>CM053783.1:657014531-659749531 GCA_028749045.1 Cupressus sempervirens | reverse complement strand
GCAACTATTAATAACCATTTGAGAATCACCTTCAATATGGACTCTATGAAAATTACCCATTTTAAGCAATACAAGGCCTGCCAAGAGAGCTTATGTTTTTGCTGAATTATTAGTCCCATCTGGTAGTGGGGATGATGAAATTTCTAGAACTATACCTTTACTATCTCTGAAACATGCCCCGAGACTTGATTTACCTGGATTTCCCCTTGAAATTCCATCAAAATTAAGTTTCACTATACCCGACTTAGGAGGTAGCCATTGCACAACTGCTCTATCTATCTTGGAATGTTGATTGTTGCTAATTCCACTCTCCAATGGAATAAGAAGAGATTTCCACTCTCGAATTAAAATCAGCCAAAGACTTTTGAGATGACAAAACCATTCTATGTTAAGATAAATCATACACATACTACATGTTGTTGTAGGGGTTCATGTTGAGTTTTCTACACATTATGATGTTTATCATTATATATTTTGTACTTTTCATACTAATGTCCACAGCTACCTCCTAAGTCACCAAGAAAATTTATTGCAAGTGTACTATGAAAATGAGATGATGAGTTTTTTTATTATAAGATCATGTGTTTGAAAGGTTTCTACCCTTAATGTGGTGGTTTGCAAAAGTTGCATAGATGCCTACATCTAGATAGCACACATGAAATTGGTAAGACACTAGTTTCCCTTGGAAAGTACAAATTAGTTATATATGGTGTTAAAGATGGAAAAAAGTTAAAGAGGTGCAAATTAGTTAAAAGTGATGTATGTGTAGCTGATTTTATGAAATCATTTCAAGAGAAAATACTTTATGACTACATAGGTCATACACATACAGCTAGATGGTTAGCTAAGCAATTCAAGTTGTGTAAGGACACTTTTCCCTTTGGTACAATTGTTTTGGTTGTTGAATACACTGAAAACTATACACTAAAACCTCAAAATGAAGTGCAACCAATGTATTACAACACTATACAAGTATCATTTTTTGTACACAACATTTATTCATGCACATGATAGCACAAAGGATGATAGAAAAATATTAAGAGAGTATCACTTCTATATCAGCAATGATTGAACTCATACATTAGAGTTTGTGCAAGGATGTTTTAGAGTTTTCTATGGAAATTTAAGGAAAGAGATGAAAGATACAATCAACACATAATATGGTCATACAATTACACTGCATAATTCAAGAACACAAGGATGTTCTATTGGTTGAGTAGAATACATGTGACAAGTGGAGTGCAACATTTTTGGAATTTCATTGAGGTGGGACATGGAAAGGGAGAGCATGATGGTGTTGGAGCATGTGTGAAAAGAGCCCTTAGTAGAGATGAATTATAGTATGAAGGTGGTGCAATATTAGAAAATGCTAAAACAATTATCCAATGGTGTAATTATACAACGAGACCAAGTAATACAAGTAAGTCTATGGTTTCTACATTATTTTGGTTGATACATGAACCTAACATTGAAAATTTACAAGATTGTTGTATATTTACAACATTAAATGAGATGCATTCATTTCAAAGCTGAAATGCAATGTCACTAGGTATTCATGCTAGAAATCTTGCATGCTTTTTCTCTTCATTTATGAATCATTTATGGGATGAATGTGAATCAAAAGAGTGGGTTGACCAATGGTCTTTTAGACCTTTGCATCTAATTGATTCATATAAACTTCCTACAACACTACAACTCAACTAAGTTGAAGCATCAATAGATTTTGAGCATGTATTTCACCTTGTTGTACCAAGTACTAAGTTATCAATTTAATACTTGGTTAAAATAAATTATTTTCAATATTTCCATTAATTTATCCTTCTATATAATGCAATTCATGTATATGTAGTTATTGCATATGAGAATAATGATGAAGGAACATATTACTTTCTATGTCAGTGTATTGAGCCTAAAAAGAAACTGATTGCTATAGTCATTGATGGTGAGGATATTGAAAAGCCAATAGGATACATTTTTGTGATAGGCACATGGCTTAGAAGGTGGTATATTTTTGTCCTAGGCTACCATGAATATCTATTTCATTCAATTTTTTGTGTATAATGTATTAAAATTCTAACTTTAAATTGCCTTTGTAATTAAAAGACATATTCTTCATTACTCTAACCTTATTGTTGCAATAAATGTTCAATTGATATTGTATCATGGTAGGCCTCTTAACAAGAAGTTGTGGAAAGTACATGAATCTGATTAGGAGGCAATACTTGATGCAATAAGGGTTAGAGATGATCTAGAAGGTTTACTTGATTGATTGTGTACTATATAGCTAAATCATTCTAAATATGGTAGAATAATTTTGAATAATGTGTATATATGTTATGCAAAATGTTGTAACTTCACAATAATATGCATCTTTGTAAGCCATATTTTGTATAAAAATCCAATAAGAGATGTCACATGTGCATATTTAGATGCCAAATTTTGTGTTAAAAAAAGAGAAAACATGTAACATGTCATATTTGTATTTCATATATTCTTTTTTGTGGGTTTGATGATATCCTTAAAAAAAAAATTAATTATCTTCAACTTATATGGATTTAAATGGCTGTCCTCTTGCATTTTTCATCCAAATTTCCCAAAACACAAGGAAAATAAATTATAGATCTAGATTCCCATTTTTCTTCTCTACAACATATGAAAAGTTTAGATAGGGTTGTTTTGGACTATGTCCTTGCTGTCACACTATGTGATGCAAAGAGGACGTGATAAATATTATATTCTTCACTTACTAATACGAATAACTAGACTTCTTCCAAGCCTACCAAGCATATCATATGTTATCCCTTATGATTATCCAAGCTTAGAGACTAGGTAATTGGCCTTTTCCTTATGCCACCTCACGTAATCCAAATATCTCTACCTATACCTTCACAAAAACCCCAACACTAAATTTCACACCTCACAACACCTCCACTACCTTACACCCTCCAAGACCTTTATCAACACCATACCCAATAATCTTCCAAAATACTTAACTCATTGCCAACTAAGTGATTTATAAACATTAACAAGGTTCTATATACCTTGGTCAGCTTCTAAAACCAAATTTTGTAAACATGTAAAGTTGAAAAAAGAATAATAAATTTAGTCATTTAGAATGTGTGAAGACATGGAATAAAAAGACATAGAAAATGAAGAGAAGAGATTGCTAACTAAAAATAAATAAGAAAAGGACAATGAAATTCAACACCTATCTCTTCAATAAGTAGATTTGATAATTCAACTCAATTGTACAAATCAAGAACTTATCAACTTGAGGACAGATAATAAAAGATTGCAAAATGTTCTTAGCATTAAAAGGGAAACCAATGGAAGGATGATGAAATCTTAAGAAATAATGAATCAATTGAACAAGTAAACTCAATTCAGACACAAAAGAAAAGTAGGACTAAGCTACACAGATAAACGTGAATCATCTCACCAACGATCTCAAAAGAACAAAAGACCTACTTGTAATCATTGTATAAAGATAAGGCATACATCAAACAAATGTTGGCATAATGGTAAATCAAAATTTAGTGAAAAATTATATAGTTGTAACAAGCAAGGTCATAGATCAAGTAAATGCATAGAGAAAACCAAGTTTGAAGGAAAATATTTTATTTACAACAAACAAGGGCACACATCTTTAGAATGCATGACCAAGAAACAGAATCCAACAGAATAGATTGTGAAAGCTATATTTGGTTGGGATTATAACACATGGTTCAGATGTCACTTATATGGTGAGCATGGACATATTAGAGAATATTGCATAAGAACTCAAATGAGGAAGAGAGACCCTACACAGAGATGTTATGTATACACATAACTTAGACATCTAGCTAGAAACTATATGAACTAAGCCAAAGTTGAAGATGAAAAGAAAAGAAAAGGCTGATAATATCAGAAGTCAAATGAGGCAGAAATGGATAAAGAATCAATGTCCTAAAAATGTTGACACCCAAGTCAATGAGTTGGGCGATTCAACCATTTCAAACTTATTATCCATAGAAATCACTACAACTATGACTTAGAAGAAACATCCTATACTTGAAAGAGGAGATAATTTTGAGGGCATCATGGATGCATGCTTCGAGACCTTTAAGGAAAGAATGTAGAGTGGGTTGATAATACCCAAACAACTATGTGATGATTATGAAATACTTGAAAGAGGAGATAATTTTGAGGGCATCATGGATGCATGTTTTGAGACCTTTATGGAAAGAATATAGAGTAGGTTCATAATACCCAAACAACTATGTGATGATTATGAACAAGACATATGTTTTCTTATAGACTGTGACAAGGTACATATTCAAGTAGTTAGGCAAAGAGTGGCATGGGTAAAACCTCTTGGTTATGAGGTAAACATTGAACACAAGAGATATCATTGAGGCACTTGTAAATGAGCTTATGGATCAAAAGAAAACATATTTTGGTACATATGAAGAGGAAAAGACTAGGATTTCTTTGGAAATAAAGATTCATCAATCCCTAAAGAGAGGAAGGAAGAAAGTTGAAAAGATTTAGAAGGAGAGTGTGAAATCTGGTTCCCCTCTTTTACTTACAAAAGGAAAGGGAGATGACATTGAAAAAGAAGAAGGAGTAGATGAATATGAAGAAGAAGAATAGAAATAAACATCATAGGAACTTCCAAAGAAAAGGGAAAAGTAATCATTCAAAAAAGAGCTACAAGGTCCTCTCCTACATTCTTCACTAGAAGACCCACAAAGTCAAGGAAGAAGATCAAACTTCAAGATGAAGATGAAGAAGAGCAACAAATGACTTTTTAGAAATCTTCTCCTACCTTTGAAGAAAGAATGAGAAAACTCACAAAAGGAGGAGTTATGAGATATTTCAAATCTCTTAAGTATGAAACTAGGAGTAAGGAAGAGAAAAAATAGATTCAAGAAGCCTTAATGGTGAAGGTGGCTAAATAGAAATACTCTCTAATTGAATTGAAAAACCAAGTTCCAAATATCATACTAAATACAATTGCACCTTGATGGGACAATTTTTTAGTAGTTCCCAAGGATATCATGGAACAAATGTTAAGGAAGGTTATGCCTGATCTTTCAAACAAGGAAGTGAAGGAAGCATTAACCAAGCATGAACAAAAGCTAATTCCTAAGTTCAATGGATTCCCAATTTTGTATATTAAATTTATTGTGCAATCAAATAAAAATATGTGGAAGAATATATATGGATTACATGTTGTAAATCCCATGGAGGAAGTTGTGAAAGTTGATGATGATGTTGATGATGTTGATGATGTTGATGATGATGAAGAGGAATAGGATGATCAAATAGTTAGTGTATCTACCTAAGATTTAGGATATCCAAGATTCTAATCCTAAAAATATTATAGTAGATGTAATAGCCTCCCTTCCAAATTATCTAAGAAGAACATTAGTTATATCAAGTTCAAAGAAGGTTGCAACCGAGTCATAGACAATTGAGTAAAACATTTTTCCACCAAGCACTCAATTGACTATTGGAACTATCCTACTAAGTGAAATGATTAGTGTTGTTACCACCACTTTATCTACTGAGCACCATGCTCCAATCTTCATAGCTATATGCTTGACTAAGTCATAGCAAGGTATTGTTGATGTTTCTCAAATCAGAAATGTTGTTTTTGCTACTAGTATTTCAATAGTAAGTTCAATGATAGTTGAGGTTAACCCTCAATCGAGCATTAAGGATTTGAGTAAAGGAAAGAAAATTATTCCTTCCTCTATTTCAAAGGAAAAGGGTAAAGAGGTAGGAGCCTCCATTGATGAAATTGACCTAGATGAGGATATAGTTATTCCAAATTGGGATACCTCTAATCTCACTCCTAAAGAGATGGACACCTTGGGAGAGCTTTGGAAGAAAAGGGAAAAATAATAGAAGTTGAAAGTAGAAGGGAAGAAAAGGAATCAAATTCTAGAAGACATAAAAGGTACATTTATTGATGCACTTAGTAGTCAAATTGATGAAAAGAAACCTATATTATACCAACTTGTTGACATAGTTCACAAGTTTAATAAAGATTTGAGTGACCAAGAAAAACTACTATAGAGGGTAGAAAGAAAGTTTGATAATCTTTTTGGACAAAGTGGCATAAAAGATTACCATTGATCAAATGGAATTGTTCACTATTCTATAAATAATGTTGTTTCCTTATTTGTAAAGTAAGTGATATTTCAAATTTCACCAACAAAATAAATGACAAGTTGTCTAAGATAGATACTAATCTAAAGGAAAGTGCACATCAATTGTCACTTGACCCAAGCACTAGCTCTGTACATTTCATCAAGATCAAGTATTTGACATACTTGCAGGAAGAATTATTGAGAGAAGAAGCCAGAATCTAGGCTAAAGTTGCAGATATTTAGAGTTTGGTAATTCCCAACATGGATGTAATGCAAAAACATATTGTTCATGATAAAAAATTAATCCATGACAAGAAATTTTCTATTACTGATCATATGATGGAATTATTAGCTGAAGTAAAAATAGCTTTGTACTCTACCAAAGTTTCACAATATAAATGGGACAAAGCAATGTCCAAAATTTTGGAGGTACATAGTGATTTCCTTTCACATTTTGGTGTACCTTGTAATTATGCATTTTTTTTGGCATTAGTGTAAAAAAAGGTCAAATATATCTATAAGAGAGAATATAGAATATATAATATATATATAAGGAAGAATACAACATTAAAAGGGAAATACAAAAAGGGGGAAATATAGTTATGTCAAATAAAGCTGCAAAAATAATTCTAAAAAAGCAAAAATGTAGTCAGTGTTAGTTGAGTATTAGTACAATAGTCAAAACTAAGTTATAGACCCAAGCACATTGATAGTAGGACTTTTCACTTATATTTTTGAAGTATTCCAAATTTTGATATGATAAGTGTTTTTTTCACTAATGCCAAAGGGGGAGATTGTTGACCTTATGGTCAAGTTATTATAGTGTTAACCAAGCTATTATAGTGTTAACCAAGCATCACAGTATAAAATGAGATGTTGTAGTATCAACCAAGAAAAAAGTAAGTGTTAATAGAGCAGAATAGAAAGATAGTGTCTACCAAGCTAGCCATATTAACCAAGGAGAAGGAAGGTAGTGTTGACCAAGTTACCCTATCAATTGAACCCTTCAGTGTCAACCAAGTTCTCTAGTGTTTTTTGGGTCATCAGTGCTAACCTAGTTTATGTCTAATCCTACATGATCAATGTGGACCAAGCACTAATGTCAACTGAGTACCAAAGCTTGCTGAGTTGACTATATTGCCAAGTGTCAGAATATCACTCGAGTGATCTTTAAAGCCTAAGTTACAAAATTGAGATAACTTAGCGAAGATTGTTAAAAATAGTATTTTAACTGACATGAGAAGGTAACTATTTGGATTGGTATATATGTAAGATATTTTGTCATATCCAAATCATAAGAGAGTGTGTATATGTAACAAGTATGAAAGAGAATTGAAGAGTAAAGGCTACAAGTAGTATGAGGAAAAGAAAAGTCTCATCTATCACAACAAGGTGATCATTTTACATGAAAGGAATCTCATTCAGAAATCTAAGTTGCAAAGAAAAGATTAGCCACCATAACAAGATGCACATACACAATTACACCATATTTGTTAACTAGGGAAACCCTTGATTAGAGGGGAAACCCTAGTGGGAATGATGCCCACAAAGATATATATATATATATATATATATATATATATATATATATATATATATATATATATATATATATATATATATATATATATATATATAAGGATGGACACTGTTAGGAGTCTATAAAGACATTAAGTACATAAGAGTCCCTGTTAGGAGATTCCAACCTTGTTAGTAGTTGTGCCAACCCTTTTAGGAATCATAGAAGGTAGAAGGACCCACTATCCAAACAAATTTTGGAGCAAGACCATTGAACTTTACTGTCCAACTGATCTCTTAACTATTCCTTGAAGAATAATTATGCATACTATACTTTAACCTATTTCCTTTGTCCTATCATCTAGACCAATCACTATTAGACCTTGTAGATTAGGTCACACAAATTGAATCCAAATATCAAACCTTAGATCTTAAAATAAAAGTTTAGCAACAATTTTTTCTCCAACTTTTCTCTGCTTTACTTATCCTCACATATCAACTTGTTTCTATTATATACCATTCTTCATGCTTCATGTAATCATTCATACATAATAAAGGAAAATGTCCTTCCTTTATACTAAATCCATAAAACAATTCCTTGAATTGACTAATACACCTTTTCAATTAAATATTATAGGACCTCATTAAGAAAACATTATACTTAATGATAACATTAATCTATCACCTTGAAACTTGAATAAATTTCTATATGTGTAATATTATGATGAGAAAACTTAGCTACATCATCTCCAACCATTTCTTCTGCATGCCTTTAACCTTGCTTCTCAAAATAACAACTCTACTAAGAGATATAACAAGTTTACAAAAATATGCTTCTATAAACTCTATCTTAGAACAATATTCACCAAAACTTGCATAACTTCTTCTAGACTTAATAAATTTTTCTCCTGAGGTTAGCTACATATGTTGGAGACTTGTAGTATCTCCCATTCACCTTGCTAGTGGAAATACTCAATGATGTGTCTATACCAACTTGATCGTTACCACTATTTTGCTAGAGACCACATAAAACTACTATGTTGACATCAATGACAAACACAGTCACAAATGTATTATATCATCAAAATAAGTTTCTAAAATACTCCCCCATGGAAATATCATTAGCATTCATGCTTCCAACAATATCCCCCTTTGGCATTAATGATAAAATAGATGTAAAACATCTAGTTCCAATAATACCAACTATTAAAGATTGTTATCCTCTTTTCAAATCCTCTTCATCAATCATACACGTTTCTCCTCAATGTGCTCTATATCAAAATGGTTTTTATGTTGCAATCTCTACCCTATTGGCATCAATGTCAAAGGTTTCAACAACCATCTATCACTACAACAATTGTGTTTGACCTACTCAAGTGTCCAAAGATACTATTCAAAACAACATCTGTCAAGAGTCCTAGATGACTCAATCCATCATAGATACTCCCCCATACAGGAAGCATCAACATTCAATCCAAACAAATAATAGTGCTCTATATCACTAGACTAATACACTCTTGCATTATTTACTTTGATGTAGGTGTATATGTGATACACAGGCCTCAAATCCTTACACACACTATAACATAGTAATTACCTAAGAGATCATTCCAAAATAAACATTGAGTTGTTCATATGAGAAATCCAATAATGTGACCTATTGCCTTCTAACTAGAAGAATTTTTCCTTTTCTCTTAGAACAAGAAGTGAGCAACTAGACCCCTAGTATGAAGGATTTTTATCAAGCTATATGAGAATGCAAATTACTCTAAATGAAATACATGTATTAATCTAGAAATAAGAAAGATCATTTAATCTATATGTATGCATCTATTAAACTAAATGATATTAGGATACCAAAAAGTATGAGCACTATGAAAGTATGAGCTAAATTAGTGTATATTCTAGCATAAGTTTGACACAAAAAACATTCAACCTCCTTAATGAGGAATTGATGGCATGTTAAATAGAGTTGCAGAATCGATCGATAGTCAAGATCAATTTGGATGTATGACCAAGATTGATGGTGAGATTTAGTTGAGATGGAAACTTCCTTGTGCAAACAAAGTTAACTATTTCAAATCTAAGTGTGATGAAGAGTCAACTGAGTCGAGAACAAGTTAACTAAATTAATTCAAATTTGAGAGGTAGTTAACTCATAGTTTCCATTTCAAAACTAAAGAGAAGATTTGGAGAGATTATTTAATTTAACAAAATGAAATATGACCTCATAAATACATAAAATTTAATTAATTGAATAATTAATTTCAATAATTAAAATGAGGACATTATTAAATTAAATACAATTAATTCATTTGCATTGTTAGCTAAATAAGTAATTTAATTTAATTAAACTATGAACACTTACAATTAAATTAAATTTAAGTAATAGGTTTAATGTAGCTAATTTGAGTCAATAGTTAAGAATTAAATAAAAAGTTTGATTAATGCAAATTAGGGTTTTCTACATCTGACACTTAGGTCAAGTAGTGAGTATTAGGATCAGAATTGCCTAGCGAAATAGGACTTAAGAATGATTGAATATACCATAATTGGTTAACATGGCAATGTGCCAATTTTGGGGTATTACATTTTCCCCTCTTTGAATGAATGTGTGAGCAACATGTTTGATTCAAAGAAATCAAAATTATGAAGCATAAATCAAGAAATGCGATTGGTTTTGAAATTGATGACATGGAGACCAATTGATGAGCTTTTTAAGGTTATCTCTAGAACAAAGCTTAACCTTAAGGGATCTAGATAGAACACCTAGATACCAAGATTAATAATCTTTCAAAGGTTATCCCAAGAATGAAGCTTAACCTTAAGGGATCTAGATAGAACACCTAGATATTGAGATTGATAAGCTTTTAAAGGTTATCTTTAGAATGGAAATTAACCTTAAAGAATCCAGATAGAACAACTAGATACTGAGATCGATAAGATTTTAAAGGCTATCTCCAAAATGAAGCTTAACCTTAAGGAATCTAGATAGAACACGTAGATACCAAGATTGATAAGATAATGATTGTCAAATTTCATAAAATTATTCCTAGAATGAGACTCAATCCTTAGGATTAGGGTTCAGATTGTCTCAATATCTGCCCATCAAATCATGATCAAAAGAAAGAGACTAAAATTATCCATAGAATGAGGCTTAATTCTCAGTGAAAGATAGGATTATCTCTAGAACAAAGCTTAACCCTTAGCAAGAATTTGGAATTATCTCCAAAACAAAGATTAATCCCTTGGAGTCTAGATAGAACACCTAAATACTAGTCTATAAAAGATAACAAGACCTATCATGAGTCATAAAATCATCCCTAGAACAAGGCTTGATCCTCAAGAGTCAGTGTTAAGACTACCCTGATACCTATACATCAAACTCTAACTAGCAATGTTATAAGATGTGATCAGTTGATCAAAAGATGAGATGGATGACATAGATGCTAGATAGAGGGGAACAAGATGCCTCAAGTGATAAGATGCCCTGAGTGGTGAGGACATAAGATTGAGATTAAGGTGAAACCAATTTTGAAGGATTCAATGATGTAATCATCTTGCCCCTTGGGAGAAAAATCAAAAGATGACACACCATAATAGTAATGTAGAGTATTAGATTCAAAGATACTAAAGAAATCTAAAATTCAGAAGAATGTAGAAGAGATCAGAATGATTAGAAGAAATTTTGAAGTCAATTCAAAATGATTTCAAGGTCTAAAAGACCAGGTTTGAACAAAGTTTGACCAAAGTTGACTTGAGTTGACTTTTTCAAGAAATTTTGAGAAATATCAAGAAATGTGATTTGAAAGCATGTAGAAAGATTCACAAAGCATCATAAAAATGGATTCCATAAGCATTTGATCGCGTTAGTCCCAAAATTTTAAAATGCATTTTTGAGCTATTTAAGTGTGTCAAATTTCAAATTCAATCCCAAAAATGAGTTCAAAATAGCCAAATTAGCCAGGGGTGATTTTTTGTCAAATTGGAGCACTTTGAAGAATTAGGTCAAAGCCTATAAAAAGGCCCAAAGGGTCATTTTCAAGTCATTTGTGCTTTTTTCTTTTGTGGAGAAGAGAGCTTTGAGGAGAAAATGGTGGTCCTCGTGCATTCACATCAATTCAAGCACTCCCATTGATACAGCCTATTGATGGAGTATGGACATCCAGTGAGTGATCGATAAACTTGCTTTGCATTTCAATTTTTATGTTTTTTGAGGTGTTTTAGCATGTTTTAGAGTGTTTCAAAAGTTGTCATGTCAGATTTCATGTGAGGATGTATCTCCTCACATGAGCCAATCTCCCCTCATGCAAAGAATTACCAGGCCAGTAGTTCTTCACCTAGTTTCATGGGCTTCATCATGTAGTGAACACCCATTTGTCATGCAAAAAGCCCTAAATTTATTTTAGTGTCTCCTCACATGAAAATGTGAAATCTCATGCAAGATCATGGATTTTCATGTAAAATTCTATTATATAAGGAAAATTTAATGTTTGAAAATTTGGTTGTCATTGCAATTTTTCATTTTTGTTCATCATGTTCATATATTTGAGATTGGTCATTTCCTTGTCGTGTTTTATATGTGCAAGTTACCTTTCCCAATGTTGGATTTTGATCCCATTACCTACCTTATAGAGCTCTAGTGTGGCGACTAGATGGTGTCAACATGGTGCACATTGATAGGCTCAGATTGTCGTATATTTTCCAAATTCCACTAGTGTTGGTGAATTATGGCCTTTTGACTGCACTAGTGGAGCATTTCCATTCAAAGACGAACATGTTCCACCTACCTTAGGGAGAGATGACCATCATGCTAGAGGAAATCTATCAGGTACTTCAGATACCCTTCCATGGACCTCAGGTTCTTTATGATATAGTGTCATAGATAGGCATAAAGGCACTAAGGACCATCTTCTAGGAGGACTTAATCATGGGTAGAGCCATAATGTGAGATGAGCTAGTGCATACCTATGGTCCCACCCATAGGTTACCATTAGTATTGACATTTTTTATCAATTATTTTCTAATGCCAAATAGAGAGCAACATAGATTAGAGTGCGGATGGAGCCAGATGTAGTAGATGATATTAGAGACCTTGGAGAGATATGGGTGGGGTGAGTGCATGCTCACCCACTTGTTACATGAGATGTATGAGATGGTTTACCATGAGAGGAAGAGCATGGCCGATGGGGTCTATGTTCTTCAAATATGGGCATGGGAATAATTTCTAGTCACAAGGCCTATTTTTGTAGATGAGAGGAAACTCATGGAGTCTTACATTTGTAGATATATAGGGCAGTTGACCTAGACAGGTTTGGGGAAGATTGAGCACTGAAGATGTCATCTAGATGAATTGGTAAAGGTAGTATGGTGACAGTAGAGAGAGATGGAGGATTGGGATGATGCACCTTGGGAGCTAGTATATATGTTCACATCTCAACCACTGATAGGTCAATTTGTGTAGATTGTAGAGAGATTTCCTCTGACACAGGTGTGGTGATAGTATGATTGACCACACAACATATCACAGGAGTACTATTCATATGTGTAGCTCACGATAGATCTAGAGCATGGATGGTCTTTGAGACTAGATCATGGTAGATCAATGATTGATGTGTGCAACTTAGTTATAACATAGTAGGATTATCTACTAGTAGTGGTGGATGGAGGGATGACTGTTGCATATCAGGCACATTTTTTGATTCATCCTTTTGGATAATTTAGAGATCTAGTGGGGATGGCTACATAGATGCAACTAGTACATGCACTATAGGGACCACCATAGTAGCCATAGTAGGAGAGAGTGAGACATAGGACACACCAAGTGTCAATTCCACCTTGGCAGATGAGAGTGGATCTAGGTGTTGGTGGGAGTGGATTAGGTCAAAGGTGACCTTGAGGAAAGATGGGTTCCTTAGGAGCCATCAAAGGAGATGTACAAAGGCCTTGTAGAGAGGAGTAGTGGCCAACTAAGTAGCTAGAGTAGGGGCTAGGTGATGAGGAGATGTAGGACCAACCTACTATAGGGGCCAAGGGTGGATATGTCCTAGTACAAAATTAGGAGGCCCTGAGGAGGGCTAGAAAGTAGATTCAAACCACACAATGACAACTAGGAGAGCTATAGATATAGGTGGCAGTGAGAGATTCCTAGATCGTATACCAAGAGCATGAGATTTGTGGCTAGAAGAGTAGCTAGAGTGAGAGGCTCAGAGATTAGAGTAGCAACAGGATGAGATCTGGCTATAGTCAACTAGGGAAACTTATTATTTTTTAGCGTATGAGATAGTTATGCTAGATGAGGCTTAGCAAGTGCCTCAATTTTCTTAGTATGCACAAGAGTTAGTGGGAACACAGCCTACAAAAAGACCAATTATACCTCCTCCTCCTCCTTCTCCTCCTTTTCCAGCAAGAGGTGAGGAAGTAGGAGAGAGTTAGCTTCATTTTGCTTTGATTTTGATCTGGCTATGTATCAACTAGTGTGCCAACACTATTTTGTATCATTTTTGAGATTGACAGTGCTCAACTAGTGTCCATTTTTTCTCTACTATACACCTTTGACTTGATATATATATATCAGATTTTTATTTGAGTACCATTTTCATGTATCAATTTCTCTCTTTGTCTTTATATCTTGTTATACATGAGATGCTTATGCTATGGTTTATGAATGTAAATATGATGTGATGTATGGATGGACATTTGATATGATGTATGAATGTAGTGTAGATGAGATGAATCATGATAGTATGTATGAAAGGAAAAAATATAAATGAACTAACATCTCATGTAGTGTTCTATTTGTTGATAGTGATAGGTATTTCATGAAGATCGAGAGGATAAACCAAAGAATCGAATGCTTGTAGCCATAGAGAAGCATGCTACTTTGAAGAAGCAAACAATCCCTCATCAGAAAGGATGCAAGTAGATATCCAATTGAACCATGTGCTTATGCAATACAAACCTACACTAGATGTAACCTTAGGCTAAATGCAACACTAGGTTTGGTTATCAAGCTTTGACAATTATCATCACTGAGCATATAGTGAAACCTTAGATGTCATACAAATCCCACTAACATTGCAATCATAGAAATATGAATAGGAAAATTGTTCTAGTCTTGTTAGAATTAAATGTAAGCATTCAAGGCACAAGAAGCTAGAATGACTAGAACATTTGTCCCTTTTAATGTAGCAAGTTAACATAGGCATCAAACATAAACACTAGGATGACTAGAATGTTTCTTGCATGTAGACACACTAGACACATGAGAGATTCTTATTATGCTAAGTAATCAGTAAGTATTCTCTCTATAATGACCCATGCATTCATAACCTAAGATAGAAATATGCCAAGGCATACTTGTGGTGACCCATATGTTCACTTAGCAGGATGAGTATTAATTTTCACTATAGTATAGAGAATTCACTCTAAAAAGCAAGGAAAAGAACCAACCTCATTGAAGAGTCCATATAAAATAGGTCAAGGTACACACGACCATCTAATATAAGATAGAGGTTCTTATGGTGGATACACCTTTTATATGGATACTTCTAATCATTGGAGCTAAACCACAAACAAAAAGAAAAGAAAATATCATGCCCTAGTCCTTGCTACTCTAGTCAAAATAGACATCATTGAGTGGCTCAAAGGGACATGATAAAGTGAAAGAAAAAAGAAAAAGAAAAGTTCAACATAACTCAAACAAGTTCATCATTTTCAGTTCATTTTTTATTTTATAGGATTTATGTAAAGTGTCAATGTTCAAAACATATATGAAATAAATCTCTTTAGTAGAGTGACGGCAGTAACCAAACACAGTTAGGACAAATGGTGAGTGAAGTCAAAGAGGAATCCTCAGTAAGAAGAACCTTAGTAGGAAACTAAGAAACAATAGATAGACACAGTTAGGAGAACTGGTGACTAATGCAATATATATTCCATGAGAGGAATCTCAAAAAGTGACACAAGTGACAATAGCAAGATGTAGTTAGAACAACTGATGACTATTGTGAGAGATATTCCATGAGAGGAATCTCTAAAGTGACACTAGCAATAGTAGGAAAATGTAGTTAGGACAACCAGTGATTGTCATGAGAGATCTTCCATGAGAGGAATCTCTAAAGTGACACTAATGATAGTAGGCAGACACAGAAAGAACAACTGGTGACTAATGCAAGAAATCTTCCATGATAGGAATCTCAAAAAGTGACACAAGTGATAGTAGATAGGCACAGTTAGAACAATTGGTGAGTGTCACTAAAAAGGATTGATAAAACATGTTTCCACTTTGTGTTTCCATAGTCATAGACAAGGAAAAAAGTGAAAGCCTATACAAGGACCACACTAGAACATAGTCTCAAAAAAGCTTGATAAGAGTGTTGTGTACTAAGTTGTTTGAGTAATAGCTAGAACAACCAAAGATTATGACTATCATGACTTAAATTATGACAAATATGAGAGGACAAGAACAAGATAGACAAGTAAAATGTCTATTTTTCATATAGGTTACAAGTTTTTAACTATGAAAGAAGCCACTATTTGACACCATTTGTAGACAAAAAAGTGGTAAAGTGTTGGAGGTACAAACTAGACTTAGAGTGTAGATAGCTTTGATAGATTAGTTTGAAAATTTTCAAGATAAGATTCAATCTAATGATCTGTAGGGAATCATGTAAGGAAGTACTAAGAAGGATGTGAAGATTTAGAACAATTTTGGACTAGTTCTCTCATGTGAGGACTTGTACAAAGCCATGCGACAAGTTTCCAAATGGAGAAAAGGACGAGATTCTACTATAAAAAGGTAGTATTTGCAAGATCTTGTGTAGAGATTTATAGAGGATGACACAAGGACTTGGATAGGGCCATGTGAAGAAATGTTGACTAAAATGGTTCTCATGCAAAATTTTGCTAAAGTGGATGCGAGTGAGGGGACCAGACTAACAATTGGGACAAAATTTTGAAGAGATTTTGGAAGTTTTAGACAGTTTTGGATAGATTATTGGTTGTTTTTATAGATTTTAGATAGGCAACAAGATGGTTTTCAAGTTTTGAATACCATTGTGGTTTTCAAAAAGATAGTTGTTTTTAGATAGACATGGGAAGCAAGTAGTAGTCACAAACAATCCAATCGAGTACAAAGGAACTTAGAGGGATGGAGGAGTCTTGACCTTCAATTTTTTTGATAGATTTGGACAATTTTGAAGACTTAATAACAAACATGCTTTATCCCTATTACGAAAAATAGTAGAGAGGGAAAAACCTTTGTCTCACAACTTATGTGCATGCATTCACCTCACATAGCCATGTCACCCCACTAGAGGGCACCTATGTTTTTGGTGTATTCAAAGGGCTCAATAAAATATAAACTAAATGAAAACCCTTGTGGTAGAGGTCAAGTGCATATACCACCTTCCAACACCTAGGTACATACCTATGGTGAGGATCTACAGGATAGATTCTTCCCCCTCCTTGCACAAAGATTATGCCCCCTTTCAAAGGTGACCTAGGAAGAAAATAACTAAGAATTTTTTACTTGTCTTCCATTCATATTAATCCTTGATGGCTTCACAAGTGAAGTGAATACCAAGAACCCACATTAGTATCTAAAAGTGAACACACTTGACTAGCAAGACTGGGGCTGGAATTGACCAATGCAATAGATAGAGCATCCTCTTGATAAGCGATATCAAGAATCAAGATGAAGAAATTAACATGGCTTTGAAGTCTTTTTCTCTACAATGCTTCTTTATTATAGTGAGTTGAAATCTCTGACAAAAGAAGTGTGCTTACTTGCATCATTCTTGGAGGTTGGATCACTCTAGCAAGCCCTCTAAAAGTTGACTTAGACTAGGGGTTTGGATATAAGGGTCCAAGTTTCTAATTTCCCTCAAGGGGAAAGAGCATACTCTTCTACCTCATCACCTTGCCTAAAAATGCAAGACATGTTAATCACTAAATTAGCTTAGTCAATTTGAATTCATCCTTTCTCAATATTTTGAATCCCTAAAAGGAAATCATTTTCCCTTCATAGAAAAGATTCCTATAGAAGAACCACTAACTTTCTTTCCTGTAATGAAATAACTTGCACAATAGAAGAAATAATATACAATATTATATAAAGACTTGATAATAGTTTTGAGATATAGGCCACTTCAAAGGGGCAACTTCTAAATATCTCCTATGAGAACACACTTCACAATCTCATGATGAAATAAGACTCACAACCTCCTATACTTACCTATTTATATATGCTTAGGTTAAATAGATATAACCCTTCATAACACATAGACCAATCTACATACCTAAATTATAATATAATAATGATAACAAGACTTAATTAAGGATTAAGATAGCCACAAGTTGAATATTCATAACCCTATATACAATAATATTAAGGGTGTAGCATGCCCCCTCTCTTGAAAGAAGCACTATCCTCAATGCTAACCAAGTGTGAATTCTTTTGAATGAACTCCTCATCCTCCCATGTGGCCTCTTCAACTAGTAAATTCTTCCATTGGATGAGATACCGAGTCAGGTTTTTGTTCCTTAGCTTCTCTTTGCATGTTTAAAGAATGCACTCTAGTTCCAAAATTATTCTTCCTTCTTCATCAAGTTCTAGTAGTACTGTTTGAGTAGGATTATTGTGCCCAATTACCTTCTTTAAACAAAAAACATGAAAAACTAGATGTATCTTTGTTTTTAGTGGCAACTCAAGCTTGTAGGAAACACTACCAATCTTTTGCATGATTTGGTATGGCCCATAATATCTCAAAGACAACTTATTATTCTTTTTTTTTGCTTTATTGAGATTTGTTTATAAGGCTACAATCTCAAGAAGACCTAGTCCCCAACTTCAATTATTTTTTCACTACAATGTTAGTCTACTTGTTGTTTCATTCAATTTTATACCATAGATAAATTATCCTTGAGTCTTAAAAGTACCTATTGTTGATGAAGAAAGTGATCCTCTACTGCTTGAACTCTTGGTGAAACCTTTAATGATGATGTGATGGAAGGAGGATGATATCAATAAAGTACAAAAAATGGAGACATTTTTGATGAGATATGAAAAGAAGTATTGTACCACCATTTTGCAAGAGGTAGCCAATCTACCCATTGAGATTGTTTTTCTAAAGTGAAACAACATAGATATCCTTTTAAACATTTATTAACCACTTCAATTTTCCCATCTGATTGTGGATGGTATGAAGAACTATGAGCCAATTGAGTGCCCAAACATTAGAATAAATCTTTCCAAAAGTGACTAGTAAAGATAGGATCATGATCACTAACAATAACCTTAGGTGTACCATGTAACGTTTGGATATTCTCCAAGAAAATTTTTGCCACTATAATTATTGTAAAAGGATGTGATAATGCAATAAAATGTACATATTTACTGAGGCAATCAAGTACTGCCATGATGACATTATGGTCTTTAGATTTGGGGAGCCCTATGATGAAGTCCATAGATACCTCTTCCCAACGTTGGCTAGGAATAGATAAAGTCTGCAAGAGACCTAGTGTCTTAATTGTTTTCCCCTTATTTCTTTGACAAACCAAACATTCAACCACAAACTTTTGAACATCACCTTTTAACCCTTCCCAAAAAAAATCTTGATTGGCCTTATCATATGTCTTCAAAAATCCTGAATGACCACCAATTGGGGACTCATGCAGTTCTTTGAGAATCTTGTGTTTAAGAGTGGAATTCTTGTACAAATACAAGAACTCTTTATACCAAAGAACATCACTTTTTAAACAAAACTTATCTAAACTACTAGGGTCAATTTTTATTTGCTAGATGAGATTACTTGTTGCAAAATCATTTTTCCACTCTTCTTTGGCTTCTACCACCCAATTTTTTTGTAATATTGAAAGGGCACACAATAAGGCTTCATATTTTTCATCCTTCTTGGAAAGTGCATTAGCCACAATATTTTCCTTCCCTTTCTTGTATACAATTTCATAGTCATATCCCAACATCTTAGTAACCCATTTTTGTTGCTCTTCTAATGATATTCTTTGTTCCAAAAAATATTTTAGGCTATCATGATATGTCTTAACCTTGAAGTGTTGACTCATTAAATAAGGCTTCCATTTTCTAACTACATGAAGGATTGCTAACATTTCCTTATCATAAATAGGCTTGAGTTGATTTTTACCTTTTAATTGATGACTCTCAAAAGAAATTGGGTGACCTTCTTGCATGAGAACTACTCCTATAACATTTCCAGAAGCATCACATTCCACAATGAATTCCTTGTTAAAGTCTAGAGTGGAAAGCACTAGAGTTAGGCACATAGCCTTCTTCAATTGATCAAATGATACATTAGTAGATTCATTCCATTGAAAATAATCCTTCTTCAATAGAATTGTAAGGGGTCCTACTATATGACTATAATTCTTCACAAATCTTCTATAGTATCTTGTCAATCCCAAGAAACCCCTAAACTTCTTAATAGTTTTTGGAATAGGCCATTCCATGATAGCCTTAATTTTGTTAGGGTCTAGCTTTACTCTTTTTGAGACTATGTGTCCAAAATACTCCACCAAAAGCACACATGGATGGCTTAGCATAGAGTTGATGATCTTTGAGTAATTGTAATACTTGATCTACATGCTACAAATGTTCCTCCCAAGTCTTGCTATAAATTAATATATCATCAAGGAACACTAACACAAACTTTATCAAGAAATTTTTATAAATTGAATTCATCAAACTTTGGAATGTAGATGGTGCATTGGTAAGACCGAATGACATCACCAAAAATTCATAATGAGCTTAATGAGTTCAAAATGTTGTCTTGCAAATATCTTCCTCCTTATTCCAAATTTGGTGATAAACCAATCTAAGATCTAACTTGGTAAAATACATAGCTCCATTTAATTCATATAGAAGATAATCAATTACTAGAATAGGAAACTTATCTTTAATGGTATACTAGTTGTGCACTTTGTTGGTGTTTGAAAATGCTGGAGGGTTTTCAATTATCCCACTGAGAAACTGACATATCTAGGAGTAGCTAACTCCCATTTTCAACATGCCATTTCTGACAACAAGCCAACTATAAGGCATGACCCTTCTTCTACTTCAGGCTCTGCTAAACCTAGGTGAGTAAACCTTAGATTCAATTGATACCATACTAGTACAAAAACATATCCCTGAATCTATTAAGTGGATGAAAACCCTTATATCTCCTAATGGCTTAAGAAAAGACATAGATCTATAGTAGCTAAATGAAAAGTTATGAATCTCATAACCGAAGTGAGGGTTAAACATTTAGGTCCTTCAACATGAAAGGGAAAGAACGTTTGGTTATTGATGTTGATTTTCAACAAATCCTCAAATATGTAGTAGTAAGACCTAGTGATCCTATAAATTGATCAGTGCCTTAACCATTGGGCAAATCTATGAATAAAAAAAAAACATATGAATATCTAAGACATATGTGTATCTTCAGATATTTGATCTATCTATTCAACTTATAAATAGACATCTATGTTAAGTTTAAATCTCATTCTTACCTGATATCCTCCTCAATAAATCTGTAACCCTGTTGATTTATATGAAGCATTTACACAATTCTTTGAATTATCAGCAACAATGAAACAACATACAGCCTTAAGGGACGACAACTATGACCTAGCCTCTTTGTTTAAAGGTCGTAAAACATTACAACTCACTAAGAATGGAGACAAGATTCAATTGAAACTCAATCATCTACTGCTCCTTGTATTATTTCCTTGAAATTATATAGTCATATGCATAAAATAAAAAACATGAAACAACCTAATAGATCTGAACTATTTTTGTATTCCTTCCTACTACTGTTCATACAAGAGAGAATATGCTGAAGAATGAATGTGGAATCGCTATCCTGGATCCAAAGAAGTGGTCTCATAGAATGACTAGAAATTTCCTACCAACAATGGTCTGACAGTGAAAAATTGGAACCCTTACAATGGATCAGAAAAAGAAAGATATAGACAAGAAAGAATTCTTGGATTTGTTCTGAAGATGACATGTGTCCACTTGGAATTCCATCCCTAGCAGTTGCAAAACCTCTTTCATCTCTCTACCTATTTGATCTAATTTGGTTTCATCATTTTTTTGTTATTGATTAGAAAACATCTTTGTTGAAATGATGAAAACTTGTTGAGTCATCAGAATCTAAAAACCAACTAAAATGCTTGGTAAAATTGAGGTTTTACTGAGTGAATCTGATTAGAATTCAACCTTAACTGCATTTTCACTTCCTTTTAGCCACATTCAGGTCATTACCTGACTAGAAAACACAATTGAGAATTGATACCTAAATGTGGTTGCCTATCAGGAATTTGACAGAAAACCTCGAATAACATGAAAACATTTCTTCCTATGTAGAAACTAACTTCAGAATCGAAAAGTTTGTCTTCTGTCGATTTCGGCAATATATAATATCGCTATGTTCACCTCTAGGAAACGTTTAGAAAGTTGATTTGAAAATGACCCCCTTGCTATAAGTGTTCAGGTTTGCACTTTAAATTTTAAAATTTTCAAAATTTTTTAAAATATCTAAAGTTTAAACTTTATAATGAATGCCCTATTTTGCATTTTAAGAATCTGAACGCGCATACCCACTTTTGAAAAATAATTAAAAATAATTATTATTTTTACTCAATTTTTCTCTCTATCCTTCCAATTTGGGGTCAACTATCCTTTGACTGGGCACCACATGGAGACCTTTAATTGGTTGGCCTACCACCTCATCACCACGTGGGGCTCAATCGCTTGCCTGCATTTCTTAATGATTGCAAAACTTCATATTGCGAAATTTCCCTCACCGTTGGATCTGCCACATGGCAGCATCCTAAGAATTTGGTTGAGATTCGCTATTGATTGCCATGTCATCATATGTAGGGACCCACAACCATGTGTCAATCAAGGGCATTCTCACAGTATTTATCTTTCTTGTAACTCCAAGAAGCGGGCATGCACTAGCCATTGATTTGGACACGTGGCACAATTTGGAGGCTTCAACATTTAATCTTTTGTCTAGCACCACCTCATTGACAACTGGGACCTACCACCACGTGGCACAATCTCGCATTCTCACACTTCTTAACTAGTGAGCACTTTGGAAATGAGGGTGTGCACCAACCCTCAGATCTGAACACGTGGCGGCATCTGGTGGGTTTGGCTTTTACTTGCCACATCATCACGTTAGCACATTTGTTTACAATTTTATGTTTGATCACTCTAGTTGATGTCATACTGGGGAACCCCACCACATTGGTGCTGCCTTCTCTAAAGGCAGTGTCTCTAAGACACTATAAAGTGAAATGAGTAGTATTTAAAGGCTTAAAAGTTTTGTTCTACATCCCATGTGGGATAAAATGATTGTAGGGTTTTTTGCCTCTGTAACCCATCTCCTATGTTCCTTGCATTCCTCAACCTAGGCTTATGGCATGAATTCTATATTTAAATGCATGGAATTTTTGATCATAAATTGCCTCCAAGTCTGCTACCTTTGACTTAGGTGTATTTCCTTAAAAAGGCGTGGGTTCTTTTTCACGCATTCTCCTGGCACTTTGGCACAATTTAGAATAATACTTCTTCCATCCAAATCATGTCCTTTTAGACCTAAAATGACATCTTTAATGGTGGGGGGGTGAGGGGGAGCTCTCTTACAAGTCGTGAGAATCTCTACCTATTGCAAATTCAACTCCTAATGTGCCTACGTTGGGTGTTAACTACATACCGTCTTCTTGCTTTGGCAAGAGAAGCTTTTTATGCATGTTTTCCTTTTGACTTAACATTTCAAAATCCTCCTACTACTGCTCTTACTTTATCTGGGTATGCTGTGTGTTCTCCATTGTAGGTGCAAACTTTCTGTGGCTTCATCTTTATACATCCTGCTTCCTTTTAAAGAATTCCCCTCCTATGTATTCCTTCCTTTGGCACATACTCCTGGCCATGCAGAGGAGAACATTCATTCTTGCTACCTACAGTGTGGGAATCTTTCTTTTCTCTTCAAAGTCATGAAGGCTCTATTTTTTCTCATGCATTTTTTTGTCTTTTGATGATTACCTTAACCTGTAAATAAACATGGGGAGATGGATGGATTGCCTCCCACATACTATGAACTGTAGGCACCCCCCTTTCTTTTTTCTTTATGTGGGCTACCCTATCTTGGTAATTCCCCTGCCACTCAACCTCACATGCCTCTTTTGACTTTGGTTTCGACTCTTTCACTTGTGCAGATTTCTTTTCACATCTACGGCTTATCCTTTTACTCTTGAAGCCATCCCTCTCTTTTAAAACTGTTGCCTCTATACTCTAACTCGCAGCTTTTACAAATGCCTCTGCCTTTGTATTCATAAATGCTCTTCTCAAACACATCTGTGAGTGAAATATCCTACAAGATATTAGCGCAAATAAATTTAACAAATGCAATGGTAGATTGGTTTGGCTTCTAGATTTCTCAAGTCAACCCAGTCTCAAGCCTTAAAAAAGGTAGTCTTTAGTGGTGGCAGCTTCTACCAGGCCTTGGACTCCCCATATCAGCTGGTGGCTTTCAAAATTCACATGAGTTCCTATTGCTGCATGGGATCTATTCCCTCTTATTAAATGCCTCCAATTCATTATGCTTGATAACAATGTGATCATTTGATGGAATTATCAACATCGTTACCTCAGATTAGGTAAATATAAGCCTTATACGTTCTTCGCTAGATTTGGAAAATAGCCTCAGATTATATTTGCTGAATTGAATCACATCAACCTCCGTTAAATTACATTTAATGTGCTTTGCTAGAAACCCATCATCATTTGTCAAACACACATCCATAAACTTGAACACAAAATCAATGCAGATGCATAGCATTAGGCCCTCTGGTCAAACAAGTCAAATACCCATTATATATGGCTGGCACAATAGGAAGGAAACATCAACATTTGAAGGGTCCTTAAATATGTGCACAACTATCGTGCAAATCAGATAATGCATTATCCTACATGGTCCAGGCTTATTAACAACTATGTTTACTGGCATTTATCTCTCAACTCTTTCTCATCACTATTCCTTTTTACTCTTGGTGATGAATCCATATCATTGGGGTGGGTGTAATCAATGCAAATGGGATTAGGAATGCAAATGAATTTGAGCTCTTCAGGAGGCACTTCTTCCTCATCAATGGCTTACTCTCTGCCCAATCTATTCTCATTTATCTTCCCATTTTCTACCTGTGATGGATGAAGAAAATGATGTAATTCCTCTCACAATCAGAGTTGCTTCATATATTCTTTATTTCTCACTGACCAAACAATAGTACCATCTCTGTCATACTCAATCTTAATAGAATCTATAGCATTTGCATGAACAGAATCCCCCTTTCTTAAAATACTTCTAATCCCCCTCTTTTTACTATGTTTGATGCAATTAGTCAGACCCCCAAGTGGGTTCAACTAAAACAAATTTCATTTTCAAACACCTGAACTGTTAAACTGATCCACCAATCACCCGACATCAATTGAAATCAATTTACATCATTGATCCAACTTTTAAAATTCATTTTCACTTCTTGCAAACTGTCAATTTAATGATAGGAGCTCCTTTGAATGGCTTTAAAAACTGACCTGAATAGATAATTGGGCTTTGAAATCTGGGATATTGATTCTTTGTTCCACATTCTTGTACCATGTCAAACCTCATCTCATGAAAAGTTTAAGCTCAAAGGATATTCATTGTCAAAGTTGACCTCTTAGAATTACCTGCATGAAAACATGTCAGAAAGTAATAAACTAGTTTCGAATTTAGCGTCAAAAATTGGGCAAATTGACACTTGGGAAGATGAAAACTAGGAAACTAGTTCTCTATCATGAGGAAATTATGGATCTGCGATTTGGGCTCATGAAAAATAAAGGACGTGAAAGGCAAGCAATCAAAGTAGCCTAATTGGATTTTGCAGACTGGAAACAATGATAGAAGAGCATTTTTTGCAAATGGAACTGACCTCAAAAAGTGTGCAGACTGATTCGTCATGACCTAAAAATTGGTAGACTTAAAGTATTTTTGGAGAACAACATAGGGGTGCAATCCATTTGATCTAGCCACTCATGGATTTTGAGTTATTACATCATGAACAGGGGTTCCAATCAATCATACTGACACTAGTAAAAAGATAGAAATTGTGTTTGAAAATTAATTAAATGGATTTGTCATAAGCTGAAACTTGAAATGTGACAAGTCTTTGACATCTACAATACAATGCAAAAGGAAATTTAACATTTTGATCAACTGGTCCAAAGTTATAGCACATCAAACAGGGCCTTCTAGAATTCTAAACATTTCATATCAGCATGACATTGAAAATTGACCAATTTTGACAAATTCAAAACTTAGTCAGACGGACTCGAAATGACTCGAAGTCTAAAACATAGGTTCTCTAGTATGGACACTAAACACTCTCAAAGTGGCAAGTCACAAAAAATTTATGGGTGCAAGATATTCAGATGCAAACAAGGCCTTCTGTCGCTGTTTGACACTAAGGTGAAAATGCAAATTTGAAATATGCTTGAAACAAAATTCATGAAATAGCTCGAAATGTCAGTTTAACTTCTTGGGACACTTAGACAGGCTAAATGGAAGGTGCTAGAAGCATTGAACACCTCGTATGCCTCAACTTGATAGCTAGGTACATGCTCATCAAAAGCATTTATGGGGTTTGATTTTCTCAATGGTATTCAAAATTGGAAAGGAAATTTTAAGTCCCAACAGTGGCTCTGTTTGGGGATGCATGCCCCTTGTGGGCATGGCAAGATTTTAGATCTCTGGGAGAAGCAGATCACACACCTAAACTTCAAAAACTCTCGAACAATTTTATTGAAAGTAGGGAAACAACTAAAACTACTATATACACATGATGACCTTGGGCCACCATACTTCGGCAAAATTATTTTCCTCTGTCGAAAACCTGATTTTCTTTCCTTTCCTTATGAGGTAAACTAAAATTTCTTCCCATATCAATTTCACCAATTAGATACACATCTTGAAACTCAACACTTAGTAAAATTGAATCTTCATTCTTACTTTCATAATGCATATAAAAACTTGCTTCATTCTCAAGCGTTTGCTCATTATGAAAATACTGATCAGCATACTCAAATATATCAGACTGAAACTAAAATCACTCTTCATTTAATGACTCATGTATACTATCATTCTCGAATATGAAAGCTTCATATTCAACTTGGGAAAAAAGGATCACACATACCTTGAAAATATGTGTCCTTATGCATATCCTAATGGTACTATGAGAAACAATCTAACTGGCATTCACATATGTCATCCATATCGAAGTCTGAAACTAATCCATAATCTTCAAATGGTTCTTCAAAATCAGCAAACAGATTAGCCTTCACATCAGAAAGTTCATCATAAAATTCACAAGGTGCAATAAAATTTTCAATAACCATCTCATCAAACACCTTGTCCTCATAATCAAAATTAAAATGTTGATTAGTGCATTCACTATCAAATCCGGGAGAAGAATAAACTAATTTCTCAGCAATATGACAATTCATCATCATTCTCAACTAAATCTGAAAACTCAAAGTTCTCTTCAAATAGTGGGTTAATAACTCCATGTAGTGATCCTTGTTGAACATCTTGACAAAACATAAGCTGATCATCATCATGATCTTCATCATACAATGCATTACTACATACTTTAAAACCAATTCTCACACCACTATCTTCATGGAGACTTTCAGCATATAAAGAAAAGTCAAAATTATATGAAGATTCACTTGCTATTTCTTTTACTAGACATATAGTGTTCATAATAACATCCTTGTCATTATCTTGTTTAGGATAACCATTATGAATGGACCTTGATTCATCCCTAAACATCTCACTATATGTTGAATCTTTACTATCTAATGTAAGAACACTTGACAACTCTTCACTGAAATCTTCATATTCAAACTCATTAGTATCAATTGACTTCACCATTTCTTTATCTTCATACTTTGCGGACAAATAAATTTCAAATTTTTCATTGGCTAATTGATTTGTATAACACAAAAACTGAGATTACACTTTCTTTTTCAGATTTAAAAAAAGAATTCATACCTTCACCTTCAAATGAATGTTCACTGTCATTATTGCTTTTTTCTTCCCAATTGGCATCAGATTCATGTGAAGATGAAGATATGCTAACAATGTGTTCTTCTTGACTCGAGAAAAAAATATCATCATCAGCTTCATATGACACCTCTTGATAATATATTGGATCAGAAAATTCATTATCACTTGAAAGATGACTTTCAACATCTTCATACTCATATTGATATGCATATCTTTCAAATTCAGATTTAATAATTTTCTCAACATGATGCAATCTATGAAGAAGATAAATCATTTCTTGCCTATCTGACTGATCAAGTGAATCCATATTACCATTTATTGCTGAAACATTACAAACATGTGAACCTTGTTCTTCTGACTGTGACTGAAATAAGTGTGATTTATATTCTTCATTTTGTATTACCTTTCCATTGCATGCTGGATCAGCAACGTCAAACTCATGATCATGGAGACAACTCTCAACTTTCTCACTTGCACAAAAACTAAGATCTAGGTGCAGCAACTTCATTAGCAACAGAATCATGTATACAATCAATATTATAAGAACTTGCTAATGTAACTAATTCTTGATCTACAATATCAATACAATGCTCACACCTATCAAAGTTTGATATACTTCTTACTGCTATAACACCAGGAAAATGTGTAACTTCATTTGCAATAGACTCACTCTTCTCTACACACACATTCTAATTTGAAATTTCAACCTGATTATATATTATAGTAGGGGTGTTGATATTCTTATTTGAAACTAAAGTATCAACACCATGTTCAAATTTTCTTTCATTACCATTATACCAGAAATCATTCAAGGCAAAATGACCTCTAGTCAATTCGTACTTCAAATTAGTCTCAATATCTCTAGCAGTCATAAAAGCCTGATATAATGTCTATGGTTCTTTATCCCTTAGTAGAGAGTTCATTTTCTTGTCAAATGCATCAAATTAAATAGCTAAACACATTTGATCATCGGGTCTATAACTCTCATGGATTTTAGTCAACACTCTTGGAAATTTGATGTTGAATTGAGGCACAAGTTCATCACACTCAATGTGAATCTTCAAGAACTTATCATAGGAATCAGATATGCTTACTCATTCTCCAAATTTCTCCATGAAGGTAGAATGAGACTCACTCTAGGAAGAAATAGAAAATGCTGGTAAAAATGAAAACTAGTCTCTAGCATCTCCTTCCAAGGTTTGAACAAATAACTTCATGTGAATGTCTTCATGAGCAATCTCATAGTCACCCATCAAATCACTGAATATCTGAATATGATGACTAGCTGAAACATGATGGTCTCCTCTAAACTTAGGCAATTTATTTTGGACATCATTAGGAATGACATATGGGAAACCATGAATACCATTGAAACTTAATGGCATATATCTCTTGGTAGAAATGGATCTAGGAACTTTACTGACTGGCTACATACTAGGTGAATTAAAACTCAAAATTCTTTCCAAAATATGAAACTCATTCACCCATAATAAATTCTTATTCACAAATTGTAGGAGATCTACACAACCCTCTACCAAATGAACATTTCAAATACACTTCACAACTTTAAAACAACAAGTTGAAACTTAATCAATGAAGTGTATGAAACTTTTCAAACTATTCTCCTCTTCTTAGTGCTGAAACTCACTTGACAAAGAACACATATGGAAAGCTTACTTTCATGGAAACAAAATCACATGAAATTGTAAAATACCTCAAGTGTTGCTGCTAAAAACATTGATTTGCTGGTTGGCACAGGTGCAAGACTGAAATTCCTTTACACCACTGATCAAACTTTGTAGAGCCGCCACCTCTTTGCAAGAGGAATATAATAATCACCATTGTGATTCAATTTTTACACTTTAATTTCTTATAACAGTAGATTGCAAACATTATTTAAAAACTTATCAAGAATTCAAACTCCCTTTTCAAGAGACTGCCAAAAGCATCAGATCTGCCCATACAACTGAAAGTCCTTTGAAATTTTGCAATGAAATCAACTAGGAACAAACTAGTACAAAGATTTGAGAGTCGCCACTCACATTTTGTGAGAAATAAAACATATTTTGTCACTTGAAAAATCTGAACCAGACTTTCAATGTAAGAAAAACTTGTAGATCATTATCATCTTGAAAAGAATTTACACTTTATAAATCAATTCTTGACTCTGAAACTTTCTCAATAGCACTTGCAAAGACTGAACTGATTGAATATAGACTTATAACAGTCATAGAACATAATTTACATTCAATTCTCACAACATACTACTGCAAATGGATAAAACCTTACTAGGAGACATGAATCTTCAGCAAAGAAATGGAAAACACTTCATGACCTCGCCATTTATACTAGAGATTCCAGTAATTCTAATAATGAATTTCTTCATTGACTCCCCAGTAGAGTCACCATCTTGTTGGCATTTGAAAAAATTGGAGGGCTTTCAATTAGCCCACTGAGAAACTAACATATCTAGGGGTAGCTAACTCCCATTTTCAACATGCCATTTCTAACAACAGGCCAACTATAAGGCATGACCCTTCTTCTACTTCAAGCTCTGCTAAACCTAGGTAGGTAAACCTCAAATTCAATCGATACCATACAAGTGCAAAAACATATCCCTGAATCTATTAAGTAGATGAAAACCCTTATATCTCCTAATGGCTTAAGAAAAGACATAGATCTATAGTAGCTAAATGCAAAGTTATGAATCTCATAAGCTGAGTGAGGGTTAAACATTTAGGCCCTTCAACATGAAAGGGAAAGAACATTTGTTATTGATGTTGATTTTCAACAAATCCTCAAATATGCAGCAGTAAGAGCTAGTGATCCTATAAACTGATCAATGCCTTAACCATTGGGAAAATCTATGAATCAAAAACATACATATGAATATCTAAGACATATGTGTATCTTTAGATATCTGATCTATCTATTCAACTTGTAAATAGACATCTATGTTCAGTTTAAATCTTATTCTTACCTAATATCCTCCTCAATAAATCTGTAACCCTATTGATTTCTATGAAGCATTTACACAATTCCTTGAATTATTAGCAACAATAAAACAACATACAGCCTTAAGGGACTGCAACTATGACCTAGGCTCTTTGTTTAAAGGTCATAAAACATTATAACTCACTAAGAATGGAGATAAGATTTAACTGAAACTCAATCATTAGTTGCTCTTTGTATTATTTCGTTGAAATTATACAATCATATGCATGAAATGAAAAACATGAAACAACCTAAGAGATCTGAACTATCTATGTATTCCTTCCTAGTGCTATTCATACAAGAGACAATATGCTAAAGAATGAAGGTGGAATCACAGTCCTGGATCCAAAGAAGTGGTCTCATAGAATGACTAAAAATTTCCTATCAACAATGGTCTCATAGTGAAAAACTGAAACCCTTACAATGGATCAGAAAAAGAAAGATATAGATAAGAAAGAATTCTTGGATCTATTCTGAAGATGACATGTGTCCACTTGGAATTCCTTCCCTAGTAGTTGCAAAAGCTCTTTCACCTCTCTACCCATTTGATCTAATTTGGTTTCATCATTTTTTTGTTATTGATTAGAAAACATCTTTGTTGAAATGATGAAAACTTGTTGAGTCATTAGAATCTAAAAACCAACTGAAATGCTTCGTAAAATTGAGGTTTTATTGAGTGAATCTTATTAGAATTTGACCTTAACTACATTTTCACTTCCTTTTAGCCACATTCAAGTCATTACCTAACTAGAAAACACAATTGAGCATTGATACCTGAATATGGTTGCTATCAGGAATCTAATAGAAACCCTCGAATAACATGAACACACTGCTTCCTGTGTAGAAATTAACTTTAGAATCAAAAAGTTTGTCTTCTCTCGATTTTGGTGATATATAATATTGCTATGTTCGCCTCTAGTAAACCTTTAAAAATTTGATTTGAAAATGACCCTTGTGCCATAAGTGTTCAGATCTGCACTTTAAATTTTAAAAATTTCAAAAAAAATTAAACTATCTAAAGTTTAAACATTATAATAGATGCCCTATTTTGCATTTTAAAAATTTGAACACTTATACCCACTTTTGAAAAATAATTAATTAATTTTATTTTTTTACTCCTCAGTTTTTCTCTCTATCCTTCCAATCCGAGGTCAACTTTCATGTGACCGGGTGCCACATGGTGACCTTTGATTGGTTGGCCTATAATCTCATCGCCACATAGCACTCATCTGCTTGCCTACATTTCTTAATGATTGCGCAACTTCATATTGTGAAATTGCGCTCACCATTGGATCTGCCACATTGAAGCATCCTAAGAATTTGGTTGAGATTCACTATCGATTTCCACATCATCATGCATAGGGACCTAGTGCCACATGTCAATCAGGGGCACTCCCGCAGTATTGATCTTCCTTGCAACTCTAGGAAGCAAGCATGCACCAGCCATTGATCTAGACATGTGGTGCAATTTAGAGGCTTCAACATTTGATCTTTTGTCTGGCGCCACCTCATTGACAACTAGGACCCACTGCCACATGGCACAATCCCACATTATTGCACTTCTTAACCAACGAGCACATTGGAAATGTGAGTGTGTACTAGCCCTCAGATCTAGACACGTGGCAGCATCTGGTGTGTTTGGCTTTTACCTGCCACATCATCACGTTTGCACATTTGTTTAAAATTTTGCCTTTGATCACTTTGGCTAACATCATACCGGGGAACCCCACCACATGGGCACTACCTTCTCAAAAGGTAGTGTCTTTAAGACACTATGTAAAGTGCAATGAGTAGTATTTAAAGGCTAAAAAGTCTCGTTCCCTAGCCCATGTGGGATAAAATGATTTTATGGTTTTTTGCCTCTGTAACCCATCTCCTCTGTTCCTTGCTTTCCTCAACCTAGGCTTATGGCATGAATTCTATATTTAAATGTGTGGACTTTCTGATCATTAACTGCCTCCAAGTCTGCTACCTTTGACTTAGATGTATTTCCTTAAAAAGGCGCGGTTCTTTTTCATGCGTTCTCCTTGCACTTGGGCGCAATTTAGAATAATACTTCTTCCATCAAAATCATGTCCTTTTAGACCTGAAATGACATCTTTCATGATGGAGAGGGGGGGGCTCTCTTACAAGTCATGAGCATCTCTACCTATTGCAAATTCAACTCCTAATGTGCCTACGCTGGGTGTTAACTACATATTGTCTTCTTGTTTTAGCGCGAGAAGCTTTTTATGCATGTTTTCCTTTTGACTTAATGTTTCAAAATCCTCTTGCTACTGCTCTTGCTTTATCTAGGTATGCTATGTGTGCTCCATTATTGGCACAGACTTTTTGTGGCTTCATCTTTATACGTGCTGCTACCTTTTAAAGAGTTCCCCTGCTACGTATTTCTTCATTTGGCACATACTCCTGGCCATGTAGAGGAGAACATTCATTCTTGCTACCTACAGTGTGGGCATCTTTCTTTTCTCTTCAAAGAGGTGAAGGTTGTATTTTTTCTCATGCATTTTTTTGTCTTTTGATGATTGCCTTAACCTATAAATAAACATGGGGAGATGGATGGATCACCTCCCACATACTACGAACTGTAGGTACCCCCCTTTCTTTTTTCTTTATGTGGGCTGCCCTGTCTTGGCAATTCCCTTGCCACTCAACCTCGAATGCCTCTTTTGACTTTGGTTTTAGCTCTTTCACTCTTGCAAACTTCTTCTCACATCTGCGGCTTATGTTTTTACTCTTGAAGTCATCCCTCTCTTTTAAAACTGCTACCTCTATACTCTAACAAGTGGCTTTTACAAATGCCTCTACCTTTGTGCTCGTGAATGCTCCTCTCAAACACATCTTTGAGTGAAATATCCTACAAGATATTAGCACAAATCAATTTAACAAATGCAATGGTAGATTAGTTTGGCTTCTAGATTTCTCATGTCAACCCAGTCTCAAGCCTTAAAAAAGGTAGTCTTTAGTGGTGGTAGCTTCTACCAAGCCTTGGACTCCCCATATCAGCTAGTGGCTTTCAAAATTCACATGAGTGCCTATTTCTTCATGGGATCTATTCCCTCTTATTAAATGCCTCCAATTCATTATGCTCGATAACAACATGATCATTTGATGGAATTATCAACATCGTCACCTCAAATTGGGTAAATATAAGCCTTATACATTTTTTGCTGGATCTGGAAAATAACCTCAGATTATATTTTCCGAATTGAATCACATCAACCTTCATTAAATTACATTTAATGTGCTTTGCTAGAAATCTATCATCATTTTCCAATCACACATCCATAAAATTGAACACAAAATTATTGTAGACACATAGCATTAGGCCCTCCAGTCAAAGAAGTCAAATACCCATTATATATGGCTGGCACAATAGGAAGGAAAAATCAATGTTTAAAGGGTCCTTAAATATGTGCAAAGCTGTAATGCAAATCAGATAATGCATTATCCTACATGGTCCAGGCTTACTAATAGCTATGTTTACTGGCATTTATCTCTCAACTCTTTCTCATCACTATTCCTTTTTACTCTTGGTGATGAATCCATTTAATTGGGGTGGGTGTAATCAATGCAAATGGGATCAGGACTGCAAATGAATTTGAGCTCTTTAGGAGGCACTTCTTCCTCATCAATGGCTTCCTCTCTACCCAATCTATTTTAATTGATCTTCCCATTTTCTACCTATGATGGATGAAGAAAATGAAGTAATTCCTCTCGCAATCAGAGTTGCCTCATATATTCTTTATTTCTCCCTAACCAAACAATAGTACCATCTCTGTCATACTCAATCTTAATAGAATCTATAGCATCTACATGAATAGAATACCCCTTTGTTAAAATACTTCTAATCCCCATCTTTTTACTAAGTTTGATGCAATTAGTCAGACCCGCAAGTGGGTTCGACTAAAAAAAAATTCATCTTCAAAAAACTGAACTGTCAAACTGATCCACCAATCACCCGACAGCAACTGAAATCAATTTGCATCATTGATCCAAATTTTAAAATTCATTTTCACTTCTTCTTGCAAACTGTCAATTTAATGCTAGGAGCTCCTTTGAATGGCTTTAGAAATTGACTCAAACAGATAACTGGGCTTTGAAATTTGGGATATTGATTCTTTGTTCCACATTCTTGTACCATATCGAACCTCATCTCATGACAAGTTCAAGGTCAAAGGATATTAACTATCAAATTTGACCTCTTAGAATTACCTGCATGAAAACATGTTAGAAAGTAATAAACTTGGTTCAGATTTAGGTCCAAAAACTAGACAAACTGACACTTGGGAAGACAAAATTTGGGACACTGGTTCTTTGTCATGAGAAAATTATGGATCTATAATTTGGTCTCATGAAAAATAGGAGGATGCGAATGGCGAGTGGTCAAAGTGGGCTATTTGGATTTTGCAGACTGGAAACAATGACAGAAGAGCATTTTTTGCAAATGGAATTGACCTTAAAAAGTGTGTAGACTGATTCATCATGACCTAAAAACTAGCACACTTAAAGTATTTTTGGAGGAAAACATAGGGGTACAATCCATTCAATCTAGTCACTCACAGATTTTGTGTTACTAAATCATGAATAGGGGTTTCAATCAATTTACAAATACTGACACCAGTAAAAAGATAGAAATTGTGTTTGGAATTGTGTTTGAAAATTGATCAAACAGATTCTTCATAAGCTAAAACTTGAAACTTAACAAGTCTCTAACATCTACAATACAACACAAAAGGAAATTTAGCATTTTGGTCAACTAGTCCAAAGTTATAGCATGTCAAACATGGCCTTCTAGAATTCTGAACATTTTATATCAGCATGACATTGAAAACTGATCAAGTTTGAGGGATTCAAAACCTAGTCAGATGGACTCGAAATGACTCAAAGTTTGAAACATAGATTCTTAGTATGGACACTAAACACTCTCAAAGTGGCAAGTCACAAAACATTTCTAGGTGCAATATATTCAGATGCAAACAAGGCCTTCCGTCATTATTTGACACTAAGGTGAAAATGCAAATTTGAAATATGCTTGAAACAGAATTCACAAAACAGCTCACAATGTCAGTTTAACTTCATGGGACACTTAGACGGGCTAAATGGAAGGTGCTAGAAGCATTGAACACCTCTTATGCCTCAACTTGACAGCTGGGTACATGCTTATCAAAAGCATTTATGGGCCTTGATTTTCTCAATGGTACTCAAAATTGGGAAGGCAATTTTAAGTCCCAACATACTCTATAATCTGGACACATGCACCAAATTTCATCTTTCTTATGGACCAGAACAACAAGTAACGAGTAAGCACTTTGGCTTTGCCTAATAATTCCTACCTCTAGCATTTCCTCAACATTTTTTTCTATCTCACTTTTGTTTATGTGTGGGTACCTATAAGGCCTAATGTTTGGTGGCTAACTCCTTGGAACTAGTTGTATGGCATGGTCATGATCTCTCTTAGGAGGAATTTCTATAGGCATATCTCCAAAAAGCACTAAGTGACAATCAATTATTGCTTGTAAATCTGGATGAGTAAGAGCATTAGATTGAGAGACTTCTAATGAACATAGTTGGGCCACAAATCTATTTGGACCTTTTTTAAGAAGTTTTTGCATTTGATGAGAGCTTACCATCTGTGGGGATTTTTCCTTCAATCCCCTTAGCTCCACTACCTTTTCTTGTGATTGAAATCACATGAATAGTTCTTGGAAGTTCATCTCAATGATTCCCAATGTGGTAAACCAATGTACTCCCAAAAAAATATCTACTACACCCATGGATATCACATACATTGGGGTATCAATTTGATAATCTCCCATGGATAATTTGATGCGATGCCACTTTCTTGAACAACGAACTATGCCCCCATCTATAATCAAAACCTGAAACTTGGGAGCTGGATATATAAAACAATTTAGAAGAGTTTCCAACTTTTTGTTGATGAAATTATGAGTACTACCTAAGTCGATCAACACTGTTACTTTTTGCTTCTTTAAGCAACCCACTACCTTGAGATTTTGTGGTGCATTAAAACCTAAAAGTGCATGACAAGAAATGATTGGTTGAGAATCATGTGATTCCTCACCAAACTCCCTATTCTCCTCTGATATGTGCTCATCCTTTTCTTCCCCACTTGGACCTTCAATATAGAACAATTTCTTTTTACTACATTTATGTCCTCAACTATATTTGCTATCACAATTGAAACACAACCCTTTTTCTTTTTTCTCCTCAATTTGTTGTGGAGTCAACCTAGTAGGTTGAGGAAGATAAGGTGTTGAATATCTTTTGTCTCCTATCACAATAGCCCCCTGTTTTGTAGAAATCAAGAACTTATCCTCTACCCTGCATGCCAATATAAAAGACTCATTTATTAAACTTGTACAAAACATACATACCTCATGTTGAATGTGATCCTTAAGACCACCCAAGAATAAATCATTCAAATTCTCCTCTATAATTGTATCCACTCTTAAGGATAGATTTTGGAATTGTTGAATATAATCCTTAACTGATCCTATTTGTTGAAGCTTAGCAAGTTGGCTAAAGAAGTTTTTTGTCACACTATTGCTATATTGTTCTTGGAGTTTTATAAAAAATGACCATGATACAGTGAGACCCTTTTTCCTCCTATGAGTACAAAGCCAATGACACCAAATGAATTGATGTATTTCTAAACATAAGGAAGCCATTGTAACCTTTTATCCATATAGGATTTGATGCATTTCAAAAGAATTCTCCATTTGATTTATCTATGTTAAAGGATCATTGCCATTAAATTTATGCATATCCACCTTTGGAAAAAAGTTCCTAGATCCCATAGGATTAATAAAATTTGTGCCATTATTAGTCAACTTGAAGGTTTCACCTTGATTTCTTGAGAGCTCCTTCCTTGTTTCATTCATATAGGTGCTTAACACACTTCGTATATTTGATATATTTCCTCGTAGGTCACACATATGCTTCTTAACCTCTTCCTTGAACTTACTAATTTCCTCATTGGGGTTACTCTCCTCTGTTGCTTCCCAATCTTGATCAAAGGATTTCCCTAGAGTGGTAGAATTCTTTTTGCCTCTTGTTGGAGGCCTTGTCATGATGGAAACCTATGTTTTTTGAAAAAAAATCCCCAAAAAATTAGCAAATTTGCTGCCTTGAGAGAGAATTTTCCAAATTTTACAATATCTTGCTTTTTTTTTTTTTTCAATTCCTCCAAACTTTGAATTTATGCTCCTCTACTATGTATTGAAAAACCCAATACAAGTTATACTCCAATTCAACAAGGTGTGAGAGATATGAAGATCTCAAAAAATTGTGTAGAAATAGTAATTATGAAATAATTTCCTCAAATATGCTTTAATTCCTCTAAATTTTGGACTATAGGTTCTATAATATGTTCTTCAAATACCCTTTAAAAATATTTGAAAAAATTGCTAAAATTTGAAAGTTATGCTCTTCCCAAAATTGCCTCAATGTTGAGAAAAAATTTTGCTGCTATGGTGTCAAGATCGTGCTCTGATACCACTTGTAATGAAATAACTTGCACAATAGAAGAAATAACATGCAATATTATATAAAGACTTGATAATAGCTAAGATCTATAGGCCAGTTTGAGGTGGAAACCTCCAAATATCTCTAATGATAAAACACTTCACAATCTCATGATGAAATAAGACTCACAACCTCCTATATATACCTATTTATGCTTAGGTTGAATAGACACAACCTTTCATAACACCTACACTGACCTACCTACCTAAATTATAATATAATAATGATAACATGACTTAATTAAGGATTAAGATAGCCACAAGTTGACTTTTCATAACCCTATATACAATAATATTAAGGGCATAGCATTTCCTCCCTTGGGTACCATCTTTTAGAGGCTTCTAGGTTTCTGATTTACTCTTGGGCAACACTTCCAAGCAGTAAAGAGCATACTCCCCTATTCCCCTATCTTGCACCCTATGAAATTCACAAGCCCTATTTATACTATATGTGAAAAGACATAAAGAAGACACGACATTTAAGTGGGTTTGAAATAAGTTTTTGACATGTGATCTTTGACAAGCGTCTTGCAATCATGCAGTCAGTACATGTTTCAAATGTTTTGATAAGGTTTATTTATCAAGTGTCATGTAAACCACTATTAAGCTATAGAAGAAAAAATAGAAATCTCAAAGAAAATGCTTAAGAAAAACACTGTTCGTCAAACATAATCATGCATAGGTCCATGCAAGAAAATGATGTGCACCTGCATGAGAAACTGTACATTTATGCACTTTTTCATACAAGAAAGTGTTGCCAAAAGAAAAAATCCTCAATTTCTCACGCAAAGATCTATAAAATTGTATGGATGAAGGTGATAGAATCATTAAAATAATAGAAAATAGATTAGATGAGGCCAAAAAATTTGATTTCTTGACCCCATGGTGGACACCAAAAATGTATATGTGAAATGTGGGCCTCAGATCCTCACACACATTTCAACATGGTCATTATTTGAGAGATCATCCTAGAATAAACATTGAATTATTCATCCAAGTAATCCAAGAATGTGACCTATTGCCATCTAACTAGAAGAATTTTGCCTTTTCTCTCAGAATGAGAAGCGGGCAACCAAACCCCTAGTACGAAGGATATTTATCAAGCTATATGAGAATCTAATTTAATCTAAATGAAATGCATGTATTAATCTAGAAATAAGAAAGAGCATTTTATCTATATGTATGCATATATTAAACTAAATGATATTAAGATACTAAAAAGTATGAGAATTATGAAAGTATGAGCTAAATGAGCTTATATTCTAGCATAAGTTCAATGCAAAAAACATTCAACCTCTTTAATGAGGAATTGAAGGCCTCTTAAATAGAGATGCAAAATTGATCAATAGTCAAGATCAATTTGGATGCACCGTCAAGATTAAAGGTGACATTTAGTTGAGATGGAAACTTCCTTGTGTAGATGAAGTTAACTATTTCAGATCTGAGTGTGATAAAGAGTTAAATGAGTTTCACATGAGTGTGAGAACAAGTTAACTAAATTAATTCCAATTTGATAGATAGTTCACTTAGAGTTTCCATTTTTGAACTGAAGAGAACATTTGGAGAGATTATTTAATTTAATAAAATGAGATATGACCTCATAAATACATAAACTTTAATTAATTGAATAATTAAATTCAATAATTAAAATGAGGACATTATTAAATTAAATACATTCAATTCCTTTGCATTATTAGCTAAAGAAGTAATTTAATTTAATTAATGTACAAATGCTTAAAATTAAATTAAATTTAATCAATAGGTTTAGTATAGCTAATTTGAGTCAATACTTAGGAATTAAATAAAAAGTGTGATTAATGTAGATTAGGGTTTTTTGCATCTGATACTTAGATCAAGTAGCAAGTATCAGAATCAGAATTGCCTAGTGAAATAGGACTTAAGAATGATTAAATAGACTAGAATTGGTTAACATGGAAATATGCCAATTTTAGGGTATTGTAGTAGGTAGGGGCATAACCCATAGTATACCTCACAAATACTTAAAAGTCTCTTTGGGAACAGGGTTGGTGAAAATATCTACAATCTACTCTTTGGTGCTTACATACTCCAACCTGATTTTCTTTTCTACAACTTTCTCTCTCAACATGTGATATTTGATTGAAATGTGCTTAGTCTTAGAATGCAACACTAGATTTATAGACATATTTAATATGCTTGTGTTATCATAATGTATGAAAATAGGTTCCCTCAATTCTATCCTTATATCTTTTAGCATCTGCTTCATCAAAACAACTTGATTACAATTAATTTTTGTTGTAAGATATTCTACCTTTGCTATACTTTGTAAGATATAGTCCTACTTCTTGCTTAACCAAGAAACCAATCTTCCTCCAAGAAGGAATTTTCTACCATTGGTTCTCTTTCTATTATCCATATTGCTTTCCTAATCAATATTAGTATAAGAATCTAAAGTAAAATAATTAGATCTATCATAGCATAATCTGAACTCTATTGTTCCCTTCAAATATCTAAAAATCCTTTTAACTACTACATTAGGTGTTTCTCTGGGATTAACTTGAAACCTTGCAAAAATTCCAACTACATTTTCTATATCTAGCCTTGTGTGAGTCAGATATTGCAATCCTCAAATCATAAATATGTAGTTCCTCTACTCAATAGTAGGTTTCTCATCTTTTATAGATAACTTGTGTCTAGTTATCATATGTGTTCCAACTAGTTTACATGTTTCCAAACCAAACCTTTTCAATATATCTTTCAAATACTTAGTCTAAGAAATAAAGATTCCTTCTTTATCCTACACAATCTATAATCCTAGGAAGTGTTTTATTTCTCCTATCGTGCTAATTTCAAATTCTTTCTTCATTTCTTCTACAAACTTCTCACTTTCATCATTATCTCCTCCAAATATGATATCATCAAAAAATTTACCTAAATCATCAATCCATCATCTATTTCTTTCCAGTATAGATTATTGTCTATCATATGTTTGCTCAATCCAAGTTTTGTCAAATGCTTATCCAACCTTTCTTACCAGGTTTTGGGTGCTTATTTTAAGCCATACAATGCTTTCTTCAATCTGCATACCATGTCCTTGTCATCTCTTAAAGGAAAACCTTTAGGCTATTCTATGTATACATCTTCTTTAAGTTCTCCATTTATAAATGTTGATTTGGCATCCATTTGATACACTTTGAATTTCTTATGTGCTAAATAGGCTAACAAAATTTTTTTTGCTTCAATTTAGCATAGGTTTCATCATAGTATATTCCTTCTTTTTGTGAGTAACCTTTACATACCAATCTTGCTTTCTTTCTTACTACTTAACCTTGTTCATTCATCTTCTTCCTAAGTATCCATTTTGTTCCTATCACATTCTCATTTGTTGGTCTAGGGACCAATTCGCCTATCTCATTCTTCACTGTTTGATCCAATTCTTCTTTCATTGCTTGCTTCTTGTAGTAATCTTTTCATGCCTCATCTACATTATTTCATTCTACTTGAGATATTAGTGTTGGATACAATTTTCTAATTGTGTGTTGTCTTTGATGTTACACAAATGTCATATCAGTTGGCAAGTAGTGCTTATTGAGGTCAATTACATAACAAAGCAATTTTTTATGTCTACTAAGCATTCTTGAAAATTATTCTACATAGAAAGTGTCTACCAAGCTCACTCAAGCATCGAAGGTAAATGTGGTAGAAAACAATGTTAACTAAGTTCACATGGTTAATGAAGGAAAGTTAGTATTTACTAAATTCACTCGATCTCAAAAGGATTTCTGCAGGATCGCAATGTTAATTGAGCTTCTGTTGGTTAACATAGAAAATCATTTCAAGATTAGTGTTTATTGAGCAAGGTTGACCAATGAAGAATTTTTTTGTTTTAGGGAATAAAGTTTAATTATTTGAATTATTGATTCTAGCTGACTGAGGTAATGATTATTGATGATTGTAACTTGTAATTGGGCCAACTTGATAATTTGTAAGGTATATATGAAAAGTCAAGTTGAGAATTCAAAAGTGTAACGAGTGAGTATGCAAGTGTATTGATTGTTTGAAGAGGAAAGTATGAGAAAACTTTGAAGGACGGTCAAATATCCTTGAGGAGCAACAAAGTTATATTTGATTAGGAAGGATCTAGTGTGAAGCAGAAAAGAGATCTATAATCAGCAAATTCAATTGCATCTCATTCAGGTCATTTCATTGTTACTTTCTTACCATTGTAGCAGTGATTCCAAAATCTCTTAATAGAGTTAGTCTAATAGCCATTTGTAAATCCTCTAACAAGGTGACAGTTCCATTGAATTTTTCTAAAGACCTTTTGCAAAGCCACTCCTAATAGGGTGATTAAATCCTCTAACAAGGTCACACCTAATAGTGTGTTTTGTAAACTTTAACTAGGTTGGCTCCTAATAGGGCTCACTTCATAAAAGTGAAAATTAGTAGCTAGTTACTTGGTGGTTTTTTCCATATTGGATTTCCACGTTAAATCTGGTGTCTCATGTGTTCATGTTATTTCTTTTATGGTTGCATGTTAATCACTATGAATGTTTAAGATCTATAAAAGTTAGCATACACTATATTTACCATATTACAACAATTTCTGTATGATTACCGAGTGACAACAGTAAATAGTTCTATCATACATCTAAGAGATCTATGGATTTATTTTTGTGGTAACTGATTCACCCCCCCACCCAGTTACTCCATCTATATTTCCAACAATTGCTATCAGAGCTTTTGGTTCTTGCAGGAAGGGTTTCAAGGACCTAAGCTAAATATTAGGATGTCTTATAAGAGAGAAATTCAGAGGTTTAATAGAGATAACTTTTCAGCATGGAAGGGCCTCATGAGAATTCATCTAGCTTCCATTGGAGATAGATTATTGAAATACCTTGATGAAGAATATACAACTCCTTTTGGTACACTATCTATTAATGACATTGCTGAGAAGAAGACTCATAACACCATGAGGATAGACATTGCATCTGCTCTAAGCTATGAATAATTTGAAGATGTCAAGGACAACAAAACTACCTTTGAAATGTGGAACAAGCTAAAAGATATCTATGGAAGTGATGACAATGTAAGGAGATCCAAAGTAGAAAGCCTAAGAGGACAATCTGATTAGATGAGAATGAGAGAGGATAAAAACATTTTCAAATATGTTGAAATGATCAAAACAAGTGGCAATGCAATCAAAGATTCTAGAGGAGAGATCAAGGAGGAAACAATTGTAAGTAAAGTTCTTAGAACATTGCTTCCCATTTATGCAATTAGAGTATCTGAAATTCAAAAAAGAAGATGTGAGGCAAATCATAAGATAACTTTGGATGCCATAGTAGAAAGATTGATAGCCTTTGAGCTAGATAACTATGACAATTATGTTCTAGCTTCCAAGAATCTTGAATCTGCATTTGAGGCCAAGCTTTCACTTATAGAAAAATGTAAGAAAATAAAGGACTCTTAGTCAAAAAGTGAAGAAGAATTAGAGGAAAGTTTTGACAGTGATCTTAAGGTTGTTGAAGCTCTACTTGTAAGGAAATATTCTAGAGGTAGAGAAAAATACAAAGGTAAAGTTTTCCTAATCTATTTTTCATGTGAAGAAATTGGTCATATTGAAGCGATGCACCAAAACAAGCAAAACAAGGATGAGAAGAAAGGTCAAAAGTGCAGTGGTAAGAAATATTTCAAATCATTCAAGGAAAAAGGTAAGAAAACATGTTTTATGGCTAAGGACTCTAAGGATTTTGATAATAGTGAAGATGAAATTGTTTATATTACTATAAATGATAAATATGATAATGATGAAGAAGATAAGATGGCACTTATCTCTCATGTGAGCAAAAAAGATACATGGATCATAGATAGTGGATGTTCACATCATATGACTAGTGACAAAACAAAGTTTGAACACTTTGAAGACTATGATGGTGGTATTGTAAGGTTTGGAAATAATGTACCTTGTTGCATAAAGGAAGAGGTCAAATCTCATTAACCAAAGAACTTGTATGTGATAATACCTATTGGGTTGAAGGACTAAAACATAATCTGTTGAGTGTGGCACAACTAATCAACATTGGATTCAAGGTAGAATTCATGCATGGCAAGGCAAGACTACTGGATTAAAAAGGAAAACTGATTGGATCAAGCAAACAAACAAAATGTAACGTGTTTTATCTTGATCTTGGTGAGTGCTCATGTTTTATTGCTCAAGTTGAAGAAATTTAGTTATGGCATAGAAGGTTATGTCATGTAAATTTTGATAACATGGTAAAAATAAGAAAATTTAGGAAAGTAAGAGGCAATCCTAGTTTGAAGAAACTTGATGTTGATCTATGCAAGAATTGTCAAATTGGTAAGATGGGAAAAACTAGCTTTAAAAGCAAAAACTATCTGTCTGAAGATATTTTGGAAATTGTGCATACTATTTTGTGTGGACCTATTGGAATTGAGAGCTATACTGGAGAAATTTTTTTTATTCTTTTTGTTGATGGCTACTCTAGAATGATGACTATTATGTATCTAAGAGATAAGTAAGAAGCATTTGAGAAATTCAAATGGTATTTGGCCAGAGTAGAGAAGAAAAAAAGGAAAAGATTGAAATTCCTAAGGTCATACAGAGGTGGTGAATTCATCTCCAATGAATTCAATAACTTTTGCATTGAAAGAGGAATCAAAAGATAGGTATTAGCCCTTGGAACTCCCAAGAAAAATGGAATAGCTAAAAGGAGGAATAGATCTATCATGGATTGTGCAAGGACTCTAATGATTGAAAAGAACATTGCTATCAAATACTAGAAGGAATCTATTAGCACTATAGTTCATACCTTAAACCGAGTATAGTTGAAGGACTCATTCAAAACTCCCTCTGAGTTATGGTATGGCTATAAACCCAATGTAAGTTACCTAAAATTATTTGGAAGTAAATGTTATATCCGGAAAGAATCTAGAAAAGGAAAATTTGATGTAAAGGGTGCTAAAGGTATATTTTTGGGATATTCTTGCAAGTGTAAGGCATATAGATGTTTGAATTTGTCTACTCACAAAATCATAGAAAGTGCACATGTGAAAGTTGATGAGTTTGCAGAAAGGACTAAAGAAGAAAGAAGAAAGGAACCAAAAGATTATAGGAGATTTTTTTTCATTGAACCTAATACATTGCTAGACACATCTATAAATCATGAGACTTCTACTCTAGAGTCTTCCTCAGTCACCGAGTTGCAAGAAGTTTAGATCAAGTCACAAGGACCAGAGTCACATTCAGATACTACCGAGCCAATGCCTATTGAATCTGAGTAGCCAGAACCTGAAGTTGAAGTTCAAGAGGATGACAATGCAATTCATTCAAGAGGCAAGGAACCTATATTGTCCAAGTATGTTAGAAGGCATCATGCACCAAATTAGATTATTGGAGACAAATTAGAGGGTACTATGACAAGAACTAAGCTAAAAGGTACTTTTTTACTTGCTGATTTTGAACCTAGAAATGTCAAAGATGCATTGGAAAATGAAAGTTGGATTGAGGTTATGAATGAAGAGATAGAACAAATAGAAAAGAAAAAAACTTGGACTCTTGTACCTAGGCCTAAAGATAAAAATGTGATTGGAACAAAATGGGTATTTAGAAATAAGTTGAATGAAGATGGTAAGGTATCAAGAAACAAAGCTAGATCAGTATGTAAAAGATATTCTAAAGAAGAAGGAATAGATTATGGTAAAAAAATTTCTCTTGTTGCAAGATTGGAAGCTTTCAGGACCTTGCATATGTTACACATAAAGGATTTAAGGTATATTAGATGGATGTCAAATCTACATTTCTTAATGGAATTCTTGATGAAGAAGTCTACATTAAACAACTTGAAAGTTTTGTTGATCTAGATAAAAGGGATATGGTCTACAAATTACACAAAGCATTGTATGGTCTAAAACAAGCTCCTAGAGTATGGTATGAGAGATTACATACCTATCTTATCTAGATTGATTTTCAAAGAACTAATGATAACAGAAGTTTGTACCTCAAGAAAGGACTAGATAACAAGATTGACTTAGCATAAATATTTGTGGATGATACTTTGTTTATAGGGAATGATGATCAATGCAAAGAATTTTTAGAGAAAATGAGAAAATAATTTGAAATGTCTATGTTTTGTGAGATTAAGTTCTTTGTTGTTCTTCAAATTCAACAAAGCAAGAATGGTATCTACATCACTCAGTCTAAGTATATCAAGGAGATGCTCAAGAAGTTTGGCATGGAAGGTTCAAAACTAGTTGGAACTCCCATGTGTACTAGACTAAAGCTTACCAAAGATGATGATTCAAAAGAGGTAGATCAGACCTTATATAGATCAATGATTGGAAAATTATAGTATATAGTTCACACAAGGCATAATATTGCTCTTGTAGTTGGTATAGTGGCAAGATTCTTGAAAAAACCTAGAAAAAATCATATGATGACAATCAAAAGGATCTTGAGGTACTTCCAAGGCATTGAAGATTATGGATTTTGGTATAAACTTAGAAGAAATTTGGACTTAAAAGTGTTTATTAATGTTGATTGGACATGAAACATTGATGATAGAAAAAGTACAAGTGGTGGAGCTTTCTTTTTTGAGAAAAGGTTGGTATCTTGGACAAGAAAAACCCAAAATTGCACATCCCAATCTAAAATAGAAGCAAAGTATACTGTAGCAATAGTGAACTATTCTAACATTGTTTGGTTTAAATAGTTAGTGGAAGGCATGAAGGTTGAGATCAAAGAACTGGTCATTATGTTTTGTGATCATACAAGTGCAATTAACATATCTAAGAATCCAATGATGCATTCCAAAACCAGACACATTGCTATAAAGTTCCACTTTGCGAAAGAATTGGTGCAAAACAAGGAAATAAGAATGGAATATGTCCATACAAAAGAATAGATTGTAGACATATTCACCAAGCCATTACGTAAGGATGCATTCTTGTATTTAAGAGGTAAGTTAGGGGTCATTCCCCTATTTGAAACTTACTAAAATAAAGTTTTAGTGATGCATCAACATGAACCAAATTAAAGATCTATTAGTTGATGCAACATAGTCATGAGAATATTGCATATGAATCAGTACTCAAGGTACATTGATACTCATTTGGTATGTATTGTCTATGGAATGTGTTGTCAAAGAGGGAGAGTTTATTGTCATATCTTTCAAAAAATTGTTTGAGGGAGAGTTTGTTGTTTTGAGAAGAAGTTATGTAATTTCTTCACAGAGGGAGATTACTACATTAGAGAAGTTTGTGGCATAAAATCTAAGAAGGAGAAAATTTGTATCGGAGAAAGACTTGATTTCAAATTTCATTGTGCTATAACATGTTGTGTTGCCATCAATGCCAAAGAGGGAGATTTTTGGATACAATTGTCCAATATTTTTTTGTCTTTGATGTTACAAAAATGTCATATTAGTTGGTAGGCAGTGCTTACTGCGCTTAGTTGGTCAACAAAGCAATTTTTTGTCTATCGAGCATTCCTATAAATTACTCTATGTAGACAGTGTTGACCAAGCTCACTTGGAAATTGAAGGTAAATGTAGCAGAAAGCAGTGTTAACCGAGCTCACATGGTTAATGAAGGAAAGTTAGTATTTACTAAGTTCACTTGGTCTCCAAAAGATTTCTATAGGATCATAGTGTTAACTGAGCTTTTGTTGGTTAACATAGAAAATCATTTCAAGACCAATGTTTATCGAGCAGGGTCAACCAATGAAGGATTTTGTTGTTTTGAGGAATAAAGTTTAATTATTTGAAGTATTGATTCTAGCTGAGTGAGGTAATGATTATTGAGGATTGTAACATGTAATTGGGCCAACATGATAATTTGTAAGTTATATATGAAAGGTCAAGTTGAGAATTCAAAAGTGTAATGAGCAAGTATGCAAGTGTATTGATTGTTCAAAGAGGAAAGTGTGAGCAAACTTTGAAGGATGGCTAGATATCCTCGAGGAGTAGCAAAGTTATATTTGATCAGGAAGGATCTAGTGTGAAGTAGAATATAGATCTATAATCAGCAAATTCAATTGCATCTCATTCAAGTCATTTCATTATTACTTTCTTACCATTGTAGCAGTGATTCCAAAATCTCTTAACAGAGTTGGTCTAATAGCCATTTGTAAATCCTCTAACAAGGTCACAGTTTCATTGAATTTTTCTAAAGACCTTTTCCAAGGCCACCCTAATAGGGTGATTTATCCTCTAACAAGGTCACTCCTAATAGTGTGTTTTGTAACCTCTAACTAGGTTGGATCCTAATAGGGCTCACTTTAGAAAGTGAAAATCAGTAGCTAGTTACTTGGTGGTTTTTCCCATATTGGGTTCCCATGTTAAATCTTGTGTCTCACGTGTTCATGTTATTTCTTTTATGGTTGCATGTTAATCATTGTAATGTTTAAGATCTGTAAAAGTTAACATACACTGCATTTACCAAGTTATAGCAATTTTTATATGATTATCGAGTGATAGTAGTAAATAGTTTTACCATACATCTAAGAGATCTGTGGATTTATTTTTATGGTAACAGATTCAACCCCCCCCCCCCCCCCCCGCCTTAGTTACTCCATCTATATTTTCAACAATTAGACATAGTTCTTGATTGATTCTACTCCTTGTCATCACACCTTTATCTCTTCTGCTAATGATCTACTCTAGTCGATGATTCTTTGTCACATTCTTACCAAAAGTTTTTTTTTATCTCAACTCTTAGCTCCGTTCTAGGTTTGAAACTTTTTTCTTTCCTTTGTTCTCCTCCATTCTAAAAATCATTGTTAGTCTCAAAAAGAACTTCAACATTCTATCTATCAATTCCAGAATTATCCTCTCCTTAATTATCATAAAAAATAGTTACCAAGGCTATCTCTTCTAATACTTCCTATTTCTTAACCAATTCAAGCTCATTATTACAATCATTCAAGAATCTTTACATAATAGCTTTAAATTCTTAATCTTCATTAGAAAGTGAACTCTTTCTAGTTTTTCTTACCTTGTTAGGGCATGAAGATTGTAAGAAAAAGTTCATTTTACCATAGGATTAGAAGAATCATGCACACCATTTTCTGCAAGACAAACATTTTACCATAGGTTGAGATTAGAAGAACTTGTTCATTTTGAGCATTAGAAGAATCATGCACACTATTTCCTGCAAGACAAACATTTTGTGCTATGTGCACTTTGTTAGTAATAGGATTATAAGCTTGATAACCTTTGGTATTTTGGATGTTTTCACTCATGCACTTTGTACATGTCATCTTAGATGAAGCAATAGGAGGTAAATTTTCAACTGTATTAGATGAGATATGCTCATTTTTCAAATGAGCAAGCCTTTCATGCTCCATATTAAAAGTAATATCTTTGTGCAAAGAGTGTCTAGAAGAGGTGAACCTAAAAAATTTAAATAAGTTATCACAACCTAACTTAGCATTAGCAACAACTTTATTAGTGTTAGGATCAATAACATAGCACATGTCCCTATGAAACTCAACTTTGTAATTTTGACATAATTTTACAACAGAAAGAAGATTGTATTTCAACTCAGGAACATAAAGGACATCATGTAATTTTTCATTTGAAATACTAACATTACCAAATCCTTCAACTTTGCAACTATGATTATCAGCTAATTGAATTGGAATATTAGAAGGATCGGGTTTTAAATAATCAAACACTTCTTTATGAAAAGTAACATGTTGAGACACACCAGTACCAATAATCCATTCTAAATTTTTAGGAACATTGTAATGAATAGTAAAAGCATGATGAGATGGATGAGAGTTTTGATTATTGTTATTCATAAGTTTCTTATCTTTTTGTTTTTTAAAACAATTATTAGTTATATGACCATCTTTCCCACAATAAGTATAGTGAGATTTTTTATTAGATTGATTAGGATGAGTATTATTACGATGAGTGTTTGGATGATTATTGTGATTATTATTATTATAAGTATTGGGAGAATCATTATTAGAAGATTTGAAATTATGATTTTGATTTTTAGACACAAAAGCATGTTCATTAGATCTAAGAGTACCAAATTGTAACAACTTAGCTTCCTCTTGACGTAACAAATTTTAAAAAATACTATAAGTTAATTGAGTAGACAAAGTAGGAATAGCAAGTTGAGAATGAACATTAGTAATAAATTGTTGAAATTGTCTAGGAAGATATTTCTTTAAAATAATGGTAATTAATCTAATATTAGTGAGAGTAACGCCTAATCCAAATAGTTGACTTTTAATATAATCAAATTTAAGTAAAAATTCATCCATGGATTTGAAATCAATACACTTTAAGTCTTCCAAATTGTCTTGCAATTGAATCTTGCATGATTCAGATGGTCTGTCATACATTTTTTTTAAAGTATCCCAAGCTTCGTGGGCATTAGTGCAATGAGAAATTAGAACATATAAATCTGAGTTAAGAGATATACCAATGAGGCCAAGGGCTTCCTCATTTTTAGTATTCCATTCATTTTTTTCTATCTTGTGTAGCTGAGGTACTAGGAACTATAGAAGGGTCAGTAGCAACATCTAAAATATGCTTAAAATGAAATATAAATGAAAGATGAGTTTTCCAAGCATGATAGTTTGAGTTATTTAACATGATTTCTGGAATTAAAGTTGACATGATTTAAAAATTACATTTAAAATTTAAATAATAGATTTGAAATAAAAAAGTGAGACTTATTATCCACAAGAATGTTAAATAATTATTAAGAGATTTAGAGAGTCAAAATTAAAAACTAAAATGTTTCCTGCAAAACCACTGGTCAGATTGAAGAAACGGGAAAAATAAAAATTTGAAAAATTGAAAAAAATGTGTTACACACAGAGAGTGATAAATTTTTTAATTTAACTCTATTTTGTATAAAATTTAAAGGGTTTTTTCATTTTTATGTCTTCTAAATGCTGTTCAAATTTTAGCCAAACCCAGATCACGGATTGAGAGATATCATAAAAATATGAACTGTTGTCTTAAAACTTGAAAAACAAATAATACTGCACATATAGTACAATAACTTTTGCAATACTATTCTGATACAAATGAAATTTAAAGAGTTTTTTCATTTTTATGTCTTCTAAATGCTGTTAAAATTTCAACCAAACCCAGATCATAGATTATGAGATATAAGAAAAATACGAACTGTTGTACTTTCCTTTCTAAAATAAAAAACAGAAAAAAACTTGAATTTCAAAAAACTTTAAAAACTTGCAACATAAATAGGATTAGATACAATAAAAAAATCAAAAATAAAGAATCCTTTGGCGGAAAGCCTTCCAAAGGAGGTTAGAAAAAATAAAAAATGAAGAACTCTTTGGCAGCAAGCCTTCCAAAGAGGGTTAGAATGAATAAGAAAGAAGAAGATCTACAAAAGAATAAGATAAGAATTTCAATATTTCAAACTTCAAGATCTTCACAATATCAAGCTCTTCTAACGAACCCTTCACACAAGCTCAAAACAAGGATTAGTAGCTTTGATACCATGTAAGAAAAAGTGATTGAAATGATAAAATATAATAAAATTAAATAGCATGAAATAATAGATTTAATCCAAGAGAGCAAGAAAAGTTTTACCATACAAATGATACAAGATCAATGGAGCAATACCAAAGAGGAACTAACACAAGAGACAAGGATTTGATAAGGGGAAAGCAAAGAAAACCCCTTGTGAGTATTATGAATGAGGCAAAAGCCTGAGAGAGAGAGAGAGAGAGAGAGAGAGAGAGAGAGAGAGAGAGAGAGAGAGAGAGAGAGAGAAGAAATGGACCAAAATAGCTCATTTACAATAGTATCAAAAACTTGATGTGAATAATGGAGACTAGATGAAAATGAGAGAGAGAAGCACCTCTTTTAAAGAGATGAGAAAGGAGTTGCATGTCTTTGCATGTGTAACTCCCATTTCTATGAATGCCACATTCATAAAAGGTGTGTGCAAAGTGTCAAGTTCCTCTTAAGGAGGAATATCTATTTTCATTATTAAAGGAAATACAAAAATGAGTTGTCCTCACAAGTGGACAATAGGACAAGAATGACATGTCCTTTACATGTGGACTAGAGGACAAATAAATAATACATAAGGGATACTTTGGTTTATCCCAATAAATAATTAAATACAACAAAGGAAAGATTATTAATTCTAACAAAGATGAAAAATGACCAAACTCTTTACATGTTCAACAAAAAAAAAATTCTATACCTTCTAGCTCTCTTTTCATGAGGAGATCAATACCTTCCTTGATATTCATGTTTTCTTCATATATGGATCTATCTTTTCTGGTGCTTCTATCTAGAAACTCAATGCTCAATTTTGTACACAATTTTGATCTCTCACCAAGAAGCTCTATCTTTTAGGTGTTGAAATTTTCTCCATCAGACTCAAGACTATATTTTCCAAAATAACTTGCCACTGATCTCCCAAACCTGCTAAGCTTATCCTTCAAGGATTTGATGCTCTAATGCCAATTGTTAGAAATAATAGTCCACCAAGATAACTAGGGAGGTGAATTAGTTATCTAATTAAAACATTTATGGACCTTAGTTAATCTTAACCATTCAATCAAAGTAAACAACAACCATAACAAAATGCACATACACAATTACACCAAATTTTTAACTATGGAAACCCTTGATTGTAGGGAAAACCCTGGTGAGAATGATGCACACAAAGATATATTGATATATATATATTCCTTGTTAGAGGATGAACCTTGTTAGGAGTCTATAAACACATTCAGTACATTTGAGTCCCTATTAAGGGACTTTGAATCCCTGAGGAGATTCCAACCCTATTAGGAGTTGTAGAAGGTAGAAGGACCTACTGTCCAAATAGCTTTTGGGCTAAGACCACTAAACTTCACTATCGAATTGATCTTTGTAATTTCTTCTACATGCCTTTAACATTGCTTCTCAAAATAAAAATTCTACTAAGAGATCTAACAATTTTACTAGAACATGCTTCTGTAAACTCTATCTTAGAACAATCTTCACCAAACCTTGTATAACTTCTTCTAGACTTAATATCTTTTTCTCTTGAGGTTAGATACATATGCTAGACACTTAGTAGTATCTTCCATTAACCTCACTACTGAAAATACTCAATGATCTATCTGTACCAACTTGATCTTTACCACTATTCTTCTATCAGTTACCACCAAAAACTATTATGTTGACATCAATGACAAACACACTCATGAATGTAATGTATTATCAAAATAATTTCTCTACAATACTCCCCCATAGGAATATCATCAAACTTCATGCTTCCAACAATAAGTGCATTAGTTAATTCCTTCAACAATGTGGACTTAATAGTCTTATGCTAAATCTCCTAATCAAGTGCATACTTCATTATATTGTATAAACCCTTTTATAAGGTGGACCAAACAATCTTTATTTCTCCTAATAGGGTAGATAACTAGAAGTTATCATTTGTAAACCTTAAGAGGCCAAATTTATAATAGAGTACTAAAGCTTGGGGCTATCATCCCCACCCCAGTTTTACTTTCTATTTGGAAGGTTTTTGGGCTACCAAATATTGTGTCAACTATTATGAATGTTTTATTGATTTTAGTCTTTCACACATGCAATTAGATCAAATTATCTTAAAGAGGATTAGTTGGTCAATTGAAGTTAAAGTTTTATTGGTCCCTAATTCACCCTCCACTCTCAATCACCTATCCCACCATAAATTTCCAACACCTTGATCTCTAATGTTAGTATCAGTTCCTTTTATTTCTCCAAGCTAATATTTTTGTAGACTAAGTAGATTAAATTGATACATGAAGAGGGAAAGATATAAGTCGAGCTACTAACAATACAAGCTTTTTATATTTAACAAATTTTGCAGTCATACAAAAGCATATTAAGATTTTTGAAGATTTAATTCAAAGTGATTAGAAATTATCTATTAGAGATAATATGGTTCATCGTGTAGCCACATTGGAGATTCAAAATCACATTCTTGATGAATTGACAAAGAATTGAGAGAATACAATGGATCTAATTTTTAACTCTTACAAATCATTCTTGGAGAAATATGGAGTAATTTTTGGACCCCAAAACAAAATTAGAACAACCATGACAAAAAATGTGGAATTAGTGAGATGCATAATGAAAGGTATGATGGTGAAAAAGTCTATATAAACATCAGATCATCAAAGCTATCAGATTTCCACAATCCATATATAATGTAATATGATTTCTGGGAAAGATTGTGTAGGTTTTTTAACCATCAATGTTTTTGATCATACTACATGATCCATCATTAGGATGCAAGAGAATAAAGGGAAAAAAAAAAAGGATTGCGGATCCAAGAATGGAGATAAAAAGAGAGGTTGGAGTGATGGAATGGGCACATAGAATTACGTTGACATGGTTAATAATAAAAAAGGAAAAATTAAAAGACAGAAAAATACATAAAGAGAAAAAAGAAAACTAATAGACATAAAATAGAGGGGGTTGTTTCTTGGATCTGTAGTCCATTTTTTTTTCCTTCATTCTCTTGCATCATGATGATAAATCATGTAGTATGATCTGAAACATTGATTGCAAAATAACTTACACAATCTTTCCTAGAAATCATATTACATTAGATCATGTTTGCAAATTTGTAAAATTTGTTGTTGTGTATTATAGTTTTGAAGTCATAACAAGTGCAACTATGAAAAGATTTATGGATTATAGTCTAAGGGAGGGGAAATTTTTGTATTGGCATGGAATGTTTAATCATGACAAAGTATTTTTGCCACTGATGTCAAAGGGGGATATCATTAATTTCTAAGTCATGTTTTCTATTAGTTTCTAACACATAATCATATTTTTGGTGGATTGGTCAATCATAACTACAACCAAGTGATGCAAGGATACAAGGGTTCACAAATCACATAATCACAACTCCATAAGATATCATGACAATATTGCACATTTTGGAAACTTATTACCGAATCAATAAACTAGGACAAACTTTTCCACTTGAGAAGATATGATCATAACTTTCACAAATGAGCAGATTAAACTAATTCCTTTAATGAGAGAGAGTACATATCAATAAAATACATTTTTCCAAAGTTATAGCTCAAAATGATAACTAGAATAAAAGTTATTACTCTTCTCCCAAAACTACTCACATAAAAATTAGGTCTAGACCAGTCTACACTCAAGTGCTCATAATTTCTTTGAATCATAATGAAATTCAACCAAACCAAAACTAAAAAAAAAAGATAACTCAAATACCTTTCTAAAAATATAAGTTTCTAGTCTATAAATTTTCATATTAAATAATTTAAACTAATAGAAACAATAGTTAGATTTATGGAAAATTACATAGAAGATTAACATAAACTTGCAAAACCAAAACTCCATTTATTTCTATTCTTCTCAAAAAAAATTGAACCAGTAAACTTTGTAAATCATGACCATTAAATGAAATTTAATTTCTTTTCAATTCTTGTGACTATTTCATAGCTACTATAACTCTTGACCTTTATCTCTACATCAACTTTTCATATTGTCAAATTTTAGTGACAATATTTTGTTACATTTTTGAAAACTTTTGTATTTTCTCATAAATGACCTCCAAGACTCCTAAAATTATTAAAATATGGTAGATAAAACATAAATACATTATTCGTATCATAATCTATGATATTTACTTATTTTTATCAAACTTGACCATATCAACTCAAATGGACAACATTGACAATATATTACAAATTAATTTCAAGGCTTAACATAGCCTTACATTTTGACTCAAATATATTGACAAACATAAACTTGAAATTTTACAACAAACATTAATGAGATATTTTTTATTTATGTTCATTTTTCTAGGTGCTCCTACACCACCGAGGCACCCTACATAGGTTGAGCCTTGTAATTAGACTTGTATTTGTATCATATATGAACCAAGCAGTGGTGAATGATGATCAATTTTATGGTCATCAAGTACTCCAATACATGCTAATTCATCCATAAGATAGTTCATGGCTAGTGTATAGATTCTATGTCACATAGTATAAATCAAGAAACTGAATAGTGAGTGTCATCTTGTAGAACAATTATGATCGAGTGTTAGAATGTTCAATTGTCAAGTAAACCAATTTTGACATAATTGTCTGGAATGACACAAACACCAAGATAAACTAGTTTTGCTGATCTGGAGATGTATGCTTTTTATCAAGGAACCATTTATGGAGGTGATCATGCATTTTTTTATGGATCATTAATCCTTATGCAAGGTGATTACCCAATCACAAAAATGGAAGGACTAAGAACAAAAAGAAAGAGATTTAGATCATTGATTTTGATCTAGAATCTTCTATAGTTGGTTATAAGAAGAGGATAAAACCCTAATTTCATTATTCACCATACAAGAGATGTTACAATTTTGGATGCTAGAGTTGAAGTGAGAAGGGAAATTAGACATAGTGACTGAGTAGAGTAGTGAATGAAGGGTAGAATACAAATCTATCATATTAGAGATCTGATCATATATTATAAAGAGGAGATTTTTTATCAACATTTGAAGTGTAAACTAAAGGATTAGGTACTAGTACATTCTAGCAATTATTTTAGGGTAAATCTCTTAATAGAGTGGTCCTAACAAACCTTTATAAGTATCTTAATAAAGTTCTTACTTATTTTTAAGTTTTAAATCCCATATATAAGTCTTGTAAGCTCTTAATAGGATAGATCCCTCACAAGATAGATCATTATAAGTGATCAAAACTATAGCCCTAATAGGAAAAATTGATTGTAGTAGTAGTGAAGATTTGTGGGTTCCATCCCCACCCTAGTTTTACCTTCATCTAGGAGGGTTTTTGGGTAACCAAAATCTTTTTGTTATGTTTTGATCATATTCTTACATGTTTCATAGATATGATTAGTTGTTAGATCAATTACATCATTGTAGTAAATATTTATGTAATTTATGATATTGTTGAGATGAGGGTTTGTGGTGAAGTTATCAGATTAAATATTTGTTATAAACTATAAAAGGTTTATAAATCCTGATTCACCCCTATCTTACTTTCTTATTAGACTTCCAAGATGTTGTTTACCTAAATGAAGAAAAATATGCATTTCACATCTTTAATGTTTTAAAAACTAGAGTGGAATGGGAGTTACAAAAAGTTTTCAAGTGTCAAAGATATGATAGGGGGGATGAGTTTACCTCACAAGAGTTTACAACTTATTGTGAAGATAAAAGTATAAAGAGACAATTCTCATCTTCTATGACATTTGTATAGAATGATATAATAGAGAGAAGAAGAAAAACAATAATATATTGTATGAGGACATGAATGATCTTGAAGAATGTTACACAAATCATTTGGAGAGAGAATGTAAGTATAACAATGTACACCTTGAATAGGGTTCAAGAAAATAAAGGAACACATAAGACATCCTATGAGTTATGGTTTAGAGACTAAAAATCAATGGGTTTCTTAAAGGTGTTTAGAAGTAAATGTTATATAAAGAGGGATGAGTATTAAGGGAAGTTCAAGCCTAAAAGTGATGAAGGAATTTTCTTTGGATACTACACTAAAACAAAGAATTTACAATGTTTCAACAATAGAACAAATAAAATATTAGAGTAATAAAATGTAAGGGTGGATGAGTTTGTAGAAAAAAATGATGAAGGAAATAGTAGAGAACCAGAAGACTACAAATAGTTTTTGTACACCCTACTTGCTAAACCACTAGAGAAGAAACTTGTATAAGTGGAATAGGAATAGGAATAGATAGAAGTAGTATGACCCAAGGAACCATTTGTTGAAGCACCAACAAAAGAATCAATTCTAGAAAAGTATATGGGAAGACATCACATAACATATTAGGTTATTGAAGATAGGGATGTTGGAGTGATGACAAGGAGTGTAGGAGAGACAATCTATCTTCTTTCACAGATTGAGGCTAAGGCTACAAGAGAAACTCTAAAGGATGAATACTAGAGAACGACCACAAAAGAATAGATTGACCAAATAGAGAATAATGAAAGATAGACCTTGGTGGCCCAACTAAAGGACAAAAATGTTATTGGCACAAAGTGGGTATTTAGAAACAAGATGAATGAGGATGGAGAAATAATAAGAAAAAAGAACAAACTTGTTTGAAAATGGTATGCATAAGAAGAAGACATAGACCATGGAGAAATATTTTACATTGATGAAAATATTAGGAGTTATGATACTTCTAGCCTTCATGGTATATAATAAATTCAAAGTGTACTAGATGGATGTGAAATCTATATTCTTGAATAAAGTACTAGAGGAATAAATGTACATAGAATAACTAGAAAGGTTTGAAATATAAAAAGGAAAGTATCAAGTGTAAAAGATACAAAAATTAATGTATTGACTAAGATAGGCACTAAGAGGATGGTATGAGAATCTGCACTCATACTTAATCAAGATTTGATTTTTAAGAATGAGTGACAACAACATCTACCTAAAGAAGTAGATGAGAATTGGATTATTTATTATAGATATATTCATGGATTAAATCATCTTTGGAGGAGATGACAAGATGAGTATAGAATTTATAGAGCTGGTGAAGGAGGAGATGGATGATGAGCATATAATTTATAGAAGCAATGAAGAAGGAGATGACAATATGAGCCTATAAACCAGTCAAACTAAACATAGGTAGGAGAATTCAAATTTTAAATTCTTGGATTAAGGTGTGAAGATGAGTGATTGAGGATCATATAATAGACTTTTAATTTGTGAAAGAAGTTTATATTGTAGATAGGTAAGAAAAAAACTAGAGAGATGGTTGTTTGTAATTGCAAAGAAAAAGTTGGAGAGATAGAGATAAGAGTAGAGTGTAAAGGCAAAATGTGTTGACACAAGCTAGTGTGTTGAAAAACATAGTGATGAAGTGTGTTGTAGGTGAGGGAGAGAAGAGAAAGTAATAGATAGGTCCAAGAGCATTGAAGTTATCTACATCAAGCTAAGTGAAGTAATTATTCAATTTAGGTTAATCTTTCTTATTTTCTCTAATCACTAAAACAATAAATCTCATCAAGGGTAGAATTAAAAAAGTTATGTGTATCAAATTCCTTAATAGGGCAACAAATTATTTTGTATTCCAAGTTGTTTAACTAGGCTTCCCTTAACCAAGAAGACTCTCACACATGTCTATACTAGATCCCCTGACTAGGTGAAACTTGTTAGTGTTTTTTAATCTTTTAACATAGATAAGCTCTTAACTAGAAAAATTTTAGGAGAGTGCAATATTTGGAAGAATCATCTCATGCATTATGATTTTTTCCATAGTTGAGTTTCCATGAGATAATTTTTTGTGCTATGTTAAACTATCTTGTCTTAATTTATATTTACTTGATCTTAACCAATTAAGTTATATTCATCAGTTATAGCAAACTAGTGTGAGGAAAATATAGGTGAATACTTTAAAATTGTTAACAATATAGTGATTTCCCCCTCCACACCCCTACCCCCAGTAAATTCATCAGTGAGAGGACCAAAACATAGCACTGTAGTAATAAAAAACAAAATGTGAACTCTTACTCAAGTTTATTAGTCTCTTTCACAATTATCTCTAGGTTAATCTCATTAGATTCCTATTATCAATGCATTCATCTTAATTTATAAGTGTGAGTCTTCCCTTATCATCAAAATATTTTATTAACATCAAACTAAAATTTCCCTTCAATATATGAACTTGTATCCTTTGTGATGTTTCACTATCATATCAAGTATCTATATTTCATCCATCCCCTTAAATGGAAATACTTTAATCCTTATCCTAGTGCTATCATTTGTCTAGACATTGCAAAAAAACCATATTTTTTTGTATTTATTCACACCTACATATCATTTTACTTAGTGTTTCACTCTTAATCTCACATATCCTTGTGATCTTTCATAAATCAATTTTATTCCCTTAGCTCTATTTTTTGTATAATAAATTTTAAGTTATAGTATCCAATACAATGTTTTTCTTCTTTAAAAATTTTTCTTTTGTTTCATGTGGATTATTATTCCTATTTATTTGGTTGATGATCTATAATTTCTCACATTTCCCTTTAGTCCATAGTGTACATATCATCCTATTTTAAGAGAAAAACTAGTGCCTCATTTGTATTTAGGTTATACCTAATCTCTTAGCCTTTTAAAATCTATTTGATCCTTCTTATTTGCAAATCATCTTATTTTAGACTCATAACTTCAAAATTCTTAATATTATATCCACTTTATTTACATCATATCTCCTTATACTTTCTTTAAATGACCCCCCCACTTTGCTAACATAATCTATCCTTCAAAATTTTGTTCATTTACATTAGATGCATACATTGATGTAAATTCTGTCTATTAGAATATATAGTCCACCAATATAACTAAGAGGGGGGAGGGTTTGAATCAGTTATTCAACTAATATTACAATTATCAACCTTATTAAACTTTAACCATATGAGAAATATAACAAAAAACCACGAGATAGACATGCAGAATAACACCAAATATGTTAACTAGGGAAACCCTTGATCGGAGTGAAAATTTTGATGGGGATGGTACCCACAAGATGATGTACTAATATAAATATTCCTTGTTAAATGATGGGCCATGTTAGGAGTCTATAACAACATTCAGTACATGTCAGTTCCTGTTAGGAGACTTTGAATCCTTGTTAGGAGATTCCAACCCTGTTAGGAGTTATGCTAATGTAGAAGCATCTTGGGTTTCTTTTCTATCATGCATGTTTGTTGAGTTTTTTATTTGCTATTAAGTTGATATGCCTTGCATTGCTGAGTTCTCTTTGTTTGTCAAGTTCATAGTTGCTTCCAAGTTATCTTTGGCTGTCGAGTTCCTTTGGTTGCCAAGTTCTTTGAGTGACAACATTTTGTTTGGTCCTTTGTTAACTGAACTATCTATGTCTAGTTCTAGTTTGGGCCAACCTTGTGGGTTAATTCATATTCGACATTTAATATTTGTTGCAAACTAACTGGTGGCTCAAGTTTGGAATTTAATGTAAAGGTTTAATTAGTTGGTATTTGTAATAGGTTGATTTTTGGCCTTGAATATATTTAATGGGGTCATGGATAGATTCTTAGAGAGGGGAAGTAGAGTAGGAAGAGAAGAAGTAAAGTTGGAATGCAAAAATTATCAATGAGGATTAAAGTTTGATTGTAATGTTGACCATAACCTAGAAAACCTGAAAATTGGGCATGTATACTAATATTTTGATGAATCTATAGAGAATTTGGCTCTTCTGTCTCCTTTGATGGTTGTTCTTTGTGTTGTTTTCCACTATTTTTACCCTTACAGGTGGCTTGGATAACTGGGTATGCCTTTTGTGACCATTTATTTAGATGATATTCTTATATTCAGTAAGACTAAGGAACAACATCTGGAGCATGTTAGACATGTATTACAGAGATTAATTGAGGAGAAGTTGATGATTAATTTGAAGAAATGTTCTTTTATATAAGAGGAGATTGTGTATTTGGGATATGTGATTTTAGCTGATGGTTTGAAGATGGATCCTAAGAAGGTTAAAGCAATTTTGGAATGGCCTACACCTAAAAATGTGGGTGAGGTAAGATTATTTCATGGTTTGGCTGGTTTTTATAGGAAGTTTATAAGGAATTTCAATTCTATTTGTAATGCTATGCTTGAGGAAATTAGAGGATATAAAAAGGAATTCAAGTGGACACATGGATCTGATAAAAATTTTGAGACTTTGAAACAAAAGGTTGTTGAGTTGCCTATATTGGCTTTGCCTAATTTCAATAACATATTTTCAGTTGAATGTGATGCAAGTAGTAGTGCAATAGGAGTTATATTGAGTCAAGAAGGTAAACCTATTTCTTTATTTAGTGAGAAGTTGAATGATGCTAAGAGGAATTATTTTATTGTTCAAGCATTGAAGAAGTGGAGACATTATTTGATTCCTAAGGAGTTTGTGTTATATACTTATCATAAAGCATTGCAATACTTGAGAAGTCACCATAAGTTGAATCAGAGACATATGAAGTGGGTTGAGGACTTGTAGACTTTCACATTCGTGATTAACCATAAGAGTGGAGTCACTAACCAGGTTATTGATGCATTAAGTAGAAGATGTTCTTTGCTGACTAAAATGTAGGTTGAAGTTTTTGGTTTTGATGAAATGAAGGAGTTGTATGATAATGATCTTGATTTTCTGAGATGTGGAGAGAGTTCAAAGAACCTAGTTTGACAAAACAACCAAGTAAGTTTGATGAATATTTTATTCAAGAAGTTATTCATTTAAGGGTATTTAGTTATGCATTCCTAAGAGTTCAATGAGGTTGAATTTGATTAAGGAAAAGCATAGTGGTGTATTGAATTTACATTTTGGAATTGATAAGACATTTTGTTTGTTGAAGGATAAGTATTATTGGCCTCAAATGTATAAGGATGTTTAGAAGTTTGTAAAGAGTTTTGGAGTTTGCAAAGCTACAAAAGGAATAAGTAAAAATACTAGTTTTTATACAACTATTTCTCTCACTACCAAACCTCAGAGTGACATTAGTATAGATTTTGTTCTTGGATTGCCTAAGACAGTGAAGGGGTATGACTCTATATTCATTGTTGTTTATCAATTTTCTAAAATGGATCATTTCATACCTTGTAAGAAGACATCATATGTTGAGCATGTTGCTGAGAATTTCTTCAAAGATATTGTTAGATTGCATGGATTACCAAGAAGTATTATCTTTGACAGAGATAGTAAGTTTGTTGATTACTTTTGGAAGACTTTGTGAAAGAAGATGGGTATTGAGTTGAAGTTTAGTTCTACATTCCATCCATAGATAGATGGATAGATAGAGGTTGTGAATAGAAGATTGGGTAATTTTTTGAGATGTTTAGTTGGAGATAGGCCAAGTAATTGAGAGTTGTTCTTGGCATAGGATGAGTTTGCATATAAAAATTCTATGAATAGGAGTACAGAGAAAACAGCTTTTGTGATTGTTACTAGAATATAGCTTAAAGGGATATCAAATTTAAGGGATATTGCTAGTGAAGAGAAGAGAATTGATGCAGGAGAAGAATTTTTTGAATTTATGAAGTCTTTGCATTAGGAGGTAAAGTTGAGATTGGAACAAGGTAATCTAAAGTAAAAGGAGAATACTGATAAGTCTAGAAGATATCATCCTTTTGAAGTTAGTGGTGAGGTTTTGGTTCATTTGAAGAAAGGAATATTTAATGTTGGAACATAAAATAAGTTTAAGATGAAGAAGTTTTGACCTTATAAAATCTTGAGAAATTTTGACAGCGATAATGCTTATGAAGTTGAGTTACTTGATGATATGGATATATCTCCTATATTCAATGTTGCTAATTTGTATCAATATCATGAGTGAGATGATGAAGCTGTTGTATCAAATGATTATCCTAAGAGGTAAATTGAAGAGGTTGAATAGATACTAGATCAGAGAGTTGGTAAGAGCACATGAGGAAAATATTACTATTAGTATTCAGTAAAGTGGGAGAATAGGCCATTTCAAGATGCTACATTGATTTCCCAATTTGACTTGCATTTAGCTTAGTTTGTGACATCTCAATTATTCAAGAGAATAATTTCTTTCAACCCTAATTTTAGGATGTGGGAACATCCTTGGTTGCTTTTCTATCTTACATGTTTGCCAAGTTTCATAGTTGTTGTCAAGTTTTAATGCCTTGCATTGTCTAGTTCTTTTTTTTTCTGAGTTTGTATTTTCTACCGAGTTATCTTTGGTCTTCAAGTTCCTTTGGTTGTTGAGTTTTCCAAGTAACAACAATTTTTTTTTCTTCATTAACCAAGTTGTCTATGTTTGGTTCTAGTTTTGGCCAACCTTGTAGGTTAATTCATGTATGGTATTCAATATTTTTTCTAGGTTGACTCGTGGCTTGTTTGATATTCAATGTAAGGGTTTAATTAGTTGGTATTTTCAATAGACTAACTTGTGGTTGTGTATGTATTTAATGGGGTCTTGGGTAGAGTCTTAGATAGGGGAAGTAGAAAAGGAAGAGTAGAAGTAAAATTGGAATGCAAAATCTACTATTAAGGATTGAAGTTTGATTCTAATGTTGGTCGTAACCTAGAAGGCCTTATAGATAGGCATGCATACCAATATTTTGATGAATCTATCAACCATTTGGCTCTTCTATCTCCTTAGGTGGTTTTTTTTTTTTTTTTTTTCCACTATCTTTACTCTTGTATGTAGCTTAGATAGCTATGTGTGCCTTTGACCCTAGTTATTTCATCCCTCTCTATGTCATATGCCAACCTTGTTAGGATTTGTGGAAGATAGCTTGACCCACTACCCAAACAAATTCAAGGGAAAGATCAATGAACTCACTATCCAAATGATGTCTGCATTATTCCTTATAGAATAATAGAAATTAATTATACTTCCTTCATCTTTCTCTATCCTATCAACCATACTTCTTCTCCTTCTGATCTTGTAACTAGATCAAAAAAATCACATCGAATAATCCCTTGGATTTCTTACTTGCATTTAGTAAAAATTATACTCCTTTTTACATTTCATACTTCATACAATGATCACAACAAGCTTACTTATTTTAAAAACAAGAAAAGCATCTTTCCTTTATACCATATCTTCAAAATAATTCCTTGAGTTGTCCTTGAGGCTTTTCCAATTAATTATAATAAGATAATTAATTAATTGCAATTGCAATAGCACTTTTGGCTCATAGTATATACAAAACTTCACATGTACGACTTCAAGAACTTGCACTTGATGATGTCACCATTAGACTATCTTTTGTTTGTGGTTGACCATACATCAATAGATTATATCATTGTCAAAGGATATAATGCAAACATTAGAAATGGCTTCTCAGGTACTTTGTCTCTATTCTATTCTCTATAAATTAGGTACAACTTCCATACATCTTTGACTTACATGTTATGCATTTAATCTTCACATTAGGACATTGTACTGGACATGTCTATGAACATGCAACACTAGATAATAATAAAAAAATCCATACAACTAAGATCTTTGTCTATTACTCTATTAGTTTTCACAAACTTACTGCTATGTTAACACCAATGACAAATACAGTCATGAATACAACATGTTAAAATTCTCCAATGCTTAAGATACTCCCCCAATGTAGTATCATCAACATTCATACTAACAATCTCCCATTTGGAATTGATGGAAACATAGATGAAAATCATCTAAGTTCCAAGAATACAAAATAGTACTCTACTATTGCTATTCAAATCTTTTCAAATCCTCTTCATCAATTAAATCTAAAATCCTCTAAAATACTACTTTGTTCTTGTTCTTCTTCTTCTTTAGGATCAAAAAAAGTTATTCACACTAAAAAACTCATCATACATCATAATTCCTTGTGCTACATAACTCCCCCATAAAATATATTCCTCCTTCTTTACATTAATCTTTCAAAATCTCCCTAATAAAGTAGAGACTTCCATGCACTCTCCCCATACATACTTAGGAGATGTTTTTCATGCATATTATCCTCCATTAACATCAATCACAAAGACCTCATTATGTAAATTTAGTGCTCCAATTTTTCATCTAGATCAAGTGTCAAAAGACACTATTCAAGGCCAAATACCAAGAGTTCTCAATGATTCAACACATCATAGATACTCCCCCATATAGGTAGTATCAACATTCAATCTAATCTAACAATAGTGCTCCATATCACTAGACTAATGCAATCTCTACATCATCTACTTAGAAGTAGGTAGGGGCATAACCCCAAGTGTACCTCTCAAGTACTCAAATGTATCTATATGCAAGGGCTTTCTAAAAATATTTGCAATATGATCTTTAGTACTCACTTATTCTAATCTAATCTCCTTTTATGTTACCTTCTCTCTCAAAACATGATACTTAATAGATATTTGTTTATTCTTAGAATGAAATGAAAGGTTCTTAGACATACTTAATGTACTTGTGTAATCATAGTATATGATTATTGGTTCTAAAAACTCAATCCTAATATCCTTCAGCATCTGTTTCATCCACATCACTTGATTACAATAGTTTGCTACTACAAAATACTCTTCCTTAGCCATACTTTATGAAATAAAATCTTATTTCATGCTCAACCAAGAAACCAATCTTCCTTCAAGGAAAAATGCTCCACCACTAGTGCTCTTTCTATCATCCATATTGCCTACCCAATCCCCATTAGTTTATGCTCATAGCATGAATCACTCAATCTATTATACCAAATTCCATAGTCAAATGTTCTTTTCAAATACCAAATATCCTATTCACTACTGCATAATGATACTCTTTAGGATCAACTAGAAATCTAGCTACAATATCAACTACATTTTCTATATCTAGTCTAGTGTGATTTAGATATTGCAAACTTCCAATCATGGATCTGTATTTCTTCTACTCGACTATAGATGTCTCATCTATGCTAGATAACTTATGACTAGTTACCATAGGTGTACCAAAAGGTTTACAACATTCCAATCCAAACCTTTTCAAAAAATATTTCAAGTACTTAGCTTGTGAAATGAAAATACCATCATTGTTCTGCACAATATATAATCCTAGGAAAAACTACATTTCTCCTATCATGCTTATCTCAAATTTATTCTTCATTTCTTTAGAAAACTTAGTTCATCATCACCTCCAAATATAATATCATCAAAAAATATTACTATTATTAGGAAGTCATTCTCATTTTATTTCAACTACAAGTTACTATCTATTGTACCTTTAGCAAATCCAAGTTTTCCCAAATAGTTTTCCAACCTTGCATATTAGGTTCTAGGTGCTTGCTTTAGTCCATATAGAGCTTTCTTTAGCCTACATAATATATCTTTTTCTTTAGTCAAAGGAAATCCTTCAAGCTACTCTATATATACCACTTCTTCAAGTTCTCCATCCAGGAAATCTAATTTAATATCCATATGATATACTTTTAACTTTTTATTTGCTGCATAAGCTAAGAACATTTTTACTACTTCCATTTTTGCTATAGGGACATATGTATCCTCATAATCTATGCCTTCTTTCTATGAGTAACCTTTGCATGTAAGTATGGCCTTGCTTCTCACAACTTCTCCTTGTTCATTCATCTTATTTCTAAATACCCATTTGGTTCCTATCACATTCTTGTCTTCACGTCTAGGAACTAACTCCCATGTTTCATTCTTCACAATTTAGTCTAGTTATTCCTTCATTTCTTGAATCCAATGATCATCTTTATAGGATTCATCTGCACTTTTAGGTTCAACTTAAGAAATCAAACATATCTCTTCATTAACTCTTTTTTATCATCAGACCTTTGTCTTTACTTCCAATTTTCTATTTTGGAGGGCCATTCTTTGTCAGATTCCTATTAGGGGTAGGAGTTGAAATCTCATCTCTAGGTTTAAATCTTTCTCCTCTTTGCTCAAAAATTTACAAATCATTCTGTAGATCATTTTTAGTCTAAAAAAAAACTTTGACATTATGTCTAACAATTCCATAATTATCTTCTTCTTCATCTAAATTATAATCGAACATCTTTTCCTTAGTTCCAAACCTTTTGTCAATCTTTACAGTTGTGCACTCAACTATTGTCTTGGTTATGTGATTAAAACATTTATATTCCTTTTCAATGAATAGCCAAGAGACATACCTTCATCACTTCTTGGATCAAACTTACCATCATCATCATCTCTCTTAATCCAACACTTACTTCCAAATATTCTAAAATACTTAACTAATGGTGAATGACCAAAATATGGTTCATAAAGGGTCTTTCTCATACCTTTTCTAATATGTACTCTTTTCATAGTGTACACTAATTTATTGACTCCTTCTCTCCAAAATGTCTTGGATACATCATTCTCAAAAAAACATCGCTCCTTCTACCTTTGCTACTAATCTATTTCTTCTTTCTATAATCTTATTATGTTTAGGTGTCCTAGGTGAATATAATTGTCTCTTGATTTAATTTTCTTCACAAAACATATTAAAATCTCTAGAGGTGAACTCTTTTCCTCTATCTAATCTCAAACATTTTATCTTAACACTAGATTCATTCTCAACTCTATTCTTAAATATCTTAGACTTCTCAAAAGATTCAAACTTCTCTTTAAGAAATACTACCCACATCATTCTAGTGAAATCATCAACAAAAATCATAAAATACCTTTCATCATAGAATCCTCTTGTTGAGAACTTCTTGCTAGGAAAAGATACCTTCTTCTACTTAGCCAAAATACATTCTTTGTAACAAACATTAGTAGGATTTATTATCTTAGGAAAATCTCTAATTGCAAATGTGTTACTAATCTTTACAATATTATCAAAGTTTATATGATAGAATCTCCTATATCATAACAAAATTTTATCAACTTTAGCAACCAAAAGTGTCATTTCAGTTGGAATCAACTAAAACACATTACCTGGGGACCTAGTTTTAGTTGCAATCATCTTACCATCCTTATCCTTGATAGTGCAATTATTTTCTATGAATTGCAATTGATACACTTTGTCCACCAACTGTCCACACTCAAAAAGTTATGCTTTAATCCATTAAGAAAAAAAACATCATTAGCACTGGTTATTCCATCTAAAGTAATGGATCCAATACCTAAAATATGATAGAGTACATTGTTACCAACTCTAACAATACCTCCATCATAGTTATTGAATTTAACAAACTTATTCATATCACCACTCATGTGATGTGAATGACCACTATCTGTTATCCACTTAGATTTCTTTTCAAACTGGGACACTAGAGATTTTTCTTCTCTAATTTCTCTATCAAGATCATCTTCCTTAATAGCTACAAATCCTAGCTCATCATCACTTTCACTCTAACCTTTGTCATCAAATTCCTCTTTTTCATTAGCTTACAAGCAATTTCTAGGTCTATTGGGATTGAATTATCCCTTATACTTTTTCTCTCTTTTAGGATATTTAGATGCATAATGACCAAACTCATTACATGTCCAACCTTTAAAGATATTCTTACCATCTTTTTCTCTTCTCACAAGAAGTGCCATACCTTCTTTAATCTTCTTGTCTTCATCAGATCTAGTTTTGTTGCTACTAGAAAATCCTCCATGTGTACTTGTGCTTCTAGACAAATTTGGCCAAAAATTCAAGGCACTAAAACTTGTCTCCACCCTTGTCAATTATTCTAATTTTCTTAGACCTACTTTTATTGTTTCCAATCTTGTAAGCAATTTTTCCTTAATAAAATCCTTAGTACAAGGTATATGTAGTTGAATAATCTAAGCTACTTGCTTGAAAGGTTTTGTCTAAGTTTTCAAGATCTTCCACCAAAATACATCTTCTTCCTTCTTTCCACAATATCTCTTTATTTCTGCAAAAACCTCTGATGTCCTACCAATATAGATTTTCATAGATTCATCTTTTGTCATGTTAGCATCTAGAAATGCACATATCCAATTCTGCAATCTTACTTTTTTTTTCTTCTATATTTGTATCACCTTCAACAATAGATTCTAATATTCGCCAAATCTTGTGAGATGTTTCTAGTTATTTTACCTAACTGTATTAATTCTCTAGAAGTGATGATAGTAAAGCTTCCCTAGCTCTCATGTTGTACATGAGGATATCTCTCTTTGCTTCACTATATTCTTCAAATTTTTCTTCTTTGACAATTATATTTTCACTCTTTGTCAAGAGCCAATAACCTGTACCCATGTATAGTAGATGATTCTTCATCTTCTCCTTCCAACTATCATATTTTTCCCCTTCAAATCTAGGACTATCCTTTCTAAAAATATTCACCACCAATATCCCAAGGATATTAATTTTTTCCTTCAAGGACCTGAAGCTCTAATACCAATTGTTAGAATATATGATCACCAATATAACTGAGGGGGGGTGTTGGTGTGGTGGTGGTGGTGGGGTGAATCAATTATAGAACTAATATCACAATTATCAACCTTACTAAACTTTAACCATATGAGTAATATAATTAAAAATCACAACAAGATATACATGCATAATAACACCAAATATGTTATCTAGGGAAACCCTTGATCAAAGGGAAAACTTCGGTGGGGATGGTACCCTCAAGATGATGTACTAATATAAATTTTCCTTATTACAGGATGGAACATATTAGGAGTCTATAACAATATTCAGTACATATCAGTCCTTGTTAGGAGACTTTGAATCCCTATTAGGAGATTCCAACCCTATTAGGAGTTGTGGAAGATAGTTGGACCCACTACCCAAATAACTTCAAGGGAAAGATCAATGAACCCAATATCCAAAAGATCTCTATATTATTCCTTGTAGAATAATAGAAATGAATTGTACTTCCTTTCTCTTTCTATGTCCTATCAACTAGACTCCTACTCCTTCTGATCTTGTAACTAGATTAGAAAACTTAGATCCGATAATATCTTGGACCACTTACTCACATTCAATAAATATTCTACTTAATGTTGCTATTTAGATTTCATACAATGATCTCAACATGCTTAATCATCTAACAAAAAAGGAAAACATCTTTCCTTTATACCATATCTTTGAAATAATTCCTTGAGTTAGCCTTGAAGCTTACCCAATTAATTATAATAAGATAATTAATTAATTACAATTGAAATAGTGCTATTGACTCATAGTATATACAAAACATCACACGTGCAACTTCAAGACCTACACACTTGATGACATCACCATCAGATTGTCCTCTATCTCTAGCTAGCCATGCATCAATAGATTATATCACTATGAAAGGATATAATGTGAACATTAGAAAAAAATTCTCAGATAATTTGTCTCTTTACTACTCTTTGTAAATCAAGCACAACTTCTGTACATCCTCAACTTATGTGTTGCACATATAACCTTTACCTTTGGACACTTTACTGAACATGTCCATGAACATACATCACTAGATTGTAAGTCCACTTCCCTAGTACCCTATTATAAATATTAATAACATGAATATTATTAGAGCTAGGAATAATAAGGAGATGAGATCTCATGTTTCTATCTCTTGTGTATAGAATGTGAGTTATATAATGTTACCATACACATTATGATAGAACAATGGTAGGAAGGTTTTAGGATTTAAGTATGTCATGATTGGAATTTTCCTTATCAGTAAAAAACCTAAGATCTTATTAAGAATCATATATATTTTAGTTATGGTTGTACTAAGTATCCTATTCAAAATTTTATTAGGTTAATAAGCTAAGGCCCTATCCAATAAAGGCTTAAGATGTCATAACTTAAAAACTGTGTTGATGGGTTCATGATATTTTATGGTCTATTAGAATAATTGAATTAGATAGTTATTATGGAAGATGAATCAACAACACACTTATGAATATTACCAATAGTCATAGATGAAGATCATAATCAAAATTGGATAAGGGTCTACATGGTAGAACTTGATATGATTTAATGTAATCAATTGATTATTGTGGAAGTATTAGTAGGTGGATATGTTGATATTTACAGGGATGGATTTTATGGCCCAATTAAATGTAATGGATTTATTCTATGATTGATTTTGAAACTATGTGACTATGCAAACATCTTGATTACCTGACATAATTGATACACCTTATAATGTATTATCTCACAATGATAATTGAATATTGTTTTTGATAAGATAAATAGGTTTTACATGGACCTTGAAACCCAAAAGTTAAAAAGTTTCCAAGGATAATAATAAGTAGATAAAGCCCAACCAAAAATTAACAAGTCACAAGGCTGATAATAAGAAAGTTAAGCCCAACCATAAAACAAAGGCCAACCAAAGGGCTAGTTCAACTAACAGCCAAAAAGCCAAAACTAGAAAAGGCCAACTAGACAAAAAGCAACAGTAAACTAACAACAAAAGACAAGAATAAAAAAGCCAAGATTACTTGTCTATCTTTCACTCGAGCTCCTGCATTGTCTGTGCTACTTCATAGACTTTGTGATTCTCCTCATCCATCTTCTCCTGAATATTCTGACCTTCCCAATCCAAGCTGCTAAAAGTTATTTCTATCATCATGTCCTCTTCCATCCTGACTCTTTCTATGTCCTTGTCCTCAGTCTCATCTAGCAAACCTCTGGCTTTCAACATTCTAGTGAGGGATAAAATGTTATCATTGATAAAGTTGAGAATGGAAATCATCTGATTAGCTAGGTTATGATTATAGTTTTCCATATTCTAAATTCTCTACTTATCCAAACTAAGATGATCCCCCTATTCCTTTTGATTTCCTCGATTTGGCTCCTTCTGATTATTTTTTGGTTGACAAATTTTTCTCTGAACTCTTCCAATTCATGGTAAATCCATTTGATTGACTTAAAGTTGTCAAGCATACTATTTCTAGCATTATTCAACAAATTCAAGCTAGTTTCCCTAATATTATCTATTATATCTACCATTACTAGATCAATGAGATCATTGAATTGGAGTTGACCCTATTTTTCTTCAAGAATTTGGGGGTTCATTGTCTCTCTGATAATACCCATTTTGGTTGTTCTAACATTGAAATTTCTTTGGGCCTTTTTCTTATCCTTCACAATTACCTCTCCTCCCTCACCATCAATCTTCTCCTTCTCCTAATCCTAAGGATGGATAGGGGAAAGAAAAATGGCAAAGATTTTTGGCCTTGAACTCAAAATCCCCTTAGCATCCTTCTCTTTTGAGCTCCTCTTTTTTTTAGCCACTGGTTCCTCTCTCTTAATTTTTGTCTCCTCTTCATCCTCTTCATCAGATTTCATATCCTCCCCTTCCTACTTGTCATCTACATCGCCCTTGCCTAAAGTATTAGACCCATGTCCTCTAGGGCTCTTCTTGCTTGGGGTAATAGATGAGGGCAATTTCTTCTCTTACTCTTTGGCCTTCTTACTAGAGGAAATGTTTTCCTCACCCTCTAAACATATAATTTGGATATCCTCCATATTAGAGGAAAAGCTAGAGCTACTTGAGTCCACAGAAGCTTCTGCACCTTGTAGAGGATATTTTCTAATGGTTTGAGCTTTGAAATGCTCATAAATTAGAAGCAATAATCCCTCATGTAGGGTAGGATTTTCTGAGGATTTTTTCTTGAACCTAGTGATAGCCTTATTCATGGAAGTAAATAAATAAAAAGGGAAAGAAATCTTGATGCCATGGAAAAAATGATTGAGAAAAACAAAGTGTTGAGTTCTCACTTGGTCAACTCTAGTATCCAAAGAAATGTACTCTGTAGCAACCCATAAAACATACCTCCATAGTTTCTTGATAGAGTCCATTTCATAGTAAATTTCACATTTTATTAGTTCATTCCTCTCCTCTGAGTTCTTTGTGAAATCCTTTACAACATTTTCTGACAACTTCTTATCTGTATAAAATTTGAACCCCTCAGCCAAAATTTTAGAAACAAGAGCAATGACATCCTCTATAATGTGAAATGAAACTCCCTACACATTAGCCCTCCCATCCTTCCAAGAATTTACCATACTGTTAGTGACTATTGGTTTGAAACCATGGAGTTTAGCAATTTAATTTTCTATACTTGCCATCTCCAATTTCTCCCAAAAATTTTCCCTTTATTTCAATTTTTTCACTTCACCAATAGGTTCCTTCCTACTTCACTCCCCCACCATTTCAAAGCTCTCCACACCAAAAATTCTCAAAAACATTGACCTCTGAGAACACTTTTTGAGCCTTTGAACACCTTGGTTTTTTCTACTCTGATAAGTGCCAATATATTTCTCAATACCCTAAAAAAGATAGCGGAGGATGAAAAAATTGACCCACAAAATGTTCTGATATGACACAGATAACCTTACCTAATTGCATTTTTCATAAGTTCCATAATTATAAAAACTCACACCCAAACTTCCATTTATGATTATTATTACAATAAGATTTCCATTGTAATTGCCTAGATTTTATCCAGCTCAATAAGATTCTTCACTTCTTCTAGAATATTCCCACCCAATTTCCAAATCATCAGCTTTTTTTGCTTCATTTCTTCATTGGAAAACTATTCTTCCACAAGGTTAGCCTAATTATAAAAATGGGTGACATGGACACATTCAAAATTGTCAAGGAAAGTGTAGGTCTCTTGAATGAGATTAGCTATAGGCCATGAAGGTTGAGTGATTCCTTTAATACATCTAATAATGTTATTAGAATCCCCCTCCAACCATAATTTTTTAATCCCCATGTCCAAGGCCAATTTCATGCAAAATGGTTAGTCTAGAAACCCAAAGGATGAGAAAAAGCCACTACCCCTCCACCATAATTATTTCTAATGATACCTCCACAACTTGAACATCTCGGGTTTCCTTTTGCTATACCATCAAAATTTTACTTATGCCATCCTTCAGAAGGGAGCAACCATTTCACCTCCTATCTTTTTTTTCTCCTATCCTTATCTTTCTCCTTCTTTTTACCACCATTTTAAATATCTCCCCCCTTCCTAACCTAGTAATTTTCCTTTGTGTTTCTATAAATCTTTTCCCCTACAACATAGGTAGGTTCCTCTCTATCTCTAAAAATTCTATTATTTCTTTCCTTCTAGACTTCCCAACAAAAATGAGACAAAGTCTAGGTGCTTAAATCCTACATATTGAAGCCTCTAAATAGGCTTATCCAATGGAAAAATAAATCCAAAAGATTACTTGGTTTGCACTAGCTTACCCCAAGATTCTTAGTTAAGTTGTCCAAAACCTCCCTTGAGTAAGGATAGTGGATAAACATATGATTGACTAATTCCAATTGGTTTTTACATAGGATACATTTATTGGGCATTAGATGTCCTCTTTTTATTAAATTATCTTGAGTAAGAATTTTGTCTTGCAAGGCCAGCTAGTAAAAAGAATTAATCTTTGGGGTAAGACTAGGTAACTAGGCTTTCATCCAAGGGGGTTTCACATTCAAGCTTCAAAGGGATTTATCACCCAAAACCATCGAGTAACAACTGTTAGGGTTGTCTCCCCATATTAACTCATCCCTCTTATTGTTAATAACCATAGAGTTCAACATTGTCAAAATAGGCTTGAGATCCTAAGAGATGAAAGAAAAATCTCTCCATCCCTGGTCAGTTTTATAATCACTTACTTTTAAACCAAATTGACTAATACAACCATTAGTCTAGATTTCAAATATTGGATTATTTATAAGAGGTCCTTGAATGAACCAATTATCATGCTAGAAGAGGATTTCTTCCCTATTACCCACTTTCCAAATAACCTTAGCCTTGGCCAGGTCTCCTACCTTAAGAATACCATTCCAAATAATAGATCCATTTGTGATGTCCTCATTGTATAACACAAATTGAATAGTAGGTCTTCTAATATACTTATTAACAAAGATATCTCTCCATTCCCCTATACTATTAAAGATGTGCTCGATCTATTTTGCTAGGAGAGCCATATTGAGATGTTTTAAATTCATAATTCCCAGGCCCCCAAAGCAATTAGGAAGACGAACATTATCCCAAGCCTCAAGGGGAAATATTTTCCAACCTTCAAGACCCAACCACAAAAAATCTCTCTAAATCTTTTCCATTTTCTCTTAAAAAATTACTAGTATCCCAAAGAGGCTTAAGGCATACATTGGGAGGTTCTAAAGAGTAGATTTAACCAAAAGGCACTTGCCTGCTTGACTAAGAGAAGCCCCTTTCCACCCCACTAGCTTCTTATTGAACATGTCAATGGTCCCATTCCAGAAGGAATCAAGAGGCTTAGTACCCAAAGGGAGACCAATATAACTAGAAGGAAGCATTCCCACTCCACACCCAAGGATCCTCGCAATTTTCCTCTACTTGTCCTTGGGAGTATTAATGAAGAAAACTGAGCTTTTATCCCAATTAATAAGCCATCATGATCCTGTAGTATACAAATCTAGAATCTTTATTATCAGCTTTGCCTCCTTGACCGAAGCTTCCCCTACCATAATAGTGTCATCCATAAACTACTGATGGGAAAAAGGATCACACCTAGAGGATAGTTTAATCTCTTTAAGTCTCCCTTCTTCTTTGTACTTCTTGATTAACCTTCCAATACATTCAACCAAAATAATGAACAAAATAGGTGAAAGAGGATCCCCTTGCCTAAGCCATCTCAAAGGTTTAAAAAAATTAGAGGGAGCTCCATTAACCAATATTGCAAGAGAATAAGTAGAAATAATCTTGCAAAAATTTTGATCTAAGCTAAAAGCCTATAGCACCAAACCAAGGAAAGTCCAACCAACCTAATCATAGGCTTTAGAAAGATCCAGCTTAAGGAGCATTCCATCTCTTTTTCCAGCTTCCATAGAATGAATCACTTTGTGCACCATCATGATAGAATCCAAAATATGTCTTCCAGGGACAAATCCCATATGTTGCTGAGATATGATCAAAGGAAGAATTTTAAGAATTGTAGAGGTTAGCACATTTGAAATAATCTTGTAGAAAGAGTTACAAAGAATGATAGGTCTAAATTTATCCAAATAGTTAGCCCTGGGACTTTAGGAATAAGGACCAAAAAAGGTTGAATTGATCTCTTTTAGAATGCTTCTTGCTCCAAAAATTCCTTGACAACCTTCACCACATCTTCCATAACCACCTCCCAATAAATCTGGAAAAAGAAAGTTGGAAAACCATTCAAACCCAGGGACTTATCCACAGGAAGGAAAAATAAAGATTCTTTGATTTCCTATACATTTGGAATAGCCCTCAACAATTTATTATGATGTTTTTGGATTATTTGTGGAAGACATGAGACAATTTCATTCTAATCCAACTTCGATAACAAGGGATCCCAGGTTAGAAGAGAAGAGAAAAAGGAAACGACCTTAGCAAAAATTTCATTCTCTTTAGTCAAAATATCTTGCCCCTTTTTTTACCCTAAAATTCTATTATTGGCTCTATGCTTTAGAGTAGAAATGTGGAAGAACCTAGTGTTTAGATCCCCCTCTGTCAACTAATTAATTCTTGATCTTTGCTTCCAAAAGTGCTCATCTTTACTTATAATATTGTGTAGGTTAGTCAAAATAAACAACTCAACATTCTTGTTCAAATCATTATACCCTTCCTATTGAATAGTATCCTAAATTGAGGTGAGTTTGATAGAAAAATCATCTTTATCATGAAAAATATGGCCAAAATCCATCTTATTCTAGACTTTTATCATTCATTTCATGTTACTCAACTTCTTCACAATTCGAAACAGGGTTGTTCCTTCCACTTCCATCCCCCACCAATGGTATATATTTTTCAATAAGTCTAGATGTGAAGTCCACATCTTTTCAAACCAAAAAGGGAAGTTCCTCCTTGGTTCAATAGAGACAACCGAGAGGGGTATAGGGGAGTAATCAGAGCCAACTCTAGGAAGCTGAGACAACTTGCAAGAGAAAGACTAAAACCAATCTAGAGAGATAAGAGCTCTATCTAATTGAACCTAAATACATTCCCTACCAATTCTTTTATTGGACTAGGTAAAAGCACCACCTGATAGGTTGGTATCCAAATAAGACAAGCTATTTATAAAATTGGAGAGATCCATTTTGCTTTCCTAGTTTGGAGCCAAACCTTGCAGCTTCTCCTCATTCATTAATGAAGTATTGAAGTCCCCCATAATAATACCTTTATTTATGTTACTAGTTTGAACCATATCAAAAAAATTATACCAATAATACTTCCTCTCCCTTATGGAATTAGGGGCATAGACATTCAAAAGGAACTAGGTATCATTGGAGTACATATGAAACACTTTACAAAAAAGGATATTGCCATCATTGTATAGAGTAGTAAATCTAAAATACTTGTTATTGAAAAGGGTCAGCAAACCTCTATACGCTTCTTTAGAATTTGCGTTCTCCCCACTCATATTATTTCTCAAAGAAATTTTACCCAAGATATCTTTCTTCATTTTAGTTTCTTGTATGATCAAAATATCAAGTCTCTAATCTCTAATCATATTCCTAATGATTTCTTTCTTATGGGCTCCATTAAGGCCCCTAATATTCAAAGAAATTATCTTCATTTAAAACTAGAGGTACACTTAGAAAGAGTTCTTTGGCTTCCATCCACCACACATCTTTTTCTCTCATCTTGTCTAACTTGACTAGAAGATCTCCTTCCTCTTGATCTTGACCTTTCTCCCACATCTAGTATATTATGGCTCTTGGTCTTAGCTAGTGAAACCAGGGAGGGTTCCTGACTGCTTTTCTTTTTTGGCTTTGGAGATGAGTTATCCCTTTGTAATATCTTTTCCAAATTACATGAAACATTTTGGTTCTTCCTCAGAGACAAGGGGAGACCCAAGACATCCTCTTGTTGTTCCCTCACTAGCTCCCTTTCAATATTCAAGGCATGATCCCCCACTCTCTACATTTGGGAATCTGACACAATAATTTCATGAGATTGACCATCATACTCTATCTTGATCTCCTTCCTCAATACTTAAGAAGGGACCAATATTGCTCCATTAGCCTCCTTAACTTTTGAGAATCTAGGATTCTTTATTAGTTCTTCCTCCTTTCTTTTGGAAAAAACATTTTTAACTATCCCATCTTCCCTTGAGACTTTGAGGTCTGGATCTTTCCCTCCTTTAGCAAGGTCTTCCATTGTCTTTACTGGATCTACCACCTCAATAATATTTGGTTGAGACAAGACAACATCCACTCTCCTATCTACCTTAGGATCATTCTGGGTTAGTTTATTCCCTCCTTTGATAGGGGCATTCAATACCTCAACTACCTGGGTCTTCTGGCCACCCTTGATATATATATATATATATATATATATATATTCAAGATCTTTTTCTCCTTTCCCAGATAAGAAGAAGGAATCCTTTTCTTTTCAAATTTAACCTTTGGACATTGATTCACCTTATACCCACATTTCAAATAGTGAAAACAAGCAAAATGAATACTTTCATAGTCCAACTGTTGAGTATGTCTTGCCAGCTTAGAGTGAAAGCTCATAGCTTCTGCATATCATCCCCTTCCCTGACTTTGATACATATCCTTGCATAAGTTAATCTACTTCGAGAGGTTTTTATTGGGTCTATTGATAGAATTTCCCCAAAGGAATTTTCCACTCCCACAAACACATCCTCATTCTAGAATTCCAAAGGCAACACTAAAAGTCTAACCCAAACTGGTGCTTGCACAAAGAAAGATTCATTCAAATCTAGCTTTGATGACCATTTCTAAAGCACCAAGGTAGAAAAACCAAAACTCCAAGGACCTTCACATAGGATGGTTGATAGGTCCTCTTTGCATGTAAAATCAAAAGAAAACAAGCCTTTTTCCATAGTTGTAACATTGACCTATCATTTAAGGTTCTATTTCTTTTGAAGTAAATATCTCACTATGTCTATGTTTGGCCTTTGCCCAATAAACTTTCCCACCAAAGTGGAAGACATTGAAGCAATATTATGATTTACTATCTCATACATAATAGCAATCACACAAGACCCCTTTTCCAAGCTAGAAAGAATCTTAACTAGAGGAAATGAAGGCTTACTAGAGGGTTTAACACCAAAAAGACAACCATTTTGTCGTAAGAACCCTATATCGATCCTCCTTGGGTGGTAGAATAGGCTTCTCCAAACCTCTACTCTTGTCACATGGGTCCCCATCACCATTATCTATTGCATCTCTAATCTCTACTATCCTCTAACACTATACAAACCCCTCCTTCGTTCCTAGTATCCAATTCCCTCCTCCTTGTGGAATCCCACCTATGACCAATTTCAAATTTTGAAAAGGTGCACTACCTAACCCTTGGTTGTAAGCACTACAAGTAAGAAGCCCCACTATTCCACTAAGGGTTAATAGAAAAACATTCTCAATTAAGATCCACATTAGAGATAGACCCTATTGGGACTTGAACCTTGGTTGTAGGCCTTATAGGCAAGAAGCCCCACCATTTCACCAAAGGGACAAGACCAAAATTTATTAACCCTTGGTTGTAAGTGTATACACTAATCTAATATGCTAGAAATACTAATTAAATGGAAGCATTTACACATTAAACTAACATAACATATAAGAGAGACAAAGAGAAGAAAAACTCAAATGAGAATGTGAGCCATGGATAGGCTCTCTCAATGAGGTTTGTTCTCTTGTTTTTAGGATGTGTCTATTTATGGATTGGGGATGTATGCTCAAATGCTCAAAATGGCTTCAATGGAGATGGGTAATGGCAAATTGGTAGCCTTGTGAGCTCTCAATTTGGCATTATAAGGGTATGGGTATGGCTTTTGGCTCTCAAAAGGGCATGATAACTTTACTCAAATGGTTGTGATTAAAATGGCTTGGGAGGGATTTCAATTTATAGGCTAAGGGCTTGAGGGATGGAGGGCTAAGATGCAAGGAGAGATGAAGGCTTAAGGAGGGCTAGGATGCACTCAAAGGAGATCACATGGATTGTGCTTGTTTAACACCAATGGGAAGGTGACACTTGTCACAAGGAGGATGAGTGTGAGAGGGTAGGGTAAGGGGTTGGTTAAAGGCATGATGAGTGGGGTTGAGTATATAAGAGAGATGTAAGAGGGATGAGTGTGGAAGAGGGAAGAGTGTGGAAGATGGATGTAAGAGTCATGAGTGAGCTTGTAAGAGTCTTTTATGGTTTTGTAAGAGCACTCATGACTTGGTGGTTGGGATTTTTGAGGGGAGACTTTGGTTTGGTTTAGGAAAGTCTTAAACTTGCTTTGGGAATGTGACAACATTAGGGGGTGGATTAGGCTTGGGTTTAGGATTAGATTAGGGATGTTAGAGATGTGCAAGTGGATGGCATTAATGAGGGTGGGTGAGTTAGTGGCTAAGCTTGGTTAGTATGGGTGGATGGGGTGGATTAGGCTAAATGGAGGATTAGGGATAAGTTAGGGGTTTTTAGATTTGAGGATTTTATTTATCAAATAGATTTATTTAATAAATGGGGATTTTTGGAATTAGATAGAAGAATAGGATTTAATTGATAAATAATAGGTTATTTGATTTATCAATTAGGACTATAGATGATTAATTAAATTAATCAGCTAGGGATGGCAAAGGATTAATTAAATAGGAATTTAATTAATGATGCCTTTAGAGATAATTAAATAGGATTACTAAAGTGGTGTAATCAAATTTAGGTGTCTACATTTTGCCCCTCTTTGACATAGTGTTGAGACAATACTATTTCAAAGAAGTTTGAATGAAGATGACATGAGAAAGATGTTTTAGCAACGAGGTTGCCCCAGTCTCAGATAAGAAGAGGAGAGACTAGACTTAGATGATGCCCCCTCAAGAAGGCAGCAGGGAGAGAAATGAGGCTCAACAAATTCTTGAAAAGTACAAAAAATTGAGATGAGCTAAGACATATATTGGAAAAGAGAAGGGGCTGAATTAGCTCAAACTCTCACTATGGGAGAATGATAAAGGAGAATCAGATGCACAAGAGTAAAGCAAGACTAAGACTTTCCAGGATTAGGGGGGGGGGGGGGGGGGATGGAGGGGTAGAGAACTATAAAAGGAATCCATGGTAGGGAGATGGATGATGGAATGATAAAGTTGATGCAACAGGATTTCAAAGAGTCAGATTGGCAGAAGATGGGTTTCGGGGATCCCTAGGACTAGGATTGTGGATCTCGAAAAATGAGGCTTGGTGGATTGATTTGATTGGTGGATCCCTAAGACTAGGATTTTGGATCCCTAAAGCTAAGCGTGAGGAGTGATTCAAAGAGATACTGATGCATAAGTTGGGGGAGGAGTGACATATGCTAGAGATGGATGGGGGATAATGGAGATGAAGGGAATCCATTGAAGCTTTTTTGAGTGGGGGGGATACTTCAAAGAGAAGTATCACCATGTAGTTGAGCACTATATTTTCTATAGGATTGTTGATTAATTTCCAAGGTTACCAAGAACATCAAGACATTTTCACCAACCATCCAGAGGACTGACAAACTAACTCAAAACAAACATGCAAGGATTGCCCCAGTATCACACATGAATCCCAGAGGAAGTAGTGTCAAAACAACACTAGGTAACCCACAAGTAGAAAAAGAAAACAAGCAAAAGACATGATCAAGACCTTACGCTCTGATTGCCCCATTCGCAGCATACCATGATATGGAAGATTGTGGAAACCTTGAGGAGGGAACAAGGAGATTTCTTGGAAAAGATATTTTCAAGACCCAAAAGGGAAGATCCCCAAATCAAAAGAAAGTGAAAATTAAAAAGAGAATCGTTTGCCAACGAGATGGGTAGGACGAGGTACTAACGGACCAAGATCAGACATGAGGAAAGCTATATCCTACAAGGACTTATTAGAGAGCACCTAAGCTAGTGGATTTGGATGAGTGATGCATCTGGCAAGCTGAACTAAGAAGGATAACACTTTGGTGATAGGAGATCTAGCTAAAGGATGCATTGGAATAGCTAACCAAGGGTTGTATTATGTGTGCAAGATGTTGATCAAGGATGAACTAACACGAACGCTAGATAGATACAATGGTACTAAGCTAAAGAGGATGTACAAGCTGACAGACCAAGATATGTTACAAATGTACAAGTTTGTTCATGTTTTGGTTTTTGTGAGATGGAAATGTTTGTGAAGGATGGGATGTCTATAATAGTTGATAGGTGGATAGGTAGATGGTTTGTGAAAAGCTTAAGTGAAAATGGGGTTCTTTGTGTGCATGTGATAGGATACAAGCTAGGATACAAGATTATTTACAAGATGGAATATGGTACGAGCTTTGGACAAGATTTGGATATACAAGGTATGGTACAAGATTTACAATGTATAATACAAGCTTTGGTACAAGATTTTACAAGCTGTACAAGAGGTATTTACAAGCTTCATCAGATTTTGGATATTTGGTTGGAACACTAGGGGAACAAGTAGGTGTTTTATGGCAATGGTGGGTGGATGGATGAGGGATAGGATAGTGATAGATAATGGATTAGTCTTAGTACACAAGGTGCCTGAATTACTAGGTTTTCACCAAAGTACCTATCCAAGGTGCCTGAATTGCCAAGTTTTCACCATTGGACGCTTATTTCTCTTTACTATTTTTTTTGTATTTTTCAAAAGCTAGTTATACCAAGGATCTTCAAGCATAGAACTTCTTGAGATGAATGCTGTTAGTAGGATCATTCAAGAGTTCTCCTTCTAGTGTAGATAACTGATAGGCTCTGGAGCCAAAGGATGCAGTGACAACATAAGGACCGAGCCATGTAGGTTCAAACTTGCCTTTCTTTTCTCAATCTACTTGGACTTTCATGTTTTCTTTGAGGACCATGTCACCTGGCTAAAAGTTTCATGGGAGCACCTTCTTGTTGAAATTCCTTTTGAGATGAGTTTGGTAGACTGTGAGATGGTCATAGGCTTGTTGTCTCTTCTCGTCTAAGAGATCTAGTTGGGTGAGCTGAGCTACTCTGTATTCTTCATCTGATATTTTCCCTCGCAAAGATATGCGTAGTGAGGGAAGTTCAACTTCTATAGGTAATACCACTTTGGCACCATAGACTAGGGAGTATGAAGTTGTTCTTGTGGATGTACGGAAGGAGGTTCGATAGGCCCATAGAGCCAGATTTATTTGTAGGTGCCAATCGCAGTCGTAATCATTGACAACTTTCTTTAGGATTTTGAGGAGGGTTTTGTTAGTTGCCTCTGCCTGGTCGTTACCTTGTGGGAAATATAGGCTGGAAAAGCAGTGATGGATGCAGAGGGAAGTGCATAATTCTTTCATATTTTCAAAGTTACCTCCGTGGTCAGTGAAAATGGTGGATGGGATGCCGAAGCGGCAAACAATGTGGTACAAGATGAACTTGGAGACCTGAACTCTTGTAGCTGAGACTAGGGGGACTTCTTCCACCCATTTAGTGAAATAGTCTATAGCTATTATTATCCATTTATGTCCATCAGATGAGAGAGGTGTGATGGTTCCAACTAGATCAAGGCCCCAACAAGCAAAAGGCCAAGGTGGTGCAATAGGCTGTAGATCTTGTGTTGGAGCATGCACAAGATTTGTGTGTTGCTGACATGGGAGACACTTTTTGACAAAGTCACAGGAGTCTTCTTCAATGGTAGGCCAATAGTAACCTGCTCTAAGGATTTTTCATGCTCGGACAATACCACTCATGTGGGCACCGCAAAGTCCAGAGTGTACTTCTTTTAACACCATTGCAGCCTCATTTCCATATAAACATCGAGAGAGAGTATCGTGATAACCTTGACGATATAGGGTATTGGCTATGATAACATAGCAGGATGATTTTTGAATGAGGTTCTAGCATTGGGTATGTGTGAGGTGAGGGGATATGATACCATCATTAAGGTAAGCGTGAATTTCATGGTACCAAGGGGATTGGGGACCAACCAAGATACAAACACGGTTTGAATCCTCATTCGCATAGGTGGGTGTGAGGAGCTGCTCGACTAAAAACTCATACTACGTAGCTTCTTGGGAAATTTCCAAGAGTGAGCCGATAGTGGCCATGGCATTTTCTACCTTGTTCTGCATTTGAGGCACTTGTGTAAACTGAAGCTTTGTAAAACGCTGGGTCAGCTGATCAACTAGCTCTTTGTAGGGTAATAGCTTTTCATCTTTGGTTTGATATTCATTTAGGACTTGCTTGATGATGAGCTAAGAATTGCCAAAGATTTGTAACTCAGTGATGTTCCATTCGGCTGCTATCTTTAATCCTACTATGAGAGCCTCATATTCTACTATATTGTTGGTACTAGGGAATTGTGTATGAGCCATCAAAATAAAGCTTCCATGGGGGCTGTTCTTCAATTAGGCAGATATGCTCATCTAGAAATTTGGTGAGCAAAGGATATGCATCTACTAGAGGTGCATCAGCTAGGTGATCTGCTATAGCTTGCCCTTTGATTGCCTTTCTATCCACATACTGGATGTCAAACTCACTTAGTAGCATAACCCATTTTGCTAGGCGACCTGTGAGTGCTGTTCTAGAGAGCATATACTTGAGAGGATCAATTTTGGATACTAGTTGGATGGTATGACTTAGCATGTAGTGGCGAAGCTTTTGAGTTGAGAAAACAACTGCCAAACAAGCTTTTTCCATAGGAGTGTAATTGAGTTCATAACCAACTAGGGTTCTATTGATATAGTAGATGGCTCTTTGTCTGTTGTAATCATCAAGCTATGCTAGAAGTGCCCCTAGAGAAGTAGGTGCTGCTAATATGTACAAAATCAAGGGATGACCAGGAACTAGTGGAACCAAGATAGGGGGATTGGTGAGATACTGCTTGAGCTGGTCGAAGCTATGCTGACATAAAGGATCCCACTTGAAGTTCTCATCCTTCTTTAGTAAATGTGAAAATGGTGTACACTTATCTGCAAGCTGGGAGATGAAGCACCAGACAGATTGAAGCTTTCCCTGAAGAGAGCGATGTTGTCACAGTGTTTGGGGAGGAGGCATGTCTAAGATAGCCTTGACCTTTTTGGGGTCGATCTCTATACCTCATTTAGAAACTATGAAGACTAGAAGCTTGCCAGATGTGACCCCAAAGACACACTTCTTGGGATTTAGCATGAGATGATATTGGGCTAACCTATCAAAGACTTTCTCCAGGTCAGTGAGATGATCCATGAAGGTGTGAGATTTGAACAGGATATCGTCCACATAATCCTCCAAAATGCTATGGATAAGATCATAGAAAATGGTTGTCATAGCTCTTTGATAGGTAGCCCCAGCATTCTTTAGGCCAAAGGGCATCATGGTGTAGCAAAAGGTTCCCCAAGGGGTAATGAATGTTGTCTTATGTTGATCCTCTTCTGCAATCTTGATCCGATTATACCCAAAAAATCCATCCGTAAGGGACAAAATTTCATGTCCAGCTGTAAGATCTACAATAATATCTATGTTGGGTAAGGGAAAATCATCTTTTGGGCAAGCTTTGTTTAGATCTCTAAAATCAGTGCAGATTCTGATGTCACTGAAAGACTTAGTGATAGGGACCATGTTGGAGATCCACTCTAAGTAGTCGATAGGTCAGATAACCTTAGCAGCTAACATTCTTTCTAATTCAGCTTTGACCAGTAATGCCACCTTCGGGTGCATTTTTCTAAGCTTTTGTCTGACGGGCTTGATCTTTGGATCGACTACAAGATGGTGAACTACAAGCTTTGGATCCAACCCTGGCATGTCCTGATATGACCATGCAAATCAACCAATTTTCTCTCTTAAGACCTCAAAGAGGAGATCAACTTGGTCTTTTCATAGGGATGCAACAATGTGAACAAGTCTGAGGATCTCTGAAGAACCGATGTTGACTTCTCTAGTATCCTCAATTAGAATAGATGATACCTCTAGTCGATTATCTTGATGAGGCAATACTAAATCCTCATGTTCTACTTGTGGCTCTAGATTTTCTTGCTGAGGGTTTCTCTTCGCTGTCTTAGCTAGTCCCGGATTCACCTTAGTTCTAGTTTTGGGTGTATCGGAACTAGGTTGGGGATTTTCCCCAAAATCCCCCTTGGGATTTAGCTTATAGATATAGGTAGAATCTGGATTTGTTTGCTTATGAGGAGTTTTGGCTCCCATGAATCTCAGAAGTGCTTCCTCTGATGTGAACTCATCAATGTGTATGATGCTTTGTTGGTCCCAATCTATGAGTTGTGGACGGATGAGTGGTAGGTCAATGAGGTGGATGGATAGTTCTTGGAGAACAGAGTCTCCTAGGAAGATTTGGTCTGGGATATCGTCATAGGCTCTCTTTTCAACTTCCTCAAGAATCTCTTCAATTTTGACAAGGTCGCAGTGGATGTTCGAAAAAGCACGACCATTCTCGTTGGTGCCCCCAGTTGTCGGTATGCCAAAGCCAAGACCTGACTTTGTTTCCCACTTATGTGCTTCAATGGGACATTACATGCCCCTTTCTTCTAGTCCTAGTCCACCACCTTGATAGTTCCATTTTTCAGTGATGAGCTTTTGTTCTTGGGGATACTTCTGGCTGAAGTGATCAAGGCGTGCTTGATTTCTTGGAGGTGCATCCTTATGTAACCAATTGTTGATATCTGGAGTGAGCTCCTCATGAAGAGGAGTTTTTGAGGATACAAATTTTGTTGGACCAAACTATTTATATCGAGGAGGTGGAATCTCCTTAGCTTTGTGATATGTCGACCGTCCATGGGTATGTGGATCAAGTGGGATTGCTCCAATAGCAAATGCATCTGATAGACTATACTCTCCACAACCTTTGTTGTTGATCTTTACGGTAGATAGGATGGAGGCAAGGATGGTTTCTGCATCATTACAAGTGTGCGATGAGCTGGCGATGGCTGTGCTAATGTCTATTTAAGGGCAATGGTTTGTATATGAAGCTTCAACTGCATTGTAGTAAGCAAAGGGTTTTGGATCGGCATGGATGGTCACCTTAGTGCCCTGATGCAGAAATTTGAATCACTGATGGTATGTGGATGGAACGGCTTTCATGGCATGAATCCATGGGCAGACGAGGAGGATGTTAAATGGTAGGTTTAGATCAATAACATGGCAAACCATCTCTTAGATGACTGGCCCAACCTTGATTGGCAGCAAAATAGTTCCTTCTGTGGTTCTTTCCAAGTTGTCATAAGCTTTAATGGTGATAACCTCACTGATCATATCTGCCTCAGTATACCCAACTTGTTTTATGAATTTTAGGGTGCAAATATTCAAGGCTGATCCATTATCTATCATTACTCTTGTCACGGCTAAATTGGATACCATGATGGCTATGCGAAGCAAAAGGGTGTGATCTGGCTCGACCACGAGTATGTCGGTGGGTTTGAAAGATAAGGCACATGAGGATGAAAGGTGTCCAACAAGATTACGAAAATCAGTAGCATTGATATTAGAAGGGACATAGGATTCTATGAGAGCACTGTCAAGGATGTCTTTGTACACAGGACTAGTGTGGAGAAAGTCTAAAATGGAGATTTGGGCTAGCATGTTCCCCAGGTGTTCCAAGATATTGTACCAGCTTTTTGATGGAGCTGATGGTGTTGATGAAACTAGTGGGCCTGCGATGTTAAATTGCGCTATTTGATTAGTGACTACACACTCATTATCTGGTCCTCAGATATTGATAACATTGATAGAAGGCTCTTTCTCGGATATACAACCTATAAGGCTACCATAGACTATATAGGATGAAGTGTGGTCATTGTTCTTCCCATGCTATTGGTTTGGCTGGTGGTTGTTGGTGTTGTTTTGGATAGGTGCTTTTCCAAGATTTTGGTTGTTGTGTGGAGGAAAAGCATTTTGATAAATTTGTAAGCTTGCATTCGGAGAGGTTTGGGCACCAATAGTGATTTCTTTCCGATCAATGAAGTCCTGCACATAATCTTTCAGTTTCATGCATCTGAGGGTGGTGTGACCATTTACCCTATGGAACTTGCAATACTCATTGTCCTTGTACCATGTAGCTTTGGATTGGCTTGGATCAATTTTCTAGGTAGGAGGAAATTTGATGAGGTTTTCCTTAGCCAATTTCTCAAAAATGACATCCAATGGCTCACCAAGGGCTGTATAGTTTCTAGGTGCAGGTTGCAATCTGGACTTTTTCCCTATAGCTACATTGATGACATTAGCTTGATTGCTAGTTCCTTGGAATTTGGGTCTTGGATTGTGGTTTTGATAGCTTTGGTTACTCTGTTGTTGGTAGTTGATAGCTTGTTGATTGTTTGTTTGATATGGTGGGTTAGACTGATTTTGGGAAGGGCCAACAATATTCACATGTCTGGTGTCAGTAATCCCATCTGTTACAACATGCTTGTTTTTTTTCCAATACCTAGACTTGTCATTAGAATGTGATTGATTTTGGTTGGTCTCTTTGTAAATCTTGACCACACCATCTTTAATAAGTCCTTGCTCAAGGATCATTCCTTTCTCTTTGATATCCTTATAGGTCTACAAACAATTCATGGTCATGTGGTGAGCTAAGCTAGGATGGGCATTATCAATAAACATTTTCACCACATGGCATTCTAGCAAGGTGCAGGATATGCGGGTGGTAAGGGTTTGCCATCTTTGTAGGTATTCGGCAAGGCTTTCTCCACCTTTTTGCTTGGTGTGGACAAGATCAACTATTGATAGCTCTGTTTCAACAAGATGGGCATATTGGGCTATGAATGCCTTAGATAATTCAGCAAAGTTTTTAATTGTGCCATAGGGGATTCTGTAAAACCATTCAAGAGCTAGTCTAGCCAAGCTTTTGGGAAAAAGGTGCAAGAGGAAGACATCATTGTATGCCACGTCTTGGTAGTGCATGTAAAATTCTTTGATATGTGTGACAGGGTCTCCTTTTCCTCTGAATTTGTCAAATTTGAGTACCTCAAAGTGTTTGGGAAATGGTGTCATGGTAATGGCTCTGCCAAATGGGTAAGAACACACATTCTCAAACTTGAATGTCTTCGGATCATTCCCTTCTTGGATGGCTTTCAGAGCTGTCTTCATTTGCTCCCATTCTTGATTGATAGGTGATGGCTGGGGTGCCCCCAATGTAGGAGTGCCTTGAGGTAGGTATGCACTAGATGGGGCCACTAAATATGGATGGCTGTGAGGGATTTGCTGATAGGGATTGTACATTGTTTGGGCAGCTACATGGTGGATGATGGGTTGCTGAGGGGGAGGTGGCGCATATTGCTGCATGTGCTGCGAGGCTTGCTGTTGATATGGGATTATAGGTTGGGATTGAGGAACATAAGCTAGCTGTGGGATAAATGGATTGCTTTGTTTAGCTAAGGTATAAGATTTTTGTGAAGCTTGGGGAAAGGATCGGGGGGCTTGTGGGGTTTGACCAATATATGTGGGTTGCACCCCCATTTGGGATGGTATCTGCAAATAATTGGTGGTTGGCCGGGGTGGTGGATTACCTCCTAGAAGTGGCATTGAAAAGTAGTTGGTAATAGGAGGTAATGGATTAGTTGGTGGTGGAGGTGGTGGGAATTGAAAGCTTGGGAATGGAGCTGATGGGGTTTGATAGCTTGGTTGCTAGATTTGGAAGCTTGGTAGAGTGGTGGCAAGAGCTAGGGTCACTTCGGAGCTTGGCAAAAAATTGGCAGTAGCTTGTGGGATTTGATAGCTTTGTGGAGTGAAGGTAGTAGCTTGTGGATTTGTGGCTAATGGTATTGAGCTCCCAAAACTTAATGGAAATGATGGGATTGTGCTTTGGGCTGTGGTGAACAAGCTGGGGGTGATAAAAGGTTGATTACTTGGCCCCATCGGTAGCATCCCTATTGTATATTGCTGAGGTTGGCCAAAGATGCTAGCACTAATTTGGGAGATGAGTGGATTTGGAAGGCTGGGTTGGGGAGCAGCAGCAACAATAGTGAAGGGAGTGAATGGTGAGGTGTTTTGGGCAAAGGCAGTTTGGAGTAGAGAGGTATAAACCAAGGATGGAGTGGTAGTGGCTGGATTGGCTTGCGGAATGGAGATTTAAACTTGGGTGGAGGATGGTATGTTTGGGTCTGTTGGATCATATGGATTGGCTGGAGGCTCTTCTTTTGGCATATATTGAGGATAATTTGGATCATAAGAGCCAATGGGTGAGATGGATCTGATAATGGAGGGGGTCTTCCAAAGTCAAAGGTTCCTACATTGTCCCTTCGAAAATTAGCCATAATTGTCTCTTTGTTCTTGTCTATAATGGCGTTTACTAATACTGCATTTCCTGGTTGGTTCATGAAAGCTTCAATGTTAGTAGATGATGGCATAGCTTTCTCTAGGCTGAAGGATGGCTGAGTGCTCAAGGGGGGTGAGGCTGTTCGATCCAAATGATAGGGCTCCATTTTTTCTTTCTTCTTGGCTAAGCGAGTGACGGGTGGCGTGAAAAATTCTCCTAGGGATGAGATGCAACAAATGTTGGTGTATGCAAAAGGGGGGAGGCTTTTCTATGCAAATGATTTCCTAGGTTGAGGCAAAGCTATATGACAAAACCTAAGGAGGATTGGGTTGGGGATTCTAACTTCAAAGATATGTTGCCAAAGCATGAAAGGTCTGCTTTCCTATGTGCAAGCTTGGTGGTGATTGTGCCAACTTAAGGATAGACTGACGATCCTTTAGGAAGAACACGAGATTGACCACTTGTGGATCCCAACCTTTAGCTCAAGGTGATGAGGGATAACAAGTGACAAAGCTAGGTTACCCTAGACAAAGCTCTGTCAAAGGGATAACCTTGGTGAGATTGGTAGATTTTGGAAGATTTTAGGAATGGCAAACTTTTGGCAAGGTGACAACAATTTTTGAAAGCTTAGATATGCAGTTTTTTGGATTGTCAGCTAGATGGTTTGGTTCTAAATGAGATGGATGAGCTAATAATGCTTACAAGGATAACCTAAGATGGTTGGCTTTTCTACAAAGATGACTCTAAAGTGAAGCTTATCCAAGAAGATGTGGAGAAAAAATGGTGTCTAATCATAGAAATAATGCCTAGTTGGTAAGGCATAAGTAAGATTAACTCCTGGATGTTGGCTAAATTTGATGGTGCACTCTAACCAGGCCTCTTGAAGTGCTTCGTTGACAACTTTGTCCTCTTCTTTATGGAGTTTGGCAATTCACAGGCTTGGTATTATTTCTTTTCTCTTGGCTAAAAGTTCTTAGTATGCCAGAGATGGCTTGATTTTGACTTTATGAAACTTCTGTTTGGGTTTGGGTTGTTTCGACATAAATTCCTAAATTTTCTTGGCTTTGAGAGATCTCAGTTTTTTTTCTTTGACTCATTTAACTTTTAAAATAGGCAGTGACTACGCTAAGTGTGCCCTAAGATAGGATTGACCAAGTTTGGCAAACATTCATTCAAAAAGTAAAATAAAATCAAGCAATAGATAGGAACACCCAAATAGAAGTTTGTGGTTCTCAGAATGTGATACTTGTGCAAAGGAGTGTGTATGTTCTACAAATGTTTCAATCAGTCACTTCAAACAAATTAACACCCTAAATGGTTTTCTGCAAGGTTGACAATTGGTTTAGCTAGGGAGTCCTCGATATATGTAAGGTACGTGAGGCCCAAATTCATAGATGAGACCAAAAAGATGTCACACAGCCGAGAGGAGCGGTAACCCACTTCTCCTCTTTCACTTCTCAAGGGTATAAAGTTCCTTGAGGCTTACCCTGAGTGACAAAATCTTAATCCCAAGAGAGGTGTCTTTCGATTCACCTCCCGATTCTTATACTCTGTCGAAACACTGGAGTTGAGGTCATCCAAGGGGTGATGAAATCCCCAAGCAGGCCTCCTAAAAAGAAATAAGGTTTTGGATCCTAATCTTATGCACCCAAGATGGCCTTGAAAAATGACAAAGGGATAGAAGACTTGGATGGCATTGGGTTAAAAAAAATGCTTGTTCTTTTACCAACTGGCTCTTATGTGTGCTAATCTATACTTTGCAAGCACTCATGTTTAAGAGACAATGTTCAATTCCAACTTGAAGCACCAATAAAAGTAAATTGATCAAAGAATGCAAACAAGAAGAAGAGTTAGGGTCAACAAAAGAAAACTCGCATGCCCAAAGGCCCTCCATGTCAAATATCGATTAATTTTCTTTAAGGCATTCAAGATTGAGTGTGAGTTTGTTTTAAGCCCAAAACAAAAATGTGTGAGATTCGATTTCAAGCACGCGCTTGGAGGCTCTCCACGTCAATTGTTGTTCAATTTTAGTGCCCAAACTTGAAGTGTGATCGATTTAATCTAAAGTTTTGGTCATTTAAGAATTTTGATAAAGTTAAAGAAAACGTTCAAAGACCAAGTGAGTTAGTTAGATTGTGGAACATTTAACACCTTTTTCAAGTAGACCCATCCCCATAAATGGCACTGAGATTGCAACCAATGGTTGAATTGATGGGTGATTAGAAAAGAGGTGAGTCCAAAGAACTACTCAAATTGATTTTTGCAAATTTGTATTTAACTTAACAAAGTTTCTTAATTTTCCAAAAATCAAACTTTTCCTAAATTGCATGCAAAAGAGAGATTTGTTTGTTCTTTTTAATGCCCCAAAAATTGAAGTGTGAGATATTGCATTGATTCATTGATTCTTTGCATTCAAGATTGAGTTTGTTTGTTTTAAGCATGCATTCCAAGGAAAATTGATTTTAATCCATGGCATTCAAGAGTGTATTTTGAGAAACATTCATTCAGTGGAAAATGTGTTTAACCATTCAAGTTCATTTTAGCAACATGCATTCAAAGACAAATGATTAAACATTTAGGTTCATTTTAGCAACATGCATTCAAAGACAAATGCTTAAACATTCAAGTTCATTTTTTAGCAACATGAAAATCTGCAAAAAACATGGTTAGTGGTTTCATATGTGCTCCAACCTACAATGAGACAAAAAAAGTAATATAGTTAGTCACCCAAAATTTTCAAAAATGAAATCTTAACTATGGGAAAAAAAATTTAAACTTTTTTTGCTATTTTTCCTACATGTAAAAATGCTTAGAATGGTCTAAATCCTACGGAACCACTAAAAGTGTAGGAACTGATATGCTAAAATAGAAATGCAATATAAACAGGCAGAGATGATAGTTTATCAGGCAGAGAAGCCAAACTACGGAGACGCTGAAACTCACAGATGCTGAAACTTGCAGATGACAGTTTGATGAAGAAGGCAGTTGGTGGTGTTGGAGATGATAGTTTGAGCTTTTGAAGGCAGTGCAGATGATAGAAGCCAAGTGGAGACGCTAAAACTCACAAACACTGATTTGCACAGATGCTAAAATTTGCAGATGATAGTTCAGGTTTTAGCACAGACTACCAGAACATAGGCGGAGACACCGAAACTCGCAGATGACATTTTGAGTGTGCGAAGATGACAATTGAGCTTTTGCAAACGACATTTTGCGCAGACAATAGGCGAAGACCCCAGTTTGCGGAGATGACACTGTGCACAATGAACCGACGAGCGCAGGTTTTTTCTAGATTTTTTTGTTTTCTTGGTTATTTTTGGATTTTAAAGGATGTATCTTTCTCTCTAGTGCATCCTTCAACCTGCAAAAACAAACAAAAACAACTTGCACCTACTCAAACAACAACAAACCATTAGATTTTTAGTTTGTAAAAGAACAATGTAGATTGAAATGGATGAAAAAAATGACCCATAGTAGGGTCCCACCGGGCATGCCAAAATGTATACACTAATCTAATATGCTAGAAATACTAATTCAATGGAAGCATTTACACATTAAACTAACATAACATATAAGAGAGACAAAGAGAAGACAAACTCAAATGAGAATGTGAGCCATGGATAGGTTCTCTCAATGAGGTTTGTTCTCTTGTTTTTGGGATGTGTCTATTTATGGATTGGGGATGTATGCTCAAATGCTCAAAATGGCTTCAATGGAAATGGGTAATGGAAAATTGGTAGCCTTGTGAGCTCTCAATTTGGCATTATAAGGGTATGGGTATGGCTTTTGGCTCTCAAAAGGGCATGATAACTTTACTCAAATGGTTGTGATTAAAATGGCTTGGGAGGAGATTCAATTTATAGGCTAAGGGCTTGAGGGATGAAGGGCTAAGATGCAAGGAGATATGAAGGCTTAAAGAGGGCTAGGATGCACTCAAAGGAGAGCACATGGATTGTGCTTGTTTAGCACCAATGGGAAAGTGACACTTGTCACAAGGAGGATGAGTGTGAGAGGGTAGGGTAAGGGTTTGGTTAAAGGCATGATGAGTGGGGTTGAGTATGTAAGAGAGATGTAAGAGGGATGAGTGTGGAAGATGGATGTAAGAGTCATGAGTGGGCTTGTAAGAGTCTTTTATGGTTTTGTAAGAGCACTCATGACTTGGTGGTTGGAATTTTTGAGGGAAGACTTTGGTTTGGTTTAGGAAAGTCTTAAACTTGCTTAGGGAATGTGACAACATTAGGGGGTGGATTAGGCTTGGGTTTAGGATTAGATTAGGGATGTTAGAGATGTGCAAGTGGATGGCATTAATGAGGGTGGGTGAGTTAGTGGCTAAGCTTGGTTAGTATGGGTGGATGGGGTGGATTAGGCTAAATGGAGGATTAGGGATAAGTTAGGGGTTTTTATATTTGAGGATTTTATTTATCAAATAAATTTATTTAATAAATGGGGATTTTTGGAATTAGATAGAAGAATAGGATTTAATTGATAAATAATAGGTTATTTGATTTATCAATTAGGACTATAGATGATTAATTAAATTAATCAGCTAGGGATGGCAAAGGATTAATTAAATAAGAATTTAATTAATGATTCCTTTAGAGATAACTAAATAGGATTACTAAAGTGGTGTAATCAAATTTAGGTGTCTATAGTAAGCACTACAGGCAAGAAGCCTCACTATCTCACTAAGGGCCAATGTAAAACATTCTCAATTAAGATCCACAATAAAAAATGGCCCTGTGGGGACTTGAACCTTGGTTGTAGGCCCTATAGGCAAGAAGCCCCACCATTTCACCAAAGAGACAAGCCTTAAAATTTATTAACCCTTGGTTTTAAGCACTATAGGCAAGAACCCACTATTTCACCAAGGGTCAATGGAAAACATTCTCAATTAAGATCCACAGTAGTTAATGGCCCTGTGGGGACTTGAACCTTGGCTGTAGGCCCTACAGGAAAGAAGCCTCAACATTTCATAGTAATCAAACTATATTTAATTGAATCAAAAGATATTAGTTGTGATGTTTACATTTTGGTGATTTTGACCTATGATATGTATTCAAAACTAATTTTCATGTTGTTTTATGTAATAGTATAGATTCATCATTTCATCATTATGATAGGAAATGGATTATGATGTGATTTAGAATGTTAGTTGGATTATTTGATTATGTATTAATGTTGATATGCACATTTAAATATTTTAATGTTTTAAATTCCTTATATGAAAATGAATAGAAAATAAAAGTTGATTATGATGTTAAGGTCAATCATTTAATATGATATTGTTATGCACCTATATACATGTATTTATATGATGATATTTTTCATTGGGCTACTGATGTTTGAGTTTAGTGTGTAGGAAATTGAATCATGAAAATTAATTGAGGAAGCAAGGTCCAAATTTATGTGGAAACAATATAGCCAAGGAGAATCTCTAGAATATTTAAAGCCTCATTATGATGTGTTTATTTTGTAAGCATGAGTTTGCAAGTGTGAAATAAATTTAAATTCATGAGTAAAGTAGGGACATGTCATTGTGATGTGTAATATGCTCTAATGTGTCACTTGACACTTGTAATTACTTGTTAGTTAATGACATGTCACATAGGTTTTTGGTCATGGTAGCACTTAACCTTAAACTAATTTCCTTTCAAAAGATTAATTAAATCCTCTTGGAGAAAGGATAGGAGGGGTCGTGATCAAGGGAAATTAGAATTCAAAACTAATAAGGATTTTTAAGGGTTAATAAGTGGTCCCAAAGTGCCATTTTTATGAAAATAAGACACTTATATGTTAGGATAACATGATATGGCCCTAAATTTGACCATTTTAGTATTGAGCTAGCCTAGGGGTACCTCTTAATGAATGCATTCTTCCACCAATTCGAAATTGGAGTTTTCCCATGAGGTTATCCCCATATTTTCACTTAGTCAAAAGTAGCATATTTGGTAGGGATAAAGGTGTAAGAGATAGTGTCTTGATGTTTTTTCCAAAAAGAGATTGTAGGAGAGTCTTTTTAGGGGACTTGGAAAAACTAGTGGGGTGTTCACTCATTCTCTAAGTTTAGAGACAACTAGGGTTTCGAAAGGAGAAAGACTAAGGAGGAGGGAGACCTTCATCAATTGTCATTTCCTTTAGCTTGGACCAAGGTTGGTGCCCATGCCATGACTTCCTTTTTTCACTCGCATAATGGTGTTGTAGTCTTGTTAAATTATTGTTGGTGAAATCAAGTTTTGTATTGTGTTGAAGTGATTTTAGATTATGTTGTAGGTACGTTCTTTGGATTTATTTATTTATTCTTGTTTTAGAGTGATCATTGTTAATGGGTCTGAAGGATTCACTCACCCTTGGGAGAGAAGATATGCCTCGGGTGAAGGGGTTGGTTGGGCTCAACATTGAAGTTAAGATATTTTCCTCTTTGAGAGGGTTTTGTTATTTATGGAGTATGGGCTCCATTGAAGCCATATGCCTTATTTGTTATTATGGGAGGTATATGTGTATTCATGTGATGAGGAGGATGTATTTTGATAGCCTAGAGGAGGAATTTTTATTATGGGAGGTATAAGTGTATTGATGTGATGAGGAGCATGTATTTTAATAGCCTTGAAGAGGGATTATGCAATTGCATATGTATATGTGTATATGGATATGGCATTATCCTCTTTGGAGAGCCCACCTTCACCCACTTTTTCATGATCCCAAAGGTGAATCATTTTGTTAAACCTTTGAGGGATTGTAAATTTATTGTGATATTATGTTTGGATGTATTGTGAAATGTTTGGTTTTAACCTCATTTGAACCTTGTTTCCCTAGCTCGATGGGTGGCTTCTTAGAAGCCTAGGATGGGAGGTGATCCTTCATGGTTCTTGTGTAAATGTTTTGTAAGTTTTGTGCTTTTGGATCCATGGATGTAATGAGGGATTTTTCCTTTCATTGGTGAAGAAAATGATGTGACAATTTGCAAAGTATTTGGAAGTAGTATTTTTCCTTCAAGCCATCATGTATTGAGTTGTGATAACAAGACCTCCATTGTTGTTTTGTGTAATGTATTCAAAGGGAGAAAACTCCCCTCATGTTTTGATGTAATATATTTGTAAGATAATATCTCCAATGTTGTATTGAGTATTGTGTTTGTAAAGTTCCAAATTCTCATTGTTGCTTGAAGTATTGTGTTGTGAAAGGAAGATCATCATGCCATGTACATTATTGTGAATATGGGTTTACAAAAGAATTTAGGTATTATCATTAGTATGGTAAGATTCAATGTTGTGTATTTAGTGCATTGATACAGAAAATACATAGATCTATCATAGTAGTTGTAAATGAGCATCACTTTTGAATGCTTAAATTTTGAACATAGAAGTGCATAATTGCACTCATTTTGATTTACGAAACTATATAGAAAATGACATCCCAAAAGATGGTTCATATTAAAAAATTTCATTTGCATTGGTCAATAAGAAGTATGATTTCAAGTTCTCTAGGATAGAAAAGAATACTCTAATCGCTTCATATTTTCTCTTGTTCAAATAAAAGTATGTGTATTCAAGTTAGTATTATAGGGAGTTATAATGGAGTAATCACATAGGAATTTCCTTGGAATGTAAGGAAAATATTGAAATAAGACTCATAACAACATAGTCACATAGAGAAAATAAATCTAATAGCATTGTAGTAGGAACTCACCATTAAAATTCTAATCATATATATGCACAATTAGCTCTCTATATTTTGTATGGGGATGGAGGGAATAGTTGTAGGTCTATTATAGACCAATAAAATATTCAAGAAAATATTTCTAATATCTACTCTCACAACCAAGAAATGACATAATATTAAGCCTCAAGATGGAGAGCAACCAGTACTGCCTTGTCAAATAATAAATCTATAAAAGACTCCTAACACCCCAATGACTATACTTAAGTCACCATCATTAAATATATTATAATATTAGCTTTTGGGAACTCCTAACTATATGAAAATACCCAGTCAATATAATTTATATAAAAGGTACCCTTATCATGAATGTTATTTCCTAGTAAAAGATTGACCACATTATCAATAGGGGGAAGGACCTATTTAAAGATGACTATATATATAGAAACACACACACACACACATTTAAAATATGGAAAAGTGGTCCTTGATCAATGACTACTCACCATACCCCATCATACTTGTGGATGGATCAAATGGTCAATGATGGGATCCGTCCTCATTCCTTTCGCATTCCCACCACTCACTCCTTGTTGCTTGTGCCATGAAACTACCACATAGCAACCAGTTGGAAGAAAGAAAGGGGCATGTAAGTGGTGTGGGGTCATAGCACTAGGGAGAAGGTCTTGGGTATGTCATGGGCCATGTGTCCTAGTGCTAAGTGAGGAGAGTAAAATTTAGGGAGTCTAAGGGAAGCGCTTGGGATTAAAGGCCTAGGGCACACAACTTGAGTGGGGTCACTTGGTGAGAGGGGAAGGAATACAAGTTAGGGAGTTAGGATGGTAAGTTTAGGAAAAATTTAGGTAAAGGGAAAAATAGTTAGGAATAGGTAATTAGAAATAATAAATATGTGCTAGGGAATAGCACATATAAATGGAGTGCTTAGAATTGGAGAGTAAAAAGATTTAGTTAGTGTAATATTAAATTGTATTTATTAGTAGTGTGGATATTATTTGTTAACTAGGTAGTAGTTAGATAACATTTATTATAATTGTTAAATTAGTTAATTGGTATTATCATTATAGTAAAGTGATGTATATGAATTAGTTAGGACAATAAACTACTTTTTTTATAATACAAATTATAGTGTAATATAAATGTTAGGAATCATACAATAATAGAGAATGAAAATGATATACCTTTTAGGATGCTACATAGGCTACTACCAAATAAATTTTATATAAATATAAAATGGGCGATTTAGTTATCCCATGTGCAATTAAGAATGTTAGGAAAAATTAAGGAAAGGTTTATGTATATTGTGATCTAAAATCATTAATATTAAATGTGATCAAATAACTTTTGATGTTGGTAGTGAATAGTTATTTAGAGATAAATGCATGTACTTGTATTGACAACCAATTAATTGTAGTTTACAATTGTAAATACAAACCTTTCTTCCAAGGGTATTCACTCAATTCAGGCATGACCCATAGATACTTTGATCATACTAGTACCTAGCACTTAGTTGCCAATGTTAATGTAAACTTATCAACAAGTGGATAGCACCAATTGTTTGACTATCAAAATGAGTTGGTTAACACATGATTTCATAGAGATTCCTAATTAGGTATTTTAAAATTCATTACTTGTATGGTTTTATCCAATTGTCTTGTAAGTAGACTTAAATTCAATTTCATAAAATGAGAAATCTTATGGAAACAACGTATGTATAATTGTACTTAATTACATAAATAATATAGTTAGGAAAAATATCTATAGTCTCTTTCAAGCTCATCAAACTATTTGAGATGCCCTATAGCAAAGTATGTGACTTTCAAGTGAATTATTATGCCTCCATCACCCTCATAGAAAACATACTATTATGTTGTTGAAATCATTTGTGTATCTATTCTAGAAGTAAGAATGATACTTTCACCATATTGATAAGGATCAATTCGTTTAAATATTTGAGATTTTATTGCAACCCTAAAATCATAATTGAAAAATATTCTGAACTTTTAGTCCTCTATAAACTAGTATAGCAATGTTCAAATACTTATGTTATATACTTAACATTACCATTCAAAAAAGAAATTGCAGTTATTTTTTGCCCTAAAATTTTGGGCTTGACATAGACAATCAAAACATTATCCATACAACTAAGATCTTTGTTTGTTACTCTATCAGTTTTTGCAGAATTACTTCTATGTTCACATCAATCGAAAAAAAATTCGTGAATGAAAAATGTTAATACTCTCCAATGCTTAGGATACTCCCCCAATGTATTATCATTAGAATTCATGCTAACACTATCGTGATTTACTTGTCTTGTATTCTAGTTTCTTGGACATGTTGATCTTGATGTTCAATTTCTTTGGGTGAGGAAAATCATTTAGTTTATCTTCATTACTCATTTAACTAACATCTAGTACCCATTTTTTGTCTATTAGTATCAATAACTTATTCATTTACAAGGTAGAGTCAAATGGTCATCATTGTGGCCAAGCTACTCTATATAGGTTGAGTCATGTACATAAACAAGTATGTATCAAGCTCTATAGGAGCTAAGTAAGTTATGGTCACTGAGTATTTCTTTTATGAGCTGAGGTCAACATCAACCAAGCAAGTATCAGGGATACAAATGTCGAGTTACATGGAGTTTTCTGAGTATAATACATGTCGAGCATCAAAAGAGAAAAATGCATGTCAAGAAATTGAAGAGAAAATATAGACCAAGCAACAACAATGCTGAGCATTAGAAAATAGTAGAGACCAAGCCATGTAGATTTTACATAAAAGTTAGAAATGGAACAGAGTTTGAGGTAAAATATTTTTCAAGACAACTTGGAAGGAACATTTAAAATTTTTAGAGGTTGTTACAAAACATTTAATACATGTAGAGGTTGTTATAGAACATTTACACAACGTGGATCATAGATCCCTATTTTTTACATTTAACAATCAAGATGAAGAGGCAAAACACAAAATCATCTAGAAAACTCTTTACAAAACTCTTTAAATAGAGATGATCTTAACCTAGATGAAAGTGTATCCAGAGTAAGAGCAAGGGTAGAGAGGTGTATGCATGCAAACAAGGAATAACATGTAAGTGAAGGATTTAGGTAAGATTAGAACTTAGTAAAGGGTTCTATTATCACTTAACAAAGAAAGTGACCTAATCATAGCAGTGAAGTGAAAGGGAAAGACAAGTAATATTAGATTAGAGGAGAGGATTTGTTAGCAAGGAGAAGACTTGAAATCATCTTGTAGAGAAAACTAAGAGTTAGGAATTGAGTTAGTTCTAATCAACTTGCATCGGGGTAAATCTTTTAATAGAGTAGTCTTAACATATCTTTGTAAATATTTTGTTAGAGTCCTTAATTTTTTTATAAGTGTTAAATCCCCTAATTTGTGGATGTCATCCTGAAACCATTTTTACCTTCAACTTGGAGGGTTTATGGGTAACAAATATTTTTTTATGTGTTCTATTTTCATGCACATGATTAATTAGATTTGTATGTTACAAAAATTTTACATTTCAAGTTTTACATGCATAATTTTATTGATAGATCTAATGAATTGGAGAAAAGCTTAAAGTATTAATGATTTTGATTCACCACCATCCCCCCCAGTATATTGTTTATCCTATTTATAACTCCATTAGTCAACAATTGGTATTAGAGTATTGGTTCTCTAAGAAAATATTAATCACTTGGAGATTAGATCTTGGAGATGGATGCTCTCAAATTGGACAAGGTTATTGACAATTAGATGATTGACATCCAACTCATATTGGAAAAACTTGAGAAGGCAAGACAAGATCTATAGGATTCCCTAAAAAGGAGAAAGGAAATCACTATCCAGATTAAAAAAAATTCCTATGAAGAAGTTGAGACTGAAGGATTGTTTGAATCAATCAATACAAATGACAAAGCATTTGTTAATCTACTTGATAAGAATAAACTTGTGAATGAAGAAATAAGAGGACTAAAAAGAGAACATTAAATCCAATTTGTAAGATTGTGTGAAGTGACTAAAAAAGAAGAAGAAAGTTGAAGAAGACAAGACTATGGCTGAAGAAGATAAAAGGGTAATGGCTACTAGACTTGAAGAAAGGATATCAAATGTGCAGAACATCACAAACACGCAACTGGACATGATGAATCAACTAATTCTTGCAAATCAGGATGTGGAAATCGCAAATCTCAAATCATAGAAGGACATATTGAAGAATGAACTAAATACTAAGAAAGAAATAATGGAAATATTCAACAAACTTGAAGAATAAATGAAGAATTTTGAAGAACTTATGAAGTCATCTAGATGTTCTAATGGTTTAGGATATTCATGCTTTAAATAAGGAGAATCATCTAGGAATGGAGAACTAATAAATGCAAAAGACAAACCAACATGCTATCACCATGGGAAACTTGGTCATACTACAAATATTTGTTAAAGAAAACATGGTATGCAAAATTCTAAACCTAATTTTTTTGGTTACTATTTTTACTACAAGAAATAAGGACATCAAATACATGAGTGTAGGTCAAGAATGAGGAATCCATCTTCTATACTGAAAATTGAAGGATATTTCTATAACTGTCAGAAGTATGGTCATAGAGCATGTGAATGAAAATCATAGGAAAAATACTACTAGGAAAATGTAAGGAAGAATTATGCATCTAACAATGCATGTTCCAAATATCACAAGTTTGGACATCTAAGAAAGAAGTGCAGGACTCAAGTACATTCAACAACTCAAAGAAAAGACAAAGAAAAAGGAAAAGGAAAAGGAAAAGGAAAAGGAAAAGGCAAAGGCAAAGTGCACATTGAGAAAGTGAGAAATCAAATGAACAAGAAATGGGATAAGAAAGAAGAAGATAGAAATAATGTAGCTAATGGAGCCAAGGTCACTCAATCCAATGGAGAAGGTGATCATGTCATCTCAAACTAAGAAAGAAAGGTATGTATGGAACTCTATACCCAATTGATATACCATACAAGAGTTCCTTACATAAAATGTGCAAAATTTCATATTTGAATAATAAATATGCACAAGAAAACATTTATGAAAGGTTGTTGAGTGTAAGTAAATTTGTCTATGTTGATTGATTATTGAAACATGGATTGAGCACTTTGGAAGAAGAATGGTAGAGACCAAATGGCATGGAAGAGACTAAGTTGTAAAGAAAAGACTTGGTTAAAAGGCATCAATATCAATCAAGATAGGTGGATTCCACTTACCTAAGTACACAACATTAATGAGGACCCTAAATCAATTAAAGAAAAGTATATATAAAATTTTGAAGTCATTATATCATACCTTGCATTCAAATTTTCAAGAGAATAGAGTAATTTGGTGATTTGAGTAACTAGCAAAAGATTTCAAGAGCAATTTGGACTAGAAGCTTGAAAGTTTGGAGATCTTAATCATGCTAAGTAATCTAGAGGATGAAAGAACTTCAAGCCCTAACTATGATCATGGTAGTTTCACCTACCGCAATAATGAGTCAAGAGGTTAGTAAAATCCAATTGGTGAAGAGTGATGCTTGTACTCCACCAAACTTTTGTGTTATTCTAAAGATTTCTATGAAATGAAACTCAATGGGTGCACTATCTTTGATACCACCTAAAGTCATTATGACCCATGATGCTAGAAACTATTACATGTGTAAAATTGGAGTAGTACAATGAAGGAATCTTGAAGGACAAATTCAAAGTTATTGAAAGGAAAGGGATAACTTGTGCCCTAAAAAGGAAAGGGATAACTAGTCACAAGGTATTACAAGATATTACAGTGATAGTGACATATGTTTTCTTGTGGATACATACAAAAATTTTCTACAAGTAGTAAAGTCAAGGAAGGCTTGGTTGCAAAGTTTTGATTATGAAATAGATAGTGATGTAGTGTGTGCAAACATTGAGGTACTACTAAAGGAAGAGATAAATGTTGAGGCTAAACCTTTGGGTAGATATGAAGAAGCTAAAGTAAGAATAAATATAATCATAATGATAGCTTCCAAGGAGAGAAAATGAATAAATTGATTGAAGACCTAGAAGCTAAACTAGGCACCCTAGGCAAGGGAAAATAATCATTATAATTAACATAAGGTCTTGGTGAAGATGAAGAAAAATGGTATGGTGATTTTCACGAGCCATGATTAATGTCTTCTTTATTTATAAACATATGCTTATATTTTTTTGATTATTTGAGTTAATACTTTAAATATAGCACTATTGTTAAATTATATCAATCAATAGAATACACATTATAATTAATAGTATTAATGTTGAATTAATGATCACCGAGCAATGATGTTGATCATTCATCTCTCATAATTATGTTACAAATATATTACTAATTCAAAACACACTAATCAAATAAATACTATCATAAACTATACATTAACCTTAAATACATTAACCTTTACCATAACTATAAACTATAAATACTTTCAATTCAATGAAATAAAATAAACCTAAACCTAATTAACTACATAACATTCGATAACAATGGTAAAGCATCATATATTTTGGGCACAACTTTTCATCACATCTGCTCCAAATAATACTTATAAGGGTTAGGTTAATTGTAGAAGGCATATGATAAGGTGAGAAGCAGATAGAAAAAGTGTAGTAAGAATAGATACGAAGGTTATAAGAGTCCACGTGTGCAGATCCATATATAAATATAGGAAGTCTCTAGTGCCAACGTGCTGACAAACTCTGCACCCAATCTCAGATAGTCCCTACATCAAAGTGCAATCAAGTACAGACCTTGTCCTACACCTAAGGACTAACATTTCTACCCCTAGTACAATGTCAAACTCAGTTTAGGTATGTAAATATATATATGCATCAAGATATCGATATAGTTATATAAAAGGTGAATAACGAAATTAAAATGGTGACTAATATTACTTTATGGCATGAGCATCAAATTATACTAAAAATTTCATTAATGGCAATGTATAAATATATATTTGCATTTGTTCTATTCAATATTTTAGAATATAGTTATTATTAAATGGAAGATGATTTAATCAAATTAAAATAGAACAAAGCGATTGATATTAGTTTCTGCATAAAGGAATAAACATTAAATGATATTGAAAATGTCATTAAAGATCAATACATGATGCAAGTTATTTAATATGTATATATAAATAAATAAATAAATATATATATGTATGTATATATGTATATATATAATGTATATATACATCAGTATAGATAGAAATATATGACATATAAATAAATATTGAAATAAGGAATACTGGTATAATATATTAAGATATATTCTTAAAGAATTAAGATAGCATTAGGAATGTATTTCAATTATAGTACATAGGAGTCTATTTTCATACACATTCTGATATCTTAAGGTAGGAAGTTTGTGGAGGGAGAGGCAAAGTAATTTTGGGCACATGATGAATTCCTCTAGGGAACCACTTGTAGTTTGTTTCACACGCCCTTTGAAACTATAAGTCTTCCATCTTATGATGATCATAATAATGAGAGAAGAAGGTTCCTATGTCCTATATGAAGAAATCTTCCAAATAATCATGTTCATTAGATTAAATACTCATCTCCTCAAACAAATTAATAACAATGATGGTAATAGGTTTGCTAAATTTTGGATGATTCCCTAACTTATGCCTAAATTTTGAATTTTAGGTCAAGGGGTTAAAAAGGGATCATCACTAGTGGTATCAGAGCATGATCTTGCCATCCTAGAAATATAGTAAATGAGAAAAGGAGCAAAAATGAGCGAGCAATTATCTAATGAACTTAGGAATATTATGGAATAGACAAACCAAACTTTAGAAGAGCAAATAGAGAGATCACACCAAGCACTTCTCCAAGCATTGTAAAACATGGGAAATTCCATAAACAATCTTAAAAACAATAATTCTGGTGGAAGAGACATAAGTTCAAACCACTTAGAAAATAATGGAGCTTCATCATCTCAAGTACCCAAACCCCCTTTCTTACCTAGGGAGGGCCCCTCAATGGAAGAAGAGGGACAAACAACCAATAATGCTATTGAGAATGCAAGAGCTTATGCCAGCCTTGAACCAGAAATTAGAGAGCTAGTAACATTTAGAGAATTCTATGAAGCCAATAGGAAATAAACTCCTAGGAGAGAAAGAAGACATCAAAATCAAGATTTTAAAAGAAAAGAAAAGAAAGTAACGCTTCCAAATTTTGATGGATCAGAAAAATATACTACACATACTTGTCTACAAAAATTGAACACTTATCTTACCCTTAGCCCGATGATAGAAGAAGACACACTTCAATTCACAATTCTGCACTTAGAGGGCATGGCACATAATTGGTGGCACCATGGCCTTGTTACTCAAGGGCATCAAAATATCACTTCTTACGAAGAATTCTCTCAAAAACTTATTAAGAGATTTGATAGAAGGCATCCCCAAGAGAATTTTAAGAAATTCACTCAAATAAGGTAGCAAGGAATAGTGGAGGATTATATTAAAGAATTCCAAAATATTTTAGTCCAACTCATTGGAGTAGATGATGAATGGTCTACCTAATTGTTCATAGAAGGATTAAAAGATTCATTAAAGGGTCTAGTAAGTTCCCTAAAGCCTTCATCCTTAGACGATGCTTTCGAAATAGCACTAAGACTGGAGGTCTCAACCACAAATAAAAAATCATTCAATAAGCCCCATACAAAATCTCACAAAAAAGATAAATTGTACAAAAAATTTGTGCCTACAAAATAATGAGAGGAGTTAAAGAAAAAGAATTTATGCTTCAAATACCAAGAACCATGGGGTCCAGGCCTTAGTTGCAATCAAAAGAAAGACCCTTGTCACAATTGCAATGAAGATTGGGTACCAGGACATAAATGTAAAAAGAGAGGCTACCTCCAAAGAATAGAAGAGGATCTTGAGGAAGAAAATACCATCAAAATGGAAAAATGTGAAAAAAGAAATGAAGAAGAGGAAGAAAGAGAAAAATATGGAGTGATAGCCACTATTACTCAACCCTCTAAGCATTAAGTCTTAAGAATTAGGAGTGCTCTTAATGGATAGAAAGTCATTGCACTAGTTGATAGTGGAGCATCCCATAACTACATTTATGAAAAACTTGTTAACAAAATAAAAATAAAAACTGAAAATTTCAAGGGATTTACTGGTGTTCAAGCCACAGGCTCATTGGTACAATGTACAAAAGTGATTCCACAACAAGAAATCACATTAGGAAGAAAACATACCATTAGAGATGACTTACTTGTGGTTCCACCAGATTCAGATATAATTGTTGGGGATACATGGATATTTTCTTTGGGATGTTTTAATTTTGACCTTCTAAATTTGAAGATTCATTTTGAGCACCAAGGGGAAGAAATAACATTGGAAGGAGTACCTGATAGTTCTGCAAAACTAGTTTGATACAAAAGAATAGAAATAATATTATGTCATGGTCAAGGAGAGTGTGTTGAATAATGCTTAGTACTAAAAAAATCTACTCCACAAGAATCAGCCATCCATATCGATATTGAACCCATTATTAAGAAATATTGAAGGGTGTTTGAAGAAATTCCACCAGGATTACCACCCAAAAGAGGATTTGAACACATTATAGAATTGGAAAAGGATGCTAAACCAGTGATTACCACCCCTTACTAATATCCTCAAAAATATAAAGATGAAATTGAAAAAGCCATTCAAGAACTCCTAGCAATGGGACATATTCAACCTAGTTCTAGTCCTTTTGCATCACCAGTGGTACTTGTGAAAAAGAAGGATGGGACAATGAGGACGTGTATAGATTATTGAGCACTAAATAAGAAAACTATTAAAAATTGCTATCCCATTCCTAGGGTGGATGAACTCATAGATGAAATTCATGGAGCAATGTATTTTTCTAAGATTGATTTACGAATAGGATACACCAAATCAAAATGAGGGAGGAGGATGTTCCCAAGACAACATTTAGAAGTCATTATGGACATTTTGAGTTTCTAGTTCTACCCTTTGGCCTCACTAATGCCCTGGCCACCTTCCAATCATGCATGAATCATATCTTTTGGAAACAACTTATGAAATTTATCCTTATTTTCTTTGATGACCTTCTTATTTATAGTAGGTCATGGTTAGAGCACCTCCAACACATTGAAGAAATCTTAAGCATATTAGAATCTAAATCCTTATTTGCAAAAGCATCAAAGTGTGAATTTGGATTAGAAGAAATTCTCTATAGGGTCATAAAATCAGTGCCAAGGGTGTAAGTGTGGATGAATAAAAAGTTAAAGCAATAAGGGAATGGCCAAAGCCCAAAACCCTAACTCAACTTAGGGGATTTTTAGGCTTATGTAGCTACTATAGATGATTTGTGAAGAATTTTTCCAAGTTAGCATCCCCTTTGATAGACTTAACAAAAAAGGAAATTTTGGATGGAATGAGGTAGCATAGGAAGGTTTTGAAGAGTTAAAGGAAAAAATGAGCTCTTGCCCAATCTTAGTTGTTCTAAATTTTACACTACCTTTTGAATTACAGTGTGATGCTTTGGGTGAAGGAATTGGGGCAGTACTAATGTAAAACAAACACCCTATTTCTTTTGAGAGCCAAAAACTTTCAAAGATAGAAAGGCACTATTCAATCTACGATAAGGAAATGTTGGCTATCATGCATGCATAGGAAAAATTTAGACAATACCTAGAATGTGGAAGGTTCAATATTAAGATAGACCATAATAGCTTAGGGTTCTTCATGAATAAGAAAGATCTTAATGATTTCTAGCAGAAATGGGTAAGTAAAATCCAAGCCTATAATTTTGATATTGAGTATGTCAAAGGAACCCATAATGTGGTAGTAGATGCTTTATCTCAGCAAGGCCAATTGAACACCCTTACTAGTATCACAAGTGATTGGAAAAATGATATTGTTGCAGAATATGCTAAGGATCCAAGAACTAATGAGATCATGGAGGAAAATATACCAAATGATGAATTCAAAATAATTGAAGAACTCATACTATATAGGGGAAGAATATTGCTTGTAGAAAATTCCAAGGTTAAAGGAAAAATTATGAAGGAATACCACAATAACCCTCTATCTCAACACACTAGGTTCTACAAGACTTACAAGAAGATAAGAGAGAGGTACTCTTGGAAAGGCCAAAAGAAGGACATTATGAAATATGTCCAAGAATGTATCACATGCCAAAAGAATAAGTTTGAGTAGAGCCATCCAGCTAGTTTATTACAAGCATTACCCATCCCAAACCAAAAGTGGGAAAGAATTTCCACGGATTTCATTACAAGGTTACCAAAAGTGTAAGAAAGAAATTCCATCCTTGTAGTGGTAGATAGGTTGATCAAATATGCACATTTCTTTCCAATATCCATACATTATAAGGCACCACAGATAGCAGAGTTATTCTTCAAATAAATTTTTAGGCTACACGGGTTACCAAAGAATATTATTGGTGATAGGAATAGCAAGTTTCTCAGCCTATTTTGGAAAGAAATTTTCCAGTTAGTAGGAATTTAGTTAACTCCTAGCACCAGTTATCATCCCCAAATAGATGGACAAACCAAAATTGTTAACAAATGGATAGAAGGTTATCTCAGAAACTATGTGACAAGACAACAAAGTGCATGGGTTAAATGGTTGTACTTAGGAGAATATTGCTATAATAACACCCATCACATGTAAATTGGGATGAGTCCATTTAAAGCATTATATGGATATGAGGCCACTACATTCTGAGATCTGATTATTCAAGAGAGCAAGGTACTAGGAGCCAAGGATTTCATCCAACAAAGCATCGATATTATGAAAACTCTAAAGGATAATCTCGACCATGCTCAAAACCAACATAAGATATATGCTAATCAAAAGTGAGTGGAAAGGTTATTCAAAGTTGGAGATCTGGTATTCTTAAGACTACAACACTACAAACAATCTTCACTCAAGGTCAACAAAGTAGAGAAGTTAAAACCGCGTTTCTATGGACCATACTGAATCTTAAGAAGGATAGGAGAAGTAGCCTACGAGATAGAATTACTTGAGAACAATAGGATTCATAATATCTTTCACGTATCCAAACTTAAGAAAGTCCTTGAGAAACATATAAGCCCTTGTGTTGATCTGCCACCACTAGACAATGAAGGAAAACTCATCTTGGAGCCTGAGGTTATTCTTGAAAGGCATAACAGGAGATTGAGGAACATGACTATTCTAGAATACTTAGTGAAATGGAAAAATGTACCTAGAGAAGATGCTACATGGCTAGGAGAAGAAGTCATTTCTCACGCAATGCTGCTTGGGGACAAGCAAATTCAAGAAGGGGGGACTATCATGAGCCATGATTAATATATTCTTTATTTATAAACATATGCTTATATTTGTTTGATTATTTGAGTTAATACTTTAAATATAGCACTATTGTTAAATTATATCAATCAATAGCATAAAAATTATAATTAATAGTATTAATGTTGAATTAATGATCACCAAGAAATGATGTTGATCGTTCATCTCCTTATAATTATGCTACAAATATATTACTAATTCAAAATACACTAATCAAATAAATACTATCATAAACTATACATTAACCTTTACCATTACTATAAATGATAAATACTTTCAATTCAATGAAATAAAATAAACCTAAACCTAATTAACTACATAACATTCAATAACAAGGGTAAAGCATCATATATTTTGGGCATGACTTTTCATCACATCTACTCCAAATAATACTTTTTTGGGTTAGGTTAATTGTGGAAGGCATATGATAAGGTGAGAAGCAGATAGAAAAAGTGTAGTAAGAATAGGTACGAAGGTTATAAGAGTCCACATGTGCAGATCCGTATACAAATATAGGAAGTCTTTAGTGCCAATGTACTGACAAACTTTGTGTCCAATCTCAAAATAGTCCCTATGTCAAAGTGCAAGTAGGTATAAACCTTGTCCTATGCCAAAGGACTGACATTTATGTCCTTAGTATATTGTCAAACTCAGTTTATGTATGTAAATATATATATGTGTCAAGAATATGATATAGTTATATAAAAGGTGAATAACGAAATTAAAATGGTGACTAATATTACTTTATGGCATGAGCATCGAATTATACTAAAAATTTCATTAATGGCAATGTATAAATATACATTTATATATGTTCTATTCAATAATTTAGAATATAGTTATTGTTAAATGGAAAGTGATTTAATGAAATTAAAATAGAACAAAGTGATTGATATTAGTTTATGCATAAAGGAATAAACATTAAATGATATTGAAAATGTCATTAAAGATCAATACATGATACAAGTTATTTAATATGTATATATAAATAAATAAATATATAGATATGCCTATATGTATATGTATATATATATGTATATATGTATATAGATATGTATATATGTATATATGTATATATGTATATATAATGTATAAATACATCAGTATAGATAGAAATATATGACACGTAAATAAATATTGAAATAAGGAATACTGGTATAATATATTAAGATATATTCTTAAAGAATTAAGATAGCATTAGGAATGTATTTCAATTATAGTATGTAGGAGTCTATTCTTGTCCACATTCTAATATCTTAAGGTAGGGAGTGTGTGGAGGGAGAGGCAGAGTAATTTTGGGCACATGAAGGATTCCTTTAGGGAACCGCTTGTAGTCTATTTCACGTGCCCTTTGGCACTATAGGCCTTCTATCTATGATGATCATAATAAGGAGAGAAGAAGGTTCATGTGTCCTATATGAAGAAATCTTCCAAATAATCATGTTCATTAGATTAAATACTCATCTCCTCAAACACATTAATAACAATGATGGTCATAGGTTTGCTAAATTTTGGATTATTCCCTAACTTATGCCTAAATTTTGAATTTTAGTTTAAGAGGTTAAAAAGGGATCAAAAGGGATCATCATAGTGATGAAGAAGAGTAAGAAGAATAAGGTGACAAGGGTAAAGGCCTAGATTTTTTCATGCCACAAAGAAAGAAGGGTCAAGGAATAAATTAGAAGCCAATAGTGACACCCATCTCTCATCCATCACTCAACAAGCCAAGGAATAGGGCAATTGCTAGTGTTGAGCAGTCTACATAGAAAAAAGTAGCAGAGACTAGCGAGCCTAGTGCCCCCAAAACTAGAAGGAGGAGACTAGTTAGAGGTCCATCTATTATAAAAACAAGGACTATTGGAGAGGTGTGTGAATATTTGAGAGGATCTATAGGATTATCTAGTTTCACTTTTGTAAAGTATGATACACTAGTTAATAATGATAGAAATAAAGTTGAGGAGGCTATGGTGTCATAGCCCCTATTTTAACTGATCTAAAATTGCAAAATTTTATGATGAATTTTTTTAAAAAGTGTTTTGTGATGTTAGGGTTCATGTATTATTTGTTTTCATTTTTAGAGGATAACCCCAACATGGTATTTTTATCCTAATCTAGTTATATTTTCCTTTTCCCTAGTGTCAAAATGATGCCCTAGGGTTGCATCTTCATCCAATCCTATAATAAATTTCATAAAATAAAAGTTTGACCCTTAACCTATGTTTTATATCTAAGCATGAGTTTATTTGTCTTTCAAATCGTCTCTTATGATGTTACAACATAAGGGTTAGTAGAGGATCACAGAGTTGTTTTTTTCGTTCCCCGATCTTAAAATATACATGTGTCATAATATTGCAAATGTAAAAGATAAAGTTCATAATCTTAGGATTCCCTTTGTATTGTATGATCATATGTCATTTTCAAGAGTTTCTAATCCTAGTGTGCAATGTTATGACAAATAGGCGATCGAGGGATCGTAAAGGTATTTGACAAGGGTTATCTCCAGGCAACAAGTAGTTTGTCATAGGATCATCGAAGTATGAAACATAAGGAAGCATTTTAAGTTTTTTGATCCTACATCAAGAAGGTGATTCAGACATTGAGAAGGTCTTCATAAAGTTGTAAGATGTTATGCTAAGCCTTGGTAATTAGATCATGGATAAAAAATTTAAAGTGTCTAATAACACAATAAAAGGATGATCATATGATTGTATAGATCAATGTTGGGATACAAGTTTGAAATGTATCAAAATGAGTTAGTGTAATGAAATTTTCCTATTGGTTTAATCCACTAATGTGGATGAGAGTTTTATGATCTCATAAATATCATTGATCATGTGTTGATCAATGGACATCACTTTCTCACTAAAAGAAATGGCATACTATTTAAACAATGTGACAAAGTGACAAGCTACTACATAGCACATGGGACATGTGGCCTTCAGGACTATAGGTAACCGTAAGATCAAAAAGTGAGATTGAAGGTGCTATGATGCTACAGGGAGAGTGTATTGTGAGATCATAAAGTTAAAAAATATTGCCAACAATGCTATGATGAAGGAAAGAAAATAGTTTTTTATAGTATTGTAAGGGATGAAAGGTCATCTCTGATGTCATGATAACTAGTGTGTTGTGAAATCATAAGGGTTTCCTCCATGGTTTACAACTATGTGATAAGGGTATCATTTTAAGGTAGCATAGGATCGAAGGGCTCTTCTTCCCCACCTAATATGTTATGAAGTTTTTGAATTTTAGAGTTGATCATAAGATCATAAACCCTAGGTTGACATGAATTGTTCTATTCACTTTTCTAAACTAGAAATGACAACAAACATCTTGACCAATGAGATTTGAGTATGGTACAAAAAAGGTGCATTGCTAGATAATAATGGCAACACTCCCCTAAGGTGATAGAAAAAGCTAATTTTATGGCTTGTGTTGAAATCTGATTGAAAAGATCATTATTGAAGAAGGGAGATTGTTGATAAAGAATGTTTTCAGTCATTTTTTTGTCACTAATGTCAAACCTACTATTTGCTAGGATGACAATTTCTTATAAGATCTAAGTACTATCACTTAGTTGATTGATGAAGAGGATTTAATCAATAAGATGTAACAAAAGCACCTAAGGGAAAGGTTGAGTTATGGTTATGTAATGAAGTACAAGGATTAGTTAAGACAATGGTAAAATGATGTATTGATAATACACTTGAAGATATAGAGGTTGGTCACACTTAGAAACTCTTAAAGAAGATGTTGTAACAAAATTGTCTGTAAAACTTGACTAAATTCATTAGTGGGTGCCAAGAAACTTAGTTCATACCAAGTAGATTATCATTAAGTGCCAAGAAAATGCAAAATCTAGTGTGTGCTAAGCTAGATAGAATGTAATAGGTGCCAAGCATCTGAGTGAAATAGAAGGTGTCAAGCAAGTTCAAGTGCTGAGCTAGATAGAATGTAATAGGTGTTGAGCATTAGTAAAACTTGGTTGACACCGAGTGAATCCATTTACGTGCCAAGTAACACAATATGTGTCGAGCATTAGAAAGTTAATAGTGTTGAGCTACTACATTATTTGAAAAGTCAAAGATTTGCTAGATCTGATACGATAAGTTTGTTACCTTGAATTTTGTGAACCAGATAAAAGATAAGGATGATGAGCTTGTGGTACAAAATTCTAGGTAAACCATTTTTAGAAAAATATAGGTGGATTCCACAAGATGTTTCTAGAAGAAACAAGATAAGGGGAAGATACATTATATCTTACCTAATCCATTTGAACCCAAAAATAAGAGTAGGAAAATTAGAGTAGAAAAGGTACTCCAAACCCCTATTTAAGGAGTTACAGGTCAGGAAGAAAGAGATGTTGGTTGGAGAGTGTGTGTGGTGTCAAAGAGAAGGCATCGAAAGGGAAGAATAGAGTATAGAGACTCTACTTTGATAGGTGACCATAGAGGTGATTGCAGTGGCAGAAGGAGCATGGAGACTCAAGGAGACAAAGCTTAAAAGGAGGACAAGCTGTCAGAGCTGTAGAGACTAAAAGCTAGGAAAATTTGTGAACTTTATTAAGATATGAAATCTACAAGTTATGTTGTGAGTTATATCAGATCAAAAGCTCTTATTGTTACTCTCTAGAAATTGTATCAATTAGGGAAAAATCCTATGGACTTAGGTTGGTTTAACATCCATTTTGTAAATCTTTTAATAGGGTGGCATTCCAAGTGAATGTTCTAAAGTCCTTTAACTAGGACCACTTCTAATAGGGTGGTTGAAATCCCTTAACTAGTTCACATTTAACAATGTGTTTTGTAGCCTTTAATAGGGTAGGCCTTTCAGAAGGTATCACTTCAAAAGAGTGAGAAAGGAGTAGCATGTTACTGGTGGTTTTTCCCAAATTGGGTTTCCATGTAAATCATTGTGTTATATGTTGATTTTTCATGTATTATTCCTGCATGTTGATTTATCAGTAACTTGTTAAGAAGAATGTTTAGCTTTGATGAATGGTTAATTTAATGGGCTCACTATACTTAGTGAAAAAGTTTTATTAGGACATTTGGACCTTGAATAACTGATTCACTGCCTCCCCCCTCTTAGTTATTCTAAATTATTTCTAACAATTGGTATCAAAGCCATCTACTAATTTGGTTTAAAGGTAATACACGTAGAAAGATCAAGATGTCTAAGAGAGAAGTTCCCAAGCTCAATAGAGACAATTTTTCTGCATGGAAAAGCTTAATGAAGTTGCACCTTCGATCAATAGGTGATCATGCACAAACCTCAATCAAAGTGGAACATGGTTATCCAATAGGTATATGTACTGCAAAAGATATGAAGAAAAAGGAGCACAACCAGGCAATGCTAGAGATTACCTCTACTCTCAACTATGCTGAATTTGATGACATCAAGGGATGTACCTCTACATTCAAGATATGGAACTCCTTGTTAGATATTTATGGAGGAGATTAGAACATCCAAAGAGAAAAAAGAGAAAGCCTTAGAGGAAAGTTTGATGACATGATAATGGAGGAAGGTGAGAACATTGCTCAATATGTATTTAGAATAAATGAAATAGTAAGTGCAATAAGAAGTGTGACTGGCCATTTAGATGATGAAACTGTTGTTAAAAAAGTCTTAAGAACCTTGCTCCACATCTATGCCATTAGAGTATCATCCATCCAAGAGTTGAGATGCATACCAAGAAACAAACTAACTCTTGAAGGTATAGTGGAAAGACTTACTGCATTTGAGTCATCCAACTTTGATAACTACAAACCTAAGAATCTTGAATATGCTTTCAAGGCCAAGCTACTGTTGAAAGATACTAAAGAGGTGAAACCAAAGAAGAAGAAAAGAAAGATAAAATATGCATCCAGTGATAGGAGCACAGATGAAGAAGATGTGAAACAATTGAAAGCGTTGTTGGTTAGAAGATTTCACAAAGGAAAAGGTAAATTCAAAGGTAAGCTACCTATCATTTGTTTTAATTGCAATGAAGTAGGACATATTGCTCAAAGGTGCACATAGAAAAAGAGCTACATAGAAGGAAACAAGCACAAGAACAGAATAGAAGATGATGGTAGAGATTACAAGGACAAAGGCAAAAAGTGCTACATTGTTGAAGAAGAGAATTCTAATGAAAATGATGACGAGTTAGTCTATGTAGCTATAAAGGATGAGTCAAATGAAGATGAGGCAATAACACTAGTAGCCTATGTAAACAAGAATGATAGGTGGATCATAGATAGTGGATGCTCACATCACATGACAAGAGAAAAAAGTAAGTTTGTTACCTTAACTTAGTATGATGGAAATAGTGTTAGACATGGAAATGATGCTCCATGTCTAATCAAAGGAAAAGGTTTTATTAAGCTTATAGAGAAAATTTCATGTGATAATGCATATTATGTTGAAGGATTGAACTACAATCTACTGAGTGTGTCATAGTTAAGCAATGTAGGACGCAAAGTAGAATTTGGAAACAAAACTACCAAAATCTATGACATTGATGGAAATTTGATTGGAAAAGGAGACCAAACTAGGAGTAATCTATTTTACCTAGATATGGAGGAATTTGCCTATCTTATTATAAGACTTGATGATGTGTGGCTATGGCATAAGAGGCTATGTCATGTCAACTTTGATGATATGTTTAGTATCAATAATATGAAGAAAGTCAGAGGTTTGTCTAAACTAAAAAAGCATGACAATACAATGTGCAAACAGTGTCAACTAGGAAAGATGACCAAGTAAAGTTTCAAAAGCAAGACCTACACTTCCAAAGAAGTACTAAAGTTAGGCCATACTAATTTATGTGGCCCAATAGAAGTGCAAAGCTACAAAGGAGATAGATATAATGATGTTTGTTGATGACTACTCTAGGATGACGACTGTCATGTTCTTAAAATAAAAATTTGATGCATTTCAAATGTTTAAGTGGTATTTATCCAAGTTTGAGACAAAAATAGGAAAGAGTTTGAAATTATTGAGATTAGATAGAGCAGGAGATTTTACATCAAAATAATTTGAGACATTTTGTAATGACAAAGGAATTAAGAGACAAACATCAAAAGCTAGAACTCCCCCACAGAATGGAACTATAGAAAGGAGGAATAGATCAATGATGGACTATACTATAACATTAATAATGGAGAAGAATGTTTCCCTAAAGTACTGGAGAGATGTTGTAAGTACAGTTGTCTACACTCTAAATTGAGTACAAATTAAGAAAGGTAAAAATGCAATACCTTTTGAATTATGGTATGGTCACTGACCCAATGTAAAACGTTGCAAAGTTCTTGGTTGTAAGTGTTATACTCTTAAAGATTTTAGAAATGGAAAGTTTGATGCGAAGAGTGATGAAGGTATGTTCCTTGGATACTCCACTAGAAGTAAAGCATATGTGTTTAAATACTAACACTAAAAAAATTGTGGAGAGTGCAAATGTAAACTTTGATGAGCATGCAAAAGTTCAAGTTGATGAATCCATCAAAAAAATAGAAGACTATAGATCCTTTGTATACTTCTATGAAGGAATGTCTACTAAAGAAGAAGCCACCAATCAAATTGGGAATCAATAAAAAGTTTTAGTATCACCTAAGTCACAACCAGTGAATGCCAAGTTACATTCAGAAGGCAAGTTGTAGAATGAAGAAAATGAACATTCTGATTTTGAAATTAGTACACATGAAAGAGATGATGAGCTACCTAAAAGAGATGTGCATAGTGACTCTAAAGCTAAAAGACTAGACTTGGAAATGAAGAAAGAACCAAGGCTATCCAAGTATGTGAGAAGACACCACCCTACTGAACAAATCATTGGTAATAAGGAAGCTAGACCAATGACAAGGAACAAACTAAGAAATGAATCATGTCTACTAAGAAAGATTGAACCCAAAATAGTGAAAGATGCACTACAAAATGATGATTGGTGTTATGCTATGGAAGATGAGATTGAATAAATAGAGAAGAACAAAACTTGGACCTTAGTTCCAAGACTAGCTGATAAGAATGTGATTGGTACCAAGTGCGCATTTAGAAACAAGCTAGATGAGAATGGTGAGATCGCAAGAAATAAAGCTAGACTAGTCTACAAAGGTTATGCTCAACAAGAAGGACTGGACTATGGGGAAACATTTGCCCCTATTGCAAGGATGGAAGGAGCAAGAACTCTACTTGCATATGCTACCTATAAAGGTTTTAAAGTCTACCAAATGCATGTAAAGTCTACTTTTCTAAATGACATACTAGAAGAGGAAGTCTATATAGAACAATCAGAGGAATTTGTTGATGACAACAACAAGGATATGGTTTCTAAACTACATAAAGCACTCTATGGTTTGAAACAAGTTCCTAGAGCTTGGTATGAGAGACTTCACAAATATCTTATGAAGATAGGATTTGAGAGAACAAATGACAACAACAACCTGCATATCAAGACAGAAAAGTAAAGACATTCTGATACCTAAAATCTTTGTTGATGCTATAATATTTGGAGAAAAAGATGCATATGCAAAGATTTTTCTGATCAAATGAAACATTAGTTTGAGATGTCAATGTTTGGGGAAATCAAATTATTTTTTGGATTGCAAGTACATCAACTTAAACATGGAATATTTGTGACTCAATCAAAATATATTAAGGAGATACTCAAAACATTTGGCTTAGAGGATTCAAAACTAGTCAGTACACCAATGGTAATAGGAAATAAGTTGTCTAAGAATGATGAATTAACTAAAGTAAATCAGACAATGTAAAGATAAATGATTGAAAAGTTATAGTATGTTGTACACAATAGACCAGACATTGTATTATCTATTGGAATACTGGCAAGATTTTCTACAAATCCAAGAGAAAATCATCTTATGGTAGTAAAAAGAATAATGAGGTACCTAAGAGGATTGAAAAGTTTGGGTTGAATGCCTACACTGATGCAAATTGGGGAGGTAATATAGATGACAAAAAAAGTACTAGTGGATGAGCACTCTTCTTAGGTAAAAGATTAGTCACTTGGACTAGCAAAATGAAAAGTTGTACCTCATAGTCCATAGTTGAAGCCGAATATGTTGCTGCTGCCATCAACTGCACCAATATTGTATGGATTAAGAATCTATTGAAAGGTATGAAGGAAAAGACAACTGCACCTATGATACTCTATTGTAATAACACAAGTTCCATCAACACATAAAAGAATCCTATGATGCATGCCAAAATAAAGCACATTTCAATTAAGTATCACTATGTAAGAGAACTCGTGGAAGACAAACAAGTGAAGATGAAATATGTTAACTCAAAGGAACAAATTCCTGACATCTTCACAAGACCATTACCCAAAGATGCATTTGAGTATCTTAGAGGTAAGTTATCGAAGGCTACTTGAGTAACAAAAAAATTGCCCTACATCAAATGAGTTGATTGCTGAAATGATATAAATTGATGTAGAGGATACTTTAGGTTTTACCTGAAGTAATTAAAATAATGAAATTCCAAATAAGTCACAAGCAAGGTTACAGAAGGAGAAACTAAAGTTCCTACAAATGCTACATTTGCATGATAAGATGCTAAAATAATGTCTTTGGCATTGTTCTCAAAGAGGGAGAAATAGAAAAAATTGATCAAATCTATAGAATTAAATGAGTAAAGGAGAAATAGTAGAAATGAAATAGCAGCTAAGAGAAAAGAGAAAACAACACAAATAGAAATCAATTAGGATCACAAGATTAGAGAGGGAGTAGAACAAAAAACAAAGAGAGAAGACAGTATATCAACAAAAGAGATACCCTTGATACTTTGAAAGAGGGAGTCTTATAGAATTTAGAGGGAGAAATTCAAAGTTGCTCAGAATTTAGGAGTCATAAGAAATTCAAAGTTTCTAATAGAATGAATAATTTTTGGATACAAAGTTTTATTTTTGGCATTTAATTTACTGTTTTAACCTAGTTAGCATTTTGATAACTTGTTTGATCATTTTGGTTTGCCATCAATGCCAAAGAGGGAGATTGTTGAAATCTGATTGAAAAGATCATTATTGAAGAAGGGAGATTGTTGATAAAGAATTTTTTCAATCATTGTTTTGTCACTAATGTCAAACCTGCTATTTTCTAGAATGACAATTGCTTATAAGATCTAAGTACTATCACTTAGTTGATTGATGAAGAGGATTTAATCAATAAGATGTAACAAAAGAACCTAAGGGAAAGGTTGATTTATGGTTTTGTAATGAAGTATAAAGATCAGTTAAGACAATGGTAAATGATGTATTGATAATACACTTGAAGATATAGAGGTTGGCCACACTTAGAAACTCTTGAAGAATAAGTTATAACAAAACTATCTACAAAGCTTGACTAAATTCATTAGTGGGTGCAAAGCAAGTTAGTTCATGCTAAGAAAATTATTAGTAAGTGTCAAGCAAATGCAAAATCTAGTGTGTCCTGAGTGAAATAGAAGGTGCTGAGCAAGTTCAGGTGCAAAGCTAGGAAAAATGTAATGGGTGTCGAGCATCAATAAAACTTGGTTGATGTTGAGTGAATCCATAGTAGGTGCTAAGAAACATAGTATGTGCCAAGAATTAGAAAGTTAATAGTGTTGAACTATTGCATTATTTGAAAAGTCAAAGATTCACTAGATCTGAGATGATAAGTTTGTTACCTTAAATTTTGTGAACTAGATAGAAGATAAGGATGATGAGCTAGTGGTATAGAATTATAGGTAAACATTTTTTAGGCAAATACAAGTGGATTACATGAGATGTTTCTAGAAGAAATAAGATAAGGGGAAGATGCATTGTATCTTACCTAATCCATTAAAACCCAAAAATAAGAGCAAGAAAATTAGAGCAAAAAAGGTACTCCAAACTCCTATTTAAGGAGTTATAGGTTAGGAAGTAAGAGAGGTTGTTTGGAGAGTCTGTGTGGTGTCAAAGAGAAGGCATCGAGAGGGAAGAAAAAGTACATAGACTCTGCTTCAATAGGTGAGCATAGAGGTGATTGCATTCACAAAATGAGCATGGAGACTCAAGAAGACAAAGCTTGAAAGAAGGACAAGCTATTAGAGCTACAGAGACTAAAAGCGAGGAAAATCTGTGAACTGAATTGAGATATGAAATCTAAAAGTTATGTTGTAAGCTATATTAGATCAAAAGCCCTTATTGTTACTCTCTAGAAATTGTATTAGTTAGGGAAAAATCCTATGGACTTAGGTTGGTTTAATAGCCATTTTTTAAATCCTTTAAGAGGCTAACATTCCAAGTGAATGTTCTAAAGTCCTTTAACTAGGCCCACTTCTAATAGGGTCGTTGAAATCCCTTAACTAGGTCACATTTAACACTATTTTTTGTAGCCTTTCACAGGGCATCACTTCAAAAGAGTGAGAAAGGAGTAGCATGTTACTGGTGTTTTTTCTCAAATTGGATTTCCATGTAAATCACTATGTTATGTGTTGATTTTTCATGTATTATTCCTACATGTTGATTTATTAGTAACTTGCTAAGCAGAATGTTTAGCTTGGATGAATGGTTAGTTTAATGGGCTCACTATACTTAGTAAAAAAGTTTTATTAGGATATTTGGACCTTGAAAAACTAATTCATCCCCCCCCTCTTAGTTATTCTAAAGTAGTTCTAATAGCTTGAGCATGCTAAGAATCAATGAGAAGATGAAATTTTGATAATATACATTGATCTATAAAGGCATTGTATTGATCAGTGACAATTTATCATTCACAAAGAGAAAGAAATCCATGCAATTGCAATGTTTTCAGTGCATGTAGCTAATTATTTTTAGCACCTAAGAATAGAGTTCATATGGTATTTTCTAGCATATTTTCAAGATATCTAATAGAGGGGTAGAATAAATTCAAGCATCAGACATGAAGGTTGTAGAAACTTCAACTTCCAAGGGAGGGAAGATGAGACAAATAAAACCTAATAGGTTTGCAGAAGAATGGTTAAAATGATTCCCAAGATCCTCTAATGTTAATGTTGTAGATGAACATGCTTTTGTGGACCCATATGTTCTATGTAGAGATGCTAGACACCTTGGGGTCATGGGTTCCAAACTTTTCATATATATATCATAATAGGAGAAGAAAATTTTAGTGTGTAATCTATGGAAAATGAACCTATTGAAGTTGATCTTTCTAGATGTCTTTGTGGATGTGGGCTTGGTGTTAGGATTAACCTTAGATAGAAATAACAATTATATGCAAATATAACCAATATCAAAAAATAATACATTGCACATAAGAGAACATAAGAGACCAATATTTAATGTGGTTCACCCAATCCCTAGGTTACACCCACTAGCAATAAGTCTAATATTATTATAATCTGATGATTACAACCTAATTACAATCTATAATCCCTTACATCTCAATATCGCCACAAGAACCAATTTTCACATTACACCTTATGAAAAGTCCCTAACCCTAAGATCTTTTACACAAGCTTTTTTCCACTTACAAAATTAGGGCTAGAATAATAGAAAAAATAGTAGCCAATATTTTTTACAATATAAGGGCAGTTTTTGTTAGGATTAAACCATAGATAGAAATAACAATTACATGAAAATATAACCAATAACAAAAAATAATAGATCACACAAAAAAGAACACAAGGCACCAAGATTTATTGTGGTTCACCCAATCCCTAGGCTATGTCCACCAAATAGCAAGTTCAATATTATTACAATCTAGTGAATATAACCTGATTAAATCCATAATCCCTTATAGCTCAATACTACCACAAGAACTAATTTCATATCACAACTTAATGAAAATACCTAACCCTAAGCCCTTTTATACAAGTATTTTATGTCATTTTAGGGTTACAACATGTCAACCATATGTCGAACATATGTCAGCTACAACATTGGCTACATCCCAATCCTGTAAGATTTTATGAAGTATGTACAATACTTTTCTAATTAGTCACCACAATCGAACACTTTTGGCTTCAAGGTCACTGCCCCTAAAAACCCCCGTAGCATTGCCCCTTGACCCCACCCTATACTACAACAGGGAGTGCACCTAGGGCATTGCCCCAAGACCCCGTAGGGATGCTACCCCTTGAGCTCATCTTGGGAGCACTACTTCCAAACCCCTATAGAAATAATCTAGAGGGAAAATACACCAAATAAACCTCAAAGTATGATTAGGCTCCACATCACAACAATCTCCCACTTGGATACTATTTAGACTACTAAACTTGTAGCTCCCACTAGAATATCAAATCACCCTAGAGTCTACTATTCTTTTATTTTGTTCAGCCTAGAAGAGCAACTGAAGCTGAAGAGGATTGAGATTCTCCCTTGTCACAACTTTTGTAAACATATCTGCTAGATTATCATTTGTATGTATCTTCTCTAGCTTTAACTGTCCATCATCAAAAATTGATTAAATGAAATGGTACCACAACTCTATATGTTTTTTCTTGGAATGTAGAGATGAATTATTTGCAAGATGAATGGCACTTGTTGGAAATTTGATTGAAAAGCTCATTTTTGTTGAAGATCAAAGAGGGAGATTGTTGTAAAAGAATTTTTTCAATCATTTTTTTTGTCATTGATGTCAAACTTGCTATTTGTAGGAATGACATTTTCTTATAAGATCCAAGTACTATCACCTAGTTGATTAATGAATAAGATTTAATCAACAAGATGTAACAAGAGCACCTAAGGAAAAGATTGAGTTATGATGTTGTAATGAAGTACAAGGATCAGTTAAGACAATGGTTAAGTAATTTATTAATGACATACTCAAAGAGATAGAGGTTGATCACACTTAGAAATATTGGAGGAAGAAGTTGTAACAATGTTGACTGCAAAGCTTAAACTAAAATCATAAGTGGGTGCCAAGAAAATTAATTGAAGCCGAGAAAATTCTTAGTAGAAGCTGAGTAACAAGAAATTATAGTGTGTTCCAAGTGATCTTCAAGTGCTGAGTGAAGATCTAGTACCAAGCATCAGAAAATTTTCAGTTGGTGCCAAGTGATCTTTAGGTGCTGAGCATCAAGAAAAACTTAGTTGATGCCGACTAACACAATATGTGCTGAGCACTAGTATTTCAATGGTGCTGAGCTACTGCATTATTTCAAAAGATGAAGATTTTCCAAATCTAAGCTAACATAGTGGTTGCATTGAATTTTTTGAACAAGTTGGAAGATAAGGATGATGAGTTGTTGACACAAAATCCTATGCAAGCTATTTTTGGCCAAATTCTAAAGGATTATTCAAGAAGTTTCTAGAGGAAATAGAATATGGGTTCGATGCAATGAATCCTACCTTATCCATGCAAATTGAAATTAAAAAATGGAAGAATCAAGTGGAAAATGGTACTCCAAGACTTCTATTTTAGAAGTCATTGACCAAGAAGCAAAGAGTTACTGATATTGATACTACTGAAGAGCCAAATCTATGAAGTAGTTAGAAGGGTGTCATGGAGGAGACATCTAGGAGAAAGAAGAGAAATGAGGCTCTACTTATACAAGTGGTCATGAAGAGATGATTGCACTAGTACATTGAGTATGGAGACTCAAGGGAACAAAGCTTGAAAGGAGTGCAAGCTGTTAAGAGTTGCAGAGATTGAAGGCTAGGCAAGGGTATGAGCTAAGAAGTGATTTGAGATCTACAAGGTAAGTTGTATGTTGTAGTCAGGTGAAGATTTTCTAATACTCTCTAGCAATTGTATTAGATCTAAAAATTCTATGGACTTAGGTTGGCCTAAGAGCCATTTTTAAATCCTTTAACAAGGTGGCATTCCAAGTGAATGATCTAAAGTCCTTTAACCAGACCCACTTCTAATAGGGTGGTTAAATCCTCTAACAAGGTCACATTTAACAGTGTGTTGTAAGCCTTTAACAAGGTAGGCCTTTCATAGGGCATCACTTTAGAAGAGTGAGAATTGAGTAGCATGTTACTAGTGGTTTTTTTCAAATTGGGTTTCCACATAAATCACTATGTCATGTGTTGATTTCTTATGTGTTATACTTGCATGTTGATTTTCAATAACTTGTTGATTAGATAACTCTAAGCTTGGATGAATGAATGATAGAATCGATCCACTATACGTAGTGAAAAGTTTGAATAGGACATTTGGACCTTGAATAACTATTTCCATAGGTGAATCTAATGAAATTGCACCTTAGATCAATAGGTGAGTATGCACAAACCTCAATTGGGACAGAACATGTAACTCTAGTATGACCTCTTACTATAGATGATTTAAATAAAAAGAAGGCACATAACCAAGCAATGTTGGAGATTGCCTCTACACTTAACTATGGAAAATATGATGACATTAGAGACTATGACACTATATTCAAGATGTGGAAAACATTATTAAAAATTTATGGAGGAGATCAAAATGTCCAAAGTGCAAAGAGTGAAAGCTTAAGAGGAAAGTTTGATGACATGAAGATGGAGGAAGGTGAAAATGCTACTCAGTACACTACAAGAATGAAAGAAGTGGTGAGTGCAATAAGAAGTCTAGGTGGAAAATTGGAAGAAGAAATAGCTATTAGCAAATACTTAAGAACTCTACTCCCTATCCATGCTATAAGAGTTTCAGCCATTCAAGAGCTGAGGTGTGTACAAGGGAACACACTAACCTTTGAAGGAATAGTTGGAAGACTTATTGCATTTGAGCTATCCAATTTTGACAAATATAGACTTGAGAACCTTGAATCTTCTTTCAAGGCCTAGATGACAATAAAAGATACTAAGGAGGACACATCAAGCAAGAGAAGAAGAAAAGGAAAACATGCATCTAGTGATAGCAGCACAGATGAGGAAGATGTGGAACAATTAGAAGCACTAGTAGCCAAGAGATTCCATAGAGGTAAAAGCAAATTCAAAGGTAAGCTCCCTATCATATGTTTTAATTGCAATGAAGTAGGTCATATAGCTGCAAGATGTATACAAAAGAAGAACTTTTAAGAAGGAAACAAGTATAGGAACAAAAGAGAAGATGACAACAAATATCACAAAGAGAAAGGAAAGAGATGCTACATTGTTGAAGAAGACTTTGATGAGAATGATGATGAAGTAGTCTATGTAGCCTTGAATGATGAATCAGAAAAAGATGAAGATGAAGTAACAACATTGGTTACCTGTGTGAACAAGACTGACAAGTGGATCATAGACAGTGGATGCTCACATCACATGACATGAGATAAAAGTAAGTTCATTACCTTTACTCAATATGATGGAAATAGTGTTAGAATTGGTAATGATGCCCCATGTTAAATCAAAGGAAAAGGCTCTATCAAACTTACAAAGAAAATTTCATGTGATAATGCATACTATGTTGAAGGATTGAACTACAACTTGTTGAGTGTATCTCAGTTAGGCAATGTAGGTTGCAAAGTTGAATTTGGAAGCAAAACTACCAAGATCTATGACACTGATAGGAAAAGGTGAACAAACTAGGAGTAATCTATTTTACCTAGATATGGAAGATGCAATATGTCTTGTTAGATTTGATGATGTGTTTTTGTGGCATAAAAGGCTATGTCATTTTAACTTTGATAATATAATTAGCATCAACAAGAAAAAGTAAGTCAAAGGGTTACCCAAGTTGAAGAAACCTAAAAATACAATGTGCAAACAATGTCAACTAGGAAAGATGACTAAGTTAGTTTCAAAAGAAAAACATACACCTCCAATGAAGTACTAGAGTTAGTCCATGTAGACTTATGTGGCCCAATAGAAGTGCAAAGCTACCTAGGAGACATATACATAATCCTATTTGTAGATGACTATTATAGGATGATGATTGCTATATTTTTAAAGAAAAAATTTGATGCATTTCAAATGTTCAAGTGGTATTTAGCCAGAGTTGAGAAGGAAATAGAAAAGAACCTGAAATGCCTAAGGTCAGATAGAGGAGGCGAGTTTACATCAAAAGAGTTTGAAATATTCTGCAATGACAAAGGCATCAAAAGGAAAACATTAACACCAAGAACTCCACCACAGAATGGCATTGCTGAAAGGAGGAATATGTTAGTGATTGATTGTGCTAGAACCTTGATGATGGATAAAAATGTTGCACTAAAGTATTGGAGAGAAGCTATAAGTACTACATTCTACACACTAAATAGAGTTCAAGTCAAGAAAGGTACAAATGCAACACATTTTGAGTTATGGTATGGTCATTAACCTAATGTTAAAAATTTCAAAGTATTTGGTTGTAAATGCTATATTCTAAAAGATGCTAGAAATGGAAAGTTTGATGCTAAGATTGATGAAGGCATATTTCTTGGATACTCCACTTAAAGTAAGGCATATAAGTGTTTGAACACTAACACTAGAAAAGTTGTGGAGAGTGCAAATGTAAATTTTAATGAGCATGCAGAAGTTCAGGTTGATGAGTCAAAGAAAATAGAGGATTATAGATCCTATGTATACTTCTATGAAGGAATGAAAGTTGAATACAATGCTTCAAATCAAGTTGGGAATCAGCAACAAACTTCAGTATCTATTGAGTCTCAGCCTATGAATGCCGAGCTACATTCAGAAGCTAAGTTGCAAAATTTAAAAAATGCACATTCTGATTCTAAAAATAGTATGCAAGAAAGAAATGATGAAATGCCAAATGAAGAAGAATGAAATGACTTTGAAGGTAAAGGATCAAACATGGAAAGAAGGACTGAACCTAGATTAGCCAAGTATGTAAGAAGACATCACCCTGCAGATCAAATCATTGGTGACAAGGATGCCAAACCAATGACAAGGAACAAGCTTAGAAATGAATCATGTCTACTGAGCAAGGTTGAACCCAAAATAGTAAAAGATGCACTACAAGATGATGATTGGTATAAAGCCATGAAAGAAGAGATAGATCAGATTAAGAAGAACAAAACATGGTCTTTAGTTCCTAGACCAACTGATAAGAACATGATTGGTACAAAATGGGTGTTTAGAAACAAACTTGATGAGAATGGTGAGATGACAAGAAACAAAGTCAAATTAGTTTGCAAAGGCTATGCACAAGAATAAGGACTGAATTATGGAGAGACATTTTCCCTTGTTGCAAGAATGGAAGGAGTAAGAACATTACTTGCATATGTTGTATACAAAGGTTTCAAAGTCTACCAAATGGATGTGAAGTCTACATAGAACAACCAGAGGGATTTGTTGATGAAAAGAACAAGGACATGGTCTACAAGGTACATAAAACACTTTATGGATTGAAGCAAGCACCAAGAGCATAGTATGAGAGGTTGCACAAGTATCTTAAGAAGATAGGATTTGAAAGAATAGATGACAACAAAAACTTGTACATCAAAGCTAAGGAAGGTAAAGAGATTTTGATATCAAAAATCTTTGTTGATGATATAATATTTGGAGGAAAAGATGTTTTATGCAAAGATTTTGGTGATCAAATGAAGAATGAATTTGAGATGTCAATGTTTGGAGAAATAAAATTCTTTGTTGGATTACAAGTACATTAGTTGAAGCATGGCATAGTTGTGACCCAATCCAAATACATCAAGGAAGTACTCAAAACATTTGGGCTAGAAGACTCAAAACTAGTCAGCATACCAATGGCAATAGGCCATAAACTATCCAAGAATGATGAATCTGCTGAAGTAAATCAAACATTGTATAGGTCAATGATTGGCAAGCTACAATATGTTGTACATAGTAGACCAAACATTGCATTAGCTATTGGAATAGAAGCAAGATTTTTTGCAAATCCTAGAGAAAATCACTTAATGGTAGTAAAGAGAATATTGAGATACCTAAAAGGAACTGATGACTTTGGTCTATACTACAAGAGGAATGAGAAGCTTAAACTAAAAGCCTACACTGATACAGATTGGGGAGGCAACATTGATGATAGAAAAAGCACCATTGGAGGAGCACTTTTCTTAGGAAAGAGGTTGATTACATGGACAAGAAAGAAGCAAAGTTGCACCTCACAGTCTACTATTGAAGCTGAATATGTGGCAACTATTATAAAATGCACCAATATTGTATGGATCAAACATTTGTTGTAAGGTATGAAGGAAGAAGTAAATGATCCTGTGATACTTTATTGTGATAATATAAGTGTCATCAATATATCAAAGAATCCAGTAGTGCATGGTAAAACTAAGCATATTGCAATCAAGTATCACTATGTAAGAGAGCTGGTGGAAGACAAATAAGCGAAGATGGAATATGTTAGCTCAAAGGAACAAATTGTTGATATGTTCACAAAAGCACTAGCTAAAGATGCTTTTGAGTATCTTAGAGGTAAGTTAAGGGTGATACCCCTAGCTAAGGCTGCTTAAACCAAAAAACAAGTATGCCCTACATCAAAGGAACATAATATTGAATATTTTATACATTGATGCAGAGGATGTTTACTTTGGGATCTATGCCTAAAGTAGTAGAAGTGTTGAAATTCCAAATCAGTCACAGGAATGATGATAGAAGGAGACATTGGATAAACCTGTAAAAGCTACATCTACATATTAAGATGTGGATATGTCTTTGGAATTGTTGTCAAAGAGGGAGAAGTAAACAACTAATCAACAATTGTTGAAGATAGAGGATAAAAAAAGAAGAGAGATAGTAGACAACTATTCAAATCAAGATAGAGGGAGATTTTAGAGGTTGATCAGAACAATATAGAGGGAGAAAGACAAAGAAAAAGGATACAACAAAGAGGGAGAAGCTGAAATGGAGCAATCAAAATAGTAGAAAGAGATGTGATTTTACAATTTACTTTTTGGCATTTGACTTACTATTCTAACGTAGTAAGTTTGTGGTTGAATAGTCTAGTCTAATGGTTGATCAGTCTGGTTTGCCATCAATGCCAAAGAGGGAGATTGTTGGAAATCTGATTGAAAAGCTCATTATTGTTGAAGATCAAAGAGGGAGATTGTTGTAAAAGAATTTTTTCAATCATTTTTTGTCATTGACGTCAAACCTACTATTTGTAGGAATGACATTTTCTTATAACATCCAAGTAATATCACCTAGTAGTTAAATGAAGAGGATTTAATCAACAAGATGTAACAAGAGCACCTAAGGGAAAGGTTGAGTTATGATGTTGTAATGAAATAAAAGGATCAGTTAAGACAATTGTTAAGTAATGTATTGATGAAATACTCAAAGATATAGAGGTTGATCATGCTTAGAAACATTGGAGGAATAAGTTGTAACAAGGTTGACTACAAAGCTTAAACTAAAATCATAAGTGGGTGTTGAGCAAGTTAGTTGAAGCTGAGTAAATTCTCAGTAGAAGCCAAGTAATAGGAAATTCTAGTGTGTGCCTAGTGATCTTCAAGTTTCAAGTGACAATTAGGTGCTAAGCATCAAAAAAAATTTAGTTGGTGTCAAGTGATCTTTAGGTGTCGAGCATCAAGAAAAGCTTAGTTGATGTTGAGTAACACAGTATGTGCCGAGCAACAGTATTTCAATAGTGTCGAGCTACATCATTATTTCAAAAGATGAAGATTCACCAAATCTAAGCTGACATAGTGGTTGCATTGAATTTTTTGAACAAGTTGGAAGATAAGGATGATGAGTTGTTAGCACAGAATCCTATGTAAGCCATTTTTGGGCAAATTTTAAATGATTATTCAAGAAGTTTCTAGAGGAAATAGAATATGGATTAGATGCAATGAATCCTACCTAATCCATGTGAATTGAAATTGAAAAATGGAAGAATCAAGTAGAAAATGGTACTCCAAGACTTCTATTTCAGAAGTCATAAACTAAGAAGCAAAGAGTCGCTAATACTGTTGCTACTGAAGAGCCAAATCTGTAAAGTAGTTAGAAGGGTGTCAAGGAGGAGACATCTAGGAGAAAGAAAAGCAATGAGGCTCTACTTATACAAGTGGTCATGAAGAGATGAGTGGACAGGTACATTGAGTATGGAGACTCAAGGGGACAAAGCTTGAAAGGAGGACAAGCTGTTAAGAGTTGCAGAGATTGAAGGCCAGGCAAGGGTATGAGCTGAGAAGTGATCTGAGATCTAAAAGATAAGTTGTATGTTGTAGTCAAGTTAAAATTTTCTAATACTCTTTAGCAATTGTATTAGATCTAAAAATTCTATGGACTTAGGTTGGCCTAATAGTCATTTGTAAATCCTTTAATAGGGTGGCATCCCAAGTGAATGTTCTAAAGTCCTTTAACCAGGCCCACTTCTAATAGGGTGGTTAAATCCTCTAACAAGGTCACATTTAATAGTGTTTTGTAAGCATTTAATAGGGTAGGCCTTTCATAGGGCATCACTTTAGAAGAGTGAGAATTAAGTAGCATGTTACTGGTGGTTTTTCCCAAATTAGGTTTCCACATAAATCATTTTGTGATGTGTTGATTTCTTATGTGTTATACCTACATGTTGATTTTCACTAACTTGTTGATTAGATAAGTCTAAGCTTGGATGAATGAATGATAGAATAGATCCACTATACTGAGTGAAAATTTTGAATAGGACACTTGGACCTTGAATAAATGATTCACCCCCTCCCCCCTCTCAACTATTCTAAAGAAATTCTAATAGCATTCTAGCTATCTGTAAACAAATAATTATCCTTCTGAGGGTACCTCAATTATTCCATGAAGAATTGAATCCATATCATCTCCTTGGCTGCCTCGATAGTGGCAACATACTCTGCCTCTGTAGTAGATAAAGAATTAACCTTTTGTAACCTAGAAACCTACCTCATGGCTACCCCACCAACAATAAATACATAACCTAGAGTACTCCACAAATTGATATCCCTTGCCAAATTTGAGTTAGCATATCCATGTAAATTAGTAGTAGATCCCCTTGACTCTGCAAGGGCATTAGCCCTTGACCCCATATTGGGGGCGCTACCCCCAAACCCTTGTAGAAATAATTTGGAGGGAAACCATGCCAAATAAACCTTTGAGTTTGATTAGGCTCCACATCACAATACTTGGTGAAGGCCCTAATTCAATCATACAATTTGGCCATCAAATCCTTCCATAAGAGATATGGAACCATACTTTGTACTCTAGATTGAGCCTCATTCATTGAAGCTTTTAGATTGGATGGAGCCATGGGCTAGCTTATAGACTTGGAGGATCTATAGAAGAAATTTGAAAGAAATAAAAAAGCTTATACAAGTAAATCTATGCTACAACATATACCTATGGACATAAAGAGTGTGGTGATTTCCCTAAGCATGTGGGAAAAAATGATGTCGTTGGAAAAGTTTAAGAATCACTTTGTAAAAATAGTATATGGTATCCACAAGGTGGTTGGAAAAGATGTTAGATATGGTGTATGGAGTAGAGCTTATCATAGCAAGAGATGTGGAAGATTCATACCATAGAGGGGAGTATGACTATGTTGAGTATATTTTGGAGGTAATGAAGGAAAGCATTGCCCTGGCTTAGAGTGGAGGGATGAAAAATTTCAAGTTCCATCACTATTCATTGTTGATGCACCTAATCTTGTACAAAAATGTGGGGTACATAAGCCTTTATTTCATTGATCATACCACTGATGCAAATGGGGAGCTTCCAATTTAGTTATCGACATGGGTATGGGATAGTTTATACGAGTTTTCTAATTCTATTTCTTTATTCAATCATTTTAGTGCTATTATTATGAAAATGTTACACTGAGGATATTTTAGGGCACTTGACATCCTAAAGATTTTATTGAGACCCTCTTTACTCCTAGAGAGCAAGAGATTAGATCATAATTGGGGAGATATCTTCCTATTCCCAACCTTTTCTCTAATGAGAGTGTATGGTTATCTCCAACCATCCCACATGTTTCCAAAATTCATCCCTCCTAGATTGGTCATCATTGAATTTATCTGGAAATTATTTATCATCAATAGATAGTACTTAGGCCCTAAGGTTCATAAGGGCACATTTTTGTGTAGATGTTTCAAGATTGGGGACTTTTCAATTGGAAAAAAGCCCCTAGAACAAATCCATTCTTTCCTCCACCACTTCAACCTATCAATTGGTCCCTACAGGATGTATGATCCTAATAATTAGATGAAGAACACCCTTAAAGAGATAAGGAATTATGTGTCACCTAACACCAAGGAGATACCCCATGAGGATATTATTCCTAATATTATTGTAGAGGGGGAGGTAGTAGATAAACTAGCCAAGCTTGATGATGTGTTAAGGGTAGAAAAGGAAATTAAGACAATAGATCCCATTTCATAGGAGTTTACATGGATATCCCCTATCCTTATAGGATTAGGAAGATGGTCACTGACCATGCTGAAATCATGGCCAAAATGCCAGATGATGAAGAAGAGGAAGATGAGCATGCTAAGGAATCATGGGTCACCAAAGGGAACAAGGGACAAAAGGTTGTCCATATCCCTATAGAGGTAAAATAGAGGACTCTGCAAATTTTACTAGGCAATAGTCATTATTTTGCTAACTTAAGGAAAAGCTATCTCCAAGATAGAATTAATGCAGCTAAGAGCATACTCATAGATTTGGAACTAGTAGCAAAAAGGTTGGATGATAGGATCATTCAAGCCCAACAATTAATAGAGGATGATGAATCCATCAAATTAGTTGAGTTCAAGAGCTTTATGTATAAGGTAAAACAAAGTGAATTGGTGTTAAAAATCAAACCAAGAGAATTAGATGAGTAGAAATTAGAACTAGTTGAGAAGATATAGGCTTATGATCCTAAGAGTAAAATCATGACTCTAGAGGAGGCAAGAGACCTTGTACAAAGGAGTGGTATGTTGTTAGTACCCAAATGGGATTTGAAGTAAGCATTTATGCTTGATCAGATAAGGAGATAGGAGAATGCCATCTCATATGAGGTATTTTGTGTTGATGGACTGTAGAGAGGAATAAGATTCAACATAGATACTAGATCTATGGAAGTTTGGAGCATGGCTCCATCACCAAATAAACTAAAGTTAATGGATGTGTAGAGCAGAGAATAGGGTAACATGATTGTATGAACTTTGTAAGGCACTTCATGTTAGCATGTATGTTGATGCTATGGGGGAGTATTTTAGAATATTGTTATGATGTATTTGTAATTTTGTTTGTCATTGATGATAACATAGTAATAAGTTTGTGAAAGACTAATAGAGCAGTAGACTATGCAAAAGACTGTGGTTTTTGTATTGAGGACAATACATTGCATATCTGCTTATGTGTAGTTACCAACACATACTAAAAAATGTATTTGTCACATTGGCAAGTGCATAGAACTTGAATCGACAACATACATAAGATATTAAGGATTTACAGAGTATTGGAAAAATAGTTTCTGTTATATGATCAATATAGAGCATTGTACTTGGAATAAAAGGTTGTGCATTTAACTAGAGGTAGTACATTGACTATTGATAATGTCAAAAAGTATGTAGGTATAGAAGTCACACGTGTGAAATATTGGGTATAACTGTGAGCTAATAGAATTAATTAAATATGTTTTTCATTTAATTAACATATGGTAAAGTGTGAAGCCAACTCAAGGATTTAATATTGAGTATGGTATAAAGGAAAGATGTTTTCTAAGTTTTATATATGATGATTGAGATCAATGAGAAGAGAAGAGTTGTGAATTGAGAAGCAACAAAGTAGAGTGATTTGCTAATATGCGTGAGTGACCTTAAGCATTATTGTTGATGGATACAAAGTTCCAGATCTGATTGTATGATCTGAAAGAGAATAAGTCTAACATACTAGATAGAGGAATAAGTGAAATATTGTTACACATCTATTATTCTAAAATGAATAGTACTAAGATTAATTAGACAATGGGTTCATTGATCTAATTCTAAAGTTGTTTGGACAGTGGGTTCAACTGCCTTCGACAACTCCTAAGAGAGTTGGAATCTCCTAATAGGGATTCAATGTCTCCTAATAGAGACTCTTTGTACTAAGTGTTGTAACAAACTCCTAACATGATCTATCCTCTAAAAAGGAATATTCATATTAGTACATCATTTTGTGGGCATCATTCCCACTGGGGTTTTCCCTAATTAACATGTCTAATGTAATTTTGTATGTGCATTTCTTTATGGTTACTATTTTATTTTGATTGAATGGTTGAGATTTATTTAAAAGGTTAAATATTTATATAACTAATTCATCCCCCCTCTTAGTTATATTGGTGAGCTAATATTTCTAACAATTGGTATCAGAGCTTTAGGTCCTTAAAGGAAACTTTAACAACTTTGGGAGATCCATGGTGAATTTTTTCAAGAAGGAATGTCCTAGATTTGATGGCATAAACAATGAAATTTGGAAGGATAGAATAAAGACTCATCTCTTGTGCATGGGTATAGGATATTTTCTTGTAACCAAGACATCTAAAAACAATGTAGAAGAAGACCATATTGAAACCTATACCAAGGAACAAAGAGAACTATTTATGTGCAACATAAGGGCAAGAGAAGCAATATTGTCAACACTACCTGAAAGTGAGTACAGTTAGGTAAAACAATTCAAAATATCTCATGAAATTTGGAAAACTTTAAAGGCTAATGTTGAGGGTGATATACATGCAAAGAGGGTTAGATTGAAAATTTTGTATTGCACATTTCAAGATGCTATAATGATAGAAGATGAGCCTATAAGAAGCTATGTTGGTAGAATATCTGAGATTGTTACAGGAATCACATCTCTTGATGGAAAGAAATCTGATGATGAAGTGATATGGAAGATCCTAAAAGGTTTGACACCACCTTTTAAGATAGTAGCACAAATGATTTAGCTAATGATACCTTGTACTAACAATTTCACCAAAGAAACATTGCTTGGTAGGTTGGAAGCTATCTGGAGAATTAGCAAAAGTTGAGACAACATTTAGTGCACTAAATATCAAACCTTCTTTAACAAGGAATGAAAAAGTTCAAGGAGACATTGCTAGTAGTAGCAAGTCTATTGAGGAAAATATCCAAGAGGGAGTGGCTCTTCTTGTGGAAAGAGAAAAAGATGGTAGGAATATCTTCAAATGTTAGACATGTAATGAATTTGGTCATTATGCATCTAAGTTTCTTAAAGGAGAAAGAAAGTATAAGGGAAGGTTGAAGCCTAGAAGATCTAAAAATTGTTTATATGCTAATGAAGAAAAAGAGGAAGAAGAATCTAATCAAAAAATGAGTGAAGATGAATTAGGGTTCATAGCTATAAAGGAGGAGGATCTTGACAAAGAAATCAGAGAAGAAAGTATGCTAATCTCACTAGTTGAAAAGAAAGATTGGATCATTGATAGTGGTTGTTTGCATCGTATGAATGGTGATATGAGAAAATTTGTCAAATTCAGAAGCCATGATGGAGGAATTGTTAGAGTAGGGAACAATGCAACCTATCACAATACAAGAATTGGATCTATCACACTTGATGGAAAAACATACACTGATGATATTTATTTTGTTGATAGATTGAAACATAACTTGTTAAGTGTTGGACAACTCATGGACAAAGGTTACCAATTGCATTTTGGCAATGACACATGCATCATGAAGAAGAAGGAAGGAAAATTACTTGTTACTAGCACAAGAACCAAAGGTAATGTATTTCAATTAAATTCTACTAAAATAACATGCTTGGTAGCTAAAATTGACAACAATTGGTTATGACATAGAAGATTTTGTCACATTAATTTTGATAACATTGTGAAAGCTAGTAATACACTTGGTGTGAGAGATTTACCTAAGATCACTAATCCCACCAACATTATTTGTAAGGAATGTATCTTGGCTAAGTATAAGAGAGTCTCATTTCCTAGCAAGCATTTTTGTACTACAAAAAGGATAGAATTGGTTCATATAGATATGAATGGTCTACAAGAACAAGAGGATACTGTGGAGAAAGGTATTTTGTGATTTTTGTTGATGATTTTACTAGAATGATGTGGGTAGCTTTTCTTAAGGAAAAATTAGAGGCATTTGAGAAATCCAAGATATTCAAGAATAAAGTTGAGAATGAATCTGGAATTAAAATCAAGAGCTAAAGATTTGATAGAGAAGGATAATTCACTTCTAGAGAATTTAATGTCTATTGTGAAGAGCATAGTATCAAGAGACAACTATCCTCATCCCATACACTTGAACAAAATGGGATTGCTAAAAGAAGAAACAAGTCAATTGCTGAAGTAGCAAGAGCTATGTTATTCAAGAATGATGTACAAAAAATGTTTTGGAGAGAAGCAATCAATACAGTAGTATACACACTGAATAGAGTGCATATTAGAAAAGGTATGGAGAAAACACCCTATGAGCTATGGTTTGGTCACACACCATCAGTCAAGTACTTCAAGATATTTGTAAGCAAATGTTACATCAAAAGAAATGATGATATCAATAAGTTTGATCCAAGGAGTGATTAAGATATGTTTCTTCACTATTCATTAAAAAGTAAAGCTTATAGATGTTTCAACTGTAGAACAAAAACTATAGTAGAGTGTCCAAATGTTAAAATTGACCAAAATTTTGGCACCAAGGAAAATTTAATGGATTATAACTCTAATGGAGATGACTATTTTGGGATGATCAACATTTGCAATGAATTGTTTCTTAAAACTAACAATGACTTGCAGAATAATGTGCAAACTGAAGTAGTAAGAGGAGAATAGAGCATAGTACCTAAAATAAGAATTAAAGCAGCAACTCCTATCCTAAATAGGAATTTGATAAGAAATTATCCTGTAGATTAGATGATAGGAAGCAAAGAAAAGAAGTAATGACAAGGAGTAGAATTAAGGAAGAACTATGTCTAATATATCAAGTAGAGCCAAAGAGTGTAGATGAAGCAATCAAAGATAATCATTGGGTAAAAGAACTAAATTTAGTAGATGATTAAAAATGATGCATGGGAATTAGTTCCTAGACCAAAGGAAAAAAATGCGATTGGTACAAAATGGGTATTCAAAAATAAAATGAATGAATAGGGAGAAGTAATAAGAAACAAAGCAAGACTTATATGCAAAGGTTACTCTCAGTAAGAAGGAACTGACTATGAAGAGATATATGCACCTATTGCAAGAATGGAAGTAGTCAGAATGTTCCTGGCATATGCAACAAAAAAGAATTTTAAGATATATCAAATGGATGTTAAGTCAACATTCTTGAATGGAGAACTTGAAGAAGAAGTTTACATTGAGCAACCAGAGGGTTTTCCTTTGACAAAAGAGAAGGATATGGTTTGAAAATTAAGGAAAGCCTTGTATGGATTAAAGTAAGCACCTAGAACCTAGTATGCAAGGTTGGATAAGCACTTAGCATAGCTTGGATTTGCCAAAGGAATAGTAGACAATAACCTGTACTTAAAAGAAATAGAAGATAGTTTGTTGATAATTATTGTATTTGTTGATGACATCATTTTTGGAGGAAATGATGAAGCCAGTAATAAATTCTTAGAAGATATGAAGAATGAGTTTGAAATGAGCATGATAGGAGAAATGAAATTCTTCTTAGGATTGCAAATTATTCAAAACAAATAAGGTATCTTTATTTCTCAAACCAAGTATTTGAAAGATTTGCTGAAAAGATTTGGTCTAGAAAATTATAAACCTATTGGAACTCCTATAGTAATTGGTCACAAGTTATCAAGCAAGGATGAAACACCTACTATTGAATAGAAAAAATACAAATCTATGATTGGAGGATTACAATATGTAACTCATAGTAGACCATATATAACTAATGCAATTGGAATTGTGGCAAGATTTCAAGTTGATCCCAAAGAATATTACTATGCAGTAGTAAAGAGGATATTTAGATATTTTAAAGGGACATCTGATTATGGTATTTAGTATGAAAAAAGCAAGGATTTCACTCTTTGATCTTATACAAATTCTAATTGAGCTAGAGATAGGGATGACAGAAAGAGCATTAGTGGAGGAGCATTCTTTCTTGGCTCAATAAGAAGCAATATTACACCTCATAAAGCACTGCAAAGGCAAAGTATGTTGTGGTAGTAAACAACTATAATCAATTCATATGGATGAAGTAGATGATGAATGATATTGGAATTACATTCACAAAACTTGCTATCATTTATTGTTATAACACAAGTACTATTAACATGTCTAAAAATCTTGTTTTGTATTCTAAAACTAAGCACATAGCCATTTAATATCATGTGTTGGGAGAGAAAGTTATAGAGAAAGAAACCAGACTGGAGTACATCAACACTAAGGAATAGATTACAGACATTTTCATAAAGGCCTTACCAAACGATATATTTGAACACCTGAGAGGCATGTTTGGGGTTATGCCCCTACCTAGCTTAGATTAGAAGATATAAAAGTGCATCAATCCAAGGTACATTATAGCATTGTTAGACTGGACTAAATGTTGATGCTTCCTCTATGGGGGGGTATCTATAATGAATAGAGTCAACAAGGACTCTTGGTAATTGATAATTGGTATAAAACAATATCTTAAGATACTTGTATTGTTTGTAGACTTGTATGCAAAAGTTATGAAGTAACAAACTAGATTGTGGTCATGCTAAATATGTTATTGTATGTTCAAGCAATTTAACCATTTATGTACTATCTTTGACATTGATGTCAATGGGGGAGAGAGTAAAATGAAAAACATTAGAGAGAGCTTACATTAGAGAGATCTTGTACTGTGGGGGAAAAGTATTGCAATTATGGATTTAGTAAGATTTGATTAATAAAGAGATTTGTTTGTATTCTAGAACTAGATGTTTTTCATCTATGTTGCCATCAATGCCAAAGGGGAAGATTGTTAGCATGTATGTTGATGCTATTTGGGAGTATTGTAGAACATTATTATGATGTATTTATAACTATGTTTGTCATTGATGACAACATAGTAATAATTTTATGAAATACTAACAGAGTAGTAGACTGTGATTTTTGTATTGAGGACAATACATTATGTATCTGCTTGTGCGCAATTACCAACACATACTACAACATGTATTTGTCACATGGGAAAGTGTGTAGAACTTGAATTGATAGTGTATGGAAGATATTAATGATTTACAAAGAATCACATGGAAACAGAGCATTGGAAAAATAGTTTTTGTTATATGATCAATATAGAGAATTGCATTGGGAATAAAGGGTTGCGCAATTGACTAGAGGTAGTACACTAAATATTGATGACATTCACAAGTGCATAGGTACAAAAGTCACAAGTGTGAAAGATTGGGTATAATTGTGAGCCAACAAGATTAATTAAATATGTTTTTCATTTAATTAACATATGGTAAAGTGTGAATCCAACTTAAGGATTTAATATTATGGTATAAAGGAAAGATGTTTTTCAAGTTTTATATATGATGATTGAGATTGATGAGTAGGGAAGAGGTGCAAATTGAGAAGGAATAGAATAGAATGATTTTTTAATGTGTGTAAGTGACCTTAAGGGTTACTATTGATGGATACAAAATTCTAGATCTAATTGCATGATCTAAAGGGGAAGAATTCTGACTTACTAGATAGAGGAAGAAGTGAAAGATTGTTACACATTTATTATTCTAAAAAGAATAGTACTAAGATCAATTGGATAGTGGGTTCATTGATCTAATCCTAAAGCTATTTGGACAGTGGGTTCAGCTGCATTCTACAACTCCTAACAGGGTTAGAATCTCCTAATAGGGATTCAAAGTCTCCTAACAAGGACTCTTTGTACTAAGTGTTGTAACATACTCCTAATAGGGTCTATCCTCTGAAAAGTAATATTCATATTAGTACATCATTTTGTGGGCATCATTCCCACTAGGTTTTCCCTCTAATCAAGGATTTCCCTGATCAACATATCTAGTGTAATTGTGTATGCACATTTCTTTATGGTTACTACTTGTTTTTTATTGAATGGTTGAGATTGATTTAAAAGGTTGAATCTTTCTATAACTAATTCACCCTTGTCTCAATTGTATTGGTGAACTACTATTTCTAACACTTTAGGCACAAAAATATCAAAGGCCATGAAGCATTTCTCATTCATTAATGAGGCCAAGGTAGAGGAGATAGAGACCAGACTTATCAAATCTATACATGATTACTTTGATGTGAGGAAGATCTATGAGGATGAGCTTAGGAAATGTCATGTATACAAAAATAAAATTGAAGAGCTTGAGGCTAAAGTCCAAGCACTAGAGGCTAAGGTTGCATCTCTCAAAGAGAAACTTCTAAATGTAGAACAAGTGGTTGTTGTAGAACACAACCAAGAATAGAAAGATCAAGAGAAACTAGCTAGGGACATGACTAAGGTCCCAACATAAATAGATGGTTTGGAGGTAGAGGATACATCATAACCAAAGAGAATGATCATTGATGCTCCACCTACTTAGCAAGGAAATGAGATAAGGAAAGTTTTCCTTTATAGCTTAATGAGCCATAGGGTTGAAACTCTAAAGAGTATGTTACAACTGGTTCACAATTTTTATGTTTGTTTACAAAGTGCTAAGAAATTTTCCAATGAGGCACTTTTATGGTTATCACCCACCTTCAATCTACGGGGGCCATATACATAGTTCCCAGAGAGGCTTAGTGTATTGATGGCTAAAAAGCTATATTTTCCTGATAAGATAATTAGAGTGAAGGAGGGCTTAGAGGTAGTCAAAAAACTAATTGGCTTCTTCATTGGTAAATTGAAAATTATATAGGGAAGTTGAAAGTTTTATCTTAGGGAATTCAGCCTTATATACCACCAATTTTGAATGCCACTAGTATAGTGAGTGGTTAGCAGGAATGGTCTGATTCCTTTGGTGCCATTTTGACTCAAGAGGCCACTATGGAAATTTTTGAAGATAGCTCTGATACCCATTATAATAAGTTAATTGACTCCCTGTTCAGAGTAGAAATAGACTTGAACATATTTTATGTTGAGCCTAAAGCCATTATAGATGTCAGGTGGACTAAAAGCACATAGGACCTATAAGAGGTTAAAACTATAGTGTGGTGCACCAAAAGGGAGATCTACATTTGGCAAGTGGTGGGAGAGATCAAAGCCTTTCTAGTAGGAGGTACCTAAGATATTTTGCTAAAGATAGTACAAGACAAAGGGGAGTAAAGTCAAAAGAGCATAACATAAATTTTCACCTATTGACTTTTTCAACTACTTCCTCTTTTTGGATTGAACATTGAGGAATGTCTTGCATATTTTTTTGTTTATGTCTTACCACTTTTTGTATTCATCCAAATTTTGACATGTATCCTCCTCCCATCTATAGCTTGTTACAATCCTATATAAGGATTTATACAATGTGGAGTAGAGGTCAACTATCTATAGAATTTTCCTATTCTTATGTCTTTTTAATAGTTCATCCATTTTTTTGTAGCTATATGAATGTAATTAGTTTTTGTATACTTGAATATATATAGTGAACACTAAGTATTAGCGGTCAAGTTCTGAGTTATTTTTGAGTCTCTATTAGTATTGTAAGCATTTTCAAAGAACATTAATACAAGAAGAAAATTCTTTATATATATATGTATGTATGTATGTATGTATGTATGTATGTATTTGAGTTTTGTTTCCTTTCTTATGTATCTATAATCATGAGATTTAAATGAACAAGTTTCATTCAGTTTAATGCAATTCATATAAATTATATATCTCTTACTGATTGTTGCTGATTTAAAGAATTAGATAATTGCTCTCTATAATTGATAGGGTTCAAGATTTTATAAGAAGGATATGGTAATAATGAAATTTAGAGCTCACTGTTGAAAATTTTAATTACAAGTTGATTAAATAGGTCCAAGTTTTCTAGTTTTAACTCTATATATCAATGGATAAGAAAATGGTCAATTAAGTTCAAGAACAAGTTGATGATTCATCTAATTGTAGAATATATATAAATTTTTTTTTTTTAAATTACCATTTTATGTAATGATGAACTAGAAGTGCTACTTGTTACTTATTTTCTTTTCCTTTCCCTTTGATTATAGTTAGCTACTATGACCAGGAAGCTTATAAGAAAATCATAAAAGAACACTAACCATTTCTATTTAATTCAATGCAAGGCAGGAGTATCCCTATAGGAGATGTCCTAGCCCTCAAAAAGATGACCAAACAATGGAAACATGATAACAATGAAATATCTGATACCAAATTACAATAATTTATTCATAAAATATAACTAATTACATGCAATATGCCTAGCTATAAGGCCTTCTAGGTTAGGGCCAAATACAAACAATAATTAAAAAATCAATTATGCAAGTTCCAACTTACAAAACCACTCTTAGCTAGTCCAGATACAAAACTAGATAAGAACATCAACAAGAATCCACACTTGTACCCTCAAGTCTACTAAGAGATCCTCTAGTTCCTAAGCCATAGCTTTAGCCCTTCAAATTTGCATCTATCCTTCATTCCATCCCAACTCAATGACTAAAAGGCTCCACAAGACCCCTAATTATACCAATCTAAGCCATAAGTCAGCCTAGCAATTACAAATTAAATAAAACTTAATATGAAATACTTGAAGAGCCACAAGTCAACCTGTAACTACAATTAAATACCCATAAATTGATATTTGAGAAAAATCATGATATCCCCTAGCTTTAACTGAATTGGATCTCATACTTAAAACGAAATGTATAACCTTATGTACTCTACAACCCCTTAAAAGGAACAAAGGCTGATTCACCAAGGATAAGTGTGCATCCATCCCAAAAGTCAAGAATGCAAAACTGCTAGAAATTGATACTTTGGGAGAATTTCTTTATCTCCCAACTTATTAGGAATTAGGACATGTGCCCATGATAAAAGGAATGAATCTAGGCTCTCTTAAATACTTGAAAATAATATCCTCTCATTCATTATGCAGAATTAGTTACATGGTCTACAATAGACACCCAAAAACATAATTCTAGCAGCAAGGTAAAATAGTTAAAACTTCAACTTAATCCATCAAATCTCTATGAAATCATGAGGAAAGGCCCCCTAATGTGTCTCCAATACATCCCTAACCATGAAAGCATAACTCCACCAAAATAAAAGCTTGATGCTCCTCAACATTTAACCAAAATTCCTCCAAACATGCAAGATTGCAAGCAAGCCTAGGATGCTCCTGCATCAGGCACCCTAGGCTCAAAAAGATGTTCTAGTAACTACAAGAAAATCTTTTGGGATTCAACACATAAATCCCAAACTAGTTCTTGACATAAATGTCCTCCAAGTCTTCAACTTGCACACTCTTTCCTTTGTTTTTCTTCTTCTTCTTCATATCCACCACATGAGTTCCATAGGTTTGCTTTCCATGTTGATCTCCAAACTTTTTAGAATCTACCAACTCAACTCAACTACCAATACTTAGGTTCCTCCTACTGAGCTATTCATTCTACAAAGGAATCAAGGAAAACTTCTTACCACATTTCTCAATAGTAAACACATTCCCAACACAATCATGCACAACCCTACAAGCATACTACCAAGGTTTTCCAACCAATGCATGACAATTGTTCATATCCACAATATCACACAATAAATGATCCTTATACTACCCAATCTAGAAATCAACAAGACATTGCTCCCTTACTTCTAAAGCATGCTCACCTTGCAACTAACCAATCCTATAAGGATAAGGATGTCTCACTCTCTTCAAACCAATTTTCTAAACCATCTCTTCAGCAACAAGGTTATCAGTACTACCATCATCCATAATCACCTTACAAATTTTACCACTAGACTTACAAAAAGTCCTAAACAAACTAGTCCTCTGACAAGAATCTAGTGTCCTCTCACCAACTAGTACTCGCCAAGCTAGAAAACTCTCTCCTTTCTTAGGCTAACTATCCTAGATTATAAACTTATTAAAAATAGCACTTGTCCTCCCAATTGAACATTGAAAAGATCTATACCCTTCTTGACCACACTTGAAATAATTACTTCTAAACACACCTAATCCTATTCTTCATTTTTATTAATTATTTTTTGGTTCATCTTCTACTTTTGGTTTATCTTTTTCTTAACTATCTTGCCTCTCCTTCCCTTGAGAAAAACATTGATTCTTCTCTTTAGCTTCTCCTCTACTCTTAAAGTATATTGATAAGCATCCTTAACTGAAGAAATATTCAACATACCAACCTCATTCTAAATATTGAATCTCAAACCATTAATGTACCATGCTACCTCCTACTTTGAAAATTCTATATGCCAAGACTGAATAGTCAACTTGTAGAACTCCTCAGTATAAGCTTTCATAGTCATATCCTTCTGTTTTAGATTCTACAACTTCTTAAACAACTCACATTCATAATCAGTAGGAATGAACTTAGCTTTCAACTTAGTCACCATCAATTGTCATCTAGTGATCTTCATTTCACCTTCCTCTTCTCTATCTCTTTGTAGTTCTTTCCACCAAAGAGCAACATGTCTCTTCAACTTAGTTTGTGCCAACCTTACTCTGAGTGGATCCTTAATATCCTCAAGCTAGAAGTACTCTTCTAATTCACCAATCTAATCAATTAGGTCTTTAGGATTCAAAGTACCTAAGAAATATAAACCTCCATCTTATGCTTCAGCTTCAACTAAGATCCACGTTAAGCAAATTGACCAGCCCTAATTCTAATACGTCTCTCCACATGATCAATTCTATCCTTACTACTTGATCCATCAACTTCAAAGTCTTTCGAAACTTCTTCATAAATACCCTTAGTACCAACATGGCTAGTTACACCACCTAAAGAACTTATGATTTTAGCAATCATGTCACTCTTCATCAATGTTATCTAAGATCTAAGACTGGCTTTAATCTCCATCTCAGATTTGAAATCTACTTTAACCTTCTCTAAGATCCATCCTTCTACAACATCACTAAGATCATCAATTTCCATAGGGTCCAATCTTCTTAGGGGAATCTTCCAAAATTTTAGCAAACCATAAGCAACAAATCTGCCAATCTAGAAGATCAATCAGCCACAATATCAACTTTCTTTGCAAATCCTTGTGTAAACTACCTTAGCTTTGGTGATCTATCAACAAACTGAGGGACAACCTCTGTTCTAATACCATCTAACATCGTGCAAGGAAAGAGTATCCCCAAAGGACATGTTCTAGCCCCCAAAAATATAACCTCATAGTGAAAACACAATAACAATGCAAGATCTAATACCAAATTACAATAATTTATTCATAAAATATAACCAATTACATGCAATATGCCCAGTTGTAAGGCCTTCAAGGTTAGGGCCAAATAAAAATAGCAATTAAAAAATCAGTTTTACAAGATCCAACAAGATCCAACTTACAAAACCACTCTGAGCTATTTTGGATACACAACTAGATAAGAACATCAAGAAGAATCCACACTTGTACCCTTAGGTCCACCAAGAGATCCTCTAGTTCCTAAGTTGTAGCTCTAGCCCTTGAAATTCACATCTATCATTCATTCCATCCCAAATAAATGACTAAAAGACTCCACAAGACCCCTAATTATACCAATGTAAGCCACAAGTCAGCCTAGCAATTAAAAATTAAATAAAACTTAACATTAAATATTTGAAGAGCCACAAGTCAGCCTGCAAAAACAATTAAATGTATAGAAATCGATATTTGCAAAAAATCATGATATCTCCAACATATTTTTGAATTAGTATTTTTGCTTCAAATAAAAGTTATAACTTTAGGTCCTCTACCACCCCTTAAAGGCACAAAGGCTGATTCACCAAGGATAAGTGTAGATCCATCCCAAAAGTCAAGTACAAAAAACTATTGTGCAAAATTGCAAGAAATTGATACTCCAAGAGAATTTTCATATCTCCCAACTTATGAGGAATTAGAAATTTTTCCCTTGATACAAGGAATTAATCTAGGTCCTCTTCAATCCTTGAAGTTTAAATCCTCTCATTCTTTGCACAAAATTAGTTACATGGTCTACAATAGGCACCTAGAAACATAGTTCTAACAAGAAGGTAAAATAGTTCAAACTTCAACTTGATCCATCTAATCTCTATGAAATTATGAGGAAAGGTTCCCCAATGTGTCTCCAACACATCCCTAACAATTAAAACATAACTCCACAAAAATCCAAGCTTGATGCTCCTCATCACTTAACCAAAATTCATCCAAACATGAAGGATTGCAAGCAAGCCTAGGATGCTCCTACATCACTGCTACAAGGGATAGTTTTGGAGCTAAGGGAATCAAGTTAGTAAGATTAAATCTTAGGAGATTTTCCTACCTTCACCTTGTAGATTCTAAATTGAACTAACTCTTGATGACTTTGTTAATTTTGGCCCAAGATTAAGATTTAGCCATGCTGAATATAGGATTTAGCTAATCCTTAGTCTTGTCCCTATCTTTTGCTTGCTGGTATTAATTTTAAACCCACTTGATATTTTCATTAATAGTAAGAACTTCAACATGGTGGATATGATTTCCAATCATAAACTATATCCTAGTGAAATTAAGAAAAATATACTCAAAAATCTTTATGATATATTGGAGAGAAGATGTTAGCAGGTAGAGGTAGTAGAGAAATAGATAAGAATTGACACATTAGTTAGAGTCATTCCTTATCTATCCCAAGAAAAACATGAAAATTTTATTGAATTGTATAGGAGTCAATTTGTTCCTAAATATAGCTTTTTTGTAAACTATAGAATAAAGTGGAAGTTCTAGCAAAACAAACAAAGTTGTTGTGGAAGAGCTTTTTTGGATTATGTACAAAGACAACATAGACAGACATTGTAAACATCAAAGATGATTATAAAAGTGGAGAAATATTAGGCATGTTGAATTGATAAGGAAGAATTTCCCATGCACATGCCAACACCCTCGAAACTCTAGAGGTTGAGAAGTGAAAGCTCATAGATACAGAGATAGACAGTGAAGAGAAAGACAATAAGATTGTTTTAGAACCTCATATTGAGCAAAGAAAAGAATCAAATAAAGCTAAACAAAGTGCAACTATTGTTGTCTTGAGAAAAAATTTAAAAGCATGACCAAGTGGTGAACCCCTTCACCAACTATTAAAATAGTGTCGAGCAACAAAAATCCTCAAACAAGTAGGAAAGGAACAATAAAAGATGTTTCACTAGATATTCAGGTTAGTTTGGATAAAATTATTGAGATGTCACAATTGGATTTGGAAAATCTCACGTTGTTGGAAAAAAATATTCTATAGTAAGTTTTGGAAAAGAAGAAGTGACAACAAGAGAAAAGAAGAGAGCACAATTAGGAACATGTACTACATGATGTAAAACATATTTTTGTTGATGCTTTTGACATTCATAATTTTGAGGAAGATGTGTCAATCATCAACCAACTTGTAAATATAGTTGATCAAGTGAATGTTGAAAGTATGGAGTTAATTGAAAAAATAATGGATTAGCCTTCTAGAATAGTTGAAATGAAGGTTGTGGACAAAGTTTCCATAACCATTGCAAAGAAAAAAACACCATTACAAGAGAAAGTATGCATTATGCTAGAACTAATTTAGAAGGTAAAACATTTGTACACCATTTTTTTAGATGTGCCAAGATTCACTAGTTGTATTCAAGCACAAATAAATCAAATTCAAACTGAGATAAATAGATCCAACAAATGTATTATTTTTGAGCGAGTAGGATCAAACATTGATCATTTTAATAATCTACTAAATTCTCAAGGCATATTGGTTGAGCTTCACACAACCGATGGTAATATTAGATCCAAATTGATCTCTATTTAGGAAATGATGATAGCTTAGTTGGAGTTCATGTAAAGAGAACTAAAAATAGCCCAAGATATTATCATTTTAGATCATAATATTTTAGTGGCTAATAGTTTAATTGATTTAGCTACAAGACTTTAATTGAAAAATCAAGTTTTTGAGGCAACAAGAATCACATGAGATCATACTAGAGTTCATAAAGAATTCATTGAGAAATATGGATTAATTCCACCCATTCCACCCTAGTAGTAGTGACATCAGTGCTCAAAACAATGGGGAATGAGATGTCAAATGGAGAATGATATGTCAAAGGGGGAAATAAAGATCTGAATTAAGGCCAAATGCATTTGTTATTCATTTTTGCACTATTTATTCATTATTCATTAGCATAAGTCATACAAATTAGGGGGAGAGCTCATTTATCATATTGTATTGTAAAGATGTAAATATGAAAAAGTGTTTTTTCCTCTAATGTCAAAGGGGAAGATTGTTGGTATCTCTAAGCATTGTTGTCTATTACTGTCAACCACTTAGTCATTTACAAGGAAGAGGTGGATGCTCATCGCTATGACCAAGCTACCCTATATAGGTTGATTCATGTACACAAACAAGTATGTATTGAGCTCTATAGGAGCCATGTAAGTTATGGTCATTGAGTATTTTGTGTATGAGATGAGATCAACATAGATGGAGAAAGTATCAAGGATACAAATGTCAAGTTACATAGTGTTTTGTGAGCACAATACATGCTAAGCATCAGAAGAGAAAATATAGACCAAGCAACAACCATGTCGAGCATTAGAAAATAGTAGAGATCAAGCAATGTAGATTTTATGTAAAAGTTTTTTTAAAAAAAGGAATAGAGTTTTAGGTAAAACATTTTTCAAGATTACTTGGAAGGAACATTTAAATTTTATAGAGGTTGTTACATAACATTTTATACATGTAGAGGTTGTTACAAAATATTTACACAACATGGATCACAAATCCCTATGTTCTGTGTTCAATAATCAAGAAGAAGAGGAAAAACATGGAATCATCTAGAAAACTCTTTATCAAACTCTATAAATAGAGATTATCTTTGTTGGAAATATATGTGATAAGCTAAGTTACTGAGAGGGGGGGGGTGAATCAATAACCTATAAAACTTAATCCATTATTAGAAATTATTCCTTCATGTATATTTTGATCTAATTGCATGCATGAAAAATTGAAAGTATCAAAACATTCATAACACTTTTGACACACAATATGGTGACCCAAAAACATTCCAAATAAAAGGTAAAATTGGGGTGGTGATGATACCCACAAGCTCTAGTACTACATTATAAAGCTAGCCTATTAAGGCTTATAATGATCATTTCTGATGATCTACCATGATAGGAGCAATAAAGACTATTAGTTCCACCTTACAAAATTATTTACAAACATACAATGAAGTATGCACTCGGTAAAGAGATTTACAAGAGACTATTAAGTCTACCTTGTGAAAGGATTTAATTGATCCACCTCTTGGGATGAAAAAATGGCTAATCTCTAATCTACAGCTTGGTTTGCTAAGTGAGATCTCTTTGAGTGTAATGATCACCTTGTTGTGATAGATAAATCTTTGCTACTCCTTATACTATTGTAGCCCTTTTACTTCACACTTTTTATCTTCTTTTCTTGTTACATTACATCCATATTATATCTCATACCTTTGGAAGTGATACAATACATTGCATATATAGCAATTCAAATTACAATTCAAAAAAGTTGGCTACAATTCAAGTTTATGCAAAATACACAAAGTCAACCCAACTATAAGAACTCAAGCTCTGAAGACTAGTTTAGTGAGGTTTGGGTAATCGACATCTACTATCAATGCTTGACATCATCATGCATTTGGTAGACATAGAAGCTCGGTCCATACTGATCACTTCCAAGTAGTCTAAACTTGGTCTACACTAGTGACTCAGTGAATACTATGAAACTTGACATATTAACTGAATTATTTGATTCACACTACATAGCTTGGTTAACTCTATCACAATGAGCTCAATATAAATTGAATCACTTGGTTAACACTGAGTGGTTCAGTCAACACTAGATTCACATCATTGCAACTGCAAACTCAATTTGCACTGATGAACTTGGTTTGTAATGAGGAACTCAACATAAATTGAGATGCTTGGTTTACACTGTTGATCACCAACTTGGTAGAAACTACTTGGTGAAAACTGAATATTGTTCCTTGAACTCGGTAAATCTTGAAATGCTTGGTTAACACTATTAATTGTATAATAGTTTGATATATACTATCTGTCTGAATAAATGTGTATCACTAATAAAAAAAAATGACTATAAAGTCAACAATCTCCCCCTTTGGCATTAGTGACAAAAACACTTATTAGTCAAAACTAAATTCAAAAAGTTCAAGAACACCTTGTATTCATCATTTGTGCCTCCAACTTGGTAGAGTACTCTTTTTTTGGGATTTTTCAAAATTTCTTTATGTAAGAGATGTTTCTCTACGTGTCTGTACATATATGATATGATAATGCTCCCCCATACATATATATACACTACACTTTACATCCTTTTCCATCTAATATATACATTTTCTCCCCCTTTATGTGTACTATATCTTATATTATATCTTCTCCTCTTTACAATATACATCTTCTCCCCCTTTTTGACATTAATTCCAAAGATGTAAGTTGTATACTATATAGTAATGCCAAAATGTGACAAGAAATTTGAATGTACCTTGAGAATGAATGCCATTGTGTTGTCCCAATTTTCTTGCAACACCTTGCATATCTACAATGCAACTTGAACTTCTACTAAAAGTTCTATCATGAGATGTACAATTGAGAAGTTGTGATCATGGATGAGGGTTTTAGAATTTGTAATATGTTTTTACTATGCATCCATGTTTGGGAGAATCATGCCCTATATATTTACAAAGTCTAGCTCTTATTCTAGCTTCTTCCCTTAGCTATTCTACTCGCATATCAGTTAAAAATCTGATCTTTGTGTAGTGGGTATAGTTGTAACTTGAGTCAAGTTGCAACTATTATCAATCTTTTAAAGTTTATCTTTAATTTCCTTGGTGAAAATTGAAGTATCACAGAGTTTACCGAATAATGAAGTTACATTGTTGCAAGAGGTCTCCAATAAGCTTAGAATAGTAGATAAATTTGTGTGATGAATTGCAATCTTTTGTGCAATTAGCTCCAAAAGTTTATTCTCAAATTTCTTCTCTTCTCTCTATAACAATTTCTTCTGTCCATTTAAATATTCTTTAAATTTGTGGAATACCTCTACTAACTAATTCAAAATTGGTTGAGAAGTGTCAACCTCTGTGCTATGTACCTCTTCTAGAATATTATTTGCATCTTTAAGCACTTGAAATTCTTTATTTCTTTCTTCTCTAAGCATTTTTTTCTTAGCTTTCTTCTAAAGTATCTCTCCAAATATATGCATTTGATCAGGATTAAGATTGGAGATGTCCCAATTTGGAATAATAATCTCTTCATCAAGATCAGTTTCCTCTTCTTTCTCTTTTCCTTTACTAAAAAAATTTGTACTCAATTGAGGCTTTGTCTCAACTATCCTTGTACTTATTATTTGTATGCTAGGAATGGAAACAATGGTAGAATTAGTAGGATTGGCTAAAAAAGTAGATATTGCACTTATTGACAAAATACCTTTTGTAATCAAAACTGGTGAAGGAGGAAGTGTTGACTACTCAGTAGATGAAGTTCTTGTCACTTCTATTAATGAAGTACTGTGTTGAATAAGTGCAAAAATTGATTGAGTACTGGTACTTACAATGTTTGACACAATCAATCCTACAGTAGCTTTCTCTAGACTTGATGTTTTCAATGCTTCACTCAGAGAATGAGGAAGTGAGGCCATGACTTCTACTACAATTTTCTTTGGGTTAGTCTCATCTTTGTTCTAAACTTCAGGTAAATCTTTCTTAGTAGCTTATTGTCCCTACTCTTGTACATCATCATCTATGTTATCATAATGAGTTACTTCTTCATTATCAATTTTTGCATCCTTTTTGTGCTCACCATCATTCTCCTTTTCATTGACATTAACAAAAAAATCACTCTTCTTATGTAGGTTATAGATTTTTTTCCATTTGTTTGTAGCATTCCTTACCACATGTTCAATGTCTTTGATCAAAAGTAGACAAATGTTAAACTTCAAGGTAATCTTTTCTTCATTCTTCTTCAAGGATTCTTTTACTTCCTTGTCACTTAAGCTTAGCATGAATTGCCTTGGGGTCTGCTCATATATCTCTTTAGTAGTTTTCCTTACATGCTCCCATCTTGGCTTTATCTTTCTCATTAGCTCATTTGGAATCTGCTGAGTAAGTTGATCTAGATAATATTTCCATTTTCCTAGCTTAGACATAACCATGTCTTCAATTTTCTTCTGCTCTTCTACAGTTCTAGTTGCATGTCTTAATGCTTTGAATTTTTCCATATTGGCTCTAGTGTCAATTTCTTTCAACTTTTCTTGGAAAGAGGGTACTGGATTTTTGAAGATTACATCTCCACCTTGTTTCTTCCTGGATGCCCTCCTTGTGAACACATTAGTAGATGGTTTGGTAGGTTTGGTTATAACAACCTTACCTTTCTTCTTTACAAGCTCTACTACTTGTCTTCTCTTCATCTTTTGTTGCATCATCCTCAATGTCATCTCTTATGTCTTCAGTCAATAGAAGAGTGGTGCTAGTTTTTAGTTTTGCAATTCTCTTCTTTCCTTTGTTGACTTCCTGAGGGATTTTTATTTCAAGTTCTATTCTTGCCTTTGTGTCATCATTGGTGCCAAAGTATGAAGCTTTTGTGTCAACAAAATCATTTAACAATGCTTCAATAATGTCCTCGATTTCATCAATGTTAACCTCATAACCTAGAGGCTTGAGCCATACATTTCTAGGTCTAACTACTTGAATATATAGTTTATCACAGTAAACCATAAAAAAAATATCATCTTTGTAATCATCAACAATTTTCCTTGGTATCCTATATTTTTTATTCATATTTTCCTTAATGCATCAAAGTAGTTATCCATAATACTAGTATAGTTTTCTCCCATTTCAGCTATATATTCATTGATCTCATAAATAATAGGTACATCCTTCCTCCATATGATGGTACTTTTAGAAGGGAAAAACTTTTGCACATAGAAAAATGGACAAGTTAAGAGTGAACCAAACTTACAAGGATTTTTCTTTGAAGTTATTATACTCTGCATATTTTTTTTGAGCCAATTCAGCATCAACTCAGCAAGGTCAAGTGACAAGTTATTTTTGACCACTTTGTATGTGAGATCCACTACTTCACATGATACACTGTTGAGTCTGATTGAGCTTTATATTTTGTGTGCAATGACATGAATCCTAAACTTCAATTCCATTTTTGTAACACAACTAATTTTCATTCCCCTTCCATCCCACTTGACAATGGTTTTCTTTTCTAGTTCAACTCGACTTAGAGTTTTAGTCATTTTTGTTTTTTCTAAAATAGGAAGACTAGTGATCCTATGGATCATCTTCTTTGTTATCAAAATGGGTTGCTCCAACAATAGCTGACCATTATGCACATGACTAAGGATAAATCTTATCAATTTAATTTGAAGATCTCATGGTATATGTAGAATAAGAGTCAAACCTTTGGCTCCAAGGTGTTGATGTTCTGGTTTTAGTATACAATTCACACATAGTTTCTCTAGGGTTTCATCCATTTCCAAAGTTACAATATCTTGAATAGAACACCAAAAATTTAAATGAATATCATTTATCAATAGTAGCTTTGATGGAATTTGAGATTGTACTCTGCTCAAATCTAGGGTTTCTATGACAGTTAGACTCAGCTTGAATTTTGGCACCTTCTATTCCACACCTCGAACCAACATATTAGATCTTTTCTTTGATTTACTACTAGTAGATGCCATTTTGATTGGTAGGGTTTGATAGAACACAAAAATCATATGCACTAGGAATGCTCTACACAAATAGCTCTCAAAAATTTATGGTGAGAAATAAATTTGATTTTACCCTTTTTATAAAATTTTGTCTTCAATTGCCATAAGTGCCTAGTACATTTTCTTTTGTGATGACAGACTCTCTTCTAGTCAGCCTAAATTAAATGCTCGATAGAGTCATCCATGAATCAATGACCACATAAAAATTTTAGTAGCTCCTGACCTTTCTTGGTAGGGTCTGCAACTCAACTTCACTTGATAATGACTAGCATCTCCTTGAATGCTCGGTGATCCCTTTACATCTTGAATGTTGATATGGATCTTTCATTCTGCTTATTGGAACTTATGTGAAATGTCTTGTTTAGAATCCTATTTCCAATTCTCCTTGTGTACCCAATTCTTGACTAAAATGATAATCATTGCTCGGACTTCCATTCTCAAAAGATTTTGGAATCCATTTTTGTCTCATCTACTTTCTAATTTTATTAGCCTTGGTTTTCTTTTCATCTTCAATTCATCTAGTATTCATACAGTTCTTGGCAAGATGACCAAGTTTTGTACAAATGAAACATCTTTTGGTAGTGTCTCTTGTCCTCATGTGATGATTTACATAATTCATTCCAATGTGTCTGAATTCACCACATTAATAACATCTGCACCAAGTGTTATAGCCCCAACCAAATATAGCTTTTACAATCTATTCTACTGGGTTCAATACCTTAGTTTTACATTCTGAATATTTGTGCCCATGCTTCTTACATTTGTGACATTTTCCTTTTAATTTAGGTTTCTCTTTGCATTCATTATCTCTAATACCATGCTAATTGCAATTGTAGCTCTTTCCATTCAATTTAGCTTTCCCATTGCTCCAATATTTGTTTGATGTATGGCCTACCTTACCACAGTGACTGCATGTAGGTATTTGATTCTTTTGTGCTCCTCTCTTAGATGATTCATGTTCTTCTATATATCCAATTCCTACTTTTCCTTTTTTTTTTCGTAATAGCTTTTCTCATTCAATTGATCCCTATCAACTTGAGATTTCATCATCCTCCCATTCATTTTATTTTCAGTGTTTAGGTCATTCAAAAATCTTTTATTTTCTAATCTTAGGTTCATTATTTCCTCATTTGCATTGGTGAGTTGATTAATGAAGTCTTCTTGCTAAAGGGATAGGTGTTATATTTCATTGTTCTTTCCTTCTATCTCATCTTTTGTTCTTTTTTTCTCTTCCATGACTTCATAAAGTATTATTGATTGAATTTCTTGCTATCTTCTTAGGTTTCTTACTTCTTCTTGAAGGTTACCATTTTTCTCTAATAGTTCTTTGATTGCTTATTGGCTTCATTTGAATTGTTTGAATGGATGTCTTTAATTCTTTCTTCAATGTAGAGTTTTCCATTCATATGGATTGCAAGATCTTTTCTTCTTTCTAGGGATTGAGAAAGTTGTTCTTTTTTTTTCTTTAGTTGTCTAATATCCAATTCCAAATCTAGCTTCTCATTTTCAATAGCCTTATCAAGTCTGAATACTTCCATAGCCTCTAATCTTTGCTCAAGTTGTTAAACTTCTTTCTTGAGAACCACAATGCTCTAATACCAATTGTTAAAAATATATGTGATAGGATAAGTTACTAAGAGGGGAGGAGTGAATCAATAACCTATAAAACTTAATCCTTTATTAGAAATTAATCCTTCATGTATATTCTAATCTAATTGCATGCACGAAAAAGTGAAAGCATCAAAACATTCATAACACTTTTGACACATAATATGGTGACACAAAAATATTCCAAATAGAAAGTAAAACTAGGGTGGGGATGATATCGACAAACTTCAGTACTATAATATAAAGTCAGCCTATTAAGGCTTACAATGATCACTTCTGATGATCTACCCTTTTAGGAGCAATACAGACTACTAGGTCCACCTTACAAAAGGATTTAGAAACATACAATGAAGTATGCACTTGGTAAAGAGATTTACAAAAGATTGTTAAGTCTACCTTGTGAAAGGATTTAATTGATCCACCTGTTAGGATGAAATAGTGACTGATCTTTGATCTATAACTTGGTTTGCTGAGTGAGATCCCTTTGAGTGTAATTATCACCTTGCTATGATAGATAAATATTTGTTGCTCTTAATACTACTACATTACTTTACACTTCACACTTTTTATCTTCTCTACTTGTTACATTACTTCCATGTTATATCTCATACCTTTGGATGTGATACAAAACATTACATATATACCAATCCAAATTAGAATTCAACAAAGTTAGTTACAATACAAGTTTACACAAAGTAGGCACAACTGCAAGAACTCAGGTTTTGAAGAATAGCTTGATGAGGTTCTGATACTTGACATCTGCTATCAATGCTCAACATTGTCATGCATTTGGTAGATGTAGAATCTTGGTCCATACTAATCACTTTCAAGTAGTTTAAACTTAGTCTCCACTGGTGACTCAATGAATACTTTAAAACTTGACATATAAACTAAATCACTTGATTCACACTACATAGCTCGATCAATGCTATCACAATGAACATAGTATAAACTAAATCACTTGGTTAATATTGAGTGGCTTGGTCAACACTATATGTACATCACTATAACTATTAACTCAATAAGCATTGATGAACTTTGTTTTCACTAAGGAGCTTGACATACATTGAGATGCTTGGTTTACACTACTAATCACCAACTTGGTAGAAACTGCTCAACACAAACTGAATATTATTCCTTGAACTCAATACAAACTGTAAAACTTAGTAAAGCCTAAAATTCTTGGTTAACACTATTAATTGTATAATAAGCTTGGTAGATACTATTTGTCTAAATAAGTGTGTGTCACTAATAACAAACATGACTTTAAAGTCAATAGATCTTAACCTAGATCAAAGTGTATACAATGTAAGAGAAAGAGTAGAGAGGTGTATGCATGCAAAAAAGTAGTAATATGCAAGTGAAGTATTGAGATCAAATTAGAAGTCATTAAAGTGTTCTATTATCACTTAATAGAGAAAGTGACCTATTCATAGAAGTGAAGCGAAAAGGAAAGAAAAGTAATATCATATTAGAGGAGAGGATCAGTTAGGAAGGAGGAGACTCAAAATTATCTTGCTGAGCAAGCTAAGAGTCAGGTATTAAGTAAGTTCTAATCAACTTGAATAAAGGTAAATCTCTTAACATAGTGGTCTTAACAAATCTTTGTAAATCTCCTAACAGAGTCCTTACTTTTTTGTAAGTGTTAAATCGTCTAACAAGGTGAGACATAGAAATCTCTTAAGCCTTTAATAAGGTAGACTCCTCATAGGGTAGATCATATCTTATGATCAAACATTGTAACCATCACAGGTTGACTTTATTACTACAATAGTGAAGATTTGTGGGTGTTATCCCCACCCCAGTTTTACCTTTACCTTTAAGGATTTTTGGGTAACAAATATTGTGTTATGTATTTTATTTTCATGCATGTGATTGATCATGTGTGTGTGTTACAGTAAATTTACATTACAAATTTTACATGCACAAGTTTATTGATAGATTTGATTCCAACCCCCCCCCCCCCCCCCCCCCGCACTCTTAATATCTTTTTTATCCTATTTATAAATCCATTAGTCAACACCCATCATGATTATCAAATGGTTGTTATGTTAATAACTCAATATTTTTATTCCTTTCAACTATTTTTTATGTTAATTCATTTTTTTGTGATATATACTCCTTGATTTATCCCTATTTCATTGTATCTCTAAAATTTATCATTTGGCTTATTGAACCATATAATCATAATCTTACGAGTAAATTAATTATTCAACAATTTTCAACTTTCTTCATTTTTAATATTTTCAACTTGAGAGAATGTCTTGGAGATTCAAATTTTCTTATGCAATCATTTTGAATTCTTATATGTTGAAAGATTAATGTTTAGGCTAATTGTTAGATGTATCATTGGAATGATCTATTGATTTTTTTCTAATTTACTTTTCTTTGTTTCTTTTGGATCAATGCTATCATTCAATATCTCTTGCAAAACTAAACATGGTAGGGAAAGGGTGGAGGTGAAGATGGAGTTTGGGATGGTGTAAAATTGTAGGGTGGAGGAAGAGATTATGGTGGAGATGAAGTGAAGGAGCTCTAAGTAAAACTAGCAAAAAAGTTCTTAAAAAAATATTGTTAGAAAGAAAAATGACTATTGTGTAAGCCGAAGTAGATGGTGTCCATGTGTAGGTAGTATATGCATATGGTTGAGCCAAAGGATGGTTAAGAGACATTCCTTTTATCTAAATATGAATATTGAGGGAGTATGGCAATTGATATTTGAGGTTTATTAGAGGAGTATGAAGTATACTTAATAGGGGCTTGGTGGTTAAATGATTGCAAACATTACCTTGATGGAATATGAGACAAGTTATTATATGACATTTTATGATTGCATATTTCCTAGTAATTGTTGAAAACACAATTTTGTTATGTTTAGTCATTTAGGTAGATATAATTTACAAATATTAGTGAGTGTTTTATGGGGCCACCAACACATTGAATAAATGAATGAGCACCACCTAGGACCTGTAATGAGAAAAATAGTGGTGGGAATATCATGTCAGTATATAGGATTGGGACAATCCTTTCTTTCTCATTCAAGAGTTGGGAGCTCATCCTAGCATATTGTGTAGATTTAGGATACATTTTATTAGATTACTTGTGGGTTTTTAATTTATATTTATGATCCATGATCCATGATCCCTTGTAAAAACATCAAAATTATGAAACATGACCTATTTCTTATATTTAGATGAGATTATATTATATCTTTTGTAACAATATGCATTTTTGTATGTCGATGATAATTTGTGGTTTGTGACAATGTATTTACTTGTGCATTTTATATGATGTTTATCTATGCACATGTGCATGTAAAAAATATATATTGGATTTTCTTATTATAATATGTTTCAAATATCTAATGTAATGAAATGAATCATGTTTATTCCTATGATGAAATATTGTGATGTAATATATTTTTACCCAATGTTGTGATTCTGTGCATGATGTTGTATGCCTTATGATTCCCAAATATGTAATCAAAATGTTTTCTATATAGGGTTTTGTATTTTCTATATACACTCTTTATAACTCATATTTTAATTATCACTCATCTTACTACATTAAGTATAAGAACTTCTCCTTTTTATAGTAGCCTGAGCTATACTCAACCCATTATTTGTTACTAGTGTTAAAGTTGTGTGATTGGAAATAATGACTCCTTCAAAAAAAATCCCCAAAAAATTCATACCCAAAGTTTTTTATAAGGTATCCCTTTAAATAAATGTGAGAGTACAATTTTATCCATTTGGGATTTTGATAATATATGTGAATGCTTCAATAACCATACTCATATAAGATATTTTAGTGGGAAAGTTTCTCTTGAATGTTATTATAAATGTTGAAAATAACTAAGAGGGGGGTGAATCAATTAATCAAGGTCCTTAAGTACCACTTGAATAATTAAACACAAACACTTACTGTTCTCCTTGTCCTACTATTACTTGGTCTCTACTATAAAACTATCTTAAACATAATTGTTAACATGAATAATGATGATACTACTTTGCGGGAGTATTCTAAGCATTAGAGAGTATTGACAGGTTCTATTCATGGTTGTGTTTTTCATTGATGTCAATGTATCATGGTTTCTATAAAGATTGGCTAAGTAGCAGACATAGATCTTAATGGTACAAACAATGGTTTGATTTTCTGGTGATGTAAAGTTATAGACATGCTTGACATAATGTACTAATGACATGGTCAAGTGCACAAAGTCTAAGTCTAAGACATATAGAAGTTGTACCTAATTTAAAGAGAGTAGTTTAGAGACATGGTATTGGAAAAGTAGTTCCTGATGTTTTTTCTCTATCTTGCATCTGAGATGCAATGAGAATATGTATAGTCAAATAGTGCAAGAGGATAGCTTTTTGGTGATGTTAACAAGTGTGCAAGCCCTAGTATTGCATGTGTGAAGTTTTGTATGGACCATGAGCCAACAACGCTATTATAATTGTAATTAATTAATTATATTATTATAATTAATTGGGAAATCCTCAAGGCCAACTGGAGAAATTATTATGAAGATATGGTATAAAGGAAAGATTTTTTCCTTATTTATAATATGGTGTGATCATTATACCAAGTGCGAAGTGCAAAAAAGGAGAAGAGTGCTTATTGAATGCGTGTAAGCAATCCAAGGGATTATTGGATGCAAGTGTTGTGATCTAGTTACAAAATCAAATGGAGTAGAGGTCCACTTAACAAGACAAAAGAAGAGGAAGGAAGTACATTTCATTTCTATTATTCTATAGGGAATAATATAGAGATCATTTGGAAAGTTGTTTGATTGGTCTTTCACTTGAAGTTGTTTGGATAGTGAGTCTAGCTATCTTCCACAACTCCTAATAGGTCCCATCCTCTAACAAGAAAAATTTATATTAGTACATCATCTTTTGGATACTATCCCCACTAGGTTTTTCTCTCTATTCAAGGGTTCCCCTAGCTAACATATCTGGTGTTATTGTGTATGAGCATTGTGTTGTAGTTTTAGTTTATATTACTCATATAGATAAGTTTTTCTAAGGTTGATAATTGTGAAAATAGTTGGATAACTGATTCACCTCCTCTCTTGGTTATATTTGTGGACTATATATTCTAACAATTGGTATCAGAGCATTAGGTCCTTGAAGGATAATATTAACAACTTTTGGAGATTGATGGCGAATCATTTCAAAAAGGATAGTCCTAGATTTGATAGGCCAAACTATGATAGTTGGAAGGATAAGATGAAGACTCATCTATTGTTCATGGGCCCAGGTTATTAGATCTTTACAAAAAGTAAGAAGAAAATTGTTGAAAAGGAAAAGCTTGAAGGATGCAGTGAAGATGAGAGAGATCTATTCATGTGTAACATGAGAGCTAGAGAATCTCTACCATCAACTCTTCTAGAGAATGAATACAGTTAGGTAAATTCACTTTAAACATCTTATGAAATTTGGAAAGCATTAAAATCTACTTTTTAAGGTGATACACATGCAAAGAGAATGACATTTTAGAATTGGATATGTGCATTTCAAGATGCTAAGATGAAGGAAGATGAATTTGTAAGAATTTAGATTGGCAGAATATTAAAAATTGTTGCAAGAATTTGGTTTCATGATGGAACCAAAGAAGAAGATGAATTAATATGGAAGATCTTGAAAAGTTTGACACCACCATTCAAGCGAGTACCTTAGATGATTTAGCTAGTAATTCCCTACAATAAAGATTTCACAAAGGAAACATTGTTTGGAAGATTAAAATCCATAGAAGTAGATCTGAGATAGTCTAGAGATCTAGCAAGTACAAAAAATAGCTTTTAGTTCCTTGAACATTCAATCTAATCTAACAAGGAGTGCAAGCACACATGGAGATTTTTCTGGTCTAAAAGAGAGAAAAAGTATAAGGGGAAGTTTAAGCCTAGAAGAGATAGAAATTTTTTGTATGCAAATGAAGATGAAGAATTTGATGAGAAAGATCAAAGTGAAAGTGATGATGAATTAGGATTTGTGGCTATCAAGGAAGATGATCTTCATAGAGAAATTAGAGAAGAAGTATCTCTAATTTCCCAAGTGGAAAAGAAATATGATTGGATAATAGACAATGGTTGTTCACATCACATGACTACTGATATGAATAAGTTTGTGACATTCAAGAATCATAATGGAGGTATTGTTAGAGTTGGTAACAATACAACCTATCATATAATAGGGAACAGATTCATTACTCTTGATGGTAAAACTAGCACTGATGATGTTTATTTTATTGATGAATTGAGGCATAACTTGTTGAATTTTGGATAGTTGGTGGACATGGGTTATCAGTTGTAGTTCATTGAGAAGACTTGCATTATCAAAGATAGAAATGGTAAGCTCATTAGAATAAGCACAAGATGTAGAGGTAATGTATTTCAATTGAATCCTACTAAAATGATATGTTTGGTAGCTAAAGTGGACAATAGTTTATTGTGGTATAGAAGATTATGCCTCATAAACTTTGATAATATTGTGAAGGTTAGTAACATATTTGCAGTTAGAGGCTTGCCTAAGATTATAAATCCTACTAATGTTGTGTGTAAAGAATGAATTTTGGCTAAAAAGAAGAAAGTATCATTTCCTAGAAAGAAGTTCACTACACAAAGAAGTTTGAGATCATTCACATAGATTTCAGTGATCCTTCTAGAACAAAATGATATTATGGTGAAAGGTACTTTATGATTTTTGTTGATGATTTCACTAGAATGGTGTGGGTAGTATTTTTTCAAAGGGAAATATTAAGCTTTTGAGAAGTTTAAGATATTTAAGAATAGAGTTCAGAATGAATTTGGTGTTAAGATAGTGCTTGAGATTAGATAAAGGAGGAGCATTCACCTCTAGGGAGTTTAACATATTTTGTGAAGAGAATGGAATCAAAAGGTAGCTATCTTCATCAAGAACACTTGAGTAGAATGGGATTGTTGAAAGAAGGAATAAGTCAATAGCAAAAGTAGAAAAAGAAATTTTTTTTGACAATGATGTTTCTAAGAAAGTTTGGAGACAAGCAAGTAATACAAAAGTATACACTCTAAACAAAGTATAGATCAAAAAAGGTATAAACAAGAACTATGGTTTGGTCATTCACCATTAGTTCAGTATTTCAAAATATTTGGGAGAAAATGTTATATTAAGAGAGATGATAGCATTGGAAAGTTTGATCCAAGAAGTTATGAAGGTATGTTTCTTAGTGATTCATTAAAAAGAAAGGCATACAAATGTTTAACTATAAAACTAAGACAATAGTTGAATGCGTAAATGTAAAGATTGATGAAAATTTTGTAACTAAAAAAAAATATGGTAGATTATAACTCAAATGAAGAAGAAGATAATTATGGAATTGTTAGACAGAACGTTGAAGTTTTATTTGAGACTAACAATGATTTGTAGAATGATTTATAAAATGTTCAGCAAAGAGGAGAGAAAAGACCTAAACCTAGGAGGAGATAATGATTGAGATGTCAAATCCTACCCCTAGTAGGAATTTGACAAAGAATCATCCTCTTGAGTAAATTATTTGAAGCAAAGTCAAAAGTGTGATGACAAGAAATAGAGTAAGTGAGGAGATATGTTTGGTATCTCAAGTTAAACCTAAGAGAGAAAATCAAGCATGCAAAGGTGATCATTTGATTCAAGAAATGAAGGAAAAATTTAGATTAGATTGAGAAGAATCATACATGGGAGTAAGTTTCTAGACCTAAAGACAAGAATGTGATAAGAACCAAATGGGTATTCAGAAACAAGATGAATGAACAACGCAAAGTTATGAAGAACAAGGATAGACTTGTATGAAAGGGATATTCATAGCAAGAAGGCATCAACTATGAGGAGACATATGCATCTATAGCCCAAATGGAAGCAGTGAGGATGTTCTTAGCTTATGTAAAAAATAAGAAGTTCAAGGTTTATCAGATGGATGTTAAATCATTCTTTCTAAATGGAGAACTTGGAAAAGAGGTATATATTTAGCAACCTAAAGGTTTTCCTTTATCACAAGATAAAGACATGGTATGAAAACTAACGAAATAGCTATATGGTCTGAAGCAAGTACCTAGAACTTGGTATGCAAGGCTAGAAAATTATTTGGCAAAGCTTGGATTTTCTAAAGGTATGCGAGATAGTAACTTGTATTTGAAAGAAGTTTAGAATGGTTTACTGATAATAGTAATTTTTTTTATGACAAAATTTCTAGAGGTAATGATGAAGAAAGTGTTAATTTTTCTAAAGAGATGAAAAATGGGTTTGAAATGAGTATGATAGGAGAAATGGAGTTTTTCCTAGGATTGCAAATTGTATAGAACAATGATGGTATTTTTATTTCACAAGCTAAGTACTTGAATGCTTCATTAAAAATTTTTGGTTTAGAAAATTGTAAACCTATTGGTACACCTATAATAATTGGTCAGAAGTTATCCATCAAAGATGAGACACCTATAGTAGAGAAAAAGAAGCATAGATCCATGATTGGGGGTTTGCAACATCTGACTCACACTAGACTAGTTATAGAAAATAGAGTTTGGATTATAGCTAGATTTTGAGGGTAATTCTAAGGAGTATCATTTTGTAGCAGTGAAAATAATATTCAAATATTTGAAAGGAATATCTAACAATGGAATTTGGTATGATAGATCAACTAATTTAACGCTATGTGCATATACTAATGTTGATTAGGCAGGCAGTATGGATGAAAGAAAGAGAAACAATGGTGGAGCATTCTTTCTTAGAGGAAGATTGCTTTCTTGTCTAAGCAAGAAGAAATATTTCATTTCTCAAAATAAAACTAAGGAAAAGTATGTTGCAACATCAAATAACTATAATCAAGTTATGTGGATGAAGAAAATGTTGAAGGATATCAAAATTGAGTTTGAAGAAACTCTTATCATTTACTATGATAACAAAAGTACAGTGAGTATGTCTAAGAATCCTCTATTATGTTATAAGACTAAGCATATGTCTATTAAGTATCATGTGCTAAGAAAGAAAATAGTAGAAAAAGAGATCAGATTATAGATATCATTACAAAGCTTTTTCCTAAAGATACATTTTAGTACTTGAGAGGTATTCTTGGGGTTACACCCCTACCTAATTTGGAGTAGATGATGTAGAGAGTGCATCTATCCAATGGTATAGAGTACTATTATTAGCCAGGACTAAATTCTGATGCTTCCCATATGGGGGAGTATTATGATCAATAGATTTATTGAGGACTCTTGGTATTTGGTTTTGAATAATGTTTTTGAACACTAGAGATGGTTGAAGACTTAGAGAAACATATTAGCAATTGGTATTTGACAATTTCATATGTTGTAACATTAAGTTTGAGGCCTTTGACATTGATGTCAATAGGGGAGAGTATGCATGAAAAACATCTCCTAAGGTATTAGGGAGAGAAAAACTCCTAAGTATGGGGGAGAAAATATGCATGAAGGAGAGATATCTCTTTAGAGAGATTTAGAAATACTCATGTAAGGAAGTAGGAATATGCATCTAATGTATTGCAAATTTTTTAGTGTGAATTAAAAAATTGATGTATAACAAGCAAGAGTATGCACTTGTTGTGCACCTCTTTTATTGAGATTTTGTTTTAATTGTGAACAGTTGATGCTAGTTAGCAACAACATCAAATTATTGATTGATATTCTTGGTACTTAGATGGTTTTTCATCTATGTTGCCATCAATGTCAAAGGGGGAGATTGATAGCATGAATGTTGATCATACTACTTTGGGAGAGTATTCTAAGCATCAGAGAGTATTGACATGTTGTATTCATGACTATGTTTGTCATCAATGTCAGCATAGCATGGTTTCTATAAAGGTTGGTTGGGCAATAGACATAGATCTTAATGGTATAGAAAATGGTTTGATTGTCTAGTGATGCATAGCTATGGACATGTTTGGCATAGTGTCCTAATGACATGGTCAAGTGCGCAGAGTCTAAGTCGAAGACATATAGAAGTTGCACATAATTTATAAAGAGAAATTTAGAGAAAAAGTATTGAGAAAGCAATTCTTGATGTTTGTTTTCTATCTTACATATGAGATGCAATGAGAAGATATGCATTCAAACAGTGACAAAGGAAAGTTTTTTGGTGATGTCAATAAGTGCACAAGCCCTAGTATTGCATGTGTGAATTTTTGTTTAGACTGTGAGCCAACACTATTGTTGTAATTATAATTAATTAATTATCTTATTATAATTGATTGCGAAAGCCTCAAGGCCAACTCAAGAAATTATTATGAAGATATGGTATAAAGAAAAGATGTTTTCCTTGTTTGTAATATGGTGTGATCATTGTATAATGTGTGAAGTTCAAAAAATGACTAGAGTGCTTACTGAATGTGTATAAGAAATCCAAGGGATTATTAGATGTGAGTGTTGTGATTTGGTTACAAGATTAGGAGTAGAGGTCTAGTTGATAAGATAGAAGAAGAGGAAGTAAGTACATTTAATTTCTATTAATCTAGCAAGAATAATACAAAGATCATTTGGACAGTAGGTTCATTGATCTTTCCCTTGAATTTTTTTGGATAGTGAGTCTAATTATCTTCCATAACTCCTAATAGGGTTGGTACAACTCCTAGCAAGGTTAGAATCTCCTAACAAGGATTCTAAGCCTCCTAACAGGGACTCGTATGTACTAATTTTTTTCATAGACTCCTAACAATGTCCATCCTCTAACAAGGAACATTTATATTAGTACATCATGTTGTGGTAACCATCCCCACTAGGGTTTTCCCTCTAATCAAGGCTTTCCCTAGTTAACATGTCTAGTGTTATTGTGTATGAGTATCTTTTTGTGGTTTTAGTTTATATTGCTCATATGGTTAAGTTTGTTTAAGGTTGATAATAGTTGGATAACTGATTCACCCCCCACTCCCCCATAGTTGTATCACTGGACTATATATTCTAACAATAACATGCTTTACATAATGAAAATATTATCAAATATAAAACACATAAAGCATTCAACACATATTTTGACACTAGGATTTTACAAGGAAACACAATTTGGAAAAAATCACTAGTGACATGTCATTAAGTTTTCAATCTTTCAAAATGAGACCTATTATGAGCCAACCTTATTAAAGGCTACAAAACACAATGTTAAATGTGATAGTGTTAAAGGATTTAATCACCCTATTAGAAGTGGCATTATCAGAGGTCTTTGATCATTCTATTTAAAATATCACCTAGTTAAAGGATCTACACATACTATTAAGTCTTCAAATGACTATTAGGTCAACCTCTGTTAAAAGGATTTCAATACAAAATATTTACAATGATAATAAGGAAAATAGTAGGTTTTGATCTATATGATTCCAACTCACTTTTGTAGGTTTAGACCTCTATTTGGTCCTTATTTGGACTTACTGACCAGCCTTCCATTGTCATCTCTAATCCCAATTCACTTGAAAACCATTCAATCAATTAGTCCACTCTTCTCAACAACACTTAAGCCCTCTACTCAAATTCACTTATCAGTATCATGATCATTTCTACAAGATTTCTCTTTTAGTTTTGCATTCACTAACACACTTATGCATTTTCTATCCACCTCTATATGTATGTACCTTTTTCATATGCTTTCACTCCTTGATCATTTTTGTTTGACTTTGTACCTCTTTAAATAGATAATTCTTGCTTTACCATTTTCCATCACCATAATAAATCTTAGGGTTTATGATCAGGTTCAACTCAATTTGTTGCATCTTTCCATCTTCTTGATCATCCTCTAGAAACTTATGTGTAATCCATTTGTTAGGTATTTACCTAATCCTCTTCTTGAATTTAATGATCCAACTCATCAATTTTTTCTTCAATATGGTTAACATCTTCCAAGAAATCAACTACATTATCTTGATCTCACAATTTCCTCGAATTGATTCTCATACTATCACTTGGCAATCTCTAAATTTTGAAACATGGTCATCACTAAATTACTTAGTCATTGTAAAACTTTATCATCTATGCATCAACTATCCTTCTTGGTCGATGCTAATTCTTTGTCAACACTACATTTTCTTAGCACTAATTGTAGCTCAGCTAACACTAGCAATACTTGGCATTCCTTAGCCTTTTACTCTATTTCTTGACTTAGTTTATCTTTCTTGACAAAAAAATCACCTTTTTTATTATCAAAGTCTATCTAATCAAGTGCCAATTGTAAATTGCTTTTCCAAAACTCAACCTTTCCTCTAGGTGGTATTGCTATGAACAACTCCTCAAATCCTCTTCGTCAATCAAATAGATATGACATTTATATTAGGTAGAAATATGTCTCATCAATAGATTTGACATCAATGACAAAACAAAAATTGTTCCAATTATATGTTTCCAATGAAATCTCCCTCTTCGGCATTGATGGAAACATCTCAATATCTCAATATGTACCAATAGCTTAGTTACCATACAATCCAAAAGATTCCTCCCTCTAAAATGATAGATCTCTTTTTTATATATTCTTTCAATATCTCCCTATTTGACAAAAAAATAGTTGTTTCATTCTTTGCATTATCTCTCTTCGTAGTACTCTCTCTCTAGTATTCTCTTCCTCTTTAATAATATATTTTTGAAAACAATGCCAAATACACTTAGCTATCTAAGCTTCAAAATCTTCAGACCTCTAAATTATATAGATTTTGTATGTCTAGCTTATTCCTGTCATCTATTTATGATTGATCAATTATGTTGTACTAAACTATCTACCTTAAGAATTTTTGAAAGTAGAGTTGTATTGCATCATTGTGTAGGATATTTTGATTAGCACATGTGATGCAATCCACCTTGTCTTCTTAAGTAGCTTTGATTAGGGGAATTACCCCTAGTTTACCTCTAATATATTCATGAACATCTTTAGGTAAGGGTTTTTTGAATATGTTAGTAATCTATTCCTTGGTATTCACATAATCTAGCTTTACTTATTTCTCTTGAACTAGTTCCCTCAAGTAGTGATACATGATAGCAATGCACTTTTACTTGCTTTGCATCACTCGATTCTTTGAAATGTTGATAGCACTTGTGTTATGACAATAAATAAGCACTTGATGTAAAATCTCTTCTTTCATTCCTTTTAGTAATTACTTGATCCACATTATGTTTCTACACTTCACTACAACTACCACATACTCAGCTTCAGCTATTGACTGGGAAATACAATTCTACTTTTTTCTTGTACATGACATCAATCTCTTTCCGAGAAAGAATGCATCCATTAGTTCTTTTTCTATCATCAACATTCCCTTCTCAATCTAGGTTAGTAAACACCTTCAATTCAAACTTATCATTTCATTTCTAATATAATCAATACTTTTATATACCTTTCATGTATCTCATTAATCTTTTTACTAACATCATGTGAATTTCTTTATGATTTTCTTAAAATCTAGCAACTATCACTTCCAAAGAAATATCTAGCCTATTGTGAGCAACATATTTTGATTTTCCAATCATGGATTTGTATAGGCTCTAGTTCACATCAATAGAATCATCATTCTTAGATAGCTTATGTCCTATTGACATAGGTGTACTCACTAACCTTGAATCTTCCATACCAAAAGTCTTTAGTATTTCCTTGATGTATTTGGATTGTAATGAAAATATCAAACTTCATTTGACATACTTGGAATCCAACAATGAATTTGATTTCACCAAACATAGACATTTCAAATTCATTCTTCATTTATTAAAAAAATGATTTGTATAATACTCTATTCCTCCAAATATAATATCATCAACAAATATTTTAGATAAAAATACTTCATTTTTCTTACTATTCTTCATAGGTTACTATTATCATTTGTCCTTTCAAAACCAATATTCACCAAATAGTTATGTATTCTTTCATACCATGCTCTTGGGGCTTGCTTCAATCCATAAAGGGCTTTGTTCAGTTTACATACCATGGTCTTCTTGTCTAGATCTACAAATCCTTCAAGTTTTTCAATGTATACTTCTTCCTCTAGTATACCATTTAAAAATATACATTTGACATCCATTTGATATACCTTGATATTCTTATAGACTGAATATACAAGTAGAGTTCTAATACCTAAAAGTCTTTCCATAGGAGAAAATATTTCTCCACAATCATATCCTTCTTGAGCATAACTCTTGCATACTAGTCTTGCCTTATTTCTTGTTACCTCTCCATTATCATTGATTTTGTTCTTAAAAACCCACTTTGTTCAAATAACATTTTTGTCTTTAGGTTTTGGCATTAAAGTTCAAGTATCAATCTTCTCAATCTAGTCAATTTATTTTTTCATTTCTTGAATCCAATCTGCATTGTCTAAAGCATCTTTTACTATCTTGGGCTCAAATTCACAAAGTAATCATCTATCATCTTTGAGTCTTCTTCTTGTCATAACACTTGATTCAACCTCTCTAATGATTTTTTCACATTTATGATGTCTTCTCACATATTTTTCTAGCACATGTAGTTTCCTTTTTGGTTCTTCTATAGTTTTATCTTGAAAAATAATCTCGAGCTCATTTTCTCTTTCTTGTTTAGGATCTAGTTCATGTTCTGCATGCTCATAATTTTCTATCTAATGGTTGGTATTCACTTTTTTTGACTTAGTATCTTTAGTCTATTTCTTGACACCCACTCTCTAATACTCAATAATTTGTATTTTCATTCCATCAGTTCCTTTTTTTTGATAACTTGAAGCTTGATTTTCTTGTTCATTTTGAGTGCTCAGAGCATCATCATCCACATAGATGAATGTATTGTATTCTTTAGGTTCTTCATTACATGAAGTGTCACTTCATTCTGCAAAATCATCAACTTTCAAATTTGCACTTTGCACAACATTTTTAGTGTTAGAATTCAAAAACTTATAAGGTTTTCTTTCGGTGGAATGACCTAGGAGTATGCCTTCCTCACTCTGTGCATCAAATTTTCCATTCCTATTATCTTTAAGTATATAACATCTACTTCCAAATATTTTTAAATAATTGACATTAGGAACATAACCATACCATAGTTCAAAAGGTGTGCCATTTGTTCCTTTCTTGACTTGTACTCTATTCAATGTCTAGACAATAGTACTAACTACTTCTCTCCAATATTTATTTGATACACTCTTCTCCATCATTAATGTTCTTATATAGTCCATTATTGATCTATTCCTTGTTTTAGCTATTCCATTCTAAGGAGAGGTCCTTGGTGTTGATATATGTCTTTTAATTCCTCTATCATTGCAAAATGTATTGAACTCTTGTCAAATGAATTGACCACCTCTTCCAGATCATAAACACATTAGACTCTTCCTTAGTTCATTTTCAACTCTAGCTAAATACCATACAAATAATCAAAAAGCATTAGATTTACCTTTAAGAAATATCACACTCATCATTCTAAAGTAGTCCTCAAAAAATAGAATGACATACTTATCTCCAAAGTAATTGTGAACATCAATGGGTCCACATAGGTCAATATGAACCAATTCCAAAATATCACTAGCATTATAATTTTTTCTCTTAAAACTAGACTTGGTCATTTTTCCCAATTGACATTGTTTACACATAGAATTTTAAGGCTTCTTTAGTTTAGGAAACCCTTTTACTTTCTCCATCTTACTAATATTCACCAAATTGTCAAAGTTCACATGACATAGTCTATTTGCCATAACCAAACATCTTCTTATTGTGCAAGCATGCATGTCTCATTAGATAAATCTAGATAAAACAAGTTATCTCTTATCTATTCACCACTTCCAGCTACCTTTCCATCAACATCATGTATCTTAGCCTTCCTATTTTGAAATTTAACTTTGTAACCTGATTTATTCAGTAGTGAAACACTCAAAAAATTATAGTTAATTACAACCCAATAAAAATTGTCACATGTTATCTTGTTAGTCAGTAAAATAGTTCCTTTACTATTCACAACGGATGGGATATCATTGCCAAATTTAATACATCCACTATTAAATGGACCAATATCTTCAAAATTATCTTTATCACTAGTCATATGATTGGAGCATTGACTATCAATTATCCATCTATCACTCTTTTTTATGTTTGAGATTAGTGTAGTTTTCTCATCTTCATCAGAATATTCTTTCATAGTAACATAGACAACTTCATCATCATTACTCTTAGATTCATTGTTAGCTTTTCTTCAGCAATATAACAAGATTTCTTAACAATTTCATCCTTGTTTTTCTTGAAGTATTTTTCATCTCTTCTTCCTTTGTTTCATCCTTATCCTCTCTATTAGGACACCTAGCAACAATATGAGAAACTTTGTATCATGAAAATAAAATGATAGGTAATTTACCTTTGTATTTACCTCTTCCTCTTCCAAATAGTTTTCAATAAGGGCTTCTAGTTCATCAATCTCATCCTTAGAACTATCACTATTAATTTTCACATGTTTACCTTTTACTTTTACTAAGAACTAGTGATTTTAATGTAGATTCAATAGTAGAAGGTGTGTAGTTATCAAAGTTAGACAACTCAAATTTAGTAAGTCTACCTATTATACTTTCTAAAGTCAAAGTGTTACATGGTGTGCATCTTAATTCTTGGATTGTAGACACTCTAATGGAATTATATAGTGAGTAGAGTCCTCAATACCTTATCACTATTTCATCCTTGATTTCTCCATCTGTACCTTGAATAGAAATTATAACTTCTTTAACTCTTGTGTATTATTGTACTATATTCTCAACTTCCTGTTGGATACAATTGTTCAATTGTGTGTTGTCTTTGATGTTACACAAATGTCATATCAATCATCAAACAAAGTCTACCGAGCTCAGTTGGTCAGCAAGGCAAAAGACATAGTCCACCAAGCTTAGAAGGTTAGCAAAGAAGGTTACAGTGTCTATTGAGTATTCTCAAGCTTTACCTTGTGTAGACAGTTGTTATCGATATTTCAAGGTTAAACAAGGAAATTTAGTTGTTACCGAGCTCACTCGGTCATCAAAGGGAAATATGGCAGAGACAATTCTTACTGAGCTCTCATGGTCAATGAAGGAAATTTAGTTCTTACCAAGTTAACTTGGCAGCCAAATGATTTTGTAAGTTTTTGTAGTATTAATCGAGTTGAGATGGTTAACTCAGGAAATTGTTTCTGGAAGCAGTGCTTACTAAGCAGGGTCGACCAATGAAGGATTTCATTGTTTTGTGAAATAAAGTTTATTTGTTTAATGTAATGTTTGTAGCTAACTAATGTATGGTTTATTGGTAAATGTAATGTGCGAATGAGCTGACTTGATAATCTGAATGGCATATATAAGAGGTCAAGTTGTGAATTCTAAGTGTGTGTGATGGAATGAATGTGAAGGAGGACAAGTTATTGTGAAAATGAATTTTGAAGGATGATCATAGATCATTAAGGAGTAACAAAGCTATATTTTATTGAGGAGGATCTAATTGTGTAGAATAGAGATCTGTAATCAGCATATTCAGTTGCATCATATTCAGGTCAATTCATTGTTACTTTCTATCCATTGTAGCAGTGATTTCAAAATATCTTAATAGAGTTCATTTAACAGCCATTTTGTAAATCCTCTAACAAGGTGACAATTCAATTGAATTTTTCTAAAGACCTCTAGCAAGGCCACTCCTAATAGGGTGATTAAATCCTCTAACAAGGTCACACCTAACAATGTGTATTGTAACCTTAAATAGGATTGGTTCCTAATAGGGATCACTTCAAAAGAGTGAAAATTGGTAGCTAGTTACTTGGTGGTTTTTCCTATATTAGGTTTCCACATTAAATCTAGTGTCCCTTGTGTTCATGTTATTTACTTTTGCATGCATGCTAATAATTATGAATGCTTAAACATCAGCAACGAGTTAATCTACCAAGTTACAACATTTTTGTGATGTGTTTATCAAGTGACAACAATAACTAGTTATTTAAGACATCTAAGGGATATGGATTTGTTTTTGTGGTAACTAATTCACCCCCACTCTTAGTTACTTCATCTATAATTCCAACACTTCCATCATTCTCATGTCATCAAATTTACCCCTTAGCCTTTGTAATTTATCTCTCGAGACATTGTCATCAATGCCATCTATGGTCTCCAGTTTGTCCCACATTTTCTTTGCATTGTCACAATGTTTTAAGTCATAAAGCTTGGCATAGCTTAGAGCTAAGGAAATCTCCAAAATTGCATAATTGTGTTCTTTTTTTTGCTTCATTTTTTCATCTATCAGAGGAGTAGTGGTTGGATTTACATACTCATTGTCTAGAATATTGATAGCATCATCGCTGATACTAGATATGTGCAACCTCATCAAGGTTTGCCATGTAGGAAAGTGTTCGAAATAAAAATGGGAAATTAAACTCTAAGAGGGAAGGGGGTGGGGGGAGATTTGGGAGTGGGGGGGAATCAGTACTTCAAAACTTTAACCATAAAATATTCACCACACATCCATCTCATAATTTAGCATGTAAACTAAAATAGCTAACTACACATGTTCATCCATAACATCAAACAAATAGCACATAATACAATTAAATTTTTTTACCTAGAAACCCTCCAATGAGAACATAAAATTGGGGTGGGGATGACACCCACAAATTTTCACTACTATAGTTGTAAAGTGTATCCAATTAAGGTTACAATTATTTGATCATAAACTATGATCTATCGTGTCAAAGGTCTACCTTTTAAAAGCTTACAAAGACTATCAAATCTTACCCTATTAAAGGATTTCAACACCTTGCTAAAGGTGTGCCTTTTTATTATACTTTAAGTCACAATAAAATAAGCATCCTGTTAAAGGATTTGCAAAAGCTTGTTAAGACTACTATGTTAAGATATTTTCTCTATATCACCTATTAAAAAGATTTAGCACCATGATCCTTCAATTAGTAATCTATTGATAGATATCATATCTCCTCTTTCCAAGTATATCTTTGATCCTCATGATCAGATATGTCTCCTCTATCCTTTAACTACTATGCTCTATTCTCTCTAACTGATTCTACAATCCATATCTCTTCCATAAACTTTGTAGTTACCATGAATGTTCTCTCTATGCACTTAGCATTATTCATTCTCTTTTCATATGCACACACAAATTCTTTAGGGTTTTCCCTCCTTTGAAAGACTTAGTTGAGCTAGGGTTAGGTAGGAATCAACAACTATGATTCATCCATTTTGTCTCTTAATACATCCCTTTTAATGATTGGATGCATGTACTGTATAGGGTTTCTCAATATGCCTTCTCATATATATATATATATATATATATATATATCATAAAAAAATCCTTAAGTCAATCAAAAAAAGGTTCATATAGGAGTTTGTGCCATTACAAATAACTATGCCAAAAATTGTTAACTTGGTACTTGAAAGATCTGATGCTTGATATTCACTATATCCTTAATGCTATTAGTCAGCTCCTGAATGAATCGACATCCACTATTTTACTTGGCATCTAAATAACTCAACATATATTGTTTTGATGTGGAGCCTAATTAGACTCAAAGGTTTATTCAGCATGATTTTCCTACAAATTATTTCTACAAGGGTTTGGGGTTAGCACCCCTGCAGAGTCCTAGGGAAGTTACCTAGGTGCACTCCCTGTCATAGTACAGGGTGGGGTCAAGGGGAAATGACCCCATGGGGGATTTTGGGGGTAGCACCCATGAAGCCAAAAATGATGTTATACTATAAAAGGCAATGGCTATTATTTTCTATCATTCTAGCCCTAATTTTGCAAGTGGCAAAAAGCTTGTATAAAAAGCTTAGGGTTAGGGTTTTTCATAATGTGCGATGCAAAAATTGGTTCTTGCGATAATATTGAGTTGTAAGGGATTACATATTATAATCAAGTTGTAATCATTGGATCATAATAATATTGGACTTATTGTTGGTGGACATAGCCTAGGGATTGAGTGAGCCATGTTAAATATTGGTGTCTTGTGTTCTCTTTTATGCTATCTACTATTTTCTAGTATTGGTTATATTTGCATGTAAATGTGATTGTTGTTTGAGGTTAATCCTAACATATATGACTTTCTTATCACTTGAGTGACTTGGCACATACCATCTACTTAGCACATACTTGTGCTTGGCACTAACTATGTATATTTCTTGGCATATTGTACTTACTCAACATGCACATAGTTCTATTAAGTAATGAACTAAGTGTTTTGTCATTGTCTTGTCAAAACCAAAATGAGATTAAGAATCTCCCCATTTGACATGAGTGCCAAAAAACACTTTGTCATGCATATACAACCTAACTATGACCATAACTCAAATAACACTTATACATTACTAGGCTCTTATCCAAAATTTAAAAAATTGCAAGGTTCATGACATAATTGTAATATCTTATTGCACCAAAACTTTATAACTCCACCTGTGTTGATATTTCCTTTCTATAACTAAATTTTGTACTCTTGTTGAGTAAGTGTGAGATCTTTTGTTGTTCCCATCTTATGCATGAGTACTCCCCCTGACTCAAAATTGTAATATGCATTTTTCAATCTACTTTCTCATTCTTTGTCATTCCTATTTTATTTTTAAAACTTTATAATGCCCCTTTTTTGACACTTATGTCATTTGGGTGGTAAATTGATAGTGTATTTATCCAAAAAAAAATTGTGGACTTCCATGATTATTTTCAATGTTGCATGCCAATTATTGCATGTTACCTCTAGTTATTGGTATTGAACATCTAGCTAGGTAGAGAGGTCAACTAGGCCATCATGTGTTGGAAGTTGATTATCTTTCATCATCAATGTTTCAACAAAGGCTAGTTCCTTATGCAATACTTCCATATGTGTGGTCAATATGGACTGGATGCTAATCAAGGTAGCCCTTATGTTTGCATCTTGTGATTTTAGTATGGCTAGCTTACATTGAGTAGATAGTAGTCTCTAAAAATGAGACTGGCTTTGACTAGGAGATCATTTCTATGTTGAACCTATAAGCTATAGATCTCCTTGCAGTTGGTCAATAGCCCTATTTAATTCACGTATAAATGAATCCACATCACAAAGTGTTTTTTAATGAAGATATCATCCAACATCTTTTTGATATCCTCCATTTTGGTTTATAAGTCAAGCTATCATAGTGCAATAGCACTAGAAATATTTTCAAGAATTCCAGAGTGAAACTTCTTTTCAAATAATTCTAGAAATTTTACATTCTAATCTAGGTCATCATTCCTAATCTTATAAACTATGTTGACTAGTTTCTCAATGGTTGGTTTTTACTCATTCAGATCTAGAAGACTGAATGCATTAAGAAATATCTCTTTGATGTCATGAAGCACTTCTTTTGCTTATACTCTTGTCTAAGAAACTCTTGATGTTTCTTCCTTTCAAGAACTTCATGTAGAATGCTCATTTATTCTATGGTGATTGTTGCAAGATTAAACTTTGGTAGTTCATTCATCTCATCTAAGCTTACATCTCCACAAGATGTATCTTCAACACACTTAGATGTACTAGGAGTAGCCCTTGATATTTGTAACAATGTTGCATCTTTACTCAGCCATTAAAGTGTTTAACTAGTAAGAGGTGATACAGAAACTAGTAGGGTAACCAAGGTCTATATAGCCATTTTTTCCTCTGGCTTAGCAGTCAAAACTGACTCTTTAATCCTATTCATCTCCTTCTCCTTCTTTTCATCTTCATCTTGCACTTGTGAGATAGGTGCAGGTTTGGCTTCTTGGCCTAAGTGGAATTCTATTGCATCCTTCTCAATAGTTAATATTTCTTGTATTGAAGGATTTGGTACTAATATTCTACTATTTAGTGTCACTACATCCTTCACCTAATATACCACAATGGGCATTGCAATTTGTGTGTTAGTTGTGATAGTTTTCTATTCATTGTCTTTTGTAGATTGAGGGGGCATATTGGATGTTTCTTGTGATTTCTCCACTATAGATGCCAATTCTTCTTTCTCAATATCATCTACTCTCACAAATACATGATGGTTGCATTATTTAGTTATTGTGGTGGAGTTAATCAAAATTTTATTAATGTCTTCATCTATCAAGGGATTAATATTCTAAGTAGAGTTTTTAGGAACATCCTTAATTTTTATTGATTCCTAGTGACTCACTTGGTCTACATGTGGGGAGCTAGCACTCAACACTTGTACCTATAGTACATTATGATCATTCTTCTACTCATCATCATTTATGGCCACTACTATTATTGTTATTTTAGTGCCTCCCACATGAACATCCTTGACTTGGACATCTTGTCCTATTCACCTTTCTTACCTTTAACTTCCTTAGAAACTTGATCACTATCTTTTCTATTGTCAACCCATAAATGATTTTCCATGTCTGGGTGATATGTTTGACAACTTGTTCAACTTTATTTTGAAAAATGTTAAAGGCTCTATACTTGATGGTAAATCTCCCCTTGAATTTATTCATTATTTTTATCATCATTTCCTTATCTAGATAAAGCATTACACTAGCAAGTGTAGCCTCCCTAATCAATATTTCTATTGTCAAACTATACTACCACTTATGCTCAACTCAGTAATAAAGACTCTTTGGTAGTGAGTTGGAAATCTCTATAGGTGTGGTCTTAAATGTAATCATCATTTCATATATTTCTTCTTCCACCTTATAATAATCAATCTTTCCTAACTTATCAAATACAACATGTGAAAAACCAAACAAATTTAGATTATATTTAACATTTTCAAACAAGTTGTTTATATCAGGTGAGGGATTGTGGCTTACCACCTAAAATTGACTGATGTCAATTCTGTCCTCTCCTCATTAGACTCAACTACTGGAATTTATTTTCTACTTGCATATGTCTTCTCTAGAGGCTGGATTAGCTTTTCTAAGGCAATAGTCCACTTTCCTTTTAGTTTATCTACCTCCTTTTCTTTCTTGGTGGTTTCCCTTGCGCTAGACCTACTTGTAGGCACTACTAACTTTTGTTGTGAAAGCTTTACAAGATTTGTGTTGGGTTTCTCCACATTATGCTCCTTTTCTTTCCTCTTCTTTTTTCATCTAGCATAGGGGCTTCCTTGGCTTCTTCTTCCTTAGTACCATCAATATCCTCTTCTTGATGTTCTCCTTGGCCTAGAGTGAGGGCCATTGGGGCATCAGCTTGATGTTCTTCTTTATCATCTTCATCTTCTTCTTCCTCCTATCCCCTTTCACCAAACCTCTCCTTAAGCTTCTTTACAAGCTTTTCTTTCTTTCTTATCATAGTGGTTGTCTTCAAATCAATTGTGATTTTTGTTTTGATTTCCTCAAAGTTTCTAAATGAGGTGGCACTCTTGTCAACTTCAACTACCAGTAAAGTTGTAATAGCTATAGATACCTCATCTACATTGACTTCATAAGGAAAGGGCTTTGACCATCTGATCCTAGGTATGGATACTTGTACATATGTGTAATCTGCATCAAATACAAAGAAAATATCATTGTAGTATAATTCAACTAGTGATATAGGAATCCTTAGCCTCTGTTTCATAGACTTCTTGAAATCTTCAAAGTAGCTTTTCATTACTATTTCAAAATTGTCTCCAAGCTAATCAATTAGATCTACAATCTATAATGTCATTAGCCTATTGGTCTCCCACACTATTTGACCAAATGTTGGAAAAGTGTTCTAGACATAGAAGAATATATGGACAAGTATTGAACCAAATTTTCAATGTGCACTCTTTGTCTTTCTTATGGCCTCTAAGTTTTGTAAAAGTTATTGAAGTTGCAACTCAACAAGATCATAAGTGTGATGTTTTTTCACTACCTTGCATCCCAAATCCATAGCCATGCAAGATAAATTGTTAAATGTTGTTGATTGAAAGAACTTGTGAGAAATTAATATCACTGCAAATTTAATTAGGATATTTGAAATTGTGTCTATGGACATCCCTCTCTTATTTCATATTGCTCCTATATTTCTCTCAATTATTTCCTTTGCATCACTCTACATAGTTTTAGACCTGTCTAGGGTTGGATACCCTAATATTAGTAGATGATCCTTTTGGTGATCTTAATGGGTCCATTTTCCAATGATATTAAATTATTATGAATATGGGTTAGAATAATATGCATCTAATCATTCTTAAAAACTTAAGGAATATTTAGGGCATGATTAACCCTTTTCATTCAAAAATCTTGTACTCTTCCCTCAAAAATCCATTATCACATAGTTTTATGTATACATCTCTTATTTACATGTCTTCAACTTCTCTTATCTTTCCACTATAGTAGCATATGACATCTTGTATCATTAAAAATTTTAGTGGTATCATCAATAGTGCACCAGAAGGGTTTCACTTACATGCTATCTTAGGAATAGCTTGGAAGGGTGGTTTTCTAAATTTATTACTATTTAATTTCACATTAAAATTTTATTTTCCTTCCTTCGTAACATTCGTAGAAGAGCTAGATGCCATTTTATGTAACTAGGGTTTGCAAAAACTCAAACAATGTAACTTGGAACTAGTGAAATACCTTTCAAATCTAACAAATGATAATGAGTAGTAGTTGAATCTAGTTTACAAACACTTCAATCTTTATGCTCAATTCACCTTGTGCTCTTCATTCTCTCTTTGATCTCTGATGAATGCAGATGAGTCATAAATTGACTATATAACCCTTGATATTTAGGAATATATGCTTAATTCTTATACAACTATAAGCTCGACTATCATAGGATTTCCCATTCACTTGACTTATGCATGACTTCCTCTATGCTCGGCAACCACAGAGAGCTCATCCATTAAAACATAATTCCATCACTTGGAAACAACTATGAAACCTTTCATGCTCGACAACAACATGAAAACCAAAACTATAGATTTCTTCCAAGTTCTAACCAATGTATTGCATCTTAATTCATGCATATGTTATCTTTCAGATCTTGGCTTCTTGGAACTGATGTATAATATAACTTTGAAATATCAGTCCTATGCATACCTTCATTTTCTTACTTGGGGGTAATGTGATCATCTAATCCATTGGATGAAATGACCTCATTTGAACTTGATGTGTTGTAATCTTAATTCTTCTTCTATTTCTTGTTCATCTATAATTTGACCTTATCATCATTGGCCTTTTCTTTTCCTTGTTTCCATTACTTAGTCCTGGTGATCAAGTTGGATAGTTTCTACTAATATGACCAATCTTCAAATAGTTAAAGCATGTAGTCTCACTCAACCATCTATTGTAGTTACCTCTAAAGTGTGTTCTAATGTAATTCTTAGGAACATGTCCATATTCTTGACAATAGTGACAATTGTACCTTGTGTTATAATCCCAATTGTAGGATTTTCCATTTTTTATACCTTTGTTTGTTTGTTTGATGTCCACTTAGCATTAGATCTACATTCATATGCTTTATGTCCATACTTCTAACAATTATGGAAATATCCTTCAAAAAAAATTGTGCTTAAGTTTTTGTTCCTACATTCATGTGCTTGATGTCCTTTCTTGTTGCACTTATGAAAGTAACCCTTGATGTAGTGCCTCTTGTGTTTGCAATCTATACCTTGTGTAAATCTGATTTGAGAGATGATACTCTTTTTATATGTACTTTGAGATGCCTTGAGGGTCAAATGTTGTACTTTGATTCAGTACCATAGATGCTTTACTACAATGTTGTTGAGTTTATCATATTTGCATGTTGATGCCAGTTTGAGATGATAGTAGATCTCTAATGATATTTGATTATCTGGTATTTGGATACATGTTTTCTAATTATGTCATGTGATGGATTTTATGCTATGGTTATTTACTTCATTCTTATCTCATTATGCTTTATACAAATTTGAGTAATTTAATCTTTAATTCATTATTGCTTTAGGTATGATATTATATGCAATTGTACTTGATTGTATGTTTTAGTTTGCAAGAATTATATCCCTGGTAGTGGCACATGGAGTTAGTGATTCAGCTATTCATATTTTACCAATGTCATCCCTATATGGTTGACATATCCTTATTTTAATTATTTTAAATTAAACCATTCGGTTATTATTAAATACAAACTCATCTACATTATGTGATTAGACTAGTGAGTGTGTCTAGGTAACAACACAAATCTGTGTCACCCTTTTGTAAAGGAAAAGGCTAACAAAAGTATAACTATTCACCTTCAATGATATAAAATTGCTATTATTATTTTGAATTTGAAAATGAAGTAAACTAATGAAATGTATAGAAATGGATGAATTTTAGGATATGATTTTTAATAATTATTTGGAATAAGAATTGATATATCTTCCTAATTTTTTAAGTGCTGAAAAACATTGAAAATTAGGGGTCTACTTCCCACCACAAAACTATATGCAAATAAAATTATTTCCCTTTGATCTGAGGCTATGTTATATATAACATATATATCTAGAACAATCAAAAATAAAAATCAGCTTTAGAACTATATTTTATCTTTTATAAGGATCAAAGTTTCAACTCACCTGAAATCGATAGTTTTCATCTCCCACCACATTTTTCAAAACAAATCTATTCTAACCAAGAGAAAAACTATACATTCTAGAAGAGGACTCTCTCCTCTAGAACATCATATAAATTTTAGATTCTTTTGATATGATTTAATAATTTATTTTTTTGTCAAAACTAATATCTTTTTGAGTATTAAAATATGTGGTTGTGGAATTTTTTAGTTTCAATAGACTATATCTAATTAAAACACTATAAACTCTACATGAGAATATTCTTGACTTTGAGCTCTATAAAATGACGTTTATATGTTGTTAAAAAAATATCATAAAAAATAGTAAGAGTTATTGAAAAACCACTTTTTTGAAATAATTTTATTTCTTTAGTAATTGGATATAAACTAGTATAAAACATGCATTTAATAGAAATTTTGAATTGCAAAAGTGTGAGACCATATATAACTTAGCTAGAATATTTATCTAGATCATATATTCTTTTTAAAATGAATTTTAGATAGAAATACTCAAATTTAGTCATTTTAATGAGTCGGCCTGAAAGGTGATATAGCTTCATACTTTTACATGTCTGTACATTTAGAGGTCTGCATTGTTGCAAAACTTGTTAAGTGATTTTCTATTATTTTGGGTTTTTGGGCTTAAAATCTTATTGGATTTCATTTCTAGCAGCTTTTCCTTAGGTGAATTCTCGTTACAAGGAATAACCTATTTTCATTTGGGTCGATTAGAAGTCTAGCTAGTCTAACTAGCTATTTTCCTAATCAACTATTGACTCGAAAAGTGAATATGTATTGAAAAATGGATTTGTATTTTCACTTTTAAATTTTGAAAATTTGAAATTGGAGAGCTTTTTTGAAATCCTCTTCCTGAAGGATTGAATTTTTGTTCATTTTGAGAGCTATGAGCATGAGATTTTCACAAGATTAGTCTCATTAGATCTGGCTTAGGGAGAGCTTTCTTTGTTGTCACTTTCAGCAATATCTACGAGTTATTTATTTTATCGGCCTAATTTTGATTTGTGCCCATTTTTTTGTCAAGTGGGGCTTTCTAGTTTTCTTGTTTTTGTTTTTTTTTAGCTTCTATTTTTGGTAGTAGATTGTTAGGAGCCTAAAAACTAGAGTTCCCCTCCCTTTCTATTTGCTAGTTTTTTCTGGTTGGTCAGTTATGAATATTTTCCTTATTTTTGGGATGGGGGTTTAGGGTTTTGCACTATTATACTAGCCATTTTTCATATAGTTTCTAAACCCAAATATTATTGGGTTTTTAGGGTTTTTGTACTAAAGGATCTAATGGTTTTTAATTTTGAAGTTTCCAATTTTTGGGGGTTTTTACCTCATTTTTTCGCCACCCTATTTTCTTGGCTTTTCTTGTCATGAGTTTGGTCATGGACCTGGACTATTTGTTTAGATTTCAATTAGACCTTGAGTGCACTTTTTATGTTGCATTGGGATGCATGCCGCATCCATCCTCCTGAGTCTATTTTTGGTCAAGTGACTTTTTGCATTGTGTTCTCATCTAGTCCTTATGTTATGATGTTCATGATGGTGGTGCACCACACAAGAGTATGTGCGCGTACATTTATTGACTAGCTTGTGAGTCTCAATCTTTCATGGTACTTCCAGAAGTTATGATCATTAGGATTGGGTTGGGAATTTTCATTCCTATGAGCACTCATCATTGGATGAGCATGGTTAGGGTAGGGTAGCATATGGAGGGGCCTTCTATCTGGCAACCTAGTGACCTTGTCCCATAGGGTTGGAAAAGGAAATTTTAATTAAGTGATAACTAAAGAAATCACTAGGTGGTAATAAAACTTAAGATAATAAAATTTGTGTGTGTAGGGCCCTCTGTTGAGGATTTGAAATGCACGGTCTGAGCTTGGGCTTGTTGATGCCAAGAAACTCTCCATGATGTCAACCCCTACTTAGTAGCCCACTATGTATCTGACTAGGACCTGTAGTTTATGCATTATCTGTGTCTTGATTTCTATCATCATATTGTTTGGTGTGTGTGTTTGTGGTTGGATCATTATCTCCATCAGCATGGTAGGAATGGTCCTATGGGTTCCACATGGTTGGGAGGTGTAGCTACCTATACCACTACTAGAGACTAGTGTACAAAGATGGTCTATTGTCCTAGTGCGACCATTATTTGATATTTTCACTTCGTACTTTGGGTGCTAGAGAATTTTTTCTTGTGATTTATGCTTTCATTAGAATGCTTTTATATAATGTTTAGATGGTGTTGTTTATTGATGCATTTTCTTATTACAATGACTAGCATATGATAGATGATATTATCCATATTTGTTGGATTATCTTATGATTTACTTCTAGCATGTTAGATTTTCTTTTGCTTATGTTGTAGAATGTTTTAGTAGTGACATACTTATATGATAGTACCAATGATTTGATTGATAGCTTGGGATGTTATGTATGGGGGACGGCTAGGGCCCATGATAGTCTTATGATGCAATCATGGTTGGGAGGAACCACATACTTAGTTTGGTTGTACTATTCATTGCAATGTTATTTCTATTATTATGATTTTTTTTGGTACAATGTGATGTTTCCTTTCATACTTTCCCTTCATTGATGGTTAGATGGTTAGATTGTGTTTCCACCATTCAGTATTGTGTTTGAGTGTTTACACCTCAAATTATGGATCCACTACTCCCTGGTGTGGAGGTTCTATACTCCATTTGACTCTTTAGTTTGTCCTTAGGAAATTTTCTTGCATTTCTTGGGTGATCATGTATTAGCATGGGACAATACGATAAAGTGTTGCACACCTAATAGAGATATGTTGTGTGTTTCTTGATTGTATCACGTGTCTTTTAGAGGAATGTCATGTGATACATTCCAATATCACACCCCCATTGAATGAGTGTCATTTGATACTTGTAAAGTATCACATGCTCTTGAGAGGAGTATCACCAAAACCCTAAAAGTTTCACACCCCTTCTTGAGAAGGGTCATATGATATTGGAAAGTATTGCCCAATGTTGATTTAAAGTATTGCCTAGTATTTTCTAAAACTTATCCATGTGGATAGAAGACACTTTTTGGTAAGATCTAAACTTTTTTGGAAGTGTTTTGGCTACCCTCTTAGGTTCTCTTCAATCCTTTGGTGTCACATTTTGGATTCAAAATGTTTTGATTTGAATTTAGTTCTGTGTATTTTGTTGTTATTCATTTTGGTCAATAGTGGCATTTGGAGATCTATTAGTGTCTGGATGTTTGGTTAGTCTTTTATTGCAATCTTTGTAATCTACATATGTTTTATACCATGTTCATTCATACTTGTTCAAAAAAAATTGGCTTATATTTATCCTTGTTTCCAAGGATCTCTAAGTAGGGCATTACACTTGATTTTTTGCTTAGGGTTTTGATTTGCATTGTTGCTCCTACAAATATTGTTGTATGACCTAACTTTCCACAATTATGAAAAGTGGGTTTATAGTTCTTACCTTTGTTATTTCTTTGTTCACCACTTTTAGATGATTCTCCTTCTTTAGTACTGGTGTATCCTAATCCAAAAATATCATTATTGGATCTAGGAGATCTCATCAGTCTCTAAAAGTATTTGATGGCTTCACTAGGTTTGTTGAAAATTTCAACAAATTTATTTTCTGTTCTTAGTTCATTCCTTAGTTTTTCATTTTGTAACTTTAGGGTTATGATCTCAATGTTCTTTTTATTCAATTTATGAATTGTAATCATCAATAGATTCATTATATCTACTTGCATGTTAGCAATCCTTTGTACCTCTAATATATTCTTTTCTAGTCTATTGGTCTATGTTCTTTTGTTAACTTTAGTAATGAATTTTTCTTCCTCAAATTTATTTTTTTGCTTGGTCACCTCACACAATAGTACTAATTGAGCTTCTTGTTCTATCTCAACATTTATGGCCACTTTAGTTAGGGCACCATTCTTTTCCATTAGATCAGCAATTGTTGCATCAAACTCACTTGAGTTTTTATTTGTAAATAATTCAATAGTGTCTTCCTCTTAGTAATGAGTGTCATTTGGCTTAATAGCTATCTCTTTCCTTTCCTTAATGAACACTATAGTTCATCTCTTTCTTCCATGAGTTGGAGTAGGGCAAGATGGATTTCAATCTTCTAGTTCTCAATAGTCTTTTCAAACTTGTAGAATCTTCAAGATATTTTTTCAAAGCTATAAAGATTTCCATTCTAGAGAAAAAGGCTCGGATACCAATTTTTGGAAATAAAATTGGGAAAGTAAACTCTGAGAGGGAGGGTTTGTAATCAATACTTCAAAACTTTAACAATAAAATATTCACCACACATCCATATCATAGTTTAGCATGTAAACTAAAATAGATAACTACACATGTTCATCCATAGCATGAAACAAATAGCACATAACACAATAAATTTGTTACCCAAAAACCCTTCAATGAGAATGAAAAACTAGGGTGGGGATGACACCCACAAATATTCACTACTATAGTTGTAAACTTTATCCAATTAGGGTTATAATTGTTTGATCATAAACTATGATCTATCATGTGAAAGGTATGTCCTATTAAAGACTTACAAAGACTATTAAATCTTACCCTATTATAGGATTTCAACACCCTACTAAATGTGGTCCTTGTTAGAGGACTCTATATCACAATAATGTAACTACCCTAGTAAAGGATTTGTAAAAGCCTATTAAGACTACTTTGTTAAGAGATTTTATCTATATCACCTACTAAAATGATTCAGCACCATGATCCTTTATTTAGCACTCTAATACTAGATATCAAATCTCCTCTTTCTAAGTATATCCTTGATCCTCCTAATTAGATATGTTTGTTCTCCTTTAACTACTCTTCTCTATTCTCTCTAACTGATTCTACAAATTATATCTCTACCATATACTCCATAGTCACCATGAATGCTCTCTCTACACTTAGCATTCATCATTCTCTTCTAATACACACACAAAAACTCTTTAATATTTTACCTCCTTAAAAAGACTTAGGTGAGCTAGGGTTTTGGGAGGAATCAACAACTTTGATTCACCCATTTTGCCACTTAATACATCCCTTTTTATGATTGGTTGCATGTAGTGCATACCGATTCTCAATATAACCTAGTATATATCTTCTAGAATAATAAAACAATCCTTAAGTCATCCAAAAAATGGTTTACATAGGAGTTTGTGTCATTACATACAACTATTCCAAAAACTATTAACTTGGTACTTGAATGATTTGATGCTTAGCATTCAATATATCCTTAATGTTGTCACTCATCTCCTAAATGACTCGGCATCCTTTATTTTACTTGGTATCTAAATCACTCAGCATATATGACTTGCTTGGTACTTGAGTGACTCAACACATACCATCTTCTCAACACATATTGGTTCTCATCACCAACTATGTATATTGCTCAACATACACTTCTTACTTGGCATGCACATAGTTATGTTAAGTAATGACTTTAGTGTTTTTTCACCACCTTGTCAAAACCAAAATGAGATCAATAATCTCTCCCTTTAACATGAGTGGAAAAAACATCTTGTCATGCATATACAATCTAACTATGAGCATAACTCAAATAACCTATATACATTACTCAAGTCTTATACAAAATTACAAATTTAGCAAGACTAATGATATAACTATCATAGCTTATTATACCAAAATTTCATAACTCCCCTAAAGTTGATATTTCCTTCCTATAACTAAATTTTGTGCTCATGTTGAGTAAGTGCATGATCTTTTTGTATTCCCTATTTTTGCATGAGTACTCCCCCTAACTCAAAACTATACTATGTATTTGTCAATTTTCTTTCTGATTTATTTTCGCTCCCATTTTATTGCAAAAAAATTATAATCCCCCTTTTTTGACACTTATGTCATTTGGGTGGTACACTGATAGTGTGTTTATCCAAACATGTTTAGTGGACCTCCATGATTATTTTCAATGTTGCATCCTAGTTGTTACATGCTACCTCTAGAGATTGATATTGAAAATCTAGCTGGGCAACAAGGTCAACTAGTTCATCATCTGTTTAAAGATGATTCTCTTTCTTTGTCAATATTTTAGCGACGACTAGTTCCTTATGAAATAATTCCATACGTGGGGTCAACATGGAATAAATGCTAGTCCCTTATGTTTGCATCTTATGATTGTAGTGTGGCTAGCTTACCTTGAGTAGATAGTAGTCTTTAAAAATGAGTTTGGCTTTGACCAGGAGATAATTTCAATGTTGAACCTAGGAGCTATAGATCTCCTTGCAGTGGGTCAATAGCCCTATCTACTTATTGTGTGAATAAATTCACATAAAAAATCTTTGTGTAAAGAGAAAAGATATTCTCCAACACCTTTTTCACATCCTCCATTTTAGTTTCTAAGTCAACCTATCTTAGCACAATAACACTAGAAATTTTTTCAATAACTTTAGAGTGAAACTTCTTTTTAGACCATTCAAGAAGTTTAACATTGTAATCTAGGTCTTCATCCCTAATTTGATCAACAATGTTGACTAGTTACTCAATAATTTGTTTTTCCTCACTTGGACTTTGGAAGATTAAATACATTAAGAAATATCTCTTTGATATCATGAAGCACTTGTTTCTACTTATGCTTTCAATTAAGAAACTCTTGTTGTTTCTTCCTTTCCAAAACTTCCTATAGAATTCTCATTTGTTCTATGGTGATTGTTGCAAGATCAAAATTTGGTAGTTCAATCACCTCATCTAATCTTACATCTCCATAAGATGTATCTTTAACATACTTTGATGTACTAGGAGGAGGCCTTTATATTTGTAAACGTGTAGCATCTATACATAGTCATTGAAATTTTGACTATTAAGAGGTGATACAAAAACTAGTAGGGTAACCAAGGTCTATATGAAAATTTGTTCCTTTGGCTTAGTAGTCAAAACTCTCTTCAGTCCTATCTGTCTCCTTCTCTTTGTTGTCATCTTCATCTTACACTTGTGAGAAATGTGTAGGGATGACTTCCTGGCCTATGTGGAATTCTATCCCATCCTTCTCAATAGTTAATATTTCTTGTATTGAAGGACTTTCCACTAATGTGTTGATATTTGGTGTCACTATATGCTTCACCTAATATACCACAATTGGCATTTCAATTTATGTGTTAGTTGTGACACTTTCCTATTCTTTGTCTCCTATAGATTGAAGGGGCACATTGGATGTTTTTTATGATTCCTCCCCTAGAGATGCCAATTGTACCTTCTTAGTCTCCTCTTGAATTTATTCAAGTATTTTTTCATCATTTCCTTATCCAAAGAAAGCATTACTCTAGCAAGCATAGCCTCCCTAAAATTTCTTTCTATTGTCAAACTATACTAGCACTTCTATCAACTCAGTCATAAAGACTCTTTGGTAATGAGTTGTCAATATTTATAGGTGTAGTCTAAAATATAGCCATCATTTCATATATTTATTTGTCCACCTTATTTTGATTAATCTCTCCTAACTTATCAAATACAACATCTGCAAAACTAGACAAATTTGCATTATTCTTAACATTTTCACACAAGTTGTCTATATCTAGTGAGGGATTGTGGCTTACCACTTGAAATTGATTGATCTCATCTGATTCTACCTTCTCCTCATCTGACTCAACTACTGCAGTGTATTTCCTCTATGCATGTCTTCTTTGCAGGTTAGCTTAGCTCTGTTGAGGCAATAGTCCTCTTTATTTTTCCTTTATCTACCTCCTTTACATTCTTGGTGGCTTCCCTTGTGTTAGATCTGGTAGTAGGTACTACTATCTTCTATTGTAAAAGTTTTAGAAGCTTCTTCTTTGGTTTCTCCACTTTAGAATCCTTTTCTTTCCTCTTCTTCTTTTCAATTGGCTTAGGTGCATGCTTAGCTTCTTCTTCCTCAACACCTTCAATATTCTCCGAGCTTGATCTTCTCCTTGGCCTAGAGTGAGTGCCAATGGGGTTTCATCTTGATTCTATTCTTTATCATCTGCATCTTTTTCTTACTCATCTCCCCCTTCACCAAATCTCTCATTAAGCTTCTTCATAGGCTTATTTTTCTTTCTTATCATAGTAGCTATCTTCAAATAAATTATGATTCTTTATTTGGCTTCCTCATAATTTCCAAATGAGGTGGAACTCTTGTCAACTTCCTCCATGAGTAAAGCTATAATAGCTATAGATGCCTCATCTACATTGACTTCATAAGGAAAGGGCTTCATCCATCTAACCCTTGGTATGGTTGCATGTACATATGTGTAATCTACATCAACTAGAAAGTAAACATCATTTTAGTAATTTTCAACTAGTGATACAAGAATCCTTAGTCTCTATTTAATAGACTTCTTGAAACCTTCAAAGTAGCTTGTCATTACTGTGTCAAAATTGTCTCCAAGCTTATCTATTCTTCAATCTATAATGTCACTAGCCTATTGGTCTCCCACACTATTTGACCAAATGTTGGAAAAGTGTTCTACACATAGAAGAATACACAGACAAGTAGTGAACCAAATTTGAATTATGCACTATTTTTCTCTCTTATGGCCTCCAAGATATCTGATAACTACTAAAGTTGCAACTTGTCAAGGTCATAAGTGTGATCTTTCTTCATTACCTTGTATCTTAAATCCATAGCCATGCAAGATACACTATTAATTCTTCTCAATTCAAAGAACTTGTGAGAAATTAATCTCACTACAAGGTCAATTAGGAGATCTAAAATTGTGTCTATGGACATCACTCTCTCATTCCATACTACCCCTCCATTTCTCTCAATTCTTTTGTTTACATCACTCTACATAGTTTTAGGTCAAAATAATCAGTGGACAATCCTTTTGGTGATCTTAATGGATCTATTTTCCAACCAAATGAAATTGTTATGAATATGGCTTAGAAAAATGTGTATCTAATTGTTCTTAAAAGCTTGAGGAAAATATAGGGCACAATTTAGCCCTTTCCATTTAACAATATTGTACTCTTCCCTCAAAACTCCATTATCATATAGTTTATTGTATGAATCTCTTATTTCCATGTCTCTAAATTCTCCTATCTTTCTAGTGTAGCAACATTTGACATCTTGCATCATTAAAAATTTTGGTGGTATCATTGATAGTGCACTAGAAGGGTCTCCATTATATGCTAAATGTGAAATCAATTTCACATTAAAAACTTATTTTCCTTCCTTCCTAACATTTGCAAAAGAGACAAACTCCATTTTATGTAAATAGGGTTTGTGAAAATTCAAACAGTGTAACTCAACACTAGTGAAATACCTTAAAATTTTGACAAATGACAATGACTATCAACTGAATCCAATTTATAAACACTCAAATTTTCTCCTTAGTTTTCCTTGTTCTCTTCATTCTCTCTTTCATCTATGAGGAATACAAATGATTAAAAAATTGACTATATAACCCTTGATATTTGGTAATTAATGCTTAATGCTTATACAACTATAAGCTTGACTATCATAGGATTTCCCACTCACTCAACTTATACATGATTACCACTATGCTCAGCAACCATAGTGAGCTTCACCATTATTATCATAATTCCATCACTCAACAACAACTATGAAACGTTTCATGTTGGGAAACAACATGGAAAAAAAAACTATAGGTTTCTTTCAAGTTCTAACCAATACATTGCATCTTAATTCAAGCATATGTTATCTTTTTAGATCTTAGATTCTTGGAACTAATGTATAGTATAACTTTTAAAATCAATCCCACACATACCTTTTGATTTCTTAGTTGGGGGTGATGTGATCATCTAATCCATTAGATGAAGTGACCTCATCTGAACTTGATGTTCTGGAATCTTCCTTCTTCTTCCATGTCTTTTTCCTCTGAACTTTGACCTTCTCATCATTGGCCTTTTTTTTGGCTTTATTTTTTCCATTACTGAGCACTAGTGATTGTGTTGGACACTTTCTACTAATATGACCAGTATTCAAACATTTAAAGCATGCAATGTCACTCAACCATCTATTGTAGTATCCTTTGAATTGTTTTCTAATGAAATTCTCAAGAACATGTCCATATTCTTGTCAATAGTGACAATTGTACCTTGTGTTATAATCCTATTTGTAGGATTTTCCATTTTTTTGTACCTTTGTCTACTTGTTTGATGTCCATTTGGCATTAGATCTATATTCATATGATTTTTTTCCATACTTCTAACAATTGTGGCAATATCCTTCAAATATTTGTGTGCTTAAGGCCTTGGTCCTACATTCATGTGCTTGATGTCCTTTCTTGTTTCACTTATAACAGTCACCATTGAATTTCTACTTAGGGTTCTAATTTGCATTTTTTTCCCACAAACATTTGTTGTATGATTTAACTTTACAACAATTAAGACAAGTGGATTTTTAGTTCTTACAATTGTGTTTTCTTTGTTCACCACTTTTAGATGATTCTCCTTCCTCAATATTGGTGTATCCTAATCTAGTAATATCATTGTTAAATCTAGGAAATTTCATCAGTCTCTCAAAGTATATGATGGATTCACTAGTTTTGTTGAATCTTTCAACAAATTCCTTTTATTTTCTCAATTCATTCCTCAATTGTTCATTTTGTGACTTCAAGATTGTGATCTCAGCATCCTTGCCATTCAATTCATGATTTTCAATCATCAATCGATTCATTGTATCTAGTTGCATGTTAGCAATCCTTTGTACCTTTGATGTCTTCTCTCCATTTCTCTTAGTTAGTGTTCTTTTCTCATCTTCAATCATGACTTTGTCTTCCTCAACCTTCTATTTTTTCTCATTCACCTCACATAGCAATACTAATTGGATGTCTTGTCCTTTTTAAAAAAAATTGACCTCTTCAGTTAGGGCACCATTCTTTTCCATCAGATTTGTGATTATTGCACCAAACTCACTTGAGTTTCCATTTTCAAATAATTTAGTAGTGTCTTCCTCTTGGTAATGAGTGTCTCCCTCTTTCTTTCATGAGTTGGAGTAGGGAAAGATGGATTTCAATCTTCTAGTTCTCAATAGTCTTTTGCAACTTATAGAATTTCATCTTCAAGATATTTCCTCAAAGTTGTAAAACTTTCCTTTCCAGAGAACAAGGGTATGATGTCAATTTTTGTAAAAAACAATGAGAAAGTAAACTCTGCGAGGGTGGGGGTGTGAATCAATACTTCAAAACTTTAACCATAAAATATCCACCACACATCCATCTCATAGTCTAGCATGTAAACTAAAATAGCTAACTACACATGTTCATCCATAGCATGAAACAAATAGCACAAAAAACAATAAATTTGTTATCAAGAAACCTTTTAATGAGAAGGCAAAGCTAAACACCCATAAATATTCATTACTGCAGTTGTAAATTTTGTCCAAATAAGTTTATACCCTGCTAAAAGTGTGCCTTGTTAGAGGACTTTAATTTATAATAAAGTAAGCACCTTATTACAGGATTTACAAAAGCCTATTAAAACTACTCTATTAAGAGATTTTCTTTGTATCACCTATTAAAATGATTCAGCATCATGATCCTTCAGTTAGCACTCTACTACAAGATATCAAATCTCCTCTTTCAAAGTATATCCTTGATCCTCCTAATCAAATATGTGTCCTCTCTCCTTTAACTACTCTGCTCTGTTCTCTCTAACTGATTATACAACTCATATCTTTGTTATAAACTCCATAGTCACCATGAATGCTTTGGCTCTACACTTAGCATTTTTCCTTCTCTTCTCATTTACACACACAAACTCTTTAGTGTTTTCCCTTCTCAAGAAGGCTTGGGTGAGCTAGGGTTAGGTAGGAATCAACAACTTTGATTCACCCATTTTGCAACATCTCTTTTTCTAATTGGTTGCATGTATTGCATACAGATTCTCAATATACCCTAGTATATATCTTCTAGGATAATAAAACAATCCTTAAGTCAGCCCAAAAATGGTTTACATAGGACTTTGTGTCATTAAATACAAATATTCCAAAAAATGTTAACTCAACACTTGAAAGCTCTAATCCTTGACATTCACTGTATCCTTAATGTTGTCACTCGGCATATATGACTTGCTTGGCACTTGAGTGACTCAACACATACCATCTTCTCAGTAGATACTAGTGCTTGTCACTAACTATGTATATTTCTTAGCATACACTACTTACTTGACATGCACATAGTTATGTTAAGTAATGACTTAAGTGTTTTTTCACTACCTTCTCAAAACCAAGATGAGATCAGAAATCTTCGCCTTTGACATGAGTGGTCAAAACATTTTTTCATGCATATACAACCTAACTATGAGCATAACCCAAATAACTTGAATACATTACCTGGGTCTTATAAAAAATTACAAAATTTGCAAGACTAGTGACATAACTATCATAGCTTATTGAACAAAAAATTCATAACTCCCTTTGAGTTGATATTTCCTTTCTATAACTGAATTTTGTACTCCTATTGATGAGGGCACAACCTAAGACAAAATGAACACAACAAGAAAAGGGGAATATTATTATCAGAAGTGATATGCTATTATATTAAATACAATGAAAATAGACTCAATCACATGCCCTAGGGGCTTATAATGTTGTTTGATTTTGGAGAAAAGCACTCCTCACAATACCTTCTCCCAAACTCAACCAAAAAATTGCATTCACAATTCTAGAAATGACCTTAAGTAACTCGAATTATATTTAGGGTTAGGAATTCATTTTAGAATATGCAATTTTGCATCCATAGCCAAAATAGAAGGTTCTAGAAAACACATCAAAAGTTAGTGCAAAATTAGAAGAATCTAGAAATGGTAGTCTAACTTCTGAGAGGCATAACTTTTGACCTAGGACTCCAATTAACAAATTAAACTTACATTTTTGGAAAGCTCTCCAAGGGTAAAGCTTTTCCTCATTTTTTTGGCCTATACGAGGCTATTTAGTGCCTCAAATCTAACTTTGAAGTGCTCTTAGGGGGTCTCTAGGCAACTTAAAACTACAATAACTTTCAAACCCTAAAGCCTTTTGACTTGATTCTTTTTATAGATTGCTTTAAATTACAAGTATAATCATCCCTCCAACTTACGCCCTCTAACTCATCATTCTAGCTTAATTACAAAATAGCCTATTTTATACATTGGCACATATTCCAAGATTCTAAAATCACTAACCCTTTAGTGCCTCAAATCTAACTTTGAAGCACTCTTAGGGGGTCTCTAGGTAACTTAAAACTACAATAACTTTCAAATCATAAAGTTTTTTGATCTAATTCTTCTTCTAAAGTGCTTTAAATTACAAGTATAATAATCTCTCCAAATTACACCCTTAACTCATCATAATTATGGCTCAATTACAAAATAACCTATTTTTGCATTGGCAAATATCCCAAGGTGCTCAAAAACACTAACCTAGAAAACTAATAGTGGAACTACGAGAGTTGGAATCTCCATTTGACCCAAATGGGTGTCTAGAAATAAAAAGACATTAAAAAAACTAACACTAAGCATACTTTTAGGTGATATGAGATTTCCCTTACACCATTAGATGCTCCTACATTAGACACCCAGGGCAAATTGAAAAGTGACCCTATCACTTTATAGCTAGTAGAGGAAAACCCAAATGGGTAACCTTCACCATAGATATCCAAGTTGAATCTTCCACTGGCCATCCTTTCCATTTCACTATGCATTCTTCATACTACATGTTTCTGGTACTCCAACCAACACAACTATTTAGAATTTCTGCAATCACTTCCTTCTCATAAGTAGGAATTGGACATGGCTCTGACATCAACTCCTCCTTTGCATCATCATCATGATATTCTATTAAGTCTTTAATATTGAAAATAGGGGAAATGTGAATGCCATCTGGAAACTCCACCTCATATGCATTTCCTAAATCATGTTTCTTCAAAATTTTGTAGGGACCAAATTTCTTCATCTTTACCTTGTTGTAGGTACTCACTGGAAATCACTCCTCCCTAAAGTATATCATAACTAGATCCCCAACTTGGAACTTCTTATGTCTCCTCTTTTAATCTACTCTAGTCTTATACTGCAGGTTCATCTTGGCAATATGTGCATATACCTCCTCATATAGGTTCTTGAAATATTTAGCAAAGTCTTTTGCCTCAACACTTTTCCTCTCTCCTTTCTCCATCTTCCTCAACTTTGGTGTAGTCCTTGGACTACTCCCATACACAATTTGGAATAGTGATCTATTAGTACTCCTATTCATAGAATTATTGTAAGAAAATTATGCTTGCGGTGGAATCAAATCCCATCCCTTGGGCTTATCTCCTACTAAGAACCTCAATAAATTTCCTAGACTTCTATTCACTACTTCTATTTGTCCATCAGTCTACGGATGATGTGCAAAAGAAAACTTCAATTCTATCTTCAATTTCTTCAGCAAAGCCCTCTAGAAATACCCAAAAAAATTAGTATCTCTATCAAAAAAAACAAATTTTGGGAGACCATGTAGACTCACCACCTCTCTCAAAAACAAATTTGCAATATGCACTGTATAATGAGTCTTGTGGCATGGAATGAAATGTGCCATCTTGGAGAACCTATCAACTAACACAAATATTGAGTCATTACCCCTTTGTGTCCTTAGCAATCCAAGAACAAAATCCATTATTATGTCCTTCCAAGGCTTCAATGGAATAGGAAATGGTTGATAGAGTATATTATTTTGACTAAATCCTTTGGTTGTTTGACATACTCAACAACTCTGTTCAAACTTCTTCACATCTTGTGACAATTGATGCCAAAAATAACATTCACTAATAATGGCAATGGTCTTATCTCAACCAAAGTGTCCTACCATCCCTCCACTGTGTTTCTCCTTGATCAAGTTCTCCCTCATAGAACTCCTTGGAATACAAAATTGACTACCCTTGAACAACATACCATCCTGAATCATGTAATCTAGCCACTAGTCCTGTCTAGAGTAACAGGTTCTTTAGAAGCCTTCCAAGCCTCTACAAAGTCAAGGTTCTTAGGGTATAGATTCTTGAGTTCATCAAACCCAACCACTTCAACTTGCATTTCTGTCAGCAACAACTATCTACTACTTAATGCATCTGCAACCCTATTAGACCTTACATTTCTATGTTTCAATACAAATTTATAGCTTTGCATGAACTCTATCCATTTCAAATGTCTCTGATTAAATTTACCTTGGCTATTTAGGTGTTGCAATGCTTGATGATCAATATAGAAGATAATTTCTTTTGGAAAAATATAATGTCTTCATTTACTTAAGGCTTGAACTATTTCATAGAACTCTTGATCATAAATAGAATACTTCTTCTTTGCATCATTCAATTTTTCACTAAAATAAGCAATAGGTTTACCTTCTTGGCTCGACACAACACCAATAGCACTACCACTAGCATCACAATCCACCTGGAATAGTTTGCTAAAATTAGGAAGTGTCAATGCAGGTTGCTTTCCCACCTTCTTCTTTAACAATTTAGAACTCCTTGTAGCTCCTAGAGTCTACTTGAACTTTTTTCTATCCCCCCTCATTGTTTTAGTTAGGGGTGCACATATACTATTGAAATTCCTAATGAACTTCCTGTAAAAACTAGCTAGACCTTGGAGTAGGCCATTCTAAGATTACCTTCAACTTCTCTAGGTCCATTTTGAGACCTTCAACTAATACAAAAAACCCCAAATAGACTAACTCCCTTTTGACAAAGTTACACGTCTTCAAATTAATCAACAATTTCTCTTCTCTAAACTTTTCAAGGACACTAAAAATGTGCAATAAATGTTCATCCAATGACTTACTAAAAATGAAAATATCATCTAGATAGACAATAACAAATATTCCCAAAAATTTCTTTAGAACCTCATTCATAAGCCACATAAAGGTGCTTGGTTCATTGGTCAGTCCAAAGGGCATGACTAACCACTCATATAGACCTTCCTTGGTCTTGAATGCAATCTTCCACTCATCTCCCTCTTGTATCTATATCTAGTGATAGCCACTCTTGAGATCTATCTTTGTGAAGTACTAAGCTCCACTCAAACAGTGCAAAAGATTATCCATCCTTGGCAAAGGAAAGCAGTACTTGATGGTTATTTCATTTATAGCCCAATAGTCTATACACACTCTCCACTCTAAATCCTTCTCTGGTGCTAGCACTGTAAGTACTACACATGGACACAGGCTCACTTGAATCAAACCTTTCTTCAACAGATCTTGAAATTTTATATTTAGGTCCCTAGTCTCAGTAGGATTCATCCTATGAGCAGCCTTGTTAGGAAAACTAGATCAAGGGACTAAATCTATTTGATGACTGATTTTCCTTATTGGCGGCAACCCTTCTAAAACATTATCAAAGATAACATGTCCATACTCACTTAGTAGACCCCAAACTTCAAGTGAAACTTCACTACTACCTTCCTTATCCTTTTTATGAATTAAAGCATAACACATATGCTGATATTTTATGTCATCCATAAATGTTCTTCCATTGACAAGACATACCCTAGCACTAATGCATACCTTTTCACCCTCTTTTATCAAGGGCTTCAACTTGTCGTGAACTTTATCCTTTGTCAAAGAGTATGTATTTGCATGACCATCATGTATAGCATGCCTATAAAACTTCTATGACCTTCCCAATAATAAATGGTAGAAATCCATTGGGATGATGTCATAGAGAGCCTTGTCATGGTAACTCCCAATCTTGAACTTTAACAAACATTGCTCACTAACCAAGACCTTATGATCACCTTGCACCCAAGAAATTTAATAGGGATGGGGATGTTTCTCCCTCTTGGGCTTTAATTTTGAGACCATTTCTTTTAACACCAAGTTTTTAGTTCTCCCACCATCAACAATCACATCACAACATTTACCCTCACACTTGCACCTAGTATGAATCAAACTCCTCCTTTGTCCAAGTTCAGTGGCATATCTCATCAAGACCCTTTCATTAACTAGAACCTTTTGTCATTTTGCATCCTCTAAATGTGATGATTTTTTATCATTATCCACATGAGCAGCACTTGGTTGACCATTAGCTCTCCTATCTATCATTCCTTGGCATTGAGGGCATTCATAGGCATGATGACTTTCTCCATTGCAATGAAAATAGGTACTAAGGAAGCCTCCCCTTCCTAAACCTTGTCCACATCCTCTACCTCTTCCTCTCTAATCTCCAAAGTTTTGATCATAGGAGTGGTTGAAACCCTCATTCCTATGGTTTCGACTGATACCCACATCTTTATTTTTCTCCTAGTTCTCATTTTGGCCTCCAAATGACCTACCACTACCCCTTCCTCCTTGACTGTGCCCTCTTTGCCTTCCATCAAATTTTTTTTTTAACTTCCTCTTGACTCACAAGGAAAATTGGTATGCCTCTTCAATACTAGTCATTCTAACTAGACTTAACTCCTTTTAAATGTTAGGTCTTAACCCATTAAGGTAATGGGACACCTTCTCCTTGTTTGCTTCTACATGCCTCACCCTAATAAGGACTCAGTAAAACTCCTCTATGTATTCCTGGATAGATTTTCCTACTTTCTTTAACCCTTGCATCTTCTTGAACAAATCAAGCTTGTAACCAACAAGAATGAACTGCTTCTTTAGTTTTTCCACCATGTGATCCCATCTTGTGATTTTCTCCTTTCCTCTTCTATTTCTTTCCAACTAAACCTCTTGCCACCAAATTTTTTCATGGAATTAATTTTTTTCCTTTGCAAACTTAACCTTATCAAGGTCTCCAATATTCCTCTAGCTCATTGATCTAGTCAATCAACTCATCCTAGTTTAGATTTCTTGAAAACATGTCAATGTCAATTTTAGGTCTTTTTCCTAGTTTTGTAATGGCCATAAAAAAATTCTCCCCCACCTGGTTTAGGACTTCTCTATCTCCTTCCCCTTCCTACACAATATTTCATTCTACTTCATTTTCCTCCTCACCTTCGTCACCTATGACAATATTCATTCCTCTATGGATCTCCTCTTGCAATGCTTGAACTTGTCTTTGAAGGGCTCTAACCTCAAGAGGAACAACTCTTTCCCTTCCACTACACTCCCTTCATGGAGGCATCTTTATACTATATCAAATCCCACAACTACATAGTCTTAGTGCAAATTTCCTCATAGTCACCACTCTATCTACACACTCAAGAAAACTTGCTCTGATACAACTTGATGAGGGTACAACCCAAGACAAAATGAACACAACAGGAAAAGGGGAATATTATTGTCAAAAGTGATATGATATTACATTTAGTATAATGAAAATAGACTCAATCATGTACCCTAGGGCTTACAATGTTGTTTGATTTTGGAGAAAAACACTCCTCACATTACCTTCTCTCAAACTCCATCAAAAAATTGCATTTACAATGCCAAAAATGACCTTAAGTAACCCAAATTTGGTTTAGGGTTAGAAGAAAATTTTATAATATTCCATTTCACATCCACTACCAAAATATAAGGTTCTATAAAATATTTTAGAAGTCGGTGCAAAATTATAAGAATCTAGAAATGGTAGTCCAACTTTCGCAAGGCATAACTTTTGATTCAAACTCCAATTAATGAACCATTTATATTTTTAGAAAGATCTCTAAGTTCTCTAAAGAATTATAGAAAGCTTGGCTTGTCCAACTTTTTTTGGGCCTGTATGAGGCCATTTACTACCTCAAATCTAACTTTGAAGCACTCTTAGGGGATCTCCAGGCAACTAAACTGCAATAACTTTCAAACCATAAAGCCTTTGAACCTGATTATTTTTTTTGGAGTGCTTTAAATTACAAGTACAATCATCCGTCCAACTTACACCCTCTAACTCATAATAATAATGGCTCAATTACAAAATAAACTATTTTTTACATTGGCATATATCTCAAGGTTCTCAAAAACACTAACCCAAAAAACCAATAGTGGAACTATGAGAATTGGAATCTTTGTTTGACCCAAATGGATATCCAGAAATAAAAACACATTAAGTAGAAACTAACACTAAGCATTTTTGGGGTGATACAAGATTGCACTTACACCACTAGATGCTCTAGCATTGCCTATTGAGTAAGTGTGTGATCATTTTTTGTTCCCTTTTTCTACATGAGTACTATTCCTAACTCAAAATTGTACTATGCATTTGGCAATCTACTTTCTCATTCTTTTCCATTCCTATTTTATTGCAAAAACTTTATAATCCCTTTTTTTATACAATTATGTCATTTGGGTGGTACATTGATAGCGTGTTTATGCAAAAGTGTTTTGTGGACCTCCATGATTATTTTCAATGTTGCATCCTAGTTATTGAATGCTACCTTTAGAGATTTCTATTGAACATCTAGCTAAGCAATAAGGTGAGCTAGGCCATTATGTGTTGAAAGTCCATTATCTTTCTGCATCAATGTTTTAGTGAAGGCTAGTTCCTTATGCAATACTTCCATGTGTAGGGTCAAAATGGACTTGATACTAATCAAGGTAGCTCTTGTGTTTGCATCTTGTGTTTGTGGTGTGATTGGATACCTTGAGTAGATAGTAGTCTCCAAAAATGAGTCTTTCTTTGACTAGGGGATAATTTCAATGTTGAACCTATGAGTTGTAGATCTCCTTGTAGTCAGTAAATAGCCCTATATACTTCTTGTGTGAATAAATTCACATCACAAAGCTTTGTGTAAAGAGAAAACATATTCTAAAACACCTTTTTCACATTCTCCATTTTGGTTGCTAAGTAACCTATATTAGTGCAATAGCACTAGAAATCTTTTCAAGAACTTTAGAGTGAAACTTCTTTTCAGACTATTCTAGAAGTTTAACATTGTAATCTAGGTGTTCAACCTTGATCTTATCAACTATGTTGAATAGTTTCTCAATTATTTCTTTTTCCTCACTCGTCTCTAAAAGACTGAATGCATCAAGAAATATCTCTTTGATTTCATGAAGCACTTTCTTCTACTTATGCTATCGTTTAAGAAATTTTTGGTGTTTCTTCCTTTGAAGAACTTCTTGTGGAATGCTCATTTGTTCTATGGTGATTTTTGCAAAATCAAACTTTGGTGGTTCAATAGTGTCATCTATGCTTACATCTCCATAAGATGTTGTTGGAATTACAATAGTAAAGGTAAACTTCTGTGGGGGCGAGGAGGGGGTGGTAAATCAGAAGTTTTAATTTCTACCCATAAAAACTCTCACCACACATTCATCTCATACATTCTCTAAGTATACTAAAATACCATGTAAAGCATGTACATCTAAAACATGACAACAAGTAAACATTTACACATGTGTGACACCATATATGATTAGACAGAAACCCTCCAATGAGAAGGTAAAAATGGGGCGGGGATGACACCCACAAATCTTCACTACTATAGTAATAAAATGTATGTAATGAAGGTTACAATTTTTTATCATGAGACATGATCTACCCTATGAAAGGTCTACCCTGTTAAAGGCTTGCAAAGATTGTCAGGTCTCACCCTATTAAAAGATTTCAACACCCTATTAGAAGTGTGCCTTGTTAAAGGACTTCAACTCACAATTAAGTAAGTACCCTATTAAAGGATTTTAATACAACCTATTAGGACTGCTTTGTTAAGAGATTTAACTAAATCACTTGCTAGAATGACTTAGCAATGATCCTATGGTTAGCACTTGTTTTCCTGATGATAGATCACCTCTAAGCTAATGTATTCTTGATCCTTCTTAATTAGATGTCTCTTTGTTGTATACTTTCCTTTCCTTTATTCTCCTTTAATTGATTCTACAATGTAGTCTCAAATCACAACTCCTTAGCCACCATGAATGTTCTATTTGCACATGAAAACTTCTTTCTTAGCTCCTTCATACATCTTCTTTACATCATAGATATTTTATCATTTATCCTCCATAAGAAGACTTAGTTGACTTAGGGTTAGGTATGAATCAATAGATGTGATTCATCCATTTTTCTACTTAAATCATCCCTTTTTTTGATTGGTTGCATGTAATGCATTGGGAATCCAAATTAGGATTTATCCTTATCTCCAAATATCATAATTCAATCTTTAAGTCAACTTAAAAAATGGTTTACATAGTTGTTTGTGCTATTACAAACAACTATAAAAAAATTGTCTTACTCAGCATCTAAAGTCTCTAATGCTTGGCATATACTATTTTCTATACTCTGATTCAGCATCTGTATCACTTGGCATGCACTACTTACTTAGCTCTTGAATTACTTGGCATATACTATCTACTCAACACTTGAGTGAATTGACACATGAGTGGCTTGGTACTCACTATGGACTTAGCAAGCTATATTATATACATGTTGTGCTCGACATGTACTACTTATTGGACATGAACTAAGTAAATGACTAAAGTACATAGACACTCACTTCTCAAAATTGATCTAAGATCAATAATATCCCCCTTTGACATGAGTGTTAAAAAGACTTGGTCATGCATTAATATCCTTTATTCTTATGAGCATAACATATCTCTTATTCAGCTTATATACAAAACTTCAAAATTTTAAAATTTGCTAACAACTTGTACCTCAAAATTTGATAACTCCCCCTAAGTTGATAGGTCTATTTTGTATCCAAAATTTTGTACTCCTACTAAATAAATGTGCCTCAACTAATTTTTTTTATGCTTTCTTCCCCATAGCTTATTCTATCTTTTCTCTATCCCTTCTCTTACTCTCTACTCTGTATCTTCCTCTTCTTATTTATCCTCCTTTGCTCATCTCCCTTTTTTTTATCTCCCCAAAATTTTATCTCTCCCAAAATCTATCTATCTCCCCCTTTTTGACACTAATGTAAAATGGGCTATACACTAATAGTTTATTTGTCCAAAAAGGATTTATGGACATCTAGAATGATTTTGAGAGCTGTATCCCAATTTTCACATGCTACATCCAAAGACTTTATTTGGATAGCTAGCTCAGTACCAAGGTGGACTAGGCCATCTAATATTGAAAGATTTTGGTTTTTCTTCATAAGTGTTTTATCATAGCCTAATTCATTATGAAAACTTTCCATGTTGGGGGTCAACATTGTTTGGATGCTAATCAGTTTAGCCTTCATATTGGCTTCATCTACTAAGAATATAGCTAACTAACTATAGGTTTGTAGCAAAGTTCTGAAGTGCTTCTCACTTTGAGCTAGTGTCATAGCCAATTTTTCACTTGATGCATTAATCTGACTTTCCAAACTCAAAATGTGACTTCTTGTCTCTTTTGTGAAGAGTGTTGGATTGCACAATTTAGTGTATAGTGAGAAGATATTCTCAAGTACCTTCTTCACACTTTCTACCTTTGTTGCTAATGCAACTTGTGTGAGTACTATGTCACCCAATATTTTCTCATTTACTTTACTTTGAAATTTATTTTCTAGCCATTCTAATAGTTTAGCATTTGCATCTAGGTCAATATTACTAACCTTCTCCACTATGTTTGTTAGTTTTTCAATCAGTGGCTTGGTTTCATTTGGAGTCGACAGGCTAAATACATCTAAAAAGATGTCTTTGATATCTTGTAATTCTTTCTTCTACCTATGTTCCTTTTTGAGTAGTTCTTGTCTTCTTTTCCTTACTAGAGCTTCTTTCAATATGCCCATCTACTTAATTGTGATTATGTCAAAGCCATATTTTGGTAACACAATCTCATCATCAAGATTTATATCTCCATATCGTATTACTTCTTCAGCCTTTGATGAGCTCAGACTTGGTACTGAGATTTGCAATCGTGTTGCATCTATGCTTAGCTTCTAAAGAGGGTGACTAGAAGGAGTGTCAGATTTTGGTAAAGTTACCAGGGCCTAAATTGCTACTTGCTCCTTCATCTTTGGTGTTAGCTCAGTCTCTTCAGGCTTGTTCTATTCTACCATAGTGTTTTGACTTGCACCGTATGCTTGTGCTATAGGTGTAGATAAGGCTATTAGACCTATTTGAGTTTATGTTTTTGTAGTGTCTTAAGTTCCCTCTATGTCTTTTGTGATTGTATCAACCTTTTCAATTGTAACTTCATGTGTTTTATCCAAAGTTTGTACATTAGTGACTTGAGGAGTGATAGTAGGTTGTTCTTGTGGATTCACCTATTCCCTTGTAAATCCAATCACTTGTTTATGCAATTCATCCACACTTACCAATATTGGATTATCACAAAGTTTGGCCTGCAATGTAGACTAATCAAATATCTTCTTTAAATCTTCCTCTATTAGGGGATTGATGTTCTAAGTTGGCATTAGATACATCCTTAACTGTTATAGTTTTAACACTTGTTAGGGCTGACATCAAGCAATCGTGTATCTTGTACACTTTGTTCCTCTTGTTGCTCTACCTTAGCTATTGCCTAGTTGTCTACTTGCATCTCTATATTTCCCTTAATAGTTTCTTCATCATTATCATCTTCACCATATTTTACCCCAATAGGTTCATGTTCACTTGCTTTTACTATTGCTAAACCATATGTCACTTTCCACATCTAAGTAGAATTTTTAACTACATCTTTAATATTATTTTGCAATATGCTAAATGCTTTATATTTAGGTACAAACCTAGCCACACATTTCTTCATAGCCTTAGCAATTTATTCCTTCTTGAGGTCGAGCATGACTTGTGCAAGTGAAGTCTCTCTTATTTGTCTTTCCAAGTTCAAACAATAGTGCCATTTCTACTCAAATCTCGCATATAGGCTCTTAGGTATTGAATTAGCAATTTCTAGTAGGGTTTTCTAAAAAAATTCCATCATGGCATATATAGCTTCCTCCACTTGATCTTTCTCAACTTTACCAAGATTATCAAAATCAACATGTGAAAATCTTGATAAATCTGCACTGTTCTTAATATTTTCACATAGATTTTCTAAGTCATGTAGAGGATTGTGACTCACCACTTTTAATTGCCTATTTTCATTTGATTATGTTTTCTCCTCATTAGATTCAGCTTGTGTAATGTATTTTCCCCTTGGTCTTTTCTTCACTTCACCTCCCTATTCTATAGGTTTTGTCTTTTTGTTTTCCTTTAGTGTAGTGAAACATGCACTAACCCTTGTAGTAGGTGTTGTAGGCTTCGCTTGGCTTGGTTTGATAGTCTTCTTAGACCTTGTCATAGGTTGTGCCTTGGACTTCCACTTCTTTTGATCATTGGGTGTATGTGCTTCCTTAGGTTCTTCTCCATTGGCACCTTCAACAACTTCTATCTCCTCCTCTGGCTAATCTTCACCCATTCCTTGTGTCAGTGTAAGTGGTGCTTGTGCCTATGTCTCTTCTTCCTCCTCCTCTTCTTCTTCTTTTTCTTCTTCTTCTTCTTCTTCCTTCTTCTTCTTCCTACTTCATACCTTCACCAAATTTTTCTATCAACTTCTTTACCAACTTATCCTTCATCTTAATAACAGAGGTAGTCTTTAGTTCCATGGTGATTTTGGATTTATCCATTTCATAGTTTCCAAATGTAGTAATATTTTTGTCTACCTTTTCTGCTAGTAAAGTTGTAATTTTTTTAGAGGCTTCATCTAAATTTATTTTCATATCCTAAGGGCCTCAACCATCTTACCCTTGGAGTTGCTTCTTGAACAAACGTGTAATCAACATCTACTAGAAAGAAAACATCATCATAATGTTTCTCCACTAAGGATACTGGTATTCTCAATATTTTCTTCATTGATTACTTAAAATACTCAAAATAGTTGGTCATAACTAACTCAAAGTTCTCACCCAGTTGTTCAATGAACTCACCAATCTATACTACCACTGACCTATTGGTTTTCCATGCAACTATGCCAAATGTAGGAAAAGTATTTTGAACATAAAAGAAACTACATATCAGAATAGAACCAAATTTACATTGTGCACTCTTTGTTTTCCTTATTTCTCCAAAATTATCAATAAGTTGTTGTAGTTGTAATTCTACCACATCATATGTGTGATCTTTCTTGACAATTCTATATCCAACATCTACTACAATACAGGGAACACTGTTCAATCTGTGTGAAATAACCCTTACTGTAAAGTCTATCAAAGTATCAATAATGGTATCAATTGACATTCCTCTTTTATTCCATACAACTCTAGTGTTTTTCTTGATAACCTCCTTTGAGTCACTTCTCAAAGACTTAGGCCAATCTAGGGTTTGATACCTTGTTACCATATGGATTACCCTTTTGGTTATCTTGATGGGTCTATTATCCAGCCATAGTGAATTGTCATGAATTATGCTCAATACTATCCTAATCCATTCAATTTTGAACACATTTAGGAAATATAGGCCTCAATTTAACCTTTTCTTCTCTATAATTTTTTATTCTTCCCTTAATACACCATTCTCATAAAGTTTTCCTTATGCTTGCTTGATCTCCATATCACCAATATTCCCAATTTTATAGTTGTAATACTTCCTAACATCTTGCACCATTAAAACATTCAATGGTATCATGAATAGCACACTAGAGGGGCCTTTTTTGTAAGAGATATCAGGTATGGCTTTGAATATTAGTTACTTGACCTCATTACTAACCAGCTAAACATTCAAAACTTACTTTCCCTCTACATTCTCTAAACTAGATGCCATTCCATGAAACTAGGGTTTATGAAAATATAAATAGTGTAACTCCACACTTGATAAATACCTTTCAAGACTCAATGAAATGATGTAGAATCACTGCTAAAGTATTTTGCAATCACTTTTGATGAGTTTTTTGATGACCTTCTACTCTCCTTTCTCTTTCTCAATTTCAATATGATGAAAATGAGTTGAAATTAATTAATACCCTTTTGAAACCCTTCAATCAATGCTGAGTGCTTACATAGTTGTAAGCTTGGCATAAACCAATTTCAAGCTCACTAAACATCTATTATCATTCCATTTGTTCAACAACCACTATGAGCTCATCATCAACTAGCTAGTCTATCAACTTGACATCTTCTAGCATTCCACTCGGTATTCATAGGAAACATTTCATGCTTAGCAATAACATGAAAAACTTGGAGATTTTTCTTGGATTCCTAATAACATTTTACATCTTTATTCATGCTTTTATAGTCTTTTTAGTACTAAGTCCTTTTTGGAATTGATGTATGATATAACCTTTTAAATATTAATCCCCCATAACTCTTGATTGCTTAGTTGTATGAAATGTGATCACCTGGCCCATTGGGTGAAGTGATCCCTTCTCTATTTGATGTGCTGCAACTTTCCTTTTTCTTCCATGTCTTGTTCATCTCATCTATGATATTTTCAATATATATCTTGCATTTTCCTTTATCAAATTCACAACTTGGTGCCCTTGACCTTGTTGGATAGTAGCAATTGATGTGAACAGTCTTCAAAAAACTTTAAAAAATAGTTTGACTCAACCACCTTTTGTAGTCACCTCTAAAGTGTGTCCTAAGACAATTTTTAGGAACATGTCCATATTCTTGATAATAATGATAGCTATATCTTGTATTATAATCCCATTTGTAAAAATTCACATTGTCCTTAACTTTGTTTTCCTATTTGATAACCACATGGGTACACTCAAAATCTCTATGTCCATACTTTTGACAGTTATAACAATATCCTTCAAATCTTTGTGTGTGCATGGTCTTGGTTCTACATTCATTTCTTTAATATCCTTGTTTGTTGCACTTATGGAAATGAACCATGCTCTTATGCTTGACATTTTGATTTACAGTCTTGCTCCCACATATATTAGTAGTATGTCCTTTCTTACCACAATTATGACAAGTAGGTTTAGAGTTCTTACCTTTGTTGTTCCTTTCTTTAGCACTTTTGGATGATTCTCCTTCTTTAGTACTTTCGTATCCTAGTCCAAGTGTATCATTATTGGATATAGGAGATCTCAATAATTTTTCAAAGTATTTGATGGCTTCATTTGGTTTGTTGAAACTTTCAACAAATTCCTTTTCCCTTTTTAGATCATTTTACAATTGCTCACTCTGCAAATTCAATGTTGTTATCTCAATGTCCTTAACATTCATCTCATAGTTGGCATTCATAATTTGACATAGAGTATCCAATTGCATGTTGGAAATTTTGGTTAGCTCTGATGATTTCTCTTCTAGTCTACTAGTAAAAACTATTTTTTCCTCTTCAATCATGGCTTTCTTCTTTTCTGCAGTCACCTCACATAGTAGCATGGCTTGTGATTCTTGTTCTAACTTGAGATTTCTTATTTCTTCAACTTGGGCTTTATTATTTTCCATTATATCTACAATAGTTGCATCAAATTCATTGGAGTATCCATTACCAATTATCTTAGTAGTGCTTATCTCCCTATATTGTGTGGCATTCTCCTCAATAGCAATTTCCTTACTTCTCTTCAAATATTTCTTTAGTTCTTCTCTTGCTTCATCTAGTTGATGTAGAATGAGTTGTATTTCAATTCCTTGATTCTCAATGATCTTTCCCAACTTGTAGACTTCTATTTACAAGATCTTTTCTTAAAGTTGGAAAGCTTATTTTTTAGAGAACTATAGCTCTAATACCAATTTTTGGAATTACAATAGGAAAGGTAAACTTCTTGGGGGCAGGGGGGGGGGGTGAATCGGTAGTTTAAACTTCTACCCATAAAAAATTTCACCACACATTCATCTCATAAATTCTTTAAGTAAATTAAAATACCATGTAAATAATGTACATTTAAAAAATAATAGAAAGTAAACATTCACACATGTATGACACCAAATATGATTACCTAGAAACCCTCCAATTAGAACGTAAAACTGAAGTGGGGATGACATTCACAAATTTTCACTACTGCAATAATAAAGTGTATCTAATGAAGGTTACAATGTTTGATCATGAGACATGATCTACCTTGTGAAGGTCTACCTATGTTTACAAAGACTATTAGGTGTTACCCTGTTAAAGGATTTCAACACCCTTTAGAAGTGTGCCTTGCTAAAGACTTCAACTCACAATTAAGTAAGTGCCCTATTAAATGATTTCAATATAGCCTATTACGACTACTTTGTTAAGAGATTTAACTGATTCACCTTCTAGAATGCCTTAGTAATGATCTTGCTATTAGTACTTGATTTCTTGATGACAGATCACCTCTAAGCTGATGTACTCTCAATCCTTCTTAATCAAATGTTTCTTTGTTTACTTTCCTTTCCTCTGTTCTCCTCTAATTGATTCTGCAATGTATTCTCAAATTAAAACTCCTTAGCCACCATGAATGCTTTGTTTGCACATGCAAACTTCTTTCTTCACTCCCTCTTACACCTCCTTCACATCATAGGTAGTTTAGGATTTTTCCTCCTTAAGAAGACTTAGGTGACATAGGGTTAGGTATGAATCAATAGCTATGATCCATCCATTTTTCTACTGAAACCTTCCATTTTTATGATTAGCTACATGTAATGCATTGGGAATCTAAATTAGTACTTGTTGTTATCTCCAAATATCATAATTTAATCTTTAAGTTGGCTTAAAAAATGGTTTACATGGTTGTTTGTGCCATTATAAACAACTATAACAAAAATGTCTTACTCAGCACCTAAAGTCTATTATGCTCAACATTTACTATTATCTATACTCTGACTCAGCATCTCTATCACTCATATGCACTACTTACTGAGCTCCTAAATTACTTGAAATATATTTTTTTCTTGGCACATGAGTGGCTTGGTACTTGATGTGGAATCAACATGCTAAGATGTATCTTCAACTTACTTAGATGTACTAAGAGTAGGCCTTGATATTTGTAAGGGTGTAGCATCTATACTCAATTGTTGAAGAGTTTAACTAGTAAGAGGTGATACAAAAACTAGTAGGGTGACCAAGTTCTATATAGAAATTTGTTCCTATAGCTTAGTATTCAAAACTCATGCTTTAGTCCTATCTGTCCCCTTCTCTTTCTTCTCATATTCATCTTGTACTTGTGAGATAGGTGCAGGGTTGGCTTCTTGACCTAAGTGGAATTCTATCCCATCTTTCTCAATAGTTAATATTACTTGTATTGAAGGATTTGGCACTAATATGCTGATATCTAGTGTCACTACATCCTTCACTTGATATACCACAGTGGGCATTGCAATGTGTGTGCCAGTTATGCCACTTTCCTATTCTTTATCTTTTGTAGATTGAGGGGGCACATTGGATGTTTCTTGTGATTTCTCCATTGCAAATGCCAATTCTTCTTTCTTGATCACATTTTCTCTCACCAATACAAGATGGTTGCATAATTTATTTCTTGTGGTAGAGTCAATCAAAAGTTTATTAATGTCTTTGTTTGTCACGGGATTGATTTTCTAAGTAGATTTGTTAGGAATATGTATTGATTCCTAGTGACTCACTTGGTCTACATGTGGGGGACTGGCTCTTGGCACTTATACTGCTATTACAATCTGATCATTCTTCTACTCATCATTAGTTGTGGCCAATACTATTTTTGTTATTTTAGTACCTCCCACATGATTGTCCTTGACTTGAACATCTTTTCCCTATTCATCTTTCTTATCTCCAACTTCCTTAAGAACTTAATCACTTGCTTTTCTATTGTCAACCCATAGATGATTTTCCAAATCTGGGTGCTATGTTTGACAACCTCTTCAACTTTATTTGAAAAATGTTAAAGGATCTATACTTGGGGGAAAATCTCCCCTTGAATTTATTCATTTCTTTTGTCATCATTTCCTTATCCAAAGAAAGCTTTACTTTGGAAAGTGTAGCCTCCATAATCTATGTTTCCTATTGTCAAACTATACAACTACTTCTGCTCAACTTGGTCATAAAGACTCTTTGGTAGTGACTTGAAAATCTCTATAGGTGTGGTCTTAAACGTAGCCATCATTTCATATATTGCTTCTTCCACCTCATATTGATCAATCTTTCCTAACTTATCAAATAAAATATGTGTAAAACTAGATAAATTTGCATTATTTTTAACATTTTCACACAATTTGTCTATATCTAGTGAGGGATTGTGGCTTACCACTTGAAATTGACTGATGTCATCTAATTCTATCCTCTCCTCATTTGACATAGCTTGTGGAGTGTATTTTCTCCTTGCATATGTCTTCTTTGTAGGCTATCTCAACTCTGTTAAGGCAATATTTCTCTCTCATTTTTCTGTATCTACCTCCTTTACTTGCTTGGTGGCTTCCCTTGTGTTCTTTTGTTGTGAAAGTTTCACAAAATTCTTCTTTGGTTTCTCCACTTTAGGCTCCTTTGCTTTCCTCTTCTTCTTTTTAATTGGATTAGGCACTTCCTTGACTTCTTCTTCCTCAACACCTTTAGTATTCTCTTCTTAATCTTCTCCCTTGCCTAGAGTGAGTACCAATGGGGCTTTAGCTTGATTATCCTTTTTACTATTATTTTGTGATTTTCTTTATGGTTTTTTGAAAGTCTAGTTACTATTCCAACTGCCAAAGAAACATCCAATTTGATGTAAACAACATATTGCAATTTTCCAGTCATGGATTTGTATAGGGTCTTCTTCACGTCAGTAGAATCTTCATTCTTAGATAGCTTATTTCATGTTGACATAGGCCATGTACTCCTTGAATTTGAATCTTCCATACTAAAATTCTTTAGTATTTCCTTGATGTACTTGGGTTGTGTAATGAAAATACCAAACTTCATTTGACATACTTGTAATCCAAAAAAGAATTTGATTTCACCAAATATAGACATTTCAAATTCCTTCTTCATTGTATTAGAAAATTATTTTCATAATACTTCACTTCCTCCTAATATAATATCATCAAAAAATATTTTAGATAATAATACTTCATTGTTCTTACCATTCTTAAAATACAAATTATTGTTTTCATTTGTCCTTTCAAAACCAATCCTCAACAAATAGTTATGTAATCTTTCATACCATGCTCTTGGGGCTTGCTTCAATCCATTAAGGGATTTGTTCAGTTTACATACCATGTTCTTCTTGTCTTGATCTTCAAATCCTTTAGGTTGTTCAATGTACACTTCTTCCTCTAATATACCATTTTAAAATGCATATTTGACATCCATTTGATATACCTTGAAATTCTTGTAGGCTGAATATGTAAGTTGAGTTCTAACTCCTTCAATTCTTGCCATAGGGGCAAAAGTTTCTTCATAATCAACTCATTCTTCTTGAGCATAAACCTTGCATACCACTCTTCCCTTATTTCTTATTACTTCTCCATTCTCATTGAGTCTGTTCATAAAAATTTCAATAAATTTATTTTTTTATGTCTTTGCATTAAATTCCAAGTATTATCCTTCTCAATGTAGTCACTTTCTATGTTGATTACCTGAATCCAATCTTCATTTTCTAAAACATCTTTTACTATCTTGGGCTCAAATTCACAAAGTAAGCATGTGTCATCTTTGAGACCTCTTCTTGTCATAACACTTGATTCAACATCTCAAATGATTTTTTCAGGTTTGTGATGTCTTCTCACATATTTTTCTAGCACAAGTATTTTCATTCTTGGTTCTTCTACAGGTTCATCTTGAAAAATAATCTCTAGTTCATTTTCTCTTTCTTGTTCAGGTTCTAGTTCATGTTCGGCATGCTCAACATTTTTTGTCTGGTGGTTAACATTCCCTATCTATGACTCAACATCTTCAGTCTCTCACTTGGCAACCACTCTCTATTGCTTAGCAATTTGTATTTGTATTCCATATTTTCCCATCTATTGAGAACTTGCAGCTTGATTTTCTTGTTCATTTTGAGTGCTGGGAGCATCATCATCCACATAGATGAATGTACTCTAGTCTTTAGGTTCTTCATTACATGAAGTTTCACTTGTTTCTACAAACTCATCAACTTTGACATTTACACTTTCCACAACTTTATTACTATTATAATTCAAACACTTATAAGCTTTTCTTTTCATTAAATAACCTAGGAATATGCCTTTATCACTCTTTTCACTGAGTTTTCCATTCCTATTATCTTTAAGTATATAGCACCTACTTCTAAAGATTTTGAAATATTTGACATTAGGAGCATAACCATACCACAGTTCAATAGGTGTACCATTTGTACCTTTCTTGACTTGTACTCTATTTAAGGAATAGACAACATTACTAACTACTTCCCTTCAGTATTTGTTTGATACAACCTTCTCCATCATTAATGTTCATGCATAGTCCATTATTGATTTGTTCCTTCTTTTAGCTATTCCAAACTGAGGAGGGGTCCTTGGTTCTGACAACTATCTTTTAATTCCTTTGTTGATGTAGAATGTATTGAACTCATGTGAAATAAATTGACCACCTCTATTAGATCTCAAACACTTCAGACTCTTCCCTATTTCTTTCTCAATTTTTGGTAAATACCACTTAAATAGCTGAAAAGCATCAAATTTGTCTTTAAGAAACATCACAATCATCATTCTAGAGTAGTCCTCAATAAATAAAATGAAATACTTAACACCATAGTAATTTTGAACATCAATGGGTCCACGTCAATCACTATGAACCAATTCAAAAATTTCACTAGTAGTGTATGTTTTCCTTTTAAAAATAGACTTGTTCATTTTTGTCAATTGACATTGTTTTTGCATAGCATTTTCAAGCTTCTTTAGTTTAGGAAACCCTCTTACATTCTTCATCTTGTTGATATTCACTAAATTGTCAAAGTTCACATGTCATAGTCTCCTATGCCAAAACCAAACATCTTCTTATTGTGCAAACACACATGTTTCATTAGATAAATCTAGATAGAACAAGTTACCTCTTATTTGTTTACCACTTCCAACTATCTTACCATTAGCATCATTTATCTTGGCCTTCCTATTGTGAAATTGAACTCTATAACCTGGTTTTTTCAACTATGAAACACTCAACAAATTATAGTTAAGTTCAACCCAATAAACATTGTCCATGTTATCTTGTCAGTCAATTGAATAGGTCCTTTACCTTTCACAACACATGGGATATCATTACCAAATTTAACACATCCACCACTTTATGGACCAATATCTTCAAATTTATCTTTATCATCAATCATGATTGGAGCATCCACTATCAATTATCCATATTTCACTCTTGTTTATGTATGAGATTAGTGCAATTTACTCATCTTCATCAAAATCTTCTTTCATAGCAACATAGACAACTTCATCATCATTACTCTCATATTCATTTTTTAGTTTCTTCTACATATATATAATAATATTTCTTACCTTTGTCATCTGTATTTCTCTTGAAGTATTTGTTGTTAAGAATGTTAGCTTGTGAGAAATTGAATCTATATTTTTTCATGACTATCCTAAAATAAATTTTTCATAACTGATTATAGTAGTCATATCTATACACACACACACACACACACACACACACACACTCAAGAGTAGACTAAAAAACTTATATAATGTAATGTAATTAGTAATGCCGACAACACATAATTATTATATTTTGCAATTCATATAATGCACATGTAAATTAGTATTACCTTATACCATTGATGGAAAATGTACTTACGTAAATACCGCTGATTACTTTACATGGTGCATAGTGTTGACAAAGGAATCTTAACTAATATTGCTTTCCATTTCAAACCTTGGTGAAGTGACTCTTGGTCATTGGGTTATTGGTATGTGACCTTTCATCATGTCTTCTCATTATGCCCTTAACTTGGTTTTTATATATATATATATATATATATATATATATATATATATATATATATATATATATATATATATATATATATATATATATATATATATATATATATATGTTATGATCTGCAATGTGAAGTAGATCAATTATAGTGGAAATTGTACTCTCACACTTGCAGATCATAACACATAAAATTATATATATATATATATATATATATATATATATATATATATATATATATATATATATATATATACAGTTTCAATACATTATTTAAAATCATTAATAAACATTCAGAAATAAAATAACAGTATCTTAACAAGATTTAGAAAATTGAGATTTACACCAATCAAGATCATAGCTTTATAAATTTTACATGGTATCAAAGCCAAATTGGGTCTGAATTTTTTTGTGAAGGAAGAAATAATGGCAAACATGTCAGGGTGGAAGATAGACTTGAAGGTGCATCAAATTTCTTCTCTTGGAAAATCCGTATCATTATGATTCTGGAAGAACTAGAACTTGAAGAATATATTGAAAAAGATATCCCAATACCTCAAGATGAAATTGAAAAACTCACTTGGAAAAGATTTAATAATAAAGCATGGAAAATCATTATTGATTCAGTTAAAGATCACATCCTTCCTTCCATATCAGAGACCAAAAGTGTATATGAAGTATTCAAGACCATTAAAAATGCATTTGAGATAAATAACTCAAGTAGACTAATCACCTTAAAATCTCAATTATTGAATACTAAAATGGAAAAAGGAGATTCTATTCACTCTTACTTTGAGAAAAATTCTGAAACCAAGAAACAACTATCTTCCATTGGAAACAAAATTGAAGATCAAGAACTCTAATTAATAGCTCTAAGAGGGCTTCCAATGTCTTGGGATACTTTCATACAAGTTGTAAGTAGACCTACAATTCCTACTTTTGATCAATTAAAAAATGAATGCATAGTAGAAGAATCAAGGCTAATCTCCAGAGGAATCACTTCAAATCAAGAAGGAGAAAATTAGGTTCTTCACACTATCTCAAATAAAAGAAAGAGGAAATTCAATAAAAGGAAATTTAATAATAATAATAATAAGTTCAATAAAGATCATTCTCATGTTAAGTATCTTACATGTGAGAAAATAGGACAAACCTTTAGAAACTATCTAGAAAGAGAGAAAATTCTAGCCTCCCTTGCTAAAACAAAGGAAGATGAAAATCAACTATACTATTCTGCACTTTCAAGTGAAGTAAATTCAAATAAAGAAGCTTGGTCATAGATAGTGGTGCATCCCATCACATCTCTGTATTTAGAGATATGTTTGATACATTTGGAACTTATATCACTGAAGGAGTTACAATTGGAGACAATTCTACTTATCATGTAAAATGTATTGGGACATGTTGTATAAAATTAAAAATTGGAACTACCCTTAATCTTAAAAATGTCTTATTTCTACCAGGCATAAAAAGGAACCTAATTTCTATCTCAAGTCTAACTAATGATGGATATCATGTCACCTTCAACAAAGACAAAGTACTATATTGGCCTATTAACTAAAATATGGAAAATGTTATTACCATAGGGTCCAGATTTGGAACATTATATAGATTAAGCAATATTCAAACTCAAGCTCTTAGTCTTGAAACATCCAATTTTAATGAATTATGGCATAGACAACTTGGGCACATTGGGTTTAGTTCACTTCCTAATTTAGATAAGATAACCTCTAGTACTCCTAAACTAGACTCATCTCATAGAGGAACTTAGAAAGGGTGTGCTTTAGGGAAAATCATAAAAAAACCTTTTCCCTCTAGTGAACATAAGTCAAAATTAGTTTTGGAACTAGTCCATTCAGACCTTTGTGGACCCATGCCCACACCTTCTCTAGGAGGTTTCCTTTATTACATATCCTTCATTGATGATTTTTCTAGGAAGACCTCAATCTATTTCTTGAAAGTCAAAGAATCAAATGAAGTTCTATAAAAATTCAAAACCTTCAAAGCATTAGTAGAAAATTAGATGAGTAAAAGGATTAAAACATTAAGATTAGACAATGGAGGAGAATATACATCTAAAATCTTTTAAAAAAATTGTAATTCTGTTGGGATTAAGAGGGAGTATACAGTACCTTATAATCCTCAACAAAATGGAGTCGTAGAAAGGAAAAATAGGACCATCATTGAAGCTACAAAAGCTATGTTACATGATCAAAATATGCATGCCTCATTTTGGACAGAAGCTTCTAAGACTGCAGTATACATTCAAAATAGGTGTCCACATTCATTTCTAAAGAATACCACACCTAAAGAAGTATTCTCAGGGACCAAACCAGATCTAAGTCATCTTAGAATATTTGGATGTCCAGTATACATTCACATACCCAAAGAAAAGAGGACTAAACTTGAACCTTCTAGGAAGAGAGGTATATTTATAGGATATTGTGAAAATTCCAAGGGTTATAGAATTTACATTCCTCGACAAAGATCAATTGAAATAAGTAGAGATGTAATTTTTGAAGAGGATTCTGCTTTAAAACTTTCAACTAGCATAGAAGATGAACCAATATCAGATGATGAGGAAATTAGACAAACTGAAAATCAGAGGGAGCATACACCTGAAGAGAGAGAACTAGATATAAGTAATGGGAAGAAAAGACCATTATGGGCAAGGAAGATGCTTGAAGAAAACAATGTGGAACCAGATGAGATCTCAAAAGAAAACAAGAGAACTTGAAATCAATCATGTTATATTGCTCTTATATCTGAGATAAACAAAATTGAACCATCTATAGTTCAAGAAGCCCTAAAGTCACAAGAGTGGAAAGATGCCATGGTAGAAGAATACAATTCCATAATTTAGAATGATGTTTGGGATATTGTACCTAGGCCTAAAGACAAGACAGTTGTATCTTCAAAATGGTTATACAAAATCAAATACACTGCTAATGGAAGCACTGAAAAACATAAAGCTAGATTTGTTGCTCGAGGATTCTCCTAGAAAGCTGGCATTGACTATGAAGAAACTTTTTCTTCGGTAGCTTGTTACACTTTTGTAAGAACAATAATTGCAATTGTGGCATCAAAAGGATGGAAGATTCATCAAATGGATGTAAAAATTACTTTCCTAAATGGGGTCATTAATGAAGAAGTCTACATAGAACAACCTGAAGGGTTCACCATAAAAGATAAAAATTTATATGTATGTAAACTCAAGAAAGCACTCTATGGTCTCAAATAGGCTCCTCAAGCTTGGTATGAAAGGATAGATAAATACCTTTCCCAACTTGGATACTCAAAAAATGAACGTGACTCTAACATTTACTTCAAAACTACTAATGATGGAATGGTAATACTTGTCCTATATGTTGACAACTTGTTAATAACAGGTGATGATAAATTAATTGAAAAATGTAAACAAGATCTGATAGCTGAATTTGAAATGAAAGATTTAGGGTAACTACACTACTTCTTGGGATTAGAATTTAATTAGAAAGAAGACTACATTTTCTTACTGTAATGCCCTGCCAAGGGATCTAAAGAATAATCCACACTATAAACATCATCATAAAAGTTAACCATATATCATCAAACATAATTGACTAAGTGCATGGTTCCTCCCAACCGTAAATACCATCATTAAACCATTGTGGGCCCTAGCCATCCCTCCGTGCATCACATTCCAAGTCACTGAAGAGATCATTGGTATTTTCATAGTAGGAATGTCACTCCTAAATCATACTACATCATATGCAGAAAGAAATCTAACATGCAAGATAAAGCATAAGATAACATCATCTAATAGATGCAAATCATCAATATAAGGATACATGTACATCATCATAAACCAAGAACAAAATGAAGATAGATGCCAATAAAGAATGCTCCAGCCATGGTGTCTCAAACGAATCTCAAATGATAAGAGTGAAAAAGCACTACCACCTGACTGCGTGGAACCTAAATGGTCCACTCCCACCACGTTGAGGAGATAATCTCAAGTCCCAAATAGGATAAAAAATCACATACCACAAGTACTCTCTAAGTTTATGAATCCTAAAAGTATACTAACTCAAAGGTTCAAACACAAATCGACATCTAATCTCAGAGGCACAACATAGACATGTAGGAAACATACTATGCAAGCGGGAAAGTGTCATCACATAGATCATGCTAGAGTTACTCTGGTAGTCTCCCAATAGACCCTGACCCCCTAGTGATCCCTATGTGACCACTAGTAACCTCTCATACAGAAGAAAAATACTACGAAATGCAAGGTCGCAACCAAGTGTTCTCTCTACTCCCATCCTAGTCTATACTAGCACTCGAGCCATGGGCAAGAACAAACAATTATCTTATTAGGTTCATTTAAGTTAGTATTAGGTGTAATATTTTCACTTATTAAAACAACTTAGAATGAGTTACCCTGGTAGCCTCTTAGGGCCCCGGCCCCCATTGCAAGCCACTTCCTGACACTACAAGTAGATAACCTACCCTAAGCTCATGGAATAATAAATCACAAATCACCACAGTCCTATACAAAGAAATTGGAAAAAATACCAAGGAATAATCCATAATAAGAGCATCAAGTCTCCATGAGCAAAAGAAAAGAATCCATAGATAATCATGACCACAACAGTTCTCTATTGACAACTGAAGGTATCACTAATAATCACAATAATCATTGGTTCTTAACAAGCAACCAAAAAGTATCTCAAAGTAATACTGATCAAAGACTCCAAAATGGTTGAGTCAAAACATGTCACAACATGACATCATCAAGATTAGATAAACAATTCAATTCCATCAAGTGACTAGAAGTAATCCAAATACAACTAATCGATAACTCATAAAAAGGTTACATATATCACAGTTTACACAAAAAAATTGAAGACAATATCAATCGGTAAACCACACACACCATAGAGGATGCCATCACATAATCATGGTTGGGTTTTAAAAAGATCGAGATCAAAAGACATTATCATGACACCATAATCATAACCCTCGAGCCTCTAGTAGACATCCTATAATTGGTCAACAAACTAGTCAACCCAAAAACCCAAAATAAGAAGCATAGAGAAAACACAAAATGAAACACATGTTTCAGTTTGTTTAAAATTTCATAATTGAATTAAGTGTGGAGGTCTCAATTTTTATTTTCAAATTTAGATATCAAGTGGAGAAATTTGTACATTTTACCTAACCCATGTATTTTGTTGATAGATAAAAGGTATTCTCCCCATAACCCATAGACTCAATTTTCTAATTGTTCTAATAATATATTGTTTATATAAACGTTGTTTGAAAATGACCCCCATCGTGTTCCAATAGGACTCTTTGTAGATTTAATATGAGTAATTACCAATTCTTTTCGTTAACATCTTTCCTTCATAATTCAAGTCAATTAAGTAATTAAATCTATATCATTAGACTATAATAATATTACAAAATAATTAATTATTAAAGAAATGACCTATTAATATAATTTATTTATCAAATATAATATTTTTGATTATTAATAACATATATACATACATACATACATACATACATATATATATATATATATATATATATTTAAAACTATTAATATTTAATAATAATAACGATATTTTAAAAAAAAATTATAAAAATTGAGATGTAAAAATTTGATTCCATTTATACACATGAACCAATGTCAATATTAATAATTGTAGTGCATTTGCAACATGAATCGAATGCTACCCTTTTGAATGGCAATGCTGTGCAGGCCTGCTGATGCAAACCTATGACAACATGTTGTCACAGAGTCTGCGACAGCAGTGCCGCTGGCCTCTACCGTATACATAGTGGGGTGGGGGTACGGGTTCATCCATCCCCACCCCTTTAACTTTGCAAAAAGAAATTTATAACGTTTTCTTTATTGAACATTTTTTTGAATCAATGAGATTCGAATTTTTTTAAAATATTTTCCACTACATTTTAAATAAACATATGTGTGTGTGTGTGTGTGTGTGTGTGTGTGTGTGTGTGTGTGTGTGTGTGTGTGTGTGTGTGTGTGTGTGTGTATAGATATAATGTATGTATGTATATATGTATGTATGTATGTATGTATGTATGTATGCAAATTTTATATATATAAAAAGAGAACATATACCTAGCTTTAAACAAAAAGGGCTTTCCAATTCGATGAATTAAGAATTTTTCCTAAAAAGTAATTGTTCTCTAAATTTACCCATTAAGTCTTTTAAATAGGTTTTCCTATAAACTTTCAAACCCTAGTCCATAGAATTCTTAGATCTACACATGTGGGGGTTTCTCATAAGGCAATTTAGATATCCATGACAAAATTGCATATAACTAGAACATTCACACATAGAATCCTCAGAAAGCATTCAAAAGACACAAAGAAGACAGGAAGTGCAAGAAGAAAATTATCACATGCAAAAATCACAAGTGTCTACCTGGACATTGATGCTAAATCACTTCTCCTCAGAATACGCAGAGCAAGCCCCTTCCTTCTCCAACATTCTTGAGTCCTCCAAACACACTCCCCAAGCTTCTAGGAGTGCTTGAATATAAAGAACTCTCAGGAAGCACCTAGAATGTCTCTAGAAACAACCAAAAGGTGTTGACAACTAAGCATGAGTCTTTTCCAACCTTCTAGATGAGTCACAAGGTTGTAGACACCATGTGCTTAATTTTTGCGCTAACTCCCATGTTGTTGACATATGTGCAATCAAGAGGTGTGTTTACTCCTAGGTAGACTTATAACTTATATTTTAATTCTTTTATCATTTCTATTATTATTATTTATTTATTATTTTATTATTATTATTATTATTAATTTTAATTTCTTTTATTTAATTCATTTTCTCAATTAATTCTCATTTAATTAGTTATAATCTAAATATCTAAAGATCACGATGTTATATTAATTTTAGACTTAATTAATAGAAAATTCACCATAGACCTCCAAGATAAAATATGAAAACCCATCATAGAACAATCCATACAAAATCAATCTAAAGGGTTAAAATCATGAATTATGTCATCTGACACATTCAAAAGGTAAAATATCTCAGATACTTGTCTTACCTTTCTAGGACAAATGATTTTAAGGGTTTAGGATTTGGACTTGAGAATTTATCTCCCTTCTCTTACCATTGAGATAGTGCGATAGGGTATGCTCATCTTGGCAATTCAAGGAAGTCGATACCCGGTACCTACAACTTGCATATACATACTATATATATATATATATGCTAAGCTAAACAGGCAATGGTAAGAAGTGGTGCATTGTGTAGATCCCAACTAGCAGGTGACTATGACTCCCTTCCTTAACCATATTAGAAATGCCATACATAAGAAACAAACATGCACACCATACACATGCAAGTATGGGGTAAGTATCCATAAGAAAACACATGTGACAATAAACCATCTAACTGATCATCATCAATACTGAGAATAATGTAATAATCATCATGCATACATGAAATGTAGAGTCTAAATAATCACATCATATATCAACTGAATCTATAACAATATCTAATAGTCTCAAAAAAATGATTTGAAAATATATATATGTGTGTTTATTAGAAAGCACTGCTTATTAAAAAATCACAGTGGAAAAATATTCATAAAATTCGAATCGCTTTTGAAAAAGCATTTTTAGAGAAACGTTTTAAAATAAAAATGATTATTGAAATCATTTTATAAAATTTTAAAAAATAAAATTATATACGAAATTGGGGAGGGGTGGGCAGTCACATCCCACCCCCCCATCAGCGATCACTGTCCACAATAGTGGATCCGTCGGTAGCCATTTAAGGCTGCACAATGACCACTATTGTGGCAAACCTCTCGTATGGGACAGCATTGCAGGTTGCAGTAGACTACAATATACATATCGCAACACTTGATAAATATTATAATTTTTTTTTGTGAATCACAGGTTAGATGTGATATAAATCAAATTTTGTAATTTGATTATATATATATATATATATATATATATGTTAATAATAATATTAAATATTAAAAATTTATATATATAAATTATTATATTATATTATATATATATATTATATATATGTGTATATATATATATAATATTATATATAATATTAATGAAATTTTTAATATTTAAGTTTATTAGATTTTAAATAAATAATATACTTTTAAATTTGTAAGAATTTGGCTTAGGCTAGAATTCACCCAAGAACTAAAGAACTCAACACAAGCACATAGTAGACCAAAATAGACAGAGTATGATCAGAATGACGATATTCATTCAATAATTGGTTAAGTACACTAGGAGTGCCTGAATATAAAGGCTTCAGGAGAGCTTCTAGAATGCATAGAAGTTAGCATCATGATATGTCATACAACCAGGCACATGTTCACCAGATATGGATTATCCTCCATTGAGCATGGGATTAAGTGTGATGATGTGAGGATAAGCCTACAATGGTGTAGCACGCAAATCAGTGGTGTAGACAACATGTGCTAAATAAGGAGTGCGGATAATTGTGTTGTCATCATGAAAAATCAGTGAATGATGCATACTCCTATGTTGTAGACACCATGTGCATAATTAGAGTTGCGTAACTCAATGAGAGTTCACAAACTCCTAAGTGTCTCACCTAAAATAATAAAATAATAATGCAAAATAATTAAATAATGTGTTAACCTAAGTAAAACTTAAGTAAGTGTAATAAGTAAATACTTATTTACACCAACAAAATTAATCAATTTAATTAATTAGAATTTAGTCTAATTAAGGTTAGTGAGAATGTTATAAAAGAAATATTTACGTTATTACTTTCGAGTTCTCAAGAGAAGAAATTGAGTTATTTGAAAATGACAATTCATTACCAAAATAACGTTTAATGTATATTCTTAGAATATTTTAGTAAATTGAAATTTAAGAGTCATGGGAAAACCTTCAACTAATACATGGGATTGTTATAAGGAAGATGAATAATGTTCTTTCATTTGATACTTAAAATCTTAAACAAAAAATCGAAAACCCCCACACTTAATTTAATTATGTAATTTTAGAAAACCAAAACCTGTGCTTGCATTTTTTGTTTTCTCTATGCTTCTTGTTTTGGGTTTTTGGTTTGACTAGTTGTTGACTAGTTATAGGACATCTACTAGAGGCTTGGGGGTTATGATTATGATGTTGATGTTATTTGATCTCGATCTTTTAAAAAAAACCAACCATGGATATGTGATGGCATGCTGATTGATATTGTCTTCAATCTTCATTGTGTAAGTTGTGTTATATGTAACTTTTTTATGAGTTATCGATCAATTGTATTTGGATTACTTCCAATCACCTTGAGGGGATTGAATTGTTTATCTGATCTTGATGATGTCATGTTGTCACATGTTTTGACTTGACCATTTTGGAATCTCCGATCAATATTATTTTGCGATACTTGTTGGTTGTTTGTTGAGAACCAATGGATATTATGATTATCATTGACATTTTCAATTACCAATAGAGAACTGTTGTGGTCATGATTATCTATGGATGCCTTTCAGTTGCTCATGGAGATTTGATGTTTATATTGTGGATTATTCTTTGGTATTTTTCCAGTCACTTTGTATAGGACTATGGTGATTTGTGATTTATGATTCTGTGAGCTTAAGGTAGGTTATCCACTTGTAGTGTCAGAAGTGGCTTGCAATGGGGGTCAGGGCCCTAAGAGGCTACCAGGGTAACTCATTATAAGTTGTTTTAATAAGTGAAAACATTACACCTAATAATAACTTAAATAGATTCATCCTCTATTATAACATCTTCTTCCAAGTGATTCATTGAAGAGAGTAATTCATAAGATAGCTTACATGGGTGCTCTTTTAGTTTTTGAATTAGCGGGCTCATTTTTAGGTAGGAAACTGGTTGGGGAGAACCTGGCCGGAGGTACAGACCTTGGAGGAATTGTGGGGGGGTTGGGAAGATTGCTGGGTTGAGTTTTGTGTCCTATGAGAACGATGTTTTATCTGGACATGTTTCAAACACTTTTTGTGGGGTCCGTGACCTACCCTTGGATTCTGCCTTCATATCTCATGTGTTGGGTTAGGATAAAGAGGAAAAGAAAGCTAATGTGGAATCAAATAAAGTTTATTCCTCTATTGGAGAGAAGACAGGGTCCTCAGATCAGAAGATTTGGTCTTCACTTTTCAGCAGGAAACCTACTGGAAAATCTTCTTTCCCGTCGGTGACTTCAAAAACTAGTTGGGAGAAAGGTGAGTTCCAGGTTTTTATCCCTGATCCCTTAGTGGATTTCTCTGTTTCCTCCATGGATTTTATGCTGGTGGGTAAATTTCTGGGGGCAAGACCAAATATTGATTCTCTAAGGATAATGATTAAGAGGAAATGGGCTATTCGTGGGGAAGTGGATATTGCTCCCATGCTGAATGGTTTCTTTCTGTTTATTTTTAACTGTAAGGAAGATATGGAAATGGTTCTCTGTGGAGGCCCTTGGCCTTTTGGAAAAAGCTCTCTTACTATCAAAAAGTGGGAGCCTAATATGGTTTTATCTGACTCCTTCTTCCTTACTACACCTATTTGGGCTAGACTTCTTGGTCTTCCTCTTGAATTCTGGCATGAGGACATTTTTAAGGGTATTGCCAGCTCTTTTGGTGAACTGATGGCTCTGGATAATGCTACAGTGACCAAATCCAAACTCCACAGTGCTAGACTGTATGTGAAGGTGGTGGATCTGAATCATCTCCCAGACAAAGTGGAATTAATTTCTAAGCTTGGTAAGAAAATCCAAGAAATCTTTTTTGAAGATCTCCCTAATGCTTGTTATGCTTGTAAGAAGCAGGGTCATTTAGTTAAAAACTGTCCTTCCAAGAGAAAAAATCTCTTCAGTACTGAGAAGGTAGCGAATAAGACTAAGGTTCAGCTAAAGAAGGTTTGGAAACCTAAACATGTCTAGCCCACAGAGAAGAAAGAATATGAAAATACAAAAGCTCCACCAGCGATTGTGGATACTGGTTCTAAGCCGCTTCTTAAGGATGGGGCTAGGATCATGTCTGATATGGAGAAAAAGAACTCTAAAAAAGAAGTGATTGGCTTACAACTTGATCCCATTTTACCTAAACAAGGAATAGATGAGCTATAGGATTTATCAAAGAAAATTGTTCTCTATCGAAAGATGGAGGATAAATGGGGCGATCAGGATGAGAAGTTTGAGCTTGAGGAAGGAGAATTCTTGGCTGAATCAGGAACCCATAGTGACGAAAATCCAACTCAGTCCAAGGAGTTGTAGGCTTTTGACCCTATTTTTTCATAGGACACTTTTATAAAGGATCCTCCTGTCCTAGAAGCTATTACAGAAGATGGAGGTATCTCACAGCTTAAACTAAACTCAAGGAAAAGGTTTGAAAAGAAGAATAATATAAAGGGGTTCGAGACTTGAAGCAGTAAACTTGATTCACATTCTAAAGTGAATTCCAAAGCCTTGACTCCGATAAAATCTAGTAAAAAAGTAGATCAGCAGTTCAAGTTGAAACCAAATGTTGGATCCCTGAATGGATGTGGAAGGAAATCTTCTAAGAAAACCAGGGAGATAGAAAGCTTGTAGAATATTGTTAATGGTTGTCAAGAAAGCATTCTGGATTATAACCCTAAAAAATGGAAATGAAAATTATTACCTGGAATATTAGGGGGTTGAACAGTTATCATAAACTAGATGCTGTTAGGAATTTTGTTAGAGAACAGAAACCTGATTTTCTTTTGCTATAGGAAACAAAGATGAACAAAGAGAAATCAGAGCAAATAAAAGCTTTTAAAAATGACTCTTTAAATGCTAGTAGTTCAGAAGGTGCTTCAGGGGGAACCCTGATGCTATGGAAAAACAATTTCTTTGTTGGGACAATTTTGAGTGCCAATAAATACTTTATGATTGCTAAAATTACCAGTGCTGATCAAAATGAGGACTGGTATATTATGAATATATATGCGCCCAACATGAAAAACCAAAGCAAGAAGGTTTGGGATTCTATATCCAACTTTAAAAGTATAGATTACTCTAGATGATGGATAATCATGGGAGACTTTAATGTCCCTCTTTATGATCATGAAAAAATGGGAGGTAATGTTACCCAGCTTGAAGGAAGAATGGACCTAAGGGAGTTTATTAACAAAGAGGGTCTATTGGATATGGATCTTCATGGCATTCAGTTCACTTGGAGTAATAAGAGAATTGGTAATGATTGTATTCAGGCTAGGCTTGATCGTGCTCTTATCTCTTCGGATTGGTCTAAAGACTTCATCTGCAAACTGGAAGCTCACCAGAAAATTGGTTCTAATCATTTCCCTCTTATCTTCTCTGCTATTAAGGTTAGTTCGAAGAGGAATTTTCCTTTTAGATTTGAAAAATGTGGATGAATCATCCTCAGTTTGAAAGAAAATTTGAAGAATGGTGGAATATCAAAATTGATGGTACTACTCTCTTCAGAGTGACTTCTAAACTTAAAAATGTCAAAAAGAAAGTTAAAATTTGGAACAAAAATTGCTTTGGGAACATATTTGAGGATAAGTCTATTTTGAAAGAGGAGATCCAAAACATTCAGGATAAAATTCAGAAGGAGGGATACTCCCCTGACCTTCTTTTAGAAGAAAATGATAAACTGTCTCAATACCATGACATCATAACTAAAGAGGAGATCTACTGGAGGCAAAGATCTAGATTGATATGGCTGACTGAAGGAGATAAAAATACCAAATTTTTCCATCTATCCACGCTAAAGCATAGAGCCAAATCTCACATTTCACATCTTATGAAGGGAGATTTGAAGATTAAGGAGGATAAGGACATCATGGATGAAATGGTGAATTTTTTCTCAAGGCTAATGACAGTGGACCCCTTCATCAATTTGGAACATCAGGCTGAGTTTCTCAGAGTGATCCCCACTCTGGTTTCTAAGGATCAGAACAAATTGTTTAGCTCAATTCCTAAGAATGATGAAATTTTCAAAGCTATTTGTTCTCTAGGAGGAGATAAAGCTCCTGGTCTTTGGGGCAAAACAAATGTTGAAGGAAGTTAATTCCACCTTCCTATGCCTGATCCCTAAGAAAATTAGAGCTGACTGGCCTGACCAATTTAGGTCGATCAATCTTTGTAATTCTCTATATAAAATTATATCCAAAGTTCTTACTTCAAGACTGCTTCTGGTGACCCCTTTGCTCATTGCTGACCAACAAAATGGCTTCACTCTAGGTAGAAAAATCCTCAATTCTATTATTTTGGCTCATGAGAATATTCATTCCTTATCTTTTTCTAACAATTAAGGATTTGTTATGAAAGTGGACATTGCTAAGGCTTATGATAGAGTTGATTGGTCTTTCCTCTCTAATATTTTGCTTTCCTTTGGCTTTGATAAGAAGGTTGTTAGACTGATTCATCAGTTAATTTCTTCTTCTTCTATTGCTGTATTGGTTAATGGTAGCTCTTCTCTTTTTTTTAATCCCTCTCGGGGATTGAGACAAGGGGACCCTCTTTCCCCTATCCTTTTTGTTATTATGGCTGATTGTTTGGGGAGGTACATTGGGGATCTAGTGTGTAGAGGAGTCATCAAGGGTTTGCAACCCTCTTCCCATACTCTTATTTGTTCTCATGGCCAATTTGTTGATGATACCATTTTTATGGGGAAATCCAAAGTCAAGGAAGCCAGAAATTTGAAGCAAGCGTTAAATTTTTTTTCCTCTACTTTTGGTCAATTGGTTAACTAGAATAAAAGTGTTGTGTTTTTTCTCAATACCCCCATTCTTAGACAACATAAAATTGCCAAAATCCTTGGATGTTCAATTGGTTCTCTCCCTTCTTCCTATCTGGGTCTTCCTTTAGGCTTGAAGGTTCCAAATTCCTTCTACGAAGACCTCATTAACAAATTTAGCAAGAAGTTGGCAGGTTGGAAAGGGAACCTTTTAAGTCAGGCTGGTAAATTAATTCTTCTTAGAGCTTCTCTCCAAAGTATACCATCTTTTTCCTTAAGTCTCTTCAAAATCCCCACTAAATTTGCTGAGGCTATTGATAAAATTCAAAGGGATTTTTTGTGGACTGGTTAAGAGGAAAAAAAAAGAATACCTTTAATTGCTTGGGATCATGTTTGTAAACCGGTCAGGGAAGGTGGTCTGGGTATCCAAAAAATCAAAAGCATGAATCAAGCTCTTCTAGCTAAACAAGGATGGCGTGTGTTCCATGAGAAGAAAGAATGGAGTACCATTTGGAAACACAAGTACCTCTCTAATTCTGCTTCTCTTCCTGATTTCTTCTCCTCTACTGATGTTATTCATCCCTCCTCAATTTGGGGAGCTGTGCAGGGTACTAAGAAAATGCTTGGAGAAGGGTGCTCTTGGAAAATTGGCAATGGGTCTATGGTGAGTTTTTGGGAAGATATCTGGCTTAAGGATCATCCCCTAATTGAAGATTTTCAAGATCTGAATCAAGTTGAGTTATGCAAGCAGAGATATGGCACTCTTGTTAGTCATTATTGGCAGAATGATTCCTGGGTTAACTTGAAGGACATTGATCAAAGTTTCTATCACATCCAATTATCTCTCAATGTTGTTTCTCTCCACCCTTCTTTTGAGGATGAGATTATTTGTTATGTTGATCCTAGTGGGCAATACAAGGTTTCTTCTCTCTTTGCTTCAAAGGAGAAGGAAAATCATCCTTTGTGGTCACAAGCTTGGATTAAGGGTCTCATTCCTAAAATTAATTTCTTCTTTTGGGTCCTACTTCAAAATAAAATTCTAAGCCTTGATAACTTGCAGAAAAGAGGTATAAATTTGGTGAATAGGTGTATTCTATGTAAGAATGGTTTTGAAGATAGAGATCACCTATTTCTGAACTGCTCTTATTCCCAGATGGTTTGGACTAAGATCCTAAGGTATTGGAACTTGACTTGGGTTCATCATAACAATGTGGATTCTTCTTTTAAAAGCTGGAAATGCCCATCCAAGAATTCTAACGTTCAATTTCTATGGAAAATTACTCTGCCTCATCTCTGCTGGGGTATTTGGAAAGAAAGGAATAATATAATTTTTAGAAATAGAGAGGTTCCTGGATGGGTGATTGGTCAAAATATTATTAGAGCTTGTAAGGAGAATTTCAGATCTCTGAATATTTTTGATCAAAACTTTCCTATTGATAATCCTATGTTTCCTAAAAACCCTAAGACTCAAACTGATAACCCAAGATTGAATGTCATCTGGAGTTCCCCTCCGAATGGTTGGATAAAAGGAAACTTTGATGGTGCTGCTAAGGGAAATCCAAGGAATGCGGGTTGTGGAGGTGTGTTGAGAGATCATATGGGAATAGTTAAAGATGCTATAGTTATCCCTAAGGTCAAACTAATAGTCACATTGTTGAAGCTACGACGACCCTTTATACTATGAAAATTGCAGTGGATTTGGGATGTCCAAAATTATGGTTGGAAGGTGACTCTTTAAATATTATTAATATCCTTAATAATAAAAGTGCTATCTCATGGTCGATAGAGGCCACTATCAAGGAGATTAAATACCTTATTCAAAAATTTGAAAAATTTGTCATATCTCATACCTTTCGGGAGGCCAACGGTGCTGCTGATTGGGTTGCCAACTATGCTGTCCTAACGGGTCAAATGGTGAGGTGGACCAATGAACTAACTAATCAAGTTGATCTCAAAGCAATTATTCATTATGAAGCTCTTCATGCGAAGGTGGGTAAGATTTGAAAAGATTGGAAAGTTAATGATTTCGTGGAGTGATAAAATTATTGCTAGATTTTCTTCCCCTATGAAGTACACTCAAATGAATGTGACGTGGTGTTTGTACGTTTCTTCGAACAAAGGTGTTTCTTTTGGTGGGAAGAAAAATAGATTTCTTTCTAACCCTGTCATTCTTTGCGTCTAGTTTTTTTGGTTTGAATGTGTTTATTATTCTCTTCTGATGGGGGGCGAACCGCGCAAACAAGAACCAAAAACCTATGAGGCATGGAAGGCTCGCAAGGATGTTTGGAAAATTTTGCAGAAAGGAAATGTGACTCATTACATGGAGCAACTCAATGGTTTTAAGTCACACATCACTACGGCTTTCTTTAAGAATTGGTCCAACAAAAAAGTCACTCTCCATGGTGTGACTATGAAACTTACAAAGGATTTTATTGCTAAGATTATGGGGCTTCCTACGGTGGGCATAAAATTCACCAAGAAAACTAGTATTTCAAATGCTGCCTACAAAAAGTTTCCAAAAACGGAAGAAGAGGAGAAGCTTCTGGAAAAGAATGGTGATTTCTTTGATGCAAATCAGATAAAGGATATTTGGAGGGATGTTCTTTGCTGCATCTGTCAGTATTTCATACTTGATGGAAGAAATAAAAGAGTGCATAAATGTCATTTTGTTTTTTTAAATCATTTCAGATATAAAGATAGAATTTCTTTCCCCTTCTTTCTGTGGTTTTCTTTACTTAATAGTTTAAAAGCCCATAAGAAAAAGGAATCCAGACCCATTCTTCATGAAGGTCTGATCCTTCTTATTGAGGGATATTGTAAAAAAAAGAACATTGTCTCTACTCCCTCTAAGGACAAGAATAAAGAGCCCATTAAGAGTAAGAAGGGTGACTCTATTAAAGGGAAAGAAAATGCCCTGAATTTGAAACCCTCTACCTCTCAAGTTCTTGAGGATGAGGAGTCTGAGACTGAGAATTCAGAAAGCTATGAGAATTGGAAACCTAAGGATGAGGATGATACTGAAACTAGAGAGTTAAGTTCTAATTTGGACAGGTATCCGAAGACTAAAGATAATAATGAAAAAGGAAAAGAGGAAAACAATAGTGAAGGTAATTTTGAACAGAGTAAATCTAATAATGAGGGTAACCAAGTTATTTCTAGTGGGGGTAATAAAGTGGAAGATAACAATGTCAGGAATCCTGCTGAGAAGAATAAGGAGGACTATACGGCTATTACTACTTCTCCTGTTAAGGGGATAGAGGAAGAAAAAAGGAAGGACTCTGCTCATCTTGAGGACTATGCCGAGGGTTGAAAGGAGGATCAAACAAATATGGAGGATATCAATGACAATATCTGCTCCCCCCCACATGAGACTGCTGAAGATGATTGTGATGATATGCAGAGGGACACCATGCTTACCTTCCTACATTCTGCTAAGGAGAAAGCCAACACTAGTCTCAAGGTTGATTCCTGGATCTACAATGAAATAATGGGTTTGAAGAAAAAGGTGGAAATTCTGCAACATAACCTGGATACTATCAATGCTAAACTTAGTCATATGGAAGGACAGATGGGAGACATCCCAAACAAACTTAACAACTATGAGTAGAATCTCACAATGTTAATCAAGGAGAGTAGCACTAAAATGGAATAGGTCACCTCGAGTATTTGGGCATCCGCTACTAACCTGGGCAAAAGGGCGAATGAAGATATCATTTTGGTTGAGGGTCTGAGAAAAAGAACAAGGTAGAGCTCAAGGAAGAGTGCTATGAAATCTATTGCTACAATGGATGTTGTTTCCACTCAAGAGACTACTGCTATTGGTAAGGAAGTAGCTAAAATGATCCTGGAGCTGCAATAGTGGCACTGGGGTGGGATCTCTAGTTTGGTGCCTGTCTAGTTTTGGTCGCTGGTTGGGGTCTCTAGTCCTGGTTTCTAGTTTTTTTATAGTTTAGACTATTTGTGGTTCTAGGTCGCTGTAAAACCTGGGTAAGTTTGTTCTTGGACTTTTCTAGTGGTTTCAGGTCCCTGTAAAACCTGATTTTGATACTTTTCTTCAGTTTGTTGCAGGTTTTTTCCTAGTTGGGCTGTATTTCTTTATCTTTCTATTTTTTGTTAAAGGGTTTTGGGGTCCCTTCAAAACCTGCTTTTATCGTAATCTAAAAATACTAACTTAAATGAACCTAATAAGATAATTGTTTGTTCTCGCCCATGCCTCGAGTGACAATACAGACTAGGATGGGAGTAGAGAGAATGCTTGGTTGTGACCTTGCATTTTGTAGTATGCCTCGTCACTATGAGAGGATACTAGTGGCAACATAGGGATCACTAGGGTGTTGGGGTCTATTGGGAGACTACCAGGGTAACTCTAGCATGATCCATGCGATGACACTTTCCCATTTGCATAGTAGGTTTCCTACATGTCTTTGTGTGCCTTTAGGATTAGATCTTAGTTTGTGTTGGAACCTTTCCATCACATACATCCTTGACAGATCTTCCAAAGCCTGATTCACCCTCTCTATGTGACCATCTGTCTCTGGGTGATATGCCAAACTAAAATTCAATTTTTCTCCAAGCTCATGCTGTAGTGATGTCCAGAATGTGGATGTGAATATAGGATCCCTATCTAAAATGATCTTTCAGGGAATACCATGTAGTCTCACAATGTCATGCATGAAGACATTAGCTATAGAAGCTACCATGTAGGAAGACCTGATTGGTGAAAAATGTGCCACCTTAGTCAACTGATCAAAAATGACCATGATAGCATCATGATGATGAATAGTCATAGGTAATCCTACTATGAAGTCCATAGAGATGATGTCCCACTTCCATGAAGGAATGAGATTTGGTTGCAAAAGTCCTACCAGATGCTGGTGTTCTGCCCTAACTCTCTAACACTCAAGACACCTAGCCACATAATCTACAATGTCACGCTTCATCCCAGACCGATAGAATAAATGTTGCAAATCAGCATGCATCTTCTTGACACCTGGATGTGCCGAGTAAGGTGTACGATGGGCTTCTACTAGGATCAAGGTGTGAAGCTCATCCAGTAATAGCACATAAATCCTTCCTAAAAGTCTCAAAAGACCATTTGACTCTCAGACATAGCCTACAAACTTACCCTCCAAAGGTCTTCCTAAATCTATTTCTTTGCACACTTCCTGGTACCAAGAATCTATAGGAAGTGCTTGAAGAATCTAACTCCTCAAATCAACACTAAGAGTCATAGATGATATCACATGTCTCCTATGACTCAAAGCATTTGCCACCAGATTCTCCTTTCCCTGAATGTACTTTACCTCAAAATCATACTCACATAGAAATTCCATCCATCGCCTCTGACAAGCATTTAGATTAGGCTACATGAAAATGTACTGAAGACTACGATGATCACTGTGTAGCTCAAATCTATGCCCCAACAAGAAGTGTCTCCACCTTGTTAAAGAATGAACTACCATTGCTAACTCAAGATCATGCATAGGATAATTTAGCTTGTGATCCTTGAGCTTGCATGATTCATATGCAATCACCTGTCTATTTTGCATCAACACTGCTCCAATCCCTTCAAGGGAAGCATCTGTACAAACCATAAAATCACCTTCTGGATCAAGTACTACTAAGATCGGTGCACTATTCAAAAGCTCCTTGAGCTTCCAAAATGCTTCCTTACATTTCTTCATCCATATAAACTTCTTTCCTTTCCTCTGAAGGGAAGTGATAGGATGCGCTATTCTAGAGAAGTTTTGGAAAAATCTGCGATAATAACCTACTAGACCCATGAAACTAGGAATCTTTGACACATTAGTCAATGTAGGCCAATCTACTATTGCCTGTATCTTTGCAGGGTCTACTAAAATACCATCACCTAAAATGACATGCCCTAAATACTGAATCTTTGATTTGAAGAATTCACACTTAGTTGCATTGGCATAAAGTTGATTATCTCTCAAGCACTGTAAAACCAACTGTAGGTGTTCCTCATGCTCCTTCTCAGACTTAGAATATATCAATATATTATCAAGAAATATAAGTATGAACCTGTCAAGATAAGATTGAAACATGCCATTCATCAAACTCATGAAAACTAATGGAGCATTAATCATCTCAAAAGGTACCACTGTGAATTCATAATGCCCATAGCGAGTTCGAAAGGAAATCTTGTGAATGTCAGCTTCCTTAATGCAAGGCCAGTGGTATCCTGACTTAAGGTCAATCTTGGAGAATACTATAGCTCCCTTGATCTAATCAAATAAATCATCAATTCTAAGTAGAGGATACTTGTTCTTTATTGTCACCTTATTCAACTATCTGTAATCAATACAAAGGTGCAAATAATCGTCTTTCTTTTTCACAAAGAGCACTGGAGCTCCCCATGGTGACACACTAGGTTGAATGCTCCCTTTGGCCAAAAGTTCCTCTAGTTGAAGACACAACTCACCCAATTCCTATGTAGTCATATGATAAGGAGCTTTAGAGATAGGCTCTGCTCCTAGAATCAGATCAATGCTGAAATTGATGTCCCTTTTCGGAGGCATGCCTGGAATCTGACTTGGAAAAACATCTGTGTACTCCTATAAAATTAAGTGATCTTAAGTCTTTCTCACTGGATCTTCCCCATCAAGCTCATTAACCATGAAAAAAAATATCTGACATCCCTTACAGAAATTTTGCTTCAATTGCATAGTAGAAATCATCCATAGAGATATAGGCCTCGGTATTCCAACAATCTTCACATCATTCCCTTGGTCATCTTGGCACATAATAACATTCTTCCTCTAGTCTATACTAGTTCTATGAGAGCCAAGCCAATCCATTCCTAAAACCACATCGTACGAACCAAGAGGTATAATCCGAAGGTCAATTGCAGTATCAAATCCTCCTATGCTAAGCCCACACTTATGAACTACGAAATCTGTGGAGATCTTAATGCCTAAGGCTAGTTCCACTTGCCAACCATGATGCATGCTACTGTATAGCATAAAAGGCACATGTTTACAAATAGACTAAGTTCAATCTCAGTTTTACCTATGTTTAGGTTTGAGTAAAATTCTCAGTTTTGAAAGATAAGTGTTGCATTGTGATACATATGCAAATAACAGTTTAAGTTATGTTTTAGTTCACCTAGTTTCAAGTTTGGAAGAATTACACATGATAGTTCAAGGTCCTTATTTTGTTCCAAAATACCCAGAGCTCCCAATGTAGAAACTCAGGCTCTAATAATGTCCCAAAGTATGCACACCAAATTGTAGGAAAAAAGCTTTCCAATGGTTGATCCCACCATTAATTATATCATCCAAACAACAAACTGGAATGAACATGCTCGCTCTTGTGAGTATATACTTAATTAAATCAATTATGCACCTCCATTTAGTTGTGGACATGAAATTCTTCAAACCTTGTTATTGGTGATTTACATGTCATCATGTTCCTCTTTACTAAGGTCTGATCAGTACGCACAATTAAAAGGAGCTCCTTACATTGACATGTCAAATTCCTATTGATGTGAGGCTTTGTGACCACTCCAACATTCATAATAAAATACTAAGTATCTTATCCTCACTTAAACAAGGAAACTTCAAATGCTAAACAATGGAACAAGTGTGATCAAATGAAGCAACCCCAAGGTTTACAATGCATACTTGCAACTTTATGTTGGATACAACTTCATGTATATGATGTGATTTATTGCTAATGAATTTTCTAGTAATCACAAGTAACTTATACTATCCTTATTGGAATTTATCAATTATTTTTCACTTAAAGTGGCCAAAAATTGAATTAACCTAAGTTGACTTCAAATAAAGATAAAAAGGTAAGGGTTTAGAGAATCTAATCTACTTCTACATCTGAGGACAAATGATAACAATAGATGATACTTAGATATCATAATTCCTTAAACCAAACTTGTTTCTTCATGTAGAGATAACTACACAAAATATGATGCAGTTTCCAAATATAACAAAGGATTTTCATATTGTAAACATTCATCTATATACTCAATATAATTGTAACTTAAATAAACATCCATGAACATCCACAATTGAAAATGTGCTTGAGCAAGGCCCAAACTAACCATACACTACAATTCACAATCAACAAACTACAAATGGTATGAACCAAGGAATTCAACACATCTCCACATTTCTCCATTATAATCAATAATCTTCAACTAAAACTTAAGAAGTAGAAATAATGCAAATGTAGAAGCAATACACAAGGATCCACTATATCTTCAATGAAAATTTTAGATTAACTTCAACATAATCTTGGCAACAATTTGAATTTCTAATTTCCTTCTAATATTGCTGCACTTTCTCCTATCTAGTGAAAAACTCCTTACAAATGAGAACATCATTCCTTTTATAAACCTCTCCATTACAATGAAGGGCCCACAATGATTTGAAGTCAGTGGCCAAGATAATTCTAGGAAGCCCTAATTAGGGTAAGTTACAACCATTGTCTACAATCATTAATTGCCATCGAATGAGAAAGTTACATTAATTTGAAAATACATATCCTTTCATGGATGAGCCAATGAGAAAATTCATTGTGATAATACATTAAATGTTTTCATATGCACACTTGTGAATGAGTCAAATTCGATGTACCTAGACATGTCAAAATAAAATCCATCAATTGGTTGAAGGTCACTAGGTGCTATCCTAGCATGTGTATCTTGAAATCTTTATCATGTCATCATAGAGGAGAGTCATCTCTTGATACTCAAACACCTTCGAGTCTTTTCACTAATTGTGATGCCCCATATATTCCCCAATTTCTTTAGCTTCACGAATTTTCCTCATCCTTAATTCTAACCTAATTCTTATTGGAATTCTTCCTTGGATGCCTTGATATCTTCTTGATTGTCTTTATCTTGCCTTGATTTTCTTGAAGAAATAGGATCCTTTTTGTTGATCTTGGATTTAGAAAAGAAATCCAAGATTGAGATGACATTTATTATTTAATATATTGATTTCAATAGATTCTTTATTTGTATATTAAAATTAAAATTTTATTTTTTAAATATTTGAATTAAATATTTTAAAATTTATTTAGACTTTAGTTAATATTGTTTTAAATTTATCAATTTGTTATGTATATTTTTAAAAAAATTGGCAAATTTAATGTTGATTTTTTTTTTCAAATTTTTTCCTTGCCGAACTTCATCTAAATTTCATTGTTGTCAAATGTGAATTGGAATTTGAACCTTGTGACTTAGCACCAAACTATCATTTTCTTCTAATGGAAATAGGAATTATTATATGAGCCAATAATACAAAAATTATAACTTCTCTTTATAGCCATGCCCTTGCATTCAAGAGCCTAAAATGTTTTTCACAATCTCCCATTGCCGTATTTGTATGGTAAGATGATAACTCCTACCTAGCTTAAGTCAAAATAACAATTCACAAAGCAAAACAAGTTACATTTATAGGGAAACAGTTGGAAAATAATGTGAAAGAAGATACACGTCCTACAAATCAAGTTCTCAAAATCCAAACCTGTGAGGCACATGACATTCGCTACTTGACAGTACTTCCCATCTCCAACTTTGGAAAAACCTTAAACCTATGCTTACATTTAATGCATTCATATTCTCGCTCTCCTTCAAGCATCTTTATTCCTCTAGACCGTATGATTGTTCCTTGAAGTGTAATAAGTTTGCCCATATCCTTTACTCTCACACGTCCAATTGATGGATGAATTTTTGGGTAGTCCATAACAAAGCCATTCATGTCAAGGTGAACATGATCATTATCCTTAACGAACATATTATCCATGTGCTTGTGCACTTCAAGAACCACACTCTGAGCTAAACGAGCTGCACTATCAAAAAGGGGCAAGAACCTGGTGAGCTGAGTGTAGAGGAGATTGGCCAAAGGAGGGCTTGCTTCCAGAAGCTCTGTAAAGTTTACTTCTAGAGGGTAATGAAGTGTATCATTGTTCGTGACAAGAATGGCTTCCAATGCTTCTAGGTGATGATTTATTAGGAACCACTGGAATGCGTTTATATATTCTTGGAGGAATGGCGAATGTTGGAGAAAGAAGATATTTTTCTATGGACTTCTGAGGCATAGCAAATTAGCATTAGTATCCAGGTGCACTCATGATTTTTGCATATTCCATTTGCACTCTTTCTCTTCCTGTCTTCATCGTGTCTGTTATATGTGTCTAAAAATACTCCATGAATGAATCTTTAATCTTGGAATTTGAAATCTAGATATGTATGTTAATGGTTTCATTTACTTGGATCATGGAATAGAATAGGATGATGTACTTCATTTTCACACATGTATATTATTTTAAGATTTTCTTACCCTGTGTCATGTACAGTGGATGATTGAGCATTTCGAATTTAATTGTCATGACGCATTCAGAAGAAATGTGTAATATGGACATTGGAGTTTTCATTATTCTTTCATGTGGATGTGGTAGTTGTCAGACTTTGTATTAATTAGATTAAATGTGACTCAATGTTAAGGGATCCTTAAGGAATGTAACCTATTATGTATGCTTATAGTTGATTGTATGTTATTACTTCCGCTACTATGTGTTTGATATGAATGGTTTATCTTTCTTGTTTAAAAAAAAAAATGATGGGGACATGACCCAAGCACAGAATGGACACAACAGGAAAGGGAAAATTTTATTAACTATGAAAATATGCTAGTACATCTAGTACAGAGAAAATAGACTTCAAAACATGCCCTAAGGGCTTACAATAACATGAATCTAGAGATAAATTCTTCTCCCAGTACCTTCTCTCAAATTCCACTCCGAACTGCCTTTTACAATGCCAGAAATGTTCTTAAATAGACCCCAAAGGGTTAAGGATTAGGAATACATTCTAGAAAGTGCTAGTAGGCATCCACTAACTAAATAGAAGGCTCTAGTAGTCGTATTAGAAGTCAGCACAAAATTAGAAGAATCTAGAAACGGTAATCGAACTTTCGGGAGGCATAACTTTTGAACCGTACTCTGATTGACAAACTATTTACATTTTTGAAAAGGTCTTGAAGTGCTCTATAGCCCTATGGACCAGCTTCACTCATCCCCCATTTTTTGGCCCTTTTTGAGGTCATTTAATGCCCCTAACCTGACTTTGAAACATTCTTAGGATGTCTCCAAAAATTGAAAAACTGCGATAACTTTCAAACCGTGGGGCCTTTTGACCTGATTCTTTTTTTGGAATGCTCTAAATTACAATTACAATCATCCGACCAATTTATACCTTCTAGTTCACCAAAATGATGGCTCAATTATATACTCCTATTTTTTTGGCATTTACACGTATCCCAAGGTGTTCAAATACTCTATCATAGAACACTAATAGTGGAACTGTGAGAGTTGGAACCTTTATTTGACCCAAATGGGTATCCAGAAATGAAAACACATGAAACAGAAACTAAGTCTAAGTACATTTTTTTTGGATGACACAAGATTGCCCTTATACCTCTGGATGCTCCTGCATCAAAAAATTGTTTGGAAAACATAGTAAAAATTTAGGTTAATTATTCTGGATCCCTTTGCGGGGCATTACACGGACCCGACAATGTTGGAGAAGGAAGGGGCTTGCTCTATGTATTCTGAGGAGAAGTGATTTAGCATCAGTGTCCAGGTATATACTTGTGATTTTTGCATGGGATAATTCACTTCTTACACTTCGTGTCTTCTTCATGTCTTCTGAATGCTTTCTGATGATTCTATGTGTGAATGTTCTAGTTATATGCAATTTTGTCATGGATATCTAAATTGCCATATGAGAAACCCCCACATGAGTAGATCTGATAATTCTATGGACTAGGGTTTAAAAGTTTATAGGAAAACCTATTTAAAAGACTTAATGGGTAAATTTAGAGAACAATTACTTTTTAGGAGAAATTCTTAATTCATCGAATTAGAAAGCCCTTTTTGTTTAAAGCTAGGTATATGTTCTCTTTTTATATATATAAAATCTGCATATATGTATGTATGTATGTATGTATGTATACATACATATATATATATATATCTATATATATATATACATATATGTATATACATACATATATATATACATATATATATGTGTTTATTTAAAATGTAGTGGAAAATATTTTTAAAAAAATCCGAATCACATTGATTAAAAAAAATGTTTAATAAAGAAAATGTTATAATTTTTTTTTTGCAAAGTTAAAGGGGCGGGGAGGGACGAACCCATACCCCCACCCCACTATGTATATGGTAGAGGCTGGCGGCATTACTACCGCAGACTCTGTGACAACGTGCTATCGCAAGGCTGCGTCAGCAGGCCTGCACGACACTACCATTCAAAAGGGTAGTGTTCGATTCGTGGTGCAATTGCATTACGATTATTAATATTGACATTAGTTCATGTGTATAAATGAAATCAAATTTTTACATCTCAATTTTTATAATGATTTTTTAAAATATCATTATTATTATTAAATATTAATAGTTTTAAATATATATATATGTATGTATGTATGTATGTATGCATGTATGTATGTATGTATGTATGTGTGTAGTATGTATGTATATATGTATATATGTTTTTAATAATTAATAATATTATATTTGATAAATAAATTATAATAATAGGTCATTTCTTTAATAATTAATTATTTTGTAATATTATTATAGTCTAATGATATAGATTTAATTACTTAATTGACTTGAATTATGAAGGAAAGATGTTAACGAAAATAATTGGTAATTACTCATGTTAAATCTAAAAAGAGTCCTATTGGAACACGATGGGGTTCATTTTCAAACAACGTTTATATAAACAATATATTATTAGAACAATTAGAAAATTGAGTCTATGGGTTATGGGGAGAATACTTTTTATCTATCAACAAAATACATGAGTTAGGTAAAATGTACAAATTTCTCCACTCGATATCTAAATTTGAAAATGAAAACTGAGACCTCCACACTTAATTCAATTATGCAATTTTAAACACACCCAAACATGTGCTACATTTTGTGTTTTCTCTATTCTTCTTGTTTTGGGTTTTTGGGTTGACTAGTTTGTTGACTAGTTATAGGACATCTACTAAAGGTTCAGGGATTATGATTGTGATGTCATGATGGTTTCTTTTGATCTCGATCTTTTTAAAACCCAACCATGGTTATGTGATGACATGCTCTATGGTGTGTGTGGTTTACTGATTGATATTGTCTTTAGTCTTTTTGTGTAAACTATGATATATGTAACCTTTTTATGAGTTATCGATCAGTTGTATTTGGATTACTTCTAGTCACTTGATGGAATTGAATTGTTTATCTGATCTTGATGATGTCATGTTGTGACATGTTTTGGCTCGACCATTTTGGAGTCTTTAATCAGTATTACTTTGAGATACTTTTTGGTTTCTTGTTAAGAACCAATGTTTATGGTGATTATCAGTGATACCTTCAGTTGCCAATAGAGAACTATTATGGTCATGATTATCTATGGATGTTTTTATTTTGCTCATGGAGACTTGATGCTCTTATTATAGATTAATACTTGGTATTTTTTCCAATCACTTTGTATAGGACTATGGTGATTTGTGATTTATTATTCCATGAGCTTAGGGTAGATTATCTACTTGTAGTGTTAGGAAGCGGCTTGCAATGGGGGCTAGGGCCCTAAGAGGCTACCAAGGTAGCTCATTGTAAGTTGTTTTAATAAGTGAAAACATTACACCTAATACTAACTTATATGAACCTAATAAGATAATTGTTTGTTCTCACCCATTCCTCGAGTGCTAGTACAGACTAGGATGGGAGTAGAGAGAACACTTGGTTGCGACCTTGCATTTTATAGTATGCCTCATCTATATGAGAGGATACTAGTGGCCGCATAGGGATCACTAGGGGGCTAGGGTCTATTGGGAGACTACCAGGGTAACTCTAGTGTGATCCATGCAATGAAACTTTCCCACTTGCATAGTAGGTTTCCTACATGTCTATGTTGTGCCTTTGGGATTAGATGTCGATTTGTGTTGGAACCTTTGAGTTAGTATACTTTTAGAATTCTTGGACTTAGAGAGTACTTGTGCTATGTGATTTGTTATCCTGTTTGGGACTTGAGATTATCTCCTTAGTGCGGTGGGAGTGGACCATTTAGGTTCCACATGGTCAGGTGGTAGTGCCTTTTCACTCTTATCATTTGAGATCCGTCTAAGACACCATGGTTGGAGCATTCTTTATTGGCATCTATCTTCATTCTGTTCTTGGTTTATGATGATGGACACGTATCCTTATATTGATGATTTGCATCTATTAGATGATTTTATCTTATGCTTTATCTTGCATGTTAGATTTCTTTCTGCATATGATGTAGTATGATTTAGGAGTGACATTCCTACTATGAAAATACCGATGATCTCTTTAGTGACTTGGAATGTTATGCACAAAGGGATGGCTAGGGCCCATGATGGTCTAATGATGCTATTTACAGTTGGAGGAACCGTGCACTTTTTCAATTATGTTTGATGATATATGGTTAACATTTATGATGATGTTTATATTGTGGATTATTCTTTGGATGCCTTGGCAAGGTATTAAACTTACATCAAGGAAAGTACACTAAAGATATTCTGACTAGATTTGGAATGATGGATAGTAAGCCCTTATCTACTCTAATGGAAACAAACTTACACAAGCTAAAAGAAGAAGCATCAAAATCTGAGGACATTGATCCTACTCTCTTTAGACAAATAATTGGATCTCTTATGTATCTTGTGAATTCAAAACCGAACATATGCTATGCTACAAATGTCCTTAGTCATTTTATGTGTAAACCTAAGAAGATCCATCTTATGGATGCAAAACATATATTAAGATATTTACGAGGATCTATTGGTTTTGGATTAAAGTATGAAAATGTTGAGATAAATTTTGGAAGCATATACTATTTCAGATTGGGCAGGTTGTTCCTTTAACCACAAAAGCACTATAGGTTGTTTCTTTAGTCTTGGGTCAGCAATGATATCTTGGTTCAATAGAAAATAGCCAATTGTTGCCTTGAGTTAAACTGAAGCTGAGTATGTAGCCACTTCCATGGGAGCATGTGAAGTAGTTTGGTTAAGAAAACTCCTATTTGGGCTATTTGAAAAACCTCTAAAACCGACTGTGATGCATTGTGATAATCAAAGTTGTATCAAGCTATCAAAAAATCTAGTATTCCACAATCAATCAAAGCATATTGAGACTCCCTTTCATACATAAGAGACATGGTCAACAGAGATATCATTAAATTGAGTTATATCAATACAAATGAATAGAATGTTGATATTTTCACCAAACCTCTTGTGAAGTTGAGAATTGTGTACTTCTGAGAAAAACTTGGTATGATATTATTGTAAATGCATTTATTATCCATGAATAGAATTTTATTTATTATTTTTCTTGCAAGCTTGTATTGTGAAAAGTGATGACTTTTCTTGAGAAAGGTGATGACCTTTCATGTGTTTTGATCCTATGATAAAGTGACGACTTTATTTTAGTTTGTCTATTTTCAAACAATGATTGAAATTGTTGTTATCTTTTGGGATGAATCTTGCCAAACACTTTGATAACCTTCATGGGTCTTTTTTGGGTGATAGCCGGACACCATGAAAATCCATTTTTTTGAAGTTTGGGTTATCCTTGTTCTTTGGGCTGGATTTTGCCAAACACATTGATAACCTTCATGGGTCTTATGGGAAATAGCCGAACACCATGCAAATTCATTATGTTTTCCTTTTCTCTTTCTCTCTCTTAGTTTAAAACATAATGATGATTACTTCTTATTGTGTAAATTAAATTTATTTCAATTTCCCTTGCTAAAGAGGGAGTGTTAAGAATGTTGGCTTGTGAGAAATTGAATCTATATTTTTTCATGACTATCCTAAAATAAATTTTGCATAACTAATTATAGTAGTCATATATATATATATATATATATATATATGACAATAGTAATAATGAGGCATATATATATATATATATATATATATATATATATATATATATATATATATATATATATATATATATATATATACTCAAGAGTAGACTAAAACACTTATATAATTTAATGTAATCAATAATGCTGATAGCACATAATTATTATATTTTGTGATTCATATAATGCACATGTAAAGTAGTATTACCTTATACCATCGATGGCAAATGTACTTACATAAATACCACTGATTACTTTACATGGTGCATAGCATTGACAAAGGAATGCTAACTAATCTTGCTTTTTGTTTCAAACCTTTGTGAACCAACTCTTGGTCATTGGGTTATTGGTACATCACCTTTCATCATGTCTTCTCACTGCGCCCTTAACTTGATATATATATGTTATGATCTGCAGTGTGGAGTAGATCAATTACAGTGGAAATTGTAATCTCACACTTGCCGATCATAACACATAAAATTAGATATATATATATATATATAGTTTCAATACATTATTTAAAATCATCAATAAACATTTAGAAATAAAATAATAGTATCTTAACATGATTTAGAAAATTGAGATTTACACCAATCAAGATCACAGCTTCATAGATTTTACATTTGTCATCTCTTCTTCCCTTGTACTTTCTTTTCCTTCCTTTCATCCATATACTCTCTATCAAGACACCTAGCAGCAATATGACCAACTTTATTGCATGAAAAAAACATGATAGGTGATTTATCTTTGTATTTATCTCTTCCTCTTGTAAATAATTTTGCAACAAGGGCTTCAAGTTCATCAACCTCACCATCAGAAATATCACTGTCACTTTTTACATGTTTACGCTTTCTTTTGCTAAGAACTAGTTGTGACTTTAATGCACATTCACTAGTAGTAGGTGTGTAGTTATCAATATTAGACATCTCAAAAGTAGTAATTCTACCAATTACATCTTCTAGGTAAAAGTGATACTTGGTGTACATCCCAATTCTTAGATTGCACATGTTGTAATGGTATAGATAAGAAGTACAGTCCTCAATAGCTTACTTATCACTATTTTGTCCTTGATTTCTCTATTTGTAACTTGAATAACATTTACAACTTATTTAACTCTTTTGTAGTATTGTATTATATTTATTGCCTTTTATCATTCTTATGTCATCCAATTTACCTCTTTGGTTTTTAGATTTGGTTCTCAAGACATTGCTATCACCTCTATATATGGTCTTCAATTTGTCCCACACTTTCTTTGCACTATCACAATCTTTTATGTCATCAAACTTAGTATAGCTTAGAGCCAAGGAAATCTCCAATATTGCTTGACTATGTTCTTTCTTCTACTTCAATTATTTAGTTGTCAGAGGAGTAGTGGTCATGTTTACATACTCATTGTCCATAAAGCTGATAGCATCATCACTGATATTGGATATGTACAACCTCATCAAGGTCTCTTATGAGTGATGATTTTTAGCTTTGGTACCTTCAAACTTTTCTTTGTAAGCACTAATTTTGAAAATCAATTGCTATGAATGTTTAGAATAAATAAATTGTGGGGGGGGGGGGAATCAGTTACTCAAGGTCCTTAAGTACCACTTGAAATATTAAACACAAACACTCACTATTCTTCTTGTCCTATTGTTGCACAGTCTCTATTTTAGAACTTCCTTAAACATAAGTTTCTTTGCATAATGAAAACTATATCAAATATTAAAAAATATAAATCTTTCAACATAGATTTTGACACTAGGATTTTACGTGGAAACCCAATTTGGAAAAAATTAACAACAAAATGTCACTTATTTTTGACTCTTTCAAAGTAAGCCTTGTTAGGAGCCAACTTTGTGAAAGGTTACAAAACAAACGGTTAAATGTGACCTTGGTAAAGGATTTAATCACCCTATTACAATTGGCCTTGTTAGAGGAATTTGATCATTCCATTTAGAATGTCACATAGTTAAAAGATTTACATAGACTATTAAGCCTTCAAATGACTATTAGATCAACTTCTATTAAAATAATTTCAATACAAACTATTTACATTGATTAGAAATAAAATAGCAGGTTTTGATCTTTATGATTACAACTCACTTTTGCATGTTCAAATATCTATTTGGTCCTTATGCTGACTCACTGATAAGTCTTCCATTGTCATCTCTGATCTTGATTTTCTTGGAAACCCTTCAAGTAATTAGACTACTCTTCTCAACAACACTTAAGCCTTCTACTTAGATTTACTCATCAATATCAACATCATCTTTGCATGCTTTCTACTTTAGCTTTGCATTCACTTCCACACTTGTGTGTTTATGATCCTGTCTTTATGTCCCCTTTGTATATACTTGCACTCCTTGATCATTTTTTTTTGGCTCTATACCTCTTTAAATAAGAAATTATTTCCATTTTCCATCACCACTATAGATCTCAGGGTTTATGACCAAGCTCAACTCGATTCATTATATCTATCCATCTTCTTGATCATCCTCTAGAAAATTCTTTGGAATCCATCTATTAGGTATTTACCTAATCCTCTCCTTGAATTACTCATTCGATGTAAAGCTTTATTTTTTTGACATCAACTATCTTTCTTTGTTGATGCTAATGCTCAATCAACACTAGGTTTGATCGACACTAACTGTAGCTCTGTTGACAATAGCATTACTCAAAGTTTCTTATCATTTTATTCTACTTCTTAGCTTAGCTAATCTTTCTTGACATAAACAATCACTTTTCTTTATCAAAGTCCATCTAGTCAGAAATTAATTGCAACTCCCTATTTTGTAACTCAACCTTTCCTTTAGGTATTATTTTTATGACCAACTTATCAAATCCTCTTCATCAAACAAATAGATATGACATTTAGATTAGGTAGCAATATTTTTCATCAATAGATTTGGCATCAATTCTAGAAAAGTAGCAAGTTCCAATTATAAGTCTCCAACATATTGTATGCCCTTGGATTGGGTTTTCAAGGCATGGGCCCTTTGTGGGATTTTTCATACTGGCATCCAAAACCAAAAAAATAAAATAATTTCTTTATAGTCTTTTCCTAAAGTTAACCATGTTCATGCCATATTTTATACTTGACTAGTTTATTGGATCATATGTAATAGATTCCAAGCCTTACTCTTAATTCTTTTCCATTTTAAATTCCTATCAAGATATATTTATTGTTTTTTTCATTTTCCATGTTGGAAAGGTTATTTGTATTGAGCCTAATAATTTTTTTATCATATCCTTGAGCTGAAAAAAAGGTCTATATCAAAGTGGACTTGTCTCACAACCTTATATGATATAACTTTAGATAGGAGACCTATTTACCACACCCAATGTGTTCTCTATCAAAATTCCTTTAATAATATCTTCCATTACTAATCATTTACTTATTAAATCAAGGATTCCCTGATTAGAAAATATGAGCACTAAGTATCTTCCAAAGTTGGATAGAATCTCCACATTCTCCAAAGGTTTGTAGTCATAGGATAAGTGGACAATAATGACTCATAAGCATAATTTCTCTCTATCTAGTAGTGTTCCAAACAAAACTCATGAGAAAGATACCATGCATGCATAATAATAACCACTAGTTTCAAACCAAACTCTTCTTAGAAGGGGATGGTTATGGTCCTTCAGCTATTATGTACATAGCTATTAATCATGTATTTATATTAAAACCTTGAATATTTTGTTTCATTGCACTCAATCAAATAGATTGCACTACTCTTGTAGTCATTTTGGAATTGTGAGAGAAAGATGAGATTGTTCCAAGGAATGGTTAAATAGTACCTAGATTTCTTCTAATTTATCACAAATTATATCTCATCACTTGAGCATGACGATGGTATACAAGGCTTCAAGAAATGCTTACTTTATGGAATCTCTATTGTCTCATTGGCCTCACCAAAAAATATAAATGTGTGATACTCAATCTAAGTAACTTGTGTTAGGATAAACCACGGACAGAAATAAAAACTACATGCAAATATAACCAATAACAAAAATAATAGAACACACACAGAAATGAACACAAGGCACCAAGATTTAACGTGGTTCACCCAATCCCTGGGCTATGTCCACCAAACAACAAGTCTGATCTTATTACAATCCAGTGATTACAACTTGATTACAATCTGTAATCCCTTACAGCTCAATACCGCCGCAAGAAACAATTTCATATCACCACACATAAAAAATACCCAACCCTAAGCCCTTTTTATACAAGTATTAAACCGCTTTAGGGTTATAACATGTCAGCCATATGTCGGCCATAATATGTCGGCTACTTCCAAAAAAAAATAATTTTTTGGGGTGATGCCCCGAACCCCACTATTTATGAAGTATGTACAGTACTTTCCTGATCAATCACCACAATCTAACAATCTCCCACTTGGGGACTGATCAAGCTCCACACTAAACAACAATCTCCCACTTGGAGACTGATCCTGTAGCAATACAACTACCGCATGGGGCTCCCACTGGATCAAACCACCCTGGACTCTGCTGTTCTTTTATTCACATTTAGTCTAAAAGACCAACTGAAGCTGAAGAGGAGTTCAGCTTCTCCCTTGTGACAACCTTTGTCAACATATCTGCTGGATTTTCATTGGTATGTATCTTCTCCAGCTTTAATTGTCCATCCTCCAAAACTGACCGAATGAAATGGTACCGCAACTGTATATGTTTGGTCTTAGAATGCAGAGCTGAATTCTTAGCAAGATGAATGGCACTCTGACTATCTATGAACAAATAATTATCCTTCTAAGGATTTCCTAATTCTTCCAAGAAGAACTGAAGCCATATCATCTCTTTGGCTGCCTCTGTAGCAGCAACATACTCTGCCTCTGTAGTGGAGAGAGCATTAATCTTCTGTAGCCTAGAAACCCAGCTCACGGCTGCCCCACCAACAGTAAAGACATAACCTGTAGTACTCTGCCTGGTATCAATATCCCCAGCCAAATCTGAGTCAACATAGCCCTGTAAATCAGTAGTAGAGCCCCCAAAGTGTAAACACTTATTGGATGTTCCTCTCAAATATCTAAGAATCCACTTGACAGCATTCCAATGCTCAAAACCTGGATGACTCATATACCTGCTAACAACTCCCACTGCATGTGCAATATCTGGCCTAGTGCATACCATAGCATACATCAAACTTCCTACAGATGAAGCATAGGGTACCTTGGACATCTTATCCTCCTCTTCCTGTGTCTTGGGACACATCTCCTTAGTCAATTTCAAATGACCAAGTAAAGGTGTGCTGACAGCTTTAGCATTCTCCATAGAGAAACGTTGCAACACCTTCGCAACATAATTAGCTTGAGATAGCGTCAATGTTCTGTTCTTCCTATCTCTGCAAATCTTCATACCAAGGATTTGTTTTGCTGCCCCCAAATCCTTCATAGCAAATGCATGTCATCAACATATAGACATAAAATAATGTAGCTATCATCATCCAACCTCTTAAAATAAACACAGTAATCTGAATGACACCTGTTATATCCATGCTCATGCATAAAACTGTCAAATTTTAGATACCATTGCCGAGGTGCTTGCTTTAGGCCATATAAACTTTTCTTCAATTTGCACACTAAGTTCTCCTTACCTTTGACCTCAAAACCCTGTGGCTGAGCCATATATATTTCTTCATCCAAATCACCATGAAGAAAGGCTGTTTTAACATCCATCTGCTCTAAATGCAAATCTTCAGTAGCCACAAGACTTAAAATAGTACGAATAGAAGTCATTTTAACAACAGGAGAAAATATCTCATCAAAATCAATTCCCTTTTTTTGTGCAAATCCTTTTACAACTAACTTGGCCTTAAATCTTTTCTTACCTCCTTCCTCTTCTTTCAACCTGTAAACCCATTTATTCTGTAAAGCCTTTTTACCTGCAGGCAACTTGCACAAATCCCATGCCTTATTTTTCAGAAAAGAGTCCATTTCATCTTTCATTGCAGACTCCCACTGAATCTTAGTATCCACCTGCACAACTTCATCATAACTTTCAGGTTCATCAGCATCAGTAAGTAAAATAGAATACAAAGAGGGAGAAAACCTTTGTGGAGGTCTAATTGGCCTTGTTGACCGTCTAACATTCACTAGTGTGTGTGGTATTTGTTGTTGCAGTTGTTGCACATCACGAGGAATGGCTGGAACATCAGCTTTTGGAGTATCATCCAACACTACATAATCATCTTCTTTCTTCTCATGTTGCTGCAACAGATCTTTGTACAACACTTTTTCATTGAATATGACATCCCGACTTCATATAATTTTATGATTTTCAAAATCCCAAAGCCTATAGCCAAATTCATTAATGCCATATCCAACAAAGACAAATTTCTTTGATTTCGCTTCTAGCTTGGTTCTATTTTCAAAGTCTATATGAGCAAAAGCTTCACAACCGAAGGTCTTGAGAAAAGAATAACTCACCTTCTTACTTGTCCATGCTTCCTCTGGAATACCACAACCCAAAGGAGTAGAGGGGCCTCTATTAATCAAATATACTACAGTATTGATAGCCTTCGCCCACATGTGTAAGGGAAACCCAGCATGCAACCTCATGCTCCTTGCGCGCTCCATTATAGTCCTGTTCATGCGTTCAGCCACTCCATTTTCCTGTGGAGTCCTTGGAACAGTTTTTTGTCTACGAATACCATTAGTGGAGCAATAATCTTCAAATTCATGACCGCAATACTCACCACCATTATCAGCTCTGAGACATTTTAATTTCTTACCAGTCTCATTTTCAACCAAGCATTTCCATTTCTTAAAAGTTTGAAATACATCAGATTTCTGTCTAAGGAAATAAACCCATACTTTTCTAGTTGCATCATCAATAAATGTAACATAATAATGAGAGCCACCAAGGGAAGATACCTGAGCCGGTCCCCATACATCTGTATGCACAAGCTCTAATTTCTCCTTTTTGTTTTCCTTCCCTGTCTTTACAAAACTCACTCTCTTTTGTTTTCCATACACACAACTTTCACAGAAATCCATATTCACACATTTTAGACCTGGTAAAACTTTCCTTGAATGAAGTACTTTCATACCTTTCTCACTCATGTGCCCAAGTCTATTGTGCTACAGCGCTATATCAGAATCTACAGCAGCTATTTGTTCTCCCTGCTCAATTGCAGTAATTGTTCCTGAATATTCATTTTTCTCTGAAACAATCAAAGTAGAAGGAACAATATGACCTGTACAAAGATATAAGGTGCCTACTTTCACACCTTTTGCTACTACAAGGGAACCTTTTGAAACCTTCCAATTTTTATCATTAAAAGTAATTACACAACCCTCATCACCGAGTTGCTCTGCTGAAATTAAATTCCTACTCAGCTTTGGAACATGTCTTACCTCATGTAGTAGCCAATGATTCCCATTCTGCAACTTAATCTTAATTTTTCCCTTTCCAACAATCTGACAGGGTTCATTATCCCCCAAATAAACAAGCCCAAAATCCCCTTGGACATAATCAATGAAATAACCTCTATGAGGTGTAGCATGAAAAGAAGCACCAGAATCTAAAACCCATGAATCATCAACACTCTCTAAAGACAAAAGCAAAGCATCCTCTTCGGATTTATTACTTACCACATTTGCCTCTTTGTCTCCATCTGATTTATCTCCTTCATTTTTCTTTCGAGTCTAGCAATCTTTCTTTTTGTGCCCTGGTTTCCCACAGTACCAGCAATCATTTGGTCCTCTCGATTGAGACCTCCTCCCCTTTGACTTTCCTCTTGATTTCCCATGATTTCCAGAGTTACTTCCTCTTTTAGTCATTCTGCCCCTGCTTTGTGCATTTAAAGCACTTCCTAATGTAGATCCACCTGAGGATTTTCTACGAGTTTTCTCACTTAAAATAACACCGATCACATCATCATATTTTAGGGTACTTGATCCAGGAACAGAATTACTCACCGCCATTACCAAGCCATTCCAGCTTTTAGGCAAAGAACACAAAATCAAGAGAGCCCTAATTTCTTCATCAAAATTGATACCCACAGAAGATAATTGACTAGTAATAGTATTAAACTCATTTAAATGATCTGCAACAAATCCACCTTCTGCCATTTTCATATTAAATAAACGCTTCATGAGAAATACCTTATTTGAAACGGAGGGCTTTTCATACAGTGTCGCTAGGGTTTTCATCAAATCTTTTGTCGTCTTTGCTTTTGTAATATTAAATGCCACCGATGGTGCCAAGCATAACCGAATGCTTCCGAGTGCCTTTCTGTCCAAAAGATCCCATTCAGCCTCTGACACAGTTCCCTGATTCTTGGCTTTTCCTTCCAACGGCTTCCATAAATCCTTCTGATATAAATAGTCTTCCATTTGCATCTTCCATAACTGGAAGTTCTGCCCATTAAACCTATCAACCCTCAGCTTACCATCATTTGCCATTGCTCCCACTCAATCGTGAGACTCCCACTTAACCGTGAGACTTTTCTGCAGAGGATAACTAAGAAACAACTAGGCTCTGATACCACTTGTTAGGATAAACCACGGACAGAAATAAAAACTACATGCAAATATAACCAATAACAAAAATAATAGAACACACATAGAAATGAACACAAGGCACCAAGATTTAACGTGGTTCACCCAATCCCTGGGCTACGTCCACCAAACAGCAAGTTCGATCTTATTACAATCCAGTGATTACAACCTGATTACAATCTGTAATCCCTTACAACTCAATACCGCCGCAAGAACCAATTTCGTATCACCACACATAAAAAATACCCAACCCTAAGCCCTTTTTATACTTGGCATTGATGTGTTATGTCTTCAAGAAATTGAGATTTCTTCTTTTATGATTATTTCAACATGTTAGGCTATTTGGAAAACTATTTTGGCTTTTCCTTCTAAACATGAAGTAGGTTATGAGTGGTGGTTACTATTGTCATTGATTGTGGGTTTGATTCTACTCATTGTCTTATTTGTATCCTAATTTCAATCGATAATCATTTTAGAATTTTTTTTTTTGTAAAATGATGTTGTTGACAGATCTACTCTTTGGTCATGAATTGTAGATTCAACACCTCCTACTACTTGGGGTTCTTATGTGGTTACTTCAATATAGTCAAAATATCTTGTACTAAAGAGGGGTCATTTCCTTTTTATTAGAGACTTGGTGGACAAGAGGCATGGTTGTAGAGTCATATTAAATTGAATCTTTATGATCCCAATATACTTTTTCACCACCTTTAAGTTATCTTTCATACATGGAGTAATTTTCAAGTGAGAATTAAACATCCTTAGATTCTATATGACAATAATAAACATGTTGGATTTATTTATCATTTTCTTAAATAATAAATATCTAAGTAATAAAAATTTTCTCAACATAGAATATGAATATCCCAATTGGCTTAAATTGGTTCATTATTATTACAAAAATTGGTGTATGTCGATTGAATTCATCAAAATTTATAAATCTTTTTCATCACAATAATTTTTGTCTCTAGAATAATTATCCTAAAATTTTGGATCCAAATTAATTGTATAGATTTTATCTCTATTGATTTTTAGGTTCTTACTTTATCTTCTTGTGAAGTGCTTAACTTAATCTTCTAATTAATGATTAAATTTAGTAATCTTGAGTTTGTAAATGACAATTAGTTTAAACTTTTTGCATCAATATTTGTAAGGATTCAAGGACAAAAATTTGAGCAAGAATAAGGACAATAGGTGCAATAGTGCATTGTATCCAAAAATATGGATGAAATTTTGATATTACTAGATTTTTGTTTTATGTCCCCTTATTCATACATGAAGGTGTACATGTTTTTTGATAAAATTAGAAACAAGAGGGTGTTGATCTATAGTACAATCAACACTTTAGATGCACATTAATAGAGTATTAACAATGCTCCCATTGGTTAGGTGAGTTGGTTTGAGGTTGTGGGTTGATCCCTATGGTCAGGAGTTTGATTCACCTATCCAGATGTTATTTTGTCATGCCTACCTAGGGGTAGCTACAGATTGCAATGTGACTGAAGGGACTAGTCTCACCCCAAGCTTGCCCAAACTGCTATGCTTGGGTCTTGGGGATACCCTCTGATATTTAAAAAAAGAGGACTATTAACATCTAAAAAGGAAAAGTAAAGAGTATCCCATTGAGATTTACCTCTACCCAAAAACATCTTAAAGAAATTATTAAGAATAATAGATCTAGCATAAGCATCCATCAAAAAATTAAACATAATAATACAAGATTTTATCATAGTATAGAAATGAACTAAACCAAAACTCCACATAGGGCCATTATTTTTGAAACAACTACAAAAAAAAAAACTAGCAAAGCCCCTAGGGCTACTTGACCAAAAAAGAGACCACATAGTAGACAAAAGAAATCCCACTCAACCTCTTGGATAACAATATAGAACCCCATTCTTCATTAAGGAACTAAAACAACTCGGTGGTGTCATTCTCTTGAGTGATATTCACTATGGGTATGCTTCCCTTCATCACATATAGAATGGTGGCTCAAGCATGCATGATCTTGAGGGTGAATTTCATTGCATCTATAAACTAGTTTTTCATACCACCCATCTCATTTTTGTTTTGATTGATCAATTCTCATAGTTGTTCACCTAGAGCTTAAGGGAGTTGCCCATACCACCACTAACACTGCATGTAATTCCTTTATCCCCTGAATTACAAATATTTGGGGAGGGAGGTGTATGTGTGGGGGGAAAGGGGGGAGTTGTTGTGTTTGTAGCCAGTGGATGACAAAGGAGGGGTTGGTCATAGAGGAATGAGTTTTCACCAAGCTTTGAGTGTCATTAGAAGAGTCCTTAGTATCACCATTAGGGGTTTTCTTCATAGTGGTATCTTGAGAGGAATTATTTCTAATGATGAGGTTCTAGATAACTTATTTCCCTTTCTCTTTGGAAATTCTTTTAGAGTGATGGGTATGATGTTGTATAGTCTTTTTGTTACTATACACTAAATCCATGGTATGTTTCTTAGATTTTTCCCCAAGTCTCTAGATATTTTTTCCAACTCCTCACATTTCCCTTGACACTAAGGGTTTCGAAATAGTAACCATAAGAAATAAGGAAAGAATGTGTAGCTCAACCAAAGGTCGATGGGATGTTACTCAACTAGTTGGAAATTTAAAGAACATTAGGAGAAGGGGGTAGGAAAAGAAAATGGTAAAACACATAAAGGCACAAAATAAGCCCTTAGTGAATAATCATCGATTTCTTACCAAGATTGATGACCTCAATGAAGTCATTGATAGTAATTTCTAGAAAGTGCAACAAAAAGAAGGGAATGGAAATAAAATTTTTATTTTGAACATGATTAAAGAAAGGGAGATAGTACTAGTAATACACAACATACCTACCCTCTAAAGTGAAATGCTTGATGATAATTTACCATGCTCTGCACTATACCTTCCATGCTTTTTGACCAGCTTCTCCTTGAAGTTCTTGAAGAAATGATCGAGACTAGCTCTTATCTTTTCCACTTTTAGTTTTAGATTTATATGCCAGTGGCCTAGGTGATCACCTCTTCATTCACTTTGAAGCTTAGACCTCTAACTATGACTCTTCTCTCATTCAAAGAGTTCATAAACTATCGAGAGACAATTTAATCATATATAGTCATACTCTCTATGTAAGATGAGTATGACTAGATAAGATAAGTCAAGGTATACACAGTAAAGACAAAAACCTAGTCATAGAGTGACAAGCAATGGATAAACCTAGAACTTGTCCACAAAATATAATGGAGGCAATTAAAAATACCCTTAAAGTAACTCTTAGAGTCACATGTCCCCTCAAACAAGTGAAATCATTATAATAAAAAATATCACATCTAGAAAAAATATTATGCATGCCTTTAGTCTATAAACCTTTAGGATTAATGATATTCAAATCAAGGTCTTTAATATCACACACTTGAATATGCCTAGCAAGTATTTTCATGATGCTAAATCTTTCCATAATCAAGTATATTTTGTAAGGAAAATACCCATGCTACCAATAGTTGTATAGATAGTGATGACATTTTTAGAAAGACACTAGGTAGATGATGTAAATCCAAGCCCAACCTTTTCTCATGAAATTGAGGTGGGTCGTGGGGCCTTCCAATCCCCCACCTTATGTTGATTATTTCTCATGAGGGAATCAACACAAAAATGGAAAATAATGAAAATTTTGAGCAAGTTCCAACTCACCTAACCCAAAAGAATAGAGGCCAACTCATTTCTCACATAGGACTAGACCTTATCTTTTTTAAAATTTGAATTATTGGCACCAAGATATGGGAGACTTTTGATAACCCAAATAGTCAAAACCATAACTTGAGCATTAATAATCATGGAAATTTCTATTAATTACTATTGCCGCTAAATTTTTGAGGTTTTAGGTGACATATGGTAGATGGGAAAGGTTTTTGCAAATAAGTAGGACTTTGGATTGAAGACCAATAGAAAAAATAGAATTTTCCACCAAGTTACCTTCCCAATAAATATGATGGATAGGAAACCTCAAAAATTTTACACACATGGCTAATGGTGTTAGCTAGAATAGGATCCACTTTCAACCTAACTTTGGAAATGCCATTAACAACATGAATGATGATTTTGAAGTCCATATCAATTTTCAACTTAGTGCAGCCATGATTAATTTCTAGATGAATTCCCTAGAGGAGAGCCATGCTTTCTAGTTGATTAAAAATACAATCTTTGAGGGGGCCCATATAAGGAATAATAATATGTCCCTAAAAATCAATAATAATACCACCTCCAACTTCAAAGCGACCACTAGAAGCACCATCAAAGTTTATTTTAGTCTTGCATTGGACTAGGTAGGGGGTCCATTTTGTTTCCTTTCTATCCTAGACTTTGGAGTCATTAAACGTAGATAAATCCATGTTGACCCTCTAATTTATAGCAACTGATAGCTCAGTGGATGAAGGGGAGAACTTAGGAAGTTTATGATGAGAGAAGGAATTATTATCCCTCAAGAAGCATAAACCCTTCCTAAAAATCACCTTAGTAGGGAGATTTTATCTATCAATATTTTGTCATTATGTTCCTTCCAAATGCACCAGTAGATGTGGAGGGCTTTTTTGCTAGAGAATCTAGAGATAGGGGTGTTGCTAATATGATTTCAATTCATGGTTGAATTTCTTAATAGAGTAATAAAAATAATAATAGGTATTCAAAGGTTCCAAAAAATGCTTCCAAATTCCTCAAGAAAAATCATAATGGAGAAGGAGGTTATTAGTGCTTTCCTCTTCCTTCTTACATAAACAAAATCTACTAGGTAGACTAAGACCCCTCTTAACCAAATTGTTGAACATGAGAATCTTACCCTATATGTTGATCAACCAAAAACAAATTGACATTAGGAATGGTTTGATTAATCCACACTTTCTTTGAGAAAGAGGTATCGATGACAAAAATAATCAATAAGTTATAGGAATATTTTGACACAGGCAAGGGAAGAATAACTAGGGCCAAAGGCTCACCTAGCTATCCAAACCACCTTGCAAGAGTTAACACAATGGAAGAAAACACAAGGAATAGCTACCAAAGGAGGAAGAAAAGAGAAATACTTTTATTGATTCATCAAAACATCTTCATACATGCCCAACTATAAGGTCTTCTGGGTTATGGCCAATTACAAATACATTCACATTCCAAGATCCAACTGCAAATTCACACTTTTAAATTCTACTCTCCAATTCCTATTTTTCCTCAAAACTTCTCCAAAAAACTCTCCTAACTCTAAGCCTAAGAACTATATATACTTGCCAAAATGGCTTACGGATTATTCTAGAACAATACATAAGAGGAAGGCCAACCCAACAACAGTCTAGACGAATCCCAAGAAAATATGTTAACATAAATGTCATGATCAAAATAAATCCTATGAGTTAGCTCATAGAAATCATGTCCAAATGCTAGACAATTAGGATTGGGAGAAATGATTCTCCTGAATCATTGAGATGTCACAACCTAAGCTGAATCCAACTCAGATTGAGAAATCCATGAAGCATCTTCAATAGTTCTGTTCTTCCACTTCACCAAATATTCATAGTAATATTTTCCTCCTATGCTCTTGCCAACTCTCATATCCAATATTTGTTCAACTTCTTCAATCTTCTTCTTAGGATAATCGTCTGATACAATAACTTCATCCTTTGACTCATGATACTTATACAAATCAGCAATATTTAATATAGGAGATATATCCATGTCATCAAGTAACTCAACTTCATAAGAATTACCACTATCAAACTTCTTCAATATCTTACAAGGTCCAAATTTCTTCATCTTTAGTGTATTGTATGTTCCAACTAGAAATTTTCCTTTCTTTAGATGAACCATCACCTCATCACCAACTTGAAAATCATGGTGTCTTCTAGACCGATCAATATTCTCCTTATACTTATGATTACTTTGTTCCAACCTCAACTTCACTTCCTTATGCAAAGACTCCATAAAATCAAAAAATTCTTCTCCTGTAGTGCTTCTCTTTTCTTCACCAAAAACATCTCTCAAATCTAATATACCTCTAGGATGCATTCCAGATCAATCTCAAAAGGTGTCTTCCCTGTACTCCTATTCATAGAATTGTTATATACAAATTTAGCTTGTGCCAATACCATCTCCCAATTACTTGGCTTATTCCCAACTAAACATCTCAGCAAATTACCCAACCTTATATTCACAACCTTTTTCAGTCCATCTATCTATGGATGGAATGTAGAACTAAACTTCAACTCAGTGCCCATCTTCTTCCACAAAGTCTTCCAAAAAATAACCAACAAACTTACTATCTCTATCATAAATAATACTTCTTGGTAATCCATGCAATCTCACAATCTCTTTAAATAAAAGTTCAGTAACATGCTAAACATCTGATGTCTTCTTACATGGTATGAAATGAGCCATCTTAGAAAATCTGTCCACTACAACAAATATGGAATCATACCCTTTCACTGTCTTAGGCAATCCAAGAACAAAATCCATACTAATGTTAGTCCAAGTTTTCTCAAGAACAGTAATAGGTGTATACAAACTAGTATTTTGACTCACCCCTTTTGCAACTTGACAAACTCCACAACTTTTTACAAATTTATGAACATCCTTATCTATTTGAGGCCAATAATACTTTTCTTTCAGAAAACTCAATTTCTTATCAACTCAAAAATGTCTAGCTAATCCACCACTATGCTTTTCCTTAATCAAATTCAACCTCATAGAACTTCTAGGAATACACAACTAAATACCTTTGAACAACATACCTTCTTGACTGAAATACTCATCATACTTACTTATGTGATCTATCAGATTTGGTGCTCTGCACTCTCTCTATGCCTCAGAAAAATTAGGATCAACATCATACAACTCTTTCATTTCATCAAAACCAAGAACTTCAACCTTCATTTTAGTCAACAAAGAACGTCTTCTACTCAATGCATTAGCAACTCTATTAGTAAGTCCACTCTTATGCTTGATCACAAATGTAAAACTTTGCAAGTACTCAACCCACTTCATATGTCTTTGATTCAATTTATGTTGACTTCCCAAGTATTGCAAATCTTTATGATCAGTATATAGTACAAACTCTTTAGGAATAAAATAATGTCTCCACTTCTTCAGTGCTTGGACAATAGCATAAAATTCTTGATCATACATACAATATTTCCTTTTAGCATTATTCAAATTTTCACTAAAGAAAGCAACAAGTGCAAGGAAAGGATAACTAGGGCCAAAGGCTCACCCAACTATGCAAACCACCTTGCAAGAGTTAACACAACAAAAGCAAACAGAAGGAACAACTACCAAAGGAGGAAGAAGAGATAAATACTTTTATTGATTCATCAAAACATATTCATACATGCCCAACTATAATGCCTTCTGGGTTAAGACTAATTACAAATACATTCAAATTCCAAGATCCAACTATGAAATTGCACTTTTAGTTCTACTCTCCAATTCCTCTTTGTTCTCAAAACTCCCCCAAAAAACTCCCCTAGCTCTAAGCCTAAACACTCTATATATACTTGTCAAAATGGCTTATAGATTATTCTAGAACAATACATAAGAAGAATGCCAACCCAACAATGATCTAGAAACATTCCAAGAAAATATCTTAACATAAACGTCATGATCAAAATAAATCCCACAAGTCAGCTCGTAGAAATCATGTCCAAATGCTAGCACTCGGCATACACTGGGTAACTCAGCACATGAAGAGTCGCTCAATATACACTAGGTAACTTGGCACATGAAAGGTCACTTGGCATTCACTAGATAACTTGGCACACACTAGATAACTCAACACACACTAGATAACTCAACACAAACTAGAAATTGGCACTCAGTAATAACTGGAAATTGGCACTCGACAACAACTAGAAACTGGCACTCGATAGTAACTAGAAGCTCAATAGAAACTGGTAGAATAAATAAAAAGGTGTAGGATTAAAAGGAAATTGAGGATGCTCCTACATCATATTTGAATAAAAAAATTCCATTTTGAGTCAAAGACTAGAGCAATCTATCATGATTGTCTATAGTGGTGATCTTGTAGTTCTGAAGAAGAGAACCCAATTCAAAGGTTAGGGCCTTTTAGTTGTCATTGTCTCCAACCATAGTTTCCAAGTAAATCCATTTTCTATTAGAGATATAGTATCCCACCAATTATACCAACAAGTAAATTAAGGTGTTGTAGAGGGGTGATAAATGACTATTAGCAAGAGCATTTTTTTGAAGCTAGGCATCATCCCAGAAGTGGGTATCCCATCCATTTCCAATATGCCACCTAATGTATTTGTCTAGGACATTCCTACTTTCTAGAATGTCATTACAAACTTTTTAACACTAAGGGTGACCACTCTCAACAAAGAGTTTACAATAACTCCCCTAGTCCAAATACCTAGACTTCATAATCTTATACCAACTAGCATTTTTTTTTTAAGGAGTGTCCAAGAAACCTTGGCAAGAAAGTTTCTAGTTAGATGGATTTATTTTGAATCCCCAAGCTATCATAGCTCTTTGAGAGGCATACTTGGTCCTAGCTAACAAGGGAAAACCACTTATGTTCTTCCCTAGTAGACTAGAGGAAATCTCTTTCAATTTTTTCTACCTTATATGCCATGACCCTAGAGATCTTTAAAATAGACATGAAGTAAACTAGGATACCTTGGAGGGAGGTAGATAGTAACTACAATTTTTCTAACACTACTAATAAGCTTTCCTTTCCACCATGCCAACTTTTTTTAGGTTCTTTCTATGATAGAATTCCAAAAATCCCAAAAAAAATATTCTTAAAAGTGAGTAGTAGACCAAGATAAATATTTGGGAGGGTAGTCAATTGGTAATCTAGGATGTCAATGATTTTTCCTTGCAACATGGAATCAATATTAAAGAAATAAAACATTTTTTTTATAGTTGATATACTAACTAGTGGCTATGCCATAGTTTCATATGAGATATTTTTACTCCCTTGCCTCAATAAAAAGGAAACACCTAGAGAGAAATTTTCATCAAAAAATTACTAGAGAACCTCAAGGGGGGAGTGGAGGTGGGTTTGATCCCATAAATAGAACCATTTCAACTAGGTGGATTATATTGCATCCTATTACCTCAACAACCAAGATGAAGAGGTAAGGGTAGAGAGGGTCACCTTGTTAGATACCTTTATTTGAATTAAATATCATTCAAATTTTTCCATTGACAATATATGAGGATCGAAGAGTCTCTACACACCATAATCATGGAGATGAGTTTCTATCTAAACCCAATAGTCTCAAGGACCTTATAGAGAAATGACAATTTAACTTTATCATAAACTTTATAAATATCCATCTTGAAATACATACCAAAAAGTTTACTATGATTTATATAGTAAAATATGTCATCTGTATTGATAGAAGTGTTAATAATTTTCCTACCAAAAGAAACCCCTTCTAGTTAGGATCTTAGAAAAAACTTTGGAGAGGATCTTTCAAAGGATGACCACTATCAATTAAGCCATAGTAGAAGTGTTGGAAACATTGGTGACCAAAATAATAAAAGTTTCATTAAGATGGTAGAAGAGGCTGCTAGTTCTAACCAAATCTCTAGAAACCCAAGAAATGTCAATGCAAATAATGTCCTAGTAGGTCTGGAAGAAAGATGGGGGGGACCATCTAGTCCAAGATATTTGAAAGGCTCATAGAGAATATTTCCTTCTTGACTTCATCATTAGAAACCTTGGAGAGAAGAGAAGCATTATCCTCTAAAGATACTACAAGAGGAAGGATATAGAGTTGTTGTTTTTGCACCCAATTCATGTTTCTATTGTAGTTATCTTCAAAGAGATGATAAAAATTAATTTGTGGCCAATTCCTCCAATTGAGAAGGATCTAAGACAATTTTCCTACTTTGGTCATTAAGTTTTCAAATAAAAATCATTTTGTGTACTTACAAGAAGACCTATGGAAGAAAGATATGTTACAGTTGCCCTTCATAAGACATTGTTACATTGAGCACTTTTTGTAATGCCTTACTAGGGAACCTAAAAGGATATGACAAATTGATACAAATTTTGGTGAATTAATTTTCTTTTTGAATTTATTTCACTTACTATATCTTATAGGTAATTTTCCTAACAAGTTCCCTAATGACATCTCTAACAACATTACTTAATTTTCTTTCTAAATTTTTATCCTTACTACTTAAGTTCATCCATCTATTAGTGTGATGCCTATTTTTGATTTAATAAATTTCCATCCTAATATCCATTTACTAATTAGGAACTAATGTCCTTAGAATCAAATGTATCTACCTAACATGCAATAAAGATAGATATTTAAGACACTGACCATAAGTTTATTTATTATAATGTTATCACATATTAACAAACTCACAAATAGAACCAACCTATGCAATGTTATGGCTTCCAAACATAGGATCTATGGCAAAACTTCTAAGTCCCAACACCTACGATGTATCACTCACATAGGGTTTTGATGCAAGACCATCTTGGGTTGCCTTGTAATCCTTCTCATTTGTTAACTGAGTTCTAACAATGCTTACTGAGTTGTACTAGCTACCAAGTGGCTATGTTGGTTGACTGATAGTTTTTATCAAGTTCTTATATCAATTGAGTTGCACTTGTGATTGAGTTGTCCAATGTTAACCGAGTTGTCTAGTGTTAACTGAGTTGTCCAATGCTAATTGGACTTTTTTTTTTTTTGAATTAGTGTTCCTTCATGTTTCATTTGAACCTAATATTTTTTATGTTTATGTCCTTCTTTGACTGAATTTTTCTATGATTGGTTCTTAGTTTGAGATTACTCATGTATTTAATTTGGATCATGAATTTAATGATAGTATCTCATCTTGAGATGAGTGTAGACCATTTTGAGGTTGGCCTTTCTATAAATGTAATGATATAGAATCTTTTGTAAGTCATTTTATCAAGTATAAGTAGAGTTATTTGGTTTAGCTTAGGGGTAAGGACTTAGAGAGTTTAGAGAAGATGTTTCTAGAATCTCTAATTTTAAGCTAGAGTATAGATCTTGAAGTTGTATTTTGTATTTGGTCATAACCCAAAAGGCCTTATAGCTAGGCATGTATGATGATAACTTGATGAATCAATAAAAGTGTTATATTCTCTCTCTCCTTGGTGTTGTTCTATATGTTTTTTCTTCCATTGTGCTTACTCAACAAGGTGGTTGGATAGTTAAGTGTGTCTTTGGTCCTAGCTATTCAAACCCTCCTAACATTAGGTGGTATCAGATCTTGAGGTTCATCCTTGTAGAGATTGGATCATGTAGAACCCTAAGTTGAATTTGGTTGTAGGGTGGAAAATCTATGGATTTTATCTATAACTTGTAGAGGGTTATGGTCTTGTAGGAACCTATTTATAAAGATGGTTCAAGGCTAACAAAATATTGACACTATTATTATGGACATGTTGAAACAATTTGCAACTAAATTGAATTCTGTAGAGACAACCTAGAGGAGAGGAACACATCTTGATGATGTGAGTGATGATGAAGAAATAGTACCAAACCCTAATCTAGAACCTGAAGAAGATCAAGATGAGGAAATATTGTTGAGAGTATTGTTTAGGGCACATTCAAAGCCTATTGTAAAAGTTGTCCCTTATGATGCAAAATTAGACACAAATATTATGTTGGATTGGATCTCTTATATGGAGAAGTTATTTGAGTTTTAAAACACTCCTAATAATAGGAAGGTGAAAATCATAGGGACTAGTTTAAGAGGTCATGCCTCACTATGGTGGGAGCACTTGCAAACTGATAGATAGAGTAGAGGAAAGGAGAAGATTAGGACTTGGCTGAAAATGGTGAAAAAAGTGGAGAAGAGGTTCCTTCCTACTGATTACCAAGTTATCTTGTTGGGAACGATGCAAAATTTGAGACAAAAATACATGACTATGGAGTATACTAAGGAATTCTATAGGTTAGACATTATATCTAGACATGTGGATAATGAGGTTGAGAAAACTAAAAGGTATGTGAATGGATTGAGATTTGGAATTCAAGATGAACTAAGTTTTGTAAAATTGGAAAGTGTGGAAGAGGTATACCGATATGCCTTGAAAGTTGAGGAGATCTTGATAAAGAAGCATGAACAAAGACAAAGAGGTAGAGGTAGAACTTATGTAGAAGGTCATAGATATAACAATTTTGTGCAAGATAAGGGAAAATATGAATTGAAAAATGATGAAAAAGGAAAGACTTAATGGAAAGGTAGTAATTATTACCAAAGAGGTACTAGTTCTTACTAAGGAAGAGGTAATTCTTATTCTAGAGGTGGTTTTTGTGGTAATTGTTTCAAAAGTGGAAAAGAAGGGCATAGATCCTTGGAGTGTACATACTCTAGTGAGAATGAACAAGGTAATAGAAATGTAATGAATCAAGGAGATCTGAAGGGTTCACCAAGTTGACCTAAGGCTAGAGAAAATTTTATGGTGAGAAGAACTTTGTGTAATAAGGGAATTGATGAGGAACCTATCCTAAGGAGAGGTCTTTTCAAGACTAGATGTAAGATGATGAGAAAATGTTGCAAGGTGATCATTGATAGTGGAAGTTCAAAATAATTTAGATTAGATTAGTTGGTTACAAAGTTCCACTTGTAGAGGTTCAAACATCCTAAACCCTATCATATTTCATGGATCAAAGATGAGCATAAGATATTGGTAAGTGAACAATATGTTGTGAAGTTCAAGATTGGAAGTTACTTTGATGAATTTTTGTGTGATGTTATGCCTTTGGATTATTGTCATATTATATTGGGTAGACCTTGGAAATATGATAGATATTCTATATGTGATGAAAGATTGAATTGGTACACTCTTTGGGTGAATGGAAGAAAAAATTATTGTTTCCTTTGATTGAAAGTCCAGATGAGGTTAATTGTACTACTGTTGGAGTTTGTGTGGTCAATGGGAATAATTTGAAAAGGAAATGAAGAAGAATCAAATATTCTTTTCTATAACTCCTAGAAGACCAAGTTGTGTCACTCATAACCTAGTGACATAAAATAGTGATGACCGAGTGACATATAGTAATAACTAAGTGATAGAGGTTAGTAGTAACTAAGTGTTAGAAAAACTAGTAGTATTGCATTAGTAAAAATTGAAAGCTTGTTGAATTAGTATAAATAAATTATTGTAGAAGATATACCTAATGGTTTACCCACAATAAGAAGTATAATTCATTGTATGGACCTGATTCCTAGAGCTAGTTTTCTAAATAAAGCACCATATGGGTTAACACCAATAGAGAATGAAGAACTTAACAAACAAGTGCATGAGTTTTTGTAGAAAGATTCAATAAGAGAATGTTTGAGTCCATGTGTTGTACCTATTGTATTAGCACCTAAGAAGAATGGAGAATGGAGGATCTGTACTAATTTCATAGCTATTAACAAGATCACAATGAAATATAGGTTTCCTATGTTGGGGATGGAAGATATAATGGATTTTTTGAGTGGAGAAAAGTATTTTACCAAGATTTATTTGAAGAGTGGTTATCATCAAATCATAATCAATGAAGGCAATAAATGGGAGACTGCTTTCAAGACCATTGAATGCCTTTTGGTTTGATTAATACAACTACTACTTCCATGAGGTTGATGAACGAATTTCTCAAGAGATTCTTGGGCATGTTTGTGATTTTTTATTTGGTTGATATTCTAATGTTTAGTAAGACTAAGGAATAACATATTGAGCATGTTAGAAAAGTATTGTAAAGATTGAAAGAGAAGAAGTTGATGATTAACTTGCAAAAGTGCTCCTTTATATGCAAGAGGAGATTGTGCATTTGGGATTTGTGATTTCAGCTAATGGATTGAGAATGAATCCTGGGAAGGTTAAAGAAATTTTGGAATGGCCTACACCTAAGAATGTGGGTGACATAAGATCATTTCATGGTTTGGCTAGTTTCTATAGGAAGTTTATAAAGAATTTAAGTTCTATTTGTAATGCTATGACTAAGACAATGAGAGGAGATACAAAGGCTTTGAAGTGGACACATGGGGTTGATAAGAGTTTTGAGACTTTGAAACCAAAGGTATCTAAGTTGCTGGTATTGGCTTTTCTTGATTTCAATAAGGTATTTCAAGTTGAATGTGGTGCAAGTGGTAGTGTAGCAGGAGCTATGTTGAGTCAAGAAGGTAAACCTATTTCTTTCTTTAGTGAAAATTTTAATGATGCTAACAGGAATTATTATGTGTGTGATCAAGATTTTTATGCTATTGTCCAAGCCTTGAAGAAGTGGAGACATTATTTGATTCATAAGGATTTTGTGTTGTATACTGATCATAAAGCTTTACAATATTTAGGAAGTCAACATAAATTGAATCAAAGGCATATGAAGTGGGTTGAGAACTTGTAAAGTTTCACATTTTTGATCAAGCATAAAAGTGGATTTACTAACTGAGTTGATGATTTAATGAGTAGAAGACAATCTTTGTTGACTGAGATGAAGGCTAAATTTTTTGGTTTTGATGAAATGAAGGAATTGTATGATACTGACCCTAATTTTTTTGGTGTGTGGAGAGAGTGGAAAGCACCCAATGTGTCAGATCGCATGAGTAAGTATGATAAGTATTTCATTCAAGAAGGTATGTTTTTCCAAGGAAATAATTTTTTTATACAAGGAAGTTCTATGAGAGTTAATTTTATTAAGGAAAAGCATTGTGGTGGATTGACTAGACATTTTGGAATTGATAACACATTGAGTTTGCTGAAGGATAAGTATTATTGGTCACAGATGTATGAGGATGTTTAGAATTTTGTAAGGAGTTGTGGAATTTGTCAAGTTGCCAAAGGAGTAAGTCAGAATACTAGATTGTATACACCTATTTCAGTTCCTTAGAAACCTTGGAGTGACATTAGTATGGATTTTGTTCTTGGATTACCTAAGACAACAAGAGGGTATGATTCATTATTTGTTGTTGTGGATAGATTTTGTAAGATGCCACATTTCATACCATGTAAGAAGACATTAGATGTTGTACATGTTGCTGAGATTTTCTTCATAGAGATAGATTGGATGGATCACCAAAAAATATTATTTCTCACAAAGATAATAAGTTTGTTGGTTATTTTTGGAGCACTTTGTGGAAGAATATGGATACAAAGTTGAAAGTTAGTTATACATTCCATCCATAGATAGATGTCCATAGATAGAGGTTTTGGATAGAAGCTTGGGTAATTTATTGAGATGTTTAGTTGGAGATAAGTTTAGTAATTGGGATATGATATTGGCATAATCTAATTTTGCATATGATAACTTTGTGAATAGGAGTACAAGAAAAACACCTTTTGAGATTGTTAGTGGAATGCAAACTAAAGGAATGTCATATTTGAGGGATTTTGTTGGTGAAGAGAAGGGAAGTGTTAAAGGGGAAGAATTTGCTAGTTTTATGAAGTCTTTGCATGAGAAAGTGAAGTTGAACTTGAAATAAAGTAATTAGAGGTATAAGGAAAATGCCGATACGTCTAGAAGGCATCATGTTTTTGAAGTTGGTGATGAGGTAATGATTCATTTGAAGAAAGGTTGATTTACTATTGAAACATATATTAAGCCTAAGATGAAGAAGTTTGGACATTGTAAGATCTTGAGGAAGTTTGACAGTGGCAATGCTTATGAAGTTGAGTTGTTTAATGACATGGATATATCTCCTATATTCAATGTTTCTAATTTGTACAAGTATTATGAATTAGATGATGAAGTTTTTGTATCAAATTATTATCCCAAGAAGTAGATTGACGAGACTGAACAAGCATTGGATTAGAGAGTTGGTAAAATTGCAAGAGGAAAAGATTACAAGTATTTGGTGAAGTGGAAGAATAGACTAGTTGAAAATGTTACATGGATTTCTCAATCAAGTCAAGTTTAGCTCATCTTGTGGCACTTGCATGATTAAGGAGAATCGTTTCTTTCAACCTTGATTGTCTAATATAGGAGCATCTTGGGTATCCTTTTAATCCTGCTCACTTGTTGATTAAGTTCTAACAATGCTTACCGAGTTGAAATAGTTACTGAGTGATTATGTGGGTTAAGTGATAGTTTTGATTGAGTTCTTATATTGAGTGAGTTGAAGTTATGACCAAATTCAAGTGTTAATCAAGTTTTCCAATGTTAACCAAGCTGTCTAATGTTAACTGAGCTATCAAGTGTTAACTAAGTTATCAAATGTTAACTGAGTTGTTTAGTGTTGATCGAGTGTTCCTTCATGTGCAGTGTGAACCTCATATTTGTTGATGCTCGAGTCCTTCTTTGATTGGTTTTGTCTTTGATTGGTTATTAATTTGATTAGACTCATGTATTTAATTTGGATCATGAATTTAATGATAGGATCTTGTCTTGAGATGAGTGCAGAACATTTTGAGGTCAGACTTTCTATTATATAATGATCTAGAATCTTCTATAAGCCATTTTGGAAAGTATAAGTAAAGGTATTTGATTTATTTTAGGGGTAAGGACTTACAGAGTTCAGAGAAGATATTTTTAGAATTATGAATTTGAAGCTGTATTATAGATTTTGAAGTTGTATTTTGTATCTAGTTGTAACCCAGGAGGCCTTATAGTTGGGAATGTATGTTGATAACTTTATGAATCAATAAAAGTGTTGTGCTCTCTCTCTCTCTCTCTCTCTCTCTCTCTCTCTCTCTCTCTCTCTCTCTCTCTCTCTCTCTCTCCTTGCTATTGTCTATATTTTTCTTTTGTTGTGTGTACTCAACAAGGTTGTTGGATAGTTAGGTATGCATTTGGCCCTAGATGTTCAATCCCTCCTTGCATCAGGTTTCTACTTTACTCATCAAAAGAATCTAAAAGCATAAAGAGTTTTGGGCACAATAACCTAAGGTCCCATACCTGTAGTCCCCACACCCTAGCTCATGTATATGAGAATATTCATGTAAAGCATCATCATAAAGTCTCAATAATTTAAGAAATTTTATCTTTCAATAAGCCACAAAATCCATAAGCTTGGTGATCGAAACAAATTCAATTTAAAATCCAACTCAATCACTCAAGAGAGAGAAAACTAGTTCACGCACATTTCTAAGGTAGTCTACAAATCCCTAATTCACCACATAAGAAATAAATTACAATAAACAATTTAAAAGAATGAATATTACATCTCTATAAATTAAATGCCTAAGAAGTAGTTACAAGGTCACACAACATAGAAAGGACAAGTTGAATGGTTGATTCCTAAAATCTGGCTAATTTTGAAATTTCTTAAAACCACAAAAATCTATAATATTTATTTTAACTCCTATGAGGCCAAAACCCATCTCAAAAGGTGTAGGATGCATACCATAAAATATAACTTAAAATATAAGGAAAATTATATTGTTCATTTATGTTATACCTTGATTCTAAAAACAAGCTCTAGAGGTTTAAATGGCTAAGTTTCACTATAGTTGCACATCTATCTAATACTCTTACACTTTTGTTTCACATTCTCATTCATTCATTTATTATTTTTGTGCTTCCATGTACTATACTTGTGCATGCATTCAATATATTTGCACTTTTGTAAATTTTACTAAAAATGTACATATATTCATTATCGTTGAGCTTATGTTTCATATAGACGTGCTTTTGTTACATATAGTTGCACCTTTTTTCATATAGTTGTTCTTTTATTTCCTATTGTTGCACTTTTTTTCTTATAGCTATGCTTTTTATTTTATAAAGCCACCCTTTTGTTTAATATGACATACAAACTAGGAATGTACAAAACCATGTATATGTGTAGTATTCATGTGTATTTGTTTTAGAGAATACATAAATATATGTAGCAAATGCATGGAAATGAATTTAAAGTTTGAATTAGGAAAATTTTATTATTTATTAGGAATCCAATTCACTACATTCCCAAAATATCGCACTAACATTACCCCCTTATGAATTTATAAAAGGAATGCAATGATCACACAAGGAGAATTTCTTAAGCACAACTAGACCACTTTATTTTTAGATATATAAGGATTTCATTTAATTAATCAGATGATATTTCATAATCAAACATCATGAATTTCTTAGTTTAAGTCAATTTTTTTGAGAAATGCATCAAAATAAATAATCCTACTTGGTTTCCTGAGATGGGTTGCAAGTGAAGCCTATGTGTGTTTGTCAAGCTTCCTAGTCTCCCATGGCATCAAACTAGTAGGTTTCCTCCTTCCTCCTAGATCCCTCTAGATTCTCCTTGTGTAGGTTTCCTTCCCAATAATTTGACTATACTTTTGTCTATTGTTTTTCTATAGTTTTGGTCAAAATTTCCTTATCTCTCATTCCTAAGAAGGATCCTAATTTATAGGAGCAAGATATCATTTCCAATTGGTTTCATCTATTGGAAATGACCTCCTCCTATGGTTTCATTAATTAAATCAAACCACATTTTATTTATTTATTTTAATTTTTTTCTAACTAATCATTGGGTTGTTTGGGTTATTATGTTGTCCTTAGTCAAAGAATTGTTTTGGTACAATGGCTAAGGCACTCTTACTCCATCCATGAGGTTAGGGGTTCAATTCCATTGATCTTTTATTATTTATATTTTCTCCTTTTTCTCAATCAATTACAACTTATAACTTCTTCCTTTTTACCATGGTCCTTGAAGAGTACAATAGACCTGATGGTAGATAGTGGGTTTGATAGTTAAGGGGTCAGGTATTCAAGTCTTGAAAAGGGTTAAGGTGTTTTCCTCTTTTAATTTATCGTATTTTTTTTATTCAATTACTTTTCATCTATTTATTTTTCTTTATATATTTATAACATTAATTAAATTAAGACTCACCAAAAAGTATATTTGAACTAATGCCACACATATGCTAACTATAACTGTATATTTATTCAGGTATATATTTGTCCACCCATATATACTTGAACAAATATAATAGGCATCATGAAATCAAGAGCACATAAATCACATACATGGTATCAATGAATCAAATTATATATCAACTTAAGATCACATCCATACATAAAACCACCATTGTAACAATATCAAATTAGAGGAAAAATTCCAAAAGTTCCCCAAAAGTTAGATAACTCATTAATCAAAAATCCTTGGCTTAGGGTACCTATATGGATCATGGTTCCATCTACCTTTTAAAAAAAATTTGGTACAAGGATTTTGAGGCACGCTCAGACCTGTGTAACTAGGTGGACTCAATGTCTAGTACTTTTACATGCCTACATCACTGATTGACATGATACAATATGTGTGTGTGTGTATACACACACACACACACAAAAAAAAAAAATTTGACACATAAAGAAGGAGGAGTGTGACATCGTGTAGATCTCCTGAAGAAGTGACTATGATTGTCTCCCCTTATCTAGAAGACACACCAAATAGAGTAAACACACATATATAAGACATAATGGGTTAGTTGGGTTATCTTAGGAACAAATACTAATCAAAATATTATAAACAAGGTATTGAAGGCATAAATAATGAATTTAGAATATCATATAAAGGATGGTATAAATCCATTGCATAGAACATGATTGTATATCTACTACAAAGCAATATCTAAGATCATAAGAAACAAGGATGTTTATGATAAATATAGAAGCATTTCTAGACACAAGAACCTAGTTGGTTACTAGTTTCTAAGTAGATAGGTACCATTCAAGTTTGTGTTAAGAATGTTGGATATTATCTTATAGTTTTAGATGAATCTGTCATGTTGTGAAACCAATGAGTACTAGAAGTAACCTCATCTCACAACCTAGTCTAAGTGTACTTATACTTTTTTCAAAACCCTACTGATACTTGTTAAGATAAGAGGGATATTACAGTTTTCTAGAAAACCTCTTCTTTGGTAAGAGTATCCTTCTAATCTTTCCCACTAGCTTCTTCAACATGGAGGTCATAGGAGATGTCACTAGCAACCATTTTTTGTTGAAGATTGTCCAGAAGTGCTAACAAGGTCCTTTTTATTTTTTCTTTTAGAAAATATCTCAAAAAATTTCTTTGTGCCAACCTTTAACCATTTCTCTAATAATTTCCAACTTTCTTGCCGCTCAGAACATGCTTGGACCTTTGACCTGAGTAGACCAACATTACTTAATGACATCTTTGAAGTTAGGGTGGGAAGTCCATGCTATTTCAAATTGGAAGAGGGAGGTCCTTAAGGAATTAAGGGGTTTCCATTTAAGCAATAATGGATTGTGGGTTGAGGTTATTCTAGGTAGAGAGGATATAAAGAAAAAACATGACCTTAATTCCATGAAGAGGAAGTGAGAAACTAGTCCAATCTGACTTGAATAAGGTGAGCCCCTTCCTATTATTCAACCAAGTGAAAGGGGAACCACATATATCAATATCAAAAATTCCATTAGGAGTGAGGAAGTGAGTAAGATCTCCTATGTTGTTAGAGTAGTCCTTCAAATCACATAGGAATCCAACAAAGAAAGAAGTGAGGTCATTACATAGCTATAATCTTATAGAAAGGATAGGGTTGTCATTGCACCAAAAGATTGACCTATTAATGTCCAATACAACCAATAGTATTATAGAAACATAGGAGGTGATTAAGCTATATCATGAATCCTACGAGGGATGCTGGCCCACTACCAACAATCCCCCTCCCAACATCACTTTTTGTGGCTAGTAGGATTCAAACCTACGACCAAGCTCTGATACCAATTGTTAGAAAGGAAAAGGTTTTCGTTGCACCAAAAGATTGACTTATTAATGCCCGAAATAACCAATAGTCTTATAGAACCAGAGGAGGTAGTTAAGCCATGTCATGAATCCTATGAGGGGAACTAGCCCACTACCAACATAATCTCTGTTGTCTACTATTGGGGGTGTACACATTGATACTCTACCATGCTTAGTTGGAGTGGTGAAGGTGATGACCAAGTAATGCAGAGAAAAGGAAAAAAGACATCTCCCATAACAATAGGGTTCTTGATAGTAGCAATCCCTACACATGCCCCATTAGCTTTGAAGTTTAAAAAAGAGCATTGGAACAAAATTTTCCCATAGATTGGTGAAATTATCATAGGTCATTTTTATCTCTTGAAGCATAAGTATATCAACCTTGTATTCATTAATATAGTTTTTAACATCAAAATACTTATGGGTGTTGTTAAGACCCTTGATATTTAAAGAGAGTAAAATAATTTCTTACCTTTCAAGTGAGGTCTAAGGTTATTTTCCTTCCTACAACAATCTCCCTTGAAAATTTCTTGTAGCATGTATCTCTCTCACATGGTCTTCCCACCCTTCTGTCATTCCCTACATCCACCTTATTGCTTCTCATCTTCTTTTTTACAGTCTAGCATTCCATCATAGCACTAGGCATCCCAAGTTATAGAGGAGGTGGAGACACCACATCTTTAGGTCTTGTAGATGGCTTGAGGATTTCAAGAGCTATGTTTGATACCCAAGATGGGATTGGAATCCACCATAGAGGTGGATGGATAACTTCCAAGAATTCTAGCATTTGAGATGATAGGTAACTCATTCTAAATAGGCAAGATGATAATTTCACCTTCTTCTAGGGGAGGGTTGATATCCTTAAGGGCATCCTTGGGTGCTAAGACGCTGTTAAAGACCACCTCTTCCATAGAGGTTTTTTCACCAAGGTATCAAAGATTACCTTCTCTTTTAGTTTCTCCTCTTTAGCCTTAGGAGCCTTACAAACTGCATAGGTGTGACCCTTGGTGTTATAGGTTTGAGAAAAAAGGGTAGCACCTTCATATTCTGCTCCTTGGGACCAACTTGTTGCCTTGGATTGAAGAGTGACAAGGTTGGGGAGAGCTTTGTAAATGGTAACAATAACACAAAATCTAGAAAAGACTAGGCAAGATTTTTTCAAAGTCACTGTATCAATAGAAATATAGTTCCCCAAGGAGGCCCCAATCCTTCAGAAAACTTGCTTGTATCCCAAAACTCAACTGGGAGACCCATAAGCCTAACCCATATTAAATCCATGTGAATGAGATCAATAGAGGGATCAAAGCCAAGTTTCTACTTGTCCAAGGTAAGGAAGCATTTTTCATAAGCCATGAGGCCAAGAGAATGTAGGTGAGGTCCTTAGGCACTGTGAACTTGAACATGAAGAGCCCACTAGGAATAGCCAACATGGACACTCCATCTAAGTTTCTATTGTATACCAAACCATTTTTCAACCATCTCAATGGTGGGATGAAAGTTAGAGAAGTATCTAATCGGAGCCAAGCTCAAGCTAGCCATCATTTGATCGACCACCATATCTAGGAGGGTGATCTCAGTGAAATCTTTGTGTAAGGAAATGTTTTCCAAGAAGGTGTCCAAGTAATCATTTGGGGGCATACTAGCACACCTTTCCAGTCATTATTCAGGAGTAATAATGGTCAAGATTTTGAAGAACATGTCACTGAGTTGTGAGTAACCTTGTTACTAACAAGGGTGATTGTGGAAACCTCAGAGCTGATGAGAGGGATGAGGATGCTAGCATCCATAAGGGCCCATTTGGTTACTAGAATATGATTTAGGAATTGGAATCTAAAATCCTTGATTTGGGATTCTAGAACTTGAAATCCATATTATGGTTTCTAGAATTTATTTAGGGACTATTTGATTCAAACCCAAAAATATTTGTTATTCCATGCTTGTTTGGTTCAAAATATGAATATATGGTTCAAAAAATGAATATAAAATTTACAGTGACAAAGGCGATTCATATCTCCAATATGTTCAAGGTCATGTTCATGGTGCTTCCCACTCCACACATGTCAAAAATGTCGATGTTCATTGTAAAAAGAAAAATTCAAAAAAAAGTTATTAAAAGAAAGACAAAAGAAATTAGATATTTGTAATAGTAGTTATTTTATGTAATCCAAACATATGAAAAGGTGCAACAATAGCCAAAAAAATTTCCCCAATTTAAAAAATTTATATTCATAGGAATTTTTGCAATAATCTTTCTATTTTCTTTAAATGGTACTTGCTAATTTTTATAAAATGACATTCAAAGGTGCCTGAAGTAGATGGAAAGGGTGCCATTTCTTGAAATGCCTCACTCTCTCGGTTACAACTCAATTAAATTTTAAAAATATGTGCAAAAATAGGTTGTTCCAAATGGGCATCTGGATGCCAAACCCAATTAAATTTTACTTTAGTTGAAATTCTCATTTTCAAATAATGGGATTTAAAATGGGAATTAAAATGAGAATTCCAAATAAAAAGTATTTTGAGGGGAGGTAAAATTATTGTTTTGGGGGTCAAATGTGGATACCAAATCCACATCTCCCTAAATTCCAATTCCCATTTTGCATACCCAAACAGCGGATTAGGAATTTTTGAGGATTTTGACTTCCAATTCTTGCTCAAATCCACGATCCAAACCGACCCTAAGAGGTGGGGGTAGGGGGGATCCCCACTTGCCATTCATTCCCACATAAATTTCAAACCACTAGAACATGCCAAGAGGTTGCAAAGGAAAAAAATGCTAGTGCAAAAAAAGTTACTTATGCGGGTGTACATGTTATCTTGTATTGTACATTATAGTAAAAACAACAAGACCCAGATTTAGTCTAAATTTTAAAGAAATCATATGCAACTTACGAAATTAGTTATAAATAATTCTGACAAAGTAATAATAGGTATGTTAGTAAAGACAATATTCATTAACTTATTTCAAAGTTCTTACATAAATATCTCCACTAACTATTATATTTGAGAGGGTTATGGACACTCTAAATCCCATTTATTGGGGTAGATTGGATGACCAACCCTCCACCTCCTTCATTCCCACTTCTCTCACCACTAAGTAAATAGTTTATATTTTATTGTCTAGGTTGTTGTCTCTTATAGACTTTAAGGGTGTGACTACTTTCACCCACCTGCATTCCCACTTCTTTTATCAATTAGTGGATTTGTTTATATTTTTATGTCTTTATTATTGTCTTTTATAGACTTTATGCTCGTATAACTATTTTTAGAAACCTTTATTTCCACATATCCCACAACTAAGTGTATTTGTTTATGTTTTTATATTTTCCCATGTTAATAAATATGATTATTTTTAATAATCTTCACATAAATATAAATATATATATATATATATATACCTATTCATAAAATAAATAAATAAAAGGATAACATCAAAATTTATGTTCTGAAATGTGACATTTTGTTTTAAACATTTAAAGCCTTACTTTAGATAGTAAAATGTCTCAAAAGAGAAACATGGTGAACATGGTGAGATCAATCTATTTAGTAACTATGTATATCTCTATAATGTGAAATATAGTAAGGAAACTTTTCCATAACTTGGCCAGCTCTATTGGACAGCTCTCTGAATATGACTATAATGCTGTACCAGTTTAGCAATTTTGATATTTCAAAAAATATTGCTTGTCCACCGTCCACATGGATTTGCCTCACATTACGGAGCATAATTGTCATCATGTAAGCTTTCCTTTCAGAAAAAGAAAAACCCAAGAAAACCTTACAAATATCTGCTTCTTGTGGTGTGGAATACAGATCCATAAGTTTTGACAGCCACTCACATATATTTCATTTTGAAAACGAACGCTCAAACAAGTTGTATAGGACAGAAAGTGATTTATCAATAAAGCTATATCTGTTTCTCGTGGTATGAGAGACAAATCTATCCATCCACATATGGCTCAATCTGAAAGAAACATTTTAAAGGTGAAATTTGTCTTCAACTAGAATAGGAAGTATTTAATTAATTTCTACATATATAATAGTCTAATAATACACCATAAATTTAAATATTAATTGTTTCAAGCTTTCTTAATTATTAATACAATTGTAAAACTTATTCTTCTACTAGAAATAGGAATACTAAGATCTAATCCCTTGACTAAAAATAAGAATATTAAGATCTAAATAAGCATGTATCAACAAATTGTTTAGCCCAGAAAATAATTATCAATGTATTCAGTGCAGTAAAATTATCATGCTACAAAAAGTTTAAAAGTTCAATTATTAATATACGTCTACAATTTATCCATCCCCACACAATGAGATGAGAGTGAAGGATACGGTTGAAAGCCAGCAAATATCAGCTTGTGCTAGCTTAGCCATGTGCTTTGCCGAGTTATATATTTCTGTCGGCACTAAAATTAGACTATTTGAAATTGACTGATTGAAAGGATTATGTTGCAGATAAATAGTTGTAACCAGTCATCCACCATCACATATTTGAATTTGTTTCTAGTGACCAGAGATGAATAGTCGAAACCTTTGGATTGGATTCTTGTATCACAATTATGGCTCTTATGGATGAGTTTATTATTGGATATGACCCTAGTCTACTCCTAGATTGACCTCATCCATTGCAACATAATGTTTCACAACATTGCCTCCACAAGTTACAATATTAATATTAATAGATATGAAGAGTTTCTATAGCATGGATAGGCATTCTTAATTTGTTATATTATGATATATTTATCCAATATTATTTTGATATTAGTTAGGTTGAGGTGCTCCTTCAAAGTTTACAGAGTCAAGCCTGTAGATTATCTTGGGACTATGCTCATGAGACCTTTTGAGTGGCTGATCCCTACCTATCTTGATATTGTAGTCATTGCTTAGATTTAGACAATCCCTCCTTACATACAATTCTGCCTTCCCTTCTCAGATTCAAATAGTAATAAGATTAAGTGTGTCTATCTATCATATATCTATCTAACTAAAAATATAAATTATTCCAATTTTAACAAATGCAAATGATGTATACATTATTTTATTAAAGTTTATATGTATTTATTTTCAGTATTATGGGATGTTTAGATATATTGTAAAATAAACAGATCATTTAATGATAAATATGTTAAATGGTTTTAAAGAAATAGTTGATAAGGCATATAATATTTGTTAAAGGTTTTGTAAATTGGATAGAAAGTTAAGTATGCTTGATTTTGTAGAAATTTATAATTAAAAACAGTTCAATTTAAGTAAAATTTGAATGAATAATCTCCCATAAATAACAAAGTTTTACTTAGATATACAATGACTGCTAAATAAGTGATTCATGCATTCAAGAAGTGGGTGTTCCCAAAATATGTGGTAATGAGTTTTATATAAAAATTGTATAGTAGAATTTTGATAAACCTCACATAATTTAGTGCTAAATAATATCAGCTAGCTATTAATAAATGAGCTAAGTATCTTTGTAAATAATGAATATTTCATAAGACATAACATTTGTTGAAAATCTCACAAACTCAATAGAAAGTGAAGTAAGATTGATTATAAGGAAACATTATGGTTAAGGTTGTTTCAGTTAGAATAGCATTGGTAATGAGTGACATCATGAGAAGTCTCATCTAGGTGAAAAAAGTGATAAGCAAACTATTCATCCTCATTATATATGGCCTCTTGCAAGACACTAATCATGAAATAGAAAGACGTTGAAAGATGAGACAATATTTATAGTACAAAGACATAATTGTGCCCCATAGGTAACCCTTGGATCAATAACTATTGTGCAAATAGTGACAAGAATGAAGGGAAAGTAGGCCTCATTAACTATAGTACCATTTTAATTAGTCCTAAAAGATGAGATATGATCAAATGGGGTTCCAAGATGTAATAGAATTCGTATTTATATTAACAATATGTTTAATATATCTTTAAATTTAGATTTTAAGGAAATATATTTGTAGTATGTACAAAGACAACCATGTATTTACTATGGCTTTTGTCGACATAGTTTAATGAACTATCTAGAGTTGACCTGTAATACCATGAGATGACTAGCCTAAGATCTACCCTAGTCCAAGAAGATCATATAAAGTGAATTGTAAATGTGTAATTTAATCAAGTGTTTCATACATTTTTCTATGAAAATATAGAATACATAATAACTATTATCAAGATAGTATTGTATAGTGGCATAAAGGAGTACAAGAACCTAGAGAAGGATGGAAATTATTTTGTTGGATAGGTAAGCATAAAGTAGAGGAGAACTACTATGAGGAAATATGCACAACTTAATGGTTCATTTTGGAAGACATTTAGAAATGAAGATTGTAGTTTAATTTGGAAAAACTATCAATGTAAGTAAATGTAACCACCCCTTTATGGCCAATATACCCTTTGAGGATTATAAAATTATATAGGTAGAAAAATTCAATCAAGTTTAGAGTAGGCTAGCTAACTCTAATGGACGGTGGTGGTAATGTGTCAATATAGGAGTAGATCAATGAATCATTCTCTACATAGAGCTATAATAGGGAGGAATGAGGTAGGAGTAGGTTTCTTGTGGTGGAAACATCCTAGTTGATATTATTTGTATAAATTATTCTATTTCGATTTATTATTGAGAATTTTCACATATATATCATTTTTAATTTACTTTGAATGCATTTGCATTGGTGTATCTACTTAATTATAGTTTCTATGTTTTCATTGTTCTTATAGGTAGATGTACCAAGACAGGGGACCAAAATGGTGTTTGAAATTGACTATCCCCCCTTCTCTAGGTATCTCCCTCTCTCCAAATTTACCTCTCTCTCTCTCTCTCTCTCTCTCTCTCTCTCTCTCTCTCTCTCTCTCTCTATCTATCTATCTATTTATCTATCTATATATATACTTGTATATATAGGTATATAGGTATACATGCATATCTATGAATATACACATATTATGTATATATGTACACATATAGAAATACATGCACGAAAACATACATACATTCATATATAGATACGTATATGTATATGTGTATATGTATGTGTGTATGTATGTATATGTATTATGTGTATCACCTTTTCTCATGTCATCTTAGCCACTCATCTCTCTATTTTTGTTGTATCTAGTTCTCTCCCTTATTTTTCACTTTAGTCCCTGCCCCCTACAAATCTCCCTTAATCGACAATCTAATTGTCTTCTCTGTCTCTTCCCTCGTGACACAAAGAAATGTGTGTTTGTGTGTGTTATTCTTCCTTAGGTCACCCACTCTCTTTGCCCTATTCTCTAAAACGTATATCCTAAATCCTATATAATTTTAAAGAAGAGATTATGACCTTAAGAGCAGATTGAGTGAGAAGAGAAGATAAAAAAGAAAACACCTAGAGAGATAGAGAGAGGGGAGTGACAAGGGATGGAAAGAGAGAGAGACACAGAGGAGTGAGGAACTAAGGAAGCAAGATAGAGAAGTGAGGGGACAAAGAAAGATGAAGAAATCTCACAAAGTGATAGGTTTAACCTTAGGATCTATCTTACATTTCTATTGGTCTACGAGTACATATAGAGAGAGGGGGGGGGCAATAGACCTAGAGAATGAGGGATACATATGAAGGAGATGATGGAGGAGAGAGAAGTCGGTTACTAGTAGATACAGACAGATATTTAGAAACAATTGAAGAGAGTGAGAGATAGAGAGGCAATAGAAAACAAAACTCTATCTTGATCTCCCATCATGATGCACTACAAATAAGAATAATAAAATCATAGAAACAATAAATAAATAAATACGCTGATAAATAGAGTTGAACATCCATTAAAAAAAACTAAAAATGTTAAGAAGAGAGATAACACACAAATGAAGAAAAAAAAGATCTCAAAGATAAAAAATTCAAACTAAAAATCAAAGAGTCCAAATGTATAATCAACAACGAAAGATGAAGCATAAAAAATATATATATAAAAAGCTATACATACATTCATACACACATTAACAAATAACAATCACACCCTGCAAAAAAATTCAAAAAAATCATACAACAAGGAGACAAATAAATACTACACATTAAGTTTATCTCACTACTAAAAACAACTATAAATGAATTTTTGAAAAATGATATAAATCATTTTTAGAAGACAACTTCAAACCCAATTAAATTTCGTAAGTCTTTCTAACATGTCAAAATAGACTTCAAAATTATGTGAGATCTCCAATTTGATTATTCTTCTCTTATATATCGCTTCAATTGTCAATCAACTTTGCTGATACATATTATAATCTTAACAATTTTAATCATCAAAATTTCATATCATTTTATAAATAGAGAGAAAAGAAAGAAAGAGATCACCTTTCCAAGTTACATTAGATTATATATATTTTATAGCGAGTACATACATTAGATTATTTCATAGGTTTTAGCTACCAATCATGAACATGCCAAACTTGGCTAGTTTAATCTGAATATACCAAACTGGCAACAATCCGCAGTGCATATATGGTTTTTTTTGGGTCTAAGAATGCTCTAAACTAACTGATTATTTTATTCACAGCAGTCTCTGTGTTTCTGCTATAAAGTAGTTATTTATTCTATTCTATTTACAATTAGAAGAGAATGGAAGGACATGAGGAATGTACATATTTACTGCCATATTTCATATAATCCACGCCAGAGGAATCAAATGACAAAACTGTTAATCAGCATAGAAGAAACATATCATGAAAAGCATGGTAGACACGTTTTGCAACATATGTACCAATGAAGAACATGCGGTGGATACAGAGAATACTGTATAGAGGACAGAGCTTGCAGAAGTTTGTCCTTATTGTTGGCCAATACCAACAACAAGAAAAGACCATAATTTTGGGAGTGTATTCCATGAATGATAAGACATTTCAACTAGAAGGCAGAAAAATGATGGAGGTCAACTCTGACATTCTTTTTCATCTTCTTATTCTAAATTTGACATGTCAGAGAATGATTGATTTGGTCTTGTTACAGCAGGGAGTCAACCTGCCAAGGATATACAAAACAAGACCTCCATTACTGAAATCATGGAGCTTTATAGTTTTTATCATGGATGTGGGGCAATATATATGTACTTCTCTCAAGTGTTAAATAGTTCTCATTTTCAACTTTTAATTGAATGGGTTGTACGTTTACTAAGAGAGAGATATCAATTAGAAATGTGATGAATGAATCCATTACATTGAAAAACTATTTTGTTTTGACAAATGAGCAGGAGCAAATAATTGAGTACTCTATTCTGATGTATCTGTTTGTTTCTCTGGTTTAATAGTGTGATTTAAATGTATAATACATGTTTCTGAAAAAAATGGTTTTAAATGTTGGATTAAATAAAGTATGAAAATAAAGTTTGAGATTGGTTTGATTGGTCAGGATTTTTTGTGGTAGCAATAAGATCACAAGGTTTTTTTTTGTAAGAAGGACTTAGTTATGTTAAAAATGTATATGTGGGTGCAATAAGATAGAATAGAGCAATCTTCATCCTTATCCTCTTCCAACATATCTTATATAAAAAATCACTAAAAGGTCTACATATTTATCCTAATATGGCGCAGAAGACCTCAAGTTAAGTATTATCTAGTTTGTTTGGGATGGATGGAATGAAATGTATGTATGCATTGGATAGTATTTATTGTATTATACATTTCTTAAAGTAATGGAATGGTGAATGCAAGTTGTATAATTAATTAATTTAATGGAGAAACTATTATTAATTTTGAAGTGGTTGAATTTGTTTGTGTTGGAGTGTAGGTTGTTTGCAATATAACATTTTTGATATAATTAGAGTATATTGATTAATATATAAGGTTTCTCATTGAGTGGATCAATGAAGTGAAATTAAAGTAATGTTTGAAAGCTTGAGGATGTGAGAATGTGATGGTTTAAAATACATAATGATATGTTGAAGCTGCAAATAAATGTATAATGTAAAAGAATTGTTCTTTTAATTAAATGTAGTATAGAATTGTAATAGAAAAGTGAACATAACGATAAATTTTAATTTTCTTTGGAAGTATAGATCATTTGAAATAAAAAATGTTTGTGAATAATTAATTTTAGTATAAATTTTCAGAAATAAAGTGTATATTTATTTGTACATGTGATTAATTTGTTGTAATTTTTGTCATGTCATCAAGGAATAATATGACTGTGGAATTGTTTTATGTGTGTGAGAATGAAGAATATAATTGGAAAATTATATTTGTCTGGCATATTTTTATTTGAATTATTATATAATGCAATTTTATTTAGGAATTCTTATACCATGCAAGTGATATATGTGTAAGTGTGGGAATCTAAAGTAACAATAGAAAAAAATCATGCAAAGAATTAAAAATAATTGTTATTTATTTTATTCTAGTACTTGGATGTCATAGAATTGTGAATGTGAGTAGTAATGTTTATTTTGAATTAGGAATTCATTTTAAATTTAAAAAAGTTCTAAAATAGTTTTTTCTAATTGGAATAGTTATTACTATTTTTGGAAATGATTATGCTTAACACATGTACATTTGTTATGAGAGAATTGTTTACAATTTTAAGGTTTTTTTAAGCCAATTAAAGAGCCATTTTGAATTAAGATGACAAAGAAGTGTAGGAAAAGCCTAGAAATGACTTTGTCATAGGAGCCTTACATTTATACAAAACAACCTCTAAATTTATTTAAATTTTAAGCCATAGGTATTTAGTTTTAAATGACATTTTATTTCTTTAGAATGAGATTTAATATGATGTAATATAAAATGTTAAATATTTTGAACAACAATGTGTTAAAATATTTTAAGTTAACTTTTTCAAAATTTTCTTTAAACATCACAATTTAAGGTAGTGGGAATTTTTTTTACAAGATCAATAGACATCCAATAGTTTCTTCTTCTAGATTTTGATTGTGTAAAACCAAAAAGATGTAAAGAGATTTTTAGTTTTATAGCTAAAAACATATCTTTTTGAACCTCTACATCACTAAAAGATTAATAAAAATTGAGTAATGAACAAGATATTTTAACCTCTACATCCTTTGGATAATACAAGTATAACTATAATTGCACGTGAAAAATTAAACTTTGAAGAATAGAGTACTTAAGATTTCATAAGAAACATAGTATGGAAAAAATATCCAAGAATTACAAAGGTGAAAAGTATTACATAGTGATATAAAAAATGCTATTATTTATAATTATATTTTAAATTTAGAATAAAATATCATGTCATTAAGGAGTTTGAGATTGGTAGTCTACAACTAGCCATCTCTCATCAGTTTCATCATTGGCAATCATACTTGATGTAGACCCCCGTTGCTTTCTTTCCTTTCCTTACGTGGCATGTGCATGTCTTTCTCATTATGTGTGTGTATGCTTGTAAGTATTTTCTCTAGTTTCCTTTGTGTTTTGTGTTCAAGTACTGGATATGGTTAGGTTAAACATGCTGGAGGAGTTGAGTCCTCTTGGCTCCCAACCTAGTTCACCTATGTGCAAAGAAGGAATGAATAGTCATCATGGTTCTAAGTCTAAAATGGAAGTCAATCAAAAGATGCTAGATAATGATTGTAGTGATGTCCCTATCAAAACCCTACTAAGTAATGATAAAGAAGAAAATAATTCATCATATAAGCCAGTTTTAGCACCCCTAACTGATGCAAGTGGATTGGATGGGACATGCGAGATGGTAAGTTTACACCTAATGACTTTAAAACTCTCTCCCTCTCTACTCATAGAGATATGATCTTGGCTATTAGAAAAGAACAAATGAGATTAAAGAATATTGCTATTTATTTTGTTTGTCTTGATAAAGATTCCTTACCTTCTCAAATTATTTTTTATGACTAGATTGCTAACATTTAAGGAAGGAAGCTAGGAATCCAAATAAGTTTCTGTAAAATGATCCAAAAAGGAATCTTTGTAGTCTCCTTCAAACCTCATAGAATGTAGGAAAGAGTACTTAATTTTTTTTATTAGAATGTGGGTAGGTCACAATTTAGGGCCTTACAATGGTCAATTAAATGATAGGTCAAGTAGGTAGTGGTTCACGCCACTTATCACTAGATAGAAATTAAAAATCTATAGCCTGAATTTTGGCCCTTTTTAGTCAAATTGTTCAAGCTCTTGGCTCTATCTTACAAGTGCAAGATGTTAGGTATACCCTACCACATCTTAATGCTAGGATTATGATAACTCTAGCACCCGATATTGAATTCCCATATTACATTTCGATGGACCTAGAAGAAGAGAAATTTGTGTGGGAAGTGTCCCTTCTAGGTAATTTAGGGTCTTGCTTCCATTGTAAAAAGAATGGACACACTAGAAAAGAGTGTCCAACACTCTGCAACATGCAGAAGCCTAGCTTTAATAGAAATGTTAAATCTAAACCTAGTGAGGGGTTGAAGGTGGGTGATGGTGACAAGGAAGGAGAGTTTGTGCATAATTCTAGGGTTGATATTTCAATCTTAACCAATCCTCCTACTAAAATGGGCTCAAATGGTAGCCAAAAATCTCACAAGAACGTGATTTAATTATTTCCTTGCTAAGGTCTTCAAGCGAACAATTGACAGTGATAAATTCATAGTCCTTAATAATCCTTTGTTTGAAGAAGATTTTGTAGTAGTTCCCTCAGATCTAGTTTTCCCAACTCTCTAACAATTTTCCAACCACTCTCTAACCTTGATAAGGAGAAGGTTGAGGATATTATTGTAGCTCTAGCCCCAACCAAGCTAAATGCACAACAACTACTCTTAACACCATTAATGAAAGAGCTGAAAAACTTCAAAGAGCCACTAGTGTATCCTTAACTAAAGATAAGATTCTAGCCAAGACTTTAAAATTAATAGTCTTCTAGAATAGCATTTATAATGTTGTGAACAATACTTATGAAGAATTTTTCATTGAAGTTACAATAAGAATGCAAAAAAAAGAGTAAAATAATTGAAAGAAAGTATATTTCTAATGAGAATAGAAAAATTAAGGAATATCTTCCAGATTGTTTCAATGGACTCTATAAGAATAAAAAAATATTTACAATAAAAATAATGCATATACATACCTGGAATGTAAGAGGGCTAGAGATGTCTGACAAAAAATACATGGTTACAAAGTGGTGCAATAATCTTAGGGATAAGGACATCATATTTCTTCAAGCGATTAAGGTTTTCGAGTTTCAAGCCTATACTATGTTGAAGCTCATTTGGGATCAATCCACTGGATTCTACTCTATTCATCTTAAAGGTAAGAGGGGTACTACACTTTTGGTAGGCCCAAAATGAGCTAGCAAGATATCATCTAATGGCTCCTCCTCCTATCATAGAAATTTGTGGGTTATCTTTCAACATAATGAGCTCTGTATCAAGGTTTGCAATATTTATGCCCCTAATGATTATAGGGATCAAGTTATTTTATGGGAATGGTTGGTTAATAATTTTCCCAAGGCTCATTTGATTTTTGTTGGTGATTTTAATTTGATAGAGAACAAGGAAGATAAGTGTGGAGGATTTTTCCATTATTGGAAGGGCAATGAGCAACTTTTTGGGGCCAATTTCAAGAGGAGATTTAGAATTACTGACCCTTTGGCTCTCAAAAAGAAGTCCTTCTTTAATTTCTAGTTTACATGGTGCAATAATCAAGTTGGGTCCTAAAGAATGTATTGTATATTGGATAGGATCTACATTGAAGACAACATATTCTTAGTAGAAAAGCAAGATGGTTGTGCTCAAGTGAGTATCTCCCCTTCTTCTATATCAGATCATCATCCAATATATGCTAAAGTATGTGTCAAGAGAATTCATGTAGATGGTAGAGAGAGGAGCACAAGGTTCAAGTTAATACTTCCTCACTTGAGAATAATGATAATGATGATGCCATCAACATGCTAAAAAGTCTTTGTAAATTATGTAACCCAGAGCTACAACCCAAAGATGAATGGAGTGTTCCTGTGGAGTCTTGGAGGAAACTTATCAGATCATAGGAAAGAAACAAGCTATAGATAGAAATAAAGAGGAGTGGTGACTTCAAAGTAATTTTAACATTATTTAAAAATAAGTCCAATTGAAAGGGTGTGATCCATAGTTAGAAGATAGATTAGCCAAAACTAAATGCCATCAAAGAAAACACGAACACCACAAAATTAAAGGGAAGAAGATTAGGGATAAAATGAATTGGATGAAGGAAGGAGAAAATGGGACTAAATACTTCTTTAACATCATTATAGCCAAACGAAAAAGAGAGATGATTAAGGAACTTCAGATTAATGGTGATGTCACTAATGATCCTAAAAGTATTAAAGATGCCTTCTTTACATTTTACAAGGAACATTTTACTACATAATTTACTAAAGAGAACTCTTCTAGGCTTGAATAGTGCCTCAAGTTGATTTCTAAGAAGATTTCTAATACTAAAGCTAGAAGGCTAGGTTGCCCTTATCTCTCAAAGAAATTAAATTTTCTTTTCTTTCTCTTGCTAATTTAAAACTCTCTCCCTCTCTACTAACGAAGATATGATCTTGGCTATTTGAAAAGAATAAATGAGATTGAAGGATATTGCTATTTTTTTTGTTTGTCTTGACAAAGATTCCTTACCTTCTTGAATTTATTTTTATGAATGGATTGCTAATATTTGGGGAAGGAAGCTAGGAATCCAAATAAGTTTCTGCAAAATGATCTAGAAAGGAATCTTTGTAGTCTTCTTCTTGAAACCCATCAAATGTAGGAAAGAGTACTTTTTAAAAATTATTGGAATGTGGGTGGGTCACTATTTAGGGTCTTTTAGTGGTTGGCTAAAGGGTGGGTTGAGTAGGTAGTGGGTCAGGCCTCTCCTCAATGGATACAAATTAAAAATCTATAGCCTACATTTTTGCCCTTTTTAGCCAAATTGTTCAACCTCTTGGCTTTGTCTTACAAGTGGAAGACACTAGGTATACCTTATTGCATCTTAATGATATGATTCTAATAACCTGAGCACACAATACTAAATTCCCATATAACATTTCAATAGACCTAGAAGAAAAGAGAAATCCATGTGGTAAGTGTCCCTTCTGGGTAATACAAGGTCTTGCTTCCATTGTAAAAAGAATCGACACGCCAAAGAAGAGTGTCCAATGCTCTACAACATGTCGAGGCCTAGCTTTGATAGAAATGTTAAATCTAAACCTAGGGAGGGGTTGAAGGTGGGTGATGGTGGCAAGAAATGAGAGTTTGTGAATAACTCTAGGGTTGATACTTCTATCTCAACCCGTCATCCTACTAACAAAGGCTCAAATGGTAGCCAAAAATCTCATAAGAACTTGGATTTAATTATTTCGCTGCTAATTTTTTCAAGGGTATAATTGATTTAGTGATAAATTTATAAGCCTCAATAATCCTTTTTTTGAAGAAGATTTTGTAATAGTTCCCTTAGGATCTAGTTTGCCCAATTCTCTAAGAAATTGCCAACCACTCTCTAACCTTGATAAGGAGAAGGCCAAGGATATTTTTTTAGGCCTACCCCCAGCCAAGATAAATGCACAACAAATAGTTCTTAACACCATTAATGAAAGAGCTAAAAAAATTAGAAGAGCCCTTAGTGTATCCTTAACTAAAGACAAGATTTTAGCTACGACTTTAAAATCAATAGTCTATCAGAATAGCATTGATAATGTTGTGAAAAATACTTATGAAGAACCATTCATTGAAGTTACCAATAAGAATGCAAAAAAAGGAGCAAAATGATTGAAAGCAATTCTATTTCTAATGAGAATAGAAAAACTAGGAAAGATCTTCCAGATTATTTTCATAGACTCTATAAGAATAATAAATATTTACAATATAAATGATGTATATACATAGTTGGAATGTAAGAGGGTTAGAGATATTTGAAATAAAATGCATGATTAGGAAGTGGTGCAATAATCTTAGGGATATGGACATCATATTTCTTCAAGAGATTAAGGTTTTTGGGTTTCAAGCCTATACTATGTTGAAATTCATTTGGGATCAGTCCACTGGATTCTACTCTAGTCAACTTAAAGGTAAGGGGGGTACTGCAATTATGGTAGGACCACAATGGGCTATCAAGATATCCTCTAATGGATTCTCCCCCTATCATAGAGCATTGTGGGTTGTCATTCAAAATAGCAAGCTCTGTATTGGGGTTTTCAATATTTATGCCCCTAATGATTATTTGGATCAGGTTATTTAATGGGAATTGTTGTTTAATAATTTTCTCAAGGCTCATTAGATTTCTATTGGTGATTTTAATATGATAGAGAACAAGGAAGATAAGTGTGGAGGAGTTCTCCATTATTAGAAAGGAAATGAGAAACCTTTTTGGGCTAATTTCAAGAGGAGATTTAGAATTGTTGATCCTTTGGATTTCAAAAAGAAGTCCTTCTCTAATATTTGGTTTGCATGGTACAATAATCAAGCTAGGTCCCAAAGAGTGTATTGTATATTGGATATGATTTACATTGAAGAGAGCATATTCTTAGTAGAAAAGAAGAATGGTCATGCTCCTATGAGTACCTCCCCCTCTTCTATGTTAGATCATCATCCAATATATCATAGACTATCTGTCAAGAGCATTCATGTAGATGGTAGAAAGAGGAGTGGAAGGCTCAAGTTAATACTTCCTTACTTAAGAATAAGGATAATGACGATGTCGTCAGCATCCTAACTAGTCTTTGTAAATTATGGTAGAAAGAGGAGTGGAAGGCTCAAGTTAATACTTCCTTACTTAAGAATAAGGATAATGACGATGTCGTCAGCATCCTAACTATTCTTTGTAAATTATGTAACCTAGAGATGCAACCTAAAGATAGGTGGAGTGTTCTTGTGGAGTCTTGGAGCAAACTTATCATGTCATAGGCCCAAGAAAAAACTATAGATAGAAATAAAGAGGAGCAGTGGCTTTAAAGTAATTTGAACATTGTTGAAAAGAAGTCCAATTGAAAGGGTTTGATCCATAGTTAGAAGAAAGATGAGCCAAAACCAAATGCCATTTGAGAAAATACCAACAACACATAATTAAAGGGTAGAAGATAAGGGCCGGAATGAATTAGTTGAAGGAAGGAGATAGTAGGACTAAATACTTCTTTAATATCATTAGAGCCAAACAAAAAAGAGAGATGATTGAGGAACTTTAGATTGATGATGATGTCACCAATGATCCTAAAAGTATTAAAGATGCCTTCTTTACATTTTATAAGAAACTTTTTACTTCATGTAATTTACTAAAGAGAACTATTCTAGGTTTAAATAATGCCTCAAGTTGATTTCTAAGAAGATTTATGATACTAAAGCTAGAAGACTAGATATGCCCTTATCTCTTGAAGAAATTAATTTTTTTATTCTTTCTCTTGCCAATGAAAAGTCTCCCAACTCTGATGGCCTTCTTGCTGAATTTTATAAACATAATTTGGAGTGGATTGCCTATGAACTTCTAGAAGTCTATGAAGATTCTTTCAAGGGCGAGTCTCTAGGTACTAATATTAATAGAGGGGTTATCAAAGTGCTACCTAAAGGGGGAGATAAGTCCCAAGTCAAGAATTGGAGATCAATTACATTATTAAATATTTCTTATAAGATTGTTGATAAAGCTCTGGATAAAAGATTGGGAATATTTTCAATGAATTCATATCCCCATCTCAAACATGGTTTATTAAGGGAAGGTTTATTCTTGAGAACTTGATTACAAGTTGGGAAGCTATGCACCAGACCAAAAATTATGACCAAAGTGTAGTTATGGTTTTACTTGATTTTGAAAAAGCATATGACTAAATTTAATGGCCATTTGTGAAAGGTATGCTTCAAGGATTTGTCTTTCCTTCTTATTTTTGTAAATGGATCAATTCTCCTAAAATATTCTTCTAGTTTAATTGATGTTAATGGTGATACCACTAATATTATTACTCTACAAAGGTCCATTCAAAAAGGGTGTCCAATTGCACCTTCATTGTTTGTGATAGTTGTTGATGCTTTATATTACATTCTAGGGGCTACTTACCTAGGTCCCTTGGTTAAAGGTATCACTCTTCCTAATCAAGATGTTTTTCTTAATGCCCAATATGCAGATGATACAACATTATTCATTAAGTTAGAGGAAGGAAACTTTGATAACATGGTTAATTGAATTTTATATTTTTTTAGGTCTTTGGGGCCAAGATTTCTAGACTCGTAAGTTATCTATAATAGGATGGTCCCCCTCTTCCTTGGACTGGATAGTTAATAAAGAATGTCAATGGTTAGGACCAAATGATATTTTTAGATATCTAGGTATACCTTTTCCTTTTGATCCCTTTCTTAAAGACTTGCAGAGTTTGATCATTTTCCAAAATTGGTAAAATAAAATCTAAGATGGAAAGCTCATATGCTCTCTATAGCTGGTATAGTTTAGGTAGTTCAAAAAATTCTTTCTACACATAACATCTATTTTTCATTTGCATAAATTTTTTTGAACTACTAGAGTGCTAACCTGGAAAAGATCATGAGGGATTTCCTATGGACAGAAGGTGTAGGGAACCAAAAAAGACAATGTGTAAAGTGGGAATGGTGTTGCCTTCCCAAGAATAGAGGGGGTTTGCCTATCAAAGACCTCAAGGCACATGGTATGGCAATAGCCTCCAAATGGATTGTAAATGCTCTACTAAGAGATTAACCATGGAAATTTTTGGTTAGAAATAATATAGATAGGCCAAGAATTAAAAAAGGATAGAGTTGGATTGATGTTCCTCTATGTGACAAAGTGTTTGGTAATTGACAATTTTCAGTGTTTAGTTCCAAAAAGAATCAATCTATGTGGAATGTATGGACCCAAGTTAGAACTCTTATCTTAAGAAGGGGTACTTGCAGGAGTCATCCTACATACTCAGCTATAGGTAGATCTCTATGGTGGGGGGTGCAGACTAATTGTAAGCCTTTGGCTCTTACTCAAAGTTTCTTAGCCAAGAATTGATCTAAACATGGCAGTTCTCTTGTTAGAGACATTTTGGTTGGAAATTAGTTAGGAAAATGGGAGGAGAGCTTTGGTAAATATCACATTCCTAACACTCAAAAAAAAAAAATTTCTCTATCATTAGAAATGTTGTGGGGAATTTTTTTCCTAGTTACACCAAGAATAGTGAAAAATATTTGAGAGGGATCAAGTGGAAACATGGTTCTAGTTTCAATTCCATTTCTACTAAGCATATCTATAAGGGTAAGTACAAGAAGTTGGGTTTCTCGTTTGGGAAAAAAGTGGAAGTGTTTTTCCTATTTTTAAAATTTCTTGTCAATTGATGTCAAAATTTGATGCATTTAGAGATTGAATATAAAATAACTTTAGAAATAAAAAATTTAGTGTTCGGAATCTAGTTTTTGAATATGTAATTTATTTGTGTACCTATATGACAGATTTTGTTTTTGGTATGGATGTTTAAAAACCACTTTTTCAAAATGCCTATTTCAAGACCATACCACACTCATGTACATACACCATAATTTGACACTTAAATAAATCAATTTTCATAAATCCTTTTAAAGGGAGTTACCTAATACACCTAAGATTGATGAAAATATTTTTTCTTAATTTTTTATTGAATAATTTTTATTATTAATTATTAATTGGCTATAAAGGTAAATTTCAAAACCTCTTGTGTACAGGCACCATAATTTGATAAAAATTTGACATTTTTCAAAAATTCCTTTTTTAACCTCAAAAGAATGCAAAAATAGTAAACAAAATCATAGCACTATAAGATTTATATTTCTAAAATTAGGATAGTGAGAGCTCTAATGGGTTTTTGTTTCATAAAAAGTTTGATTGGGAAGACCCTCTAAAAATTATGGCAAGGCATGAATTTGTCAATTCAATACCTTAGCCAAATCTTGAGAGGTCAAGGCATAGGCTTGGTCTACTCAAGCCTATCTTGAACCAAAATCTGATGCAAGAGAAAAAAATCCAGCCCCATGTTGTAAGAAATAGGCATTCATTATTTGCAATTCAAAAAATGAGTACCTATTTTGAAAAAGTCAAATTGGCATATAAAATCCCACCAAAAAACAAAAATTTAAATTTTTAGAAACAAGTATGCATTTTTTAAAAGTGAAAAATGGGTACCCATTTTTTAAAAGTAAAAAAGATTCCTATTTTTAAAAGTAAAAAAAGGGTACCCATTTTTTTTCAAAAATGGGTACCCATTTCTAAAAAAAATATCTTTTCTATGTTTTCAAAAACAGGTACTCATTTTTTAAATTTTAGATTGAGTGCCCGAGCTTAAAATGGGTACCCATTTATAAAAGAGCGCAATCTTAATCTATAGACTTCTATGGAATTGTGACCCAACTCCTTGTTTCTACCCATAATATGCTTAAAGATGATTGTTCTATCTTTGCTAGGGTGAATCTTGGTTGGGGGCTATAGATGTTGATTTCTAGATGGTAGATTATCTTTAACCTTTTTTGGCACTCTCCTTGTGAACCTTAAAAGTATATCTTTAGGTGTTTTCTTTTTTTAAGGAAACTTGTTGTTGGCAATACTTTACCTCATGAGTTCAGATGTTCTTTTTTTTTTTGGTTTTTCCTCTTAACCTGGATATTTTGAACACCTTTTATTTTCTACTGTCCTTTTTCTCAAGGTGAGTGTGCTATTTTTTCTAGATCTCCCATTATCTGGAGTGTCAAGCCTAGTCTGTCATGGAGTGAAGTCTTAAATGGGTTTGTAGAGTATTTTGATCTCAAGGCTAGCAATTTTTTGGTATGTAATTACTTGTGCGGTTTTGTGGTTTCTTTGGAAGGAGAGAAATGGAGAGATTTTTCAAGAGACAAGGAGGCATCTTACTAAGTTTGGATGTAAACTCATACATTTCTATATTATGCCACAATTTCCTACTACCTTGGAGATTACCAAGGACAAATCATGATCCACAAAAATGACATTTTTTTGCACTAGTGTTTTTCCATTCACAAGGATATGCTCAACCAAAGAGAAAAGGAAAACCTAAAATAGTTCATTTAAAATCTTAGCATTGAAGATAGATCCAATGGCAAACTTAAAATGCATCATGAGCAAGCACTACCAAGACAAGAAGATGGATAGGACATTACTGGACAACTATTTCAAAATATTCTCTTGACTTGTCAGGATCACTTTTTTGTATTAACTAGACTATATGTGAATGTTGAATACTCAAAATGTATGAATATAATGATTACTAGTCATTGCATATGTGTAGGTGTACTCTATAGTAATTCGTCTTTGAAATGTAAGGCTAGCTATGATTTTTGAACTCCTTTGAGCCACTAGTTTTCTAAGAGTTATAATATTGTAACTCAGAAGTGTCTACTATTTTTATTCATCTTGTTTTCTCTATGTTAATACACATGTTGGATACAATTTTCTAATTATGTGTTGTCTTTGATGTCACACAAATGAGATATTAATTTTCAGTTAGTGCTTACTAAGCTCACTTGGTCAACAAGACAATTTTTCTTGTGTAGCAAGTGTTCCTAAAGTTTACTCTACAAAGACAGTGTCTACTAAGCTCACTTGAGCATCAAAGGAAATTATGGCAAAAATAGTGTTAACCAAGTTCACATGGTTAATAAAGGAAAATTGGATAGAGTTGGTGTTAGCTGAGTTCACTCAATTGCCAAAAGATTTTCACAAGTTTGTAGTGTTAATCAAGCTTCTATTGTTTAACATAGGAAATCATCTCAGAACTAGTGTTTATTGACTAGGGTTGGCTAATGAAGGATTTTTTTATTTTGGCATATGAAGCTTAACTATTTCAAATATTGGTTCTAGCTAACTATGGTAATGACTATTGGTCACTCTAATTTGTAATGAGCTAACTTGACAATCTAGATGATATAAATATAAGGTCAAGTAGTGATTTTCAAGTGTGTGTGCAAGTGTGTTGATTGAATTGAAAAGGAAAGAGAGGGAGTGAACTTGAATTATAAGTAAGTATCCCTGTGGAGAAAAAATTAATATTCAATCAGGAATGATCAAAATATAAGTAGAACAAATATCTAGATTTAGCAATTTAGATGCATCACAATTAGATCATTTCATTGTTACTTTTGAACCATTGTAGCAGTGATCTAAAATCTCTTAATAGAGTTGGTTTAACAGCTAATTATAAATCCTCTAATAAGGTGGCAATTCCATTGAATTTTTTTAAGACCTCTTGCAAGGCCACTCCTAGCAAGGTGATTAAATCCTCTAACAAGGTTACACCTAATAGTGTGTTTTGTAACATTTCACAAGGTTGGCTCCTAATAGGGCTCACTTCAGAAGACTAAAAAATAGTAACTAGTTACATTGGTGTTTTTTCTCAAATTGGGTTTCCATGTTAAATCTTGGTGTCTCATGTGTTCATGTTATTTCTCTTATGCTTGCAAATTTATTACTGTTAATTTTTTAAGATATGCTAAAAGTAATTCACACTCTACATATACCGAGTTACAACATTTTCTGTGTGTTTACTGAGTGATAGTAGCAATCAATTTTCTTAGTCTAAATTTTATTATTGACATCTAAGGGATCTGGGATTTATTTTAGTGGTAATTGATTCACACTCCCCCCCCCCTCTTAGTTACTCCTATATTTCCAATGATTTATATCATAGCTTTTGGTGCTTGTAGGAAAGGTTTTAAGGATCTAAGCTAAAGATCAAGATGTCTTACAAGAGAGAAATTCCAAAGCTTAATAGAGATAACTTTTCAACATGGCAGGGACTCATGAGACTTCATCTGGCCACCATTAGTGATTCAAGTTGAAAATATCTTGATGAAGAATACAAAAATCCCACTAGTACATTATTTGTTGGAGATATTGCTAAGAAAAAGAACCATAACATCATGATGATTGATATTGCATTTTCTCTTAGCTATGATGAATTTGATGAGATCAAAGAATGTAAAACTAATTTTGATATGAGGAACAAGCTAAAAGACATCTATGGTGGTGATGACAATATAAGGAGAGCCAAAGCGAAAATCCTTAGAGGATAGTCTCATTAGATGAGAATGAGAGAAGATGAAAATGTTGCCAAATATGTGGAAAGAATCAAAGCTAGTGCCAGTGCAATCAAAGCTTCTAGAGGAGAAATCAAGGAAGAAATTGTTGTAAGTAAAGTTCTCAAAACATTGCTTCCTATCTATGCAATTAGAGTATCTACTATTCAAGAAAAGAGATGTGGCCCAAATCACAAATTAAGTTTGGATGGCTTAGTAGGAAGATTGATAGCTTTTGAGCTAGACAAATTTGACAGTTAAGTTTCGACTTCCAAAAATGTTGAGTCTACATTTGAAGCTAAACTTTCACTCAAAAGAAAGGCAAGAAGATAAAAGAAATTCAACCAGGAAGTGAAGAGGAAACAAAGGAAAGTTTTGATAGTGATCTTGAAGTTGTTGAAGCTTTACTTACAAAGAAATATTCTAGAGGAAGAGGAAAGTACAAAGGTAAGGTTCCTTTAATCTACTTTTCATGTGAAGAAATTGGTCATATTGCTGCCAGGTGCCCAAACAAAAAAATAAAGGATGAGAAGAAAAGACACAAGTACAAAGGCAAGAAGGAATCTAAAAGTTACAAATTTTTCAAAGACAAAGATAAGAAGACTTTTTTTATGGCTAAAGATTATGAGAACAATGAAGATGAAATAGTATACATTGTTGTAAAAGATGAATCTAATGACGAAGAAGAAAAGATGGCACTTATCTCTCATGTTAGTAAAAATGACACATGGATCATAGATAGTGGATGTTCACATCATATGACTGGAGACAAAACAAAATTTGAACACTTTGAACACTATGATGGAGGTAGTGTAAGGTTTGGAAACAATGAGCCTTGTTGCATAAAAGGGAAAGGTCACATATCATTAACTAATGAATTTGTATGTGACAATGCCAATTGGGTTGAAGGACTGAAACATAACGTACCAAGTGTAGCATAGCTGATCAAAATTGGATTTAAGTTAGAATTCATGCATGGCAAGGAAAGACTATTGGATGACAAAGGGAATCTGATTGGATTAGGAAAATAAATAAAAGGTAACCTATTTTATCTTGATCTTGGTGATTGCTCATGTTTTATTGCTCAAATGGAAGAAAGTTGGTTATGGCACTAAAGACTATGTCATGTAAACTTTGATAATATGGTCAAGATAAGAAAATTCAAAAAAGTAAGATGTATCCCTAGTTTGAAGAAACCATATGTTGAATTATGCAAAAATTATCAGACTGGCAAAATGGGAAAGGCTATTTTTAATAGCAAAAACTATCAATCTAAAGATGTCTTTGAAATTGTGCATACTAACCTATGTGGACCCATTGGAAAAGAAAGTTATAGTGGAGAAAAAATCTTTATTCTTTTTGTTGATGACTACTCCAGAATAATGACTGTTATGTATCTTAGAGAATAGTTAGAAGAATTTAAAAAATTCAAATGGTATCTAGCAAGAGTACAAAAAGAAATAGGATAAAGATTAAAATGCTTAAGGTCAAACAGAGGTGGTGAATTCATCTCCAATGAATTCAATAATTTTTGCATTGAAAGAGGAATCAAAAGGCAAGTATTAGCCCCTAGTACTCCTAAGTAGAATGGAATAGCTGAAAGAAGAAACAGATATATCATGAATTCTACAAGGACTCTAATGATTGAAAATGATGTTGCTATCAAATACTAGAAGGAAGTCATCAACACTGCAGTTCATACTTTGAACTGAGTTTAGTTGAAGAAGGACTCATATAAAACTCCCTATGAATTATGACATGACCACAAACCCAATGTAAGTTACCTAAAAGTGTTTGGAAATAAATGTTATATCTTGAAAGAGTCTAGAAAAGGAAAGTTTGATGTGAAAGGTGATGAAGGTATATTCTTAGGATATTCCTATAGAAGTAAGGCATATAGATGCATGAATTTGTCTACTCATAAAATCATAGAAAGTGCACATGTGAGAATTGATGAGTTTGTAGAAAAGACTAAAGAAGAAAGCAAAAGGAAACTAGAAGATTACAAAAGATTTTTTTATTTTGAACCTGATATATTGCTAGGCACATCTAACAATAAGGAGAATTCACCTCCTGAGTCTTCTATAGCTACCGAGTTGTAAGAAGTACAAATTGATTCATAGGGACTTGAATCACATTTTGAAGCTACTAAGCCAATGCCTATTGAATCTAAATGACTTGAGCCTAAAGTTGAAATTCAAAATGAAGACAAATAATTCATTCAAAAGGAAAAGAACCTATATTGGCCAAATATGTTAGAAGGCATCATGCACTTGATTAGATTATTGGAGATAAATTAGAAGGTACTACGACAAGAAGAAAATTGAAAGCTACATGTTTACTTGTTGATTTTGAAACTATAAGTGTTAAGGATGCTATAGAAAATGAAATTTGGATTAAGGAAATGAATGAAGAAATAGAATAGATAGAAGAGAACAAAACTTGGACTCTTATTCCTAGGCCTAAAGATAAAAATGTGATTGGAACAAAATGGGTATTCAGAAATAAGCTAAATGAAGATGGACAAGTATCAAGAAACAAAGCTAGATTAGTATGTAAAGGCTATTCTCAAGAAGAAGGAATTGATTATGGTGAGACTTTTGTTCCTGTTGCAAGATTAGAAGGTGTTAGGACCCTACTTGCATATAAAGCTCATAGAGGATTCAAAGTATATCAAATAGATGTTAAATCTATATTTCTAAATTGAATCCTTGATGAAGAAGTCTACATTGAACAACCAAAAGTTTTTGTTGATCCTGACAAAAGGGACATGGTCTATAAATTACACAAAGTACTATATGGTCTCAAACAAGCTCCTAAAGCATGGTATGTAAGACTACATAACTACTTGATACAAATTGGTTTTTAAAGAACAAATGATAATCGTAGTGTGTACATCAATGAAGGAAAAAATAACAAAATTGTGTTGGAAGAGATATTTGTGGATGATATTCTATTTATAGGAAATGATGATCTATTAAAAGCATTTTCAAAAAAAATGAACAAAGAGTTTGAAATGTCCATGTTTGGTGAAATAAAATTCTTTATCACCCAATCCAAGTATGTAAAAGTGATACTCAAGAAGTTTGGTATGGAAGATTCTAAACTAGTTGGTAGACCCATGTGTACTAGACTTAAGCTTACTAAAGATGATGATTCCAAAGAAGTAGATCAGACCTTATACAAATCTATGATTGGAAAATTATAGTACGTAGTTCACACAAGGCTTGATATAGCCTTAGTAGTTGGGATAGTGGCAAGATTCTTAGCTAAACCTAGAAAAAATCATATGATGGCAATCAAAAGAATCTTGAGATATTTGAAAGGTACTGAGGACTATGGCTTATGGTACAAACTTGGAGGAAACCTAGACCTAAAGGTATTCACTAATGTTGATTGGGTAGGAAGTCTTGATGATAGAAAAAGCACAAGTGGTGGAGCTTTATTTCTTGAAAAAAGGTTGGTATCTTGGACAAGCAAGAAGTAAAACTACACATCCCAATCCAGAGCAGAAGTAGAGTATGTAGTAGTAGTAGTGAATTTTTTTAGCATTGTTTGGTTCAAACAATTGTTTGAAGGAATGAAGGTTGAAATCAAAGAGCCAATAGTCACGTTTTGTGATAACACTAGCACAATTAACATATCAAAGACCACAGTTATGCACTCCAAAACTAAGCACATTGCTATAAAATATCATTTTGTCAGAGAATCGGTGTAGGATAAAGAAATTAGATTGGAATATATCCATACAAAAGAATAGATTGCAGACATATTTACCAAGCCATTACCTAAGGATGCATTCCTATATCTAAGAGGTAAGTTAGGGGTTATTCCCCTATCTAAAGCTCATTAAATGAATTTGTAGTGATGCATCAACAAGAACCAAGTTGGAGATCAATCAATTGATGCAGCATAGTCAAGAGAATATTGCATATGAATCAGTACTCAAGGTACATTGATACAAATTTGTTATGTGTTGTCTTTTGCATGTGTTGTCAAAGAGGGAGAAGATTACTATCATATATTTTTAAAATTTTCTTTTGTCATTTCAAGAGGAGAAGTTATGTAATTCCTTCATAAAGGGAGATTACTACATGAAAGAAGTTCTTGTGTAAAATCAAAGAGGGAGAAATGTTCTATCAAAAGAATCTTGTTCTCAAATTTCATTGTGCTATGACATGTTGTGTTTCCATCAATGCCAAAAAGAGAGATTGTTGGATACAATTGTATAATTGTGTGTTGTCTTTGATGTCACACAAATGTCATATCAGTTGTCAGTTAGTACTTATCGAGATCACTTGGTTAGCAAGACAATTTTTCTTGTCTACTGAGCATTCATGAAGTTTACTCTGCGAAGACAATGTCTGCCAAGCTCACTCGGGCATCGAAGGAAATTATGGCGAAAACAATGTTAACCAAGTTCACATGGTTAATAAAGGAAAGTTGGACAAAGTTAGTGCTAATCGAGTTCACTCAGTTACTAAAGGATTTTTGCAAGTTCACAGTGTTAACCGATCTCCTATTGGTTAATACATGAAATCATCTTGGAATTAGTGTTTACTGAGTAGGATCAACTAATGAAGGATTTTATTATTTTGGCATATGAAGCTTAACTATTTCAAGTATTGGTTCTAGCTAACTATGGTAATGATTACTAGTCACTCTAATTTGTAATAAGCCAACTTGACAATCTAGATGATATAAATATAAGGTCAAGTTGTGATTTTCAAGTGTGTGTGCAAGTGTGTTGATTGAATTGAAAATGAATGAGAAGGAGAAAAGTTGAAGGATAAGCAAGTATCCTTATGCAATAGAAAAGTAATATTCAATTAGGAAGGATTAAAGTATGAACAAAAAAAAGATTTGGATTCAGCAATTTAGTTGCATAACAATTGAGTCATTTCATTGTTACTTTCTAACCATTGTAGCAGTGATCTAAAATCTCTTAACTAAGTTGGTTTAAGAAGTAGTTGTAAATCCTTTAACAAGGTGGCAATTCCATTGAATTTTTTTAAGACCTCTTGCAAGGCCACTCCTAGTAGGGTGATTAAATCCTCTAATGAGGTCACACCTAATAGTGTATTTTGTAACCTTTAATAGGGTTATCTCCTAATAGGGCTCTCTTTAGAAGAGTGGAAAATAGTAACTAGTTACATTGGTGGTTTTTCCCAAATTGGATTTCCACATTAAATCCTGGTATCTCATGTGTTCATGTTATTTCTCTTATGCTTGCAAATTAATTATTGTTAATGTTTTAAGATTTGCTAAAAGTAATTTACACTCTGTATATACTGAGTTACAACATTTTTTGTGTGTTTACTAAGTGACAGCAACAATCAATTTTCTCAATCTAAATTTATTATTGACATCTAATGGATTTGGGATTTATTATAGTGGTAACTAATTCACACCCCCTGCCTTCAGTTACTCCTTCTATATTTACAACAACACACATACACACACATGCACGTGTGCGCACACACATATCATGTCAATTTTGGAAAACAATATGCTTCAAAATAAAGCTCGAGTTGTTTATGAAAAATAGCATTACATATTTACATGTAATCTATTATTTCATTGATATATAAATAAACATAAATACTAAAATCCATTTTCATATTTTGGTTCTGAGAACATAAAGTCATTGATATAAAATAGCAGTTGTATTTTCTTCAGTTCTTATTGTGAAATACAATCATTCAACATAAGCACAATGGTCAAAGGAGTTTTGTCACATAGATGAATGATCTTAGTGTTTAGAGTATAATTTTCCAATGTAACACAAAGGATCTATCAATGCAATGAACATGCTGATTATCCCAAAAAATTATATTAGATATATTTAGTTTTTCCATTTGAAAAGGACCAAAAATAAATTGTTGTTTTTAATAACATAGTACACTATGAATTGGTAATAGTAATTTAATTGTAAATGTGCATGCAATATAAAGATGACATAAAAATGATTGAGAAAATAAACCATGCAATAGTGGTATAATATTATGAAGAATCCATGGCACCAAACAGTTTGAGTGAGTATATTGGATGCTACAAAAAAAAGATAATGTGAGGAATTGGATAATGTGATAAGAAAAACCCATGGAAATGGTAATTTAAAATTTGAAGAGGAAATTATTTTGGAAAATCTAACCCTAATAAAGAGAAATGTACCTTTTCTAGAGGAGGAGAATTGCAAAGAAGTTTCACCAATTCAAGATTGATGTGGGCAAGCTTTCTCACCTTAACTATAACAACATTTAAAGATTACTATAATTTATCCTTGCCAGCAGAAAGTAGTGAATGTTGAATTGGTAATAGTAGTCATATTGTAAATGTACATGAGTTATGAAAATTCTTGAAAAGGGTTGAAAGAATAAACCATGTAATAATAGTGTACTTGTTTTTAATAGCCTTTGGAACCAAATAGCTTGACGGAATTAGATGTTGTAAAACAAAAGGATAATATAAAAAATTAGAAATACTAATGGAAATGATTTAATTTAAACTTTGAAGAAGAAAGTAAGTTGGAAAAGACAAGACTAAGATGAAGAAATGTACCTGTTTGAGAGGACAATAAAGAAGGTGTTTCATCAATGCAGGGTCATGTAGAGTGGCTTTACATTTTAATTCTGAAAATATAGAACACAATTTAACATTGCAAACAAAAAGTAGAAAATGTTGAAAAACATAGAACCTAAGACTATTTGATATGAAAAGGAATGGAAAGAAGAAATATGTCAAAAATGGGAAGAGAAAAAAAATCATATAAGAGTGGTGTTCCAAGCCAAAATGTCTATATTCACTATTAAATAGTCTATTTTATATAATTTCATTCTCAAAAGGAAAATGTCTCTAATAAATCTCACATTGTGGAATGCAATTTTCTACAACTAGATAGTTTAAGTTACACATTTTCATTCTTAAGAAAATATTTTTGATAAATTTGATATTGTGCAATGCAATTTTCTACAAACAATTTTAAAATAATGGGATAATTAATTTTTTTGACATAAATAAGAATATTTTTTTATCATTAAAGGAAGTAAGAGGGTGTTGGTGCATATAACAAACTATCATATTAATATCAAATTAATAGCACTAGCAATTTTTATAGTTTCAACACATAAAAGTGTAGAGTATCAATGATGCTAGTAATGTTATGTAATAAATCCTAAAATAATAATAATAGAGTATCTACACCACATAAGGTGGGTAAAAGTTGTAAAGCCATCCAAGTTAAACCAAAAACTAGGAAAACCCATAAAGAAAAAAAAAAAAAAATTTCCCAACCACTTAGACAGGAGTGTGGAAATCCACTCTTCCTTGAGGAACTAGAAGACATTCTTGTAATCTTCACTAGCATTTGGGTTAGTCCTAGTAAACTTCTCATGTAGGAAACTGTTAGGATAAAACCATAGACATAAATAAAAGCTACATGCAAATATAACCAATAACAAAAAATAATAGATCACACAGAAATGAAGACAAGACACCAAGATTTATCGTGGTTCACCCAATCCCTGGGCTACGTCCACCAAATAGCAAGTCCAGTCTTATTACAATCCAATTATTACAATCTGTAATCCCTTAGAGCTCAATACCACCACAAGAAGCAATTTTTCATCACAACATAATGAAAATATCCAACCCTAAACCCTTTTATACAAGTATTAAACCACTTTAGGGTTATAACACGTCGGCCATAAATTAGCCATAACTTTAGTGGCAAATCTATGAATAGTCCAAATCTAAGTCAACATAGCCCTACAAATTAGTAGTAGAGCCCCCAAAGTGTAAACACTTATTGGATGTTCCTCTCAAATATCTAAGAATCCACTTGACAACATTCCAATGCTCAAATCTTGGATGACTCATATACCTGCTAATGACTCCCACTGCATGTGCATTATATGGCCTAGTGCATACCATAGCATACGTCAAGCTTCCTACAGCTGAAGCATAGGGTACCTTGGACATCTTATCCTCCTCTTCCTATGTCTTAGGACACATCTACTTAGTCAAGTTCAAATGACCAGGTAAAGGTGTGCTAATAGCTTTAGCATTCTCGATAGAGAAACCTAGCAACACCTTCTCAACATAATCAGCCTAAGATAGCGTTAATGTTCTATTCTTCCTATCTCTACAAATCTTCATACCAAGGATTTGTTTTGCTACCCTCAAATCCTTCATAGCAAATGCATGTGCTAACTGGTGTTTTATCCCCTTAATATGATCCATGTTAGACCCAGTTACAAGCATATCATCAATATATAAACATAAAATAATGTAGCTATCATCATCCAACCTCTTAAAATAAACACAATAATCTGAATGACACTTGTCATAGCCATGCTCATGCATAAACTTGTCAAATTTTAGATACCATTGTCGAGGTGCTTGCTTCAAGCCATATAAACTTTTCTTCAATTTGTACACTAAGTTCTCCTTACCTTTGACTTCAAAACCCTGTGGCTGAACCATATATATTTCTTCATCCAAATCACCATGAAGGAAGGCTATTTTAACATCTAGTTGTTCTAAATGCAAATCTTCAATAGCCACAAGACTTAAAACAGTACGGATAGAAGTCATTTTAACAATAAGAGAAAATATTTCATCAAAATCAATTCCCTTTTTCTATGCAAATCCTTTTACAACTAACCTAGCCTTAAATCTTTTCTTACCTCCTTCCTCTTCTTTCAATCTGTAAACCCACTTATTCTATAAAGCCTTTTTACCTATAGGCAACTTGCATAGATCCCATGTCTTATTCTTTAGCAAAGAGTCTATTTCATCTTTCATTGCAGACTCCCACTAAATCTTAGTATCCACCTACACAGCTTCATCATAACTTTTAGGTTCACCAGCATCAATAAGTAAAATAGAATACAAAGAGGGAGAAAATCTTTGTGGAGGTCTAATTTGCCTCGTTGACCATCTAACATTCACTAGTGTGTGTGGTATTTGTTCTTGCGGATGTTGCACATCATGAGGAATGGCTAGAACATTAGCTTTTGTAGTATCATCCAGCACTACATAATCATCTTCTTTCTTCTCATTTTGCTACAACAGATCTTTGTGCAACACTTTCTCATTGAAATTGACATCCTAGCTTCTTACAATTTTATGATTTTCAAAATCCCAAACCCTATAACCAAATTCATTAATGCCATATCTGAGAAAGACACATTTCTTTGGTTTAGCTTCTAGCTTGGTTCTATTTTCAGAGTCTATATGAGAAAAAGCTTCACAATCGAAGGTCTTGAGAAAAGAATAACTCACCGTCTTACCAATCCATGCCTCCTCTAGAATACCACAACCCAAAGGAGTAGAAGGGCCTCTATTAATCAAATATATTGTAATATTGATAGCCTCTGCCCACATGTGTAAGGGCAACCCAGCATGCAACCTCATGCTCCTTGCATGCTCCATTATAGTCCTATTCAAGCATTCAGCCACTCCATTTTCTTATAGAGTCCTTGGAATAGTTTTCTATCTACGGATACCATTAGTGGAGCAATAATTTTCAAATTCATGACTGCAATACTCACCACCATTATCAGATCTAAGACATTTTAATTTCTTACCAGTCTCATTTTCAACCAAGCATTTCCATTTCTTAAAAATTTGAAATACATCAAATGTCTATCTAAGGAAATAAACCCATACTTTTCTAGTTGCATCATCAATAAATTTAACATAATAATGAGAGCCACCAAGGGAGGATACCTGAGCTAGTCCCCATACATCTATATGCACAAGCTCTAATTTCTCCTTTTTGTTTTCCTTTCTAGTCTTTACAAAACTCACTCTCTTTTGTTTTCCATACACACAACTTTTACAGAAATCCATATTAACACATTTTAGACCTAGTAAAACTTTCTTTGAATGAATTACTTTCATACCTTTCTCACTCATGTGCCCAAGTATATTGTGCCACAGTGTTGTATCAAAATCTACAGTAGCTATTTGTTCTCCTTGCTCAACTGTAGTAATTGTTCTTGAACATTCATTTTTCTTTGAAACAATCAAAGTAGAAGGAACAATATGACCTGTACAAAGATATAAGGTGCCTACTTTCACACCTTTTGCTACTACGAGGGAATCTTTTGAAACCTTCCAATTTTTGTCATTAAAATTAACTACACAACCCTCATCACTGAATTGCCTTGCTGAAATTAAATTCCTACTTAGCCTTGGAACATGTCTTACCTCATGTAGTAGCCAATGATTCCCATTCTACAACTTAATCTTAATTTTTCCCTTTCCAACAATTTAATAGGGTTCATTATCCCCCAAATAAACAAGCCCAAAATCCCCTTGGACATAATCAATGAAATAACCTCTATGAGGTGTAGCATGAAATGAAGCACTAGAATCTAAAACCCATGAATCATCAACACTTTCTAAAGACAAAAGAAAAGCATCCTATTTGGATTTGGTACTTACCACATTTGCCTCCTTGTCTCCATCTGATTTATCTCCTTCATTTTTCTTTTGATTCTAGCAATCTTTCTTTTTGTGCCATGGTTTCCAACAATACCATCAATTGTTTGGTCCTCTCAATTGAGATCTCTTCCCCTTTGACTTTTCTCTTGATTTCTTATAATTTCTAGAGTTATTTCCTCTCTCAGTTGTTCTGCCCTTGCTTTGTGCATTCAAAGCACTTCTTCATATAGATCCACCTAAGAATTTCTTACAAGTTTCCTCACTCAAAACAACACCAATCACATCTTCACATTTTAGGGTACTAGATTCAGGAACAGAATTAGTCACTGCCATTACCAAGCCATTCCAGCTTTCAGGCAAAGAACACAAAATCAAGAGAGCCTTAATTTCTTCATCAAAATTGATACTCACAAAAGATAACTTACTAGTAATAGTATTTTAAACTCATTTAAATGATCTGCAACAAATCCACCTTTTGCCATTTTTATATTAAATAAATGCTTCATGAGACATACCTTGTTTGAAGCAGAGGGCTTTTCATACAATGTCACTAGGGTTTTCATCAACTCTTCTGTCATCTTTGCTTTTGTAATATTAAATGCCATTGATGGTGCCAAGCATAACTGAATGCTTTTGAGTTCCTTTCTGTCCAAAAGATCCCATTCAGCATCTGACATAGATCCTTGATTCTTGGCTTTGCCTTCCAATGGCTTCCATAAATCCTTCTCATATAGATAGTCTTCCATTTGCATCTTCCATAACTAGAAGTTCTGCCCATTAAACCTATCAACCCTCAGCTTACCCTCATCTTCCATTGCTCCCACTCAACCATGAGACTCCCACTCAATTGTGAAACTTTCCTAAAGAGGATAACTAAAAAACAACTAGGATCTGATACTAGTTATTAGGATAAAAATACAGATAGAAATAAAAGCTACATGCAAACATAACCAATAACAGAACATAATAGATCACACAAAAAAGAACACAAGACACCAATATTTAACATGGTTAACCCAATCCCTAGGCTATGTCCACCAAACAACAAGTCCAATCTTATTATAATCCAATGATTACAACCTGATTACAATCTATAATCTCTTATAGCTCAATACCGCTGCAAGAAGCAATTTCGCATCACAACATAATGAAAATACCCAACCCTAAACCCTTTTATACAAGTATTAAACTGCTTTAGGGTTATAACATATCAGTCATAAATTAGCCATAATTTTAGTGGCAAATCTACGAATGGTGAATCTACAGTACTTTCCTAATTACTCACCATAATCTAACAGGAACAACGGGTCACCAAACAAGCATGCATAAATTTAATAGAAAATTTATTGGATTCCTCAAGATAGTTGTTGAAGCTTTCAACCTCCCTTCTTAGCTCCTAAATCTTTGAGTCTTGCTTGTCAATGTTGTTCTTCATTTATGCCATTCTTACACTCTCTCTATTGACATATCAATCAAGTTTGTTATTAGTGACACACACTTATTTATATTCTGTATAGCTACCAAGCTCATTGAAAAGTTTATAGTGTTTTCCATATAAGTCAATAGCCACTACGTTCTACAGTTGCTATCGAGTCTTTTCAACTAATCTTAGTGGTTATAGAGTAGATTTAGTTAGTGTGAAGTCTAGTATTTCAAACCATGTATTTTAGTGTATACCAAGTTTATCAGTGGTTACCAAGTTTACAATTCATGTGATACAAAGCCTACGTTTATCGAGCATTGCATTATCTATCAAGTTCACAGTTCAAGTGATGTGAAGCTAGTGTTAACCAAGCTACTTCATGGTAACCAAGTGATTCAGTGTTTACCAAGTTCCACAATATCTACCAACTCACCAATGTAGACCGATTTCAAGATTACTTGAAAGTGATTAGTATGGACCGAGCTTCTACATCCACCAAGAGCATGACAATGCCAAGTAGTGACAGTGGATGATGTGTATAACAACCTCACTGAGTTAGTCTTTAGAACTTAAGTATCTTCATATGAGTTGACTTTGTAATATTTATGTTAACTTGTGTCATGGCCAACTTTGTAATTTTGTAAATTGGATTGGTATATACATGTGATGTACTGTATCATATCCAATGTATGAAAAGAAAATAAGAGAAAGAAAGTGCAATAATACAAATGTGTAATCATATGTATATTAAGTATAGTAGATAAAGAATTATAAAGGCCATATTAGTAAAAGGAGAAGTAGTGACAAATCTATGACAAAAAGGTGATAAATGCACTAAGGAATCTCTATCAGCAAACTCAGTTGCAAATCAAAGATCTACCACTTCATCCTAACAAGTGAACTAGTTAAAGGCCTCTAACAAGGTAGATCTAACAGTCTTTTCTAAATCTATTTACCAAGTGCATACTTCATTGTGTGTTTGTAAATCCTCTCACAAGGTGGACCTAGTAGTCCTATTTGCTCTTAATAGGGTAGATCATTAGAAGTGATCTATGTAAGCCTTAACAGGCCAATGTTATGTTGTAGTACTAAAGTTTGTGGGTATCATCCCCACCCTAGTTTTACTTTCTATTTGGAAGGTTTCTGGGTCACCAAATCTTTGTGTTCAAGTTTTATGGATGCTTTCATGTTTTCAGTTTCTCATGCATGCAGTTGGATCATATGTGATGAATTAAATGCCAATTAGTTTATTGGATTAAGAATTGAATTCGATAGAAACTTTAGAAGTTACTAGTTTACCCCTCCCCTCTCAGTAACTTAGCATAGTCTTGAATATTTCCAACACTCTCATCCTAATGATGGATCATGGAGTATGATCCAAAATGTTGATGGTAAAAAATTTATACACAATCTTGACCTAGACATACAACTACATATCCCACCAACAATCGATCCACTAGCCTCCTCCAAAACCTACACAACAAAGGGGTGGGCAGTAGGATTTGAGATAGGGTTTTTTCTCTGGGTCTCCAAGGTGGAGGGGACATGGGTATTTTTGACATCATAGGGAGGGGGGATTCCAAGGATTTATTAGAGGAATGGCCAAAAATTTTCTTAGCAAAGTTAGCCATAAAACTACTAGAATTTGACCCACTAGCATTTTTTAAGGGCTATTTACAATTCTCTTTCAAAAGGTAGTTAGACCTATGGACTCCAAGGGTTTCAATAAAATAACCCAACTCAATAGTATAAACCTCACACTTTCCTTTTTTTATGACCTTGCTAGATTTTTCACTAAGGGGAGATTCTGACATAAATAAGAATGTTGTTAACAAGTTATGACATTGTTATCATTGATGTCAAAATATATGATCTAGAATGTTTTATTTTAAATTATTTATAATATTGATCTATCTTATAAAATACATTATTATGATAATTATAGTTGTTGGTGTAAATAAGTATTCACTATTTACACTTACTTAAGTTTACTTAAGTTAATGCATTTTATTATTATTATTTTATTAGTCACCTAGGAGTTTGTACACTCTTGTGAGTTGTCATGTTGACAACATAGGGGTCCACACCTCTTTTATGCACATGTTGTCTACAATACAAGAGTTAGCATACTAATTAAGAACATGGTATCTACAACCTTCTCATTCTTATCCACTCATCTAGAATGTTGGATAAGGCGCATGCTTAGTTGTGAATGCTTATATTATCTCCTAGTTGTTTTTAGAGACATTCTAGGTGCTTCCTGAGAGGCCTTTATAGACAGGAACTCCTAGTGTATTTGTACATCATATCATATACTGAACAAAGAAATGTATTAGGACATACTCTAATTAATTGATCATATCCATTTTTGGTCTACAGTTGTGCTTGTGTTTGAGTTCTTGGTTCTTGGGTGAATTTTTCTCTAAAGACAAATTCTTACATGGTATCAGAGCTATACCAAATTCTTACAATAGTGAATTCCATTCTTTATTATGATGTATGGTAGTACTTCTTTTTTGGACAACAATGGATAAAGATTAAACTTTTGATATTGATTGTTGTGTTCAAATTTTTTTTTGGTAACTTTGCTATCCTAACTTTGATGCAAAATTTTGCAATTTTTTGATATATCATATATATTTCATTTATGAACAAAATATAATAAATGTTCCTCCAATTGGTACTAAATTTAAGGGATATCAAGGCTTGGTCTTGGCTATGGCATTATCATGGACACCAAAATATATCTTATGTACCCCAAAGTCCTTTAGCAATTAATTATTGTATGCAATGATCTCATCTTAAATATATGCCCTATTTATGGGTCTCCTACTAATATGGAAAGGAGATATTTGTGTAACATATTCTTTAGGTCTCGCACTAGCATACTAATCCTTTTTGAATAGTAAAAAAAATGTTTAGCATTCAAGATGACATATGTGCTAGGTTAAACTAGATTCTAAAGTTCTATTATTCTACAAGTGTATGTATATAGAACATCTTTCTAGAATTGAGTGTGGTGCATGTGAGAACTTAAACGGGGTGTAAAAGATGATTTAAAGTAATTTAACAATGAATAAATAAGCAAGTGGGATGAAATAAACAATAAGAGCTATGAAACTACGATATGATGTTGTAAAAATAAATTTCGATAATGGTACAAAAATATTACTTTGAATAGGATTAAAGACAATGTTAGATGATATGAAATCTATATAATCTAAGAATGAAAAATTGATATAAAATGTCAAGGAGCCAAATGGTGCTATCACCAAAATCAACTAGAAAATAAAAAAATTCAAAGAAAGACACAAAGAAATCAAGTAGAAGCTAAAGGAATCAAAAGAAAATGTTGTTACTCCAAAAATATAATTGGAAGAATGGGTGGAAGCACAAACCTGTGTCACCTTTGGTGATATCCGTAGGGGTTCTGGTCGAAACAATTTAGGCCGTAAGGCCATACATACATATCTCTAACTAGTATTTCTCCTCTTGATGTATCTCTAAATAGATTTTCTAGATATATGTAATACATCATAAATTACATGTACTTATTTTTTGAAAATTCTCTTCTACTTTTTGCTATTTTCTATATTTATTAAAATAAGAAAAACACAAAACACTATTACATGAAACATCTTGGAAACTAACTTATTTTATACATGAAACCGCCCTAACCACTTGTAGTTTATTGGGCCGACATGGGTTTTAGCCAAAACTCTTTCGGCTAGAATGGTTATGGCTGAAATAGTTTCAGCTGTAACTACCTATGTGCCATCCTAGGTGGCAGCCACATAAGAAAAATAAAGAACTTCTGCAAACATCTCACTTTGAAGGCTAATTTGACCTACAAAATTGAAGTTTTTAAAAAAACTAAAAATATTCTTTTGTAGGTTTCAAAGTCAAGATTACAATCATATAAATTTTTAATTATTTTCATTATGGATAATATGTTGTAATTTAAAATATTACAAGTAGGTATTTTAAGATTTAGGAATATGTCTATTCAAAAATAGGAAAAAAATAGTAAATCATGTTCAAAAATTATTATTTTTTAATGTTACACTAGAAGAGAGAGTCGTCTTCAAGAATATGTAATTTGTTTTAGAAAATATGTAGATTTGATAGAAAAAGTTTGACGGGAGAAAAAAAAATATCAATTTTTGATAACTTTGACTTTGACCAATTATAACTTGAAAAATATTAGCCAAATTTCAATTTTTATTTTTGGGTGCACTAGGTATACATGTCAACTCTAACATATTCCAAAATCAGACCAAAATGTGAACATTTGCATATATTTGTTTGATGGGAAAAAACTCTATATTTTCAGCATTTAAAAAAAAATTTAAAATAGACTTTAAAAATTCAAAAATAAATAAATTTTTCACTCAATTTAAAAAAAAAAAAAATTCAAACATAAACTTCATCCAAATTTACACATTTCATTAGTTTACATCATCTTCAAATTCTAAGCATAAATGTGACTTTTATGTCGTTAAATTTGAAGACTTAAATTCTGATATCACTTTTCCTTTATAAAAGGTGACACAAGTTTGTGCTTTTACCCAAATGCAAGTTGAGTTTTAAAAAAAAATTCAAAGGTACCATCTTAAAATGGAAGCACTGAATATATAAGACCTTTTAACTTCATTCCTTTAGTGACCTTATCCATCGTGAATGGATTTATGCTTGATTATCTCTCTCTTGTTTTGTTCTATATTTCCTAGTTTTACCAATGCAGTCTTTGAAACCTCAAGGCTAGATCCTTATAGGTCAAACCTAGAATAGGTTGACTTAGGTCAACCTCTTCTAGAATAGTTAAGACCCTTGGCAAGTAAACCTATTTGAACTATTCTCCAAGGATTTTGGATCCCAAGGACCCAATCTTGTCTTATGGATTTAAATTTAATTATCATGTGATCCTTTTGGCTTGCTTTATTTTTACACCAAAAAATTAGTATAAAAGGAAGCCTATGTGCCTCATTTTCACATAATCCACATCCAAAAGCTATTTATAATCATTAATAATAACAAGGTGGGCTATAATATTTGAGAAAGTAGATTTTCTTCAAGCATTGAAGGTGTTCCAAGATTCAAGGATCCTTTGTGAGCATTTCCTCTTGAATGACCAGCATTTTGTTGGCCATCAATGAAGGAGATCTAAATTGAGGAATTTTTATCTTCTTCATTGGCACACATCTATATCCATGACTCTATGATATAGTTTTGGTAGATCCATTGCACATGTTGAGATATCTTACATCCTTTTATTGCAAGTTCAACATCTACAACATTTAAGCATAACAGATCCTTCTTGACAAAGGTTTTGACACACAAGGCAAATATTGACATTTGTCTTTATTTCATTTCTACATTTAAGTTTAAATTTTAAGGTTGATTCCTTTTTTTTGCAATATAGGATAGGCTAGGTTACTGAGAGGGGAAAAGTGAATCAAGAACCAATAAACTTAATCTTATTTCACCAATGAATCCTTTATATATATACTGATCTAATTGCATGCATCAATAGCTGAAGGCATTTAAACATTCATAAAACTTTGACACAAGATATGGTGACCTAGAAACCTTCCAAATAGAAAGTAAAACTAGGGTGGGGATGATACTAACAAGCTTTAGTACTGCAGTGTAAATTTAGCTGTTTAAGGCTTAGAATTGATCACTTCTAATTATCTACCATGTTAGGAGCAATAAGGACTACTAGGTGCACCTCGCTAAATTATTTACAAAAAATATAATGAAGTATGGACTTGGTAAAGAGATTTGCAAAGTATTGTTAAGTCTACTTGTGAAATTATTTAACTATTCCGCTTGTTAGGATGAACCAGTGGCTAGTCTTTGACCTACAACTTTGATTTTCTAGTTGAGATTCCTTTGGAGTGTAATGATCACCTTGTTTTGATAGATAAATATTTGTTTCTCCTTATGTTGCTTGTAGCCTTTTTACTTCACACTTTTTCTCTTGGTGTGTCTCATATATCTTATTCTCATATTTGGATGTGAAATAGTACATTACATATATATCAATCCAAAATAAAATACATCAAAGTTGACTATAATACAAGTTTCACCAAAATACACAAAGTCAGCTCAACTACTGGTACTCGAGTTCTGAAGACAAACTCAATGAGGTTTTGATATACAAAAACCATTGTTAACACTTGACATCATCATGCTCTTGGTAGACAAAGATGCTTGGTTCATACTAATCACTTCCAAGTAGTCTAAACTTGGTGAATACTATGAAACTCTGCATATAAATTGAATCGCTTAGTCAATGCTTCTTGGCTCTATCAAAACTTGATTCACATCACTAAAGTTATGAACTTGGTAAACATTGGAGACCATAGCTTGCACTATTCAACTTAGTAAACACTTTGAAGCTTGGTTTGTACTGATATTCAACAACTCAATAGATACTGCTCAGTGTGAACTGAATATTAATTCTAGAACTTAGTAGCAATTGTAGAACTCAATTACCACTATAATCTACAAGACAAGCTCAGTAGCTACTAATTATTTTGACTAAGTATGAGTCATTAATAAACAAAATTGGCCATAATGTCAACAATCTCCCCCTTTGGCATTAGTGACAAAAACACTTGTCAATCAAAAATTGAATTCTCAAAATTTCAAGTTCAAAACAATCTTTACTCTCCATCTTGTATCTTTAACTTGATAACATACTTTTTTTTTCAGATTTTTTAAAATTTCTTTTGTAAGAGATGTTTTCTAATTAACTATACATAAATATTATGTTTCTCCCCCATTCATATATCATATATCATATTTTACTTACTATATATATATATATATATATATATATATATATATAAAATTCATATCTTTATCTTATCCCCTTTTATATCATATCCTCTATTACATCTTCTCCCCCTTTTTGACATAAATGCTAAAGGTGTATGTTACATAGTAATACAAAAATGTGACAAGAAGTCAAAATGTACCTTCATAATCAATGCCATTATCTTGTCCCAACTTCCCTATAACACATTGCTTACATGTAATGCAATCTGTACTTTTGCAAATAACTCCATCATGTAATCAACTATGGAGAAGTGATTATCATGGATGAGAGTTTTGGCATGTGTAATGTGTTTTTGTAATACATCCATGTTCAAGAGAATCATTCCTTGGATGTCTACAAGTGTGGCCCTGATCCTAGCTTCTTCCCTTAGTAATTATGCTCACATATTAGTCAAAAGTCTGATCTTTGAGTAGTGAGAAGAATTGTAGCTTGGGTCAAGTGACAACTTATGTGCACTTGCCTTCAAGTCTTCATCTATCATAGATAGTTTATCTTTTATTTCCTAAGTGAAGATAGATGTGTTAGATAACTTGTTGAATAATGAAGTTACATTATTTTTAGAGGTTTCTAATGAACTAAGAATAGTAGACAATTTTACTTTATGTATAGAAATTTTCTAAGCTACATGTTCCAATACTTTGTTTTCAAATTTCCTTTTTACTCTTTGTAACAACTTTTCTTGTCCATTTAGATCTTCATTGAATTTTGAACAACTTCTATTAACTAGACCAAAATATGTTGAGTACTATCAACCTCGATACTTAGTGCATCTACAAGTATGTTATTTACATATTCTGGTACCTAATTTTCTTTACTTTTCTTTTCTCTAAGCTACTATTTCTTAGCTTTCTTCTACAATAGTTCACCTATGATGTTCATTTAATCAAGATTTAGAGTAGAGATATCCCAATTTGGGATAACTATATCCTCATCAAGATCAATGTCTTCTTCTTTACCTTTATCTTTGCTTGAAACTTTTTTACTCGATTAAGGCTTGCTCTCAACCATCTTTGTACTTGTTATTTTCATACTAGAAATTATAACAATGGTAGAAATAAAAGGACTAGCAACAAAAGTCGATATTGCACTAATAGTAGAAATACCTAGTTGTTGTGTAGCCAAATCTTATGATGGAGGAAGCATTGGTTGCTCGGTAGATGAAGTGCTAATCACTTTAGTCAATATAGTACATAGCTAAATAGGTGCAAAGATTGGTTGAGTGCATGGTGTTTCAATGGTTTCCACAACCAACTTGACAGAAGCTTTCTCTAAGCTTGATGGCATTAAAGCTTTTCTTGGAGAGTGAGGAAATGATGCCATAACTGCTACTACAATTTTCTCTGGGTCAATCTCCTCAATACTCAAAATCTTAGGGAGATTATCCTTAATAGCTTCCTATTCTTGTTCCTCATCATCCTAATTTACATAATCTTCTTCTATATCTTCTTCATCATTATTGGCATCTTCATCTTTGTCATCTTCATCATCAATGTCACTAACATGAACAAAAAAATCACTATGTCGATGAAGTTTGTAGATATTCTTTCATGTAGTTGTAGTTGTCTTCACCACATGTTCAATGTCATTGACCAATATAATGCACGTGTTAAATTTTAGAATGCATTTCTCTTCATTTTTCTTCAAGGATTCTTTCACCTCTTTATCATTAAGACTCAACATAAGTTGCCATAGAGTCTATTCAAATATATCTTTTGGAGTTTTCCTAGAATTTTCCCATCTAAAATTTATTTTTTCCATAAGTTCATTGGGAATTTGATGTAAAAATTGATCAGATGAGTATTTCCATTTACCTTGTTTTGACATTATCATGTCTTCAACTTGTTTCTCATCTACATTCATGGTGTCATATCTGATAGATTTGAAGTTTTCCATGCCAACTCCTAAATCAATGTCTTTTAATTTTTTTGTGAAAGGTAGGTGGAGGTCTCTCAAAAATAATATCATTTGCATCTTCTTCACCTAATTTCAATTTATTTCTAGATGTGGATGCTCTTCTTGAATACAGAAGTAGATGACTTTGTAGGCTTGGTTATGATAACTTTACCCTTTTTACTAATTGGCTCTTCTTCTTCAGATTTTTTTTGTTTTGCCTCATATTATACATCATCTTCTTCAACATCATCTCCTTTTCCTTCTGTCAATAGGAGAGTAGAACTTTCTTGCCTCAATTTTTCTATCCTCTTCTTTCCTTTGCTAACTGCTTGAGGAATCTTAATTTCAATTTTTACTCTAGTTTTTGCTTCATCATAAGTTCCAAAATATGTGGCCTTGGGATCCATAGGTTCATTCAGTAAGGCTTCAATGATATCCTTAGTGTTATCAATGTTAACCTCATATCTTAGAGGCTTAACCCACTCTACTCTATGTTTGACTGCTTGAATGTACACTTTGTCATAGTCTACCATGAAACAAGCATCATTCTTGTAATATTCTATGAGTTTCTTAGGAATTATGAATATGCTATTCATCTTTTCCTTGAATGAATCAAATTAATTATTCATGATACTGACAAAGTTCTCACCCATCTATGCTATATATTCATTAATCTAATATAGTACCAGTACATCTTTTCTCCATATGACTAAACATTTTGAGGGAAAAAATTTTTGCACAAAGAAGAATAGACTAGTTAAGAGTGAATCAAACTTACATAGGTTATACTTTGAAGCCCTGATGCTCTCTATGTTCTTGTTGAATTGATTCAATCTTAGCTCAAAAAGGTTGAAGGACATGTTGTCCTTCACCACCTTGAGAGCCAGATCAACTACCTCAGATGACACACCATTGAGAAGAATGGAGCTGTAGATTTTATGAGCTATTACATGAATTCAAAAATTTAGCTCCATGTTAGTCATACTACTGATCTTCATGCCTCTTCCATCCCACTCAACAAGATTTTTTCTTTCCAGTTCTATCCAACATATGGTTTTGGTAGATTTTTCCTTGTTCAACATTGGGAGCCCTTTGATTCAATGAATCATTTTCTTTTTTATTTGAATAGGCCACTCCAACCATAGCTGCCCATTGTGTACATGGCTAAGGATAAACCTTATCCATTTTATCTGAAAGTCCCGAGCATATGCGAAATGTTTGTGAAACCCTTGGTCTTCAAATGTTGATGCTTTAGTTTCAACACACCATTCACACATAACTTTTCTAGAGTCTCATCCATCTCTAGGGTTCCAATATCTTGAATCAAACATTGAAAATGTGAATGAATATCATTGACAAGTAATACCTTTGATGGAATCTATGACTAATCTCTAGTTGGATCAATTGCTTTTGCAATTTCTAGACTCAATTTGAAGTCTGGTACCTTCCAATCGACTCCTCAAACCAACATCTCAGATTCTTTCTTGTTTTTGTTGATGGAGGATGCCATGCTTGCTAGGGTTTATGAAAACATGAAAATATTTCAATAAAAAACACACAGATCACTTGGAAGCACAAAAATTACTCTTCACAAATAGCTCTTCCAAAAATTCATAGTGGTATATGAATTTGATTCCTTTCCTTTTAACAATTTTTCATTTTCAATCTCCATAAATGCTTGGTACAATTGCCTACTCAATGACAAACAATCTTCCACTTAGTTTGACCTTAGTGCTCAGTAGAGTTATTCATAACTCAGTGTCCACACAATGTTTTAGTGTATCTTGACTTTGCTCGATAGGATCTTGCAACCCAACATAGCTCAGTAAGGTCTAGATTTTCCTTTGACACTCAATGATTCCTTTGTATCTTGAATGCTGATATGGATCTTTCCTTTTAGCATGTTGGAACTAATGTAGAATTTCTACTTTGGAGTCTTAGATCCAGTCATCCCTATGTGAGATCAAGTAGAAATTTTTGAGTCACCCAATTTTTGAGTGACATGTGCTTTATTGCTTGGACTTGCATTCTTAGAGGATTTTAAAATCCATTAGTGCCTCATCTTCTCTCTGATGTTGTTGACTTTGGCTTTCTTTTCATCTTCTATCCTTCTAGTGTTCATATAGTTCTTGGCAAGATGATCAAGTTCTATAAAAATAAAGCATCTTCTAGTGTTGTCTCTTGTCCTCATGTGATGTTTTACAAAATTTTCTCCAATGTGCCCAAATTCTCCACTATAGTGGCATCTAAACCATGTGTTGTAGTCCCAACCAAATATAGCTTTCACAATCTATCCTGCTGGGTTCAATATCTTGGTTTTGCATTTAGAAGATTTATGCCCATGCTTCTTGCATTTGTGACATTTTCCCTCAAATTTAGGTTTTTCCTTGCATTCATTAGCTCTACGACCATGCTTATTGCAATTGTAATACTTTCCATCAAATTTTGTTTTATCATTACTCCAACATTTATTTGATGTATGACCTAACTTACCATAGTGATTGCAAGTAGGCCTTTGATTCTTTTAAGCTCCTTGTTTGGATGATTCACCTTCTTCTATGTATCCTATTCTTACTTTTTCCTTTTGTTTTTATTGACTTTTCTCATTCAATTGATTCATGTCTACTTGAGATATCATCATCCTCTCATTGGTTTTCTTTTTAGTGTTTAAATTATTTTGCAATCTTTCTTTTTCTGATCTAAGATTCATAATTTCTTCATTTGCATTAGTAATTTGATCAATAAAGTCTACCTATTGAATGGATAGATGTTGAATTTCATTTTTCTTTCCTTCTATCTCTTCTTTAGCTTTGCCTTTTTCTTTCAAGGCTTCACAAAATCTTACTGACTAAATTTCTTATTCTATTTATAGTTTTCTAATTTTTTCTTGAAGATTACAATTTTTCTCTAATAGTTCTCTGATTGCCTCATTTTCTTCATTTGAATTTCTTTCTAGATAGATATCTTCAATTTTTTCTTTAGTGTAGAGTTTATAATTTATTTGTATTGAAATATATCTTTTCTTTTTTTCAAGGATTGATAGAGTTTCTCTTTTGCTTTCTTAAGTTTCCCAATAGCCAATTGCAAATCAAACTTTTCATTGTCAATAGCCTTATCTAGACTAAATATCTCCATTGCTTCTGATCTTTACTCAAGCTATTAAACTTCTTCTCTGATAACCACAAAGCTCTAATACCAATTATTAGAAATATAGAATAAGCTAGGTTACTAATAGGAGAAGGGTGAACCAAGAACCAATAATACTTAATCATATTTCACCAATTAATCCTTTATATATACTAATCTAATTGCATGCATGAATAACTAAAAGTATTAAAACATTCATATTACTTTGACACAAGATATGGTGACCCAGAAACCTTCCAAATAGAAAGTAAAATAGTAGTGGGGATGATACCCACAAGCTTTAGTACTGAAGTATAAAGTTGGTCAGTTAAGGCTTACAATTGATCACTTCTAATGATCTACCTTATTAGGAGCAATAAGTATTGCTATGTCCACCTTGATAAAGGATTTACAAAACATATAGTGAAGTATGCACTTGGTTGCAAAAGACTGTTAAGTCTACCCTATGAAAGGATTTGAGTGTTCCACTTGTTGGGATGAACCAATGGTTGATCTCTAATTTGGAACTCTGATTTGTTTCTTGAGATTCCTTTGGAGTGTAATGATCACCTTGCTACGATAGATAAATCTTTGTTGCTCCTTATACTTCTTGTAGCCTTTTTACTTTGCACTTCTACTCTTGGTGTGTCTCATATATCTTATTCTCATACTTGGATGTGATGCAATAAAATACATAAATATCAATCCAAAATACAATACATCAAAGTCGACTACAATACAAGTTTCACCAAAATACACAAAGTTGGCTCAATTTCTAGTACTCGAGTTTTGAAGAAAAACTTAATGAGGTTCTAATACTAAAAAACAATTGTCAACAATCAACATCATCATGCTCTTAGTAGACATAGAAGCACAATTCATACTAATCACTTTCAAGTAGTCTAAACTCGGTTAGCATTGATGACTTGGTGAATACTGCAAAATTCAATATATAAACCGAATCACTTGATTGATGCTTCCTAGCTCGGTCAACACTTGATTCACATTACTGATGCTATGAAATTGGTAAATACTAGAGACCATGGCTTGTACTTTCAACTTGGTAAAAACTATAAAGCTTGATTTGTAGTGATATTCAACAACTCGATAGATACTACTCGGTGTGAACTAAATAGTGATTCTAGAACTTAGTAGCAACTATAGAACTCAATAGAACTTAGTTACTAGTGTAATCTATAAGATAAGCTTGATAGTTTAACCATTTTGACTAAGTGCGAGTCACTAATAAACAAACTTGACCATAATGTCAATACCTTTATTCAATGCTTGACCAAGGTAATACCTCATCCTACCAATATAAAAATAATAATATTTTCTTTGTGTAGGATCGAGTTAGCAAAATTGTGACTATAGGTTTAAAAATGTTTGTCAAACCATTTCAAAAGAAGTTGGGTGAATTTTTCTATAATACTTTGATAACGTAGTGACTTCATTGTAAAGTTTTTGGAACATGATGATATGGTCAATTTCTTTTTGAGACCTTGTGAAAAATAAAATTTTCATGGATTTTTATTGTATTCATGAATCTGCACTCAAAAATCCCCTCATAGTTTCAGATCCACAATTTTTGAATTAAAAAACATATTCCTCTACACATTTCTAGGTGAACACTTTATCTTTTATTTCATATTTCAGTCTAGACTTATTTTCATATGTTAATTATGATGATTACTTATATTTAGCACCTATACTTATCTTACACTTCTCATTAATTCAATCAGCTCAATTGCACCTTTACATTGTAATCATGTACCTCTTTTGGCGTACAATGTGAGAATTGGTATGCTTTTGTCTTACAGTGTGAGGATAGGCCATAGAACCTATTTTTGGGAGAAGGAGAGAGATTTAGGTTGTGTACATGTGAGTGGAGCAATGTGGTATATGGAGAGAAGGTAATTGTGGCATACAAAGAGATGTTGTATGGTGCCTATATGAAGTGGAAGAGGGTAGGTTCTATGGACATAGTAGAAATGGAGAGGGATATATTGACACTATGTTAACTAGAAGGATTTTGGAGGGAGTGTGGTGATGATAAACACTTATCATACAAAGATAGAATTCATCTAGTGGGGTAAGTGCCTTGAATTTGTACTATTGGATAATCATACTATCTAGGGGAACTAGTTGGAAGAGTGTTGATGTGAGGTTTACTATTGTAGGAACAAATACTAATGTTAGAAGTGGTAAATATTCTCCAAATACAAAATATACTCTAAGCACAAAAATGTAACAAATAATTGTGAAAAGACTATAATTTTTGGGAACAAATATGGCACTCAAATTTTCTATATGCAAGAAAAATAGTAAAGAAGATTGAATAGGGTGAGGCTTTGATCCCACCAAAACTATGAGAACCAAGTAGGGAAGATCATGCACTTCTAAAATGGTGAGACAAGAATAACTCCAATAGAGTTTGAAATACAAAGAAAATAATCCAAGTCAAATGCCTATGACAACCTACAAGATGGTCTTATAAGGGGTTTCAAGGAAGCTACCTGAAGAATTACAAAATGCACCGACAAGATGATAATATTGATTATTATTTTATTAATTTGAGCCCCTTTATTAACTAAATCAATTAATCAAATAAGTCCTTGTGATATTATTTAATTTTTAGGACCATTTAATTAATCAACATATTTAAAATATTTTATTAAAAATTGGGGACATTAGAAATTGTCATTTTGCAAAGATTGCTTTCCCCCAAATAATCTATAATTGAATGAAAGATCATCAACTCTAGGATACCAAACTAATTGCATAAATGGAAAGAGTGACTTAGCATCAAACCTTCCATGAGGCATGTAGTCGATAAATTTATGTTGTGCCACTCTAATATATACATTATTGTATGTGTAGTCTTTAGTATATAAGACATATGCCTTCATGATGGCTACCTAAGAAGGATATACTTTGTCCTCAAACAATGGTAGAAATTATTCTTGTAATCAATTTTTCATAATGCCTCCACCTCTAGGTTCATGATTCCCTTTATGGAACTTGAATTTTTTATTCTTACACTCTAGAAGATTTGTAGCCTTTCTATTCTTCCACGTACTAGCAATATTACAAGGTTCCACTTCAACATTGCCTTGGTTTTCATCTTGTTTCAAAAAAATTATATTGTCATGGTTCTCTTTCCTCTCTTTTTAGTCATCAATATTTTTTCCAAATTCAACAATCTCATTATATTGTGGTTTTTGTTTTTCTCCATATAAAGGGGCAATCAAAGTCTTTTCCTTGTCCATATCTTCTTTTTCTTGTAGCTCTTTAATAATCTCCCACTTCAAACCATTGTTGAAGAGTATATTGTACTTAGATGATAGATAATTCATTTGGAATTCTATATAATCCTTCATATATATGTCACTCTCCCATTCACCCATCATCCAATCCTACTTGATTTTCTTCAATGACTCAACCAAAATTGGTGTTTGTAATTTTTGACACTCAACTTGAGGAATGAAATTTTTCATTAATGACCTTGTGCCCACCAATAAGTTGAGTGTTTCTTTCACCTATTCATGTAGAATTTTTTGACTTCATTGTAGTTTTCTTAGTGATTTAACCAACTCATCACTTAGTGCCATCAATCAATCTCAATAATCCACAAGATGGAAAGATCACTAGCTTTGATACCATTTTAATGTACCACTTTTGGTGTGTAGTGTGAGAATGGATAAGATTTTGTCATATTGTGTGAGGATGATAATGCCTTTTTCATGCAATATGAGGATAGGCCATATGGCTTACTTTTAGGAGAAGGTGGGTGATGTAGTGGGTATATGTGAGTGGATTAATGTGGTATACATAGGGAAGATAATTGTGGCATACAAAGAGATATTATATGGTTCATGTATGAAGTGGAAGAGGGGAGGTTGTATACACATGATTGAAGTTGAGAGGGGATGTATGGATAGTATGTTGACAAGGACTATAGAGGTAGTGTGGTGATGAAAAGAACTTACCATATGGAGAGAGAAGTTGTCTAGTGGGGGATGTGACTTAAATTCGTATATTTAGAAGATTGTATTGTTTGGGGGAAATCATTGGGGGGCATCAATGTGAGATTAAATCATTGAGAAAAAAATATGAATCATTTAGTGCTAAATATTTTCCAAATACAAAATGTACTCCAAATACAATAACATAATAAATAGTTGGGAAAAGACTATAATATTCACAAATAAAGATGGCACTCAAATTTGTTAGATTTAAGAAAAATAGTACAAAAGATGAAATAGGATGGTTTTGAATTGGGTAATGAAATTATGAGAGCCAAGTAGAGAAGATCTTGCACTTCATAAAATGGCAAGATGAGAAGAACTCAATTAAAATTCAAAATACAAAGAAAATAATCCAAATCACATGCTTACAACAACCTGCAAGTTTTCCTTATGAAGGGCTTCAAGGAAGCTTCCAAAAGGATTATTCAAAGCACCAACAAGTTGACAATATTAATTATTATTTTATTAATTTGGGCCCCTTCATTAATTAAATCAATTAACTGAATGTCTTTGTGATATTATTTAATTTTTAGGACCATTTAATTAATTAACCTATTTAAAATATTTTATTAAAAATTGGGGACATTACATACATTATTCACACATCATTAATCAAATTTACATTGCATGAAGTAGGACTTGTGTGTGCACTTCCTTGCTATAATTTAATTTCTGCATTAGCTCACTTTATCCCTTCAATTTTTTCTAATGTAACATTAATTATATTGAGAGTTATGTTTAGAAGCCCCTATTTCTCTTGTATCTAATGGATTACTATGAAAGTGATTAGTTGATGAGTTCATCTCATCTAATTAACATTACTAAACTAATTGCATCTATTTCCCCCTTAAGATTTTGGTGAACCCAACGTACTACATATACCTCTTTCTTGGAGTTCAATCTTTCTCCCATTTGGTCTCTCTTGGATTGTATTAATTTTATTGGGTGTTTACCTTCATTTGGTAAACCTAATGCATATCTTCTTTTTAATTTTTGGATATAGGCTTAGCTAATTTTATGTGGCTAGATCTTTCTTTTTATACTCTTTGTTACATTAATAATTGAGTGGTTATATCTTATTATCATTTCCTTTTGTTATCTCCTCTTTTATTATCTTTAGTACATTAAGTCTAACCTCTAGCATTCCCATTAGGAGAAGTTGTAGACTCGTGGGCTCTTTTGACCATGATTCATCTTTTCTTTGTAAGACCCATGATGATACTGATATTTTAATCCTATCACGAAGTATAACTCTTCTCACTCTTCTCATGATGAAGATTAAACCTTAAGATTTCCTTCATCCCAAGTTTATAATCTCTTTCATGAGTTTGATAAATTATAAAATTGGCTTGTACAAGAGAACAAAAATATTGATAGTGTTGTTTCTATTGAGGATACTAAGATGCTTATTACTCATGATGATAATAACATCTTGATATTTCGTGGTGTATCACACTTTATTAATACTCATACCAATCATTTGATAGAATGTGCACAAGAGTTAGGATACATTCCTCCTTCCACAACCATTGAACATTCTATTATTATTTCCACTACTATTCCTAGAATTCTAAAATATGCATCGTGTCTAATGAAAACTTATACACAAGTCTCTAATCCTCTAAGTGTTAGTCTTCCTAATCCTTCACTTTTCTTGAGTTTTCCTCCTACTTCATTACCCTTATACAATGTTGTTCCTTTCACATATTCCAATTATCTTCCTATCCCTTCCAATCACCCACCAACATCCTTACATTTTCCTTCTACTTCTTATAACTCTAATAGTACATCTAATATGTCTATGCCTACTATTGTGTCTTCTAATCCCACCCTTAGTAGCTTGGTTAAAACTATCATCTATTTGAAACAAAAAGTGCCTCAATTCACTTAATCTAGTTACAACATCCCTACATGTGACATTAATAATCTTGTTTCCTTAGATATACTTCATGTTGTTATCCCACAACCTGTTGAGATACCTCACCTTGACACTTAAAATGGAAAGCGTGATCATGTGATTCATCTTAGGACATTCTGAACTAATGAAGGGTCTCTCTGATACCACTTGATAATAGGTTTCTCTAATAGCACTTAATGAATGGTCACTCTAATACCACTTGATAAAGGATACTTCCCTTAATGCCATAAATACATAACAAAAGTAGAGAAACAACAACAATTTGCAATAACACAAAATGGGAGTCTTATTATGTCCAAAATTATGGGATTAAAAATTTTAGAAATACAACATGCAAATCCATAAGGGAATTTTACTTGTAATATTCTATAAGTGAGGGAAACTAATAACCACCCAAAACTTTCCAAGACAACCCTACAAGCCTTCTTTATATAGGCAATTTTCCACTACCCAAGAAGGTTCTAAAAAAATTTCCCTAACCCTTGAGATCAACCAATCCTGAATTATTATTATTTTCTATATTTTGTTACATTAGATTCAACACAAATAATTTCATTTTCAGCCCAACTTTGAGAGACCATAGCTTTCTAACTATAGCTCTAATTGACTATTATAACCAATTTTCATAAGCGGCACCTCCTAAAATAAAACACCCTAATTGAGTATACAACATCACTTAGGTTTTGACCTTTTTTCAAATCCTCTAAGACCTTTAAAATTGAGTTCTAATATTTTTTACCAAAAAATATTAATAACTTCACTAATACACTTGGTATTGCAATGAAACTCAACTAGTGGGCTTATATATCTAAGATGAACCTCAATATCTAAAATCATAAAATTTTGATGTTGTATGAACAACTTACTATAATAATAAGTTTCCACAAATAATAACTCTATAGTGAAACAATCCTTATTAAAAAAGACCAAAAAATATTTTTTTGGTGATGCAATATTCTCCTTACAGCTAGGATGCTCCTGGATCATGTGCTAGGGGTAATTTGAGAAGCGACCTTGTCATGTCTTAGGTGTTGAGAGGGAAATCAAGAAGGTCAACCTCCTCAAGTGTTAGTAATGATGACTCTTTTATAGGTTGGCATTTCCATTTGATTAGACATTCTTCATATGGATATTTCCTTGTACTTCTACCAACATGAATATTGAGTATCTTCAATATCTGTTGTAGCTAAAGTAGCTGGTAGAATACTCCATTATTATTTTGAGACCTCATCTTCAATACCTCCTTCATGATACTCTACCATTTATAAAATGTTAAATATTGGTGAAATATTTAGTTCATTGGGAAACTCTACTTTATGGGTATTTCATGAATCATGCTTCTTTACTATCTTGTGTGGTCAAATCTTCTCCATCTTCAAATTATTATATGCTTCTTCTATAAATTTTTATTTTCTCAAATGCATCATGAATTCATTGCCAATTTAAAATTTCTTGCATCTCATTTTCTCATCTTTCTTATCCATGTACTATGTGTTCATTTTAATAATTTTCTTACACACTTTCTCATGGATATTCTTAATTTTATCTTTTAAATCTTCTTCTTTAGCATTAATTGTCTCATCTTTGTCCAAATTGTGCATTTTTAGGACTACTTCCATACAATATATAGAATGGTGATTTACTATTTCTCCTATTGATAGAAGTATTAAATACAAATTCTTATTCCTATGGTAAACTCAAATCCCATCCCTTTTGGTTTATCTCCAACCAAACATCTCAATAAGTTTCCCAAAGTCCTATTCACCACTTTTATTTCCCATCAATCTATGGATGATGTGATGAGTTGAAATTCAATTATATCTTCAAATTCTTTGACAATGTGTACCAAAAGTACCCCAAATATCAGTGTCTTGGTCTAAAACTATGCCCTTTGGTAGAACATGTAGTCTCACCACTTCTTTGAAAATAAGTCTACCACATGAAAAGAATCATTAGTATTCTTGTAGGAAATGAAATGTGTCATCTTAAAAAATATATCTACCAACACAAAAATTTAATCATGCCTATATTGAGGCCTTGATGAACCAAGAAAAAATTCCATACTAATATCCTCCCACAAATTTTATGGTATAGATAATGGTTAATATAACCCTCTATTTTAATTTTCTCCCTTTTCTATCTAACATACTCTACAACTATGTACAAGCTTCTTGACATATTGTTGTAACTTTGGTTGTTAATTATTTTCACTACCTGGAGAAATAGTTTTATCTTGATTAAAATGTCTAGCCAACCCTCCTATATGTTTCTCATTGATGATATTCTCCCTCATAGTGTTAGCTAACTAAGGGAGGGGGGTGGATCACTTATCCTCAAGCCTTTTCAACAATTCACCACAATTATAAGAACTTATTATTTCATATACATCAAAAAGATTTGCATGCAGTACTAAATATTAGTAACTTTAATAGACTTATAGAAATAGTATTAGTTTCAACATGTAAGAATAAATAATAGGAAAAAAAATTCATACACATACATTGAAACCATGATTTTTAATGTGGAAGGAAGAGACAAAGATGGAAATGTAGTGAAGATCTTTCACTTCATAAAATGGAAAGATATCATTAGTGTTCTTGTAGGAAATGAAATGTGCCATCTCTTTACTAGACTAGCAACATTTTCATCTTTGTCTCTTCCTTATATAGATGGATTATTTTTACTTCATCTCATGAATTAGGGTTCCTATGAATTAATCTCCTCCATACAATCTTAGGTTCATTGTATCCATGCTAGGCTATGGATCTTCCCAACTATATCTTCTTCTTGGAACTTGTACCTTTTCTTGGATCTCAAAACTCTCCTTAGATCTTTACCATTAGATATTATTTAAATTTCTCCCCTCATAGATCTCTCAAAAAAAAAATTTCCTTATCTTAGAATATTCTAGAATAATCTCAATCTTCACTTTATGTCATCCCTTAATCAATTTATTACTAATGGCTCTTCATTTATTTTCTTTCACTTACCTTCTCCATACTTAGTTGATATTGAATTCGATTAACACTTGTCTTTCACCGTCAATATTTTCTTCACTTATATCACCTTTATTCCTCTTAATTTACTAACCACTATCTCTAGCTCGATATACCTTATCATTTCACTCTCCAACTTCACTCCTTATTTTACCAACCAAACTATCTTTTTTATACATGATCTTAACACTTCATGAAATCATGTAAAACAATCAAACCAACATTCTATTATGATATACTAATTTATCAGTTGCCCAATTTGGTTCACATACTTAACATCTCTTCTTCAGTATCATCTCCATACTTTGTCTTCAAATTTTTTAACCAACATCACATCCTTATGATGATTTCAAATTAAATGAATTAGTACAATTAGATATCTTGACATAAATGAAAATATAAAAATGATATGACTCTTTCACATGTACTTTGCAACTCCTATTCTAATTTTTATCTGCATCATCTTTAGGTTTTTCCAGCCATATCCCTTTTACTTCATCAACATCATTTGTGACCAATAATCTCCCCCTTTGGAATTTATGAAAACACATTATGAAAAATCATCTAATATCAAACATCATCTTCTATTGTTATCTTTTTTCTACATCAAGTTCACTTCTTAGTCTATAACTCCATTCATATACTCCCCCTTAAGATATAGTTCATTCATTGTTCATATCTTCTACTTCATCAACACTGTCACATATTATCTCCCTTTGCATGTATACATAATATTATTCCTTTGACAACAATCATCTTCACTAATAATCTCCTCTTCATGAATATTCTCTCATTTTGTTTCATGTACATATATACTCCCCCTTTGTTAAAAATACCTAAGGTAACTATAAGATTTAGTTAGAAAATTATAAAATCTTGTCGTTATACCAAGTACCTTGCATGCAAGTATCTCTTATTTTTCATTACACCACCTTTACAACTTTAGGATAGCTTAAAGAGTAAAATTGTGTATCAACTCTATAAAGATATTCTAATAAACCATGAATTGATGTAATAATGCATCTTCACTTAGTGAGCATTGGATAGGGGAAGCACCCCTAGTTTACCTTTCAAATATTTAAATACATCCTTAGGTAATGGCTTAGTAAATATATCATCTATCTACTCCTTTGACTTTGCATACTCCAATCTAACTTACTTCTCATGATCTTTCTCTCTTAAATAATGATACTTTATAGATATATTCTTGGTCTTAGCACACATCACTAGATTTTTTGAAATGTTTATTACACTTGTATTGTCATAGTAGATTGTCACTAGCTTAGTCACTTCCTCTTTCATTCCTTCCAATAAATATTTGATTTGCACAATATTAAAGCATTTAATAACACCAACTACAACTTTATTAGTAGACTATGAGATACAATTTTGTCTCTTACTTATCCATTTCACAAGCCTTTGTCCTAGAACTAAAGCTTCACCAATGGTACTCTTTATATCATCAAAATATTTAGCCTAATCAACATTAGTATAAACTTTCACTTCAAAATATCCATCTTTCTTGTACCATAAATTGTACTCTTTTATTTCTTTTAGATGTCTAAATATCCTCTTAATAGAAATCATGTGTGTCTCCTTAGGATTAGAAGAAAACCTAGCCACAATCCTACACCATGAGAAATATTTGGTCTTCTATGAACAATATACTATAGCTTTCCAATCATAGATCTATAGAATGTTTGATTTACCTCTTCAATATCATCTTCCTTTGATAGGTTACACCTTGTAATCATCAAAGTGCCAACTGGTCTTGATTCTTCCATGTCAGATGTCTTCAAGATCTCTTTGATGTACTTGGATTGAGTTATGTATATGTCATCATTCACTTGTTGAACTTTCAACCCAATAAATAATTTAATATCTCCAAATATTTACATCTAAAACTCTTTCCTTGTATCATTTCCTCTAAATATAATGTCATCAATAAATATTTCAGCAACCTTGTCATTTGATTCACTTTTCAAGTATAGATTATTGGTCTCACTTGTTCTAACAAAACCAATCATATATGAATGCAAGCTTTCATACCATGATCATGGTTTTTTCTTCAATCCATAGAGTGCATCGTATATATTACATACCATGTTCCTCTAATTGGAATCAATAAAACCTTATGATTTCTCAATGTAAATGTCATCTTCTAGTATTCTATTCATAAATACAGACTTTGCATCCATCTAATAGAATTTGAAACCTTTGAAAGTAGCATATGTAAGTAATATCCTTACACCTTCTAGTCTAGAAACAAAGGAAAATATTTCTCCATAATCAATACCTTCTTCTTAAGCATAACCCTTGCAAACTAGTCTAGCCTTGTCCTTGTAACTTCTACATTTTCATTTCACTTATTTATGAATTTCCACTTAATACCAATCACATTTTTGTATTTAGGTCTTGGTACCAATGTCCATGGACTAATTTTTTCTATTTTCTCAATTTTCTCATGCATGGCATTAATCTAACCATTATTCTTCAATGCATCTTTAATTGTTCTAGGCTTAAATTCATAAATCAAGCATGTATTGCCTCTTAACTTACTTATTTTTAGAACTCTAACATATTTGTGTCTAATTATTTAGTTCATTAAGTGGTTCCTTCTAATAAATTTTTCTAGTAGGGGCTTTGCTGACCATTATCTCTAATTTGTGCATGCTCAAAATTTTGTTCAGTTGTAAGTTATTATTGCTCAATGACTTCTAGTTTTTTCTTAGCCAGTGTACTTGGTAAAGTATTAAGAACACCTTCTTGCATATAGAAAAATCTATAATAATCCTTAGGTTATTTCTTACTTTTTTCATCATTCTATTCTCCAAACTCATCAATCTCATATTTTCATTTTCAATCATTTTGTTAGTTTCTTTGTTCAAACATTTATATGCCTTTCTCTTAGTGGAATAACCTAGGAACATGCATTCATCACTTTTTGAATTAAATTTTCCATTTCTATCATTTTTCAAAATATAAAACCTATGTCCAAATATTTTGAAATAACTTAAATTTTCTCAATGTCCATACAAGAGTTCATAAGGTATCTTATTTATTCCTTTCTTCAATTGTACTCAATTTAGTGCATAGATTGTAGTACTAATAGCCTCTTTGCTATAGATATGTACAATATCCTTCTCAATCAATAGTGTTATATCATAATAAAAAATTGATCTATTTATTATTTCATCAATGCCATTCTTTTTTGGTGTCCTCAATATTGACAATTGTGTCTTTATTCTATTCTCATTATAAAAGATAGTAAATTCATCAAACATAAATTCACCTCCTTTGTTGGATTTCAAATGTGTTAGTTTCTTACTAGTTTCCTTATCAACTCTTTTCTTATAGCATTTGAACATTTGAAACCATCATATTTTTATTTCAAAAAAATGACTTGCGCCATCCTTGAGAAATCATCAACAATTATGATAAAATATCTATCACCATAGTAGCTTTGAACTTTCATGAGACTAAATAGATTGATATGAACCAACCTCAATACATCACTAGACTTACTTTTGAAACTTCACTTAGTCATTTTCTCAATTTGGCATTCCTTAAACATCACTTTATCAGGTTTAGATAAGTTTGTAATCCTCTAACTCTTCTCTTTATATTAACATTGACTATGTTATCAAAATTAACATGACATAACCTTCTTTCTCATAAGAAAATATCTTCAAATATTGTAATAAAATATGTGTTCTCAATAGGATCCAAGTACAATAAGTTGCATCTTGATTTTTCACCTATATTGATCATATTCCCAACATCATCATATATTTTTTCTCCTCAATTTTGAAAGTCTAGTCAATGACCTATATTGTTCAATTGTGCCATACTCAACAAATTACACTTTATTCCTTGTACCAAATATGAATTATTTTATTTTATCTTCTCATTTGACATTATAGAAACTTTTCATTTTGTAGGATGTGGAGCATCATTTCCAAGCTTAACAAAGCTACCATCATAATGTTCAAGATTCTCAAATTTACCAATGTCACTAGTCATATGATGAGTGCAACCGCTACAAATAATTCATGTATCATTTTTAATTTATTAAGAAATAAGTTCATTTTCATAACTTTCTTATCATTCAAAATCTTCCTTCATTGTAAGATATGCAACTTCCTCACCTTCCTCTTGATCAATAGTTTAATACTCAATGTCTTCCTCCTCGCCTAGGTAGCAAGCCTTTTTTACTTTGTCTTTATAGTCTCTATTTTTTGAGTATTTTTTCTCTCTTTTGTATTCGTGTCTCTATCAAGACATATAGTAGAAATTTGGCCAACCTTTTGCATTTGAGAAAAATCAAGGGAAGTCAACCTTTATACTTTCCTTTTCCTCATAGTAGCCTCTTAGCAAGAAATGATTCTAGATCTTCTAGGTCATTACCATATGACTCATGGTCACTATCATTATTGATTTGATGATTAATATTTTCTTTCCTTAAAAATTTTAATAGTTGGGGATGACTTGAAAGTGGATTCAATTTTAGGTATCACATAATTGTCAAAGTTATTCAACTCAAAAGTAGTTAGTTTACTAGTTAAACCATCAATATTAATATTATTTATAGGAATAGATATCAATGCTTGAATAGAAGAATCTCTAATAAAATATATAAGCAAAAAATTTCTCAAAACTTTTCTTACCACAATTTCAGCACTTATAACTCTAATGAATCCTCTGATAGCAATACAAATTCCTTTATTTAGTTACACTATCAAATAGTGTTCTTTCCTTCTATTGTCTTCATATCATCAAACTTGGCTCTTAAAATTTTATCTTTACCTCTCAAGACATTTTGATATCTTCCATGAATGAGTGTTAGCTTATCCACATCTCCTTAACAATAGAACAATTTTTAATACCATTAAATTCATCATCTGTTGGGGAAGAAGAAATCTCTACCATTAGTGAGTTTTGTTCTTTCTTTTATCTCATCACTACAATAGTCATAGGATCTTGGTGTGGTGGTGTGTATTGGTTGTCTAGGTAATATCATGTAGAGTCTCCAATACCAAATAAATGTAGCTTCATTCTTCTTTTCCATGATGGAAATTTCTCCTTGTTTAGCTTTAGTACCTCTCTCTTATATAACTTCGGATCTTTAGCTTAAGTCTTTCAAACTTATTCCTCCATGTACTGAGCTATGAAACTAATTGTTAGATAACTAAGAGTGGGGTGAGGTGTATTAGTTATCCTTAGGCCCTTACAATAACTTACCTCACTTATAAAAATTAATATTTATCTGTAAACCAACTCAGTAATCACATACATGTAATATTTAATATGCATCAAATAGATTTGCATGCACTACCAAATATGAGTAACTTTAGCTAACTTAGATAAATAATGACAATTTCAGAATGCAAATGCAAATAACATGCGAAAAATTCATACACATGTTGACACCATGATTTTTAACATGGAAATTTTATTAGGTAAAAACCACCAAGGACTAGTCACCCAAAATATTTTCATTCTTTTGAAGTGATCTCAATTAAGTGCAAACCCTATTAAAGATTAAAAACAAACTGGTAGGTGTGAGTCTATTAGTGGATTTTCACCAAATATTATCTAGATCTTATAACCCTTCAATGAGTGGCCCATCAAAAGGAATTATAAACATTCAATGGATTGTCACCATACAAATGAATTTACAAATTAAGGTTGCTAAGTCCACTTGGTTAGGATGCTTTTTCTTGCAATAGTTAGAGAGTTATAATCAAATGATATGATGAAAATGTAACTCACTTTTCTTGTTTAGTTCTCCATTCTACTTAATATCTCTTCTCACTAACTAGCTAGCATACTCAACTCTTCACTTTTTCTCAAATTACACTTCTGATCTATTAAGTAGGATCTCCTTCATCTCCTTTGCATACACTTTTCTCTTCACTGGACCAGAAATATATCAATCCTTGTCTCTTCCTTATATAGACATATTATTGCAACTTCCTCTCATGAATTAGGGGTTTCATGAATTAATCTCCTCCACATGATCTCATGTTCATTGTATAAGAAAAAGGTTATGGATCTTGGCAACCATATCAACTTTGACCTTGTATCTTTTATTGGATATCAATAATCTCCTTAAATCTTTACCATTAGGTATTAATTGAATCTCTTCACTTATAGTTATCTTTAACAACATTTTTCCTTATCTTAGAATCTTCAAGAATAGTCTCAATCCTCACTTTATGTCATCCCTTAATAAATTTATCACAAATTATTCTTCATTTACCAAATGGTGTTGTTTTTCTTACCTTCTCCATACTTGGTTAACATCGAACTCAATCAACACTAGATATATGCTCGGTCAATATTTGACTTTAGTAGTCAATACTACCTTCACTTATATCACCTTTCTTCATCTTCATATACTAACGACTATCTCTACCTTGCTATACCTTATCATTTTACTCTCCAAATTTATTGTTTCTCTTATCAACCAAACTACTTTTGTTATACATGATCTGAACACTTCATGAAAAAAGGTAAGACTTTAAACCAACATTATATTGTCATAGACTAATTCATTAGTTGCCTAATTTGGTTCACATACTTAACATCATTTCCTCATTCTGATGTCCATACTTTAGCTTCAACTTCTTTAACAAATATCACATCTTTCATATGATTGAAACTTATGTGAATCAATACAGTCAAATATTTTGACATCAATGGAAAAATAGAAATAGGTATGACTATTTCACATATACTTCTGAAAGATACCATTCAATACCAAACATTAGCTTTTGTTCAACTTGATCTTATATCTATAGCTTTGATCTACACTAGGTTCTATGATCATTCTTTAACTTATAACTAATACTTTTTTGGATTGGATCTTTGAGATTGAGAAATATTTTGATTATGAAAGTATTCTTGATGATAAGAAGGTAAGGATAGAAACTACACATTTTAAAGGACATGCATCTCTTTGGTGGGAACACTTGCAAGCTAATAGATATAGAAGAGGAAAAGAAAAGATCAAGACTTGGGTAAAGATGGTTGGTAAGTTGAAAAATAAATTCTTGCCTACTTAAATTATCAAGTTAATTTCTTGAGAAGAATAGAAAATTTGAGATGGAAGGATATGAAGTTATGAAAAACTACACTTAAGAATTCTATAAGTTGGACACTAGATACTTTAAATAGGATTGTAGGTGTCTATAATTATGGTTCACTAAGCCATTCAAATATATGTGAAAGGAAAAGAGGGGAATTTCCAATTATGGTTCCACATATGATCCAAATTAGAAGGGTGCAAAAACTAAATTCAAATTAAAAAGAAGAATGTAATACAAGGAAATCTACTTTTTGGCCCTTGATAGGATAATGTGAATATGAAATTGAACTAATTTCTTAAATAATGTAAATCTAGATGTTATGTGTATATTATTATCCCAATTAAGATATAGATATAGGGTAAAGATATGAAAGAAAATAAAATGTGAAAGACTTACCTTAAAATACATAGAGGAAGATTTATTCTAGCTCTAAAACTCATAGATTTGAACTATTTTTGCGTAATTTTCTATTAATGTCAGAATAAAATAATGAAATGAAAAAACCCCAAAATTTTCCCCACGAAAGAACATTGAACAAATAGGTCAACTTGGAAGGACATCCTATAAATAGGTTGACATAGTCTAGTGACCTAAAACTGACTTATCCATAAAGCTCCTAAAAAGTAGGTTCCAAATCTATAAGCTTTGACTAGTATCTTGCAAATCAACATAGAAAAGTAGGGTTTAGTTTTTGGGGTTGATGAGGGCTTGCCTTGGTTAAGTCTATTAGAAATGTGGAATAGGCTAGGTGTATGGGGGGGGAGGGGGGTGGTGAATCGAGAACCAATATACTTTTACTTCAATTCACTAACTAATCCTTCACAAAATAATATGATTTAACTACATGCATAAAAGGTTGAAAGAAATAAAATATCCATAACACTTGACACAATAATTGGTAACCTATAAACCTTCCAAATAGAAAGTAAAATTTGGGTGGGGATGATACTCACAAGCATTAATACTATAGTATAAAGTTTTCCTATTAAGGCTTATAATTGATCACTTCTGGTGATCTACCTTATTAAGAGCAATAAGGACTATTAGGTCCACCTTTTAAAAAGATTTAAACAATACAATGAAGTATTTACTTGGTTAAGAGATTCTACATAAGACTATTAAGTCCACCTTGTTAGAGGATTTGACTGATGCACCTATTAGGATGAACCAGTAATTGATCTCTACTTTACAACTCAATTTTCTAAATGAGATTCCTTTGATGTAGAATGATCACCTTAATGTGATGAATGAGACTCTTATTTTCCTCATACTTCTTGTAGCTTTTAGTCTTCTAATTCACATTAATACTTCTTACTTTCTTGTTACACACTCTCATTTGAATATGACAATATATCTTACAAATATACAAATCCAAATAATTACCTTTTGAAGTTGGCTAAAATACCATATTCAACAATCTTTACTAGGTTAGCTCAATGCTAATACTTAGATTTTGAAGACCACTTGAGTGATAATTGACACTTGGCAATATAGTGAACTCAAAAAACTCTAGCACTTGGTTGAAATTGGTGCTTGGTCCACATTAATCACTCAATAGTAGGTGTGAACTCATTTAACACTGATGACTTAGCAAACACTGTAGAACATGGTTAACACTATAGCTTAGTCAATACTAACTTAACTCTACTTGGTTAACACAACTAGCTTAGTTGACACTATCTTTCTACTCTACTCAGTTAACACTTACTTTTTACTTGGTTGACACTGCAACAACTCAGTTTGCATTGAGAAGCTCAATTAACAATGCAACAACTCAATTTACACTATGATGCTCAGTAGCAATGTGATCAACCAAATGATTAGGTGTTTTGGTACTAATTGACAAATGGTTTGACCATGAGGTCAACAATCTCCCCCTTTTGCATTAGTGGAAAAAACACTTATTATACCATAAATTCTAAAATACTCGAAAAGATAAGTCAAAACTCCCCCTATTAATGTACTTGGTTCTATAGCTAGGTTTTGACTACTATGCTAATACTGAGCTAACACTGACCCTATTTTTTTATTTTTCAAATTTTCTTTGTATATTTTTTGTGCATAAATTCATTCTTCTTTATATAAAATACTCCTCAAATGTTGTATAACTATATTTCTCCCTTATAGATACATTTCCCCCTTATAGATATCTTTCCCCCTTTTTTGACACAAATGCCAAAAATGCATTTTACAACATAACACCAAAATGTGAGAGGAAATCACTATGTACCTTCAAAGCTAGAGACATGGTTTTATCCTAGTTTTCTTGAAAAAATTTATAAGTATGAAAAGCTATCTAAACTTTAGCTGATAACTTCATCATATGATTAGAAAATGAAAAGTTGTCATGGATTAAAGTTTTTTCATGAACAATTTGTTTCTACATTACATCCATGTTTTCAATTATCAATTTTTGATTTTCTTCTAATATAGCCTTAATTCTTGCTTCTTCTCATAGTGACTCTGCCTACACATTGTTTATATACCTAATCTTGATGAAATGTGTTGAACTAGTGCTTGGGTTAAGTGACAGCTGGTGTACACATGCCTTTTGATCAATATCAAGCTTTGACAACTTGTCCTTGGTTTCCTAGGTAAAGTGTCTAGTATCACTTACTTTTACAAACAAGTAAATGACATTGTTTATAGTTCTCTCAAAAGAAATAAGAAAAGTGGATAGTTCCATTTGATCAATGGAAATCTTCTATGCCACCTTTTCTAAAACCTTACTATCAAATTTTCTTTCTTTCCTCTACAGTACTTTTTCTTGAACATTCAAATCTTCATTGAATTTGTGAACTGTCAACAAGTTGGTCCAAAATAGATTTCTTATCATCAATTTCAATACTAAGTGTATCAATAAATATACCTTCGATATCTTCCAACACTTGATTTCTTTTCTTCTTCTCTATTCTAAGTTCTTGATGTTTGGCCCTTCTCTTCCAAAGTTATCCAAGAGTGTCCATCTAATCAAGAGTGAGATTGGAGAGATCCCAATCAAGAATTACTATGTCTTCTTCTAGATCAACTTCATCATTGGAAACTTCTATCTCTTTACCTTTTTCCTTTTAAACAAGTGAAGGAATGATTTCCTTACCTTTACTCAAATCCTCAATGCTCGGTTAAGGCTTGACTTCATCTATCATTACACTTATTGTGGAATCACTTGTAATAGAAACAACATGACTAATTAGAGAAGCAATAAAAATAGCATGAGTACTTACAATTACTTGCTATGATTGGGTGTGGTTTGGTGTTGTGATGAGTGGAGCCTATTTCTCAGTAGATGGAGTGGTGATAATAGTACTCATCTCTAAACTTGGTAAGACAACTCCAACAATCAATTGAATGCTTGATTGAATGATGTTTAACCCAATGGTCTATGACTCAGATGTAGTCTCCACTAAGCTTGATGTAACTATTTCTTTTTTGAGAGAATTATGGAGGGAGGTCATTACCTCTCTTGTAATCTTTTCAAGGTCTACATCTTGAATATTCTAAACTTTAGGTAGATCCTCATTGCCTATTTGATCATCCTTGTCCTCTTCATAATCATTCACAACATCTACTTGCAAAACTTCCTTAATGGCCTTTAAAACATGCAATCCATAAATATTTTTCCATGCATTTGTATTGGATTGTACAAAAAATTCAATATCACTTGACAAAATCAAGAATGCATTGAACTTGGGAGTTAATATATGTTCATGCTTTGTCAATGCTTCCTTCACTTCCTCTTTTGAAAGATTTGCCATTACCTTGCTCAAGTTTTTTTCATGGATATCCTTGGAATTCATTACAACATCATCTCAACAATGTGCTACTTCCTTAAGTAGAATATCAATGACATGTCCTTCTAGTTCACTCAAAAATTATTTTCAATTTTCCATCTTTGCCACTAAGGCTTCTTCTATTTCTATTTTCTCTTCTTTACTTATTGTTTCATACTTGAGAGATTTGAATTAATATGCCATACTTCCACCTTCTATGGATCTTCTCAATCTTTCTTCAAAGGTAGGAGTATACTTTTTTGAAAGATATATGTTTCTTTTCTTCTTCTTCATCTTCATCTTGAAGTTTGAGTTTTTTCCTTAGCTTAGTGGTCTTCTTCTGAAAAAGTTAGGCCTTGTAGCTCTTTTTGTTATTGTTTTCCCCTTTTTCTTTGGAGGTTCTTTTGTTTCTTCCTCTTCTTCTTCTTCATGTTCCTCTTCTTCTTCTTCTTTTTCTTCAATGACATCACCCTTACCTTCTGTGAGTAGAAGAGGAGAACCAGATTTCACATTCTCCTTCTAAATCTTTTCTACTTTCTTCCTTCATCTCTTTAGAATCTAAGAAACATTGATTTCAAGAGTAATCCTGGTCTTTTCCTCTTCATATGTTCCAAAATTAGGGGCTTTAGGGTCCACAAGCTCATTGACAAGAGCCTCAATGATTTCTTTAGTATCATTAATATTTACCTCATAGCCAAGAGGTCTTACCCATTCAAATCTATGTGTAACTACCTAAATATATACCTTAACATATTCTACAAGGAAACATATGTCTTGTTCATAGTCTTCTACTAGTTTATTATGAATTTTGAATATGCTTTTCATTCTTTCCTTGAAAGTTTCAAAGTATGAATCCATGATGCCTTCAAAGTTGTCACCCATTTCAGCTATAAATTCAATGATCTGATATAAAATGGGTCTAGCCTTTTTCCATACTAAATTTCCCTTGGAAGGAAAGAAATTCTAAAAATAAAAGAATAAACATGATAGAAATAAACCAAACTTACATGGGTTTGTCTTGGATTCTCAGATGCTCTCCATGTTCTTTCTCAACTGGTTTAGCTACAACTCGGTGAGATCAAAACAAAGATTGTTCTTGACTACCTTGAAAGCTAAGTCCATAGCTTCACATGGGACATTTTTTAGTTGGCTTGAACTATATATCTTATGTGTAATTACATGAATTTTGAACTTGATATCCATGTTAAATACAACATCTACCTTCATTCCTCTACCATCCCACTTAGAAAGAGTTTTATTTACCAACACAACCTAGCCTATGGTTTTTCTCATTTTAGGTCCATCAAGAATGGGAAACCTAGTAACCCTTTGAATCATTTTCATTGTGATTTGGATGGGTTGGTCAAACCAAAATTACATGCTATGAACATGACTCATGATAAATCTAATCCACTTAATCTAGAAATCCCTTGGCATATGAAAACTGTGGGTTAAACCCTTTACTTCCTTACCAACATCTCATAACCCTTCTTCACCTTGTTGCTAGAAGAGGATGCCATAATTCTTAGTGATGGAAGAATAAACTTTGGAAAATTCACTCTAAATTACTTAGGCACTCAGCATTTATCTATTCTTTTTACTCTAACATTCACAGTGAAAAATGAAACCTTTTAGTTCTTTCTTTTAATCAAAATCTTGTCTTTAAGTTACCATAAATGCATCATATAATGGAAAACTTACTAACAACCTATTAAACCTGGTAGGCATGAAATTCTTGGATAATACCTTTGATCTTAAACTTGGTAAGCATAAGCTTGGTTAGGTTTCTAACTCATTATAAGGTTTCGAACTCATTATAAGCCATCTACATTCAGTAAGAACTCTGAACTTTTTTAGGTCATGCAAAGTGACTTTTCTCAGTAAGATCATGCAACCTAACTTTGTTTAGTAAGGTCATCCAACTTAGTGATCCCATTGCATCTAAAATTTTGATTTAAATCATATTTGTAGCAATATCCATGGATAATTAGTTTGAAATGGTTGAATCACCTAACTCATTAATTTTGGTGACATCACTTTGAATTTTGATATTGTTAGCCTTTTCTTTCTTTTCATATTCAACTATAGCTTGGTTCATATATTTTCTGGCTAGATGTCCAAGTTCTTTGCATACAAAACATCTCTTTGTAGGGTCTCTCTTCCTCATGTGAATTCTTATCCAATTTTCCCCAAAGTTTCCATACTCGCAATGAGGCCAATAATTGCCTCTATTTTATATTAATTTTAATACTACCAAGACACTTGTGAACTCATAACCAGTTGAACTCATGATAAAGTTCAAATAGAACTAGTAAACCATGGATAGATAGTTATGTCATATTTTTCCAATATTATACATCTAATGCAGTATTTCATATAACCATTAGAATGTGTGTTCTAATATCTAGATTTAGTTTGATTATGCTTATTTGCATAAATATTTTTGCATCACAACTAACTTGCTAGGAAAGGAAGAAGCTAGAGAGTGTTTGATAGCATTCAAGAAGGAGCATTAAGGCCTAATTGTGGTAGAGGAATCATTATGGAACCAAAAGAAATGGCTACTACAAAGGATGAGCAATTATTCCATGAATATAGGGAGGAAGTGTTGTATATTCCCTTTGCATTTACTATTGTGCTGAATTGGTCACAAAATTTTATTACTTATTCCACGGGTTGTTATATTTCCCTCTTCTTCTCAAGTGAATCCTCAATCAATTTTTTTTCTTTCCTATTTTAGAATTAGTGTTGATCCTCTATTTATAGGGATTAGATTGATAGTTTAAAGAGGTTGGAAAAAGTTTATGGAAAAACATTGTTGTATCTTGTAGCGAGTTATCTGCAGTTTTATGTATTGTTCTTATGTAAGGATTTTTTGAAATATAATGAAGTAATTCTTGGTTTACATTCTATGTTATTAGATTAGTAGAAGACAAACAAGAGGGCCCACTTGGGAGGTGGATTAAATTAGAGTAGTGTATATTTAATTCCATCCTTTCAAGTAGTTTAGATAGAAGATACAGTTTCTTCCTACAACATATACAAGAGTAGTTATAGTGGATGGTTTGGGTTGAAATATAAGCTAGCATAAAGTTTCATTTATAGCATTCATTTCAGTAAGGAGTTAAGTGTGTTTTAATTTCCTATAGCATAAGCATAATGACTCTTCAAGGAACTTAGTGCACATAACATGCTGACCATTTGAAGTATACGTCCATGGGTTGAAAAATAAAATGCACCTCATGGTGGGAGAAGTAATCCTTAGATTGAATATACTATTCCTAAGTAAGGCTTTGGGCATGATTATCACAAACCTATTGTAAGTCAAATCATTTTTGGCACCATTGTCGGGAGTGATGTCAAGCTAGGAACATCTTTTTTAATCATAGGTTTTTTTTATAGCTAGTTTTTTTAATAGAGATTTGTAATCCTAAAAATTGCTTCACAAGCATGAAGAATTCAATTGCATGCATCGAAGATGAATAAAACAAGATGAATATGATAGATTTCTTCCGCGAGGGTCTATTAATTTGAACAATGAAGTTGAAGAAGTTGAGTTGCCTTTTGAGGATGCAAATCTTGATTTTCTTGTAGCATCTTCCTCTAGAGCATAATCTTTCTATATAAGTAGTCTTTAGCCCTTTTCTAAAATTTTGGCCAGCTTTCTTGATAGTTATGATCCAAATCCACCTATTGTTAACAATCTTGTAGCTAATGTTTTTTTAGCATTAACCCCATAATTAAATACCTCCAGTAATGGCACACCCTACTTTTCCATTTCCTCTCCCAGGCCTCAAAAATAATGCTAATCTTAAAAATATACCCATAGCTACTCTTCCAAGGTTTTATGGCCTTCTAACTAAGGATCTTGATACTTTCTTGTTTGAGTTTGACATACTCTATTGTAAATTTGACTATAACACTAGTGCCCACAAGCTCAAGTTGTTTCTAAAATAGTGAAAGAATCAACCTTATGATAGTTCATGGGCTTAGGAGTCAATGCAACAAGTACTTGGGATGAGATGTAGACTCCATTTCTGGAGAAATAAAAAGATTACTACAAGGGGAGTGATCCAAGGGGAGATGAAAATTTAGAATGTCATAAAAGGAGGATGAAACATTGGAAGACTATGTTTTACATTTTTTGTACATATTGCAAAATAACCCCTAGTATGTACTAGCAAAGGATTCATAGAAACTAGTCTTCTTGAGAGGGGTAAAGGATAATTATCTAGAAGCATTAGACCTGATGGTTGGTGGTGATATATACCAATCTTCTTGGGATGACCTCAAGAAAATCTATCTTAATTACTCAAGGTCAACTGTGAAGAAAAGTAGAGGGTACCAGTCCACAGTCACTAAAGGTATCAGTTGTGACATTTTAAAGCTCAAGATATCTAATTTACTCATAGGTTTCAAGCATGACATCATAAATGATGTTGCTACACATCTTGACACCATGACTGTAAAGAAGAAGCATGCAGAGGTTGAATCATGAATGGCAGAGTATTGTCCTCACTACTACAAACAAAAGAAAGACCACACATAAAATCTAGTAGCAAACGTGGAGAATCAACATTTTCCAACTGGGTACATGAAGATAGATGGACACAATGATCAAGTGTTCTTTAATGCTCAATGACAACCATGGGCTTCAAGACAATGTATGCCTCAAGATCCTTATGATAATTAGTGGTAAAACCAAAGTTATCAGAATCCTTCTTAGTACTCCTAACCTCCTAAGAAAAACCAACAAAACAACCAATGCCCTAATTAGCAAAATAATCAATGGAAAAAACCAACAAAATAATCAATGGCCTAATCAGAAAAATAACTAGTGGTAAAATTAGCATAATCAACAGCAACTACCACAAGGAAATTGGTAGCAAAATAATACATTGAGGGGGCCTCCACAATGGCCTAACCAAAATTATAGCAACCCAAAACTACCACCTCTAGTGCAACCACCTGCAATAATGCCACTTCCTACACCAAATAACGCTAATCCTAAGTCAACCTAATTGCCTACTCAATCTCAGCCAAATCCAAACAACAAGAAACAATAGCAACAAATGTACACTACTGATACTCAGTAGTGCCCTAATTATTCACTAGAAATATCTAATATCCATCTAAGATATGGTACAACTCTGCACACACTAGAATATCCTATTATCACAGAAGTTATAGATACTCTTGTAGTACCACTTCTAGAAGCTACACTACCAAATACCAACTTGCCAACTAATGTACACGCAGTAGGACTAAGTAACCACACCTCATTGAATCCTCCCTTTTCACATAGGCTAAATAGAGAGAAATATATATCCCAAGAGGAAGTGCCATTTGATATTATTGAGTAGCTAAAAAATATGCACATCCAAATCCCTCCATTCCAAGCTATGAAGGACATCCCTCTTTATGGAAAGGCTATTAAGGAAACATGCCTTAAGAAGCCAAGAAAAAAGAAGAAATATCCTCAAATAGTCCATGTTTTTGGGCAATTAGCAGATATCATGTAGGGGAAGGTAGTGATACCAAAGTATTCAAATCCTGGTAGTCTAGTAGTTAATCTAATCATAAATGTACAGGCTATGAAAAATGCTTTAGTTGATTTGGGAGAAGCAATAAATGTGATGAGTAAAGATATAATGCATTGTTTATGCATAGAAGGATTAAGGAAAACTCCCACAGTATTAGAACTTGTTGATAGTTCTATTGTCACTTCAGATGGTCTCATAGAAGATGTGATAGTGACTTTAGATTCTTGGGAATACCTTGCTGATTTTCTTATCCTATCACCTAAAGTAAAACTTGTTAGCTATCCTATCATATTAGGGAGACCCTAGTTAGCCACCATTGATGCTAAAATTAATAGTAGATAAGGTAATCTGACAATTTCAAATGGTCAAGCCATAAGGAAGCTAGTATTATATCCACTTGCCCAACCCCAGACAAACTTGGGGAAACCTATTTGGCCAAATTTAGGGGAGAAAGAGGAACAGCTAAATTTTGTAGCCCATCTCACGATGTTTCATAGGAATTATTTTCTAAAAATGTAGGAGGAAGATGATATAAAACATAGCATTCTTACCAATGAATGTATAGTGGCTAGAGCTATTGCTGAGAATTATGTCTTAAAGCTATGTACCTATGAAGAATGTGTCTACCCAACAAGCCCTAAGATAATTGATCAATTACTACCAAGTGAAGTAGCTACAAGTCTAGTACTATAAGTTTCAATGGTCAAGTTAACAACTACTGTGGAACTTTATCTCGGTCATAATCTCCATGTAAACAACAAGTTGTCTCAATCACAATTGGGATTGTTAACCAAGCTCCTTAATTAGCATGAAAAAGCCTTTGCTTGGGATTATGGGGATATGGTAGGATTGAGCCCTAAAGTTTACACCCATAGGGTCTACACAAATGATGGAAGCTTTCCACTCTATAAGCCTCAGAGGAGAATAAATCTAGCATTGCACGAGATAGTTAAGACTAAGTTGCAAAATTTATTGGATGTTGAATTCATCCATCCAATCTCTAATAGAAAATGGGTATAACCATTAGTTATTTTACCTAATAAAGGAGGTAATGGTGGATATGTTTAGATTACAAAGAGTTAAATAATGTCACAAAGAAGGATCACTTTCCTTAGCCCTTTATTGACCAAGTTTTGGATACTTTGGCTAGAAAGAAATACTTTTCATTTCTAGATGGATACACTGGTTACAATCATATAAGTATTGCTCTAGAAGATCAAGAGAAGACCACATTTACATGTCCTTGGGGTACCTATTCTCATTCTATATTACCATTTGGCTTGTGCAATGCACTTGCTATATTTAAAAGAGTTGTAATCAACATCATTGCTAACATATCACATGATTGCATGGAGATATACACGGATGAATTCACTATGTTTGGTGTCACATTTGAGAAAGCCTTGAAGGACTTGGAGAAAGTACTAATCCAATGTGAAGAACACAACTTGTCTCTCTACAGTGAGAAATACTTTTTGATGATGCAAGAAGGTGTGGTCTTGGGACATTTTATCTATAAAGTTACAATCCAAGTAAACCCTACAAAAATAGAGGTAATTCTCACACTGCCTATTCCCACAAAGAAAAAAGAAGTCAAATCTTTCCTAGGACATGTGAGCTATTATAGGAGGTTTATCAAAAAATTTAGTCAGATAGCTAGTCCTCTATATACTTTGCATACCAAAGAGGCTGAATTTACTTGGACAAAGGAATGTGATGACTCCTTTTGGTAGGTCAAGTCACTATTGACAACTGCACCAATACTTAAGGGTCCTAATTGGACTTTACCTTATCAAATACATATAGATTCTTTTGACTATGCCATAGGTGTAGTCCCAGGACAAAAATCTCAAAACCTTGAAAATGAAATCTACTATATTAGTAAGAGCCTTCATGGACTAGAGTTAAACTATACAGTGACTAAAAATGAACTTTTAGTAGTATTTTATTCTTTAAAAAAAAATTGGCATTATGTAATTGGTTATCTGATATTTCTAGGAATTTGATATCACAATCATTGACAAACCTGGGGAAATGATTGCAGTAGTTGATTATCTATCCAAAATCCACCATGATGAAGAAGATACTACTTTGATAGATGATACATTTCTAGATGAGAATTTATTTCATATTGCTATCCAAACCCCATGGTATGTAGACATAGCTAATTACATTGCAACTAACAAAATAGTTGTACATTTCTCTTACAAGGATAAGAGGCTACTTGTAGAGAAAAGCTTCCATTTATCTTTTATTGATAACACACTATTTTACACTAAACCCTATCAAGTTATGTGGAGATGTATGCTAGAAGAGAGACATATTACATTCTACATGGATTTCATAATGAACCATGTGGGGGCACTTTGTAGTAAAAAGAATAGTGTTGAAGATTTTAACAATTGGTTACTATTGGCCTACACTTCATAAGGATGTAGCCAATTATAGAAAAAAGTGTGATAAATGTTAGAGGATAGGTTGACCAACAAGATTAGATGAAATGCCTCTCAATCCATAGGTGGTGGTAACACCATTAGACAAATGGGGCATGAACTTCATTGGTTCAATAGATCCTCCATCCAATGGGAAATCATACATCCTCATATGCACTAACTACCTAAAAAAATGGGTCAAAGTCAAAGCCATGAAGCATGCCCATGACCATAAAGTTGTCAAATTTATTTATAAAGAAATATTTTCTTGATATGGAATACCCAAAGAACTTGTTACTAACTAGGGTGCCCAACTTCCAGCCTAATAATAGAACTCATGAAGGAATATAATATTAGATATTGAAAATCAAGCCCCTATCATCCTTAAAATAATGGACAAGTAAAAGTTACAAATTGGGAGATAGAAGCCATCTTGATAAAGATAGTTCATTTTCACTACAGAGATTGGAGTAACAAACTATTAGAAGCTATCAGGGCATATCAAACAACATGGAAGACCACTACAAATTTCACACCATTTGAATTTTTGAATGGAAAAGTAGCAATGCTAACCATTGAATTTGAACACAAAACTTTAAGAACATCACTGGAGTTAAACATTAATCTTCCTATAGCATAGACAAAGTGCTTACTACATCTTAATTCTTTGGATGAAATGCATAAGTCTACCCTAGAATGTACATAAATCATATACACACAAAGGAAACAATGGCACAACTCCCACATTAAGAGTACATAATTTCAAATTGGAGATTGGGCATTACTTTATGATTCTAGATTCAAAGAAATACCAAGTACATTGTAGACATGATGGCTAGTTCCCTATCAAATAAGCCATTTATTTGAAAATGAAGTAGTCTAGTTAACCACAATTGATCTAATGCACTTCAAGTTATTAATCAATGGACATTGGCTAAAGTTGCATCACCAGCCCGAAATGAAAGAAGACTTCCTGTAGCAATTTCAATAGTCAATTTCAAATGAACAATAGGTAACACTTCCTATAGTAGAGGGTGCCAACCTTCTTCCTGTAGCTCTTCAATAAAAATTCCTTTGAGCATGCCCATAGTAAAAACTTTATGTTTCCATAAAGTTCAATTCTCCATTCAGTTTCTAAATTCTTGTTTTTCAACTTATTTCATTTCTCTTTCTACCACCCACCCACCTTCCACATCATCATTTTTCTATGCTTTCAATAATATGGTGAGTTTACTGATGTATGCTATTGCTTTCATTCTTCCACTCTTGCCACCTTTATCTAGCACGTACAATGATAAAATTGATAGGTATAAGCTTTTTAAATTTCATTCATTTTTAGTGCATAGATTTAGTTAGTTATATCTACTACTACATTAAATATATCATTGTAGCATTACACTAGTTTTGTACCTCATGCCAAGTGTGTTAAGTGAGTATACTTGTCCATGTTTCATAGGGGGTAGGGAAGGTTACTAATTCCAAATGACATTTCTATTTACTCATTAAAGATCCTCAAATATGTACTTTCCCTTTGTTTGAATAAAATATAGTTGTCATACTATGCAAGTGTCAAGTGTCATACCTTTATTCCAAAACAATCCCTCATTGTTAGACTAAGATGTGACCCAAATTAAATTTTGAAGTGATTCTTGCATATCTATGATTCATCCTATTAAAACCACATTATTATTTTTCATGATAGAAAGACTAGAAGAATGTGAAAAAGGATTGCAATTTTATAAAGAAGTTTGAAATTCATAGAAGGGAAGAGGGTAATTGTTGGAAAATAGAGTAGAGGTTGAGATTAGTAAGCACAAATGGGAGGTCAGTTGTAGCAATATGAACTAGTAGATAATAGTATTTTAATTTTTGATGTAGAAGTAGTAAGAAGATTCAAATTGCATTTGGCTAGCTATGATATTTCTTGAAATTAACTGAGTTTGATGAAGAGGCGACTACTAAATTTACATATACATTTGAGGAAGGTGAAGCAATAGTATGAAGATTGATAGTCATTGCCACAAAGGAATGAATAGTAGAAGTAACTAGGCTGCCAACAGTATTGGAACACTACCCCAAAGAGCACAATGCCAAATCAACTAGGGCCTAATTTACCCTACCAGGTAACCCTCCATTGGAGATTACTAAGTAGGGGTGCAAAAGAATGTCTATTCCTCTACCATATAATGAGTTGGCCATGCATATTATCAAGTATTTTACCTATGAAGGAAGATTTTCTAATTTGTATGCACATTATTTTAAGTTAGTTATGTAAGGCATAATCTTCCAATAAATATCCCCAATTTCTTGTTCAATATGTTATGCATTAGTGCTAAGGAAACCTAGAAAGCAAAGGAAAATTCTGTTACTCACCGTGCCCTAAATAAATTTCTTTTAGAAAGATCTCTTAGGGGCATTTCTCCTATGGCATGGGTAGAATTTGTTCAACATAAAACCCTCCAATTTTAAATTGCCCCTAATGTACAATATAGCCAAGATAATGCAATCTTCATTGACATAGTTATTAGGCAAGGCACCCAAGGTGAAAAAACTGAAAATGTGTAAGAAAATGTGCCTTTACCTGCTCAAATGAGCAATGTACCTACTTCTACCCAAGAAAAAATAAATTGAAAGTTAGAAGAAGAAACTTCAATTTTTGCAATAGAAAAATGAAACCCTACAGTATCAAAATAGAAGAAAATAAAGTTGATTCCTTTAGCAGCTACTCATATAGCAGAGACACCAAAGAGGGTTAACAAGAAAAAGGTTGTGGTGCTTGAAGAAAACCCTATGAAAAGAATCCCTCCAAAGAGTGGGAAAATTCCTAAAGTTCCCTTAGAAACCCAGTCAACCTTACCTAAACAATTTGATGAAGAACCTCTAATACAAGTTATCCTAGATGATTCCCCCAGCCAACTTGAAATTGTAGACATTCCTCAGAATCCTGATGAGAAATGTAAAGCTAAGATGAATGAATGCCAAAATGATTCCCAAGTAAGCCAATAGGATACTTCAGGCTGTGAAGGAGAAGAAGACCTAATAACGCACTAGCTAGCATGTTTAGAAATTGCCCTAGTATCCTATAAGAAAACATGGTTTATAAGCTTCTTGAAATTATCATGGAGGGAATAGAGAAAGAAAAATAACTGGGATGAAGAGAGTTGTCTGATTACCTTACAAATGCTTCTTTTTCAACTGTATTATAAACTTTTGTTAACAAAAACCCTATGGGAAGAAGAGAGAAAGAAAACAAAGAAGATAATAACAAACCAAGGTGAATAAATTGCAGAATTAAAAGAGTAATTAGCGAGACAAAAGTAAAAGAAGGATCATACCCTTAAGCTAGCTGACCAAATAATTACTTGTAGACCACCACCTAGGATCTATGCCATCTATTTAAAAGAATAATTCATCTTATTCCATTTGATGATAACCCTCAAAGATATAGATACAAAGTTTAGGTTAGCTTAGGAATTTTATGGCTTGTACCAAACCCTTCCATCATGGTAGAAAAATTTACTCTATAAATTGTATATGCATAATTTCATTATCCCTATAGAAACTCAATGGAACTCTTTACTTTATATAGGGGATATACACCTTAGGACCCTAATGTATTGGATGCACAATGAGGCCAACTATGATAAACAATTGGACAATTATAGAGAATAGGAGAGAATAGAACCCCTACTACTAAGAGCAGAAAGTAATACACCATAATAAATCCTTAGGATTGGATCAAGTTTACCTATGGAGATGTTCACAAGGAAATAAGAAAACAAGTCTTCGAGGCTAGAAAAAAAGTGTACACAGAGTATGACAACACGCCTTACTTTTTCTTTCAAAGAACCATGGCCAGTATCAAAAGAAGATGGAGTAAAGTGCTTGAGGGATTTAGAAGCTTAGAACCACACAACCCTATCAACCTTGAGGAAAACCTTCATTGTGCACCAAAATATGTGTACATGGGAAGGTAAATTAAACAAGAACTTTGGTGTCCATTAATGATGCAGCCACCCATGCCCCTTTGGCCCCTGTATGACATCAACTCTAAATGACTTCAAAAGTTATAGGAGGATCATAGGAGGGAAGTCTAGGAAAGAACAAGAGAATTCTACTACACTTTTAGGAGTCATAAGCGAGAGAGGACTGAGGTTGGAGACTTTGGATCAATTTTGAAAAGATGCAATGCTTGAGAAAAAGCATTAAACTTACCAAGGGGCAGATGATGAGGCCAATTATTGCCTCTATTTTATATTAATTTTAATACTCTATTTTTAATACTACCAAGACATTTTTGAACTCAGAACTAGTTGAACTTATGATAAAGTCTAGATAGAATTGTTAAACCATGGGTAGATAGTTATATCATATTTTTCCAATATTATACATATAATGTAGTATTTCATATAACCATTAGAATGTGTGTTCTAATAGCTAGATTTAGTTTGATATTCTTATTTGTGTAAATATTTCTACATCAAAAACTAACTTGCTACTAAAGGAAGAAGTTGGAGAGTGGTCAACATCATTCAAGAAGGAGTGTCAAGGCCCAATTATGATGGAGGAATCATTATGGCACTAGAAGGCATGGCTACTACAAAGGAGGAGCCATTATTCTAGGAATGCAAGGATGAAGTGTTTCTATATTCCCTCTACATTTACTATTGTGCTGAATTTGTTACCCAAACATTATTGCTTATTCCATGGGATGTTATATTTCTCTCTTCTTTTTTGGAAAATCTTTAGTCAGTTTGTTTTATTTTCTATTTTAGAATAATTCTAAATCCTCTACTGATAGAGATTTGATCGATAATTTAAATAGGTTAAAAAAAGATTATAGAAAATCATTGTTGTATCTTGTAGTGAGTTATCTATAGTTTTATGTATTGTTCTTATATAAGGAGATTTTGAAATATAATGAAGTAATTCTTGGTTTACATTTTGTGTTAGTAGATTAGCAAAAGTAAACCAAGGGGGTCCACTTGGGAGGTGGATTAGATTAGAGTAGTGTAGATTTACTTCTAGCATTCCTAGTATTTCAAATAGAAGTTACAATTTCTTCCTACAACAACATACTTTATGAATGTTCCTGTAGCATCTACAAGAAGATTTATAGTGGATTTTTTGGGTTGAAATATAGGTTAGCATAGAGTTGCATTTCTAGTGTTCATTTTATTAAGGAGTTAAGTACATTTTACTTTCTTGTAGCATAAGCATAATGACTCTTCAAGGAACCTAGTGCACATACCGTGCCGACCATTTCAAGTATACATCTTTGGGTTGACAAATTAAATGCACCTCATGGTGGGAGAAGTAATCCTTAGATTAAATAAACTATTCCTAAGTAAGGCTTTGGATATGATTATCGCACACCTATTGTGAGGCAAACCACCCACCACACAAGTTACATCTACACAATGTTGTTAGAATTCTTTAGAATAATTAAGAGGGGGGTGAATCAGTTATCCAATGTCTAGATGTAAAAATAAAAAAATTCACAGCTTAGTGAGCCCATATCCATAAAAACAAATTCCATGCATTCATCCATTAGATCATACAATATTTAAACTTTGTAGGTTACTGTCAAAACAACTTTGCAAAATTGTAATCATGAAACATAATAGATTTGACATAATGATTTTAAGTGGAAACATAACTTGGGAAAAACCACCAATACCATGCTACTAATTCACTCTTCTAATGTGATTCCCTATGAAAGGCCAACCTTATTAAAGGTTACATACACACTATTAAATGTGACATGGTTGGAGGATTTCAATCACCCTCTTAGGAGTAAGCCTTGTTAGATTACTTTAGACCATTCACTTGGAATATTACCTAGTTCAATGATTTACAAATGACTATTAGGTAAACCTTAATCCAAAGGATTTGTGATAGACTGATACAATGATTAGAAAGTGATAGTAAGGCTTGATTTGATAACAAATTACAACTCACTTGCAGATTACAGATCTCTATTTTTGTCCTCCATTCTACTTGGCTTTCACACACTTTAACTCTGATAGCTTGTTCACCCTTCAACAATCGATACTCTTAAGCCTTACTACTTTACATTCCAATAGAACTCTCTTCTATTTAGTGATTGAATGAAGCAAATACCCTAGAATCCTTATTTTTCTTAGGTTCTTGCACATGAAAACCTTTTCTTTAGACCAACTCTCTCTATAAATAGAGATTTAAGATCTTTTGTCATTCAACCTCATTCATCCATTTTAGGATTAGGTAGGATTAGGTAGGATACAATTGATCTACTTACTTTTCCATTTGGTTCCTCTAAAGACTTCTCCCTTAAATTTTGTACCACTTAGCTCATCATATTTATCTTCCAGATATTGGAAATATTCTAGACTATGTTAAGTTATTGAGAAGGGAGAGGTGAATTAGTTACTTCTAAAACTTTTACAATTTCAACTCTTAATCCAACGATCTAATTAGCATTTAATCCATCACATATAATCTGATCTAATTGCATGCATAAGAAACTAAAAATATTAAGGCATTCATAACACTATGACACAAAGATTTGGTGACCCAGAAACCTTCCAAATAGAAAGTAAAACTAGGGTGGGGATGATACCCACAAGCTTTAGTATTCTAGTGTAAAGTTGGCATGTTAAGGATTGCATTGATCACTTCTAATGATATGCCCTATTAAGAGCAATAAGGATTGCTAGGTCCACCTTGTGAAAAGATTTACAAATGAAGTATGCACTCGGTAAAGAGATTTATAAAAGACTCTTAGGTCTACCTTGTTAAAGGATTTGAATGATCCACTTGTTAAGATGAAATAGTATTTGATCTCTAATCTACAACTTGGTTTGCTAAATGAGATTCATTTATGTACTAATCACCTTGCTATGATAAATATGACTTTGTTGCTCCTTATACTATTGTAGCCTTTGTAATTTTCTCTTTCTTCTCTTCTCTAACTATATTCTATTGCATTTCATTCACACACACTTCTTCATCATACTTGGATACAATACATTACATTACATATATACCAATCCAATTATACAAACTACATAGTCAACTACAATACAAGTTTACACAAATATTACAAAGTCAGCCCAAATGAAGACACTTGGGTTCTAAAGACTAACTCGGTGAGGTTTTGATACTTGGCATCCACTATCAATGCTCAACATCATCATGCACTTGGTAGACATAGAAGATTGGTCCATATTGATCACTTCCAAGTAGTCTTGAACTCGATCTACACTGGTGACTCAGTAGATACTGCGAAACTCATCATATAAATTGAATCACTTGTTTACCATTGCATAGCTTAGTAAATACTATCACCTCAAGCTTAGTATAAACTAAGTCACTTGGTTAACACTAAGTAGCTAGGTTAATACTAGACTCATATCACATAAATTGTGAAATTGATGAACACTGCATAGATCAGTTTACACTAGTAAACTTGGCATACACTAGGATGCTCAATTTACACTGATGATCTTCACTGTAACTACAACTTCTCTGTAACCATTGGGATTTGTCCAAAGAATGTGGTAGCAAAAGTAGAACTCGATAACAACTGAAATGCTTGGCAAACACTGATAACTGTATAATGAGCTCAATAGCTATTTACAATCTAAATAAATGTTTCTCACTAATAACAAACTTGACTAATATTTCAACAATATCACCCTTTGGCATTAGTGACAAAAACACTTATCATCCAAAATTGAATTCAAAAATTTTTCTGAATACCTTTTATCGATCATCTTGTGATACCAACTCGATAGAGTATACTATTTTTGAGATTTTTCATAATTGATTTTGTAAGGTATATATCTATACATGGTAAGGTTCTTTCATATAGTATACTATACATCTTCTTGCTATATACAACATATCTTCTTTACATATCTTTCTCCCTCATTGATTTTACAACTTGTTACATTTTCTTCCCCATAACTTATATTTTTCTTCCTTTTTTTGACATTAATGCCAAAGATTTATTCTATTTATTTACATAGTAATGCCAAAATTAGATAAAAATTCTAAATGTACCTTGAGAATGATTGTCAAATATTTATCCCAATTGTCTTGCAGGACCTTACATGTGTGAAGTGCAATTTGTACTTCTGCTGACAATTCTATCATGTGGTCTACTATGAAGAGGTTATTTTCATGGATGAGAGTTTTAGAATGTGCAATATGCCTCTACAATGCATCCATGTTGGGAAGAATTATTCTCTATATATCTACCAATGTAGATATGATCCTTGCTTCTTCTCTAAGCAATTCTAGTTGTAAATCTGTCAAAAATCCTATTTTTTTGAAGTGTGCAGAGCTTGAACTAGAGTCAAGTTGCAACTACTCAATGCTTGACTCAAGATCCTCATCTATTTTAGATAATTTGTCCTTTATTTCCTTGGTAAATTCAGAAACATTACATAGCTTACCAAAAAGTGATGATACATTTGTATAAGATGCTTCCAAAGAACCCAAAATTGTAGAAATTTCTACTTGATAAATAGTAATTTGTTAAGCAATGTGCTTCAACACTTTATTATCAAAATTCTTTTCTACCTTTTGTACTAGCTTATCTTGCACATCAATATCTTTATTAAACTTCTAAAATACCTCTTCTAATTGAAACAAAATTGGTTCTGAAGAATCAACCTCAATACCTAGTGCCTCTACCAAAATGTTCTTTCCATCCTCAATAATTTTAAATTCCTTATCTCTTTCATCTCTTAATCTTTGATGTTTGGCCTTCTTCTGGAGGAGTTCACCAAATGACTACATTTGGTCAAGTAAGCTTAGAAATGTCCCAATTTGGGATTACAATTCCTCATCTAAATCTATTTCTTCCTCTATCTCTTTTCCTTTACCCAAAAATTTTGTGCTCGGTTGAGCCTTGATCTCAACTATCCTTGCACTTATTGCTTGTGTGCCTAAAATAGAAATTATTGTAGACATTCTAGGACTAGCTTTAAAAAAAAATACTACACTAATTAAAGGAATATTAATAGAAATACTTGAAGAATCCAAAATTGATGTGCTCAAAACTAAAATAGCCAACTTGGTTCTAGGGTTTCAACAACTATAGGGGTGAGCTTGAAATCTGGTGCCTTCCATTCCACTCCATGAACCAACATGTTATATCATTGCTTTTCCTTGCTATTGCTAGATGCCATCTTCACTTGGTAGGATTTGAGAGAATTAAAAAACTTTCACTATCAATTTTCTCAAATCCCTGGGATGCTCTAAAGATTGCACTTCACAATAGCTCTCAAAAATTTCATTGTAAAAATGACTATGATTCCATTCCTTTTATAAAAAAAATTCCATAAATCCTTGGTATGAAAGGTACACAAATTGACATCATGTTGATAGACTATCATCCACTATTCTTGCATTGAACACTCGATGAAGCCTTCGTGACATAGTAACCATATGCATCTTCATTACTCCTGAACTCACTTGGTAAAGTTTGTGACTCAACCTCACTCATTAAAGAAGGTAACTCAGTAGACACTTGTACTTGGTGATCCCTTTGTATCCTAAATACAAATTTGGATCATTTTGTTCTTTCAATATTGAACTATTTTGAATACCTTCTTTGATAGGCAAGTTCTAGTTTCTCCTTTGAGAACTTAAGTAGAAATGGTGGAGTCATCCAATTCTTGAGTGATTTGATCACCATTGCATGGACTTTCATTCTTGTTAGAGTTTGGAACCCATTGCTATCTCATCTATTTTTAGATGTTATCAGCTTTTTCCCTCTTCTCATCCTCAATTCCACTAGTATTCATGCAATTCTTGGCAAGATGACCAAGTTCTTTACAAATGAAACATCTTTTAGTAGTATCTCTTTTCCTCAAATGATGTTCTGAATTCTCCACAATAATGACATCTACACTATGTGTTGTAGTCCCAACCAAATATGGCTTTCACAATTTGCTTTGCTAGATTCAATGTCTTGGTTTTGCATTCTGATGACTTGTGTCCATGTTTCTTTCATTTATGAGATTTTCCTTCAAATATTGGTTTCTCTTTGCATTCATTAGCATTATGACCAAGCTGATTGCAATTGTACCACTTTCTATTGATTTTTTTTTTCATTGCTCTAACATTTGTTTGAAATATGACCTATCTAACCACAGTGATTGCAAGTAGGGCTTTAATTCTTTTGAGCTCCTTGCTTGGATGATTCTCCTTCTTTTGTATATCTAATTACTACTTTTCTTTTTTCTCTATAGAGATTTTTCTCATTCAATTGATTCATGTCCACTTGGGATTTCATCATTCTTTCATTGATTTTCCTTTCAAATTTTAGATCATTTCATAATCTTTCATTTTCAAATCTTGGGCTCATGACTTCCTCATTTGCATTGGAGAGATGATCAATAGGGTTTGCTTGCTAAAGGGATTGGTTCTAGATTTCATTGTTCCTTCCATCTATCTCTTCTTTAATCTTGTTCTTCTACTCCATGACTTCACATAGCCTTACTAACTGAATTTCTTGTTCTCTTCTTAGTTTTCTTACTTCTTCTTGTAGGGAACCATTCTTTTCTAGGAGTTCTTTGATTTCTTCATTGGCTTCATCTAAGTTTTTTGAATGAAGGTCTTCAATTCTTTCTTCAATAGAGATGATCATTCATTTGAATTGAAAATTCTTATCTTCTTTTCAAGAATTGAGAGAGTTACTCCTTTTCTTTCTTGAGTTGGGCAATGACCATTTCCAAATCTAGCTTCTCATTGTCAATAGCTTTGTCAAGTCTAAATATCTCCATGGCCTTGATCTTTGCTCAAGTTGTTAAAATTTCTCCTAAGAACCACAATGCTCTAATAAAAATTATTGGAAATATTCTAGATTATGCTAACTTATACAATTTCAACTCTTAATCCAACAATCCAATTAGCATTTAATCCATCACATATAATCTAATCTAATTGCATGCATAAGAAAGTGAAAACATGAAAGCATTCATAACATTGTGACACAAAGATTTGGTGACCCAGAAACCTTCCAAATAGAAAGTAAAACTAGGGTGGGGATGATACCCACAAGCTTTAGTACTACAATATAAAGTTGGCCTATTAAGGCTTACATTGATCAGTTTTGATGATCTGTCATATTAGGAGCAATAAGGAATGTTGGGTCCAGCTTGTGAAAGTAATTACAAACATAAAATGAAGTATGCACTCATTAAAGAGACTTATAAAAGACTATTAGGTCTGCCTTGTTAAAGGATTTGATTGATACACCTATTAGGATGAAATAGCAGCTAATCTCTGATTTACAACTTGGTTTGTTGAATGAGATTCCTTTATGTACTAATCACCTTACTAAGATAGATATTTATTTATAGCTCCTTATACTATTGTAGCCTTTTTAATTCACTCCTTCTACACTTCTTTGATTATATTCTATTACATTGCATTCACACACACTTCTTCATCATACTTGGATATGATACAATACATTACATATATACCAATCCAATTATACAAATTACAATGTTGGCTACAATACAAGTTTACACAAATATTACAAAGTCAACACAAATGAAGACACTTGGGTTCTGAAGACTAACTTGGTGAGGTTCATCATGCACTTGGTAGATGTAGAAGCTTAGTCCATACTAATCACTTCTAAATAGTCTCAAACTCGGTCTGCATTAGTAACTTGGTAGATACTATGAAACTCTTCATAAAAACTAAATCACTTGTTTACTATTTCATAGCTCAATAAACACTATCACCTTGAGCTCAATATAAATTGAGTCACTTGGTTAACACAGAGTAGCTCATTTAATATTGGACTCGCATGACATAAACTATGAACACTGCATAGCTTGGTTTGCACTAGTAAAATTGTCATACACTGAGATGCTCAGTTTACATTATTGATCTTTACTATAACTAAAACTACTTGGTAACCACTAGGATTTGTCCAAAGGACTCGATAGCAACTATAGAACTTAGTAACAACTAAAATGCTTGTCAAACATTGATAACTGTACAATGAGCTCGGTAGCTATTTACAATCTAAATAAGTGTGTGTCACTAATAACAAACTTGATTGATATGTCAACACCACATGCTTCACATAATTCAAGAAAACAAATTAGTCATCTTAGATTCATCAAATCTATGATTTAACATGAATACCGACACACAACATGAATATGTTGTCACTCAACTTCCATATTGTTCTTCCACTTGTTATCCACTAGATAACTCAGCGAACACTAAAGTTTACTAGTGCTCAACATCAACTAAACTTTACTTGGCTTACACTAAGTTTCCTTAGCATACACTAAATCTTCACTTTACTCATCTCCAACTAATTTTATGCTTGGCTTGTACTAAATTTTCTTGTCACTTGTTGTCCACTCGGTCAAGCTTGAAAGAGTCAATTCTTCTTACTTTTTCTTCTAGACTTAGTCAATGTATCCATCCTTTGCAGCCATAAGTAGATAATCAATACACTATGTCATCATTGTCTTAATTGGTCTTTATACTCTTTTTGCATACCATAACTCAAGCTTTCCTCTAGGTTTTCTTTTTATCTTATTTTATCAAAACTTCTCATCAATCAAATAAATAATAGTACTTAAATCAACTAATTAGTTGTATTACCAACAAGCAGTAGGTTTGACATCAGTGACAAAACAATGATTGAAACATATTCTCATACTCGTATCAATCTTTTCTCAAGAATCTCCCTCTTTGGCATTGATGGCAACCTAATACCAATAACAATACCAAAAAAGAAAAATCGTTTTATTGAAATATCTCTCTCTCAATCAACATCTTTCATCTTCTATATAAGCCACAATTTTTTTTCTAATCAACAAACAATTAACTCTTCCTTATGACTAATATCTCCCTCAATACTTTCTCCCTCTTAGTAGGTAGATGTATTATTTTAGTCATTTTTCCTTCTTTAGTAAATTTCAAGTAGACTATCTCTCTCTGAGTAAATATTCTTTATTTCTTCTTATTTGTATTTCTTCCTCTTTGACAACAATTCTAGAGACTTGTCATCTCATCATGCAGATGTTAACGATTCCAGTTTCTCCCTCTATCACCTTTGATGTGACTGATCAACTATTATAGCTCTTTGATTACTTTAGGCAACTCCTAAAGATCCATCCACTATATCAATTTGTAATATATAACATTCAACTCTAGTTGATGCAGGGCACTACTTGGGCTTCTCAAGCAACTTTGGATTGGGGTATCAACCCTAGTTTACCTCTTAAATACTCATGAGTATCTTTAGGTAATTATTTTTGTGAAGATATCATCTATCTTCTCTTTTGCATTCACATATTCCATCTTCATCTCTTTGTCTTGAACTAACTCTCTCAAGTAATGATACTTGATTAAAATGTGCTTAATCTTTGTGTGCATCACAGGTTTCTTTGATATATCTATAGCACTTGTATTATCACAATAAAGTACCACTAGTTTAGTGATTTCTTCCTTCATACCTTTGAGTAGTTTTTTTATCCATACAATGTTTGTATAATTTACTATAGTAGCAACATATTCTACTTCAATAGTAGATTGAGATATGTGACTTTGTTTCTTCTTAGTCTAGGTAACCAACCTCTTTCCTAAGAAAAATGCTCCTCCACTAGTGTTGTTTCTGTCATCAATTACTTCTAGCCCAATCAACATCAATGTAGGCTCTAAACTAAAATTTCTCATTTTTCTTGTAGTATATACCATAATTTTATATTCCTTTCAGATATCTCATAATTCTCTTAACATCCATCAAATGATTCTCCTTGAGATTAGTAGAGAATCTTGCAAATATCTCAATAGATAATGCAATGTGAAGTCTTCTATGCACTACATATTTCAATTTTCCAATCATAGACCTGTATAATGTTTGATTCACATCAGCTAAATCATCATTTTTTGACAACTTGTGTCCTATCACCATAGGTGTACTAACTAGTTTGGAATTTTCCAATCCAAAAAAAAAAAAAATTTCCTTCACATATTTAGACTAAGTCATGTATATACCATATTCCATTTGATATACTTGTAAACCAACAAAGAATATGATCTCTTCAAACATAGACATCTCAAATTCTTTCTTCAATTGATCTACAAATGCCTTACATAATCCATCTTGACCTCTAAATATGATATCATCAACAAAAAATTCAGCTAGTAAAATACCTTTGCCTTTTTCTATCTTCAAGTGCAAATTGTTGTTATCATCAGTCCTCTCAAATCCAATCTTCACAAGTTAATTTTGAAACCTTTCATACCATGCTCTTGGTGCTTGCTCCAAACCATATAAAGCTTTGTGTAGTATACATTCCATGTTCTTGTTGTTAGAATTAGCAAATCCTTTTGGTTGTTCTATATAGACCTCTTCTTCTAATATGTCATTCAAAAATTTAGATTTCACATCCATTTGATAAACTTTGAAAGAAGAGTTCTTACTCCTTCCAATCTTGCAATAGGGGAAAATGTTTCTCCATAGTCTATTCCTTCTTCTTTTGCATACCCCTTGCAAACCAATCTTTCCTTATTCCTCATGACTTCACCATTCTCATCTAACTTATTTCTAAACACCCACTTGGTTTTAATCACATTCTTCTCTTTTGGTTTGGGAACTAGAGTCCATGTCTTGTTTTTCTCAATTTGTTCAATCTCTTCTTTCATGGAATTACTCTAGTCCTCATTTTCTAAGGCATCTTTCACTATCTTAGGTTCATACATGCTCAACAAATATGTATCACTTCTTAGCCTATTTCTTGTCATTGGTCTAACAACTTTATCTCCAATAATTTGTTTAACAATGTTTTGTCTCTTGACATACTTTCGTAATCTTGGTTCTACTTTATTTTCTTCATTAGGTCTATCAACTTTTGGATCACTATATACTTCTCTATTAGGTATTTCAACATCTCTTTCATGTACAGTAATCTTAGAATCAAAATGTGCCTCAGCTTTAGTCTACAACTTGGCAATTGATTGTAACTCAGTTCCTAAATGCAACTTGACATTCATTGTATGTGACTTAGTAGTCACTAAAACTTTCTATTGATTTGAAACTTGATTTACAACATCTTCATCAGCATGCATACTTTCATAAAAGTATATAAAATATGTGTATTCCTCTGGTTCCTTCATAGATTAAGCCTCATGTACCTCTATATATTCATCAAGATTCACATTTACACTCTCCACAACTTTTCTATTGTTAGTATTTAAACACTTATAAGCTCTACTTCTTATGGAATAGCCAAGTAATATACCTTCTTCACTTTTAGCATGTAATTTACCATCCTTGAAATCTTTAAGAATATAGCACTTGCTTCGAAATACCTTAAAATATTTTACATTGGATGAGTATCCATACCATATTTCAAAAGGTGTTGAATGAGTTCCTTCTTGACTTACACACTATTCAAGGTATAGATAGTTGTAGTTATATCCTCTCTCCAATATTTCAAAGAAACATTCTTCTCCATCATGAGTGTCCTAGCATAGTCCATTATAGTTTTGTTCCTCATTTCAATAATTCCATTTTGTGGAGGGGTTGTAGGTGTAGATGTTTATCTTCTAATTCCTCTGTCATTATAGACTATCTCAAACTAATTTGATGTAAATTATCTTCCTTTGTTAGATCTCATACATTTCAAGATTTTACCTATTTCCTCCTCAACTCTTGCTAAGTACCACTTAAACATTTGGAAAGCATCAGATTTTTGTTTTAGAAACATAATTGTCATCATCCTAGAATAATCATCAAAAAATGGCATAATGTACTTATCATCCTTGTAGATTTTCATATCAATCGGTCCATACAAGTCAGTATGAACAATCTCCAAAATTCATTTAGAGGTGTGATTCTTACTCTTAAAACTAGACTTTGTCATTTTTCCTAACTAACATTATTTGCAAATTACGTTGTTAGGCTTCTTCAATTTAGGAAAACCTTTGACTCTTCTTATGTTACTCATGCTAACCAAGTTTTTAAAATCAACATGACATAACCCCTTATGCCATAGCCACACATCATCAGATTCTACAACAAGACATTTAGCATCATTCATATCAAGATAAAATATATTACCTCTAGTTTGACCACCTTTCCCAATTAGTTTCCCATTAGTATCATAGATCTTAGATATATTGTTCTCAAACTCAACCTTACAACTTGAACTATTCAATTGTGACACACTCAACAAATTATAGTTAAGTCCTTCGACATAATAGGCATTGTCACACAAAATCTTTTATGTGAGTTTGATAGATCATTTTCCTTTTATCAAATAGGGTGCATCATTACCAAAACTTACACTATTTTGATCATAATAATTTAGGGTAATGAACTTACTTTTATCTATAGTCATGTAATGTGGACATCCGCTACCAATGATCCATTTGTCATTCTTGTTCACACAAAACACCAGTATAGTTGCCTCGTCCTCATTAGAATCATCCTTCATTGCAACATACACCACTGCATCTTCATGATCATCAAATCCATCTTTGAATTCCTCTTCTACAATGTAGCAAGACTTCTTATCTTTGTCTTTGTAATCTTTTTTGTGCTCATCTCTCTTACTTTTTATTTTTCTCCACTTCTACCATTTTTCTTCTCTAGAAATCTAGCAGCAATATGAACCAACTCATTATAGTTAAAAAACCTAATAGGTAACTTACCTTTAAATTTTCCTTTGCCTCTGTAAAATCTCCTTACTAGTAGTGCTTTAATTTTTTCTACATCCTCCTCATATGTATCACTATCATTAGCAACAAATTTTTCCTTTTTCTTCTCTTTAGGTTCCTTTAAAGTCAACTTAGCTTTGAAAGAAGATTTAACATTGTCAAATTTGAAGTTATAAAAATTGATAGCTCAAAGGTAGTAAACCTACCTACCAAACCTTCAAGAGTCATATTAGAACCTAGTATACATCCCAATTCTTTAATGGAAGAAACTCTAATAGAATGGATGGGCAAAAATGTTTTCAAAACTTTCCTTAATACAGTATAATCATCTATCTTACTATTAGTTCCTCTTATAGCATTAATGGCATCTTCTATTCTAGAGAAATATTGAACAACATTCTCACCTTATTGCATTCTCATATCACTAAACTTACATCTAAGAATTTTAGATTTTTCTCTCAAAACATTTCTATCTCCTCCATAAATGGTTTGAAGAGCATCCCACATCTTCTTTACACTGTCACAACCCTCTATATTATTAAACTTAGAATAAATTAGGGAAGAGGTAATCTCCAACATTATCTGATTGTGTTCTTTCTTATTTTTCAAATATTCAATAGTTAGGGCTCCAACAAGATCAACATGCTTAGTGATGATGGTAGATTTTGCATGATCTCCAATACCTCCTAGGTATAGCTTCATCAGACTTTTCTATGCAAGGAAGTTATCCTTGATAATCTTTGCTACCTCTCTTTTTTACATCTTGATCTTTTGCTTCTAGTACCTTCAAATTAGTCTTCTTAAGTAGATGGTTTTGATACTAATTATTGAAATTCTTTAGAATAACTAAGAGGGGGGTGAATCAATTATCCAAGGTCCAAATGTAAAAATAAAACTTTTCACATTTTGGTGAACCCATATCCATAAAACATCTTCATGCATGCATCCATTAGATCATACAATACTTAAACTTTGTAGGTTATTGTCAAAACAACTTTGTAGAAATGTAATCATGAAACATAATAGATTTAATAACATATTTGACACAATGATTTTATGTGGAAACCCAATTTGAGAAAAAAACCAGTATCATGCTACTAATTCTCACTCTTTTGAAGTGATGCCCTATTAAAGGTTACAATACACACTATTAAATGTGACTTGGTTAGAGGATTTCAATTAGATTGTTAGGAGTGAGCCTTGTTAGAGGATTTTAAACAATTCACTTGGAATATCATCCAATTAAAGGATTTAGAAATTATTATTAGGTCAACCTCAATCCAAAGGATTTACCCTAGACTAATACAATGATTAGAAAGTAACAATAAGGCTTGATCTAATAACAAATTACAACTCACTTGGAGATTATAGATCTCTATTGTAGTCCTCCATTCTACTTGTCTTTTACACACTTTAGCTATGATAGCTTGTTCACCCTTCAAGAATCCATACTCTTAAGCCTTCTTGCTTTATATGCCAATAACAATCTCTTTTGTTTGGTCACTAAATGGAGAAAATACCATAGATTCCTTGTCTTCCTTAGGTTCTCACACATGAAAAACTTTGCTTCTAACCAAATCTCTATCTATAAATATAGATTTAAGATTTGTTGTCATTCAACCTCAATTTTCCATTTTAGGGTTAGGTAGGATTAGGTAGGATACATTGAATCTACCCACTTTTCTATTTGGTTCCTCTAGAAACTTCTACCCTTAATTTACCTCAAACTAGTTTACCTTGAATTCTGTGCCACCGACTCATTATAGTTATCTTGCACATGCTTCAAACAATTCAAGAAAAAAAAAAATTCATAGATCTACGATTTAACATGAATACTAGCACTTAGCAACAATATTTTTTCACTTGGCTTCCATACTATTCTTTCACTCATCATCCACTAGATAACTCGAAAAACACTTAAGTTTTTTGGTGCTCAGCATCAACTAAACTCTACTTAGCTTACACTAAGTTCACTTGGCATACACTAAATCTTCACTTTACTCAGCTCTAATTGATTTTTTGCTCAACTTGCACTAACTTTTCTTGGCACCTATTGTCCACTCGATCAAGTTTGGTAGACTCAATTCTTCTTACGTGTTCTTCTAGACTTAGTCAGTGTATCCATCCTTTGTAGCCTTAAGTAGATAATCAATACACTATGTCATCATTATCTTAATTGATCTTTGTACTCCTTTTTCATACCATAACTCAACCTTTCCACTAGGCTCTCTTGTTATCTTATTTGATCAAAACATCTTCATCAATCAAACAAATGATAGTACTAAATCAACTAAGTAGTTATCTTATCAGCAAGTAGAAGGTTTTACATCAGTGACAAAATAATGATTCAAACACATTCTCACACTTGTATCAATCTTTTCTCAACACATGTGTTATAATTCCAACCAAAGATAGCTTTTGAAATTTGTTTTCCTAGATTCCATCTTTTGGTTTTGCATTTTGAAGATTTGTACCATCGTTTGTTGCAATTGAAACATTTTCCTTGAAACTTGGTTTTCTCTATGTATTCATTTTCTTTATGTCCTTGTTTATTACAACTGTAATAGTTTCTACTAAATTTTGATTTACTATTGCTCCAACACTTATTTGATGTATGCCCTATCTTTCCACAATGATTACATGTAGGCCTTTTATTTTTCTTGGGATTTCATCATCCTTTCATTGGTTTTCCTTTCTATGCTAAGATTATTCTACAATCTTCCATTATTTTTCCTCAAGTTGATAAGTTCTTGATTTGCACAATTGAGTTGATTTATCAAATCCACTTGCTAAAGAGATGGGTGATGAATTTCATTATCCTTTTCTTCTATCCTTTCAGTTAGCAATATTTTCTATTATTCTACCATATCCTTTTGTTCTATGTGTTCACACATTCTAACTAACTGAATTTCTTACTTTCTTTCTAGTTTCCTAAATTCTTCATGTACAATGAGATTCTTTTCAAGCATATCTTTGATTTTTGCATTGACTTCATCTAAAATTCTATCTTGAAAAATGTCTTCAATTCTTTCTTCTATGTAGAGATTGTCATTCATTTGTGTTGCTAGTTATTTCCTTCTTTGCAAGGATTTAGATATTTTCTCCTTCAAATTCTTGAATTGTTCCATGGCCATTTGCAGATCCAACTTTTCATTTTCAATAGCTCTCTCTAGTCTATATACTTCCATTTCCTCTAATCTTTTCTCAAGCTACTAAACTTCTACTATGAGAAATAATGCTCTAATACCACTTTTTTGAAATGTAGAATAGGCTAGGTGACTATGAAGGGGGGGGGGGGGGGGGGGGGGGGGGATGAATTAGGAACAAATAATCTTTTGCTTCAATTCACCAATTAATCCTTCACAAACTAATCTGATCTAAATGCATGCATGAAATACTTAAAGCAATAAAAAATTCATAACACTTGACACAATAATTGGTAACCTAGAAACCTTTCAAATAGAAAGTAAAAATGGGGTGGGGATGATACCTACAAGCTTTAGTATTGCAGTATAAAGTTGGCCTATTAAGGCTTACAAATGATCACATCTAGTGATCTTCCATGTTAGGAGCAATAAGGACTACTAGGTACACCTTGTAAAAGGATTTATACAATACAATGAAGTATGTACTCAATTAGGAGATTCTGCATAAGATTGTTAAGTCTACCTTATTAGAGGATTTGAGTGATGCACCTATTAGGATGAACCAGTAGTTGATCTCTTCTCTACAACTCATTTTTTTGAATAAGATTCTATTGATGTAGAATGATCACCTTAATATGATGGATTCTAATTCACATTCATACTTATTACTTTCATATTACACACTCTCATTTGGACATGACAAAATATCTTACATATATACCAATCTAAATAATTACCTTCTAAAGTTGGCTATAACACCATATTCAACAATCTTTACCAAGTTGGCTCAATGTTTATAGTTAGGTTTTTAAGACCACTCGAGTGATATATTAACTCTTGGCAACACAATGAACTCAAAAAACTTTGGTAGTTAGTTTACACTAGTGCTTGGTCTACAATAATCACTCAGAAGTAGGTGTGAACTCAATTAACATTGATGATTTGGCAAATACTATAGAAAAAAATTGACATTGTAGAGCTCAGTTGAGAATGCAGCTCGATCAACACTACTTAAGCTCTACTTGGTTAACAAGGCTAGCTCAGTTTACACTATCTTTCTACTCTACTTGGTTAACAATTAATTTCTTCTTAGTTGACACTACAATAGCTTGGTTTACATTGAGAAACTTAGTTTAAAATGCAACAACTCAGTTTACACTAATGCTCAGTAGCAATGTGACCAAACAAATGATTAAGTGTTTTGGCACGAATTGACAAATGGTTTAACCATAAGGTCAACAAAGTCTTAAGTTAATAAATTAACCATAAATGAAAAATGTAAATGTAAAGAATAAAATACAAGATAAATTTTAGGATTTATCTTGCTTAAAACCCTTTCTATAAAGGATTTTATATGTAAAAGTATTGTAGATCTTGCACTAGGAATGTAGGATATCACCACACTAAGCATGAATGAGGAAATGATGAATAATTCAATGTAGATCTCCTCCCTTTACAACAGACAATAAGCTATATCTTGAGATTAAATGCTCACATAGGATCCTGCAATGCTTGATAGCAATCTCATTGCTTGAATACTTGAAATCCTTAAATGTAAAAGGAAGAAATCTTCACTTGAGATCAAGAGCTTGGATTAATTAAGTGCATGAATAAATGAGATATCAAAATAAATCCTTCAAGTCTTCTTATATATGAGTTTTGGGTGCGAAAATAATACAAGATGACAAGAGAGAGAAATAAAATTAAATAAACCTCTAAGATCTTTCATCCCTAAGCCCAAAAATCACCAAGCACTAGGTCAACTATGGTTGACCTAGTTCATTGTTCGAATATTTTAGAATAACTGAGATAGTGGGGGGCTGAATCACTTATCCAAGGTCTAGATGTATAAATAAAATATTTCACAACTTAGTGAACTAGGTATGTGTAGGATCATGGTCAACCAAACTATGTTCTTAAGTGGTAATAAAAAATTAGAAAATCAGGATTATGTCAACTTGACATGCAATTTTCTACTTGTTATTAACTTTATATCAAAAAGTTGAGAAAAAACAATCTCTAGAAAATTGAATCTAGTTTCTAAACTACTAGGACTTATCTCAAAAAAATAAAAATTTATTGGTCAAAATTTTGAATTTTAATGCAATATTACAAAAATTTTAGAACAAAAATAAGAAGTAGACGTATGTCTGACCACCTTAATCAAAATTAAATGATAATATTTTTTAATAATATTCTAGATATAAGTAGTAGTCTCATGCCTTGATGTGACACATATATTTGGATATTTTTATTCTAAATAAATAATAAATAATTAATTTTTGACTTTAGTATTTTTTGAATAAAAAACTCTCGTGTCTGACCACCTTAACTAATTCAAAACTCTACAAAATTCAATTTTTCATTTTTTTTCCTTATAGTAGAAGAAACATAGAATGTGACCTGCATATTTTGGATTTAAAAAATGTTGTATCATTTGAAAGTTATAGTAGTTTTTCAAGTAGTGTGTCAATCAGCACTTTATGTGTAACACCATTAGAAAATAAGTAGTAATTACTTACTAAACTCATAATTTGACAAACATTACATTTATGTAAAGATAAGAACATTCTTAAGAAGCTCTTTTTATTTCATCAAATTTTAGTGAAAAAAAAAGTCGTCAACTACATGTTCGAAGTAAAAATCATATAAAAATAGGCCAAAAACACATTTTTAAGATGTTTTAAAAGTTGATCATATAGGTTTGGTATCAAAAGATATAGTAGGCCTTGTAAAGATATCAATTGTTTTCATTTAGTATCAGGGTGGGTGGGAAAAAATTTGGAATAGATTTTGAAATGGTTTGAGATATTTCAAAACTATAGATTTTTCAAATTTCCACTTTTTGGAACATCATGATCTTGCACATCGTCGACACATAAAACATTCATACTCATGCATGCATCTATTATGTAATCACTAAATTTTCTATGCTACTATCAGATCAACTTGCAAAAATGTAAATAAGGAAACACAACTAACTCATTAACACACTTGACACAATGGTCTACGTGAAAACCCAATTTGGGGAAAAACCACCAGTAACATGCTCCTCCTTTTCACTATTTTGAAGTGATTCCCTATGAAAGGAAAACCCTGTTAAAGGTTACAATACACACTATTAAATGTGACCAAATTAAGGGATTTCAATAACCCTATTAGAAATAGCCTTGTTAGAGGACTTTAGGCTATTCACTTAGAATGCCACCCAGTTAAATGATTTACAAATAATTGTTAGGTCGACCTTAATCCAAAGGATTTACCCTAGACTAATACAATTGTTAGAGAGTAATAGTAGAGCTTTGATCTGATAGAAGTTACAACTTCTCTTGCAGATTTATGATCTTTATTTAGTCCTCAATTCTACTTGGCCTCCATACTTTGTAGCTCTTGATAGTTGGTTCACCCTTCAAGAATTCATCTCCTTAAGCCTTCTTAGTTAGCATTCCATTGCAGATTCTCCTCTTAGGTCACTCGATGAAGCACAACCAATAACTCCTTGTCTTCCTTAGATTTTCATATGACAAATTTTCACTTCATGACCATACATTCCTATATATAGGAAATAAGGATATTTTCTTGCTCATTTTCATCATCAAAATTAGGGTTTAGATGGATTAGGTAGGATACAATGTATCTACCCCATATCTTGTATCTCTTGTAGAAACTTCTGCTAGAATCCATTTGAATTCACCTAAAAAATGGTTTACATCAAGTTTTGTGCCACTAACTCATCAATCTTATCTTCCTCCTAGTCCACAAGTTTCAAGAAAACAAACTTGTCAACTTAGATTAGGTGAATCTTTGATCTTTAACATAATGCAACAACTTGACATTATCAACCTTCTAATGCTTGACACATACTACATTTCTTGACATCAATTGTAAAATCACTCAACATCAACTAAAGTTTACTGATGCTTAGCATCAACTAAACTTTAGTTAGCATCAACTATGTTGCTCAACATCCACTAGAATTTCCTTTTAGTCGGCTTCAACTGACTTTGTGATCAACTTGCACTAACTTTGCTTGGCACCTACTATCCACTTAGCTAGGCTTAGTAGACAAACTTTGTGTAAATTGTTCTTCTAAACTTTCTTAGTGTAGCCAACATTTGTAACCTTAATTAGATTATCAATACATCATGTAATCACTATCTTAAGTGATCCTTGTACTTCATTACATAATCATAACTCAACCTTTTCTCTAGGTGCTTTTGTTACATCTTATTGATCAAATCCTCTTCAACAATAAACTAAGTGATACTACTTGAATCTTATAAGCACTTATCTTACCAAAAAATATCAAGTTTAACATCAGTGACAAAATAGTGATTGAAACACAGAGTCTTCCTCAACAATCTCCCTTTTTCATTAATCTCTCTTAATAATAATCTTTTCAGAAAGATTTTAACAATCTCCCTCTTTAGCATTGATGGTAAACCAAATTGATCAACCAAGTCAATAAAATTTTGAATATCTTGTTCAACCAAACTAAATAGGTTAAAAATAGTAAGACAATACCAAAAAGAAAACTTGTATCAAAATTTCTCCCTCTATTAGCAACTTCCATCGTTTGATTAGGTTACAAACCTCTTTCTTATAACTCCCTCTGAGTTTATTCTTGTATCTTCCTCTTACTCGATAGATTAGGCTTTCTCCTTCTTTCTTACATCATTCACATGTCCTCTTCTAATTACTAACATCAACAATTATCTGATCTCCCTCTAAGATTACTAGCAATCTCCCTTTTTGATTAGCAGATCAATTTGATGTACTTTCTCCCTCTTTGACAATAATGTCAAAGACATATACCAAAAAAATTTCATCTTAAAATATGCATATATAAGCTTTTTTAATTTCTTTAGTTTCTCTCTCTATCACCTTGCTTGTGATTGATATAAAGTTTTAGCTTTGTGATTACTTTAGGTAGCTTCTAAAGTAAGATATGAATATCAACTTGTTTGATGTAGGGCACTCCTCTTATTACTTAGCTAGCCTTTGATAAGGGAATTACCCCTAATTTACCTCTTAGATACTCATGAGCATCCTTAGATAATGGTTTTGTAAAGATATCAACAATTTTCTCCTTTGTATTGACATATTCCATCTTCACCTCTTTATCTTGAACTAACTGTCTCAAGTAATGATGCTTGATTGCAAGTGTTTTGTCTTTGCGTGCATCATTGGATTCTTTGATATATTGAAAGCTCTTGTATCATCACAATAAAGTATCACTGATTATGTGATTTCTTCCTTCATTCCTTTGAGTAGCAATTTTATCCATATAATTTTTGTGTAGCTTACTATAGCAGCAACATATTTAGCTTTAGCAATAGATTGTGAAGTACAAATTTTTTTCTTGCTAGTCCATGTAACTAGTCTCTTTCCTAAGAAAATACTCCTCCACTAGTGCTCTTTGTGTCATCAATGTTTCTAGCCCAATCTACATTAGTGTAGGCTCTTAATTCAAACTTGTCATTCTTCTTATAGTATAGACCAAACTCTTCTGTTCCTTTTAGATATCTCATTATTCTCTTCACAACCATTAAATGATTCTCCCTAGGATTAGCAAATAATCTTGCAACTATCCCTATAGATAATGCAATATTGGGTTTGCTATGCACTACATATTGCAATTTTCCAATCATAGACCTATATAATGATTGATTCACCTTAGCAAGAATCATCATTCTTTAACAACTTGTGTCCTATCACCATAGGTGTACGTACTAGTTTGGAATCCTTTGATCTAATTTGTTTCAATATTTCTTGACATACTTTGACTAAGTGATGTATATACCATACTTCATCTAATATACTTGCAATCCCACAAAAAATTTGATTTCTCCAAACATAGACATTTCAAATTCTTGCTTCATCTAATTTGCAAAGTCCTTACATAAAGCATCTTATCCTCCAAATATGATATCATCAACAAATATTTCAGACAACAAAATACCTTTTCCTTTCTCTCTCTTTATTTATAGTTTGTTATTATTATTAGTCCTTTCAAATCAAATCTTCACAAGATATTATGAAGTCTCTCATACCATGCTCTTGGTGCTTGTTTCACACCATCTAGAGCATTGTGTAGTCTACATACCATGTTCTTATTGTAATTATCAAAAAAACCTTCTAGCTATTCTATGCAAAATTCTTCCCCTAGTATGTCATTCAAAAATACAAATTTAACATCTATCTAATAAACTTTGAAACCTTTGTATGTAGCATAAGCAAGTAGAGTTCTTACTCCTTCCAATCTAACAACATGGGAAAATGTCTCCCCATACTCAATTCTTTCTTCTTGTGTATATCCCTTGCAAATTAATCTTACTTTATTTCTTGTGACTTCACCATTTTCATCTTACTTTCTTTTGGTCTAGAAACTAGACCCCATGATTTGTTCTTCTCTATTTGTTCAATCTCTTCTTCCATGGCTTTGTACTAGTCCACATATTCTAATGCATCTTTCACTATTTTGGGTTCATTCATGCTCAAAAAACATGATTCACTTCTCAATTTATTTCTTGTCATTGGCCTAGCATCTTTATCTCTAATGATTTGATCAGCAAGATAATGTCTTTTGACATATTTGGACAATCTTGGTTTAGTTCTTATTTCTTCAGTTTATCTTTTAGCCTCAGAATCACTATGTACATCTCTATCTAGTATCTTAGCATCTCTTTCATGTATACTAAACTCAAAATCAAAATGTGTATCTTCATTGAATGCAACTTGATATTCACAAGATGTGATCCAATAGTTATTGAAACTTTTTGTTGGTTTGTAGCTTGATTTGTAGCATCTTCTTTAGAATGCATTCCTTCATAAAATTATACAATCAATTTGTATTCTTATGGCTTTTTCATTGGTTCAACCCCATGTACTTCTGTAAATTCATCAAAATTCACATTTACACTTTTCACAATTTTGTTAATGTTAGTATTCAAACACTTGTAAGTTGTGCTTCTTGTGGAGCATTCAAGGAATATACCTTCTTCACTTTTTGTATCAAGCTTTATGTTTCTAACATCTTTACGAATGTAATATTTACTTCCAAATACCTTAAAGTATTTTACATTAGGTGTATATCCATACCATAGTTCAAAAGGTGTTGAATGAGTACCTTTCTTGATTTGCACATGGTTCAAGTTGTATACAACAATATTTATAGTGTCTCTCCAATATTCTAGAGTAGCATTCTTCTCCATCATGAGTGTTCTAGCACATTCCATTATAAACCTATATCTCCTTTTAGCAATCTCATTTTTTGGAGGGGTCCTAGGGGCATATGTCTATCTTTTGATTCCTCTGTAATTATAGAACATCTCATTTGATGTAAATTCTCCTCCACTATCAGATCTCAAGCATTTTAGACTTTTAACTATTTCTTTCTCAACTCTTGCTAAGTACCACTTAAACATTTGAAAGGCATCAGATTTATGTTTCAAAAACATAACTGTCATCATCCTAGAGTAATCATCAACAAATAGTATTATGTACATATCTCCCTTGTAGCTTTGCACCTTAATTGGTCCACACAAATTAGTATGAAGAGTATTTAGTATTTGTTTAGAGGTATAAGCTTTACTCTTAAAGCTTGACTTTGTCATTTTTCATAGCTAACATTGTACACTACATTATCAGGCTTCTTCAACTTAGGCAAACAAATAAATTTCTTCATGTTACTAATGTTAACCAAGTTATTAAAGTTAACATGACATTACCTCTTGTGCCAAATCTATACATCATCAAATTTTGCAACAAGACAAGTAGCATCCTCTATATCAAGATAGAATAGATTACTTCTAGTTCGATCACCTTTTCCAATAACTTTCTCATTTGTGTCATATATCTTAACAGTCTTGTTTCTAAATTCAACCTTTCATCCCAAACTATTCAATTGTGACACACTCAACAAGTTATAATTTAGTCCTTTAACATAGTAAGCATTGTCAAATGAAATCTTATATGTGAGTTTGATAGAACATTTTCCTTTTCTCAAACATGGTGCATCATTACCAAATCTTACACTACTTTCATCATAAAAATTTAAGATAATGAACTTACTTTTGTCTCCAATCATGTGATGTGAGTAGCCATTTTCAATGATCCATCTATCATTTTTATTCACACAAGTGACAAGTGTGATTGCCTCATCTTCACTAGATTTGTCCTTCATTGTAACATACACCACTTCATCATCATGTTCATCAAAATCATCCTTCGTTTCCTCTTCAAAAATGTAACATGACTTCTTGCCTTTGTCTTTGTAATATTTTATGTCATTATCTCTCTAATCTTGTACTTGTCACCTCCTCTATATTTATTCTTCTATATACGTCTTCAGCAATATGACCAACCTCATTGTAATTGAAAAAATTGATTGGTAACTTACCTTTGAACTTACATTTACCTATATGAAATCTTTTTTCTAGTAGTGCTTCCAATTGTTCAACATCCTTCTCATATGTATCATTGTCACTAGATACATATTTTATCTTTCTCTTCTTATTCTTCTTTTGCTTCACCTCATCAAAGTCCTTCAATAACAACTTAACTTTGAAGGTGCATTCAAGACTCTTAGGTTTGTAATTATCAAAGTTAGATAGCTCAAAAGAAATGACTCTACCTACCAAACCTTCAAGTGTTAGATCATTTCCCAGAATACATCTCAATTCTTGAATTACAAAAAATCTAATAGCATAAATAGGCAATAGTGATCTCAGGACTTTTCTTAACATAGTATCATCATCTATATGACCAATAGCTCCTCTTATTGCACTAACAACTTCTTTAATTCTAGCAACATATTGAGCAATATTTTCAGCTTCTTCCATTCTCATATCATCAAACTTAACTCTGAGTCTTTTAGATTGGGCTCTTTGAACATTTTGTCTCCTCCATAGATGGTGACTAGGGCATCCCACATTTTCTTTGCACTATCAAGACCTTTGATATCATCAAATTTGACATAGCTTAGGCCATAGGAAATCTCCAACATCACCTGATTGTGTTCTTTCTTCTTCTTCATATCTTCAGCAGTTAGGGCTCCAACTAGATCAACATGTTCCACAATGATGGTAGATTATGCATGATCTCCAAATCCTCCAAGGTGTAGCTTCATAAAACTTTTACATGTAGGAAATTTATCTCTATTGAGCTTGGGTACTTCTCTTTTAGACATCTTGATCTTTATGCTTCTAGTGCCTTCGAACTAGTCCTCTTAAGTAGATGGCTTTGATACCAATTGTTGGAATACTTTGGAATAATTGGGGGGTGGGGTGAATTAGTTATCCAAGGTCAAGATGTATAAATAAAAAAATTCATGACTTAGTGAACCCATAAAACATTCATACCCCTACATGCATCCATTATGTAATCACTAAAATTTGTATGCTACTATCAAATCAACTTGTAGAAATGTAAAGAAGAAACATAGCAGATTCATCAACACACTTAACACAATTATTTATGTGGAAACCCAATTTGGGAAAAAAAAACTAGTAACATGCTACTTCTTTTCACTCTTCTAAAGTGATGCCCTATAAAAGGCCAACCATGTTAAAGGTTACAATACACACTGGTAAATGTGACTTGGTTAAGTGATTTCAATCACTCTATTAGAAGTGATCCTTGTTAGAGGACTTTAGGTCATTCACTTGGAATGTCACCTAGTTAAAAGATTTAAAAATGACTATTAGGTCAACCTTAATCCAAAGGATTTACCCTAGACTAATACAATTATTAGAGAGTAACAATAGAGCTTTGATCTGATACAAGTTACAACTTTTTTTGCATATTTTAGATCTCTATTCAATCCTCAATTCTACTTGGCCTTCATACTTTGTAGCTCTTGAAAGGTTGTTCACCCTTCAAGCATTCATCTCCTTAAGCCTTCTTGCTTCTCCTCTTAGGTCACTTGATGAAGCAAAACCCCTAACTCCTCTTCCTTAGGTTCTCATGCATGATAACTTATTGCTTCATGACTAGACATTCTTATATATAGGAAATTAGGATATTTTCCTACTCATTTCCATCATCAAAATTAGGGTTTGGATGGATTATGTAGGATATAATGTATCTACCCTATCTTATATCTCTTCTAGAAACTATATCTCTTCTAGAATCCATTTGAATTCACCTAAAAAATGGTGTACATCAAGTTCTATGCCACCAGTTTATCAACCTTATCTTCCTCCTAGTTCAAAAGTTTCAAGAAAACATACTTGTAATCTTAGATTTGGTGAACCTTTGATCTTTAACATAATGTAGCAACTTGGCATTATCAACCTTCTGGTGCTTGACACATACTGCATTGCTCAACATCAACTATAAAATCACTTAGCATCAACTAAAGTTTACTAATACTCGGAATCAACTATCTTGCTCAACATCCACTAGAATTTTCTCTTACTTGGCTCCAACTAACTTTTTACTCAACTTGCACTAACTTTGATTGGCACCTACTATCCATTTGGTCAAGCTTGGTAGACAAACTTTGTGTAACTTGTTCTTCTAAACTTTCTTTGTGTAGCCAAAATTTGTAACCTTAAGTAGATTATCAATACATCATGTCATTAGTATCTTAACTGATCCTTGTACTTAATTGCATTATTATAACTCAACCTTTCCTCTAGGTGCTTTTGTTACATCTTATTGATCAAATCATCTTCATCAATCAACTACGTGATAGTACTTAAATCTTATTAGAATTTGTCTTACCAAAAAATAGAAGGTTTGATATTAGTGACAAAACAATTATTGAAACAAAAAGTCTTCCTCAACAATCTCCCTCTTTCAATAAGCTCTCTTAATAATAATCTTTTCAATTAGATTCCAACAATAATAGGCCAACTTGAGTGGACCTAGTCTTGGAGATCAGGTTTGGAGTGTCACATAAAGAAGTACATACCAAGAAAAATTAGGATAAAATGAGGAAGAAGAGAGGAGAAAAGAAGATAATGCATAATTACATCCATGGTCCAAAGAAGGCATTATAGAGAGGGAGCTAAAAGTTCTTAGAAGGCAAGTGCATCCATTTTAAGACTATAAATCTAGCCCCCACTTTAGGTGGAATATGATTTTTCTCAAACTCACAATAAAGTAGGTCAAGAGAAAAAGAGATTATCTTATTATGATCTAGGAGGAAAAGAAATCATCAAGCCCCCAAGAGACTTGAGTCTTTATCACATCTAGAATCATAATAAGAGAGATAAGTGCTACAAAAAATGGGGTATAGTTACTTTCTCTATAAGGTTTGTTTGTATTATTGTGAAACACACAAGATAACAAAAAAATAAAGGGACAAAGTTCTTTAAAAAAAGGTATAGCATTTTCTGGTCTATAAAGTGTGTGTGGCATGCTAATCAACCCATCAAAGATGAACCAAATGGTTTAGCAAGTGTGTGTCACATGCTAGTCAACCCATAAAGGGATTCAATTCAACAGAGCTCCATGTCCCAAAAAGAAGAATCTAAAGAGACCAAGGTATAAGGATGTGTGTGTCCTTAAGGGATGAAAAAAATACCAGGCTTCCCAGATTGTTAGTAGTCAAAAAAAGGGTCCAAAAAAAAGGACCAGGCCTCCAAAACTATCAATAGTTTATAGAGATATCCAAAAAGAGACCAAGCCTCTAGGAACTATCAACAACTCTAAAAAAAAATAGAAGGAAAGACTGAGAGAGGGGTGGACATGAAATAAAAATGCATAGATTTGGGAATAACTTAGAAATCATACAAAGAACTAAATACTGAAGTACTCCAAGATATACATAGAATCCATATTTGTATTGCATGGTCAAAGTATGGGTGGATTTTATAACCCCCACATTAAAGTGATTTCAAACCCTTTCGTGAGATAAAGGGATTTAATAGAAGTGTACATGCATCCATTAAATAATGTTTTCACTGTGACATGCTCCCAAGAAGAGAAGCATATCAAGGAAAATGAGAACATATCAAAAGAGAGAGAATGAGGGGATCTACTAACTTTGGGGTCAATAAGATCATATTATAACATGTAATAGTATATCAAGTATGAAAATATAATCATTCCCCAATTGAAGTAGACAATGACACAATGGAGGAAAACAAATGAAAGAGTTACGAAGAGGAGTATTTTGGGGCCAATAATATGGAGACCAAAAAGAATCATTTCTACCATATCATAAGAAACCAAGAAGACTATACAAGATCACTAGTACAAAAAATAGCACAAGTGTAATATAACATGTAACAAGATGTAGAAGAAATAGGTACAAATAGAAGAATCTATAAGACAAGGTGATTAGTTTATCCTCTTGAGCTTAACAAAGAAATAAGGATCATCTAAAGAAGTAAAATAAGCATAAAATAAAAACACAATAGAGTGTAAAAAATAACATCAAAATGTAAAGACTACTATGATATATGAAGTCCAACTTGTTTAAAGAAGGAATTTAGGAGGCATTGTGCTCATTACTAGGAGTGATTGTAAGTTGTGTTGAAAGAATGTTAGGAAAATCATTATCCATATCAATTAAATCTTCATCACTACTAACATGTTCATAATCTAAAGTATCCTCCCTATCTAGATTTATAGTATCTAAAATATAATCAAAATCATCATGTTTATCTATATGCACAATGTTACCTTGTTTATCTTCATCCAAATACTTGCACATGGTTTGATCAAAAGAAGGTAAAGTTTGATATGAAAATGTATGTTGAAACACGAGAGAATGAGATTTGGCCTTAGCTTTAGCTTGATAGTTCTTGTTATGCTAACAAGAATGTTGATTAGGAATAGTATTTCAAGATATAATAGAGTATTAGGATCAATTACCATAGGTTATGAAGAAGGAACAAAAAATGGTTCAAATGTAGTAGCTAAAGTAATAGATGTAGAATGTAAAGTAGGTTCAAAAATAGGAGGAGATGGACTAGGCAGGATAGGCATAGGTGAACAACCCTTAGGAAGACTTGGTTCTATGATCTTGGATAATTTATATTGTTGATAGTTTCCTAGAGATGATTAGGATGAGTGGGTGATTTTCAACACAAAATGACCATTAAAATTAAATCTCAACACAATCTCTAGGACACGATACTTAATATAGAGAATGATTAATGTTAACAATGCCTCCATCATTAGAAAATTGAAGGCATTTATGAATAAGTTATGGCTTACATGGAGGAAAGATGTGGAATTAAAAACATAACTTTAAATTGATTGGAAGTAGGAATAACAATTTAAAGATATTAAAAAGAAATTTCCCTAAAAGAGTAACAGGTAAAGTGATAAAATCATTAGGACGATATAGAAAACCATTTGAAGTTTGAATCCATATAGGTGTTGAATCATAAGTATCTCTATTTAATTGTGTGTTAAAAAGGTTCTCTTTGATGATGAAATTCAAAATAGAGGAAGGATCAACCAAAGTACCATGAGAAGGAATATGAGCAACTCTAGCAATGATATAAAGAGGACCATTATGTGTTTTAAACATATCAAACTAACTGAAGCTAATAATAGGTGTCTATTTAGGTTCAGGTGGAGAAGAAATAAAAGCTTGAGGTTCTAATCAATATGATTAACCACATGATTCACTTATTGTATATTCTCTTCATAATTAATATGGCGATCATAGGAAGAAGGTTGATTAATAACATTTTTTGAGTCAAAGGGTAAAGGATTAGTGTAAATTTGAAATTTTTGATTAGGCAGCACAAAAATTTATTGGTGTGATTAAATTTATCATAAATAGATATAGCATTTGAAACAATAAGGTCCTAAATAGAATTATTCAAACTATAATTCTTTTAGTCTCATGACTTGAGTGATGGTGATATTGATAGAAAGCATGTGAATCAAAAGACTTAGGAAGTGGTTTACTATGATCGATAGGATGATTAAGAATACGAATAAATTTAGTCATCATGTCATACAAAGGTTTAAATAATTAACTATACTTATGATTAGGATAATAGATAGAGGAAAAAATAGTTTTACATCAAGATGTAGTAGCTGCTTGATCATCAACTATATTTTTGAAATTGATTTTGATGAAATTTTTAGGTTTAGAAAACTTGTTTGAATGTCTAGTGGCATCACTCTTATCACTAAAAACATAATCTATCACAGTAGAGCTCTAATGTTAACTCACTTATGATTGGTAATTGTGAAGCACCACACATAGATGTGAAAAGGAGGTATACTTTGTAAGGATAATCTTATCCTTGAATTATTTTTCTAAATTACAAATAAAAATGCATTGAATATCATGATCAAGCTTAGGATAAGAAATCTAAGCATACAAATGTTTAAATCTACAAATAAATTTAATAAATTCATATTAAACATAATACTTACAATGAATTGAATCAATTAAAGAAATTTGTATACCAATATTATTCTCAAACTATTGAATGCAACATTAGCAATAGTTTAAAAATAATCAGTGGACTAAGGAGGTAGAGAGAAATACAATTACAAGGCCCTGTCCCTAAAAGAATGCAAAAATAACTTAGCCATAGGCCTATAGATGTGAGAAAAATGACTACATATGATCTAGAAAATTTTAACATGATTTATGGGATCTCCCTTACTATTATAATTCTCAAGATGGGTAACCTCAATATGTTGTGGAATACCAACATGAAGTATATCCAAGGAGAGGGGATTAGAAATGTCACATGTAAGAATATTATACTTAGTACTTAGATTTAATTAATTGATAAAGTTGTTGTAAAGAAGTAACAATTTGAACCAAGGTATTAATGGTAGGATCGAAATAAATTCTTGTAGGCAGAAGTATGCTAGATGGATTAGGAAAGTTATGAGAAGAAGGAGGAATATTTAAGGATGTTGGAAGAGGGTCAAAAGGAATGGGCAAAGGGTCTCTAAATAAGCAAAAGGAATCATATTGTATGAAGGAAATGAAGAAGGAATGGAAGTAGGAGGAAAACTCATAGAAAATGAGTACAGAGAATACTAACACTTTAAGGAGTGTAAATTTGTGTGGAGGTAGTCATAAGAGGTAGAGCATATGTAGATATGCTAGAAAGAGTGGTAGAAATTGGAATAGAAATTTTTGAAATGGTTGTGGAAGGAGGAGGATATCCTATATCTTTAACTCATTTCATCAAAGACCTAGCATGAGTATTAATAAGGTAAGACATAGCACACAAGATAGAAAGATTATTATCATCATTTTTTTGATTAAGTAAAAATAGGTTTTAAAGGACCCAAAACCTTTACAAAAAAAAAAGAAGTCTAGAGATAAATAGGAGATGTAAACATCAAAGAAAAGTAATACATGACAACATGAAATAGACATCCAAAAAGAACAACCATGAGGTCACTCAAGATAGAGCTGGAAAAAACAACAAACGAACAATAAATATTATCATCATTGTTAATAAGTTTATTAAGAGCATAAATGGCAGCAACTCTATTTGGATTCTAATTTTCTTGCATAAGCTAATTTTCCAATTTATCAAATTTATTATAAATATTGCCTACTTGCAAAGGAGGAACTCTTAAGGCATCATCTTCATTATGAGATGAGTGAGAAGATTTATGCTACATTAGAGGATTAAGATCATGAAAATAGATGTGAGTGACATCATGAGTCCTAGAAGGGAATTGATGATCAAAGGAGCCCACGAGTCTACGACTTTTCCTAACAAGAATGCTATAGGTTGGACTTCATGTAATTAAACTCATAAAAAAGGAGATTAGAAAAGGAAAACCTAAGGAGATCTAATCATACAAATTTAATAAAGAGCATAAAAGAGAGATATAACAAATAGCCAAATCCAACTCTATGATTAAAAGGAGAAAGAAAAAATGGGGGGTTGACCAAAACAAAGATAAACACCTAAAACAAATAATCTAACTCCAAAAAATAAAAGAGGGCACAAGTAAAGTTCACCAAAATATTTAGGGGGAAAAGGGAGACAGTTTAAAATAGGGTTGTAGGTCTCCAGAAATCCAGTCCACTAAGCCATTCAAATATATGTAAGTGGGAAAGAGGGGGATTTCCAATTATGATTACATTTATGATCCAAATTAGATTATCTAGAACCCAAAATAAGGGTTGTAATATTAAATTCAAATTATAAGGAAGAATGCAATACAAGGAACTATACTCTTTGGCTATTGATAGGAAAATGTGAATTTGAAACTAAACTAATTTCTTAAATAATGTGCAACAATATGAAGCTAAATAAAACCTACATCTCCATATCCCATTGTAAAATATGTGACCACATTCTAATATTATTCCTATTGTGGATCTCATATTTGTTTTGATAATTGATTGTCAACACACTTAAGATATTTACTAAGCTCATGTTGAGCTAGTAATACATGTCAAGTATAATATGTATAGATTCTGAGTTGAAATGAGTGCCAAGCAAATAGACCATGCCAAGTGATTCAAGTGCCGAGTAAGTAGTTGATGCTGAGAAATTTAGGTGTCAAGCCAGAAATAGAACTATAGTATGTGTCAAGCATCAATATTATAAGGTGTTGAGTAACACAAATTAGATCTAGTTATTTGTGATGGCACAAAAAACTATGTAATCCATTTTTTATGCTGATTAATGGATGAATCTCAAAGCTTTGAAGATAAGGATGAATCTATTTGGATTCCCTATGCAATCAACATGCAACCAATCAGAAAATTAGAAGGGATTAAGTGTAAAAATGAATGAATCTCAATCATAGATTCATACCTAACCCTAAGCCACCAAAGTCTTTATAAGGAAGAAAATGCCCCATAATTTAGTATTCATGCAAGGAAAGAGTAGAAGGAAGAAAAGGGGTGAATTGATTAGAAAGCACTCATGGTGACTTAGCAGAGTGAAAGAATTGCAAAATCAGTTTACAGAATAGAGGATCAAAGACATAGCATTGGCAAATCAAATTAGAAAGGATTAAGAAGGATAGAATGGTGATCTAAAACCAACAAGTTAAAGTTGTAAGTCATTAGATCAAACATTCTACTATTACTTCCTAACAACTATATTAGTAGAGTGAAATCCTTTAGACTAAGATTGACTTAATAGTCATTGCAAAATCCTTTAATAGGGTGACATTCCAAGTGAATGTTCTAAAGTCCTTTAATTAGCCACACTTCTAACATGGAGTTAAAATCCTTTAATAGGATGGGACTTAATAGTCTCTTGTAAGCCTTTAACAAGGTAGACCTTTCATAGGGCAGATCATTTTTTATGGTCAACTTATTGTAACCTTAATCGGTGACACTTTATTGCTGCAATAGTGAAGAATTGTGGGTGTCATTCCCACCCTAGTTTTACCTTCTCATTTAGAGGTTGTTTGGGTAATCATATCAGGTGTTACATGTGTGTATGCTTAGTTGATGCATTTTCTTTACATTTCATTTCAATTTATTACATGTATTTAATGAATGGTAAAAGGATTTTAAGTGTTGAAGTTTGAACTTCTGATTCACCCACCAACACCCACCCACCCCCCCCCCCCCCCCCCCAAAAAAAAGTATATGTTTCCTATTTGTAATTCCAATAATTGGTATTAGAGCTAAGTTCTTAGGAGGAGAAGCTTTACAGCTTGGCAAAAAGATCTTGAAATGGAAGTCTACAAGTTGTAAAAGACCATTGAAAACCAAGAGATTGAGATACATTGCATACTACATCAACTAAATGAAGCTAGACATGCTTTGAAGAGTTCCCTGAAGAGAAGGAAAGAGATTGTTATAGTTGAAAATGACATACAATACAAAGAGATTGACACCAAAAAACTATTTGCAAATGGCAACTCTAGCAAATTTGATGTAGCAATTGTAGATATGATGGAAAAGAATAGAGCACAAGCTAAAGAGATTAGGAATCTCAAGTTGGAACAAGAATCACAAGCTATACTACTATGTGAAGTGACTGAACAAAAGAAGAAAGCTATAGATGAAAAGGCTATGATTGAAGAAGACAAAAGAATTTTGGCAAAAAAATTGGAGGAAAAGTTGGTAGAGCTATCTAGGATGTCAAACATGCAATTGGACACCTTAAGCCAAATGATGAATGCTCATCATGAGTTGAATGTCAAGGACATTGAAATAACCACTTGGAAGTTGGAAAATGAACAATTGCAAAATGACCTAAAAAGAGAAAAGGAATTTGCTAAAAGTTTCAACAAGACAAATGAAGCCATCGATTACTTTGACCAACTACTAAAATCCCCTAGATCCACTAGAGACACATTAGGACTAGGCTACACAAGTACTAAAGAAGGAGAATCATCCAAAACTAATGAAGAAAGGAATGAAAAAGGTAAGAACTCCAAACTCACTTGTCATTATTGTGGTAAGAAAGGACATATAGCTAAAGTGTGTAAAAGCAAGAATGAAAAATAGAATGGTAAGCCAAAGAACATGACTCATTGTCACAAGTGCAACAAACAAGGTCATTAGGCACATGAATGTAGAACTAGAACCATGCATGCACCAAAATTTGAAGGACACTACTACAATTGTCAAAAGTATGGACATAGAGCCTTTGAATGTAGATCCGATTCCACATGGTCATCAAGCAAGCCAACAAAGGTAAGAAGCTATGAAAACTCCTATAATTGGGATTACAATACAAGATATAGTTGTCACTATTGTTAGTAATATGGGAATATACCTAAAAATTGCATTAGAACACACTTTAGTGGTAACTACAAGAGATGGCTGAGTCAAACCACATGTTTTAGCTATCACAAGACTGGTCACATTAGCAAGCATTGCCCAACTAGGTCAAAGGCACCCAATTTTGAATTTGACAAAGGTAAAGGCAAGACAGATGTTGAGCACATTAGGAATGAAATGAACAAGACCTGGAGGAAGAAAGATGCTAGGAGTACATCAAATGGAGAAGGGATCACTTCACCCAATGGGTCAAGTGGTCACACTTCATCAAACTAAGAAAATAAGAGGTGGGACTGATATTTAAAGAATTGTATTATACATTAGTTCCAAAAGAAATTAGCACTAAAATTATTCAATTAGCATGAATTAAGATGCAAGAATTCAAGGAAAAATCAAGGTTAAAATCTTCTAGTTTTCATGTTGTTGTCGAGTATGAAAAGTCTTTTGTGTATGCCAAGTAAATATTAGTGTGTGTCGAGTTGTCAATCAAAATTAGTTAGAGTTGAGTCAACAATAGCTACCAAGTGAGGGAAATATCTATAGGAGTTGAGTAAAGGTAATTCCAATAGCTGTTGAGTGGTGGTAAAATTAATGGATGACAAGTTTTACAGCTGTACACAACTAAGCATTAAATGCAGAGTTTTGAAGGGTATAAGGTTGATTTTCACCTATTTTTCATCATTGCAAACTCAAAGCAAGAACGAGTTGAGTAAAGAAGTGATCTACAAACTAGTTCAAAGCATTTGCAAGGATAGTGATAAAGCATTAATTTATTGAATCTAAAAGGTATTCTTCATAAGCTGAGTTGTGTAGTTTTTAAATTTTATAAACCCTAGTTTGTCAAAATGGATTCTAGTTCAAAAATTGTGAAAGAGAAAGAGGCTTTTCATGTTCAATTAGTTAGAAATGAGGTTAAACAACTAGATTTCAAAGCTATTCCAAAAGTTACCTATAAAAATGATCTAGCTAGATCATTATCTATGATCCCACCTAAGGTTATAATGGTACAAAATGCAAGAAAGTGCTATAACTACAAAGTAGGAGCCATAGGTGAGATGGAAATAAGACAAGAGTATGAAAAATCATGTGAAAATAGAGTTCTAAAGGAAAATTTCAAGATTGTGGAGAGAAAGGGTTTGATCCATCCCCTAGATTTTCACATGGTTTTTAAAATAGAGTGGATTAAAATAGTTCTGAGTAGAATAAATGATTGATGTCTATGGTTAGAGGGTAGACCCATTAAAATTTTAAAGAGAATTGTCCATAGGGTTATTGGTTATCCAACCTAAGATCGACCCAAGACATTAAGAAGCGACTCCAAAGAGGCAATAGGAAAAAAAAAAGGTCCTAAGTGGAACAAACATGGAATGACCATTGACACTGTTACAAATCCACTTCTTGATTTTGCAATAAGGGTCATATCACATAAATTTTATCAATCCAGCAGGTTAAATAGTGTTCCCTACATAGCTGTTGATGTAGGGTATAAAATTTTCAAGAAGGATCATACTTATGATCTAACAAAACTCCAACTGCGGAAAACAATAGAGAATCTTGGATCTATTAGAAGGTCAAAGAGTGCTCAACGCAAGTTTGGATCAATACTTGTATGTATGTTTTTCTATGTACAAAATGAGTTTCCATCTTTTGGAAAAGTAGGATGGAAGACAAATAAGTTAGTTTTTGTTCAAATCAATGAGTATATTGAGCAAATGATAGACAATTTTGAATCAATTATGATAAGCTATTTTGAAGACTTTAAGAATTCTATGAAGCAGAGGTTAAGGATTCATATTTCCCTAGTTGAGCAATACTACAATGACATTTGTTTCCTTATAGATATTGATTACACTTACATCTAGGTTGTTGTACCAAGGTTAGATAGATAAGTCCCCTAGGCTATGAAATAAATGTTGATGAAGCCTCAATTGCCATTACTACACTCCTTGTTGAAGAAATTGACAAAAGTGCCAAGATATTTGGAAATTGTGATGTTGTGAAGTCAATGGTTGAGATGGAATTGAGGAAAACCTCTACTTTGAAAAATAAGGATAAAATGGTAAGGAAATTGAAGGCCAAGTTTGGAGAAGGTGCTAATGGTGATGAAGAAGAAGATGATGAAGTAGATGAAGAGGTGCAAGGTCAAGAACCTTTAGCTTTAAGCCTAGGCATGGGTGAAGACCAAGAGGAAGAAGGTGTAGAGGAAGAAGAAGTTGAGGAAGCACCAGTAAAGCCAAAACCTAAAAAGTGGAAGGCTAAGTCATAGCCTGTAGCCAAACCAAAAGCAAAAAGGGCGACCAAGACAAGCATAGAAAAGCCAACTACCCCAACAACAAGGGCTAGTACAAGGGCCACTACTCAAAAGGCCAAAGAGTAGGCAAAGGAGAAAAATAAAGAAAATAAATAGAAGGGCCCAATGTAGAAGAAATAAAGGAGAGAGTATGTTGCACAACCTAAAATAAATGATGAAAAGATAGTGGTACAAGTCAGTTTAGGGTAGTAAGTCATGCACCTAAATCTAATCTTGAGAATATTTGTGATAATATTTAAGATAATATAGATATGATAGGATTAAAGAACATTGATTTTGGAAAACTTGTTAGAGAAGAGAAAACCAAGGTAGAAGAGTTAGTGTACGCCATAATGTCTAACTTCAAGAACACTACACTTGAAGTACACAACAGAATGCCCAAGGAGCTATACACCCTTGTAGAAAATAAATGGCATTATTGCTTAAATCTAGAAAAGAAAATAAGGGAATCAACCCTAGCTCAAGTGATGTACAAACTAACAAAGAGGCAAATTATTAAGGAAAATAAGAAGTATGGTAGTAGATTTGCACCCAAATATGAGGCATTTAGCTTACTCCAGAACAACATTGAAGATGTTGTAAAGAAATCCACTCAAATGTGGAAATTGATATATGGATTGACAACTATCAAAGTAGGAGAAGAGGATCCCTTTGAGGGAAGAAATGATGGAGAAGGAGAGGAAGAAAAGGAAGAGGAGATAGAAAAAGAAAAAGAAGATACCACTATGGAGGAGATACAAAAGAAAAAAGATGAAATGGCCACAACTGAAAAACAACAAGAAGAACATAATGTGCTAGACATACAAATGTCAGCCATGAGCCCTACACATGATATAAGCAAACTTGAAAAAACCATAATAGTAAAAGATGTTCCTAATAACTCACCTTATAACATCAACCCATTAACTATAGAGGACCTAAAGAAAATTTATGACCAATCCACACTACAAGCTAGATTGTGTGAGAATCCTATGTTGGTCAATGTTGAAGAGCTTTAGAAGGTAGTAGCTAATATAACAAGGGATAAGGTGAACACACAAGAACCACATTTTGTCATCCCTTTAACTACTAGTTCTCAACCTCTAGTGAAACATTAGATGATACATCTGCAAAGGTTGACACTACTATAAAAGTTGACATAACTGAACAAAAAACTCAAACTAATCAAGAAGAGAAGGCTCCAAAAGCACAAATAGGATAGATAGAGGTATATGTACCTAAAAAAAAAACATAAGGATTAGGTTAGATATTAATGATTGACTAAGAAAGAACTAAATAAAAGGACATACCAAATGAGAAGGAGCAAGAATCCATACAAACATTGGTAGATTTACCAACATCTAGCACTCCAAAAAAAGTCCTTCAAAGGCCGAGCACTAATGTAATACCATTATAGATTTCAGCACTAGGCTCTAGCTCATCTAAGGTTTCCAATGTATTTCATAATGGAGATGCAATTTTAGATGAAGAAATAGTGATACAAAAATATGACTATGCAACAATGACACTAGAGCAAATAAGCATAATGCAAGAAGCCTTAGAAAAGAAGAAACAACAAGAAATACTCAGAAAGGAGTATAAATAGAGGCAAGTATTACAAGATATTAAAGACATCTTTTTAGATGCTTTTAGCTTGGAAACACCTAATGAATCTAAGCCAATATTAGAACAATTATTAAAAATTGTGGAACAGATGAATAATGAAGACCAGGAAGCCAATGTCAAACTAATGGATGGTCTAAAAGAAAATTCCAAGGGAAAGTCAATGAGAAAATATTAGGTGATATGTCATTCTCACAAGTTGAATTGGCCACAAAAATTGAGCAAGTGAAGAAGGTACTTGAGAATATATTCTCATTATACACAAAATTATGTGATCCTAGACTCTTCACATAAGAAGAAAGCCATAAAATTCTAAGTCTGGAGAACAATTTGAATCTATCAAGTATGCAATTACCTAAGAATCTAGCTCAAAGTGAGAAGTATTTCCATTCATTGCTTCAAACACAAAGTCAACTAGCTATGTTAACAATAAAAGAGGCTAATATAAGAGCCAAGTTAACTAACATTCAAGCCTGCTTTACCCCTCATATGGAGATACTCCACAAGGAATGAGGATATGTAGAGACCTTGATGAAGAAAGATCCAAATCTTTCAACATCAGATGGACTAGTTCACCTTGTAGAAGAGATAGCCATCAAAAAAAAATCATTAGATGTTGCATTAGATAACTAGGATTTTCTCTATAGATTATGGAAGTCCACAAGAACTTTTTGGACAAATATAGAGTTAGTGTATAGACCATTTGACATGAGTGTCAAAAAGGGGGAGATTATATAAAAAAGGGAAGATAAAAAAATATGCAAGGGGAGAATAAAGATAGAAAAAGAGGGGGAGATAAACCAAAGGGGGAAAGCGCACAAAAGGGGGAGCAAATAGAAAAAAGAATAGAAACAAAGTATATATCAGATAAAGAGTATTAGTATTTTTTAAGCCAAAGAGTATCAGTAAAAGACAAATCTATGGAGAATAGATTTTGGATATAGAATAGGCACATTAACTCAAAGGGAGTTACAGAATTTTGAGATATATAAGCCTATTACAGAATTTTGGAAAAAATTGTATATATCTACAAAGCTATGAATGTATTACACTCAAGCAGATTAGATCTGTTATATATAGTTAATTTTTTTTGACACTCATATCAAAGGGGGAGATTGTTGATCTTAGATTGGTTTTGACAATTGAGTGTCAACAAACTTAAGATATTTAATAAGTTCATGTCAAGCTAGTAATATGTGCTGAGTATAATATGTATAGATGCTGAGTTGAAATGAGTGCTGAGAAGATAGACCATGCTGCGTAAATAGTTGATGTTGAGCAATTCAGGTGTCAAGCTAGAAACATAACTACAGTATGTGTTGAGCATCACTATTATCAAGTGCCAAGTAACATAGATTAGATCTAGTTGTTTGTGATGGCACAAACAACTATGTAAACCATTTTTTATGTTGACTTATAAATAAATCTCAAAGCTTTGAAGAAAAGGAAAAATCTATTTGGATTCCCTATGAAATCAGCATGCAACCAATTAGAAAATTGGAGAGGATTAAGTAAAAAAATGAATGAATCTCAATTGTTGATTCATACCTAACCCTAAACCACCAAATTCTTTATAAGGAAGATGATACCCCATAATTTAGTATGGATGCAAGTGAAGAGTAGAAGGAAGAAAAGGGGTGAATTGATCAGAAAGCACTCATGGTGACTTAGTAGAGTGAAATAATTGTAGAATTAGTTTATAGAATAGAGGATCAAAGACACAACATTAGCAAATTAGATTAAAAAGAATTAAGAAGGAAAAAATGGTGATCAAAAACTAGCAAGTTAAAGTTGTAAGTCATCAGATCAAACATTCTATTGTTACTTTTTAACAACTATATTAGCAGAGTGAAATCCCTTGAACTAAGGTTGACTTAAAAGTCACTACAAAATCCTTTAATAGGGTGACATTCCAAGTGAATTTTCTAAAGTCCTTTAATCAAGCACACTTCTAACAAGTAGTTAAAATGCTTTAATAGGGTGGGACTTAATAGTCTCCTGTAATCCTTTAACAAGATAGGCCTTGCATAGGGCAAACCACATTTTATGGTTAACTTATTGTAACCTTAATTGGTGACACTTTATTGCTGTAGTAGTGAAGAATTGTGGGTTTCATCCCCAGCCCAGTTTTACCTTCTCTTTTGGAGGGTTTCTGGGTAATCATATAAGGTGTTAAATGTGTGTATGCTTATATGATGCATTTTCTTTACATTTCATTTTAGTTTATTACATATATATAATGAATGGTAAAAGGGTTTTAAGTGTTGAAGTTTGAACTTCTGATTGACCTACCCCCCCCCAGAAGTATATGTTTCCCACTTTTAATTCCAACACCTATAACAAGATTCTATAAACATGATCCCATATAGAGGTATATAAAATCATTAAATATTAAATATTAAATCAGCTTCAACATTAAACTCCAAAAGCATAAATTTAGTCTTATAAGATTTGGTCCCAAATATCATTACAAAATTAGAATTTTATGATCCAAATCTAAACAAAGTTGTTTTCAAATCCATTTTAAGATATGGTCAAAATAAAATTTACATTCATGTCAAAATGAGGAGTAAACAATCAGTTCCAATAAGTATTCATAAATTCCATTCAAAATAGATTTTTGTCACAGTAAAATCTGCCCTAACTCCAATTGTTTCATCCTCAAAGCAGCATAATAATTTGTTTTTAAAAAAAATGATATTGAAAAAAATTTGATGCTCCACTTCCCACCAAGAATGTAACCAATACCATAATTTCCCAAGAAGATAAAAGGATTTCAAACCAAAACTTCTAAACCAATTGCAAAGTGTAGATTTTTTTAAGGAATTGAATTGTATTATGAATTCTTAAATATAAATTGACTCCTATATATAAATCCTCCAATCTGGAATAATTTTATGCATACCCAATGCTTGGAATCATGGTTTGAAAGTGTAAATATTTTATAAGAGTTGATTGGTGTATAGTTCCCAAATAAAAAAACTTAATCCAATTCAAAAATAAATTGATGCTTAATTGATATCAAAAGAATCTCATTCAAATGATTCTAGAAATTGATTATTCTCCTATTATAGGCCCCATTTTAAACACAATTTTTTTTTAATTAATTGCATGTAATTGATTCTTGATATGGACTATCAAAATTTTGTTTCAACTAAACCACATACCTATTAAACATTAGAAATAGAATTCATGACATTAAGAAATTAACTCAAAAAGTGAAATTCTAAAACTTTCAAAATAATTTTGTTTCAAAATCGCATATGTTTGTGGCTATCGATATCTAGAGGAAAAACAATTGGATATACATTTATTTCATCCTTTGGATTCTACATCCCATTCAAATTACTCCATCCTCATTTATAATTATTTCAGCATTTACATTCATTTAGTTATAATATTTTAACTTCCCAAATCACTAAATTTGCACATCTTACAAAATTATGAATTTTGCAAGTTTGAACATTTTAAACATATTAAATTGGGCTTACATAATCATTTACACTTGGACCATGTTTAAAATTTAATGCAACTAAAGATTAAAATGATAGGATTTTAACTGTATCAAGGTGCTCTTGCATCATACTCCTGGACTTGAAAGTTTTCTATCTCATGAAAATTGACTAGTGGTAACCTACAAACAAACTTTTCCCCATTCTTGTGTTGCACACTCTATCTTGCAATTAATTCTCATGAATGAAGTTCAAATAGATGTGTCCAAGGTCCTACTATAATGTCAAGTTCACTTCTTCATGTTGCTCCACAGGTAGCAGATTTTATCTTTCTTAGGAGCCCCTTTAGTGCCTCTCTCCCCAAGACTTTTGGAAAACAACTAGACCTCCTTCTCACGCTCTAGATCATCTCTTATGTTCTATGTCTCTATAGCAAGTGAACATGCACCTACAACCAAAATTCAACAACAAGAATCAAATATCCATCTTCTTTTAAACTATTTCCTAGTGTGAATTTTCAATTCTCACACTGTTAGGAGCTTCCAAATCTAATACCAATTTGATGTGATTTTTTTTTAAGCTAATTCAAATCTACATCTTCATATCCCACTTTTTTTGTAATGGCTCAGATAAATTATCTCAAATATGTGAACAAATCCAAAAATTTGCAAGATAAAATTGTGAGTATGGAAGTAGATTATGTATGATGTCAAATAACAAACACTCTCATTTATTGATTATTCTAGTCACAAATAAATAACTGATCACATTCTAATATTCTTCCTATAGCAAGCTTCTATAAACACAAGCCCATGAAAAGGTGCATCAAACCATTAAATAAAACTATTAATTTAGCTACTCCAAAATCAAAACTTTACTCTCATAAGATTTTGTCCCTGAAATCATAACAAAATTTAGAATTTGCTGCTCCAAATCTACAATAAGTTTTTTCCAAAACCTTATTAACCTATGGTAAAAAAAAATTGCATTCCTATGGAAATGAGGAGTAAATAATTGGTTCTAAAAAGTATGCACAAACTCCATTCAAATCAGATTTTTGTCCAAGTAAAATCTACTCTAACTCCAATAAAAAAAAAATCTCAAAGAAACATAATAATTTGTTTTTAAAAAATTGATATTGAAATCAGTTTGAGATTCCACTTCTCACCAAGAATGTAACCAATGTCATGATTTCCCAGGAAGATAAATTGATTAAACCAATTACAAAGTTAAGTTTTGTTAAAGGAATTGAAACTATGCTATGAATTTTCAAATAGAAATGGGCTTCTATATATAAATCCTCCAATTTGGAATAATTTTTTGCATACCTAATTATTGGAATCATGGTTTGAAAGTTCTAATATTCTATAAGGGCTAATTGGCATACACTTCCCAAACAAAAAAACTTAATCGAATTTGAACATAAATTGGTGCTTAATTGACATCAAAAGAATCTTATTCAAATGATTCTAGGAATCAATTATTCTCCCTATACATGCCCCATTTCAAATAGAATGAAGATTTATTACATGTAACTAATTCTTGATATGGACTATCAAAAATTTTCTTGAATTGAACCAAAAACCAATTAAAACATAGAAATAGAATTCATGACATCTAGAAATTGACTCAATAACTAAAATATGAAAACTTTTTTAAAAATTATTTCAAACTCTCGTATGTTCATGGCTATCAATAGCAAAAGGAAATAAAAATGGATATGCATGCATTCTAGCCTCTAGATTCTACATCCCATTCAAATAACTCTAGTTTGGGAGGTTGCATTCACTTAGTTATAATATTTTAGCTTCTCAATGACTATATTGGCACACCTTGAAAAATTATAAATTTTGCAATTATGGGCATTATAAACATATTAAGTTAGGCTTGCATAATCATTAAACCTGGAACATGTTTGAACTTTAATGCAAATAAAGATTAAAAAGTTAGGATTTTAATAGTGTCAAGGTGCTCCTATACCATTAAATAATGTTAATCTGGATGTAATGTGAATACAATTAATTGAATTAAGATAATAATCTAGGGTAAATATATAAAAGGAAATAAAATATGAAAGAATCGCCTTGAGATGTGTAGAGGGAGATGTATTTTAGCTCTAAAACTTGTAGATATAAATATTTGTCTATGGATCTCAAAATAAAGTGATGAAAGGAATAAAACCCAAAAACCTTCCCAGAAAAGGACACTAAAGGACTATGATGCATGAGCATCTTGGGTTGCCTTTTAATCCTCCTTGTTTTCTTAATTCTAGTAGTTTTAACCAAGTTCCAGCAATCTTAATCAAGTTAGTATTAACCAGTAGTGTTAACCAACAATGTTTTCTTTTTTTAAAGGAAAAAGTGGCAAGCCACTATATTATTTTATTATTTTATAAATTCTAATTCAACGAGCTCAACTGGGAAAGAATTAGAGAAGAAAACCCAACATCATCCTTAATATATACAAAAGTATAGATAGTTTAAACAAATAATTACAAGAGGTATTTCAACTACCACCTCATTGCAAAATAGAAATTATCATGGCATTTTGGCAGCCTCCAAGCACTATCTTCATGACAATGACCAAGCAAAAAACACAAATCTTACAAATCTATCCAATCAGATCCAAAACCACCTTCAAGTGACCCTAGCTCACTAGGAAGAAGGCCCAAGCCAGTACAAAACTCTGAGGAAGATTGACTCCAGTCCAAATCCAAGTAAACCTGATCAATTAATTCCCAAAAATTATGTTCAATCGACAGCACTGAATCTACATTCATACCCCTCGAAACTAAAGTAGTAGAAGCCATTTGTAAATCAAATAAATCCTAACCTACTAACTTAATATGCTCCACCAAGTGAACATCCATTAAATTTGGTGTAGAGGGAAAAACATATTTCAAATAATTAAAGATGCTAGTGTCTACAGCTTTCTTAATTGCTTCAAAATTATCAAAAAACTCATGTTTAAGTAGAAGTTGATAATGTGAGAACAAACCACCAATTAAGACCACTCCATTCCATAAGTCATACTTTTGCATAGCCAAAATTAGTTTATTATCAACTAGATAATGAGGATGGATTACCTTATGGGCCAATGTTTGAAGCAAATTAGGTGACTATATTAAATCCATAACATTAGAAAGGAAAATTGAAATAAACTGAGATGGATATAGAAACATTAGTGACGAGGAGCAAAAGAACTCTTCACCCATAATATGCTTAATAGCTCTTCAAACTATGGTCGAATAAATTAAAAACATTTGATCCATCACTTCATCCATAATAATGTTTGGTAACACCTTTTCCTCCAAAGATGAGGATAAGAAAATACAAAAATTCTTTGGCAAGATGGCATGGTGTTGTTTGTGACACATATCACAAGCCTGAGCGATATCCCACCCATAATTCATCTTGTAACCAGATGACAAAATTGAATTCTTGCAAAAAATAACTGAAGGCTAAGGTAAATAAAGATTGCAATCCTCATGTAATAAATTATACAGTGCAACATGCTAAAAGCCATCTATGTTTGCACAAGAGAACATCCTTGCAAGAGCTCAAAAAAGTACTGGTACCAATGTATTTTAATGACTCAAATTTAGCCACATGAGAAAATCAACTCCCATTATTAAAAAATTCAACGTCGTCAGGGAATAATCAGAATTGAAGCACTTAAAATATATTGTGCAAGTCATGTCCTCATAAATGTTTCTGAGTAACTCATGTGACATTTATTAATGTTTACTTTGTTACCAGGGAAACCTAGCACTTATTTGGAAACTAAAAGCCTTAAACTGAGCACCAAACTCATCACGTACAAATTTTCACTCGGCAAAAAATATACAGCTCTGCATCACTCGGCACCTGATACAATTCTGAACAACTCGGCACTTGATACCAATTTGGACAACTTGGCATCGAATACAAATAATGTCAAACAAGAATTTCACCAAGTAACTGGCATATAGCTTTGCATCACTCGGCACCTCTAACTAACTACCTCAGCACCTAATACATTTCTGAACAACTCAAACTAGCACTACACCAACTAACTAACCAGTTCAACACCTGAAGCAAATCTAAACAACTTGGCTCTTGATACAATCTTGAACAACTTGGCACTTGATACTACACTAGACAACTCGGCACCTAATGCAAATTTGGATTACTCGGCATTGTAATACAAATTTGGACAACTCAGCACTTGATACAACTCCAGACAACTCGACACTTAATGCAAATTTGAATTACTTGACACCTAAACAACATACTCGACACCTGATAAAGCTTGGTCTGCTCGGCACTAAGGGACATCTAATTATGGTTCACAAAACTCGACAGCCATGGCATCTACTCGGCACCTAAAATATGAACTTTAGATGTCGAGTGGGTATATGTAAATGCATCCAAGTCTTTTTGAAAAATATTTTGAAGGACCTTGTATTTCTCAATAAAAATTTCTTGGCACTAAGGGACATAGTTCACAAAACACGATAGCCATGACATCTACTCGGCACCTAAAATATGAACTTTAGATGCCGAGTGGGTAGATGTAGATGCATCCAAGTCTTCTTGAATAATATTTTGAAGGACCTTGTATTTATCAATAAAAGGCAAAGGGTGAAAAGTAGAAGTAGTAATCCCTACACAACCCAAATTTGATAAAAAATCTACAACTTTATTCCCTTCTCGATAAATATGCAAAATGCTAATATCGAGACATTCATCGTGAAGTCTCCAAATTTGATTAAGAAAAAATTTTAGTTTCCAAGAAATCGTGTGCCTATGGATACAAGCATCAATAATAACCAACAATATTCACCAAGTTCATTGTTAACCAATAGTGTTAACCGAGTTAGTGTTAGCCAACAGTTTTAACCAAGTTGTAGTGTTAACTAAGTTCTAGTGTTGACTGAGTGTTTCTTCATGTACCAAGTGAACTTGATATTTGTTGATGATTGGTTCCTTCTTTGAATGAGTTTGTTTTTTATTGGTTCTCCATTAGAGCCAACTTATGTATTTAATTTGGTTCATGAATTTAATTGTGGGATCTTGTATTGGGATTTGTGCAAACCATTTTGAGGTCAACTTTTCTATTATGTAATGTTCTAGAATCTTCTATAAGTTGTTTTGGCAAGTATAAGTAGGTGTATTTGGTTTAGATTAGAGAGAAGACTTAGAGAGAGTTCAAATCATATGTTTCTAGAATTGCAAATTTGAAGCTAGATCATGGATCTCGAAGTTGTATTTTGTATCTAGTTGTAACCCAAAAGGCCTTACAACTGGTCATGTATGTTGATAATTTGATGAATCAATAAAAGGGTTTTGTTCTCTCTCTCCTTGGTGTTGTTCTCTATGTGTTTTCTTTCATTGTGTTTACTTAACAAAGTGTTTGGATAGTTAAGTTTGTCTTTGGCCTTACCTATTCATTCCCTCCCTATGTCATGTCATATTAGATCTTGAAGTTCATTCTTGTGGACATTGGATCATGTAGAACCCTAATTTGAGTTTGGTTGTAGGGTGTCATATCTATGAATTTTACCTATAACTTGCAAAGTGTTACAATCTTATAGGAACCTATTTGTAAACATGGTTTGAGGTAGAGGAAATTTTGACGCTTCTACTATAAACATTTTGAGAGAAATTGAACCTAGATTAGTTGTTGTGGAGATACCCAAAGTAGAAGAGCACATCTTAATGATGTGAGTGATGATGAAGTAATGTCAAAAAACCCTAATCTAGAACCTAAGGAAGGTCAAGATGAGGAAATATTATTTAGAGTGTTGTATAGGGCACACTAAAAGCCTTCTATAGAAGTTGTTCCTTATGATCAAAAAATGACCACCAATGTTGTGTTGGATTGGATCTTTGATATAGAGAAGTTCTTTGAGTTTGAAGGTAGTCCTAATAATAGGAAGGTAAAAATTGCAATCACTAGATTGAAAGGTCATGCCTCACTATGGTTGGAGAATTTTTAAACTAATAGATAAAGGATGGGCAATGAGAAGATCATGATTTGGCTGAAAATGGTGAACAAGGTGAAGAAGAAGTTCCTTACTATTGATTACCAATTATCTTGTCAGGAAACATGCAAAATTTGAGACAAAAGGACATGACTATGAAGGAGTGTACTGAGGAATTATTTAAATTGGATATTAGATCTAAACATGTGGATGATGAGGTTGAGAAAGTTACAAGGTATCTAAATGGATTGAGATCTGAAATTCAAGATGAGATAAGTTTTGTGAAATTGGAAAGTGTGGAAGAAGCATACCAATATGCCTTGAAAGCTAAGGAGATCTTGACTAAGAAACATGAAAAAAGATAAATAGGTAGAGATGGTAGATTCTAGAGAGGTAGAGGTAGATCTAATGGAGAAGGTGGAAGATCTAACAATCATGTGCAAGATAAGAGAAAATATGAATGAAAAAATGACAAAAAAGGAAAGACTAAATGGAAGGGTGCTAATTCTTATCTAAGAGGTACTATTTCTTACTAAGGAAGAGGTAATTCTTACTCTAGAGGAGTTTTTTGTGGGAGTTATTTTAGATGTGGTAAAGAAGGGAATAGATCCTTTCAGTGTAGATACTCTAGTCAAAATGAACAAGGTAAAAAAAATGCTATGATTTAAGGAGACCTTAAGGGTTTGCCAAGAAGACCTAAGGCTAGAGAAAATTTGATGGTGAGAAGAACTTTGTGTAATAACAGAATTGATGAAGAACCTATCATAAATAGAAGTCTTTTCAAGATGAGATGTAGATGGCTGGAAAATGCTACAAAGTGATCATTGATAGTGGAATTTCAATAAATTTGGCATCAGAGGAGCTGGTTACAAGTTATAGTTGAAGAGGTTGAAGCATCATAAACCTTATCATGTTTCATGAATCAAGGATTAACATAAGATATTTGTAAGTGAACAATGTGTTGTGAAGTTCAAGATTAAAAATTACTTTGATGAAGTTTGGTGTGATGTTATGCCTATGGATTACTGTCAAATTTTGTTGGGTAGACCTCAACAATATGAAAGATATGTTATGCATGATACAAGATTGAATCAATATAGTCTTCATGTGAATGGAAGAAAGAAAGTATTTTTTCCTTTAATTAAAAGTCCAAATGAGGTCAATTGTACTACTATTTGAGTTTGTATGGTCAATGGAAAGAAAATTGAAAAGGAAATGAAGAAGACTCTAATTTTTTTTGTCATAATTCCTAGAAAATAGATTTTTGCTAGTAATAACCGAGTGATAGAAAATAGTGATGACCAAGTGGTAGATAGTAATGATTGACTCTCATAGGTTAGTAGTAACTAAGTGACAATAGAAGCTAAAAGTATTGACTGAGTGTTAGGAGCAATTGAAAGTTTACTTGATGAATACAAGGAAATTGTTGAAATGGATACAACTAATGGTTTACCACTAGTAAGAAGTATAATTCATTATATGGACCTAATTCTTGGAGCTATTTTTTTGAATAAAGCACCATATAGATTGACACCTACAGAGAATGAAGAACTTAATAGATAAGTGCAAGAGTTGATGTAGAATGGTTTAATTAGAGAAAGCTTTATTCCATGTGATGTACCTATTGTATTAGCACCTAAGAAGAATAGAGAATGGAGAATGTGTATTGATTCTAGAGCTATTAACAAAATCATAGTGAAATATAGGTTTCCTATGCCAAGGATGGATGACATAATGGATTATTTAAGTGGAGAAAAATATTTTACCAAGATTGATTTAAACAATGGTTATCATAAAATTAGAATTAGAGAGGGTGATGAATGGAAGGCTTCTTTCAAGACAAAAGATTATTTGTATGAATGGTTTGTAATGCCTTTTGGTTTCACTAATGCACCTACTACTTTCATGAGGTTGATTAATAAAGTTCTTGAGATATTTTTGGGTAATTTTGCCATTGTTTATTGGAATGACATTCTAATATTCAGTAAGACTAAGGAAGAACATCTTGAGCATGTTATACAGGTATTGTAAAGATTGAAAGAGCTGTATTTGTTGATTGATTTGAAAAATATTCCTTTGTACAAGAGGAGATTGTGTAGTTTGGATTTTTTATTTTAGCTGATGGTTTGAGAATGCATCCTGAGAAGATTAAAGAAATTTTGGAATGGCTTACACCTCTAAATGTGGGTTAGATAAGGGCATTTCATGGTTTAGCTAGTTTCTATAGGAATTTTATAAAGAATTTTAGTTATGTTTGTAATGCTATGAATGAGACAATGAGAGGAGATAAAAGGGATTTTAATTTGTCAAATGGAGTTGATAAGAGTTTTGAGACTTTGAAACAAAAGGTTACTGAGTTACTTGTATTAGCTTTGCCTAATTTTAATAAGGTATTTCAAGTTGAGTGTGATGCAAGTGGCTGTGAAATATAATTTGTATTGTGACAAGAAGATAAACCTATTTCTTTCTTTAGTGAGAAGTTTATTGATGCCAAAAGGAATTATTATGTGTATGATGAAGAGTTTTATGATATTTTCCAAGCCTTGATAAAGTGGAGATATTAGTTGATTCTTAAAGATTTTGTAATCTATATTGATTATAAAGCTTTATAGTATTTGGGAAGTTAACATAAGTTGAATTAGAGGAAAATAAAATGGGTTGAGTACTTGTAGAATTTCATATTTTTGATCAAGCATACGAGTGGAATTACTAACTAAGTTACTAAAGCATTTAGCAGAACACATTCTTTGTTGACTGAGATGAAGGTTGGAGTTCTTGGTTTTGATTAAATGGAGTTGTATGATACTGACCTTGATATTTATAAGGTGTGGAGAGAGTGCAAAGCACCAAATTTGTCAAATCACATGAGTAAGTATGGTCATTATTTAATTCAAGAAGGTATGTTGCTCAAAGGAATTTAGTTATGTATACCATGAAGTCCTATGAGAGTTAAATTGATTAAGAAAAGGCATTGTGGTGGATTGATTGGACATTTTGGAATTGATAAAACATTGACTTTATTGAAGGATAAGTTTATTAGCCATATATGTATAAGGATGTTCATAAATTTGTAAGGATTTTTTAAATTTGCCAAGTTACAAAAGGAGTAAGTCATAATACTAGATTATATACATCTTATTTTGTTCTTGAGAAACCTTGCAGTGACATCAGTATGAATCTTGTTCTTGGATTACCCAAGACAACAAGAGGTTGAGATTCCATATTTTTTCATTGTGGATAGATTTTATAAAATGACACATTTCATACCATGTAAGAAGACATTAGATGGTGTGAATGTTACTAAGATTTTCTTCAAATAGATTATTAGATTGCATAGATTACCAAAAAGTATTATCTTTGACAAATATCGTAAGTATGTTGGTTATTTTTGGAGGACTTTGTGGAATAATATGGATAGTGAGTTAAATTTTAGTTCTACATTCCATCCATAGATAGATAGATAGATAGAGGTTGTGAATAGAAGCTTAGGTAATTTGTTGAGATGTTTAGTTGGAGATATGTCGAGTAATTGGGATATCATATTGGCACAAGCTAAGTTTGCATATAATAATTATGTGAATAGGAGTATAGGAAAAACCCCTTTTGGGATTTTTACTGCAATGCAACCTAGATGAGTATCAAATTTGAGAGATGTTGCTGGTGAAGAGAAGAAAAGTATTGATGGGGAAGAATTTGTTGGTTTTATGAAGTCTTTGCATGAGGAGGTGAAGTTGAAATCAGAGCAAAGTAATCAAAATTATAAGGACAATGCTAATAAGTATAGAAGACATCATGTTTTTGAAGTTGGTGATGAGGTGATGGTTCATTTAAAGAAAGGAAGATTTCCTATTGGAACATATAGTAAGAAAAAAATGAAGAAGTTTGGACCTTGTAAGCTCTTGAGGTAGTTTGACAATGGTAACTATTATGAAGTTGAGTACCTAATGACTTGGATATACATCCTATATTCAATTTTTTTGATTTGTATGAGTGTCATGAGTCAGATGATGAAGTGGTTGTATCAGATGATTATCGTAAGAAGTAGATTAAAAAGGTTAAATAGATATTGGATTCAAGAGTTGGTAAAAGAACAAGAGGAAAATATTACTATGAATATTTGGTGAATTGGAAAAATAGACCAGTTGAAGATGCTACATGGATATCTCAATCTAAGTTGTATACATCTTAGGTTATGACATCTCAATGATTTAGGAGAATCATTTATTTCAACCTCGGTTGTCTAATGTAGAAGTATCTTGGGTTTCCTTATAATCCTACTCATTTTGTTCATTCTGGTAGTTTTAACCAAGTTCTAGCAATGTTGACCATGTTAGTGTTAACTAGTAGTGATAACCAAGTTGAATGTTAACCAACAGTGTTAACCGAGTTAGTTTTAACCAATAATGTTAATCAAGTTCTAGTGTTAACTAAGTTCTTGCATTGACAGAGTTCTAGTGTTAACTAAGTTCTTGCATTGACAGAGTTCTAGTGTTGACTAAGTGTTACTTTATTTGCTAAGTGAACCTGATATTTGATGATGCTCAGTTCTTTCTTTGACCAAATTTTTCTATTATTGGTTCTTAGTTCAAGCTGACTTATGTAACTAATTTGAATCATGAATTTAATGATAGGATCTTGTCTTGGATATGTGTAAACTATTTTGAGGTTGGCCTTTCTATTATGTAATGATCTAAAATCTTCTATAAGCCATTTTATAGGAAAATATAAGTGGAGGTATTTGGTTTAGGGTAGAGAGAAGACTTAGAGAGAGTTTAGAGAAAATATTTCTACAATTGAAAATTTGAAGTTGGATCTTGGATCTTGAAGTTGTATTTTGTATCTGGCCACAACCTAGAAGGCCTTATAATTTGGCATGTATGTTAATAATTTAGTGAATCAATAAAAGGGTTTTGTTCTCTCTCTCTCTCTCTTTGTTGTTATTCTCTATGTTTTTTTCTTTTGTTGTGTTTACTTAGAAAGGTGTTTGGATAGTTAGGTGTGCCTTTGGCCCTAGATGTTTGATTTCTCCTTGTGTCATACTAGGTGGACTTGGAAGGGCTTTTGGATAAGAGTAATTGAGAGGGGAGAGGTGAATCGATTACTAAAAAAATAAATCCCAAATCCCTTAGATGTCAGTACAAAATAATACTCCAAAAAATAAACTCTATTAATACTTAGCAGAAACACAGAAAAATATTGTAACTCACTAAACATTGAAAATGCTTGGCAAATACTTAACATGAAAATATTAAGATGTTATTTGTGATTACTTATTACTTTAACTTAGTTGCAAACATATAAGAGAAATAGCATGAACACATTTGAAACCAAGATTTAATGTGGAATCCAATTTGAGAAAAATCACCAATTGCAACTAGTTACTGATTTTCACTCTTCTAAAGTGAGCCTTGTTAGGATTCAACCCTGTTAAAGCTTACAAAACATACTGTTATGTGTGATCCTATTAGAGGATTTAATCACCCTGTTAGGAGTGGCCTTGTTAGAAGTCTTTAGATACTTCAATAGAAATGCCACCTTGTTAGAGGATTTACAAATAGTTGTTAAGCCAACTTTGTTAAGAGATTTAGATTAGTGCTACAATAGTTAGAGAGCAACAATGACATGACCTAATTTTAGATGCAATTGAATTTTTGATTACAAATCTCAATTTTGCCTTGTACTTGATCCTTCTTGATTAAATACATCTTTTCATCTCCATAAGTATATTGTACTTATCCTTATGATTTGCTTCCTCTTAGCATTATTCAATTATCTTCCATGCATTCACACATCCTAAATCTTGACTTGACCTTATACTTATATCTTTCGTACTATCAAGTCAGCTAGAATACAACTTAGAATAATTAATATTCATCTTCTTAGTCAACTAGAACCAATAGATAAATTAAATGAGCTCAATATGCCAAAACAAGAAAATACTTCATTAGTCAACCCTGCTTAGGAGACACTAACTTAGAAATGATTGTCCTATGTTAACCAAGTGAACTTGGTCAACACTACATAAATGCAAAGTCTCTTTGGTAACTAAGTGATCTCAGTTAATACTAGTTCCATCCAACATTTCCTTCATTAATAGATTGAGCTTAGTTAACACTTATCTTCCTTAGACTTTATGTTAGCAGTCAAGTTAACTCGATAGAAACTATCTTTTGAACTAGGCAAACTATGGAACGCTCAATAGTCATAGAAAATTGTCTTCAATGCCTAAGTGAGCTCGGCATACACTGATTGATAATAACATGAAATTTTTTGTAATATCAAATACAATACACAATTAATCTTTGTTCCAAAAATCTCTCTCTTTGGCATTGATGGCAACACAACATTTCATAATACAATAAATTTTTTGGAGCAAGAATAAAGTAAGAAACATATCCTTAGTTTCATTCTAATTCTCATCCATGAGAACTCCCTCTATCAATGTGAACTCTTTTTGCCTTCAATTTCTCTATCTGTCAGAAAAATTATGTCTGCTACAACTTCTTTTGATAGCAAACTCTACCTTTGATATTAGACCAAGTTCATTCTCTCTCTTTGACATCTCTTTCTCTTTACAAAATTTCTATATGATAGAAAAATTCTCCACAAGATTTCTATGAGATATGATAGCAAACTTCTCTCTCTTTGACATATGATGCCAAAGATAATGTTTAGTGAATATCAATGTACCTCAAGTACTGATTCATTTGCAATATGCCCTTGTCAATACTGCACCAACTGATTGATCTATAACATGCTCTGGTTGATGCATCACTAAACTTCATTTAGTAAGATTCATATAGAGGAATGAACCCTAGCTTAACTCTTAGATACAGAAATGCATCCTTAGGTAATGGCTTGGTGAATATGTCTACAATTTGTTCTTTTGTATTTACATATTTCAATCTAACTTCTTTATCTTGAACCAATTCTCTCAAGAAATGATATTTTATAGCAATGTTCTTTGTTTTGGTATGCATCATTGGATTCTTTGATATATTGATTGCACTTGTGTTATAATTGTATATGACTACTAGATCCTTGATGTCTATCATCATGCCTATCAATAGTTTTTTGAAACAAACCATGTTAGACAAATTGACTATTGCTACCACATATTATGCCTCTACTATGAACTAAGAGACACAATTTTATTTCTTGCTGGTCCAAGACACTATTCTTTTACTGAGAAAGAATGCTCCACCAGTGGTGTCTTTTCTGTCATCAATGCTTCTTTCTCAATAAACATCTATGAATATTTTTAAGTCCAAATTTCCTCCTATTTTGTACCATAAATCATATTCTTCAATACCTTTTAGTTATCTCATGATTCTTTTGACTACCATCAAGTGATTTTCTTTAAGATTTTCTAAGAATCTTGCCACCATTCTGACTACTAATGCAATATTAGGCCTTGTATGTACTACATACTATAATTTTTCAATCATTGATCTATATTTTGTCTAGTCTACCTCTTTAGAATCATCATTTTTAGAAATTTTATGTCCAATAGACATAGGGGTTCCAACTAGTCTTGAATCCTCCATTCCAAATTTCTTTAGTATCTCCTTGATATATTTAGATTGAGCAATGTAGATATCATCTTTCTTCTATTGAATATGCAATCCAACAAAGAATTTTATCTCACCAAACATAGATATCTCAAGTTCTTTATTCATTTCTTCTAAAAATACCTTGCACAAGTCAACATTTCCTGTTGAATAAAGTGGCATCCACAAATATTTTTGCCAACACAATCTTCCTATTTGGTCCTTCTTTGATATATAGACTACTATAATCATTTATTCTTTAAAAACTAATCTGTATCAAGTAGTCATGAAGTCTTTCATACCAAGCTCTAGTAGCTTGCTTGAGAACATATAATGCCTTGTGTAATTTTTAGACCATGTCTCTTTTTCTAGGATCTACAAAACCTTCAGGCTATTCAATGTAGACTTCATCATCAAGAATTTCATTCAGGAAAGAAGATTTTACATCCATTTGATAAGCTTTAAATCCTCTATGAGCTACATATGCTAGTAAATTTATAACACATTCTAATCTTGCAATAGGAGCAAAAGTTTCACCATAATCAATATCTTCTTCTTGAGAATAGCCTTTACATACCAACCTTTCTTTTTTCTAGAAACTTTTCCATCTTCATTTAGTTTATTTCTAAATACTCATTTTGTGTCAATTACATTTTTATCCTTGGGTCTAGGAACAAGAGTCCAAGTTTTGTTCTTCTCCATCTATTATATTTCTTCATTCATTGCTTCAATCCAACTTTCATTATCTTATGCATCTTTAACATTTCTAGGTTTAAATTCAGCAACTAAACATGTACCTTTCAATTTGTTTATTATCATTATTCCATATGATTTTTCTGCAATGATCTGATTAGGTGCATGATGCCTTCTGACATATCTTGCTACCATAGATTCTTTGGATTTGGAGTGTTTTTCATTGATTTCATTATGAACTTTAGTATTGAGCTTAAGTCCCATTATCTATGACTTGAGTCCATCTGACTCAATTTTCTCTAGCTTAGTAGCTTCTAACTATGACTTGAGTCCTTCAAATTGTGACTCGAATTGCACTGTCTGCAACTCAGTAGCTATTGCAGATTTTGGGGACTCAGGAGGTGAAGCCTCATTTCTTTCAAATAGATATGGTAGGGTATCAAGTTCATAGTAAACAAATCTTCTATAATCCTTAGGCTCTTTGTTGCTTTCATCTTTGCTCTTTTCTGCAAACTCGTCAAATCTCACATGTGCACTTTCTATGATTTTATGAGTAGACAAATTTAAACACTTGTATGTTTTACTTCTACAAGAGTATCATAGAAATATGCCTTCATTGACTTTGGCATCAAATTTACCTTTCCTAGATTCTTTTAATATATAAAATTTGCTACTAAATACTTTCAAGTAACTTACATTAGGTTTGTAGCCACACCATACTTCATAAGGAGTTTGATTTGAGTCTTTCTTTAGCTGTATTTTATTTAATGTATGAACTACGGTGTTGATTGCTTCCTTCCAGTATTTAATTGCTAGATTCCTTTCTATCATTAATGTTCTTGCACAATAAATGATGGATATGTTCCTTCATTCAAGTATACCATTGTATTGAGGTGTACCAGGGGCTGATACTTGTCTTTTAATTCCTTTTTCAATGTAGAATTCATTGAATTTATCAAAAATGAATTCACTGCCTCTACCTAATCTCAAACATTTCAAATTATTTCTAGCTTCTTTTTCTACTCTTTCTAGATACACTTGAATTTTTGAAAAGCTTCTAATTTTTCTTTTAGATACATTATAGTCATCATTCTAGAATAATCATCAACAAAAAGAATGAAAAAATTATCTCCACTATAACTCTCTATTCCAATAGGTCCACATAAGTCATGCACAAGCTCTAATACTTCTTTAGAATGATAGTTCTTGCTTTTGAAACTAGCCTTTCCCATCTTACCAATTTGACAATTCTTGCATAGACCCATATCAAATTTCCTCAAGCTAGGAATACCTCTTACTCTTTTGTGTTTGCTTATCTTAACTAGATTATCAAAGTTTACATGACATAATATTTTGTGCAATAACCATCTTTCTTCTACTTGAGCAATAAAACATCAACTTTCACTAAGATCAAGATAAAATAGGTTAACTTTTGTTTATTTGTTAGATCCAACTAGATTTCCTTTTCCATCCAGTAGTTTGTCCTTCCCATTAATAAATTTCACCTTGAATCCAATATTATTCAACTATGTCATAGTCAATAGATTATTCTTCAATCCTTCAACATAATAAGCATTATCACATATAAGTTCATTGGTTAATGAGATATGACATGTTCCTTTTATGCAACAAGGTTCATTGTTTCCAAATCTCACACTACCACCATCATAGTATTCCATGTCCTCAAACTTTGTTTTGTCTCCACTCATATGATGTGAGTAGCCACAATCAATAATCCATGTATTATTTTTTATAACATGAGAGATAAGTTCCATTTTATCTCCTTCATCATTAGATTCATCTTTTACAACAATATATACTATTTCATCTTCATTGTTATCAAAATCTTTAGCCATAAAATAAGATTTCTTACCTTTTTCCTTGTAGTCCTTGTAGTTGTAAAAATCCTTCTTACCTTTGTACTTATTACTTTTCTTTTTATCCTTGTTTTCTCTATTTGGGCTTCTAGTAGTAATGTGACCAACTTCTTCACAAGAAAAGTAGATTAGAGGAATCTTACCTTTGTATTTTCCTCTACCTTTGGAACATTTCTTTACAAGTAGGGCTTCAACAACTTCAAGATTTGTGTTAGAACTTTCTTTTATTTCTCCTTCACTTCTTAATTTATTGGCCTTTGATTTCTTACTCTTTTTCTTGAGTGAAAGCTTGGCTTCAAATGCAGACTCAATTTCTTTGGAGCTAGGAACATAGTTATCATAGTTATCCAACTCAAAAGCTATCAATCTTCCAACTAGAGCATCCAATGATATTTTCCTATTTGGATCACATCTCATCTCTTGAATAGAAAGAACTTTAATTGCATAGATAGTAATAATGGTTCTTAGTACCTTGCTTACAATTTTTTTTTCATCAATGCCTCCTCTAGATGCTTTGATTGTGCTCACACTTGCTTTGATTCTTTCCACATATTTTGCAATGTTTTCATCTTCTCTTATCTTCATCTAATCAAATTGACCTCTGAGACTTTCTACTTTAACTCTTCTTTCATTGTCATCTCCTCCATAAATGTCTTTTATTTTGACCCACATTTCATGAGTTTTATTGCAATCTTTTACTTCATCAAATTCAACATAATTAAGAGCAAATGCAATATCAATCATCATGATATTATGATTTTTCTTTTCAACAATGTCTTCAAATGATATTGTTCCATCGAGTGTTTTGTATTCAGTATCAAGATATATATAACTTGAATCACTAAGCATTGCTATATGTAATCTCATAAGTCCTTTATATGCTACAAAGTTGTCTCGGCTCAAGCTAGGAATCTCTCTTCTATAGGACATCCTGGTCTTTAGCTTAGGTCCTTGAAACCTTCTCTACAAGAACCAAAAGCTCTAATATCAGTTGTTGGAAATATAAGAGGAGTGACTAAGAGGGGAGAGGGTGAATTAGTTACTACAAAAATAAATCTCAAATCCCTTAGATGTCATTTAAAAATAATACTTTGAAAAATGAACTCTGCTGATGCTCGGCAAACACACAGAAAAATGATGTAACTCAATAAACATTGAAAATGCTTGGCAAATACTTAACATGAAAATCTTAAGATGTTATCTATGGTTACTTATTACTTTAAATTAGTTGCAAACATATAACAGAAATAGCATGAACATATTTGACACCAATATTTAATGTAGAAACCCAATTTGGAAAAAACTAGCAATTGCAACTAGATACTGATTTCCACTCTTCTAAAGTGAGCCATGTTAGGAGCCAACCCTATTAAAGGTTATAAAACACACTATTAGGTGTGACCCTATTAAAGGAGTTAATTACCCTATTAGGAGTGGCCTTGTTAGGGGTCTTTACACACTTTAATAGAAATGCTACCTTATTAGAGGATTTTCAAATAGCTGTTAAGCCAACTCTATTAAGACATTTAGATCAATGCTAAAATGGTTAGAGAGTAACAATGACATGACCTAATTGTAGATGCAACTGAATTATTGATTACAGATCTCAATTCTACCCTATACTTGGTCCTTATTGATCGAATATATCATTTTAGCTCCACAAGGATATTCTACTTATCCTTTTGATTCACTTCCTCTTAGCATTATTCAATTATCTTCCATGTATTCACACATTCTAAATATCAACTTGACCTTATACTTATATCTTTCATATTGTCAGTTTGCTAGAATACAACTTTGAATAATTAGTTTTCATCTTCTTAATCAGCTATAACTAACAAATAAATCAATTAAACTCAATATGCCAAAATAAGAAAATCCTTCGTTAGCCAATCCTTCTTGGTAGACACTAACTCAAAAATGATTTTCCTATGTTAACCAAGTAAACTTAGTCAATACTACATATATACAAAGTCCCTTTGGTAACCAAGTGAGTTTGATTAACACTAGTTTCATCCAAAATTTTCTTCATTAATCGAGTGAGCTTAGTTAATACTCAACTTCCTGAGAATTTCCTTTGGTACCCAAGTTAACTTGGTAGAAGCTATCTTTTGAACTAGGTAAACTTTGGAATGCATTGTTTCTTTACCCATCAAATTCTGATAATCAATAGATCTTGAAAACCAAGTAGCTTGGGAAACAAATCGAGTTTTTCCCAATGCCTGAGTGAGCTCAAAATGCACTAACTAATAATAACATGACATTTTTTGTAACATCAAAGATAATACACAATTAATCAATTGTTCCAACAAGGGTTTCCTATAACTAGGTTGACATAGTCTAGAAAATTGAAACTAATTTCTTGAGAAAGCTTCCAAAAAAATAGGTTCTAGTATGTAAGCTCTTACTAGTATCCTACAAATCAACATATAAAAGAAGGTTTTGGTTGAGGTTTGATGAGGGCTTTCCTTGGTCAAAATTGAGGTTAAAAAATTAACCATGATAGATAAATGTAAATGTAAATGAAGAAAACATAAGATAAATGTTAGGATGCACCTTTCTTGAAACCCTTGTTAGTAAGGATGGATTTTGTATGTAAATGTATTATAGATCATGAACTAGGAATGTAGGGTATCTCCACACTTTGTAATGAATCTACCATATCTCATCATGGTGCCATAGATGTAAATTTTCATCAATGAATAAGATGATGAATGCTTCAATGTAGATCTCATCCCTTGATGGCCAACACTAAGCTAGACCTTCAAAAGGAAATGATCACAAAGGACCTTTAAATTCTTGGTAGAAATATTTTTGCTTCAATGCTTAAAAAATATTGAATACTTGAACCCTTTGAATGGAAAAGGAAAAAAAAATTCAATTAAGTTCAAGATCTTGGATTACTTGAGTACATGTATGAATGAGATATGAAAATGGAGTCTCCAAGTCTCTTTATATGCGATTTTTTAGGAAGGAAAAAAATACAAGCTGACGAGAGAGAGAGAGAAAGAAAATTAATTAAATGCTTAAGACATTTTGGGCCCCAAGTCCTAAAATCATTAGGGACTGGGTTGACTTGGGTCAACCTAGTCTAGAATAGGTTGACCCAAGTTAGCCTAGTTTTGGCGATCAGGTCTAGAGTGCCACAAGAAGAAGAGGAAAATAATAGGAGAAAATAGGGTAAAAAGAGGAAGAAGAGAGGATAAAAGGAGATTGAGCACAATTACATCCATGGTCAAAAGAAGGCATTATGGAAATAGAGTTAAAAGGTCCTAAAAGAAATGTGTATCCATTTTGAGATGGAACAAATATTAATTCCCAGCAACAGATATACTTGCTCTATATATTAATACCACCAATATCCCTTCAATATTTATCCTACCTAGGATATTTTCTTTCTTTTGTCTTGCAACAACAAAAATCATTATTTTCCTCTTAGTCATTTACTCGTAGTTTGACTTTTTATTTTTTCTTTGGTATACTTATCCTTCTTCATAAATATCTTTTATTTATTCTCTTGTACTTTTTCTTATAGTTTCATGTCTCATTTACTAATACTCTCCCTCTTTGTATTCTTTTGATGTTCTTCCTCTTTATTTATTTTCTCCCCCTTTGAAAGAAATGCCAAATGTCACTATAAGTTCTAATGTGAAACTTATAAAACCTTGTAGTTGTCTATGTACCTTGTATGTATAGTATACATCAATTTCATCAAAGTCATCTTCACAACTTCAAGAATCTCCTAAAGAGTTAACTCTTGCATCAACTCCACAAAAACACTTTTTTGATTCATGAATTAATGCAACATGCATCTTTACCTGGTGAATTTTGGCTAGGGGCTAGACCCCCAATTTACCTCTTAAATACTCAAAAGAATCCATAGGAAATACCTTAGTAAATATGTATAAAATTTTCTCTTTAGGCTTCACATATTCAAGCCTTGCTTATTTCTCTTGTATTTTCTCCCTCAAATAATGATACTTGATTGGTTTGTGTTGTTTTAGCATGTGTCACCAATTTTTTTGATAGATTTATTGCAATAGTATTATCACAATAAAAAGAAATAGGCTTGATTATCTCTTCTTACATACCTTCCAACAATTTCTTAATCCATACAATATTTGTAAAATTTATTACAACAACAACATGTTCAGCTTTAGCATTTGATTGTGAAACATAACTTTGTTTCTTACTTATCCATGTAATCAATCTTTCTCCTAAAAATAAAGCTCCTTCACTTATGCTTTTTCTATCATCAACATTACTAGCCCAATCAACATTAGTGTATACTTTAAGATTAAAGTCATCAACTTTCTTATACCATAGGTCAAAATATTGAGTTCCTTTTACATATTTGAATATCCTCTTTACAACAGTGTATGTTTCCTTAGTTTTGTATGAAAACCTTGAAACTACAACATGTGCAATATCTAGTATACTATGTACAACATATTTTAGTGTACCAATCATGAATCTATATTTTGTTTCATTCACCTCTCTAGTAGTGTCTTCCTTTGATACTTTTACTCTATTCACTATAGGTGTACTGACTGGTTTAGACTCATCCATTCCAAATGTCTTCAAGATTAGCTTCACATACTTAAACTAGGTCACATTATATACCTATCCTTATTTGATGAACTTTCAATCCAATGAAAATTTTGATCTCACCAATAATAGACATCTCAAATTATGTAATCATTTGATCAAAAAATGCCTTACATAGCATGTCATTTCCTCCAAATATAAATTAAATTATATCCTAAGGCTAATGTACTAAGGAATTAAAAATATTTAATTTAATAATTATGCCCACTTTAATTAATTGAATGAAATTATTCAATTAAATGAAAAATGCATTTATGAGGTCATATCTCACTTTATTAAATTAAATAATATCTTCAAAATCCTCTCTTCGGTTCTGAAATGGAAACTCTAAGTGAACTACCTCTCAAAATTAGAATCAATCTAGTTAACTTGCTCTCACACTTATGAAAAGTTTAGTTAACTACTCATCACACTCAAATCTGAAATAATTAACCTCACTTGCACAAGGAAGTTTCCATCTTAACTGAATCTTCTATATAATCTTAACCATTCATAAAGATTGATCTTGACTATTGATCTGTTCCTAGATTCTATTTAAGGGGCTCGCAATCCCTCATTATAGAGGTTAGATTTTGATGATATTGAATTTTTGTCAAATTGAATACTCATTTTTATAGCTTTTATATGTGATTTTTCTTAGTATTTTAATGGCATCTAGATTAATAATGCATACATCTAGCTTAGTTTATTTTATTGTTCAATAGAATAAATTGCATATCATATAGATTACCTACATATTCATACTTGGCATAAATCCTTCATTCTAGAAAGTTCTAGTTGCCTGCATCTTGTTCTAAGAGCACATACGCAAAATCCTTCTAGTTAGAAGGCAACAAGTCACATTGATAGACCTCTTGGATGGACTATCCCATGTTCATTCAAAGATGAATCCGCATACAATGACCATGTTGAAGTATAGGTGAAAGATCTGAGGCCATCATTTTCACGCATACATTTTTGGTGCCCACCGTGGGGCTCAAGGAAAAAAAAAATGGCCTCATCTGTCCTATTTTCTATCATTTTCATTATTCTGTCATACTTGTCCATATAGTTTTCCAAAATTTCACTCAAGAAATTTCATTTTTGTGCAAATATTTGAGGGTTTCACACGTCTTTGTAATATTTTTCACATGAAAAAGTGCCCTATTACGCAAGTTCTTGGGAAGCACATCACTTTCTCACATAGGACAATAAAAGACTTCGTGTGGACCTGAACAAGATTTTGCATGAAATCTTGAAATAGCATGGTTAAAATGTAGTCTTTCAATTTGTTGTTTATCATTTTTTATTGACGTGTTCTCTTTACAAGCATCATTATTTTAGTTTTTTGGTTTTTTGCAACTTAACAGTTGTCTGTAGGATGTTTAATGAAAACTCCTTTATACAAACTTTCTTAAAACATGAACTAACTATGTGTTTGTAGGACATTGTTAAAGATACGATTGTTGCAAACCAATCTTAAAACCCACTAAAATAATGTGTCTTTTTCTTGCTTTCTAAACATAGTCTAATTAGGGCTTGTAAACTTAGTAGGGTGCAAGATAGAAGAATAGGGGATTATGCTCTTCACCACTTGGAGGTCATGACCAAGGGTGAATTAGAAACCTAGAAGCTTCTGAAAGATGACATCCAAGGGAGGCAAGCAACTTAATGGTTCTCTAGTGCTAATCCTTTTCTATGATGAGATGATGGTTTCCTTTCGAGAGGATCAAAATCTTTAGAAAGGATGAGTCTATATTGATTAGGCTAAGTGAGTAATTAACATGTTCTACATGTTTGGGTGAGAAACTAAGGTAGAGGAGTATGCTCTTTCCCCTTGAGGGACAACAAAAACTTTGACCCTTATGTTCAAAGTACCTGTCTAAGTCAATCCTTTAGAGGGCCTACTGGAGTGATCCAACCTTTGGAAATGACCCAAGTGAGAAAACTCCTTTAGCCAGGGATTCCAACTCACTATAATAAAGAATTTTTGTAGAGAAAAAGACTCTAAAGCCATATTAATTTATTTCCCTTGATTACTGATATCACTTATCAAGGGGAAGCTATGTTTGTTGCACTAGCTAGCTCTAGCCCTAGTCTTGCTAAGCAAGTGTGGGCATCCTCAAATTTTGGTGTGGGCTGCTAGTCTCAACTCCACATGTATAACCACCAGGGATTAATACAAATGGAAGCCAAGTAAAAACCTTTTAGTTAGAAGCTACCTGGTTCACCTCTGAAAGGAGGCATAATCTTTGTGCAAGGAGGGGGAAGAATCTCTCCTATAGAACTCACCATAGGCATGCTACTAGGTGTTGGAAGGTGGTATACATGCTTGACCCTTGCCACAAGGGTGTTCACTTAGCATATACATTATTGAGCCCTTTAAATAAACCAAAACCATGGGTGCCCTCTACGGGGTGACATGGATGTGTGAGGTGCATGCATGCATATAAGTTGTGGGACAAAGGTTTTTAGTTCTCTACCATTTTCTATTTCTAGGGATAAAGCATGCTCGTTATTGAGTCTTAAACATGTCCAAACTTGCCTAAACAAATTGAAAGTCAAGAATTCCCTATGAGTTGGATTGTATTTGACTACTGCTTGCTTCCCATGTCTTGTTGAAAATAGTTTGTCTTACTTGAAACCCAATGTTATTTTAAAATCTAGTAAATCAACCATATGATCTATCAATTATCTATCAAATGAACCAACAATCTGTCCGAAATAGTTTGCAATTGTCAAAATCTCTTCGAAATCCAAGTCTATTGTTTATCTAGTTTCAAATTTCATGCACATTTTGCAAGATTTTGTGTGAGCCCCATTGGTCTTGTTATTTCTTCATGTGGTTCTATCTAGGTTCTCACATGAACAATTGCATATCTCTGTGCAAGATCTTGTGTTTTGTCTGCCAAAACTTGTCACTTCTTTGTGTAGCCTAGAGTGCATCCTTGCATGAGTTTAAATTGCTATTCTGAATCTTTACACTCACTTGTGAACTTTCTCGCATGCCTCTCAGAGGATCTTTTCACAAGACCTTGAGTCAAAATTATCAGATCACCTTGCTTGAACAATTTGGTCTCTATGTCTAGTCTATTTCCTACATCAACTTACTTCTTCTTTGTCTATAAATAGTCCCAAATAGTGACATTTCACTTGACTGATGACTTGTGGTCTATACTGTAACTAGTCTCATCTCTCATTGTCTTGTTCCTATCTTCTAGTGTTCATTATACTCCATGTCATGATATTCATAATCCTTGGTTGTTCTAGCCTTCACTCAGACTACTCATACCTTAGTATAAAACACTTTTCCTTTTTCTTTTTGAGACTACATATTAGTGTGATCCTTTTCTTAGTTTTTGCTTCTTGTCCTTAATTATGACTTTCGCAAAAAGAAGAAAAAATGTGTTTTATCCTCTTAGGCTTAGGAAAGGTCACACTAGGGGTCATAATCATAGCAAAGGTAGCCTTCCATTTTATACATGGTCTACACCTAGTTTGTCTAGTGAGAGATCTTCACGATCTCCCTCACCCATTAGATCATCTTGAATCTAGCAAACATTCTCCATAAACCTACAAAAAATGAGGAATGATTTGTATCAAGAGGATCCTGAGAATACCAAAGGTCCCATATCTCCAAACAAAACATTTGAATTCCTTTTTAAAGGATGTTTCCAATCACAACATACTAAAACTGAACACATTCCTATAGTGGTTGATCATGAACCTGAACATGGTAGTCACAACACACACCATGATCCACCTAGGAATAACAAAGGAAAAGACCATGACACTAATGAGGAACAGGAAGAGGTGGAAATACTTCATGAGCACATAGAAAAGTGTTGAAAAGACAAAAACTTTCAAAAGGTCATGGAAATCCTCTCAACAAAGAGAAAGAAAAGTATTTTCTCAAACTTTTCCAAGAGGGAGCTAAGCTACCCTCTCATTTCAATGTGGAAACCATTTTACACCTAAAGAGAAAACTGAGACTTCCAAACTCCAGAAACAACTAAAAATTATGCAAGACCAACTGGCTCAAATGATGCATGAGAAAGATAAACCTGCAAAAACATACACCTTAGATGCTCTTTGTCCATTTCCATTTGACAAGAGCATAGACATGCCTCTTTTCCCAAGAGGGATAGAGTTACCTAAGTATGAAAAATAATTTGGAACCACCAATCCCCAAGATTACTTGTGGGAATTTGGTGCCTTGTCTATGGAATTCTTGTATAATCAGACATATCTCATGTGTTTATTCCCAAAAAGTCTAGGTGGTTAGGCTTTGGAGTGGTTCTCACACTTGCCTACTAGTATCAAAATGTTTGATGAAATAGCTAACTTGTCTATCCAATAGTATTCTCTTAACATTTAACACCTTGTCAATATTGGAGATTTATGTAACCTTAAGAAAAAGTTTGGGAAACCCTTCCTCACATTCCTTCAGAGGTGGAGATAACTTTACACTAAGTATTCACACAAGATTCCAAAAGCAGAAAAGCTTGACATCTTCACTAATAATCTCCTACCTAATCTTGGGTATAGAGTCCAACTTCAAGGTCCATGTACCTTTGAAGACATGATCACATAGGTTATCCACATAGAGGAATTCATGGTCAAGAAGGGTGAACTCACTCTTTAGAAGGACACAAAACAAGGCTCCACCTCCAGCAAGGACAAAACCAAGTATGTCAACAAGAACCAAGAAATTGTACATGATGCGGTTGTTGACAATGTTAGTCCTAAATCTACTAAGGCAGCCTTTAATTTTAGAGATGATCTTAATGCAGCCAAAAATGCTAAGAAACATCCTCTTGACAACAAGACATCAAGGAAGAAACTAAGAAACTCATGAGCCACATGCTCTAAATGAGAGTATAGACCTCTGTGTGAACCTTTGGATGTGGTTTACAAAACTTTGTTACAAAACAAGCTCATTTCACCATTAGACAACTCTCGCCCTTATGATCCGCAACCACACCCACCATGGTGGAATGAAACTATGTTCTATGAGTACCACCAAAATAAGGGACACAAAACTAGCAATTGCATAAACTTGCATCACAAATTCTAGGACATGATTGATGCTAGTGACATTATGGTAGATGGACATAACAAGAACTTAGGTCACAAGACCTTCAAAGAGACCTTCCCAGCCTATGAAAAAGAAGAGAGCTCAAAATTGAAACCTAACAACAAGGTCAACTATGCATACCCTAATGATAACAACGTGGTAAACATGGTTGAACCTATGGATTTTGAATATTGTGACATCATTACCATTAAGGGTAAGTAAGATAATGATAAACCCAAGACACCATTTGTCTTGAGAGGCCCTACTTGCAATGCAATGGAGAATACATCTTCGCAACACTGTGCCAATGCTATTATGCATTCTTGCACCAAGTTGGTGCTCAAAGGCCCTACACCTTCTACTCCCAATCTTGAACAACATAAGGATAAAACCCTTGCTGGCCCATCTAGAAAAGGTGCAAAACTCACAATGAATTTAGTAGCAACTAGCTATAGTTTTCTCAATCAATTGAAACAAACTAATGCCCAAATCAAAATCTTTGAGCTGCTTAAAATCTCACCTACTCATAGGTAGATTTTGGACAAAGCCCTCACCGAGGAAAATGTTCCTCGAGATCTTGATCTTGAGTGATTTCAATCTACGGTAGGTCACTTGACCTTGACTTACTTTATGTCCTTCTCTAAGGAGGATGACAACTCATTGAGTCACCCACACAATCAACCTCTATACATCTATGTCATGATACATCAGACACACGTCCACTAGGTCCTCATCAATAATGGCACTGGGTTGAACATTTTCTCTGCTTCTTTTCTTAGACAATTGAATTATGTTGACATTTCTATTGATCCTAGCCACAAGATCACTATCAAAGCATATGATGAAGTTGAACAAAAGTCTCTAGGTCTTGTGGTCTTACCCCTTCATGTCAGTCCTGTGGAAAGGGTTGTCACTTGTTAGGTCCTTGACATTCCCTTGGCTTATAATATTCTACTAGGATAGCCATAGATACATGAGATGCACTTTGTGCCATCTACATACCACCAATGTGTCAAATTCATGTTTCATGGCTCTAAAGTCACTATTCCTGCCACTACTAGCTATACCTGCAATATACTCAAAGCTACTAAAAAAAAATTCCTTGCTAACAAGGAATCCATTGATTATCATGACAACAAGTTGAAAAAAATTGAGTAGTCACTCAAGTTGAAAGATACTAGCATGGGTGAGTACCATATCAAACCAATATTTTCATTAACATCTCTTCCTAAGTCTCCTCATCATTATGGGAGACCATCTAAGGCAAAGAAGCCATTTGTGCTAACACCTCAAACCAAGTATAATATAACTTTTGTCAAGGCTATAGTTCCCTTAGAGGATGAAAGTGAAAATAGAGCCATTTCTGCATGGCTTTACAAAGAAGAGACTCTAGTAGACCTAATGGAGCAAGCTCAAGAGATCACTCCTCAAAAATATGGGCTCAGTCCTAGAATCATGAAGTTTTTTGGCTACAAGGGAACTTTCCCTATTGGGTGCAATAACAATGGCCTAGATTATCCTATCAAGGCAATATCTTGAAGAAATAGAGATACATTTGGTCTAGGCTTTAAGAAGGTTCCCTTCCATTTGGGAGCCAACAAATTCACACCAGAGCTTGACGGTTCATATGAAAATGAGTCACAAGTTGAGCCAGATACTCAAGAAGATAATTTAGACAATGAGGATCCTTATCCTTATCCTATTCCTCACAATCTTGCTAAATTCTTTGCTAAGCCTAATGACTTTGTGCCACATGTCAGCACTATGGATGATACTAGTGATTCTTCTAAGAATAATACTGTTCCAACCAATGCTCATTTAGAAAGGGGAGATTCTAGTCAAGCATTATGTGTTGAATACTTGTGTAAAAATCCAAATGATGAAGGTGAGTATGTCCCTATCACTATTGGGGAATTCTATAGCGTCTCGCCATGTATGACTAATTCTAAGAAATAAGAGTTTGACTCCCTTTCAGAAGCAACTACTGATAAAGATATTGACCAAGTTCATGTCTATGAAAACTAAATCGAAGTGGGTGAAATGTCTAGTGTTAGGTCGGATGGGTCTGATCAAACTAGTGTCCTTGAGTTGTTAGTTGCTGACATTAGTACTCAAAGGCATTCAAAAAAACTTGTGGAAAAAGTTGTCATAGGTTTTGAATTATTGGTCCAAGCATTTAATGATTATACCATGAACACAATCAAACCCATCAGTACTCTTTCACTCACACATGTCGAGCTTATAAAATGGAACTCTAATGCATCTAGTGAAGTCCCCACATTCCAGAATGACTATGCTCTTACCTACTACCTAAACATTGTCAAACCTATAAAGTCTTCCACCAGTGAACAAAGCATCAACATGACTGAATATGACATCAAATATATTAGTCATACAATTAAAAAGAAAAAATATAAAAGGTCTGATGGTGAAAACCACATTATTGTAGTGTCAAAACCCAAAAAAGTAAAACCAAAAGATGTATCCAAGGGTGACAACCTCTCTAAGGTGCTTGCAGATGAGATATTTGATGCACTTCCAAGTCACTTTCAAGAGAGATCATCAATATTGATAGAGTTGACACAACTGATCAACTTGGGTACAGAAGAACATCCTCATATGATACATTTGGCATAGTCACTATCTCCTAAAGAAAAAGAAGAATTCATTGCCTTCTTTCGAGAGAAGAAGATAAATTTTTCTTGGACATATTTTGACATGCCAGGACTAGATATTGATCTCATTATGCATCATTTGTCCATCGCACCAAGCATTAAACCAGTTTAAAAAAAACTTTGGAAAATGCATCCTCATGTTGCATTGCTCTTCAAAGCTAAACTAGAGAAAATTCTAAAAGTTGGATTCATCTGTGCAATTGATTATGTTGAATGGATATCCAACATTGTCCTAGTCTCGAAGCACAATAAATCTATCTCAACTTAGCATGTCCTAAGGATGATTTTCCACTTCCCAACATTGATATGATAGTCAACATGATAGAAGGACATGAGATGTACTCACTCATGGATGAGTTTTTTGGTTATAATCATATTAAAATTATGCCAAAAGATTAGAAAAAGATTTCTTTTACATGTGCATGGTGAACCTTCTGCTAGAATGTAATATCATTTGGCTTGAAAAATTCTAGTGCAACCTATCAGAGAGTGGTAACTACAATTTTCCATGACATGATGCATAAGCCCATGGAGGACTATGTGGATGATACCTTGGTATAAAGCGCAAAATGCAATACTCATCTACAAGATTTGGGACCAATCCTAGATTGCATGGAAAAATTCAGTCTTAGGCTCAATCCTAAGAAATGTGCATTTGGCATCACATCAGGGAAGTTATTGGGGTACATCATGTCTATGAAAGGAATTGAGGTGGATCTAGAGAAGGTTCAAGCAATTATGGATATGCCTCCACCTTGTAACGTCAACTAGATGAGAGGCCTACAAAGAAGGCTCCAATCTATTTGTAGGTTCATCTCACGGTTGGCAAATAGATCACAACCTTTTACAAAGACTTTACCTAAGGGTGTGAAATTCAAATGGAGTCAAGATTGTGAGCAAAGCTTAACATAGATTAAAAAAAAAAAATTGCTAATCCACCAATCTTGATGCCTCCTATCTATGGGAAGCCCTTGATTTTGTACATTTTAGCAACTAAAACATCTTTGGGAATATTATTAGCTCAAGAGGACAACGATAATAAGGAGAGATCTACTTACTACTTGAGTCACACACTAATCTCTTATGAAAGAAATTACAGCATCATTGAGAAAGCTTGCTTGGAAGTTGTCTTTGCTTCTCAAAAGTTGAGACACTACATGATTGCCCACACTACATGGCTAGTGGCTAAAATAGATCCACTGAATTACTTGCTTATTAAGGTAGCTCTCACAAGAAGATTGGCTAAGTGGGTCATGATACTTAGCAAGTTTGAAATTTAGTATGTTGAACAAAAGGCTATCAAGTGATAGGTGATTGGGGATTAGCTAGCAGATGCACCTATGCAAAGTCCCCTGCCAATGTACATTAATTTCCTTGATGATTCAATTCTAACACTCACACACCAAACGTGGGTCATGTTCTTCGATGGGTCCTTCACACAATAGGGATCTGGTGCTAGATTACTCTTCATAACACCATAGAGATATTTGATACCCAAAGCATATAAGATTATGTTTCCTTGTACAAAGAACATTTCTGAATACAAGGCTTTGATTAATGGTATGAAGATTGTGGTTGAATGGAGAGTGGATTAGTTAGACATATTTTGGGACTCTCAGCTCATAGTCAACCAAGTTAATGATGTGTATCAAACAAAGGATGAGAAATTGATCCCCTACAAATGCATGGTTGATGACTTGAAGAATTACTTTGTGCACATCACCTTCCAGAAAATTCTTCAAATATATAATAAAGTAGCTAATTCTATGGCTACTTTGGCCTCCTTACTATAGATGCCTGAAAATGATCTCTGACATGAGTTCCTAGTGGAAGCATTATACTACCCAGCTTATGATACCCCTGATTCTAGGATGATCTATTCTATTGTAGGAAAAGACTCATCTTGCTACCATCACATCTATTCCTATCTCTATAACCAAACCATTTCAAATAGTTTAACTCAGAACGAGAAATGTTACCTTATCTATAATGCTTCACAATATGTCATTATTACTGATGACTTATTTGGGAGAGGTCTTGATAGAACACTCCTTAGGTGTTTAGAACCCAAAAAGTCCAAATGTGCACTAATTGATGTTCACGAGGCCATTTTTGGATCCCACTCAAATGGCTTGACACTAGCTCACAAACTCATTAGAGCTAGTTACTATTGGCCTAAAATGGAGCAAGAGGCAATTTAAGTATGCCAAGTCCTACAAGCAATGTCAACTCCATGGGAATCTGATTCACACTCCACCTAGGGAGTTGATTCCATCTACTATAATGTGGCCATTTCAACAATGGACATTTGACTTGGTGGGTCAAATTCACCCAACTTCTTCTAATGGACATAAATTCATTATCATAGCTACAAACTACTTCACAATGTGGGTAGAGTCAGTACCTCTTGCAATAGAAAATGGAAAAATAATAGCTCTTATTATTAAAAACTACATCATCTATAGGTATGGTGTACCATCCTCCATCATTACTAACAATGGAGGATAGTTTAAAAACAAAGATCTCAAGGAGCTATGCAAATGATTCAAAATTACACAACATTGGTCTTCTATCTATTATCCCTAGGGTAATGGTTAAGCAGAGGCATCCAATAAGGTGATCCTCAAGATCCTTCATTGCATAGACAACAAAACTGGAAGGGACTAGTAGCTTCAGATTAATTTAGCTTTGTGGGCATATAGGACAAGCATCAGGACTCCAATAGGTACAATGCCCCTTGCTTTGGTTGATGGAGTGGATGTTTTACTCCCAATAGAGGTTGAGATTCCTACCTTAAAAATCTCTATGAAAGGCCTTATTACCGATGAAGATTATAGAATAGCTTGGTTTCAAGAGCTAGTGCTACTAGATGAGCATCAACAAGTGGCATTTGATCATCTGTGAACTTATCAACAGTGAATGTCAAGAAGCTACAATAGGAAAGTTAGGCCACGTGACTTCCAACTGGGTGATCTCGTTATAAGAGAGAACCCTAAGAATCAACAACAATGAGTTCAAAAAGGGAAGTTTGAACCAAACTATCTTGGTCCTTACATAATCACTACAATGTATGGATCTGGTGCTTACAAACTTTCTACAGCTAAGGGAGAAGAGCTCATCAAACCTGTTAACACACTCCACCTAAAGTAGTTTTACAGCTAATCTAATCTCAAAAGCTCTCTGTGCATATCTAAAAGTCCTAAAAAAATTGCTACCGTGGTGAAAACCTAGCAATAGGTGCCTTAGTAATACCAAAAAAATTGAAAAATTCTAAAAAATACAAAAAAAAGAGAAAAAATAAAAAAATTGGGAAACAAGAAAAGTGCCATTAGTGAAAACCTAGAAATAGGCATCATGGTAGCAAAAATAAATAAAATGAAAGCCTTGCCAAGAAGGTGGAAACCTGGCAAACATGCACCTCTTATTCCCAATGCTCTAGCTCACAACGTACCTTCTGACTCCCTCTATAGTTGCTTTCCTTTTTGTCCTACATTTTTGCTCATGTATCCATGGACTGAATCTTGCAATAACTTGGGGGCACTACCCTTTAGTGTCCTAGAATCACTTTTGTGATAGTCACCAATTGTTCTGGTTATGTCTACCTACTATTGCTAATGTCACTACTCTTTCGAGATTCTCCTCACGAAATCTCTTATGCGACAGTCACCAGCCATTTTGACTATGTCTACCTACTATCGGTAGTGTCACTCTTTGTCAAGATTCTCCTCATAGAATCTCTTTCACAAAAGTAACCTATTGTTCTAGCTACATTTTCTTACTATTGTCTGTGTCATATTTCAAGATTCCTTCATGGAAGATTTCTCTTGCATTAGTCACTAGTCATATGGGTTGTGTCTATCTACTGTCACTCAATCCTCTATAGATTCCTCATCTTGAAGATTCCTCTCTTTACCTCAATCACCAGTCATTCTAACTGCATCTACCTACTATTGTTGCCCTACTAAAGAGATTCTTTTCATATATATTCTGGACATTGACACTTGACATCAATCCCAAAGACATTAAACTTAAAATGACATACTTGTTTGGATATGTTGAGCATTTTCTTTGTTTGTTTTTCTTTCACTTTCATCATGCCTCCTCGAGCAACTTGATGATGTCATTTTTGACTAGAGAAGTAATGACTAGGGGCATGATCTTTTCTTTGCTTTCTATTTGTTATTTAGTTCCAATAAGTTGACACATTCCAATAAAAGTGGTGTCCACTATTAGAACCTCCATCTCGTATTGGATGGTCGGGTGTACCTCGACTCCTTTTATATGGATACATCAATAACATTGGTTCTTCTCCTTGCTTGTTGGAGTAAACTCTTCATGCTACAATACATAATAATACTCATCCTACTAAGTGAACATATGGGTCACTACAAGTATATCTAGCATACTTCTATCTCAGGTTACGAACATAAGGGTCATTGCGGATAGAATATTCACTGATTACTTAGCATAAGATGGATCTCTTGTGTGTTTGTTGTGTCTATCATGCAAGCAACATTCTGATCATCCTAATGCTTATGTTTTGATGCTTATGTTGACTTGCTACATTAAAAGGGACAAATGTTTTGGTCATTCTGGCTTCTTGTGCCTCAAATGCTTACATTTCATCCTGAAAAAACTAGAACAAATGTCCTATTCATATTCTCATGATGGAAATGTTAATGAGAGTTGTATGACATCCAAAGTTTTGGCTATGTGCTTAATGATGATACTTGTCGAGGCTTGGTAACCAAACCTAGGGTTGCATCTAGTTTATTTTTACATATAGCATAGGATTGCATTTCTTGGTTCAACAGATGAGTCAATTGCAAATTTACTTTCACCTTCTATGATGAGGGATTCTTAGTCTCTTGAATGTATCATGACTCTTCATGGCTGCACAAGCATTTGATTCTTTGGTTCATCCTTTTGTACTCCTTGATTAGATACCTGTCACTATCAAGCAAAAACATGAAACAATACATGAGATGTCGGTCCATTTATCTGTACATTTCATTCATAATTCCATACATCCATCTCATCTACATAAATAACTCAAATCAAACATGCATACATACATTAACATCATATTTTGCATCCCATACTCATAACATAAAACATCTCATGTAAATCAAATTCAAAGATAGACACTGACATTGACATGAACACACTGATACTCAGCTCCAAAATCTCATATATATATATATTGAAGAAAGTGTCAATACAAAACAATGAGTGCTACATGAGTGCTATCAATAAAAATGATACAAAATGGTGTTGGCACACCAATTGATACATAGCCAAAATCAAAACTCAAAGGCAAGAGCATCAAGATCTAACTCTATCCACTGCCCTCACCTCATGGAGGAGGAGGAGGTGGCGGCATGTCTGGCCTGGCTGGTGTGCATGCATCTCTAGAATCTCATGCATATTGAGAAAAATGTGGCACCTACTAAGCCTCATGAAGCAAAACTATGGAGTATGTTGCAAAATAGTAGGCCACTTAGGCCGCCTATAATTTAACCTTGTCTTGTAGCATCTTCACCCTCCGCTCAACTGCCTACACCTACTCTCATAGCCACTAGATCTCCTAATCATGCTCTACTATCTTGGTGTACCACATGGCCACCTATATCTATAAATATCCCAATTTTTGTGAGGCCTATCTAATCCACTCTCTCACCCTCCTCAAGCCATCTTAGGGCCCAACAATAGGTTGATCTTGCATCTCCTCATCCAACATCTTAGGTTGCTGCTCTACAAGTGCTTTCTCCTCTACCCGTAGTCTTTGTCGTCAACCCTGCTCCAACCACTACCACCAACACTTGGATCTAACCCCATCTAGCATGGGGGAATCTGTAACTATTGTACTCTCTATCACACCTATGGTGGTAGACCCTATGGTGGCTACTGCTATGTTGGCTATAGGATTGGACCTTGTATGGGTGCTTGCAATGGTCCATGTGCTACCATCCCCATTAGATCTATGAATTGGAGAAAGGGGTGACTGATAAAATATGCCTAGTACATAGGTGTCATCCTTGCATCTGCTACATTCAGGAGTTAGTCCCACTATGTTGAAACTAGGTTGTGCACATCTATCGTAGATCTCTCGAGATCTAAGCTCACTAACCAGCCTTTCTCCAAGTCTTGGGCTAACCTGGCATAAGAGCAATACTCCTATGAGATATCCTATAGCTGCCCATACTATCACCACACCTGTCTGATGGGAAACCTATCTATAATATGTGTTGCTCAACCTAATAGTGGCCACAAGGAGAACATCCAATCAAGCTCTTGAGGAGTGTCATCTCAATCCTCAATCTCTCTCCAAGGCCACCAAATGATGGAGACTAGGTCAGCAAGATGTTTTTTCCAATGATCCATCTTACCCAGGCCTACCTAGGTAAGCTACCCTCTATATCTACATATGTAGGGCTCCATTGGCTCTCAGACATCCTAAAAAATGGGTCATGTAGTGGGCAAGTGCTCCCATGCCTAGATCTATAATATGTAAACTCCATACTCCTCCACTCATGATACACTATCTCGTGCATCTCATAGAACATGTGGGCAAGCATGGACTAGCCCCATCTAAATCACTTAGGAGAATTGAGCATTCTCTAAAGCATAATACCCCACCTACACTCTAGCCCATGTTTTCCTTTGTCAGGTACCAAGAAGTAGCTAATGAAAATGGCTAATACCAATGCCAACCTATGACTGGTCCCATATGTATGAATGAGCTCATCCCATGTGATGGCTTGCCCTATCACCAACTCCTACTAAAAGATGGCACTTAGTGCCTGTGTGCTTGCTTAGGGCACTATGCCGTACACCACTCATGGTCCATGGAAGGGTATTTGTAGTATTTGATAGATGTCCTCTGATGTGATAGTCATCTCCCCCTATGGAAGATGAAAGGTGTTCATCTTCAAATGTAAATGCTCCACCAATGTTGTCAACAAGCCATGACTCACCATCACTACAAGGATCTGACATAGAGAGGCAAGTCCTAATCTATCAATTTGTGCCATATTGGCATCATCTAAGCTCTACCAAAAAGCTCCATAAGGCAGATAGTGTGATATAAATGCGATGTAATCAAAGACCATCTGCACACATGAACAAGAACAACATGCAAATAGTTAGTTCTCACTCAAAAAGTCAGAAAGATGAAAAAACAACTGTAAAATCAAGACAAAAATAAAAAATATAGTTTTTAAAATTCAATCCAACAAGAAAATTTTTCATGACAATTCATGTTCTCATGTAAAATCTTGCTTCTTTGCACGAGAAAATAAGTCCTTGCATGATAAATCAAGTTCTCACATGAGAAATGATGAGATTCAGAGTGATATGTGCCCAAAATCCCACACATCTCATGTGAAAGGTGGGTCTCTCCTGTGCGAGATTCCCCATTGACACACATGAAGAAACACTAGGCTAGTGGATCTTTGCATGAAGAAGAATTGAGCTTGCGCAAAGAAAGACACCCTTGCATGAAAATTGATTGACCTATCCTAAAAACATGATAAAAATGTGTAAAAATACATCAAATGCATGAAAAATTAAATGCGAAGCAAGTTTTTTGACTATTCACAAGAGTTCCATAGTTCATTGGCCGACTGTGTCATCTGGAGAGCTCAAAATGGTGTAAATGCACTGGAACTACCATATCTCTCTCAATGCTCTTCTCCACTAAAGACCAAATGCAAATGTTTTGAAAATGACCCTTTGGGCCCTTATATAGGTTTTGACCTAATTTTTCAAAGTTCTCTGAGTTGTGCAAAAATCACCCCCTAGCTAATTTGACCATTCTAAATCCATTTTCAGGATCAAATTCAAAATTTGACACACCTAAATGGCTCAAAAATGCATTTTAAAATTTTGGGACCAATGCAATTCAATGCTTGTGTAGTTCAAATTCTTTTGATACTTTGTGAATTTTGGAACTTTTTCAACTCAAAATTTCTTCAAATTTCATCACAAATCTAGAAAAAATCAACTATGGTCAAATCCGATCAACTTTTGGTCAAACTTGGTATTTTGGACCTCAAAATCATGTTGAATTGACTTTGAAATTTCTTTTGATTGTTCTAATCTCTTCTATATTCTACTGATCATACAATTTCTTTTGTATCTCTATCTATATTTCTTTACATCATATTTTTGGTGTGTCATCTTTCAATTTCGCTCCTAAGGGGGCAAGATGATTACATCATTAAATCTAAAATCAGACTTAATCTGAATCTTCATTGCTTGAGGCATCTTATTCCCATCTTATGTCCTTACCACTCGGGGCATCTCATCGCTAGGGTTATATTGTTCCCCTCTATCTAATATTATCCTTACATCAATGAATCACATCTCATAAGCCTTTATTAGAGTTTGATGGATGCATATCCAGACAATCTAAACCTCAACTCCTGAGGATCGAGCCTCATTCTAAGGATGGTTCTACAACTCATGATTGGATTGTGTTATTTATCAATCTAGGTATCTAGGTGTTCTATCTAGATCCTTAAAGGTTAAGCTTCGTTCTAGAGAAAACCTTTTAAATGCTTATCAATTTAGGTATCTAGGTGTTCTACTTGGATTCCTTAGGATTAAGCTCCATTTTGGAGACAATCCTTAAACACTTGTCTATCTAGGTATCTAGTTGTTCTATTTGGATACTTAAAGGTTAGGCTTCATTTTGGAGAAAACCTTTTAAATGCTTATCAATTTAGGTATCTAGGTGTTCTACTTGGATTCCTTAAGATTAAGTTTCATTCTAGAAACAATCCTTAAAAGCTTGTAAATCTAGGTATCTAGGTGTTATATTTGGATCCTTAAAGGTTAGGCTTTATTCTAGAGAAAACCTTTTAAATGCTTATCAATTAAGGTATCTAGGTGTTCTACTTGGATTCCTTAGGATTAAGCTCCATTCTGGAGACAATCCTTAAAAGCTTGCCAATCAAGGTATCTAGGTGTTCTATCTAGATCCTTAAAGGTTAGGCTTCATCCTGGAGAAAACCTTTTAAATGCTTATCAATTCAAGTATCTAGGTGTTCTACTTGGATTCCTTAGGATTAAGCTCCATTCTGGAGACAATCCTTAAAAGCTTATCAATCTAGGTATCTAGGTGTTCTATTTGGATCCTTAAAGGTTAGGCTTCATTCTGGAAAAAACCTTTTAAATTCTTATCAATTCAACTATCTAGGTGTTTTACTTGGATTCCTTAAGATTAAACTCCATTCTAGAGATAATCTTTAAAAGCTTATTAATTGGTCTCACTGTCATCAATTTTGAAACCAATCTTATTTATTGATCTTTGCATCATGCTTTCTAATTTTCATTGAATTGAATGTGTTGCTTGCACATTCATTCAAAGAGGGGCAAAATGTAATATCCCAAAATTGGCTCATTGCCATGATCACCAATTTTGGTCTATTCTGATCAATTTTAAAGACCTATTCTAATAGGCAATTCTTATCCTAATTTACACTACTTGACCTAAGTGTCAAATCCAGAAAACCCTAAATCTGCATTAATCAAACTACCTATTTAATTCCTAAGTATTGACTCGAATTAGTCACATTAAACCTATCTAATTAATATTTGATTTAATTTGAAGTGGTTATACTTTAATTAAATTAATTTATATCCTAAGGCTAATGTACTAAGGAATTAAAAATATTTAATTTAATAATTATGTGCACTTTAATTAATTGAATGAAATTATTCAATTAAATGAAAAAGGCATTTATGAGGTCATATCTCACTTTATTAAATTAAATAATATCTTCAAAATCCTCTCTTCAGTTCTAAAATGGAAACTCTGAGTGAACTAACTCTCACAATTCGAATCAATCTAGTTAACTTGCCCTCACACTTATGAAAAGTTCAGTTAATTACTCATCACACTCAGATCTAAAACACTTAACTTTACTTGCACAGGGAAGTTTCTATCTTAACTGAATCTTCTATCTTATCTTAACCGTTCATCAAGATTGATCCTGACCATTGATATGCTCCTAGAATCTATTTAAGGGGCTCATAATCCCTCATATCATTACATATCATATCTTATCCTACATATTCATACTTGGCATAAATCCTTCATTCTAGAAAGGTCTGGTTGCTTACATCTTGTTCTGAGAGCACATCGACTAAATCCTTCTAGTTAGAAGACAATAGGTTGCATTGTCGGACTTCTTGGATGGACTATCCCATGTTCATTCCAAGATGAATCTACATACAATGACTATGTTGAAGTGTAGGTGAAAGATCTGAGGCCATCATATTCATGTATAAAATAGTAAATAAACCTTTTGTAATCCTTAGATTCTTTGTTACTCTCTTCTTCACTCTTTTCTACAAACTCATTAATTCTCACATGTGCACTTTCTATGATCTTATGAGTGGATAAATTCAAACATTTATATGCTTTACTTCTGCAAGAATATCCTAGGAATATGCCTTCATCACCTCTGACATCAAATTTACCTTTCCTAGATTCTATTAAGATATAACATTTGCTACCAAACACATACAAGTAACTTACATTAGATTTGTAGCCATACCATAGTTCATAAGGACTTTGATTTGAGTCTTTCTTCAATTGTACTTTTTTCAAGGTGTGCATTGTAGTACTAATTACTTCCTTCGAGTATTTGATTGCAACACTCTTTTCTATCATCAAATTTATTCCACAATCCATGATGGATTTGTTCCTTCTTTCAACTATACCATTCTACTAAGGTGTATGAGGCACTAATACTTGTCTTTTAATTTCTGTTTCAGTGTAGAATTCATTAAACTCATTAGAGATGAATTCACCACCTCTATTTGATCTCAAACATTTTAGTTTCTTTCAATTTTCTTTTTTTACTCTTTCTAAATACCATTTAAACTTTTGAAAATCTTCTAACTTCTCTTTCAAATATATTATAGTCATCATTCTCGAATAATCATCAACAAAAAGAATAAAATACTAATTTCCACTATAGCTTTCTATTCCAATAGGTCCACCTAAGTCAGTATGAACAAGGTCCAAGACTTCTTCAAAATGATAGTTCTTTCTTTTGAAACTTTTCTTGCTCATCTTACTAATTTGACAATATTTGCATAGGCCCATATCAGGTTTCCTCATGCTAGGAATACCTCACACTCTTTTTTTCTTATCTTCATTAGATTATCAAAGTTCACATGACATAAACTTTTATGCCATAACCAGGCTACAAACCTTTCCTAGATTCCTTTAAGATATAACATTTATTACCAAATACTTTCAAGTAACTTACATTAGGTTTGTAGCCATACCATAGTTCATAAGGACTTTCATTTGAGTCTTTCTTCAATTGTACTCTATTCAAGGTATCCATTGCAGTACTGATTGTTTTCTTCCAATATTTGATTACAACACTCTTTTCTATCATCAAAGTTATTGCCTTCTTTCAGCTATACCATTCTATTGAGGTGTATGAGGGGTTGATACTTTTCTTTTAATTCCACTTTCAATTTATATTTCATTAAACTCATTAGAGATGAATTCGCCACCTCTATCTAATCTCAAATATTTTAGTTTCTTTCTAGTTTCTTTTTCTACTCTTGTCAAATACCTTTTAAACTTTTGAAAAGCTTCTAAATTCTCTTTCAAATACATTGCAATCATCATTCTAAAATAATCATCAACAAAAGGAATAAAATACTTACCTCCACTATAGCTTTCTATTCTAATAGGTTCACTTAAGTCTGTATAAACCAACTCATAGACTTCTTCCGAATGATAGTTCTTTCTTTTGAAACTTGTCTTTCCCATCTTACCAATTTGACAATTTTTGCATAGGCCCATATTAGGTTTCCTTATGCTACCTCTCACCCCTTTTTTCTCATCTTTATAAAATTATCAAAGTTCACATTAAATAATGTTTTATGCCATAACTGGCTTTCTTCTACTTGAGCAATGAAACATGAACTTTCACTGAGATCTAGATAGAATAGATTACCTTTGATTTGTTTGCCAAATCCAACCAAATTTCCTTTTCCATCTAGTAGCTTGGACTTCCCATTCATGAAATCTACCTTGAATCCAATGTTATTCAACTATGCCACACTCATTAGATTATTCTTTAGTTCTTTAGCCCAATAAGCATTATCACATCTAAGTTTATTGGCTAGTGAGATACAACCTTTTCCTTTTATGCAACAAGGTTCATTGTTTCCAAATCTCACACTTCCTCCATCATAATGTTCCATATGTTTAAACTTTGTTTTTCACTAGTCATATGATGTGAGAAACCACTATTAATAATCCATGTATCATTTTTTTTAACATGAGAGATAAGTGTCATTTTATCTCCTTTGTTTTTATATTCATCTTTTACAGAAATATAGACCATTTCATCATTTTCACTACTATCTGAATCTTTAGCCATAAAACAAGATTTCTTCCCTTTGTCCTTATAGTCCTTGAAGTTCTTGAAATCCTTCTTGCCTTTATATTTTCTATTCTTATTTTCATCTTTTTCTTTCCTTTTTGGACATCTTGCTGCAATGTGTCTCACTTCTTCACAAGAGAAATATATCAAAGGAATTTTACCTTGTACTATTTTTTTTCCTTTGGGATACCTTCTTGTAAATAATGCTTCAATGGCTTCAAGATCACTATCAGAATTTTCTTCCTCTTCACTTTTAGATTGTTTTGTGTTTGACCTTTTTCATTTCTCCTTGAGTGATACCTTGTCTTCAAATGCAAACTCAAAATTGCTAGAACTAGGAGTATAATTATCATAGTTATCTAGTTCAAATACAGTCAATCTTCCAACTAGAGCATCAAAGTTTATCTTGTTATTTGGATCACATCTAATCTCTTGAATAATAGAAACTTTGATTGCATAGATAAGAAGAAGGGTTATAACTACTTTTCTTACTACTATCACATCTTCAATTTTTTCTTCAAAGGCTCTGATGACATTGACATTGGCATTGATTATTTCAACATATTTTACAATGATTTCATCTTCTCTTATCTTCATTTGATCAAATTGACCTCTCAAGATTTTTGTGTTGGCTCTTTTCACATCATCATAACCTCTATATATATTTTTTATTTTGGTCCACGTGTCATTAGTATTAGCACATCCTTTGACTTCATCAAATTTAGCATAGTTAAGAGCTGATGCTATGTCAATCATCATGATATTATTATTTTTCTTTTTAGCAATCTCCTCCATAGTCATTGTACTAGTAGGAGCTTTGTAAGTAGTGTTTAAATATTTCAAACTTGAATCTATGATGGTTGCTAGATGAAACTATTGGCAATATGGTCAGACAATTATCTTGATGGTTGTCATATATGGAAACATATACACAACATTTCATTTATGAATTCAGAGATAGAAAATTGTCTAAGTATTAGATAATTTGCAGTAGTATAGTGAATAGATCTTAATAGTATAGACGATGCATAGAGATTTATCTTATGCACTATTGAGGAGAGGATTATTATATCATCATCATCATGTGTACCAGTGTGCATGTGTGTACGGTCTATACAACATAACTTATAGTAAGTTTAACTAAGTTGGTATTTAGCAATGTAGAATAGAGCATAGCAGAAAACATAGATGTACATCTTTAGGAATAATTTTAATTTCAAAATAATTACTAAGTCATGTTAATCTAACTATGTGGATATTATTTTATATTATGTCAAATGTGTGAAGACATGGAAGTCAATTGAGCAACAATTTGTGAATGTGCAAGATATAAGTAAAGATCTTATGTTGTGCAGATAATGGCAATGTGAGTTGCACAATAAATATGTGTAATTCATAGATATTTTGAAAGTTGCATGATTAGATGTGACATGTGAACTATTGTGAGAACTATATAAGACCTTTATGTGATGTGAAATCTGATGTAAAGATTAGAGAAAGTGTGAGTTACAGCAACAAACAAGTATTGTATGTATATTTATCTTGTGAAAGAACTGAATTATATAATTGCATGTTAGGGAAGTAGGCTCTTCTTGCATACATTATAATTGATCTACCAACTCTTAATAGGGTTATAGAAACTCCTGAAAGGGTTGAGTCTTCTAACAAGGTCTAGTCCTCTAACAAGGACTTGAGGCACTATATGTACTTCATAGACTCCTAATAAGGTCAATATCCTTAACCAAATCCTATTTTTTAGCGAATCATCTAGTGGGTATCATCCCTATTGGGGTTTTCCCTTGGCCAAGGTTACCCTAGTTAACAAATAATGGTGTTATTAGTTCTCCATGTGTATGGTTATATTTTCTATTTGACATTGTTGGTTTACTTCCATAAGCATGTTATAAAGTAATTAACAATATTCAGTTGTAGGAAAATGTTTGTAAAATTATGATTAACCACCACCCCACCCCCCCACCCCACCTCCCTCTCTTAGTATTATATATATAACAATTGGTATCAAAGCCTAATTAATTTTAAGAGACTTAATAGCTTAAGTAAGATCCTAGTGAATATGGAATAGTTGAAGAAGAATCTTGAAAAAGTCCTTGTAAAGATTGACAATCTGACTAAAAAAAAAGATAACTTGAAAGATAGATACTTAGATGCAAAAGTTTACATTGGTAAATTGAAACATGAAATTGATGATCTTAAATCTTGCAAGGTACCTTTCTCAAAAATTAGTGTTAGTTATGATATATAAAATTTGAAGAAAGAGAATGAGATCTTGAAACATGAGTTGAAAATTGTTAAACTAAAGTTGAGTCTTAAAACTAGTGATAATAAGAGTGAACCTAATCTAAAATCTAAGAATGTAAACCTTAGATCCTAGTTAAGTCAAGTGACTTTTGAATTAGATTCTATTAAGATAGAGCATGAAAAGTTGGAAAAATACAACATCATCATGAAAGGAGAGTTGACACAAGCTAAATAAGAGTTAGAGAAACTTTACACAAGTTCTGAGAAAATTGATGAATAGATATTTCATCAAAAACTTTATTATGAAAAGGAATGCTCTGGATATCTTCTTGAAGATGAGGCTAGGATAGAACTAGATCATATAATAGAAAACCCTAAATAAAAGTTCAAGTGGTTTGATGAAGTTGAGAAAATTAATTTGACAAAGAAATTTGATGAACCTAGAACAATAGAGCACGTTGAAGAACCCAAGCAAGATGATTTATCTAAAAAAGTAAGACATGAATTTAGAGGTAGATGCTACATATGAAATTAAATTAGCTATATGAAGAGAGATTGTGCAAGTGAGTCTTTTAAACCTATTACTAATTTCTATTGTTATAATTGTCATAGTTATGGACAAAAGGCAATAGAATGTAAGAAACCTAAGTTTGTTGATGATAATAAGAATAGTAGAATGTTTAGGAATATTAACCTTGTAGGTAATAGAAGTAGATCTCTAAGTAGATCTAATTATGGAGAGAAACATAATGGTGAGAAAAAATAGCTTATTTTTTACAAATGTAACAATCTTGGACATATTTCAAGGAATTGCAGAGCACCTGAAAATTAGAATGGGAACAATCAGAGAAGAAATGCACATGTATGTTAGTTATGCAATAACTTTTGACACAAAACAAGATTCTATAGAATGGACTGAGGAAACTTTAATAGGAACCTTAATCATAGAAGGAAATATAATAGATATGATAGAAGGAATGAAAATGCAGGCAACAATAGTCTAAAAGAAGTAGTCAAGAAACATGTTGAGTAATTCAAAGAAGCATTTGTGAAAGCTAGCAATATAGAGCATTCACATACAATATTGGAAGAGAAATTCTTTGATGCACATGATGGAAAGGTGAAGTCATAGATTGTTTGTGACTCAACATATTTGAATTAAGATATTACAAAAGAAGTAGAGTATCAATGGTTAGAATTGATGTTAGAGAGTGAGATAGAGATTATGTAGTTAACAAAGAGTAGAAGACATAGAGAGAAAGCTATGGTGTAGTGCACAAGTCTTAATGTGATCATAGTAAGCGAGAATTGTAAGATCAAGGTCACTAGCAAAGAGAGATAGTATTATGAGTTTATGATAGATACACATTTATTGCTCAGTGTAATTTGAAATGATTTAGGGACCATGAACAAGATTTGATGTGCCATTTGTTCATGCAAAGTGTCTTAAGAAAATTGAAGAAGTATTTGACATCAATTGAAGTGTGAAGCAAGATGAAAGTTGCAGAAGCCCTAAAATTGTGAATTTGAGGTATTTTATAGAATATTGAATCTAGTTTCTTGAAGCATTTATAGTTATAAAGGAATGGCTAGTCAAAGAGCACATGATGATAGTGACAAACCAAGGTATAAGTTCAAGAAACACCCATTTGTTTCTTTATTAGATGATCTTGTAGGTGCATTTTCACAAGTTCTAGAAAATGTGTTATATGTAGAAGATATAAGGAGCTATATACATTGCAAAATCAAGAGTATAGGTGATGAGGAGATTCACAAGGACTTAGGAGTCATGTGTAATAATGACTCATCCCTAAAGTTTGAGTATAAACACCTTGAAGATTTGAATTTGGTGAAGTATATGTTCTACACAAAATTCAACAATCAGGAGTGGACTCAAATTATTTTGAGCAAAATACATGATGATATGTTATGGTTAGGTGATGCACTGATTGTCATTAACAATGACCTAATCCACAAGATTACATGATCTATAAATGAAAGTTGTAATCCTAGTAATGAGAAAAGAATTAGGAAAATAGTGGAGACAAACTTGAAAACCAAGTTTGATGAAAGGAATATGAGGTTTGATCCTATTAAGGATAAAGGAGTCAAATTATTGGCCAAAATATTTGGGTACATGCTAAACCATGGATCAAGGGTAAACTCTATACTAGTTGGATTCTTTCATACAACATATGTGATGGCTATTGAAAGGAGAAAAGTAAATTTGTGTGACATTATTAGAGTGCAACTATTGGACAATATTGCAAAGATAAAGAAGACAAAGAGTACAATATTTAGATTTGAGTTCCTATTGACTCATTTCTTCTTCTATGTTACAAAGAAGTTTCCTTGAGTGATAAATTGTGATAGCTATGATTACACAATGAAGATTGCAAGTCAAAGCTACATATCTAAACTTGAGAATGTCAGAGACATTGAAATTGACAAGATATGAAGAATTTTTAGTTTGATATGAAATTGAGGTATAAGATACCTCCCTCTATGGTAGAGAAGTATAAGGATGATTTGTGCTTCATTATGAAAATTGATATTGCATGTATGGAAGTAGTGATACCTAGAGTGAAGTTCATTGAGCCTATGGGCTTTGAGATGAGAACAGAACTAATTGAGGGGTATGTGTAGATAATACTCAAGTCTGAGTAGGACACAAGATGCCCTAGGTGGGGAATATATGATGAAAGATTAAGGATTGTAGAGTCTAAGCTCCACAAAAAGGAGAGCAAGAAGAAAGTAGAGAAGGAGATACATTTCATGCTCAAGGAATCTGGCATGTCAAGATAGGAATGCAATAATTTGAAGAAAATTGTGCTAGAAATAAAGGCTAGTGGGTAGATAGAAGTGTTGGTAGCAACACCTGTTATAATGGTAGGACCTTCAAAAAGCATAACAATGACACAACCATTTGTGCAAGCTCCTATTGCACCATATTTAATAGTTGCACAAGTGCAACTAGTTAGAGTTAGCTATGAGAAATCAAGGAGGTAGTCAGAGGTGGAAGCACCTACTTTGCAAAGAAAGTTAGGAAGACTGGTGAAGATTAAGCAAGAACTTGCACCTCAAGCAAAGAAAAGAGTAAAGAAAATCAATGGAAAGCATGCAAAAAGAAGGAAAACCATGAAAGTGAGAAGTTCAAAAATATTAGATGATGATGATGAAGATAAACTTGTTGAGCAAGATGTCCCGGAAGCCAAGATAGTCATAGGAAAGATGGCATGGAAACTAAAGGTAGAGAATCTAAACATGTAGATTATAAATGATGATAAAAAAAAAAATTAGTTGAATAAATTTTATAGCATGTATAGTAGTATGGATAGGAGGAAATTAGAGAATTCTTTAATAGGAAACATGATTCTGAGAAATAAGAGATTTTATAGCATTTAGAATAAGATTCTTGAAGACCTATACAATAGGTTGATCAATAAGAAGAGAAGAGTAGTAGAAGAAGATTTGAATATGAAGATCATATCCATAAATAAGTTATGTGATGTTGGATCAAAAGAGGAATCTAACAAATTTTTGAAGGGTATTGAGCCCTTGTTGAGGAACAAAAGAAGTGAAATTCTTCTAATGGGAGGCAATTATGAATAGGTTAGACAAGAAATAGACGAGGCTATAGTAAAGTACATGTCCTTATTGCCTAAGGAAAGTGTACAAGAAAAGGTTGATAGTCCATTATATGTATAGGAAGATACACCTTCTAGGGAAGAGGAAGAAGTAGAGAAATCATAGAAAGCACTATCTCTACCTCACATTGTGATGGGCACTGAATCCATGAAAATGGATAGTGCACACATAACTTTGGATACAAAGGAGAATCCATTTATGGCGTATGGGGAAAATATTGTTAGTAATATCACTGTCTATACCAGTTCTAATGATGAGAAGGAAGAAAAAGAAAAGAAGAGAAAGGAACATGAAGAAAAGAAAAGAAGAAGAAGAAGAAGAAGCAGAAAAGAAGAGAAAAGAAGAAGCAAGAGAAGAAGCAAAAAGAAGAAGAAGAGAAAAATAAGGGAGAAGAAGAGAAGAAGAAAAAGGAAGAAGAAAAGGAAAATAAAAAAAATAGAAGAAGAGAAGAAGAAGAAGAAAGAGGCTAAGGAAAAGAAGAATATAGAGGAATAGATGAAAAAGACTTGTGTATATTTAGTAGTATTAGTAGCTAGAACATCAACAATAGTGCCTATTCTATCTGATGATGAAGATCAGAAAGAGCCAATGGGCACTTTGAGAAAAATGTTTGAGAAAATGAATCTATAAAATCTTGGGAGAAGACCCTTGTTGAAGTCTTGGAGCACATTCTGAAGATAGTTTCCACAACTATAGTAAATCCAAACTTGCAAGCCAAGTCAAAAGAGCTGGTGAAGACTTTTGAGGGGGAATTCACAACCTTAGTTGAAGTAGTAGTAGCATAAGCACAGAATAATCATGATGCAACCTATTTCAACACGATGTGCACCAATGTGTGCAATGATTTTAAGGCACTTGATGAGAACATCAAGGAATTCAAAAAGTTTATTGTTGAAGGTAAGAAGTTGTATAAATAGTGCACAATGCCTTACACTTACTTAGCCAATTTCGATGAAAAGATCAAAGGCCATATGAGTAAGCTTTAGTCACTCAATACAAGATTGCAACAACTAGAGATCAAAATTTAAGATTTTGTGAATGAGATTGAGAAGATCCAAAATGATATCAAAAGCATTAAATTTTACAAGGAGAAGGTAATAAGAATATTCTCTATTCTCAAAGAATATCTAGCACCCAAGGTTATAATTTTGTAGAGGCAATTGGAGGAATGTCTTTTAGCAAAGAATTCCTATACAAATTTTTCTATAAAGACTTGAGCCCAATTGAAGTAGCATACTATGCACATTGTGCACTCATCAGTATATTAGATATAGTCAACTGCAATTGGAAGAGAGACTTTGATAGACTAAAAATTGATTTTTCATATTGCATATCCAAAATGATGAACTAACAACAGTAGGTAGCAAATTTTTGTGATACAATTTTTGACACCTTTTCCATTAATGTCAAAGGGGGAGTATTGTGTTATTATGTAGAGAAAAATTGTATAGATGTGAATGTATTTGTAAGAGGGAGATTATATATGTATCAATGTAAAGGATCGATAAGGAATTTAATGATCCATCAAAATAGTTGTCACAAAAGCTTGCACCCACATCCAAAGTTTTTACCTCAGGACAACCTTGTGAAACATGGAAACAACCTCCAAGTTGTGGGACTTGAACTATGAAGTTGAGTCTCTAGAGAAGGCTAGCTTCCTTTATTATTAGGGTGTACCTAATTACTCTTGGAGAGGAAAAGGGAGAAGGAATCCATGAAAGAAAATATACCTACTCTAACCTAAGGAGGTGATGCACCAAAATAGAGTGTTCAAACCAATCTCTACCCATACATGCACTATTGAACCATCATGACACCAAAATATATACACATCCTAGACTTGCTTTAATCTAACAATCACGTACAGATCAAAAAACCCAAATGAATGACACAAGGAAAGAGAGGATTCACTTATATACCATTCATAGGCCAAAAGAGATAGAGTCATGTGAGATTGTAGATCTCTACAATACACCAATGAGAGGAAAATAGTTCTTGCACTTTACATCAATGGCTAGAGGAGATAAGGCAGAATGTCATATAGTTTAGAGGCAAAGGGGATTTATATTGAAGTTGCAAAGCAATATCAAAGACAACAGAGAAGAGTCAACCTTTTCAAAATCTACAAAATTTGCCTTTATAGCTTAGACATAACTAAGATATTTTCCAACTAAAATTACTTTACAACCACTACCATTAAGCCCTACAAAGAACAATCATGTAGATCTAGGGCAAATCCAACCTTGGCACAGACCTAAGTACAATGAAATCTGATATTCTATTGAAATAGGGCCTTGAGAAGATAGAAATGGTGCCATTAAACTATCCTAGCTGGGTAGATGGATCAACTGGGGAAATGGGGTGTTTTCCTACATTCATTGAGTTCAACATTCATCCAAGAGTGGTTGACACTGATCAAAAGGATCAAATCATGCAACAAAACTCAATTTCCCCTATTTCTAGCTAGTGAATCAGTGAAGTCAGTAGGTCAACCTAACTCTATCACTAGGATGAGCCATGTGAGCCAATTATTTTCCTTTTTTTTTCCACTCTGTAGAGTCTCCACACAGTTGACCATATCTTTTAACTAACTGTGCCACCTCCTCAAACCCTAACCGCGATGTAACTGCTAGCCCCAACTGTCAATGCTAACTGCTAATACCTTGGTCAAGCCTGCTAGGACACATGTTGTTTAGGCACTTCCTTGCAATGTTTAATCTTCATGCACTTCCATATTGCAAGCAAGCACTAATCATTGATCTGCAAAAGATGAATGATTAGAAAAGATTCTCTGTATACTGTGCTTCCCCTTCAAAATTTTGGGCCCATGAAATACTTTGATATCTATCTCATCTTGACTCGGCCCCAACTGGCATCACCTTGACATACAACTGGTACCACCTTGGTGACCCATACAAGAAATAGGTCCCACAGACCCATGCAATAGCAAGGTGCTTGCCTACATTTCTTAACATCCCTACATCTTTATAATGCAGGGAAGCACCAATCGTTAATCTCATTGCATCAGACGGTGGATAAAAAAAACTCATATGATTGTATACCTTCTACAAGCTAGACCAATAAGACACCTTCTTTGCATTCCAACTCACCTAAAAACTACCATCGAGGATGAGCAGTCATCGCGCTCTAAAAAAGATAGGCCCAGGATGTCACATCAGCCACATGTTGCAAGGGCGCATACCCGCATTGCTTAAGGTCCTCACATCTCCATATTATGAGAATGTGCCAGTCATTGATCTTGAGGGATATGACGATGATATATAACTTGTACCTTCTAAACCTCTACAAATATCCATCATGACATCATCTGGACATGTGTCACCAAGGCACTTGCCCGCATTGTCAAAAAGTCTGACGATGCTCAGAATGTGGGAAAGTGAGTGCCAATAGAATTTCCAACTGGACTAACCCTCTTCCCTTTTGTGGCCCACACAAAAAGAAGGACCAACCAATCCACATGTTGCAAAGGGGCTTCCCGGTACTACATAAAAGTAGTGTATTTTCAAAATGTGGGAAAGCGCCCACCGTAGATTTGTGCTAGATCTGTCAATGCAGAAAGTACAAGCCAGCAAAAACATATTTAGGAAATAAGAAAACACCATAAGGTTTTATCATTTTATTTTTTCGATATTTCTAGGCCATTTAAATAATATAAAATATGGGAAGTAGTCTTTGGGTGGGGTTAAGCATTCAAATTCAAATTTTTTGTGGGAGGCAAAAAATGGTAACATTTTTGGCGACTTAGAGGGGATGCAAGCTGGCTATGCATATGACCAGTGACCTTATACATCCATTGGTCTATAGAGTCATAAAACTGTAGATCAATGCATGGTGAAACCCTAACCCTACCTTTGCAGTAGCAAAGCACTGAATCTCTGGAAAACCTACCCTCTGCAACTAAAACCAAAAACCAAAAACCTTCTGCCAAACACATGTGCTCGTGCACTTCTTGGAAAGCTGGAACAACAAGAACAAAACTAAGTTACCTATGTATAGGAAACTTCAAGCCCTAACAAAAACATGATTTGAGATAGATCCCATTGACTAGGATAGGCAAAATTTCACCACCAGGCCTACTTAATTGAAAAGCATTGGCCTGCTTGCCACTTACAACTAGATAGGGACCACTCTATATTACATCAAACTTTGAATGCCTCCCTAGTTTTTCCCTATCTGCATCCCATTTAAAAACTAAATCACCCTCCTTGAAGGTTTTGATCCTAGCCTTCTTGTCAAAGCTCCTTTTCACCTATTGTTGATGTGTTTCTAAGGTTTGCATGGCCTGACCTCTTTTTCCTCCAGCTCCATCAGCTCTGCCACTCTTATTGTCATGGCATCATCTTCAATTAGCTCCAGTTGATGAGCTAGTTCTAGGGATGAGAATTCTAAAGAAATTGGAAGCCTTGCTTCTCTGCCATATACCAACATAAATGGTGAATTTCCTATTGACCTCTTAGGTGTTATTCTATCAGCCCACAATGCAATTCTCAACTTTTAATGCCAACACCTCTAGTTATCCTCTATAGTTCTTTTCATAATCCTAATCAGGTTTTTTTTTTTGGACTCAGCCAAACCGTTTCCCTAAGGATAGTAGTTTGAGGATGTGCTCAAGTAGATATTATGCTCAACTGCCCATGCACAAATCTGATCTCACACAAAAGATCTTGCATTATCGAAAATAATGGTTAAAGGGGCACCAAACCTGGTCACAATTCTGTCAAGAAACTCAACAACTAAAGATTTTGTGGCATCCTTCAATGCAACTGCCTCTGTCCATCTAGTGAAGTAGTTTGTAGTAGCTAAAATCCATTTGTGACTAGAACTAGAAGGAGGATTGATAGTGCCTATGCAATCCAATCCTTATTAAGAAAAAGGCTAGTCCACCTAAATGGGATAAAGAGGAAGAGCTACAAGTTTTTTCTTACCAGAAAAGAAAGCACATTTTTCACATTTCCTCACATACTTATGACAATCATGGAACAGGGACGGCCAGTAGTAACCAGCCCTCATGACCTTAATTACAATTGTCCTTGCTGAGAAGTAACCACCATTAGGACCATCATGAAGCCCTTTGATCATTCTTTCAACTTGGTCCATGTCAATGCATCTTAATATGGCTCCATTAAAATCTTTCCTGAAAAGGATGCCATCAACTATGACATAAGGAATTGACTGTAATCTATATTGTCTCCTTTTAGTTCTATCTAACCCTTGAGGATATCCATTTCCTAATAATAAATTCTTCATATCATCCATCCAATTCCTTGGGTCATCATTTCTTGTCTCTTGTTGCTCTATTAGTATCATAGCAACTTCTTCATCTGATTCCTGAGATGATATCATCTGTTTACACAACCCCTTCCCTCTTACCAACTTGGTGATCTAGATGTCAACATCATATTCCATTACTTTAGTAATCCAACCAGCTCTCTTCTCACTAATATCTTTAATCATAAGGAAATCCTTCACACTAGCATGGGGTACTAGAAAATAAATTTTATTATGAGATGGAAGGTGTCTAAATTTCTTTAAAGCTCTAATGACTACAAGGGCTTGCTTCTCTACATAGTTGTATTTGTCTTCATACTCTTTAAGCCCTTCACTAAAGAACACTACAGGCTGCTCTTCATCCTTATCATTTGTTTGAGTCAAGAGAGCAAAAATTCTTGACTCACCACAAAGGGTATAAAGGATAAAATCTTTTTCAAAATTTGGATTAATGAGAGTAGCGACTGAGGCTATGGCTACCTTAATCTCTTCAAAACTTTCCTTCCCTTCCTTGGTCCATGCAAAGGCCATACTTTTCTTGAGCATAGCTATAAGGGGTTTTACCATGGTAGCAAGATTAGGGATAAATCTTCTCACAAAATTTATCCTACCAAAGAAACTTTGCAACCCTTTCTTATGTTTAGGAAGAGGGAGAGAAAGTATTGCTTTTGTTCTTTCTAGATCAATGGTTAAACCATCCTTAGATACAATGTGTCCTAATCATTTTCTTTGATTGGTAGCAAAGACATATTTGCTTGGGTTAAGGGATATCCCAAACTCTCCACACCTTGAAAACACCTGTCTTAAATGATCAAAATGATATTCCACATTCTTTGAATACACTATGATATCATCAAGGTAAACTAATACAAACTTTTCAATCACATTTTTGAAGGCCATCTCCATTTCCTTCTAAAATGTAGCACCTGCATTGGTTAGCCCAAATGGCATCTTACAATAAGAATAGGTACCCCATTTGGTAGTGAATGCATTCTTGTACCTATTAGACTCTTTGACCAGCACCTAATTGTAGCTAAAAAATCCATCAAGAAATTGAAAACATCTTTGAACCACTGACCTTGGACAAAATCTGCTCCATGGAAGGGAGAGGATGGTGATCTTTAAGGGAAGCTTGGTTAAGGTCCCTAAAGTCCACACATAATCTAATTTCTCTATTCTTCTTCCTAATAGGGACGAGGTTTTCTACCCATGACGAGTGCTTGATGGGGAAAATTATATTGGCCTCAATCAATTTGGATAGCTCTTTTCTCATTAAGGGTTCAATTTTAGGATTCACTGGCCTCTATTTTTGTCTTACTAGTTTGACATTATCAATTAAATCTATGGTATGCTAAAACAACCTTGGGTCAAAACCCTTTAAATCATCATACATCTAGGCAAATACATCATTAAATTCTTGACATAGATGAATAAAACTCTCTTGCTCAATCTTAGAACATACCTTCCCCATGTTTAAAGATTTTCCATTAGCAATTGTGACTGGGGTGTGATCATCTTCGTCAGCAACTAAGTTCATGACTCGACCTCTCGCTTGGTCATCAAGATTGAAAACACTATCTACAGTAATGAGACCCTTAGGAAATTTGTTGGAACTAAGGTTAATGATTTGATCACCATACTGATCCTACAGTCTTAATTGGTTTCTACCTAAAATTTTTGTTTCATTCTATAAGAAGCTTACAATTTGTTCATCAGGTTCAAACACTTGCCAATGGATTTTGTTGTTAGGGATGGCATGCCTTACTACCATCCTAATTTTTTTCTTCTTCTTCTCCTCAAGATTCCCTGGCACATCATGAGACGCACCTATTTCTGTAAGCCTATCAACATGTCTATTTCCTTTTCTAGGGATGCTTTGAATATTAAATGCATTGAAACCCTCAAGCAGATCCCATACCCTATGTTTATAAGACTTGAGAAAACCGTTCTTGGTGATATTCTGATTTCTCACTTGATTAGCCACCAACTCACTATATCCATATACACTTAAGGCTTGAATTCCTCTTTTTTGAGCAAGTAGGAGACCCTGAATCAAGGATTCATACTCAACCACATTATTAGTGCAACTAAATTGGAGCCTAAAGGAGAAGTAGTACCTTACTTGTGTAGGAGAAACCAACATCACACCAGACCCTGATCCATTCTTATTCCTTGATCCATCAAAGCACATACTCCATATCCCCTCACCTCTTCTTTAGTCTCCACAAGATTGGGAACTAGAGCATCTTTCTCTAATATACAATATGTACTGAGGCCTGTCTGAAGGGTTTTTGACATAGGATCAAATTGATGTGCATCAGCCCATTCATGTAAGAGAAAATTAGGTATCTCTACTAGGGAAGTAGTAGGCTCATTCACTATGTCATTCTCGTCCATTTCTAGGATAGTGCAATTCATGTTGATGAGATTAGGGGTGTAGGGTTCAGTATGATGGAGGGCTAGAGGCTCTGCTCTAATCAAAGATTTGGCCCCATATCTTGTTCTTAGAAATATATATGACCAATCAGAAGATATGTAACCACCAATTTAGGCAGTGAAGTCTCTTGATAGACAGATGGCAAAATGTGGCTTCACTTTAGCGATGGATATATCTTGAGTTACAATACAACCAAGGCATGCATGTAGGGCCATTTCCACATTCCTAAGGATCCCTATAGTCTTGACAGTACTACCATCCAACTGTAATACATCCTTAACAATGGGCTCATATTTCATTTCCAAAGCATCAGCAACACACCTAGGCATCACTAAACTACTAGCCCCTAAATCAATCATGAAATTGTGGACTAGTTTATTCCCTATAATTAGAGAGACATAAAATGGAGGGGGTATAACCTTTTTACTTTTTTCTTCCTCCCTTGATGGTTGTACTAGGCCTGTGGCACTTTCCATGCTGGGTGGTTGATCCTTTGGTTCAATACTTTCCAATTCTTGCTACAATAACCTCCTTTGCATGGGTATAGTAGCAACAGCATCCCACATGGAAATATTCACATTTTTCTTCTTCATTTATTCTACCACACTAAATGGTGTAGTAGGTACTTTGGTAGAAACCTTGGGAGCTACATTTGTAGGAGGTTGAGATGGAACAAACTGAGGATCACATACATCTTTTTTGCCACTATTTTTCCTTTGCTACTAAAGGTTATTTGATTGATCATTTACTGCTTTCTCATGAGGTATTGCATTTGAAGTTGAGGCCTAATTAGGAAGAGGAGGGGTAGCATCTTCAATAGCTCTTCTTTTGCTCCTAGTGTTGTGAGCAATGGAATCCTGGTTTACATTACAATGTTCCTCCACCTGATGATTCATAAAGGAGAAATCACCTTGTCCTTGCATGTATGAGGCCTCTTTAAATTGGTCCTCTTGTATGATTGTCCTACTACAGGCTCTTGGATGGTCAAAGCCAAGTAATATTCAACCTTCTGACACATGCAACAAGCATAGGAGTAGTTACAGGAGGGATAAAAATCTTGATACTGGGCCATGTTGTTTTGAGGGACTATGGCCCTGCTTTGGTTTACATTTGAGGTTGAAGCATGGCTATTTTTCCTATTCTGATAAAAAGAATTGTTCCCATAATTATGATTTGGAGGCCTACCACTGCTTAGAGTTTGATGTTGCAATTGATGAGCCTTACTACCTTGAGCTTGCTATCTCTCTAAAGTCACCACCTTCTTGCTTACTTTTTGTATCGCAAAGAAGCCATCCTCCAGCTTCTTCTCTTGGCCTTGCAATATTTTATCTATGTTTAGCATCATAGATTGTATCATCTCCTTGATCTCATCTATTCCATTTGAAGATGTGGAAGCTTGAGGGACTAGAGCAAGGGATTTTGATGTGGAAGTTGTGGGAAGAGGAGCCATTTCTAGTTGGTGATTTGGAACATCAGGAAAGAAAGGCATAAGAGGCCTTGGATCTAGCTTACCTCCTTGTATTAGGATGTTTTCTAACTTTATTGCTATGTCATAAGCATCAGGCAAGGTATCTCCTCCCATAGTTTGGATTGTAGTGGCAATGTCACTATTAAAAGCTCTGAGGTAATGCAAGAAGGCATTACCAGGGGTAGGTTTTACTGAAGTAGGTATTCTATCCCATGTCTTTTGAAATCTATACTTAAAATTAGTCATACATTTTTGGGGGGATCTTTTTATAGTAGTCAATTATTCTAAAAGTGACAAATGGTCACTTTTGTCCTCAAAGTATTTGCACAGTCCTGCTCCTAATCCATCCCAATTTGTTATAGAACCATGAGTGAGCCAAACCTCTATACCATTGTAGTTCTTTTCCTTTCAAAGATGAGGCTAGAAGCCTAACTACAACATCATCCTCTGTCATACCATGGATATTACAAACATTTTCAACTTCTTGAATGTGTTCTGAGGGAGAGATAGAAGTTTCACTAGTAAATTCTGGTATACTTTTGAGTGTAGCTATTGGTATGTCATGTCTTTGAGCCAATAAAAGAGGACTTTCATCATTAAAGGTGGCAAAAGTATGGGCTCTAGGCTGTACCATATAGACTAGTGATCTATTGATATGTATTGATTGCAATCTAGGCTAAGATCTAACAGTAGGAGGAGTAGAGATAGATCTTGCAGGTGTATTTGTTGCTATTGCACTCCTAACTGGCAATAGAGATACTCTAGTCTTCTTTCTTCTAGGATTTGAAAATGAAATCTCTTGGTACTGAAATTTACCTCTAGAAGATGCCCTTGTTTCAGCTTTGGGCATGAGCTACTGCAACATTGGTTTGGAACCAGATGTTTTTGAAGCTTAGAGTCACCAAGTACTTGAAGAATGAGCCTCTTGAAGGCTTGAATATCAAAGCCAATACTATCTCCTCGGTATTAATCTTGAAATCTTCCTTTTGACACCAGTAGACTTGAAATCTTCTAAAAATAGTCCCATTGGCCATGCCAAAAACTGTTTTCACAAAAGTTTGCACCCACATCCAAAGTTTTTACCTTAGGACAACCTTGTGAAACATGGAAACAACCTCCAAGTTGTGGGACTTGAATTGTGAGGTTGAGTCTCTAGAGAAGGTTGGCTTCCTTTACTATCAGGGTGCACCTAACTACTCTTGGAGACAAAAAGGGAGAAGCAATGCATGAAAGAAAATCTATCTACTCTTACCTAAGGAGGTGATGCACCAAAATAGAGTGTTCAAACCAATCTCTACCCATACATGTACTATTGAACCATCATGACACAAAAAGATATACACATCCAGACTTTCTTTAATCTAACAATCACATACAGATTAGAAAACCCAAATGAATGACACAAGGAAAGAGAGGATTCACTTATATACCATTCATAGGCCAAAAGAGATAGAGTCATGCGAGATTGTAGATCTCTATAATACACCAATGAGAGGAAAATAGTTCTTGCACTTTACATCAATGGTTGGAGGAGATAAGGCAGAATGTCATAAAGTTCAGAGGCAAAGGGGATTTACACTGAAGTTGCAGAGCAATATCAAAGAAAACAAAGAAGAGTAAACCTTTTCAAAATATAAAAAATTTGCCTTTATAGCTCAGGCATAACTGAGATATTTTCCAACTAAAATTACTTTACAACCACTACCATTAAGCCCTACAGAGAACAATCATGTAGATCTAGGGCAAATCCAACCTTGGCATAGACCCAAGTACAATGAAATTTGATATTCTATTGAAACAGGGCCCTGAGAAGATAGAAACAGTGCCATTAAACTATCCTAGCTAGCTAGATGGATCAACTAGGGAAATGGGGTGTTTTCTTGCATTCACTAAGTTCAACATTCATCCAAGAGTGGTTGGCATTAATCACAAGGATCAGATCATGCAACAAAACTTAATTTCCCCTATTTCTAGCTAGTGAATCAATGAAGTTAGTAGGTCAACCTAACTTTGTCACTAGGATGAGCCACGTGGGCCAATGATTTTCTTTTTTTTTCCACTCTGTAGAATCTCCACATGGTTGACCATATCTTTTAACTAACTATGCCACCTCCTCAAAACCTGACTGCAATGTAAATGCCAGCCCCAACTATTAATGTTAATTATTAATACCTTGGCCAGGCCCGCTGGGACATGTGTTGTTTAGGTGCTTCCCCACAATGTTTAATCTTCATTCACTTCCATATTTTGAGCAAGTTTTGATCATCAATCTGCAAAAGATCAATGATCGAGAAAGATTCTCCATATACTGTGCTTGCCCTTCAAAATTCTGGCCCCATGAAATACTTTGATATCTGTCTAAGCCTGACCCGACCCCAACTGGCATCACCCTGTCATATAACTAGCACCACCTTGGTGACCCATTAAAAAAATAGATCCCATAGAGACATGCAGTAGCAAGGCACTTGCCTGCATTTCTTAACATCCCTGCATCTTTATAATGTAGGGAAGCATCGATCATCAATCTCATTACATCAGACAGTAGGTAAAAAAAACTAATATGATTGTATACCTTCAGCAAGATGGACCAATGAGTCACCTTCTTTGCATTCCAACTCACCTGACAACTACCATCGAGGATGAGCAGTCATCACCCTTTGAAAAAGATGAGCTCAAGATGTCACATCAATCGCATGTCGCAAGGGTGCATACCTGCATTACTTAAAGTCCTCACATCTCCATATTGCGAGAATGCACCAACCGTTGATCTCGGGGGATCTAACAATGATATATAACCTATACCTTCTAAATCTTTATGAATATCCACTATGACGTCATTCAGACACGCGTCACCAGGGCACTTGCCCGCATTGTCAAAAAGTCTGATGAAGCTTAGAATGCGAGAAAGCGAGTGCCAATAGAATTGCCAGCTAGACTAACCCTCTTCCCTTCTGTGGCCCACACAAAATGAAAGGACCCACTGATCCACATGTCACAAAGGGGTTTCCCTACATTATGTAAAAGTAGTGCATTTTCAAAATGTGAGAAAGCACCCATTGTAGATCTATGCAAGATCTGACGGTGAAAAAAGTGTAGGGCAGTGGAAACATATTTAGGAAATAAGAAAACACCATAAAGTTTTATCATTTTTTTTAAATATATTTCTAGGCCATTTAAATAATATAAAAGATGGGAAGTAGCCACTGGATGGGGTTAAGCATTCAAATTCAAATTTTTAGTGGGAGGCAAAAAATGGTAACAAAAACATGAATACATTTGTTATCTTTTGAAGGCAATTTTTGTATAGTTATATTTATTTGTTTTGTTATGTATGACATCATTTTGGGACCTAGCCAATTTTCTCAAATGTTTCCATCAATGCCAAAGGGTTATATTATTGGAAATATGGTCAAAAATATTTCTTGATGGTTTTCATTTATGAAAACATATATATAGCATTTCATTTATGCATTTAGAGAGAGAAAATTGTCTCTAAGTATTAAATAGTTTGTAGTAGTACAATGAATAGATCTTAATAGTACAGAAAATGCATAAAGAGTTAGCTTATGTATAGTTGAGGAAAGGCTTATGAAATTGTCATGATGATGTGTACCAGTGTGCATGTGTGTATAGTCTATATGGCACAAGTTACAATAAGTTTAACTGTGGTTGTATTTAATAGTGTAGAACAAAGTATAGTAAAAAATAGAGTTGTACAGCTTTAGGAATTGTTTTTATTTCAAAATAATTACTAATTCATGTTAAGCCAACTATGTGGATATTATTTTATATTATGTCAAATGTGTGAAGACATGGAAGCCAACTAAGCAACAATTTGTGAATGTGTAAGATATAAGTTAGCAAATGTGTGTAATGCATAGATATTGTGAAAGTTGCATGATTAGATGCAACATGCCAACTATTGTGAGAACCATCTAAGAGCTTTATGTGATGCAAAATCTAATTTAAAGATTAGAGAAAGTATGAGTTACAACAACTAGCCAGTATTTTTTTTATATCTATCTTGTGAAAGAAATGAATTGTATAATTGCATGTTAGGGTAGTGGGCTCTTCTTTCATACATTATAATTAATCTAAAAACTCCTAATATGGTTGAGGCTTCTAACAAGGACTCAAAACATACTTCATTGACTCCTAAGAGGGTCAATATCCTTAACCAGATCCTATTGTTTAGAGAATCATCTAGTGGGTATCATCCCCACAAGAGTTTTCCATTGGCTAGGGTTTCCCTAGTTAACAAATAATGGTTTTATGAGTTCTCTATGTGTATGGTTATATTTATTGTTCAAAATTGTTGGTTTACTTTCATATGCAAGTTATAAAGTAATTAACAATATTCAGTATGGGAAAAAGTTTGTAAAATAATGATTCACCCCTCACCCTTTCAATATTATCTATTTCTAATAGAAACTTCATAAGTTTTGATCATGCTTCAAAGTTATCTCTGTTCATCTTTAGAATCTCTCTTCTATAAGACATCATGATCTTTAGAGTAGGTACTTGGAACCTTCTTTGCAAGAAACAAGAAGCTTTGATACCAATTGTTGGAAATATAAGAGGAGTAACTGAGAGGGGAGGGGTGAATCATTTACCATAAAAATAAATCCTAGATCCCTTGGATGTTAGAATAAACATAAACTTCACTAAAAATAGTGATCCTTGGTAAACACATAGTCACTCGATTTACACTAGCAAATGTTGTAACTTGACAAACACTAAAATAAATCAACAACTGCTTAACATGAAAATCTTAAGATATTATCTATGATTAATCTTACTTAACTTAGTTGCATACACATAAAATAAATAGCATAAACACAAGTAACACCAAGATTTAATGTGGAAACCCAATTTGGGAAAAACCACCAATTGCAACTAGCTATTGATTTTCACTCTTCTGAAGTGAGCCATGTTAGGAGGCAACCCTATTAAAGGTTGCAAATTCATTGTTAGTTGTGACCTTGTTAGAGGATTTAATCACCTATTAGGAGTGGCCTTGGTAGAGGTCTTTAGACACTTCATAGAAATCCCACCTTGTTAGATGATTTACAAATAGTTGTTAAGCCAACTCTATTAAGAGATTTAGATCACTGCTACAATGGTTAGAGATTAACAATGAGATAACTTGATTTTTGATGCAACTAAATTACTGATTATAGATCCCAATTTTGGCTTGTATACTTGACCCTTTCTAATTGAATGTAACTTCATAGCTCCACAAGGATATTCTCCTTATCCTTCTAATTCGCTTCCTCTAAGCATCTTTTATTCTTCAATACTCTTCTACATAATAAATCCTCAACTTGACCTTATACCTATAACTTATGCATTGTCAAGTAGGCTTGAATACATCTTAAAATAATTAATATTCATTACCTCAGTCAACTAGAATCAACAAATAAATCTATTGAACTCAATATGCAAAAAAAAAAAAAAAAAAAATCTTCGTTAGCCAACCCTTTTTAGTAGACACTATCTTAGAAATGATTTTTCTATGTTAACCAAGTGAACTCAATTAACAATGCATCTTCAAAAAATTTCTTTGGTAACCGAGTAAGCTTAGTTAACACTGGTTCCATCCAACTTTTCCTTTATTGACTAAGTGACCTTGGATAACACTCATCTTCTTTGAACTTCCCTTTGGCACCCAAGTAAACTCAATATTCACCTACTTCTAAACTTGGAAAACTTTAAAATTCTTAGCTAACATAGGAAATTGTCTTCAATGCTTGAGTGAGCTCAACATACACTAACTATTAGAGATATGACATTTTTTGTAACATCCAAGACAATACATAATTAACCAATTGTATTCAAAACCACTATGTATAATCCATTAATCATTCTTGCTAACATGTGAAATAAGGGCAGTTTCACTTTCATATTCCTTGGTAGCAACATATACCATCTCAACTACTACCTTTTCTTCATCAATACTAGACTTGGTGTGCTTTTCTTCAGTAATCTAGCATGGTTTCTTCCATCTATCTTTGTAATTATTTGTCTTTGTGTACTTGTATTATTTCTTGTTATTTCTATCACTCTTTCTTATGTTAGGATACTTAGTAGAAAAATTACCAACCCCATTATACTTGAAATAGATTAGGCACATTGTATTTATCTTTACCTCTTGATAGTTTTCTTTCAAGAAATGCTTCAAGTTCATCCAAATCATCTTCATACTCCGGTTCACTATCTTCCTTTCTTTTCTTTTCTTTCTTGAAACTTGTAATGGTTAATAAAGATTCAAAATCATTTCCAATTATAACTATATTGTTGTCAAAATTTCTCAATTCAAATGTAGTCAACTGACCAACTGAACTATCATGTGTCAAAACATTACCAAGCATAGCTCTCACTTTTCAAATTATAGAAACATTGATGGCATAAACAAGAAAAATATTTCTAAGAACTTTAATTACAATTTTAGTGTCATAGACAACTTTTCCAATAGCTTTAATTAGACTCACAACTTCTTTAATTTTTTTTGAATATTGTGCAACATTCTCAAACTCTTTCATTCTCATTTCATCATACTTTCATCTCAAACTTTCAACTTTAGCTCTTTGTACATTTGGATCTCCATTGTATACAAGTGCCAATTTGTCTCATGTATATTTAGCATTGGCGCAATTTTTGATATTATCAAACTTGACATCATTAAGAAAAGATGCAATCTCAACCATGAAGCTATTGTGGTTACTCTTTTTAATTATTCTTTCTACTATCACAAGAGAAGGAGGTGCAACATGTTCATTGTCTAACTAGTGAGTAATATTATCTCTAATTCTATATAAATGTAACAACATTATATCTTGCCACAATGAGAAATTCGCCTTGTTCAACTTTGGTACCTCTCTCTTATACATCTTGTGATCTTTATCTCATGCTCCTTTAAACTTCTTTCTCCAAGAATCATTCTCCGATACCAATTATTAGATAACTAAGGGTCGATGGATCAATTATGTTCAATTATCCTCAAGTCCCTTCAAACACTTTTAGTAATAAAAAAATTCGTAAACATCATAAGAATTTACTTGGTGTTCTCATTCAACTTTACATTTAACTCACACAATTAATTTTCTCCAAACTTTTATCTCTATGTTCATTCATTGTTCCTATATTACAAAATGGCCATAATAAAATTTAGTTGTTACTAAAAATTGACCTAGTTATTATTGAGTTGCAATAAATTTAAAATAACATGAAAAACAACTTGCAACACAACAACATTAACACATTTGACACCAAGATTTTTAATGTGGAAAACTTGTAAAGGGAAAAACACTTGGGATCAACAACCCAAAATTTTCACTCTTCTAAAGTGAGCTTTACTAAAAGCCAACTTTGTTAAAGGTTTACATACACATTATTAATATGACCTTGTTAGAGGATTTAGACTAAAATATCATCTAGACCTTATCACTCCTTGATCCTATTTAAAGAGTAGCCTTCTCTAAAGGACTTATAAACACCACTAATTGATGCTACCATATAGGGTTTTATAAACTTTTTAAGTCCACTTAGTTAAGATATTTTTCTATTACAATGATTATAAACTAACAATACAAATGATTCATTAGGTATAGCACTACCTTACTTATTCAGATCTCATTTATGCTCAGTCTCTTTCTAATCTCTATCCTCTAATCTCTTTACTGGTTGATTCACACCTTTACTCTTTTAGTTTATTTTAAATATTCTTGTCTTCTTCCTTCACTTCTTGGCTTCTATTTTATTCTTCCATCTTCAAAAACTTTACACTTTTATCTTCTCCTTTGATCAACTTCAACATCCAACCAAAAACATTAGCAACCAAAAACTTGATTTGACTCCTTCTTAAATAAGAGTCTTTGGGCATCAAGATTCTTCCAATTATTGATTCTTAATCACACTTGTCAATCTTAATATAATTAATTTATTCATTTATAAAATAGAACTTTCATAGAATTTTGTTCTCATCCTTATCCTTCTTCCATCTCCACCATCAAATCTTCATTATATTTTTCCAATCATTAATCTTGTAACACGCTTGGACTCATGCCTTTGAACATCTCAAACATTCTTGATTTCTACCAAAAGTCATCATCAAATTCTATCTTTACATTCATTTTCTTCTTTTTTTTACTCAATGATCATAACATTTCACTCAGGTAATACATCACTTGGTCAATACTAAACTTACTTAGGCGATAATTTTCAACTTTACTTTGTGAATTATTCGTTGAATATTCTAGTCACTCAAAAATTATTGTCTTCCTTTTTTAACTATGTCAACTTGATGTATCTTGTGTAGCACATTACCTTACAATATTAGTATTATAAATAGATAATACTAAGAGGGAGGGGTGAATCAATATTCTATAATTTTTTTCCCACAATTGAATATTGTTAATTGCTTTATAACTTGCATCTGAAAGTAAACCAACATTGTTGAATAATAAATATAACCATGCACAAAGAGAACACATAACACCATTATTTTTTAAGTAGGTAAACCTTGGCCAAGGGAAAACCCTAGTCGTGGTGATACCCACAAAATGATCCACTAAACAAAAGAATCATGTTAAGGATATTGACCCTATTAGGAGTCTATGAAGTACATATAGTGTCTTGAGTCCTTGTTAAAGGAATAGGCACTAGTAGAAGCCTCAAACCTGTTAGGAGTTTCTTGAACCCTGTTAGGAGTTGGTGGATCAATTATAATGTATGCAAGAAGAGCCCACTTCCCTAACATGCAATTCTACAATTAAGTTCCTTCACAAGAATAGATATGCATACAATACTTTCTTACTATATTATCTTGTACTTTCTCTAACTAGACTTCAAATCTCACATCATATAAGCTCACACATCATATATGCTATCTTCATAATAGTTTGCATCAACATATATTTCTTGCACATCTCATACTCATAGCACTCTTATCTGTACAAGATAAGATCTTCATATATACATTGATGATTATAAAACTATGCTCTATCAGCCTTCTTGCTCTCACAAGCTTTCCAGTCAATATTTAAGATGTTAGATAACCAAGCAATAAGTAATTATTTTGTTACCAAAATTATTCCTTAAGATGTACAACTCAAAACTCTGATATGCTCAATTCTACTCTGATAAATACCCAAACTGGTATTCTAACTATAAGTTGTGTCATGTGATCCATACAAGATCACACACTAGAACACATCATCATGACATTTTCATAAATCTATCCTTAACTGCACATAAGATAATTTTAAGTGTTTCGCCTATACACATCACATTTATCCCTATACTGCTAAAACTTGTCTAACACTTAGACAATTTTCTAGTTCTAAATGCATAAATGAAATGTTGAATAGATGTTTCCATAAATGAAAACACTCTAAACATCTAACTAACCATATTACAAACAACCTTCCCCTTTGGCATTGATGGTGACATTTGGGAAAATTAGTGAAGTCCTAAAATGATGTCATATAAAACAAAAAGTAAATACAAAATAAATTACTTCAAAACATGACAATTTTATTCATGTCTTGATGTGTCATTACATTCCTTATCACTCCTTACAATGATACATAATTATACTCCCCCTTACATATACATACATATATAATTTTCCTTACATATATTTCTCCCCCATTTGACATCAATGACAAAAGATGTCAAAAATTATAGACAAAACTGTGTGACCTTTTACTAATCAACTTGATATTCTAAAAAAATATTATTGACATAGGAAAGGGGGGAACAACTAGGGCCAAAATCTCACCTAACTATCCAAACTACCCTACAAGAGTTAAGACAATAGAAGAAAACATAAGGAAAAATAAGAAAAAGAGGAGGAAAAGAGAAATGCTTTTATTCATTCATCAAAACATCTTCATACATGAATAGTTGTAAGGCCTTTCGGATTATGGCCAATTACAAATACATTCACATTCAAAGATCCAACTATAAATTCACACTTTTAGTTCTGCTCTACAATCTACTTCCCACAAACTTCTTCTTCCCAAACTTACCTAACTCTAAGCCTAAACACTCTATATATACTTTCCAAAATGGCCTACAAAAGATTCTAGAACATAGGAAGGCCACAAGTTAGCTCTTTACAAATATTAGCTACCTAACCAAAATTAAATGCAAGTAGAGTCAGCCCAAACTAGAACCAGACATAGACAACTCGACAAATGAAAATTGGCACTCGCCATCCACATGAGCTCAACATCAAACTAGCACTCAGCACCCAAAGGATCACTCAAGATCAATAGGAACTTGATACATAAATAAAATCACTCGGCAACCATAGTCACTTGGCAACCAAAGGATTCACTTGGCATCCAAAGGATTCACTCAACAACTAAAGGAACTCAGCAACAACTAAGAATGACTCGACATCCAAAGAATTCACTTAGCAACCAAATGAACTTGGCAACAACTAAGAATGAATTGGCATCCAAAGAGTTCACTCAACAACCAAAAGAACTCCACAACAACTAAGAACTCAGTTGTCACTGGCAGAAAGAGAAAAATTGCAAGATTGAAGGGAAACCTAGGATGCTCCTACATTAAACAACTGGGGTTGGAGAAAATGATTCTCCTAAATCATGCAAGTGTCACAACTTGAGTTGAATCCAACTCAAATTGAGAAATCTATGTAGCATCTTCAATAGGTCTATTCTTCCACTTCACCAAATTCTCATAGTAATATTTTCCTCTTGTGCTCTTACAAATTCTTTGACTGAACATTTGTTTAACTTCTTCAATCTATTTCTTAGGGTAACCATCAAGTACAACAACTTCATTATCTAACTTATGATACTTGTATAAATTAGCAACATTGGATATAGGAAATATATCCATGTCATCAAGTAACTCAACTTCATAAGCATTACCACTATCAAACTTCTTCAAGATCTTACAAGGTCCAAACTTCCTCATCTTTAGCTTACTATATGTTCCAACTGAGAATCTTCCTTTCTTCAAATGAATGATCACCTCATCACCAACTTCAAAATCATGATGCCTTCTAGACTTATCAAAATTCTCTTAATAATTTTGATTACTTTGTTCCAATCTCAACTTCACTTCCTTATGCAAAGACTTCATGAAATTAGCAAATGCTTCTACTATTGCACTTCTCTTGTCTTCACCAGCAACATCTCTCAAATCTGATATAAATCTAAGATGCATTCCAATAAAAATCTCAAAAGGTGTCTTCCTTATACTACTATTCACAAAATTATTATATGAAAATTAAGCTTGTGTCAATACCATCTTCCAATTACTTGGCTTATTCCCAACTAAACATCTTAACAAATTACCTTTAGTTTCTATTCACAGCCTCTATTTGTCCATCTATTTGTGGATAGAATGAAGAACTAAACTTTTATTTAGTACCCATCTTCTTCCACAAAGTCTTCCAGAAATAACCAACAAACTTAGTATCTCTATCATAAATAATGCTTCTTGGTAATCCATGCAATCTCACAATCTCTTTAAAGAAAAGTTCAACAACATGCTCAACATTTGATGTCTTCTTACATGGTATGAAATGAGCCATCTTAAAAATCTATCCGCTACAAAAAAATATGGAATTATACACGTTCACTTCCTTAGGCAATCCAAGAACAAAATCCATACTGATGTTAGTCCAAGGTTTCTTGAGAATAGTAATAGGTGTATACAAACCAGTGTTTTGACTTGCTCCTTTTGAAATTTGACAAACTCCACAACTCTTCACAAATTTTTGAACATCCTTATACATTTTTGGCCAATAATACTTCTCTTTCAAAAAACTCAATGTCTTATCAATTCCAAAATGTCCAACTAATCCACCACTATGATTTTCCTTAATCAAATTCAACCTCATAGAACTTCTCGGAATACACAATTGAATACCTTTGAACAACATACCCTCTTGAATGAAATACTCATCATACTTATGTGATCTATCAGATTTGGTGCTTTTCCCTCTCTCCATGCCTCAGAAAAATCAAGATCAGCATCATACAACTCTTTCATTTCATAAAAACCAAGAACTTCAACCTTCATTTTAGTCAACAAAGAACATCTTCTACTCAATGCATTAGCAACTCTATCAGTGACTCCATTCTTATGCTGAATAAAAAAAAGTGAAACTCTACAAATACTCAACCCACTTCATATGTCTTTGATTTAATTGATGTTGACTTCTCAAGTATTGTAAAGCTTTATGACCAGTATACAACACAAACTCCTCAGGAATCAAATAATGTCTCCCCTTCTTCAAAGCTTAAACAATAGCATAAAACTCTTGATCATACATAGAATACTTTCTTTTAGCATCATTCAACATTTCACTAAAGAAAGCAGCAGGCTTACCTTCTTAACTTAATATAGCTCCTATTGCATACCACTTACACCACATTCAACTTGAAATACTTTGTTGAAATTAGGAAAAGCCAATATAGGTAATTCAGAAACCTTTTGTTTCAAAGTCTCAAAACTCTTATCAACTCCATATGTCTACTTGACGTCATTTTTATCTCCCCTCATTTTCTTAGTCATAGCATTACAAAAAAAACTAAAATTCCTTTTGAACTTCCTATAAAAACTAGACAAACAATGAAATTATCTTACCTCACCCACATTTTCAAGTGTAGGCCATTCCAAAATTGATTTAACCTTCTCAAGATCCATCTTCAATCCATCAACTAAAATCACAAATTCCAAATACACAATCTTCTTTTGCATAAAAGAATAATTTTTCAGATTAATTAGCAACTTTTCCTCTTTCAACCTCTACAATACTTGTCTAATATGCTCAAGATGTTCTTTCTCAGTCTTATTGAATATCATAATATCATCCAAATTAATAATCACAAAATTACCCAAAAATCTCTTTAGAACTTCATTAATCAACCTCATGAAGGTACTAGGTGCATTAGTCAAACCAAAAGGAATAACAAACCATTCATACAAACCATCATTTGTCTTGAAAGTAGTCTTCTATTCATCACCTTCTTTGATTCTAATTTGATGATAGCCACTCTTCAAGTCAATCTTGGTAAAATGCTTTGCTCCACTCAAACAATCCATTATGTCATCCATCCTTGGCATAGGAAACTTATATTTTACTATGATCTTATTAATAGCTCTAAAATTTGTACACATTCTCCATTCTCCATTACTTTTAGGTGCTAATACAATACTTATAGCACATGGACTTAAGCTTTCTTTGATCAAACCTTTCTACAATAACTCATGCACTTGTCTATTAAGTTCTTCATTCTCTGTAGGCGTCAATCTGTATGGTGCTTTGTTCAAAAAACTAGCTCCACAAATCAAATCCATACACTGACTTATGCTTCTTACTAGACGTAAACCATTAAAAATATCATCAGCAACAATCCTTATACTCACTTAGCAATTCTATAATTTCTATTGATACTCGACAATCACTATCTGCTATCACTCAGTTATTACTATCTTTTACTACTCAGTCATTACTACCAACACTTGGTCCTCTAGGAACTATGGCAAAATAGACTTAATTCTTCTTCACTTCCTTTTCAAATTGCTTTCCATTAACCATGCAAACCTTTATTGTAGTAAAACTAACCTCATCTAGACTTTCAATCAAAGGAAACAATATTTTCTTCTTCCCATTCACCCAAAGAGTATATTGATTCAATCTTCCATCATGCATTGCATATCTATCATATTTCCAAGGTCTACCCAACAAAATATGACAACAATCCATAGGCATAATATCACACAAAATTTTATCAAACTAAAGTCCAATCTTGAACTTCACAAAGCATTTCTCACTTACCAATATCTTATGCTCATCTTTGATCCATGAAACATGATAAGTTTTGGGATGCTTCAGCCTCTGTAATTGCAACTTTGTAACTAGCTCTTATGATGCCAAATTTGTAAAACTTCCACTATCAATGATCACTTTTCAGCATTTCCTAGCCATCTTACATCTTGTCTTGAAAAGACTTCTCCTTAAAATAGGTTCTTCATCACTTTCCTTATTACATAAGCTTCTTCTCACCATTAGATTTTCTTCAGCTTTAGGTCCACGTGGTGAACCTTCATCATCTCCTTGAATCACAATATTTCTATTACCTTTCCCACTTTTTGAGGGTCTACATTCAAAAGATCTATGTCCCTCTTTACCACATCTAGAAACAGTTATCGTGAAATCCACCTCTAGAATAAGAATTACCTCTTTCTCAGTAAGAATTAGTACCTCCTCGATAAGAACTACTACTTTTCCATTTGGTCTTTCCTTTGTCATCATTATTCCATTTATATTTTCCTTTATCCTGCACAAAACCTTGAAATCTACCACCTTCACCATAAGATCTACCTCTGCCTCTCTAGAATCTACCACCTCTACCTCTTTTTCTTTATTCGTGTGTCTTTGCTAAGATCTCCTCAGCTTTCAAGGCATATTGATATGCTTCTTCAACACTTTCCAACTTCACAAAACTTATTTCATCTTGAATTCTAGATCTCAATCCATTTATGTACCTTGCAATTTTCTCAACATCATCATCCACATGTCGAGATTTGATGTCCAATCTATAGAATTCTTCAATATACTCTTTCACAGTCATGTCCTTTTGTTTCAAAATTTTGCATCTTTCTCAACAATGTAACTTGGTAATTAGTAGGAAGGAATTTGTTCTTTACGTTTCTCACCATCTTTGGCCAAGTTCTGATCTTCTCCTTTCCTCTCCTTTGTCTATCAGTTTGCAAGTGCTCCCACCATAGTGATGCATGACCTTTCAACCTAGTGACCACAATATTCACCTTTCTATTATTAGGAATGTTTTCATGCTCAAAGAACTCCATATTAGAGATCTAATCCAAGATAGCATTGGTATCCAATTTTTCATCATAAGGAACAACTTCTATAACAAGCTTTGAATTTTCCTTAGACAACACTTGCAACAATATTTCCTCATCTTGATCTTCTTTAGGTTTTGGATTATGGTTTGGTGCTACTACTTCATCATCACTTACATCATCAAGATGTACTCCTGTCCTCTAGGCTATCTCCATAGCATCTAATATAGCATCATTAGAATTTCTTCTACCATGAACCATCATTACAAATTAGGTTCTTGTGAGATTGTAACCCTCTGAAAGTTATAGGTCAAATCCACAAATTTGCCACCTTAAAACCAAATCCAAATTAGGGTTCTACATGATCCAATCTCCACAAGGACAAACCTCAAGCTCTGATACCAACTAGCATAGGCAAGCGGGAATAACTAGGGCCAAAGGCTCACCTAGCTATCTAAACCACCTTGCAAGAGTTAACACAATGGAAGAAAACACAAGGAATAGCAAGAAATGGAGGAAGAGAGAAATGCTTTTATTCATTCATCACAACATCTTTATACATGCCCAGGTATAAGGCCTTCTAGGTTATGGCCAATTACAAATAAATTCACATTCAAAGATCCAACTATGAATTTGCACTTTCAGTTCTGCTCTACAATCTACTTCCCACAAACTTCTTCTTCACAAAACTTACCTAACTCTAAGCCTAAACACTCTATATAGACTTTCCAAAATGGCTTACAAAAGATTCTAGAACATAGAAAGGCCACTAGTTGGCTCTTTACAAATATTAGCTACCTAATAGAAATTAAATGCAAGTAGAGTTGACCCAAACTAGAACCAAACACAGACAAATCAACATATGAAAATTGACACTCAACATCCACACGAGCTTGGCATCAAACTGGCATTCGACACCCAAAGGATCACTCAGCATCAACATAAACTTGGCACCTAAAGAAATTCACTCAACAACCATAGTCACTTGGCAACCAAAGGATTCACTCGGCATCCAAAGAATTCACTCAACAACCAAAAGAACTAAGTAACAACTAAGAATGACTCGACATTCAAAGAATTCACTTGGAAACCAAAGGAACTTAGAAACAACTAAGAATGACATGGCATCCAAAGAGTTCACTTGGCAACCAAAGGAACTTGATAGCAACTAAGAGCTCGGTAGTCACTAGCAAAAAGAGAAAAAGTGTAGGATTGAAGGGATACCCAAGATGCTCCTACATCAATTATGGAAAAACAACTTTTAGTCTCTCCACTTCTTTCTTCTAGTTCTCCTTAATTGTGTCAAAGATAATGATGAGTATGTAAAGAGCATAGGATGCCACTTTTACCATGCTCAAGTTAGTATATGAAAATTTGTCATAGGCAGGCTTAGCTGCAAGACACTCCTCCAGCTACCTCTGCAAAATGCTAATTTTTGATAACAAATTTTTTTCTAAGAGTAGAGAACCTTCTAATTACCTTCTCCTTATCAGTCTCCATTCCTCTAATTTCATTGTGAACCTTCTTTGCTTTAGTTCCAAAATCTTCAATGTTGGCCTCTGGTAGCTGCAATCTAGTAGTGAGTGTATGTACCTCACTCATTTTACCCTTGATCTAATTCAAAAAATTTGATAGGTAATTTTATGATAGTGTGAATGTCCATAAAACTTATTACCTTCATCAATATACTTTCTCAATTCCTTGATGCATACATCTAATGAATTTATGTCATTTCTCACAATTGTGCATACTGTATCAAATAGTGATGCATCATCTTGGCTTGTGCTTATACTAAAGCTATTTTAGACAAGGATGTGAATTCTTCATCAAAAGACTTCACCAATTCTTTTTCCTTTGACTATAATTTCGGATTAGTAATAGTTGTACTAACTATCTTTTGCATTCTCTCCAAGACTTCAACTAATGTGATCTCCAACAACTTAACTAATTTATTCTTTTGAAATAGTTTTCTTGAAGAGCTCATTAACCCTTTCTAATCATTATCATCAGATATTTTTTCAATAGTTTTGTTGTTGATGTTGGGTTAGCTATTGGTACTGCAGTAGGTACAACTATTGGAGCTATATAAGGTATGTCACCTTCATGTTGAAATACTACCTTCCCAAGTTCTGTCTCCACATGTTTTAGGTTAGTAAAGAATATTGACTCTTGCATCACAATCTTCCATCTTTTCTTTAATTTAGAGTTTTCTTCTACTTTCTTCCTTTCCTCTTCCTTTTCTCTTCTTTCCTCTTCTCTTCTTCTCTCTATTTCTTTTATGCATCTTTTCTTTCTTCTTCTCTTTTCTTCTTTGCTTCTTTCTTCCTTTCTTCTTCTTCCTTCTCCTCTTATTTTGTCTTATCTTCTTTTCTCTTTACCTCTTATTTCCTCTTCTCTTCTTCTATTTGTTTCTTCCTTTCATCTTCCTCATCTTCTTTAGCAAAGCTAGTACAGTCAATGATATTGCCAAAAAAAGTTGTTCCATAACCTACAAAAGGTTTCTCCTTCGCATCTATTGGTATGTATGTACTATCCACTTGCATGGATTCGGTACCCATAACTATGTGAGGAGGTGAGTATGCTTGTTGTATCTCCTCAACATATTGTTCACTATTATATGGTGTACTATCTTTTACATACACTAGGCTTGGTGATTTCAACGGTGCACTCTTTGTAGGCATAGAAGTCATATATTTAACTATGGCTTGTTGTATTTCCTTCTTAAAATCTTCATAATTTCCTCCCATTAGAAGAATTTTCTTCTTTTTTTCCTTAGCAAAGGTTCAATACCTTCCAAAATTCTATTCATATCTTCTTTTGTGTTAACTTCACACAATTTATTTATCATGTTCTCTCTCAACTTAGTGTCTTCTTCTACCACTCTTTTCTTCTTTCTTAATAACCTTTTATAGAGATTTTTTGGGATATTTCCTTGCATGCTATCAAATCTTGTGTTCCTTAATATCATATTCCTCACTATGGTATTCTATAATTATCTTCTATCTATATTATTATACAAGCTATAATATTTATACAATTGTACAAAATTGTCATTATTAATTATCTTCATGTTTAGATTTTCTACCTTTGGTTTCAATGTCTTCTTGCCTACTAGTGTTCTTCCTTCTTGAGCTACTTGCCCAACTGGCCTTTCAATTTCATCCTTTGATTCCTTTGAATCACTAATTTTTAATTTTTTTCTCCTTTTCCTAGGTCCACTAGTAGTTTCCTTGACCCTTTTCTTGGTAGATGGTGTAGGTTCTTGTTTTACTTTCACCAATCTCTCAAACTTCCTCTACACAATAGGTGTGATATCCTTTGATTTATTCTTAGGTAGTTGTATTGTAACTAGTTTCTCTTACACAACTACTACACAGGGTTCCTATGTACTAGGTTTTGCAATTGTAACACCTTTAGATGGTGTTGAAACAACAATTGGTGTTGTTGGTATCACCTAAATCTATCCATTGGATTTCATTTCCAATGTAATACCTTTGATCTCATTAAACTCCTCTTGAGTCATGCCTAATTACTTGAGAATGGAGTCCATCTTCTTCTCCACATTTTTCTTAATTTCCTTTCTATGAAGTTTTAATTGTACTTCCCTTTACTTTTCTTCATATGTACCCCATCTAGGGCATTTAGTATCTTTTTTTGACTAGAGTATGATTTGTGCATATCCTTTTACGAGTTTTGCACTCATCTCATATTGCATGGGTTCAATGAATTCCACCCTAGGTTCAACTACTTACATATAGGTATTGTCAGTTTCCACCATGAAACATAACTCATCTTTAAACTTTTCCACCATGGAGGGAGGGATTTGGTACCTTTACTTCATTTCAACCTGAAATTTGTTCATCATACTATCAATGTCACTATCTTTGATATTCTCCAATCTAGCCCTATAACATTGTGTTACCATCTTAATAGAACATCCATAACTTTCCCAACTATTCATACTACGGAACTATTTGGTTGTATAGAAAAATAGATGTGTCAACAAAGACTCAAATCTAAAAATTGCATTCTTGGTCTTGTTTGTCTTTGCAATGTTGTCCAATAACTGAGTTCTAACTATCTCACATAAGTTTACTTCTCTTCTCTCAACTACCATTACATAGGTTGTATGTATAAATGCTGTTAGTATTGAGTTAACCCTTGAACTATGGTTAAACTTGTATCCTAAAATTTTACTTAACACCTTGACTCCTTTGTCCTAGATCATGTCCACCTTCATATTTCTTCCATCAAATCTAGTATGCAATTTTGTCTCAACTAAATTCCTTACATTTTTTTCATTTACTAGGTTCCATCCCACATTACTCAAACCTATAACCTTTTGAATTAGGTCATTATCAATTGCAAAAAACATCTCATCATGAACTCTATTCAGAATTATTCTAGTCCACTCATGATTGTCAAACTCTATATAGAACATATACTTAACCAAGCTTAGCTTGGTTAAGTGTATGTACTCATATTTCAGGGTTAGGTCATTATTATACATGAATCCTAAGTCCTTTTACATGTCCTCACCTCAAATTCTTTCAATCTTACAATGAATATAACTTCAAACATCTTCTACATGAAGCACATGCAATGGGATTTGAGAAAACTCTTGTAATGGATCATCCACTAATGAAAAAAATGGGTGTTTCTTTAACTTATACCTCGACCTATGACTAACATCACACACTATCTAACTTGCCATAATTCTTAACTATATACACTAGAAATTAAACTCAAGCTTCATAAAATACCTTAAAATATCATGTTTAGGGCTTTTGCAACTTCACACTTCAAACACTTTTCTTCATGCTTCAAATCATTATCAAATCACTCTCAAATGACTCTAAACTCTTTTTATAATCAAATGGTACTCACAATCTCGTTCATAATATTTAAATCACTTTGAACCAAACTCTACATTAAATGCTCATCTACCAAAAATTCAAATATTGTCATTATTCACCAGTAAAAATAAAATTGTCTTACAACCTCCTATGATCATATCTAAGCTTGCACACTTAGCCATAGCTTCTTCTCTATATCTTCTAGCTGATGTTAATTTTACAACTTCTAATTTTCTCTCTAACATTAGTTTTGATGCTTTGTCTTTGCTCAAACTACTTAATTTGAATAGGATGAGTCACAAACAATTTCTGACTTCAATTTCCCTTCAAGCGCATCAAAATATTGTTCTTTAAAAACCATATAAGAACTCTCTAGATTACAAGCTTTCACAAATGCTTATTTGAATTCATCAACATGTTCTTTGATTGATTCCTTTTGACTATTGTCACTACCATTATCATTCCTTCTATCATTTCTATAATTTTTTCTTCTATGATAGGATTCCTATTTAAGTTCCTTCTATCCATCCTGCAAAATCTTGCTATTTGTCCAAATTTATTGCATAACTATCATACAAGTCCATTCCTTCTCTAATTGGTTCCATTCTAACTATCAAGTACTCTACAATTTTTTACAATATATCTAGGATTGTTACACTTGTAACATACAATTTGTTTCTTTTCACCATCATTGGATCTACTCTAGTACCTTCCTCTTTCATTACCTATAGGGTTAGCATTCCTAAACATTCTACTATTCCCATTATTACCATCAAATTTATGTTTCTTACATATTACTACTTTATGTCCATAATCATGAAAATTATAACAATAAAAATTAGTAATAAGTTTAAAAGACTTACCTATGCAATCTCTCTTCATATGTCCAACTTTATTACATAAGAAACATCTTCCTCTAAATTCATTTCTAACATACTTGGGTGATTCAACTTACTTAGGTGATTCTAACATACTTGGGTGATTCAACTTGCTCTTTTATCTTAGGTTCATCAGGTTTCTTAGACAAATCAACTAGTTTAACTCCTTTAGATGAATCAATTTTATTCTAATTAGTTTCTTTAAAGGTTTCTATAACTAGATCTGGTTCTTTCCTAATTTCAACATTCTTGGTTGGCTTCTCAATAAGATATCCAAGACCTATCTTTTCATAAGAGGGTCTCTGGAAAAATATTGGCTCACCAATTTTCTCACTACTTATATAAAGTTTCTCTAATTGCTATTTAGCTTGTGTCAACTCTCCTTTCACAATAAAGTTTTACTTTTCCAACTTAGCATGTTTTATCTTGATAGAATCTAATTTAGATGTTACTTGACTCAACTGGGATCTAGGGTCTGAATTCTCAAATTTCATATCAAGTTCATTCTTACTATCATTTTTCTTAAGGTTGAACTTCATTTCAACAATTTTCAACTCATGTTTCAAGATCTCATTTTCTTTCTTCAGATTAACTACTTCATCATTGTCACTAGTCTTCACAATTGATTCCTTACCAGATTTTAGATCATCAAACTTGTCTTTCAATTTGCCAATGTAAACTTTTTCATCTTCATACCTATCTTTTAGGTTATCACTTTCTTCTGTAAGAAGGCCAATCTACTCAAGATCTTCTTCAAGATTTATCTTTAACTATTCCATATCCATCGAGATCTTACTCAAATTGTTAAGCCTCTTTAAACTAACTAGACTTTGATACCAATTGTTATAAATATATAATATTGAGAGGGGGGTAAATTAGTATTCCACAAACTTGTTCCCATAACTGAATATTGGTATTACTTTATAACTTGCTTATGAAAGTAAACAAACAATGCTCAATAGTAAATATAACCATGCACAAAGAGAACTCAACACCATTATTTTTTAAGCAGAGAGACCCTAGCCAAGGGAAAACCTCAGTGGGGATGATACCCACAAGGTGATCCACTGAAAAAAAAGAATCATGTTAAGGATATTGACCTTGTTAGAAGTCTATGAAGTACATATAGTGTCTCGAGTCCTTGTTAGAGGACTAGGCCCTATTAGAAGCCTCATCCCTATTATGAGTTGCTTCAACCTTATTACGAAATGGTGGATCAATTACAATGTATAAGAGAAGAGCCCACTGCCCTAAAATAAAATTATACAATTAAGTTCCTTCACAAGAATAGATATGCATACAATACTTTCTTACTGATGTATCTCACACTTTCTCTAATTGCACTTTGGATCTTGCACATCATATATATGATCTTCCCAATAGTTTGCATCAACATATATTTCTTGCACATTGCATACTCATAGCACTCTTATCTACATAAGATAAGATCTTCATATATACCTTGATGATTATAAAAATATGCTACGTTGTCCTTCCTTCTCTCACAAGCTTGTCCAATTATAATTTAGGATATCGGCTAAACATGCCTACATAATTATTTTGTTACAAAAATAATTGCTTAGGTTGTACAACTCAAAACTCTGATATTCTCTATTCAACTCTATTAAATACCCAAACTAGTATTTTAATTGTAACTTATGTCATATAGTCCATACAAGTCTGCACACTAGAACACATCATCATGACATTGTCATAAAGCTATCCTCAATTGTGCATAAGCTAATTCAAAGTGTGTCATCTATACACATCACATCTATCTCTATACTATTGCAAACTATCTAACACTTAGACAATTTTCCAACTCTAAATGCATAAATGAAAGGTTGAATACATGTTTCCATAAATGACAACAGTCTAAAAATCTAATTGACCATATTGCCAACAATTACATGATTGTAAAATAATCAGACAAAAATCACATTATCATTGACCAACTCATTCAAGTACCCCACTAAATACCATACTTATTAACCCTATCTACAACATACTTTCTTCAATTCCTCTTCATCAATCAAATCATATGGAAATCTATTGAATTGGCATAATGTCTAGCCAAAAAAGACTTGACATTAATGACAATATAGCTAGCATGACTATTTTGGATACATTCATATCATTATAAATTATATTATTAGTTGAGGCTAACAATAATGTCATCCACAAATATGATAACAATTGGAAAACTTCCATCATTCTTTCTAAGGTGCATATTACTATTAGTGTCTCCTTTTATGAATCCCAAATTCAAGTGTTTGTCCAATCTTGCATAGCATGCTCTAGGTGCTTTTTTTAGTCCATACAATGTCTTTTTCAATCTCCAAACAATGCCCTCTTTTTTTTAATACAATTGATCAATTGTTTGTTGTTTTTGATGTTACACAAATGTCATATCAATTATTAGATAGAGTCTACCAAGCTTAGTTGGGCAGCAAAGAAAATTATAGAGTCTACTGAGCTCAATTGTTCAGCAAAGTAAATTCCAGAGTCTACCAAGCTCACTCAGGAATCAAAGGTTTCTATGGCAGAAGTCAATTTCTACCGAGCTCACAAGGTCAGTGAAGGAAATCCAATGTTTACCAAGTTCACTTGGTCTCCAAAGGATTTTTTAGAGTTTGCAGTGTTTACCAAGCTTCAGTTGGTTAACACTAGAAATCATTTCTAGAGTAGTGTTTTTTGAGCTGGGTTGGCCAATGAAGGATTTCATTTTTTTGGTAAATAAAGATTAATTATTTCATGTAATGTTTGTAGCTGACTGATGTAATAATTATTGGTAATAATAACTTGTAAATAAGCTGACTTGATAGTTTGTATGGTATAAATAATAGGTCAAGTTGTGAATTCTAAATTGTAATGAATGAGTGAGCATGCAAGTGAGTTGATTGTGTGAAGAGGAACGTGTGAGTGGATTTTGAAGAAGGATTAGATATCCTTGAGGAGTAGAAAAGTTGTATTCAATCAGAGAGGATCTAGTGAAGAAAAACATAGATCTGTATTAGAAAAGTTCAGTTGCATCTCATTCAGGTCACATTACTATTACTTTCTCACCATTGTAGCAGTAATTCCTAAATCTCTTAATAGAGTTGGTCTAATAGCCATTTTGTAAATCTTCTAACAAGGTGATAGTTCTATTGAATTGTTCTAAAGTCCTCTAGCAAGGCCACTCCTAGTAGGGTGATTAAATCCTCTAACAAGGTCAAACCTAACAGTGTATTTTGTAACCTTTAACAAGGTTGGCTCCTAACAAGGCTCACTTCAGAAGAGTGAAAATCAATAGCTAGTTACTTGGTGGTTTTTCCCATATTGGGTTTCCACGTTAAATCTGGTGTCTCTTGTGTTCATGTTATTTCTTTTATGCATGCATGTTAAATATCTATGATTGCTTAAAGATCAATAATAAGTCAACATACTATACTTCTACTGAGTTATAACATTTTTTTGTGTGGCTACCGAGTGACAGAAGTAACGAGTTTTATAAGACATCTAAGGGATCTGTGGATTTGTTTTTGTGGTAACTAATTCACCCCCCCTCTCAGTTACTCGATCTATATTTCCAAAAATTGGTATCAAATCTTTTGGTGCTTGCAAGAAGGATTTCAAGGATCTAAGCTAAAGATTAGGATGTCTTACGAGAGGGAAATTCCAAGGCTCAACAGGGATAACTTTTCAGCATGACAAGGTCTCATGAGACTCCATCTGGCTTCCATTGGAGATTTGGCATTGAAATATATTGATAAAGAATATACAACTCATGTTGGTACACTATCAGTCAATGACATTGCTAAGAAGAAGACTTATAACACCATGATGATAGATATTGCATCTACCCTAAGCTATGAAGAATTTGATGATATCAAGGACTACAAAACTGCCTTTGAAATGTGGAACAAGATGAAGGATATCTATGGAGGTGATGATAATGTGAGAAGAGCCAAAGTAGAAAGTCTTAGAGGAAAATTTGATTAGATGAGGATGAGAGAGGAAGAAAAAATTGCCAAATATGTTGAAAGAATCAAAGTAGTCATCAGTGCAATCAAGGCTTCTAGAGGAGATATCGAGGAGGAAATAGTTGTAAGTAAAGTTCTTAGAACATTACTTCCCATTTAAGCAATTAGAGTTTCTACAATTCAAGAAAGAAGATGTGACGCAACTCATAAGATAAATTTAGAGGCCATAGTAGGAAGATTGACTACATTTGAGCTAGATAACTATGACAACTATGTTCTAGCTTCCAAGAATATTGATTCAGCATTTGAAGCCAAGTTTTCACTCAAAGAGAAGGGCAAGAAGATAAAGGACTCTCAGTCAAAAAGTGAAGAAGAATCATAATATAGTTCTGACAATGATCTTGAGGTGGTTGAAGCTTTGCTTGCAAGGAAATATTCTAGAAGCAAAGGGAAATAAAAAGGTAAGGTTCCTCTGATCTAGTTTTCATGTGAGAAAATTGGTCATATTGCTACTAAGTGCCCAAACAAGCAAAACAAGGATGATAATAAAGGTCACAAGTGCAATGGCAAGAAAGATTTCAAATCATTCAAGGACAAAGGTAAGAAAACATGTTTCATGGCTAAGGATTCTAATGATTCTGATGATGGTGAAGATGAAATTGTTTACATTGATATGAAAGATGAATCTAGTAATGATGAGGCAAATAAGATGGTACTTATCTCTCATGTGAGAAAAAATTATACATGGATCATAGACAGTGGTTGTTCTCATCATATGATTGGTGACAAAACAAATTGTGAATATTTTGAAGACTATGATGGTGGTAGTGTGAGGTTTGGTAATAATGAACCTTGTTGCACAATAAGAAGAGGAAGAATCTCATTGACCAAAGAGCTTGTATGTGATAATGCCTACTGGGTTGAAGGACTAAAACACAATCTATTGAGTGTGGTGTTAGCTAATCAATATTGGATTCAAGGTGGAATTCGTGCATGGAAAAGCAAGATTTTTGGATGACAAATGAAAGCTAATTGGATCTGGCATACAAACAAAAGGTAACTTGTTCTATCGTGAACTTGGTGAATGTTCATGTTTTATTGCTCAAGTTGAAGAAAGTTGGTTATGGAACAGAATATTATGTCATGTAAATTTTGATAATTTGGTGAAAATAAGAAAATTCAAAAAAGTAAGAGGCATTCCTAGTATAAAGAAACCTGATGTTGGTCTATGCAAGAATTTTTAGATTGGTAAGATGGGAAAGACTATCTTTAAAAGTAAGAACTATCAATCTAAAGAAATTTTGGAAATTTTGCATACTGATTTGTGTGGAGCTATTGTAATTGAGAGCTATACTGGAGAAAAGTTCTTCATTCTTTTTGTTGATGACTACTCTAGAATGATGATTTTCATGTATTTGAGAGAGAAGCCAGAAGCATTTGAGAAGTTCAAATGGTATTTAGCCAGAGTAGAAAAGGAAATAGGAAAAAGACTAAAATGTTTGAGGTCAAAAAAAGGTGATGAATTCATCTCCCATGAATCCAACAAATTTTTCATTGAAAGAGGAATCAAAAGACAAGTATCAACCCTTGGAACTCCTGAGAAAAATAAAATAGCTGAAAGGAGGAACATATCTATCATGGACTGTGCGAGAACTCTAATGATTAAAAAGAACATTGCTATCAAATATTGGAAGGAAGCTATCAGCACTACAATTCATACCTTGAACCAAGTACAATTGAAGAAGGACTCATTCAAAACCCCCTATGAGTTACGGTATGGCTATAAACCCAACATAAGTCACCTAAAAGTATTTGGACGAAAATGTTATATTTTGAAAGAATCTAGAAAAGGTAAATTTGATGTGAAGGGTGATGAAGGCATATTTTTGGGATATTCTTACAAGAGTAAGGTATATAGATGTTTGAATTTGTCTACTCACAAAGTCATAGAAAGTGCACATGTGAAAGTTGATGAGTTTGCAAAAAGGACTAAAGTAGAAAGCAAAAAGGAATTAGAAGATTATAGAAGACTTGTTTTCATTGAACTTGATACAATGCTAGATACATCTATCAATCAAAAATCTTCCTCTCCTGATTCTTTAGTCACCGAGTTGCAGGAACCTAAGTCACATTCAAATGCTACCGAGCCAATGCCTACCAAGCCAAAATAGCTAGAACCTAAAGTTGAAGTGCAAGAGAATGACAATGCAACTCATTTAAAAGGCAAGGAACCTATATTGGCCAAGTATGTCAAGAGACGTCATGCACCAGATCAGATTATTGGAGACAAATTTGAAAGTATTATGACAAGAAGTAAGCTAAAAGGTACTTGTTTACTTGTTGATTTTGAACCTAGAAATTTCAAAGATGTATTAGAAAATAAAAATTGGATTGAGGCTATGAACGAAGAGATAGAGAAAATTGAGAAGAACAAAACATGGACTCTTGTACCCAAGCCTAAAGATAAAAATGTGATTGGAACTAAGTGGGTATTCCAAAATAAGTTGAATGAAGATGGTAAGGTATCAAGAAATAAAGCTAGATTGGTGTTAGGATAAAACCATGGACAGAAATAAAAACTAAATGCAAATATAACCAATAATAGAAAATAATAGATCACATAGAAATGAACACAAGGCACCAATATTTAACATGGTTCACCCAATCCCTGGGCTACATCCACCAAACAACAAGTCCAATATTATTACAATCCAGTGATTACAACCTGATTAGAATCCATAATCCCTTATAGCTCAATACCACTGCAAGAAGCAATTTCGCATCACAACATAATGAAAATACCCAAACCTAAACCCTTTTATACAAGTATTAAACCGCTTTAGGCCTATAACATGTCGACCATAAATTAGACATAACTTTAGTGGCAAATCTATGAATAGTACCAAAAAAAATTCGAACCCCACAAAATTATGGATTATGTATAGTACTTTCTTGATCAGTCACCACAATCTAACAATTTGACATAGGCAAGAAGGATGAATAACTAAGGCCAAGGGCTCAACCAGCTATCCAAACCACCCTGCAAGAGTTAACACAATAGAAGCAAATGCAAATGGACAGCAACCAAAGGATGAGAAGAGGAAAATAGTTCTATTGATTCATCAAAATATCTTCATACATGCCTAGCTGTGAGACCTTCTGGGTTACGACCAATTTAATACATTTAGTTACAAAGATCTAACAACAAATTTGTACTTTCAGTTCTGCTCCCAAAAACTTCTTCCCCTTCTTAAAACTTTCTTAGCTCTAAGCCTAAACTCTCTATTTATACTTGCCAAAATGGCTTACAGAACATTCTAGAACATTACATAAGAGGAGGGTTGACCCAAAAATAGTCAAGACTCATCCCAAGAAAAGATCTTCAATTAAATGTTGCAAATGAAATAATTCCCGCAAGTCAGCTCACAAAAATCATGTCCAAATACTGGCACTCAGCATACACTGGGTAACTCAGCACCTGAAGGAATGTTACAGTAACTCAGCACCTAAAGAGTGCTACAGTAACTCAACACCTGAAGAGTGCTACAGTAACTCAGCACTTGAAGAGTATGATAGGAACTCGGGACCTAAAGAGTGTGATAAGAACTTGGCACCTAAAGAGTGAGATAGGAACTCAACACCTAAAGAGTGCTATAGGAACTTGGCACCTAAAGAGTGCGATAGGAACTCAACACCTGAAGAGTGTTATAGTAACTCGGCACATGAAGAGTGCTATAGTAACTTAGCACCTAAAGAGTGCTACAAAAACTCAACACCTGAAGAGTGCTATAGTAACTCGGCACCAACTACAAAATGAGCAAAAATGAGTAGGATAACAAGGAAACCTAGGATGCTCCTGAATCAGAGACAACTGAGGTTGGAAGAAATGATTCTCTTGAATCATTGAGATGTCCTAACCTGAGCTGAATCCAACTCAAATTGAGAAATCCATGAAGCATCTTCGATAGATCTGTTCTTCCACTTCACCAAATATTTGTAGTAATCTTTTCCTCTTGTACTCTTTCCAACTCTCTGATCCAATATCTATTCAACTTCCTCAATCTATTTCTTAAGATAATCATCTGGTATAACAACCTCATCCTTTGACTCATGATAATTATACAAATCAGCAATATTAAATATAGGAGATATATCCATGTCATCAGATAACTCAACTTCATAAGCATTACCATAGTCAAACTTCTTCATGATCTTACAAGGTCCAAATTTCTTCATCTTCAGCTTGCTATATGTTCCAACTGGGAATCTTCCTTTCTTTAGATGAACCATCACCTCATCACCAACTTGAAAATCATGGTGTCTTCTAGACTGATCAAAATTCTCCTTATACTTTTGATTACTTTGTTCCAACCTCAACTTCACTTCTTTATGCAAGGACTCCATAAAGTCAGCAAATTCTTCTCCTACTGTGCTTTTCTTTTCTTCACCAACAACATCTCTCAAATTTGATATACCTCTAGGATGCATTCTAGTAACGATCTCAAAAGGTGTCTTCCCCATACTCCCATTCACAGAATTTTTATATGCAAATTCAGCTTGTGCCAATACCATCTCCCAATTGCTCGATTTATTCCCAACTAAACATCTCAGCAAATTACCCAAGCTTCTATTCACAACCTCTATTTTTCCATCTATATGTGGATGGAATGTAGAACTAAACTTCAATTTAGTACCCATCTTCTTCCACAAAGTCTTCCAAAAATAACCAACAAACTTATTGTCTCTATCTGAAATAATGCTTCTTGGTAATCCATGCAATCTCACAATCTCTTTAAAGAAAAGTTTAGCAACATGCTCTACATCTGATGTCTTCTTACATGGTATGAAATGAGCCATCTTAGAAAATCTATCCACTACAACAAATATGGAATCATACCCTTTCATTGTTTTAGGCAATCCAAGAACAAAATCCATACTGATATTAGTCCAAGGTTTCTTAGGAACAGTAATAGGTGTATACAAACCAGTATTTTGACTCACTCCCTTTGCAACTTGACAAACTCCACAGCTCTTTACAAATTTTTGAACATCCTTGTACATTTTTGGCCAATAATATTTCTCTTTCAGCAAACTCAATGTTTTATCAATTCCAAAATGTCCAGCTAATCCACCACTATGCTTTTCCTTAATCAAATTCAACCTCATAGGACTTCTAGGAATACACAACTGAATACCTTTGAACAAAATACCTTCTTTAATGGAATATTCATCATACTTACTTATGTGATCTGTCAAATTTGGTGCTCTGCACTCTCTCCATGCCTCAAAAAAATTAGGATCAGCATCATACCTCTCTTTCATCTCATCAAAACTAAGAACTTCAACCTTCATTTCAGTCAACAAAGAACATCTTCTACTCAATGCATCAGCAACTTTGTTAGTAACTCCACTCGTATGCTTGATCACAAATGTAAAACTCTGCAAATACTCAACCCACTTCATATATCTTTGATTTAATTTATGTTGACTTCCCAAGTATTATAAAGCTTTATGATCAGTGTATAACACAAACTCCTTAGGCATCAAATAATGTCTCCATTTCTTCAATGCTTGAACAATGGCATAGAATTCTTGATCATACACAAAATATTTTCTTTTAGCATCATTCAACTTTTCACTAAAGAAAGCAACAGGCTTACCTTCTTGACTTAATACAGCTCTTATTGCATTACCACTTAGATCACATTCAACTTGAAATACTTTGTTGAAATCAAGTAAAGCCAATATAGGTAATTCAGCAACCTTTTGTTTCAAAGTCTCAAAACTCTTATCAGCTCCGTGTTCCACTTGAATTCCTTTTTATCTCCCCTCATTATTTCAGTCACAACATTACAAACAACACTGAAATTGTTTATAAACTTTCTGTAAAAAATAGCCAAACCATGAAATGATCTTACCTCACTCACATTCTTAGGTGTAGGCCATTCCAAAATTTCTTTAATATTTTCAGGATCCATCTTCAAACCATTAGCTGAAATCACAAATGCCAAATACATAATCTCTTCTTGCATAAAAGAACACTTTTTTAGATTAATCATCAACTTTTCCTCTTTCAACCTCTGCAATACTTGCCTAATATGCTCAAGATGTTCTTCCTTAGTCTTGTTGAATATCAAAATATCATCCAAATAAATGATCACAAACCTACCCAAGAATCTTTTCAGAACTTCATTCATCAACCTCATGAAAGTACTAGGTGCATTAGTCAGACCAAAAGGCATAACGAACCATTCATACAAAACATCTTTTGTCTTGAAAGCAGTCTTCCATTCATCACCTTTTTTGATTCTAATCTAATGATAGCCACTCTTCAAATTAATCTTGGTAAAATACTTTGCTCCACTCAAACAATCCATTCCTAGCATAAGAAACCTATATTTCACTGTTATCTTGTTAATGGCTCTCGAATCAGTACACATTTTCCATTCTCCATTCTTTTTAGGTGCTAATAAAGTAGGTATAGCACATGGACTCAAGCTTTCTCTGATCAAACCTTTCTGCAATAGTTCATGCAATTGTCTGTTAAGTTCTTCAATCTCTATAGATGTCAATCTATATGGTGCTTTTTTTGACAAACTAGCTCCAAGGATCAAGTACATACAATGACTTATACTTCTTACTAGAGGTAAACCATTAGGAATATCTTCAGCAATAATGCCTTTATACTCATTCAACAACTCTACAATTTCTCCTAGCACTTGATCAATACTACCATCTGTCACTCAGTCACAACTGACTGGCACTCGGTTAACATTGTTTTCTGGCACTCGATCTCCATTGACAAAACTTGGTTTTCTTAGAATTATATCAAAACAAACTTGATTCTTTTTTACGTCTTTTTCAAATTATTTCCCATTAACTATCCAAATTTTTATAGCAGTACAATTAACCTCATCTAGAACTTCAATCAAAGGCAACAATGTTTGTTTCTTCCCATTTATCCAAAGAGTATATTGATTCAATCTTCCATCATGTATAGCATATCTATCATATTTCCAAGGTCTACCCAACAAAATATGACAACAATCCATGGGCATAATATCACACAAAACTTCATCAACATAATGTCCAATTTTGAATTTCACAAGGCATTGCTCACTTACCAATATCTTATGCTCATCTTTGATCCATTAAACATGATAAGATTTGGGATGTTTGAGCCTCTCCAACTACAACTTTTTAACCAGCTCTTCTGATGCCAGATTTGTAGAACTTCCACTATCAATGATCACTTTATAGCATTTTCCAGCCATCTTACATCTTGTCTTGAAAAGACTTCTCCTTAGAATAGGTTCCTCATTACCTCCCTTATTACATAAGGTTCTTCTCACCATCAAATTTTCTCCAGCCTCAGGTCCACTTGGTGAACCCTCATCATCTTCTTGAATCACAGAATTTCTATTATTTTTCCCACCTTCAGAAGATCTACATTCAAAGGATCTATGCCCTTCTTTGCCACATCTAAAACAATTACCATGAAATCCACCTCTAGAATAAGAATTACCTCTTCCTCGGTAAGAATTAGTGCCTCCTGGGTAAGAATTACCACTTTCCATTTAGTTTTTCCTTTGTCATCATTCTTCCATTTAGATTTTTCTTTATTTTGTATAGAACTATCAGATTTTCCACTTTCTCCATAAGATCTACCTCTGTCTCTCTAGAATCTACCACCTCTACCTCTCTGTCTTTGTTCATGCTTCTTTGTCAAGATCTCTTCAGCTTTCAAGGCATATTGATATGCTTCTTCTACACTTTCCAGCTTCATAAAACTTATTTCATCTTGTATTCCAGATCTCAATCCATTAATGTACCTTGCAATTTTCTCAGCATCATCATCCACATGTCTAGATCTGATGTCTAGTCTATAGAATTCCTCAGTATACTCTTTCACAGTCATGTCTTTTTGCTTCAAATTTTGCATTTTTCTCAACAAGCTAACTTGGTAGTCAAGAGGAAGGAATTTTTTCTTTACCTTGTTCACCATCTTCAGCCAAATTTTGATCTTCTCCTTTCCTCTTCTTTGTCTATCAGTTTGCAAGTGCTCCCAGCATAGAGATGCATGACCTTTCAGCCTAGTGACTGCTATCTTCACCTTTCTATTATTAGGAGTGTTTTCATACTCAAAGAAGTTCTCCATATCAGAGATCTAATCTAGCACAGCATTTTTATCCAATTTTCCATCATAAGGAACAACTTCTACAATAGGCTTTGAATTTTCTCTAGAAAATATTCTCAACAATCTTGCTTCATCTTGGTCTTCTTCAGGTTCTAGATTATGGTTTTGTGCTACTACTTCATCATCACTTACATCATCAAGATGTACTCCTCTCCTCTGGGCTATCTCCACAGCATCTAACCTAGCTGCAATTTGTCTCAACTGATCCAATATAGCATTATCAATATTATTTCCTCTACCACAAACCATCTTTACAAATCAGATTCCTGCAAGATCATAACCCTCTGCAAGTTATAGGTCAAATCCACAGATCTTCCACCCTACAACCAAATCCAAATCAAGGTTCTACATGATCCAATCTCCACAAGGATGAACCTCAAGCTTTGATACCAACTAACATAGGCAAGAAGGATGAGTAACTAGGGCCAAGGGTTCACCTAGCTATCCAAACCACCCTGCAAGAGTTAACACAACGGAAGAAAATGCAAATGGATAGCAACCAAAGGAGGAGAAGAGGAAAATAGTTCTATTGATTCATCAAAATATCTTCATACATGCCTAGTTGTGAGGCCTTCTGGGTTATGGCCAATTTAATACATTTAGTTACAAAGATCCAACAACAAATTTGCACTTTCACTTCTACTCCCAAAAACTTCTCCCCCTTCTTAAAACTTGCTTAGCTCTAAGCCTAAAATCTCCATTTATACTTGCCAAAATGGCTTACAAAAAATTATAGAACATTACATAAGAGGAGGGCCAACCCAACAATGGTCTGGACTCATCCCAAGAAAAGATCTTAAATTAAATTTTGCAAATAAAATAATTCCCACAAGTCAGCTCACAAAAATTAGGTCCAAATACTGGCACTCAGCATACACTGGGTAACTTGACACCTGAAGGAATGCTACAATAACTCAACACCTGAAGAGTGCTATAGTAACTTGACACCTAAAGAGTGCTATAGTAACTTGGCACCTGAAGAGTGCTATAGTAACTCGGCACCTAAAGAGTGTGATAGGAACTCAACTTCTGAAGAGTGCTACAGTAACTCAGCACCTGAAGAGTGCGACAAGAACTTAGTACCTGAAGAGTGCTATAGTAACTTGGCACCTGAAGAGTGATATAGTAACTCAACACCTAAAGAGTGGGATAGGAGCTCGGCACCTAAAGAGTGCTATAGTAACTCGGCACCTAAATAGTGCTACAAGAACTTGGCACCTAAAAAGTGCTACAGTAACTTGGCACCAACTGCAAAATGAAAAAAAATGAGCAAGATAACAAGGCAACCCAGGATGCTCCTGCATCACAATCTCCCACTTGGAGACTGATCATGTAGCAATACCACTACCACATGGGGCTCCCCCTAGATCAAACTACCATGGACTCTATTTTTCTTTTATTCATGTTCAGTCTAAAAGACCAACCGAAGCTAAAGAGGAGTTTGGCTTCTTCCTTGTTACAAACTTTGTCAACATATCTGCTAGATTGTCATTTGTATGTATCTTCTCTAGCTTTAACTGTCCATTCTCCAAAATTGACCGAATGAAATGGTACTGCAACTGTATGTGTTTGGTCTTAGAATGCAGAGCTTAATTCTTTGCAAGATGAATGGTACTCTAACTATCTATGAACAAATAATTATCCTTCTAAGGATGTCCCAATTCTTCCAAGAAGAACTAAAGCCATATCATCTTCTTGGCTACCTCTATAGCAGCAACATACTCTGCCTCTATAGTGGATAGAGCATTAATCTTCTGTAACCTAGAAACCCAGCTCATGGCTACCCCACCAATAGTAAAGACATAACTTGTGGTACTCCTTCTAGTATCAATATCCCCTGCCAAATTTGAGTCAACATAGCCCTACAAATTAGTAGTAGAGCCCCCAAAGTGTAAAAACTTATTGGATGGTCCTCTCAAATATCTAAGAATCCACTTGACAACATTCCAATGCTCAAATCCTGGATGACTCATATACCTGCTAATGACTCCCACTGCATGGGCAATATCTGGCCTAGTGCATACCATAGCATACATCAAGCTTCCTATAGCTGAAGCATAGGGTACTTTGGACATCTTATCCTCCTATTCATGTGTCTTAGGACACATCTCCTTAGTCAATTTCAAATGACCAGATAAAGGTGTGCTAACAACTTTAGCATTCTCCATAGAGAAATGTTGCAACACCTTCTCAACAGAATTAGCCTGAGATAGCGTTAATGTTCTATTCTTCCTATCTTTGCAAATCTTCATACCAAGGATTTGTTTTCCTACCCCCAAATACTTCAGCAAATGCATGTGCTAACTAGCATTTTAGCCCCTTAATATGATCCATGTTAGACCTAGCTACAAGCATATCTTCAACATATAAACATAAAATAATGTAGCTATCATCATCCAACCTCTTAAAATAAACACGATAATCTGAATGACACTTGTTATAGCCATGCTCATGCATAAACCTATCAAATTTTAGATACCATTACCGAGGTGCTTGCTTCAAGCCATATAAACTTTTCTTCAATTTGCACACTAAGTTCTCCTTACCTTTGACTTCAAATCCCCATGGTTGAGCCATATATATTTCTTCATCCAAATCACCATGAAGGAAGGTTGTTTTAACATCTAGTTGCTCTAAATGCAAACCTTAAGTAGCCACAAGACTTAACATGGTACGGATAGAAGTCATTTTAACAACAAGAGAAAATATCTCATCAAAATCAATTCCCTTTTTTTGTGCAAATCCTTTTACAACTAACTCGAATTTAAATCTTTTCTTACCTCCTTCCTCTTCTTTCAACCTATAAACCCACTTATTCTATAAAGCCTTTTTACTTGCAGGCAACTTGCATAGATCCCATTTCTTATTCTTCAACAAAGAGTCCATTTCATCTTTCATTGTAGACTCCCACTAAATCTTAGTATCCACATACACAACTTCATCATAAGTTTCAGGTTCACTAGCATCAGTAAGTAAAATAGAATACAAAGAGGGAGAAAATCTTTGTGGAGGTCTAATTTGCCTCATTGACCATCTAACATTCATTAGTGTGTTGTGGTATTTGTTGTTGCAATTGTTCCACATCATTTGGAATGGATGGAACATTAGCTTTTGGAGTATCATCCAACACTACATAATCATCGTCTTTCTTCTCATGTTGCTGCAACAGATCTTTGTACAACACTTTTTCATTGAATATGACATCCTGACTTCTAATAATTTTATGATTTTCAAAATCCCAAAGCCTATAACCAAATTCATTAATTCCATATCCAACAAAAACACATTTCTTTGATTTAGCTTCTAGCTTGGTTCTAATTTCAGAGTCTATATGAGCAAAAGCTTCAGAACTGAAGGTCTTGAGAAAAGAATAACTCACCTTCTTATCCATCCATGCCTCCTCTGGAATACCATAGCCCAAAGGAGCAAAGGGACCTCTATTAATCAAATATACTATAGTATTGATAGCCTCCACCCACATGTGTAAGGGCAACCCAACATGCAACCTCATGCTCCTTGCATGCTCCATTATAGTCATGTTCATGCATTCAGCCACTCCATTTTTCTGTGGAGTCCTTAGAAAAAAATTTTCTCTACAAATACCATTAGTGGAGCAATAATCTTCAAATTCATGACTGCAATACTCACCACCATTATCAAATCTGAGACATTTTAATTTCTTACCAGTCTCATTTTCAACCAAGCATTTCCATTTCTTAAAAGTTTGAAATACATCATATTTCTATCTAAGAAAATAAACCCATACTTTTCTAGTTGTGTCAGAAATAAATGTAACATAATAATGAGAGCCACTAAGGGAAGATACATGAGCTGGTCCCCATACATCTATATGCACAAGCTCTAATTTCTCCTTTTTGTTTTCCTTCCTAGTCTTTACAAAACTCACTCTCTTTTGTTTTCCATACACACAACTTTCAAAAAAATCCATATTAACACATTTTAGACCTGGTAAAAATTTCTTTGAATGAAGTACTTTCATACCTTTCTCACTCATGTGCCCAAGTATATTGTGCCATAGTGTTGTATCAAAATCTGCAGTAGCTATTTGTTCTCCCTACTCAACTGCAGCAATTGTTCCTGAACATTCATTTTTCTCTAAAATAATCAAAGTAGGAGGAACAATATGACCTGTACAAAGATATAAGGTGCCTACTTTCACACCTTTGCTACTACAAGGGAACCTTTTGAAACCTTCCAATTTTTATCATTAAAAGTAACTACACAACCCTCATCACCGAGTTGCCCTGCTGAAATTAAATTTCTACTTAGCCTTGGAACATGTCTTACCTCATGTAGTAGTCAATGATTCTCATTCTACAACTTAATCTTAATTTTTCCCTTTCCAAAAATTTGACAGGGTTCATTATCCCCCAAATAAACAAGCCCAAAATCCCCTTGGACATAATCAATGAAATAACATCTATGAGGTGTAGCATGAAATGAAGTACCAAAATCTAAAACCCATGAATCATCAACACTTTCTAAAGATAGAAGCAAAGCATCCTCTTCAAATTTGTTACTTACCACATTTGTCTCCTTGTCTCCATCTTATTTATCTCCTTCATTTTACTTTTGATTCCAACAATCTTTCTTTTTGTGCCCTGATTTCCCACAGTACCGGCAATCGTTTGGTCCTCTCAATTGAGACCTCTTCCTCTTTGACTTTCCTCTTGATTTTCCATGATTTCTAGAGTTACTTCCTCTCTCAGTTGTTATGCCCCTACTTTGTGCATTCAAAACACTTCCTGATGTAGATCCACCTGGGGATTTCCTACGAGTTTTCTCACTCAAAACAACATCGATCACATCTTCACATTTTAGAGTACTAGATCTAGGAACAAAGTTATGCACCACCATTACCAAGCTATTCTAGCTTTCAGACAAAGAATACAAAATCAAGAGAACTATAATTTCTTCATAAAAATTGATATCCACAGAAGATAACTGACTAGTAATAGTATTAAACTCATTTAAATGATTTGCAATAGATCCACCTTCTGCCATTTTTATATTAAATAAACACTTCATGAGAAATACCTTGTTTGAAGCTAAGGGCTTTTCATACAGTGTCGCTAGGGTTTTCATCAACTCTTCTATTGTCTTTTCTTTTGTAATATTAAATGCCACCGATGGTGCCAAGCATAACCAAATGCTTCCAAGTGTCTTTCTATCCAAAACATCCCATTCAGCATCTGACATAGATCCCTGATTCTTGGCTTTACCTTCCAATGGCTTCCATAAATCCTTCTGATAAAGATACTCTTCCATTTGCATCTTTCATAACTAGAAGTTCTACCCACTAAACTTGTCAACCCTCAACTTACCCTCATCTGCCATCACTCCCACTTAACCATGAGCCTCCCACTTAATTGTGAGACTTTCTTGCAAAGGATAACTGAAAGACAACCTCACTCTGATACCACTCTTTAGGATAAAACCACTGACAGAAATAAAAACTACATGCAAATATAACCAATAACAAAAAATAATAGATCACACAAAAATGAACACAAGGTACCAAGATTTAACGTGGTTCACCCAATCTCTGGGCTATGTCCACCAAACAGCAAATCCAATATTATTACAATCTAGTGATTACAACCTGATTACAATCCATAATCCCTTACAGCTCAATACTGTCGCAAGTAGCAATTTCACATCACAACTTAATGAAAATACCCTGTAGATGCTTAAAAGCATCCCTAAAGACTATATTAATTTATTAATATTTCCTGTGACATTATAATTAATTATTAATTAATTAATTATATTGGTCACATTCCTCTACTTATTTAATTAAATTATTTTAATTAAATGAGTTCATTCTCTTAAGTATTTAAATCTAATTTAAATACTTCTAGCTTTAATGTGTTAAATTAATTTAGCACATGATCCTCCATGTTTCTCCATTTTTAAATAAATTTTATTTATTTAAATCTTCACATCCTATTAATTCTTCTAAACCCATGGTTAAATTAAATTTCATTTTATTTAATCTTAAGCCTAACCTAGAGCCTAGCCTATAACCATCATTTTCATCCTCTTAATCCTACTTCTTCTCTAATCCTACTTAATCATTCCTAATCATCTCCCTAATCCCCCTCATTAGCCTAAGAGTATGCTCACACATGTGTGAGATGGCATGCCTACACACTCTTGTCTCCCACTCTTCTTCTTAAGTTTTCTCACACATGTGTGAGAAAATTTTGAATTATTGACCATTTACATGGCTTGCATGTCACCTTATGTGTCATCTACATGGATGCCACCTCACCAAGCCCTCCCTCAAGCCTATAAATAGAGGGCTTGTCTCAAGCATTTAGCATCTCACATTTTTGCATTGTTACCGTGCCATTTTGAGTTTTGAGTTCTCATGCTAAGATTTTTCATTGTAGTTTGATTTTCATAGAGATTTGTAGGATCATACTAATCATTTGATAGCTGATTTAGACTGCATCTTGCATTTTTCATTTAGTTTTCTTCATTCATTTGCATTTCCATTCCATAGCTTACATTCTTAGTTAGTTTCCTTTATTGCATATCATCTTCATTATTGAATGCTTTCAAGAATGGCTTTCTCCATAGCCATTTCTTGAAGTGTTCTTCATCCCACATAGTTTAGGATCTTAATGCATTTTCATTCACATTTGTATTCATACTTGCACTCACACACTCAAGAGATCCATTTATTGTTGTGTTTGGGAGAGCACACCAAACATACCCCCCCCCCCCCATCTTAACACACCAACAAGGCCTCTTATGGGTGCCCTTGTTGAGCTATAGAGGTGGCTAGAAGATTAGGTTTGTTAGGTGCTTAAGGTTGCAAAACTCAAGCAAGCATTAGTTAGTGTTTGTTCCTTTCATATTATTGAATGTTTGATACACTTTCAAAATTTTTAGCTAATGTTTGTTAACCCATGCTTTTAATATGTCACATTTTCTAGCACACATACCCAAACCTAAGCCCTTTTATACAAGTATTAAACCACTTTAGGGCTATAACATGTTAGCCATAACTTTAGTGGTGAATCTATGAATGGTGAATCTACAAATAGTACCAAAAAAAATTCAGGCCGATGCCTTGAACCCCACAAAATTATGGAGTATGTATAGTACTTTCCTGATCAGTCACCACAATCTAACAATTGGTATGTAAAGGCTACTCTTAGGAAGAACAAATAGACTATGGAGAGACTTTCACTCCTATTGCAAGACTGGAAGGTGTCAGGACCCTACTTGCATATGCTGCATACAAAGGATTTAAGGTATATTAGATGGATGTCAAATCTGCATTTCTCAATGGTATTCTAGATGAAGAAGTCTACATTGAGCAACCTAAAGTTTTTAGTGATCTAGACAAGAAGGACATGGTCTGCAAATTACACAAAGCATTGTATGGTCTAAAACAATCCCCTAGAGCATGGTATGAAAGATTGCATAACTATCTTATTCAGATTGATTTTTAGAGAACTAATGATAATAGTAGCTTGTATATCAAGGAAGGACCAGATAACAAGATTGTTTTGACAAAAATATTTTTGGATGATACTTTTTTTATAGGTAATGATGATCTATGCAAAGATTTTTCAGAGCAAATGAACAAGGAATTTGAGATGTCTATGTTTGGTGAGATCAAATTCTTTGTTGGTCTTCAAATTCATCAAAGTAGGAATGTTATTTACATCACTCAATCTAAATACATCAAGGAGATACTCAAAAGCTTTGATACAGAAGATTGTAAAATAGTTGGGACCCCCATGTGTACTAGACTAAAGCTTACCAAGGATGATGAATCGAAAGAGGTAGATCAAACATTATATAGATCAATGATTGGAAAGTTGTAGTATGTAGTCCCTACAAGGCTAGATATTGTTGTTGCAGTTGGTATTGTAGCAATATTTTCAGCAAAACCAAGAGAAAATCACATGATGACAATCAAAAGGATCTTGAGATACTTGAAAGGCACTAAAGATTATGGATTGTGGTACAAACTTGGAGGTAATCTAGACTTGAAAGTGCTTACTGATGATGATTGGGCAGGAAACATTGATGATAGAAAGAGTAAAAGTGGAGGAGCATTCTTTCTTGGAAAGAGGTTGGTTTCTTGGAAAAGAAAAAAGCAAAATTGCACATCCCAATCTATAGCAGAAGCAAAGTATATTGCAGCAATAGTGAACTATTCTAATATTGTTTGGTTTAAGCAGTTATTGGAAGGCATGAAGATTGAAATCAAAGAACCAGTACTTATGTTTTGTGACAATAAAAGTTCAATCAACATATCTAAAAATCCAGTGATGCATTCAAAAATCAAGCACATTGCAATAAAGTATCACTTTGTCAAAGAATTGGTGTAGGATAAGGAGATTAGAATCAAATATATCCATACAAAGGAACAAATTGTTGACATATTCACCAAGCCATTACCTAAGGATTCATTATTGTATCTAAGAGGTAAGTTTGGGATCATTCCCCTATCTGAAGCTCACTAAAATGAAGTTTTAGTTATGCATCAGTAGGTACCAAGTTGAAGATCTATTAGTTGATGTAGCATAGTCATGGAAACACTACATATGGATCAGTACTTAAGGTACATTGTTACTAATTTTTTATGTTTTGTCTTTGGCATGTGTTCTCAAAGAGGGAGAGTATACTATCATATCTTTCTAAAATTTGAATTTGATTGTGAAAGGTTTGTTGTTTGAAAAGAAGTTATGTAATTCCTTCATAGAGGGAGATTACTATGTTAGAAGAGTTTGTGGCATAAAACCTAATACAGAGAAATATTTTGTTAGTAAAAGACTTGTTCTCAAATTTCATTGTGCTATGACATATTGTGTTGCCATCAATGCCAAAGAGGGAGACTATTGGATACAATTGATCAATTGTGTGTTGTCTTTGATGTTACACAAATGTCGTATCAATTATTAGACAGAGTCTACCAAGCTCAATTGGTTAGAAAAGAAAATTGTAGACTCTACCGATCTTAGTCGAGTGTCAAAGATTTCTATGGTAGAAGTCAATTTCTACCAAGCTCAGAAGGTCAGTGAAGGAAAGTTAGTGTTTACCGAGTTCACTGAGTCTCCAAAAGATTTTGTAGAGTTTGGAGTGTTTACCGAGCTTCATTTGGTCAACACTAGAAATCATTTTTGGAGAAGTGTTTACTGACCCAAGTTAGCCAATGAAGGATTTCATTGTTTTGGGAAATAAAGTTTAATTGGTTCATGTAATGTTTGTAGCTGACTGATGTAATGATTATTGGTAATTGTAACTTGTAAATGAGTTGACTTGACAATTTGTATGGTATAAATAAAAGGTCAAGTTATGAATTCTAAATTGTAATGAATGAGTGAGCATGCAAGTGAGTTGATTTTGTGAAGAGAAAAGTGTGAGAAAATTTTGAAGAAGGATTAGATATCCTTGAGGAGTAGCAAAGTTGTATTTGATCAGAGAGGATCTAGTGAAGTAGAACAGAGATCTATATCAGCAAAGTTCAGTTGCATCTCATTCAAGTCACTTTATTGTTACTTTCTCACCATTGTAGAAGTAATTCCTAAATCTCTTAATAGAGTTGGTTTAATAGCCATTTTGTAAATCCTCTAACAAGGTGACTATTTTATTGAATTGTTCTAAAATCCTCTAGTAAGGCCGCTCATAGCAAGGTGATTAAATACTCTAACAAGATTACACCTAATAGTGTTTTCAATAACCTTTAATAGGGTTGGCTCCTAACAGGGCTCACTTCAGAAAAGTGAAAATTTGCAACTAGTTACTTGGTGGATTTTCCCATATTGGGTTTTCATGTTAAATCTAGTGTCTCTTTTGTTCATGTTATTTCTTTTATGCTTGCATGTTAAATATCTTGAATGCTTAAAGATCAGTAATAAGTCAACATACTGTACTTCTACCAAGTTACAACATTTTTCTATGTGGCTATTGAGTGATAGTAGTAACTAGTTTTATAAGACATCTAAGGGATTTGTGGATTTTTTTTTGTGGTAACTGATTCAACCCCCCTCTCAGTTCCTCCATCTATATTTCCAACACTCCTTATCTATCAAAGTATAACCATCAGGTTGTCCAATGTACACCTCTTCTTCAAGTTCTCCATTTATAAAAGTTGATTTGACATCCATTTGATAAACGATAAATTTTTTGTTAGTTGCATATGTCAAAAACATCCTCACTACTTCTTATATAGCAACATGTTCAAAAGTTTCTTCAAAATCAAATCCTTCTTGCTATGAATATCCTTTACAAACTAGTCTTACTTTGTTTCTCACAAGGTCTCCTTGTTCATTCATCTTGTTTCTAAAACACAATTAGTTCCAATGATATTCTTCTCTTTAGTTCTAGGAACCAATTCCCATTTCTTGTTATTTTAATCTTCTCTAGTTCTAGTTTCATATCTTTACTCTATTAACATCTTTACAAGATTCATCACCATTCTTAGGCTCAACTTGATAAATTAAATACAATTATTCACTAACCTTATTTCTTGACATAACTCCTTTGTTCACACTTTCAATGATTTATTTAATAGGATTTTTTTTCCATATTTTTGTTAGGTCTCATGTGTTCAACTCTAATTTTTGTTCTAGGCTTAGATATAGCTTCTACTCTACAAACATCTCCTTTTAACTTAACCTACAAATCAATTTTAGTTTCATTAAATAATTCCTACTCAACATTCTTAATTTTAGTCCTTGGATTAGTCTCTTCATCAAAATTATTGTTAAGTGTCATTTCTTGAATCCTAAACTTTTCATCAACTCTCATATTGGAACTTTCAACAATAGTCTTCAATCTCTTATTAAAATATTCATATACTTTGTTTTCCAAAAAAAAAACCAAGAATCATTCCTTCATTACTTTTAGAATCAAAATTTCCAATATCATCATCTCTCTTAATATAGCAATTAGTTCCAAAAATTCTAGAATATTTTACAGAGAGTGTATGTCCAAACCAAAGTTCATAAGGTTTCTTACTAGTACCTTGTCTAATTTATACTTTTTTCATTGTGTCTAGAGTTGTCTTCACTACTTCTCTCCAAAATATATATGTCACATTATTATCAAATACCATTTCTCTATATACTTCTATCACTAATTCATTCCTTCTTTCTACTATCTATTTTTTTGTAGTATCTTAGCTGTTGAAAGTTGTCTCTTTAGATAATTATCCTCGCAAAAAATTTCAAAAATCATTTAAAATAAATTATCCTCTTAAAGCATATCTTAAGTATTTTATCTTTAATACATATTCATTCTCAACTCTACTCTTTAATATCTTTAATTTCTCAAAATTTTCATATTTATCTCTTAGAAATGCAACCCACACCATTCTAGTGAAATTATCAATAAGTAACATGAAATACCTTTTACCATAAAAATTTATTGTTCTTGTAGGACCAATATGTACAATCTCTAACTTTGCTAAAATAGTAAATGTATTACTTGAAAATAAAGTTTTTATCTTCTTTGCCAACACACATTATTAGCACATCATGTTGATTTCACAATCTTTAGCAAATCTCTAACTACAAATGTGGTATTGACCTTCATAATGTTATCAAAGTTGATATGACAAAATCTCTTATGTCAACCAACTATCATCCACTTTAGCAACTAAATAAGCATTTTCATAAGATTCAGCCAAAATACATTACCTCTTATCCTTTTACTCGTACCAATCAATTTACCATATTTATCCTTTATAATTCAAGTCCTTTCTATAAATTTCAATTGATATCGTTTGTCAACAAGAAATCAAACACTCAAAAGATTAAGTTTCAAACCATTCACAAAGTAAACATCCTCAATACTAGCATTTTCATTAAGTGTAATAGATCATTTTTCTTTTATGTGACATGTTGTATTATTTCCAACTCTAACTATACCTCCATCATAGCTATTGAATTCAATAAATTTATTCATATCTCTACTCATATAATGGGAACAACCACTATCTATAATCCAATTAGGCTTTATCTTCTCAATTTGCAAAACTAATGTTTTTTCTTCTTTTACTTCCTCTTTCATTTCTTTTTCAAGAATTTCTTCCTAAATAGAGACAAATTATATTTCATTATCCTTATCATCACTAACATCTACTAAATTTATCATCTTAAAATCAACATCACCATCCTCATCAACATAGAGACAATCATTAGGTACTCTTGATTTGTCGATATTTCTTGGCTTAAAATTTTTCAATCTTTTAGGACATTTAGAACAATAATGACCAAGTTCTTTACATGTCCAACAAAAAAAAAAATTACCTTTGGGTACTCTCTTTATAAGAAATAAAATTTCTTCATCTATCTTCTTGTCTTCTTCCTGTTTAGATGCTTGAATAGTGATTTCATAATCTCCACTTGTACTTGCACTTCTTGTCAAGGTAGATCTGACTGTTTGTATGATGAAAGTTGTCTCTATTCTATGAAATTGTTCATTTTATTTCATTCACATCTCAAATTTTTGCAATCTTGAAAGAATGGTCTCTCTTGTAGAATTAGGAGTTTAAGGAATAACATTTTTAATCATATGTTTTCTCTGATGATAAGTAGGTGTCAAGGTCTTCAATATTTTCCACATAACCTCATCTTCCATATTATTTCCTCCATAAATTTTAATTCATGTAGGAATTTATGATATTCTACCAAAGTGACTTCTTATAGTTTCATCTTCCAATATATTAGCATCTTAAAATAAACATATCCAACTTTATAATCTAGCATTCCTAGCATGACCATCACTTTTAAATATTCTTTGTAAAGTATTCCAAATCTCATTAGAAAGTCTTAAATATTTTACCTCTCCATACTCCATTTTAGGAATAGCTATCAAGAGTGCTTCTCTAGCAACATATTCTCCATAAATAGATCTTTATCCTTTTCTTCACAAGAATAAATCTTGTCTTCTTCAATCACATACTTAGGCTTTTTAGTAACCAACCAAATTCCAGACTCATGCATAGAAAATAAGTCTTCATCTTTTCTCTTTAGCTATCATAGTTAACTCCATCAAAATTTGAACTTTCTTTTCTAAAATGTGCTATGGATCTCCTTAACCTATTAAACTTTTCTTTCAAGGACTTGATGATATTATACCAATTGTTAGAAAGTAAAGTCCACCAAGATAAATGAGACAGGGTTGAATCAATTACATGCCTAAAATAACTTCTCAATATCTTTATTTATTCTAAAACATGTAAATAGAAAATGTAACAACCATAGAAAGATAACCATGCACAACAGCATTAGATATGTTAACTATGGAAACCCTTGATTAGAGGGAAAACCCCATTGGGGATTATTCTCACAAGATGAAGTACTAATATAAAAGTTGCATGTGAAAGGATAGACTATGTTAGGAGTTACTAAAATGAAATAAATGCATTAGAGTCCCTTTTAGGAGAATTTGAATTCATATTTTAGATTCCAACCCTATAGTAGTTGTGCTAATCTTTCTAGGAGTTAAAAGGAGTACAACTAAACTCATTGTTCAAATAGCCTTAGAAAAAATATTCACTAGACAATCTTCTGGGTAAGCATATCCAAGATCTCTAAAATAACTAACCAATAACTCCTTTTCTAATATATTTCCTTTAACTCTCACAATACTTCAATCAAGATCAATCTCAACTCTAACTTATCTTAATTCAGATTCAATTTTTCACAATTGTCAAAACCACACTCTACCACAAGGAAATGACCTTTCCTTTATACCAAGTCCTAAAAAAAGTATTGAGTCATCCTTAAGGTTTTCCAAATTTAAAATAATAATATTGGAGATCTTTAATATTTTTTATTAAATTTTATATTACATTTATACTCTTTCCAAAAGATATTTGCAATAGTTGGCTCACAAGCAACATCATCCAAATGGTCCTTGTGAAAGCTCATAGAATAAACATCTTTTTTTCCATCTATAAAATAGTATCTTCAACATTTCTCTAACCATCCTCCAAATTCACTTAACTAAATTCCATCTTAATCAAAAGATACAACTATTTTACCAATACCCACTTTCTAGAAACTCTCTCTAAAGGTAACCTCCAAAAAACATTACATAACTCTGCCAAAACTGCAAATTTCTTTTTGTGAACATAGATGTAACACTAAGAAATTATCCTAAATCTACCTTAAATTGCACATGAGATATCTTATTGATCATTGACTATGCCAAACAATTCTTCTCCACTAACTTAGAAAATATTCATAGATTAAGGTTTATGTTGACATTAATGACAAACACTATCATGAATGTAAGACATAAGCTTTGAATCATGTCTTTAGAAATTCTATGATACTCCCCCACATAAATACCATCACCATTAATGCTAAAATAAAGTTCTAGATTGAAGAACCTTTTGCATATTAATAATGGGCTATGAAGTTAGTGCAAATATTGTAGTCATGAGTTTTGATTATATATTGAGTTTTCCAAAAGATAGAGATTCTAGGAGATTTGGAACTTTTGAAGGATCCTACAAAAGGATTAAACTAGATAATAAGAATCCCAAAGTAGAAAGGAAGAAAATAAAGATTATATCTAATTTTGAAGAAAAATTTTGAAGTGCAGAAGGAAGTAGCTTATATTCTAGAACTAAATCTATAGGATTCCCTACTACATAATTCAAGAAAAGGACTCGGAAGAGTGATAATAATATAGAAACACCATCCCTACTATTTGTACAAGAAAACAATGAAAGTGAAGCACATATTAAGAGTAAAAATTATAACTAAGGAACCACAAAAATTGATACAATTGAATTTTCAATTGAGAAGCCTCAAACCTCAAGAGGAAAAGTAGTCAACACTATTATGCAAAAACAAACAAGAACTTATTAGAAGAGTAGAACAATAAGTCAAACTAGAACTTCCCTAACCCTTAAGAAACCTAATAAAATAGAAGTTCATGAAGAAATAATAGATTCAGAACAAGGTTTCATTAAGTTGGGTAAGAAAATGGTAAGAACATAATTAGGTTTCCTAAGACTCCTATTGAAATTAATGAATATGAGAGAATACAGATTCATGGGAAATATAAATGGTGTAAAATTATCCAATATATATAATAAAGAAAATAAGTTGATTGGGGATGCACTAGAATCACATTTTTATAAATTTAAGAGATATCCTAGAGATCTTAAAAGAAGAATCACTTATGAACTATTTGATTCATTAAAGAATAGATGAACATTCACATTTCAACAAGATGAGTAGATAAGAATGAAAGTGCTAAAGAATTTAGTGCCAACAATTTTAACTATTGATACATAGATTGTGTTGGAGTTTTGAAAAAACTAATAAGCACAAAATGCTCAATACCAAAATGATATCACTCATACAATCTAAGGACTAAGAAATTCCTATCAAAAATTATAAGTACAAACCATTTCGACCCAACTTCAACAAAACCAAGGGTGGTTTTCTACTCTCTAAGCTCTACAAAACTAGGGTGGCTATACCCAGGGATGATTCAAGAATGGGAAATACTGTATGAGGATTATTTTAGTTTCATTCTAATTCTCATCTAAAATCCTCAAATACATGCACAATTCATGACAATTTGATAAACACATCCCATGTAACAGATCTAGCCAAAATTCTTCTATAGGTCTGCATGTGTTCTCAGCAATAGTAGCTAACTGAAGCTAAAACATTCCATGCAAACACATATAAGAAAACTTTGAAAATCTTTAGGAAATAAAAGTAAAATTGAATATAATTCTACATTTGAAAACCATTTATGACACATTTCTCTTCCATCTGAATCAATTTGACCAGTGCCTAATCCATTAGGGCTCAGAGTCTACTACAAATCCTTAGATCTAATTTGTTGCCTTACAACAAATTTTATCAACAATTCTTATCAGAATTCATCATTCAAAAATCCTTTCCACTACTACAGCAATCTTATCAAATTCATTAAAGCTTTTACTTAATCTATTGAACTAATAGAAATGATGAACAGATATACAACCTAACTGGATTGCATTCAATTGCACAAGCCTTTACTCATACAATATCAAGATAACCAAGTAATCAAAAGGAGACAAAATTTAGAAAGAACTGATATGGTGACAGCTCATAATTTGTATTCATTTTCTTTGAAAATTATATAGATTTACAGTAAACTCAGAATGACTTTAGGAAGAAACATAGAAATCATTCTATTATTCCTGTATTCTCAGGAACTAACAAAGAAAATACATCATAAACTTTTTTCCAAACATTGGACCAAAAAATAGACTAAGTACATCACTTAGAAAAAAAGAATTTGGACCCTTTCTCTAGCCCTGGAATCTCACTTATATAGTGTGAGATGCAACAAGCTTCAGGCTAAGAGAAAATGACAAGTGTCCTTTACAAGAAATATTTACATATACCTATTACAAAATGACAAAAATGTTGGTAACAGAAGATGTCCAAATCAAAACATTCTTTTTGGTGGGTCAACTTTTGTCACATCTTTTAACACTGCTAGGTTAGCTGGTATTCTCATCCCTCTTTGTATGAATTAGCCATATTAGCCAACAATGAATCTTGTTCTGATGATGGCACACTAATCTCCACTTGTGGGCTTTCACTGTCTTTACACTATATGGTGGGAGTAACTTCTACCTTTGTCTTTTCTTCAGTTGTATTAGCATCCTATGGGCCTGGGCCTACAACTGATGGTGATTGATTTTTCTTGTCTTCTTCTTCTAGTTGGGCTTATGTAGTGACAATGTCAATGATTTGGATCTCTTCATCCTACACCTCATCACTATCAGTTTCATCTTCATCAAAATATTCACCAGGAGCTATTTCTACCATCCACTTGTCAAAAAGTGTGTCATCTGGCCAATTGAATAACAAAATATCCCTCTTCCTTTTTAGCACATACTCAGCTTCATTATTAATAGAAATAAATTCTTGTTTTAAGGAATCAAAGAATTTTTGGGCCTTCACCATTTCTTGTGTTGTAGTAGCCCGCCATGCATGCCCTATTTCATTTATGACTTGATTCATTCTTAAACAAAATAAATCACCAAGTTCCTTTGCCCATTCATCATTTTTTTTTAAATTATTTTTCTTATCTAGAGCATGAGGAAACAAACTAAATTTTCAGCTCTTGTACGGGTTCAAGTAGCCTATTATTATTCTCTATAAATGAATCCTTTTATTGTCAAATTAGCCAGATCAAAAAAAATTTCAAAGGTTTTTTCAATTTGATCATAACAACCCCTTATGACAGAGAAACACAAAAATGTCATTTCTTTCTCCCTTCTTACCCATTTATTCACAATAGGCTTTAGAGCCTATCATTAGCTTTAAAATCCTCCTAGATACTAATCACCCTAGCCAACTGATCATGAATTAGTGCCCATTCAACTTTGTCCCCCAAATATGTGAAAGCTTTTGTTAGTTTATCTTCATATTTGGACTCCAATTCTACATGTAAGGCCCATGATTTACCTTTTTCTTCTTCAAAATCCTCAGTAGTGTAGTACTGTGGCCTTTGGGGTGTATCTCGTATTTCTGTGAGGGGGGTGGATTTGAAGGGTTCAATTGGGGGGTAAGGGTATGTTATTCTTGACCTAGAGGATTTCACAATATCTTGTTCTCAAGCTCAATTCTCTTTTTTACCTCTTTATTGTAGGCATCCACCATTGTTTCATACTTGCTCTACAACTCAGTCATCTCCTTTTCTTCCCTTTCTGTAGTAGCCAAGGCAAATTGAGAATAATCCACATTCATGTGGGATGCCTATACATGTGAGGTATTAGCAACTCTCCTCACAATGATACTCCCTATTAGTCCTGAATCATTAGGTTGTGATGGAGCAGCCCTGCATCCTCTTCTTAATAACCAGATAACAAGAGTAGCTTGGTCATTACTGAATATAGTTCCCAAGAACTCCATTTTATCTGGATCTTGCAATCCCAAATTATTTGACACAGAATTAAAAATCAAGGCATCAGCAATGTCCCAATCGGGCAATAATAAAATATTTGTAGCCTTTACCATCTGTCTCCCCTCTTTAGGGGTAATATTCTAGAACTCTTGTATCATTTATTCCTTTATTTGATTCTAAATGGAGGCTTCATCCATTTCTAGATTCTTTGCTTTCATATTTTTACATCTTTCCTCAAAAATGTGCATGTTGCCCTCCAAGCAAATTGATGGAAAGCCCTAGATTTTACAAAACTGTCATCAAAAAAAAAAATGTTGACTGGCTTGTTCCAAAATAGGGTCTAATTCCCTTCCTTTGAAATCTACTATAGTTAACTCAAAACTTGGCATAGGAGGCACCCAGGGGTTCCCTTCATCAATCTCTACCTAGGTAACAAAAACTCCACCTTGTGATCCAATTTGTTCAATTTTCTCATTAGTGAGCTATTTCTCTTCAATTCTCATAGGGGTTTGGGAAGGTGAGTAACTTTCATCATGTGATTCCTCTTCGCTTATTATCTTTCTTCTCTTAAGAGAAGGTTCAAGTGGCCTTTCTTCAAAAGCAGCACTAGTAGATTCAACTATCTATTTTCCTTTATTCACAATGGGCCTTTGATCTTGAATGATAGTATATCTTGACCTCCTTTGCACAATTAGTGGGTCTGCCCCTATATTGGGAGTGAAACCCAATTTCCTCATTATTTCCCTAGCTTTATCTTGAAAAGAATCATTGAAATGTTGCTTCTTCTTTATATGCTACTTTAGTATGTTAGAAACACTAAATTAAAATAATCAAAAAGCATTTGCATACTAATTTAACATAACTTCATGAGAGACAAAGTGAAGTCCTCAAATGAGAATATGAGCCATGGATAGGCTCTCTCAATGAGGATGATCACTTAATGTAGAGGTGTGTCTAATAGCTAAGCTGGCTTGATTATGTATGTATGCTCAAATGATCAAATGGGCTTCAATGGAGGATTTTTGATAGATTTTGGTGAATGGATTTGATGTAAAAATGGCTTCTCAAAATGGAATTATGGCTTTACTTTCTAGATTGTGTTGTTTTTGCAAAGGGGAAGGATCCAATTTATAGGCAAGAGGCTTGAGGGATAAAGGGCTAAGATGGAAGGAAAGGAGAAAGCTTATGAAGGGCTCAGATTGAATGAGAGGAGAGCACATGGATTATGCTTCCTTACAGCCAATTAGGGAGTGACACATGTCACAGGGTGAGAGGATGGAGGAAAGGGCAAGGATGAGTCAACAAAGGAGGCTCAAGAGATAATATCTTCATAAAGACCCTCCATAAGTGCTTTGTAAGAACATTGAAGGAGAGTGTAAGAGATATTTGATGGTCATTTATGTTGGAGGATGAGGAATTTCGACATGGGTTGGTTTAGGAAGGTTTTAAGCTTGCTTAAGATTGTGCAAATGATTAGAGGATGGATTAGGATGGTTTAGGATTAGCTTAGGGATAGGCAAGTGGATGGCAATAAATGAGGGTGGTTGAAGGAGGAGATATTTGTTAACTTTGGCTTGGGTTAGCAAGTCTTAACCCATATTTAGGGAATGTGACAAGGTTAGCAGGGGATAGGATTAGGATTAAAGATAAGGATTGACATCTTCTAGAAGAGTCTAGGCTTTGGATGAGGATGAAGACTTTCTAGAAGAGTCTAGAACTTCCTAAGATGAGGATAAAAAAGGTTTTTTAGAAAATAAATAAAGTTTAATTTATTTCAAGGGTTTGGGTTGAGGAGATATTTATTAAAAAAAATTTAATAAACATGAGGATTAATATTTAATCTTAATTAAATATTTTGAGTTGGGATTAGGGATAAGAAATGATGGGATTAGCCTTTAATCAAAATTAAAGAAGGATTAGAAGATTTTGGAAGAGGTTAGTGGTCTTAAGGAAATTGGCCAAGTTTTGGGCAAAAAATAAATAAATTATTTATTTTGGGATTTTTGGTCAATTAATTAATTAATTAATTAATTAAGAAATAATGTTTAAATAAGATTTAAACATTTTTGGGAGGGATTCCTTAATTAAATATTTTTAATTAACATAAATGGATTTAATGGCATAAAAATAAATTAATTAATTAAATAAATAATTAATTAATAAATGATGATATCATCAGGGACTTTTCAGAAAATAAAAATACTTTATTTTCTAAAGGATTTGTAGGTGTCTACATTTTGCCCCTCTTTGACATAGTGTTGAAACAACACTATTTCAAAGAAGTTTAGATATAAACGACATGAGGAAGATGTTTTAGCAACAAAGTTGCCCCAATCTTGGATAAGAAGGAGAGACTAGACTATGAGATGCCCCCTCAAGAAGGTGACAGGGAGAGAAAATGAGGCTCGATGGCTTTTTGAAACATACAAGAATCCGAGATAAGCAAGGAGACTTAGATTGGCAAAGAGAAGGGACTAAATTAGCTCAAACTCTCAATATGGGAGAATGATAAAGGAGAATCAGATGCACAAGAGGAAGCAAGCTTAAGAATTTAAGGAAGGTGGAGGATGAAGGAGCGGAGCACTATAAAAAGAAATTCAAGATAGGGAGAAGGATGAGGGGATTATAAAGCTGATGCAACAGGATTTCAAAGAGTCATATTGGTGGAAGATGGGTTTCAAAGATCCCTAGGACTAGGATTGTGGATCTTGAAAGATGAGGCTTGGTGGATTGACTGGATTGGTGGATCCCTAAGACTAGGATTATGGATCCCTAAAGCTAAAAGGGAAGATTGATTCAAAGAGATACTAATGCATAAGCTGGGGTATGAGAGACAGATGTTGGATATGGATGGGGTATAATGGGGATGAAGGGAATCCATTGAAGCTTTTTGAGTAGGGGGATACTTCAAAGACAAGTACCACCATGTAGTTGAGCACTAGATTTTCTATAGGACTATTGGTTAATTGCCAAGGTTACCAAGAACATCAAGGCCGTGTCACCAACCGTTTAGAGGACTAACAGACTAACTTGAAACAAACACACAAGGATTGCCCCAGCATCACACATGAAACTTGGAGGAAATAGCATGGAACTGACACCGGGTAACCCACAAGCAAAAAAGAAACAAAAAAAAGACCTGATCAAAACCTTACACTTAGATTGCCCCATTTGTAGTATACCATGATATGGAAGATCATGGCAACCTTGAGGAGGGAACAAAAATATTGCTTGGAAAAGATACCTCAAGACCCAAAGGGAAGATTCAAAATCAAAAGAATGCAAAAATCCAAAAGAGAACCATTTTCAATTGAGATGGGTAGGAAGAGGTACTAACGGACCAAGATTAGACATGAGGAAAGCTATATCCTATAAGGATCTATCAGAGAGCACCTAAGCCAATGGATCTGGATGAGTGATGCATCTGGCAAGTTGAACTAAGAAGGATAACACTTTCGTGATAGGAGATCTAGCTAAAGGATGCATTGGAATAGCTAACCAAGGGTTGTGTGATGTGGGCAAGATGCTGATCAAGGATGAACTAACACAAAAGCTAGATAGATACAATAGTACTAAGCTAAAGAGGATGTACAAGTTGACAGACCAAGATATGTTACAAATGTACAAGGTTGTTTATGTTTGGGTTTTGTGAGATGGAAATGTTTTAGAGTGTGTTGGATGGATAGTTAGATAATTTGATGGTTTTGTGAAAAGCTTAAGAAAAATGAGATTATTTTTGTGCATGTGATAGGATACAAGATTATTTACAAGCTGGAATATGGTACAATTTTTGGACAAGATTTGGATATACAAGCTATGATACAAGGGATGATACAAGATTTACAAGGTATGATACAAGCTGAGGTACAAGATTTACAAGCTATACAAGAGGTATTTACAAGCTTCATTAGATGTTGGATATTTGGTTGGAACACCAAGGGAACAAACAGGTGTTTTATGGGATGGTGAGTGGATGGATGAGGGATAAGATAGTGATAGATAATGGATTAGTCTTAGTACACAAGGCACCTAAATTACCAAGTTTTCACCAAGGTACCTATCCAAGGCACTTGAATTGCCAATTTTTCACCATTGGATGCTTATTTCTCTTTACTATTTTTTTTTGTATTTTTCAAAAGTTGGGTATACCAAGGATCTTCAAGCATAGAACTTCTTGAGATGAATGATGTTAGTAGTATCATTCAAGATTTCTCCTTCCGGTGTAGATAGCTGATAGGCTTCAGAGCCAAAGGAGGCAGTGACAAAATAATGACCAAGCCATGTAGGTTCAAACTTGCCTTTCTTTTCTCAATTGGCTTGGACTTTCATATTTTCTTTGAGGACCATGTCGCCTAGCTGAAAGTGTTGGGGAAGCACCTTCTTATTGAAGTTCCTTTTGAGATGAGATTGATAGACTATGAGGTGATCATAGGTGTGTTGTCACTTCTCATCTAGGAGATCTAGCTAGGTGAGTTGAGCTACTCTGTATTCTTCATCTAATATTTTCCCTCACAAAGATATGCGCAAGGAGGGAAGTTCAACCTCTATGGGTAGTACCGCTTCGACACCATAGACTAGGGAGTATGGAGTTGTTCCTGTGGATGTATGGAAGGAGGTTCAATAGGCCCATAGGTTTGGATTTATTTGTAGGTGCCAATCATGACTAGAATCATTGACAACTTTTTTTAGGATTTTGAGGAGGGTTTTGTTAGTTTCCTCTGCCTGGCCATTACCTTGTGGGAAATATGGGCTAGAAAAGCGGTGATGGATGCAGATGGAAGTGCATAGTTCTTTCATGTTGAGATTTTCAAAGTTACCTCGATGGTCAATGAAGATGGTGGATGGGATGCTGAAGCAGCAAACAATGTGGTACAAGATGAACTTGGAGACCTAAACTCCTATAGCTGAGACTAGGGGACTGCTTCCACCCATTTAGTAAAATAGTCTGTAGCTGTTATTATCCATTTATGTTCATCAGATGAGAGAGGTGTGATAATTCCAACTAGATCAAGGCCCCAATATGCAAAGGGCCAAGGTGGTGCAATAGGATGTAGATCTTGTGCTGGATCGTACACAAGATTGGCATGTTGCTAACATGGGAGACATTTTTTGACAAAGTCACAGGAGTCTTCTTCGATGGTAGGCCAATAGTAGCCTACTCTAAGGATTTTTCATGCTAGGACAATACCACTCATTTGGGCATCACAAAGTCTGAAGTGTACTTCTTTTAACACCATCATGGCCTTGTTTTGGTCTAAACACCTAGAGAGATTATCGTGATAACCTCGACGATATAGGGTATGGGCTATGATGACATAGTAGGATGATTTTTGGATGAGGTTTTGGTGTTGGGTTCGTGTGAGGTGAGGGGATATGATACCATCTTTAAGGTAAGCATGGATTTCATGGTACCAAGGGGATTGAGAACCAACCAAGATGCAAACATGATTTGAATCCTCATTTGCATAAGCGGGTGTGAGGAGCTGCTCGACTAAAAACTCATACTGCATAGCCACTTGGGGAATTTCCAAGAGTGAGCCAATAGTAGCCATAGCATCTACTACTTTGTTTTGCATTCAAGGCACTTGTATAAACTAAAGCTTTGTAAAATGTTGGGTTAGTTGATCAACTAGCTCTTTGTATGGTAATAGCTTTTCATCTTTGGTTTGATATTCATTTAGGACTTGCTTGATGATGAGCTAAGAATCGCCAAAGATTTGTAACTCAGTGATGTTCCATTCTATGGTTATCTTTAATCCTACTATGAGAGCCTCATATTCAGCTATATTGTTAGTGCTAGGGAATTGTAGCTTAAAAGCTTTTGGAATGTAATCTCCTTGAGGTGTGACCAATAATATTCCTGCCCCTGATCCATGAGATGTGTATGAGCCATCAAAATAAAGTTTCCATGGGGAATGTCCTTCAATTAGATAGATATGTTCATCTGGAAATTCTATGATCAAAGGATATGTATCTACTAGAGGTGCATCAGCTAGGTGATCTGCTATAGCTTGCCCTTTGATTGCCTTTCTGTCCACATACTGGATGTCAAATTCACTAAGGAGCATAACCCATTTGGCCAAATGGCTTGTAAGTGCAATTCTAGAGAGCATATACTTGAGAGGATCAATTTTGGATACTGGTTGGATGGTATGACTTAGCATGTAGTGTGTTGGCGCTCAAAATTGTAGTTCGAATTTTGAGCACTATTGAAGTTTTTGAGCCCTATAAAAGCTTTTTGATGCCTATGTACCCAGCTGTACTCATGAGCCCTATGAGGTGTTTAATGCTTCTAGCACTCTACATTCAGCTTGTCTAAGTGTTTCATGAAGTTTAAATTGTGATTCTAAGCCTTCCCGTGAAGTCTTGTTTTGAGCAAATTTCAAATCTGCATTTTACCTTAAGTGTCAAATAGTGACAGGAGGTTGTGTTTGCAATTGAATATCTCACACCCAGAAATGTGTCATGACTTGTCACTTTGGGAGTACCAAGTGTCCATACCTGAGAACCTATGTTTCATATTTCAAGTCATTTTGAGTCCGTTTGTCTAGGTTTTGAGTCCCTCAAAGTTGGTCAGTTACTGTTTTCATGCTTTTGCACTTTTCACCTAATTCTAGGAAGCCCTGTTTGATGTGCAATAACTTTTGACCAGTTGACCCAAATGAGAAAATTCCTTTGTGTTGTATTTTAGATGTCAAAGACTTGTTATGTTCCAAGTTTTGGCTTATGATGAATCCGTTTGGTCAGTTTTCAAGCGTGATTCCAAACGCAATTTATAAGTTTTAACTGGTGTCAGTAATTGCAGATTGATTGTAACCCCTATTCAGGACGTCATATCTCCTGATCTGTGATAGGTGTGATCAAATGGTTGGTTTCCCTGTGTTCTATACTGAAAGTACTTTAGGTGTGCCAGTTTTCAATTTTGATGAATCCATCTGCACACTTTTCCAGGTCAATTCCATTCGCAAAAAGTGTTTTTGTCATTGTTCCCAATCTAAAAAATCCAGGTAGCTTACTTTGAACGCTCGCCATTTGTGCCCTTTTATTCGTCATGAGCCCAAATTTTAGGATCATAATGTCCTCATGACAAAGATTTAATGCCCCAATTTTCATTTTCCCATGTGCTCATTTGCCTAGTTTTCCAAGCTAATTCCAGAGCCAATTTGTTGTTTTCTGACGTGTTTGCTTGCAGGTATTTCTGAGAAGGCAACTTTGATAGTCAATATCTTTTGACTGGGAATTAGTCATGAGATGAGATCTGACAAGGTAAAAGTGGGTGGAACAGAGAATCAGTACATCAAATCTCAAAGCCTGATCAAATGTTTTGATCAGTTTTTAAGGCCGGTCAACAGACCTCCTAGTGCAAAATTGACAAGCTGCAAATTAATGAAAAGTCTGCTTTTTTGATAAGGTGGAATCTCTATTCTTGGTTTGATGATGGCAATGTGAATTTTTCCCACACCCAAGCCTTTACCACTATGCTCATTCATTAGTAATAGTGAAAATTCATCAAATGGAATCAAGAGAGGAATATTTCCAGAGTTGGCTTTCACGGTAAAAAGTGACATTTTTGTGAGCCAAAATCATAGGGTTGCTCCTTCAAGTGAGATTCCAAAAAGGTGCATAATTAAAGCTCTGCAAGATTCAAACAAGAAACCAGATTCTGATAGTCTTATCTTTGGAGATGCAAATGATGACTTTTAAGAGGCAAATAACGCAAAATTGAAGAAAAAGAAGGGAAAACACCGTCCTTTTCTGAAATCATATGAATCCATCTCCATGCCATCCAATGTTGATAATGAAACAAATGTGTCAGATTTGGAATTCTCTGACACACATGTTACTTTGGAAGAGAAAGCGGCAAACGATACAGTCTTATACTTATCTTTAGAGGGACTTGTTAAGGATCCTAAGCATCTTTTGGTCCAAGTTCTTGATAAGTTAGAGGCAGTACGATTACATGCATTGGCCTTGGAGCAGTGGAATGCAGTGCACCTAAAAGAATGTGATAGGTTTTACCGTATCAGTGCAACAAATCTCATATATTATGTTGCTTTGCGGTCAATGGATGTTCAGGAACTTCAAGAAGCTCTCTCCATTCTTGGCTTTTCAAATCTTGAGGGGATAAATGCACACATCATGGAAACTCTAACATCAGTTACCCAGATATTGCAAAATCTTACCAATATACCTTCCACAATGAAGGGGGAAAGAAGCTTTGACAAATGAGGTCCAGTCTTCTAATATTGAGGTTCCAAATAAAAACAATCCTACAAGCAACCTGCAAAGTTCAGTACTAAATTCTAATAGACAATATGAAGAAATTTCATATCTTGCAATGAAAAGCCATGCATGCCATAATGCAAAACTAATTTTTGGACCATCTATTGAGGGAAGGAAGGCTCGCATTATGGTTACAGTTGGAAATGAATTTGTAAATGATGAAAAACTTATTTACAATCTAATTAAATCTAGAGTAAATGTACTTCGAATAAATTGTGCACACGATAATCCAGATATATGGAGGCATATAGTTAAACATGTAAGAAATTATTCTCAGATGCTAGCAAAACCATGCAAGGTTCTTATGGATCTAGCAGGACCAAAGCTAAGGACTGGTCCTTTCAAACCTGGTCCAAATGTCAAGAAGATTAAACCAATGAAAGACGCCTTGCAAAGAAGAACCTTGCAGTCGATACCAAATGAAGCTGTAGGGCAAGAGCTTTATCGCATATTGATTATGTGGGAATGCTTATAAATGTTTAAATACAATTTCAAACAATATGTATAATGAATTGAAGTGGAAGGCTTTTGGAAAGTTGCCTCGTGCATGGTGGGGCCAGCTTGTACTCAGTTAGGCGATGACATAATAAATTTTAAATAAATACACATAACAAAGAGGTTGCCAAAAAATTTCAAAAATCTGACAAGAGTCCAAAAATTTGGCAAGAGTCAGAATGGAACGTGGGTCCCGCGTGCAATGCCATCAGAAAATCGGATGGTGACAAGTGGCGGTGATAGAGTGACTGGATTATGATGTGGTGAGCAAATGTTAGGAGCACACCAGATTGCGCCACGTGGTAGATCTGACAGTTTGCATTACCTCACTAACTAAAGTTGCTCATTGATTAAGCATGGCAAAGTAGCAAGGAGATGACATGTGGCAGATGATGCAGATCAGGTGTCCAATCATGGAGCACCACGTGGCACTGGTCAAACATAGAGTTGACCACAATTTCAAAAGGTAGTGAAATTAAAGAATAAATAATAATAATATTTTATTATTATTTTTATAAAACATGCACGTTCAGTCATCCAAGAGATTTTTTTTCTAAAGTTTTGACTTTAGAAATTTTTTAATTTTTCAAATTAAAAAAAAAAAAATCAAATGTGCAGACATGAGTTTCTAGCGAAGGGGATTGTTTTCCAAATGAAGATTTTAGGCATTTCCCAGAGGCTAGATATGCCTTATCATATACCGTTGGAATTGTGAGAATCTAAATTTTCCATTTTTGAAGTTAGTTTTTGCATAGGTGCTTCTTGGTTTGATCTATAGCTAGAAACATGAATTTTGGGGCTTCCTTAATGGAATGGGTAAAAATTTGAAAATCCAGTTAGGGGATCAGTAAAACTTTGCAAGAATGCGGTTGGAGTTCATGTTTCTCACATTCACTCAATTTAACTCGATTTTGCCAAGCATTTCAATGGGTAAATCAGATATTTTGGTGACTCGCCAAGGTTTTCATCATTTCAACAGAGATATTTCGCAAATCAGTTGCAGATAATGATGAAACAAGATCAGATCAGAATGGAGATGGAAGAAAGAAGTTTTTCAGTTGCACAAGATTGAATTTCAAGTGGACACTTGTCATCTTCAGAACAAATTCGAGAATTCTTTCTCTTCTATATCTTTCTTTCTTGCTTCCAAATAAGGGTTCCAATTTTTGGGGTTCCAGTCTTTGGAGAAAAACCAGTCACTACTGAGATACCAAATTTTGGACCCAGTTTTGATATGTTCCCATACTGTGATACCACATATTTCTTTAGCAATTTCTCTCATGTGAACAGTAGTAGGAAGATAAATATAGATAGTTCATATCTGTTAGGTTGCTTCATGTCTTTCATTTCATGCATATGATTGTATATTTTCAAGGAAATAATGCAAAGAGCTGCAGATAATTAAGTTTCAGTTGAATCTTGTCTCCATTCTCATTGAATTTCAATGTTTTACGATCTCTGAACAAAGAGTTTAGGTTGTAGTTGCAGTCCCCTAAGACTGTATGTTGTTTCATTGTTGCTGATAGTTCAAGGAATTGTGTAAATAATTCATAGAAATCAACAGGGTTGCAGATTTATTGAGGAGGATATCAGGTAAGAATGAGATTTTAAACTGAACATAGATGTCTATTTACAAGTTAAATAGATAGATCTATATCTGAAGATACACACATGTCTCAGATATTCATATGTATGTTTGTGATCCATGAATTTGCATAATGGACTAGGCACTGATCAACTACAGGGTCATTAATTTCTCACTACTGCATATCTGAGGGTTGTTGAAATCAACATCAAAAATCAAACGCTTTTCCCCTTTCATGTTGAAGAGCTATTATAGAATACCCTCACTCAGCTTATGAGGTTCCTAGATCTGCATTTAGCTACTATAGATTGATGTTATTTCATGAGTTATCAGGAGAAATAAGGGTTTTATCTGCTTCATAATAGATTCAGTGTATGCTTTGACAACTGGTACCATATAAGGAATCTATAGGTCCACCCACCTAGGTTTTGTAGAGCCTGAAGAAGAAGGAGTATAGCCTTATAGTTGGCCTAGTGTTTGAATGGATGTGTTGATAATGGGAGTTAGCTGCCCCTAGATGCATTTTTTTCTCATCAGGGTAATTGGAAACAGGTAACATTTTCAAACACCAACATAGTGGCGAAGCTTTTGAGTTGAAAAAACAACTACCAAGCAAGCTTTTTCCATAGGAATGTAATTGAGTTCATAACCAACGAGAGTTCTACTAATATAGTAGATGGCTCTTTCTCTGTCGTAGTCATTGTGCTATGCTAGAAGTGCCCCTAGAGCAATAGGCATTGCTAATATGTACAAGATGAAGGGACGACTGAGAACCGGTGGAACCAAGATAGGGGGATTGGTGAGATATTGCTTGAGCTAATCGAAGCTGCATTAACATAAAGAATCCCACTTGAATTTCTCATCTTTCTTTAGTAGATGTGAAAATCGCATACACTTATCTGCAAGCTGGGAGATGAAGCACCAGATGGATTGAAGCTTTCCTTGAAGAGTATGAAGCTATCACAGTGTCTGGGGAGGAGGCATGTCTAAGATTTCCTTGACCTTCTTGGGGTCGATCTCAATACCTCGTTTAGAAACTATAAAGCCTAGAAGCTTGCCAGATGTGACCCCAAAGACACATTTCTTGGGATTCAGCATGAGATGATATTTGGCTAACCTATCAAAGACTTTATCCAGGTCAGCAAGATGATCCATGAAGGTGTGAGATTTAACCAAGATATCATCCACATAATCCTCCAAAATGCTATGGATAAGATCATGGAAAATGACTGTCATAGCTTGTTGATAGGTAGCCCCAGCATTCTTTAGGCTAAAAGGTATCATGTTGTAGAAAAAGGTTCTCCAAGGGGTAGTGAATGTTGTCTTATGCTAATCCTCTTCTGCAATCTTGATTTGATTATACCCAAAAAATCCATCCATGAGGGATAGAATTTCATGTCCAGTTGTAAGGTCTACAATCATATCTATGTTGGGTAAGGGAAAATCATCTTTTGGACAAGCTTTGTTAAGATCTCTGAAATCAGTGCAGATTCTGATGTCACCAAAAGGCTTAGTGATGGGGACCATGTTGGAGATCCACTCTGAGTAGTCGATAGGTTGGATAACCTTAGTAGCTAACATTCTTTCTAATTCAGCTTTGACTAGTAATGCCACCTTGGGGTGCATTTTTCTAAGCTTTTGTCTTATGGGCCTAATCTTTGAATCGACTGCAAGATGATGAACTACAAGCTTTGGATCAAGTCCTGGCATGTCCTAATATGACATGCAAATCAGCCAATGTTCTCTCTTAAGACCTCAAAGAGGAGATTAGCTTGGTCTTGCAATAGGGATGCAGCAATGTGAACAAGTCTGGGGATCTCTAAAGAACCGATGTTGACTTCCCTAGTATCCATAATTAGAATAGAAGAAACCTCTGGTTGATTATCTTGAGGAGGCAATGCTAAATCCTCATGTTCTACTTTTGACTCTAGATTTTCTCATTGAGGGGCTCTCTTCACTACTTGAGCTAGTCTCGAATTCGCCTTAGTTCCAATTTTGGGTGTATCAAAATTAGGTTGGGGATTTTCTCCAAAATACCCCTTGGGATCTAGCTTACAGATATAGGCAAAATTTGGCTTTGTTTTCTTGTGAGGAGTTTCAGCTCCCATGAATCTAAGAAGTGCTTCCTCTAATGTGAACTCATCAATGTGTATGACACTTGGTTGGTCCCAATCTATGAGTTTAGGGTGAGTGAGTGCTAGGTTGATGAAATGGATGGATAGTTCTTGAAGAATAGAGTCTCCCAGGGAGATTTGGTCTAGGATATCATTGTAGGCTCTCTTTTCAACTTCCTCCAGAATGTCTTCAATTTCTACAACGTCACGGTGGATGTTCAAAAAAGCATGACCATCCATATTGGTGCCCCCAATTGTGGGTATGACAAAGCCTAGACCTAACTTCTTTTCCAATTTGTGTGCTTTGATGGGACATTGCATGCCTCTTTCCTCTAGTCCTAGACCACCACCTTGATAGTTCCATTTTTTCAGTGATGAACTTATATGCTTGGGGATACTTCTGGCTGAAGTGATCAAGGCATGCTTGATTTCTTGGAGGTGCATCCTTATGTAACCAATTGTTGATATTTGGAGTGAGCTCCTCATGAAGAGGGATTCTTAGGGATACAAAGGTTGTTGGGTCAAGCTATGTGTATCGAGGAGGTGGAGTCTCCTTGGCTCTATGATATGTGGGCCATCCATGGGTGTGTGGATCAAGTGGCAATACACCAACTGCAAATACATCAGACAGGCTATACTCTCCACAACCTTTGTTGTTGATCTTTAGGGTAGATAGGGTGGAGGTGAGGATGGTTTCTGGGTCATTACAGGTGTTGGATGAACTGGCGATGAATTGGTCAATTTCGATGCCAGGGCAATGGTTTGTATATGAGGCTTCAACTACATTGCAATAAGCAAAGGGTTCTAGATTGGCATGGATGGTCACTTCAGTGCCCTAATGCAAAAATTTGAGGTACTGATGATATGTGGATGGAATGGCCTTCATGGCATGGATCCATGGGTGTCCAAGAAGGATGTTAAATGGTAGGTTTAGATGAACAACATGACAAATTATTTCCTGGATGATCGGCCCAACCTTGATGGGTAGCAAAACTATTCCCTTTGTGGTTCTCTCTAGATTATCATAAGCTTTAATGGTGATAACCTCATTGATGATATCTGCCTCAGTATACCCAGCTTGTTTTATGAATTTTAGGGTACAAATATTCAAGGCTGATTCATTATCTATCATTACTCTTTTTATGAAAAATTTGGATACCATAATGGCTATGTAAAGTGGAAGGGTGTGATCTAGCTTGACCATGAGTATGTCAGTGGGCTTGAATGATAAGGCACATGAGGATGAAAGGTGTCCAACAAGCTTACAAAAATTAGTCACATTGATATCCAAAGGGACACGAGATTCTATGAGAGCACTATCAAGGATGTCTTTGTACACAGGACTAGTGCAGAGAAGGTCTAAAATGGAGATTTGGGCTAGCATGTTCCCAAGGTGTTCCAAGATATTTTACTAGGATTTTTATGGAGTTGATGATGTTGCTAGGGTTGATAGTGCTGATGGTACTGATGGGGCTACGATGTTTAATCGCGCTCTTCAAGTGGTGACTGCACACTCATTGTTTGGGCCTTGGATATTGATAACATTGATAGAAGGCTCTCTCTCAGATATACAACCTATGAGGCTACCATAGTCTATGTAGGATGAAGTGTGGTCATTTTTCTTCCCATGCTATTGGTTTGGCTAGCAGTTGTTGGTGGTGGTGTTGTTGGTTTGGATGTGTGCTTTTCCAAGATTTTGGTTGTTGTGAGGAAGAAAAGCATTTTGATAGATCTACAAGCCTGCATTGGGAGAGATTTGTGCTCCAACTATGATTTCTTTTTTATCAATGAGGTCTTGCACATAATCTTTCAGCTTCATGCATCTAAGGGTGGTGTGCCCTTTCACCCTATGAAACTTGCAATACTCATTATATCTATACCATGCAGCTTTGGATTGGCCTAGGTTGATTTGCTGGGTAGGAGGAAATTTGATGAGGTTTTCCTTGACTAATTTCTCAAAAATGGCATCCAATGGCTCACCAAGGGGTGTATAGTTTCAAGGTGCAGGTTGGAACTTGGGCTTTGGTCCTGCAGCTACATTGATGACATTAGCTTGATTGTTAGACCCTTGAACGTTGGGCTTTGGGTTGTGGCTTTGGAAGCTTTGTTGATTCTACTGTTGGTTGTTGATAGGTTGTTGATTGTTTGGTTGATAAGGTGGGTTGGACTAATTTTGAGAAGGACCAACAATATTCACATGTCTGGTGTCAGTGACCCCATCTGTTGCAACGTGCTTGTTTTTGTTCCAATACCTAGACTTGTCATCTGAATGTGTTTGATTTTGGTTGGCTTCCTTGTAAATCTTGACCACGCCATCTTTAATAAGTCCTTGCTCAAGGATCGTTCCTTTTTCTTTGATATCTTTGTAGGTCTACAAACAGTTCATGGTCATGTGGTGAGCTAAGCTGGGATGGGCATTATCAATAAACATTTTCACCAAATGGCGCTCTAGCAAGGTGCAAGATATGTGGGTGATAAGGGTTTGCCATCTTTGTAGATATTCACCAAGACTTTCTCCACCTTTTTGCTTGGTGTGGACAAGATCAACCACTGATAATTCTATCTCAACAAGATGGGCATATTGGGCTACAAATGCCTTAGACCATTCAGCAAAGTTTTTTATTATACCATATGGGATTCTATAAAACCATTCAAGAGCTAGTCCAGCCAAACTTTTGGGGAAGAGGTGCAAAAGGAATACATCACTATATGCCACTTCTTGGCAGTGCATGGGTATCTCAAAGTGTTTGGGAAATGGTGTCATGGTAATGGCTTTGTCAAATGGATAAGGACACACATTCTCAAACTCGAAGGTTTTTGGGTCATTTCCCTCCTAGATGTTCTTCAAAGCTATCTTCATGGCTTCCCATTCTGAATTAATGGGTGATGGCTATGGTGCCTCCATTGTAGGAGCATTCTGAGGGAGATATGTGTTGAATGGTGCAATTGAATATGGATAGCTTTGAGGTATGGGCTGGTAGGGATTGTACATGGCTTGGGCAACTAAATGGTGGATGATGGGTTGTTGAGGTGGAGGTGGCACATATTGCTGCATGTGTTACGAGGCTTGCTGTTGATATTAGATTTGAGGTTGGGATTGAGGAACATAAGATGGTAGTGGGATAAATGGATTGCTTTGTGGAGGTAAGGTATAAGATGGTTGTGAAGCTTGGGGAAAGGATCGAGGAGCTTGTGGAACTTGACTTTGGATTTGAGGAGTTTGACTAATATATGTGGGTTGTGCCCCCATTTGGGAGGGTATCTACATGGAAAAAGAGGTGAAGTAATTGGTGGTTGGTGGTGGTGGATGTCCTCCTAGAAGTGGCATAGAAAAATAGTTAGTAATAGGAGGTAATGGATTAGTTGGTGGTGGAGGTGGTGGGAATTGAAAGCTTGGAAATGGAACTAATGGGGTTTGATAGCTTGGTGGTTGGATTTGAAAGCTTGGTAGAGTGGTGGCAGGAGCTTGGGTCACTTGAGAGCTTGGTAGAACATTGGTAGTAGCTTGTGGGGTTTGATAGCTTTGTGGAGTGAGGGCAGTAGCTTGTGGATTTGTGGCGGATGGCACTGAGCTCCAAGGACCTAGTGGAAATGATGGAATTGTGCCCTGAGCTAAGGTAAACAAGCTACAGGTGATGAAAGGTTGATTACTTGGCCCCATGGGTGGCATCTCGGTTGTATATTGCTGGGGTTGGCCAAAGATTCTAGCACTGATTTGGGAGATGGGTGGATTTGAAAGGCTGGGTTGGAGAGCAGCAATAGCAATAGTGAAGGGAGTGAATGATGAGGTGTTTTGGGCAAAGGGGGTTTGGGATGGAGTGGTATGGACCAATGGTGGAGTGGTGGTAGCTGGATTGGCTTGTGGAATGGAGATTTCAACTTAAGTGGAGGCTGGTATGTTTGGGTCTGTTGGATCATATGAGGTGGGTTGAGGCTCTTCTTTTGGTATATACAAAGGATGATTTGGATCGTAAGAGCCTATGGGTGGTGGAAGCTGCCCAAACAGAGGGTGAAAAGGATCTAATAAGGGAGGAGCTCTTCCAAAATCGAAGGCTCCTATGTTGTCCCTCTAAAAATTTTCCATGATCGTTTCTTTGTTCTTGTCTATAATGGCATTCACCAATATTGCATTTTCTGGTTGGTTCATGAAAGCTTCAATGTCAGTAGGTGATGGTATAGCTTTCTCTGGGCTGAAGGATGGTTGAGTGCTCAAGGGGAGTGATGTTGTCTAATCTAAATGATAGGGCTCCATTGTTTCCTTCTTCTTCTTGGCTAAGAAAGTGACGAGTGGCATGAAAATGTTCCTAGGGATGAGGTGCAACAATGTTGATGGATGCAAAGGGGAGAGGCTTTTCTATGCAAATGATCTCCTAGGCTGAGACAAAGCTATATGACAAACCTAAGGAAGACTAGGTTGGGGATTCTAACTTCAAAGATATGTTGGCAAAGCACGAAAGGTCTGCTTTCCTATGTGCAAGCTTGGTGGTGATTGTGTCAACTTAAGGATAGACTAATGATCCCTTAGGAAAAACATGAGATTGACCACTTGTGGATCCCAACCTTTAGCTCAAGGTGATGAGGGATGACAAGTGACAAGGCTAGATTACCCTACACAAATCTCTGTCAGAGGGATAACCTTGGTGAGACTAATGGATTTAAAAGATGATAGGAAAAGCAAGTTCTGGCAATGTGAAAACAATTTTGAAGGCTTGGATGTGAACTTTTTGATTGCTGGCTAGATGGTTTGGTTCTAAGGCAAGGAACTAGATGAGATGGATGAGCTAAAATGCTTAAAGGGATAACCTAGAATGGCTAGCTTTCCTACAAAGATGACTCTAAAGTGAAACTTATGCAAGAATATGTGGAGAAACAAGGGAGCCTAATCATAGAAATCATGCCTAGTTGGTAAGACATAAGCAGGGTTAACTCTTAGATGTTTGCTAAATTTGATAGTGTGACCTAACTAGGCATCTTGAAGGGCTTCATCGGCAACTTTATCTTTTGCTTTGTGGAGTTTGGTAATTCGAGGGCTTGGTGTTACTTCCTTTCTCTTGGCTAAAATTTTTTGGTATACCTAAGATGGGTTGAGTTTGGCTTTGTGAAACTTCTATTTGGGTTTGGGTTGTTCTGACATAAATTCCTAAATCTATTTGGCTTTGAGAGATCGTGGTTGTTTTGCTTCAACTTTGTTCAACTTCTAAAATAGGTAGTGACTACGCTAAGTGTGCCCTAAGCTAGGATTGATCGAGTTTGGAAAACATTCATTCAACAAGTAAAAGATCAAGCAATAGATAGGAACAACTAGATAGAAGTTTTGATTCTCAAAAGACAGTAACTACACCGTGGAGTGAGTATATTCTACAAATGTTCTGATCAATCACTTCAAACACATTAACATCCTAGATGGTTGTCTACAAGGCTAACAGTTGGTTTTGCTAGGGAGTCCTTGATATACCCAAGGTATGTGAGGCCCAAATTCATAGATGAAACCAAAACAATATCACACAGCCAAGAGGAGCGGTAACCCACTTCTCCTCTTTCACTTCTCAAGGGTATAAATTTTCTTGAGGCTTAGCTCGAGTGACAAAATTTTGATCCCAAGAGAGGTGTCTTTGTATTCACCTCTTGATCTTTATACTTTGTCGGAACACTGGAGTTGAGGTCATCCCATGGGGTGATGAAATCCTCAAGCAAGCCTCCTAAAAGCTAGGACAAGATTTTGGATCCTAATCTTATGCACCCAAGATGGCCTCGAAAGATGACAAGGGGAGAGAAGACTTGGATGATCTTGGGCTAAAAGATAGAGTTCTTTTCCAACTGACGCTTTAAGTTTTTTTATCTAGACCTTTTGAAAACACACATGATTTAAGATGAAAAGGTTCAATTCCAATTTGAAATGTGCCAACAAAAGAGAAGTGATCAAAGAATGAATACGCCCAGAGGCACTCCACATCAAGTATCGATTGATTTTCTTTAAGGCATTCAAGATTGAGTGTGAGTTTGTTTTAAGCCCAATACAAAGATGTGCACACCCAAAGGCCCTCCATGTCAAGATTTGTTCAATTTTTATGCCCAAATGAAGTGTTAACGAGACTAATGTGCATTCAAGAAATTTTCTATATTAGAAAAACCAATAAAAACTCAAGTGAGTGGAATTTGATTTTTGTGGAGCACTTAACACTTTCTTAGGTAGACCCATCCCCATATATGGCGCTGATATTGCAACCAATGGTTAGAATGATAGGTGATTAAAGAGGGTGAGTCCAACAACAAATTCACTCTAAGTGTCTTTATTTGTTTTTATAACTTAGAAAGTTTCTAAAATGTGGATTCTTTTTTATGCCCCAAAAGATGATTATTTGATCTATGGCATTCAAGATTGGATTTTTTGTTTTAATCATGCATTCATAAAAAAAAAACTTTATTTTAATCCATGGCACTCAAAGAGTGATTTTAGCAACATGCATTCAAAGACAAGTGATTAAACATTCAAGTTTTTTCCTTTGAGCATTCAAGATTTGAGATTTTGTGTGGTGTTTTAAGAACTTTGAAGTGCTTTGTTTTAACCTTAGATCATTCAAGATTTTTTTGGACTCATAAGTGAAAATGACTCTTTGGACTTTGGTTTTCATTCAAGATTTTGTGTTCTAGTTTGCATGTTTTAAGCCTAAAAAAATGATATTCCTAGATTGTTTTGATGCATGAAAAACCTAGGAAACATTCAAGATTTTGCAACAAGACATTTGTTTGGAACAAATAACAAAGCTTTTAGGACAATTTTGACAACCATTTAGAACTCTTAGTTTTCATGATATTTTTAAAAGAACTTTAAAATATTTGGAAATGAGGTTCATTTTATCCTTGATTTATGCTTTGAGTTTGATTTAGATTTTAGTGTGCACTTAGTGTTGATTTTGAACCTTTTGAAATGGAAACTTGAAGTTCTTTTTAAATTTCCAAAAATTAAGTGTTCCTAACTTTGCATGAATGCATCTAAAACCTTGATGTTGCAAGGATGCAGATGATTTGATTGGTTTAGTTTAACTTGTTAAAAGATTTTTTTTTTTTTTTTTGCAAATTTTTAGTTTTTAATGGATTTAAGTATGATTTTGGGGTTCATTTTAAGCACTTAAAAAAAAGTGTGTATGATTTTGCTTCTTTAAAAAAAAAAAGGCCAAGATCCCTCAAGAAGAAGAAGAAGTAGATGGAATAGAGGAAGAATATAGACAAGAAGAGGAAGAAGAATTTCAAGTGCTCCATCCACCTATAAGCTTGAAAAATCTGCAAACACTATGAGATAGACTATGAGTTCCTTTGTCTTCTTCATGCTCATGTAGACCTGCAAAACGAATTTATACAATCCTAACAATCACAAAAATAAATAAAATTAGCCAAAATTAGCAAATGACATACAAAACTTGACTAAAAAAGCTAATGAAGATGACCCATGTGGGGTCCCACCAGGCGTGCCAAAATGTGTATGCTACTTTAGTATGTTAGAAACACTAAATTAAAACAATCAAAAAGCATTTACATACTAATTTAACATAACTTCATGAGAGACAAAGTGAAGTCCTCAAATGAGAATATGAGCCATGGATAGGCTCTCTCAATGAGGATGATCACTTGATGTAGAGGTGTGTCTAATAGCTAAGATGGCTTGATTATGTATGTATGCTCAAATGCTCAAATGGGCTTCAATGGAGGATTTTTGATAGATTTTGGTGAATGGATTTGATGTAAAAATGGCTTCTCAAAATGGAATTATGGCTTTACTTTCTAGATTATGTTGTTTTTGCAAATGGGAAGGATCCAATTTATAAGAAAGAGGCTTGAGGGATGGAGGGCTAAGATGGAAGGAAAGGAGAAAGCTTATGGAGGGCTCAGATTGAATGAGAGGAGAGCACATGTATTGTGCTTTTTTATAGCCAATAAAGGAGTGACACATGTCACAAAGTGAGAGGATGGAGGAAAGGGCAAGGATGAGTCAACAAAGGAGGCTCAAGAGATAATATCTTCATAAAGACCCTTCATAAGTGCTTTGTAAGAGCATTGAAGAAGAGTGTAAGAGATATTTGATGGTCATTTATGTTGAAGGGTGAGGAATTTCAACTTGAGTTGGATTAGGAAGGTTTTAAGCTTGCTTAGGATTGTGCAAATGATTAGAGGATGGATTATAAAGCTGATGCAACAAGATTTCAAAGAGTCATATTGGCGGAAGATGGGTTTCGGAGATCCCTAGGACTAGGATTGTGGATCTTGAAAGAGGAGGCTTGGTGGATTGATTGGATTGGTGGATCCCTAAGACTAGAAGCTAAAAGTGAAGATTGAACAACTTGCAACTTTCCATAGCAAGGTAGCGAGGACTATTGATTCTAGTTTGATCTTATGATCAAGATCCCTTGTGTGATTTCTAAATGGGGCATGGGTCCAAGGCACTGGTGACGTAGGAAAATCTACACAACTGGCACAAACCAAAACTTTTTTTTAATCTTAGTCACCCTTACATGTCACTTGAGGTCCCATTGGATGTTCTTTTCACGGTGCCTCGCTACTTCGCTAACAGTGGGATGTCAAATTTTTTCGATAGCGAGGTAGTGAGCTCTGGAAACTTTAATAAAATTTGGTGCCATGAAATATAATGACCCATCAAATCACCATTGCTCTTAATAACTACTTCTAACAATAGTAGTTATTGCTTTTCATGCCACCTGGATAGACCGTGGTTACCGAGAATTTTTGAGGCCACTGTGTCTTTGATTTCATGGCACCTTGCTATCTCACTAATGGCAAGATGCTTAGTTTTTTTTATAGTGAGGTAGCAAGGCATCGAAAAGACCCTCATTTTGGTGTCGACTTCTAACTACTTCCACTGGGTCCCTTTTCCTATTTTGATAGTACTTGTAAGGTGTACATGATTGAAGAGTTAGCCTGAAGACAAATCTTTGTTGGGTGATGTGATGAGCTCCCCTACCCATAGGTGGTTAATTATGTGGTGTTCCATGTTCACTAACAGTCATGGCTTTTGGTGCAACAGCAAATGGGCCCTACAATTGGTATTAGAGCTTGGTTTTGGCCTGGTCATGGGTTCAAATCTCCCCGGTGCCTTCTCAACCCACGTAAGCACCTAGTATGCATGTCGAGGGGGAGCTTGTTGGGTGATGCAACACACTCCCCTGCCCATAGGTGGTTAATTATGTGGTGTTCCATGTTCACTAATAGTCATGGCTTTTGGTGCAATGGAAAATGGGCCCTACAATCTTTGATTGCCATTTCTTAATTTTGTGGTCCCATTTTATAACTTTTTGGCACTCGCTACCTCACTACACATAAAAAGGGTTCAAGTTCTTATAGCAAGGAAATGAAAATGGTAGATTTATTCAAAACATATGGTGAGGAATCTAAGAGGAAAGGTAACTTAGGGGTGCAAAAAATATAAAGAAAACAGAATATTTTCTCAAATTGATTTTTCAAATATTTCGCACCTAAAAATTTATGAATGGAATGAAACATAGGGTTTTCACAAAAAAATTCAAAGGCTATCAAAAGGATGACTTAGATAGAAAACCTACTCACCATTAATGGATACAATCTGAATTTTCTATACCTGGACAAAGGAATTTTATCATGCAAAAATTCAAACCAACAGTGGCTCTATTTAGGGACATTGAATCCTCTGGATTCAAATGAGGGTTCAAAATTTTTGGGAGAAGCAGACCACACACTTGAGCTTTAAAATGACAACTTAGAGAGAGCAAGAACGTAGAATAGAAGAATATACAGGGACTGTATAGAAGAGATGAAGATTACACAAAAATGAACAAGGAAACCTAGACTACTATTCATGGAGAAAATAAGTATTTTTCAAGAAAAATACCTCTTCAAGAACTGTCCATGAACTGGTAGTTCAAGAATATTGTCTAATAGATCTTTGAGTACATAAGAATCCTCACCCCAAGTATTTTCAATTCGATAAGGGCCTAACCAGATAGGATCAAATTTTCCATGTTTTCCTTTATCTTCTATCCTGGCATTCCACGTAAGGACCAAATCTCCACTTTCAAATTTCTTGCTTACTATCCTCTTATCATAGAGTGCTTTAACCTGTAGTTGCAACTTTTAGTTTCTGATTGATGCTTCTTTCCTGGTCTTAGTTAGCCCAACAAGTTCATCCAATCTTTCTTGCATATCATCAATGATATTTTCATCATACATTTGAATGTAGTTATATAAACCTACCAAGTTTTTCTAGGAAATTCTTGCTTGAATTTGATACGCCATATCAAATGGAGCTACACCAATGACTTTCTTCACAGTTACCCTATTAGCCCATATTGCTAACTGTAACTTGGAATCCCATGCTTTCTTGTTATCATCCAAGGTTATCTTAATAACCTTTAACAAGCTCTTATTTGTGGATTCAGCTTGTCCATTTCCTTGTGGATGATAAGGAGAAGATGATTATCCTTTTATTCCATATTTATCACAAAATTTGATGAATTCTTCATACCTGAAGCACATTGCATTGTTTGTTACAATTTTCTAAGGACAACCAAATCTGGAAATAATATTATTCAACAGGAAATTGTTGACAACTTTACTTGTTGCATTTCTTGTGGGGATAGCCTCTACCCACTTTGTAAAGTAGTCGGTAGCCACTAGAATCCAAGAATAGTCAGTGCTAGACTTGAGGGAAATCTCTCCTATGAAATCCATACCCCATTGTTGAAAGGGTACTTGGACCGCCACTGGCTTCAATGGAGTATTACCTAAGAACTTCAGTTTTCCAACAAACCTCTGACAAGGGTCACATTTCCTAATCATAATTTGAGTATCCTTGAAAAGAGAGGGCCACCAAAATCTAGCCCTCATGACTTTATGTGTAGTAGTCTTGGCCATATAGTGTCCTCCAGACACTCCAACATGCATTTCATTTAAGACCTATTTTTCCTTTTCTTGATCAATACACTTTAGAAACACTCCATCAAAATTTCTCCATCACAAACTGCCTTGGATAATTATGTATCTAATGGCTTGTAATTTATTACTTCTCTTTTCATTTTTAGGCAAATGGGGAGGAGCTTCCATGAATTGCAAGTAATATATAACATTAGTGTACCAATCACAATGATCCATGTCACATAAGTTAGATCTAAGGTCATCAACTACCACATTTATCTTATTGGCATCCAAATTACATTCAGCCATGAGTTTAGCCAAACCTTGACCTCTTACCAGCTTAGTTATCTGTATTTCAATATTGAATTCTTAGATCTTATTGATCCATCTACACCTTCTACCTGACACTTCCTGTTGAGAGAATATGTCCTTCATAGCTGCACTAGGTACAAAGGTAATGACAATAGCACCTAATAGGTAGCATCTAAAAGTGTTTACAACCTTCACTAAATCATATGCCTATTTTTCATTTATCTCATATTTTAGTTTAGCAAGTTGTAGTGACTTACTAAAAAAAGCAATGGGTTGTTCATATCCTTCTTCATTTTTCTGCAACAAGACTGTAGCTACAGTGTGAAAGGATGCAAAAGAAAAAATATGCATAGGCTTTTTGTAATCTAGAGTTCTCGGTACTGGGGCATTTTTTATTACATTATTAATATCTTGGAATGCTTGTGAAGGCTCACTGTTCCAATCTATAGTAGTTCCCTTCTTGAACATCTTTGAGATAGGTCTACTAATTTCAGCAAGTTTGGTAACAAACCTTCTAAGAAAATTAACTTGGACAAAGAAGGATTGAATTCCTTTTATATTCTTTGGCTTGGGGGTTTTATCGATAGCTTCTACTCTCTTAGGATCTATTTTCACCCCATCTTTAGACACTATATGTCCTAGTAATCTACCTTCTATCACCCCAAATGTACATTTCTTGGGGTTCAAGGATACTCCATATTCTAGAGCTTTGATAAAAAAAAATTCTCCAAATGCTTGCAGTGATCCTTAGCCTTCTTAGAATATGTTGTAATATCATCCTGGTAGACAACCATAAATTTGTTAATATAATCATGAAATGCCACATCCATAGCTCTTTGGAAAGTAGCTCTTGCATTAATCAAGCCAAAAGGCATCCTTACATATACATAGGTCCCCCATGGGGTTGTGAAGGTTGTCTTGAATTGTTCATTTTCCTTTACCAAAACTTGATTGTACCCTAAGAAACCATCCATCATGGACATTAATTCAGAACAAGTTACTTGCTGCAACATGGATTTCATATTTGGTAATCTATAATTATCCTTCAAGGATGCAATTCTCAAATTCCTTAAATCCACACCTAATCTTATGTCTCCATTTTTCTTTTTGAAAGGCACTAAATTTTAAACCCAGGTGGAATGTCTAATTGGTTTGATTATCCCCCCATCCCTTAGTTTCATCAACTCTTCTTGCATTTTGGGACTAGGGTAGGGTTTATTGGTCTTTGTTTCTATCTGAAAGGTTTTACATTATCTTTTAGTGGTATGACATGTTGGAAAAAATCTTCTCTATAAGCCTTAAGGTCATCATATGACCATGCAAAAACATGTCTATACTTCTTAAGCAAGTCAATTAATGGTTTTCTGATTTCAGTAGGTAGATTTTGGCCAATATAAGCCTTTTTTGGAGCCTCATCAATACCAAGGTTTATCTCTTCTAATTCCTGAGGCTTAGGGTCCTTAACTCCTAGTTTGACTCTATCCTGGTTATCATAAATACTTTCCAAAACCACTAACCCCTTAGGCATCTTTTTGGTTTTCAACTGCATAATCTCCTAGCCAAAAATGGTTTCCTTACCATCTATGGTTTCAATTAAATCACTACAATCCATTTCCTAACCTTGATACTTATCTTCATTTAACAAAAAAATTATAATGTCTTTTTGATCTTCAAAGACTTGCCAGTTTTCAATGTTATCAGGTATAGAAGGTCTATTTTGTACCTCAATTTGAGAGAGTGCTGCAAATGATATCTCCTTAGCATTGATTGCTACATTTTCTAGTAAATCTACCATTTTATTTTGAGTCCTATCTCTCCATGAGATACCAAATGCATCAAAAGATTCTATCTAGTCACAAACAGCATTTCTACATTGCTTTAACCTCCTATTCTTGGAAGCATAGGTTCCTCTTATATGGGAGATAAGTAGTTTAGAATCACCTATGACATGCAATTTCTCGATTCCATGATGTGTAGCAACTTTCAATTCTAGCAACAAGGCTTCATACTCTACTATATTATTTGTGCAAGAAAACTTTAAAGTGAATGAGTATATGAAAGTATTTTTATCAGGGGAAACAAAAACTACCCCTGCCCCTGCACCCTCTTTAGAACTTGCCCCATCAAAAAAAAATTTCCATAATACTGGTGAGTTTGTACAACACTCAACTTCATGTTTAATTATGGCAGGAAAATTCTTAACTTCTTGAATAATCAATTTAGCTCTAAAAGCATTGACACTTGTGTCCAAGAAACAAGTGGAGTCTTTGTCAATTTCTTCCCCTAAAATGTGACTGACCCTAGGCTCTTTTTTTACCTTGACAACTTCATCTCCAATATGAAAAGTTGCATAAATAAAATCACATTGCAGGCTTCCCCCCATAGTAGCACTCCATTTTCTAGAGAATAACATTCCATAGTGTGGAGGTATATCCACTACAAGGATAGACATGGTTAACTCTACTTCAGGATATGCAGCTAATTTGAATGATAAAGCATTTATGGTGCCTATGACTGGGAAGTCCCTAGCATCCATTCCTCTGCATCTACCCTACTTGGTGTCCATGTTCAACCCTAAGGCTTCCATTACTTTGAAAGGTATTATGGTGTTAGAAGCTCCTAAGTCTATCATGCAATTTTTTAGAGTCTTCCCTTTTATGATCAAACTGAGGAAAAGTGGATCAATATCTTCTATAGAGGAAACTGAGGAATCATCTAAAAACATTTGAGAAATTTGAGATATGATACCACTATCCTCTACTACTAATGGGGTTTGTGGGATAACAGTTTGTTCTACAATAGTATTATTGTTTTCTATCCCTCCCAACCATGATAAAGCCTTACTTTTATGTTCTCCAATTCTAAGAAGTTTAGACAAAGGTACTTTTTTAGTTATTTGGGACAACATGGATATCATATCAACCAGTTCAACAATAGTGGGTTTTACAAGAATACCTAGAGTTGAAGTCTTTTGAACAGTAGACACAACTATTTGCTTGATAGTATCAAGTCCTGACTTCTTTCCTTACACAACTGGTTTTGTTGTTTCATTTTTTTGAAATTGAACCTTCTTTATTGGTTCCCAGTTCTTAACCTTGTTGTCTTTGATCTTAGCCACATCTATATTGATCTTTTTACTTTCATCATTCATCTTATTGGTAATGTCTTTGATGAATACACTGGATGGCTTTCCTGCATCATTTTTAACTATTCTATTTCTCAAATTGTAGTTACTATGGACTTGGGAAATCATTCCTACTATGATTCTGTCAATCTCCTCTTTGGAGGGCATTCTTAAGCTTGTGTTACCTATATCAAAAGATGTAACACATATCTTATTTTCATCATAACCTTCATCATCTGATAGTACTTTCTAATGATGTAATTGATAAGCAATTCTCTGACTGGCAAATATCATTTTTAGGTTCTTCAAAATTAGAATCTATAAAGTCATCACACATGCTTACCATATTGCAACTTATGTCATCATGGCTTTTATCTTCATTTTCTTCTTCAAGTTGCACACCTTGATCTGAGGCAAATGACTAACCAATAGCACAATAATTAGAAGAATGAGGTGATTGACATACAATGCACCGTGGTACATCATCATTCATATTTATAGTGTTCCTTTGCAAGGGATCTGGGCTACCCTTATCCTTCACATTTTGTGTCTGGTTAGGAACTGGCTTACCATCTTTCCACTGGGTGGTGTAAGGGTAATTTTTCATTCTAGATTGCCTATTGAAACTATTTTTATTCACAGGGGTTTTCTCAGCAACATTTGGCTTATTGAAATTGGTGGGATTCATCTTCTTTAGCAATTCCAACATCTAGCCTATTGTAGGTTCTTTTGGCTTTTTTCCTATAGGAGTTTTATCACCCTCCCTTTTGTTATTGTTCTTGGGATTAAAAAGCTTTGGATCATCCCTCCTACCTAGCTTTCTAGATGCTTTCCTATTGTTTTCTATATTTACTGCAACTTTATAGGCATCCCTCAAAATTTTGGGATCCTTATCCCTCAATTGATAAGCCATTTTGCTATCAAAAGCATTGAAATATGTTGTGAGACAGACATCCTCATTCAACCTCATAACTTGAAATAGTCTGTACATACCTTTCTGGAATCTGACATTGAAATCAAATGTGGACTCATTTGGGATTTTCTTGATGTTATTTAATTCATTCAACATGAATCCTGCATTAGTGTTGTCTCCATATTGCTCCTTAAATAATTTCTCCAAGTCACTCCATGAGGTGATACTATCATTAGGTAGCCTCTTGAATCAATCCCTTGCATCCTCAATTAGTGAATGTACAAACAATTTCATTACCATATCTTCATGTTCAACTTCATAATCATTTAACATATCAATGAAAATTCTCAAATGTTCTTCACTAGTAATAGCATTATTCCCAAAAAACTTAACCACTTTGCCTCTTAAATCAAACGATATGGGATGTGGAGCACTAGGGATACCAGAAAATGATATTTTTCTATACTTTTCCTAGTATATAGGTTTATTCTAGAAACCAGGAGCATTTGAGCTACTTGCTATGTTAACTTGGTTTAGAGGAGTAGCTTCGGATTGTTGAGGTTGGGCAAAGGGGACTTGGGTGCTAATAGTGGATGATGAGGCAGGGGCAGATTGGGATATTCCCTAAGTTGAGATTATTGGACCACTAGATAGTGTAGGAGTTGCAGATGGGATAGACAAATTTGGCCATGAATCCAATGTAGAATTAGATTTTATGAATTGGATTTTTCTCCTAGTTTCTGCGGCTTGAGCTTCATTCTCAACCTTCTCAAGTTCTTTTGCAAGATCTTCCTTCTCTTTTCTAGCCTTCTCCAAATCTAGATCTAGTTTTGACATGGAGGGTTGTATGGGTTTTCTTGGTAGAGTTTTAGGTTCATTTATTCAGATTCATATAGCTTTTCCTTTCCCTTTATCTATAGCTTTTGCAGTGGGTTCTAAAGGGTCCACTTGAACAGGTTTATAGGCTTAGACTTGAGAATTAATTGGTTCTTGCCTCTAATTCAAGCATTTTTCTTATTCTTGAACTTTAGCTCTTAGATTTTCTACATCTCCAAATACATCAGCATGGAGAGTTGTGGTATTTTCTTCAAACTTTTTATTCTACTCCTTCAAGGCAGCCATCCTTCTCAGAAGAGCATCCCTTTCTATTATGGCATCCAAGGTGGCTTGCTCCTTCTCCTTTTCAAGACAAATGTGTTTAGCTTCTTCCTTAGCAACCCATTTCTTTAGAACTCTTATCTTAGATTGCACCTCTTTAGGGTCTATAGAAGTAGCCTCTAAATCAACAGGATCATCCAGATCTATAAAATTGGGTTCCACATATGGGGCTACTCTGGGATTAAAAGGATCATCAAATGAACACCTAAAACCTAGCCTACAATTCATATCTGCTGTGAGATCTGGCCTTGATGAAGCAATACCTACCATGGACACATCTTTTTCCTAAAAAACTCCCTCATCTGGTAATGGGGTACTGAAAATGCCTCCTAAGAGTCTTGTAGTTTTGGACTCAAAACTGAGTGAAGAAGACTCTCTCCCTAATACTAGTTGATATTGGGAATTGACGGATACACTACCTCTGGATTTCTAGGTGGGATATGGATCTATCCTTTTCTTATTTTGGTTCTTCCTACCACCTTGGGGTAAATTAGTATACATTGTTATGTCAGGATTGGCTCTCATGTAAGCTCTTGTGTTCTTTCTCTTGTCAACCATATTCACCTTTTGTTAAAATAAGCACTAGCTTCAAAACCTTGACTGAGTCATCACCGTATTCTTGAGAAAATACACAATGACAATTATTCCTGACTCAAAGGAAACAACACACAAATAAAAATAGAAATATCTAACACAGATAGACCAATCATTGAGATCATAAGACTGTAACTCTTTCTTTTTGGATAAGACACTTGGATAGGCCAGATGTGTTAGTGTGTCACTGTGGTAATTGGGCTAATCTCTCTTTAAATTCTCAAGGTTTGTCACTAAAATATTCCCTTATAACCATAGGAAAAATTTAGATAACCTAACACACACATACATAGGAGGACCAAAGAAACTGCAGTACTTTTCACAGGGGTTTAGGACAACTCCCAAGTAGAGTCGCCATTTTGTTGGAGTTTTGAAAAAACTACTAAGCACAAAATGCTCAATACCAAAATGATATCACTCATACAATCTAAGGACTAGGAAATTCCTATCAACAATTATAAGTGCAAACCATTTGGACCCAACTTCAATAAAACCAAGGTTAGTTTTTTACTCTCTAGGCTCTGCAAAAGTAGGGTGGGTATACCTAGGGATGATTCAAGACTGGGAAATACTATATGAGGATTATTTTAGTTTCATTATGATTCTTATCTCAAATCTTCAAATACATGCATAATTCATGAAAATTTGATAAACACATCCCATATAACAGATCTAGCCAAAATTCTTCTATAAGTCTATATGTGTTCTTAGTAATAGTGGCTAACTGAAGCTAAAACATTCCATGCAAACAAGTACAAGCCAACTTTGAAAATCTTTAGGAAATAAAAGTAAAATTGATTATAATTTTGCATTTGAAAACCATTTATGACACATTTCTCTTCCATCTAAATCAATTTGACCAGTGCCTATTCCATTAGGGCTCAGAGTCTACTAAAAATCCTTAGATCTAATTTTTTGCCTTACAACAAATTTTATCAACAATTCTTATCAAAATTCATCATTCAAAAATCCTTTCCACTACTACAGCAATCTTATCAAATTCATCAAAGCTTTTACTTAATCTATTGATCTAATAGAAGTGATGAACAGATATACAACCTAACTGGATTGATTTCAATTGCACAAGCCTTTACTCATACAATATCAAGATAACCAAGGAATAAAAAAGAGAAAAAATTTAGAAAGAACTAATATGGGGACAGCTCATATTTTGTATTCATTTTCTTTGAAAATTGTATACATTTACAGTAAACTCATAATGACCTTAGGAAGAAACACAAAAATAATTCTATTATTCTTGTATTCTTAGGAACTAATAGAGAAAATACATCATAAACATTTTTCCAAACATTGGACCAAAAAATAGACTAAGTACATCACTTAGAAAAATACAATTTGGACCCTTTCTCTAGCCTTGGAATCTCACTTATATAGTATGAGATGCAACAAGCTTCAAGCTAAGAGAAAATGATAGGTGTCCTTTACAAGAAATATTTACATGTATCTATCACAAAATGACAAAAATGTGGGAAACAGAAGATGTCCAAATCAAAACATTCTTTTTGGTGGGTCATCTTCTATCACATCTTTTAACATTCTTGAGTTGGTTGCTATTCTAATCCCTCTTTGTATGCAATAGCCAAATTAGCCAATGATGAAGCTTGTTCTGATGATTGCTCACTAATCTCCATTTGTGGGCTTTCACCGTCTTTACCCTATATGATTGGAGTAACTTCTACCTTTTTCTTTTCTTCGATTGTATCAGCATCCTGTGAGCCTAGGCTTGCAACTGACGGTGACTTATTTTTCTTGTCTTCTTCTTCTAGTTGGGCTTGTTTAGTGATGATGTCAATGATTTTGATCTCTTCATCCTACACATCATCACTATCAGTTTCATCTTCATCAAATTTTTCACCACGAGCTATTTCTGCCATCCACTTGTCAAAAAGTGTGTCATCTAGCCAATCGTATAGCAAAATATCCCTCTACCTTTTTAGCACATACTCAGCTTCATTATTAATAGCAACAAATTCTTGTTTTAAAGAATCAAAGAATATTTCAGCCTTCACCATTTCTTCTATTGTGGTAGCCCACCATGCATGCCCTATTTCATTTATGACTTGATTCATTCTTAAACAAAATAAATCACCAAGTTCCTTTGCCCATTCATCTTTTTTTTTTAAATTATTTTTCTTATCTAGGGCACGAGGAAACAAACTGAATTTTCAGCTCTTGTACTAATTCAAGTAGCCTATTATTATTCTCTGTAAATGAATCTTTTTATTGTCAAATTAACAAGATCAAAAACAATGTCAAAGTTTTTTTCAATTTGATCATAAGAACCCCTTATGACAGAGAAACATAAAAATGTCATTGCTTTCTCCCTTCTTACCCATTTATTCACAATAGGCTTTAGAGCCTCATCATTGGATTTCAAATCCTCCTAGATACTAACCACCCTAGCCAACTAATCATGAATTAGTGGCCATTCAACTTTGTTCCCCAAATATGTGAGAGCTTTTCTTAGTTTATCTTCATATTTGGACTCCAATTCTACATGTAAGGCCCATAGTTTACCTTTTTCTTCTTCAAAATCCTCAGCAGTGTAGAACTGTGGCCTTTGGGGTGTATCTGGTATTTCTATGAGGGGAGTGGATTTTGAAGGGTTTAACTGGGGGGTGAGGGTATGTTATTCTTGGCCTAGTGGATTTTCCCAATAGCTTGTTCTCAAGCTCAATTCTCTTTTTTACCTCTTTATTGTAGGCATCCACCACTATTTCATACTTTCTCTGCAACTCAGTCATCTCCTTTTCTTCCCTTTCTGTAGTAGCCAAGGAAAATTGAGAATAATCCACATTCATGTGGGCTACCTGTACATGTGAGGTATCAACAACTCTCCTCACAATGATACTCCATGTTAGTCCTGAATCATCAAGTTGTGATGGAGTAGCTCTGGATCCTCTTCTTAATGACCACATAACAAGAGCAGCTTGGTCATTATTTAATGCAGTTCCCAAGAACTCCTTTTTATCTAGATCTTGTAATCCCAAATTATTTGACACAAAATTAAAAATCAAGGCATCAGCAATGTCCCAATTGGGCAATAATAAAATATTTGCAGCCTTTACCATCTGTCTCCCCTCTTCAGGGGTTATATTTTGGAACTCTTGTATCATTTCTTCCTTTATTTGATTCTGAATGGAGGCTTCATCCATTTCTAGATGCTTTGCTTTCATATTTTTATATCTTTCCTAAAAAATGTGCATGTTTTCCCTCCAAGCAAATTGATGAAAAGCCCTAGATTTTACAAAACTGTCATCAAACAAAAATTGCTGACTGGCTTGTTCCAAAATAGGGTCTAATTCCCTTCCCCTAAAATTTGCTATAGTTAACTCAAAACTTGGCACAGGAGGCTCCTAGGGGTTCCCTTCATCAATCTTTGCCTAGGTAACAAAAACTTCCCCTTGTGATCCAATTTGTTCAATTTTTTTATCAGTGAACTGTTCCTCTTCACTTCACATGGGGGTTTGGGAAGGTGAGTAACTTTCATCATATGATTCCTCTTCCCTTATTATCTTTCTTCTCTTAAGAGAAGGTTCAGGTGGCCTTTCTTCAAAAGCAGCACTAGTAGATTCAACTATCTATTTTCCTTTATTCACAATGGGCCTTTGATCTTGAGTGATAGTATATCTTGACCTCCTTTGCACAATTAGTGGGCCTGCCCCTATATTCGGAGTGAAACCCAATTTCCTCATTATTTCCCTGGCTTTATCTTGAAAAGAATCATTGAAATGTTGCTTCTTCTCATTCATTGCCTCCATTATTTCAGGGAATGTACTCATAAGCTTATTTATCCTATCTGTAGTAGTTATAGCATTACTAAGAGGGTTGTAACCTTTGTCAAAACAATTAATAAAATCCAAAACCTTTTAATAAACTCTCCATTTTTATTTCTTTGTTTCTTGCTCTTGCAGATAGTACTCATTCCTTATTACATCTTCAAGGAAATAAAATTCATGCTCAACTGGATGAAGCTTAATCCTATGCCTAAGAGCTGAATTAAAGAAACCTTCAGCATCACAAAAATGAGGGTGAGATACTGCCATTTTATACTACTCTAAAAATTTGTAGAGGAAGACCCATCCTTCCTTGGTTATTACAAACTAGTGGGCTACTATGCAAGTGGGAAAAATTGATCCTATTCCCCTTTTGTGCAAAAAGGTTTCTTCTACTCCTCCCAACTACCATAAGAATTTAGCTACTCCTACCTTTAAGGGCACCTGATAAGGTAGTACATGGGGTGTTTCTTTAAATCCATAAACTTTGATGATAGTTGAAACTAAATATGGGATGATATCTCCCCAATTATGTGAAAATTTTAGGGTATGGGGTTTTTCCACAGGCCTAACAAGGTGCATTAGTGCCTTAGGAATTCTAGGATTGTCACTCAATATGAGACATCTTAGTTTGGAGGCAAAGTTCTTGTCAAATCTAACAAAACTAGCATTTTTTGCTTCCCCGATCATATTTGCACTCCATAATTGAACTGGCAGTGCTTCCCCCTCTTGTTCTCTATTTAGAACCATTTCTTTACCAAAGTATGTAGCCCCCTTAAATAGAAAAATGTGCATCAACAGGGAGTATTGGCCCCAAACCTTCTCCACCTTACCCTTAGCAATCCCCACCAATCCACTGTGAATCTCATCAGCCAGGTAAGAAGCAAAATCAAAAATTATTTCCACAACAAATGAGGAGATTTGAGTGATCATATACATGAAACTCATAGGGATAAAGTCTTCTTCACCCTCTCCAAAAACTCTGCACAAGGTCCTATATATCTCTACTGGCCTGGCATTGAAACATGCTTTCTTGAAAGGTTCTTTAGAGGATGATTTTTATTTTGGTAGGGTTCCAATTCTGCCAATATGGGCATTCAATGCACCTTGTCTAACTACATCCTTCTTTGACATATATTATTTTTCTAAATCTATCAAATCAATGGGCACATGATACCTAGTGAGAGGTTCCAAATGAAAAACTTCCCTAATCTCTTATGGACTAATGGTGATTAGAATTTCACCATCTACTCTTCTCACTACCCTGGTAGCTTGATCATAACTTTTTTCCATGGCCTCAAGGAGGTCATAATCCATAAACATGCTAGGAACAACTAGCTTTCCTAGGTCAAAATTCCATATATTGGCATGTGGGCATACAATTTCCTTTATGCAAACCATTTATTGATCAAATTTAAATCGATTTTTGAAGTTTGAGCATCATGGACACAATTACCCTTATCATATAACCCATCAGCTATCTTCAACCTTAATGAGGTCAAATTTTTAACTTGCGCTATCTCTACAGTAGACTTAGGCAACAACTCAAGCAAGTCATTATGTACATTTCTATCCAAGTAATTTACTTGACCTGAAAATCCCTTCTTTGGAGGCATCTTTGATTATGCTTTACAAAACTGAAACACCTATAGAGATTACAGTAGGATTACTTACTTGAATTATGTCCTTGTTTTCCTCTGTATTCCTACAAATTTTTCCGTGAACAAACTGCTTCACAAACTTGCCAAACTCCAGCATGATTTTCTTTAGTAATTGCTTCTGCTCAGGAATAGCTCAAAATCTTTGTTTGCATAAGGTGAAACTGATAAAATATTATTTATTATACTCTATTTTTCCTCACATGTGAAGCTTTCATGTCTAATTAATACACAGAGTGGCACCACCTTTTGCGTTTAAATCTACACTGTCAATCTTTAAAAATCCTATGATCATGGGATATGGAGAAAAACAACTTGTCATCACATTTGACAAGTTGGCTAGTTGATCCAATGAAAACTACCCATGTACATAGCTCCTTCCTTGATGGCACTTTTTTTTGGACCCACTGGAGACTAAGAACACGCGTCAATAGGTCGCTACTTCGCTATACATAAAGAATGAGCACCTTTCCATAGCGAAGCAGCGATAGCCATCAATTTGATCTTGATCTTACGGATGATATATTACTATACTAATTAGATGGATAGTGGTGGGCCCTCATTCGCTACCTCACTATACGTATCGTCCGAGAAACTCTTCATGGCAAGATAGCAATGGTCATTTATCTAAGATTAAATCAAAGGTGGAGAGATTGCAACAAGTACCTTGAAGAGTGGTAGGTCCCATACTAGTGTGTGTGGTATGTGTGGTTATGGTTGTTGCACATCATGAGATTTGGCTGGAACAACATCTTTTGGAGTATTATCTAGTAATACATAATCATCTTCTTTCTTCTCATGTTGTTGTAATAGGTCTTTTTACAACACTTTCTCATTGAATGTGACATACCTACTTCTTACAATTTTAAAATTTTCAAAATTCCAAAGCCTATAACCAAATTTGTTAATGCCATATCTAACAAATGCACATTTCTTTGAGCTTCTAGCTTGGTTCTATTTTAGAATCTATATGAGCAAATGCTTCACAATCGAAGGTCTTGAGAAAAGAATAACTCACCTTCTTACAAGCCCATGTGCTTCCTTTGGAATACCACAACCCAATGGAGTAGAGGGACCTCTATTAATCAAATATATAGTAGTATTGATAGCCTCCACCCACATGTATAAGGGCAGCCTAGCATCCAATCTCATGCTCCTTGACACTCCATTATAGTCTTGTTCATGCATTCAACCACTCCATTTTCCTATGGAGTCCTTGGAACAATTTTCTATCTAAAAATACCATTAGTGGAGCAATAATCTTCAAATTCATGACTGCAATACTCACCACCATTATCAAATCTAAGACATTTTAATTTCTTACTAGTCTCATTTTCAACCAAGCATTTCCATTTATTAAAAGTTTGAAATACATCATATTTCTATCTAAGGAAATAAACACATACTTTTTCTAGTTGTGTCATCAATAAATGTAAAATAATAATGAGAGCCACCAAGGGAAGATACATGAGTTGGTCCACATACATTTGTATGCACAAGCTCTAATTTCTCTCTTTTTTTCCTTCCTAATCTTCACAAAGCTCACTCTCTTTTATTTTCTATACACAAAACTTTCACAGAAATCCATATTAACACATTTTAGACTTGGTAAAACATTATTTGAATAAAGTACTTTCATACCTTTCTCACTCATGTGCCCAAATCTATTGTGCCATAGTATTGTATTAGAATCTATAGTTGCTATTTGTTCTCCCTGCTCAACTATAGCAATTATTACTGAACATTCATTTTCTCTGAAGCAATTAAAGTAGAAGGAACAATATGACCTATACAAATATATAAGGTTCCTACTTTCACACCTTTTGTTACTATAAGCGAACCTTTTGAAACCTTCCAATTTTTATCATTAAAAGTAACTACACAACTCTCATCACTGAGTTGCCCTACTAAAATTAACTTCCTACTCAACCTAGGAACATGTATTACCTTATGTAGTAGCCAATGATTCCCATTCTACAACTTAATCTTAACTTTTCCCTTTCCAACAATCTAACAAGGTTCATTATCCCCTAGATAAACAAGCCCAAAATCCCCTTGGATGTAATCAATGAAATAACCTCTACGAGGCGTAGCATGAAATAAAGCACCAGAATCTAAAACCCATGAATCATCAACACTTTCTAAAGACAAAAGAAAAGAATCCTCTTTAGATTTGTTACTTATCACATTTGCCTCATTTTCTCCATCTAGTTTATCTCCTTCATTTTTCATTTGAGTCCAACAATCTTTCTTTTTATGCCCTAGTTTCCCATGATACCAATAGTTGTTCAGTCCTCTCGATTGAGACTTCCTCTCCTATCACTTTCCTCTTGATTTCCCATGATTTTTGGAATCACTTCCTCTCTTAGTCATTCTGCCTCTACTTTATACATTCAAAGTACTTTCTGATGTAGATCCACCTAAGGTTTTCCTATGAGTTAGCTCACTCAAAACAACACCAATCACATCATCATATTTTAGGGTACTAGATCCAAGAATAGAATTACTCACAGCCATTTCCAAGCCATTCTAGCTTTCAGGCAAAGTATACAAAATCAAGAGAACCCTAATTTCTTCATCAAAATTGATACCCATAGAAGATAACTAAACTTAATTGTATTAAGCTCATTTAAATGATCCACAACATATCCACCTTTTGTCATTTTCATATTAGATAAATGCTTCATGAGAAATACCTTGTTTGAAGTGGAGGGCTTTTCATATAGCTTCACTAAGGTTTGCATAAATTATTTTGTGGTCTTTGCTTTTGTAATATTAAATGCCACTGATGGTGCTAGGCATAATCAAATGCTTCCAAGTGCCTTTCTATCTAGAAAATCACATTCATCATTTGACATTGATCCTTGATTCTTAGTTTAACCTTCCAACGGCTTCCATAAATCCTTCTAATAAAGATAGTCTTCCATTTGCATCTTCTATAACTAAAAGTTCTACCCATTAAACCTATCAACCCTCATCTTACCCTCATCTGCCATCATTCTCTCTCAACCATGAGACTTTCTTGTAGAGGATAACTAAAAAAATAGCCTCACTCTGATACCACTTGTTAGGAATAAACCATGGATAGAAATAACAATTACATGCAAATATAACCAATAACAGAAAATAATAGATCACACAAAAAAGAACACAAGACTTTAAAATTTAACATGGTTCAGCTAATCCCTAGGCTATGTCCACCAAATAACAAGTCCAATATTATTACAATCTAGTGATTACAACTTGATTACAATCTGTAATCCCTTATAACTCAATACTACCACAAGAACCAATTTTGCATCACAACAATAATACAATCCTTAACCCTAAGCCCTTTTATACAAGTATTTTTATGTCACTTTAGGATGTAATGATCTCATCTTTTGGCCTTCACGTTCTCCAAAGTCTAAGTGGAGGATAAGAAAAAATTAGGGCCAAAACGAAGTTGATTTACTCAGTTTCAAGCATACTTACTATTTTTAGTAAGTCGGCAGGACACAGTGCAGGTCAATTTTGGTGATTGGATTCGATACTCCTCAGTGAGAACTTTCCGATGAGCTATCACTCACATTATTCGGAGTCCGATTGCTAATACATTTTAATGCCTGAAGTTTTATTAAAGTAACGTCTAATTTAATTATAAAATATTAAAGTGTTACTTTAATATTTATTTTATGGTGATCTGTACCCAAGGGAGACATAAGGGTTATTTTAATATATGTTTTATATATTACACATCTTTTATCCCACATTGCCCATATGAGTTGAGTGGACCCTTGGAAATAGAATAAAAGGAAGCATTTGTGGCTTCATTAGACAGGTTGAATATGAGAAGAAATTGGTATGTGAGTTGCAGCTCAGTTCTTGGCATTTGAGGACGTCTATCCTCTCTTGTAACATTCTAGACGTCATTCCCTTGGGGTTTGGCCTTTGGAATTCTTTTTTTTTGGCTTCATTATCAGGCAGTTTAGTTGCATTTTTGGCTACAGGCAGATTTGGTATTTTTCTCATATCTTCTTCACTACTTGCCCGACGCTTATGCCGCTTTGAGGGAATGGTATTACGAAAGTAGTGGACTGATTGAAGGACAAAGTATTGCAGCAGCAAGTTCGTAAGCATGGGCTGGAGTATTATGACAATATTGCTGAAGTAATTAGTGAGTTGATAAATCTGCCATGTATTTGGTTTTATGAATTCTAAAAATAACATTTTATTAGCAGCAGTTCATTTCCACTTTGCATATTATTGTAGTTCCTTTCTTGTTTATGTTGTATGATACCAATTCCATGCATGAAACACAACAAACAAATAAACGTTTGATTTTTGGAGTTATAAGGGGTTTTAAGAAGTTGAATGCAAACTGTTTGACATAATTCCTTTCAGCAATTTGGTTTAGTTTTTTGGGACATCCAGGGGTGCCCATTACAGTGGTATCAGAGCTATAAGTCCTGCCATCCTATGGAGATCATATTGATAGCTAGATAAAGATGTATATTAGTCCAGATCAAGATGTGATGTTCAGACAGTTATTGGGTACATTAGAGAAGGGGCAACATATGCAACAGGAGCAGAATAGGCAAATGGATATGATGTTGCAGCTTATGGCTAGACAGATGGGCATCAACATTGATGATTTGTATGTTGCTCCAGAGCAGAAGGTAGTCGATTTCTTAGGTGGGATCGAGACACGTATAGAGCCAGCCAACTATGATGTTGGTGATGTGGGCATTTCGACAGAGTTAGTAGAGACATGCGTGCGAATTCAGGAGACCACATATGAAGCCTTGTCAGGGGATGATGACGTAGCAATAGTGGAATTAGGAGAATGCGAGGAGACTATCATATCAGCAACCACTTCTATGTCAGTTGAAGCATCCAATGAGGAGTTTAATGGTGTAAATGCAGTGGTTGATGTATTTTCTAATGAAGCCACACATGTTAATGATTATGAGTTTTCATCAACTACAAATTCAATTCAGTTTTCTATTGTAGCAGTTAATGTTGTTCCTATGTCCATATATTTTGATGCGGCAACACCTATTGTTGATATAGTTAGCATGAGTACATATGGTTCACCTACAACTACATCTTTTTCAATGCATGATGGTGATAATATGCATTCCAGTCCAATATATATTATGTGGATGGATAAAGGGAAGAAGACGTTTCATAGATCTTCTATGGAGTTGCCTTATGGTGACATTCTAACTTCATCAGCACAAGTTTTGAATGCTAGGCTACAGGGGTTGGTCCTGATGATGCGGGTTTGCAGTTGGTTTAACTTCCATATGGATATCACATATTGGGATCCAGGTGGAGGTTGGAGTCCATTGTGTTATTTAATTGCTTGAGGACAAGCAATTTCAAGGAGGGCGGATTTGTAATGATCCCATCTTTTGGCCTTCACGTTCTCCAAAGTCTAAGTGGAGGATAAGAAAAAATTAGGGCCAAAACGAAGTTGATTTACTCAGTTTCAAGCATACTTACTATTTTTAGTAAGTCGGCAGGATACAGTGCAGGTCAATTTTGGTGATTGGATTCGATACTCCTCAGTGAGAACTTTCTGATGAGCTATCACTCACATTATTCGGAGTCCGATTGCTAATACATTTTAATGCCTGAAGTTTTATTAAAGTAACATCTAATTTAATTGTAAAATATTAAAGTGTTACTTTAATATTTATTTTATGGTGATGTGTACCCAAGGGAGACATAAGGGGTATTTTAATATATGTTTTATATATTACACATCTTTAATCCCACATTGCCCATATGAGTTGAGCGGACCCTTGGAAATAGAATAAAAGGAAGCATTTGTGGCTTCATTAGATAGGTTGAATATGAGAAGAAATTGGTATGTGAGTTGCAGCTCAGTTCTTGGCATTTGAGGATGTCTATCCTCTCTTGTAACATTCTAGACGTCATTCCCTTGGGGTTTGGCCTTTGGAATTCTTTGTTTTTGGCTTCATTATTAGGTAGTTTAGTTGCATTTCCGGCTACAGGCAGATTTGGTATTTTGCTCATATCTTCTTCACTACTTGCCCGACGCTTATGCTGCTTTGAGGGAATGGTATTACGAAAGTAGTGGACTGATTGAAGGACAAAGTATTGCAGCAGCAAGTTTGTAAGCATGGGCTGGAGTATTATGACAATATTGCTGAAGTAATTAGTGAGTTGATAAATCTGCCATGTATTTGGTTTTATGAATTCTGAAAATAACATTTTATTAGCAGCAGTTCATTTCCACTTTGCATATTATTGTAGTTCCTTTCTTGTTTATGTTGTATGATACCAATTCCATGCATGAAACACAACAAACAAATAAACGTTTGATTTCCGGAGTTATAAGGGGTTTTAAGAAGTTGAATGCAAACTATTTGACATAATTCCTTTCAGCAATTTGGTTTAGTTTTTTGGGACATCCAGGGGTGCCCATTACATAGGATTATAACATGTCGGCCATATGTCAGCCATACGTCAACCACAATGTCAGCCCTAAACCCCAAATAATTTATTATGTAGAGTAGTTCCCTAATTAGTCACCAAAAACTAACAAGTTTATGGTTAAAAGTTTTAATTGTTAAATTATCTATGGGTACTTATTCACCCCACCACCCACTTGCCTACCCCCCCTTCCCCCATTACACACCTTTCCAACAAAAGTAACTTGTATCTTTTTTACTAATTAATATAATTTTTTGAATATACTCAACATATAAACCTTTACTAATTAACTCTGATACATTCCTGCATGAATATTTTATGGCATAGATTCTTTTCTTCTAATTTTTTATTAGCCTTATCCTACTTGGACAATAATGGAAATGGTTCTAATATGCCAAACATTATTGATCTTCATCCATTCCAAGTTCTTCCTCCTTTAATAATGATATTCATCAAAGTACTTGCATTAGATCTAGCCAATCTACAACCAAAAAATATGGAAAGTGCCAAAAAGTACTATTATATAAGAAATAATTATATAAGATCTCTAAGACTATCTCTCCTCAATGCGACCACTCCCTCTAAGGAGAAATACAAAGCATCACATCTAGGTGAAAAAATATGCTCATAATACACTAGAATGATACAAAACTACATCAATTACTCTGCATAAGGTTGGGCCATTACCCCAAGAATAATTATGAGGCACTCAAATGTATCTTTAGCCAATGGTTTAGTAAATAAAGCTACTATCTATTCTTTTTTATTTACATATTCCAAGTGTATTTCTTCTTAGTGACTTTCTCTCTTAAAAATAGATATTTACTTGCAATATGTTTAGTTTTACAATGTAAAAATGGATCCTAGACATATTTCCTTGTTTTTTTTTCTACATATTCGGCTTTTTTTGTATATTGAGAATTGTAATCTTGTTTCTTTCTTAACCATGATACTAACCTTCCCTTTAAGGGAAAAATGTTCCCCCACAAGTTCTCTTTCTATCATCTACATTTCCTCCCCAATTAGTAGTAGTATAGGCATACAATGTAAAATACTTTAACAATTATCAAAAAATACTTTAACAATTAGTAATCTATCAAAATTAACTCTCAAGTACAAATTTCTATCTACATTACCTTTCTTAAATCTCAATCATAGAAAGTGTTTATCCAGCATTGAATGTCATGCTCTAGATGTTTTCTTTATTCTATATAGTGTTTTCCTTATCTTACATATTATGTCATTTTCTATCAATGGAAATACATTAGGTTTCTCAATGTAGACTTCTTAAATTTCTCCATTCAAGGAAGTTGACTTTTTTTAAAAAGTAAAGTCCTCCAGAATAACTAAGATGGGGAGGGACTAATTTATATTCTTTAAACAACTCTCGATATCTTTATTAATTTTCAAACATGTAAATAGTAGATGCAACAACCATAGAAAGATAACCATGTACAATAACACTAGATATGTTAACTATTGGAAATGTAAGAGTGTAACTAAGAGGGGAGAAGTGAATTAGTTACCACAAAAATAATTCCCTATCCCTAGATGTCAATTCAAACTTATCAGTGATCATGCAATACTGCCCAGCTCAGTTAGTACTAGAATATTATTGGCACTTGGTTAACAAAGAAATCTTATGATTAATAATCTATTATAACCTTTAGTAACTTAGTTGTAGAAACTTAAAGCATAATGAAAATAACATGAACATAGATGGCACCAAAATTTAATGTGGAAACTCAATTTGGGAAAACTAGCATGCAACTAGTTATAATATTTTTCACTCTTCCGAAGTGAGCCCTATTACGATCCAACCCTGCTAAAGGTTACAAAACATACTATTAGGTATGACCCTATTCAAGGATTTTGATCACCTTATTAGGAGTGGCCTAGTTAGAGGTCTTTAAATAATTCAATCTTGAAATGACACCTTGTTAGAGGATTTACAATATGACTATTAAGTCAACACTATTAAGAGATGTCTTTACTACTACAATGGTTAGAAAGTAACAAAAATTTGACCTGATTCAAGAAGCAACTAAGTTTGCAAATTCAGATCTTTGTTCTAGCTTGATCTTTTAGATCCTTCCTGATCATATGTTCTTTGTAGCTTATATTCCACTCTTTCCTACTCTACCTTTGCCTTCACTCACATATCCATCTTATTTCATATCCCACATGTACATCGTATCCTCACAACTTGACCTCTCTTATATATCATAGGTTTGGACAAGTTTACTTGAATAACCTTCCAAATAATCAATAAACATCCAAATAGTCAGCCTCAAACAATTAATTATTAGAAAAATACATTATGTTATCACTTGATCAATACTAGGATTGAACATTTTGTCAACACTATAATTCCTTTGATGCCTGACCACTTGGTTAATACTGCAAGTAGGAATCCTTTCATTAAACAAATTCTTGGTTAATACTGAAAAATTCTTCTTTACCTAACTACTTGGTATATACTAAGATATACATGATTAAAACTACAAACTCTACATTACTCAATTGATACTAACATTTGTGTAACATCAATGACAACATACAATTGAAGATTGAAGAATTGTTTTCAACAAACTCCCTCTTTGGCATTGATGGCAACACATGTCAACATAAATAGATATAAGTATGAGAAATTGAGTAATATCCTTAGTTTGATTCTAATTCTCATCCACACCAACTCCCTCTAAGATTCTACTTGGATTTATCTATGTTGCTTCCTATTCAACACTCTACTATGAACTACTATCATTTTCTCCATCTTTGTTGTACATTCCTATTGAAAAAAAAAAAAATTAAAGTGTTCGAGCCTATTATGGAATAATCATTATTTTTTCATTGATGTCAAACCTACTATTTTCTAGTAAGAAAAAAAAAATTGTTTTAATGTTATCATTTAATTGATTGATAAAGAGGATATGAAAAGAAAGGATAACAAGAGTATGTAAAGAAACATTGAGTTATATGGTATATAAAAGGAGCACTAAGGCCTAATAATACCTTGATGATATGATGTATTATTGATATACTTAAGGCTAAAGTGAAAGGTCTCTTAAGCTAAGACAAGAAGAAGACTATGTATCATAATGTGTCTACCAAGCCTGACTAAGAAAATAGTAGAAGCCAAGTAATTTAGTTCAAGCTAAGTAGAGTTAAGTATTTGCCAAGAAAAAAGTCAGTATGCACTAAGAAAAGAAAGATTAGTAGGTTTCGATCATCAAAAAATTTAGTAAGTGTTGAGTGTCAGGGGAATAACAATAATGACCGAGCAAGGAAGACTTAGTTCATGCTGAGAAACCTAGTGTTGGTTGAGCATTGGAAGACTATTATTGCCTAGCAATAGCATGTTATTGCCGAGTGTTAGTAAAATGAGTTCGATCAAATATTTGATGAATCTAAGCCAGAAAAAGTTGATTTCTTAAATTCTATGAAGTGTGTTGAAGATAAGTATGATGAGTTGGTGGCATAGAACTCAATATAAACCATTTTTAGGAAAATCTAATAAGGATTATCAAAGAAGTTTCTAGAGGGAACCTAATGGAAAGAGGGAGAATTCAATGAATCTAACCTAATCCTGAGATGGACAATTGTGATTAAGCAAAAAAGGATCAATATTCTCTATATAAGGGAATACAAGGCTAGAAGAAAACTATCAAGAGTGTGAACTAGAAAAAGACAAGAAGTCTAGAGGTGTTTCTTCATATGGTGGCCAAAGGAAAGAACCTGTTATTAGCATATTGAGCAAAAAGGATTAAGGAGGTGAAGGCTTCAAGGGTGAACAAGCAATTACAGATGAAAGGAATGAATTACAAGTAGAATGGAGGACTAAATCAAAGATCTATAATATGAAAGTGATTTGTTTTGTTATTAGATCAAGTCCTACTACTACTTTCTAACAATCATATCAATCTGGATAAATTCTTTGGATTAAGTTTGACCTAATAGTCATGAGTAAATCCTTTAACTAGGTGATATTCTAATAGAATGTTCAAAATTCCTCTAACAAGGCTCACTCATAATAAGGCAATTTAAATCTTTTAATCAAGGTCATATTTAATAGTGTGCATTATAAAATCTAATAGAGTTGGCTCCTCATAGAGCTCACTTCAAAATAGTGAAAATTAGTAGCATGTTACTAGTAGTTTTTCCCAAATTGGGTTTCCATTTGAAATCCTTGTGTCAAATTGTGTGAATGAATTTGTGATATTTAATGTTTAAATTTCTAAAAAATTATTTTGACCTAGGATAGAAACCTACTAAGCTATGGAGTTATTGGATGATATAATCAATGGACACACTTATATGTTTGATGAGTACTGAAAATTTTTATTTGTACATTTGGACCTTGGATAATTGATTCACACACACACCCTCCCTCTTAGTTATTCTAAATATTCCAATAATTGATATTAGAGCTATTGGTTCTTTTGAGGAAAAATTTTGAAGGTACTTGAAGCTAAAGATGAAGATATATAGAAAGGAGGTACCCAAGCTAAACAAGGACAACTTTCTAGCATGGAAAAGTTTGATGAAGTTGCATCTAGGAGGAATTGGAGATTTTGCAATGTCAGTTGTGACCACCAAATTTATGGAAGTAACTAGAGCCCTAACTACACAACAACTAAAATATAAGAAAGAAAACAATCAAAAAATGTTGGATATTACATCTTCCCTAAGCTATTCAAAGTTTGATGACATCAAAGATCTTAGTTCTTCCAAATAGATGTGGGATTCCCTAAAGAAGATCTATGGAGGTAAAAATAATGTGTTGAGAGCCAAGGTAGAAAGTATCATAGGAAAATTTGATGATATATGATTGCAAGAAGATGAGACTATAGTTTAGTATTGTACAATAGTCAAAGAATTTGTTAATGCCATCAGAGGATCAAGTGGAAATATTGAAGATAAGACTGTGATCAACAAAGTGTTAAGAACTATGTTTCCTATCTATGTTATTAGAGTCTCTTCTATACAAAAACTTAGATGTACTCCTGGTAGTAATCTAACTCTTAAAGGATTGGTTGGTAGACTCACTACTTCTAAAATTTCAAATTTTGATAATTTCAAAATAGAGAATGTTGAATCTACTTTCAAAGCTAAATTGTCACTCAAAAAGCCTAAGGAAAAGAGTAAGAAAAAGTGCAAACATGTTTCTAGTGATAGTGATATAGATGAAGAAGATTTAGAAGAGCTTAAAGAATTGTTGGCTAGGATATTTCATAGAGGCAAAGGAAAATAAAAAGGTAAGTTACTTATCATATGTTTCAATTGTAATGAGATTGGTTGTATTGCAGCAAGATGTCTTGAGAAGAATGAAAAAGATGGAGACAAATAAAGAGGTAAAAGAGATGAGAATAGAAAAGACTATAATAAAAGGGAAAGAAGGCTTCTTATATTGCTGAAGAAGAGTCCAATGAAGAATCAGATGATCGTGTTGATGAAATTGTGTATGTTGCCATGAAAGATGTTTTTGATGAAGATGATGCAACTACATTAGTATCTTATGTTAACAAGAGTGATAGATGGGTCATTGACACTGGATCTTCCCATCATATAAATGGAGAAAAAAGTAAGTTCAAAACCCTTGAACATTACAATGGAAATAGTGTTAGATTTGGTAATGATACACCCTATCTAATAAAAGGTAAAGGATCAATAAGATTTACAAACAAGATCATATGTGACAATGCTTACTATGTGGAAGGACTTAACTATAATCTATTCACAATTGAATCGTTTAGGATGCAAAGTTTAATTTGAACACAAGAAAGAAAAGATCTATCATGTTCATGGTGAACTCAATGAGAGTGATGATTATACAAGAGCTAATCTATTTTATCTTGACATGAGTGAAGCAACTAGTCTTATTGTACAAACTGATGATGTATGATTATGGCACAAAAGGTTATGCCATGTAAATCTTGATAACTTGGTGAGTATCAGTAAGATGAAAAGAGTTAGAGGTTTGCCAAAACTTAAGCAACCTAATAATGTGATTTACAAACAATGTAAGTTAGGAAAGATGAAAAAGTCTAGTTTTAAGAATAAGACTCATACTTCAAAAGAAATCTTGGAATTAGTTTATATTAATTTATGTGGACCAATTGATGTGCAAAGTTATAGATGTGATAAATATTTCATTCTCTTTATTGATGATTATTCTAGAATGATGATAGTGATGTTTTTAAGAGAAAAATATGATTCTTTTCAAATGTTTAAGTGGTACTTGGCAAGAGTTGAAAAGGAAACTGGTAAAAGTTTAAAGTGTCTGAGATCTAACAAAGGTGGAGAGTTTACATCAAATGAATTTGAAATTTTTTGTAATGATAGAGGAATCAAGAGACAAACTTTTACACCAAGGACCCCTCCACAAAATGGGATAGCTAAAAGGAGGAACATATCAGTAATGGATTATGCTAGGACACTGATGATGGAGAAGAATGTTGCTTTGAAATACCAGAGAGAAGCTATCAATACAACTATCTATACCTTGAACCAAGTTCAAGTGAAGAAAGGTATTAATATCATGCCTTTTGAATTATGGTATGGATACTCACCCAATGTAAAATATTTTAAGATATTTTAAAGCAAGTGTTACATTCTAAAGGACCAAAAAAAAGGTAAACTTGATGCTAAAAAGTGAAGAAGGCATATTTCTAGGATATTGGACACAAGAAGAAAAGCCTATAAGTGTTTAAATACTAACACTAACAAAATTGTGGAAAGTGTAAATGTAAAAGTTGATGAGTATATAGATATACATGAAGATGAACCAAAGAAGGAACCTAAAGAATAGAAAAAAATTGTGTACTAGTATGAACACATGACTATTGATGATTTGGAAATCAAGTTGTTAATCAATAAGAATCAAAGGTTGTTGAGTCACATACTATGGATTTCAAGTTGCAGTATGATGCCAAGAAAAAAATACAAGAGAGGAATTATGAGTTACTTGACAAAGATGTACATAGTGAACCTGAGATTGAACTTCCTATTTTTGAAGAAAGAACAATAGAGCCTAGATTATCCAAATATGTCAAAAGACACCATCCTTCTGGACAAATCATTGGAGGAAGAGAAGATAGACCAATGACAAGGAATAGATTGAAAAATGATATATGCTTATTGGGCATACATGAACCTAGATTGATGAAGGGTGAATTAGAAAATGAAGACTAGATTAAAGCCATGAATGAAGAAATTGATTAGACTGAGAAGAAAAAAAACCCGAACATTAGTACCTCGAATAGAGGACAAGAATGTTATTAGAACCAAGTGGGTTTATAGAAATAAATTGGATGAGAATGGTGAAGTGACAAGGAATAAGGCAAGGCTAGTTTGCAAAGGTTATGTACGAGAAGAGGGAATTGAGTATGGAGAGAAATTTTCCATAGTTGCAAGATTAGAATGAGTAAGAACTCTACTTGCTTACTCTATGTACAAAGGATTCAAATTTTATCAAATGGATGTTAAGTTAACATTTCTAAATGGTATATTGGAAGAAGAAGTTTGTATTGAATACCCTAAAGGATTTGTTGATCCTAACAATAAGAACATGGTATGTAGATTGCATAAAGATTTCTATGGTATTCTAAATATTCCAACACATTCTATCATCTTAATATTTTCCTTCTATTAAGATTCAATGTTATACCTCTTTTACTTTGACACAGAACTCTCTATCACACTTCCTTTATTAACTCTCCCTTGCCCATCCTTATTGACACTAAACTCTCCCTCATTGACATCAAATACAAAAGGATACAAACTTTGAAGCTACTATGTACCTTTTGTACTTATTTATATGTAATATGTTTTTAATTTCACTACATCAACTTGATAGATCTTCAAATGAACTTGGTTGATGCCTCACTATCTTTTGCTTTAGTGAGCATCACATAGGGGAATAACCCCTAGTTTACCTCTTAGATATATAAATGCATCCTTAGGTAGACCCTTAGTAAATATATCTTCTATTTTCTCCTTGGGGTTCACATATTCTAATCTCACCTCTATGTCTCGAACCAATTCCCTATAGAAATGATATTTTATTGCAATATATTTTGTCTTTGTGTAAGATTTTTGAATATATTTATTGCACCAATTTTATCAATAGATAACCACTGGTTCCTTAATTTCTTCCTTCATTACTGAAATTAATTTCTTGATCCATATTATGTTAGAACAATTGATTACTACAACAACATACTCTTCCTCTTTTGTGGATTGTAAAATGCTTCTTGCTTGTTGAAGACACTAACCTCTTACCAAGAAAGAATGCTCCTTGACTAGTACTTTTTCTAGCATCAATGCTTCCTTCCTAATCTACATTAGTAAATGATCTCAACTCAATATTTCCTCATTTCTTATACCATAAACCATATTCTTCAATTACTTTTAGATACCTCAGAAATATTTTTCTATCATCATGTGATTTTATTTTGGATTAGTAGATAATCTTGCAACTATGTCAACTACCAATGCAATGTCACATCTACTGTGTACCACATACTGAATTTTTCCAATCATTGATCTATAAGTAGTCTAATTGACCTCCTTTGAGTCATCATTCTTTGAGATTTTATGTCTAGTAGACATAGATGTTCCAAATGGCTTGTAATCTTCCATTCCAAACACTTTCAATTTTTTCCTAATGTATTTTGATTGAGTGATGTATATGTTATTCTTCATCTAATGAACTTGTAGACCCACAAAGAATTTAATCTCTCCAAAAATAGACATTTCAAATTCTTTCCTCATTTTTTCAAAAAATTATTTGCATAACATCTCATGTCCTCTAAATATAATATCATCTACAAATATTTCTACAAGAAATATCATGTTCTATGGTCCTTCCTTAATATACAAATTACTATTATCATTTATCTTTTCAAAATCAATTTTTACTAGATTTCCATGTGGTTTTCCATACCATATCCAAGAGCTTGCTTCAATCTATATAAAGCTTTGTAAAGTTTACATACCATCTCTCTTTTTCTTGGATTAGTGAAAGCTTCAGATTTTTCAATGTAGACTTCTTCCAGGACTCCATTCAAAAAATTTTATTTAACATCTATCTAATAGACTTTGAATCTCTTTTGTGCAACATATGCTAGAAGTATTTTGACTCCTTCAAGTCTTGCAATAGGGGAAAATATTTTCCCATAATCAATACCTTCTTCTTGAGAATAACCTTTGCATACAATCCTTTCCTTACTTATTGTTACTTCTCCTTTCTCATTCAACTTATTTCTAAATATCCATTTTTTACTAATCACATTCTTATCTTTAGGTCTAGGTACAAGAGACTAGGTTTTATTTTTTTCTAATTTCTTAATTTCTTCATTTATTGCCTCTATCCAACCTTCATTTTCTAATGCATCTTTTACATATCTAGGCTTAAATTCACTAAGAAAATATGTACCTTTTAATTTTTTCCTTCTCAGTATGTCTTTTGTCTCTCCTCTAATTATTTGTTCTGGTGCATGATATCTTTTGACATATTTAGCAAGTCTTCGATTTTTTTTCTTGATTTTGAATGTGGTTCACTTGGATCTCTGTGATCTTTTGTCTTCTTCTCAAACTCCTCTAGTTGATATGGTTGTAACTCAAGTTCCTCTAACTGAGACTCGAGTTGCACTGCCTACAACTTAGGTTGCACTCCCTATGACTGCAACTCAAGTTGAACTATCTATAACTCAGGTGCCTTTGTCTATGACTCAAGTTGTATTGCCAACTACTGATTGACTATAACTAATTTTGGTAAAGTCTTAGGTTCCTCCTCATAGTAAACAAAAGAATTTTAGTCTTCAATCTCTTTGCTACTCTATTCTTCACTTATTTTTGCAAACTCATCAATCTTCACATGTGCACTTTCAATGAATTTTTGAGTAGCAAGATTCAAAGATTTGTATGCCTTACTTTTATTAAAGTAACCTACGAATATACCTTCATCACTTTTTTCATTGAGCTTTCCTTTCCTTACATCTTTCAAGATATAGAATTTTCTTCCAAATCCTTTGAGATAACAAACATTGGGCTCATACCAATACCATAATTCATAAGGTATTTTGTTTGTGCCTTTCTTTAGGTGAACATAATTAAGTGTATGAACTACTATGTTGATTTCTTCTCTCTAGTACTTTTATTCAACATTTTTCTCACTCATTAGTGTTATTGCACACTCCATGATGGATTTGTTTCTTCTTTCGGCTATACCATGTTTCTTTGGAGTTTTAGGTGTTGATACCTATCTTTTGATTCCTCTTTCATTGTAGAACTCATTGAATTCATTTGAGATGAATTCTCCTCCACCTAATCTCAAGCATTTTAGATTCTTCCCTATTTCTTTCTCAACTATAGCCAAATACCATATGAACTTTTGAAAAGTATATAATTTATCTTTCAAAAATATTACAGTCATCATCCTAGAATAATCATCAACAAATAGCATGAAATATATGTCTCCACAATAGCTTTCCACACCTACTAGCCCACAAAGATATGTATGACCTAGTTGTAAAACTTCTTTAGAATTGTAGGACTTACTTTGGAAACTTCTTTTACTCATCTTTCCAAATTGACATTGTTTGCACATGCCCATCTCAAGTTTCTTTAGATAAGGTATGCATCTTACTCTTTTGTTATTTCTTACAGTAACCAAGTTATCAAAGTTAACATGACACATTCTTTTATTCCATAGTAAACTTTCCTCTATCTAAGCTAGAAAACATGTACTTTCAGTGGGATCCATCTAAAAAAAATTGCCTTTTGTTTGATTGTGAGTTCCAACTAAGTTTCCTTTTCCATCCAATACTTTATCTTTTCCATTCATGAATTCTACCTTGTATCCTATATTATTTAGCTAAGATATACTAATTAAATTATGTCTTAATCCTTCAACCCTATAAGAATTTTCACATTTTATTCCTTCTATTAATGCTATGATTCCTTTTTCTTTAAGATTACATGGATCATTATTTATGAATCTAACACTTCCACCATCATAGTGTTCTAAATATTCAAACTTAGTTTTTTCACTAATCATGTGATGGGAACAACCACTATCTATGATCCATGTATCACTTTTTCCAACATGAGAGATAAGTGCCATCTTTTCATTTTTCTCATTATCAAATTCATCTTTACCAGTAATCTAAACTACTTCATCATTATCATCACTATCAGAATCTTTATCAATGTAACAAGATTTCTTACCTTTTTCTTTATAGTCCTTGTAGCTTTTGAAGTTGTTCTTTCCTTTGAACATGTTATTCCTTTTCTCATATTTATCTTCTTTTTTTGGACATCTTGCAGCAATATGACCAACCTCTTCACATGAGAGATAGATCAATGAGATTTATCCTCTAAATTTTCATTTCCCTTTAAATGATACTTTTTTTGCAAGTAGGGCTTCAATGACTTCAAGATCTTCATTTGAATCATTTTCTTCATCATTGTTAATCTATTTTCCTTTTGAGTTTCCTCCTTTTCTACCAAGGTTAGTTTGGCTTTGAATGCAGATTCAAAATTGGTAGAAGTAGGAGAATAGTTATCAAAGTTATCCAACTCAAAATTAGTTACTCTTCCCACAAGTGCATCCAAGGTTATATCATTTTTTAGGACTACATCTTATCTCTTGAATTGCTAAAACTCCAATTGCATAAGTAGAAAGAGGTGTTCTTAGCACCTTTCTGAATATTATTTCATCATCAATTTTCCCTCTTCCAACTCTACTTGCACTCATACTTTATTTGATTCGTTTACTATAGTGGAAAATATTCTCACCTTCTTTCATTTTCATTTGAGAAAACTTACCTCTCAAGCTTTCTGCCTTGGTTCTCTGCAAATTTTTATAACCTCCATAAACTCTTTATATATTTTCTAACATATCAAATGTAGTAGGCTAGTCTTTAAATCCATGAAATTCATAATAGTTTAGAGAGGAAGCTATATCAATCATCATTATATTGTGATATTTTGTCTCTTTCATCTTCTCCATAGTCAGAAGTTTAGGTGGTGGCACATATCTTTTTTCCAAGTAGAATAGATCAATATCACTAATGCTTGATATGTGTAGCTTCATCAATACCTTCCATGCTGAAAAGTTGTCTCTATTAAGTTTAGGAATATCCCTTCTATAAGACATCTTGATCTTTAGCTTAGGTCCTTAAAACCTTTCCTACAAGCACCAAATGCTCTGATACCAATTATTGGAAATGTAAGAGCATAACTAAGAGGGGAGAGATGAATTAGTTACCACAAAAATAATTCCCTATCCCTAGATGTCAATTCAAGCTTACCACTGATCATTCAATACTGCCCAACTTGGTTAACACTAGAATATTACTAGCACTCAGTTAAAAAAGAAATCTTATGATTAATAATTTGTTACAACCTTTAGTAACTTAGTTGCAGAAACTTAAAGTGTAAAGAAAATAACATGAACACAAATGACACCAAAATTTAATGTAGAAACCCAATTTGGGAAAATCACCATGCAACTAGTTACAATATTTTTCACTCTTCTAAATTGAACCCTATTAGGAGCCAAACTTGTTAAAGTTTACAAAATATATTGCTACGTATGACCCTATTAGAGGATATTGATCACCCTATTATGAGTGGCCTAGTTAGAGGTCTTTAAGTACTTCAATCTTGAAATGTGACCTTGTTAGAGGATTTACAATATGATTGTTAAGTCAAATCTATTAAGAGGTTTCTTTACTACTACAATGGTTAGAAAGTAACAACAAATTTTGTTGATTGAAGAAGCCACTAAGTTTGCAGTTTTAGATCTTTGTTTTGGCTTAATCTTCTAGATCATTCCTAATCAGATGTTCTTTGTAGCTTATCTTTTATTATTTCCTTCTCTACCTTTTCCTCCACTTACATATCAATCTTATTTCATATTCCACATCTACATTTTCTCCTCACAACTTGACCTTTATTATATATCAGAAGTTTGGACAAGTCAACATGAATACCCTTTCAAATAATCAATAAAAATCCAAATAGTAGACCTCAATCAATTAATTATTAGAATAATGCATTATATTGTCACTCAGTCAATACTAGAATTGAATTCTTAGTCAACATAGTGAGTCCTTTGATGCCCAACCCCTCAGTTAATACTACAAGTAGGAATCCCTTCATTAATAAACTACTTGGTTAATACTAAGATATACAAGGTTCATATTACAAACTCTACATTTCTTGGTAACTACAAATATTTTTATAACATCAATGACAATATACAATTAAAGAATCGTTTCCATCATTAACTAGGAAAACCCATGATCAGAGGACACACCTTGGTGGGGATGATACCCACAAGATGTGTTATAATGTTTAGAATAAATAAGAGGGGGGGTGAATTAGATACTCAAGGTCCATTAGTACCAATTAAGTAATCAAACATTTAAACACTTTTTTATTTAGCCTAACATGTTGCTCAGTCTCTAGTGTAATTTGGATAATATTAACTAGTAGTTCACTGTCCTAATATAACAAACTTGTAGAATGTAAACATTTGAAATTTAAAACACCATTGAAGCATTAAACACAAGTTTGACATTAGGATTTAACATGGAAATCTAATTTGGGAAAAAAACACCATCAACATGTCACCATTTTTCACTCTTCTAAAGTGAGCCCTGTTATGATCCAACCATGTAAAATGTTATAATACACACTTTTAAAATGACCTAGTTAAAGGATTTAATCACCTTGTTAAGAGTAGCCTTGTTAGAGGACTTTAGAAAATTCCATTAGAATGTCACCTGGTTAAAAGAATTTACACATATTGTTAAGTCCTTATTAACTATTAGGTCAACCTTGATTAAAAGGATTTTAGTACAAACTATTTACAATGATTAGAAAGAAAATAGTAGGGTTCGATCTATATGATTACAACTCACTTTGCAATTTTAGATCTTTGTTTAGTTCATGTGTTGATTCCCTGATAAGTCTTCCTTGTCACCTCTATCCTTGATTTTCTTTGAAACACTTCAAGAAATTACCCTTCTCTTCATAATAAACTTAAGCCTTATGCTTAGATATACTTATCAACCTTAGAAACTTTGTTCCATCTCATTGGAAATCATTCACATGTGCATAGAGTCTTTGCACTTGGATATTCTTGACCAATCCTTGATCATCCTCTACAAATGACTTCATTGTTCTAACTATATCCCTTCTACATGCATCCACTCTCACATACTCATATTCTCTCTCATAGAGTTTTCATGTTTACCTCCTTAAATAGATAATTCTATTCTTTTGTCATTTCTCAAAATCACCATAGATCTTAGGGTTTGAGATCTAATTCAACATATTCATTGGATTTTTTCATCTCGTTTTCTCTTCTTGAAAATTCTCATGGAATCTATTTACTAATTATCTCACCTAATCATCTCATTGGATTAAATGATCCAACACATGAATACTTTTCTTCAACATGCTTTCAATATCCCAAGAAATTAACTAAGTCAGCTAGAAATCATGATTTATCATACACATTCAAAATATTGTCACTCAGTCACCACTTGGTTCTGACACTCAATCATCACTAGATTACTAAGTCGATATTGATGCTTGGTCAACACTAGGTTTCACTCAACTTGTACTAGCACTTGACTTTATTTTTTCTTATGCTCAATCAACATTAGGATCCCTCGGCATTAACATTAAGTTCTTAATCTTTTTTTGTATTCCTTAGTCAAGGTTATGCAATCTGTCAGTCTCTTCACATGTCTTCATAACATAAAAAAAAAAATTATCATGTCAAAGTCTAACTAATAAAATTTCTATTGTAGCTTCATTTTCATAACCCAACCTTTTCTCTAGGGGCTTTTGTTATGAGAAAATTCTCAAAACCTCTTCATCAATCAAATAGATATGACATTTAAGATCAAATAGATGTATGTTTCATCAATAGATTTGACATCAATGACAATGTAACAATTGTGTCAATTGTAGTTTCCAATAGAGATGATGTACTAATATGAAAGTTCCTTATGAAAGGATAGACCCTATTATAATTCAATGAAATACAATCAATACATGTGAGTCACTTTTAGAAAACTTTGAATCCCTATTAGGATATTACAACCCTTTTAGGAGATTCTTTGACCCTATTAGGAGTTTAAAGGGATACAATTGAACTCACTATCCAAATAGCCTCATCAATAGTCTTCCCTAAACAATCTCCTAAATAAGCATATCCAAGCTCTTTGAATAGACTAACCACAAACTCCTTTTCCAATATAGATCCTTTGAAGTTCACGGTACATCAATCAACATGAATCTTTTCTCTGACATATTTGAATTTGCATTCAATTTTGCACAATGATCTCACTGATAAAAATCACACTCTACCACAAGGAAATGATCTTTCCTTTATAGAAAGTCCTAAAACAAGTATTGAGTTAGTCTTGAGGCTTTCCTTGTTGACATTAAGGTCAATTTGTCTATCAGTGACTCAACACTTAGTCAATTGGTTACATTGCTACCAAGGTCTAAAATTGCTACAAAGCTTATTATTTAGTTTGTAGTGTTAACCAAGTGATTCAATTGTTCCTAATATAAGTAGTTAGAATACAATATCTATCAAGCAGTTGAGTCAATTTGCACACCAAGGTACACAATGTTTACCAGGCTTCAAAGACAAAGTTAATGTAAACTAAGCATAGTAGAGGATACTAAGCTAGACACTAAGATCATAGTGTTAACCGAGCTCTATGGTGTTAACCAAGTCCAATAGTGTTTATCGAGCTTATAGGGTTAATAAAATGGATCTCATGTTGACCAAGTCATGGAGTGTTAACTAAGTGATCTAGTTGTTACCGAGTTTCTTAGAGTTCACTTGAGCTACTTAGAAGTGATTAGTATGGACCAAGCTTCAAGCTCAACCAAGTTCCAAAGATTGTCAAGTTTTAATAGTGTTTCCTAAGTATCATAACTTCACTAATTTTATCTACAAAAATTGAATTACAATAGTTGGGCTGACTTTGGTATTGTAGCTGATTCTAGTAAGTTATGATTTGTATTGATATATGTGTAATACATTATATTGCATCCAAGTATGTGTGTGAAGAACTATATGATGAGTAGGAGTGTGAATTAAAGAAGGCTACAAGTAGTATAAGGGACAACAAATTTTTACATATCACAGTTAGGTGGTTATTGCATTACAAGAAATCTCAACCAGTAAATCAAAGTTGCAAATCATAGATTAGCCACTAGCTCATCCTAACAAGTGTATCAATTAAATCCTTTGATAGGGTAGACTTAATAGTCATCGCTAAATCTTTTAATTGAGTGCATACTAAATTGTATATTTTTAAATCCTTTAACAAGGTGAACCTCATAGTCCTTATTGCTCCTAATAGGGAAGATCACTAGAAGTGGTCAATTGTAAGCCTTAACATAACTTTATACTATAGTACTAAAGCTTGTGGGTATCATCCCTACCCCAATTTTACTTTCTAATTGGAAGGTTTATGGATTACCATATCTTGTGTAAAAGTGTTATGAATGTTCATTTTCTTTCATTCTTTCATGCATGCACTTAGATCAAATTATTATATGAAGGATTCATTGGTGAAGTAAGATAAAAAAGTATTGGTTCCTGATTCACCCCTCCCCTCTTAGTAACTTTTTCTACCTTATATTTCCAACATTCCTAGTTTACACTAATAATATTGGACATCCTTAATATTTTATAGTACAAATTATATTACAATTAAACTCTTTCTAAAAAAATGTTTTCAATAGTCGGCTCACAAGAAACATCTTCCAAAATAGTCTTTGCCAAACCTCACAGAATCAACATTTATTGTTTTCCTTTGGAAAATAGAATATTTAACATGTCTTTTACCATCCTTCAAATGCACTTAAAATTTTTTTATCTTAGTCAAAAGATACATATATTTTAATAGTAACTACTTTCTAGAAACTATCTCTAAAAGAAACCTCTAGAAAACATTAGATAACACTGCCAAAAATGAAAATATCTTTTTGTAAACATAGACAATTTTGAGGAAAGATCTTGAAGCTACCTTAAAGTGTCCATAACTATCTCATTGATTTTTGATCATGCAAAATAATTTGTAACTCTAGAAATCTTTACTAAAAAAATTGTATGTTGACATTGATGATAAACACTATCATGAATGTAATGCATAAGCTTTGAATCATGTCTCTGGCATTGCTATGATACTCCCCCATAGAAATACCATCATAATTCATGCCAACAAATTTAACATCCATATAATACACTTTGAATTTTCTATTGGATGCATAAGAGAAAAATAATCTCATAGCCTCTAATATTGCTACTGGGGGAAATATTTCTCCAAAGCCAATACCTTCTTGTTGTGAATAGATTTTATACTAGACTTTATTTATTCCTTACCATTTCTCCTTTCTCATTTATTTTGTCCCTAAATACTCACTTTTTCCTATGAAATTTTTATCCTTATGCCAAAGGACTAATTCCCATGTATTTTTTTATTTAAATCTTCTCAAGTTCTTCCTCCATAGAATTAATACAAGATTTCTCTTAATCAAATAAAACTCATCTCTACTTTTCTTCTTATCAATACTCCTTTTTTTCATCACCAATGATATATTCATTAGGGTGATTTCTATAAACATACTTAAGTGTTCTTTATTATTCTCTATTTTCTTCAATTTAAACTTGATTTTTTCCATCAATCTCAAATAATAGATCTTATTTTGTAGTATGTTTTTAAATTGGCATCTAACTTGAGCTAGCTTGATTTGAATAATCTTTTAAATCATACTCAAACATTCTTCCTTGTACCTTAAATATTTCATCAATTCTGATATTTTCACTTTCAACAATTTTATTTAATCTCAAACTCTATATAATATATAAGCCTTACTTTTAGTTAAATGGACAAGAAATATGCCTTCATCATTTATAGGATGAACCTTTCTTACTTCATCATCTCTTTCAATATAATATTTTCTTCTAATAATTCTAAATTACTCAATATTAGGTATATAATCAACCCCAAGGTATTTTACTTATTCCCTATTTGATCTGAACTTTGTTCATAGTGCATACTACAATATTAACTACTTCTCTCCAATGTACATATAATACCTTACCTTTAAGTAGCACTTATCTTGTTTCCTCACTAACTATTGTGTTTCTTCTCTATATTATGCCATTCTTCTATGGTGTTTTAGGAGATGAAGTTCTTTTTGTAAATTCTATGACCCTTACAATATGTGTTGAACTAATTAGAAGTAAATTGTCCACCTCTCTCAAATCTTAAACAATTTATCCTCGTTCATAATCCATACTCAACTTTTTCCTTAAATATGTTGAATTTTTTAGATTATTTAGAATTATATCTCAAGAAAGAAACACACATGATCCTAGTTAAATCATCAATGAAAATAATAAATTATCTCTCACCATAAAATTTTCTTGTCTTGGTAGGTCCACTTACATTTGTGTGCATAATCTCCAACTATTTGAAGTAGTAAATTTTTTTCTCTAAAATGTACTCCTCTTTTTATTTTTTCATCACACAATCCTTACCCATCATGTTAGAAGGATTCATAGTCTTTGATAGATCTCTAATCACATTAGAATTACTCACCTCCACTATACTATCAAAATTTCTTTGATAAAATATTCTATGCCATAGCCAACTATCATCAACTTTAGTAATAAGATAACTTATCTCATTGAGATTCAACTAAAATGCATTACCTCTAGTCCTTTTTCCTATGGAGATATTATTTCCATAATTATCCTTAATTGAACTTCTATTATCATTGAATTGTAGATGATAAACCTTGGCAATAAGTTCCTAAACTCAAAAAATTAATGTCAATTCATTAACAAAATATACATCAACAATGTTAGTCTTACCATAAAGATTTATAGAACCTTTTCTTTTTTTCAAAAAAGGTGTATTTTTACCAACTAGAATAACACCTCCATCATATCTCTTGAACTAAAAAAATGTCTCTCTATCACCTATCATGTGATTAGAACAATCATTATCTATAATCCAATCTATTCTCTTTTTTCTCAACATGTGAAATAAGTGTCTGTTCTTCTTTGATAGTGACAAATCCTATTTCATCTTGTAAGAATTTGTCTTCGAGAAAAATTCACCCAAGAACAAAGAACTCAAACACAAGCACAGTTGTGGACTAGAAAGAGTATGATTAGAATATCAATATGTATTCAATTCAATATCATGAAAGTACACTAGGAGTGTTTGTATATAAAGGCCTTTAAGATGTGTCTAGAATGCCTAAGAATCAGCATCATGATAAGTCATACAACCAAGCACATGTCCACCAAATATGGGTTATCCTCCATTAAGCATAGAAGTAAGTGTGATGATGAGAGGATAAGCCTACAAAGGTGTAGCATGTGAATTTATGTTGTAGACACCATATGCTAAATTAGGAGTGTGAATTGTGTTGCCTACATGACAACTTAGTGAATGATGCAAACTCTAGTGTTGTAGACACCATATGCTGAATTAAAGTTGCATACTTCTATGTTATCAACATGACAACTCATAAAGGTATGAAAACTCCTAAGTTTATCACAAAATAAATAATAAAATAATACAAAATAATAAAATAATGCATTAACCTAAGTAAACTTAAGTGTAAATAGTAAATACATATTTACACCAACACCCCCTTAAGCACAGCTTAGGGGAATTCCCTTAAGCTTATGAAAACTAGAATGGAAATGCATGATGGGTCCCAGCTACTAGGCCATGTTAGGTACCCATGTACATAATGAAAATGCAATCTCTCATAAAGTAGAGAAAGAGGTAAAACCTCATGGGAAAAAGCATCCCCCAAAAAAAGAGATATAAACAAAAGATGCATGGATGGATGGAGTAATCAAGACCCCCCCATTACAAAATACATCAAGTATATACAATAGTGAAGAATGAGAAGAAAAAGACCTCATAAGATGAAAAAGTCCCCCTCATAAGAAAGAAGAGGAAGAGAGACAAGGTAGTCCCCCCCCACTAATGAAGAATGTCAACCAATGATTGCTACTCCAAGAAAGAAAGAAGTCCATGAGTGTTGAATGATGTTCCTCCCCTTTGGAAAAAAAAATGGAAAAGGTACAATCCTAAAGATGTCCGGTGGCTCTAAAACCTACTCAAGTGTCCCTATGCCAATGCTAATGGTCACCCCTTCCAACAGTGTTGAAAAGAAAGAATGCAGATCTGGCAAGGATGTCTATTGAACCTGTCCCAATGAACCATCAGTCTCCTCAACTGATAAAGAGACCTCTGACAATTTTTGTTCATAAGGATCCATAATCACATCAACCTCTAAATATTGATCATGTAGAGAATGAACATGAGGATCAGAGTGAGCCCTCATAAAAACTATAGAAGGATCATCTTCATCAAAGAGAAGACATAAATCATCAAGGTTGTCTCCCAAATCTATGGTATGTGACTCACCAAAAAACTTGCAATGTCTATCATCAACTATCACTAGAGTGGGAAGACAAGATGTACCCTTCTATGTTGAACCTATCATTGTGGTAATGTATGCATGTGGACTATACTGATATTGTGACTGCTCGCTACAACTGTTAATAGAACCCCACGTATTTGAATCTATTGAAGCACTATTTCTAGTGTCACTATAAGTTTCCATAGTGTATGAAGTGTGGAGAGGATTAAAGGATAAGTTGGGTGAACTTTCCTCAAAGTGAACATCCTTCTCCAAAAAGATCTCATGAGTCTCTAGATCCATAAGTCTATAATCCTTAACACCGTGTTCATAACTAATGAAAGTAAAAGGAATAGGTATTGGTGCCTTGCATCCCCTAGAAGATATATTTTCCCATGTTGGACAATCGAAGACTCTGAAGTGACTCACAACTAGTTTTTTGCCACACCATACCTCAAAAGCAATTTTACCATCTAAGGCATTATGAGGAGACCTGTTAAGTATGTGAGTGGCACTACTAATGGCTACAACTTCAAGTGTAGGATCAAGAGACTTGGCTTTAATCATGCAACCTGTCATGGAATTAAGAGTTATAATCCTCATTGTTGGAACATCTATCTTGTGTGGACTAAATGCTGGTGGATTTTGAAGATCAATACCCTCAAGGTTGCAAAATTATTTAAGTCTTCTATCCACATATCTGCTTTCATTGTCCATCCTTAGAACCTTGATGGCTTTCCTTGATTTTTGTTCAACATGACTCTTGAAGGCTAGAAGCTTGTCTAACACTTCATTCTTATGATGAAGAAAGTAAACCCATGTGAAGCATGAAAAATCATCAAAAAAAGTAAGGATGTAGCGGCCTTGGCTGACTGAAGTCACGGCAAAAGGACCTAATAAAACCATGTGAACTACCTGAAGAACAACTGGTGCTTTAGAAGACTTTCCTTTATCATACTTCTCCTCAAGATGTGTATCCACTAAACATGATGAACTTGATGTTAGTTAGGCCTTTGACCATGTGTTTTGAGAAAAGCTACTAAAGATAGTGGAAGGCAAGATGACCAAACTGTTCATGCCATAGTTTGATTTATGAATGTGAGTGAGTTAACAAGGCTTGAGAAGGAGACTTGGGCACAAAGTGGGAGAAGGAATAAAGCCTCTTGTCATGATTGATTTTCCCCACTACAACCAATGAATCATCATTAAGACTACGCACCATCACTGAATCTAGAAGGAACTCAACTTTGTGACCATCTCCAAGGTGAATGATTTGGTAAATTGAGAGGAGATTAGAGAAAAGGTTTAGAACATAGAGAATATTTTTGAATTCCCCATTTTCCATTTCCACATGCCCTTTCCCTTCAACTTTCATTTTTGTATCATCTCCCACAAAGATGTGTGGTACCTGTGACTACTTCAATTAAGAAAAGTCTCCCTTTGAAGAACCCATGTGATAGGAGACACCTGAGTCAAGAATCCATTCTGATGAAGAACTTGTATTGGCCATAAGTGCTTTCCCTTTTCCCTTTGAAGAGGTTGGAGTTGAATCCTTGGAAGTACCTGGCACTTGAATTTTTTTCTTCCTAAGTAGGTTTTCCAACTCATCGATTCTCTTAATCTTGCAATGATGCTCATCATGATTTGGCTTTTTGCAATATGCACAAAAAAATTTATCCTTCTTTTCATTACTTCCCTTCTTGTTGGAAGAAGAATTGCCTTGCTATGAGGAGGATTGTTGTGTCTCAGATTGTGATTTCTTCTTCCACTGCTTCTTCTTCTTGTTGCTAGAACTTCATCCTCCTTGACTTGATTGGTGCTCATTACTAGCCACCAATGCTTTGGTCTTTGATGTCATGATTAGTCCCAAATTTATCAAGTGAGATCATTCAACAATCAGCATCTCTACAAATGCATCAAATGTAGGCTTCTAGAAAGCACTTCCCATGGTCAACCTCTGAGTATTATAACTTGAAACAAAAAAATCATACTCTAAAGGTAGCCTCTTCAAGATGTGATGAATCAACTTTTCATCCGTCATGGGATTTCCACAATCTTTAAGTGGTGCCCTATACTCATTGGCTTTGTTGATGTAATCTTGAATTGTGTCAAAGTTCTTTGGATCCAATAGTAGTAGATCATCCTCAATCTAAAAACCCTTTTCCTCATCCACCTTACCATACAATGATTCAAGTTTGTCCCATGCAGGTTTCACTTCCATGAAACTAGCAATGTGGAAGAAGAGATCTCTATGTGCACAACTCCTGATAATTCCTAAAGCCTAATTGTCTATAATTTTCTAATCAATGAGTTCTTTAGCATTAGTGGGTTTTGGAATTGTATCATCAACATAAAGATTTAGACCTTTTCTCATTAATCTACTCCGTTCAATATATTTCCATGTAGAATAATTGTGTGAAGTTAGAAGTGGACCTTTAGGTGAACCCATGATGCAAAAAATGAAAAGAGAACACAAGATAGACACAAAAAACATAGTACACCCCCCCCCCCCCCCCCCCCCCCCCAAAAAAAAAAAAAAAAAAAGTTTTTGGCACTTTATATGTAGTGTGTACAATCGGCCACTTGCTAAAAAATTACAAAGTGGACTTCTAATTTTGCTTTACATAACTACCTTTCAAGGCCCAAATCTATCACTAAGTACTATAGCTTAGATGTACAACAATTCTAAAAAGTAATCAAAGCAATACAATACAAAAAAAGCCCTAATTCTAAAAGTGAGATTTTTATCCACACAACCTTATAATCTAATTGTAGATCTAGAAATTAGATGAAAAATAGTGCACTTTTTAAAAAATGGAACCTATTTTCATGTTCAAATGAGCCCGTACAGAGTGTTTGAAGTTGCAAAATGTAGGATTGAACAAGTATAGTCACTAAAAAATGCAATTTCTAAAAAATTCTTGTACCAAAACTAGAAAAGAATACCACCACTAAAAATTTCAAGAAATTCTACCCAAAATCAAAAAAAAATTACACCTAAATTGGAGTCTAGATGACAAAGTTATGGCCTCTCAAAATTGGGTTACCAAATCAAAAAGCAATCTGCAGAGGGGTCTAGGCAAAAAATTGCTAACTTAATTTCATGGTTAAACAACCATCACAGTAGTTAGAAAATTCATGGGAATGATGGTCAAATAGCCATCAAATTTAACCTTGTGTCTGGCTAACATCAACAAAAAACCAGCCTCCCTAGTGACGTAGCAAGGCCATATTATACAAACAAAACACATGATACTATATGGATGCACATGTGTCATATGGAAAAGACACATGGTAGTTGATGTGTATTGACATTGAGTTGATGTTACATGTGTTTATCTACTAAGTCACCTATTTGGTCGCAAAAGCACCACATGGTGTACATTATGTGGGGTCCTTGTGCTTGTGTGGCAAATGGTATTGCGCTGTGTGGCAAGAGCTTGTGGAGCACTAAAGAACTAACAGCAATGGTCAGAAGGACAAAGCTTCATTGGATTAAAAAATGGTATGGTCGATTGGGATTTATCCCACATTCACCTTGCAGCTCACCCGAAAGGCTTTAAAAACAAAGCTCGATCATTGCAAAATAAAAAGGGCTAATAGAGTATGTGGAGTTGCTAGTTAGTGGGTCTTGGTCTACTGATGCATTGAGTTGTTCATCGAGTTATGTTGAATATTTGTCAACTTTGGTGGATTGTCCAGTCAAAAATGTTGACATTGGCCAGATTTTCAATGTGAATTGTAATGTCCAAGCCACTTATGGATAAACTACTACTCCTTAAAGGAATATTCTATGCAATATTCCCTACATAGGGCTAGGGTGTGACTGCCTAGTACCTATGCAAAAAAAAAAATTCTTTGCTAGCCTAACTGGGTAGAACAAAAATTTGAAAATAGAAATTTGAAAAATAAGAGAATTATTAGATCTAAAAAAATAATTAAATAGATCTGAAAATGACCATACCAAGTTCACAAATTGGTTCCTTCAGGTGCCAATTTGCAAAAAAAAAATTTCCTCGCGATCGACTTTGGCCTAGGGTAGCTAAATTTATAGCTGATTTACATTGAATCAACGTTCTAAACACAATGGCAACATCCATTTAGGCTCTAGATGCTCCCAATTTTTGTGGTACTCTGAGTCTGGGTTGAGGTGTTGAAGCAATAATGGTCTCAAATGGCTATGTGAAGAGAGATTCTCCAATTTTCCTTAGGGAAAAATTCATGCAAGAACAAAGAACTCAAACACAAGCACAACTATATACTAGAAATAGTATGATTAGAATATTGATATGTATTCGATTCAATATCATAAAAGTACACTAGGAGTGCCTATAAATAAAGGCCTCTAAGATGCATCTAGAATGCCTAAGAATCAGCATCATGATAAGTCATACAACTAGGCACATATCCACTAGATATGGGTTATTCTCCATTAAACACAGAAGTAATTGCAATGATGAGAGGATAAGCTTACAAAGATGTAACATGCAAAATTATGTTGTAGACACCATGTGCTAAATTAGGAGTGTGAATAACCATGTTTTCTACATGACAACTCAGTGAATGATGCAAACTCTAGTGTTGTAGACATCATGTGCTAAATTAGAGTTGTGTACTTCTATGTTGTCAACATGACAACTCATAAAGGTATGCAAACTCCTAAGTGTATCAAAAAATAAATAATAAAATAATGCATTAACCTAAGTAAACTTAAGTGTAAATAGTAAATACGTATTTACACCAACACATCTTCATCATCACTATCTATAAAATTGGTATCCTTGACCTCAATCTCTTCATACTAACACAAAGACATTATATAAGAATGTTCTATTTGTAAGATCTATTTTTTACCTTACATTCTCTTATAAGACGTCTAGAAGTAGAATTACCAATCTTTTTGTAGTGATAGAAAGAAAAGGTAGTTTTATTTTTAATATTCTCTTACCTTTAGGCTCTCCTTTTGTTATCAATTCTTCAAACCCATCCATCTTTCTTTCTTTTTCTAATACATATGCCTAATTACTTCCACAATCTCTAAGACTCCAATTCAAGGTGATTGAACTCTTGGTTTGTACTTTCTTATGTTTATGTGCACTAGCTCTAAAAGAAGTTTCAATTATAGTTAAATGATTTTTCAATCTTCTAGTTTCAAAACCTTGCAATTTATTAATCAATGTTACCCTATTTAAAAATTTAATAGGAGGAATGGCTTCTTCAATTTCATTTAACTTGTTCTCATAGTCAGGTGCTGAGGATCTAAGAATCTTTTTAACAACTTCATCTTTTGTTATGGTTCCTCCTAAACTTTTTATCACTATAGTAATTTTAGTAATTCTTTGTACATATGCCCTAAAACTCTCATCTTCTTTCATATTGGAATTTTATTGCCTAGTTCTCCCACTATGCACTTCACTTTCTTTGTATAATTATCTCCTTCTTATACTTTTCTAACTTAATCCAAATATCATGTGCTAGGTCAAGTTACTTCACCTCAATGAATTCTAATTCACATAGGATGATGATCAGTCCTTCCCTTATACTTATGGTGTACTAGAATGTTTTTTTTTCCTCATTTTTTCTTTCATATGTCTTATCCTCTTCTTTGACATGCGCTTCATTCTTTTTTAAAAACTTGTCTTCAATTCCCTTGTAGATCAAATATTATTGCATCTTTTTCTTTTAGCTATCATATATAGTTATCACCATCAAACTTAAGACTGTCCTTCTTGTAATCCATAGTAGATCTCCTCAATATTTTAAGCTTCGTTCTCAAAGAGGGTCTTATTCTTTGATACCAATTGTTAAGAAATAAATTTTGCACACAACTATGGTGGAGGGGTATATTAGTTGTGACTAAATATTATTAAAACTAAACTTATAAATATAATCTCCAACTATTAAAATAATGATACAAAACAATAAGAATCCATACACAATAATAAAATAATTTTTTGACTAAAGAAAACATTTATCAAAAGGAAATCTTTAATGGGGATGGGAACCCATAAGATAATTTATTACTATATAAGTTCCTTGTGAAAGGATGTGACCTTGTTACTAGTCAAATATAACACATTTTGTACAATAAACCTTGTTAGAGGAAAAATCCCTATTAGAAGACCTTGAACCTTGTTAGAAAGTTCCAACCTTGTATAAATATGATAGAAAATAAGTAGATCAACTACCTAAATTCTTCAACAAGTGTGAAATATACACCTTCAAGATAATATATCCAAAATCATGAACTAACTAACCTACAAGTTACTTACTAGAATAGTTCCATTGAAGATCATCTCAATCATCCAACATATAAAATCACATATACATATTCCATACATTCATAATTCATCATCTTTGCTATACCTAACCAAGGAAAATATCTTTCTTTTATGCCCTTTACAAATAACTGATTAGATCATCTTGTTAGAGCTTCCAAAATGTACATTTGAATGCATAGGTCCATGCTAAGGCATACACACATCCATATGAATCATTACAATTATTATAGTAAGCTATTTTCCATACATTAAAAATAATATTTTATATTTTATAATGATAAAATAAACAATTCCTCAATACAATTTATTGTTGGTAAAATATACCACATGTTTCACAACATCTATATTTCCAAAATGGCCTAAATGCTTATCACTCTTGAACATACATGCATGGGAAAGTATTCCATTATATCCCAAGATTGATGGTATTAAATCATTCTTACTAATAAGATATAGAAAAAATGTTACCAATTTTATTTGTCATTATTCCATGTACATTGGTTTTCTACTAGTCTTTACCATCAAAGTTGTAACTTATCCACTAGAACACAATAGAAGACTTAGTAAAAATAGACACTGTGTCTATACTCATTCTTTTACACAAATCTAATCTTGCATAAAAAATTTCATAAATAACTAACTTTTTTGTACTGATAATCCATGTGATATACACAATATGTCTTTATCATGATCATACAAAATATATATTATAGTCAATGAAAAAATGAGTCATCAATACAACATATTAGATACTCATACAATGCCAACAAAGGCCCTAATTCCTAATAGATACATGGTGCTAAATTAGTGGAGGTAAACCATTCTATGAAGGGAGAATATTATAGTAGTGAGTATGCTATAATGGTCATATAAATCCAAAAATTAAATAGAGCATATAAACCCAAAAATGAGGGGAAATTTCATAACATAATGAGAAACTAATACATAAGGGGTAGATGTTACCAAACTTCTACTAGAAATGACTAGGATGGATCATCATATCACAAAGAGGGAAAGGAGTCAAAAAAAGTAATATAGATTGAGGTTTCACCATTTTTTATACAACATGATAAAGTATGAAAAGGTTCACTAACCTAAAGACCCAAGTTTCTTTGTTTAGAATTGTAGAGTTAAAGGTATTGGTTAATCTAGGTTAAGAAAACCATGCAGAGAGGCCTCCACATATCCAATCTATAGTTTTATTTGTGAAGTCATTCTAAGAGTTTTAAATGTCACCAAAACACATTGAGGTCATGATGAGAGAGTCCATAGTTAGTTTCAATACTATGGAATACACTATCTTGTCAAGTGTAATAGATCAGAATAGAAAGGTCAAGAAACTTCAATCTTGTAACAATGAAGCTAAATACAAAATCAAGAACTAGGTGGAGGCGATATGTGATGACATGGGTGTTGGCATCTTGGAAAGAAGAATGGATAATTTTATTAATACTAGAGTGATTTTTGAGGACTTTGTGTTAACCAAATTTATTTTAGGTACCTTACAAAAATAATAGTGATAAAGTTATGGGTTTTAACTAGCCAATAGATGAAGCATATGAGGCCTAAGTTAAGATGTATGCAAAAGATCAAAGGAGTAACATGTAGTTATCTGTAATAGCCAATTTTACTAGCATGTCATCAAATTCTAACCATAAATTTTCACATGTGCATTTTTTCTTTGCATTCATGAGTTCAAGGGCCATGTCTTAATAAAAGAAAATGAAGAAGCTCAAGGTTCAAGGAATACTTAGTATGAGGTTACTATTTAATCTCTTATGCAATAATTTTTTTAATAAATTATCATTGTCAAGATTTTTTTGACAAGTGTCGCCTTCTCTAGCCCAATGTATTGCTTCCTACATATATAAAGGGAATTCATTAACACAAGAAGAATTAATGATCCTAAATTGTTTTAATTTAAAAATTTATAATTTGAAATAATTTTTCTACATTTTGAGTCTCTTGAATCTAGGTTCAAAGGAGAGTTCGATGTAAATGCAAAATCATATTATAAAATGTCTTATAGATCAAGTAATTTTAAAAGATCACATGTCTATTTTATTGTGGGATGTGATTTTATGAAGTGATTTTTATATGATAGAGATAGCATCAAATATCAATCAAGAATATTATACTTTTTGGCACATTTCTCTCCTTCATATGAATGTTGTTGAGTTTTGAATGAATCTAGTCAAATAACTTTATTAATTTGGTCCATTATTGTGTTGAATATGATATTTATTCATGTTTTAATTCAAAGAATTAATTTAAAATTCTTAAATAGATGTTGTACACTCATAGGCATTACATTCAAATTTTCATAATTAGTTGTGAGTTAGAATTTTTTGTTGAACAAAATTGTAATGCAATATTATTTAAATCATCAAATTATCCACATATTATATTGTCTAAAAATTCCATTTTGTATGATTTTTTTCCTAATGGAGTAAGGCGCTAGTCGTGCGTTATGTCATTTTGCAAGGTTTGTGATCCTATTTCATCTACTATACCATCCAAATTGATAAATTAATGTTGCATCTATTATATTTTGTATTATAATGCTAGATTGTAACCTCCTACTCCAATTTAGTTAAGGATAAATAAAATATTAGTCTAATTCTATATTTCCTATTTCTACAAATCTTATTATGAGATATATGTTGTAATGAATTCTATGAAGTATTTTGGTGCAAGTATTGTCTCAGATTTCATGGATCACTCTTATGGGTTTCATAAAGCCCAAAGTGTAGAAGGGTTTGTTCCTTGCCAATTGCTCCAAGACCTAAAAATATATGACCATTGGAGTTGGAACTCAATAGGGGATTTGAGGAATCAACTTTGTTTCTACTTGTTACATTAAATCCTTTTTTTAGAATGAACATTGGAATCAACTAAAAACTTGAACTTTTTTATTTACACAAGATGGAACAGGGAAAGAAATTTATCATATTCTCTTATTTCTAAATTAATTTTACTCATATAAAATGATCTTTAATAATTGTTATAATTATCTTACAATGTAATAGTTCAAGAAATAATTCCAATAAAAAAATATTAAATATAAGAATAATCTTCAGTGTACTAGCAACTTTCAATAACCTATAATCTCACAAAAGCTTGAAGTCTTTCCATCACTCCTTTATGAATTTAGGGAAAATGATGAAATATGCATGCAAATGAAAGCCTCCAATGTATTTTCATTTTACAACACAAATTCTACAAGTTATTTCCTTACTTGAGCATTCTATACCAGCTTCAAATGTGATAAAAAAACTCAATGCCTATGAGATCAAGTCTTAAAATATAGCTATAACTATATACATAATAAGGAACTCAGAGTTTGCAAGATAAAGTTAAAATCCCTCTTGATCAACAAAATACCACTCACAATCAATTTCCAAAAATCTTGTCATATGGCAGCATAAATATACACAAAGTTTGAAAGAAACTTACCTCTTTTAAATATATTGCAATTTGAATTACATATAAGCACAAAGTTCTAGAGTACATAGACATATTAACAAAGTTTTGATCATTTCCAAAAGATATATATTTACAATGATGACCTGGAAACATATAATATTCTTATATTAGTTGAGGATCAATAGAAAGATCTAGTTGCTCTGAGACTCAATCACTTGGGACTCACCTAGCTATACAGCCAAGGAAAAGGGTGAAGAGGTGAGAGAGAGGAATCTGCATTAGCATGAAAACAAAAGTCAGATGTGATATAACAATTATTTATTATTCTAAAAGGAATAATTTGATAGCTCATGCATGTCCAATACATTCTCTTTTGTCAAGTCGAGTGGTGTGATTATGTACTTGTATGCTTAGCGCATGACAAGGTGTTCAATGTCTATTCTAGGTAGGGAGGGCCTTTCTAGTTAAAGAAAGTGTGGGGATAATTTTGAGGTCTATGGTTGGGTGATTAAGCCCCTAACAATGTTTCCCCTTTCCACAAGGTGCCAGAATGTGTCCCTCTTGTATTTATAGAATAGAGACTTTAATAAAAAGGTTCAAACAACTCAACTTATTAATGATCTAGTACATTCTAGAGCCCCATACAAATGGGGAAATAACCACCATTATTTTAATATAGGTAGGAAATCCCTATCCCTAAACCACATCAGATCAAATTTGAAATGGATTACTGGAGGGATGTGTCTTCAAGGAAAAAAAAATATGAAAATAAAATATACTCATCTCAAATTAACCAAAATTGTGGCATAAACATCTAGATCTAAGGTTAGCTAATTTTCTAATATGATAAATATAGCTTCATTTAGAAATATGACAGAGTTCTGTGTGCATGCTAGTCCAATTAAAAGTGCCATTTTGATTTGTTAAATAGACAAGGTGATTGGACAAAATAAATCATTTAAAATCCTCCATGATTCTTTTTTAGGAAATATTTCTCCTTTTCTTTGACTCAACAAGAATAACATTAGAGTCACCACCAAAAATGACTAGTTTAGAGCACAGGGATAAAAAGGAATTGGAAATATAATCTTATATTTAAAAAATTGTTATAGATACCCATTAGCCCAATATATTGAATAACCATAATTTAACATTAGATTTCATAGTTTGGAATGATACGACAAGTCAATTAGAAGAAATATAAACCATAGAAAAATAGACACAATGGTCACTCCATAGAATCACTAGACCACTTGAGGGCCCCAAAAAATAAGAAAATGTGAAGTTTTAAGTCTTATAAGACTTAGATAGAAACAATGCATTTTCAAGATTGAGTTTGTTTTCTTGAAGAAACAAAATATCAAATTTCAAGAGATCAAGTTGGCACTTAACAAAGTATCCCTTGTTAGGATCATTTATGCCCCTAACATTCCAAGTAATGATCATGATTTTTCTTGAGGGGATGAAGTAGCTCTCGAGTAAGTGCACAAAGTTGTGGTGCCAAAAGGGGGCTATAAGTGGCCACTTTTTTCTGAAATTAGCAATTTCTAAACTTCAACAAGAATTTTAAAATAGTTAAGCTCAAAATTTTAAGATATGGCAAAAAAAAAAAAGTAGTAGTCCTTTGAACCTAGTTTCTAAACTACTATTTTTTTTTCAAAATGGTTTACTTTTAGGCCCTCAAAAAAGGAAGCCATAGAAAGTGGAATTTTTTTTTCAGAAAAAATATAACATAGGGCAAAGTGTGACCCCCATAATATATTAGCTTTTTTAAAAAAATATTTAATTGCTCTAGTCAAAAGCTATCTAACACTATGTAGTTTATCCCAAATTTTTTAGGTAATTATATAATGTGTATTTTTTTAATGAATTTTGTAAGTGGGCACAACCCAAAAACATGAAATATATGTGTGCTCCCCCTAGAAATTATTGAAAACTAATCTAAAATCAAAACTTTTTTTTCAAAGTGTGTAGAATGGAGTCTAGTTTCTAAAAAATTAACTTGTTGCAAAATTCAATGAACACACTAAAATCTACACCCTGATTAGTACATGTTGGTTTTTGAGAGAAAAGAGACATACTTTCAAAATAAATTATAGTTAAAAGGCTTGTAATATTAGAAATAAAGTATATGGTTATATATAGCTAACAAAGAGATCTATAATATCATATAACCTGATTTTATCAATACTCAACCACAAGGAAACTTGAAGGACAACACATAAGAAAAATCAATTATTTTTTGTATGATTGTCACCAAACACATCTCACACTATTTTAGAGCCTCCAAACCTTTGTGTTGGATCCCAAGGTAATACAATCCTTATGCTTGGTTTAATCTAATGCTTTATATATTGTGTGCATGCATTATAATGTGTGTGTGCAATTTAAAACATGTTTTAATTCAAGGGTTACATAGCACACACGTGCTATAGTGCTCATGCACTTTGTAAGCCTTGTATTTGAATAGAGAGGATGGATAGGGAGAGAGAAAAAGAGAGAGGTAGAGAGGTAGATAGGGTAGAGACTAATAAAAAGTAGAGGATGGGGAAAGAGTAGGGGATAGGATGTAGAGAGAGAGGATGGGGAGAAAGTAGCAGAAACAAAAAAGAGGATGGAGAGAGAAGGGTATGGGATAGGATGTAGAGAGGGGGGGATTAAGGTAGAGTAAGAGAGAGTAGAGGATGGGGAGCGAGAAAGGAAGGAGAGTGAGAGAGATAGAGATGCATCTTAAGAGAGTAGATGAGGTAGAGAGAGAGAGAGAGAGAGAGAGAGAGAGAGAGTAGGGGATTGAGTAAAGAGTATGGGATATGATACACACACACACAGAGGATGGGGTAGGGAGGGTGAGAGAGAGAGGGAGGGAGGGAGGGAGGCAAAAATTGAGAGAGAGAAGAGAGAGAGTAGGGGATAGGGTAAAGAGTATGGGATATGATGCAAAGAATGAGAGAGAGCATGGGGTAGGGAGGGAGGGAGGAAGGGAGAGAGAGAGAGAGAGAGAGAGAGAGAGAGAGAGAGAGAGAGAGAGAGAGATGATGGTTAGGGATAGAAGGAGGGAGAAATTGAGAAAGATAGGGAGAGTGAGGAAGAGGGGGAGGGGGGAGAGAGAGAGAGAGAGAGAGAGAGAGAGAGAGAGAGAGAGAGAGAGAGAGAGAGAGAGCCAAGGAGGAATATGAACAACTAGGGCTAGAGGCACACCTAACTATCCAAAACGTTATTGAGTTACACAATGGAAGAAAACAACACAGAAAAATGCCAAGGAGAGAGAAAACAAAATAATTTTATTGATTCATCAAGTTATTAGCATACGTGCCCAGCTATAAGGCCATTTGGTTTATGGCCAGATACAAAATACAACTTCAAGATCCATGATCCAACTTCAAATTTGCAATTCCAAAAACATCTACTCTAAACTCTCTAAGCCCCACTTACCCTAAACCAACTGCCTCTACTTATACTTGCCAAAATGGCTTACATAAGATTCTAGATTATTAAATAATAGAAAGCCAACCTTAAAATGGTCTACACATCCCAAGACAAGATCCTTATATTAAATTCACGAACCAAATTAAATACATAAGTTGGCTCAAAATAAGAACCAATCATAGAAAGAATCACTCAAAGAAGGAATTAAACATCAACAAAAATTAGGTTCACTCACCACACAAAGGAATGCTTGGCCAATAATGTATAGCTCAGCACATATAGAAATGCATGGCCAGCACTAGACAACTTGGTAACAATTGTAGCTCAACAACCAATAGAACTCGACACCAATAGGAAAAATTAACAAAGATGAGAAGGATAGAAAGACAACCCGAGATCCTCCTACATTAGATAACCAGGGTTGAAAGAAATGATTCTCTTGAATCATTGAGATGTCACAACCTAAGCTTAATACAACTCAAATTAAGAAATCCATGTAGCATCTTCAACTAGTATGTTCTTCCACTTTACCAAATATTCATAGTAATTGTTTCCTCTTGTGCTCTTACCAACTCTCTGATCCAATATATGTTCAAAATCTTCAATCTGCTTCTTAGGATAATCTGTCATGCCCAAAATACGGGGCAAAAACACACCAAAAAAATATTTAAACAATAATAATTAAATTCACAAGTTCGATATGTTTGTTTCATAGTAAGTATAGGTACACTGCATTTCATCTTAAGTTTATAATCACCATACAGGAATAAATCGTTAATTTTAACTTTCATCATTAAATCAATTTATTTAATTTAAACAATCCAATTTTCAATTAATTAAAAGATTTAACACATTATCACTTTTATTTACTTTTAAAATATTAATGAACAATGCATTAAATTAATTGGATAACAATTAAATAAATAAATAAAAATAGATCTAAATATTTTGAACTATTTAAAAACATAGAACTAACTCTAATTATTCGAAATGTTTGAAATAAAAAGAACTTACAAACTTAAGCTTTTTTAATACGATCTAATAAATTTATTACACTAATTTATTCGTTAAATCTAAAAACTTTAACTAAATTAATTTAAAAAATTTAACATATAACTAAACTTAATGAAACATAATAATTTAAAGATAAAACTAACCACATTTTACTAATAATAAAATTCTAATATTTAAGCAAGTTAATAGTTAAAAACACATTAATTACTAATATTTTTTAAAAACATTTAAATTAAATTTATATCACATAATACTTAACTAACACTACATTTAATTAAAACTAATATCTAAACTAATCTACAATTTAAAAACTTTTAATTTAAACTACTTACTAATCTAAACTATCATAATCTAAACTAATTTATAACTAATAATTTTAACTAACACTAAATGAAATACTAATCCTAAAATTCTAACTAACTTCCCATACAGTAAACTAAGCTAACTTAAAATAAATAAAAACTAACCTAAACTTTTTTACTAACTTAACACCCCACCGCCCCTGCCCCCCCTGCCCCCCCTTTAACTACTCTAACCCTACCCATCTACCCTAGTCACCCAAATCCTCGATACGTGGGCACAAGGCCCCATGCCTGTCCCAAAGAAAAAGTTGTAGAAAGACCCTTTTTTTTTAAACACATCTGCATTAAACAAGATATTTACCCCTCCACCCACATTGGATAAGACAACTGACAAGGCAGTCATGGGGGCACGTGATTCCTAAATCTTGTTTGCTTGCAGAATTCACAATTCCTAGGGAGAGATTAGGATGAGAATTTGTGTATAAAGTTTTATAGGAAGAAGTAAATACAAAACCATTTATGAGTTAAAGTTAAGTGGGTGGGATTGTTAGATATTTAGGTTATTAATAAGTATTTTCTTTCTATATTTTTTTTTGAATTCAAATTTTAAAATAAAGGATCCACAAAGAATATTCTTTGTTACTACAAGGGAAAATAAATCATCTTTGCCCATACAAAATCCAGAGGGCTTTTTGGCTCTAGGATGCATTTTTTTTTTCTAAGTGTCAAAATTTTTTAAGACAAGAAGTATATTTTTTTTGTTCCTTATTTTTTTCTCCTAAGTGTTAAATTGAAAGCAAGATATACTATCATGGCAAGGGGACTATTTATATAAATATATTGCATCCTTGATTTTTTCTAACTATTGAATTTTCTAATGAACTCAATTAGCCAAGGGGGATATATTAATTTTCTTCCTAGTGTTAATTGTAATCATCAAGTTTAGATATTTGTTTAAAACATAATGTAAAGTTATTTCGTCTCCTATTAAGAACAAAAATGAATTGAAGTTCCAACCATATCAAAAAAAAATTCTTTAACATAATTGAACTCAAAATTTCATAAATCACATGTCACCATTTTATCTGTTTTTCAATACACACATGCATAAACAGAAATACTATAAGACTCAAATGCAAGAATATTATTCAATTTATTTTTCTATTAAACCACCTAATTCAAAGGCTCCGTTGGGAAAGAACCAGCAAGAAAAATCAACATCATTGCCACTTCAACAATAAGTTTAAATACATTTTACATAGAATTTTCAATCCCAAGGAGAAATCTCCTCAACATAACTGAATTTCAATAACAAGTTGAATTTCCTTCTTGGCCCTTAACAAGGGATCCATTTCAAATTCTACAATACAACATGGTGATCATGGAGAGAATGAAAACTGACTAGGAGACAACCCAACATAACATGAAGACAAAACCAAACATTCACTCCCATCCCGAGTTTACACAACAGGTTCAACATTGAACCAAACTAGGGAGAAGGTGGATTTTTCCAACAAAAGACGTCAGACACAACACCAAAATAGGTGCCCTATCAGGGCTATAAACTCAAAAACTTTTGTTCTTCCATTCTTACATGCCAAAATTCATACATGGTTTGTGTTGACAAGTAGGGGCCCATAACACCCTACCCTCTCTCCCTCTTCTTGTCCTGAGAAGAGGCTCTACACTATTGGAGTCCAACTAAAGACCTTCCCCCATACATGGCCACTTTTACCCTATTCGAAGGTAAGTAATGACAATACATCCATACAATCCCTTTGAAAATTCAAAACAAAACACAAAGGAAAGACATCTAAGAAAACTAATTTTCCATCCCTCCCAAACATACTCAACACACACACACACATACATACATATGCAATAAAATTGAAACATGAAACACAACATGAACAAAATGAGGTAAAGTATTCCTACCTTCAAAAAAACCAGGTTATGGCAATTGAACAAGTTTGAGATGAGCTTGATTTCCTCTCCTTCTCCTTCAACTCTGAATTCTCCTCTAAAACTAGAGGTTGGGTGAACACCCAAAACCCTCACAAAAATGCATCTAAATAAGATCCTCAACTCAACCACCTCTAAAATGCAATAACTCCCCCACTTGCCCAAAAGTTTTAGAGGCTTCTAACTCAACTAGACCTAAGGCTAACCTCAAGGTGAAGTTAAAGTTCCCAACCCATGATGAAATCAATCAATTGTCACAATAAAAAAAATTTAGGTTTTTGAGTAAAAGTCAACAAAAGGGGATAGGAGGGTGAAAAATGCCCCCAACCCATACCCATACCCCTTGGGTACTTAAATTTCATGATTTTAGGCCTTTAGGATTAATTAAGGACCTATCAAAAGCTAGAAAAATTTAAGACTATCTAACAACCTTCAAAATGCAGATTAAAACACTAATCCAAATTAGGGGTAATTAATCTCGATTACAACTAATTAGCAAAAAGGTCACTAACTTAGTCTGATTTAGGTTTTTAGGTTATTCGGTTAACCCTAACTATCATGCTAGAATGCATATACAATTCACGATTGTCAAGCGACACTATAAAAACACTGTTATGAAACATTAACATTTACTAATTATAGAATGATACATTCATACATCTCACGAAACAAATAAAATATGAACAATGGGGCTTCCACAAATGGTACATAGGGTTCAATTTCATTTCTCTATTAGACTTCTCCACTAAAATATCTTGCACACTCATTGCACACATCAGTAGCTCAAGAAAATCACATGCACATAGGTATATAATGTATCAAGGAAATCTCATAAATTAAAACATTCATCTTTCAAATAATTAGTTGTTGATCTCGTTCTACTCATATTCTCAATCATTAAAATTGCATAATCCAAGTGTTAATTCTACATTCACTTACTTCATCAATATACATGTTCATAAAACATTAAATGACAAAATCAAATATATGAAAGTAAAACATCACACAACATGAAATAATATAATATGTTCAGTGTATCTGATAGTGTCTTGACATATCGAGTCATGAGTATCAAAATAATAATGTATCAACTATGCTATGATGGGTCAGGGCAAGGCCTCACATAATCATCAAATACAACAACTTCATCATCTGACTCATGATACTTATACAAATCAGCAACGTTGAACATAAGAGATATATTCATGTCATTAGATAACTCAACTTCATAAGCATTACCACTGTCAAACTTCCTCAAAATTTTGTAAAGTCCAAACTTCTTCATTTTTAGTTTATTGTATGTTCCAATAGGAAATTTTTCTCTCTTCAAATGAACCATCACCTCATCACCAACTTCAAAAACATGATATCTCTTAGAAATATCATCATTCTCCTTATAATTCTAATTACTTTGTTTCAACTTCAACTTCACTTCCTCATGCAAAGACTTCATAAAACTACTAAAAAATTCTTCTCCTTCAACATTTATTTTCTCTTCATCAGCAACATCCCTTAAACATGATATTCTCTAGGTTGCATTCTAGTAACAATCTCAAAATTTGTTTTACCTATACTCCTATTCACAGAATTATTATATGCAAACTCGGCTTATTCCAATACCATATCCTAATCACTAAGCTTACCTCCAACTAAACATCTCAAAAAATTACCCAAGCTTCTATTCACAACCTCTATCTATCCATCTATTTGTGGATGGAATAGAGAACTAAACTTAAACTTAGTACCCATCTTCTTTCACAAAGTCCTCCAAAAATAACCAACAAACTTATTGTCTCTATCAGAAATAACAGTTTTTGGTAATCTATGCAATCTAACAATCTCTTTGAAGAAAATCTCAGAAACATGCACAACATCTAATGTCTTCTTACATGGTATGAAATGTGCCATTTTAGAAAATAAATCAACAAAAATAAATATGGAATCATACTAATGTCACTCCAAGGTTTCTCAGGAACAGAAATGGGTGTATACAATTAGTGCAAGGAGGGAAGGAACAACTAGGGCCAAAGGCACACCCATATATCCAAACCACCTTGTATATTAAACACAATGAAATCAAATGCACAGAAAACATCACCAAGGAGAAAGAGAATAATTTTTTTTATCAATTCATCAAATATTCAACATACATGCCCAATTGTAAGGCCTTCTAGGTTACGACCACATAACAAAATATAACTTCAATATCTACAATACATCTTCAAACTTGCAACATCTACTATAACTCTCTAAGTCCTCTCCTACTTTCCTAACCTAAACTAAACCAAATACCTCTACTTATAGTTGATAAAATTGTTTATAGAAGATTCTAGAACATTACAAAGAAGAAGGCTAACATCAAAATGGTCAACACTCATCCCTAGGCAAGATCCAATTATTAAATTCATGATCTAAATTAAATACAAGATTGTACTCCCACTAAGAACCAAAAACATAGACAACTTGGTCAAATAAGAACTTGAGCAATAGTAATAGCAAGTTCACTCAACACATGAAGAAAGTTCAATTAGTATAGGAAGACCTTGTTCACACTAGGTTAACTTGGTTCATACTAGTTAAACTTTCTCACCACAAAAATAGCTACACTGAAGAACTTAGCAAGGTCTAAAGAATTTGATAGACACTACAACTTGGCAAGGTCAAAAGAACTTAGTTAAACTACCAGAATAAATGAAAGTGCAGGATTGCAAGGAAACCTAGGATGCTCCTGCATCAACAATCAAACATTTTGACTTACTCCTTTTGCAACTTGACAAATTCTATAACTCCTTACAAAATTTTGAAAATCCTTATAGATTTGTGGCCAATAATACTTATCCTTAAGCAAACTCAATGTCTTATCAATTCCAAAATGTCGAGCCAAACTACCACAATATTTTTCTTTAATCAAATTAACTCTCATAGAACTTCTTGGTATACATAATTTAATTCCTTTAAACAATATAATTTCTTGAATGAAATATTCATCATACTTACTCATTTGATCTAATAAACTTGGTGCTTTGCACTCTCTCCATAGCCCAGAAAAATCAAGGTCAGTATCATACAAGTCCTCTATTTCATCAAAACCAAGAACTTCCTCAATGCATTTGTAACTCAGTTAGTGACTCCACTCTTATGAGTTATCAAAAATATGAAAATCTACAAATACTCAACCCACTTCATATGTCTCTGATTTAACATATGTTCACTTCCCACATACTATAAAGATTTATGATTAGTATACAACACTAATTCCTTAGGAATTAAATAACATCTCCACTTCTTCAAGGCATGAACAATAGTATAAAACTCTTGATCACACACATAATAATTCCTTTTAGCATCATTCAACTTTTTACTAAAGAAAACAACAGGTTTACCTTCTTGATTCAACACAACTCCTATTGCACTACCACTTGCATCACATTCAACTTGAAATGCCTTATTGAAATTAAGTGAATCCAATACAAGTAACTCAAAAACCTTTTGTTTCAAAGTCTCAAAACTCTCTCATCAGTTCCATGTGTTCACTTAAACACCTTTTTATCTCCTCTCATTGTCTCAATCATAGCATTACAAAAAAAACTAAAATTCTTTATAATCTTTTTGTACAAACTAGCCAAACCATGAAATGATCTTACCTCACCCACATTCTCAAGTGTAGGCCATTCCAAAATTTCTTTAACCTTCTCAAGATTCATTCTCAAACCATTAGCTGAAATCACAAATCCCAAATACACAATATCCTCTTACGTAAAAGAACATTTTTTCAAGTTAATCATTGATTTCTCCTCTTTCAATCTCGACAATACTTGTCTAACATGCTCAAGATGATTTTCCTTGGCCTTATTGAATATCAATATATTATCCAAATAAACAATCACAAACTTACCCAAGAATCTCTTGAGAACTCCATTCATAAATCTCATGTTCAAGTTCTAGGTGCATTAGTCAAACTAAAAGGCATAAAAACCATTCACGCAAATCATCTTTTGTTGTGAAAGTGGTCTTCCATTCATCACCTTCTCTGATTCTAATTTGATGATAACCATTGTTCAAATTAATCTTGGTAAAGTACTTTCCTCCACTCAAAAAATCCATTATGTCATCCATCATTGGCATAGGAAACCTATATTTCACCATGATCCTGTTAATAGCTCTAGAATTAGTACTCATTCTCCATTCTTAATTCTTCTTTCATGCTAATATAGCAAGTACAACACATGGGCTCAAATTTTCTCTTATCAAACCTTTATGTAAAAACTCATGCACATCTGTTAAGTTTTCCATTCTCTAAAGGTGTCAATCTATATGGTGCTTTATTCAGAAAAATAGCTCAAGGAATAAGATCCATGTAATGACTTATACTTCTTATTGGTTGTAAACCATCAAGAATATCCTCTATAACAATCTCCTTGTATTCATTCAACAACCTTTCAATTTTGACTGGCACACAACTTACAATATAAGTTTATTTTGTCACTTGGCATCTACTATCTTTTATTGCTCAACATCTATTTGTCACTTGGTCATTACTACCACAACTCATCCCTTTAGAAATTATAGAAAAAAACACTTGGTTCTTTTTCATCTCTTTTTCAAACTACTTTCCATTAACCATGCAAACTCATACAATAGTACAATTAACCTCATCTAAAATTTCAATCAAAGGCAACAATACTTTCTTTCTTCCATTCACCCAAAGAGTATATTGATTCAATCTTCCATCATGAATAGCATGTCTATTATATTTCTAAGGTCTACCAAATAGAATATGACAAAAATCTATAGGCATAACATCACACAAAACTTTATCAAAGTAATTAAAAATCTTAAACTTCACAACACCTTGTTTGATTACCAATATTGTATGCTCATCCTTGATCCATGAAACATGATAGGGTTTACAATGCTTTAGACTCTACAACTACAACTTTGCAACCAGTTCCTCTAATCCCAATTTTTTTTATTTTCCACTGTGAATGATCACTTTGTAGCATTTTTCAGCTATCTTAAATCTGGTCTTGAAAAGACTTCTCCTTAGGATTAGTTCCTCATTAATTCCCTTATTACAAAAAGTTCTTCTCACCATCAAATTTTCTCCAACCTCAAGTCCACTTAGTGAACCCTCAAGGTCTCCTTTAATGAAAACATTTATATTACTTTGTTCATTCTCACCAGAGTATCTACAATAAAAGGATATATTCCATTCTTTTCCACATCTAAAATAATTACCACAAAAACCACCTCTAGAATAAGAATTACCTCTGCCTTGGTAAGAACTAGTACCTCCTTGGTAAGAATTACCACCTTTCCATTTGGTTTTTCCTTTGTTATCATTTTTCCATTCAGATTTTGCCTAATCTTGCATAGAATTGTTAGATCTACCACCTTCTCCATAAGTTCTACCTCTTACTTTCTAGAATCTACTACCTCTACTTCTCTATCTTTGTTCATGTTTCTTTGTCAAGATCTCCTCAACATTTAAGACATATTGGTATTTTTATTTGGCACTTTCCAATTTCACAAAACTTATTTCATCTTGAGTTCTATATCTCAGTCCATATAGATACCTTGCAACTTTCTTAATCTCGCCATCCACATGTCTAGATATGATGTCCAATCTATATAATTCCTTAGTATACTCCTTCATAGTCATGTAATTTTGTCTCAAATTTTGCATCTTCCTAAACAAGCTAACTTGGTAATTAGCAAGAAGGAACTTCTTCTTCACCTTGTTCACCATTTTCAGCCAAGTCCTTATTTTCTATTTTTCTCTTCTTTGTCTATCAGTTTGTAGATGCTCCCATCATAGTAAGGCATGACCTTTCAACCTAGTGATTGCAATTTTCACCTTCCTATTATTAGGAGTGGTCTCAAACTCAAATAACTTCTCCATATCAAATATCCAATCCAACACAACATTGGTGTCCAATTTTTCATCATAAGGAACAACTTCTACAATAGGATTTGAATGTTCCCTAGACAAAACTCTCAATAATCTTTCCTCATCGTGATCTTCTTTAGGTTCTATATTAGGGTTTGGTGTTATCTCCTCTAAGCCATCTCCAAACATCTAATCTGGCTGCAATTTGTCTCAACATGTTCATAATAGAAGTTTCATCATTTCCTCTACCTAAAACCATCATTACAAATAGGTTCATGCAAGATCATAACCCTCTACAAGTTATAGGTCAAATCTATAGATCTACAACCCTACAAAAAAATTCAACTTAGGGTTCTACACTATCCAATCTCCACAAGGATGAAACTCAAGCTTTGATGCCACCTAATGCATGGAGGAATATGAATAGCTAGGGCCAAAGGCACACCTAACTATCCAAACACCTTGTTGAGTTATACAAAGGAAGAAAACAACACATAGAACAACACCAGGGGGAGAGAGAGAGAGAGAGAGAGAGAGAGAGAGAGAGAGAGAGAGAGAGAAAGAGAGAGAGAGAGAGAGAGAGAGAGCACTTTTATTGATTCATCAAATTATCGGCATACATGGCCAATTGTAAGGCCTTATGGGTTATAGCTAGGTACAAAATACAACTTCAAGATCCATGATCCAGCTTCAAATTAACAATTCCAAAAAAATTTACTATGAACTCTCAACAAACATCAAGTTCACTTGGCATATAAAGGAATGCTCAGCCAATACTAGATAGCTCAACACATACAAAAATTCTCAACCAACACTAGACGACTCGACACCAACTATAGCTTAGCAACTACTGGAACTCAACACCAACTACAAAAATGAACAAAGATGAGCAAGATAGCAAGGAAAACTAAGATTCTCTTGGATCAGAGAGAGAGAGAGAGAGAGAGAGAGAGAGAGAGAGAGAGAGAGAGAGAGAGAGCGTAGGGGATGGGGTAAATAATATAGGGTAGAATGGGGTAGGGAGAGAGGGAGAGAGGGATGGAGAAATAGAGAGGGAGGGTGTGAGAGGGAGAGGGGGAGAGGAGGGGAGAGGGAGAGGAGGGAGGTAGAGAGGGGGGGGGGGGGAGAGAGAGAGAGAGAGAGAGAGAGAGAGAGAGAGAGAGAGAGATTATGGGTTGGGGGAAAGAGTATGGGATAGGATGCAAAGAAAGAGAGGGAGGGAGAGTAGGGGATGGGGGAAATAGTAGAGGATAGGATAGAGAGAGAGGGAGGGAGAAATAGAGAGAGAGTAGGGGACAAGAGAGGGTGGGATAGAGAGAGAGAGAGAGGGATGGAATAAAGTCACTAAATGCCATAGGGAAGTGATATTTGATAGGGCATATCTCAGAGCTCATGTATGGTATCGATGCAATGTTGGGTGCTACAAGATTGTGTAGTTGACATCTACAATAATCTCTCTCTCTCTCTCTCTCTCTCTCTCTCTCTCTCTCTCTCTCTCTCTCTCTCTCTCTCTCTCTCTTTTAAGATTTGATTCTATTCTGATTTTTCAGCCCTATCTTGGGTGATGTTGAAACTTGTAGTGTTGACCAATACAAAGTCTCTCTCAAACCATTCATCATGGGATTAAACTATCCTATCTATTAGCTCCAAGTGGCTAGGTAAACCCTAGTTCCAATCTCGTTTCAGGTCTCATCCTATTCATCGCTTAAACATTCTCAGGAACATCGAACAAAATTGACCCTAAGAGTTACTAAATGCCATAAGGCATCAATCTTTGATGGTGCATATCTCAGTGCTTGTATGATGTATTGATGCAACATCAAGTTCTATATGATTTTGTTGTCAATACGTACAATGTCTCTCTCTTTTTAGAGACTCAATTCTATTTTGATTTTGCCACTCTATCTCAAGTGATGTTAAAACTTTTAGTGTTGGTCAATACAAAGTTGCCAACTGGTGAATCTCTCTAATTATTCATCATAGAATTGAAATGTATTCTTCATTAACTCCAAGTGGTTAGGTAAAAATTAGTCCCAAGCTTTTCCTATCCCATTGGTCACTTGAATATTCTCAGGCGCACCAGATGAAATTGACCTTGAGAGTCACTAAGTGCCAGAAGGGCAGCAGTATTTGACAAAACATATCACGAAGCTCATGTGAGGTATCGATGCAATGCTAAATGCTAAAAGATCATTTTGTCGATACCAACATTAACCTCTCTCTCTTTTTGGATATTTAATTCCATTTTGATTTTTCCACCCTATCTTGGGTGATGTTGAAACTTGTATTGTTGGCAAGTATAAAGTTGCCAATTGGTGGCTCTCTCTAACTATTCATCGAGGGATCAAATTATCTTATCTATTAGCTCTATATGGATGGGTATACCCTTGTCCCAAGATTTTCCTATCTTATTGATTGCTCAAACATCCTCAGGAATGTTGGATAGAATTCACCTTAAGAGACACTAAATGCCACAAGGAAGTGATATTTGATGGGACATATCTTAGAGCTTGTGTGAGGTATTGATGTAACATTAGATGTTATAGGATCATGTTGTCGATACCTACAATAACCTCTCTCTCTTTTTGGAGATCAAATTTTATTTTTATTTTTTTGCACTATCTTAGGTGATACTAAAACTTGTAGTGTTGACCAGTACAAAGTGGCCAACTGGTGAATCTCTCTAACCTTTCATCGTGGGATCAAATTGTCTGCTCTATTAGCTCCAAGTTCCTAGGTAAATTATAGTCCTAAGCTCATCCCATCCCATTGATCACTTGAATGTTCTCACGAATGCCAAATAGAATTAACCTTAAGAGTCACTAAATGCCATTAGGCAGTGATCTTTGCTGAGGCATATCTTGGAGCTTGTGCAAGGTATCAATACAATGTGAGGTGCTATAGGATCATGTTGTTGATACCTACAATAACCTTTCTTGTTTTTTGGAAATTTTATTATGTTTTGATTTTATTGCTCTATCTTGGGTGATGTTGAAACTTGTAGTGTTGGCCAATACTAAGTCACCAACTAGTGAATCTCTCTAACCATTCCTTATAGGATTGAACTATCTTCTCTATTAGCTTTAAGTGGTTGGATAAAACCTGGTCCCAAGTTTTTCTCATCCCATTAATTGTTCAAACATTGTTAGGCATGTTGGACAAACTTGACCCTAAGAGTCACTAAATGCTATAGGGAAGCGATCTTTGATGGGGCATATCTCAGAGCTCATGTAAGGTATCAATGCAACATCAAGTGCTACAAGATTGTATTGTTGATATCTATAATAACCTCTCTCTTTTTAGAGATTTGATTTCATTATGATTTTTTTTCCCTATCTCAGGTGATGCTAAAACTTGTAGTGTTGGCTAGTACAAAGATGCCAACTAGTGAATCTCTTTAACTGTTCATCATGGGATCTAATTGTCTTCTTTGTTAGCTTTGACTAGCTGGGTAAACCCTAGTACCAAGCTCATCATTTCTTGTTTATTGCTCGACATTCTTGGGCACGTTAGATGGAATTGACCCTAAGAGTCACTAAATGCCATAAGGAAATGATCTTTTATAGGGCATATCTCAAAGCTCGTGTGATGCATCAATGCAATGTCAAGTGTTACAAAATAGTGTTGTCAATACCTACAATAATCCCTCTTTTTTTTGAGATTTGATTCCATTTTTATTTTTCCACCCTATCTTGGGTGATGCTAAAACTTGTAGTGTTGGCCAATTCAAAGTTACCAACTTGTGAATCTCTCTACCATTCATCGTGGGATCAAACTATTTTCTTTGTTAGCTCCAAGTGGCTTTGTAAACCCTAGTCCCAAGCTCATCTCATCTTGTTGATCGCTCAAACATTCTTAGGCATGCCAGATAGAATTGACCCTAAGAGTCATTAAATGCCATAGGGTAGTGAGCTTTAATGGGGCATATCTTGGAGCTTGTGTGAGGTATTGATGCAATTTCATGTACTACAAGATCATGTTGTTGATAAATATAATAACCTCTCTCTCTTTTTGGAGATTCAATTCTATTTTGATTTTGTTAACCTATCTCAGGTGATTATGCAACTTATAGTGTGGGCTAGTACAAAGTTGCCAACTAGTAAATCTCTCTAACCGTTCATCATGGGATCGAGTTGTCTTCTATGTTAGCTCTAATTGTTTGGTTAAACCCTAGTCCCAAGCTCATCCCATCCATTTGATCTCTCAAACATTCTCAAGCACGCCTAATGGAGTTAACCCTAAGAGTCACTAAATGCCATAGGGCAGCGATCTTTGATGAGGCATATCTCAAAGCTCATATGAGATATCGATGAAACATTAGGTGCTAAAGAACTATGTTTTTGATACCTATGATGACCTCTCTCTCTTTTTGGATATTTTATTTTATTTTGATTTTTTTGCCCTATCCCAGGTGATGTTGAAACTTGTAGTGTTGGCCAATACAAAGTTACCAACTGGAGAATCTTTCTAACCATTCGTCATGGGATCAAACTATCTTCTCTATTAGCTATGAGTGGTCAGGTAAACTCTATTCCAAATCTTTTCTCATCTCATTGATCACTCAAACATTCTCAAGCACACTAGACAGAATTGACCCTAAGAGTCATTAAATGTCATAGGGCAATAATCTTTGATAGGGCATATCTTAGAGCTTATGTGAGGCATTGATGCAAGGTCACATGCTATAGGATCATGTTGTTGATATCTACAATAATCTCTCTCTCTTTTTGGAGATTTGATTCCATTTTTATTTTTCTTCCCTATCTCGAGTGTTGTTAAAACTTGTAGTGTTGGCCAATATAAAGTCGTTAACTAATGAATCTCTCTAATCATTCATCGTGGAATCGAACTATCTACTCCATTAGCTCTGAGTGGCCAAGTAAACTCTAATCCTAAGCTTTTCCCATCTCATTGATTGATCGAACATTCTTAGGCATGCTAGACAAAATTGACCTTGAGAGTCACTAAATGCCATAGGGAAGTGATCTTTGATGGGTCATATCTTGGAGCTCATACAAGGTATCAATGCAACATCATGTGCTACAAGCTCATGTTGTCGATACCTAAAATAAAGTCTCTTTCTCTCTTTGGAGATTTGATTCTATTTTTATTTTGCCTTCCTATCTCAAGTAATGTTAAAACTTGTAGTGTTGGCCAATACAAAGTTGCCAACTGGTGAATCTCTCTAACCATTCATCATAGGATCAAACTATCTATTCCATTAGCTCTAAGTGGTTGGGTAAATTATAGTCCCAGGCTTGTCCCATCATGTTGATCACTCAAACATTCTCGAGCATGGCAGATGGAATTGACCCCAAGATTCACTAAACATTGTATATCGATACTTGTAAGAATGAAAAAGATACAAGAAGTTGAAGATGACATCCTAGGGATGTAGAATCCATCATCATATAAAGGAGGTAAAAGATAGTGTATTCAATGCATAGTGGATAATGAGACACAAAATATATGTAAGAAAAGATGTAACAACTATAGCTACATGAATCATAAAAAGAGCATATATAATGTGCTTACATGAATAAAGCTCTTGAACAAATGGATAAGAAATCAATCTTGATATCAAATTCCATGAATAAATTTTAAAAAATATTTCAAGTCTTCTCATTTTGTGAAGATAAAGCATATATAAACTCCTGACATGTTTATGATGACACTAAGATTCAAACTTAGACATTTACATAATGCATCCAACTCAAGATTCAAATCTCAATGTTAATTGTATAACAATAATAAGAACTCAAGTTTCACTATTTTCATCCCAACAAAAACTCTAAATAAGTTACTCATAATCAAAAGTACTCATAACTTGTACAATCTAGATACAAATTAATATTATAGCTTTATTCCCATGTCAAAAGATAATATCAAAGCTTATTATAATGATTCCTACCCTTATTTTGGATGCAAATTACATTAAAATGAAATACATGAAATACTTAAAACATAAGTAAGAAAAATAAGATATATATTATGATAACCAACAATGTCATACATGAATAATCCAATGCATCAAAGTTTTAAGTCTAATAATGGCATGCATCAAATATATGTCATACATCAAATATATAATGTCACATATACATCAAATGTATGTTGAATAAGTCTACTACTATAAAATTCAAAATATATATCCACTAATGCCTATAAGTGTGTCATCCCTATACCTTTTCCTACTCACAAGGGTAAGGAAACAAATCCCTATAGGTCTTTAGTCATCATGTGGATGGAGATGATGTGGATGTTGGGGTCTTCATCACTGCTCACTCATCCTTTTGTTTAAGCTCCTCTCTAACTAGAGTTTATACAGACAAAGTATATATGAATCAATAATTATTATACATTGATATTTAATATTAGTGCACACAAAATTAATTATTTTCTTACCTGATCATATAGTCACTTTGTACATCCACCTCAAAGACTTGCGGATGATCGTGAGTAATAAGGCACTATAATAATTCAATCAATATAATCACTTGATTGTACTTATGAATACCATTTGAAATTTCAATACTAACTATTATAAATAACAACTAAAATTATAAAAACTCTTTCATACCACAGTCAATGGCTCTGAACTTTCCCTCATGACAACAACTTCATGATCAATGGACTAATGAAGATAAGGAGGAGTCTTTGATGTCAACAATTGCAAATCATATAATAAAATTTACATATTTTTATAGAATATAATATAATAAAATGAATTAAATTAACATGAAATAAATGTACCTCTACGAAGCTTGTATCATGCCTAGGCTCAGATTCTATTGTGAATGTTGATGGTCCAGTAAAGAACTAATGCACATGGATAAAACAAATTTCCAATCCTTTATATGATTACTTAATCAATAGATGTATTAATTGAAATGATTAAATCAATACATACCTATTGATAGCATGTAAAATGGTATTGGGGAATCTGTACTAGGGCCATCAATGCTCAAGTACCCTAAATTTTGAACAATGTCAAGACATGCTAATTTATTAGTCATTCATTGTACATACAAAATGTGATCAAATTAGTTTATACAATTGTAAATATTTACCTATGTGTCAATGCCAAATGTCTCACTCGTGAAGTCATCAGTGACTAGCCCATCATCCATAGTGTCTCCATCATGACTACCAAATGTACATAAGGATCCACTTGATGTGCACATGTGACCATAGTGCAAAGAAGGCTCATCCTCAACTAATGGACTGGCACCTATGTCAAAGCATTGATAGTCCCTAGAGTATCAGTCTCTACATGTTCCTTCACAACTGAAGGAATAATGACATGTTCATCCTATGGCTTGACAACAAGTGTCTTAGCTACATTAGGGTCACAATGTGCTTCCAACCTCTCAAATGAAGACCCCCCACCTCTACCCTAAGAATATAACATGTTAAGAATAATTGGGGATCTCCTCGAGGACAAATTCACAATACAATTTCCTTAAAAAATATTTTGGAACCTCATGATTATTGTAGGGAGGGGCATCGAATACCATCCACCGTCTATCCCAAAATTTATTTCTAATATCATCATGGATGCACCAATGGATGGAGAACCTTTTAGTTGCAGTTCTAACAATGTCTTCTGCTCTTGGCTTTTTAAATAATGCACATATGTCATCTTTTGTTATGTCCTTTCTTTTTACATCTTCATCCAATAATTTGTTTACATATATCTTCTTTGTTCTTCTCTCTTAACATGCCAAATATCCAATTGACCACTAAAAGAAGCTACCTGGCTGACAATGGACTCAAGGGAGGATACCAATTGTGCTCTCATAGGATTATTTTTCTTGTAATAATTTAAACTACCAATGATTGCTTCTAATTGAATTTTCCCTGTTTCTATTTCATTTGTTATATTGTCCTGGGTGCTAGGAGGAGGTCTTGCAATCGATGGAGGTTGCAGAGGTTCTTGCTCTAGCTCATGAGGGTTTTCATTTTGATTTTTTGGAGGATATTTTTTATCAAGTTGGGGATTTGGATCACTTGATGGTGTAGGTTTTGGTGGTCAATTATTCACATTTCCTAATAAGAATCCAAATGCATTTTTAAAAACTAAATAAAATTGAAGCAAAACTAAAAATAACATACAAATCAATGCAAAAATAAGGTAAGAAGACATACTCGATGAATCTAATTTTGATCTCTGGTGATGAGGAGGCATGTTGATGAGAGAGAGAGAGAGAGAGAGAGAGAGAGAGAGAGAGAGAGAGAGAGAGAGAGAGAGAGAGAGAATCTTTCACCTTCTATAAAATGTGTGTGTGTTGTTGTGAGAAGATAAGCCAACCAACAAAAGAAATCAAATAAAAAGGTATTGTTTGTGGGTTGGAAGGGTTTTATGAGTTTTCAAATAGTACGTACGCCCAATGTGAAATCACATAGTGCATGTCAGCTATAGGAAAGTTTGAAAAAAATAATTGGTTGTTATCTTTTGGCACCACAAGTTGATACATTTTCCCTCCCCTCTTCTTATGATTTTTTCATCTAGTAATTCACCCCATTAGGAAACTTGGGCACAAGGTCAAGTTGAGTTATGGTAGATCTAATGAAGGGTTGGTTGAACTTATTGGTTTTTTTCATCAAAGGAGTTAATGAAGAAAATATTATTTTTTGAATCCTTAAATCAGTTTTTTGATGTGTTTTGCAATGTTTAGGTCAAAAAAAAAGGAGACAAGGGGGAGTACATGACGAGGCAAGAACAAAGAGACCAAAAAACATCACAAATTTGAGGAGAAAGAGACTAATCCCAAGTCATTAATATCATCCAACAAATAATCACTTTCATAATCCAATAGATCAAAAGGTTTGTGAAATTTAGGAATAGGACTATGAGAGCTCAAATTAAACAAGTCATTATGAATAACCATGACTAGTTGTTCAATGATTTATTGATCTGTAATTCTACTTGTACACTCAACTACTTTAATGACTTAAGAAATGGTATTTTTTTGCCAAACCTTGATCAATCACTTGAAGATAAGGAGCCAAAGGTTATTGGGAAGGAATTCTTTGAGAATTTTCAGTTGGATGGGGAGGGAGAGGTGTTGATTGACCCTCACCCAACACCCTAGTTGCCCCAACACAATCAGTTTGAGGTGGGGAACAATGATATTTTTTTCCTAGATCCTCCTTAATTAAGTTCACGAAAGCTTGTAGCAAATTTATTATATTTCTACATGTCAAAGGATTCCACACATCAAATTTTGGAGTAGAGTAAGGAGGAATAAGAGAACAATCCTATTATAGAGAAATAGTAAAATTACCATAGAAAGCATGGCCCAATTTCTTAAGAACCAAAGCTTTCATGTTAAATTTTTTCATGGTATCAAACCATTTTTAACAAAAATAAAACCTTGAAGGAGTGAAGAATTAAGAGGGGGGTAGAATGAGTCTCCAAATAAAAAGTAGTAGACCCCTTCATCTCTTTCTATTTCCAAAAAAGAGAGGACTACATGTTTCTTAAACCATGATAAGTCCTTACCCAAATTTTGTTGCCAAATTCCATTCATTTCTTTAGATTCAAGACCTTACAAATGACAAATTTAGATCCAAATAAAATAAAAAATTTAATAGACAACAAAACTTCAACCATTCAAGTATCTGAAATCAAGAATATCCCAAATAAATTGCCAATGATTTTAAAATGCCCATTGTAGTGGGGCTCATACAAAACATTGGAAATATTGAACCAAATAGGAAAGTTCCTATTAATTTCTTGAGATGGATGGTAGAAGGGTTTTCAAGGAAAAAATATCAAATTATTTATGAGTCAAAGTGAAAATATCATTTAAAATTTTGGTTTTAAGATCTTTATGTTTAAATAAAATAATAAATATATATTAGGCAAAATCACTTGGAAATAAATAATACCACCCCATTTCAGATGAAGTAACAAAGATAATAAATTTGAGGGATCCCATACGTGTATGATGAAAACCAAAATGAGAGGTCCCTAGATTCATTACAAAAGGCATAACTATCAACTTGAATACATTTAATATTGGGAGCCATACCTAGTTTGGCCCCTTTTCACTAGTAAGATTTTTCTTTCCTGTAAAGAGATTTGAATAAGAGGATACAGGTAGAGTGACATTTTCATTACAATCAATATCTTCCCCATCCAAAAGTATCTCTTCAACTATAAGGGCCTATTTGGTTGCAAGCATAGGAATGGAGAATAAGAATCCATATTGGGAATAAGAATGACTATTCCAATAACAACTATTTTTTGGAATGGGCATAAGCTCATTTTAGTGGCAAAATGGGAATATGTATTCCTATTCCCTATTCCAATTGTCATACCAAACGGAAAGTAGAAAACGTACTCCTAATTTTCTATTCCTATTCCAGCAACCAAACAAGCCCTAAGTGACCATGGTATGAGAGAAGTTGTAATACTAGCACCAACATTAGTTTTCCCATATGCATATTGGCCTATATGATTTGAATTTGAAGACACCCTAGCATTCACCATTTCATTAGTTTTCCTCTAATGAATATTTCTACTAGGGTTATGATTGTCTCCAATGTATTGATTTAAATTTTTGAGATTACTTTTCACTGTTCCCCCCCACCTAGTTCTAGGTTTTTTAGAATTTAAGTCGACGTTTTTAAAAAGATTAATTGTGAAGCTCAATTTAACATGACCCTAATGGAATGAAATTAGGGTCTTCTTGTTTAATCTTCTCATGTTGAACCCAAGAAGTAGCTTGAAACTCAAATGGAAGAGGCTTCTATCTATTATAAAGAACAATAGAACTGAGAAGATCAAACACCTCTCCTCATAACATTACTCTTTTATCAAATCTATGCATGAGAAATTTTGAGTGGGAAAATATCTTTTTATTTTGTCAACCCATTGACCTTTTTTGAAAATCTATTGCTAGGAATGTGAGAAGATGAAATTAGAGGGGGCAACAGATTATGGAGAGCTTCATCTCCCCACTAGACATGCTTGCCTCCCATGCTTTCAAAATTGATAGTTGTAAATGTCAAAAATATATATAAGTTGATAAAAATTATTTTTTACTATAGATCAACTTTTTGTTGTTCTACTTTATTGTATATTCTTTATCATCAATTTTATAAATGTGTGTGAGTGTGAGAGGGGGGGTGGCAGCGACGGTAGAGAGAGAGAGAAAGAGAGAGAGAGAGAGAGAGAGAGAGAGAGAGAGAGAGAGAGAGAGAGAGAGAGAGATGGCAGCCAACCACCATCTAATTTTACACACTCGCCTTCATCAACCACTATTATTCTAAAGTCTGAGTTAAAATCAAAGGCTAATATAATAAAGAACATCATTGACTTGATTAATTTAAATAAATAAAATATCTAATATTAAAATCAGAAACACCTTTTGATCCCTCATCAAACCACCTCCATAATTGTGACATCAACCACCTCTATAATTATGACATGATCTCATTCCTTATGTTTGGTGAATGGAAGCAAGATTTGTCAGTGATCAAATCAAGAATGATGAAGTTATATACCAAACCTTAAAGTGGAATTAAGGAGCATCTATCAAACCTTTTAATGTCATGATTAGCCCCAAAAATTTCAAAATCCTTCATATTATGCTGGAGAATGGAGATGCTAACAAGAGAAATGATCATTTGTTCTTGGATTTGATTTTTAACAAATCTACTAAGTTTATTCAATATTAAAAAAAAATTCTTCTAGAAAATATTTAGAAAGATTCGTATCCACTTGAAATTCTAATCATAAATTTCACACAATATATTAAATGCAACACAACTTTTACAAAACCAATGATATAACATACATAAAGACTCGAGTTTCTTCAAGAGTTTCCTACTTCCCTTTTCATTACTTAACTTTTATTCGAACATAGTCTTATTCAAATTTTAAGTGTAGATCTCCACAATTGATTTTTTCAATATACTATTCATTAATCAACAAAATTAATAAGAAATATTTAAGAAAGATAATAATAAATACTAAAATGAATTTATAATAAAAAGTATTCCGACGATAAACCCAATAAGCAAAGCCTCCGAAAAACACTCATGAGATTGCCACGTCAACCATTGGAGTATTTGAATATTTGATTTTAACGGATCCTTTGTTTCAACGTTTATATTCGATATTTGAGCGTGCCGAGTTTTCACAAATCTGACGAGTCATCATGAACATGCAGAGGTTTATCGAGATTTTAAGATGGTTTCTTGAACTATGGCTGCAATCGAGTAAAGTCTTCCTGTCAGAACTTTTCATTTAGGGACTAGTATTCACTTTAAACCGTGTTGTGAAAATCATTAATTAACTTTGTGATCATTACCCTATCTTGAACTTGATTGAAAAAAATGAACCTACATTTATACATACAAAGTAGGAATTACACTACTAAGATTAAGATGCTAAAATCACGTGCATCATAAATAAAAGTGAAATAACATAAAAATAGAAATAAAGCCCAATTCTGTACGATTCTGTATCTATTTAACAATTGACTGGAATGCTTAGTGCATCTGGAGAAGAGGTCATTTTATTTCCATAGTTAACAAACATTCATTTTCTGAGTGAACCTACAAATTCTATACTTAATAGACATTTTTTGTCTAGGTGAACCTACAAATTCCCTAGTTAATGGGCATTCATTCTCTATGTAAGCTTCTATACTACATAATAAGGTGTTAGATTACCTAGCATGTTTTATTGTCTTGTATTAATACAAGGGTAAAAACACACCATTTTTTTTCAAAAGGTAATGATAATTAGGTTCGCTAAGGTTTAAGAGTTTGATTCGCAAGTGAAGGAATAGGTTTACTACATTTCATCTTAAGTTTATAATCATGAGGAGGAATACATCGATAAAGTTAAATTCTTGTTATTAAATTGGTATCAATATTTGGTTCGATATTACATTAAAATTACAACGATATATTGAAATTATTTGAATAACAATATAAATTGAACTAAAATTTAACTAAACTAAACAAATTAACATTATCTATTAGTCTATCATACACTAACATATTAAGACAAGATAATAGCTCACACGAAGTTTACTAACACTTTTAAATATATTGATAAAATTTCTACTAAATTAGAACTAGTTTCTAAATTAATCTTATAATCTAAACATTTTCAACTAATACTAATTAATACTAATAACTTAACATCCTAACACTAATAACAAAATTTAACTAACCATTCCATAAATTATTTAATTTAGAACATACTAAAAAATATATAATTAAAAACAAGACAATTATTAAACTCTTTTCTAATCACTACTTAATAATGTTTAAAAACATTAATACTAAAACTAAACTAAATTTAACTAACATAAATTTAAACTAATCATAAATTACAACTAACTAAAAAAAAACTTTTAAATAAATAACAAACTAAACTAAAATACTAACTACTTAAATATGAAACATTTATATTAACTAATCTTAACTAAATTTACAATACACTAAACAAAATTAAATAAGACATAAAAAAAACTAACTACAAAAAAAAACACTAACAAAATCTACAACTTTAACTACAAGTTACATACAAATCTAAACTTCACATCCTAAATACCTTTTTACCCTAACACTACCACCCACCCCTTAAAAAATTTAACTATCCTAGTTGCAGGGCACTATCCAAGCGCTAACTAGGCATACAAAAGGCAGGTGTGCCCTCCCTTTGTTACTGCGCATGACAGCCCAAGTGGGCATACCAACATAGGTGATGAGGAAGGCAACTTTGGTTGAAGACTTTGGCATTAATGCCAATTAACAACTTGCCCTCCTCCTTTCAAGCACAGGGCCATCTGACAAGATAAGACCCCACTCAAACAAGTTTCTTTTTTGTTTAAAAAAAACATTCAATGCATGCCAAGACAAGCCTGCGCCTAGGAAAGATGGAGGTGGTTAGAGTAGTAATGTAGTAAAGTTTGTTAGGTAGGATACTTGTTGTTTTGTTTCCCCTATTTTTCGCCCACATAAATGTTGTTGACCTTAACACTCAACCTTCACATCACACCTGCGTCCAACTTGGAGAGAGAGAGGGTGAAAAGTTTCCTTTTTTTGTTTGGTTTAAATGAGGACTCAGACCCCATACGAATATGTCAGTTTGCCACCCACATGATCCAAGATTTGGATTTGGAGGCAATTTGAATTATTTTTTTTGCTATGATTTCTTTTCAAAGAAATTTATTGCTGAAAGTTTTATTGGTGAAGTCCTTGGGTAGAATGCTAAATGAATATATATATATATATATATATATATATATATATATATATATATATATATATATATATATATATATATATATCTAAGTATTAATGATTTTGCTTACACCAAAAACTTATTTTTTTTATTTAAAGAATTTAGTAAATCATTCTCTTAAAAGGAATCAATATAGGATATACTCTGTTGCAAAATGAGCTAAATCCCCCTTCCATACAAACTCTAGAGAGCATTTTGATCCTAGGAGTATACTTTTGTTTTTTTTTACCAATAATTTTCTATGTGTTGGTCTTCTTCTTTTTTGTCATGTTTTTCTTTCTATGTGTAATCTAGTGTTTGATTGATTTCCTTTAAACTTGCATAAACTCTATTTGTTTTAAGAATTTTTTTCCTAAGTCATACATTATAATGCAAGGATATATATATATATATATATATATCTAAATTTATTTATTTTTGCATCATTCTCTTTTGAATACCATGAGATGTATACTTCTTTTGTGTCTAATTTGATTAGCCTCAACCTAGTTTAACAAGGAAGGTGATAACTTTATTATCCTCAATGTAGGATTATTTACTTTCTCTTAATACATATGACATTGAATTGAAAAAAAATTTCAACATATCCAATTACTTTCCTTAACATATTTGCAAATTGAAGATTGCATAATTCGAAAACATCAAATCGTTAAATCCATTTTTTTTTCACACTCATATGCATCAATTGAACAACATAAGATACAATGCAAGGAGGTTTTCTCAATCTTTTCTCTCTATTAATTACCCTAGTTCAAGGTTCCATCGGAAAATAATCAGTAAGAAAACCCGACATCCTTGCCAATACATCAAAATTTAAATACATTTTGCATAATGTTACAATTGAAATGAATTCTCTTCTAGGTCCTTCACAAGAGATTCTTTCCAATATCTTCAATGCAACAAGGGAATCATGGGAAAAATTAGAACTGACCCGGAGGTAAAACAACATAATGTGATGAACAATTCAAGCATGCATCTCCAACTCGGTTTTGTACAATAGATTCAACATTGAACCAAACTGGGGGAAGGTGGATTTTATCAATAGGAGACGTCAATCATCATACCATAAGATAGCCCTTTCAGGGCTAAAACTCAAGAACTTCCGTTCTTCTACAAATGTCCTTTCGAGGTCAATACAACAAGGATTTTCATTCCTTCCCTTCTTCAAGAATTCAAATTTTCAAACATGGTATGTGATGACAAGTAGGGGCCCATACACCCTACCTTCTTTCCCTCTTCTCACCATGAGAGGAGACTCTACACTATTGAGGTCCAACTAGGGCTCTTCCCTCATACATGGCCACTTCTTCCCTATCCAAGGGTGAGTAATGCCAAAACTGTAATGAGCACCCCTTGGATGTCCCAACGAACTAAACCAAATTGCTGAAAGGAATTATGTCAAACAGTTTGCATTCAACTTCTTAAAACCCCTGATAACTTAATTACTTCAGCAATATTGTCATAATACTCCAGCCCATGCTTACGAACTTGCTGCTACAATACTTTGTCCTCCAATCAGTCCACTACCTTCATAATACCATTCCCTCCAAGCGGTATAAGCATCGGACAAGTAGTGAAGAAGATATGAGCAAAATATCAAATCTGCCTGTAGCCGAAAATGCAACTAAACTGCCTGATAATGAAGCCAATAAGAAAGAATTCCAAAGGCCAAACCCCAAGGGAATGACGTCTAGAATGTTACAAGAGAGGATAGACGTCCTCAAATGCCAAGAACAAAGCTGCAACTCACACACCAATTTCTTCTCATATTCAACCTGTCTAATGAAGCTACAAATGCTTCCTTTTATTCTATTCCCACGGTTCCGCTCAACTCATATGGGCAATGTGGGATAAAGATATGTAATATAAAACATATATTAAAATACCCCTTATGTCTCCCTTGGGTACACATCACCATAAAATAAATATTAAAGTAAAACTTTAATATTTTACAATTAAATTAGACGTTACTTTAATAAAACTTCAGGCATTAAAATGTATTAGCAATCGGACTCCGAATAATGTGAGTGATAGCTCATCGGAAAGCTCTCACTGAGGAGTATCGAATCCAATCACCAAAATTGACCTGCACTGTGTCCTGCCGACTTACTAAAAATAGTAAGTATGCCTGAAACTGAGTAAATCAACTTCGTTTTGGCCCAAACTGGAAATGACTAGGCCAAAACACTCCAAGATCCCATTAAACCCTTCGTTAGCCCTTGGGACCATGTAGAACAAGGCTAACGCACACACACTTGGTCAACTGCTAAAATGAGGACATTACAGTCCGCCCCCCTTGAAATTGCTTGTCCTCAAGCAATCTCAGTCCAACCTACTGAATAACATGCTCACTCTCCCATGTAGAATCTTCCTCCGGCAGATCTTTCCATCTGACCAAATATTCCTTCACTATCCTATTTCTAAGCTTCCTCTCTATGGTATCCAGAATAGCCTCAGGTACTAACACAAGCTTCCCCTCCTCATCCAAAGGGGGTAAATCTGCAGAAGGCACTACACTCTGACCAATGGCTTTCTTAAGCCTAGACACATGAAACACATTGTGCACTCGATTACCCTCTGGAAGCTCAAGCTCATAGGCGACTTTGCCCACTTTGCGAATCACCCTGTAGGGACCATAAAATCTAGGTTTCAACTTTTCAGCTCCGCTCTTCTTGAGCGATGACTGTCTATATGGTTGTAGCCTCAAGTAAACCATATCCCCTACCTCGAAACTGTGCTCTATTCGGTGCTGATCAGCATACAATTTCTGTTGATTCTGGGCCTGTTGTATATTCTCTTTGAGCACTTTTAGGATGTCCTGACTATCCTGCAATAAGTTTTTGGCTTTGGGCACTCTACTGTCCCCCAAAACTAAATCCATGAAGCTAGGTGCTTCATAACCATAGAGTGCCATGAAAGGAGTCATCTTGATGGACATATGATAAGTGGTGTTATAACAATACTCTCCCATATGCAACCATCTGATCCAAGCCTTTTGTTGTGTAGTTACATAGTTCCTCAAATATCCTTCCACCCATTTATTCACAATCTCTGTTTGCCCATCTGTTTGCGGATGATAACTAGTGCTAGGTGTAAGATCTGTACCACACAACCTAAACAACTCTTGCCAAAAAAAACTCATAAACTTACTATCCCGGTCGCTGACAATGAATCTGGGCAACCCATGTAACCTGAATATCTCTTTAAAGAAAAGATCTGTCACCTGTGTTGCTGTGTAAGTGGATGGAATAGCAATGAAGTGAGCAAACTTCGTCAAGCGGTCCACCACCACATAGATGCAATCCCTTCCCTGCACTCGTGGTAAACCAGTGATGAAGTCCATCGAAATACTTTCCCATTTCCTATCAGGAATGGGCAAGGGTTGTAATAAACCTGCAAGAAATGTGTGTTCTCCCTTATTCTGTTGACAAACCACACACTTCCTGACATACCTCTGAACATCATCCTTGAGCCCTTTCCATGAAAACTGCTCTCGGATCTGCCTGTAGGTCTTGAAGACCCCTGGATGTCTAGCTGTGGGTGCATCATGAAATGCCTTCAGTATCGCCTCTCTCAAATGTGATGACGGAATCAAATAAACCCTGTCCTGAACTCTGATCAATCCATCTATCACCTCATAGTGATCATCCTGTATGGTACCTGAAATCAATCTAGAAGCCCAAGCATCTCTGACATACTCTGCTATAATCCGATCTCTCCAATCTCCTGAAATCTCTGCCAGAGCACATAAGTGAGGTCTCCGAGATAAGGCATCAGCCACCACATTTTTCTTACCTTTGACAAACTCTATGTCAAAGTCATAAGCCTGCAATTTAGTCACCCATTTTTGTTGCCAGTCATTAAGATCACGCTGGCTCATGAAGTATTTAATACTGTTGTGATCAGTCTTGATCACAAAACGTCCACCTACCAAATATGATCAAAATTTGGCCAATGCATGCATTATGGCCAACATCTCCCGGTCATAGACAGAATAACTTTTCTCAACTCCTCGGAGCTTCCTACTCTCGAATGCAATGGGATGCTTCTCCTGCATCAATACTGCTCCAATCCCATCACCTAATGCATCACAATGAAGCTCAAAAGGCTTCGTGAAATCTGGTAGAGCTAGAACTGGACATGAAGACATTACTTGCTTGAAATGCTCAAAACACCTCTGTGCTGCCCCTGTCCACACGAAGGCTCCTTTCCTGGTAAGATCTGTCAAGGGTGTAGCAATCTGTGAGAATCCCTTAACAAACCTCCTATAAAAACCACATAAACCAAAGAATCCCTTAAGCTGTGTAAGGTTTGTGGGAGTAGGCCATTCTACAATAGCTCTAATCTTTTCGGGATCAACCCGAACACCATCTGCACTAATGATATGCCCCAGGTAAAGGAGCTCAGTCATGCCAAACTCATATTTAGATTCCTTGGCATACAATGACTCTCTCTCCAGAATAGATAACACCTCCTCTAGATGATGTAAGTGCTCCTCCCAGGTCTTACTGAAGACCAATATGTCATCAAAGAAGATCAAGACAAATCTCCTCAGCTGCTTCCTGAATACCTGGTTCATACAACTTTGAAATGTAGCAGGTGCATTGGTTAGACCAAATGGCATAACCATGAACTCAAAGTGGCCATAGTGACATCGGAAGGTTGTTTTCTCAATGTCCTTTGCTCTCATCCTGATCTGATGGTATCCGGATCGCAAATCAATTTTGGTGAAGAAGCATGCCCCATGCAACTCATCAATCAGCTCATCAATCCTAGGAATGGGATACCTATTTTTAATTGTTTTCTTAGTCAGTGCCCTGTAATCAATGCACATGCGCATCGTCCCATCCTTCTTCTTTACCAATACTACTGCTGAAGCAAAAGGGCTCTTACTGGGCCTGATATGCCCCATTTCCAACAAATCCTTAATCGCCTTCTCTATCTCATCCTTGTGTTTCTTAGGATGACGATAGGGAGTAATCATAACTGGTTTGGCTCCCTCCTCGAGCTCAATAACATGTTCCATCCCTCTGTCAGGAGGAACCCCATGAAGAATATCGCTAAATACTTTAGCGTGTCTATCAAGTATCTTCTGGACATCTAGTGGATGACTCTTTTCTTGTGGCTCTGGTGAAGTTGGCATAATGTGGCACTCTGCTGCCCACTCTATGTCATCATGACGAAAAAGTCTCTGCATTCTCCTCAAGGACACTACTCTGCAACCTCCATCCGAAAGCCCTCTAAGTACCACAGTTCTGCCCTCATGCTGGAATCTCATCTCCAATTTCACTAGATTGAGTGTGAACTCAACTAGTGAAGCCATCCATGTCATGCCGAGGATGACATCATAATCTCCCATGTCCACAACATAGAACTCATCCTCCAACTCGTAGCCATCTCCAAACCTGATGCGAAGATTAGATATCTTCCGAGTGCATAATAACTTATCACCGTTAGCCACCATGACTCTAAACCCATCATGCTCCTCTGTCTGTAAGCCTCTCCTGGCTACCAACTGTGCATCTATGAAGTTATGTGTAGCCCCAGTGTCAATAAGAGATATCACTTTCTGCCCCTGGATAGTACCCCTGACCTTAAATGTGATTGCCTTTTGGGCCCCTGTCAAGCGTGCCAACGATCTATCATCCTTAGGAATGTTGCTCTCCTCTATAGTGTTACCCTCATCTGAATCAGAGTGCTGATCCTCCCCTTCTGACTCTGACTCTTCTGCTGAAAAATACTCCATTTGATTTGCCTTAGCCTTGAGAGAACATTTATGAGATAAGTCCCAAGGCTCTCTACAATGGAAGCACAGCTTCTTCTTTCGAAGTTCATTCAAGGTTTCATTGTCTAGTCCTTTTGATCCTTCTTTGGGTTTGCCATACTCTTTCTGAAATGATTTTTTGTCTTTGTCCTTGCGGTAAGAAGAATCTGTTGAATGGTTTTTTCTTTTGTATACCGAAGGGGCTAAATCTCGTGCCTTTTTAGTTGCTTCAGCTAACGTGAGTGGATCATGTCCCTTCACCCAACCTCGTAATGGATCAGCAAGACCATCACAAAATAACACCACCAATCTCCTAGGAGAGATATCAGTAACAAGTACAGACAAGTGCTAAAACTCGGCAATGTAAGCATCCACAGAACCTGACTGTTTTAACTGTGCTAGCTCCTTGAAATGTAACTCGGGATCCTTAGTGTCAAATCTCCCAATCAATGTTTCGGTGAATTCCTCATAGGATGTAATCTGATTATGCCCCAAAGTCACCATGCCATGATGCCACCATCCATGTGCAACGCCATCCAAGTGCATAGCCGCATACTTGATAGCCTCCTCCTCAGGCATAGGATTAAGTTGCAAGTATGTATCTACCTTCTGCACCCAAGCTCGTGCAGTCATCTTCCCTGAAGCATCATAATAAGGTAAAAAAAAATTTCCAACTTTCTTCCTCAGCTCAAAGTTTTGATTCCTCCCTCCTACTTTAGGCATGTGTCTCATCCTCAAGTCCATATAATCTCTAAGAGAAATATCTGCCTGAGACTCTGGTCCACTAGCCTCCCAGTCCCTCCTGAACTGATCCTGTAACTCGGTAATCTGCGGTTCGTTTACTGGATGAACCGGATCTCTGGGTGGAAAAGTGGGTAGAAGAGGTCTCGAGCTCGCAGTCCGTGCTGGGCGTGCAACGTGTCTAAAGTTATCAGCCTCATTCCCATTGTTGCCGTGTCCATTATTACCATTAATGTTATTCTCAGGACCATTGTTGTTTCCTTGGCCTTCATGGTTATTGTTTCCCCCGTTGTTATTGTTTCCCTCGTTGTTATTGTTTCTGTTGTTGGCATCACCTGGATTAATATTGACACCCATCTGTCTAGCCATGAGCTGCAACATCATGTCCATTCGCCTATTCTGCTCCTGCTGCATATGCTGCTCCTGCTGCATATGCTGCCCCTGCTCTAATGTATCTAGTAACTGTCGGAACAGTACCTCCCCCTGATCTGGACCAACATTTCTGCCTCCGCCTAATCCTATATTCCTGTCATCTCGATCACCCATATTATTGTCCTGATCACAGAATATCTCCTCTGTGTCTGTATGGTTGAATTCAATGTCCCCCTGCACGGATGTACTAGATTGTTTGCTTTGCAAGTCTTAAATCCTATTTTGTCTTGCTCTGGTATCGCGAAAATTATAAGACCCCTGTCACATGCTCAAACATAAATGCTTAGCCTGTGTTTTTTACTTACTTTTTCCCTCTATTCGGCTGTTCCAAATTCCCTATAAGACCTCCACAGGATGACAGGACTTATAGCTCTGATACCACTGTAATGGGTACCCCTTGGATGTCCCAACTAACTAAACCAAATTGCTGAAAGGAATTATGTCAAACAGTTTGCATTCAACTTCTTAAAACCCTTGATAACTTAATTACTTCAGCAATATTGTCATAATACTCCAGCCCATGCTTACGAACTTGCTGCTACAATACTTTGTCCTCCAATCAGTCCACTACCTTCATAATACCATTCCCTCCAAGCGGTATAAGCGTCGGACAAGTAGTGAAGAAGATATGAGCAAAATATCAAATCTGCCTGTAGCCGAAAATGCAACTAAACTGCCTGATAATGAAGCCAATAAGAAGAATTCCAAAGGCCAAACCCCAAGGGAATGACGTCTAGAATGTTACAAGAGAGGATAGACGTCCTCAAATGCCAAGAACAAAGCTGCAACTCACACACCAATTTCTTCTCATATTCAACCTGTCTAATGAAGCTACAAATGCTTCCTTTTATTCTATTCCCACGGTTCCGCTCAACTCATATGGACAATGTGAGATAAAGATATGTAATATAAAACATATATTAAAATACCCCTTATGTCTCCCTTGGGTACACATCACCATAAAATAAATATTAAAGTAACACTTTAATATTTTACAATTAAATTAGACGTTACTTTAATAAAACTTCAGGCATTAAAATGTATTAGCAATCGGACTCCGAATAATGTGAGTGATAGCTCATCGGAAAGCTGTCACTGAGGAGTATCGAATCCAATCACCAAAATTGACCTGCACTGTGTCCTGCCGACTTACTAAAAATAGTAAGTATGCCTAAAACTGAGTAAATCAACTTCGTTTTGGCCCAAACTGGAAATGACTAGGCCAAAACACTCCAAGATCCCATTAAACCCTTCGTTAGCCCTTGGGACCATGTAGAACAAGGCTAACGCACACACACTTGGTCAACTGCTAAAATGGGGACATTACAAAAACAATCTCCATGAAATCCCTTTAAAATTTTAAAGCAAAGCTTAAGAATGACATCCAAAAACAAGTTAAGATCCCTCCCGAACAACCTCAACACACATATAAGCAATACAAAGAACAACACAATGCCTTATGCATGAATCAAAGCATGAACAATATGAAGAACATGATCAAAAGAGTGAAGAACCCTACTTTCACAAAAAATTATGGTAAAATGACAAGTTGAAAAGAGCTTATCCTTCCTTTCCTTCAATCTTCAAACTTCTCTCTAAAACTAGAGATTGGGTAACAACCCAAAACTTCTCCAAAAATGCATCTTAATATGATCTTAACTCAACTAGACTTTAGGTAACCCCAAGGTGGAGTTTGAGTCACCAACTCATGAATGAGACAAATCAATTTTCGCAATCAACCAAAAGTAGAGTTTTTGAGCGACCCTAAAAGTCAACCAAAGAGGCTAGAGGGGTGGAAACTACTTCCAACCCATACCCTTACCTCTAGGGCACTTAAATTTAATGTTTTTAAGCCTTAAAGACTTAATAGGAACCAATCAAAAGCTAGGAGAATTTTAAAACTATATAACAACCTTCAAAGAAAGACAATGCAAATTAGCACAAATAGCAAGGGGTTCAGTTTTGACTTTCTATTAGATTTCTTGGTTAAATATTCTACACACTAATTGCACACATCAGTAGTTCAAGAAATCACATGCATATATGTAAATTATGTATCAGCAAAATCGCATAAATTTAAAACATTCATATTTCTAATAATCAATTATTTATCTCATTCTACTCATATTTTCGACCATTAAAATTGCATAATCAAAGTGTTAGTTCTGCATTCATTTACTTCATCATTATACATGTTCATAAAACATTAAATGATGAAATCAAATATCTGAAAGTAAAGCATCACACATCATAAAATAGTATAATAATGTTCAGTGCATCAAATAATATCTCGACATATCGAATCATGAGTATCAAAATAATGTATCAATTATGTTACGATGGGTCGGGGCGAGGCTTCACATCCTCTCTAAATAATGATACACTAAAAATGATTTTTGTGTGAAAAATTTAACATTATCTGTGCAATTCTATGATCTATTAACCAGGCTAAACTATACTTTGGATGAATCTACAATGTCCATGAAACAAAATGCAATGTTCTTAGATCACATTAATAGAAAGCTGTACTTAAATATGGGGAATCAGGTTTGGCCTTTAGTGATCACCTTTACAACTAAAATGCTAATATTTGTTCTGATTAATGGACAGGGAATTGATTCCTTGAGATATGGTAATTGTTTCAATTGGGAAAAGGTATATAATACTTTTGATATGTCTGGTCTATATGTTTTCTCACGATCTAAATTTAAGCAGGATGTGCTAAATTTATACAAATTGGGCAAGTATTATGGAGCAAGTATCTTTGATTCCACATTTTGCAAATGCATTTAACAAAGTTATTGTGACTGCAACTCTTGACAAAGATCTACAGTCTGTTATCTTTTATAGATATCTTTTTATATATCGGATTCATAACATAGTGCGATTTCTATTTTGTTTCTGGAAGCGGTTGTATAAGTGTTTTAGTATCAACATTTTGGATCACACTCTGTGATCCAAAATCAGGATGAGAGGAAAGGATTTCAGATCATACTCTGTGATCCATCATCAGAATGTGAGCGAATGATAGTAAATTCTTTAGTATCCTCTAATCTCATCTTGACCATAGATCATAGAGTGTGATCCAAAAAGTTGATGTTCAAAAATTTACACAATTGAATCCAGAAACAAAATTGAAAATTTAAAAATAGATTGTAGAAATCTGATATTATTAACATACTGCAAGCTTGTTTTCAGATTATTTCATTTATAATCATCAGTCATCTCCACAAGAAATTGACACCTGCGGCCTTCATTTGGTCATCCAAATTCTTGAATTTTGCATAGATGTTTATAAGTTGCAGTATTTTCTTAAAACCCAACTAAACACAACAGTGTCGTTGGAAATATTCAACCTATATTTGGGAATAATTTTTAGGCACCAGAAAGCACACCTGCACCACTGCCATAGGCCTAAAAGAGACCTTACTAATAAGATTTTAGGATGTCCTCAACATTGTCAACTATGGACAAATGCATTTTGCACACACTGCAATATCTTCATTCTGTTCCTTTCGATGACACCTGCAAAGACATTCTGTCAAGCAATCTGTCTACTGTCAATTTTTTGAGGTACCATATCCACTTCTGATTTTTTAGGCATTTTCTTAAACATTTCACATGTCTACCAACATTTCCAACTTTCATAGCTGCAAAATTTCTTTCAAAGTCCTTTTGTAAGATTTTGCTTTATTCCTGTTGGTTATATGTACTTAAAATAGTTTTTTAAGGCTTTCAATAAATCCAATTTCTGAAGAGATTGTTGATTTTGGCCTTGCATTTACTGTTTTATATGGTAGAAATTTTGTTGAGCCTTTTCAATAAGTTTGTTTTGTGTATATGTTGTGATAATTGTATTCTGTATATATGCTGTGATGAGAGGACATATGCGCTACCTATGATTCTAAATGTTGCTTTCATATCTATTCTTTGATGGACGCAACTTTAAAGCCTTTTCACCAAATTTATCTTTTGCAGCTTTCACAATCGTTGGATTTCATGAGATGACATATAATTTAAGCATCCTATCGACAAGCTCTTGTGTCTTGTCTATGTTTTCATCTTCTTCTATACCTCTGTCTCTCAATCTTGTAGGGGCATAAAATTTACAGCTTTCTATATTTCTGTCATGTTATGTATTTGGATCTGATTAGCTACAATGAATGGCGCTCCCAAAAAAATCTTTTATTTAATATTGTGCTGAGATTAATGCAGGAGACACTGTAGATATGGAGATTGAAGCGATCAAGTCACTGCTGAGTTGTTGCTCTGTTCAAGACCATGATTCAATGGGAAGAAACGTCGATTAGTTGGGCAGAGGCTATGTACACAGGTACACGCAAAAATCAAGATCACATATGCATCCATTATAGCATTATAATAATTTCATTATATTTGATATTTTCTTTGGTTTACTTAACTTAAATTATACTTTTATGGATTGTAATTTTTTTCTCAAGTTAAAAGAAAATTATAAATATAGGAGTGGTAGTCTATTTTCAAGAATATTTAATGAATTATTTTATTTATTTTAGAGTTCCTGAAAAAACTGATAAAAAATAGTGATTTTTGTCAACGCTTGGAAATATATTTTCAATGATATTTTACACACTTCAAGTAATATTTACTATTGTAGAAGAGATGTGCTTAATAATTTTGTAAGTAAATTAGGAATAATTATTTAAAATAGAACCATAGTTTAAATTAAAATGGAGAATTGTCACATTCTACCTTTATGCATTGAAGAAAATAGAACTAAATAAAACAAGAGCTCTGGAGGAGCTAGAGTCCCTGCCTTTTGTGGGAAATGATATATAAATTTATGTTTTGTACTAAAATTGAAGATGCTTACAGTTTTATGATTTGCATTAGTATATGGTTGTGTTGATTTGGAGACCATTTTAGCTTGCCATTTTGATTTGGAAGTGGTGTTTGGCACTTTTGAAGTGACCATTTTACCTTTTTTTTTGGAAAAAGTGACGTAAAAATTTATTCAATCAAATCCAAGTTACAGAGAAAAGGCCGAAGGCCCAAAGCAACACTACATACTCTTATCCTCCAATAACAACTTATGAATGATCTCACAATACTCAGAAGGTAACTCATCCCTACCATTAATATTCCATCCACCCACATTCTTCGAAGCCCACTTTGCTAGACAGTCCACCACTCTGTTCCATTCACAAGGGATATGACGAAAGGAAACAAAGTCCAAGGAACTACACTAAGAATTTGTCCAGCCGAAGAGGCAAGTTGCCAACTAACGTCTTCCAATCTCTGGTTATTCAGCATATCCATAACAATTTGAGAGTCAAACTCACAAATGATCTTCCACCACCCTAAAGAACAACCATGCTCAATGGCAACCTTAATAGCCAAGGCCTCCATTAGATTATTAGAATGTTGACCCTTGTAAACTGAGAGGAGAAAAACTACACCACCATCATTCCCTCTACCAATAGCCCCAATACCAACATGACCAGATTCCCCTGAGAAGACCCATCTATATTGATCTTCAAGAACCCAGTCGGGGAAGGAGACCACCTCCCATCCCGACAAACTCGCTGCTTAACATGGCTAGGCCTTTTTTCGAGAAGGCATCCCTAGCTATTATCTCCCAGGTTCAGATTCCTCACAATAACTTGACCCCCAGGATCTATAATAATAGACATATCACACTTTACATTAATTGTTTCCTAGAGCCTATTAAGAATCATCTTCCATAGTTGGTAGCTTCCTAATTTGGAGTCACAAAAAATTCTATGATTCCATTCCAACCAAAGGTTCTAGAGAATGAAGATCGGTCCAAGCGTCTAGGCAACCTATAAGAATGAAGTCTTTGTTGGAGGTCTGTTAAGCTTTCCCAGAAATCAATGAGAGAAGTAGCGTGAATATAACCATGACACCAAACCTCCCGCCATATATGCCATATCTCTCTCGAGAAAGGGCAAGGAAAAAACAAGTGGGAGGCACACTCCTCATTGTTCTAACAAAGAAAGCAAACCAAAGGTCCCTGAAAACCTCATTTGCGAAGATTCTCCCAAGTGAGGCATTTCTTCTAAGCCAACAACCATAAGAAAAAGTTACATTTGGGCCATGAAAAGCTGCTCCAAACCTTCTTCCACTAGTGCACTTCAGCCAAACCATGTAAATTCCTATCAAGAATAGCATAAGCTTGAGCCACTATAAATTTAACTTTTGGACTAGGACTTCAAGCCAAGCTGTCCCTCCCAATGAGAGAACTGCAAAACCTATTCTCCAAAACTCTAGAGAGAAGGGCATAGTCCACCCTCCAGCCACTCCTAGGAGTCCTTCCAACAAGTCACCTCAACTTGGCCCAGGCACTTGACGATCTTAAAATGCTCCACCCCAAGCCAGCCTACATTAGTAAAAGTATGGGAGAGGGGTAAAAGTTGGGGAAAACTAGAAAGAATGGGAGGATGGCCATCCCAAGAGTCCTACCAAAACAGAGTATCGAAGCCTCTGTTACAAATCTAGAAGAGACCATCCTTAACTAGGTGGGCTCCATTCTTAAGTGTATCCAAAATATAGGAGCCTTTACCCACCAAAGGCAGACGTGGCACCTCAGAGAAATCCACATCAAGAAAGTACTTTTGGGAAAGAATCTTAGCCCAATCTTGATCTTGGTTGTTACAACATAGCCAGTACAATTTGGCAGCCAAGGTCGTGACAACAAGAGCCATCGAGTAAAGCCCAAGGCCACCCACATGTTTCAACCTACACACATACTCCCACTTGACCAGGCTCCACTTTGAGGATAGAAGACTACCAGCCCAAAGGAATTGCCAAGATAAAGCATCAAAGTCCCTCACAAAATTAGAAGGGGTAACCTAAACACAACACCTGTAAATGGGTAAAGATTGCACCATAGTCTTTAACAAAACCACTCTCCCAACATAAGATAACCATCTGTAAGTCCAGTGACTAACCTTACTCCTAAATTTATCCAAAATCCCCTGCCAGTAGTCCCTCTACTAAGCACCCAAGAACAAAGGGACCCCAAGGTACATCAAAGGAAGGGAGCCAATTTGGAATCTAAGAATTCTATCAATCCTGTTCTGAATAAGCCGAGGAGTGTTAAAGAAATAAATAGAAGACTTATCATCATTAATTTTCTAACCTGAGGCTTTCAAATAGGTATCCAAAGCTTTCCTAATATTCACTGCCTCACTGATTCTAGCCATGCCTATCAATCCAGTATCATCCACAAATTGAATATGAGAGTACGAAGAAAGCTCATTATTCTAGCTCCAACCTTGGATAAGACCCTACTGCACCTGAGCTTTTAATAGTCTGCCAAGACCCTCTGCCATGGTAATGAACAAGTAAGGAGATAGAGGGTCTCCTTGCCAAAGTCCCCGAGAGGCACCAAACAAATTTGAAGGTTCTCCATTAATAAGATCTGAGAAGGAGGACGAGGTCACACAACTAAAAACCCAATCAACCTACTCCTCAACAAACCCAAAAGACAATAAAATTTTCTGTAAGAACTCCCAACTCACCCGATCATAGGCTTTGGCCATGTCTAGCTTGATGAATATAGCTTTCTCCTTAGAAGTATCCATAGAGTGAACAACCTCCATTGCTATCACAACCCCATCCAAAAGTTGTCTTCCATTAACAAAGCCACCCTATTTAGTAGAGATCAAAGAACCAAGGAGTGGCTTGAACCTCTCAGCAATCAATTTGGTGATGATCTTGTAGACAACATTACATAATGCTATAGGCTTGAACTGATCCAACTGATTAGCCCCTTCCTTCTTAGGTATGAGGGCTAAGAAAGTAGAGTTCAAAGACTTCAGCATCTATTTATTCCTATATGATTCTTGGACTACATCTAAGATATCATACTTTATTATCTCTCATAATTCTGGGAAAAATTCAATCGAAAACTCATTTGGACTAGGGGCCTTACCTTTCTTCATATTAAACACAACTTTCTCCAATTCTGGAAGCAAGATAGGGCTTAAGAGGGCACCATTCATCTTTGCAGAGACTAGGTGAGGGATAAAATCCAAGATGTCTCGCTCCTTAGGCCCAACACAAGGATCCTCCCTAGAAAAGAAAACAAAGAAGTAATTGACTACTTCCCTAGAAATATCTTCACAAGAACAGATCTAAGTTCCATCAGTTCAGACAAGAGAGGAGAGACAGTTCCCATGCCTTCGTGCCTTAATAGAGTTGTGGAAAAAAGAAGTGTTCCTATCCCCCTCCTGAAGCCAATCAATACAAGATTTCTGCTTCTAGAAAATCTCATCCCGAAGCTCCCACTCTTCCAGATCCTTAAGAGCTAAGGACTTAGCTTCACTCAGCTCAAAGTTCAACCCATGGTCATGAATTTGGTGGGTAATACAATCTAAGATGTCTCGCTCCTTAGGCCCAACACAAGGATCCTCCCTAGAAAAGAAAATAGAGAAGTAATTGACTACTTCCCTAGAAATATCTTCACAACAACATATCTGAGTTCCATCATTTAAGACAAGAGAGGAGAGAAAGTTCCCATGCCTTCATGCCTTAACAGAGTTGTGAAAAAAAGAAGTGTTCCTATCCCCCTCTTGAAGCCAATCAATACGAGATTTCTACTTCTAGAAAATCTCCTCCCGAAGCTCCCACTCTTCTAGATCCTTAAGAGTTAAGGACTCAGCTTCACTTAGCTCAGAGTTCAACCCATGGTCATGAATCTGGCAGGTAATATTATCTAGCTTGGTTTGAGCAATAGTCTTCTAAACATGTAGATACCTAAAACACTATTTATTCCATCTCTTAAGCTTGTACTTCACATGTTGAAGCCTCTTACAGAATGTATACATGACCGTACCATGATCAGGCATCCCCTCATACCACCAATCCACCATAAGATTAGATAAAGACAAGTCTCTGAGCTACATCAACTAGAATTTGAAAGAGGGATTCTTTGTGACTCTGTATGAAGTGATGGAAAGCTTGACGGGCCAGTGATCTAATCCCCTCCAATCAAGAATTTTAGAACTTGTGATCCACCTGTTGTCCATCCAATAGCAAGAAACCAAAAATCTCTCAAGCCTTTCTGAGATAGCCTCACCACCAAATCTCTGATTATTCCATGTAAAGACACCATTAGTTGGCTTCACACCAATGAGAAACAATAAGCCAATCATATCTTAGAGCAAATTTGAAGATGGGTCCAGCCTAGCTAGCCCACCTCTTTTTTCTCCAGACTAGTAACTGCATTAAAATCTCCCACCATAATCCATGGGAGAAAATGGTCCAGGGACTAGATGAATCTAATATGAGCCCATAACTGGGATTTACCTGAAAAATCTACAGGAGCATAAATATTGGATAAAAGGCACCTTTCACCATTCTCAAAGCTAGTGGCAATCAAAGAAATGGAGGACTGACTAGAGATCCACCATAATGGGGAGACTTTCCTTGGGTCCTAGAAGCAAACCACCCCCCTGAACTATTCAAGGCACCCACCCCCTGCCAAGAACCCTGGGGCTAGATATGTGCAGCACAATTAGCCAATCCATCCACCAAAAGTTTAGTTTCCTGAATGAAGACTACATTAGGAGATTGAGACTCAATTAATCTGTGAACAACCTTTTGTTTGGGGATGTTGTTCAACCCCCTTACATTCCATGATATCTCAATCATTTATGGTGGTGGGAGAAATGAGAATCAATGGGTTTCACAAACCCAGACTGAACCAAATTTTTACCCATTGTCTTCACTTTCTCCTGATTAGTCTTCCTACCACTTTTTGACGGTTTATCTAAAGGCCCCTTTTTGAAGGATTTCTAGTGTATGCCTAAAACAAGAGGAGCCTTATTACTCTTTGCAGAATTAGAGGTCCCCTTAGGCATAAGGGGGTCAGGAGCCACCAAGACTGGGCCCTTCGAGCCCTGTGATCCATGAAGATCCCCAATATCCTGACTAAGAGGGGGCAAATCACTATCCAACTACTCGGCCTATAGGTCCCCTATAGATAGAGTCTGGTCCTCTCTCGACATATCCCCTACTTGAATCTCATGCTACCCTTTGGCCTCAGAAGAGAGCTCAACTGGGATACCTTCCTCTTGGACCATGTCTCCAAGAGCATCAAACCTGTTAAAGGTGTCATCAATCCTCCTATCCATCCATGTTCTCTTCTTACCCTTGCCTTTATTATGAGATTTAACCTAAGTAAATCCCTCATTGTCAACAAGTCCATTAGATATCGTAGCCTTTCCTTTGTCCTCCCTAGGGGGCCTAAATTATCCAAGGAGGGATTCTTAAACGTGGGACATCTACAAAGTAAATGCCCATATTCATGGTAGATTCTGCATCTAGATGGTAAGGTCTCGTAATCCAACTACTAAATCCAAAAAATTGAGCCCATACAAATCTCCATAGAATCTAGCAACGAATTATTTAAATCAACTTTCGCACAAATACAAGCAAAAGAGATTACCTTACGATCTTGAGTCTGTGTAGCCGATCCCACAAGTTTTCCCAGAAGCATTGAGATTGAGTGAAGAATATCTTCCCTCTAGAACTCCAAAGGAAGTCTCAGCAAGCAAACCCACATCGAAACTCGAGAGGGGATTTCCTCAGTAGAATTAAAGCTCGTGTGCCAAGGTTTGATGAATAGCCCCACCTGATTAAAGAAATAAGGTCCACCTTCAAAAGCCCTATTCCTATCTGACATGCTTGAGAAGATAACCATAAAATAATTATTAGCTGCTAGCAGAATCTCCATATCTCCTTCTGGGTTCCACACCTAGCAGGCCTAGGAATCCAACACAGGCAATGAAAGGCGAAGTCCTAAAAATTTGCAAATCAAAGCATGATTACTCCAGTACTCGACATCCTCTGAAACCTATTTAGGTTGAATAACCAAAATTGGTTGGACCTCTACTTTCTGCAAACATCCATTAATTTTTTGTAATTGGAGCTTCCCATTTGAAGAAGATTCGCCTTCCCCTGATTGGGGTTTATCATTCAAAGCCTTACTACTGGCATGCACCACTAAAGTTGACTCACCCATCTCCAAATCTCCACTAGAAGGCAGGGGGAAGGCAATAGCTGGATCTCCCATTCACCCCGAACTCAGATCTAGCAAACATAAGAAGGAAAGATGGGGCAGAAGCCCCTCAAACCCACACTACCACACCCCCACCAAGAATATGACTATGGCAAAAAGCGGGCAACAGGCGTTCACCCACGACCGGAAAGAGATTAGGCACTAAAACACTAAAACACCAACGTTAACCCTACACATCAACAAGCAATAGCCTAGAAACAACAAGCAAGTTTGTCACAGGGAGTAGGAAGAACGTAGATCGGGCTAGGGTACGCAGGCCCTAGCCACAGACCATGAATCGCTCACCATCATCACCGCAGATATGCATTTAATGTCATGACCATTTTACCTTATCTATAGTTTTAGCTAATAATTTTCATGAAGGAATGGAGATTTATAAATAGGTTTGAAAGACATGGGAGATAAGTGGTAAAGAATTTTTTAAAATATTAAAAGTAGAAAATTATAAAGAAATGAATGTTTAAAGCTTTTTTGAAAATTATTTAAAGAGTTGTTCTCTTGTGTTCTAGCAATTTGTATTTTGAAAATAAAATGAAAAATAGATTAGAGAGTGAATTAGTTTTTCTTTCTATATATTAATTACAATTTGAAGTTCAAATATAATGATAAAAAGTATTACTTGGTGATAGGACTTTTTTTTTAATCAGTAAATTGTCAAAGCCTATTATTATTTGTTGTAATTAATTTTTTTATGTGTTAAGTGAATTTGAACCCAAGACCTCCCACATGAGAGGCTCACAAGTTACCATTGTGTTATAGGCTCTTACTTGGTAATAGAATTTTTTTTGTTTAAATATAATGATAAAAAAATTAATTGGTATTATATTTATGATTTGTAGAAACTTTTCTTCAATATGGATACATTACATTAATTTAAATATTTTATATTTATTGATTAACAATTTAAAAAAAATCATCTAATTTAATTACTTAATTCACATATTATTGATTAAGAATAAACAGATAAGAAACTAATTTAATTATTTAAACTTAAATGTAAAATATTTGGTATTGGGCTTATGCCCCTCTTTTTTCTAATAAGATAATCTCCCAATATTCTCAATTCAAATTTTATTGAAAGTATCAATTAAATTTAGTCTACAAACTTGTTTCAATTATCAACTGTATAGATGATGTAAGTTTTCCATTCGATTGATTTCAAAGTTCCCTTTAGGTTTCTTAAGGAAACTTAAAGAACATCTTAAAAAATTAGATTTTAAAAAATCTGATTAAATGAAAAGTTGGCCTTGATCTGCAAGACATCTTGCCATTATATTTGTTCTTTTTAATTAAATAATTAAATAAAGACTTCTTAATTTGTATAATTAGTTTGAAAACTATATATTTTAACATAACGTAAACATATTCACAATGACAAATTATCTTAGATAAAATATCATTTATATTTCTTTGATGAAATTTTATAGTAGAATAATCAATAATATAAATATCAAACATAAATAAACCATATTCATCATTGATCTCATAAACTTTAAAACCCTTATGTTCTCTTCCATAAAAAATATATATTTGAAATATAAACAACTGTCAAATTAAACCCTAAGAGACCCTTCTCTTAATGCCTCTCATTTAACCAGAAAACTCCTCTAGATGCCTCACAATTAATTTAAAAAATTGATTACAAGAAAAAGTGAAACTATACGGATTTGACCAGGGGGGTTAAATGTAATTTATTCATTGCTAGAAAACTCAGTGGCCTAAGTGTGAAAAAATTGTTGGACCAATAGTTCCTCTGTAGATGATCGAGATTTTGTAGTGTGGTGTCTAGAATTCATTTGCTCACCCGTTGATAGAGGAAACAAAGAGAAATGTTGTGACGTGTAGACTCATCTTTATATCCAATGCTTGTTAATTATGTTTACCCAAATCGAACAACTCTTTACCAATAATTTGATTGGGCTAGACGCATGGTCAATGTTGGCATTTCGACAAGATGCAAAACTGGCATTCCAGCCTTCATATGATTTATTTCTGGAAAATTTATTTTATTAATTTTATAAGTTACAAGAGAAAAGTATATCTGATGGAATTTTCAATGTCGCACAATATTTGAATAGAGTTTTCATGTCAAATTCACAAATCCAGTCCCCAGCCAACAACAAAAATAAAATCTCTGAGTTAGATTGCATTCAGACAAAATCTATATTACACAATCCACATGAACACTATGTTTGATACAGCTGGTCGACAACTTTTCCATTTCTTTCTTCTAGAATTAACACAGAGTTAAATGACACAACATAAGTCGTAGGTAAAAATTCCCCTTTGATACATACAAATTGAAATAACTTCCGCCATAGATTTGTGAAGCCCTTCTTGTAATGATGTCAAAGCCATAGAAATTTTGTTTGTGTGAAATAAAAAATGTATAGTGGTAGACCATTGAAGATTTTACAGTAACAATGGTGAAATCTGCAAAAATCTGAAGTTGCACTGGCTGGGCCCATGGAGGATTCTAGAAAATATTTTTCCTAATTTTCAGAGTAAAAAATCAATTTTATCCCACAATAAAATTGCTGGTAACCAATCAAAAAATAAGACTTTTTAATTAAATAGTAATTAAAAATAAAATGGTTTTTGAACTTTATAAGTTCCCTGCTTTTGATCATAAAAATTAATTGTAAAGTGCTACTAGGAACATTAGTTCCTTGCCTATATATAGGCAGGGGCCTATAATACAATTAAGATTGTTCATTTAATGAAGCTTGGGTTGCGTGTGGAATTTTTGTATGGGTATTTAAAGGAAGAATATGATTGCTAGTGGTGGGAAAATAATGTGTTCAAAGGAGGTAGTGACTATAGAAGCATATATTTAGAAAATATTTTTGAAATAAAAAGCAACCAAAACAAGGGAGTAAGTAGATGGCAATCACTGCTACAGAGAACTACAACTATCAACCAAAAAATACCATACGAAAAACACAGCTAACAAAGAGTCATCTATACCAATTCAAAAACTATAGTACTAAACATACTATGGTTGTTCAAAACATGAACTATTGGCATAAACAACACACAATCATTTACAACTACTAGAGTATCATCTATACTAATTCTAATGACTATATTACTAAACATACCATTAAAGTTCAGAATATAAAATTGTTGGCATAAACAAGCCAACCCAAGTCTGAGAATAAGCTATAGACTAGCAAACCAGGTAGTAGTAGAAAAAAAAAAAACAACTAGGGCTAAAAAACCCCTCGAGACCACCACATTATTTTTCATCTTTATCTTGTCCTTTCCTAGCCAAAAGAATTCTAGCCCAATCCTCAGCAAGAAACTTATACAGGAGATTGGTGTCCTTCATGTCCAGCCCTATCTTGTCCTTCTCATGTGCCAATAATTGGAGGGTAGTAGCAGCAACATGGGTAACCTTCAAGGTAAATTTAGAGGAGTAAAACCCATCCTCTAAAGATTTGACCCTTTTCTCTATCTATGCATTCTTCTCATTCTGTTCCTCCTCTTTCTCCTTGTTTCTTTTTTTTAGAAAATGTTACCAAGGAGCTACTTAGATGTTTTTCTTTCTTTGAAAAATGTTTCTTATAACCTTCAAAATATATGAAATGTATTAAACTTGGAAGGTCTAGGGAGACAAATTCATGGTGTGATTATAAGCAACTCTTAAGATTTTCCATTAAGAAACAATGTAGACCATTGAAATGAAGCATCTATGTCAATATTATAGTATGGAAACATTTTTCTTTTGCGGTGGAATTAATCAGTAGTATAGAAAAATGAGCAAAGAGATCACATAAGGTGCATGATGTCATAGAGACTATTACAAACTATACCCTTGCCTTCCTAATGAAGGGTGCTCCCCTTAATACCACAAACACACATCAAAAAATAGAGACACAACAGAATTTTGCAAGAACTGAAAGTGGGCTTCTTATTTTCTCCAAAAGTATGGAATTACAGATTTATAAAATACAATATGCAAAGCCACATGAATGCCTTCCTTACAATATTCTATAAGAAAGAGCTACAAACCACCACCAAAAATTCCCCTAGACAATCTACAAGTCTTCCTTATATAGGCCCTTTTCCACCAACTGAGAAGGTTCTTGATAGTTAGCCCTAACTTTTGAGGCTAACCAACCTAGAATTATATTATTTTATTATATTCTATTACATAGAATTAGCTCAAGAAAAATTATAAATTTTTTTTTTTGGTAGCCCAACTTCCAGAGACAACAACTTACAAATAGTTGACTCAATTGGCTATTATAACCCCTTTTCGAAAATGGCATTTGATCTCCTACTGCAACTCTTCATGTAAGCATCCATCAATTAAGGTTTGACCTCTTTTTAGAGCCATCTAGGCCTTCAAAACTAAGTCTGAAGTTTGTCTACTAAAATCTCCAATAACTTCACCAATACATATGATATGGAAATGAAACTCTATATCTAAGATGAACCTCCATCAATGAAATTAGAATATTTTGAGATCAGATGACCAACTTACTATAAATAGTAAGCTCCCACAAATAGCAACTCTACATTAAAACATCACTTATTAAAGAGATATATATAGAAAATAAAAATTGGATGATGCAAGATTGCCCTTACACCCAAGATGCCCCTACATCACTTCCCTGCCCATTCATTGCAAAGGGGTGAATTTTTTATATCACTTACCCCTTCCCTTACAATCTATCACAAATAGAGACAAATATTGGAATATAGGAGGGATAAAATTGTGTTTGCAGCTATGGATGTGTTAAAGTTGCATGCATTTATGGGAAGGAAGTAGTGAAAGATGTCTTAATATAAGAAAATATCTTTAATGGATGCATTTTGATGATACATAGGAGTAGATACTGAGTAGATTTTACAAGGACATGGGAAAGAAGGAGTTCCTAAAGTATGAAGTGGAATTGTAGGAAGAAACATGGAAATATAGGAACTCAAAGAAAGTGATATTCCCATTATCATGTAGGAATTTACAAGAAGAATATGGTCCAACAATTAAATGGTAGCTAAAATAACTTTTTAGTCTTTTGGTCATGTTTTTAAAGACCTTTTAAGTATCATGGTTTTTTAGTATTTGATTTCAATAGTGGTGATAGGAAGTTATTATCTAAATGATGGAACTATTTCTAAGGTCCCCTCCTAGTTGTAAGATACATAAATGGTTAAGTGTTTATGATTCTCTTGTCATTCCTTGTTTAACTTTTCCTATTAAGTTGTATTTGATACTACTATTCTTGAATAGAAATACAAAGGAAATAATTAGGGATGACTACCTTATAGTCAATATCTCCATAATGTTGCATGTTGAGTTGAGGCCATAATGCATTGAATCTATGTAATTTTTACATGTTTGAGATAATTAATCCTAGAATTATAAGAATTTTTGTATGACCATATAGATCATTCAATGCTGATCTACTTGTTCTAAATAAGGAGCCTCTCTTGTAATTATAATGCTAAGACAAGTATAGGAGATGACTTTCATAGAAACAAATAGAGTTTAGACCCTATAAGGGTATAGTTAGAGGTTTATATTCATCTAGTGCATAAACTAACTTCCTCTTTATTCAAGGTGATCACAGAATAATAAATCAGGTAACTTGCTTAAGATAAGCTTATCCACTTGAGATTGATAGTAGTCAAGGAGCATAGTTATGTCTAGTTGGCCATATCACCTATCTGTTGGATAGTTGCCTACAATTATATGCATGCAAGGAACACCCACAATGATATAGGAATTGGCTTTTTCTTCCTAAAGCATGTGGCATGAGGGAAAGCTACCTATTTCTAATCATAAATAGTTAGGTGATAATTGGACCAACCTTATAGTATACTTGATGTGGAAATGGTACACTTCACCCTTTTGGGTTGAAAATAAACTCTTGGTGTAGTATGGGATGTACCATGCTGGTAAACATATTTTTCCTTTGAAGAAAAATGCAAATAATGACTCAAATTTCCCAGATGAAAGCACAAATTCTACCAACAGTTGGATAGATTATCATTGCATTGATAATCTTCCTCTAAATTGAGAGATACAACTACCTCTTAGAAGATATTCAAAGAATTAAATATCAAATCATGTTTTTAACCTAAAAACACAAAGGCTTTTGGCATTCATCCACAATCATGAGAAGAATATGATTACAATTAGAAATATTCAAAGAAATCTGAATTAAATGACCAACCAATCACATATCCAACCTTCTCCAATCACAAAATAATCAAGGAAGATATTAATTATTTTAAGCTCTGAAAGTAAGTGCACACAAAACCACTGATTTATAATGCACCAACACATCTAACCTAATTATACAAAGTGTACTAAAAAATATGAATGAAAGAACTGACAAATCATTTTCAATAAAAGAATCAAGCATCCATACCAATAGATTCAACACATAGACTCCTCTTTATTTTTGAATATAGATAGAACAACCTAAAAATCATTTACCCTTACAATCCAATTAAAATGTTCAAAAAAGAGTCATCTATTAACCTCCATTTATATCCTATTATAGAACTATAATATTTAGAAAAAAATTTCTCCCCCTATAGCCTTAGGATTCCCCAAAAAAAAACAAAGAACCCCATTCACCATCTTTTTACAATAATACATCTTTATCATATGGTTATTCAATTTATTTAACCAAATCTTGGAATGGAACTTTCAATAGGATTTCCCATGTTTGGGATACTCATTTATGAAATTATAAACATAATTTATAACATCATGAGAACATTTATATTATACCATATCCCTCTTAATTCAACAAGTGGCATTTGAAAATGTTAAAACAAAATGAAAATATACTTTATGTTGGGTGGATCAAATTATTTTTGATAGTCTAAATAGGTCTTAGTACAAGAGGCGTAACTATATATCCCACCATTGGATCTTCTTCAATTTTGGATATGTTGTTGCAATCCTAATTCTTCATGACCTGACCAAAGTGATTGGGCAAATAATGTTTGAGTAAAAAGTTACTTACTATTGTTTGAAGGTCTATCAAACTATCATAAATCACAATTGTGAAGACTAATGTTACCAACATCAACCTTATATTTCCCATCTTTGCTTATATGCATTTGATGGATCTATGATTTATTCCAAACATGTTCTAATCCTTGGGCTCCCAAAATCATTTGTTACAACTCTTATTTATTGCAACCATGTCATATTCTTCAATTGATGAGTTTGACTGAACTTGTTGAACTAGTTAGAACTTGCTGAACCAATTTGAGCTATTGAAATTGAACTTTAAGCTCTCAAACTTTAAACTTTGAACCACTAAATTTGCAGTTGTAGTATATGAACTCTTGAACCATTACCTTTGAATTGCATACTTTTAAATTAGTGAATTTGCATCCTTGAATAATTGAATTGTAGATGCTAAGCCTTTAAACTATGAACTTTTGAACTTGAACTCCCAAACCAATGAATTTGCATTTTGAACTTTGAACTTTTGAACTTCAAGGTTCAAGTTCAAATTCAACATGAGCATAGAAAACTACTTCTTCATAGATCAAACTTTATAAAGGAATCATTAGTAATAAAAATCAATGAGAAACTTAAATAATTTCATAATCTTTTCCCACTAGGCTGATTTTCCAAGTTTAAAAGCTTGGTTGTTGAAAGCATTCTTATAGGTGACTCTAACTAGGGATATGGCCGCAAGGGACATGAAGAATCTAGAAAGCCTCTAGTAGGAGACAAATTCTTAGCCATTAGGAGAAAAAAGTTGGCATATAACAGAGATCAAAGGGACAGGATTGCTTGTAGAGAGAGAGAGAGAGAGAGAGAGAGAGAGAGAGAGAGAGAGAGAGAGAGAGAGAGAGAGAGAGAGAGAAGCAAGACAACACCAAAACAACCAAAGCTACCAACAAACTAAAATCAACCAACTACACTAAACATCACCAAAAGCTTAGAGAGTGATAGGACATTTACAAGCATATACAGGTGAGAAAAAATCACCATAGAATCAAAGTTGAGGAAGACTTAGACAAAGCCCTTTATCGGTTGTGAAAAGAAAGATCCTTTCTAGTACAATAGATTGTTCCCAGATGAGACAATATGATGCAACATCCATATGGCCAACTCTTTATTGTTGTGAGTCTAATTAGTCGAGTGTAGCAACTTATTGAGTTGATATCCATGCCCAAATAACCATACCTCATCATAGATTACTTCCCTTACTTGAGTTTCCAGTAAGGAACTCTGGAGACTATTTCCAATTAGTAGCTAAAAAAATGAGAAGATCATGTCATTCCCATATGGAAAATGAGAAGATCATGTCATTCCCATGATTAGTATTCATAAGACTCTAATAATGTGAAAGATTTTCAACATTCGAGGTTTATTTAACAGAAGAATACACTTCCTCCAACATAGGATTAGAATGGAATGGATAGGCTTCATCAATTTTTTTTGTAACCATATTAAACACTTTATCCAAGCCAAATGTATCAATTAGATCAGTATTTAAATCTTTACCTTCTGGATTTTCATACTTGATTGCTAATAAAAACTTTTCAACAATCTCTTCCTCATTCAAAGAATCACCACCCCACTGAAATGTTGATGATTGAGTTTGTTCAATCTGTTTTTCATCACAAAGTGGTGCATACAAACCATCTCTTGCTTTTGCTATCAAACTTGTAGAATACGAAGGACTCTCATTTTCAAATTGCATGAGTGCAAGTTCCAACCTTGTTTTGTGATTGATCTTCATGAAGCCACATTGTCCATGGCTAAGCAAAACAAGAGATACCTTTTGTATTTGCTCCAGAGTCTCCCTCTCCAAGTAGCTTTGCAGAATTAAAGGGCAGCTTCCTTGAGCATAATTATGCTATGTCCTCATCATAAGCTTTGTTGGAAAAATTTTGAGTGACTTCATCTTGAAAAGTGAAAGATTTTAGGATAGGACCAACAACTTCAAGCATGAAATTAAAAACCTTCATATTTAGGTTGCATATGAATTTGAAATTTTCCATTCTCTATATTCATAGCAATAGGGTGATCCTTGAGATTTCTAGATTCAGAGCTTTCAATGTTTGAGAGAAAAGTAAAATCAACTTTATCATTTCCTTGATTTGTATTAACTATGATATCTTCTTGCCCAAGTGAATTCTGGGAGTCACAAGACTCTATCTTAAAGTAAGCTTCCACTTTATTTTTAACATATGCATCATCATATAAACATGGAACAAACTTATCTTGACATTGGAAAGACTCAAGAGAACGATTGTTACATTAATCAAGGCAAAGAGAACTTTTGACTACTAATATCAAATTAAAATTTTCATCTTCTAGACTTGTTGCAGTGGGATGATCTTTTATAGTTTCAAAACTAAAATCCTGAAATTTAGGAAGAAAAGTGGAATCATATATAATATTTTCTTCTAGATTCACTAGGTTTTTCATACCTTATTCATTTCGACTCACCCATGCATTCTTTTCGTGGGTTTTTGAGATTTCTTGTTGAACTTCTTGCTCATCCATAATAAGGCATCTATATGCAAAGGATGAAGCCTGAATAATTGGAGCTTCATCATCATCCACCTCTAGCTCATTCTCAAGCTATTGTATTATTTTCTTGCATTCTTCCAAATCCTTTAACTTGTGAAACTAGTGAAACAAAATTATCCACAAGAGGGTAGAAATGTGATCTTCAATGTTGAGGTTTTTTTCCATAGTATAAGAGATGCTTTCTTTACAATGCTCCCAAAAGTCCTGCAATACTTTGTTTGACATTTGGAGGATTTCAAGGATGCTAGGATCAAGTCTCTTCTTTGTGATCTTTCTAGTTGGCATGGTCATTGCACAGAGTCGCCAGTCTCTTGTACATAAAGACAAAATAAAAACCAAGAAACCAAATGTCAGGCACTAAATCTTCATTTATGATTCCCCAATAGAGTCACCAAAAATCTGTTGGTAAACAGATTTGTCCTTCAAAGATAATTGCAAATAATGACTCAAAATGCCTCGATGAAGGCACACATTCTACCAACAAATAGATAGATTACATTGCATTGACAACATTCCTCTAAATTGAGAGGTACAACTCCCTCTTAGAAGATATTCAATGAATTATGTTGGTGTTTTTCAAGTATTGAACAACAAAAGCTCAACACCAAGCTAATAACACTCACAAATCTAAGGACTAGCTACTTCCCATTATCAATTGTGTATGCATATTATTTGGATCCAACTTTAACGAATGATTTTCTATTCTTTAGGCTCTGCAAAACCAAGGTGGGTATACCTAGGGGATGATTCAAATGAATGTTGTTGTATGAGAATTGTATTAGTTTCATTTTGATTCTCATCTTTTATCCTTGACATATATATAGTTTATCCATCCCTTGACCTTTTCAGATGATATACATCCCTTATAAGCAAATTTGGTCATAATTCTTCTCAGATTTGCAAGTATTTTTCAGCAATAGTAGCTAACTAAAGGTTAAAGGTTACATGCAAACAAGTGCTGACCATCTTTGAAACTCTTCAAATAGTAAAATTAAGCTGATTTTGATTTTAGACTTGATGCTTATTCATGATCTACCTATCTGCATACTAGATTAACTAGATCAGTGCCTATTCCATTGGGCTTCAGAGTCTACTCCAATTTATAGATCTAATTTCTTGCATTAAAACAAATATTATCTGTAATTCTTTCTAGAATTCATTCTTACAGACATCCTTTCTATTACTGTAGCAATCTCATCAATTTCACTAAAGCATCTACTTAATTCATTGAATCAATAGCAATAATGAATTGACATACAACCTAAGTGAATTGCATTCAAGTAGACAAGCTTTGCTCACCCAATCTCAAAATAACTAGGTAATAACAATGGAGACAAAATTCAGCAAGAACATATATGGGAATAGTTCAATTGTGTATTAATTTCCTTTGAAGACTTGTATACAATTGTAATAAGACTCAGAATGACTCTGGAAAAGAAATTAGACCCCTGTAATATCAATATATTCCAAGTATTTGTAGAGAAAAATACATCATAAGTTTTGCATACTTTTAACTAGACCGAACCATACTCAATATAAACTAAAATTGTATTAGAAATTGGACCATTCTCTAGCCCTGGAATCTCACTTATATAGTGTGAGATGCAACAAGCTTTAGGCATAAAGAACTGATAGCTGTCCTAAAGACAAAATATTTTTTACAAGTGTTTGTTGTCATAAAAGACAAAAAGGTGTGTAACAAAAATACTTTTACATCAAAATATTCTTTTGAGCTAACCACTTTTCTGTTACACCTTCAAAATTGTGAAATCAATGATTTTCTCCCATGTTAATCTAATTCTTTGGAGTATGTGGCTATTAGGCTTGAGAGTGATGTGTCCTATTCTGTTACTTGCAAGCTTACCTCAACTTGGGGGTTCTCATTGTCTTCATCATGGACTGTTAAAGTAACAGTTACCTCTGCATCTTCTTTCACCCCATCATCTTCTACCATTTGTTTTGCAGTCATAAATTTCTCTTTCCACTCGTTGAAAGTAGTGTCATCAGGCCAATCAAAGTTTAGGATTTCCCTTTTTATCTTTATTTCAAAATTTCCATTTGCTTCTATTTCAACGAGATCCTTCCTGATAATATTGTAAAATAACTGCACTTTGACCAACTCTTCATTGGGTCATTGCCCATAGTAGGTGCCCATTTTCATTTACAACATTATTCATTCTTTGACAAAATATTTCTTCTAATTCATTTTTCCATTCTTCCTTTTCTCTTATTCTAACAACTTTTTTGAGAGCACTAGGAAAAAGGTTGAACTTCTCAGTTATATACTTGAAGAAACAAATTGTTATTCTTTACTCAATAGAAACCTATTTGTTATCAAAATCCTCTAGCTTATTAAGCAGATCAAAAATCTTTTCTATTTAGTGACATGGCAATTGAATGACTAATATGCACATAGTGGTAATGTCATTATTTCTTTCACTCCACTTCTATACAATGTGTATCAATTTACCTTCATCTCCTTTTATTTCATCCCAAATAACTACAATTCTTACCAACTGATCATAAAATGTTGGCCACTCAATTCTATCCACCAAGTACATAATAGCTTGCCTTAGTTTTTCTTCATGTTGATTATTTAATTCTACATGCATTGCATATAATTTATTCCTTTCTTCTTCAAATTCTTCTATAGTGTAGAATTCAGGCCTCTATGGGGTATTTGGTATTTCAACAATGGGAGTTAATTTAAATAACTCAACTGGTGACCAGGGATATACAATTCTTGGCCTGCTAGATTCCCCCATCTTTTTCTTCCCAAGTTGCTTGTCCATTTGAGACACTTGATTTTCCAGTAACTATATCTACTTTCCCCTTTCCTCATAGGCCTTTAGAACTTCTTCAAATTTAGCATTTAGTTCTAAGAACTTACTCTGTTCTTTTCTAGACACCACATTCGCAAATTTTACCATTTCTAAAGTCATTCCAAAACAAATTTGGCTACTCCATCAGCCCTATATACTGTAAGAGTGCCAGTATGTTTTGCACTAGAAATTTCTTGCATTCTAGTTTTATCTCTTTTTTCAATTGACCAAATTACTAGGGCTTGATGATCATCACTGAATCTAATTCCCCTATGTGCCTATAGTATTTCTTCCTCTATTTTATATTACACATTTTTCTCTTTTCTAATTGAGTCAAAGATCATAGCATTAGCTATGTTCCACTCAGGAAAAATTAGGACCCCTGACCCCTTAACTAACTACCTCCCAACCTTAGGTGTTAACTGGGAAAAATCACTCAAAATTTTAGATTTTACCTCTTCTTCAATAACAAAATTTGGTTTGCCAGGCTACTCTACCTTTATTTTCTCACATATCTTCTCAAAATTTCCTATATTCCTTCTCCATAAAAATTGTGCAAAAGCCCTAGATTTAACAAAATTTTCATCATTTATAAACTTCTAAGAAGCTTGAGAAATGATTGGGTCTATCTCCTTACCTTGATAATCAACAACTGTGAGGTCTAAGGAGGGCACAAGAGGCTCTTGAGGCACTTCTCTTTCCATGTCTATAGAAGCGACAATTATATCCCCTTCTCTACCTATTTGTCTTAGCTACTCTCTTAAGGATGCTTCATCCTCTATTCTGATTGGGGTTCGAGTTGGGGAATACTCATCTACATGAGAAGAGGATCCTTGTTCTAGTTTCTACCTCTTTGGAGCTCTAGTTGTAGGTGTGTTCTCTAGCCTTGGTCTTCTATGAGGGAGAACCTATTGTATGTTTTCAACTATTGTTTACCCTGCCCTCTTCTACAATGTATATTGTCCTGGAGCAACTATCATTCTGTTGTTTATTCTTCTCTCCACCTTAGCTGCTCTATCAAGATAGGCTTTAACATATGTAGCCTTTTTCTCATTCATAGTTTACATTATTGCAACAAAATTATTCATCAATACATGCATTTTGGCTCCCCAATATTTTTTGTCTTTCAAAGGATCATAATCAGAGTCAAATGCATTAATGAATTCCAAAATTTTCCTGAATAGTACCCATTTCTCTTTCCTCACCTCTTGTTCTCGTAAGGAGAAGATATTCCTAATAATATCTTTTGGGAAATACACCTATTGTGTCATACGGGTGGCTTTTTTCCTTTCTCTCAAAAGATTAAAGTCTCCCTCTGGGTCAATGTACCTTGCATGGGATTCTGCCATATTGTACTTATTCAAAAATAAACTGAGATGCCGCCACCCTTTCCTCACAAAAAAAAAATCATGTGCTAGACTAACAACTAGGAAGAAAGTGTCTTTACCATTACCAATCATATCTCTTTCCTCAATGGTTTTGATCTGCCATAACTATTCTGCTATCCTTATCTTCAATGGAAAATGGAAAGTTAGAACATGAGGCTTCCCCAAAAAACCATATACTCTAATCATTGTAGAAACATTATATGGGATTATATCCCCCCAGTTGTGACTAACCAAGAGCCCTTTTGCATGATCTTTGGGTCTGATCAATTCTAATAGTGACTATGGGATTCTAGGGCTATCCCCTCTCAAAAGAAATCTAAGCCTAGATGCAAAATACTTGTTAAACCTTACAAAACTGGCATTCCTGGCCTCCGGGGTCATATCAACACTTCACAATTAGACTGGTTGCTTTTCACCATCTCTTGTCAACTCCAGTTCCATACCCTTAGAGAAAAAGGTAACTCCCTTAAAAAGACATACATGCATGAGTAGGAAGTACCAAAAAAAGGGTTTCTTTACCTCTCCTTTTGATATTCCTACCAAACCATTATGAATTTCTTCTGCCAGGAAAGAGGCAAACTTCAAATTACTGCTCATTCCAAACTGTAATGTTTGAGCCATAATAAGAACAATAGAGCCTAGAATGTGTTTCCCTTCATCCATCCTAAAGATTTGACAGAGGGAAAAGTACAAAGCTTGAGCCCTAGGATTAAAGTATTTCCTCATCAGTGGCTCTGGGGTATTGGGTGTGACCCAGGGTAGTGTACCAATCATGGTGAAATGTTGTTGCAGAGGCCCTTCTCTTAGGTACATTCTTTGTGCATCATACCTTGCTTGAAGATAATCCATGTCAATAATCTTGTGCACAACATGGTTAGGGTTGATGTTGAAAACCTCATTAATCAATTCAAGAGAAAACCTAAAAATATTTTCTCCAGCATAGTTCTCAAATCTAGTAATATGATCATATTTCTTAGCCAGATCAACCAGTAGATCAGTGTCAAAGAAAACCCTAAGGACTACTAATTTTCCAATATCAAACTCCCAGACATTGCTTAAAGGGGTATCTAGTTTTCTTTCAGCAAACCATTTTTTGAACAATTCTAACCCTCCCATGGAAATTTGGGCATCTCTCAAATTATTTTCTTTATCATAGAAACCCTCTGCAACCATCAACCTAGGGTTCTTTGGAATGAACTCCCTTCCTGCTATTATTTCATACATAGATGGGGGAAATTGCTTTAAAAAATCATCATGGACAAACCTCTTGAGATAGTCAATGTGTCCAGAGAATTCCTTTCATGGAGGCATTTTTTGAAAACTTTAAACTTCACAACAAGAATTTCTTAATTTTGAAAAGTTGTAGATCACTTACCCATTGAATTGTGCCTCTTTCTCTATGAAATTTTACTGAACACTTGGTAGAATTTGTGCCCTAGCTCCAAAAAAGCCTTGTGCTCTGATAGCCTGTCATGATTATGTGATTCAATAATAGTGAAATTGTGAATTATACTAGGGCATTGAAATCACACGAAGGAGTTCTGAGGCACATTAATTCCTTTTAGTCATTAATTTTGCGTCATGCTTCAAGTTTGAATTTCATCTGTTGATCTTACAACATCAGATGACTTTATTTGAAAAAGAAAACTACTTTAAAGTTTTAGAGCTCCCAGAGAATGGTGGACTCATGATATCACTATGTGCTACATGTCATGTTGGCGCTTCCCAGCTTTAGTTAAACTCCTCGCATTTTCATGAAGTGGGGAAGCACTTACCATTGATCTTCCTTAGATCAAAGACATAAAGATACAACATCTAAGAAAGAGCCCACTATTTTCTCCTGATCAATGATATCACCTAAAAATTAAACGTGTTTTGACAAATCTGACAGTGGCACAAACTGCAATATCAACTCTTAGAATTTTTGTGCCCATTACATCATCATTTCCAACTTGGCATATACATGTCATGTTCCACCAATGAATGCGCTCCAATTCATCAAATCTTTACAACCTAACATGACTCAATAGCCTTCTCAAAGCTTGGTCCCACTATGTCACATGACGCATTGGCACTTGCCCGCATTACTTAAAGTTTGATTATTTTCTTAATGCAGGGAAGTGCTCTCTGTCAATCTTGCTAAGATCAATGGTGAATCAAAATCTTTTCCTATTAGGATCTAGTCAGCCAAGTCAACCAATGAAATACTTTCTTTATGCTCCAGCTCATCTAACAATTGCCATGAAAAAACATCATTACTACCTTCTGACAAAGTGGGTCCATGACATCACCAAGTGCTATGTGTCTTGTTGGCACTTCCCCGGTTTGTGTAACTGTCATGCATCTTCTTAATGTGGTGAAGCACTCTCCGATTATCTTACCAAAACTGATGGTGCATCACAAGTGAATGCAGAGTAATAAATTCATTAAAAGAGCCAACCAATAACATCGTAGGAAATTTGAATGTGCACTGATGGGTAGTGACAAGTTTGCAAAAAGGGTCTGACCAATTTTGATAGGCTACAGACTTGGCGATGCACTAAAGTTCCTTCACTAGCAAGGACTACGTGGCATATTGGCGCTTACTTGCATTACTTAAAGTTCTTGCATTTTCTTAATGCTGGGAAGCGCTCTCCGTTGATCTTGATAAGATAAACGGTTAATAAAAAAGGGTACTATAGTTAAGGCTTTTAAATAAAACATTCAAAATAATAACTATGATAAAAAACTTGGTTAGCAAGGGTTTATAATGTAAATGTATATGGAAATCCTTGCAACATGAAACTTTAGGGTAAATTTGTCATGTCTAAATTCTTTTTAAAATATTATTTTCAAAAAAATTCAAGGGCTAGGGAAAAATAGAATAAGGCTTTAGAGTTTTTCATGAATCTTACCCAAGGTCTTGACCTAAATTCAAGACTTTAAAAACACACACTTAGGATTTTTCACTGCTAAATGCAACAAAACATGAATGGTGAAAAACCAGGCCAATAGTGGCTCTGTCTAGGGATAATGAATAAGAAAAATTCATATGAGGTCTCAAAATCCCTGGGGGAAGCAAACCACAAGCTTGACTTTTTTTACTTCTAACAACTTTGAGAGAGAAAAAAACATAGAACAAAAAAATATACAAGAGCTATATAGAAGACAAAGATTTTACAAAATGTACAAGGGAACCTAGACTACTATTCATGGAAGAAACAAGTATTTTTCAAGAAAAATACTTCTTCACGAACTATCCATGAACTGGCAGTTCAAGAAAGTTGCCTGACAAATTCTTGAGAATATAAGAGTCCTCTCCCCATGTATTTTCAATCAAATAAGGACCTAACCATATAGGATCAAACTTACCATGTTTTCCTATATCCTCAATCCTGGCATTCCACATGATGACTAAATCTCCATCTTCAAATTTTTATTGCTCATTGTCCTTTTATCATATAGTGCTTTGACCTGTAGTTGCAGCTTCTAATTTCTGATCGATGCCTCTTTTCGGGTCTTAGTTAGTCCAACTAACTCATCCAATTTTTATTGCATATCATCAATAATATCCTCATCATACATTTGAATATACTTATACAAGCCCATTAGGTTATTCTGAGGCACCCTTGCCTAGATTCCATATACAATGTCAAAAGGTACCACACCAGTGGCCCTTTTCACAGTTACCCTATCAGCCCATATTGCTAATTGCAACTTGAAATCCGATGCCTTCTTGTTATCATCCAGGGTTCTTTTAATAATTTTTAACAGGCTTTTGTTAGTGGATTCAGCTTGTCCATTTCCTTGTGGGTGGTATGGTGAAGATGTTGATCTTGTTATCCCATACTTATCACAAAACTTTATAAATTCCTCAAGTCTGAAGCACGTTGCATTGTCTGTCACAATTCTTCGTGGGCAACCAAATCTTGAAATAATGTTGTTGAGAAGAAAATTATTTACAACCTTACTAGTTGCATTTCTTGTTGGGATCACCTCTACCCATTTTGTGAAATAATCAATAGCAACTAAGATCCATGAATAACCTATACTAGACTTAGGAGAAATTTCTCCTATGAAGTCCATTCCCCATTGTTGAAATGGTGCTTGAACCTCTACTGACTTTAATGGAGTATTTCCTAAGAATTTCAACTTGCCTACAAATCTTTGACAGGCATCACATTTTCTAATCATTATCTGAACATCTTTGAATAATCCAACTCTCATTACCTTGTGTATAGTAGTTTTAGCCATGTAATGCCCTCCACATACTCCAGCATGCATTTCACTCAATACTTCCTTTAATTTTTCTTGATCAACACTCTTTAGTAGTACCCCCTCAAAGTTTCTCCACTATAAATTGCTATTGACAATAATGTATCTAATAGCTTGTAACTTAGTACTTCTTTTCTCATTTTTAGTCAAATGGGAAGGAGCATCCATGTGTTGTAGATAATATATAACATTAGCATACCACTCACAATGATCCATATCACATAAATCAGATCTTAGGTCATCTGCTACCATATTTATCTAATTAGCATCCAAATTAGACTGAGCCATAAGCTTAGCTAATTCTTGACCTCTTACTAATTTTGTTATCTGTATTTAAATGTTAAATTCTTGGATCCTATTGATCCTCCTACATCTTCTACCTGACACTTCTTGTTGCAAAAATATATCTTTTACAATAGCACTGGGCACAAATGCAATGACAATAGCACCTATCAAGTAGCATCTAAAAGCCTTAACAACTTTTACAAAGCATAAACATGTTTCTCATTAATCTTATATTTCAGTTTAGTAGGGTGCAGTGACTTACTAAAGAAAGCAATAGGTTGTTCATATCCTTCCTCATTCCTCTGTAACAAAATTGTAGCTACAGTATGGAAAGATGCAATAGAAAATATGTGCATAGGTTTTGTGTAGTCAAGGGTTCTAAGGATTGCAACATTTTTAATAGCAATTTTAATGTTCTGAAATGCTTGTGAAAGTTCACCATCCCAATTAATAGTAGCTCCATTCTTAAGCATTTTTTAAATAGGCCTACTAATATCAACAAAATTTGTAACAAATCTCCTTAGGAAGTTTACTTGCCTAAAGAAAGATTGTATCCCTTCCACATTTTTTGGTCTAAGCACCTTATCAATAGTTGCCACTCTTTCAAGATCTATTTTCACTCCATCCTTTGATACTATATATCCCAATAGTTTACCTTTAGTTACCCCAAATGTACACTTCTTAGGGTTTAATGACACTCCATATTCTAAGGCTTTAATGAAAATCTTCTCCAAATGTCTATAGTGGTCTTCAACCTTTTTGGAATAAGATGTAAGGTCATCTTGGTATACAACCATGAACTTATTGATATACTCATGGAAAGCTACATCCATAGCTCTTTGAAAAGTGGTGCCATCATTAATCAATCCAAAAGGCATTCTCACATACACATAAGTCCCCCATGGATTTGTAAATATTGTCTTAAACAACTCTTCTTCTTTTACCAGGACCTAGTTATACCCTGAGAATCCATCCATCATGGACATAAGAGAAGAACCAGTTACTGGCTACAACATAGCCTCCATGTTTGACAACCCATAATTATCTTTTAGGGAAGTAATGTTCAGATTTCTGAAATCCACATATAATCTGATGTCTCCATTCTTTTTCGTGACAGGTACTAGATTTGAGACCCAAGTGGAATGTCTAATAGGTTTAATTATCCCTCCATCCCTTAACTTCATCAATTGTTCTTGCATTTTAGGGGCTAGAGTGGGATTGACTAGTCTCTATTTCTACTAAAAAGGTTTCACAATCTCTTTGAGTGGAATGGCATGTTGAAAAAGATCTTCTCTATAAGCCTTTGGGTCATCATATGACCATGCAAAAACATGTCTATATTTTCTCAGTAGGTCAATCAAAGGCTATCTGATTTTAGGTGATAAATTCTTACCAATATAACCTTCTTGAGGGCTTCATTAGTACCAAGATTTATCTCTTCTAGCTTTTGAGGTTTACAATCTCTAGCCCCAAGCCTTACCCTATCTTGGTTATCAAACATGTTCTCCAACACAACCAAACCCTTAGGTACTTTATTAGTCTTTAATTGTATGACTTATTGACCAAAGATTGTTTCCTTCCCATCTATGGTTTCAACCAAGTCACTACAATCCAACTCTTGCCCATGGTATTCAACAAGAAATTCACAATGTCTTTGTCATCTTCAAATACTTGCCAATGTTCAATATTAATACATTCTCCAATCATAAAAGAATCAAGGAAGAGACCAATTATTTTAAGCTTGGAAAGTAAGTGCACACAAAACCAGTAGATTTATAATGCACCAACACATTTAACTTGATTATATAAAGTGTACTAAAAAATATGAATGAAACAACCAACTGATCATTTTTATTAAGAGAAGTTAGCATCCAAACTAATAGATTCAACACACAAACTCCTCTTTATTTTTGAATACAAATAGAACAACCTAAAGATCATTTACCCTTACAATCCAATTAAGATGTTTAGAAAAGACTCATCTATTAGCCTCCCTTTATCTCTTGTTACAAAAGTATAATATTCCTAAAATATGTTCTCCCCCCTGTAGCCTTCAGACTCCTTGGAAAAAGAGAAAAAAAAACCATTCACCATCTTTTTACAATAATGTATCTTTTTCAGATGGTTATTCAATTTTTTAACCGAATCTTGGAATGAAAACTTCAATAAGATTTCCCATGTTTGGGATACTCATTTATGAAATTATAAACATATTTTATAACATCATGAGCACATTTATATTATACTATATCCCTCTTTATTCAACAAGTGACATCTGAAAATGTTAAAACAAAATGAAGATATACTTTATGTTGGGCAGATCGAAATATTTTTGATAGTCAAACTAGGTCTCAGTACAGGGAGCCTAACTATTTATCCCACTATTGGATCTTCTCAAATTTTGGATATGTTATTGCAATCCTAATTCTCCATGATTTGACTAAAGTGATTGTGCAAATAATGTCTACGTAAAAGGTTATTTACTACTATTTGAAGGTCTATCAAACTGTCATAAATCAAAATTGTGAAGATTAATGTTACTATCATCAACCTTATATTTCCCATCTCTTCTTATATCCATTTGATGGATCTATGATTAATTCCAAACATATTCTCATCCTTGGGCTCTCAAAATCATTTGTTACAGTTAACATGAAAGTTGATGCTATGGGGGAGCATTGCAGAACATTGTTATGATGTATTTATAACTGTGTTTGTCATTGATGACAACATAGTAATAAGTCTATAAAGGACTAACAAAGCCGTAGACTATGATTTTTGTATTGAGAACATTATATTACTTATCTAATGATGTGCAGTTACCTGAGTATACTACAATATGTATTTTTTACATGGGCAAGTGTGTAGAACCTAAATCGACAATGTACAAAAGATATGATTGATTTACAGAGAATCATATAGAAATATAGTATCGAAAAAGTAGTTCCCATTGCATGATTGCTACAATTCTCTACAATTGCAGTGAAGGGTTGCATAGTGAACTAGAGATAGTTTATTGACCATTGATGACATCAAAAAATTTGCATGTACGAAAGTCACACGTGTGAATGTTTGTGTATAACTATGAGCCCACAACATTAATTAAATGGGTATTTCATTTAATTAATGTATGATTATAAAGTGTGGAGCCGACTCAAGGATTTATTATTGAGCATGACATAAAGGAAAGATGTTTCTATGTTTTACAAATAGGGTAAATAAGTGAAGACTTGCAAATTACTAAGTAGCAAAGCAGAGTGATTTACTAATGCGTGTGACCTTTTGAGTTATTGTTACTTATCACAAAGCTCCAAATTTGATTGTGTGATCTAAAGGTGAAGGAGTCTGATGTATTGGATAGAGGAAGAAGTAAAAGCCTATTACACATCTATTATTCTGAAAGGAATAGTATCAAGGTCAACTAGGCAATGGGTTCATTGATCTGATCCTAAAGTTGTTTGGACAGTGAGTTCAACTGCCTTCCACAACTCCTAATAGGGTTGGAATCTCATAACAGGGATTCAAAGTCTCCCAATAGGGACTCTTGTACTAAGTTTTGTAATAGACCCCTAATAGAGTCCATCCTCTAACAAGGAACATTCATGTTAGTACATCATTTTGTGGCTATCATTCCCATGGGGTTTTCCCTCTAATCAAGGGTTTTCCTAGTCAACATATATGGTGTAATTGTTTATATGCATCTCTTTATGGTTGTTGTTTACTTTGAATGGTCAAGATTATTTAAGAGGTTAAATGTTTAAATTGTCATATAACTAATTCATAATCCCCCACTCTTAGTTATATTGGTGGATTATTGTTTCTAACAGTTACAACTCTTATTTATTACAACCATGTCATATTCTCCAAGTGATGAATTTGACTGAACTTGTTGAACTAGTTAGGACTTGTTGAACCAATTTGAACTCTTGAAGTGGAACTTTGAGCTCTCAAAGTTTGAACTTTCAACCACTGAATTTGTACTTGTACTATATGAAATATTGAACTATTACCTCTACATTGAAACTCTAAACTGCATACTTCTAAATTAGTGAATCTGTATCCTTGAATTGTAGATGATGAACTTTTGAATTTGAACTCCCAAACTAATGAATTTGTATTTTGAACTTTGAACTTTTGAACTTTAAGGTTCAAGTTCAAGTTCAACATGGGCATAAAACATTGTTTCTTCTTAGATCAAACTTTACAAAGGCATCATTAGTAATAAAAATGGATGAGAAACTTAAACAATTTCAAAATATTTTCCCGCCAGGCTAATTTTCTAAGTTTAAAAGCTTGGGTGTTGAAAGCATGCTTAAAAATCAAATCCTACATCTACTTCTAGTTTTCTCCTGCATCTACTTCTAGTTGATCGTGGCCTTCAATATGTGATCTTGAGTCATCTTCCTTTGAATTATTTCAAGTACTTGAGCCCTAGTTTGTCCACTTTCTTGCAAGGCATTCTATGAAACAAAAAATCTCTGCAACTCTCTCGACATCGGGCATTCATAGTGATTGGGTATTGACTTTGGCAACAAGAAAAACACTTAGTAACTTTTATCTACTAAGGTACTTTAGTGAAGGCTGTGTTCAAGTGGACAAGCTAGGATCTTCATAACAATAGATACAAAGTGAATTGCAGCGATTAACTAGGCAATCAATTGTTCCTAATATTCATTAGTGGGAAGCATATTGGTGGTTTTAGTGTGTTAGTCGTGAACTATTTGATGGAATCCCTAACATGCTTGGGGTCATTGTAAAGAAGTTGCAACCTCCCAATATATGTTAATTTGGTCCTAATCAAGTGGGAGACAATTGCATCTAAGGTGTGGAAATAGACGAGTTATAGGAAAAGTTTACTACCACCTTCAAATGTATTTATGGAAAGGGATTTTTTTCTATAAACTATTTGATGGAATGCCTAATTTGTGTTAAAGTTGTGAGAAATAGCAATGAAAACTTCTAGCAATGGGTGCACCTTTCTTGGATGATTGACTTGTGAGGGTGGTCCCTAATCATGGACCCCCCACCCAATCCAATCACACTTTAGCAACTTGTTGACTGATTGATAAAAATAGAGACCAATATATAGTCCTACAAGATGTAGCTATTTCATCATCCTCACTCTCTATAAAACTCTTTGATCGGTTGGCTAAGGCCAAAGCTGAGAATCAAACTCTCTGTGATATTGTGCAGTCCCTAGTCGCCAAAATTGTAAGCCTTAAATCAGATCTAGACTCTGTTATCGAGTAGCTCAATGAACTGGAACCTATCAAAGAGAAATGAATAGACATTGTAGATGAGAATTCTTCTTTATTGACAAAAATTGAATTCAAGGTGAATACGTGGGCCTCCTTGTACAACGATGTTGTTGCTGCACTACTTTCTTGTGTTTAGAAGTTGGTTCAAGGGAAGACAGATGATGCGTGTGTGAGGTAGAGTCATGAATTGAACCTACGGGTCTGTGGTCTCCCCCCCAATGCTAACCCATTAGCAGCTAGGTACTCCTTTCTCATAGACCAACTTGGTATCTTGGACATCCCACTGGACAGGTGTTGGTTAGATCCAGATGACACTCTCTTTATTCAGTTTCTCTCCCTCTTTCATAGGTTGCAGGCTCTTATCGCTAAGAGGAAGTTAATCCCTCTTCCCACTAAGATCTATTTAGATGAGGACCTCATGAAATCTCAAATGGTAGCGCTAAAGCATTCTAGGAGCCTCGTGGCTAAGGCTAGGCATAATTGTAAGTGGGTGGTTATTTGTAACCTCTAGGAAGTTATTATTGATCCTCCTCCTACCGAGTAGGTATTGAGATAGGCTCCCAAGGTCGCATGATGTTCTTGCTAGCAATTGGACAATGGTGGACCCTACTCTAACTCTCTTATTGTCAACTATTGGAACTATAGTGACTCCCTGTGGTCCTTACCTGGGTCTCCTCCATGATGTTGGTTGCTTTGTAGATATCTTGGTCATCAACGAGACATGAGAATCTCGTTCATCCTCTTTTGGTTTTGGTTGGGTATCAGTGGCTATCTACTTGTACGGATGATGTGTGGCCCTCTGGTGGTGTTTGGGGCTTAGGTGGTGTGGGTTGTTTGGTTAGAAATGATCTCTTTAGTGCTGCCTCTTTGGTCCACACTAATGTCCATGCTAGATTCATGTGGATCCATATTAGTCCTACTAGTCAGTGTTAGAGGGACATTTATCATTGTTTACTACTTCCCACCTGCTTCTTCCCTATATATCATTCACAATGCTGAGGATGGGGGCCCATTCCTTGACTTGTATGAGTGCATCTCCAAGATTGTGACTATGGGTGACATCATTTTGCTAGGTGATTCTAATGCCTGAACTAGAGATTTGCATACTCCTATGCATGAACATAGTACTAATTCAACTTGTACGTTTGAGATGAATCTCGCTAGCCTGGGTCTTTAGCACACCTTAGAGGATTGTTAGGGGCCACTCTCTATTTATGGTCATCACCTCCTCCAGCTCTACAAGTCCTCCAACCTGGTGATTCTAAATGACCTCCCTTGCTTTCCCAATTCTAATTTATTCACTTGTAGGCCCCACTATGGGGGTGCTAGTGTTGTAGACTATGACCTCACTTGTGCCCCCTTCATTTGTCACTTTATCGTCACCTGCCTTCCCCTAGTGGACCATACTCTTTTCAATCCATTGCTTCACTTCCCCTACCTCATAGCAAGAAAAATAGTCCTTAGTTTGAATATATTATTCCTAAGTATGGCCTAGAGCATGACTACGAAACACCTATTGTGAGGCAGATCATTTTTGGTGCCATTTCCGGGGATGGTGTCAAGCTAGGAGCATTTTTGAGTCATAGTTCTTGGATAAAGATTTTTTAGAAATTTCTAGTTTGAAGTTTCTTTCACCAGTGTGAAAAGTTTAATTGCATGCATCGAAGAGGAACACAATGAGATGAATATGGTAGATTTCTTCCACAGGAGTCTATTAATTTGAATGAAGAAATTGAAGAAGAATAAAATGAGTTACATTTTGAAGATTCAAACCCTATTTTTCCACAACATCATCATCAAGAGCTGAACCAATAGATATAAGTGGTCTTCAACCCTTCACTAATGTATTGGCCAATTTTCTTGATAACACTGCTCTGAATCCACCAGCAACCTCATAATCTGATACCTCCAGTCATGGCACAACCTACTTTCCCATTTCCTCTTCCAAGTCTTGTAACCAATGCTAATCTTAAGAACATACCTCCCACTGCTCTTCCAAAGTTCTATGGCCTTGCAACTGAAGATCCTAATACTTTCTTGTTTGAATTTGATATCCTTTGTCATAGTTTTGACTACAACACTGATGCCCATAAGCTTAAATTATTTCTAGCAATATTGAAAGAATCAGCTCTACGATGGTTCATGGGCTTAGGAGCCAATGCAGTAGGAAGTTGGGATGAGATGCAAGCTCTATTTCTAGATAAGTATAAAGAATATTGCAAAATATCTGGTTCAAGAGGGGATGATATCTTCAAGATATCAAAGAAGGAGGAAGAAAAATTGGAAGATTGTGTTTCACGTTTCTCATATACACTGTAGAAGAACCCTTAGCACACGTTGTCCGAAGATTCACAAAAGCTAGTTTTCCTGAGAGGTGTGAATGATGCCTGTTTAGAAGCATTGGACTTGATGGTTGGTGGTGACATATACCAAGCTTCCTAGGATGACCTCAAGAAGATCTATCAGAACTATTCAAGGTCAACAATGAAGAAAGGCTAAGGACCTCATCCCACAGTCACTAAAGGAACAAGTCAAGGCATTTCAAAGCTTGAGATATCTAACCTATTATCAGATTTCAAACAAGATATCATCAACAATTTTGATACACATATGGACATAATGACTGCAAAGAAGAAGCACGCTGAAGCTGAGTTAGAACTAGTTGAATACTGCCCTCAATGCCAGAAGTAGAAGAAGGTTTGCCAATGTAAACTGGTCGCAAGTATGGAGAACCAACATCTTCCAACTGAGTACATCAAGATAAATGAAGATGATGAGAAAGTATTCTTTGTTGCCCAATGCCGACCATGGGCCCAGTATCAAGGTATGCCTCGAGACCCCTTGCAAAATTCAAATTCATATGGTAATTAATGGCAAAATTTTAATCCCCAAGTTCCTCCACAAAATCAACCCAATTGGAACAATGATGCACAAAACAACCCATAACAATCCCAATGACCTTAGAATTCTCAACGACCTTAACCTAACCAACAAATTAACCAATGGCCCAACAAAACTACTAGCAAAACTAGCAAAACCAAAGGCAACCACCTGAAGGGAATTGGTGGTCTACAAACCAATGGAGGGGATCTCAAAAATGGCTTAAGCAAAATACTGGTGCTCTACAATTACCACCTCCAATTCAACAACCTGCTCTAATGCCACCACCTACAAATCTTGGACCTCAAAAGCAAACATAGTTACCTACACAACCTCAACCAAACCCAAATAGCCAACAACCACAATAGCCCATGTATAGTGTTGATGCTTAGTAGTATCCTTCTTACACCCTGAATGTTTCTAATATACATCTGAGATTTGGTACAACTTTACCAACACCTAAACCACCTCTTATAACTGAAATACCAGACTCTCCTGTAGCACCAAAACCCTCAATTGTTGAAACTATTGACTCAACCAATCTTACTATGTCAACCCTAGCTCAACCAGTAGTAGAACCTCCTTTTCTAGAAAAGCTGATACAAAAGAAACATGAACAAATAAAGGAACAACCTTCTAATATTGTTGATTAGTTGAAAAACATGCATGTCCAAATACCTCTATTTTAAGCCATTAAAGATGTTCTAGTTTACAAAAAAACTATTAGGGAAGCCTGCTTGAAGAAACCTGGAATGAAGAAAAAGGACCCCACCACAGTCCATTTTGTGGGACAACTTGCCAACATCATGCTAAGGAAATTGATTACACCAAAATATTATGATCCAGGAAGTCTAGCAGTGAATGTTAGTATAAATGGTCAACTTGTTAAAAATGCTCTAATAGATCTTAGAGCTGCTATAAATGTTATGACCAAGGATACCATGAAGAAATTGAAAATAGAAGGACTAAGGGCTACACCAACAATTTTGCAACTTGTAGATAGTTCTACTATTACCCTTGATGGGATGATAGAAAACATAGTTGTAACCTTAGATTCTCTAGAATACCCTACAGACTTCATGATTTTATCCCCCAAAGTTAATCTATCTAGTTACCCTGTCATCTTAGGTAGACCATGGCTAGCCACAGCCGACGCAAAAATAAGTTGCAGATCAGGGAATATGACCATATCAAATGGCCAAGCAATAAAGAAATTTGATTTATATCCTCCAGCCCAACCATTACCAAATTTAAGTACATCTGTTTGGCTAGATTTAGGGGATGAAGAAGAAGAGTTAAACTCTATAGTACAACTCATGATGTTGCATAGACAGTCTTTTGTAAAATTGCAAGAGAAAGATTCAATACTTTAGAGTATCCCCACTAACAGTTGTGTGGTAGAAAAAGATATATCTAAAAGTTCTATGTTGGAATTAATAACATATGAGGAATGTGATAAGAATTGTACTTTGCTCAAAGAACCTGAAATTCTTTATCCACTTTTACCTTGTGAATTAGAAGCAAGTCCAATCTCTAAAGCTGCTATGATAGAGTCCACCACTACTATTGAATTGACTAAAGGTCAAAATTCCATGGTAATCCTAAGTTAACACCCACATAGATTGAACAGTTAAAAGAATTGCTTCAAAGGCATGAAAAGGCCTTTGCATGGGATTACAATGATATGAAAGGGTTGAGTCCTACACTATGCACTCATAGGATATACATCAATGAAGGTTGTCTACCACTCTGTTAACCCCAAAGAAGGATAAATCCAAGCCTTAGAGAGATAGTTAAAACTGAATTGCAAAAATTACTTGATGCTAGTTTTATTTATCCTATATCTGATAGTAGATGGGTGTCACCCCTGGTCATAGCGCCTAAAAAGGGAGGAAAATGGAGAATTTGTGTAGATTACAGAGAGTTGAACAAAGCTACCAAAAAGGATCACTTTCCTTTACCATTCATAGATCAAGTTTCATACACACTAGTTGGAAAGAAGTATTTCTCTTTTTTAGATGGGTATGGTGGTTATAATCAAATCAGTATTGGTCCTGAAGATCAAGACAAAATCACATTTACATGTCCATGGGGTAATTTTGCATACTTTGTTTTACCATTTGGTCTATGTAATGCTCCTGCAATGTTCCAAAAAGATATTATTAGCATCTTTGCTGATATATCACATGATTGCATGGAAATCTACATGGATGACTTCACAACATTTGGAGTTACTTTTGAGAAAGAAATGGTGAATCTTGAAAAGGTTTTGGTCAAATGTCAAGAACATAATTTGGCACTTAATAGTGAAAAGTGTTTCATACTTATGCAGGAAGGTGTAGTACTTGGTCATTTCATATCTGTTGCATGAATACAAGTGGATCCAGCCAAGATAGAGGTAATTCAAACATTGCCCCTACCTACAAAGTCAAAAGATGTGCGATCTTTTCTAAGTCATGCTAGATATTATAGATGTTTCATAAAATATTTCAGCAAAATAGCTAGTCCCTTGTATAAGTTACTCACAAAAGAAGCTTAATTTAGTTGGACATTCGAATGTGATGAAGCCTTCCTATAGCCTAAGAAACTTTTGACTACAACCCCAGTTTTACAAGGCCCTAATTGGAATTTACCTTTTCATAGATACATATGCCTCTGATTATGCCATAGGTGCAGTCCTAGCATAGTAATCCCAAAATCTTGAAAATTTAATCTATTATATTAGTAAAAGCCTTCATGGACCAAAGTTGAACTACACTGTGACTGAAAAAGAATTGCTAGTAGTAGTTTATGCCCTCAACATATTTTAGCATTACATAATTGGCTATTCCATATTCGTTCATACTGATCATGCAACAATTAAATATCTCATGAACAAACCTGCCATAACATGTAGGTTAGCAAGATGGTTACTATTGTTGTAAGAATTTGATATAACTATTGTTGATAAGCCTGGAAAAGCCAATGTTGTAGCTAATTATTTATCAAGAATCCATCATGATGACACTGACACTACTTTGGTAGATGATGCATTTTTAGATGAGCATTTGTTTCATATTGCTATTCAAACTCCATGGTATGTAGACATTACTAACTACATTGTAGCCAATAAAATACCAGCACATTTTTCTTACAAGGAAAAGAAGCTGCTTGTAGAGAAAAGTTTTCATTTCTCCTAGATAGATAATCTCTTCTTTTACACTGGACCTGATCAAGTTATGAGAAGATCTATGAGAGAAGATGAGACATATGACATTCTACATGCATGTCATAATGAACCATGTGGAGGACACTTTGCAGCAAAAAGAACATCTTTCAAAATCTTGAAAACTAGTTATTATTGGCCTACACTTCACAAGGATGCAGTCAACTATACAAGGAAATGTGACAAGTGTCAAAGGATGGGCTGGCCAACAAGAACAGATGAAATGTCTCTTAATCGTCATATGGCATTAGCACCATTTGACAAATGGGGCATGGACTTCATTGGACCAATTGATCCTCTATCTAATGGGAAATCCTATATTCTTGTGTGCACTAATTACCTAACAAAATGGATTGAAGTTAAGGCTATGAAGCATGCTCATGATGAAAAAGTTGCTGAATTTTTGTATGAAGAGATCTTTACTCACTATTGTGTACCCAAGGAGCTAGTCATTGATCAAGGTACATAATTCACCTCTAATCTGATCTTAGAGTTGATGAAACAGTATAATATTAGGCACCAAAGATCTTGCCCTTATCACCCTCAAGCTAATGGACAAGCAGAGCTCACAAACCGTGAGCGAGAGAACATCTTAATAAAGACAGTCCATTTGCACCGTAGGGATTGGACCAACAAATTACAAGAAGTTATTTGGGCTTATAGAAAAACTTGGAAGACTACTACAAGATTCATACCATTTGAGCTCTTCTATGGTAAGGTAGCAATGCTTCCAATTGAATTTGAACATAAAACTCTAAGGACAACATTGGCATTGGATATTGAACTTCTTGTAGCACAAAGAGAACATCTTTGACATCTTAACCCTTTGGATGAGATGTGCAAAGCTTCTTTGGAACATACTGAACTGATACAGAAATAAAAGCATGATTCTCCTATTATCAGTAAACAATTTTAAGTTGGTGACTGGGCACTACTATATGTTTCCAAATTCAAAGATATGCCAGGAAAGCTACAGACAAGATGGTTGGGACCATATGAAATTAATCATGTCTTTGATAATGGAGCTATTCAACTCACTACCATTGATCTGGTACCCTTCAAACTATTAGTCAATGGTCATAGATTGAAATTATACAAGCGGCCACAAACAAAAGCGGACTTCCTATAGCAGTTTCAACATCTAGATTCAAATACAAATCAAGCAACTCTTCTTGTAGCTAAAGGTGTTAACCTTTCGACTACTGCTCTTCAACATTAGTTTCTTTATTCATGCTCATAATAAAGACTTTATGTTCACATAAAGTTCACTTTTCTATTCACTTTTTCCTTCCATCTCATCTCTCTACCTCCCACCCATCTATCTCATCTCATTTCTTTATCTTCCATCTATCCACTTTCCATGTCATCAATTTTTCATGCTTTCAATAAACCCCGTGAGATGCTGATGGATGCTATCGATGATGATATCACTTCTACCACCTTTTTTGGTATGTGCAATAATCAGATCAACAGATATAACATTTTCAAATTATTATTCACTTATAGTCCATAGATTTCGTTAATTATATTTAATACTGCATAGTTTATATGATGGCAGTGTTATGCCAGTCCCTTACTCATACTAGGTCTAACAAGTGAGGACACTTGTCCAAATTTAGTAGGGGGCAAGGAAGGTCACTAATATCCAATGGAATTTTTATTTATCCATAAAGATTTTTCCAGATCTTCGCATTCCATTCATTAATGCAAATTAATCTCCATAAGTACACAAGTGAGGTGTCAAACTCCCTATTTTTTGAATGATTTTCTGTGTCAAGCTGTGATGTGACTTATGTTTAAATTTTATGTGATCTAAACCCTATTTTTGGATGATTCTCACACATACTCATGATTTTCCTTCATTAAAAGCCTTATTATTGCGCACAACAATTTGTTATGACATTAATTGCATGTTAAAACAAAAGAAGTGTGAGTTGAGTCTGTAAAATAACGAAGCAATTTGAAGCTTGAATTCAAAAGGGGGAAAATAGAGTAAACAAAGGAAGTGTTAAGAGAATGGGTGGATAGTTGTAGAGGAGAGAACCAGTGGAACACACTATGTTACTCTCAGATGTAGAAACCATGAGAAGGTTTAATGCATGCAGATGGCTAGGGTATTTTCTGAGTTTGATTGCATTTGATGAGGAGGCAACACAGAATTTACGCGAACATTTGATGAGGGTGAAGCTTCCATTTGGGGTTTAAAGGTGATTGCAATAGATAAATACATTGCTGAAGTGGTTGGGTTGCTTGCAGTTGGAGAACATTACCCCAGCACACATGATGTGAGATTAGTTAGAGCTCAATTTACCAGAATGCTTGATCCTCAAATAGACATTACAGAGCAAGGTTGTAAGAGAATGTCACTTCCACCACCATACAATGAATTAGCCATGCACATAATCAAGTATTTTACATGTGAAGGTAGACTCTCATGCTTGCATGCACACCATTTCAAATTACTTAGTTGTGTAAGGCATAATCTTGCAGTAAATATTCCAAATTTCCTGTATAATATGCTTTGTATTAGTGCAGAAGAGACTCAGAAAGGAAAAGATAATTGTGTTACTCATCATGCCTTAATCAAGTTATTGATAGAGAGGTCACTTAGGGATGTATCTCCCAAGACATGGGAAGAATTTATGCAAGCCAAAACTCTACAACCCCAAGCTAACCCTAGTGAACAACCTAGTGAACAAAATGTAGCTCCCACAAGTGAGCTTGTTGAAAAAAAAACCCAAAAAGTTGAATTTGAAAAGACCTAAGAAAATGTACAAGAAACTATCCCTGTTCAAGAAAATGTGCCTTCACCTATGCAAGAGACTCTGAAACCTACTACTAGTAGAGCTAAGAGGAAACAAAAATCGCAAGAAGAAATCTCTGTTCAAGAAAAGGAAGAGTTAAACCCTACAATTGTAAGACAAAAGAGAACAAAGAAAAGTCTTGCAACAACCACTCCTACAGTAGAGGGAAAAGTAGGCAAAAGGCCATGATACAAGAGGAAACCCCCATAAGGAGAAGCCCTAGGATAAAGGGCAAGTTTCTAAAGATTCTACATTGTCTAAAACATCCATCAGGGAATCCCCTATGAAAATTGTTTCTAACCAATCTCCTCCCCATCCTAAGATTGCAAGTATTCCTGAATATCCTACTAAGGAATGTAGGGGTGAAATCAAAGAAAATCTAGATGATACCCTAGTAGACCTATCAAGTACTTCCAGCTACAAGGATGAAACAGTTCCTGAATATGTTGATCCAAACACTACCCTTGTTCCCCATAGATCAACATGGATTACTAATTTTGTAGACCATTTATGGTAGGAATAGAGAAAAGGGAAAAGAGATCATGAAAAAGATAGCGATTCTATCACACTATAGAAACTCCTTTTCAAGTTGTATAGATAGTATCTATTTGCTAAATCCAAGTGGAAAGAAGAGAAGAAAAAGATGAATAAGATTATAGTATCTCAAGGTGATGAGATTGTAGATCTAAAGGAATAGTTAGCAAGCCAATAGCAACGAATGGACCATGCCCTCAAGCTAGCCAATTAGGCCCTTGCTTGTAGACCACCACCAAGAGTTTATGCTCTATGTTTGAAAGAACAATTTTTTTAATTTCAATTAATGTTAACTCTTAAGAATATTAATGTAGAGTTCAAATCAACACAAGAATTTTATGGACTATATCAGACTCTACCACCTTGGCAACATTACTTTGTGAATTATATGTTCATAATTTTGTTATCCCTTTATAGACTCAATGGAATCCCTTGCTTTACATAGGCGATATACACTTAAGAGCTCTCATGTCCTAGATGTCCAATGAAGCAAATTATGACAGATAGCTAAATAATTACAAGGATGAGGAAAGGAAAAAACCTTTTCCTTTAAGATCAAAGAGTAGCAAGCTAGATGAAGTGCTCAAGGATTGGTTCACATTAACTTATGGGAAGAAGAATCCAGAAGTAAGGGATATGATCTTTGCTACTAGAGTTAAAGTTTATGTTGATTATGAAAATTTGCCCTACTTTACTTTTCATAGAGCTATGACTGGTGCTAGGAGTAGATGGGCTAGACTACCTGAATCTCTTAAAAATTCAAAACCAGACAGTCCCATTAACTTGGAGGTAGCACTTCACAGGGTTCCAAAATACTTAGAGTTAGGGAAGCAGGCTAGGCCAGAGTTGTGGTGTTCCCTAACCATGCAACCTTCAATGCTCCTGTGGCCTTTGTATGACATCAATGCTAATAGACTCAAGAAGCTTTAGGAAGATCACAAAAGGGAAGTGTGGGAGAAAACCAGATGATTTTACTACACTTTCAAGAGCAACAAAAAAGGAAGGACAAAGATTGGAGAGAGGTCATTAACAAGGAAGTGCAATGCTTGAGGACAAGCATTAGGTTAGCAGGGGGCAGATGATGAACCAAAATTTGCCTTTATTTTATGATAGTTTTAAGATACTTTTTTGATCCTCTATTTTATCTTTGTCAAAACATTTGTGGACATATGTTTACCAAACCTATGATAAACCTATGGGTAGAAACTATGCCATCTTTTGCTAGTATTATATATAGTATGTAGTATTTCATATAGTTATCAAAATGTGTGTTCTTATATTTGAATTTAATGTGATAAATGTTTATTTGCAAACATGTCTTTGTATTGGAACTAAGCTATTAATGAAGACTGAAAGATAATTGGAGGAATTCAAAAGTTGAGCACCAACAACATTCAAGGAGAAGAGAATGCTAAGAAGTAGCCATGGCAGATGAAAGTTGCAATGGTTCCAGAAGACACAAAAGTGAGTAAGGTGGAGCTATGAAGACTTATTACCTTCTCTGAATTTATTCTTTGGCAAGCAAATGTTCAAAATTTATTATTCCCACCTTAATCCATTATACCCTCTTCCCGCCTTCAATTGTTATCCTCCTATTTTCTCTCTTGCGGATTTAAAGTTAGGTCATTTACTTTTCTATTATGAAATAAGTGTTGATTTCCTATATATATAGGAATTGACCCAAGTGTGTTAAGTTTTTAACCAGTTAGAAAAAATAGTTTAAGAGAATAGACTGTTAACTTTTACAGTTGTGTTTTTATAGTTTTGCGTTATTTAATGAATTTATGAAATCTAATGAAATAGTTTTTGGCTTCTCTTTTGTGTTAATAGTTTACTGAAGCTGACCAAGGGGGGCCACTTGGAAGGTGGATTAGATTAAGATATAATAGATTTATTTCCAAGCATTCTTAGTTTCATAATTAGAAGTTGTAAGTTCCTTCCTATAGCATCGCACTTGTGAATGTTCCTACAACATATGTGAGAACAGTTATAGTGGATGAACCAAGTTGGAATATTTATTATCCTTTCATTATATTTCTAGTATTCATAGAGTTAAGTGTGTTAGTTTCCTATAGCAATAGTGTAAGCTCGTTTCCTTGCATTTTACTTTCCTACAACATAAGCTTAGTGACTCATTAAGAGACCTAGTGCACATATTGTGTCGACCATTTCAAGTATAGGTCACTAGATTGACAAGATTAAATGCACCTCATAGTGGGAAAAATAGTCCTTAGTTTGAATATATTATTCCTAAGCATGGCCTAGAACATGACTATTAAACACATATTGTGAGGCAGATCAAAAACCCTATTTCTTTGGCCCATTAACAAATGTCATCAGCTCACCTCCTACAACATTGCTTTGGTCAAGTGCAGGGCCCATCCCTTTAGGTTGGCCCTCATTTTCAACCTAATTTGGTTTCTTCATCACCTTCGTGGTTTTGGAGACTCTTTGGGTGACTTCTATAGATACTCTTACTTGGCTTATTGCTCCTCTATCATTGTGGTGGGTTCTGATCTGACCTCTTAGGTCTATTATTGGTTTGCAAAAGTTTCATCTTTACTGAGCTTGATTGGGATTGATATTAACTACCTCCCTCCCTTCCAATTCTCACTTGATACTCCCGCCCACCTCCTCTCCTCATAGTAGGAGTTGAATAGGCATGTTAGACTTGACATTTATAGAGAGTACATCACAACAACTTGGTGTAACCCTACATGTGGGTTATGCATGAAGATGGCATTTTATGTCATGCATTTTCTTATCAGTAGTGATGATATTATTGTGCCTCCTAGCTACTTGTCTCAGCATTGGTGTACTACTATTATGATATTATACAAGAGTGTTACTAGTAGGTTCAAGACACCAAAAGGTTTCTAAACCCCTATTTAGAGCACTATTGGGCTGAAATAGGGTTGCACTCTTTCCTCCACTTAGTTTGGTATTAATATTGATGAGTTGGAGACCTTCCCCAAAGAGTCCTCACTCCCTATTGATGGTTACTACCTACATCAGGTCTTGTTCTCCATTCTCTCATTTTTTGTTGATGTAATCCTTTTGGCCTCCTCTCCAGAGTGTCTTTAGAGGCTTCTTGATGACTTGACCTCCTTTTGTGACCTTCATCAACTCTTAGTGAACTTGACCAAGAATCAGGTTATGGTCTTCAATTTCCTGAAGACCTCTCATCAACTCTTCTATTTCCAGGGTCTTGAGATCAAGATCACCACATCTATGTGTACCTTAGGGTTAGGTTCTCTAGACCTCACATTAGTTTGAGACTCATCATCTAGCCTAAAGTTAGTAAGGGTATGGGCTCCCTTGCCATGCTCGAGAGACAGTGCTTCATACATCACTTCCAGGACACTTCATCCAAGTTGTCCCTCCTAGACTCTTTGGTTAGATCAATGATTCTTTATAGCTCAATGGTTTTGGGGCCCTATGTGCTTAATTCTGGCTGGGCTTCCATCAAGCATGTCCAGACCCTATTTCTTCAATGTATTCTTAGATGTCATCGACTCACCTCCCATAACATTGTTTTGGCTGAGTTTAGGGCCCATCCCTTTAGGTTGGCCGCAATTTTTGACCTGATTTGGTTTCTTCATCATCTTTGTGTTTTTGTAGACTCTGTGGTGACCAATATAGATACTCTTACTTGGTTTATTGCTCCTCTATCATTATGGTGGGTTCTAATTTGACCTCCTAGGATTGTTGCTTGTTAATGCAAGCTTCATCTTTGCTAAGCTCGATTGGAATTAATATTGACCACCTCCCTCCTTTCTAGTTCTCACTCGATGCTCCCACCCACCTCCTCTCCTCATAGTAGGAGTTGAACAAGCATTTTAGACTTGACATTTACAAACAATACATCACAATGAATTCATGTAACCTTACATGTGGGTTACACCTGAAGATGGCCTTTTATGTCGAGTATTTTCTAGTCATCAATGACTATAATATTATGCCTCCTAGCTACTTGTCTCAACATTGGTGTCATGCCTTACACATCTGTCTAGGTTCCTTTAGATTTGGCTCTGACCGGCTTTGGATTTAGATAGATTGCTACATGGATAGAGATGATCGAGCTTGTCACTTGTATGCCTTGGGTATGACCGAGATGGAGATACATTTCATTTTTCACTATCCTACACTACTGCAAGATTTGTGAGAGATTCTAATGCTTATTTAGGGAGTGTAGCTCCCTTGCGGCCTTCTCAGCTAAATGAACTAGAGTTGTCTTTCACTATACCTCAAAGAGACCACATAACTCTGTGACCACACCTTATAGGTCTTATTCCCCTAGAGAGTGACCCTGGTTCAGCTTATGACTGCATTCTTCTCTCCCTCATCTCTAGTGCCTGGGACAAAGCAACAATCCAATGCCACTATCATCACCAATCACTCTAAATCTATGAGATCTCATAGTAATTATACTTGTTAGCAACACCCTCCAAGCATTTCTCGTTGATGGTTTAGGGAACCTACTTTCCCTAGGGTGTACCCTTTGGTGCTTGGCTTCTTATTGGAGAAGGACCCTTAGTCCTTTCCTTTTTCATGTATTTTTTGTGCTCCTTGCTTCTTATTGTAATTTTTTTTTTCTTGTTTGCTCTCTTTCCTTGGCACTGTTTGGTGTTCTTGTTGCTTGTAGTCTTTTATCTTGTACTACCCAATTATCTATTGGTGCAAACATTAGGAAACAGAATAGTACTCATGGTGTAGTGCATGATGTATTGACATCCCCTATTTCTAGGAAGCATTGTAGGTGAGATGGTTATCCATCGTATATGAACTAATCCCCAAATGATTGTAATCATTTTCAAGAAAATCATTGTGGTCCTTTTAGATGTATCATGGAGCTACTCAATTTTTATTTAGTATATGAAAAAGGTAGTTAGCTTACCTACCTTTATGTGTATGAACTTGTCTTGGTATATGTGTCTTATGCTCAAGATATTCCCTAGGTGTTCATCATTTCATTAGATCTTCATGCTTATATGTGTAAGTCAATAAATCGATGATTGATAAGGATGGATATGAAACCAACACTTGAAGGTATTTGATATTGTTAATTATGATGGGACCAATGTCATGGAATCCCCCAATTAATAATTAATAATTAAAGAGAGATCAAAGACCCTTCAAAGTGTTGGCTTCTGACTTAATGGCATTTGAACTACCTTTTATGATGTCAGAAAATCTAGGGATTAGGTAAAACCCATTTTGGGTGTTCTAAAAAGAAAAATAAAAGGACCAACTAACAAGACCTTACAATCTTCTCCACTTTGAATTACGCAAGATTTAGGAGGGTTTACCTTAGGAATTCAGTCTTATTTACTTTAAAATCAATGTTCACAACATGAACTCTAGAAATAGCAAATTACCTATCCTTCTTTCTTCTAATTCAATAGTAATAAAGAGATGGTAATTACCTATTTTAGCAAACCCTAAACACCATTAATCAAGTACTAGCTGGCATTTTACTCTTCGACAATATAAAATTAAAAGATTGATTGATATAAGTTTTCTTTTCATTATGCAAAGCATTCCAATTAGATCAACTTACAAGGATGACAATGCCTTATCCATTGGGCTATACCTCATAGAGATCGCACACTTACTTATGGATCTTATCTCAATACTTTGTGTAAAGATATAAATTTATTTTCATTTCCAGATCTCATACTTGTCATATCTTTACTTAAAACCATTGTGTTCTTTCAACTTACATTAAGCATTTACATAATCCATTAGATTATCAACAAAAGCAAATTGAAATATAATTTGAAGTGATTTACAACTCAAATTGAATAAACTTTGCTAATAAATCTCATGAAACAAAACATAGACAAGAAAAGAGATAAGAACTAGGATGAAAACCAACTTTATGTATCTATATTAATTTCTTTGAAACTGTTTACAATTTAGTGATTATCCCTATTAAAAATAACACACATTGACTAGCAACTATTAACTTTCATATTCAATTCTGGAATAGATTTATAGTATGCATGGACTAGCTCAAAATTCATAGAGACTCATGTAGCAAAATAAATTTGGACCCTCCTCTAGCCTTGGAAATTCACTTATAAAGTGTGAGTTGCAAAAAGCTTCATGTCTAGAGGGAAAATGACAGGTTCCCTTAAAACAAAAAGGATTACAAAAATGTCACTACCAAAAACTGCATGAGAAGAATCAAAATTGGTGGTCTATCTCTTGATAACAAAATGGTCTTGCTTTATGGTGGGGTTGATTTTATTTTGGCATTTTCCTATTTTTCCACTACACCTGATGATTGACCTTCTTCATCTTGTTGCTTGTCAAGTTGTAGGACCACTTTTTCTTCATCTCCTATTCTCGGCTCTAACACCTGAGTGTTTGCTACAAGTTTTTGATTATCTACCATGTCATCAATTTGAGTAGCTATATCAACCAACTGCATTATCTTCATAATTGTTGCTTTATCTACAAGCCCTTCCTGAGAAGCCACCTGTAATAGTTGTGTAACTGAAGAGTAATCTACCATCCACTTGTTGAAAACTATGTCATGTAGCTAATTGAAGCCCAAAATCTCACTCTCTCTCCTCAACACATATTTGCCTAACCTTTTTATTTCAACAAAATCTTCATGGAGAGAATCAAAGAATAGTTGTACCTACATTAACTCTTCAGTGGTTTTGGCAAACCAAATGTACTTTTCTTTGTGAATTACATCATTCATTTTAATACTGAGGAGCTCCTTTAATTCATTCCCCCATTCTTCATTGTCCTTAATGTGGCCTAAACCCTTTAGAACATGGGGAAAGAGGTCAAATTTTTTGCTAAGATATTTTAGAGAAACATATTTTCAATATTCTCTACAACATATCTCTTTTCTGATCAAAATTCAAAATATCACTTGCCTAATCAAAAGTTTCTCTACTTGGTCATCAATTACATCAATGATAGATAAACATAGAGCAATGATGTAATAATCTCTACTAATCCATTTATTCAAAAATTTCTTAAGGTGGCTTCATTGTTATTCAATTATTTCCACATATCCACCAACCTTGACATCTCCAAGTGAAAAAGGGGCCAATTGACTCTATTTACTAAAAACAAAATTGAGTCTCTTATTCTATCCTAACGTTGAATTCCTAACTCTACTAGTAGTTCCTAGAGTTTTGTTTTCTCTTCTTCACTTATTTCCTCTATAGTAATACCTCCTTGATGTTGAGGTGTATTAGGAATTTCAACTATGGGTCTAGTGGGTGGTGGAGGAGCTCGGGAAGAAGAAATCAAAAGTTGGCTTGATTCTTCTCCTATTTTCCTTTTGCCCCTGCTGATTTTGGAAATTTGAGATAATTTTTTCCATCTCATTTATTTTCTACCCCTCTCATCATATTCCTCAAGAACCTTTTCAAATTTAGCATTGAGTTTAAGGAACTTATTCTTATCCTTAATAGCCACTTCTACCCCAAAATCGATCATTTCTTTATTCGTTTGAGCTTCCCACTCACTATCCACTTCTAATACTTTAAGTACCATTAGGCTCCCAGTGTGTTCAACATTTGATACTTCTTGGGACCTTGACTTGTCTCTTTTTGTATGGACCACATGACCAAGGTGTTGAGCTTTCATTTTGCATGATGCTTAATGACAAGAATCCTTTTGAACTCTTCTCTTGAAAAGTTGATCTAGGATCAACTCCAAGGTTCCAGGTGATCTTGTGACCTACTGAAATCCACTCAACTAAAGATAAATGTGTATGTTCCCAAGGAGGTCTTTGTTAGTTCAAACCAATTTTAGATAAGATGTTTGGTCTAGTTGTTTTGAAAAGTAGCCACAAAATAGATATATTTTTTGGTATTTTCTTATTTTATGATGAATGCAATTTATCAATGCAACTATATGAATTTTTATTTCAACTAAGTGTTAGAAAATCAAATAAAAAAGATAGGGTAATGAGAGTTTGAAGCAAATAACTTGAAAGAAAAAATCCTAATAGACATAAACCACGCTAACAACACGTCTACAAGTTAAATCATCAAAAAGATCAGGTAGGAAACCAAGGAAATAAGGAGTAGCATTCCTTAATTCCACTCATGCAATCATCGATGGGAACTCAATAGTAGCTTAAAGATGTTTCACTTCTCATCAAATCACAAGGCCACAGAAAGTGCGCTTATGCAAGACAAGAAGTTATGCAAAAACAATAGGTGATTTCTTCTCCAACTTGGTACATCAATAAAATTCTTTAACACAAGGCAAACACTAGAACTAAAAGATCGCACAATCATAAAAACATAATAAAACCATTAGCTCCATTATTATTCATGAACATGCATTCACAAAAATAACACACTCCAACAAGAAAAACTACACTCAGAATGAGAGCACCAATAGCATTTATTATTGCATCAAAATAATGTATGGAATACATAGTACATCCATGTATTTATAAGAAATTATCTCCTTTTGTGTTAGAAGTGAGAGCTCTTAAAATGCAAACTGATGCTAAAAATTAATTAAAAAAATCTAATTATATACAAATTGACTCTCTAAATGGTGCTAAGTGGGTCTCCACCCTTGTTCATATCAATTAATGGGTGCATGAGCCTTTACATGATTTAAAACAATAAAAGAAGGAGATAAAAAGAAAGAAGTTGTAAGAGGATCTGAGAGTCTTTGGAAGTTCTAAAAATGGAAGCTCAACCTTCTCTAGGCATTCATAGGAGTTGACCTACCGTCAAAATGTATTTCCAGTGCATGGAAGGCTCTAAATTAGGAACTGACAATTAATTGTCAGTGGACCTCTATGAATAGTGCACTTGTGCACCTTGATGACAAGTTCAAAAAATGAAAAATTTTCCCCAAGTGTCAAAACTAAATTTCTAGCATCTGGGCTTTCTTCCCTTTTAACTTGGGTAACCTCTAGCAAATCTAAAGCTCCATGTTTATGCTTTACAACCTATCAGTAATTACTAACTTTTATTTGGGTTACTACAAAATCTTCAAGTTTAGTATCTAGGTCCAACAATACCTTTTTGGTCTTGAATTCTTGCCTGATATCTTCATTTGACAAAGCATCTTCAAAGGTTCCTCAAAAATGTTGGACCACAAATTGCATTGTATTGAGCTTAGTCTTCAAATCATCTTCAAAAATCTCAAGACAAGCAGTGTTGTAGTACCTTTCTTCTTTCATAATTTTCTCTTGAGTTTGATCTCTTAATCTTTGAATATCTATATGTAGGCCCTTCATGAGTTTAATACCAACAGTTATCTTCTTGATCTAATCATAAAGCTTATCAAGCTCCTCCATTGTATATACTTCTATGAGCATATGATACCTTTGACCTTTTATTGATGTCAAGGCTTGTGAGTCTTTCACCCAAGTATGTACCTCATTCATCAATCCTAAATCCTAGTTCACTATGGATACTAGCTTATCTACACTTGACTTAATATGGCATAATAGGTTCAAGTTCCCATTTATTATCTATACACCTTTCTCCTCAAGATTGTCATGCTATTGCTGACATGCTCCCAAAAATTAATCTATTTGTATAGTCCCTTTGTCTTTTCTCTCTAATATCATAGGAAGAGTAATCTTTGGATTATCCAAGTCTATCGGGCCCATAACTCCATGCAAGTAGCCTCTCAAAAGCTCATTCCATTTTCCCAGCATTAGTAACTCAGACTCATCTTGGCCCATATGTTTGAACACCTCCTTCATGCCTGTAGTGATAATTACTTTTGTGGTATTTATCGTGGGCCTTTGCAACATGATTTCCTTGAACTGGCAATCCTTTGGATTCAAGTCTTCAGTGTCACCATGCAGAGGAGGAATAGTTATTTGCACAAGCAAGTCCTAATGTGGGTTCTTCATAATGAAGGCTAGTGGTCGTGCATCACTTGTAGATAGCTCAGGCTTATTGATGGCTTTTACAAGCTCTACCATTCCCTCCTTAGTAGTTAAATCCAACTACTTCTTTTGTCAGAACATGACCTCCCTCTTTAGCCAAGTCAATGTAGTGCCCTTTGGAGACATATACTTGACTAAAGGGGGGGTTTGTACTAAAGGTCCCTTTCCCTTATCAGTCCTCTCTGGAGTCTTTTCTCATTGAGAAAGATCACCAGTTTGAGTCTCTATATTTGTGTGGGCTAAGGTCCTAGCATATGTATCATGAGGAGTTTATTGAGGCTCTTCTGGTATTTGTCCCTCCTCTGATACTTCATTGGCTTATAGTTGTTGGGGCTCTACTTCATTCATTTCTTGTTCTTCTACTTTTTTAGTGGAAGAAAGTGGTGTTCTTGAGCCTTTATCTAGGAATGATAGGTCTTGATATGGTGGTGAAGGGATGCCCAAAGGTCCTTGAGGTAGAGGCGACAATTGGTTCTAGTCCTCTCCTAATGATTAACTCGTGGGAGTATCTCTTATCTTTTCACCCATCTCAGTACCTACCAACATGAAGTCCAAATTAGAGGGGTCAAAGACATCTATTTCTTGACCCTCCATGTTCATTATCCACTGTTGGTGTTCATTCTCTAATGTAGAAACCAAAATAGGTTCTTTTGGAATAGATGGAGGCATTACAGTTGAGCTTCTTCTCCTTTCCTCTTCTATTGCCCTAGTTTCATGAGTCCTTTAACTCAAGGGAACATATTCAATCTTGTCCCTTTCTTCTTGTTCCACCTTAGCTTCAAGGATTATTTCCAAGAATTGAGGAGATAGAGTAGTTTTCTTCTTTAACTTTCTCCTCCTCATTCCTTCCACAATTGGCTTGATCCTAGCCTTTTTAGGAGTCGAGGGGGAGGCTTCTTCCTATGTACCTACTAGTGGCACCCTCTATTCTTCCTCCTACTCTTTTTCTATCTCTTGTTCTATCACTTATGGTTGCAGTGGCACTTGTGGATCTTGATAGGGCTCTTGATCTTCAGGCTCAACTTGTGGCTCTTCTTCTTGTTGATGCACTTGTGCCTAAGCCATTTGCTTCTTTCCCTTGTAGGAACTCTCTTCCTTTTTACTCCCCTATTAGCTTCAAAATACTCAACCTCCTGCTCATGTTGATGCATGGTTTCTCACCTCACTAGGGATTGAGGTAAGAAGGTTGGTATTGTAATTTACCCTTAATAGGTCATGTTGTGGAATGAAGAGGAATAGCTTGAGGAACATGATCAATTTTGAAAGGTTTCTTGATCCATTCCTTCATTAATTAGACCATATGATAGGCTCTGCTATTAATATTTGCATTCTCATCCCTTCCAATCTCTGCATTCATTATAGGCTTGTCATAAATTTTTTCCCTATTATATAGTGGATCCAAGACATCTTTTGTATCTTTCTCGATAGTCTTTAGCGAAATCTTGACCTTAAGAACTTTCTCTACTAGATATAGAGTCATCCTACAATAATCCCTAATTCAGATATCATAGTCATCTAGTGCATTCATCCAGTGATCTTCTAATGCATCTTCATTTATAAACTGCTTCCCTACTAGATATTTCACCATCCCTATATTGTCAAAGTAAGTGTGAGGAGAATTGTACTCTTCTAAGGGATACTGATCCCATTTCTAAATCAAAAGTCATTATATCCTACTTTTATTTGACCTCAAAAGCAACAATCGTGATTTGTCATACCCATGTCTTTTTGTGTTGTTTTCTCACTCTATCAGATGCGACATGAGTTGTTGGGCAATCTCTACCAAAATGAGCCTATCTGATGGATATCTCAAGAGCTTCTTTGGGTTCTCAAATGTACGAGCTACCCTTAGGTAGGTAAATATTTTGAATTGGATGTAGTACACATCGATCTCTATGATCTCGGCCATTGCTTCTATTGACATCCTTTTAGCATAATCACCTTCTATGAATCAGATGATTGCAAATATGAAACTTTCATTCACCACCCAGTATTTTATTCTTTGCTCAAAGAGTTTCTTCTTTACTAGTTGAGGGTACACCACATGGGGCCAAACATTAACATCTTCTATGCTTCTCTTCTTGTAAATTCTTAGGGAGTTTTCCATTCTAGCTACCAGTAAGTACACCAAATATGATGTCATGTAGAATTTAGGGTTGGCCTTGAAAGCTACCAACTACTCATCTAGGTTTTCACTAAAAATTGTGGCCCAGTCAATAGGTTTTTTTTTTTCATCCTGATGGTTTCTAGGAAATGGACCATCCAAGTTTGAAGGTGCCCCGCTACTGATACTCCCATGACCCTTCTCAAAAGCACAATGGTGTATGCAATGTCATCCTTCATATATCCCATGCCATGTATACTTTGTCAACTTTGCGGCCCACTGGTGTTCTATCAATCAAGAAAGATGATTGGATTATCTCTATAGCTTCTTTCTCATTTTCCTTGTACCATCTCTCAGCTCCTTCATAAGAAAATTGCAAATATTGATTGACTCTGGGAAGGTGGAACACCTTCTTGATATATTGAGTTGGAGGCCTATCTCCCCTATGACACTCTTAACAACCTTCTCTTATGTTACGTAGTTCTCCTTAAGAACCATTATCAATTCCAAAGATCGCATGGATGTGGGATGTGATGCAGTGTTTACAAGACCTTATCTAATCATAGCTAACACCATTGTGGATCGTTCTTTCAGCTTGTTACAAATGGTGAGGAATGCATTCTAGTTTATATGTCTTGAGTTTTGTATCTCTGATCTCAACATGTCCATCTCGAAAATGGGATTTTCTTAGTGCACCTTGGTATTTAAAAATAATAGATTTGGGAGCTATCTTTTTTGTCATTGAGGATAATAATTAAACTATTTTATCTACATAAGAGAGGAGACATTATTCTAGGAAGCTACACTCAAACCATAATAGATCAAAACCTAGCACAAATCCACCCAAATAGTCAGACACTAGTGTATTCCTCCCAAAAGCCTTGTTATGTAGCTAAGTAGACCTAGTGCACCCTTACAAGTGTACTAGGTGCACTAAATGGTCCCTAATTGACCATTTGTGTATAGTTGTGCACCTACGCACGTAACCTTGGTAAGGTGCACACATGCATGGTGCAAGTGCATGTGGGGTAATTTGGCTAAGTCTGTTAATGTATTTTTTTAGCACAAGGGTGCGCACCTGTGCAACTTGATGGGGTGCACATGTGTGCACCCTTAGTATGCTCTTAAGTGTTTTGAAAGAAAAAGGTGTGCACATGCATACCTTAAGGAGGTGCACATGTGTGCATCTTTTGACTTAGGGTGCATTAGTTTTAGAAAGGAGCACATTTACACACATGTGCACCTTAAAGAGGTGTACCTTTTTTCTTTTAGGTTTTAGTTAGGTTTTGTGTTTTAGGGGTGAAAAATGGTTCACACATGTGTACATTGAAGAGGTGTACCTTTTGTCTTTCAGTTTTTAGTTTGATTTTGTGTTTTAGGGGTGAAGATGTACACCTTCTTGTGTTTTGTTGACCTTGGGTTTGTGTGATTGTAGGTAGCATGCCTAGAGGTGTGAGGGTGTGGAAGTCAAGTGACCGTAGAGAAGAATGAAATTTATGGAGGGGTTTCAAGGTTTATATAGACCCTAAGCCCCAAGTGCACACCTCTATAGGTGTGCACATGTACAAGTGTGCATGTGCACATCTCTAGAGGGAGATGAGTGTGCACTTGTGCATTGATCGCACCTATGCATCTCTATAAGGTGTGCATGTGTGCTAGTACACTAGTGCAAATTTTTACACTAAAAATAATAAAAGATGCATTTTTCCTCTAGTTCTTAGACTCTGGATATTCCCAATCAAAGACTGAGGTTTGACCTGGACTCCTGTCTCTGAGGTTTGACCTAGACTCCTCAAGGAGTCCAAAAATAACTTAGGCCTTGGACTAAGGGTTTGGGAGACAAAAAATTTACTAGTGGCTCCTAATTTCTAGGAGAAATGGGGCATGCATTGTGAGACCATAACAAATAGCCCCAAAAAAAGGGGAAGAAATGACAGGCATTTCCTTATCAATAAGCATTCTTTTGACATGTGTCAAATGACTATGAACACTTCAAGTCTCTTTCAAGTTCCTCAATAGTCAAAACCTTAGAATCTTGAATCTTCATGCTCATAATCTGCGTATAATGTGTTCATTTCCTTTGACATTTCAAATTGTTTTCTATCCTAAACTTCTAGAAACTCAGAGACAATCTTTCACTCTACTAGTCCGTTTATTAGGAATCCTCTTAAAAAATGATGACAGAATTCATTCTGAGGGCTCTTAAGAGGTTATCAATTTTGCATTTCAAGTCCTTAGTACTCTCTTTTTTATTCTACTTCATGGAGCTCACTTATTTCCATTTAATTATTCCATGAAGCAATTTGTATAGATAAAGGATAGCCGTTTTGGAGTGCATATCCCTAATGTTTGATTACCTTTTTGGATCCTTTGGAATCTTTCTTAACACTATCCTTTATTCCTTTTTCTTTTGTACCTCAACCATGATTAGACTATGTGGCTAATGCATTGGTGTCATTTTTGTGATTCTTTCTTTAGTTTGATAACCTCATGTACCTCTTTTATGAACCTTTTGAAATTCTCATGCCAAATAGTGGCCTTAGTAGTTTCTTGAAAATACCTTTTGTTGGAACCGACAAGTTTGAACTATCTATTGCTACTATCAACCTCAATGTGAAAACACTAAGATAGTCAATCTTCAAATTTCAAAAGTTTTGAGTACTATTGATCTGTAATTTTGATTTCAAGAGTAAAAGTCCTTTACAACTGCAAGTAACATTCATTCCTTAGTTGGTACAAGAAACAAAATCATCTAAATGCTTTGACAAGGAAATACCTCTTCACAAAAGTCAAAACTAAAAAGTGGTCTATGAAATGCATCAAGAAAGAGTCTTGATTGCATCTAACCCCTGGACTAACAAGAAAAGATAGACATAACTTCTAAAACAAAACCACAACTAAAAGCAAGAATACAACCAAAAGTAAATAGAAAATTGAAAGCAAGCATACAACCAAAAGTAAACACACATTTAGAAAGTAAATGTAATATCCTCCCCTGATTTGAACTTTGACTTGTAGAAATTTAACTTAAGGAATATTGTCAAACACTTTGTATGCAAACTCATAAAGCTGATTTCCTCAATAAATTGCTTTCCAATGAGTAGATTTACGAACAACTATGAAGTGACATTAAAATGCATAATACACATCATAACATTTTCACAAACACTTGGAACACATTCAACAGTATATGAAAAATCTGGAAACTCTTTCAATCTGCTGATAAAGGGTGATTTTTAAATGTAGATGTGCACTTACAGCTGCCTTAAAGGCTGCAACAACTATTCAGACTTGTATTCAACAATTATTATGCAAAGTATTAAAATTTGACAGAAGAAACCTAGAATTAGTTGCCATAGTATTTTGCAGATGTAGTTGGCAGCGTTCCAAACTTCTAATCAGCCGAAAAAACAAGTAAAATTGATACCAACATTGTTCATGTCGTACTGTAGCAAAATACTATTCATGCCGACTGTAGCAAAATATTGTTCATGCGGCACTATAGCAATAACTAACTTCAGATCTGCATCTCCAACCCTTGTAAATTTCTTTATGCGAACGCCCCAAATGAAACCCAGTGTGTTTCCTGAAGTGAAAACACCCTTGATCCTCCTGACTGTGTCTTCCAACAGTGAAGAGAATGCTAGCAAAGAGGGATTCCGTCCTCCAAGCCCGATAATCAGATATCCAGCAACATAACATTAATCTTCATCCAAGCATACAAAAAAAAAGCTCTTCCATTTCTTTTATAGTGTTCTCACAAGAGCTCAATCCTTCGTTAACTCAATGTGGGATAAAACATAACTCCCTTTATGTACCTTATGTCTCCAATGTGTTATAAAAATAAAGGGAACTCTTTTAATTTAAATATTTCCCACAAACTATAGTCTATGCATTAATAAAGTTAAATATTTAAATTTAACTTTATAAAATGACTTTATCAATGCATAACAAATCTTATCAATGATAAATAAGTTTTCCTGTCGATTTTAAACAATTACCATCGACATACCACTGTGACTGAATGTCCGGCCATGTCCAAGATGACTTACTATAAATAGTAAGTATGCCCAAAGTTGCCCCAGAACCCCTCAGAAAGACCTGCAACTGAAACTGTCTAGGCCAAATGGCCTCTAAGCCCCTTTAATGTCCTAGTTAGCCTACGAGACTGTGGGGAAATAGGCTAACGACAACATCATGCTATGAATGCTAGAAAGGGGACATTACAGTAAACACACTTGCAGAAAGATTTTTTTTGTTTTTTATTTATTATTATTATTTTTTTAAAAAGTTTTTTTCTTGGCCTAAGTAATGATTGAGGAACTGGCCATTGATGAGGAAAAATGGCATCCCAAACCAAGTAACAATATGCTCTTCGAAGAAATCAGTAACTACTATAGCAGTGTAGTTTTGAAAGTTTTAGCTTTCATCTGACATGTGTAGTAATCAGTAGCTATAAGAACAAACATTTGTTTTGAAAGTTTTAGCTTCCGTCTGACATGTGTAGTAATTAGTAGCTATAAGAATAAATCCTAGCCTCCACTTTGCAAAAGGGTGTACCTCAAACACTAGTTATAGTGACATAGTTGGATGTCTCCCTTTGTTAGCACCGGTTCGACAAGTGTGGCAAGAGCATACTTGTTCAAATGTATCCTTGAAGATTGTAGGCCAAAAATAGCTTGATCTCAAAATCATCTGTGTCATAGCCTCTACTGATCCATGTCCCATGCCATACTTATCATGAAACTGTTCCAAAACCTCTTTTACTTCCTCACATCCCAAACAATTTAGATAAATTCCCTCACATTTTCTTTTATAAAGTTTCCTATCTTGCAACGTATAGGATTCACATTTCATCTTGATTCCTCTACACTAGGAACAAAAGATAGCAAAGAATATCCTGATACCAAACATTAGTGATTATTCCTTGATCAATATCTAGTTGAGACACCATGATCTTTTATTGACTTTTTGCATTGATTTCATCATCAACTCTGAGTTTATTATCATTTATGGTGTCATTATCAACTATCATCTTGGTCAACCTTTGTCCTCTCACCAACTTCATTGATGGAATCTCCAAATTGAACTCTTGCAATATAGCCATCCATTTTCCTTATCTTTCACCTAATTCATTTTGCATTAGCAATGATTTAACCACAAGATCCATCACAATTGCATATACCTTTCTCCTTAGTATATAATGGCAAAATTTATTGACCATCTTTATCAAAGTGAAAGACTATTTGTCAAGATTGGAATAGTTCAACTTAGTGTGTTTTGTGGACAACTTATGAATGTGATGGGCCTCTCATCTTCTTTTTCTTTCTTCCAAGTAAAAATCCAAGCACAAGAATGTTCTGAAGAAAAGGACTAAATTTTGATGGCATCTCATAATCTGGACTTACCAATATAGAGCCGTAGAGATAGCTACTTTGATATCCTTAAGCAATTTCTTAATTTCTAGGACCCATTCAATTTTTACTTCCTTTTTGACCAAGTCATTAAGGGGGTGTACTATCTCAGAAAACCCACTAATGAACTTATGCACAAAATTAATCTTCCTAAAGAAAGACTTTTTGCAGCTAGGTGGAGGTGATAACTTTAGAATGGCTTCAATTCTCTTGAGATCAATGGATATTCCTACTTCAAAAATAATGTAACCTAAAAGCTTTCCTTTTGTAACCCCAAATGAACACTTCTTAGGATTAAGTAATATGTCATACCTTCAACATCTATTGAATACCTATCTTAAGTCAACAAAATGAGTTCTTCGATCCTTTGAAAAGATAGTTAAGTCATCCATGTAGATAACTATACATTTGTTTATTAGCCCCTTGAATGTTTCATCCATCACTCATTGGAATGTAGCCCCTGTGTTGATGAATCCAAAAGGCATTCTTCTATATGCAAAAGGTTCCCCTTTTTGTTGTGAAAGTAGTCTTCAACCTATCTTCTTCATCTACCATCACCTCATTGTATCTTGAATATCTATCTAGAAAAGACATCATTTTGTATCCATTCACAATTTGTAGTACTTCATCAAGTGAGGGAAAAGGATAATTATCTTTTTGAGACACTTGGTTTAAGTTATGAAAGTCCACACAAATGGGAATTTCTCTTCTCTTTTTTCTTACTAGAACCAAGTTAATAACCCATGTAGAATGTTAGATTGGAAAGATAATTTTAGCATCAAGAAATTTTTGGACGTCCTTCATTATCAATAGTCCAATAATGGGATTGACCAGTCTCTGCCTTTGACAAAAAGGCTTGGCATCTGGTTTCAATAGAATGGCATGCATGATGATTTCCAGGTCATATGTCTTGAGTTCTTCATAACTCCAAGCGATGACATTTCTATTCTATAAGCAATTCAAGCATATTTTCTCATTTTTTAGGGTTACATGTGTTTCCAATTCTTACCATCTTAGGATCTTCCTCCATACCTAGATTAGATGAATCACATTCTTCAATTCCCTTTTCTTTGACAATTATTTTGTTACGTGTTGATTCATCTCGATCAAAGATGCATTCCAACTCAACCATCCCTTTAGGAATAGTGTTGTTTTTCAAATTAATAATCCCATCCTCATCTTCAAGTTCATCATCATCAGGTTTATCATTGGGACTCTCATCAATCTCTTGTCCTTTGAAAAGACCATTGCACATAATGAATTCAAGAATATGTTGGTCATCTTGGAAGACTTGGAAGTTAGTAATGTTGTCCAGATTGGATGGGGTGACAACTAATTCAACTAAAAACCTCATTAGTTTTGTTCTTTCAATGGGTTACAATGCTCTTTTTTGGTGCCCAAATTGATGGAGTCAATTTCCTATGGAATTGTGATCCAATTCTGAGAATTCCTACTAGCAATTTGCCAATTAATTGGTCCCACCCAAAAAGGCTATGAACCTCTACAATTTTGACTCTACAAAACTAAGGTGCTAGGCCTATAACTCAAACCCTTGAGGCTTTGAGAAAATAACTTATGGGATCACAGGTGTTGACAAAAGATAAATGAAGGGGTAAAAGTAAATAAATTTTTTGTAAGTGTATATGAATGTATGTATAGGATTCATCTATCTATGTTGCTTGGATGTATTTCCTTTCTGCAATCAACAGGAAGACTTAATTAAATGCATTAGGCCAGTGCCTTAACCGATGGATTCCTTATCAAATTTCTATCAATCTTTCATAATGTTTATGTAACTTTTAGAGACAAAGCAATAAATCCCTTTAATAAAGTATGAATTACTTGAAATGCCTAGGAACACTTCAATATCTATTCTTATTTATTTTAACTCTCCTCAAGAGGCCAACAAGACAATAATGTAGATTAGTCAATCAACACAACACTATTGTTCTTCAATAACTGAAATTCCTTACTACATCCATTCAATTGGACTATCAATTAAAGTAAACTTAAAAAATTTAATCAAAAGAAATAAAATGAAAGAGACAGAATTGATATCACCAAAATATTAATAGAAAACATAAGCCTTTGTATTAAATTTGATATGCTTCACTACAGTTTTACATATGTTGCTAGTGCATATAGTTGACAAAATCTAGAGTGAACAAAAAGAATCGATACCTCCGATATATTATGTATGATATTTTATAATGTTATGATATTCTATTCTAAATCTAGACCTTATAATTATATGCATTAGATTGGTTACATAGTGAAAGGGCATGTCCCTTTGTTTACAAAATTTACAACTAACTTACATATTAACAATAAACTGAATGCACTTTAAACAAGATTATGGAACAAAGGCTTATTTTGTTGATTATGATGATAATGATTCAATAAAATCATTGCACTACTTGATGTACTCTTCATACTTGTCATCTTCTGCCAGGTTTTCAATGTTGATTACTTCTTGAGCCTTGACCTCAATTTTGAACGTGTTTAATCTACATGTCAGTCTTCATCATCTCCAAGTCATCATTTCATGTGGTTTTTAGGGATTCTCTCTGCATCATGTGATACATATCCATCCCTCTTGATCTGTGATATCACCACTTTCTTAATGTTAGGATGTAACTCCATGCTAGATTATCAATTCCTCCATCAACCTGAATGAAAACTTGAACTCTTGTGAGTACACACAATGATCTTTGGTTAGCTTTTTAGCATGTTTTATGTCTTCATTCTCCACGAGGGAATCCTTTTCCTTAACCAATTTATTATATACTTAATTATGTCTCAAGGTTAAACACTTATAAACATTGTAAATATCTCATACTTGTCCTAACTTGATAAGAAATTTCTTAATATGATTTATGATTAAAGTACTGGAAACCTCTCTTCTAATTATTGAAACATCTTTCAATTTGGCATTCTTTTCTTGCAATTTCTTCAATTCAATCTTTAGGGCATCTTCAGATGACTGTATCATTGGTTGCACTTGAGGCTAACCTATCTTCAACACATTTTCATACAAGGCTTTCCAATTATTCCTTTCAAAAGTCACTTGTTTCACACTTACCTAATTGAATAATGTAAGATCCACTTGCATACCAACAACTTTGTTGGGGTCTGTCACTCCTACCTTCAATGTCATCAAATGACCAAATGTCTGATCAACATCAATGATTTGTAGCCTTTTATATAGGGGATGTAATGCCCATAGCAACATTGACTTCTCATCTTCCACAAATTGTTAACCAATTATAACATTATTGACTCCCTGCACATTCAATTTCATGTCTTTTTTACTAGATTTGGTTAGACCATCAAAGATGTATGATGCACTCAAATCCCAACTAGGTAGAACCATCACTCTTACTTCATTTAATAGTTGTCTTCCTCTTATTGGAGTCATATGCTCAACTTTCCTCTTGATATCTTCTTTTAGATTTGACATTAGTTCTTGCTCATTCTCAGGAGAGATATTTTAGATGCATTGTCTTAAAAATTTGTCTCTATGCTTATACAAAATAGTCATGAACTCTTTTGATTTTATAAATGCATCATCATTTATAAATTTATTTGACTAAAGAAGTTTTTCATCCTTCTCAACATTTATCCTTTCAAGGATTTGCACATCATGCTCCAAGGGCTGAAGTAATGTTCTCTCTACAATTCTTGAAATTGAAGCAGGAGAATCTAAAATTCTCTGAATGTATTTTTTGAATTTCTATTTAGCCTTTTGTCTTTATTCCTCCATTTCCCTCTCTTGTTCCTCAATTTTCTATTGTTCTTCTCCCCATTATAAATTCTTAAGACTTTCCTCATACTCATTTTCATGGTGAATGTAATCACCCAATCTTTGTGACTTCCTATATGCATGAATATATCCTTCTGAATCATAATGACTCCAAGAATCTATGGTATACATGTGATATGCATTCTACATTTTTTTCTCCTATTTTATCACATGATTTAATTACACAAATAGTAAGATCTCCAAAAGATAAAGTTGCGGGAAGGAAAAAAAAAAAATTGTTTTCCTCCAAAATGTTGTTTGTTGGATTTTGGCATTTGTCTTACAGTCTCTAAATAAGCAATTTTATTAGGCATCGATACTTGTAACATGTATGGCTTTCCTTCAAATCCAAATATTCTAATAAAGGTGAAATAATCATAAGTATACTAGTCTCCCAAATTGTGTTTTATCTTCTCTATTAGCCCATTGTCTTTAGGTCTTAAAAATATTTTAATATCAAGGCTAATTGAAAGAAATGACTAGTATCCAAACAAAGTGATCCTCAAATATAAGGTAACAAGATGCACTGAACTATAATCCCATGTAGATGTCCACATTTGTACTAGCTTTATTTCCCTATTTAACTTTCTCAAATTTAATTTCAAACTCTCACCCCACAACCCTCTCATTTATCGAAAATATAAAACCATATGCATAAGCAATGAACAATGTTTGAAAGTAGGGTATTGAACTTTATCAAAATTAACAAAAGTTGTGTCAATATTGTCAACAACATACTCTGCATAATCATAGGGCCTGGGCTCCAACATTTGAACATCTGATGCTAACACCATGGGACCAATCTCCATTAAATTAGGTGCTTCCATCCTACCTACTTGCCCACATGATTGATATATCATGTCTAAGTATGTTTTGAACAATTTGATATTGAATGGAGGTCCATTTGCTGCTGTTAAAAGCTTATTTTCAATTTTGTGTAACATTTATTTCCATTGCATATATGACACATCTGATCTTTCATATTCATTCTTCAATTTTGTGAAAGACAATTTCTTCATTAGACCATCAGTGGGTCTAAAAGCTTCATTTAGGGATTCACTAGATATTTTCATGTAACTTTTCCCCATCTTTTTTATACATGCATCTATCTTCAGCATTATATTTTTCCATAATAACTTTGAGTAGCTCCACATTAAAAAACACATTTGTCACTATCAATTTCTCCAAATTCATCTCCCAAGGATGACATATAGGTGCTTTATGATTTCTTCTCACATAATAATATAGAAAGAACTCATAACCCCTACTCTTAGTCCATACATCTCCCACCTCAATGTATTTGTCTTCAACTTTATCGAAAAAAGAAAATTTATCGGTCATGCCCTTCTTAACCTTCTCTATTTTTCTCTTTTGAGTAGAAGCAAAGCTCTCTCCATGACAAAAACTGAATACAAATGGCAATTTCACAATCTTTTTTCTCATAATTCGTGAACATAAGCTTGCAATTATTATCTTTTTATTACAAAATAGACTGCATTCATGCATTTACTTTCTATACGAATTGAAACATAAAGTTATTTTTTATCATTGGAGCAAATGAATTGGTTGTCAAAAGTCATTTCGTGCACTCATTTTTGTGCCTGATAAAACATATTCAAACATTTGATCACTATAGCCTTTAGTAGTATGAATATATGAGCTTCTTGATCACTATAATCAAATCTCTCTAATAGAGAACTACTTTCAACTATTTGCCTATCGCTATAGAAATAATGATAACACCATCACTCATCACTATACTACAAACCCTTCAACTGCAATCTCTAATATACTATATCACTATTAGAAATAGTGATATTGAATCTCCATCTTTGATTGTGGCATGAAATGTTGCTATAACACATAGTGATACCTCATAGCTCATCGATGATCATTGTATCTCCATTGCACAAAATATGATCAATAATTGCTTTTAAACTTTGTTGTCATAGTTTACAATGATGCCCACTCAATAATACAACCACTCATTACTATATCCTACAATAGTCACCAAGCCTTATCACTCATCACCAAAGCCATTTTATAATACTTCGATCAACAATGATTACTATAAAACATAACAATGACCTTCCTTTATCGCTAATCACTATATCTAAAACTTTTCTTTCTCAATTAGCCATAATCGTCATATGTCATAGCAATAACTTCCATCTCATCACTGATCACCATGACCACTTCTTGCTGCCTTGATTAGTGATAATTGCTAAAAGCTTCAATGATCACCAAGTTTCATCGTTGATTGTCATATCAGTTTTGTGTTCTCACCACTTAGTAATAAGCTATGAACGATGTATCATACATCAATATATAAAGACTCATCACTTATCAATGTACAAAAATTATATCTCCTTAGCTCACCAATAAGGTGCATCATTATTAAAGTATGGCAATAATTAAGCTCTATCACTTATCATTTTTTCTCCTTTTTTACTAAAGCTTGTGGAAATTATCACCAATCAAGGCAACAAGAAGTGGTCATGGTGATCAATGATAAGATAGAAATTATCACTATGACATATGGTGATTATCACTAATAAAAAAAGTAAGGTTTTAGATATAGTAATTAGCGATAAAGGGAAGTAATTGTTATACTTTATAGTGATCATTGATGATCCAAGTATTGTAAAATAGCTTTGGTGATGAGTGATAAGGCTTGGTGATCATTGTAGAATACACTGATGAGTGGTTATATTATTCTGCAAGTTGTGATGATAAAGTTTGAAAGTGATCATTGATCACATTTTGTGCAATGGAGATACAACAATTAGCGATGAGTTGTGGGATATCACTATGTGTAATAGCAATATTTCATGCCACAATCAAAGACAAAAATTTAATATCTTTATACCTAATAGTGATATAGTATATCATAGATTACGGTTGAAGAGTTGCAGTATAGCGATGAGCAATAGTGTTATTGTTATTTATATAATGATAAGTAAAGAGTTGAAAGTAGTTCGCTATTGGAGAGATTTGGTTATAGCAGTCAAGAATCTCATATATTCATCTTACTAAAGGCTATAGTGATCAAATATTTGAATATGTTTTATTAGGTGCAGAAATGAGTGCACGAAATGACTTCTAATAGCCAATTCATTTGCTTCAATGATAAAAAATAGCTTTATATTTTGATTTCTGTGGAAAGTAAATGCACAGATGTAGCCTATTTTGTAATAAAAAGACAACCATTGCAGGTTTATATTGACAAATCCTGAGAAGAAAGATTGTGAAATTGTCATTTGTATAAAGTCTATACAGAGGATTGTACCAGGAGAAAGCTTAAAAAGTTGTCATGGAGAGCTCTAGTTCTACTCAGAAGAGAAAAATAGAGAAGGTTAAGAAGGGTAAAGCCAATGAAAAGAAGAAAGTAGATGATGAGGTGCCACAATAGAAATTGAATAAAGATCTCATTGAGCAAATGTAGTTTGCAGGTCCTACATCAAGGAGAAGTAAATTTGCTTCTATAGTTAAGGTTGAAGACAAATATAATGAGGTCAGAGATGTATGAACTTGGACTAGGGGTTATGATCTCTTTTTATATCATTATGTGAGAAGATTCATAAGGTTCCTATATGTCATCTTTGGGAGATAAAATTGTGAAAATTCATAGTAACCAGTGTATTTTTTAATGTGGACCTACTCAAAGTCATTATGGAAAAATATAACACTAAAAATAGATGCATATATGACAAGGATGGGAAAAAGTTCATGGAAATATCTATAAAAATCTCCAAATGAAGCTTTTAGACTAACTAGTAGCCTAATGAAGAAGTTCTCTTTCACAAAATTGAAGAATGAATATGAAAAATCAAATGTGTTGTATATGAAATGGAAATAAATTTTACACAAAATTAAAAATGAGCCTTTAATAGTAGCAAATGGACCTCCATTCAATATAAAAATTTTCAAGACATACTTAGACATGACATATTAATCATGTGGGCAAGTAAGAGGGATGAAAGCATATGATTTAATGGAGATTAGTTTCATGGTGTTAGCATCAGATGTTCAAACGATGGAGCCTAGGTCCTATGATTACGCAAAGTATGTTGTTGAAAATATTCACACTACTTTTGTTAATTTTGATTAAGTTGAAAACCCTACTTTCAAGAATTATTCATTGCTTATGCATATGGTTTTATATTTTGGATAAATGAGAGGGTTGTGGGGTGAGGGCTTGAAATTAAATTTGAGAGTAAAATCGAGAAATGAAGCCAGTACAAATCTGGACATCTGTATGGGATTATAAATTCAATGCTTTTTGTTACCTTACATTTGAGGATCACTTTGTTCAACCTTTGTATACTCTGTTTGGACACCAATCTTTTCCTTTAATTGGTCTTATTATTAAAAGATTTTTAAGACCTGAAGACAATGGCCTGGGAGAGAAGATAAACCACAATTGGGGAGACTAGTATGCTTATGATTATTTCACCTTTATTAAAGTATTTGGATTTGAAGGAAGGTCATGTAGGTTGCTAGCATCGATGCCTAATAGAATTGCTTATTTAGATATTGTTAGACAAATGTTAGAATCCAGCAAAAAAATATTTTGGAGGAAAATAAACAAAGCAATCTTTGCATCCTACAATTTTATGTTTTTGATATTTTACTACTTGTGCAACTAAATCATATGAAAAGATAGGAGAAAAAATTTAGAATGAATATTACATGTATACCATGGATTCTCAAAGTCGTCATGATTTAGAAGGATATATTCATGCATGTAGGAAGTCATAAATATTGGGTGATTACATTCACCATGTAAATGAGTATGAGGAAACTTTTAAGAACTTAGAATAGGGAGAAGTGAAATGAAAAATTAAGAAACAAGAGAGGGAAATGGAGGAACAAAGACAAAAGGCTAAAGTGATTCAAAAAAGACATTCAGAGAATTCTAGATTCCCCTACTTCAGTTTCAAGAATTGTAGAGAGGCCACTACTTTAGCCTTTGAAGCATGATGTGCAAATCCTTGAAAGGGTAAGTAATGAGAAGGATTAAAGACTTCTTCAATCAAGTAAAATTATAAATGATGATGTCTTCATCAAATCAAAAGGAGTTTGTGGTTGTCTTGTATAAGCACAGAGGAAAACTATTAAGACAAAGCATCCAAAATATCTCCCCTGAGAATGACCAAGAACTGATGTCAAATCTAAAAGAGGATATCGAGAGGAAAGTTGAGCATATGACTCTAGCAAGAGGGATGCAACTATTAAATGAAGTAGGAGTGATGGTTCTTCCTGGTTGGGATTTGAGTGCATCAACATCTTTGATAGTCTAATCAAATCTAGTAAGCAAGACATGAAATTAGATGTGCAAAGAGTCAAGGATGTTATAATTGGTTCAAGATTTGTGGAAGATGAGAAGTTAATGTTGTTATGGGCATTACATCTCCCACATAAAGGCCATAAATCATTGATGTTGACCATGCATTTGATCATTTGATGGCATTGAAGGTAGGAGTGACAGACCCCAACAAAGTTGCAGGTATGTGAGTTGATCTTGCATTGTTCAATTAGGTAAGTGTGAAACAAGTGACTTTTGAAAGGGATAATTGGAAAGCCTTGTATGAAAATACGTTAAAGAATGGTCAGCATCAAGATGCCCTAAATATTGAATTAAAGACATTGCAAGTAGAGAATACCAAATTGAAAGATGTTTCAATAATCAAAAGAGAGGTTTTTAGTACATTAATCATAAATTATTTCAAGAAATTGCTTGTCAAGTTAGGTCAAATATGGAATATTTACAATGTTTATAAGCCTTTAGCCCTTAGACATAATGAAGTATATAAAAAATTGGATAAGAAAAATTTTCTCAAGGAGGATGAAGACATAAAAGAGGCAGAAAAGCTAATCAAAGATCATGTTGTGTACTCACAAGAGTTCAAGGTTCCATTCAGGTTGATGGAGGTATTGGTAACAAAGAATGGAATTACATCTTGGCATAAAGAAAATGGTGATATCATTGATATGTGATATCACGTAATGTAGAGAGAAGCCCTAGAAGTCGCAAAAAATGATGACTTGGAGATGATGAAGGTTAGCATGTAGATCAAACACATGTTCAAAATTGAGGTCAAGGCTTGGGAAGTAATCAGCGATGCAAATCTGGTAGGCTATGACAAGTATGCAAAGCACATCAAGCAGTGCAACAAATTCATTGGATCATCATTATCAAAATTGGCAACATAAGTCCTTGTTCCATAATCTTGTTTAAAGTGCACTTAGTTTATTTTTAATATGTCAATTAGTTATAACTTTTGTAAACAAAGGGACATGTCTTTCACTATGTAACCAATCTTATGCCTATAATTATAAGTGTCAGATTTAGAATATAATATCATAACATTATAGAATATCATACATAAAATATTAGAGAAGTCAATTATTTTTATTCACTTTGAATTTTGTCAACTATATGTACCAGTAACATATGTAAAACTGTGGTGAAACATTTTGGATTTAATATAAAGGTTTACGTGCTCAATTGATCTTTTGGTGATATCAATTATGTCTTTCATTTTGTTTCCTCTGATCAAATTTTCAAAGTTTTCTTTAATTAATGGTCCAACTGAATGTATGTAGTAAGGAATTTCAGTATTTTAAAAATAATAGTGTTGTGTTGATTGATTAATCTACATTATTGTCTTGTTGGCCTCTTGATATTGAGCAATAAGATCATATATTGAAGTGTTCCTAGGTATTTCAAGCAATTCATACTTCATTAAAGTGATATCAATTTTTCTTAAACAGATTTATTGCTTTGTCTTTGAGGGTTAAATAAACATTAGGAAGGACTAGTAGAAATTTGATAAAGAATTCATCGATTAAGGCATTGGTTCAATGCATCTAGTTGAGTTTTCATGATTATTACAAAAAGAATACAGATCTAAGTGATGAAGATCCCTGATCATTGCACATCATATACATTTGTATACAAAATTACAAACTTTTACCAACTACTTAATCTTTTATCAACACATATGATCCCACAAGTTATCTGCTCAAAGCCTCAGTCCTATAGAGCTAGAATTGCATAGTTTTGCATCTTATTTAGGTGGGACCTATAAATTGGAAAATTGCTAGTAGGAGTTTCCCAAACTAGATCATCATTCCATAGGAAACCTAGTCCATCAATTTCGACACCAACACACTTTCTCAAATAGCTAGAGCATTGGATACCATGTTCTTCTTCCTTGGGATGGACCTTATATTGAGGGCTTCAAAATCCTCCATCAAGTCCCATACTCTTTTCTGGTATGCAAGTAATTTTTTTTCATTGCAAGAGTAAATTTATTTCACTTGCCTAATCACTAACTAAGAGTCTCCTTCAATTTTGAGAGCTTTGATATCTTTCTCTAAGAAAGAGAAGTCCGCAAATCAAGGCTTCATATTCTACACCGGTTCCTAATTTGAATTTAGAGCCATCAAACCTAAGTGTGCAGATTGGTTGTTCTTTGGGCTTTTTGGACTTATTCTTATTTGTTTGAAGATTTTCTTTTGCTTACACTTTAAAGGACTGTTTCTTTGGGATCCATTGTAATATTTTATGTGGTGGAATTGGTGATTTGCCATTGTTTATCCTCAATATTAAGGTTGTCCTTTTCTCTTGTCGATCTTGAATAGCCCTAATCAATTATATAATTTTATCAAATTTAGGATTAGGATGAACAACTATCGAGGTCCAACCTTGACCCTTAATAAAACATCTCCATCTGAGAAGTATCACTATATGACACATTAAGATCTTCGTTTTCCTTCTCAACATTGTTCACAACCTTAGAACTTGAATTTTCTAAGGGTACTTTATTTGGAATTTGGTCTCCTTTTATTTTTATTATTTTAGTCAATACCTAAGCAACTACTTCTTGTCAATGTGAACATTCAAACTCTAAATAACTAACTTTGTGCAATCTGCAAAATCTTGGAAGGGTCAAAACATTTGGGTCTGCTTCTTCACCTAAGCATTTTAACTTTTCCATCATGTTGTTTATGAACTGTGTCACACTATCTTCTTTTGGATTGGGATCATGGATCTTCCACTCTAATTATCTGATGTTTTGGCTAAAATTGTGTCAAACACCATCACTTTGTAAGAGCCTACTGATTATAGAAATGCTACCTCATTTGGTCCATTGTATTATGTGATCATCATCATCAATTTTGGCTCAATGTCTATCTTGATCTGATTATTCAACCCTTTCCAAGGTAATCATAGTTGGGTAAAATCAATCGAGAACCATCCTCTTAAGCATTTTGTCCACTCTCTACTTAGCAATAGTCCATATGTCTTAGGAATTTCAACCACATGTATGTCTATGATATCTTGAATTTGGGGGTCAACCATTAATTGTATCTGAACATCTTTCAACACCCCAATAACTTTTACTTATATTTTATCTAGTTGTATCACTATTTGATTAGAGGGCTACGAAGTGACTCCTAACCTTTGTGCTATCAAAAGTGGCATGACATTACAAGAAGCTTCTGAATCAATTAGACAATTGTGAAAATTCTTCCATAGATTGTAATGCTAAGTAAGAAAAGAGGCACCTTGACCTTGTCTTTAAACATGGTTGGCATAGCTTTCAAAGCATTAATCTATTGCAACATTGTCTTTTGAGGAATAGTATTCACATTAAGTGTTTCCTTCGTATGATCTAGAGTCTTTATCAATGCTTCCAAATGATTAGGATTTTTTTTAGCATGTCAAACAAGGACATGTTGGCCTTCATTCATTTCAAATCTTCCATTGTACTATACTTTTCAGTAGACCATGTAGGATTCATCGGGATTGTAGGCACATTCCCTTCGTTTTGATTTTTTTGTCCTACATAAGGAGATCTAGTAAGCACTATATTGTTTCTTGCCCTCAGATCTAGAGGAGTTGGTTGAAATGCAGGAGGAATCCCATCTATCATGGATTCTTTTCAATTCCACAAATTGCAGGTATTTTGATTATCATTTTAGAAAGAAAACATCTCTTCTGGTTGAAAATCAGATTCTTGATTGAATGGAAAAGGAAACTCTTTATTGACTAGTTGTTCCATTGTCATGTTCTATGGAGAATCATAGGATTCTAGCAACATAGTATTGAATTACATGGGGTACTCATTGTTATTGCCTTGTGAATTCTTATTCATTTCTTGATTTCCATTGAAATATGAGTCATCATTGTTAGGTACATTCTTATTAGTGTCATACTAATTGATGTCCAAAAACTAAGCATTGTTGTTGTTTTTATCTAGAAGAATGCTTCCATTGTTTGGACAGGTGTTCTATTATCAATTTTGTCTTTGGAAAGTGTTGTTTCAATCAAGAGGATTGAAATTGTTTCCTGCATTGTTCTTTCTAGTGAAGTTCTTATTGTAATTCTTGTTGTAGTAGTTGTTGTTGTTGTAAGGACCAATAGTTGTTCTCTAAAATTTGTTGTTCTACCCTTGCAACAATCTCAAATATGTTAGCTCATTTGTAATTTGAGACATGGTCTTCTTCATTTGGCCAATCTCAAATGCAACACTATTCTCTAATTCAACAGATGGTGTTGCCTTCTGCTCAAAGAAAGTAGCTTTTGGAGTTTCATATCCTAGGTATGTTATGGCCAAAAATTGTGTAGTTGGTGCTTGTTGTATCAGAATTGGATTCATTAGAATGAATTAACTAGGCATCACTAATGCTCTAATAGGATATGTTGGTACTATTGCAATAGCTTGAGTTGGGACCATCAATCCTCTTCCATTAGAATTGGCTTGTTTAGTAAAGGTAATTGCTTCCAAGAAGACTTTTTCCAATATGCCAATATTCATAGTAGGTAGTCTCCTTAGGAAAATAATAGTGAGATGGTCCATAGCATTCAGGTAATTATGGATTACAGCTTCAACTGATATAGTGTATAGCATTTCCAACTTGCGGTATGTCATGTGAAAGCAATGATTGAAGCCTAAAATAGTTTCTGTCAGGTCCTTCTTGATTGTTAAGAATTATGATGTATCGTAGTCAAGTTGATAAAAGTCTTGAATTTTTGTAAGAAGAATTTTTTGAAAGCAATCCAATCTATGATGCATCTTGGTGGAAAATTGGCATACCAATTAAAGGCAACTTCTCCCATAACTAGAAAACCAACCACATTCTCGTTTATGATTTGTTTTCAATTGCAAATTTCTTTGAATACCTTGATGTGGTCATTAGATGTCCTTGTTTCTCCATAGATGAACCTTGGGGAAAACTTTTTAGGATTCTTCGGAAGGTCATTGAGTACACCTTGCAAGTTGATTGGTGAATCCATTAGGGCCCGTTTGGTAGCTAGAATTGGACTGGAATTAGCATTTAGAATTCTAAAAAAATCCTAATCCATTATTTGGGTCTGCACAATCAAAATTGGAATTGGGAAAAAGTAGAATCTGGTATCCCTATTTGACCCCCAAAACAAGAATTCCAAATTCCTTCAAAATACTTGTTATTTGGAATTCCCATTTTAATTCCCATTTTAAATCTCATTTTTTGAAAATGAAGATTTCAACTAAAGTAAAATTTAATTGAGTTTGATATCTAGATGCCCATTTGAGAGCACCTATTTTTGAACAATTTTTTAAAATTTATTTATTTTTAATGTGGGGGAAATTTTTTGCTATTACTTGCTCATATATTTGCCACTATTGAGTAATTTATCAAGGTTTTTCCACCTGATCTAACTCGGTAGTTACTACAAAAAAGTTTGGTGAAATAAATTTTTCACATACATTGTTTCTTAGTTAAATGAATCATATGTAGGACAAAAACAATCTACTCTATTGATTTTTTTTTCTGGCATAAAAGTGTTTCTAGGTAAAATTTTGTAAAATTTTAATATAAACATTTAGACTTTGCACTTGTGAGTTTGAATGTTGTGATGATCAAAAAAATTATTGGATCTCTACAAAAAAAATAAAAATTAATGGGATGTTTCTGACTCTTATTTCATCAATTCTTGTGATTCGGATTCATTCAACGACATTTGAACAATATACATATTTCATATCAGTAATTATGTCAATTATAATCAATGGTATTTTTTTTTTATAGAACAAGAGTCATAAAAATTTTAGTATCCATTAGTACAATCTCATCCTCATCTATTATGATAATATTTACTTTCAACATGACTTAATCTTTTTATACTTGTTAAAAATGTTTGGACTTCAACAAACCAAATAAGTATTGAATTTTTTTGCATCATGATAATGCTATAGCTGGATGATAATATTTTGCATGTTATTTTGGCTAGTATTCCAATTCCACAATGTGCAACCAGACGGAGCAAATCTGTATTCTCACAATGAATTCTTGGTCAACCAAACAATCCCAAATTGGATTCCCTAATCATAATCTGGATTCCAAATTCCAGAATCCCAAAGCCAACATTCCAAATGCCAATGCTTAATTTATATTTCAGCAACCAAACGAGCCCTTATGTTAGCAAAAAAGGTCATCAGTGGAGGATTTGGTGGAATGATGGGTGGCTGATCTGGAGGCAAAACTAAAGAAGATTGGAATGGAAGTGGTACAATTCTAGGTAATCCTTTATTGATGCAAGGCTTTCGAAAGTGACTAAGTTCTAAGAACTTGTGTGTACCAAGTGAAGATCTTCAAGCTCACTAGAATGGAGATGATGGATTAGGATCTCTTAGTTTGTGTCAAATTCTTTAAAAAAATGCACCTATGCACTTTCTGACAATGACGGACAATTTTTTTTCTAAACTTCTGAAAACTGTTGAATATTGAAACTATAAGTTCTTTTTCTAATATGAATGGCTTGTGGCCCTCCTACTAGCACCACTTCTATTGAGTTGTCATTTTGCACGATGCTTAATGGTTGGAATCCTTTCAAACTCCTCCCTTAAAAAGTTGATCTAAGATCAACTCCATGGTTCCAAGTGATCTTTTGACCTGCTAAAATCCTCTCAATTGAACATAAATTTGTATCTTCACAAGGAGCCCTTTTTTGGTTCGAACCAATGTAAGATAAGATGTTTGGTCTAATTTCTATTTTGAAAAGTAACCACAAAATAGATATATTTTTTGTTTTTTTTTTTTTTTATGATGAATGCAATTTATTTATGCAACTATATGAATTCCTATTTTAACCAAGTGTTAGAAAACCAAATAACAAAGATAGGGTAATAAGAGTTTGAAGAAATAACTTGAAAGAGAAATTCCTAATAGACATAAACCATGATAACAACACATATGCAAGTTAAATATTTGAAAAGATTGGGTAGGAAACCAATGAAAATAGGAACAGTGCTTCCTTAATTCCACTAATGCAATCATTGATGGCAACTCAATAATAATAGAAAAATGTTTCACTTCTTATCAAATCACAAGGCCATGGAAAGAGCACTCATGTGAGACAAGAAGCATTATGTTGAGCTTAGTCTTTCACTCATCTTCAAAAATCTCAAGGCAAGCAACATTGTAGTACCTTTCTACTTCCAAAATTTGCTCTTGAGTTTGATCTCTTAATCTCTAAATATCTAGATGTAGGCCCTCCATAACTTTATTACTGACAAATATCTTCTTGATCTAATCATCATGCTTATCAAGCTATTTCCCTATATATATTTCCATGATCATATGATACCTTTGAGTTTTTATTGATGTCAAAGCCTAAAAGTCTTTTACCCAGGTATGTACCTCATCCATCAATCCAAAATCCTAGTTCACTATGGATACTAGCTTATCCATACTCGACTAAAAATGTTGTAACAAGTTCAAGTTCCCCTATATAATTTGTACACCTTTCTCCTCAAAATTGTCACAACATTGGCCATACCCATGTCATTTTGTGTTTTTTTTTCACTCTTCCATATGCAGACATGAGTTGTCAAGAAATCTCTAGCAAAATGAGCCTATTTCATGGATGTCTCAGGAGCTTCTTTGGGTTCTCCAATGTATTGGCTACCCTTAGGTAGGTCAATGTATTAAATTGGATGTAGTATGCATCGATCTCTGTGATCTTGGTCATTGCTTCTAATGACATCCTTTTAGCATAATCACCCTCTATGAATTGGATGATTGCAAATATGAAACTGGCATTCACCACCCAATATTCTATGCTCTCCCCAGAGAGTTTCTTCTTTACCAATTGAGGCTACACCACATAGGGCCAAAAATTAGCATCTTGCATGCTTCCCTTCTTGTAAAGTCTTAGGTAGTATATCATTCTAGCAGCCAATAAGTACAAAAAATATGATGTCAAGTAGAATGTAAGGTCAACCTTCACAGTTACCAATTGCTCATCTAGATTATCACTCAAAATTATGGCCTAGTCAATATGTATTCTTGTCATCCTGATGGTTTCTATGGAATGAACCATCCAGGTTTGAAGGTATCCCACTATTGATAGTCCCATGACCCTACTCAAAAGCACAATGGCATATCCAACATCATCCTTCATATATCCTTAGGTCATGTCTACATTGTCAAATCTATAGCTCACTGGTGTTCTATCAATCAAGAAAAATGATTAGATTATATCTCTAGCTTCTTTCTCATTTTTCCAGTATTGTCTCTTAGCTCCTTCATAAGAAAATTGCAAATACCTTCTTGATATTTTGAGGTTGGAGGTCTAGGGCTATCTCCCCTATGACACTCCTAACGAGCTTCTCTTCTGTTACATAGTTCTTCATAAGAACCATTATCAATTCCAAAGATTGGATGGATAGGGGATGTAATGTTGCATTTACAAGACCTAATCTAATCATAGCTAACATGGTTCTTCATAAGAACCATTATCAATTCCAAAGATTAGATGGATAGGGGATGTGATGTTGCATTTACAAGACCTAATCTAATCATAGCTAACACCATTGTGGATTATTCTTTTAGCTTTTTGCAAATGGAGAGGAATGCATTCATGTCTATATGTTCAAGTTCTATATATCTGATCTTGGCATGTCCGTCTTGAAAATGGAATTTTCTTAGTGCACCCTGGTATTTTAAAATAACAAGTTTGGGAGCTATATTTTTTCCATTGAGGAGGAAAATGATGCCACTTTATCTTCATAAGAGAGGAGATATTAGTTCAAAAAGCTACCATCAAACCCTAACATATAAAAACCTAGCACAAATCCACCCAAAACAATTAGACACTTGTCTGTTCCTACCAAAAGCCTTGTTATGTAGCCTAGCACACCTAGCACACCCTTACAAGTGTGTTAGGTGTACTAAATGGTCCCTAATTAACCATTTGTGTATAGTTGTGCACTTGCATACGTGTACACCTTGGTAAGGTGTGCACCTGCACATGTGTACAATTGCACACATGCATGGTGCAAGTGCATGTGGGGGAATTTGGCTAAGTTTCTTAATGCTTTTTTTTAAAATTAATGCACAAGGTTTACACCTACACACCTGTGCACCTTGATGGGGTGTTTATGTGCATACCCTTAGTATGCTCTTAAGTGTCTTAAAAGAAAACCTTTTGACATAGGTTGCATTAGTTGTGGAAAGAAGGTGTGCACATGCACACCTATGCACCCTAAAGAGGTGTGCATGTGTGCACCCTCCTTTTGACTTAGGCTTGTCTCTTGAGTTTTAGCTAGGTTTTGCATTTTAGGGGCGAAAAAAGGTGTGCACATGCACACCTTGAAGAGGTGTGCATGTGCGCACCTTCTTCTATTTTTCTAACCTTGGGTTTGTGTGATTAGAGATGCATGTGATTACGAAGGAAGCACACGTCTAGAGGTGCAAGGGCGTAGAAGTCAAATGAGTGTGGAGAAGAATGAAGATGTCAAGGGGGTCTAGGGTTTATATAGACTATGGGCCCCAGGTGCGCACCTCAATAGGTGTGTACCCTCCAGAGGTGCGTACATGTGCAAGTGTACATGTGGGAATCTCTAGAGGGAGATGAGTGTGCATTGATCACACTTGCACACCTCGATAAGGTGTTCATGTGAGCTAGTGTGCAAGTGTGAACTTTACCACAAAAAAACACTAAAAGTTCAATTTTTCCTCCAAATCTTAGACTACAGACTTCCCTAGTAAGAGACTAAGGTTTGACCTAGACTCCTACGGGAGTCCAAAGATGGCACATGCCCTAGACTAAGGCTTAGGGAGGAAAAAAATTACTAGGGGGTCCTGATTTCTAGGAGAAATGGGGTGTACATTGTGAGACCACAACAAATAGCCCCAACAAAAGGGGAAGAAATGACAAAGGTATTTCTTCATCAGTAAGCATTCTTTTGACATGTGTCAAATGAAAATTGAATTCCAAACACTTTAATCTGCTTTCAATTTCCTCGATAGTTGAAACCTAAAAATCTCAAATCTTCAAGCTCAGTGTTTGCACAATATGTTCAGTTCCTTTGCCATTTCAAAGTGCTATCTATCATAAACTTCTAGCAACTCAGAGACAATCTTTCACTCCACCGATCATTTCATCAGGAATCCTTGTAAAACCTATGTATCAATCATTGTCTAACCAAATGAGAGAATTCATTCTAAGGGCTCTTAACAAGTTATCAATTTTGCACTTCATGTCCTTAATAATCTCTTTTTTATTTCACTTCATAGAGCTCATATGTTTCCATTTGATTCTTCCATGAAGAAACTTGTATAGATAAAGGATAGCCATTCTGGAGTGCATATCCCTATTGTCTGATTACCTTTTTGGATCCCTTGGAATATTTACTTCTTAACACCATCCTTTATTCCTTTTTCTTTTGTACCTTGACCATGCTTAGACTATGTGGCTGGGTCATTTTTTAGATTATTTCTTTAGTTTGATAACCTCTACATTCATCTTTTATGAACCTTTGGAAATTCTCATGCCAAACAGTGAGCTTAGTAGTTTCTTGAAAAGACCTTTTGTTTGAACCAATAAGTTTGAGTTTTCCCTTGCTACTGTCAACCTTGATGGAAAAATACTAAGATAATCAATCTTTAAATTTGCAAAGTGCTAAGAACTATTGATCTAGAATTCTGATTTCAAGATTGAAAGTCTGTAACAACTACAAGTAATGTCCATTCCTTAGTTGTTAGAAGAAACAAAATCATTTGAATGCTTTAACAGGGAAATACATCTTCCCAAAAGTTGAAACCAAAAAGAGTTGTCTATAAAATGCATCAAGAAAGAGTATTGATAGCACCTAACCCCTAGACTAATAAGAAAATATAGACACGACTTTTAAAATAAATAGACAATTGAAGAAAACATACAACTGAAAGTAAACACACACATGCAGAAAGTAAACACACTTGTAAAAAGAAAAATATTTTTTTAAATTTTTTTTAAAATATATATTTTTTATTTTTTAAATTTATTTTTTTGAAATGTTTTATGCTTTTAGGCCTCAAAATAATATATTTCAGGAACTAGTCATTGACTAGAAATGGGACCAATTCCCCTTGTAAGGAACTTAGGCTAAAAATATTTTCTCCCAAAATCTTTTTAATTTGATAAGGGCCAATCCACAAGCATTGAAACGTATTGTGACTACCTAACTTTTCTTTTGTCTTGTCCCATAGGAGAACAAGGTTGGATATTCTGAAAGATTTAATTGTAGCCCATTCATCTAACCATTGTTTGATGATAGCCTAATGTTTTTCCATATGCTCTAAAGTGGCTATCCTTTTTTCTTCCAATTCCAAGAGATTCATTAATCTGATCTAAACCCTGTCAAAATCTTCAGCATACCCACTCATGAATTTTAGAATAGGAGTCTTGAGATTAAGTGGGAATATTGACTCCTATCTATAGATGAGGAGTTATAAGGATGTCCCCAAAGAATTTTTTATCTTGGCTCAGTCTATCCACAATACATATTTTAGTTGAGTGTACCAATCTTTTGGCTTTTAATCTAGAAAATGCTTTATCACCATGATCAAGTTCTTATTTGTGGATTTACCCACACCATTCCCTTAGGGATAGTAATTTGAAGAGAAGTCTAATGCCCACTAGGTAAGGAATATTGACACAAAAGCTGATCCATTATTGCACATGAGGAAAAATGGCATCCCAAACCTAGTAATAGTATGCTCTTCTAAGAAATTAGTAACTACTTTAGTAGTGCAATTTCTAAAATTTTTAGCTTCCATCCAGCATGCACAATAGTCAGTAGGTGTAAGAACAAATATATGTCATATTGACAACTTTAGAATGGCTTCAATTCTCTTAGGATCAATGGAGATTTCTACTTTAGAAACAATGTGACCTAGAAGCTTTCCTTTTGTGACCCTAAATGAACACTTCTTGGGATTAAGTGATATGTCATACCTTTGACATCTATAGATACCTATCTTACATCAATAATATGAGTGCTCTAATCCTTTGAAAAGATATTTAAGTCATCCATGTAGATAACTATTTTTTTTTTTTATTATCCCCTTAAATGCTTCGCCCATCACTCTTTGAAATGTAACCCCTACGTTGATCAATCCAAAGGGCATTCTTCTATATGAAAAGGTTCCCCATTTTGTTGTGAAAGTAGTCTTCAACCTATCTTCTTCATCTACCATCACCTGATTATATCTTGAATATCCATTTGGAAAAGACATCATTTTGAATCCATTCAAAATTTGTAATATTTCATCAAATGATGGCAAAAGATAATTATGACCTTATTTGCCAGCCTATTTTCAATCTCTATAGCTTGATTGGGTAGGCTTGTATCAAAATCTCTTTCTTCTCATTGTAGATGCTCAAAAATTGTTCACATCTATGGCTTCATCACATTTTCATACTAACTCATTCCATTTTATCATTCCACTAACTTTGATCTTTTGGCTAACTTGATCATATCTCAACAATGTATGTCATCATTTGTATCCTCTTTTACATCAATTTCATATCATTTCTTAACCATTTCAAATCAACTTGGAATCACCCCAAAACAACCTAGAATCACTCGGAATCAGTCTTAATCAACCCAAAACAAGTCTAACATCCCAAATCTATCATCATTTGTCCAATCCTAGGCATTATTGTGGCTTTTAGTCCCTTTGAAACCTATCAATCTATCAAATCTTATCAATCTGACCTTAGTACTATCATGGCTCTCAGTGCTAGGTCAAATTGTCATTCACATCATCATGTTATCATTTTTCATCAATCAATCAATTTGACCATGGCTTTGGTCTACCCATCATCACCCAATCAATTTGCATTATCATCACATTTCATCAAAGGATACTATCACCCTTATTTAATAAGTTTGGCCAATCATGTACTAAATCTCTTTATAGAATTAAATAACCCATAATTTAATCCTATGTCAATTCCAATCATTTTTTATCTTGCATTACTAATTATTCTTCTTAACTAACCTTCTCAATTAATTAATTTTATAAATTAATTGATTCATCATTCACAAACCATGGAAATTCTCAATTTCCTAAGTCATATTTTCCACCATCAATTCCATTTTTACTAATTTCTATTTGTGTGGAATAATAGATTTTTAATTCAAATATTCCACATAATATTGACGTCACTGTGACACATGGGCATGGCACATCATGGATTCTCCATTTATACTTGGCTAAGATATGTCATAATTCATATATTCTTATTCTCTTACACATGTCCATTTTTGGCTTCCATTGTCATAGACTCTTGGCTTTAAGTGGGTTTGAGGTGTCACATGACATGTCATAGATCCTCTTCCATTTATAGCCATGTTTGACTTCCAAAGTTTCATAAAATCCTACATTTGACATCTTGTGTCAAATGTATCATGGATTCTCAAAGGAATCTCTTGCCAAGTTGCATATCCAAGGTGACAATTCTAATGCTGTCATCTTGCAAATTGATTATAAAATGAGCATTCTTCCTCTTATTTCTAGTACTTGAGTCCTTGAGGTCCTAATTCTTAGGTCTTTCAAGTCCCTAGTTTCTTAGTCTTTTGCTCTATCTCTCAAGCTTAAATCACATCTTATAGTATTCTTATAGCATTATCACTCTCATAGGCTTTTGCTTCCAAATTGTGTGCACTATAGGTAATCAGAGCTACATCACATGGAGAAGAAAGGACATGGGAGGTAGAAGTGAAAGAGGGGGTTTCTAACTTTGTGTTGGTTCCTTTTTTTTATTTGGCTTTCATGGTAGACTAGAGGGTGTCAATGTATGTTTATTGAGTTTGTGATTTGCTCATAGTATGTTAGACTTTAGCCCTTTTTCTGGTCCTACAATTAGTGAACCCGACATGAAACACACTTAACTAACTTGGGTTTCTTATTTTTGTGCTTGTAGGTGCAAGGAAAGAGCTCACTTGGAGGGTTATAATTCTTATTCTCTCTCCTTTATCACACCTAGTCTAATTAGGGGTCCTAGTAATATGATTTTATGCTCTCATTTATGCATTTTGTTAGCTTATTGTCCTACGGTGCACTCTTCTCTATCAGGGCGCACTTGGGACCTCTAGGAGCCAGTTTTAACCCCTATCTGGTGTTCCCAATTTACCAACTACACTTAGAAATGACCATTTGTGCCCTTATGTTCCCTAACTACACCATGGGTGTAGTCTACACTATTTGAGTGCACTTGGGAAGGTAGAGTTCAAAATTTTAGTTTTTTGGGGTATTGTTTAGGGCCTAATTCCCCACAGTCTGCACTTGGTCTCCCAACTATGCGTAGAAACTACCAACTATGCTTTTATGGGCCCCAAGTCCACCATGGGTGTAGTTAGAACTATCTAAGCATAGTTGGGGGCATCCTAAGCCATTCTAGCCTTCTAGGGCTCAATCTGCTCTTTCAGAGCAACTTGGTTCACATAAAGCACATACATAACTCAAAATCTACATCTAGGGTTTCTATTTCTTTCTAGGACCTAGAGTAGATGTTTTTGTGTTATTGAAGCTCTACTTGCAGTATGTAATGACTATTGGATGAAGACTAATCACTAAAAACTACTAATGCTTGTTTGTAGGAAATTGTGAAAGATCCTATGTGCTTGTCTAAACCACGTGTGTGGATTTCCTAGATTAAATAACACTTTGTTTGGTGCATGGATCTTGGGTGTAAGAGAAATCTATGTGACCTCTATAGGAAGCCTACCTTGGACCAAGATATCTAATATTGGATATGTGAGGGGATGACTTTAGAGCAGTAACGGACCAAATCTAGGTCAATGTTCCAACTACTATATAAAACTCAATTATAGTAAAAGTCATGTCAGTCGTATTGTCACATGATAGCTCTCCTCCAATACTCTTATGTTGCGTCAAACCCCAATTCTTAGGGCTAGGAGACCTTCTGTATAAGTTTATGATTCACTTGATGAATGGAATGCCCTTACTAAAAACTTGTTGTAGTGGCCAAAAACCTTTCTATCCACTGGCTCAAGGGGTCACCCATGCCTGTAAACACATCCTACACTCTTGTGGTCCTTAGTAGAGACAATAGTCCCTTGGGAAGTAGATCTGGGTGGCCTCGACAAGTGAGTGCATTGTAAGCGAGAGCTTGTGGTACCAAGATTCTAATTTGTCCACTCTGGATAAGCATGACTAAACTTCAGTTCAAGTAGAAATTTAGTGGATACAGTCCTAAAGCCTAGTTGTGGTGTGTATGCTCACTTTTAACAACAACTATTCTTGTCTTATTGTGTCTTGCATGTGTCTAAAACATTAATCAAGATAAAAGCCAACTTTCAAATTTACACATTGGATATCATTTGAATCTTGTCAAGAAATTACACATTTATCAAAATGTTACAACCTTTTCCAAACTTTGCAAACTTTGGTCCAAAACATGGAAGACTACATCCCTAGAAGTGCTTGGCATAACTCAGGTTCCATCTTTGCATAGCACCCACTTGCATTCACCTTAGTTTGAGCCTCATACTTACATTATGTAGGCTTCATCTTGTAGCTTCTAGTCCTCATTATGAATCCCTCATCTTTCATATTACATTTAGTAGGGTTTAGTTTTCATCCTTTAGTCTTTGCATTTCAACCCCGAAATATGCAGCTTGCATCTTCCATCTTACATCTTTGAATACCCAACCTCCATATTACACACTTTAACCATCATTATAGGTGTCCTAAACATCATTCTGAGCCTTCATCCTAGTCTTAGCACTATCCTTTTCCCTTTGGCTCTCTGTAGCATCAGCCTAGAAACCACATAACCCAAAAACTACCTTAGTTTTAGCCTAGTTTACCAACTGTGCTATGAAACTACCAACTATGCCCAAACTGGGCCCAACTGCACCAAGGGTGGAGTTGGTACAATCTAAGTGCACTTGGTAGTCTGAGAATCTAGTTTGGGCCTCCACACAACATTTTGAGGCTTCGACAGTGTCCTTAGGCATCTAGATAGGCCCCCATGCATTAGCATACCCTAATTTGCATGTTGCATGCCCTAGCCATCATTGTCATCACTTAGGATTCCTTTTTTTAGCTCACAACCTTCATTCTGCATCTCCTACCCAATCATAACATCATCGCTAATATCCTAGCTCTCTGGTATAGCAACCTAACATTCACCCAGCTTAGAATCAACAAATATTCAACCCATCTTCCAAACTGCACCATAAAACTACCAATTGCACCCAAACTGGCCCCAACTACACCATATGTATAGTTGGTACTATTAGAGTGCAGTTGGGTATGTGCATGACCATTTTGGGCCTCCAAACTGCATTTTGGGACCCTAAAACTGCATTTAGAAGCCTCCATCGGTCCTCATTCTGCATATGACCCAAAATAGCATCTTGTACCTGAACACTCATTTTGCATCTTAGGACATTTCCATGTTGCATATCCAATCAGCATTACCATCATTTTGAGCCACCTAAACATCATTTGGAACCCAAAACCTTTGAACTTAGTCCCAAATATGAACAAAAGTGTGAACCCTAGAGGATTTCATTGTGTCAATGGATGACGGATCTTGACCATGGTTATTTTTTCATTTCCTTTATCATTTTCTTTGGTCAAACTCTACTATGTCAAGATGGATTTGACTTTGTCATTTTGATCTTTTTACTCTATCTCTTTATGGTCAAGATCTAAAGTCTATTGTCACAATGTTAAACTCTTAGGTTAATACCTTTCAAAGATTTCACCTAAGATCAAAACCTTACATATACCCTTTCCATAGCATTGTCATATTCCTAGTGTCCCTAATTGTCATTTTGACTTACCCTAGTGGTATATCCCTCTCATCTTGCATTGTTCAAAACCTTAGCATCATTCCCACTATCAAACCCTATCAACTTGTCTATCAACCAACTTGTCTCCTTGATCACTTATCCTCATTTTGCATAACCCAAATGTCATTATCAACCTTAGCACACCATCCCTTGCATAGTCCACCTTGCATACATCAACTTCCAACATCATTACCAAGTCTAAAATCCAACCCTAACCTTCATTTTGCATACCCTAATCTTCATTTTGAATACCCTTTAGTGAAAATTCCAAAATGTCATTCACATTTGCATTTGCATAGTTTCCTTAGGAAATTTGCACCTTTCATATCAAAACCCTAATTCATTTGGCACTTTCCTAGGTTGTATCACATCCCTAAACACCTAAAACCCAAAAAACACTCATATCTTGCATACCCACTTCCAAATTTCCAAGTTTTGCCCTATTTTACCAATTGCACCCTTGTTTTACTAATTGTACACTTTAGGTGCATAGTTGGTAGTTTTAGAGTGCACTTGGTAATGAAGGATTTCATCTTAGGTTCCAAAACCCTAATCTGCACTTCCATAACTTGCATTGCATACCTGAACCTTGGAAAACACTCAAATCATTCATATTCTACATTTTAGTCACCCTAGTACCTCTATTTACCAGCTACATAACTTATAATTACCAATTGCTTACCTTCAGGGCCTCAAGTGCACCAAGGGTGCATTTGGTACTGTCTGAGTGTAGTTGGTAGTTTAGGTGCACACTTGGGAAGCAAGGAATCAATTTAGGTTTTCCTCCACTACATCTACATCCTTAGGTATCATGCGAGCACTCCCAGGACACAATCAGCTCAGAGTCCCAAAATACTTTATCAACCCTTATTTTATGAGGTGTCAAAATAGCCAAAACCTCATCCAAGACAAAAGAAGAGAAAGAAAACCCAACTAAAATTTGACGAAGACCAAATCAAGGCATCACAACCATTACTTGTGGACTCCTTAAACATGTATCCACAAGATCACCATAATCAAGAGATGATACAATAAACACTAAACACCATACCTACTCTAGGGTTTCCTTCAAACACATCCCCTACACATGGGATGGTTTAACAGAGTCCTAACTTTGAACCTATATTCATGCCAATACCACCCGGAGGTGGAAGTGTACCAACCACACCTAAGGATGAACAAACACTCCTTTGAATTCAACAAACCAAGTACCTTCAACTCTAACATATAAAATGCACAACAAGGTACTTTACACCTAAGTGATGAATCTGACATAGATTATGGAATCCCTGACAAAGAAATGGCTTGGGCATGTCAAGATAAAACCTTTAGAAAAAACTTTAAACTTTTGGTAGCCCAAGAAATTGTAAAATTCAACCCAATCTTGGAGGGGCCTAAGTCCAAACATCAAACTAATTCAACACTCAAAAACATACAGCCTATGATCAATTTGGACTTAGATAATGGCAAACAACCTTTGGATTTTTCAAACACAATAATGGCACCTATAAGGTCTCATTAGGAATCAACCATCAAAATCCTCCAAAGTACATTTGATCGCATCAACATTAATCCCTCATTTGACGAACCACAACCAATGAAGGGAAACAAGACTCTTCCTAAATTTCCCAAAAGGACATTAAGACTTGATCTCAATCACATGATGCAACAACAAGATGTGCCCAAAGGGACTTGTACTCTAGGGATGCCAAATATACCACCCTTTGGATGAAAATCAACAAAACACACCTTTTCTCCTAACTCTACCAAATGTTATAATGTCAAATGTTATGGAGCCTCCCACGAGTACACCATGTGAAACATCAATTGCAACAATCCCTATTGATGTACAAAGGAAAAGTCTAATTGAAATTATACCCAATTCCCAAAAGGAACATGTCACATTGTCAAGTCAATATAATGTCCCAAGGAGAAACCTATAATGCACAAAGGTACCAAAACAATAACCTAAACATGATGTTTAATTCTCAAGGACATAACCAACTCCCCCAAAAACATCAACCTATAGTATAAGGACTTAATGTTTCCAACACGCATTTGACACATCAACAACAATATCAGCCACAATAACAACCTCAAGTAGTGCAAGCATCCAACATCCCTAACACACAATCCAATGTAAATCCACTTGACTTACATGTAATGTACTGGCAATAATTCCAACAACAACAAGCCATGTTTGCAAAATAACACGAGAAACTCAAACAATAGTTGGAATACCAAAGATGCCTTGAGCAACAAATTGAATATCAACAACATGTGCTACAACAACCTCAATAGATACCTCTACAACAATAGTCAAATACATTGTCTCACATGCAACCGATAGAGGTATCTCAATAACAATATCAAAAAATGGCACATCAACTACCACAATAAATGGCACAACAACAACACATGGTACAACAGTCACAATCAATATAGAAACTATTACCACAAAAAATACCACAACAATGACCCTTTTGTCTTCAAGGTACTAACATACCTCCACCACCTAGTGACACATCATTTGACTCTTCAGATATAGAAATGTCAGAATCGAGTAGACATAGTTATCGTTATACCAAGTGATCTACTCATAAGCACAAAAGACTTGAAGAGAAAACTATTATGCAAAGCCCTAACAAAGAATTACTTCAAAAATTCAAACAACTTTCCAAACAAGTTGAGGCATTGGGAGTCCAGAAGAAATAGGCTCTATATGTAGAATGGGACCTATGTCCTAATCCATTTGATAAAAGTTTGTACATGCCTCCATTCCCAAAACACTTCGACACTCCAAGATTCAAAAAATACTTAGGAAAAGACAACCCTATTAATCACATCCAAGAATTGTGTGCCTCTTGTGCCAAACTCAATGATGAGCCCACCTAACTCATGAGACTTTTCCCTCATTCTCTCGATGGGCTGCACTTGAATGGTATTCCAAACTTCCCAGTACTATCAAATTTTGGTTAGAGTTGGCAGACAAATTCATCTCCCACTTTTCCTTTAACATTACAAATGAGGTGACACTCTCTGATTTCTACTCAACTAAAAAAAAGATGGGAGAGCCATTTATCTCATTTTTACTATGCTGGAGAAGCTTAGTCAGTCAATGCTCACTAGACATTCCTGAAGAACAAGTTAACTTGTGCATTGAAAACTTAGTCCCTTACTTAATGTATGATCTCAAAGTCAAAAGTCCAAGCACCATTTCTAAACTGATGAAAAAAGGGGCTAGTATTGAAGATGCTCTTATCCATAAGGGAATCCTCAAGACAAACAAGGAAAACACAAACACCAACTCGTCTAATGACAAGGCAAAATTTTTCTCCAAAAATAAGAATGTGACCAATGATGGCATTGTGTATGTGCATACAATTAGCACATTACAACCTCAACTAACTTTGAAGATGCAAATCCTACTAATTCACAAACTCCCAATCAAACATCACCTCCAAAATAGAAAACTAAGACTTCCACACAGGATGGACCTTGGAAGACATCCTAGAACCAAAGATAGAAAATTCACACTATTGGGGATACATCTTGAGACTGCACTTCAACAATTACTTAGTAATAACTTCCTGCAAGTACCCCCAATCAAATCTGAGCCACTAACTAAAACTTTTTGGTGGGATAATAAAAAATTCTATGATTACCACCACACTAAAGGACATAAGATCTCATCATTTTTCCAACTAAAGTATGCAATACAAGACCTTATTAATGATGGTGTAATCATAGTCAATCCATCACTGCTAGCATCCAACTCTAATCTCACTATCTTCAAAGATCCTTTGGGTAATCATGACAAAGAGAAACCCTCCTATTCAAACTCAAACTCACAAGCTAATGTGAATTACACGCATAGTAGTTATGACTACATCATCAACTATTTTAATGAGTCTGATTCCCACATATCCACATTCACCTTAAAGGCTGAAAACCCTCATTGCACTATCACTACACACCATACCAAGATCACCCTACCTGGAGCTCCATCTAGACCTACTGCCTCTAGTAGACCTGCACCCCCTAATAGACCTGCTTCTCCTACTTCATCTAATTATAGCCTTATTTAATAGCTTGGCAAGACCCCTGCACAAATATCCATTTTGGGCCTATTGCATGTGTCTCCCCAACATTAGAAGATCTTGGATCAAGCCCTTAAAGATTCAATGGTCCCAGATAACATCGATGTTGCCCAATTCCAAGCCATGGTTGGGAAGCTATCTGCATCACAACATATCACCTTTTCCCATCGAGATATTCCTAAAGATAGACCCAACCACAATGGTCCTCTTCACCTTGAAGTATTTATTCACAATGTTAAGGTCAGATGTGTCTTGATAGATGCAGGAGCAAGGCTAAATATATGTACACTTAATGTTATCAATGGTTTAGGTTATTCGGAGGATGGTGTGGATCCCTCTCAAAGAATCATAATAAAAGCCTATGATGATGGTGAATGCTTCTCCATGGGGGTCATGATCTTACCTATTAGATTTGGTCCAACTACTAAGAATACTTTGTTCCAGGTCCTAGATATCAAAATGAGCTACAACATGATACTAGGATGGCCTTAGATCCATGCTATGAAAGTAATTCCCTCTACATATCACCAATGCTTAAAATTTTCCTATAGCAATGTAGATTTCGCCATCCCTGGTGATCCAGATCCATTCCAATTTTGTGCTAATCTTAGAGGAACCACTACATACTAGGTCTCGACAAACCATGCAACAAGTCCACTTGAGTCCTCCAAGTATGTTGATCCTTCTGTGCTCACACCTGCATTCAAAGGAAAACTCAAAATTGAAGACCAAGGTTGCAGTGAGTATTTCATGTCCCATGCCTTTCACATTGGAAAACTTCCTTTATCTCCTAAGTCATATGGTAAACCTCAGCTTAGATAGAACAAACCTAAGTTCAAATTTCAAAAGAAACCTTCTGTGACTTTCACTAGTGGAGGTAGAATACATGAAGAACATGTCTATGAAAATACCTCTATATGGATTGAAAAAGGTAAAGTAGAACAAGAACCTACTCCTATATCCTCTAACAAGTATGGACCTAGATTCACCATCATGCAGAAAAAGGGATATGATGGATGTAGTGACCTAGGACCTCAAAAGCAAGGCATTATTCAACCCACCATTGCATCAGGATGACCTTGTAGCTTGGGACTTGAATTCAAACCATTTGTTTTGGGTCTTCCTAATACTAAATCATCCTTTTCTAAGAATGTGAATACTTTGAATGATAACAAGGCATCTGAGAACACCCAACCCGAACCCACCAAACTTGTATCCAACATTGACAATCCTGATACCTCCCTCGATCTTGATCATATATTTGTTGACCCTAATAGCCTACCTATGGAGGATAAACATATGACTCCACCCACTATTCAAACCAACCTTGCACCTTGGATCGAAACATTCTGGGATCCAAGTCCTTTGACTTTTGAACATGATCCTAATGATACCACTAAACCAGATAACCATATATATGCCTTTGACCAAAGCTTATACAACATCGATGATAGCATTTCCCTAGTTTACCCCAAACTTATTGATTGGGACCAACAAGAACCACCGACATATGACCAGTTTGAAAATGATGATGCCATCGCAAAATTCTTTGAGCTCTATGAAGGCTTACCACGAGGAGATCACAAGTCTGGATTTTCCATTGATCTAAACATCATGGCATACTTTGGGGAGTTAACTCCATCTTCCAATCACAAAATTGAGAAAATAGCAAAAAAAGACAAAAGTGATCTCTTGGTGAAAACTGAAAGGCACCATTAGACCATGAAAAAGTAAAAATAAAGGACATATCTGACGGTGAAAACCTCTTTGAGGCACCTAAGGATGGAAGATCGGACATACCCCCATTGAAGGAAAGATTAGCATTACTTGTGGAAATAATAGAAGAGATAAATCTGGGAACACCTAATAATCCCAAGATCATACATTTTGCAGCCTCATTATCACCAGAGGAAAAAGATGAATTTGTCAGATTCTTTCTAGAGTGGCAGATCAACTTCGCCTAGTCTTATGTGAGCATGCCTAGATTAGATCCTGAACTAGTACTCCATCACTTACCGCTAAAACCAAGAGTGAAACTAGTAAAGCAAAGGTTCAGAAAGATACATCCTCAAGCTACCCTCCTTTTCAAAGCTAAATTGAAGAAATTATTGGGTGTTGGCTTCATAAGACGCATTTATTATGCAGAGTGGATATCCAATCTAGTACCAGTAAAAAAATGCTCTTGGGGCATCTAGATATGTACTAACTTGTATGATCTTAACAAGGCATGTCCCAAGGATGATTTCCCTTTACCAAATATAGATATCATTGTAGCATGATAGTTGGATATGAGATTTTATCACTAATGGATGGCTTTTCCAGCTACAATCAAATAAGAATAGCTCCTTAAGATCAACATAAAATAGCTTTTACATGCCCTTGCGACACATACTACTGGAATGTTATGCCATTTGGTCTTTAAAATGCTGGGGCAACATATCAAAGAGCAATGACTATCATCTTCCATGATTTCATGCACATCCTCATGGAAGATTATGTCAATGACTTACTTTGCAAATTGTATAGAAGAAAAGATCATTTGGGCATCCTAGATCAGATATTTGATAGAAGGAAAGCTATAAGCTCCATCTAAATCCAAAAAAGTGTGTATATGAAGTTGTTTCTAGAAAGCTCTTATGATACATTGTTTCTCAACGAGGCATTGAAGTGGATCCTGAGAAAGTAAAAGCAATACTTGACGTTGCTTCTCCATAAAATCTAAAAACATTAAGAGGTTTACAAGGGAGATTACACTCTATTTGTAGATTCATTGCACAACTAGCAGATAAGTGCCACTCCTTTCAACACCTATTACGTAAGGGAGTATCCTTTCAAAGGAACAACCATTATGAAGAATCTTTCCAATAGCTCAAAGATTATCTTCTACATCCACCAATTTCAATGGCTCTTATTCCAAGAAAACCATTCATTCTATATGTATCTGCTATAGATATAGCATTACGAGCTCTCTTAGCACAAAATAATGAGCAAGGAAGAGAGCAAGCCATTTACTACATCAGTAGAACACTTGTGGGGTATGAACTAAATTATTCACTCATTGAATGAGCTTTCCTTGTTGTTGTCTTTGCAGCCCAAAAGCTAAGAAATTACATGCTCCATCATAAAATAATGCTCATCTGTAAGATTGACCCACTAAAGTATCTCCTAAACAAGGCCACTCTCATAGGGCACTTAGCCAAATGGGTCATGATCCTTAGTGAATTTTACATAGAATATGTAGATAGAAAGACAATCAAAGGGCAAGTGATAGTAGATTAGTTAGCAGAAGCACCTATGACGAATGATCATCCCATGTTGATATAGTTTCTAGATGAAGCCATATTTCACATGGATATAGCTAATGAATGGAAGCTTTACTTTGATGGATTACATACAAGAAATGGTTCAAGAGTCAACCTATGTTTATCACTCCTCAAGAAGACATAATCTCCAAGTCATACTAGATAGCATTCAACTGCACCAATAACATAGCAGAATATGAGGCAATGATTACAGGACTCAAGATAGCTATGCAATGGAACATTCAACATTTACAAGTTTTTGGCAATTCCTAGTTTGTCATCCACCAAGTCAATGATGACTATGAAACCAAAGATGATAAGTTAATGCCTTACAAGCAGATGATAGACTTCCTTAAAACTAAATTTGTCACTATCTCTTTTCATCAGCCACCATGAATACACAACAAACAAGTTAATGCTATATTTACCATCGCTTCTATGATTGATATGCCTCAAAATGTGGAACATTGTGAATTCCTTGTTGAGAAACTTTTGATTCCAGCATTTGAGCTCCCCCAATTTGAGTTTGTGTGCAAACATGTTGGTCCCAATTCTCCCTGGTATCAAGACATTTACTATTACCTATATGCCCAAATCCTACCACCTAACATATCCAAAAATGAATGTTGAGCCTTTATCTGTCAAGCCACTAGATACATCATCATCAGTGACACCCTTTACAAGAGATCCTTTGACCAAACCCTTCTCAGATGCCTTGACTCACAAGAAGCTAAAACTACCTTACACAAGGTTCACGAAGGTATATGTGGACGTCATTTCAATGGTCTAAGTCTTGCTAAGAAACTTGTCAAAGCTACTTACTATTGGCCAACCATGGAACAAGATGTCTATGATTTTTCCAAAACATGTCATAAGTACCAGATGCATAGCAATCTAATCCATGCACCTACGCAAGAATTACAGCTAGTCTATCTCCATGGCGCTTTTCACAATTGGAATTTGATCTTATTGGAGCTATTTCTCCTCCTTCCTCTAACAATCATAAGTTCATTCACAGCAACAAAATATTTTACCAAGTGGGTTGAAGTTGTCCCTTTAACTTTCACTACTGGAAAGTACATTTCAAGGTTTATTATGAACTACATCATATGTCAGTATGGAGTCCCCTTAGCTATTATTACTAACCATGACAGTTCATTTTAAAATAAAGATGTGGACAAGCTCTGTGAGAAGTACAAAATATACCATAAATATTCTAGTATTTACCATCCACAGGGCAATGGCCAAGTAGATGCATCTAATACGACCATTGTTAAGATTCTCCAAAAGACTATCAATGATTATGTCTAAGACTGGCACTTACAACTAAATCTAGCTCTTTGGGCCTACCGAACAAGTGTGTGCACTACCATCAGTGCAACACCATAGTCTCTTGTCTATGGCACAAAGGTCATACTTCCCATTGAAGTTGAAATTCTATCATTAAGAGTGTCCCTACAAGATGTTGTTGATGATGAAAACTACCAAATATCTAGACTCCATGAACTGGAAATGCTTGATGAATAGAGATGAACCACCTTAACACATCTGCAAGCTTACCAAAACTGACTCAAATGAAGCTATAATAAGAAATTCTAAGGACTCAGCAGCGTAGAGAGAAACCAGGCAAATTTGAACCAAATTGGGAAGGACCTTATGTAGTTTGGGTCTGAGGTATATCAGCTTGCGACTCCAGAGGGTGAACCTCTACTCATGTCCATCAATAGCATGCATCTTTGCAAGTATTACACTTGATTCTATCAAATAGTCTTGAAAAAAATCAAAAATAATAATTTAAAAGTCATGAAGAAAGAAAACAAAAAAGTGAAAAAAGTCATGAAAAAATGGATGCCTTGATGAAAACCTGGCAAATAGGTGCTTTGTGCAAGTACCATGGTGAAAACTTGGCAAACATGTGCCATGTGTAATTAGTTGTTGCTCCTTCATCTATTGGATTCCATCTAGTTTTTCCCCTTTTGTCATTTCTTGATCATATCCTTCATATTGTAAGACATCCCTAGCCCCTTGTCATGGCCCATGCACTAGTTAATGTGCATTGGTATCTTACCTAAAGCATCACCAATCTATACATACTCTGTCTTTTGCCTTTGTACATAGTCTACATCTTGTTTGGGGGGGCATATTACCTACATGGTGCATGAGTTTGAACTTGAACTTGGGGCATATCCCTAAGCACTTATTATCCATTGGACTTATCGCATAACGGATTGGAGCTAACACTTGTATATGCTTTTAGAATACTGAAAAAATCCTAAAAATTCAAGTGTGATTATGAAAAATTCCTAAAAATTTAAATACGATCTTGAAAAAATCCTAAAAATTCAAATACAATCCTGAAAATACCTAAAAATTCAAATACGATCTTGAAAAAATCATAAAAATCATAAATTTCCTAAAGTAAATCCTAAAAATAGTAAAATGTCTTGAAAAAATCACTAAAAATCATAAAACATCCTGAAGTAAATACTAAAAATCATAAAATGTCCTAAAGAAATGAGTCACACAAAAACATCAAATATCCTTAAAACCCTAAAAATCACAAAACCCATTGAAAATGTGTAATAAACCTTGCAAATAGTTATTGTAGATTATCGCCCCTTTTGCATAAACACTTGCACTTTGCAGACTAAAACTCAAAGTAGTGCACTTTAATGACAATCACACTATCTAAGCAATGTGAACCAACAATTAATCCAACATGTCACTATGTACCTATCAACTAAATCCACAAATAGAACTATCACATGATCAATCTGTCAACCATTGTCTGAAGACCTAAAATACTAAATGGGAAGTAATAATGGACAAGAATAGTTGTAGTCTCACAGTGTTTAGTGAGTGATTTATTTTTTGCTTTGCTTTCCTTTGATCATGTTCCTATGCCACTCAATGATATAAATTGATTTATGAGAGTGGTCGGGATGGTTCATGGTCATCTTTTGTTTCCTATCTGTTACAATGTACCTTTGAGATTCTCAGACATGTATATATGCCTTAGGAAGGACAAGTTCATTTTCTATCTACATTGTGCTTGTTTTTGCAAAAGATTTGCATTTGCACTCTGGCCCTTTATGCCATGATGCATTGCATTCCATTTTCCATATCAAAATAAAGCTCCATTTGACATATAGTGCACTTTCTGAAAGAAAAAGTCTTCCCATCACACTAACAATTCCTCATCTCATCTCCTTTATCTTTTATTTCTTCTTCATCCACCACCTTGGTCTCATACTCTGATACATCAAAAGCATTGTTATCCTGCATTCTTGCATATGTCAAAAGTCCAAAACAATCTAAAGTGATACATCTTTGAATAAACATGGCATTCATATTATTTTCACATTTCATTTGCATTCATTCCATATTATTTTACATTTTTATTTGCATTCATTCCATATAATTTACATTTCATTAGACATTCATTCATGAGAAAAACATGTGGCAAAAATAAAGACGTCATTTCCTATGCATAACATGTGATAAACCAACACATGATATCATTATATAAAAGTCTACATAAAAAAGCATAAATGCATCCATATAAAACATATAAAACATATGCATAAACAATCCCATATAGTCATCATAACATAGTGGCATCTCATAAGTGTCTAAAAAAAAGTATCAAACTATGTGATCATGGTTTACATCAATACTAACTGCACATAGGTGTGAATCATGAAAGAGCATAACAGAAAACTAGAAAAGCAAAATAGAGAAGCCCCTCTATACATGAGCATGTTAGTGTCACCCTATGTTGTCCCTATCCTCATGGCCTCTATCTAGCCTTGACGATGATCCCTCTACTATCTATGGTTGCCTCATTAGCCCCATCATCCCCACAATACTCTGCATCCTCTATGTCTGATGTGAGTGAGATCTCAATGCACAAAAGCTCTCTACTCTCTATCCTAATGGCACTACCCTCTCATACTGATCCCTCTAGTATTATGTCTCCATATGTTCCTTGGTCATCATTGTAGCCATCTCTTAGAACTTTGAATCTTTAATGTTGCTAATGAACTCTTGGGACTCTTGCACTGCCCTCTCTGCCCTATGCACTGCGGTATCCCTCTCTATCATAACCTGATCTCTCTCTACTATCACTACATCCCTCTCTCCTATCACTGCATCCCTCTCTACTCTAACCTAGTCTAACTAACTTTGGAGACCTGTGATCACCTCCATCAACTATAACTGGGTAGGCCCTACCTATGCTGGTACTAGTGTCCTCCCGGTGTAATCCACTAGAACCCCCTCCACATCCATCGTAGTTGCATCCACACCTATGTCATCCTTGTCACCTCCCTTTCCACCATCACCCTCGCCCTCCCACTAGTCATCCCCATCCTCTCCCCCATCACCACCTCCATCACCATCCCCACCCCAACTATCTCCACCCTCCTCATCATCATCTCCCTCATCCTCTCCTTCAGCATCCTCATCATCATCCCTTGCATCATCCTCAGCATCCTCTCCATCCTCATCTCCTTTCTCCCCATCATCATCCTCATCTCCCCCTCCTCATCGTCACCCTCATCTCATCCCTCCTCATCCTCTCAACCATCCTCCTCATCTTGCTTTTCCTCAAACCTCGCTCGTAGTATTGGTACTATCAGATCTATTAAGGGCCTTAGACAATGTTGTGCCTGCATCCACTACATCTATTGCTGCTCCGCATACCCTTGGTTGTAACTCCTCTAGCTATGCATAAGCCACCTGTGTCCTGATAGGTTCTCCCCACTCCTAGACCTCTACTTTGGACTAAGTGAATAATTCTAGACCCATCAACACATCCTGTATCTCACCAAACTATCAATGTAGCCACTTTGGTAGGTACATCTCTATCACTAGGTGCCCAATCATTGTGTACCCTATGAGATAGCACTCCTACCTACAATATGGTAGGTGAATCTCATCATCATCCCATCTGGGGAAATCTTTGTAAGGTCTCCAAATAAACTATGTCATAGTGTCTAGCTAATGTCAGAAGTACCTGATGTATCCTAGCGGTCCTCATTCTAGTATGCCTTTATAACTGTATGCTTATGGCATGTCCTCTACTAGCTCCCTCTCTACAAGTGGTTGGAATACAACAATGTGCTCATAAGCCTAGATCTATAATAGTGTACCCCTAGTACTAAATGTTAACCCACCTCTATATGCCACCTAATGTAGATAGTAGTACAACATCCCTAACATGCATGGGCCCTAGGAAAACATAGTTCCCTCCATAATTATCTACTCTAGCACCGAGCCCCATTCAATAGGAAATCCATGTCCCCACCTATCTAGTATCAATAGTCCATTGATCACCCAGTAGATCACCACTATCAATTGCTCATGGCATGCCACCAATAGGTCTCATCCAATCTCATAATCTCAGATCCCCAGCTTCACATCTCCACATCTAAACAATTGTTGTAATGTTGCTTGTCCAGTCACTAAGTTGTATACTGCTAACTCCCCATGAATCAGTATCCTCAAGATGCACCATACATCCTCTAAGGTCATTGTAGCCTCTCTTTTAGATAAATGGAATGAACCAGTCTCTGAGTGCCATCTCTTGGTCAATGTTTTTAGCGGGGCTTTCTTACCCCTCACCTCCAACATAAGACTCTGCGGCCTATGTCTCCTCGTCTGTAATAGGGCTAGTTCCTCCTACTTAATCATATAGCCTATGTCAACCATCTATGGCTTTGTATCTAGTTTACTCTACTTTTGACCCAAGTTTGACCTAATTTGATCCTGGATTGACTAATTTTGACATTTCTAAGCATGTTTAACTAAGTTGACTTATGTTTTGAAGTCCTTCTAGGATTTTGAACATGTTTACCAAGTTTCAAGTCATTTTGAGCTCATTTGCATCATTTTTTGACACTCTCCCTATCCATCTGTCAGACTTTTCCTCCATCTGAGCTAGGTTTGACAAGGTTTGCCATGTTTCTAACCATGTTGGCCTAAGTTAACCTATGTTTTCAAATCTTCCTACAGTTTTGAATATGTGGTCTAAGGTTCAGATCATTCTGAGTCTGTTTGCACCCTTTTAGGCCCTTTGCATTATTCTTTGTTAGCATTTTCTTGAGTTTGAACTACATTTGCCCTAAGTTTGACCAAGATTGACCACTTTGACCACCTTTGACTAAGTCTTAACCCTTTTCTAACATCACCCTAGGATCTTGCTAGTGTACCCCAAGTTTCAGGTTGAACCAGGCCCATCCAAACCCCGTTCGGAGCCTCGAAGCATCCTAGGGTGTAGTGGGGCCCCCAACTGCACCCATGGCACACTTGGTCATGCCAAGTGTGTTCAGTGTGCACCTAGGCATGCCAAGTGTTCCCACTACATAGTTGGTTGTTTTTTGGGCATATTTGGGGTGTTTTGATGCCCTAACCTGGCCCCAGGACCCCCATTTGACCCCGACTGACTCCTAAGTGTTTAAAAAGCAAGGAAAAGCATAGAAAAGTATAGAAAATCATAAAATGAAAAAAAAAATTGTCATAAGTTTATTAATTTTATCTCCCTAGTATTTAATATTAGCAAGGGGATCATACTTCTTATCTAAACCATTAATAAACTCTAGGACCCTATTATATACTTCCCATTTTTCCTTTTTTACTTCCTATTCTTGCAAAGAAAATTCATTTCTTATAATATCTTCAGGAAAGTAAACACAATGTTCATAAGATTTAGCTTTAGTCCCATCTTTAAACATTTTATAAAAGCCTTTAGGGTCAATGAAATGAGGATGAGACTAAGCCATTTGGTATCTATCAAGAAACTTACCTACATGTCTCCATCCTCCTTTTGTAAGCACAAAATTATGCACAATTGTGAAGTTTGGGAAAATTATTCCTCTGGACATGCCCACTACCTCTTTTTCTTCAAGTCCTATCTATCATAGAAATTTTGCAATCCCAACCTTTAGAGGCACCTAATATGGAAGGATGTGAGGTTTTCCTTGGAAACCGTATACTCTAAAAATAGTAGATACAAAGTAAGGGATAACAGACCCCCAATTTTGACTTACTTTCAAACCGTAAGGCCTCTAGACAATACGATCATCATCTTTGAGGTAAAACACCTATCAAAATGCATAAAATTGGCATCTACAACTTCTCCTATCATGTCAGCACTCCATAGTTGAACTGGTAATTTCTCTCCATCTTTCTCTTGCTCTAGGTCCATGTCTTTTCAAAAGATAGAGACTCCTTTATATAAGCACATATACATCAATAAAGAATACTAGCAAAAGGTTTTTTACATGGTACCCTTGTTGATTCTAATTAACCCATTGTGTATAGCCTCAACCAAGTAGGATGCATAATAAAAAATTGAACTCATCTCATATTTAAAAATATGAGTAATCATGAAGACAAGAGAACCAGGGATGTGATCACGTTCATCTATACCAAAAATATTGCAAAATGATATATAAAGGGCATGTGCCCTAGGGTTGAAATGATTTTTCAGCAATGGCTCAAGAGTATGAGATGTGACCAGTGATAGATGTCCTACCCTCATAAAGTGCTCCTATAGTGGTGCTCCCCGAAGGTATACCCTTCAAGAATCATATTGTGTTTGCAGATCATCAAAATCAATCTGCTCATGAAATCCATGATTAGGGTCTAACATAAAAACCTCTCTAATCACTTATGCAGTCACCCTGAATATGTTATCCCCTACATGGTTATTTACAACCCTCAACACAGTATCATACCTCTTTGCCAACATGGTCATCAAATCATCATCAAAGAATACATTGAGAATGACTAATTTTCCAATGTCAAATTCTCAAGCATTGCTCATTAGGGTATCATGTTTTCTCTATGAAATCCATTTCCTGAACAATTCCAATCCACCCATTGTTGTCTCACCATTTCTTAACCATTTTTCCTTGTCATAAAAACCATCATCAATCAATGACCTAGGGTTCTTAGGAGCAAGCTCATTTCATTTAGCTACTTCATTGGTGGAGAGGGGCAATTTTTCGAAGAAATCATTGTGTACATTTCTATATTGGTAGTCTACCTTCCTAGTCATGGAGGCATTTTTATCAATAGGAAAAAAGTGTAATTGGAAATTGTTGGGCAACAAAACTTTTAGGCACTTATCAAAAAATTTCTTCCTTTAGCAAAACACTTTGTTCCCAACAATTTGATGTATGAAAATTCAAAGTTTAAGCTCTGGTTCTCCGTGCTTCAAATCTCTTTCACTTTGTAACTAGTTATGAATTGAGTTGCAGATTTTATGTAGATTTCCTTCACACAAATTCTCTTTGATACACCATTAATGCTCCAATAGTCAAATTGTGCATGTTACACCAAAAATTTGATAATTGGTTATTGATCAGGGCATGATCAGACAACCTTGTTTTAAACTTAAGGACTAGATCACCTTTTATTTAGTTGGACACATGTCAAAACCTCATATTCTCTCTTCAGTTAAAATTCAAGCACTTTAATTATGTGAGAATATGACCACCATTGACCCATTTGCATCCTATGATCATGAAAGATCTTAGTTGTTGTTACATTCCTTTTAAGACTTGGGCCCACTAAGACATGTGTTGCCACCTCACATTCTTGCTTTAGTTAAAAACTGCACATCTTCATCTTGCAAGAATGCGACGTCAATTGATCTTCATCAGAGGGATGTTTAAGATCTTTTTATGTGGTTGCATGCACACCATGGCCCACATGGACACATGGTGAATTATCACATTCTCATGTTTGGTAAACTTTGAACATCTTTATTATACAAGAATGTGATAGTTGTTGATCACCTAAAAATATGATGGCTTTGAGAAATAAATATCCTTTTATTATGCTCAATACATCTCGCAAATCAAAATGCGCCACCTAGAAATCTATGCTGACAACATCCTTCTGTGGCTCATAATACAAGTTGGTCCCACAGACTCCATGTCTCAACACTTTTTTTTCTCACTTTAGCTAAAAACTGTGCATCTTTGCTTCATGAGAATATGACTACCGTCAATCTTGATCTGAATTTATAGCTAGGAAGTGTAGTACCTAGAAAATGGGCTAAATGCATAACATACTATGAGAAATCACAAACTCAATCAAAATACATTAGCACCCGCTAGTCTACCATGAAAGCCAAACTAATCAAAAGAAGCAAACACAAGGTTAGAAACCCCATCTTTCATTTGTAGCTCCCATGTCCTTCTTTCTTCTCCAAATGATGTAGCTCCAACTTGCCTATAGTGCACACAATATTGAAGCAAAGTCTATGATAGGGATAATGCCATACTAGAAGTGTGATTTTAGTGTAAGAGCAAGAATTTAAAATGCAAAGAAGCTAGGGATTCAAAGACTCAAGAAGTGGGATATAAGGTCTCGAGAGTTAGGACCGGAAATGAGAGAAAGAATGCTCATTTTATAATGGGCATGGAGGATGAGAGCATTGGATTTTTCACCCTTAGATATGCGTTGTGGCAAGAGATTCCTTTGAGAATCCATGATGCATATGACAAAAGATGCCAAATGTAAGATTCTATGATGCATGGAAGTCAAACTTGGCTAAATATGGAAGAGAATCTATGACGCGTCATAAGACACCTCAACCCACTTAAAGCCAAGAATCTATGACAAATAAGCCAAATATGGACATGCCTAAGGGAATAAGAATATTTGATTATGAAAAATCTTAGCCAAGTGTCAAAGGAGAATCCATGAGGTGTCATATCCAAGTGTCATGATGATGCAATATTTTATGAAATATTTGAATTAAAAATCCTTTTATTCCACAAAATGAGAATTAGTAGAAAATGGAATTAATGATAGAAAATGGAACTTAGGAAATTAAGAATTTCCATGGTTTTTGGATAATGAATCAATTAATTAATAAAATTAATTAATTCAGGATGATAATTAGGAAGAATAATAGGATTAGATTATGGGTTATTTAATCCTATAGAGAAAATTAGTAAATGATTGGCCAAATTGATTAAATAAATGTGACCATATCCTTTGATGAAAATATGACAATGATAGTGGAAATTGACAAGGATGGTGATAGGTAGACCAAATCCATGGTCAAATTGATCGATTGATTGAAATAGATAACATGCCAAGGACACGTGACATGAATTGATTGAAATGTAACATTTAAACGACATTGTAAATGCTATAGGATTGAAATTGATTGAAAATGTTTGATCATAGTAACATTGATGGACACTGTCAATATTATTAAAACAATTGATAATGCCATGATTTGACATTGAAAGCCTCAACAATGTCAAAGATTGAATGACATGAATGATAGTTTGACCTAGCACTAAGAGCCACGACAACACTAAGGTCAGATTGATAAGATTGATAGGTTGATAGGTTTCCAAGGCACTAAAAGCCACAAAAATACCTAGGATTGGACAAATGATGGTTGATTTAAGATGTTTGATATACTCCAGGTTGATTAGGACTGATTTTGAGTTGATTTGGGGGTGATTTTGAGTTGATATGAAATGGTTTTGAGATGATATGAAGTTGATGTGAAAGAGGATACAAATGATGAAATATGATTGATTTTGGCCAAAAGATCAAAGTTAGTAGAATGAAGAAATGGGACAAATTATTATGAAGAAGTGATGAAACTCCATATATGAACCATTTTTTAGCCTTGCGTCAAAGAATAATCGGTGAGAAAGCCAGAACATGCCCCAGTAGGGATGATATATATGGGTGCCCCCTTGAGAAATTGACTAAGATAAGCATATGATAAGTCAATTTGTTCACAATGAGAAGACAAAACCATAGCAATTGACAGATCACAAATTAGAGCTAAAATGTGAAAGCTATGAGGTCTAGAGTGTAGAATGGGGTCAATCGGGAGCCTGAGAGTAATTTCACGGGTTACCACTCAATAAAGACACAAAATTATGAAAATGATAGTTAATTTTGTCCACAAAAAAGATACAAATCCAACGCAACTGACGTATTGCAAATCTGAGTTAAAATTAAAAAAAGTTATGGGCTCCAGAGTGCAACATAGGGGCTTCGGGAGTAGTTTTGGGGATCCTAGGTCCCCAAGTGCACCCAAAACTCATCCAATTGCATCCTAGACACACTTGGTAAGCCCAAGTGCATCATGATAGTACCAAGTGTGCCCATGACACACTCAAGAAACCCAAGTGGACTCAAAAATTGCAAAATGTGCCCGAGAAGGCTCCGGGGGCCAAAATCAACATGATGGGGCTCAAGCAGGAGCCCAAGAGTAGTTTCAAGGATTACCACTCCATACAATGACCAAATAATGAAAATGATAGCTCATTTTGTTCAAAAAATATATATGAGTCCAATGCTATTGAAGGTTCATAAATTAGAGTTGAAACACAAAAGTTATTGCCTCTAGAGTGCAACATACGGGTTCTGAGAGCAGTTCTTGGGATCCTAGGTCCCCAAGTGTGCCCAAAACTCATCCAAGTGCATCCTAGATGCATTTGGTAAGACCAAGTGCATTATGAAAATACCAAGTGAGCCCATGATGCACTTGTGAAGCCCAAGTGGACTCAAAAAGTGCAGCCTGAGAAGGCTCTGGGGGCCAAAATCAGCTTGATTGGACTTGGAATGACCCAAAACTATGCGTGTATGCCCAAAATGATGGAAAGATGTTAGATCATGAGTGAAATCATTGAAAATGGTTAGATTTGGTCAAATATGGTGAGACTAATGTCAGACTGGGGTTGAACTAGGTGGAAAGCCATAGAAAGTTGAATGACAATGTAAGATGATGTAGTAATGCATGAATGCAAGATGAAGATGATTTGGTGAATCAGAAGACATGATCATGGTGATGGAGAACAAGATGAAGAAGAAAGATGAGATGAGGAGATATTAGTATGATGGAAAGACTTTTTCTTTTGTAAAGTGCACTATATGTCAAATGGAGCTTTATTTTGATATGGCAAATGGAATGCAACACATCATGGCATAAAGGGCCAGAGCGTAAATGCAAGCCTTTTGCATAAACAAGCATGATGCAGACAGAAAATGACCTTGTCCTTCTTGAGGCATATGTACATGCCCTAGACTCTCAAAGGTACATTGTAATAGATAGAAATAGAAAAAGATGACCATGAACCATCCAACCACTCTCATTGATCAATTTATATCATCGAGTGGCATAGGAACAGGATCAAAGAAAAACAAAGCCAAAAATAAATCACTCACTAAATAGCATGAGCCAATAGCTATTCTTATTCATTATTACTTTCTTTTTATTGTTTTAGGTGTTCAGATGTTGTTTGACATGTTGATGATGTGATCGTTCCGGTTGTGGATTCAGTTGATAGGTTCATAGTAACATGTTGGACTGACTGTCAGTTCACATTGCTCGGATAGTGTGATTGTCTTGAAAGTGTAATGCTTTGAGTTTCAATTTACAAAGTGCAAGTGTTTATGCAAAAGGGATGGTTATGTACAGTAAGTATTGACAAGGTTTATTGCAGATTTTTGACAAGTTTTGTGATTTTTAGGGTTTTTTTGGGATATTTGATTTTTTGTGTGAGTGGTTTCTTTAGGACATTTAATGATTTTTAGTGCTTTTTTCAAGACATTCTATGATGTTTAGGGATTTTTTAGGATCGTTTTATGATTTTAAGTGATTTTTTCAGGACATTTGTGATTTTTGGTGCTTTTTTTAGGACATTTTATGTTTTTTATAGATTTTTTAAGGACATTATATTATTTTTAGGATTTTTTTCAGGATTGTATTTGAATTTTTAGGATTTTTTTAGGGTCATATAAGCATATACAAGTGTTTGCTCTAATTTGTTATGGCATAGGTCCAATGGATAAAAAGTGCTTAGGGATATGCCCCTAGTTCAAGTTCAAACTTGTGCACTGTATAGGTAATATGCACCCAGACAAGATGCAAACTATGTACAAAGGCCAATGACAGAGTGTGTGTGTAGACTGGTGATGCTTAGGAAAGATAACAAAGGATATTAACCAGTTCGTGAGCCATGATAAGGGGCCAAGGATGTCATGCAATATGAAGGATATGATCAAGGAATGATAGAGGAGGAAAAACCAGATGGAATCATGATAGATGGAGGAGCAACAACTCATTACACATGGCGCCTGTTTGCTAGGTTTTTACCATGGTACTTGCCCAAAGTGCCTGTTTGCCAAGTTTTCACATTTGCATGGAATTTTTCTCTTGACTCAAATTTTCATGGAAAGACACCTGTTTGCCAAGTGTTCATGAAGGCATCCATTTTTTCATGACTTTTTTTCACTTTTTTCTTTTCTTTTTTCATGACTTTTTGCTATTTTTTAAATATTTTTTTAGGACTTTTAGATGGAATCAAGAATGTTTTTTGCAACTTTTGATAAGAAATCTATTGTTGCTACTACTAGCTTGTAATCTCGAGGTCCATGACTGACCATAACTACACAGGATTTGTTCTGAGTCTATAGCTAAAATCAAACCACTAGAAAGGCCTCAAGATATACCATCATGTACCATATCTAAGACAATGTCTACCTCTTACAAATCAAGGCATCTAAGGATAATTGGTTCAACAGATATGTCATGTGGGGTTTCATTGATGATTACATATGCAAAGGCTTCTGGGATAAAGATTTGATCTTCGGTGCTGGGAAAATTAGGTAGTTGGATAAACAACTAGATATAAGGGAGGTTTGGGAGGGTTGAGACCAATGACCTTCCATATGAATGCTGATTGAGAGAGCTCCAAAAGACTTTGTGGCATGTTGAACATTGGAATATTGATATTCATGGCATCATCTTTTTTATCTTGTATCCTTGGGAGCTACTTAGCTTTTGATTTTTCATGGTCTAATGGTGCCTTTCAATTTTCACCAAGAGACCTATGCTTGTTATTTTTTTCTTTTCTTTCAGTTTCATAACTAGAAGATGGAGTTGATTCCTAGCAATATGCCAATGTGTTCACTTTCGGATGGCGATGCCTTCATAGATTTCAAAGTCTATTACAAGATCATCATCATTGTCAAATCGATCAAATATCGGTGGTCCACGTTGGTCCCAATCTAATAGTTTAGGGTAACTTGAGGGGATGTCATCATCAGTGTTGAATGGGCTTTGGTTGAAGGTAGTGATATGGGCAATAGATTTAGTTGTATCATTGGGGTTATGCTCAGAAGCTAAAGGATTGTTGGTTTCAGGTGGGATATCCTCAGATGCCTTTTCATCGTCCAAAACATCCATAGTCTTACAGGTAGGTAATGTAGTAGTAGGAGGTCATCCTTTTGTAGTGATAGGTTCAATTATACCTTGTTCTTGAGATCCAAGACCACTATAGCCATCATAGCCTTGTTTCTGTATGATAGTAAACCCAATTCCATACTTGTTAGAAGATACCAAAGTGGGCTCTTGTTCTGCTTTTTCTTTCTCCATACAAAAAGAAGTATTCTCATTGATAGAAGTATGATTCTTTGTATTGATCTCTGAATGTTGTGCTTGAAGTGGTTGTGATTTACCATGAGATTGGGGAGAAACTAGTGACTCCCTAATGTGGGATACTTGAGACATAAAGTACTCTCCACACCCATTGTCTTCAATCTTTATCTTTTCCTTGGCCTTACTGAGGAGTATATCTGCATCCACATACTTAGAGGAATCTATGGTTTGTGCTTCATTTTTTGTTGGGATTTGGTATTTAATAGCATCTCTTAGATTAGCACAAAACTGGAAAGGATCTGGACCACTCGGGATGGTAACCTCCACATTGTCATAGGAAAACTTCAAGCATTAATGATATGTAGAGGGTACTACTTTCATAGCATGAAGCCAAGGGCATCCAAGTATCATGTTGCAATTCATTTCTATATATAGGACATGGAGTAATGTGTCTTTAGTAGGTGGGCCAACTCTGATAGGTAAGATGATAACCCCTATAGAGAAATGCTCACCATCATCATAGGCTTTGACTATGATCCTTCGAGAGGGATCTACATTAGTTTCAGAATAACCCAAACCTTTGACTACTTTAAGTGTACAGATATTTAGCCCTACTCCTTCATCTATCAAAACGCATTTGACTTTAACATTGTGGACAAAGACTTCAAGGTGGAGGGGATCATTGTGGTTGGGTTTGTCTTTAGGAATATCCCAAGAGAAAAAGGTGATATGCTATAATACGGATAGGTTCCCAACCATGGCTTAGAACTGGGCAACATCAATGTTATCTAGGATTATTGACTCTTTAAGGGCTTGATCCAAGATCTTCTGATGTTGGGGAGATGCACACAGTAGGTCTAAAATGGATATTTGTGTAGGGGTCTTGCCAATTTTTTCAACAAGGCTATAATCAAACAAAGTAGGAGCAGTAGGTCTACTAGGGGTTGCAGGTCTAGTAGAAGTAGTAGGTCTAGATGGGGTTCCAGGTAAGGTGATCTTGCTACAACGTGTAGTGATAGTGCAACAAGGGTCTTAAGCCTTCAATGTGAAAGTGGATATATGGGAATTAGACTCATTAAAGAAATTGATGGTGTAGTCATATTCGGTGCGTGTGTAATTCACATTACCTTGTGAGTTTGAGTTTGAACTTGAGGGTTTCTCTTTGTCATGATTACCCAAAGGATCTTTGAATATAGTGTGGTCAGAGTTGGATGCTAATAGTGATGGATCAACTATGATTACACCATCATCAATAAGGTCTTTTATTGCATGTTTCAATAGTCTTCTGTCCTTTGGTGTGATGGTAATCACAATACTTTTTATCATCCCACCAATCTACTTTAGTTAATGGTTCATCTCTGATTTGGGGTAACTATAGGAATTTATTAATTAGTAATTTTTGTAATGCAGTCTCAAGAGGTATCCTCAATGGTGTGAATTTTTTGTCCTTGGTTCTAGGATGTCTTTGATGTTTGTCTTGCATGCAAGTCTCAGTCTTCTGTTGTGGGTTTGATGTTTGATTAGAGGTTTGTGAATTCATAGGGTTTGCACCCTTCAAAGTAATTTGTGGTTGTGTTGTGCTAATTGTGCAAGCATCCACAATGCCATCGTTAGTCACATTCTTGTTTTTGGAGAAAAAAATTGGCTTCTCATTAGAGGAACTAGTGTTTGTGTTTTCCTTGTTTATCTTGAGGATTCCCTTATGGATAAGAACATCTTCAATACTAGCCCCCTTTTTCATCAATTTAGAAATAGTGCTTGGGCTCTTGATTTTGAGTTCATACATTAAGTCTAAGACCAAGTTTTCAATGCACAAATTTACTTCTTGTTCTTCAGGAATGTCTAGTGAGCATTGACTAACTAAGCTTCTCTAGTGAAGTAAGAATGTGATGAATGGCTCTCCTACCTTTTGTTTAGTTAAGCACAAATCAAAAAATACCACCTCATTTGTAATGTTGAAGAGAAAGTGGGAGATGAACTTGTCTACTAGCTCTGACCAAGATTTGATATTACTAGGAAGTTTGGAGTACCATTCAAGTGTGGGCCCACCTAGAGAACGAGGGAACAATCTCATGAGGCAAGTGGGCTCATCACTAAGTTCAGTGCATGAAGCACAAAATTCTCTAATATGATCAATAGGGTTGCCTTTTCCTCATTATTTTTCAAACCTTGGAACCTCAAAGTGTTTTGGGAATGGAGGCATATACAGACTTTTATCGAATGGGTTAGGACATAGGTCCCTTTCTGTATATAGAGCCTATTTCTTTTGGACTCCCAATGCCTCAACTTGTTTGGAAATTTTTTTGAATTGTTGTAATAGCTCTTCATTAGGATTTTGTGTAATAGTCTTTCCTCCAAGTCTTTTGTGCCTATGAGTAGACCGTTTGCTATGGCGAGAACTATGTCTACTCAGCTCTAACATTTCTATATCTAATGAGTCAGGTGAAGTGTCACTGGGTGGTCGAGGTATGTTGGTACCTTGAAGATAGAAGGGTCCTTGTTGTTGGGGTACTTTTTGTGTTATTTGATGTGGCACTTGTTGCAAGATTGACTGTGATTGTTGGACCATGTGTTTTTGTTGTGCCATGTGTGGTAGTTGCTGTTGGGATACCTCTGTTGGTTGTATGTGAGACCATGTACGTGCTTGTTATTGTAGAGGTATTTGTTGAGGTTGTTGTGGCACATGTTTTTGTTGTAACAAATGTTTTTGATATGCGATTTGTTGCTCAAGGCATCTTTGGTATTCCAACTATTGCTTGAGTTGCTCTTGTTGTTTAACAAACATTGCTTGTTGTTGCTGGAATTATTGTTGATACATTTCATGGAGGTCAAATGGGTTTATGTTGGACTACATATTAGGGATGTTGGATGTTTGCACCACTTGAGGTTGTTTTTGTCATGGTTGATGTTGTTGTTGATACGTTGGATGTGTGTCAGAAAGATTAGGTCCTTGGACTATCATAGGTTGATGTTGTTGGGGTAGTTGGTTGTGTCCTTGCAAATTGACCACCATGTTAATATTGTTACTTTGGCACCTTTGTGTGTTAGAGGTTTCTACTTGAGACAAAATATTGACTTGACAATGAGGTGCATTCCTTTTGGGAATAGGTGTGATGTCAATAAGGCTTTTCCTTTGCACATCGATAGGGATTGTTGTAGTTGATGTTGCACATAGTGTACTCGAGGGAGGCTCCGTAACATTTGATGTCATACCACTTGGTAGGGTTAGGAGCAAAGGTGCACTTTGTTGATTTGCCTCCAAAGAAGGTATGTCTAGCATCCCTAGAGCACAAGTCCCTTTAGGTGTGTCTTGTTGTTGCATCATGTGACTAAAATCAAATCTTAATGTCCTTTTGGGGTGTTTAGGGTTTGGAGGTATTTCATCGAACAAGGGGTTAACATTGATGTGTTCAAATGTACTTTGGAGGATTTCGATGGTTGATTCTTGATGGGACCTTATAGGTGTCATTATCATGTTTGAAAACTCCAAAGGTTGTTTTCCCTTATCTAAGTCCAAATTGATCATGGGTTGTATGTTTTCAATGGTTGTGTTGGTTTGATGTTTGGACTTAGGTCCTTCCACATTTGGGTTGAATTTGAAAATTATTTGGGCTGCCAAAATTTTAAAGTTCTTGTGAAAAATTTTGTCTTGACATGCCCTAGCCATTTCTTCATTAGTGATGCCATAGTCAGTGCCAAAGTCATCACTTAGGTGTACAATACCTTGTTGTATGTTTGATGTGTTAGGGTGGAAGGTACTTGTGTTAGGTTGGCTAAATTTGAAGGAATGTGATTGTTCATCTTCGGGTGTGGTTGGTACACTTTCTCCTCCTAGTGGTGCATTTGGACTCCATTGAACCATCCCATTTCTAGGGAAAGTGTTTGAAGGAAACCTCATGGTAGGTGTATTGTTCACAGTTTGTTGTGTCATAGCTTGATTATGATGATCTTGTAGATACATGTTCAAGGGGTCTGCAAGTAATGATTGTGATGCCTCGATTTGGTCGTTGTCAAATGTCTATTGGGTTTTCTTGCTCTTCTTCTATTGTGGATGAGCTTTTCATTGTGCTTGTGCCTCAAAAAACAAAGGTTGATAAAGTTCTTCAAGTCTCTAGGCTAATTGTGTCCTACTAAGTGCTGGTATGATACCTAAGAATGCAGATGCAATGGAGGGAAACCTAAATACACTTTTTTGCCTCCCAAGTGCTCACCTAAACTACCAACTACACTCAAAAGTACCAAGTGTGTCCATGACATAGTTGGGGGCCTGAAAGTAAGTAGTTGGTAAGTACGAGGCATGAAATGGGTAAACAGAGGTGATAGGGTGTCTAAAATGCAAATTTTGAGTGTTTTGAGTGGTTTAGAGTGATTTGCAAGGTTTAGGGATGCAATGCAAGGTGTGGAAGTGTAGATTAGGGTTTTGGAACCTAGAAAGAAACACCTAATTACCAAGTGCATTCTGAAACTACCAAGTGTAAAATGCAAATTTTGAGTGGTTTAGAGTGATTTGCAAGGTTTAGGGATGCAATGCAAGGTGTGGAAGTGCAGATTAGGGTTTTGGAACCTAGAAAGAAACACCTAATTACCAAGTGCATATTGAAACTACCAAGTGCTCCTAAAAATACCAACTATGCACTTGAAGTGTGCAATTGGTAAAACAAGGTTACAATTGGTAAAATAGGGTTGTGGTTGGTAAAAGAGGTCAAAACTTGATAATTAAGATGTGGGCATGCAAGATATTAGTTTTTTTGGGATTTTTAAGTGTTTAGGTATGTTATACAATGTGAGGAAATGCTAAATGAACTAGGGTTTGGACATGCAAAGTGCAAATGTCCTAGGGATGTTATGCAAATGCAAATGCAAGATGTAATTTTGAAGGTATGCAAGATGAAGATTATGGTATGCAAAATGGATGTTAGGGTTATGTTTTGGATTTGGTAATGACACTAAAGGTAGGTCTATGCAAGGTATATTATGCAAAGGATGGTGTTCTAGGGTTCATAATGATGTTTGAGATATGCAAAATGAGGGTAAATGCTCAAGAAAGCAATTTGGTCGATGGACAATTTGATAAGGTTTGGTAGTGAAAATGATGCTAGGATTTTGATCAATGCAAGATGAAGGCGATATACTACTAGGGTAAGTCAAAAGGACATTTAGAAATATGGTTATGCTAATGATAGAGGTATATGCAAGGTTTTGAACTTAGGTAAAACCTTTAGAAATTATTTTGTCTAGGAGTTTAACCTTGTGATAAAGGACTTTGGATCTTGATCAAAAACTGATAAAAGACGAAAAGATCAAATTGATAAAAGATGACAAGGTCAAATCTATCAAGACATAGATAGATTTTAACCAAAGAAAATGATAAGAAAAGATAAAAAGACTAGTCAAGATCCATTATCCGTCAACACTAGGAAATACTCTAAGACTCATACTTTGTCTAGATTTTTGACTAAATTCAAAGGTTTCATGGGTTCAAAATGATGTTTCGAGGACTCAAAATGGTGGTGACACTGAGTGGATATGTAATATGGACAATTCCTATGATGCAAAATGGGATTTTGGGTGCAAGATGCAATTTTGGGTCAAGTGCAGAATGAGGAGGTACAGAGGTTGCTAGATGCAATTTTGGGGTCCTAAAGTGTGGTTTGGGGGACCAAAATGGTCATGCAGGTGCCCAAGTGCACCCTAATAGTGCCAAGTGTGCTCACATAGTGTAGACTATGTCAATGATGTAGTTGGTAAGTTCTGGACGTAGTTGGTAGTTTCTGGGCGCAATTGGTAAGCTAAGAAGAATGTTTGCTTATTCTGAAGGGTATTGGTTACCAAAGTGATATGCCAAGAAGCTAAGATGTTGGGTTTAATGTTAGGATGGTCTGGGAGATGCAAAAAAAAGGTTATGACCTAAGTAATGATGTCCTAAGTGAAGGTAATGAAGACTAGGAGGTGCAAAATGCAAATCTGGGCATGCTAATGTAATGGGAGCTATCTAGGTACCTAAAGACACAGTTGAAGCCCCAAAATGTTATCTAAAATCCCAAACTAGGTCTGAGGACCACCAATTGCACCTAGAAAATGTAGACTACATCAATGATGTAGTTGGTAATTTCTGGATGCAGTTGGTAAACTGGGCTGAAACTAAGGCAATTTTGGGAGCTATGATTTCCAGATTGATGTCATGGAGAGGTAAACAGTGGGAGACAGTATTGAAACTAGTATGAATGCTCAAAATGATGCTTAGGACACCCAAAATGATTGTTAAAGTGGTCAAGATGAGGATTGGGTATGCAAAGATGCAAGGTGGTGGATGCAAAGTGCAGATTTTGAGATTAGAATGCAAAAACTAAGGGAGGTAAACTTAACCCAAATGGATGTAATATGAAAGGTAATGAATACTAAATTAGGACTAAAAGGTGCAATATGAAGTCTATCTGATGCACAAATGAGGCCTAGACTAGGGTAAATGCAAGCAGAGTTTATGCAAGAATGAAATCTATGTTTTACAAAGCACATTTAGGAGCACAAGTTGCCATGTTTTCCAAGGTTTGAATGTGTTGAACCAAAGTTTGCAAAGTTTGTGATGCAGGAGCATCTAGAGGTATAAGGGCAATCTTGTGTCACCCAAAAAAAAATGTACTTAGACATAGTTTCTATTTGATGTGTTTTCATTTTTAGATACCCATTTGGGTCAAATAAAGGTTCCAACTCTCACAGTTCCACTATTAGTGCATTTGAAAATCCTAAAAAAATAGGAGCATGTATTTGGGCCATCATTTTGGTAAACTAGAAGGTGTGAATTGGCTAGATGAATGTAATCATGATTTAGAGCATTCCAAAAAAAGAATCAGGTCAATAGGCCCCATGTTTTGAAAGTTATTGCAATTTTTCAGGTTTTGGAGACCTCCTAAGAATGCTTCAAAGTCAAGTTTGGGGCATTAAATGACCTCAAAAAGGGTCCAAAAATGGGGGATGAGAAAAGCTGATCCATAGGGCTATAGAGCGCTTCGAGAGCTTTCCAAAAATGTAAACAGTTCATCAATTGGAGCTACGGTTCAAAAGTTATGCCTCCCGAAAGTTCAGTTATCATTTCTGGATTCTTCTAGATTTGTACTGACTTCTAACATAGCTTATGGAACCTTCTATTTTGTCGGTGGATGCCTACTAGCAGTTTCTAGAATGTAATCCTAGTCCTTAACCCTCTGGGGTCTATTTAAGGAGATTTCTGGCATTGTAAAAGGTAGTTCGGAGTTGAGTTTGAGAGGAGGTACTGAAAGGAGAAATTATCTCCAGATTTATGCTATTGTAAGCCCTTAGGGCATGTTCTGAAGTTTATTTTCTCTGTACTATTTTTAATAGCTTATTTTCTCAATTAATATAATTTTCCCTTTCTATTATGTCCATTTTGTTCTTGGGTTGTGTCTCCATCAAGTGGTATTAGAGCTGGTTTTCCTGAGTGTGTAGATAGAACGCCGACTGTGAGGCAGTTTGCACCAGGACTGTGTGGTTGTGGGTTTGAGTTAAGAAGATGTCTCCATGAAGAGAGCGTGGTGGAAGGGCTAGAGCTATTAATCCTGAGGAGGTTAGAGCCCTCCAAAGGTAGGTATAGGCATTGCAAGAGCAGCTCCATAGAGGAGCAAATGTTGCCGCAAGTGACGACAGTGAGGATGATAATGAAGAAGAAGAAATGGGACCAGAAGGGGAACTTGATGGGGAAGTTCTGAATCCTATAGAGGAAAGGCTTTTTAGGGCCATTACTAAGTTTGGGAAAAGACCTACAATTGAAGTGGGTGTATTTTCAGGAAATCTGAAATCAGATGAGTTGATCGATTGGATCAATGAACTGGAAGAATACTTTGAGTATGAGGATATCAGGGACCCAAATAGGGTTAAGTTTGCAAAGGCCAAATTGAAAGGCCATGCCAAAATCTAGTGGCAAGAGGTTCAATTGGAAAGAAACAGAAGAGGAAAGGAGAAGATCACAAGATGGGATCACATGGTGGACAAATTGAAGAAGCAGTTCATTCCTGTGGACTACGAGCTTGATCTGTTTAAGAACATGCATGGGTTAAAGCAAGCAGGAAGATCAGTCCAAGAATATACAGAGCAGTTTTACCAACTCTTGATTAGAGCGAGGCATGTAGAAGCAAATAAGGACAAGGTTGCTCGTTATATCAGTGGGTTGCGACCTAGCATCCAGGAGGAATTAAGTCTGGTAAGAATGACCAGCGTTGAAGAGGCATACCAATTTTCCCTATGAGTTGAAGAGAAGTTGAATAAAAGGTTTGAAGGAAGACAAAGAGGGCGCGGTCAAGGAGGAAGGGGAAGTGGTAGATCATCTAGAGGCCGCAATGAAACCCAAAAGAAAAATGAAGATGTGGGTACTAGCAGGAACCAGAGGAATGAGGGTTTCAATCGCTCCCATGATCAAGACTTTGGAAATCAAAGAGGAAGAGGTAGAGGACATCGACAAGGAAGAGGAGGCTTCCGTGGTACCTGTTTCCATTGTAATGAAGAAGGTCATCGTGCCTTTGAATTCCCTCAACGACAAGGAAGGATAGATAGGAAAGCTGAGGGCCAAGCTAGGGTTGCTCATGTGGATGAGGATGCACAATCATTACATTCAGAGGATGCAAAAAGAGGAGAGACATTGGTAAATGAAAGAGTCCTACTAAGTGGTGAGATTGAACCAGGACAACGGAGGAGTTTGTTCTGTACCAGATGCAAGTGTGAGGATAAATCTTGTGATGTGATCATTGATGGTGGTAGCACTGATAACTTGGTATCAGAAGAGATGGTCTCTAAGCTGAAGCTCAAGAGGGAGAAACATCCACAACCCTATCAGATTGCTTGGGTAAAAGATGATCATAAGGTCCTGGTAAGTGAACAATGTTTAGTAAAATTTAAAATTGGGAGTTACCATGATGAAGTTCACTGTGATGTTATTTCAATGGATGCTTTCCATCTATTGTTGGGTAGACCATGGCAGTTTGATAGACATGCAGTGCATGATGGACATGCAAACACATACTCTCTCACAAAGGATGGAGTTCACCATAATTTGAAGCCCATGAAAAAGGAAGATGAAAAGGTATGTAGCAGTGCTAGGATTTGTCTTGTTGATGGAAGGAAGTTTTTAGATGGCATGAAACATCAGCATATGTACTATGCTTTGATTCCTACGAAAGATAAAGAAGGTAGTAGTGAAATACCATTTGAAGTTTCAGATTTACTAGGGGAGTTTGGAGATATTATCTTTGATAATGTTCCAGATGGATTGCCACTAGTAAGGCAAATCAGTCATCAGATAGATTTGATTCTAGGAGCTAGTTTGCCTAACAAGGCTGCCCACAGGATGACTCCTACTAGAACAGAGGAGCTAAATAGACAGGTTCAAGAGTTGTTGAGGAAGGGCTTGATTCGAGAGAGCCTGAGTCCATGTGTAGTACCTGCAGTACTTGCACCAAAGAAGGATGGAGAGTGGAGGATGTGTACAGATTCTTAAGCTATAAATAGGATCACCATCAAGTACCGGTTTCCTTTGCCAAGGATGGATGATATTATGGACTGCTTAAATGGAGCTCAGTACCTCACAAAGATAGATCTGAAGAGTGGTTATCACCAGATATGGATTCAAGAAGGAGATGAGTGGAAAATAGCCTTCAAGACCAAGGAGGGTCTTTATGAGTGGTTAGTCATGCCCTTTGGATTGACGAACGCCCCAAGCACCTTCATGCAGTTCATGAATGAGGTACTTAAGAAGTTCTTGGGAAAATTTGTTATTGTCTATTTGGATGATATTTTAATTTTCAGCAAGACTTTGGAAGAACATTTATTGCATATTCGTAGTGTCCTTGAAAGGCTAAGGGAAGAGAAACTATTAATTAATTTGAAGAAGTGTAACTTTGCAAAAAGGGAGTTAGTCTATTTGGGGTTTGTTATATCACCTGAAGGTCTCAAAATGGATCCGGAGAAGGTAAAAGCCATCTTGGAATGGCCTACTCCAAGGTCTGCTACTGAGGTAAGATCATTTCATGGCCTGGTTAGTTTTTACATGAAGTTTATTAAGAATTTCAGTGGCATACGTGCACCCCTAACTGATACAATAAGAGGGGATAGAAAAGAGTTCAAATGGACTTCAGCAGCTGCGAGAAGTTTTGAATTGCTGAAGAAGAAGGTGACAGAACAGCCTGTGTTGGCACTTCCAGATTTTAGAAAGGTTTTCCAGGTGGATTGTGATGCTAGTGGCAGCGCTATTGGGGCTGTATTAAGCCAAGAAGGTAAGCCTATTGCATATTTTAGTGAAAAATTGAATGATGCAAAGAAGAAGTATTCTGTTTATGATCAAGAGTTCTATGCAATAGTTCAGGCCTTAAAGAAATGGAGGCATTATTTATTGCCAAAAGAATTTGTTTTGTATACTGATCATCAAGCATTACAGTACCTAAATAGCCAAGGTAAATTGAATCAGAGGCATATGAAGTGGGTAGAGTTCCTGCAGAGTTATACATTTGTGTTGGAGCATAGAAGTGGAAAATCTAATAGGGTTGCAGATACACTAAGTAGGAGACAATTGTTGCTTATAGTAATGCAGGTTGAAGTAGTTGGGTTTGATGAACTCAAGAATTTGTACCCTAAGGATCCTGATTTTGCTGAAGCATGGAAAGCTTGTAAAGAGCCTATTGTTGTAGATAGAACCAAGTGGTTAGACTATTTGATTCAGGATGGCATGTTGTTCAAAGGTAGTCAATTGTGCATTCCAAGGAGTTCCATGAGGGAAAATCTGATTAAGGAGAAACACAGTGGAGGGATGGCAGGACATTTTGGTCGAGATAAGACCATTGCCATTCTTAGAGAACATTATTTTTGGCCTCAAATTTCACAAGATGTGAAGAATTTTGTACAGAGTTGCCAGGTTTGTCAAGTTGCCAAGGGGTTTAGTCACAATACTGGCCTATATCAGCCATTGCCTGTTCCATCAAGGCCATGGGAGGACATAAGTATGGATTTTGTTCTTGGATTGCCAAGAACAAAAAGGGGTAATGACTCAGTATTCGTGGTGGTTGATAGGTTCTCCAAAATCGCACATTTCATTCCATGCCAAAAAACTCGTGATGCTGTCCATATTGTAGACTTGTTTTTCAAAGAGGTGGTAAGACTACATTGTCTTCCAAGGAGTATAGTTTTTGATAGAGATACTAAATTTGTGGGGTATTTCTGGAGGACATTGTGGAAAAAGTTGAGAATAGACTTGAAATTCAGTTCCATGCATCACCCACAAACTGACGGCCAAATATAAGTGGTAAATAGGAGTTTGGGCAATTTGCTGAGATGTTTAGTTGGAGATAAGCCCAAGGGATGGGATTTGATTCTACCATAGGCAGAGTTTGCTTATAATAACTCTGTAAATAGGAGTACAGGAAAATCACCATTCCAAATTGTATATGGGAGTAGCCTAAGGACTGCACTAGAGATGAGGAAGATAGAACAAGGGGAGAGGACAAGTGTTGAAGCTAAGGAATTTGCTGAACATATCAAGCGTCTACATGAGGAGGTTCAAGCACACATTACCAAGATGAATCAAGAGTATAAAGCTAGGGCTGATCAAAGGAGAAGACATAAGGAATTCCAAGTAGGAGATTTAGTCATGGTGCACTTACGAAAAGAAATATTTCCAGCCGGTACTTACAACAAGCTAAAAATGAAGAAATTTGGCCCCTGCAAAATTTTGAAGAAGCATGACTCAAGAAATGTATATGAGGTGGAGCTACTAGAAGGTATTCACATTTCTCCCATCTTCAACATTGCAGATTTAACAGAGTATCATGATGATGGTGCAGATGAGGAGCTGGTTTTAGAGCCATGTCCAATTCCTACTTCTAAGAAGGAGGAGATAAAAGACATTCTAGATCATCGTGTGGGTAGGAGTACTAGAAACAAGTAGTATGAAGAGTATTTGGTGAAGTGGAAAGGACGGCCAATTGAGGACTCAACTTGGATTTCAGCAGCTGAGGTTTCCCATTTGGGATTTCCTCTACCATTTATAAAGTTATAGGGTCACTTTTCAATCTACCTGGGTGTCTAATACAGGAGCATCCAGAGGTATAAGGGCAATCCTGTGTCACCCAAAAAAAATGTACTTAGACTTAGTTTCTGTTTGATATGTTTCCATTTTTGGATACCCATTTGGCTCAAATAAAGGTTCCAACTCTCATAGTTCCACTATCAGTGCGTTTGAAAATCTTGAAAAAAATAGGAGCATGTATTTGGGCTATCATTTTGGTAAACTAGAAGGTGTAAATTGGCCAGATGAATGTAATCATGATTTAGAGCATTCCAAAAAAAGAATCAGGTCAATAGGCCCCACGGTTTGAAAGTTATTGCAATTTTTCAAGTTTTGGAGACCTCCTAAGAATGCTTCAAAGTCAGGTTTAGGGAATTAAATGACCTTGAAAAGGGTCAAAAAATGGGGGATGAGTGAAGCTTGTCCATAGGGCTATAGAATCCTTCAAGAGCTTTTCGAAAATGTAAACGGTTCATCAATCGGAGCTACGGTTCAAAAGTTATGCCTCCCGGAAGTTCGGTTACCATTTCTGGATTCTTCTAGATTTGCACCGACTTCTAACGTAGCTTCTAGAACCTTCTATTTTGTCGGTGGATGCCTACTAGCACTTTCTAGAATGTACTTAACCCTTTGGGGTCTATTTAAGGAGATTTCTGGCATTGTAAAAGGCAGTTCGGAGTGGAGTTTGAGAGGAGGTACTAAAAGGAGAAATTATTTCCAAATTTATGCTATTGTAAGCCCTTAGGGCATGTTCTAAAGTTCATTTTCTCTGTACTATTTGTAATATCTTATTTTCTTAGTTAATATAATTTTCCCTTTCTGTTGTGTCCATTTTGTTCTTGGGTTGTGTCTCCATCAGTTTGGAAAAAGGTTGAAATGTTTTGGCAATGTGTAATGTTTTGACAAGTGTTCACAAGTTTTCAAGGTGTAAATTTGAATGTTTTCTTTTATCTTGATTAATGTTTACACACATGCAAGATACATTAAGATAACAATAGTTGTTGTTAAAAGTAAACAACCACACCACAACCTAGGCTTTTAGGACTGTATCCACTAAATTCCTACTTGAACTAAAGTTTAGCCACACTTATCTAAAGTGGACAACCTAGGATCTTGGCACCATAGGCTCCCCCTTACAATGCACTCACTTCTCAGGGCTACCAAGATCCGCTTCCCAAGGGGCATGACTTCCCAAGGGATTGTTGCCTCTACTAAGGACGAGAATGTAGGATGTCTTCACGGGCATGGGTGACCCCTTGAGCCAATGGATAGAAAGGATTTTGGCCACTAAAACACAATTTTTAGTAAGGGCATTCCGTTTGGCAAGTGAATGATAAACTTCTGCAGAAGGTCTCCTAGCCCTGAGAATTGGGGTTTGACGCACCACAAGGGTACTAGAGGAGAGCTATCATGCAGTAATACCGTCGACATGGCTTTCACTGTAATTGAATTTTATATAGCAGCTAGAACATTGACTTAGCTTTTTTCCTATTACCACTCTGAGGTCATCCCCTGGCATACCCAATATCGAGTATCTTCGTCCAATAGGCCTCCTATAGAAGTTACATGGATTTCTCTTACACCCAAGATCCACGAATGGCGAGGAGAGAGGATATGTCCAATGTAACTCCTAGGGATTTAAACAATATAGACATGCCAGATAGAAAAGAAAAAGTTCATTTTAAGCACCAAATGAAGTGTTATCTAATCTAGGAAATCCACACACATGGTTTTGACAAACACACAATGTCTTCAACAATGTCCTACAAAGAAAAGCATTAGTACTCTGTTATGATCATGTCTTCATCCCACAATTGTCACATGCTACAAGTAGACCATTAGTAACACAAAATACTCTAATCTATGTTCTAGAAGCAAATGGAAACCTTACATGCATATTTGTATTGGTATGTGTGTTTTCTGCGAACTAGGTGTGCTCTAACAAAGCAGATTGTAGCCTAGAAGGCCAAAATGGCTCAAAACACCCCCAAGTGCACCCAAACAGTGCAGACTACATCAATGACATAGTTGGGACCCAGTTGGGGGTAGTTGGTAGTTTTAGAATGCAGTTGGGAGGTCAGGTGCAAACTGTTGGGAAATGGTGTCTGAATAAGACCTAGAAACTACAAATTTTTAAAGCTACACTCCCAAGTGCACCCAAATAGTGTAGACTATGTCAATGATGTAGTTGGTAAGTTTTGGATGTAGTTGGTAAGTCAAAAATAGCAAAAAGAGGTTTTGGTGGCTTCTAGACTCCTAACACTGCTCCTAGGGGTCCCAAGTGCGTCTTGACATAGCAGAGTGCACCCTAGGATAGTAAGCTAACAAAATGCATGAAACAAGAGCATACAAGCATGTTACTGGACCCCCTAATTAATCTAGGTGTGAAAAGGAAGAGCAGATAGTCATTATACCCTTCCAAGTGAGATCCTTCCTTGCACCTACAAGCACAAAACAAGAAAACGCAAGTTAGATATGCATGTTCATGTCAGGTTCACCAAAATGTAGTACCTAGAAAAAAAGCTGAATGCATAACATACAATGAGAAATCACAAACTCAATCAACATACAGAAAAGAAAAACTAATCAAAAGAAGCAAACATAAGGTTAGAAACCCCCTTTTTATTTGTAGCTCCCATGTCCTTCTTTCTTCTCCAAATGATGTAGCTCCAACTTGCCTATAGTGCACACAATATTCAAGCAAGGTCTATGATAGGGATAATGCCATGAGAATACTAGAAGTGTGATTTTAGTGTAAGAGCAAGAATGCAAAATGCAAAGAAGCTAGAGACTCAAAGACTCAAGAAGTAGGATATAAGGTCTCAAGAGTTAGGACTGAAAATGAGAGAAAGAATGCTCATTTTATAATGGGCATGGAGGATGAGAGCATTGGATTTTTCACCCTTAGATATGTGATGTGCCAAGAGATTCCTTTGAGAATCCATGATGCATATGAAAAAATATGTCAAATGTAAGATTCTATGATGCATGGAAGTCAAACTTGGCTAAATGTGGAAGAGAATCTATGATGCATCATAAGACACCTCAACCCACTTAAAGCCAAGAATCTATGACAAATAAGCCAAATATGAACATGCGTAAGGGAATAAGAATATTTGATTATGACAAATCTTAGCCAAGTGTCAAAGGAGAATCTATGAGGTGTCATATCCAAGTGTCATGATGATGCAATATTTTATGGAATATTTGAATTAAAAATCCTTTTATTCCACAAAATAAGAATTAGTAGAAAATGGAATTAATGATGGAAAATGGAACTTAGGAAATTAAAAATTTCCATGGTTTGTGGATAATGAATCAATTAATTAATAAAATTAATTAATTGAGGACGATAATTAGGAAGAATAATTATAAAGAATAATAGGATTAGATTATGGGTTATTTAATCCTATAGAGAAAATTAGTAAATGATTGGCCAAATTGATTAAATAAATGCGATCGTAGCTTTTGATGAAAATATGATGATGATAGTGAAAATTGACGAGGATGGTGATAGGTAGACCAAAGCCATGGTCAAATTGATTGATTGATTGAAATAGATAACATGCCAAGGACATGTGACATGAATTGATTGAAATGTAACATTTAACCAACATTGTAAATGCTACAAGATTGAAATTGATTAAAAAAGGTTTGATCATAATAACATTGACGGACACTGTCAATATTATTAAAATGGTTGATAATGCCATGATCTGACATTGAAAGCCTCAACAATGTCAAAGATTGAATGACATGAATGATAATTTGACTTAGCACTGAGAGCCATGACAGCACTAAGTTTAGATTGATAAGATTGATAGGTTGATAGGTTTCCAAGGCATTGAAAGCCTCAACAATGTCAAAGATTGAATGACATGAATGATAATTTGACTTAGCACTGAGAGCCATGACAGCACTAAGGTTAGATTGATAAGATTGATAGGTTGATAGGTTTCCAAGGCATTGAAAGCCACAATAATACCTAAGATTAGACAAATAATGGTTGATTTGAGGTGTTCGATATGTTCCAAGTTGATAAGGATTGATTTTGAGTGATTCCAAGTTGATTTGGGGTGATTTTGAGTTGATATGAAATGGTTTTGAGATGATATGAAGTTGATGTGAAAGAGGCTACAAATGATCAAATATGATCGATTTTGGCCAAAAGATCAAAGTTAGTAGAATGACAAAATTGGACAAATTAGTATGAAGAAGTGATGAAACCACAAATGCGAACCATTTTTAAGCGTCTACAGGAAGATGATGTTAACCTAATAATGGTTTTTGACAATTGAGTGCCAACACACTTAAACATATTCCACATTGGATGCTGAGTACATCATGCATACCGAGTAATCTTCATGTGCCGAGTAGTTTTCAGATACCGAGTGAAGATCAGATATCGAGTGAAGATCAGATACCGAGTGAAGATCAGATACCGAGCAAAGTATAAGTGCCGAGTGTTAACAGGTGCCGAGTGATACAGTTTTGTAAAAGTGTCGAGCTATCTAGGAAACAGCATGTGACGAGTATCAGCAATACTTCAGGAGCCGAGTAACTCAGTAGATCAGCATAAGAGTTTGAAATTGCACAAATTATGATGCAAATAGTTTTTACAGTCGACATAAGGTAAATCTCCAAGGATTTAATGATGAGATCGAATCTTTTATTTTTCCTATGCAATTTTCATGCAGCCAATAAGAAAAATGATGAAGGCATGCAACCAATCAGAAAAAGATAAGTATTGAGTGGAAAATGAAGATTGAATGTGGATCATAGATCCATACCTAACCCTAAATTATCAAATGTCTTTATAAGGAAGACGAAATTTCATTGTAAAGTAGATGAGATGTGTGAGAGGACATACAAGGGTTCACACGGAAGTTTATTTTCAGAAGCGAGGATTATCAGATCACAAAAAGGATCCAGATCAGAGAAAGTAAAACAAGTGCCTACATTCAACAATCAAGGATAGTAATTAGTCAGGTTTATTGTAGCTAATACTCTCTAGCAATTGTATTAGAATGAAAATCCTATGGTGATAGGTTAGCATAATAGCTATTTCGATAAATCCTTAATTAGGTGATTAAATCCTTCAATAGGGTAACACTTCATGTTAAGTGTTTGAAATCCTCTAACTTGGTCATTATTGACACAGTGTAAAGCCTTTAGCAGGGCAGGCCTTTAACAGGGCAAACCATTAGAAGTGGTTGAACAATATTGCTGCAGTAATTTTTGTGGGTATCATCCCCACCCCAATTTTACCTTCTTATTCCTGGAGGGTTTCTGGGTTACCAAAATTCCAGTGTTATGAGTTATTGATGCATGTGTTTAGTTTCAAGTTTATTTGATGTATTTACATGCATGCAGTTTACTTTCAGATAAAAGTTTTATTGGATAAAATGGGATACTTATGATTCACACCCCCCCCCCCCCCCCCTCTCATAAGTACTCTTTCCATATTTGAATATTCCAACAAATGCTCATTTTCACACTATTTGAACATAAGAAGGGCCCATGAGGACACTTATCACTTTGCTACAATGTCACACTTTTTAAAACTGCTCGCATCTTCATCTTGTGACACACAATAACCATTGATCATCCTTTTGATCAATGGCCAGGAAAGATATAGCTTAATCTATGCTTTGAGAACTCATAGGGATACATGGTAGTTCATCATATTTTCACATTTATTAAACAGTGTACACTTTTACTTTGTGAGGATGTGACATATGTTGTTCAAAAAGGAGATCAACAACCATTGTAAAATACTTGACTTCTATACTTCCTCAAGTCCCACCGGACATGTGTCATTTTATCACTTTCTCTCTTTAGTTAAAGGCTTTGCCTCTTGAAACTATGAGAATGTGATGAACGTTGATCTAGAAAAGGATTGACGATCATCATAATAACTCACCAGAAGGGTTTTGTACAAAGAAAAACAATACATTGGCTAACCATGACATGACCTTGGATTAAGAATGAATTACAAGCTAGGGAAAAATGATAATTTTGCGAAAGAATTCAAAAAGATTGAAGAAAAAACCTTATAATAAGAATTTTTTTAAATGTATTAGGGCTTTTACAAATCTCCTACCTCAATTTTCCTTTGGTGTGGACTAACAATTCAATCCTTAGGGTACAACAAAACAAAAGGGCACAATAGTTAGGGTTCTTTCTTTGGCACAATTGATCATGAAAAAACACAAACCCCAGTCATTGCATATGATACGTTGGATTTTCACAGTGAAAATTATGATTCCTATCAACTGAAAAGGTAGGCCAATAGTGGGTCTATCTGGGGATGATGAATGAAACCAATTCATACGAGGGTTTTGAATCTCTGGTAGAAGTAGACCACATACTTGACAAAATTGACACCTTTTTTAGAGAACAAAATGTAAAATGGGAAACACAACCAATATAGAGAGAGAGAAAAAATACAAGAATTCACAAAATGTACAAACATAGACTATTGTTCATGGAAAGAAACTTAGCTTCAATAGAAGCACTTCTTCAAGAATTGTCCATGAACTAGAAATTCAAGAATGTTACCCAATAATTCCTTTAAAATATATGAATCCTCACCCCATGTAGAATCCATTAAATATGGGCCAAGCCAAATGGGATCAAACTTTCCATGCTTGCCTTTATCTTCAATTCTTGCATTCCACATCAAGATCAAGCCTTCAAGCTCAAGTTTTCTTGTTATATAAGTGTTTTGCCTACATCAGCAATTTTACATTTCTAGCAGAGACTTCCTTCCTAGTTTTAGTCAACCATACTAATTCATCCATTCTCTCATACATATCATCTATGATATCATTGTCATACATCTAGATGTATTTGTATAGGCCTATAAGGTTATTTCGAGGCATTTTTGGTTGAATTCAATATACTAAGTCAAAAGGTGAAACATCAATTGCCTTCTTAACTACTCCTCTATTAGCCCAAACTACTAGATGAAGCTTGGAATCTCATAAGGTCCTCTTGATAATTTTTAATAGACTTTTATTGGTTGATTCAGCCTATCCATTCCCTTCTAGATGATAAGGGGATGATGTTGATCTTGTAATACCATATTTGTCACAAAAATTTATAAATTCCTCTAATTTGAAACACATGGCATTATCAATAACAATCCTTTCAAGACATCCAAATTTGGTTATTATGTTATCCAACAAGAAATTTGTTACCACTTTACTAGTAGCATTCCTGGTAGGAATGGCCTCTACCCATTTTGTAAAGTAATCTATTACTACTAATATGCATTAATAACTAGTACTAGACTTAGTTGAAATTTCAGTTATGAAGTTCATTCCCCATTGTTGGAAAGGTTCTTGTACTTCCACTGACTTCAAAGGATTATTTTTAAAGAATTTTAACTTTCCAACAAATCTCTGGCAAGAATCACACGTGTTAACCAAAACCTATGCATTCTTGAAAAGACTTGGCCACTAGAAGCCAACCCTCATTACTTTATGGGCCGTGGTCTTTGCCATGCAATGACCTCCACATACTCCTGAATGCATATCAGTGAGTACCTTTTCTGATTCCTTGTGATCAATACATTTCAAGAGAACTCCTTCAAAACTCCTCCACCACAAGTTTCCATTAACAATTATATATATGATTGAATGCAATTTCACATATCTCTTTTCATTATTAGTTAGATGGGATGAAACTTCCATATGTTGTAACTAGTATATCACTTTCTTACTCACAATTATCCATGTTACATGTGTTTAATCTAAGGTCTTCATATACAATATTTATTTGGTTACCATCCAAATTTGATTGAACCGTCATCTTTTCTAACCCCTAACCTCTTACTAATTTAGTGATCTAGATTTCAATGTTAACCTCTTGAATTCTATGTATCCATTTTCACCTTCTGTTAGAAACTTCTTGCTAAGAAAAAATATCTTTAACTGTTGCACTAGGCACAAATGCAATAACAATGGCACCAACTAAATAACATTTTTAAGCTTTCACTACTTTGACAAGAGCATATGCCTAGTTTTCATTAATCTCATATTTTAATTTTGCTACCCCAAAAGTGCACTTCTTTGGGTTTAAAGAAACTCCATACTCCAAGGCTTTTACAAAAATATTCTCTAGATTCTTATAGTGGTCCTCACCCTTTTTTGAATAAGTTGTTAAATCATCCTGATACAGAACCATGAACTTCGCAATGTATTCCTTAAATGCAACATCTTTGGCTCTCTAGAATGGGGCTCCTGCATTTATCAAAACAAAAGGCATCCAAACATAGACATATATTCCCTAAGGAGTTGTAAAGGTTGTCTCAAACTACTTTTTTTCATCAAACAACACTTGGTTGTATCTAGAGAAACCATCCATCATGGACATTGATTCAGAGCCAGTTACCTGCTGCAACATACAATCCATATTTGGCAAGTCATAGTTATCTTTTGGGGAAGTTGTATTCATATTTTTGAAGTCAATGCACAACCTAATGTCACCATTTTTCTTTCTAACTAGCACTAGGTTGGATACCCATGAAGAATGTCTAATATGTTTAATTATCCCTCCATCCCTCAACTTCATAAGTTATTCCTGCATTTTAGGAGCTAGTGTGGAATTGAGAGGCCTTTTCTTTTGTCTAAAAGGCTTTACATTCTCTTTTAGGGGTATTTCATGTTGGAAAAGGTCTTCCTTATAAGTCTTAAGGTCATCATATGACCATGCAAAAACATGTCTAAATTTCCTTAGTAAATCAATTAAGGATTTTCCTAATTTTAGGGGACGATCTTACCAATGTATACTTTCTTAGGTCACCATATGACCATGTACACTTTCTAAGGTCATCATATGACCATGCAAAAACATGTCTAAATTTCCTTAGCAAATCAATGGAGGATTTTCTAATTTCAAGCAATAAAGTCTTACCAATGTATACTTTCTTAGGTGATTCAACTATTCTGAGGTTTATTTCTTCAAGCTCATGTGGCTTGTTATCTTTAACATTTGAATGCATTCTATCTTGATTGTCAAAGACATTCCCTAATAATGCTAATCCTTTGGGTATCTTGTTTGTTTTTAGTTGCAAAACTTTTTAACCAAAAATGCTTTCCTTTCCATCTACTTTTTCAAACAAAGTACTAGAATCCATTTCCTAACCATGGTATTTGTCTTCATTGAGAAGAAAATTCAAAATATCTTTATCATTTTCAAATACCTACCAATTCTCTATGTTTTCGAGAATGAATGGTCTATTCCTCATCTCAATCTTAGATACACTGGCAAATGATATATCATCAAGTCTAATTGCCACATTAGCTTACAGACCAGCCATTTTATTTTTGCTTCTGTCCATCCAAGAAATACCAAAAGCATCAAATGCTTTAGTCTAATCCTAGAAAACATTCCTATATTATTTTAGCTTCTTATTCTTAGATTCATATGTCTCCTTAATTTGAGACACAACTAATTTTGAATCACCAATAACATGCAATTTTTTGATACCACGATTTTTTGCTACTTTTAACTCAAGTAAAAGTGCTTCATATTCTACAATATTATTGGTACATGTGAAATTTAGGGTGAATGAATACCTAAAATTATTTGTATCTAGATATATGAAAAGTACCCCAACTCCTAACCCATCTTTAGAATTATCCCCATCAAAATACATAGTCTAGAGACTGTGAGAATCTAGACATTTTGTTACTTCTTGTGAAATCAATGGGACCAGCTTCTCGATTTCTTGAATAGTTCTTTCAGCTCTAAAAGCATTCACCTTAGTGTCTAAAAAGCATGTAGCATATGTATCGATATTATCTTCAAACATGTGGGTAACTCCTGCTTTTCTATCAACCTTAACAACTTTGTCTCCTATGTGAAATGTAGCATAAGACGAATCACATTGTAGGCTACCTCTAATTGAAGCATTCCATTTTGTTGATAGCAACATACCATATTGTGGAGGAATAACAACAACTAAGATAATCATAGTTAAGTCGACATCAGAGTATGCAGCTAATTTAAAAGGAAATGCATTGATTTTTCCTATGATAGGGACTTCTCTTGCATCCATAGCTCTACACTTACCCTATTATGAAACTATTTTTTCACTCACTTACTAAAGATGCAAGGGATTGGTTTCGAAGACTGCCTAATGATAGTTTTGGTTCTTGGGATGATTTAGAGAAGCTCTTCAAGGAGCAGTATGGTGATAACACTAATGCAAGTTTTATGTTAAATGAGTTCAATAACATAAAAAGAATTCAAATGAATCAACACTTGATTTCAATGTAGGATTTTATAAAGAAATTTATAAGTTATTTCAAGTAATAAGGTTATGTGATGATGTGTATATTATGACCACTTATATTAATTCTTTTGATAGTAAGATGGCTTACACCCTAAGAGATAAAGATCCTAGAACATTGAGGGAATCTTACAAAATGGTTGTCAACATTGAAAATAATAGAAAAGTATCTAGTAAGCTAGGGAGAAGAGATGATCGAAAGTTTTTCAATCCAAGGGGTAATAGAAAATAAAGTGATAAACTTGTTGTAACTAAGTGTCATGCCGAAAAATTGGGTCAAAGACACACCAAAAATTTTATTTTTTTTAAAAGATTAAAGAACCCACTAAGTTTGATATGCTAAATTGCACAAGTTAAAGTATAAAAAAAGAAACAGATATGGGATCACCTAATGATGTCTTGACATTACCATTTAAGTTCAACATCAAAGAGTATGAATAGATCGTTAAGTCTGAGCATTTGTTATAAAATTGATTTCAACCATTGTTTCGTTATTACTTTAATTTTAAGGTTATATCATAATTATACTGAACGATTCAAATTATCCTAAACTCAAAATACTAAACAACTATCTAGATATATCTTCAACACTTAAATTTGATCTAATAATCTAACTTAATTTAAAACGACATATTAAACCAATATTGATATTATCTCCTCTTATTATAATGACTAAACTTTTCTAACCCTAAACAAATTTCACCAACTAATTAATATTTAAGAACATATAGATTAAACGACTTAACAAAACATCTATCAAATTCTAAACTTTATTTTATACCAAATTCTAGAAATACCAATCTTAACTACATTTGTGTCAATTTTTCCTAGCAATCTAACATACCATAGTACTAATACTAAAAGTTAAGACAACTCATACGTAAATCAACTATTAACTAACAAAACTAATTTTAAAAGTTATTTGAAATATCTATCTATCTTTAACCTAAATTAATTTATTTATCACTAAATTTAAACTTCATTGATTTCTAAATCTAATATTATAAAACCACTTTATTACGAGCATCCTATAACTATTATTTCATTTTATTACTAATATCAAGTTAAAAATAAAACTTAAACTAAATTTAAACAAACATAACTTTAACAAGTCTTAAATTACAACTAATTTAAATTTAAAATCTTTTAAATAATACTAATAAAAGAACTATGCTAAAATTAAATTAAAACTAGTCTAATCAAACTTAAACTAACAACTAACATCCCTTTTTTTTAACTAATGCTAAGCTATGTTAAATAGCTTGTATTTAAAACATTCTAATTAACTTACCTAAGCTAACAAAAACTAATTTAACTTAACTTCCTAATAAATTTAACAACTTAAAACTTAAAAAAAACTTGAGAATTCATAAATTGAAGACATAATCTGTTAACCTACTTCTTCACATACATATGCAAAATTTGAATTCACATAAAAGCAATGCAAGGAGTTTTTTTTCATAATCTTTTTCATTCTCCATTATTCATCTTGGTTCAAGGCTCCATTAGGAAAGAACCAGTAAAACCCGATGTCTTTGCCAATACATCAAAATTCAAATACATTTTTCATAATATTGCAATTCAAATGAATTCACTTCTAAATCCTTCACAAGTGCTTCCTTCCAATATCTTCAATTCTTCAAGGAAACAAGGAGAAGACAAGAGCTGACCCAGGGTGAAACATCACAACATCAAGAGCAATTCAATCATACACCCCAACCCAATTTTACACAATAGGTCAAACATAGAACCTGACTAGGGGGAAAGTGGATTATCCCAATGGGAGACGTCAATCACCATACCATAACATAGCCCTTTCACGGCTAAAACTTCAAGAACTTTTGTTCTTCTACAAGGCCCTTTCAAGGCTATTTCCACAAGGATTTTCATTACTTTCCACATTCAAGAATTCACAATATCAAAAAAGGTATGTGATGACAAGTAGAGGCCCATACACCCTACCCTCTTTCCCTCCTCTCACCATGAGAGGAGACTCTACACCATTGAGTTCAAACTAAGGGCCTTCCCCCATACATGGCCACTTCTTCCCTATCCAAGGGTGAGTAATGCCAAAACAATCCCCATAAAACCCCCTCAAGATAAGTATGAGAATACATCAAGAACAAGATAAAATCCTTCCAAATCAAACCCAACACACAAGCAAATAATACAAGGAACAACTCAATGCCTTATGCATGATTCAAGCATGAACAACATGGAGAACAAATTCAAAAGAGTGAAGAACTCCTACCTTCACAAAATTTTATGGTAAAATAGTAAGTTGGGAAGAGCTTTTCCCTTTTCTTCCTTCAATCTTCAAACTTTCTCCAAAACTAGAGATTGGGTAACAACCCCAAAACTACTCCAAAATGCCTCTAAGTATGAACCTTAACTCAACTAGACTTCAAGAAAACCCAAGATGAAGTTTGAGTCACCAACACATGGAGGAGACAATCAATTTTTGTAATTAATCAAAAATAGGGTTTTTGAGTGACCCTAAAAGTCAAACAAAGGGGCTAAGGGGGTGGAAAGTACTCCCCACCCATACCCTTACCCCTAGGGCACTTAAATTTAATGTTTTTAAGCCTTAAAGACTTAATAGGAACAAATAAAAGCTAGGGGAATAGTAAGACCAAATAACAGCTTTTAATGATAGACAATGCAAGGATAGCACAAATAGACAAGGGGTTTAGTTTCATCTTTGCATTGGATTTCCCGATTAAATTTTTTGCACACTCATTGAACACATCAGTAGTTCAAGAAACACATGTGTGTGTGTATATATATATATATATAAATGCACATCAAGAAATTCATGTAATTTAAAACATCCATTTTTCTACAATTCAATTGTTTATCTTATTCTATTCATTAAAATTGAAAAATTTGAAGTGTTAGTTTTGTATTCATTCACTTCATCATCATACATGTTCATAGAGCATTAAATGATGAAATCAAATATCTAAAAGTAAAACATCACACATCATAAATAGCATAATAATGTTCAGTGCATCAAAGAATGTTCTGACATATCTAGTCATGAGTATCAAAAAAAAAAAAATGAATCATCGATGCTAGGATGGGTCGGGGCAAGGCCTCACACTAAGAAACCTAAGGGAAATGAAATGGACCAAGATTTGAGTCTCCTTAAGAATAGGAATCCACTAGTATATCATGCAAACAAGCCAAATACTGGTGGGAAGCCTCAATTCAATAATAACTACAATAAGTAGATCATATTGCAGAATTATCCTTATAACACACAATGGAAAGATTGAAAACCCATTCCTAACCCTAGCCAAGGCACAAAAGATAAAGGTACACCAGATCCATTATAGAGAAATTATGTAAATATGATGGAAGATATGCCTTGGTGTATAATATGTCAATCCCCTCATTCTCCTTATTATTGCATTGTTCAATCACTTTTTGCAAACTAGGAGAGGAAGAAAAGAACCATGAGGATGTGGCATGTAATACGATTATTTTATGTGACAATGGTGAAGAATCTAATCTACAAGATTTTGAAATTGACGTAAGTAGTCAGAGGAATGTGTATCAATTGCATCATCAGCAAGCATTTTCAGATGATGAGGACCAAAATGAAGATAGGATGTGTAATATGATACCATGGTCAAGAAATGGATTGCAGTTCTTTGGTTGAAAAAGTAGATGGAAAGGAAACCATTTTTTGTCAAGATATTATGCAACTAAAAACAAACAAGGTAGCCAAAGGATTAGTGGTATTAGAGAATGTCTTTGATAATCAAGATAGAGTGCATTCATATGTTAAAGACAAGAATCCATAGGAGCTTCAAGAAATAAACCTTGGAAAAGTTGAATCACCTAAGAAAGTATACATTGGTAAGACTTTGTCCCCTAAAATTAGAAAATCCTTAATTGATTTGCTAACAAAATTTAGACATGTTTTTGCATGGTCATATGATGACCTTAAAGCTTATAGGGAATACCTTTTGCAACATGTAATACCCCTTAAAGATAATGTTAAGCCTATTAATCTCACATTAATCTCAAAAAGAAGAACTTATGAAGTTGAGAGATGGAGGGATAATTAAACCTATCAAATATTCTTCATGGTTATCCAACCTGGTGCCAGTTAGAAAGAAAAATTGTGACATTAGGTTATGTGTGGAATTCAGATATCTAAATATAGCTTTCGTAAAAGATAGCTATGGATTGCCAAATATGTAGGCTATGTTACAGCAAGTAACTGGCTCTAAATTAATGTCCATGATGGATGATTTCTCTGAATACAACCAAGTGATGGTTGATGAAAAAGAGTAGCTTAAGATAGCCTTTACAACTCCTTGGGGAACATATATGTTTTTTCATATGCCTTTTTGTTTGATAAATGCAGGAGCGACATTCAAGAGAGCCGTGGATGTTGCATTCAAGATGAATACATTGAGAAGTTCATGTTTTTGTATGAGGATGATTTAATAGCTTATTCAAAAAAGGTTGAGGACCATTGTAAGAATCTAGAGAAGATTTTTGTAAAACCCTTGGAGTATGGATTTTCTTTAAACCCAAAGAAGTGCACTTTTGGGTTAATAGAAGGAAAAATTTTGGGCCACATAGTATCCAAAGATGTAGTGAATATTTTCCTTGAAAGGGTTGTAGCAATATATAAGGTTCCCAAACACAAAAATGTCAAATAAATTCAATGCTTCTTTGGGAAATTCAACTTCTTGAGAAGATTTGTGACAAACTTTTTGAGATCAATAGACCTATTTCCAAGATGCTTAAGAAAGAAGCAACAATCAATTGGGAAGGTGAGTCTTCTGTTTCTTTTCAAGAAATTAAAGATTCCATAAAAAATACACCAGTGCTTAGGACACCATTATTATGCAAAGCCAATGCATATATTCTCTTTTGCCTCTTTTCATACCATAGCAATAGTTATGCTTCAAAAGAATGAAGAAGGGTATGAACAACCTATTGCATTTTTTAGCAAATCACTTTAACCTGTAGAATTAAAATATGAGATTAATGAAAAGTAGGCATATGCTCTTATCAAAGTAGCAAAATATTTTAGATGTTATTTAGTTGGTGTCATTGTTATTGCATTTTGTACCTAGTGCAGCAATTATATTTTTTCTCAACGAGAAGTTTTAGGTAGAAGGTGCAAGTGGATAAATAGAATTCAAGAATTTAACATTGTAATCCAGATCACTAAATTAGTGAGACGTTTGGGGTTAGCAAAGTTGATGATTCAATAAAATTTGGATGTTAACCAAATAAATATTGTATGTGAAGGCCTCATATCATACATATGTGACGTGGATAATTGTAAGTGGTATAAGAATGTGATATGCTACTTACAACATATGGAAGCCCCATCCCAACTAAGTGATAATGAAAAGAGATCTATGAAATTGAATTGAATCAAATATATCATTATTAATGGAAGCTTGTGGTGGAGGAATTTTGAAGGAGTGCTCTTGAAATGTATTGATCATAAGAAATCAGAAAATGTACTCATTGATAAGCATTTAGGAGTATGTGGAGGTCATTACATGGCAAAGAACATTGCCCACAAAGTAATGAGGGTTGGCTTCCGGTGGCCAAGTCTTTTCAAGGATGCACATGTTTTGGTCAGGACATGTAATTTTTGCCAGAGATTTATAGGAAAGTTATAATTCTCAAAAAATACTCCTTTGAAGTTAGTGGAAGTACAAGAACCTTTTCAATAGTAGGGAATAGACTTCATAGGTGAAATTTCAACTAAGTCCTTTACTGGTTATTCATGGATATTAGTAGCAATAGATTACTTTACAAAATGGGTAGAGGTCATTCCTACTAGGAATGCTACTGGTAAAGTGGTAACTAATTTCTTGTTGAATAACATGATTACTAGATTTGGATGTCCTGATAGGATTGTAATGAATAATGTCATGTATTTCATATCAGAGGAATTTATAAAATTTTGTGAAAAATATGGTACTACAAGATCAACATCATCCCCTTATCATTTATAAGGGAATGGAAAGGTTGAATCAACCAATAAAATCCTGTTAAAATTTATCAAGAGGACCTTTGATGATAATAAAAAGGCATAAGATTCCAAGGTTCATCTGGTAGTTTGGGTTGACAAAGTAAGAGTTAAGAAGGCAATTGGTGTTTCACCTTTTGACATAGTATATGATATTTAAGCAAGAATGCCTCAAAATAACCTAATAGGCCTATACAATTACATCTCGATGTATGATGATAGCATAGATGATTTGTAGGAGAAAATGGATGAATTTTACATTTCGCCCTAGATATGTAAAATTGCAATTGTAGGAAAAGCACTTATATGATAGGAAAGTAATGGCAAGAAAATTCTAGCCTCAAGACTTGATCCTGATGTAGAATGCAAAAATTGAAAATAAAGGTAAGCATAACAATATTTGATCCCATTTGGCTTGGCCCATATTTAATTGATTCTACATGGGGTAAAGATTCTTATATTTTAAAGGAATTATTAGGTAACATTCTTGAATTGTTAGTTCATGGACAATTCTTGAAGAAGTACTTTTCTTTCCATGAATAGTAGTCTATGTTTGTAAATTTTGTGAATTCTTGTGCTTTTTTTTCTCTCTGTATATTTGTTGTGTTTCCTGGTATGTGCATTGCTCTTAGAAAAAATTGTCAATTTTGTCAAGTATGTGGTAAGCTTCTACTAGAGATTCTAATCCCTCATATGAATTGGTTTCATTCATCATCCCTAAATGGAGCCACTGTTGGCTTTAATTTTTCAATTGATAGGAACTCTTAATTTTCATTATGAAAATCCAAGTATCATATGTAGCAAATAGGGTTTGTGTTTTTTCATGATCAATTGGGCCCTAGAAAGAACCCTAATTGTTGTGCCCTTTTGTTTTGTATTACCCTAAGGTTTGAATTGTTACTCCACACCAAAGGAAAATTGAGGTGGGAGATTTGAAGAGACCCTAATATCTTCTAAAAATTTCTTATTATAAGGTTTTTCTACAATATTTTTAAATTCTTTCATGAAAATATCATTTTTCCCTAGCTCATAACTCATTCTTAACCCAAGGTCATGTCATGGTTAGCCCGCATATTGTTTTTCCTTGTGAAAAACCCTTTAGGTGAGTTATTACCATGATCGTCGATCTCTTTCTAGATCAACAATCATCACATTCTCACAGTTCCAAGATGCAAAGCCTTTAACTAAAGTGAGAAAGCAACAAAATGACACCTATCTGGTGGGACTTGAGGAACTATAGAAGTGAAGTATTTTACAACAGCAATTGATCAATGGATGTTGTATCCTTGCAAAGTAAAAGTGTTTATTGTTTAAGAAATGCAAAATATGACATATTTCCACATATCCATGTGGGTCCTAAAAGCATAGACTAAGATATATCTTTCTTGACTATTGATCAAAAGGATGATCGATGGTTGTTGTATTGTCACAAGATGAAAATGTGAATAGTTTTAAAAGTGTGACATTGCAACAAAGTGGTAAGTGTCCCTGTGGGACCTTCTTACATTCAAACAATATGAAAACGGGCATATTCCCAACTATAGATTTAGATCAAGATCAAGAGCAATGGTAGTCATATTCTTAGAAAGACAAGATGTGTTGTTTTTAACTTAAGTGAGAATGAGAGGTGTTGACATGTAGGGTCTATGGGACCAGCTTGTGTAATGAGCCATAGAAGGATGCTATCAGTGTAGGTTTCCATGTGGCATATTTTGATTTCCCATATGTGTTGAGTGAAACAAAGGATATTGATTTCTCAAAGTCATCAAACTTTTAGGTGATCAATGAAGGTCACATTCTCATATAATAAAGATGTTTGTATTTTATCCAAAGTGAGAATGCAAGAATTTGTCACGTATCCATGTGATCCATGTTGTGCATACAGCTACAGATAGAGATATTAACTATTCATCTAATGAAGATCAATGGACATTACATTCTCACAAGATGAATATGTGTGGTTTTTAACTAAACTGATAATGTGAGGTGGTGATGTGTGTCTTAGTGGCCCCAAGTCTTAAAAGGAATATTGCAACAACTAGGATCTTTCATGATTGTAAGATGCAAAAGAATCGACAGTGGTCATATTCTTGCATAATGAAAGTGCTTGAGTTTTAGCTAAAGAGAGAATATGAGGTTTTGACACATGTCCAACTAAGTAAAAGGTGATGTAGTCGCTAAGTTTAAAATAAGACCATTTGATCATGTCCAGATCAATGACCAATTTTCAAATTTTTGGTGTAACATGCACAATTTGACTATTAGAGAATTATTGGTGTATCAAAAGAATTTGTGTGAAGGAAATCTACATAAAATATGCAATTCAATTCATAGCCTATTACAAAGCAGAAGAGATTTGAAGCATAGAGAACTAGAGCTTAGAGTTTGAATTTCCATGTAGCAAATTGTTGCAAATAGAGTGCTTTACTGAAGGAAGAAATTTGTGGGGAAGTGCCTAAAACTTCTGTTGTCCAAGAATTTCCAATCTCACATTGTCCAATTGATAAAAATGCCTCTGTGAAGAGATTTTTCTAGGAAGGTAGACTATCAACAAAGAAATGTACATGATGATTTCTTGGAACAATTGCCCCTCTCCACCAATGAAGTAGCTAAAGCAAAAGAGTTGGTTCCTAAGAACCTTAGGTTTTTTATTGATGATAGTTTTTATTGCAAGGAAAACTGGTTAAGAGACACCAAGACAATAATGGGTGGACTCAAATTGTTCAGGAAGTGGTTTTCTCAAAGAAAACATTATACCCCAATGAGAAATTCTTAGGAATTTGGTCTTATAAAATTGGTTTTTCCCAGTGTATTCTTATATGATGATTTGCTGACCATGTTGACAAAGAGGTACAACCATTTGTTGAGGGTTGTAAAGAACCATGCAGGGGATAATCTATTCAAGGCGACTATAGAAGTGATTAGAGAGGTTTTTATGTTAAACTCTAATCATGCATTGCAAGAGCAGATTGATTTTGATGATTTGAAAACACGACACAATGCTCAAAGGGTATATCTTTAGGGAGGGCCATTGTAGGGGCACTTTGTTAGGGTAGGGGATCTACCACTAGTCATATCTCATACTCTCAATCCATTGTCGAAAAAGTATTTCAACCTGAAGGCATATGCCCTTTATATATCATTGTGTAAGATTTTTGGTATGGATGAACAGGATCACATCCCAGGATCTCTTATATTCATGACTACTTAGACTTTGTAGTATGGTATGAGTTCCATTTTTATCATGCATCCTACTTGGTTGATGCTATACACAATGGGCTAATCAAAATCAGCAAGGGTAAGGTGGAAAAACCCTTTTACTGGTATTCTTAATTGATGTATATGTGCTTATATAAAGGAGTCTCTATCTTTTCAAAAGACATGAAGCTAGAGTTGGAGAAAGATGGAGAGAAATTACAAGTTCAACTATGGAGTGTTGACATGATAAGAGAAGTTTCAAATTCTAGTTTTGTGCATTTTGATAGGTATTTTGCCTCAAAGATAAGGATCTTACTATCTAGAGACAACCCCAGGGTAGCCCAGACCTTATTAAAGTTGATCAGGCCCAAGGATCATGCCAAGGATTTGAAAGTAAGTCACAACTTGGGGGATGTTATCCATTACTCTGTATCTACTATTTTTAGAGTATATGGTTTTCAAGGGAAACCTCATGTCCTTCTATATTAGGTGCCTCTAAAGGTTCAAATTTTATTATTTATATGGAAAATAAGAGGACTTTGAAGAAAGAGAGTTGATGGGTAGGTTGAGAGGAACAATTTTCCTAAACTTCATAGTTGTCCATAAATTTGTGCTTATAAAAGAAGGATGGAGACATCTAGGTAAGTCTCTTGATAGATACAAAATGGCTCAGTCTCATCCTTGTTTCATTGACCCTAAAGGCTTTTATGACATGTTTAAAGATAGGACTAAAGCTAAATCTTATGAACATGTTGTTTACTTTCCTTAAGATATTATAAGAAATGAATTTTATTTGGAAAAAAAGGAAGTAAAAATGGAAAAATTCAAAGTATATTGTAGGGTCCTAGAGTTTATTAATGCTTTAGATAAGAAGTATGCTCTTGTTGCTGATATTAAATAGTGGGCAAATAAAATTAATAAAGTTATGACAAATTTTGTTGGGTTCATGCAAACCCTTAATGAGAGGAAAGTGATTTTTATACAAGCATACCTTGATCAAGCCATAGAAATTGAAATGAAGCTGGCAAATAAGGTCATAATAAGCCCAAGGCAATATACCATACAAAGAAGAGCAGGATATGTTCTAGCTAGAAACATAGACATACAACTAGTTCCCCTATATAAAAGACAATTTTCTGAGAGCCCACCCTTAGGACCAACAACTAAAAGACAAAAATCAAGACAAGGTTCCTCATCCAAAGATGAGGAGTAATCCCCTTCACAAACTCTTATCCATATTGACAATGAAGAATCTCTATGAAATCAATTGAAGCAGATGGGAGGTTAAGGTGAAAAATTGATAACTACATCAGAGGTGGAGGAGGTAGCACCTAAAGAGCCCCTAATGCCACTCCTATCCCTTATTATAGAAGATTTAAAGGGAAACAAGATTGGTCCTATTGTGGAACAAGCCACAAGAACTTTTTTGGATGGTGACATTTTTGTGATATTTAGGGCATTTTTGCAATTTTTGTTGAGTAATATTGAGACTTTTGAGGCAAAATATAAAAAGATGAAGACAGAGCAACCTACTAGATAGAACTTTGATATAGAAGAGGAAGTTAAGGCTAACCTAATGTAGGAATTTAGTCAAATAACCCCCTTAGGAGGAAGACAGTTGCTGAAAGATGTGGGAGTACTAATACTGCCAGAGTGGACATTACTAATGCAATGATCTTTGATGCAATGCAAAGAGAAAATGAGACAAAATTTAGAAGTAAGAAAGAGGTAGAAGAAGCCCATAAAGGGATGAAATATAGCAATGATCACAAAGCCTTGGTCATGTGGTCCATAAAAAAAAGATACAAGTCAAGGGTCCAAGAATATCAAATGTTGAACACATCGGGACCCTGATGGTACTCAGGGTATTAGAAGAGGATAGGGAGTAGGTAGTTCAAATGAATAAAGAAATGGCCAATTTTGGGGTATATGTAGCTACCAAGGATGAGAACAAGTTCCTTGAACTCAATGCAAAATTTGAAAACGTTCTTGAGGCATGTGATGAGAGGGCTAGAAGAATAAATAAGATGGAAAAAATCATCTCAAATTTCCAAAAACAGCAGGGCAAAAGGAAAATAGGAGAAGAACCAAGTCAGCTTTTGATTACTTCTTCCCTAGCTCCTCCACCACCCACCAAACCCATAGTTAAAATTCCTAATACACCTCAACATCAAGGAGGTATTATTTCAAAGGAAATAAGTGAAGAAGAGAAAACAAAACTCTAGGAACTATAGGTATAGTTAGGAATTTAACATGAGCATAGAATAAGAGACTCAATTTTTTTTAGCATATAGAGTCAATTGGTCCCTTTTTCACTTGGAGATGTCGAGGTTGGTGGATATGTGGAAAGAACTAAATAATAATGAAGCCACCTTAAGAAATTTTTTGAATAAATGGATTAGTAGAGATGATTCTATCACTGCTCTTTTTTATTTTGTCATTGATGTAATTGATGACCAAATAGAGAAAAAATTTGATCGGGCAAGTGATCTTTTAAATTTTGATCAGAAAAGAGATGTGTTGGACAGAAGATTGAAAATATGTTTCTCTAAATATCTTAGCAAACATTTTGATATCTTTCCCCATGTTCTAAAGGGTTTAGGCCACATAAAGGACAAGGAAGAATGGGGGAATGAATTAAAGGACCTCCTCAGTATTAGAATGAATAATGTAATAAACAAAGAAAACTACATTTGGTTTTCCAAAACCACTGAAGATTTAGTGCATGTACAACTATTCTTTGATTCTTTCAATGAAGATTTTTTTAAAGCAAAAAGGTTAGGCAAAGATGTGTTAAGGAGAGAGAGGGAGATTTTGGGCTTCAATTGGATAGATGACACAATTTTCAACAAGTGGATGGCAAATTAATCTTTGGTTACACAAATTTTTAAGGTGGCTTCTTAAGAAGGGCTTGTAGATAAAGAAAAAATTATGGACATAATGCAATTGGTTGATGTAGCTACTCAATCTGATGACATGGCAGCTAATCAACAACTTGCAATAGACACTCAAGTGTCATAACCTGGCACAAGAGAAGAAGAGAAAGTGGTCCCACAACCCAACAAGCAACAAGATGAAGAAGGTCAATCATCAGGTGCAATGGAGAAACAGGAAACTACCAAAACATAATTGGCCCCACCATAAAGCAGGGTCATTTTGTTATCAAGCAAAAGAGCACCCATTTTGATTTTTCTCATGCAGTTTTTGATAGTGATAGTTTTGTCCTTTTTGTAATCCTTTTTTGTTTTAAGGGAAACTACCATTTTCCCTCTAGACTTGAAGCTTATTGCAACTCACACTATATAAGTGAATTTCCAAGGCTAGAGGAGGGTCTAAATTTCTTTTGCTGCATGAGTCTCTCTAAATTCTAAGTCAATCCATGCATACTGTAAATCTATTCTAGAATTGAATATGAAAGTTAATAATTGTTGGTCCATGTGTTTTATTTCTAATAAGTATCATCACTAAATTGTATATAGTTTTAGAGAAATTAATACAATTACAGAAAGTTTGTTTTTATCCCAGATCATGTCTCTTTTGTTGTCTTTGTTTTGTTCTATTAGATTTAATAGAAAAGTTTATTAAGTTTATGTTGTAATTCATTTTGAATTATATTTCAATTTGCTTTTTCTCATAATCTAATGGATCATGTAAATGCTTAATGTAAGTTGAAAGAACATTATGGATTTAAGTAAAGATATGATAAGAATGAGATATGGAAATGAATATAGATAAATATAGCCCAATGGAGCACTGACAATCCTTGTAAGTTTGTCTGATTATAATGCTTTGCATAATGCAAAAAATAATATCAATAAATCTTTTAATGTTATGTTGTCCAAGATTAAAATGTCATCCTATACTAGATTCATGGTGTTTAGGATTATGGTTTAAAAGCTAATTATCATCTCTATATTACTATTGAATTAGAAGAAAGAAGGCTAGGTAATCTTCTATTTCTAGAGTTCATGTTGTGAATATTGATTTTAAAGTAAATAAGAATGAATTCATAAGGTAAGCCCACCTAAATCTTCCAGAATTCAAAGTGGAGAAGACTTTAAGGTCTTGTTAGTAGGTCCTTTTATTTTTCTTTTCACAACACCCAAAATGGATTTTAGCTAATTCCTAGTTTTTCTAACATCATAAAAGGTAGTTGAAATTATGTCAAAGTAGAAGCCAACAAAGAGGATAGAGTATACTCCCTCTGAGTGTGAAATATTGATGGGGACACAACCCAACAACCAGAATAGACACAATAGAAAGGGGGAATTACATTAACTAAGAAAATAAGCTGGTACAAACAGTGCAGAGAAAATAAACTCAAAACATGCCCTGCGGGCTTACAATAGCATAAATCTGGAGAATATTTCTCCTTTTAGCACCTCCTCTCAAGCTCCAATCCGAACTGCCTTTTACAATGCCAAAAATCTCCTTAAATAGACCCCAGAGGGTTAAGGACTAGGAGTACATTCTAGAAAGTGCTAGTAGGCATCCACCGACAAAATAGAAGGTTCTGGAAGCTGCGTTAGAAGTCGGTGCAATTCAAGAAGAATCCAAAAACGGTAGCCGAACTTCCGGGAGGCATAACTTTTGAACCGTAACTCCGATTGACGAACCGTTTACATTTTCGGAAAGCTCTCGAAGCGCTCTATAGCCCTATGGACACGCTTCGCTCGTCCCCCATTTTTTGTCCCTTTTCGAGGTCATTTAATGCCCCAAAACTGACTCTGAAGCATTCTTAGGGGGTCTCCAAAACCCGAAAAACTGCAATAACTTTCAAACCGTGGGGCCTTTTGACCTGATTCTTTTTCTGGAATGCTCTAAATCTCGATTACATTCATCTGGCAAAGTCACACCTTCTAGGTCACCAAAATGATGGTCAAATTGCATGCTCCTATTTTTTCGGGATTTTTAAATGCACTGATAGTTGAACTATGAGAGTTGGAACCTTTATTTGAGCCAAATGGGTATCCAAAAATGTAAAGACATAAAATAGAAACTAAGTCTAAGTACATTTTTTGGGTGACACAGGATTGCCCTTATACCTCTGGATGCTCCTGCATCAGACACCCAGGGTAGATTGAAAAGTGACCCTGTCACTTTATGGATGGTAGAGGAAATCCCAAATGGGAAACCTCAGCTGCTGAAATCCAAGTTGAGTCTTCGATCGGTCGTCCTTTCCATTTGACCAAATACTCTTCATACTGCCTGTTTCTGGTACTCCTACCCACACGATGATCTAGAATGTCTTCTATCTCCTCCTTCTTAGAAGCAGGAATTGGACACGGCTCTAAAACCAGCTCCTCATCTGCACCATCATCATGATACTCTGTCAAATCTGCAATGTTGAAAATGGGAGAAATGTGAATACCATCTGGCAGCTCAACCTCATATGCATTTCCTGAGTTATGTTTCTTCAAAATTTTGCAGGGACCAAATTTCTTCATTTTCAACTTATTGTAAGTACCAACTGGAAATCTTTCTTTCCGTAAGTGCACCATGACTAGATCCCCTACTTGGAATTCCTTATGTCTTCTCCTTTGATCAGCCCTAGCTTTATACTCTTGATTCATCTTGATAATGTGTGCTTGAACCTCCTTATGTAGACGCTTGATGTGTTCAGCAAAATCCTCAGTTTCAGCACTTGTTCTCTCCCCTTGTTCTATCTTCCTCAATTCTGGTGCAGTCCTTGGGCTATTTCCATATACAATTTGAAAGGGTGATTTTCCAGTACTCCTATTTACAGAGTTATTATAAGCAAACTCTGCCTGTGGTAGAATCAAATCCCATCCCTTGGGCTTATCTCCAACTAAACATCTCAGCAAATTGCCCAAACTTCTATTTACCACTTCTGTTTGGCCATCAGTCTGTGGGTGATGCGTGGAACTGAATTTCAAGTCTGTTCTCAACTTCTTCCACAATGTCCTCCAAAAATACCCCACAAATTTAGTATCTCGGTCAGAAACTATACTTCTTGGAAGACCATGTAGTCTTACCACCTCCTTGAAAAACAAGTCTGCAATATGGACAGCATCATGAGTTTTATGGCATGGAATGAAATGTGCGATTTTGGAGAACCTATCAACCACCACGAATACTGAGTCATTACCCCTTTGTGTCCTTGGCAATCCAAGAACAAAATCCATACTTATGTCCTCCCATGGCCTTGATGGAACAGGCAATGGCTGATATAGGCCAGTATTTAGACTAAACCCCTTGGCAACTTGACAAACCTGGCAACTCTGTACAAACTTCTTCACATCCTGTGTAATTTGAGGCCAAAAATAATGTTCTCTAAGAATGGCAATGGTCTTATCCCGACCAAAATGTCCTGCCATCCCTCCACTATGTTTCTCCTTAATCAGATTTTCCCTCATGGAACTCCTTGGAATGCACAATTGACTCCCTTTGAACAACATGCCATCCTGAATCAAATAGTCTAACCACTTGGTTCTATCTACAGCAACAGGTTCTTTACAAGATTTCCATGCTTCAGCAAAATCAGGATCCTCAGGGTACAAATTCTTGAGTTCATCAAACCCAACTACTTCAACCTGCATTGTTGTAAGCAACAACTGTCTCCTACTTAATGCATCTGCAACCCTGTTAGATTTTCCACTTCTATGCTTTAACACAAATGTATAACTCTGCAAGAATTCTACCCACTTCATATGTCTCTGATTCAACTTACCTTGGCTATTTAGGTACTGTAATGCCTGATGATCAGTATACAAAACAAATTCCTTTGGCAATAAATAATGCCTCCATTTCTTTAAGGCCTGAACTATTGCATAGAACTCTTGATCATAAACAGAATACTTCTTCTTTGCATCATTCAATTTTTCACTAAAATATGCAATAGGCTTACCTTCTTGGCTTAATACAGCCCCAATAGCGCTACCACTAGCATCACAGTCCACCTGGAATACTTTTCTGAAATCTGGAAGTGCCAACACAGGCTGTTCAGTCACCTTCTTCTTCAGCAATTCAAAACTTCTCGCAGCTGCTGCAGTCCATTTGAACTCTTTTCTATCCCCTCTTATTGTATCAGTTAGGGGTGCACATATGCCACTGAAATTCTTAATAAACTTCCTGTAAAAACTAACCAGACCATGAAATGATCTTACCTCAGTAGCAGACCTTGGAGTAGGCCATTCCAAGATGGCTTTTACCTTTTCTGGATCCATTTTGAGACCTTCAGGTGATATAACAAATCCCAAATAGACTAACTCCCTTTTTGCAAAGACACACTTCTTTAGATTAATTAACAGTTTCTCTTCTCTTAGCCTTTCAAAGACACTACGAATATGCAGTAAATGTTCTTCCAAAGTCTTGCTGAAAATTAAAATATCATCCAAATAGACAATAACAAATTTTCCCAAGAACTTCTTAAGTACCTCATTCATGAGCCGCATGAAGGTGCTTGGGGCGTTTGTCAATCCAAAAGGCATGACTAACCACTCATAAAGACCCTCCTTGGTCTTGAAGGCTATTTTCCACTCATCTCCTTCTCGAATCCGTATCTGATGATAGCCACTCTTCAGATCTATCTTTGTGAAGTACTCAGCTCCATTCAAGCAGTCCATAAGATCATCCATCCTTGGTAAAGGAAACCGGTACTTGATGGTTATCCTATTTATAGCTCGAGAATCTGTACACATCCTCCATTCTCCATCCTTCTTTGGTGCAAGTACTGCAGGTACTGCACATGGACTCAGGCTCTCTCGAATCAAGCCCTTCCTCAATAGCTCCTGAACCTGTCTATTCAGCTCCTCTGTTTCAGTAGGAGTCATCCTGTGAGCAGCCTTGTTAGGCAAACTAGCTCCTGGAATCAGATCTATCTGATGACTGATTTGCCTTACTGGTGGCAATCCATCTGGAACATTATCAGAGATAATATCTCCAAATTCCCCTAGTAAATCTGAAACTTCAAATGGTATTTCACTACTACCTTCTTTATCTTTCCTAGGAATCAAAGCATAGCACATACGCTGATGTTTCATGCCATCTAAAAACTTCCTTCCATCAACAAGACAAATCCTAGCACTGCTACATACCTTTTCACCTTCCTTTTTCATGGGCTTCAATTTGTGGCGAACTCCATCCTTTGTCAGAGAGTATGTGTTTGCATGTCCATCATGTATTGCATGTCTATCAAACTGCCATGGTCTACCCAACAATAGATGGCAAACATCCATCGAAATAACATCACAGAGAACTTCATCATGGTAACTTCCAATTTTGAATTTTACTAAACATTGTTCACTTACCAGGACCTTATGATCATCTTTTACCCAAGAAATTCGATATGGTTGGGGATGCTTCTCCCTCTTGAGCTTCAGCTTAGAGACCATCTCTTCGGATACCAAGTTATCAGTGCTACCACCATCAATGATCACATCACAACATTTATCCTCACACCATGGCATCGGATGCAGGAGCATCATGCATCAAATATGAACCCCCTCACTTCCCACGAGAGGATATGAATAACCCTAATTTTAAAAACTAAAAACTAACATGAGTAAGCATGATGTGTTGTATCAAGTTATTGCCACCATGGTAAATAGAGGATTTTTTAAATAACTACTTGTAATTTAAATGGATGATGAATAGTAGAGAAAATTGATTATTGATGTTTTAAAAAATATTAGTAGTAACTAAGGGTGGTTACTACATAGGTATCAAAACAACTGAGTGATGCCCCCATGAGTCTGGATTAAGGATATAGACATGCAATACTAAATGATCTTAAGTTGGATTCTTAGTTTAAACATATATAAGTTTCTTTCAAATTTTAAATGAATTATGAGCCTATGAGAATGGTTCACTAGACCTTATATATCCTAAGGAGGGTGTGAAAGAGAACTTTGATATATGAATTATAAATGAATATAGGAGTGTGGAGTCAAAATTTGTGGCATTTAATTAATTACTATTTTAATGATTGGGTTTTACATGTAACTTGAATCCTTGTCATGTGTGAAATCTAACATGGTATATCTAAATATATGACGATGAATTTCTAAACATAAAGTTGGTAGCACCACTAATGAATAGTTCATAATGACCTTAATACTTGATGACACAACCATAAATTTGAATGAGAAAGAGGAAATGATTATCAATAATAACAAAATGTCTATGATGAGTAATAGTTTCAGAGTAAAAAAATATTATGCATCTACTACATTCATTGCTCTTGTAAATAGCATGCTACTAGTTTGAAAATTAGATTGCATTATACTTGGAACAACATGAAGTTGTATGAATAGTACCTTTCAAAAACGCATAGATCTGTGATAAACTTCTTTAATGCTTAAGTTAAAATGAAACTAATGTTAGGACATTATGATATGTGTACTCTACCCACTTGGTGAGTGACTTGACTAAGGCCAAGGTCCTCCTATAGGAAAATAAATGATAAAAATAACTCCTACTCAACAACTTGCAAGAATTGATATCTAAGTGCACCAAATTGAATAATATTAAAATTTTGTCAGAAAGATTAACTCATATTTTGAAGATAAGAGGATGGGATTGACCAAAGGGATCACTCAATATTTTTTAATTCTCTCTCTTAAATTTTATTAATTTGTTTCATAATGGTAAAATTAGAGAAGATTGAGTCATTTTTAAGTAGCAACGTTAAGGAGCTCAAATGCAATTAACTTGGCTAGTAATCCAAGTTCCAAGAAGTTAACAAAATAAACTTCTAATAAGATAAAGATGATTTATTCTAAGGGGAGAAGGATGTCACATCCCATGTTATATTGGAAAAATTAGAACTAAATAATCTAATAGAGTCAATGTGGTAAAATTAATAAGGCATGGGCTACGTATGGCTTTCTCGATGGGAATTTATTGGTAGACAAGGAGGATTTTGCTAGAAGTGGGAAAAATAAAATTCTTATAGGATGAGTAATAACTAATCATAAGTAAAGGAGTATTGAACTTGGAAGGCATGGGAGAAAAATTCATGGTGTAAGTATGGGAAAATCTTATCATCCACTAAGAAAGAAAGGGCGTCATTACAATCAAGCATTTTTACCATAATTATGGTATAGAGGCACATTTTTGCTATGGTGGAATTAATAAATGTAGAAGCAATAAGTTATTTTCTTATTAACTCTATTCTACTTAAGCTAAACTTTTGGCTTATTTAATAAATAATTCTTTTATTAATTATCATGCAACCTAGGTTACATTCCTTTTATGGTTTTGATCTCCTTTTATAAGGATTGATCTACCTTTATAATTAATATATTCATTCACTTTTTGAGTAATAGAAATTAACCTTTTCACTCATCAAGAATGTCTCCTCTATGGATCTGTGAACCCTAGCCTCCACATTTTTTTAATTCTATCTTTCCATAATAGGTGTTTCCATGCAGGTGATTCTTGGGAGCTGTGGGCATGATCTTTCATTAACTTCAATATGGTATCAAAGCTCTAGATCTTCATGCCCCTATTCTCTTCATGAAAGATTTGGTTTGGTTTTCATATCCTTGTTTTTTTTCTTTCAAAGGGTTTCAGCTTTGGAAGTGTTTTGTATTGGACCTAGGAAGTCACTTTATTGAGCTCAAACAAACACCACCATTGAGCTCAAAGCATCCAAAAACCCTCATTTCCATATAAAATACATCTAGTTTGGATGTTGTTGAAATCTGTGACAAAAAAACATTAGTTCAAGGTCATATAGCCTTGAGCTTGAATATCGAGGAAATAATTATGTTGATATTTGTTTATTTGTAAAAAAAATCGTATTTGCATATTGTACATGGAATTTAAAACACATGACGTGATTTTGTTTTTTCAAGTGGGGCAGATTTTTTTGCATGGGCCCCACTTGTGAACTTTGGAAGGCATGTTTCTTCCAAGGTCACACATAGCTTGTCTTGAGGTTGTCACTTTGTTTCTAATCACTTTGAGCTCAAATGGACATCACCATTGAGGTCAGAGCATCTAAAAAAACTTATTTCCATATAAAATATGTCTAGTTTAGATGTTGAAATCTGTGGCAAAAAAACATCAGCCCAAGGTCGTACAACCTTGAGCTCGAATATCAAGGCAACAATTATGTTGATATTTTGTTTATTTTTAAAAGAAATCATATTTGCATGTGGCACATGGAATTTAAAACACATGAGGTGATTTTTATTTTTAATGTGGGGTGGATTATTTTTTGCATAGACCATGCCTATGAACTTTGGAAGGTGTATTTCTTCTGAGGTCGACTGCACGTAGCTTGTCTTGAGGTTGTCACATGACCAATTTTTTGTGCACCTTATTTTTGGTGATGTGGTACAAGGAAAAATTTTAAACCATAGTTCATCCCTCCTTGGCATCCCTCCTTGGTTTGACTTGTGCATGTTGCCATGCCATTAATTTTTGGAGCTCCACACCATAGTTGATTGGAAATCATCACTAGAATATCCTCGTGATCTACCCTTGTCCATCATGCCTCCCTCAATGCACAAAAAATAATTGTCAATGCTTTTTATTTTCATTAATGCACCAAAGGTTTTTGGAATCGTTGGTTAATATGTCGCTCCCTACATGATTTTCAGCCCCCATTGAGGCCATGTCTTAGGATGTCTACTTTTTGGAAGCATGTGATATTTTCCTAAGAACCTATGCCATCTTTTTTTGGTGGTTCCATTTAGTCCACAACCCTAGGATCCACCAACTAATCAATTTCCATGTGAGCTTTTAAGAGCCACTCTTACAACCTTTTTTGGATTTTTCCATGGACGTAATTTTATGTGGGCAATTTTCTCACCATTGACCTATGGTTTGGCACTACGATATTATTTACATTACATAGGTGGTTTGGGAGAAAAAAAAAATTGTTGGTTTCTCAACATGACCAATAATCTTCCTTGCAATTTTGCAGATGCATATGTTTTTTGCCACCAGATTTATTTTCCCAACATTGGCATATTTTCTCTAGCTTCCACTTTCTTAATGCAAGTCTTTTTCCAATAGAAAAAGTTTTCCAGTGATCTCATTTTTTTTTGGTGAACTAGATATTTTTTCTAATATTTTTTTTGCCATGACAGCTATTTGACTTTTCCATGATGACCATTTGACCATCAAATTTGGGCTCATCCCTTTAGACATCAGCACTACATCAGCAACTTTGCAAGCCCTTTTCGATCAATTTAGACATATCTATGGTTTTTTTTCCATATCTTGCTCATTTGGACTCTATTTTTGGCGAATGAGATATCATTGAAAAGTTGAGTCCAAGATCATCATATTGGTGTAGGTTATTTTTAGTTTTGATGTTTTTTGGTGGCTTTTTTGTTGTCAAAGTCAAGATTTATTTTTTTCACTCTAGGAGACATATCTTGAGCATCTGATCTCTTTTTTGGGAATTTTTTCTATAATTTGAAATGTCTTTCTGAAATCTTTCCAATGATGCTTGTTATTTTTTCAGATTCTACTCCATGCACATTCTATTCATTTTTTTGCATTTTTATATTCTGTTGGATATCTTGGTGGTTTTAGGTCCAGGGATTGATTTTGTTTGCCTCTTGATTCGAGTAGTGTCTTATGAGAGAAATCATGTAGATTATAGTCTTCTCTACCTAGCCAGGTTAAATTTTAGTGGATATTCTTTAGATCAGTAACTACTTTTAACAAAGCTTTATGGCTTCTACATACTCATTGGTGCTCTTCATAATCATCCTTGTGTTCCTATATTCTAGGACATTCTCTAGTTTGGAGGCTTCTTTAGTCCTTCACTAGTTCTTTCAACATTCTTTCTGTCTCTTCTTGGAGTAGGGCTTTTCTGATTGGTTTTCTCTTATCCACTAGGATATCATAGAGGATGGAGGTATGGGATACCAATGAGTGTTAATAGAGGGCAGCAACCAAGTTAGGGTGGCAGGGGAACAAGGTATGCCAGAAGGCTTTTAGGTCATGAGTGAGAATGTTGCAAAGACATGTGTATGTGAGGCCACAAAAACCCACTTCTTGAAATGAAGAAGATGGTGGTAAGAAGAATGAAATTGAGTGTAAGAGGGGGATTGTGTCATGGAGGAAACACATAGGGAGAGATGGAAAGATGTACAATCTTCATCAAACCACTGATTCATGGGGTGAGATTTTTGGCTAGTGGGGTTGATGTGGGAGGAAGTGTGATGGGAAATAGAAAGGAGGGCAGACTCCCATAAAGTAGAGGTAATGAGGTTGAAAAAAGAAGGATCATGGGAGATAAATAATAAGTGGTCAAAGGGGAGAAGTCATCTGAGGTGGAGGGTGAAGAGGTAGCAATCACAATCTAAGAAGTGAAAAGTAGTACAGGGATCTGACGATAAGGATTGGGGGTGGAGCAGGGGGTGAAGGAAAGAAGGAGACTAAGGGTAGAGTAGTCGGCTAAAGGGAGGTGGGTGATAGTGAACTTGTTGATCAAGGGCACTAGGGAAGCTAGCCAAACTCACACCCCAACAATGAGGCCAACAAGTAAAGAGCTCAAAGTCTGGTAGGTAGGAGATGCCATTTAAGATCAACAAATCAACTGACTCACAAAGATAGATGAGATGGTGACCATGGTATGAGAGAGGCCCAAATGAGTCCTTAGAGTGTCTTTGAAGACCAATGGTGGTTGGATCAGTTTCTCAAGAACAAGTCAAGTCTGAGTAACAGTCATCAAGAGGGGTCTGAAGATTTCTAGTATGTGCATTGAAATCTCCCAGGATGATGATGTCTCCCAAGCCCAAAAACTTGGTGATATACTCATAAAAATTAGAGAAGGGGTCTCCATCAACCAAGCTATCTATGGCATAAGGAGAGGTAGTCAGTGGGAAATAGAAAACTACAATAAACATGTCTCTAAGATGGTGAGCAATATGACCAATATGGTTGATCTGGATCCACATAAACCTAGTTGTAGTGTTAGAATGAACCATTGTCATGAGATTAGCAAGGTCATCTCTAATTGGATAGGTAACACCCTTGGAGCCTTGGACACAGTTGATATTCAAACCTCCTCTTTACATGTAGATAGTCACTAATAGCCTGAGAACCCAGGGAGAGGGCAGATCGAACTCTCATGAGTCTCCATAACCACCAAAATATTTGTTGAACCAATTTCATCTAAAAGTAGGCCAGGTAATGACCAAAAAGTACCATTACCATTCCAACAATTGACATGGAGAGAGGCAAGGAAATTTTTTCTCCCATGTGACTACTGGCATGACTGCCATTTGGCTAGAATAGCTTGTCTCTGTTCCTATCCACTAGGGGGGATCCTAAATGATAGTCCTAAGATTTTAGATCACCACCCACTTTCTAACTCATCTAACCTCAGCAACTAACTCCCTAGAATGTCTTAGCTCTCCCATCTTCGTTCTAATAAGATCCTCATCCAAAAAGATCTTACTCTTCCTTTTCGATTGAAGAGCCTGTAATCTATCTAACAGTGAGAGGAATGGCAGATAAAGAGATGCATCTAGTCTTACCCAAGAGTTGTCCAATATGATATAGATGCTACCTAGCTGCTCTACAAGAGAATATTGCCCAACTATCAATGGATCAGTGGTGAAACTAGTGAGACCATGAAACCTAAGCTTAAGTTTGTGGACCCATCTCCAGTGCTCCTCAGTGAGCTATCCCATGACAATCTTTTCCACCCCTACAAGAGGGGTAGAATTAGGAGTGGTGCACACTAATGCCCATGACTTGGCCTTCTTGGTCTCAAAACGAATTGAAGTGTGTTTAGCCATTAGTTTTCTATGTTGTTCCCTAAAGGTATTCAATTCCCCAAGTTGTTCTATGACTATGTCAAACTGAGTCTTGGTAATAGCAGTGACTGAAATTAGAGTAATCGACAATGAGTCAACATGGGTTTTTAGTATGTGCGAGCACAATGTTGGTAGAGTCAAGCTTAAACACACGATCAATTAATTTTTAAGAGAGGTTGGATAAAGAGACAATTGTATCTTTTCATGCTATATTATCCTTCTCTACTTTTCTAAATGGCTAACAATCTACCAAAATGCAATTAAATCAAGTGGGGGGATTCATTTTGTCAAATAGTTGGCATGTGAACCCCAAGTACTCATATGTAGATCCTCTATTTTCAATTCCTTAACAAAAAGAAAGTAGTCATGACACTATTCATGGTATTTTTCATTGGTACTATTCATCTACATTATTGACCCATACTATTTAGAACATGATATTTAGCCCAAAGGAGTTGTGGGTCTAAGTCACCTTCTATTTGCTACACTATTCATAGATCTACTTTTTATTCCTTAGTATATCCCAAGATCAATGATGTCTAAGAGATATGTTCTACATTGACGACCAGAGGAGAAGCTCAGCATCAAGGGGATATCTTCATAGGACTCCAACAGAAACATGTGAACTATTTAACAAAATGCAGATCTTAGACATTATTGATCTTGAGATATACTAGGGAATGAAAAGTAGATTTTTTAATAGCATATCAAAGAGAAGGCAACTTAGACCCACAACTCCTTTGGGCTCAATATCATACTCTGAATAGTGTTAGTGAACAATTTGAATGAACAATGTGCATGAATAGTGCATGAATAGTGCGACTGGATCAAGTGGGAGATTCATTCTATCAAAGTTGACATCCAAACCCCAACTACCCATATGTAGATATTATATCTACAATGCCTTGCAAAAAGAATATGATATCTACATTTTGGTAGTTGGGGTTTGCATGTCAACTTTGATAGAATGAATCTCCCACTTGATCCAGTCGCATTTTAGTAGATTGTTGACCATCTAGCGAAAATAGAGAAGGATAATATAGCACTAAAAGATACAATTGTCTCTTTATCCAACCTCTCTCAAAAATTAATCAATTAGGCGTTTAAGCTTGAATCTACCAACACAGTGCTCACACTCACTAAGATCATTGCTACACTAAAAAACAAGGTTGACTCATTCTTGACTACTTTCATTTTGGACATTATTTTCATCAAGACTCAATTCAACACGGTCATAGAGAAACTTGGGGACCTAGACACCTTCAAGGAATAATAGAGTGAACTAGTGGCTAAACACACTTCTCTTTTATTTGAGACTGAGCGGAAAGCCAAGTCATGGGCATCAGTGTGGACCACTCCCGATTCTACCCCTCTTACAGGGGTGAAAAATATTGTCAAGGGGTAGCTCACTAAGAAGTACTAGAGATGAGCCCACGAACTTAATCTCAAGGTACACCGTCTCCCTAGTGCAAACTTTTCTCATGGAGAAGCTAAGCATTATAGTTATCACCTTGGACAATTGTTGCTTTGGATCGGATGGGTCTCTTTATTTGTGGTTCCTCTCACTCTCAGACAGATTACAGGTTCTTCAATCAAAAAGGAAAGGAAGTTCTTCCCTCTCCTTTTGAAGATCTTTTTTGATGATGATCTTACTAGAACATAGATGGTAGAGTTGAGACATTCTAGGGGTTAGTTGTAGAGGCTAGACAAGCTAAGAAGTGGGAAGTGATGTGAAACCTTAGGGCTACCATTCAAGATTCTCCTAATGGATGAGAATAGAGGCATGCACCTCTAGCCAAATGATGGTCATGCCAACAGTCAGATGGGAGAGAATCTTCCCCCACTTCTCTCCATGTCAACTACTAGAATGGTAATGGTACTCTATTACCTATTCTTCTCTTAGATGTGGTTGGTTCAACAAATATTTTGGTAGTTATAGAGACTCATGAGAGTCTTGTCTACCCTCAAGGCTATCATTTAGGATTCCCCTAGTGGATGGGAATAGAGACAAGCCCCTCTAGCGAAATGATGGTCATGCCAATAGTCACATGGGAGAACCTTCCCCTACTTCCCTTCATGTCAATTGTTAGAATGGTAATGGTACTCTATTACCTAGTCTTCCCTCTCTCTAGATTCTTGGGCTATCAGTGGTTATCTACTTTTAGAGAGAATGTTTGGATGTTAGGTGGTGTCTAGGGCTAGACGGTCACACCAATAGTCTCATGGGAGAGAATCTTCCCCCACTTCTCTCCATGTCAACTACTAGAATGGTAATGGTACTCTATTACTTGTCCTTCTCTCATATGTGGTTGGTTCAATAGATATTTTGGTAGTTATAGAGACTCATGAGAGTCTAGTCTACCCTTAGGGCTATCATTCAGGATTCCTCTAGTCGATGGGAATAGAGACAAGCCCCTCTAGCCAAATGATGATCACACTAGTAATCACATGGGAGAGAACCTTCCCCCACTACTCTCCATATCAACAACTAGAATGGTAATGATACTCTATTGCCTAGCCTTCTCTCAGATATGATTGGTTCAACAGATATTTTGTGGTTATAGAGACTCATGAGAGTCTAGTCTACCCTCTCTCTAGATTCTTAGCTATCAATGGCTATCTACTTTTAGAGAGGGGGTTTGGACGTTAGGTGGTGTCTAGGGCTATTGGGGTGTTTCTTATCCAATCAAAGATGATCTTGTCAACATCATGAAAGTAGTCCATTCTAACACTTCAGCTAGGGTTTATGTGGATCCAGATTATCCATACTAATCATATTGGTCATTGTCTTAGATACATTATTATTACAGTTTTCTATTTCCTATTGACCACCTCTCCTTATGCCATACACAGCCCAGTTGATGGAGACCCCTTCTATAATTTGCACGAGTATATCACCAAGTTTTCAAGCTTGGGAGACATCATCATCCTAGGAGACTTTAATGCATTGACTAGAGATCTTCATACCCCTCTCCATGACCATTCCTCAAACTCAACTTGTACTCAAGAAACTGATCTAGCCACCATTGGTCTTCAGAGACACTCTCATGCTATGATCATCATCTCCTCCAACTTTTTGAGTTAGTAGATTTTTTTAATCCTGAATGGCCTTTCCTACTTCTCAGACTCTAAGCTCTTTACTTGCTAGCCTATTGTGAGGGTGTGAGTGTGGTCGACTATGCTCTTGCAGCTTCCTTGGTCACCTTGATCAACAACTTCACTATCACCCTCCTACCTTTGGCTGACCACTCCATCCTCGATCTCCTTGTTTGCTCCCCCCCCCCCCCCCCACTCACTTCAACCCCAATCCTTATCCTTAGGCCTTTGTGCCACTTTTCACTTCTCAAATTACAATTGCTACCTCTTCATCCTCCACCTCAAATGACTTCTCCCCTTTGACCACGTTTTAGTTATCTCCCATGCTCCTCTTTTTGACCTGATTGCCTCTGCTTTATGGGAGAGTGAACTAGTGGTTAAACACACTTCTCTTATATTCAAGACTAAGTAGAAGACCAAGTCATGGCTATCAATGTGCACCATTCCTAATTCTACCCCTCTTATAGGGGTGGAAAATATTGTCAAGGGGCAACTCACTAAGGAGTGTTGGAGATGGTCCCACAAACTTAACCTCAAGGTTTGCAGTCTCCCTAGTTTTACCATTGATCTGTTGATAGCTAGGCAATCTTTTCTCATGGAGAAGCTAGGCATTGTAGTCATCACCTTTGAAATTTATTGGGTGGAACTGAATGGATCTCTTTTTCTATGGTTCCTCTCACTCTCAGACAAATTATGGATTCTTTGATCAAAAAGGAAGCTTTAAGGAAGCTTTTCCCTCTCCATTCAAAGATCTTTTTGGATGAGGATCTTACTAGAGTGTAGATGGAAGAGTTGAGACATTCTAGGGGGTTAGTTGTAGAGGTTAGACAAGTTGGGAAGTGAGCAATAATCCAAAACCTCAAGGCTAGCATTCAAGATTCCCCCCTAGCAGATGGGAACAGAGACAAGCTCCTCTAGCCAAATGATGATCATGCTAGCAGTCACATGGGAGAGAACCTTCCCCTGCTTCTCTCCATGTCAATTGTTGGAATGGTAATGGTACACTATTACCTAACCTACTCTCAGATCTAGTTGGTTCAAGAAATATTTTGGTGGTTACAAAGACTCATGAGAGTTCAGTTTGCACTCTCCCTAGGTTCTTGGGCTATTAGTGGCTATCTACTTGCAAAGAGGAGGTTTAGACATTAGGTGGTGTCTAGGGCTCTAGGGTGTTGCCTATTTGATTAGAGATGACCTGGTCAGTGTCATGATAGTGGTCCATTCTGACATTGCAGCTAGGTTTATATGGATCCAGATCAGTCATAATGGTGATATTGATCACTGTCTTAGAGACATGTTTATTGCTTTTTTATGTTTACTATCATCCACCTCTCCTTATTCCATACATAGCAAGGTTGATTGAGACCCCTTCTCTAATTTGCACAAGTATATCACCAAGTATTTGGGCTTGGGAGACATCATCATCTTATGAGACTTCAATGCATAGACTAGACATCTACAAACCCCTCTCCATGATTGTTCCTCAGACTCAACTTATACTCGAGAAACTGATCCATCCATCATTGGTCTTTATAGACACTCTCAAGACTCACTTGGACCTCTCTCATGCTATGGTTTCCATCTCCTCTAGCTTTATGAGTCAACTAATTTGATGACCTAAATGGCTTCTCCTACTTCCCAAACTCTAATCTCTTTACCTATTGGCCTCATTATGTGGGTGAGAGTGTGGTTAACTATGCTCTTGCAGCTTCCCTAGTCCCCTTGATCAGTATCTTTATTGTCACATGCCTCCTTTTGGTCAACCACTCTATCCTTAGTCTCCTTGTCCACTCTCCCCCTACTTCACCCCTAAATCCTTATCCTTAGGCACCTGTACCACTTTTTATTTCTTAGATTATGACTGGTACCTCTTTAACCTCCATCTTAGATGACTTCTCCCCTTTGACCACTTGTCAATTATCTCCCATGCTACTCTTTTTGACCTCATTACCTATGCTTTCTAGGAGAGAAAACTAGTGGCTAAACACACTTCTCTTCTATTTCAGATCAAGCACACCACTCCCAATTCTACCCCTCTTGCAGGGGTGTAAAATAATGTCAAGGGGCAGCTCACCAAGGAGTGTTGGAGATAGACCCATGAACTTAACCTTAGCTTTCATGGTCTCCCTAATTTTACCATTAATTTTTTTATAGTTAGGCAATCTTTTCTCATGGAGAAGCTAGGCATCATAGTTATCACTTTGGATAGTTTTCTGGTGAGATGGGATGGGTCTTTTTTTTTGTGGTTCCTCACTCTTAGATAAATTACAGGTTCTTTAATCAAAAAGGAATCTTTAAGGAAGCTTTTCCCTCTCCCTTTGAAGATCTTTTTGGATGAGGATCTTACTAGAGTGCAAACAGTAGAGCTAAGACATTCTAGGGGTTAGTTGCAGAGGCTAGACAAGTTGGGAAGTGGGTGATGATCTAAGACCTCAAGGTTATCATTTGGGATTCCCCCTAGCAAATGGGAATAGAGACGGGCTCCTCTATAAAAATGGTAGTCATGCTAGTAGTCACATGGGAGAGAACCTTCCCCCGCTTCTCTCCATGTCAACTATTAGAATGATAATGGTAATCTATTACGTGGCCTACCCATAGATGAGGTTGGTTCAATAGATATTTTGGTGGCTATGGAGACTCATGAGAGTCTATTCCACCCTATCCCTGGGTTCTCGGGCTATCAATGGCTATCTATTTGCAAAGAGGAGGTTTGGAAGTTAGGTGGTGTCTGGGGCTCCGGGGGTGTTGTCTATCTAATCAAAGATGACCTTGCCAGTGTCATGAAAGTGGTCCATCTTGACACTATAGCTAGGTTTATGTTGATCCAAATTAGATATACTATTCATATTGGTCATCATCTTAGAGACAAGTTTATGTGGATCCAAATCTACTTTCTATTTCCTGTTGGCCACCTCTCCTTATGTCATACACAGCCCGGTTGATAGAGACCCCTTCTCTAATTTTCACAAGTACATCACCAAGTTTTTTGGCTTGGGAGGCTTCATCATCCTATGAGACTTCAATGCATAGACTAGAGATCTTCATACCCCTCTTCGTGATCGTTCCTTGGACTCAGCTTGTACTGGAGAAATTGATCCAGCCACCATTGATCTTTAGAGACACTCTTAGAACTCACTTGGGCCTCTCTCATGTTATGGCCACCATCTCCTCTAGCTTTGTGAGTTGATCTATTTGTTGATCCTAAATGGCTTCTCTTGCTTCCCAGACTATGAGCTCTTTACCTACTAGCCTTATTATGGAGGGCAAGTGTGGTTGACTACACTCCTGCAATTTTCCTAATCCCCTTGATTAGAAGCTTCACTATCACCCACCTCCCTTTGGTCAACCACTCTATCATTAGTCTCCTTGTCTACTTCCCACCCACCCACTTCACCCCCAATCCTTATCCTTAGGCCCTTGTATCACTTTTTGCTTCTCGAATTACAACTACTACCTCTTCACCCTTCACCTCAAAAAACTTCCCCTTCGACCACTTTTCGGTTATCTCCCATGCTCCTCTTTTCAAGCTCATTTCCTCTTAGAGTCTACCCTCTTCCCCTTGAAATCTTGCCCCATGAATTAGTGGTTTGATGAGGAATAAATCTTTCCATCACTCCTTGTGTGTTTCTTTCATAACACACTCCCCCTCTTAAACTCTAAGAGGAAATGAGTCTTTTATAAGAGTCTAGCCTCTTCCCCTTGAAATCTTGCCCCATGAATTAGTGGTTTGATGAAGAATAATCCTTTCCATCGCTCCTTGTATGTTTCTTTCATAGCACACTCCCCCTCTTAGACTCACTTGTGTTCTTCTTATCACCATAGTATAGATCTATTTATGACACTCTTGCTCATGACCCAAAAACCTTATGGTATACCTTGTTCCCTGCCACCCTCCCCCACCTTCTACCCTTGACAGGTACTCATTAGTATCCTATACCTCCACCCTCTATGACATTCCTAGCTAGTTGCATATTCACCCTGTTGTCCCCCCACACTTCCATCTTTTCACTTCCTCCACCATTGGTGAGGCCATTTAGACTCATGAGATGCAGAGGGTTGCTAATGATGAAGGTTTTTAGGAAGAGCTCATCAAGCTCAGTACTCTGATCCTTTGTTCTTTTCTTCCAACACTCTTCAATGGAGTGGTTTGCACTAGGTTTCCTGACTCTTTGTTGAGAGATGTGATTTATCCCATCTATAAGTTTGGGTTGGTTTTTGATCTTGGCAACTATAGGGCTATCATGATTAGGAATACCTTTCCCAAGCTCTACACCATAGTTTGAATACTATCATGTCTAGATACCTTGACATGAGGTAGTATCATGTTAGAAGATAGGATGTGTTTCATACTGATTATTAGACTATGGATCACATCTTGATGTTAGAGGTTGTCATTGAGGAGGCTCAACATCATGTTTTGAAAGTCTATCATTGTTTCATAGACTTCTATAAGGCTTTCAAATTTTTTCTTCATGGAACCCTTTTCTAAAGGCTCAAAGACATTGGTATTTTGGAAATTCTTTTGACATTGATCATGAGATTATATGAGACAATGATAAGAAAATTTCAAATTACTAAGGGTTTCTCCAATTTGATTCATAGTACCATTTTAGTGAAGTAGGGATACCCTCTCTCCCCCACTTTTTTTACTATATATATTGATGAGCTTCAGACCTTTCTCAAGGAGACCTTGCTCCCCAAAGATGGTTGCTACTTACACCGGGTTCTTATCTCCATTCTCCTTGTTGTCAATGATTCAGTTCTCCTTGCCTCCTCTCCTAAGGGGCTCCAAATATGTATTGATGGATTAAACTCTTTTTGTGTCTATTTCCATCTCATTATCAACTTATGAAAGACTTGGGTCATGGTCTTCAATTGCTTGAATACCTCTCTTCTTCACTTTACCTTTTAGGATCAAGAGATTAAGATTGTCTCATCATACACTTAGCTTGGGGTTAAGTTCTTTGGCCCCCAGTTCAGAATGAGACTAACTGTCCTACCTAAGGTTGCCAAGGGGATGGGCTCCCTCACCCTATTAGAGAGATAGTGCTTCTAAAATTACTTTCAGGACATCGAGACCAAGTTATGACTTATGGACTCTCTAGTCAGACTGACAGTTCTTTATGGCTTGGTGGTTTGTGGAGCTTCACTTCTAGACTCTGACTAGACATCAGCTAAGTAGGTCCAAACCCTTCTCCTCTATCAAATCATCAAATATCACTAGTATACCCCACACAATATTATTTTGGTTGAGTTTGAGGCCCATCCCTTTAGGATTAATCTTATCTTTGACTTGATATTGTTTCTCCATTGCCTCAAGGGTTTTGTTGACTCCATGGACAACCTCCATAGATACTACTACCTCACCTATTGCACCTCTATTGATATTGCCAACTCTAATTTGAGACCTAGATCTCATGCCTTGTGTGCTGAGGCCACTAACTTACTTGTCTTGATTGGGATCGATATTGATCATCTCCCTCCTTACCATTTCTCACTAGATGCTCTTGTTCATCTACTCCCCCCATAGGGTGAGTTGAATGGGTATGTCAAACTTGACATATATAGATAGTACACTACCATGACTTGGGTTAACCCACATGAGGGTATGCGCCTATAAGTGGCCTTCTACTTGGAGTATTTTCTTAAGATCCATGAAGCGACTATTGTGCGCCCTTTCTACTTGAGCTGGCATTGGAGCCATGCCCTTTGTATCTCCTTGGGGACCTTCAAAGTGAGTTCACATAGGATGTGTTGTCAAACAGATCACCACTTGGTTAGAGACGATCGAATCAACTACCTTTGTACTCTTTCTAATACGAAGATCAAGATCCATTTCATTTTTAGATGTCCCATCTGCTATGAGATCAGAGGTAGGTTTCACTACTTATTTAGAGAGTGAAAATCTTTGTTAGCCTTCTTTTGCTACCCTGACCAGTGGTGTTTAGCCCTCTACCTCTGTGAGACTTTGTAGCTCTATGACCACACTTTATAGCTCTTGTTTCCTCAAATTCAGGCCTTGGATTAGCTCATCACCACCTTCTTCCCCCTTTTGTCACCCTTAAGGAATAGGAAGCATCTATCAAATACACCTACACTGAGACATGCTAGATCTATTAGACCACATCATGGATTCATCAAGTAGTGACATTCTACTCCTAGTGCTACAATGATTCAAGCTCAAGCCCCTAGTCTCCCTAGGTCTTATCCTTTAGTGATGGATTTCTTTGTACCGAGAAAGGATGTCTAGTCCTTCTCTTGTCTATTCATTCTTGTTTCCTCTGTTTGTTTTGTTACTCATTCTTTTTTGGACACTATTTGGTGCTCTTGTTGGGTTGCTTTTCTACCCCATTGTATCTTCCAATCCCTTAGACCCTCTATTAGTCTTTTCTCAAACAATAATATCATTATCTTATCTTATCAACTCTATTCTGCTTAAGCTAAACTTTAGGTATATAATAATTAGTTATTTTATTAATTACTACCATGCAACCTAGGTTAGATTCCCTTTAAGTTTTTTATCCCCTTTTATAAGAATTGATCTCTCTTTGTAATTAAAATATTTGTTCACTTTTTTATTAATAGCAATTTATCTTTTTTCTCATCAAGAATGTCTCCTCTATGGATCTATTAATTCCATCCTTCATAGCTTTTTGCTTCTCTCTTTCTATTACATGTGTTTACATGTAAGTGGTTATTGGGAGTTGTGGGGTTATCTTTCATCAACTTCAATAATAAATAACATAGAAAATTGAGTAGAAGAGGTCATAGAGACCATTCTAGACTAAACCCATGCCTTAACTATCCATTCATATGGAGGAAATTATATAGGCTTAACATAAATTTTTTTTTTGTATTTGTACTCAAACACTACAAGCTATGTTTGTGCTTTTCTTCTTCAAATACACACATTACAAATGTTCGGTGAGCATCCTCTTCACTTTGCAATCAAATTGATTAGATTCAATAAGATATCCTTTGTGAATGCTTCTATAAGATGTGTTTGGGCTTACTCTCCTAAAATAAGAGTTTGTCCATTTAGCATAAATAAATTTATTACCATATTTATAAATTAATGTTATATTAAGTGGTTGATTTTAGTCTATGGTAGGGAGACAAATGTTAGGACATAAGAGGGATAAAATTATGTTTACAACTTGATGCAAGCTTGATGCAGGGTGCTCCCCTTATTACCATAAACTCATAACAGAAACAAAGTAACAATAGCAAATGCGAGAACAAAATATGGACTTCTTATTTGTGCCGCAAATGTGAAATTATAGAATTCATAAGTACAATATGCTAACCCACATGGGTGCCTTCAGTACAATAATTTGCAAGACAAGCTGCAAACTATCACCCAGAGTTGTCCAAAACAATGTTAAGGCCTTTCTTAAATAGGTAGTTTCATGCTGCTCGAGAAGGTTCTAGATGCTCAAACTTAATACCTAGGGCCAACAGACCCTAACAAAACATATAGAGTTGGCCAAATACATCTTTGACAATTATTTTAGAAGTTTTGGGTAGCCTAACTCTAAAAGGCCATAAATCAAAAATTGTTTCTCTAATTGGCTATTATAACCACTTTTTAGAAATGTCAGCTCTTGATCTAGGGGCTTGGAATGGTGCTAGCACCCTTCCATCAAGTTTTTGGACTTCATCTAGGCACTCTAAGGCCTCCAACAGTGAGCCTGGAGATTTTTCTGCAAATTGTTCCACTAAAAATCTGCAATAACTTCTTTGATACTTAAGCTGGAGCAATGACATTTTTATGGTAGGCTTATATCTCTAAAATGAACCTTCCTATAGAAAATGAGAACATTTTGACCTCATATGACAAACTTACTAAAAATAGCAAGTTCCCATAAATAGTAACCACCCTGTCTACTAGTCCTTATTAAAATAGTAAAGACTAAAAAAAAATTTAATTTTTTTGGGTGATGCAAGATTGCCCTTACACCCAGGATGCTCCTACATTAGACATCTAGGGTAATTTGAGAAGTGACCATGTCACATCTCAGGTGTTCAGAGGAAAACTAAGATGTTTAAACTCCTTTGCTAGCCATGATGAATCCTCAACTAGTCTCCATTTTCATTTGACTGAATATTCCTCATAAGTTTTGTTTCTGGTACTTTTGTGAATACGATTGTCTAGTAGGGTATAATTAGTGGCTAATATTTGTAAATTGGCTAATTTTAGAATTTTTTGGCTAGTAATTTGGCTAATAATTTAAGATTTGATACAACCTAAATCGTCATAGTTTTATAAAATTTGGTTATAGAATATTTAAAATTGCTCAATAATTTATTTTATTCAAAAATTTAAACTCAAATATTCGCCACAATATTTGTTACATGAATAGATTTGAGTTACCTAAATATAATATATTATTGGAGAAATTAAATTGAACTGACCAATAATTATAATAATTATTAGTTACTTTAGGGATATATCACCAATATTTATTTTTCACTATTGATTTAAAGTATATGTAATGATTCTCATAATATTCCACGAAGTAAAAAAATGTTCAATTTTGATTTGTAATATTCCATGGTGATTAATGAACTTCCTATTATTATTGAGATTCGTCAATATTTTATACAAAAAAATTATGATTCAAAAATAATCGCCAATATTAATCATATTTAGAATAAATAATTGAGAGATTCGCCAATAGAAATAATTTTATTTTTTTAAGATAATGAGAGATTCGCCAATATTTTATTTCTTTATTTGGAGGCGGCTTTCTTAAAGTTTACCCTATTGTCTAGTATCTCTTCAATCTCCTATATAGCCAAACTAGTAGCTGGAATACTCCACTATGCTTCTGCAACTTCATCTCCATCACCTCCTTCATAATACTCTATCAAATCTGAAATATTAAATACTAGTAAAATATTCAATTCAATAGGCAACTCCACTTCATACGCATTTCTAGAATATGTTTGTTTACTATCTTGCATGGTCCAAACTTCTTCATCTTCAACTTATTATATGTACCCACTCGAAAATACTCATTTCTCAAATGAACCATGACTTCATCTCCAATCTGAAATTCCTTATATCTCCTTTTCACATCTGCCTTAGCCTTATACTATGTATTCATCTTTATGATGTGCTTCCTTACCTCCTCATGGATGTTCTTCAAATGTTCAGCAAAATCTTCTACTTCAGCACTACTCATCTCTTCTTTATCCAACGACCTCAATTTAGAAGCATTTTTGGGACTAATCCCATATACAATCTAGAATGGTGATTTACTAGTACTCCTATTAACAGAATTATTATATGCAAATTTTGCCTATGGTAAAATCATATCCCATCCTTTTGGTTTACCTCCAACCAAGCATCTCAAAAAGTTTCCCAAACTATGATTCATAGCTTTTGTCTATCCATTAGTCTGTGGATGATGTGATGAACTGAACTTCAAATTTTTCTTCAACTTCTTCCACAGTGTACACCAGAAATACCCAACAAATTTGGTATCTTGATCTGAAACTATACTCTTTGGCAGAGCATGTATTCTCACCACTCCTCTAAAAACCAACTCTGCTACATGAATAGCATCAGTAGTCTTCTTGCATGGAGTAAAATGTGACATCTTTGACAACCTGTCAACCACCATAAAAAAATAGAATCATACCCACGTTTTGTCCTCAATAATCCATGCTAACATCCTCCCATGGCTTCTCTAGTATAGGTAATGGTTGATACAACCCTGTATTCTACTTCACTCCTTTTGCAATCTAACATACTCAACAACTTTGTACAAACTTCATCACATCTTGCTGTAACTGTGACTAGTAATATTTTTTAGCAACCAAAGCTATAGTTTTATCTCTACCAAAATGTCTAGCCAATCTTCCACTATGCTTCTCCTTGATGAGGTTCTCTCTCATTGAACTTTTGGGAATTCACAAGTGGCTTCTTTTGAACAAGATACTATCCTAGATCATAAAATCCAACCACATTGTCCTATCAAGTGTAGCAAGTTCTGTACAAGCCTTCCATGCTTCACCAAAATCAGGATCATCTGGATACAAAGTACTGAGTTCCTTGAACCCAACCACCTCTATCTACATTTCTGTCAGCAAAATTTTTCTTCTACTAAGAGCATCTACACCTTTGTTAGACTTCCACTCTTGTGTTTTAAAATATAACTCTACAAAAACTCAACCCACATTAAATGCCTTTGGTTCAATTTTTCTTGACTATTCAAATATTGCAAAGCTTGATGATCTGTATACAAAACAAACTCCTTGGGAAGAAGGTAGTGTCTCCACTTATTTAATGATTGAACTATAGCATAAAATTCCTTATCATAAATAGAATATTTTCATTTTGCATCATTCACCTTCTCACTGAAATAAGCAACAAGTATACCTTCTTGACTCAAAATAGCTCCTATTGCAGAACCACTAGCAGCATAGTCTACTTGAAATAGCTTGTTGAAATTAGGAAGTTCTAAAATAGGCTACTCCATAACTTTCTATTTCAAAAAATTAAAACTCTTATCTTCTCCTATAGTCCACTTAAACTCTTTTCTATCCCCTCTCATTGTTTCAGTCAAGGGTCCACAAATAGTACTAAAACTTCTTCTAAACTTTCTATAAAATATAGCCAGTCTACGAAAAGATCTTACCTCTGTTGCACTCATTGGAGTAGGCCATTCGAGGATAACCTTCACTTTCTTTAGGTCTATTTTTAGACCTTCTCCTCAAACTACAAATCCTAGATACACCAACTCTTTCTTTACAAAACTGCACTTCTTCAAGTTTATCAACAACTTTTCTTCCCTCAACTTATCAAACACCTTGTGAATATGAATCAAATGCTCCTCCAATGTCTTACTAAAGATCAATATATCATCTAGGTAAACAATGAAAAACTTACCTAGAAAATCCTTCAATACCTCATCCATGAGCCTCATGAAAGTACTTAGTGCATTGGTTAGTCCAAAGGGCATGACTAACCACTCATGCAGTCCTTCGCTTGTCTTGAAAATAGTCTTCCACTCATCACCTTCTCTAATATGACTCTAATGGTACCCACTCTTCAGATCTATCTTTTTGAAATACAAAGCTCCACTCAAACAATCCATAATATCATCCATCCTTGGCAAAGGAAATCTATACTTATGGTGATCTTTTTGATAGCACGAGAATCTATGCACATCTTCCATTCTCCATTCTTCTTTGGTGCTAACACTGTTGGTATAGCACATGGACTCAAACTCTCTCAAATCAACCCCTTCTATAACAACTCATGAACTTGTATGTTCAACTCTTCACTTTCTACTGGTTTCATTCAGTGCACTGCCTTGTTTGAAAAATTGGATCCTAGAACCAAATCCATCTGGTGACTGATCTTCCTCATTGGGGGCAATCCATTAGGTACAATATCAAAAAATTCTCCCAACATATCTGCAACTTCTGTAGGTACCTCTTCTACTTCTTCTTTACTATCTCTAAGAATTATAGAAAAACACATATGCTCATGCTTCATACCTTTAAGAAACTCTTTTCGATCAATAAAACATATTTTGGTAGTACTACATGCCTTCTCTTCTTTATCCTTCAATGGCTTCAACTTATGTTTCACTCCATCCTTAGTTAGAGTGTAGGTATTTGCTTGCCTGATGGGGACATAACCCAAGCACAGAATGGACACAACAAGAAAGGAAAATTTTATTAACTTTGTAAATAAGCTAATGCATTCAGTACAGAGAAAATAGACTTCAAAACATGCCCTAAGGGCTTACAATAGTATAAGTCTAGAGATAATTTCTCCTTTTAGTACCTTCTCTCAAACTCCACTCCGAACTGCCTTTTACAATGCCAGATATGTTCTTAAATAGACCCCAAATGTGTAAGGATTAGGAGTACATTCTAGAAAGTGCTAGTTGGCATCCATCGACCAAATAGAAGGCTCCAAAAGCTGCGTTAGAAGTCGACACAAATCTAGAAGAATCCAGAAATGGTAATCGAACTTTTAGGAGGCATAACTTTTGAATCGTAGCTCTGATTGACGAACCGTTTACATTTCTGGAAAGCTCTCAAAGTGCTCTATAGCCCTATGGAACAGCTTTTCTCATCCCCCATTTTTTAGCCTTGTTTGAGGTCATTTAATTCCCCTAACCTAACTTTGAAGCATTCTTAGGATGTCTCCAAAAATTGAAAAACTACGATAACTTTCAAACCATGGGGCCTTTTGACCTGATTCTTTTTTTGGAATGCTCTAAATTGTAATTACAATCTTTTGACCAATTTATACCTTCTAGTTCACCAAAATGATGGCTCAATTACATACTCCTATTTTTGGCATTTACACGTATCCCAAGCTATTCAAATACTCTATCCTAGAACACTGATAGTGGAACTGTGAGAGTTGGAACCTTTATTTGACCCAAATGGGTATCCAAAAATGAAAACACATGAAACAGAAACTGAGTCTAAGTACATTTTTTTGGTTGACACAGGATTGCCCTTATACCACTGGATGCTCCTGCATCATTGCCCATCATGTACGGCATGCCTGTCAAACTATCCTGGTAGCTTCCAATCTTGAACTTCACTGAGCACTACTCATTGACCATGAACTTTTGGTCATCTTTCACCCAAGCAATACGGTATGGATGCAGGTGCTTCTAACTCTTTAGCTTCAACTTGGTGACCATCATTTTTGACACCATATTGTCAGTACTTCCACTATCAATTATCACATAACAGCACTTATCTTCACATCTACACCTTGTATGAAACAAGCTCCTTCTTTGCTCAGTTTTATTCTCACCACTCAGCAGGACTCTTCGGTTAACTAGGACTTCTCCTCTTTTAGCATCTTCAAAATGTGAGGATCTAGCATCTTCACCAATATGCTCAACTCTAGTCTAGCCTTCTATTCTTTGATCTGTCCTTCCTTGGCATTGGGTACATTCAAATTCTCTATGCCCTTCTTCTCCATAGGTATGATATCAAATAGTACCTCATCCTAGTAGCTTCCAATCTTGGACTTCACTTAGCATTATTCATTAACCATGACCTTGTGGTCATCTTGCACCCAAGCAATACACTATAGATGTGGGTGTTTCTGCCTCTTTAGCTTCAACTTGGTGACCATCATTTCTAATACTAGATTGTTAGTACTTCCACCATCAATGATCACATCACAACACTTATCTTCACATCTACACCTTGTGTGAAGCAAGCTCCTTCTTTTCTCAGGTTCATTCTCACCACTTAGCAGGACTTTTTGGTTAACTAGGACTTCTCCTCTTTTAACATCTTCAGAATGTGAGGATCTAGCATCTTCATCAACATGTGCAACTTTGGCCTAGCCTACTATTCTTTGATCTATCCTTTCTTGACACTGGGTACATTCAAATACTCTATGCCCTTCTTCTCCACAGTGAAAACATTTCCCACAAAAGCCTCCTTTTCATCTACCTCTTCTTCTCTGATCTCTATTGTTCTAATCATGGAAACGATTGGAATTATTTCCCCTCTAGTTTTGATTGCTACTTCTGGCCTCATCCTTGTTCTTTTGATCATCATTACGACCACCATAAGATCTTCCACCATGACCTCTTCCACTATTCTTATTGTCAAACTTCTTGCTTAGTTTCTACTCAAATCTTAGAAAAAATTGGTATGCCTCCTCAATACTGCTCATTTGAACTAGACTCCACTCATCCTAAATGTTGGGCCTTAACCCATTAAGATAATAGGCGACTTTCTCCTTATCAGCTTCTGCATGGCTGGTTCTAATGAGAACTCGGTAGAACTCTTCGATATACTCTTGAACAGATTTTCTTACTTGCTTCAACCCTTGCATCTTATTCAATAGATCAAGCTCATAATCCATGGGAATAAGTTGTTGCTTCAGTTTATCTTTCATTTGATCCCCTCTGGTGATTTTGTCCTTTCCCTTTCTATTTCACCCCAACTGAACCTCCTACCACCAGATCTTCACATGTTCCTTTAGTTTTGCCTTCGCAAACTTGATCCTATCAGAATCATCAATATCTTCATGCTCAAAGTACTCCTCTAGTTCATTAGTCCAATTAATCAGCTCCTCTAGATTAAGATTTCCCAAAAAATGTGGGAACCTCAAAATTAGGTATTTTCCCAATCTTGGAGATGGCCCTAAAAAGCATCTCTTCCTCTGGATTTAGAACTACCTCTACTTTGGCATTTTCTTCTACTTCATCCTCATCCTCGCTTTCATCTCTTATAGGAAGATTTATTCCTCTTCACATTTGTTCTTCCAATTCTTGCATTTTCCTTTGGAGGGCTTGAAAACCCTTAGGTGTAATACCTACAGCTATTCTACCACACTCTCTTTTTGGAGACATTTTTGTGCTTCCACTAAAATCGTAATGCAAATTGTCGAGCAATTGGCAATCTATCTACACACTCAGCCCAAAACATGGTCCTAGTGCAAACTGCCTCACACTCAAGAACTCTAGCTCTAATACCACTTCATGCAAGCTTGATGCAGGGTGCTTCCCTAATTACCATAAACTCATAACAAAAATAAAGTAACAATAATAAATGCAAGAGAAAAATATGGACTTCTTATTTGTGCCACAAATGTCGAATTATAGAATTCATAAGTACAAAATGCTAACCCAAATGGGCACCTTTAGTATAATAATTTGCAAGACAAGTTGTGAACTATCACCCAAAGTCGTCCTAGATAATGTTTGAGTCTTTCTTAAATAGACAGTTCTATGTCGCCTGAGAAGGTTCTAGATGCTCAAACTTAACACCTAGGGCTAATAAACCCTAACAAAACATATAGAGTCAGCCAAATACATCTTTGACAATTATTTTAGAAGTTTTAGGTAGCCCAACTTCATTTGGGCACTCTAAGGCCTCCAATGATGACTCTGAAGATTTTTTTGCAAATTGTTCTATCATACCTGACCACTACTACTATTTTTCTGCTTATTAGGACTTAGTTGTTATTAAGCTTCTTTCAGTTTGATACGTTGATTAAATAGTCAAAACTTGGTTATATTTTGTTTAGCAGAACATGAAACTTTTGTTGAATATGTATTCAGTATCAGTACTACTCTATTTAGATTTGACATATGACTTATGATTTTAAATTATTTATTGATTTTTAATACTATCAAGGTTTAATATTTTTTATAGTTATTATAATTATGTTAAATTGAGAGGTCTTATATACCTGACATTTCTGGTTGCAGAAATTAGATTGCTTGGAAGGATATATATATATATATATATCTCTTAAAAGATCAATTATTTTCCTTGGAGGTGAATTTGGCATAACATGTATGCAAATGATGTAGAAAGGGTTTAAATATCTCTAATTTCATCTCACCCTAAGTTGGTTTTGATTCATGACTTTAGTTCACTTGTTTTTATTAAGGGTTTAATCAACCGTAGTTGGTAGAGCATACACAATATTTTGTTTTATTAATGGGTTTCGAATGCTTAAAAAGAGGTAAAATTTGCATTGTTTAAGAAAAAAGAAAAATGGCAGTGGCAATGAGACTGTCGTATACAAGGCTCTATGACATGTGTTGTGTATTGAATGCATGTTTATCATGAAATAACGTACTAAAGGTTTTTTCGGCCATTACATTTGTGAATTAAGTTTTCTGCGGTAGCTATGCCAAGAATTGGCCTTTTTGCACTGCTTGGTAGAACACTTGTGTTCTGTTGCTGAAGAGTCAGCATTATGAAGGGTTTTGGTTGGAAGGAGATACTTTCTTATGAGGATAAACGCGGTTAAGTTTCTCACAACGAGATATTCTCTTGCATTTCATTCGGTTTCATTTGTGTCGAGGTTGCATGTGAGTTTTTTTTTTTAGTTACAGCATCTGGGAAGTGTGGGTTTGATTTGGCATCTGGGGCTTTTGCATCGAATTTCATTGCAGAGCATTGTGTTGAGCATTTTTTGTCTGTTGAATCTCACGTAAGGGCATTTTCTAACCCTACTCTCTTATTGTTGTCTATACCGCATTTGATTTTGAAATATATGAATAATATAGTTTGTTCAGATTTAAACAGTTCATATCGACACCTGAGCCTGGAAGTATGCAAGGTTTGACATGTATACCGTTGAATTTTGTATATTCCCATACTTAAGTGTGGGTATGGAGACGTTGCTTTAATAACAAAGTTTGCATTTGGGTTTTTTCTTCATATTATGGAAATGTGTAGCAACATGTTGTTATCGATTACTATAGAGACGAGCTTAGTGTGTACCATATCTCTGTGTTAATTATTGTAAGTTATTTTGTCAAAGGAATTGCATGAAATCTGCAGGTACAAACATAAATCCCTAATGATTTATACGAATTGGGCAGGGTGTTATATCATACAAATTAGATGAAACTTAGTCATGATCGTTTGTTATATTGTTGTTTAAAGTTAAAAAGAATAGTCATTGTGTTAAACACCTAATCATGGAAACTGTGACTCAAGAATTATGTCAAACAGTTTGCGGGTAACTGTGTGCAAAAGCTTTAACGAGAAACCCGAACTTGATTTGGAAAAATAAACATATTTAGGTGTGGAGAAACAAACCTTCAATTTGGATTTGAGATATTGGATCTTAACAACACATATAAGTTTTTGATTAGCAAGAAATGCATACAGTATATCGAACTGTCATTTGGAATCTAAAACACAGACGAGGTTTTGAATCATTATTGGAAAGTCATAGCGACGTCATAAGTTTTTAAATATGTCAATAAATTTGAAGAGAATGTCATATGAAAACAGTCGACATTTGTTGTTATTTAATATGGTTCAATCAATCATTAACTGTATAGGTATTTCTTAAGATATGTGGAAATTCGATTTGATGTTGTTATTCGATACCAATGACATTTTTGTTAATCAGTTTGCATAAAACCATTATCGAAGTTATATTAACTAACATCAACCGATTCCCTGTTTGTATTGAATACTCTTATAACTTCAAAGGGGATATTTAGATTGGCGAGTTTAGAGATATCATATGCTATGATGGAAAAGAACCATAGTATTCTATCAACAGTTTCTTGTTATAGCAAAATTAAGGTGCTAGTTGTTACAGTATGAAACACTGAAGTATTGGTGAGTTAAATAATGATGTTTGTTTTAGTTAAAATGGGTTATTCATCTTAATGCTAAGACATGATTTCATTTGTTTGTGATCAAGTATTTGAATTATGATTGAAAGGTTTTAAATAGCTTGAAACTTGATTGTGGGTAGAGACTAGAATTTTGCAAATTTAAAATAAGTAGACAGTATCATTGTAAATGATCTTCTGTTAAATCATTGATTGAACTTGGAAATAGGGAAATCTTTCAATTATGTTTTATTTTGCTATGATTATTTCACTAGTTTTTTTTAATGGTGATTTTGAAATAAAAATAACATGATATAGAATTCTTTTATTATTAAGATGTATTCTGTTATTTTTTATCAATTCAAAATTGTTTCAACTGGAAAAGAGGTACTTATGATATATGAATGATGAAACTTCATTCTAGGCAAATATATCATATGCATTTGAATTTTGTAATCTTAGTCATTCTGAAAGATAAATCTAGTTGATTATGGCAGCCGAAATTGATTTTATCATATTAAGATATGTAAGTATTATTAAGCTGATATAACAGTTTAATTATATTTATGTAATCTTAATATTACAGATTATGTTCCTATTGCTATAATGACCTAAAATTTACCTTTAAAATTGGCAGAATAAGATGAGTTACAATTAGATGAAGAATGTAGTATCATGTTGTTAACTAATTTGATATCCATTGCATATACATTCCTACAATATCTATTTGATGTGAATTGTAAGAATAGTTGTGATGAACATATATCGGGGTGGCTGAATTTGGTTAATCCTATTTAGTTATTTAATACAGTGAAAACATTAAAATGAACTGGGTGGGTTAAATACATAAGTAAATATAAATGGCCTTACCTATGACTTGAACCTTAATAGTTGAGTACGGAGAATAGGGCAAAACTCTATTACATCGTTTGATGAGTATATAGAGAATTCCGCTATGAGCTGACTACGAGCATACCATTCATGGATGCAGAACCTTAGCACCATAGTGATGACACCTCAGTATATATATATATATATATATATATATATATATATATATATATATATATATATATATATATATATATATATATATATATATGAATCATTTACAGGTTATTTTTAGTGCAAGTTTAATTATACATTGTTAAGTAAATGTTTACTTCTTGCATATTAGTTTTAGAGTTGCACTATGTTAAATGGAATAGACATCCGCATTATGGTTATGTATATGTTTATCCTAACATTTATGTAGGTGGATTACACTTTTCAACTCAGTGTGTATTGAGCCCTCTTTATGTTGTGTTGTAACAATATGTGTTTTCAGGTGCTTCAAGGTGATTAACAAGTAGCTAAAGGATTATTGTTGAAGTTGTATCTTGAAATAGAATTTTTTCTTATAGGGTCCATATATTGGACATAGGTGTTAAGAATGATATCATTCTTCATTATTGTATTGAACTCAATATGTATAAAAGTCATGGTAGAAATTTATATGGATGATATCATCTTTTATTTTGAGGTTTACAAATTGAGAGTGGCTCATTCATTGTTCTTGTACTTGGATTATGTGACATTATAATTTTAAAAAAATTACTTGTTCTTTGTTGCTTAATTTATTTCTTGTGTTTAGTGTGGTATTACATGTTCCACCAAAAATCTGCAATAACTTCTTTGATAATTAAGCTGGAGCAATGAGATTTTTATGGTAGGCTTATATCTCTAAAATGAACCTTCCTGTAGAAAATGAGAACATTTTGAGCTCATATTACAAACTTACTAAAAATAGCAAGTTCCCATAAATAGTAACCACCATGTCTACTACTCCTTATTAAAATAGAAAAGATTGAAAAAAAAATTTAAAAATATTTTTTTTTTTTTAAATTAAAATAAAAAAATAAAAAATTTACACCCAGGATGCTCATGCATCACAAAGTTGGATGTGTTGAAGAGACTATTAAAGTTGCGCAAATTAATGGAAAAGGAGGTAGTGAAAGATGCCTTAACAAGTACAACTTGATGCTTAAAAAAATCTAAAAGACGCAATATAGAAAATGGTATAGGTATTTATAAGGTAGAGAAGGTAGACACATATTGATGATACAAAAGAATAGGTATTCACACATAATATGTAAGGACATGGGAAAGAGGAAATCTATAAAGTACGAAGTGGAATTTTAGGGAGAAATGTGAAATAAAGGCGCACATAGAAAGGGCTATAAAATTCAACATTGTAATTAGTCATAACTTTGATTTCATCCTCAATGATAACTATAAGCATCTCTCAATTATTATTGGTTCTAAGATAGTTATTATTCTCATTATCATCTAGGAATTAAAGAGAAGCATACTATCTAAAATTTAAATAGTTATTTAGTTATTTAAGTCCTCGTCATGTTTTATGAGATTTGCCTATTGTTGTGGTTTATTTAGTATATGATTTGAATTAGGAAGTTATATTTTGAATTATTTATGAAACCTAAGGTCTAAAAATTAAATAGTATTTAGTAATTTAAGTCCTTTGGTCATGTTTTATGAGACTTGTTAATTGTTGTGGTTTATTTATTATTTGATTTGAATTATGAAGTTATATTTTGAATAATAGAAGTGTTGTCATTGATTACAACAACATGATGTCTACATCTTATTTGCATGGGAGAAATTCGTAAGAAGATCAAATCAAGTGGAAAAGTTAATTATTTTGGTATGCTCAACTAAGGAAAGCATAATCAAGGTATATTTTCCATGTCCCAACATATAAGATATTAAACAAATAAATATAATTACATAATCTAACTTGATGTGTGATTTTATCTTTATTGGAAACTCATTGAGATCTAGAAAGTATTTGAACATCAATGTTGTTTATGATAAATAATCCAATAAAAGAAAAATGGGAGTAGGAGAGTTACAAAAATTGAGAAGGAATAGGCCCTACTTAGACAACCCCAATACTTATCGAAGAACTCTTATCCTTTATTTGGAAAATATGGTATACAATGGCAATCACGATCTGTTTGAACATGTTAGATTATGATCATTAGAAAGAAGAAAAAAACTACTTAATAGTTTTAGAGTAATAATAATTAATCAATAATACAAGGATCAATTTATGTGAATAATTAATAATAATTTAATGTTGAATTACTAATATTAATATTTATAACACTTGATCATATGTTTAACATAAATAATCTCAAGATCAATAAATATATAATTAAATAAAAGAGTTGCTAATATTTAATTGATCATAATTACAATGGTTGAAATAAAATATAATTAGCTAATTCAAAGAATGAAAAGGCATCAAACAAATTAAATCATTTAATCAAATTAAGAGGTCATGATTGATGACCCCAAAGCCCTTAGAAGCTATAAATAGAACCTTAAACAATGGGATTAATAAAAAATGGAAAAAGAAACATAAAAAACTCAAATAAAATGATACTTGGACAAGTCATATCCTTGGGAAAAAAGTTATGTGGTCAATTAGGATTCTAACAGGTCAAACCAGCTACTAAGTTATGATTCATTATCCTTGTCATTATCAATTAAAAGTGTTATGTACAAATAATATATTACATAGAAATAAAATCATATTGCATCTAGCATAATGACATAAGAATGTTGATTTAATAACTATGATGAGATATATAGTTTGATAAAATTATGTTGATTTAATAACTATGATGAGATATATAGTTTGATAAAATTATTTAATTCTTGATATTTTAATTTAAAAAGTATTATTAATCATATTAGATCTCGCGTCTAATGGATCTTGTACTAGTTTGATTGCCTTCATAGGTTAGGGAGTTTGTAAGGGGAGTGACAAAATAATTCAGTCACAAGTTGGGAGGGTCCCAAGATGGGAGACTATTGTAGATTGGTTTTATGTCCTAGACATAGTAATCCTTTCATCCTTTGTTGGGGTTAGTAAGGGGAGAAAGATCGATATAGTTAGAGATGTCTAAAGTTAAAAGTTATAATATTTTTTTATTTGGTAAAATGATGTGCATCCAATGGGAAAACCTACGTGTAGTTAATATGATATTAATTCATGATGAGTTATGATATGGTTAATAAGATTATTTATGGAACACATATATCATGGTTTCAAACTTAATTCATGCCTTCTAGGTCAAAATAGAATAATTAAAATAAGTGGTCATTAGCAGTGGTATCAAAGCATTATAATGTCATCCTGGAAACATTCTAGGAAATATGAAAGACTATACCATGTTTCTTCATACATTTGAGTGTATGACTCATATTTTTCAAGTTTATCTATTTTGGTTGAACTCGAAACATCAAAGTGACTTGAGAAGATAAAAATGGGAAAAATGTTATGCCTTAAACCACATACTTACTATGAGTGTGTGTTATGAGTACTTTTCATATGTATACCTTTTGCTTAATTTACAAGTGTTAAACTTTGTGCAAGATTAATCTAATAGCACACTCCTCATGTGAGTTTTGTGTATTATTTGTGTGCTTCTTTCCTTGCATGTTTGACATGTACTTATGTATTTATCCATGTCTTAGATATTTGATGTGTATTTATAGCTCCATTTCTAATGTGTTTGATATGTATTTATGTAACTATTTTATGTATGTCTTATTTGTTCAATTTTTAATTAGGTGCATTTCCCCATGCCTTATGTTTCTGACATATATGTCTTGTGTGCATCTATATGGCTTCATACCCTATTTGTATTCATACTTTGTGCCTTATGTCTACTACTCCATATCTTATGTGTATATTTAATATGCTGATTTTTTATGCTTATGTATATTATTGCTTCCTTCTTGCTACTTTATGGGCCACATGTATGCTTCATGTATATTCGATATATTTTAAGTGCATTCATGTGTATACTTTGTGATTAATTTTCTATGTGTGTTCATGTACATGCTCCATGACTATAAATGTCTATTTTGAGCTAAATGTATGATTTTTACATGTCTACTTCATGGTAATGTGTTACATGTATGCTACATGCCTTTAATTCTACATATATACTTTTTTACTTTACAGAACCCATTTGTATTCTTATTTATTAATGTGATCTATAGTCAAATATATATGCTCAATTACTTAAATGAATTAATAGGCATGTTTTATATCCTATTTGTATTCATATTTTGAGTGCATGCTCTATGACTAGAATGACTAATACATACACTTTGTACAATATGTACTTGATGTATTCATGTATATTAGCCATGTCGTACATGTATTAGAATATCATTGTATGATTTATGCTCCACATATGTATGATATATGCCTTACACATGTGATTCATATGGATCCATATGGATTCATGTGTATATTTTATGCTTCATGTCTTCATTCATCAATGTGTCTACTTTGTGTATGTTTTTTTGTCTCTATTCATTGTTACATATATTTTGTGTATAATTTGTTTCTTCATAGGAAAATTTCAAGTTTTTAAGTATGATTCTACTTTTATCCATGTAGACTAGGATAATTTGAAGCATATTATCATGCAAACATGGTTTTTGGAAACTTAAAGATCAGGAGAGTGAACATATTTTGAGTGTGATTTGTCATCCCTATTATATAGTCATAAGTAGAACACGTAGTTTCTTGAGGATAGGAAAAATTGGGAGGGGAATATTGTCATGTTCCTAATATATAAGATACTGAAATGTATAATGATAATTATATAGTATAACTTGATCATGTGTGATTTTATCTTTATCAGAAACTCCTCGAGATCTAGAAAGTATTTGAAGATCAATATTTTTTATGATATTTATCCAACAATAGAAAAATAAGAGTAGGTGAGTTATTATGATAAATGAGAAAGAATGAGCCCTACTTAGACAACCCAATACTCATCAAAGAACTTTTATCCTCTATTTGGAAAATGTGGTATACAACAGTAATCATGATCTCTTTGAGATAGAACTCATTAGATTACATGATCATTGGAATACAGCTACTTAATTGTGTTAGAGTAATAATGAATAATCTTGATAATATAAGGATCAATTTATGTAACTAATTAATAAACATAAATTACTAATGAATTACTAATATTAATATTAATAATATACTCAATCAAATGTTTAGCATTAATAATCCTAATCAATAAAATATATAATCAAACAAAGGAATTATTAATATTTAATTGATCATAATTATAATGGTTGAAAAGTACTACAACGAAATAATTCATTAGCTAAGTCAAAGAATGAAAAGGTATTTGATGAAGGGATAAATGATAAGTTGTAAGAACATAAAATTAATTTCTTATTATCTACAAAAGCATCTAATTATAAATTTTAGAAATATAACATGTAGTCATATGGGCATTTTTCTTACACTATTATGTAAGCTAGAGCCACCATAAACATCCACAAAATTAGTGTACACAACCCTATGGACCACCTTTATATAGGAAATTTTTCACTACCCAAGAAGGTTCTAGAAATTTTAGCCCTAGACCCTATGGCTGACCAACTCTAAAATATTTGTCAATGTGTATAAATTTTTGTAGTTATAAAGGTTTGGAAATATGTCTAAATATTTGTCAATGTCTATAAATATTTGTAAATATATAAAAATATTTTTCAATGTGTATAAATATGTATCAATACACATATAAATATTTACAAAATGTTTATATATTTGTTAATGTGTATAAATGTTTGTCAATGTGCATAAATGTTTTTCAAATTGAATCAATGTTTGTAGTAGTATTTATAAATATTGTTGAAATGTGTATAGATGTTTGTCAATGCATGTATAAATATTTATCAAGGTGTACAAATATTTGGCAAAGTGTATAAATATTTGTCAATGTGTATAACTAGCTATATGTATGTATGTATGTATATATGTGTACATATATGTATGTACATATATATGTGTGTGTGTGTGTACATATATATATGTACATATATACATAAATACATACATATATATATATATATATATGTATGTATATATATGTACATATATGTGTATATATATATATATATATATATATATATATGTATATATATATATATATATATGTATGTATGTATGTATGTATGTATGTATGTACAATGTACATATATATATATGTACATACATATATATATATATGTACATATATATATACATATATATATATGTACATATATATATACATATATATATATATGTACATATATATATACATATATATATATATAGATACATATATATATACATATATGTATATATATATATATATGTATCTATACATATATATATATATATATATATATATATATATATATATATATATATATATATATATATATATATATATATATATGTATCTATACATATATATATATATATGTATCTATACATATATATATATATATATGTATCTATACATATATATATATATATACATGTACATATATATATATGTATGTTGAGAGTAATCATTCCCGAGGCACCTTTTTCATAAATCTAAGGATTATTTATTCTTAACTAGAATTCATGAAAATAGGCACCTCAAGAATGATTACTCTGTCTGTGTGTGTGTGTGTGTGCGCGCGCGCGCGCGCGTGTGTGTGTGTGTGTGTGTGTGTTTAAGCTAGTGGCAATCATGGGACAATAGGAAAAGTATTTTTAATCTTTTCTATTTTTTATAAGGTTGGTATCAATTTAATTATTTATTTTTAAATATAGTTGTATAAACTTACTATATAATTATTCTTCAACATTTTTTTTTAAATTCTATATATGGTGTTTATTTGCATCACTGTAATTCATTTTTATTTTAAGGATATTGTTACATAAAATCTTATATTCAAGAATAGAGTTATGGTTAGTGTTAGGGTTAGAATTAGAGTTAGGGTTAGCATTAAGATTAAAACTAGGGTTAGGGTTAGGGTTAGGCCTATTGTTAGGGTTAGGATTAGAATTACAATTTTAATGAGAGTTAGGGTTAGGGTTACAATTAGAGCTAGAGTTAGGGTCAGGATTAGAGTTATAGTTAGAGATCAGGTTAGGGCTATTGTTAGAGCTAGAGTTAGTGATGCAGGAGCATCCAGAGGTATAAGGGCAATCTTGTGTCACCCAAAAAATGTACTTAGACTTAGTTTCTGTTTCATGTTTTTTCATTTCTAGATACCCATTTGGGTCAAATAAAGGTTTCAACTCTCACTATTTCACTATCAGTATTCTAGGATAGAGTATTTGAACACCTTGGGATACGTGTAAATGCCAAAAAAAAAAGGAGTATTTAATTGAGCCATCATTTTGGTGAACTCAGAGGTGTAAATTGGCCAGCTGAATGTAATTGTAATTTAGAGCATTCCAAAAAAAGAATCAGGTCAAAAGGCCCCACGGTTTGAAAGTTATCACAGTTTTTCGAGTTTTGGAGACCTCCTAAGAATGCTTCAAAGTTAGGATAGGGGCATTAAATGACCTCAAAAAGGCCCAAAAAAATGGGGGACGAGCAAAGCTATCCATAGGGCTATAGAGGGCTTCGAGAGCTTTCCAAAAATGTAAACGGTTCATCAATCGGAGCTACGGTTCAAAAGTTATGCCTCCCAGAAGTTCGATTACCATTTTTGGATTCTTCTAGATTTGTACCAACTTCTAAGGTGGCTTTTGGAGCCTTCTACTTGGTCAGTGGATGCCTACTAGCACTTTCTAGAATGTATTCCTAGTCCTTAACCCTTCGAGGTCTATTTAAGGACATTTTTGGCATTGTAAAAGGCAGTTCAAAGTAGAGTTTGAGAGGAGGTACTAAAAGGAGAAATTATCTCCAGATTTATGTTATTGTAAGCCCTTAGGGCATGTTTTGAAGTCTATTTTCTCTGTACTAAATGTACTAGCTTATTTTCATAGTTAATAAAATTTCCCTTTTCTTGTTGTGTCCATTCTATGCGTGGGTTGTGTCTCCATCATGTGGTATCAGAGCAAGTTTTCCTAAGTGTGTAGACAGAGTGCTAACTGTGAGGCAGTTTGCACCAGGACTATGTGGTTGTGAGTTTGAGTTAAGAAGATGCCTCCACGAAGAGAGCATGGTGGAAGGGCCTAAGCTATTAATCTTGAGGAGGTTAGAGCCCTCCAAAGGAAGGTACAAGCATTGTAGGAGGAGCTCCATAGAGGAACAAATGTTGTCGTAGGTGTCGATAGTGACGATGACAATGAAGAAGAAGAACTTGGACCAGAGGGGGAATTTGATGGGGAAGTTCTGAATCAGGCAGAGGAAAGGCTTTTTAGGGCCATTACTAAATTTTCAAAAAGAGCTCCAATTGATGTGGGTGTATTTTCAGGAAATCTAAAACTAGATGAGTTGATCGACTGGATCAATGAACTGGAAGAATACTTTGAGTATTAGGATATCAGGGACCCAGATAGGGTTAAGTTTGCAAAGGCCATGCCAAAATCTGGTGGCAAGAGGTTCAATTGGAAAGAAATAGAAGAGGAAAGGAGAAGATCACAAGGTGGGATCGCATGGTGGACGAATTAAAGAAGCAGTTCATTACTGTGGACTACGAGCTTGATTTGTTTAAGAAGATGCATGGGCTAAAGCAAGAAAGAAGATTAGTCCAAGAATATACAGAGATTTTTATCAACTTTTGATTAGAGCAGGGCATGCAGAAGCAAATAAGGAGAAGGTTTCTCATTATATCAGTGGGTTGCGACCTAGCATCCAGGAGGAATCAAGTCTGGTAAGAATGACCAGCGTTGAAGAAGCATACCAGTTTTCCCTATGAGTTGAAGAGAAGCTGAATAAGAGGTTTGAAGGGAGACAAAGAGGGTATGGTCAAGGAGGAAGGGGAAGTGGTAGGTCATCTGGAGGTCAAAACGAAACCCAAAAGAAAAATGAAGATGTGGGTACTAGTACGAACCAGAGGAATGAGGGTTTCAACCGCTCTCGTGATCTAGACTTTGGAAATTAGAGAGGAAGAGGTAGAGGACGTGGACAAGGAAGAGGAGGCTTCTATGGTACCTATTTCCATTGCAATGAAGAAGGTCATCATGCCTTTGAATGCCGTCAATAACAAGGAAGGACAGATAGGAGAGCTGAGGGCCAAGCTAGGGTTGCTCATGTGGATGAGGATGCACAATCCTCACATTCAGAGGATACAGAAAGAGGAGAGACCTTGGTGAATGAAAGGGTCCTACTAAGTGGTGAGATTGAACTAGGACAAAGGAGGAGTTTATTCCGTACTAGATGCAAGTGTGAGGATAAATGTTGTGACGTGATCATTGATGGTGGTAGCACCGATAACTTGGTATTAGAAGAGATGGTCTCTAATCTGAAGCTCAAGAGGGAGAGACATTCTCGGCCCTATTAGATTGCTTCGTTAAAAGATGATCATAAGGTCCTAGTAAGTGAACAATGTCTCGTGAAATTCAAAATTGGGAGTTACCATGATGAAGTTCTCTGTGATGTTATTCCAATGGATGTTTGCCATCTATTTTTGGGTAGACCATGGTAGTTTGATAGACATGCAGTACATGATGGTCATGCAAACACATACTCTCTAACAAAGGATGGAGTTCACCACAAACTAAAGCCCATGAAAAGGGAAGGTGAAAAGGTATGTAGCAGTGCTAGGATTTGTCTTGTTGATGGAAGAAAGTTTTTAGATAGAATGAAACATCAGCGTATGTGCTATGCTTTGATTCCTAGGAAAGAAAAAGAAGGTAGTAGTGAAATACCACTTGAAGTCTTAGATTTACTAGGTGAGTTTGGAGATATTATCTCTGATAATGTTCCAGAAGGATTGCCACCAGTAAGGCAAATCATTCATCAGATAGATCTAATTCTAGGAGATAGTTTGCCTAACAAGGCTGCTCACAGGATGACTCCTACTGAAACAGAGGAGCTAAATAGACAGGTTCAGGAGCTATTGAGGAAGGGCTTGATTCGGGAGAGCCTGAGTCCATGTGCACTACCTACAGTATTGGCACCAAAGAAGGATGGAGAGTGGAGGATGTGTACAAACTCTCAAGCTATAAATAGGATAACCATCAAATATCGGTTTCCTTTTCCAAGAATGGATTATCTTATGGACTGCTTGAGTGGAGCTCAGTACTTCACAAAGATAGATCTCAAGAGTGATTATCACTAGATATGGATTCAAGAAGGAGATGAGTGGAAAACAGCGTTCAAGACCAAGGAGGGTCTTTATGAGTGGTTAGTCATGCCCTTTGGATTGAAAAACACCCCAAGCACCTTCATGCGGCTTATGAATGACGTACTTAAGAAGTTCTTGGGAAAATTTGTTATTGTCTATTTGGATGATATTTTAATTTTCAGCAAGACTTTGGAAGAACACTTATTGCATATTTGTAGTGTCCTTGAAAGGTTAAGGGAAGAGAAACTATTAATTAATTTGAAGAAGTGTATCTTTGCAAAGAGGGAGTTAGTCTATTTGGGGTTTGTTATATCACCTAAAGGTCTCAAAATGGATCTAGAGAAGGTAAAAGCCATCTTGGAATGGCCTACTCCAAGGTCTACTACTGAGGTAAGATCATTTCATGGTCTAGTTAGTTTTTATAGGAAGTTTATTAAGAATTTTAGTGGCATATGTGCACCCCTAACTAACACAATAAGAGGGGATAGAAAAGAGTTCAAATGGACTACAGTAGCTGCGAGAAGTTTTGAATTGTTGAAGAAGAAGGTGACAGAACATCCTGTGTTGGCACTTCCAGATTTTAGAAAGGTGTTCCAGGTGGATTGTGATGCTAGTGGCAGTGCTATTGGGGTTGTATTGAGCCAAGAAGGTAAGACTATTGCATATTTTAGTGAAAAATTGAATGATGCAAAGAAGAAGTATTATGTTTATGATCAAGAGTTCTATGCAATAGTTCAGGCCTTAAAGAAATGGAGGCATTATTTATTGCGAAAGGAATTTTTTTTGTATACTGATCACTAGGCATTACAATACCTAAATAGCCAAGGTAAATTGAATCAGAGGCATATGAAGTGGATAGAGTTCTTGCAGAGCTATACATTTGTGTTGAAACATAGAAGTGGAAAATCTAACAGGGTTATAGATGCAGTAAGCAGGAGACAGCCATTACTTATAGTAATGCAGGTTGAAGTAGTTAGGTTTGATGAACTCAAGAATCTGTACCCTGAAGATCCTGATTTTGTTGAAGCATGGAAAGCTTGTAAAGAACCTATTGTTGTAGATAGAACTAGGTGGTTAGACTATCTGATTCAGGATGGTATGTTATTCAAGGGCAGCCAATTGTGCATTCCAAGGAGTTCCATGAGGGAAAATCTGATTAAGGAGAAACACAGTGGAGGGATGGCAAGACATTTTGGTCGAGATAAGACCATTTTCATTCTTAGAGAACATTATTTTTGGCCTCAGATTTCACAGGATGTGAAGAAGTTTGTACAAAGTTTCCAGGTTTGTCAAGTTACCAAGGGATTTAGCCACAATACTGGACTATATCAGCCATTGGCCATTCCATCAAAGCCATGGGAGGACTTAAGTATGGATTTTGTTCTTGGATTGCCAAAGACACCAAGGGGTAATGACTTTGTATTTGTGGTGGTTGATAGGTTCTCCAAAATGGCACATTTCATTCCATGCCACAAAACTCATGATGATGTCCATATTACAGACTTGTTTTTCAGAGAGGTGGTAAGACTACATGGTCTTCCAAGAAGTATAGTTTCTGACAGATACACTAAATTTGTGGGGTATTTCTGGAGAACATTGTGGAAATAGTTGAGAACAGACTTGAAATTTAGTTCCACACATCACCCACAGACTGACGGCCAAACAAAAGTGGTAAACAGAAGTCTGGGCAATTTTCTGAGATGCTTAGTTGGGGATAAGCCCAAGGGGTGGGATTTGATTCTACCACAAGTAGATTTTGCTTACAATAACTCTATAAATAGGAGTACTGATAGATCACCATTCCACATTGTATATGGAAGTAGCCCAAGGACTGTGCCAAAATTGAGGAAGATAGAGCGAGGGGAAAGGACAAGTGTTGAAGCTGAAGAATTTGTTGAACATATCAAGTGTCTACATGAGGAGGTTCAAACACACATTACCAAGATGAATCAAGAGTATAAAGTTAGGACTGATCAAAGGAGAAGACATAAGAAATTTCAAGTAGGGGATCTAGTCATGGTACACTTACGAAAAGAAATATTTCCAGCCGGTACTTACAACAAGCTAAAAATGAAGAAATTTGGCCCCTACAAAATTTTGAAGAAACATGACTCAGGAAATGCATATGAGGTGGAGTTGCCAGATGGTATTCATATTTCTCCTATTTTCAACATTGCAGACTTAACAGAGTATCATGATGATGTTGCAAATGAGGAACTGATGTTAGAGCCATGTCCAATTCCTACTTCTAAGAAGGAGGAGATAGAAGACATTCTAGATCATCGTGTGGGTAGGAGCACTAGAAATAGGCAGTATGAAGAGTATTTGGTCAAGTGGAAAGGACGGTCAATAGAGGACTCAACCTAGATTTCAGCAGCTAAGGTTTCCCATTTGGGATTTCCTCTACCATTCATAAAGTGATAGGGTCACTTTTCAATCTACCCTGGGTGTTTGATGCAGGAGCATCCAGAGGTATAAGGGCAATCCTGTGTCACCCAAAAAAATGTACTTAGACTTAGTTTCTATTTCATGTGTTTTCATTTCTGGATACCCATTTGGGTCAAATAAAGGTTCCAACTCTCACAGTTCCACTATCAGTGTTCTAGGATAGAGTATTTGAACATGTTGGGATACGTGTAAATGCTAAAAAAATAGGAGTATGTAATTGAGCCATCATTTTGGTGAACTAGGATGTGTAAATTGGCTAGATGAATGTAATTGTAATTTAGAGCATTCCAAAAAAAGAATCAAGTCAAAAGGCCCCACGGTTTGAAAGTTATCGCAGTTTTATGAGTTTTGGAAACCTCCTAAGAATGCTTCAAAGTCAGGTTAAGGGCATTAAATGACCTAAAAAATGGCCAAAAAATGGGAGATGAGCAAATCTGGTCCATAGGGCTATAGAGCACTTCGAGAGCTTTCCAGAAATGTAAACAGTTTGTCAATCGAAGCTACGGTTCAAAATTTATGCCTCTCGAAAGTTCGGTTACCATTTTTTAATTCTTCTAGATTTGCACCAACTTCTAACATGGCTTCTGGAGCCTTCTACTTGGTTAGTGGATGCCTACTAGCACTTTCTAGAATGTATTCCTAGTCCTTAACCCTTTGAGGTCTATTTAAGGACATTTTTGGCATTGTAAAAGGCAGTTCGGAGTAGAGTTTGAGAGGAGGTACTGAAAGGAGAAATTATCTCCAGATTTATGTTATTGTAAGCCCTTAGGGCATGTTTTGAAGTCTATTTTCTCTGTACTAAATGTACTAGCTTATTTTCATAGTTAATACAATTTCCCTTTTCCTGTTGTGTCCATTCTGTGCATGGGTTGTGTCCCCATCAGTTAGGGTCAGGATTAGAGTTACAATTAGAGCTAGGCTTAGGGTTAGGGTTAGAATTTGGATTACAAACATTTTAGGGTTAGAATTAGAGTTAGGGTTAGGGTTAGGGTAAGGATAAGGGTAAGAATTATAGTTTAGGTTGGAAATATAGTTAGGGTTAGGTTTAGAATTAGAGTTAGGGTTTGAGTTAGAGCTAGAGTTAGAATTAGAGTTAGAATTAGAGTTAGACTTAGAGTTCAAGTTAGGGTTATAATAAGGGCTAAAATTAGGATTGGATTTAGGGTTAAAATTAGATTTAGGTTTAGAGTTAGAGAAAGGGGTAGAGAAAGGATTAGATTTAGGGTTATGGTTAAGGTTAGGTTTATCTTTAGAGTTAGGGTTATATAGAGTTACATTAGGGTTAAGGTTAGGGTAAGGGTTTGAGTTAGGGTTAAACTTAGAGTTAGGGCTAGGGTTAGGATTTTAGTTAAGATTGATGTAAGGGTTAGGGTTAGGGTTGGAGTTTTGAGTTAGGGTTGAGGTTAGAGTTAGGGTTAGGGTTTTAGTCAAGATTAAAGTAAGGGTTAGGTTTGGGGTTAGGGTTAGAGTTTTGAGCCAGGGTTAAGTTTAGAGTTAGGGTTAGGGTTTTAGTCAAGATTAAAGTAAGGGTTAGGATTAGGGTTAGAGTCTAACTATGGTAGTGTTAGATTTATAATTAGAGTTAGATTTAGCATTAGAGTTAGGGGTAGAATTATGGTTAGGAATAGGGTTAGGTTTAGGGTTAAGATTAGTGTTAGGATTAGAGTTAGGGTTGAGGTTAGGATTGGAGTTAGGGTTAGGGTTAGAGAAAGGGATAGAGAAAGCATTAGGGTTAGGTTTAGGGTTAAAATATGAGTTAGGGTTATAGTTTGAGTTAGGGTTAGGGTTATAGTTTTAGTTAGGGGTAGACAAAGCATAAGAATTATGGTTAAGATTAGGGTTAGGTTCAGGGTTTGAGTTTGAGTTAGGGTTTGAGCTAGGGTTAGGGTTAGAGTTTTGAGTTAAGGTCAAGGTTACAGTTAGGGTTAGGGTTATCATTGCAATTAAGGTTAAAGTACAATTATGATAGAGATAGATTTAGGGCTACAGTTAGAAGTAGGGGTAGGGTTAGGGTTAGAGTTAGAGAAAGGGTTAGGATTAAGGTTAGGGTTAGGTTTACATTTATATATAGAGTTGGGGTTATATATAGAATTAGCATCAGGGTTAAGGTTAGCATAAGGGTTTGAGTCAAGCTTAAGGTTAGACTTAGGGTTAGGATTAGAGTTAGAGTCTAATTATGGTAGAATTAGATTTATAGTTAGAGTTAGGAGTAGGGATAGGATTAAGATTAGTGTTAAGACTAGAGTTAGGGTTCAGATTAGGATTAGAGTTAGGGCTAGGGTAAGGGTTATAGATAGGGGTAGAGAAAGGGTTAGGATTAGGTTAGGGTCAAGGTCAAGTTTAGGGTTAGAGAATGAGTTTGAGTTAGGGTTAAGGTTAGGGTTAGGGTTATAGTTTGAGTTAGGAGTAGACATAACAATACAATTAGGGTTAGGTTTAGGATTTGAGTTTGAGTTAGGGTTAGAGTTAGAATTAGAGTTAAAGTTAGAGTTAGGGCTAGGGTTATGGTTATAGATAGGGGTAGAGAAAGGGTTAGGATTAGGGTTAGGGTCAAGGTTAGGTTTAGGGTTAGAGCATGATTTTGAGTTAGGGTTAGGGTTAGGGTTAGGGTTATAATTTGAGTTAGGAGTAGACATAACATTACAATTAGGGTTAGTTTTAGGATTTGAGTTTGAGCAAGGGTTAGAGTTAGAGTTAGAGTTAAAATTAGAGTTAGAGTTAGAGTCAGAGTTTGAGTTAGAGTTAGAGTCAGAGTTTGGGTTAGAATTAGGGTTAGGTTTAGGGTTAGAGTTACAAATAGATTTAATGTTATGATTAGGGTTTGAGTTAGGGTTAATGTTAGAGTTAGAGTTAAGGTTAGAGTTAGGGTTAGGATTTGGGTTAATCTTAAAGTCCAATTATGGTAGAGTTAGATTAATGGTTAGAGTTAGAGGTACGGTAGAGTTATAGTTATGATTATAGTTGGAGTTAGTCAAGGGGGTAGAGAAAGGGTTAGATTTAGGGTTATGGTTAGGGTTATGTTTATATTTAGAGTTCGAGTTATATATAGAGTTACATCAAGGTTAAGGTTAGGGTAAGGGTTTGAGTTAGGGTTAAGGTTAAAGTTAAAGTTAGGGTTAGGGTTTTAGTCAATATTAAAGTTAGGGTTAGGGTTAGGGTTAGGGTTAGATTCTAATTATTCTAGAGTTAGATTTAGAGTTAGAGCTAGATTTAGAGTTAAATTTAGAGTTAGAGTTAGATTTAGAGTTAGAGTTAGGGGTAGGTGTAGGGTTAGGGTTAGTGTTAAGATTAGAATTAGGGTTAAGGTTAGGATTAAAGTTAGGGTTAGGGTTAGGGTTAGGGTCAAGATTAGGGTTAAAATTAGGGTTAAGATTAGGTGTAGAGAAATGGTTAGGGTTAGGGTCAAGATTAGGGTTAGGGTAAGGGTTAAGATCAGGTTTAAGGTTAGGGTTAGGGTTAGGGTTAGAGATAGGGCCAGGGTTAAGGTTAGTATTATAGTTAGGGTTAGAGATAGGGGTAGAGAAAGGGTTAGGGTTAGGGTTAGGATTAGGTTTAGGGTTAGGGTTAGGGTTAGAGTTAGGTTTAGGGTTAGAATATGAGTTAGGGTTAGAGTTTAAGTTACAATTAGGGTTATAGTTTGAGTTAGGGGTAGAAAAAGCATTATAATTATGGTTAAATTAGGGTTAGGTTTAGCGTTTGAGTTTGAGTTAGGTTTAGGGTTATAATTTTGACTGAGGGTTAAGGTTAGAATTAGGGTTATGGTTATAGTTACGATTACAGTTACAGTTATTATTAGGGTTAAAGTCCAATTATGGTAGATTTAAATTTAGGTTTATAGTTAGGTGTGGGGTAGGGTTGCGGTTATTGTTAGGGTTAGAGTTAGAGAAAGGGTTACATTTAGGAGTTTACTTAGGGTTACAGTTTTAGTTAGGAGGGGAGTAAAGGTTAAGATTTTAGAAAACATTTATTATTATATAAGGTGGCCTATATAATAATAAGTATATTCTCATGATTATGGATAAGGTTAGAGGGAAAAGTAGGACCATGGTTAGAGTTATGGTTAGTGTTATGTTTAGAGTTACATATAGGAGGGTAGCTTGTTCTTGTTACACGTGCCTCTTAGCATAATAGAGTAATATAAGGATACAATGTTCCTTAAGTAGTTTTATAATTTTATTAGTTACATTTATAAATAGACCATTGGGTCATGTTAATTATGCTTAGCATGAATAGTGTACAATGAAGGCTACTAAATGTTATTCAGGTAATGGTTACACTTAAAATGAGTAAATTTCAATATTATGCTTTGGAGTAGGTTAATAGTTAGAAATAGCACATCAATTTTATACATAATTTGATGATCAACATATTAATGATATATGTCATGTAAAAGCTTTAATATTACAAACACAAAGGTCAAGGTAAAATGTTTGAAATTTTTGCAAGTATAGTTGAGAAGAATTGGAGCTAAAAATTTTAATTGTTTATTTATTATTCTGATACATAGATGAAATGAGAACTATATCTCCTAGTACAAGTATGTAGATGAAGTAATAAGTGAAAAATTGAAAGATGTGAAATCATCATATAGACCACGTGTATATTTATCCATAATGATGTAAGTACATCACATATTCTTCAGAGATTAAAATTGTATTATGACCTTTGTTCATAATATGATCATCATAGACCTCTTTCATCATGGGTGGAAATGCACCTACTTTTGAAGATGTTTTGGTATTTGGAAACATCTTCCATCTCAATTATCTCTATCTCTTGTACATGATCAATTGATAAATTTGCATTATCAAGTTCTTTTCCAATAGTTGTACAACATTGTTTAATTATTCTTGCACACTGTAGATGCTCAAAAATGGTTCGCATCTATAGTTTCATCAAAATGAATCTCCATTTGACATATAGCACACCTTTTGAAAGAAAAATTCTTCACCTCATTCTCACTAGTCATCATCTCATCTCTTTAGTCTTCTTTCATTCATATCTTCATTCACCACCATGATCATGTGTTCTGATACACCAAATCATCTTTATCTTGCATTCCTATATTCTTGCATCATCCTACACTATCTGTCAACCTTCTAGGCCTTTCCACCTAGTCTAGCCTCAATCTAACCTTTGTTTGACCAATTTTGATCACATATGACCATGTTTGACTAATTTCACTCATGTTATGATATCTTTCCATCATTTTGGGCATGCATGCAATGTTTCAAGTCATTGCCATTCCAATTGGGCTGATTCTGGCACCCAGAACCTTCTAGTGCACAGTTTGCACTTTCAAAGTGTACTTGGGCTTCCCAAGTGCACCAGGGGTGCACTTAGTACTATCATAGCACACTTGGGCTTACCAAGTACACACTAGGTGTACTTGGGTACGTTTTGGGCTCACTTGGATCAATCCTTTTGAAATAAAAAGTCTTCACCTCATTCTAACTAGTCCACATCTCATCTCTTCAGTCTTCTTTCATTCATATCTTCATTAGACACCATGGTTATGTGTTCCAATACACCAAATCATCTTCATCTTGCATTCTTGTATTCCTGCATTATCCTACATTGTATGTCAACCTTCTAAGGCTTTCCACCTAGTCCAACCTCAATTTGATCTTTTTTTGACTAATTTTGATCACATATGACCATTTTTGACTAATTTCACTCACATTATGACATCTTTCCATCATTTTGGGCATGCACACAAATTTTTAGGTCATTCTAGGTCCAACCAGGCCGATTCTAGCCCCCAGAGCCTTCTAGGGCACAATCTACACTTTCTAAGTGCACTTGGGCTTCCCAAGTGTGTTATGGGAATACTTGGTACTATCATAGCACACTTGGGCTTAACAAGTGTGCACTAGGTGAACTTGGGGTAGTAAGATGCCTAGAACTACTCTTAGAGCCCATATGTTGCACTCCAGAGGCAATAACTTTTGTGTTTCATCTCCAATTTTAGAACCGTCAATTGCATTGGATTCATATCTTCATTTTGAAAAAATTGAGCTATTATTTATTTTATTTGGTCATTGTCTTGAGTGGGAACCCTTGAAAATACTCTTGGGCCCCTGAATCAACATCACTTTTCATACTAATTCATCCCATTTTCTCATTCTACTAACTCTGATCTTTTGGTCAACCTGATTGTATCTCAATAGTGTCTATCATCATTCATATCCTCTTTCACATCAATTTCACATCATTTTAGAACCATTTTAACATCATCATAAATCATATCAAATCAACTCACAATCATATCAAATCAACCCCAAAATCACCAAAAATCTGTCCTAATCAACCCAGAACATGTTAAACATCCCAAATCTATCATCATTTGTTCAATCCTAGGAAATGTTGTGGCTTTCAGTGCCTTGGAAACCTATCAATCTATCAAATCTTATCAAGCTGGCCCTAGTACTGTCATGGCTCTCAATGCTAGGTCAAACTGTCATTCACGTCATCCAATCTTTGACATTTTTGAGTCTCTTAGTGTTAGATCATGGAATTATCAACCATTTAATAACATTGACAGTTTCTTTTGATGTTATTATGATCAACCCTATCAACCAATCTTGATCCTATAGCATTTTACAATGTCAATTAAATGTTATGTATCTTTATTTCATGTCATGCATCCTTGGCATGTTATTAGTTTTGATCAATCAATCAATTTGACCATGGATTTGGTCTACTCATCATCATCCTAGTCAATCTCAATTATCGTCACATTTCATCAAAGGATATTGTCACACTTATTTAATCAGTTTGGCCAATCATCTACTAACTCTTTCTATAGGATTAAAGAACCCATAATTTAATCCTATGTCAGTTTACTAACTATTCCTCCTAATTATCATCTCCAATTAATTAATTTTATTAATTAATTGACCCATTATTCACAAACCATGGAAATTCTCAATTTCCTAAGTCTTATTTTCCTCTATTAATTTCATTTTCACTAATTTTTAGTTGTGTGGAATAAGGGATTTTTAATTCAAATATTCCACATGATATTGACATCATCATGACACATGGGCATGACATCTTGTGGATTGTCCATTGACACTTAGCTAAGATATGTCATAATCCAATATTCTTATTCTCTTATGCACACCCATATTTGGCTTCCATTGTCATAGATTCTTGGCTTTAAGTGGGTTTGAGGTGTCATATGATGCATCATAGATCCTCTTCCATCTTTAGCCAAGTTTTATTTCCAAAGCATCATGCAATCCTACTCTTGGCATCTTATGTCATATGCGCCATAGATTCTCAAAGGAATCTCTTGGCAAGTTGCATATCTAAGTTGACAATTCCAATGCTCTCATCTTCCATGTTGATTATAAAATGATCATTCTTTCTCTCATTTCCGGTCCCTAATTCTTAACTCTTTTCAAGTCCTTAGTTCTTTTAGTATTTTTCATTCCATACCTCACACTAAAATTACATCTTCTAGTATTCTCATAGCATTATCCCTATCATAGACTTTTGCTTCAATGTTGTGTGCACTATAGGCAATTTAGAGCTACATCATATGGAGAAGAAAGAAGGACATGGGAGCTACAAATGAAAGAGGGGGTTTCTAACCTTGTGTTGCTTCCTTTCTATTAATATGGTTTTCATGGTAGACTAGAGGGTGTCAATATATGTTTAGTGAGTTTGTGATTTTCTCATAGTATGTTGGACATTAGCCCATTTTTATGGTCCTACAATTGGTGAACCCAACATGAACATGCTTAACCAACTTGGGTTTCTCATGTTTGTGCTTGTAGGTGCAAGGAAGAACCTCACTTGGAGGGGTATAATCCTTATTCTCTCTCCTTTATCACACTTATTCTAATTAGGGGGCCCAATAATATGGTTGTATGCTCTTGTTTCATGCATTCTAATAGCTTGTTGTCCTAAGGTGCACTCTGCTCTGTCAGGGCACACTTGGGACCCTTAGGAGGCAATTTTAGGAGTCTAGGAGCCATCATATCCCCTTTCTATTGTTCCCAAGTCACCAACTATGCTTAGAAATGACCAATGACACCCTTCTGGGCCCCAACTACACCATGGGTGTAGGCTACACTATTTAGGCACACTTGGGAGTATAGGTTTCAAAAAATTTAGTTTATGGGTCCTTTTTAGGCACCGTTTCCCCACAACTTGCAACTGCTCTCCCAACTATGCCTAGAAACTACCAAGTGCACCCTTATGGGGCCCAACTACACCATGGGTGCAATTAGCACTATCTGAGCACACTTGGGGACATCCTAAGCCATTTTGGCCTTCTAGGGTGCAGTCTGTTCTATCAGAGCATACTTGATTCACAAAAAGCACACACATAACTTAGAATCTACATCTAAGGTTTTTGTTTGCTTCTAGGACCTAGGGTAAATGTTTTTATGTTCTTGATGGTCTATATACAACATGTGGTGATCATTGGATGAAGACATAATCCTTAAAAACTACTAATGCTTGTTTCCAGAACATTGTTGAAGACCTTGTGTGTTTGTCAAAACCATGTGTGTGGATTTCCTAGCTTAGATAACACTTCATTTGGCACATAAAATGAACTTTCTCTTTTTTTTCTTGGCGTGTCTATGGTATTTAAACCCTACAAGTTACATGGAAATATTCTCTCCCCTTTCCATTAGTGGATCTTGGGTGTAAGAGAAATCTGTGTGACTTCTATAGGAAGCCTACCTTGGACCAAGATACCTGATTTTGGGTATGCCAAGGGATGACTTCAGAGCAGTAATAGGCCAAAAGCAAGGTCAACTTTCTAGCCACTATATAAAACTCAATCACAGTGAAAGCCATGTTGGTGGTATTGTTGCATGATAGCTCTCCTCTAGTACCCTTTTTGATGTGTCACACCCCAGTTCTTGGGGTTGGGAGACCTTCTGAGGAAGTTTATCATTCACTTGTTGAATGGAATGCCTTTACTCAAAATCATTTTTTAGTGGCCAAAATCCTTTCTATCTAATGGCTCAAGGGGTCACCCATGCCCATGAAGACATCCTACATTCTCACAATCCTTAGTAGAGACAACAATCCCTTGGGAAGTCATGCCCCTTGGGAAGCGGATCTTGGTAGCCCTAAGAAGTGAGTGCACTATAAATGGGAGCCTGTGGTGCTAAGATCCTAGGTTGTCCATTATAGATAAGCATGGATGAACTTCATTTCAAGTAGGAATTCAGTGGATATATTCCTAAAGCCTAGGTTGTGGTGTGTTTGTTCACTTTTAATAATAGCTATTCGTGTCTTAATGTGACTTCCGTGTGTGTAAAATATTAATCAAGATAAGAGACAACATTCAAATTTACACCTTTTCAAAACATCAAACACTATCAAAATGTTGTAACTCGTGTCAAAACTTTGTAAACTTTGGTCCAATACATTCAAGGCTTAGAAAACATGGTAACTTGTGATCCTAAACATGCTTGGCATAACGTAGGTTTCATCCTTGCATAGATTCCACTTGCATTCACCCTAGTTTAAACCTCATACTTGCATCATATAGACTTCATCTTACATTTTTTTAGTCCCCACTTAGTATCCCTCATCCTTCATATTGCATTCATTAGGGTTTAGTGTGCATCCCTTAGTCTTTGCATTTCCACCTCAAAATCTACACTTTGCATTTTCTCTCTTGCATCTTTGCATACCCAACCCTCATCTTGAACACTTTAACCATTTTTCCAAGTGTCCTAAACATTATTTTGAACCTTCATTTTGGTTTTATCATTGTCCTCTACTATTTAGCTCACTGTGGCATCAATCTAGAAAATCTAGCACCTAAAATTGCCTTAGTTTTAGCCCAACTTCCCAACTATGCTTTGAAACTACCAACTATTCCCAAACTGATCCCAACTGCACCATAGGCATAGTTGGTACTACCTAAGTGCACTTGGTAGTATAAGAACCCATTTTGGGCTTGCAGATAGCATTTTGAGGCTTTAGAGGTGTCCTTAGGTATCTGGATAGGTCCCCTTGCATTAGCATGCCCTGATCTACATTTAGCACCTCCTAGTCTTCATTGCCTTCAATTATGACATCATTACCTACATTTTAACCTTCATTATATATCTCCTAATCCATCATAACATCAACCCCAACATTCTAGCTTCTTGGTAGGCCAACTTGGTAATCAACCAACTCAAAATCAACAACCACTCAATCTAGTCTCCCAACTACGCCCTGAAGCTATGAACTATTCCCAAACTAGCCCCAACTACACCATAGAACATTTGGTACTATTGGAGTACACTTGGTACTATCAGAGCACAATTGGGAACCTGTATGACCATTTTGGGCCTCCAAACTGCATTTTGGGACCCTAAAACTGCATTTAGAAGCCTTTGTACATCCTCATTTTGCATTTGACCCAAAATGACATCTTGCACCCAAAATACCATTTTTCATCCTAGGGCCTTTCCATATTGCATATCTACTCAGCATCATCATCATTTTGAGCCCCCTAAACATCATTTTAAACCCTAAAACCTTTGAATTTAGTCAAAAATCTAAACAAAGTATGAGTCCTAGAGTGTCTCCTAGTGTTGATGGATGATGGATCTTGACTTGTCCTTTTGTCTTTTCTTATAATTTTATTTTTTCAAACTTTTTCTATATCTTGATAGATTGACCTTGTTGTCTTTATCAATTTGAATATTTTTTTCTTTTTATCACTTTTTGGTCAAGATCCAAAACCCATCCTCACAAAGTTAAACTCCTAGACAAAAATACTTTCCAAAGACTTCATCTAAGTTCAAAACCTTGCATATACCCTTATCATTAGCATAATAATATTCCTAGTGTCCCTAAATGTCATTTTGACTTACCCTAGTGGTATATCCCCTCATCTTGCATTGTTTCAAAATCCAAACATCATTTCCACTACCAAACCCTATCAAACAACTTGCTTCCTCGATCACCTATCCTCATTTTGTATATCAAAAATGTCATTATCAACCCTAGGACACCATCTCTTGCATAGTCCACCTTGCATACATCAACCTCTAGCATCAATAGCAAGTCCAAAACCCATCCCTAACCTTCATTTTTCATACCCTAATCTTCATTTTCCATACCCTTTAGTCAAAATCCCAAAACGTCATTCACATTTGCATTTGCATAGTTTCCCTAGGAAATTTGCATCTTCCATATCAAAACCCTAGTTCATTTGGCACTTTCCTAGGTTGCATAACATCCCTAAACACCTAAAAATCCAAAAAAACACTCATATCTTGAATACTCACATCCTAATTATCAAGTTTTGACTTGTTTTACCAACTGCACACTTTAGGTGTGGAGTTGGTAGTTTCAGAGTGCACTTAGTAGTTTTAGAGTGTACTTGGTAATTAGGGGTTTCATTCTAGGTTCCAGAACCCTAATCTACATTTCTATAGCTTGCATTTCATCCCAAAACCCTAGAAAACACTCAAACACTCATATCATTCATTTTCAGCATTTTAGGCACCCTAGCACCTCTATTTACCAATGACATACATTTTTCTTACCAACTGCTTACCTTCAAGGCCCCAAGTGCACAGAGGGTGCACTTGGTACTATCTAAGCATAGTTGGTAGTTTAGGTGCACACTTGGGAGGCAAAAAGTCCATTTAGGTTTTCCTCCACTGCATTGTATCCTTAGGTATCATGCTAGCACTCACTAGGACACAATTAGCTCAAAGACCTAAAGAACTTTACCAACCCTTGTTTTCTGAAGCTCCAACACAACCAAAACCTCATCCAAGACAAAAGAATAGAAATAAAACCCAACAAACATTTGACAAAGAGAAAATTGAAGCATCACAACCTTTACTTGCTGATCCCTTAATCATGTATTCGCAAGATCACCTTAATCAAGGGATGACACAACAAACCCTAAGCAAGACATCTAGTATGCAGTTTCCTTCAGACACTTCCCCCACACATGGGATGGTTCAATGGAGTCCTAACTTTGAACCTATATTTGTGTCGATACAACATGGAGGTGGAAGTGTACCAACCACAACTGGGGATGAACAAACACATTCCTTTGAATTCAGCAAACCCAACACAAGTATCTTCAACTCTAACACATCAAACACACAACAAGGTATTGTACACCTAAGTGATGAATCTGACACTAATTATGGCATCATTGATGAAGAAATGGCTAGGGATGTCAAGACAAAAAATTTTGCAAGAATTTCAAACTTTTGGCAATCCAAGAAATTGTCAAGTTTAATCCACTCTTGGAGGGACCTAAGTCCAAACATCAAACCAACACAATAATTAAAAACATACAACCCATGATCAATTTGGACTTAGATAAGGGAAAAAAACCTTTGCAATTTTTGAACCCAATAATGGCACCTATAAGGTCCCATCAAGAATCAACCATCAAAATCCTCTAAAGTACATTTGAACACATCAACATTAATCCCTTATTTGACAAACCACAACCAATGAAGGGAAACATGACTCTTCCTAAGTATCCCAAAAGGATGTTAAGACTTTATCTTAATCACATGATGCAACAACAAGACATGCCTAAAGGCACTTGTACTCTAGAGATACCAAACATACCTCCTTTGGAGGAAAATCAACAAAGTACACCTTTGCTCCTAACTCTACCAAGTGTTATGACGTCAAATGTTATGGAGCCTCCCACAAGTACACCATATGAAACATCAACTACAACAATCCCTATTGATGCACCAAGGAAAAGTCTTATTGACATTACACCTATTCCCAAAAGAAATGCACCTTATTGTCAAGTCAATATGATGTCCCAAGGAGAAACATCTAATGCACAAAGATACCAAAACAAAAATACCAACATGGTGATAAATTCTCAAGGGCATAACCAAATAACCCAATAACATCAACCTACAATTGTCCAAGGACTTAATGTTTCCAACACACATTTGAAATATCAATAGAAACATCAACCACAACAACAAAAACCTCAAGTGGTACAAGCATCCAACATCCCTAAAACTCAATCCAATGTAAACCCACTTGACTTACATGTAATGTATCAACAATAATTCCAACAACAACAAGCCATGTTTGCAATAAACAAGAGTAACTCAAAAAATAGTTATAATACCAAAGGCAACTCGAGTAGCAAATTTTCTATCGACAACATTTGTTACAATAGCATGTGCCACAACAACCCAAATAGATACCTCTACAACAACAATCACATACATGGTCTCACATGCAACCAACAGAGGTACCCCAGCAATAATTGTAATAAATGGCACAACAAAAACACATGGTACAACAATTGCAGTTGATATTGCAACAAGTACCACATCAAGCACCTCAACAAGTACCCCAATATCTATCACAACAGGGACCCTTTTTTCTTCAAGGTACTAACATACCTCCACCACCTAGTGACACATCCCCAGACTCATCAGACACAAAAATGTCAAAACTGAGTAGACATAGTTCTCGCCATAGCAAATGATCTACTCATAGACACAAAAGACTTGAAGGGAAGGCTATCGTGCAAAGCCCTAATGAAGAGCTATTACAAAAATTCAAATAACTTTCCAAACAAGTCAAGGCATTGGGAGTCCAAAAGAAATAGGCTCTATATATAGAAAGGGATCTATGCCCTAATCCATTTGATAAAAGTCTATATATGCCTCCATTCCCAAAACACTTTGAGGCTCCAAGATTTGTAAAATATTGAGGAAAAGGAAACCCCATTGATCACATCTGAGAATTCTAAACCTTTTATACCAAACTCAGTGATGAGCTCACTTACCTCATGAGATTGTTCCCCCATTCTCTAGGTGGGCCCGCACTTGAATGGTACTCCAAACTTCTCGGTACTATCAAATCTTGGTCAGAACTTGCAAACAAGTTCATCTCTCACTTTTCCTTTAACATTATAAATGAGGTGATGCTTTCTTATTTTTTCTCAACTAAACAAAAGATGGGAGAATCATTTATCACATTCTTACTATGTTGGAGAAGCTTAGTCAGTCAATGCTCACTAGAAATTCCTAAAGAAAAACAAGTTAACTTGTGCATTGAAAACCTAGTTCCTAACCTAATGTATGAACTCAAGATCAAAAGTCCAAGCACCATCTCCAAACTCATGAAAAAAGGGGCTAGCATTGAAGATGCTCTTATCAATAAGGGAATCCTCAAGACGAACAAGGAAAAAACAAACACCAACTCCTCCAATCACAAGGAAAATTTCTTCTCCAAAAGAAAGAATGTGACCAATGATGGCATTTTGGATGCATGTATGATTACCATGGCACAACCTCAACTGACTTTGAAAGGTGCAAGCCCTACAAATTCACACACTCCCAATCAAACATCACCTCCATAATAGAAAATTGAGACTTCCATGCAAGATGGACCTCGAACACATCCTAGAACAAAAGATAGAAAATTCACACCCTTGGGGATACCTCTTGAGACTACACTTCAACAGTTACTCAGCAATAACTTCCTACAGTTACCGCTAATCAAAGATGACCCACTAACTAAAGCATCCTAGTGGGATGATAAAAAAATTTGTGATTACCACAGCACCAAAGGACATAAGACCTCATCATGTTTCAGACTAAAGCATGCAATACAAGACCTTATTGATAATGGTGTAATCATAGTTGATCGATCACTGCTAGCATCCAACTCTAATCACACTATCTTCAAAGATCCTTTGGGTAATCATGACAAAGAGAAACCCTCCAGTTCAAACTCAAACTCATAAATTAATGTGAATTACATGCACACTAGATATGACTACACCATCAACTACTACAATGAATTAGATTCCCACATATCCACATTCACCTTAAAGGCTAAGGACCCTTGTTGTGCTATCACTACATGCCATACCAAGATCACCCTACCTAGAGCCCCATCTAGACCTATTGCTTCTACTAGACCTACACCTCCTAGTAAACCTACTACTCCTACTTCATATGATTATAGCCTTGTTGAATAGCTCAGTAAGACCCCTTATCCATCTTGAATCTACTACGTGTGTCTCCCTAACATCAAAAGATCTTGGATCAAGCCCTTAAAGAGTCAGTAGTCCCAAATAACATTAATGTTGCCCAGTTCCAAGACATGGTGGGGAACCTATTAGCATCACAACATATCACCTTTTCACCTCATGATATTATTAAAGACAGACCCAACCACAATGAGCCTCTTGACCTTGAAGTCTTTGTCCATAATGTTAAGGTCAAACATGTCTTGATAAATAGAGGAGCAGGGCTAAATATTTGTACACTTAAAGTTGTCAAGGGTTTGGGTTATTCTGAAGACAATGTAGATCCCTCTCGAAGAATCACAATAAAATCCTATGATGATGGTGAACGCTTCTCTATGGGGGTCATCATCTTACCTATCAAAGTTGGTCCAGCTACTAAGAACACATTATTCCAAGTCCTAGATATAGAAATGAATTGCAACATGATACTAGGTTGCCCATGGATCCATGCTATGAAAGTTGTGACCTCTACATATCATCAATGTCTGAATTTTTCCTACAAAAATGTATAGGTTTCCATCCCTGGTGATCTAGATCCTTTCTAGTTTTGTGCTAATCTGAGAGATGCTACTACATACCAAGTCCTAGCAAACAATGAAGCACAACCCACGGATTCCTCTAAATATGTGGATGTTGATATACTCCTCAGTAAGGCCAAGGAAAAGTTAAAGATTGAAGACAATGGGTGTGGAGAATACTTTATGTCTCAAGTACCCCACATTAGGGAGTCACCATTTTCTCCCCAATCTTATGGTAAATCACATCTATTACAAGACCAACATTCTAAGATCAGTAAAAAAAATTCCACTTCTATCAACTTCATTGGTGGAGGTGGCCTACTTGAAGAACATGCCTATGAGAATACATCTATTTGTATTGAGAAAGAAAAAAAAGAACAAGAACCCATTTTGACATCTCCTAGCAAGTATGGACTTGGGTTTATTATCATGTAGAAACAAGGCTATGATGGCTATAGTGGTCTTGGATGTCAGAAACAATGAATAATTAAACCTATCACTACAAAAGGGTGACCTCCTAGTTTGGGGCTTGGAATCAAACCATTACGAATAAGTCCTCTTAGTACTACAGTACCTACATGTAAGACTATGGATGTTTCAAATGATGAAAAGGCATCTAAAGATATCCAAGCTGAAACCAATAGTCCTCTAGCTTCTAGGCATGACCCTAATGATACAATGAAATCTAATTCCCATATCTATACCTTACACTAGAGTCCATTCAACACTGATGATGACATCCCCTCAAGTTATCCTAAACTATTGGATTGGGAACAATGTCGACCACCAATTTTTAATCAATTTGAAAATGATGATGCTCTCGCAATAGACTTTGAAATCTATGAAGTCATTAAAGTTGGTGATCATAAAGAAGCAATTTCTCCTAAAGTGAACACATTGGCATATTTTGGGGAGATAACTCCACCTTCTAGTTTCAAAGAAAATAGAGAAAAAAATGACAAGAATAGGTCTCTTGGTGAAAAACAAAAGGCACCATTAGACCATGAAAAATCAAAAGCTAAGCAACTCCCAAGGATACAAAATGAACAAGTTGATGCCCTAAATATAAGTGTTTTGATGTTCAACATGCCACATAGTCTTTTTGACCTCTCTTGATCAGCCTTTATGTGGAAGGTCATTGGTCCCAATCCTCCCTTATACCCAATTGTTCATCCCAAAATCTAGCTACCTAATTTTCCCAACAACCAAAATAAAACCCCTATATAACAACCCTTTGCACACATCATCATCAGTGGCATCCCATACAAAGAATCCCTAGACCCATTTATCCTCAGATGCCTTGATTCGCAAGAGGCAAAAATGTTCTTACATATGGTACATGATGGTATATCTCAAGGCCTTTCTAGTGGTTTGATTTTAGCTATAGACTCAGAATGAATCCTACATAGTTATGGTCAGTTGTGGATCCAGAGATTATTAGCTAGCAACATCAACAACAGATTTCTTCTCAACAATCATCACTAAAAGTCCTTAAAAATTTGAAAAAAATTTGAAAAAAGTCCAGAAATTTATTTTTTTTAAATAGAAAAAAGTCATAAAAAAAATGGATGCCTTGATGAAAACCTGGCAAATAGGAATCTTGGCATGAAAATTTGAGTCAAGAGAAAAATTCGGTCCAAAAGTGAAAACCTGGCAAACAGGTGCTTTGGGCAAGTACCATGGTGAAAATCTAGCAAACAGGACCCATGTGTAATTAGTTGTTGCTCCTCCATCTATTGGGATTCCATCTAGTTTTTTCCCCTTTTTTATTCCCAGATCATATCCTTCATATTGCAAGACATCTGTAGTCCTTAATCATAGGCCACAAACTGGTTAATGTCCATTGCTAGCTTACCTACAACATCACTAGTCTGTAAATACTCTGTCATTGGCCTTTGCATATAGTTTATGTCTTGCTATGGGGCATATTACCTACATGGTACATGAGTTTGAACTTGAACTAGGGGCATATCCCTAAGCACTTTTTATCCATTGGACTTATCGCATAATGGATTGGAGCTAACACTTGTATATGCTTTTATGATCTTGAAAAAAAATCCTAAAAATTCAAATGGGATCTTGAAAAAATCTTGAAAATTCAAATATGATCCTGAAAAAATTCTAAAAACCATAAAATGCCCTAAACAAATTTAAAAATCATAAAATATCTTGAAAAAATCCATTAAAATGATAAAATGTCCTAAAAAAATCATAAAAATCATAAAATGTCCTAAAGAAAACCCTAAAAATCGTAAAATGTCATGAAGAAACTAGTCACACAAAAACATCAAATATCCTTAAAAACCCTAAAATCACAAAACCCATCAAAAAATTTTAATAAAACTTGTACTTAATCATCACTTTTGCATAAACACTCACACTTTTGCAAACTAAAACTCAAAGCACTGCACTTCAATGACAATCACACTATCTGTGCAATGTGAACCGACAACCAAGCCAATATGTCACTATGAACCTATCAACCGAATCCACAAACAAAACTATCACATAATCAACCTATCAAACACTATCTAAACACTTAAAACACTAAAAGAAAGTAATCATGGACACAAATAGCTACTAGCTCACGCTATTTAGTGAGTGATTTATTTTTGCTTTGTTTTTTCTTCGATCATGTTCCTATGCTACTCGATTATACAAACTATTCTATGAGAGTGATTGGGATGGTTCATGGTCATTTTTTATTTTATTTTTTGTCTGTTACAATGTACCTTTGAGAATCTGAGGCATGTATATATGCCTTAGGAAGGACAAGGTCAATTTTTGTCTACATCGTGCTTGTTTACGCAAAAGGTTTGCTCTTTGCTCTCTGGCCCTTTATGCCATGATGCATTGCATTCCATTTTCCATATCAAAATAAAGCTCCATTTGACATATAGTGCACTTTACAAAAGCAAAAGTCTTCCCATCATACTAACAATTCCTCCATCTTGTGTGTCTTCTTCATCCGCTACCTTGCATCTCATTGTCAACAAATTGACCTACCGTATGCATATCTTAGTCAATTTCTTAAGGGGGCACCCATATATATCATGCCATGTTTTTATGGCGTTCTCATCAGTGTTCTTTGACACAATGCTCTAAATCACATTGTATCAAAGAGGGGCAAAATGTAGACACTCAAAAATAGTTCCCATCTACAGTTTCATCAAAATGAAGCTCCATTTGAAATATAGCACACCTTTTGAAAGAAAAAGTCTTCACCTCATTCTAACTAGTCCTCATCTAATCTCTTTGGTCTTCTTTCATTCATATCTTCATTCACCACCATGATCATGTGTTCTGATACACCAAATCAATTTCATCTTGCATTCACATATTCCTACATCATCCTACACTGTTTGTCAACCTTCTAGGGCTTTCCACCTAGTCCAACCTCAATTTGACATTTTTTTGACCAATTTTGATCACATATGACCATTTTTAACTAATTTCACTTGTGTTATGACATATTTCCATCATTTTGGGCATGCATACAAACTTTCAAGTCATTCCGAGTCCAATTAGGCTAATTCTAGCCCCTGGAGCCTTCTAGGGTGCAATCTAAACTTTCTAAGCACACTTGGGCTTCCCAAGTGTGCCATGGGTGCACTTGGTACTATCATAGCACACTTTGGCTTACCAAGTGTGCACTGGCCACACTTGAGTGCATTTTGGGTGCACTTGGAGTAGTAAGATGCCCAAAACTACTCCCAGAGCCCCTATGTTGCACTCTAGAGGTCATAACTTTTGTGTTTCAACTCCAATTTTTGAACCGTCAGTTGCATTGGATTTGTATATTTGTTTTGAAAAAATTGATCTATTATTTTTGTTATTTTGTTACTATATTTAGTGGTAAACCTTGAAAATACTCTCAAGCCCCTGAATCAACATCACTTTTCATACTAATTCATCTCATTTTCTCATTCCACTAACTTTGATCTTTTTGCCAACTTGATTGTATCTCAATAGTGTCTATCATCATTCATATCCTCTTTCACATCAATTTCACTTCATTTTTGAACCATTTCAACATCATCAAAAATCATATCAAATCAACTCAGAATCATATCAAATCAACTTGAAATCATATCAAATCAACCTGGAATCACCCTAAATCAACCTAGAATCATCAAAAATCAGTCCTAATCAACCTAAAACATGTCAAAAATCCCAAATCTATCATCATTTGTCCATTTCTAGGCATTGTTGTGGCTTTCAATGCCTTGGAAACCTATCATTCTATCAAATCTTACCAATTTGGCCTTAGTACTATCATGGCTCTCAATGCTAGGTCAAACTATCATTAACGTTATCTGATCTTTAACATTGTCAAGTCTCTCAGTGTAAAATCATGGCATTATCAACTATTTAATAACATTGATAGTGTCTATTGATGTTATTATGATCAACCCTATCAACCAATCTCAATCCTATAGCATTTTACAATATCAATTAAATGTTATGTATCTTTAATTCATGTCATGTGTCCTTGGCAAGTTATCAATTTTGATCAATCAATCAATTTGACCATGGATTTGGTCTACTTGTCATCATGCTAGTCAATCTCCATTATTGTCACATTTCATCAAAGGATATTGTCGCACTTATTTAATCAATTTGGCCAATCATCTACTAACTCTTCCTATAGGATTAAATAACCCATAATTTAATCCTATGTCAATTTACTAACTATTCCTCCTAATTATCATCCCCAATTAATTAATTTTATTAATTAATTGATCCATTATTCACAAACCATGGAAATTCTCAATTTCCTAAGTCATATTTTCCTCCATTAATTCCATTTTCACTAATTTTTAGATGTGTGGAATAAGGGATTTTTAATTCAAATAGTCCACATGACATTGATATCATCATGACACATGGGAATGACACCTCGTGGATTCTTCGTTAACAATTGGCTAAGATATGTCATAATCCAATATTCTTATTCTCTTACGCACATCCATATTTTGCTTCCATTGTCATAGATTCTTAGATTTAAGTGGGTTTGAGGTGTCATATGATGCGTCATAGATCCTCTTCCATCTTTAGCCAAGTTTGACTTCCACAGTGTCATACAATCCTACACTTGGCATCTTGTGTCATATGTGCCATGGATTCTCAAAGGAATCTCTTGCCAAGTTGCATATCTAAGGTGACAATTCCAATGCTCTCATCTTCTGTGTTGATTATAAAATGAGCATTCTTTCTCTCATTTCAGGTCCCTAATTCTTAATTCTTTTCAAGTCCTTAGTTCTTTAGTATTTTTCATTTCATACCTCACACTAAAGTCACATCTTCTAGTATTCTCATAGCATTGTCCCCATCATAGACTTTTGCTTCAACATTGTGTGCACTATAGGCAATTTGGAGCTACATCATATGGAGAAGAAAGAAGGACATGGGACCTACAAATGAAAGAGGGGGTTTCTAACCTTGTGTTGCTTCCTTTCTATTAATTTTGCTTTCATGGTAGACTAGAGGGTGTCAATATATGTTTAGTGAGTTTGTGATTTGCTCATAGTATGTTGGAGATTTAATTTTCCTTATTTAGAAAAAAATAAATTGATACTTTAATAAAATATATGATGGCATTGCCATCCACTTTTGAAACATTACAAATCTTTTTAGTTATAGCTAACATTATAATAAATTGTTTACTATTATAATATTAATAAAGTGGTGGCATTGCCTTCCACTTTTCAAATATTGATGCCTAAAAGTTAATATTTATTCTTTTAAAATTGCATTTTTTTTAAAAATTGAAACATTACAAATATTTTTAGTTATAGCTAACATTATAATAAATTGCTTACTATTATAATATTTAAAATGTGGAGGCATTGCCTTCCACTTGTCAAAAATTGATGCCTAAAGGTTAATATTTATTCTTTTAAAATTGCATTTAAAAAATAAACATAAATTAAAATAAATATATGGTTGCTCTTATTTTCAAACAACAAAATTAAAAGTATAATTTTGATTTTCTTATTTAGAAACAAATAAATTGGTGCTTTAATAAAATATTTGAAAAATAGTGGCATTGCCATCTACTTTTCAAATATTAATAGGTAAAGATTAATTTTAATCTAAATGTAAATTAAAAAACTATTATAATCAAAATAGCAATTAATTCATAATAGTAATCTAAATCAATATACTAATCTTAATCAATATACTATTATAAATAAAACTACTTTTATAAATCAAAATAGTAATCATTACTATATTTTATTATGATTTTAAACATTCATTACTATATTTTAAAACATTCTATTTACTCTAACAAATAAATGTGAAATAAGGAGCATATGTAGAAACATTCTATTTACTTTATATGTAAAACTTTCCACTTACTTCAACCAAATAAATCTAATGAATGTGAAACAAGAGAAATGCCTAGAAACATTCTATTTACTTCAATACATTCTATTTAAAACTTTCTATTTAGTTTATTATATCATTTAAATTTTGATTTAAAATATCTTATTATGATTTTTAACATTATTTTATTATATTTTAAAACATTCTATTTATGTCAACCAAATAAATGAGAAATATTTTACTTGCTTCATTCTATTTAAAACATTTTATTGAAAAAGATATCTTTTAAACCCAAACATTCTATTTTATTTTGTTCTATTACAAAATTCTATTTATTAAAACATTATATGTGAAACATTCTATTAAAAATATTCTATTGAAAAAAAGCTCTGTTAAATTTGATATTCTTTTCTAAATTCATGAGAAAATAACTTATTTAAAAAATCTAGCTAAAACATTATATTCATTAAAATATTCTGAGTGAAACATTTTATTTTAAAATAGATCTTTTAATGTATCATTTAAACTCTGATTTAAAGCATCTTATTATGATTTTTAGCATTCTTTTATTATATTTGATAACATTCTATTTATTTCAACCAAATAAATGCTAAATATTTTATTACTTCATTCTATTTAAAACGTTTTACTCGAAAAGAGATCCTTTACATTTAAACATTCGGTTTTACTTCATTCTATTAAAACATTATATTTATTAAAACATGATATGTGAAACATTCTATTAAAAATATATATCTTTTAAATTTAATATTTTTTTTTTAATTCATGACATAATAACTTATTTTGAACAGTCTAGCTAAAGCATTCTAATTTTTAAAACATTCTAAGTAAACATTCTATTTAAAAAGATCTTGTAAATTTAATATAGCTTTTGAATTTACGACAAAATAGATAACTTAGATTAGTTGTTGTGAAAACAAAGAATGAGGTTGGTTTGGGTTACCTAGTTCAATTTTTTTTTTATGATTCAAGTTATTTTCGTTACCCCTTCTTCAATTGAGGAAAGTTTGAGTACTCTATTCTTCCTAAAAGAATAGCTATTCTACCTGTTAAAAGCAATCAAAGCTTTACTCTCAAAACTCTTCTCTTTCTCTCCAAATCTACTCTTCTACAAATGCAAAGCAAAAATGAAAGGAGAGGAGTGTTTTATAATTAGAGAAACAACTCTTCATCTCCCACGAAAAAGGCTCTTCATTGTCCACTAAAAGACCCTTCGATTTCAACTCCATGCACTCTCCATATGAATTCAAAAACTAAAAATAAATAAAAATGCACAAGATGTTATTCTAAAACAAAATTAAAAAATAATAATTTAAAACATACCAGTGGACATTATTAATTAAAAAGCATTTAAACAAAAAACATTATGTAGTGGACGGGCCACCACCCCATCTATCATTATAAAAACATTGTGGCAATAATTATCACTGACAGCAGTGGTAGTCTCTGCCATGGCCCACAAGCATTAATTCTGCAAGCGTTTGTTTCGCTCTTTTTTCAAATTTTTAGTTAAAAGTTTTTTTTTTAATTTAAAAATTATTTTATTTTTATTTTAAAAATATATATGTTATTTTATTTTATTTTATATTCTTTAAAATTTTGTATTATATATTTCTTAGGTGCCTTTTTATTTCAGACCCTATTATTTTGGTCTCCATTTGGATTCCTTTTATTTCGGACAGCTATTATTTTGATATTGCTTTATATTTTATAATTTAATATTTAATTTAAATGTTTGTAAAGTTTTGCTCCCTTTTTTATTGACAAGGAATCTTGGCATATTCTCATGTTGGGCATTTGTGTTGCCATTGTATAGAACACCTCTTGGCATAAATATGTATAAATATTTGTCACTATGTATAAATATTTACCAATGTGTATAAATGTTTATTAATGCATAAAAATAACTGTAAATGTTTATATATAATTTGTATAAATATATATAAATATGTATAGATATTTGTCAATGTGTATAAATATTTTTAAATATGTTTAATATTTATTTGGAAAATTTGGTATACAATAGTAATCATGATCTCTTTGAGATAGAACACATTAGATTACATGATCGTTGGAATACAACTTAATTGTGTTAAAGCAATAATGATTAATCTTGACAATATAAGGATCAATTTATTTAATTAATTAATAAAAATGAATTACTAATATTAATATTAATAATATACTCAATCAAATGTTTAGCACTAATAATCCTAATCAATAAAATATATAACCAAACAAAAGAATTATAAATATTTAATTGATCATAATTATAATGGCTAAAAAGTACTATGATGAGATAATTCATTAGCTAAGTCAAAGAATGAAAAGGTATTGGATGAAGGGATAACTTTAATAACACAAGCACACAGCAAAAATAGAGAAATGATAAGTTGTAAGAACATAAAATTAATTTTTATTATCTACAAAAGCATGGAATTATAAATTTTAGAAATATAACATGTAGTCATATGGGAATTTTTCTTACAATATTATGTAAGCTAGAGCCACCATAAACATTATCAAAATGGGTGTACACAACCCTATGGACCACCTTTATATAGGCAATTTTTCACTGCCTAAGAAGGTTCCAGAAATTTTAACCCTAGACCCTATGGTTGAGCAACTCTAAGATATTTGTAAATTTGTATAAATATTTGTAATTATAAAGGTTTGGAATATGTATAAATATTTGTCAATGTCTATATGTATTAGTAAATATACATAAATGGTTGTCAATGTGTATAAATATTTAGCAATGCACATATAAATATTTATAAATGTGTGTGTGTGTGTGTGTGTGTGTGTGTGTGTGTGTATTTGTTTTTGAAGTAAAAAGTGACCAAAAATAAGGGGGTCGACCCTTAAAACACAAAAGCTACTAACCAACACATTACCAGTAGAGACCAACCGAGGACCTTAACAAATTAAACTAAAGTTCCACATAACCACAGTAAAACTTATGCATGTTAGCAACCAGCATAATACTATGAACAAAATCATCTAAACTATAGTAGCAGTCTTATAAGTCTATCAAACTATGAGAATTCAACATAAAAATTGTTGACATAACCATGTCAACCCAAGTCTGAGCAATAGCTGGAAACTAGCAAAACCAGAAACAGCATATAAACATAAAAACTTGGATCCAAGGATCCCCAAAAACTAAAAAAACTTAAATCACAGTTTCTTCTTTCCCTTCGCAGCCAACAAAATTTGAGCCTAGTCATCACAATGAATTTAAAGAGAAGCTTATGATCCTCCATATCCATTCTAGTGTCCTCCTTCTCCTGAGCCAGCAGTTGGAGGGTAGTGGCAGTAGTGTGGGTGACCTTAAGGGAAAATTTAGAGAAGGGGAAGAACCCTTCTTCTAAGGTTTTAACCCTCTTTTCCAATTTGGCATATGCCTCCAATTGCTCCTCGGTCTCTTCCTTATTATCCACTTCCACTTTTTTAGCTTCCTCTTTAGAATTATGTGCCTAGTTATCATCCTGCAAAATCCTTGGGTTAGTAAAAATCTTAAGTTTTTCTTTGGTTGGGGAGGAGATAGTGATGGGGAAAGTGTCCACTTGTTTCTATCCTCACAAAAGGTAATGGCTGAAGGGTAAATCTAGAAGAAACATGGATAGTCTTCATGGTTGCAGCATTGCCAGTCGACACTTGAGTATTATCAGCATACAACTGGGCATTGTCGACAGAATTGTCTATCAAGTTAACACTTTTTTCTACCTCCTCCTTTCCTTCTTCTTCTTTGGAATCTTCCTCCTCCCCTTCTTCTTCATTATTTTTTTCTCTCTCTTCTTCAACCTCATCAACCCTGAACCAGTTGGATTTTTGTTTGTGCCTTGCCTGTGATTGGGCAATTCTCCCAGACCTTCTCCTAGCCTTTCCCTCAGCCTCCTCCTCCGAGTCCTCCTCTTCCACCACCACTAGTTTTTCCATTTTAATTTTTTTACTACCCTTTTATTCCCCAACTGTAATAGGTTTTTTCTTTTTCTTATTTTCACGACTAGGGGAGGGTCACAGGGTATGAATTTTTGTTCCAGTATTGGTGCTCGAGGTTGAATTCTAACGGTGGCACTGGCTGTCAACCACCACCACACTAGGGGGGTAAAGGGCAAGGTGGAATTGGCACAATAAAAAGATAAGACCTTCGTGGATGATGGTAAATTTTTCCCCTTTATTTCTCTTCTCCCTAACATCACTGACCATATCTTCAAGAGAATGCAGTAGAAAAAATGGGATATAAATAAAATTCCTAATCCTAAAATGATTCAACAAAGGGAAATGATAGTAGTACCAAACATCAAACCTACCCTCCAGCATCAAATATTTCATAAGAACCAGGCACACATCGTCCCATGGAGCTGGCAATTTGTCCCTCTTAAATCCTCCTCTATAGCACATTGGTTCCTCACCATCTGCAAAAAAACTCTTCATACTGACCTCGTCCGCAATTTTAGTGACCTTCTTCCATTTCTTTCCTCTCATTGAAAGACCAGTAGCCATGGCTATCACCTCCTCATTCAATTGAAATGTGATTCCACTAATGGCGACCTTGTGATCATTCCACCCATTAACAAACTGAAGGGAACAATTCTTGCCATACCCTACCATTGACTGCATGTAGGGCAGAAAGCCCCCCTCCTTCAACAAAAACTAGGTGGCTATCCTATTTTTGAAGTTCTCCATTTTCGTGGGCTCCAGCCTATTTAAGTCCCCACCCATATCTATCTTGCCAATTTCTTGTTCCCCCCCTTCAGTGATGCACATATGAACCTCTTTGTCTGCAAAAGCACTGCACCTACAATCAACCGTGAGTCTTTCAACAATGAGCAAAAAGTTTTTACATTCTCATGCTTGATAAGCTTCAAAATCTCATGTGAATTCATTGTGAGATTTGTGATTGTATAGTATCATAATCTTCATGCCCAAAAAATCTCTAACAATCTGAAAAATGATATCATTCGTACTTCTAAATGGGGAGAAATTTGAATTTTGAGATGGGTTACCATAATGATGAAGTGACATTCCTCTTAATTTTCATTCACTCATATTTCTATTTGTACGGCCACATCTCCTCATTTCCCTAAAACCTTTCTCAATTTGGCGCCAGCATTAAATAGTATGGACATTATTACATGATACTCCCTCCACTTTTCTTGTTTATCAAGGACTTAATGTCTTTGTTAAGATTCTCCATATTCCTCCAGCATGTGAATGTCATAGATTTAAACCCCATGGTAGCCACCACATCTGCCACCTTATTTCCTTCCCTATATATGTGTTTTAGGTGGACTCTTTCCATCCCATCTAAAATATGCCTGATATCCATAATGATAGTCTAGATATTTCATTCTAGTGGGGACACCCCATTAGCCAGATCAATGATTAATTTGGAGTCTCCTTCTATTGTTATTTCCTTAAGTTGCATTTCATTAATTAGATACAGCCCCCAAAACAAAGCCATTGCCTTAGCTAGATTATTACTTCCATTTCCCACCTTGCCAGCATAGACTAATAGCACATCACCCTTCCTATTCCCCAGCACTCCACCCACTACTCCAATACCTCCTCTAGTAGCACCATCAAAATTTAGTTTAAATTGTGTAAGGGTAGGTGGTTTCCATTTCGTTTGTTGTCTCCTCAACATTTTTGAGTTGTCAAAAAGCAAAAAATCCTCATGAAAACCCCAATTTTTTTGCAATTTTTCCTTCTTGCCTACTTAGTTCTTCCTTTAACTTTTTACATTTGGCAACCCTTATATTTTCCTTCACTAATTTCTCCCTTACTTCAAAAACTACCTCCACTGGTTTTTCCTCCCTAAATATTTTTTTTTTTTTCTTTCCATATATGCCAATGAATATATGGTGGAACAATTTTCCATAGGAAGATCAATCTTGGGTGATAGAATGGACAACACCAGTTCTCCACGAATTGACCCATATTGTCTTTCATAACCTAGTTCAAACCAAATCTCTCCCAGACCTTTGCCCATATCCATATAGCATACTGGCATTCAAGGAATAGTTGAGAAATTCTCTCCTCCTTTTCCTTGCAAAGATAACAATGATTTGTTATATAGAATCCCCTTCTTTTTAGATTGTCTAAGGTTAAAATTTTACCATGCTGAACCGTCCACCAAAAAAATTTTATTTTAGGAAGAAGGTTACAAATCCAAACCTTACTCCACCATGGTGGGTGGGGGTCCTTGCTAAAAAGGTGTTTGTAAGCCAATTTGACTATAAAGCAACCTCTTGAAGTTAAGTCCCAGATAGTAGTGTCCTCTTGGAATAGAATCGGGGGTCTCTGTGTTCTAAACAACTCTTCCAACTCCTTTAGTAGCTGAATATCCTCCTGGGAGTAAGTATCTTTATAAAGTTTCTTCCACTTCCTCCCCTGATCAATATAGTCTTCTACCTTCCTTCCCATGTCTTCTTTAAGTAACTCCATTACTCTTTTGAATCTGTTGAAGACCAGTGATTTCCCTCCCAACCAATTGTCTTCCCAAAATCTGATGCTATGATCATTCCCTACTATCCACCTTGTCCCTTCTCTCAATAATCCTCTACTCCTAACAATATTCATCCAAATTTTAGAGCCTCCTGGGAGGTTATTATTGAATAGGTTCCAATTGAAGGGGGAATTTGACAGATATTTAGCTTCCATTATATTACCCCAATCAATGTTGTCTTCACCCAATCTCCAACCGATCTTCATAAGAAGAGCCTTGTTAAGGTCATGAATTCTTCTTACTCCTAACCCTCCCTTTTCCTTTGGCTTGCACACCTCTTCCCAATTGACCAAACTCAATTTTTTTTTCTCTTCTGTTCCTGACTAGAGGAAATTCCTTCATACTCTCTCAATCCTTTCTGCCATATTTTGGTTAATTTTGAAAAGGGATAGAAAGTAAATGGGAATGCCCTAGAGAGTTGTCAAGAGTAGTTACAATTTTCTAGCATTGTTTAAGATATTCCCTTTCTATCTTGCAAGTTTCCTTTGAATTATGTCCACAGTCGTATTCTAGAATTAATTAGTCACTTCTTTAGTAGTTAATGGTAATCCCAGATAAGTATCCAGGAGGTTTGCAGACTGACAACCCAAAATATATTTTATCCTCCTTTGTAATGGGGCATCAATATTAAAGAAATAAATCTTACTCTTCTGGTAGTTCACTTTCTACCCTAAACTTTCTTCATAATTATGTAAAATAGTGTTCCATGCTTCAGCCTCCATAACCGAGGATTCTCCAAAAAGAAATGTGTCATCTACAAATTGTTGTAGAACTTTAGTTTCAGCAGTTCTAGCAAGCTTGACCCCTTTGAAACAACTGAGAAGGACATCCCTAATACTTCTATAACCATGATGAAAAGGTAAGGGGAAAGTGGGTCACCCTATCTTAGACCTTTCTCTGCTCCAAAATTGCCCCAGGGAGAACCATTTAGGAGGATAGAATATTGAACTGAGCCTACCATCATCTTAATCAAATTTATAACCCTATTATTAAACCCCACTCTTTCAAGCACATCATAGAGAAAATCCCATTTGACCTTATCATAGGCCTTGGAGATATCCAATTTGAGGCCCATACCCAGTCATTTGTTTTTCTTCATTGAGTGAATAACCTCATGTGTAGTTATCATTGTATCTAGAATTTGTCGCCCTAGGACAAATCCTTTCCATGGACTGCTAATTATTTTTTACAAGAAAGGTTTTATTTATTTTACCAAGACTTTAGAAAATATCTTATAAATAGTATTACATAAACTTATAGGCCTAAAATCCAATAGACTTAGCGGTGTGGTAATTTTAGGAACAAGAACAATAAAAGTCTTATTAATCCTCTTTAGCATCTTCCCAGTTCTGAAAAAATCCCTAGTAGCCCAAACCAGTTTAGGTTTAACTACCTCCCAGAAATGCTAGAAAAATGCAGGGGGAGACCCATTTGGACCTGGAGCTTTATAAGCTTTCATAGAGAAATGCTGGAAAAATGCCTGGTTTTATTTATTTTACCAAGACTTTAGAAAATATCTTATAAATAGTATTACATAAACTTATAGGTCTAAAATCCAATAGACTTAGCGGTGTGGTAATTTTAGGAACAAGAAAAATAAAATTCTTATTAATCCTCTTTAGCATCTTCCCAGTTCTGAAAAAATCCCTAGTAGCCCAAACCAGTTTAGGTTTAACTACCTCCCAGAAATGCTGGAAAAATGCAGGGGGAGACCCATCTGGACCTGGAGCTTTATAAGCTTTCATCTCCTCCTCTATGACATTTCCTAGAATGTGATTATTTTCTGCCATACCCAGCACCTATGGTATCGTATTAATCAAGCTTCTTCTGATCACCAGATTTCCAACCTTATTGTCCTTAGCATAAGCCTTGCAAAAGTAATCCACTACATGTCTTCCCATTTCTTCCTAATCCTTATAAATCCTTCCCCCTTCACCATCCAGCTTGTTGATTGTATCTTCTTTTATGGTTAGATGCAGACCTATGAAAGAAAGTAGTGTTTTAATCCCCCTCCGTAAGCCATTGTATTCTTGATCTTTGTTTCCAAAAAATTTCCTCCCTCAACAGAATATCCTTCCACTTTTTTCTATATTTCTCTTCCTCCTGAGTTGCACTTCCTAGGTTGATACCTTTAGCAATTTCCCCTTGGAATTTTTTAATTTTTTCCTCAACCTCACCTTTGATTTTAAAAAAATTTCCAAATGAGTCCTTAGCCCAGCCCTTAACATTTCTCCTTATATTATCCAATTTTTGGGTCAATCTGTACATTGTCATACCTTCTATCCTTATATTCCACCATTCTTGTACTCTCTCTTTGAATTCTGGGTGAGCCTACCACATTATTTCATACCTAAAAGGTTTCAGCCCTCTCTTAAAACCATCAGCACATTGAAAGATTAAGGGAGAATGATCCAAAGCAGTTCTAGTGAGATTCTCCAGATGGAAATTACCGAGTCAATTCTAGTTCCTTGTCACCAATAACCTGTCTAGTCTAACCTAGATAAGGTCCTTCCCCTTTCTATTATTAGTCCAAGTATATGGATTACCTCTTAGTTCCACATCTATAAAGTCCATTCGGCTCATAAAATCATTTAGATCTTGCAAGCTTTATGGGTAGTCCCTGTTACCACCCAATTTCTCCGACTAGCACAGGGGAGTATTAAAGTCGCCCATACACATCAATTTCTTATCCTTCATAGTTTCTATAATCCTAGCTAATTTATCATACATTTCCTTCCTCCCTAGCTTTTTATTAGAGGCATAGATATCAATCAGTCCCAAATAGTGAATAATAGATTGGAAATCAGTTATTATGAAATTTTTATCCTTCCAAACCTCTACTCCCATCATAGAGTTTGGGTTCCACATAGTAGCAATACCCCCTAAAGCTCCATCAGCCTCCATATGCATGTAAATAGACCAAGCCAAAGATGACTAACAATTTTATCAAAATTGGCATTTTAGTTTCTTGTATTAGAACACAGTCAACTTTTTCCTAAAAAATACATTTTTTCAGAGCATATTGCTTCTAGGGGTTATTAAACCCCTTTAAATTCCAAGAGAGGAATTTCATTTCTTACCTCCTGTAATAGTCTCCAATGTAAGATGCTTACCACTAGCCACATCCCTTACTGCTTGTTTTGTCCTAGTTCCTCTGCTAGACGGCCTTCCAACAGTCCCACAGGCTCCCACATCTAACTTTTTACCCCCCCCCCCCCCCCTCCTCCTTTTCTTTTTTTGAACCTCCCATTCCCCATTATCCTCCTCTTCTGGTGAGGTAGGGCTATGTTCCTTATCATCCTTATCAATGCTTTCCATTACGTTAGGTTCAATCTCCGCTAGGGAGGCCTTAACCATTTTTAAGGGGGTACAAACTTTTACTTGAGTATCACATTTTGTGGCCATAAGACCCTGTAGGCTATTACCTCCCTAATTTGCTGGTGAGCTAGGAAGGGGGTGGCAGACCTCTATTTCACCTTCCTCCAACAACTCTCCTTCCTTAAGTCCCCTAATGGATGAACTCAATGGTTCCTCTAGTTCCCTTCTAAAGGGATATTCCTCCAATTTCTTCTTGTCCTCCAATGCTTCCCCTTCCCCAGTAGCATTACGCTCTTTGCCTGGGGTGGAAAGCACAGGTGAACCTCCATAGTTTGTCTATTAGCAGTCTCCACCTCCTATCTTAGGGCCTCTGAAGGTTCCCCCATAGTTTCCAAAACAATCCTAAATATTTGTTAATGTGCATAAATGTTTTTCAAATTGAATCAATGTTTGTATTAGTATTTATAAATATTGTTAAAATGTGTATAGATGTTTGTCAATGCATGTATAAATCTTTATCAAGGTGTATAGATATTTGGCAAAGTGTATAAATATTTGCCAATGTGTATAAATATGTATAAATATTTGTCAATGTGTATAACTATTTGTGTCAATATGTATTAATATTTATCAATGTGTATAAATGTTTATTAATGTGTATAAATATTTGTCAACGTCTATAAATATTTTTAAATGTATATAAATATTTGTTAATATGTAAAAATATTTCTCAAGATATATAAAAGTTTGTAAACATTATATGTTTGTCAATATACATTATTATTATTTATCAATGTAAATATAAATAAATATTTGTCAATATGAAAAATATTTGCCAAGATACATAAACAATATTTGTATATATGTTTAAATATTTAAAAATATGTATAAATATTTGTCAGTGTATATAAATATTTATAAATATATAAAAATAATTGTTAATGTGTGTGTGTGTATATATACATATAGTTTCTAATTTATATAAATATGTATAAATATGTATAGATATTTGTCAATGTGTATAAATATTTTTAAATATGTTTAATATTTATGCACATTTATAAATGTACATAAGCATATACATTTGTATAAATATGTATAATTATTTGATAATGTGTATAAATATTTAAAAATATACATAAATGTGTGTGTGAGAGAGAATATTTATGAATGTGTATAAATATTTGTAAATATGCATAAATACATATGTAAATATTTGTAAATGTGTATAAATATATCAATACATAAATATTTATAAATATTTATAAACATGTACAAATATTTATAAATGTTTGTAAATATTTGTAAATATGTATAAATATGTGTATGAATTTGTATGAATGTTTATAAATATGTATAAATAATTATAAATAATTATATATATATATATATATATATAAATTATGTGTATAAATATTTTTAAATGTGTATACATATATATAAATATTTGCAAATATTTAGAAATGTGTATAAATATTTACAAATGTATTTATAAATATGTCTGAATATGTCTAAATTATTTATAAATATTTTTCAATGTATGTTAATATAAATTTATATAAATATGTTTAAATATTTGTAAATATGTCTAGATATTTCTAAATAAGTATAAATATATTGTTTTTAATCATTAAAAGTAGCAAGAGGGTGTTGGCCCATATAACATCACTAGCGTATTAATAGCACTCTAGAACCTTTTCAGTAGAAAAGCAACAACCCATAGTTTGCCTCTATCAAAAATAAAAAATGTTTAAGTTTGAAGTATCAAATGTACTAAAAGTAAGGTCTTGCAGCATAATAATAATAAAAAATACATAATGTCTATGCCACATAGGGCAGGTAAAAGTTCTAAAGCCAACCAAGCTTATAATCAAATACCTAAAAAAGATCATAAGATAGAAAACTTGATTGCCTCCCAACTACTATGATAGGAATGTGAAAGTCCACTCTTCTTTAAGGAACTAGAAGATATTTTTATAATCTTCATCTATCTTCGACTTTGTCTCAGAGATCTTATAATTTAGGACTCACAAGGTCACCAAATAAGTGTGCATCACTTTAATAGAAAACTTCTTAGAATCTTCAATTTTCATGTTGAAGTTGTCGACCTCTCTTTTTAGCTCTTGTATCACCATTTCCTACTTCTCAATATTTTCCTTTATCTTTCCCAGCAAGCCACTAGACATTGAACCACTAGTATCCTTAATTGCCTCCAAATAAAAGAGGGGTTGAGTTCAGAGCTTGGGATAGGGTTTTTAACCTAGGTATTATTGACTTGCTAGAGGATTGGCTAGAGATTTCCTCACCAAAAATTTTAACCAAATTATTATAATCTAACCTGTTATTTTTTTCCAAATCTTGCTTAAATTTCTCCTTATCAAGCTAGATAGTGTAAGAATTTGGTATAGCTATGATACCACGAAGAATTTTCCTTAGGGAAAAATAAAACCAAGATCAAGAAGCACAAGACTAGCACAATATGGACCAAATAATGTATGATCAAAATAATAATATGAGAATGAATAATGTTCTCATATATAGTTGACATTTTGTACACATTAGGAGTGCCTAAATATAAAGGCCTCTAGACTAACTAGGAGTCAGCACACTAATAAGTCTTATAACCTAGCACATGTCCAACAGGAGTGGATTATCCTCCATTAAGCATAGAAGTTAGTGTGATGATGAGAGGATAAGCCTACAAAGGTTTGTCACATAAAATTATGTTGTAGACACCATGTGCTTAGTTAAGAGTGTGAATAACTATGTTGTCAATAGGACAACTTAATTAATTATGCAAACTCTATTGTTGTAGACACCATGTGTTAAAATAGAGTTGCTTACTCCTATGTTGTCAACAAGACAACTCATATGAGTACACAAACTCCTATGTGTCTAACCTAATAAATAATAAAATAATGTATTTATCCTAAGTAAACTTAAGTAAAGTGTAAATAATAATTATTTACACTAACATCCAAAGATGATGAAGCATCTTGATAGGAAGATGTAGGAAGTGAAGCAATGTAGCCTCCCCTCAATGATGTATGTACACCCATGATAGAAGTCCTTGATGACTAAAGAAGTTGCACCATGAAAGTTGAATGATATTCCTCCTTGTAGAAAGAAATGGTGTCATATGTGTAGTAAGGAATGCTTCCCAACTAATAGGAAGAATCCTCAGAAGATATGATGTTTGAGAAAACTGGAATACAATCTACAAAGACTGAGATTTTTCCTCAAAAGTAAAAGAGTCTTCCATCTATTGTAAAGAAGTATCCACAATCAATTTAGTCTCGAAAGAAAGCTCAAGTGTTTGAGGGTCAAAGTGTGCCCTCACAATGAGTGAAGAAGTCTCCTCAACAAAGAGAAGATTGATGCCATCGATGATGTCTCCCACATCTTCAATGTAAGACTCCACAAAAAGTCTTGCAATGTCTAGAAGGAAGTCATCCCATGAAGCTGAAGTAGGAAGACATGGTAATTCCTGTTGTACTGAATCAACAGCAACTATGGATGGAACTAGATTAGTAGAAGAAATAGGAGCATCAAGAGGTGGGATCTCATCTGGAGTTGAAGGTACCATAACTAGAGTGACTGGAGGTAGAATGTCCTCTGCAAATGGAGGAATTGTAGGGTCTCCATATGCTTTCCAAAGAGCCATCCAAATGTCATAAGGATCATTGAACTTGTTAATGACATCAAAGCAATATTTATTGACACTAAAATAAATGATATCCATAATTATTTTAACAGTTCGCAGATCAATGGAAGAGGGTAGTTCTTTGGAATGTAGATAAGGAAATACTTCCTTATACTCTCTTCTTAGATGACCAATGATCAAGGCACTCCATTTCTAAAAGTTCCTCTTTGTCAACCTCAATCTAACACCAAACTGACATATTGAAACGAAAATCCATGAGATCAATGTATGTATGCACCCCCCAAAATACAAAAATAAGCAATCAACCCTCCCAAATATATGATTTGGCACCAATAGGCCACTTGTTAAAATGGACAAAAATGGACTTCTGATTTTGCTATTTACAACCTCCTCTAGGAGTTCAAATCTAGAACTTTACAGTGTAGCTCAGAAATACAACAATTTTGAATCAATACAATGCAAAGAAAGGATCTATTTCAGAAAGTGGTATTTTTGTCCACACAAGCCTATAATCTGATTACAAATCTAGAAAGTAGACAAAAAAGTATTCACTTTCAAAAAAAAATGAAACCTAAAAATGTGTCCAAATGAGCCCGTACTAAGCCTTTGAGGTTGCAAAAATTGAGATTTGTGATTTGCATAAAAATTCAAGAACAAAGATCTCAAACATCCTCTATAATTATTTTTCTTGAATCATTGTCGTTGCACCTCCAAAAAGTAATTAACTTTAAATTTCACCTCAGATGTCTGATTTTGATGAAACAAAAGTCAATTTGGGGGTTTTTTGACCTTCTGAATATGATGCCAATATTTGATTTGCACTAGTAGGATGCAATTTTGTCCTGCAAAAAACCTCTCCTCTACAAGCCTGATGGCCAAAAAAATTCAAAAAAAATTCGTAGATCTGAAAAATAATGTAGAGAAATTGCAGAGACTAAAATAATAAAATATGTAGATCTGAAAATTAAATTCAGAGATCTGAAATGATCATACTAAATTTGTAAATTGGGCCTTTGGGTTTTGGTTTGCAAAAAATTGTGCCTTAGTTTTGACTATGGCCTAGGGTAGGAAATTTATAGTCAAAATTCGCTGAATTGATCCGCTGAATGCAATGGTTAGGTCCACTTTGGCTCTAGACACTCCCAATAACTGTGGATACTATGGATCTGAATCGTGGTTCTGCGAGAGGTGAAGCAAAAATGGTCTCCAATGGCTATGAAATGATGCTTCTATGGCTTTGACACCATGTAAGAATTTGGTATAGCTATGATATCATGAAGAATTTGCCTTAGGGAAAAATAAAGCCAAGATCAAGAAGCAGAAGACTAGCACAATATGGACCAAATAATGTATGATCAAAATAATAATATGAAAATGAATAATGTTCTCAGATATAGTTGATATTTTGTACACACTAGGAGAGCCTAAATGTAAAGGCCTCTAGACTGACTAGGAGTCAGCACACTGATAAGTCATACAACCAAGCCCATGTCCACCATGAGTGGATTATCCTCCATTAAGCACAGAAGTTAGTGCGCTGATGAGAGGATAAGCCTACAAAGGTCAGTCACATAAAATTATATTGTAGACACCATGTGCTTACTTAAGAGTGTGAATAATTTTGTTGTCAATAGGACAAGTCAATTAATTATGCAAACTCCAGTGTTGTAGGCACCATGTGCTAAAATAGAGTTTCTTACTCATGTGTTGTCAACAAGACAACTCATATGAGTATGCAAACTCCTAGATGTCTAACCTAATAAATAATAAAATGATGCATTTATCCTAAGTAAAGTGTAAATAATAATTATTTACACTAATAGATAGATCTATGGGCCCCAGGGGTTTCAATAATGGCACCCGACTCCACAATATACACCTCTCTTTTGTCTTTTTTAGGGGGCATGATGAACTCACTAGATTTTTGACTAGGGTTAGGTAGAGAGGGCAACTCTATTTTGGACCTTTTTGCCAATTAGGAAGGGCCAGCATCAAGGGACCCAGGAGGAGTGGCAGCATGTGTAACAATGGGATCATTGATCAGAGGGCATAACACACAATGATAACTATACAACCTAAATAATAACCCTTGGTGCAAAATGACATTGTCATTACCTTTACAGTTAGCTTCAATATTGCTTTCTATGGAATGAACTAGGTAAAATAGAATGGAAATTAATTATTTGTGGCACAAATTCTTTAGGAGATACAAGTGATAAAAGTAGTAAACAATAAACTTACCTTCAAGGGTGAAGTATTTCATTATAATGTGGCAAACATCCTTCCAGACACTAGGGAGGTCTTCTCTATTGAACCCACTATGTTTCTTGACCAATTCCTCTAGGGGATTGAAGAATTGTTTTAGGGCTTCATAATCAAACATCTTGTTTTTTTCTTCATTTTCCCCCTTTATTCATTCACTTCAAAGGTTAGGCCTCTCACCATAACTTTCTTGTCATTCCAAGATACTAGAAACTACTTCAAAATACTTTTGTCATGTCCATTAGTCATACATTCCATGAATTGTAGTAGACCTCCTTCCTCGCACACAATCATAGCATTTGCATTATTTCTAAAGGTAATGTCAATTCTATTAGGCTCAATACAGAGCTTGTTGCTACCCATGGTTTCCAATTTGAGATACTTTGAGAGAAGCAAAGAATGATTTTTTTAGAGAGCAGAGTGAATGAAATTCAAAAATCCCTTTTTAATATAGTTGTAACCTTTCCTTTTATTTTCATAATGGCAATGATGGGAGTACCATATGATTAAGTAATCTGACTTTTTGTACATGTTTGAAGCCTTGGTTTCATGTAAATGCTTTGTACACAACTTGTCTTTGTAATTAAAATTATTTAAAGCCATGTTGGAAATATAATTTCCAAAAATCTTTCCATAATGATGCAAAATCATTAATTTTGTGCATATACTCCTTTGAATCAATCCCAAACTTGTCTTTCCATCTTATATTAATATGTGCCAAGTGTATTTTTAGAGAATGAAAAATCTCAAAATAAGGAAAGGATAACCCTCAGTATCCTTAAACATTTTTCACGTAGCCTACCAAATGGTGTTAAGCATGGTTACCTATTCCCATATGTTCCTCCCTTCTAAATAGTTTCCTTGTGTCTTGTAAAAGTAGATTTACCTCCCTCTAGCATCTTAATCCTTCCTTTTACAACCCAATGGAAACCATGGAGTCTACAACTGCATTTCCCTTCCTATATATGTGCTTGCATTCATGATTTTTGAATCTAAGTAGTTGGATGGTGGCATCATCTAGAATGGTACTAACTCTCCACCCAACCTAGCCTTCCTTTGGATGGCCTGCATAATAACTTTAGCGTTACCCTCAACTTTAATTTTAGTTATCCTCAAAACCAAAGCAATATGAAGACCCCAGAGGAGCATAATGCCCTTAGCCTAATTAACTATATGATCTCTTAGTGGTTCTACAAAGGTATTCATACATTTACCTTCATAGTTCCTTACTATGCCTCCACCCACCGGTTTGTCTCCTCTAACAACCCCATCAAAGTTAAGTTTACACCATCAAGCCAAAGGTGGAGCCCATTTGGTATTAGGTCTAGCCACTTTTTAGTGCTAGTAAATATGTTAAACACCTAAAGGAGGTTTGATTGCTACACAGTTTCAATATCCTCAGGGGAGGGGGTGAATCTAGACTTTTTCAATGACTAAAATTCATGTTCTCTAATAGCATGTGAAGACCCAAATGTAAAGTAGCCTAGGGGATGTTTTCATCTTCCCAGAAGATCCTATTATTTTTCTCCTTCCAAATACACCAACAGATGCGTTGGGGGATAAGTTTCCATAGAATATGAATGAGGGGGTTGTTAGAGGGAGTAACCCAATTAACAAATTAGATAAGATCCACGTCCATAGTCCTATTGAACCTCAACTTATTGAGAACATGTTACTAAATATATGTAGCAACCTAATAGTGAATAAATAGGTGATTAATGGTTTCCTATTCTTTTTTACACATGACACATCTATTAACTATGTTAAACCCACTTTTAACATAGTTATCATAAGTGAGAACCTTCCCATGTAGAAGAATCCACCAGGAGAAATTTATTTTGGGGTTGAGATGCTTATCCCAAATTTTTTGTTATTCAAGACTAGCACTTGATAAAGCTAAAGTGAGATCATAGGCTAACTTTGTTGAAAAGCCTCCTGAGGCCATAGGGAGCCAAAGATTTATGTCCTCAATGTAAGTCTAAAGGGTTCTTTTGTGCTTCATATTTTTAGTCAACTAAGAAAAGACTTAAAGCCCTTGGTTATTGGTCAAAAATTGACTCAAGTTAATCCACCTTTCATTACTAATGTACCCCTTCTCTTTATCACCAAGTCTATGTGTCAAGAAAGTACTCAAATTAAGATTCTAACCAATGTCCAACTAGGTAGTAGTATTCTAGTTGTTCTTCCAGAATTTTATTTTATGGTCATTTCCAAGTTGTCATTTTAGACCTTTTTAGAGAAAAGCTTTACATTTAGTAATGTTGTTCCAAATTTTGGAGCCCTAAGGAAGATTACCATCTTTGAACTTATCCTTAAAACTTCCCCCTTGCATGTACTTGGCCCTCATAATGTTGCGGTGCTCATCTTCTTCTATCATCATATTCTAAGCCATTTTACAATTGAGAACTCTATTAATATTTCTAGTTTTCCTTAAACTTGAGCCCCCAAAATTTTTAGGAGTGCAAATCATGTCCTACCTAACAAGTGAGAGTCTTTTTTCCTCCTCAGTTTCAATGTATAGATATTTTTTAATCTGCATACATATAAATCTTTGTCAATTTTTTAAATTGTTAGCATCTTTGGAATAATTGAGAGGGGGATGAATTAGTTACTCAAGGTCTATTAGTACCAATTGAATAATCAAATAATTAAACATTATCTATTTTGTGTATCCTGCTTCTCAATTTCTACTGTAATCTAGATAACAATATCAATTAGCAGTACACTATCCTAATATAATAGACTTGCTAAATGTAAACATTTGAAATGTAAAATACCATAAAACATTCAACACAAGTTTGACACTAGAGTTTGACATGGAAACCCAATTTAGGAAAAACTACTGGCAACATGTCACCACTTTTTCACTCTCTTGAAGTGAGCCCTAATAGGAGACAACCCTATACACACTATTAAATGTGACATGGTTAAAGGATTTAATTACCCTATTAGGAGTGGCCTTGTCAAAGGACTTTAGAACATTCCATTATAATTTCACCTTGTTAAAGTACTCACACAAATTGTTAAGTCCTTAATGACTATTTGTAATGCCCCGCCAGGGAACCCAAAAGAAAATTAACCTAAAGTTTTACTAAGTTTTCCAAACATTTTGTTGAAAGATGATAACTTAACAAAAATATATATAATGCAGTGGAACCAATAACAACAAGAGATAAGATAATAGCAAAAGCATTAAGTCACATACATAACAACCATCATAAACAGATTACCTCCTTTTTGGTTCAGTGATGTTGAGTCACATTTAAGTTTAATTAATACTAAATCCAATATTTAAAAAAATCACATCAAAGAATAAATACAAGAACAATTCCAATTAAATAACATACAATTACAGGATGCCACTTGCCATAATCAAAATGCATAATCATCCATTGTACAAGTCATAGGGTATGAAAGACTGAAAGAATATACATCATCAATAATAGATAAAATCATCTCATAAGATCTATGAAATCAAATACAATACAATAGTACAACCATCCATCATAGTACATAAGAACAAAATGAAAGATAATACGAAACAAGGAACTCTAGCCATAGCATCTAGTTGTTAAATCTCAATGGTATAAGAAAAAGCACTACCACCCAACCTTGTGGAGCCTAAATAGCCCACTCCCACCATGCTGAGGAGATAAAATCAAGTCCCATACAGATAAAAAACTCAAGTCATAACCAACATCTAGGTCAAAGAATCACCTGAAAGCAAACTATCTCAAAGGGTACCAAGGCACAAGTATCATCTAAACCCAAAGGCAACACAGGCATGTAGGAAATCTACTATGCAAGTGGGTAAGTGTCATCACATGAGCCAACTTTAAGGTTACCCTAGTAGCCACTATGGACTCTAGACCCCCTAATGTCTCTATGCAATATCAGTATCCTTTTGTACAGACAAGGCATACTAACAAATCAAGTCTAAGGTTACCCTAGTAGTCTTTTAATACTCTAGACCCCCTAGTGACTTTCTGTGGTACCAATTTCTTATTAATTCATTTTAAACCCATTTAATGAAATGTTATCGCTTATTAAAATAACCTGCAATGGGTTACCCACCAACCTCTTTAGGGCCTCGATCTCTATTGCAAGCCACTTCCCAACATAACATCTAGATAACCTACCCTAAGCTCAACAAAAGAAAAATATCTTAAATGACTACAAACCACACATCAGTTCTTAAACAAGCAACTAGAAAGTACTAAAATATTACTGATCATAATCACATATTCCACTAATATGATCATCCTAATAGGACTGATCCAAAATCAAGTACACATAAACCAAATCCATGTCATAACAAGACATCACCAAGAACAAATCACATAATCACCTTAGTCCTATACAAGCAACTAGGAAGCAATCCAAAGATAATTGATTGAAGACTCAAAGGTTATATTAAGAAAGGTCATGCGATACACTTCAATTCTACACAAAAGAAATTGGAAGGCAATATAAAAACATCTGATGAACTCATCATAGCACACAATGAGACATCACCATGGTTAGGTCTAAAAGATCATATACAAAATAATCCACAACATCACCATAGAACAAAACTCCCTAACCTTTGATAAACATCTTGTTTGGTCAAAGCTAAGTCAACACTCGAAACCCCCACACCAGTAAACCACATACCGCATACAATACATACAAAAGTAACTTTTCATAATTGATTAGGTTTTGGAAAAAAAACAAGTTTAACATTTACTAAAGGTTTTCACATTCTCATTTTCATTTTCAAATGCAAGATTCAATGTTCAAAACTAGGGTTTCAGTTTTCATTTTCTGTTTCAAAGTATTATTATGACTAAGGTTTTTTTTTATTAATTTATAAAACTTTCCCTAGTATTATAAATTATTTTCATATATCTGAACCATATTGACACATCCAAGTTTATAAAAGAAAACATTAATTCTCCTAATTAATTTCTTTGATTTTTAATTTACTTTAGATTTGTATTTAAATAATAAAGTAATAAATCAAATTTTCAAATAATTAAATTTAAAACTCTAACAATACTTATTAAAATTAATTATAATTATTATTATCAATTATTACCATAATAATTTTAAATTTATTAAACTTTGGAAAAAAATTTCCGAAAAGGAAACATGCTAAAAATGGAAACTTTCATGAAATGAAAACCTACTAAAAAGGAAACTCTCCTGAAATGGAAACCAACTAAAAATGGAAACTTTCTTGAAATGGAAACCTTTTAAAAATATAAACTTTCTTGAAATGGAAACTTTCTTAAAATGGAAACTTTCCCAAACCATATCCTGAAAATGTAGATTTCTTAATTCATTCAAACTATGAATTATCCAATTAATCAAATAAGGGTTTCAGATATTAAATTTTTTCATAGATGCTTTTGAAAATGAAGAACAATCAAATTCATACACAAGGATTGCAACCGTAATATAATCTGAAACAATTTTAATTAGACATAGAGAAGATAGATATATTTAAGAATGAATCTACTACATAAAACCCACAAGATCCTACTTGGATCTGATGCTAAAACAACGAGTGCATAGAACTCGCAAACAATTCTCTTATTCCTTCGAAACTTTCTTCTCAAAAATCGGCTCCTGCAAACCCGTGTAATTGCAAAATGAGCTCTAGATTTCTTATAAAGTCTCTCCCTTAAATTTAGGGCTTTGATTGTGCAATCACACGAGAAGACTCATTGATCTTTATCTTTTATTATATTTTAATTTCATTCACAACCTTTTTGCCATTAATTAAAATATCTTTATTAAATAATTTTCTTTCTCTCTTTAATTAATTTTTGAGATCCTTTTAATATAATATTTATTAAATTTAACTAATAATATTATTTAGAGTTTATTATTAAAATAAGACTCCTAAATAAGTTATTATTAAATTAAATAATATAAAACCTCAAAATTTAGACTTTAATTAATCTTTTAAATTTAATTCCTTTATTTAATTAATTTCTCAATTAATTAAATATAATTAAATATCAAATTTAATTTATCAAATTTCTATTAAATTAAATCATTAATTATTCTTTTAAATTAAATTAATTATAATAGAAAATCATCACATACCCACAAGACGAAATATGAAAGCCCATCATAAAGAATAGAATACTAAAACAAACTCCAGGGTCAAAATCACGAATTCACATCACTTGACAAATTTGGAAAGGTGAAACTAACTCAGATACTTGTCCTATTTTTTAGGACAATTAGCTTAGGTTAGGATTTGGACTCAAGAGTTATCTCCCCACTTATACCATTGAAATACTACAATAGGGTACGCTCATCCTGGCAATTCAAGGAAGTCGATACCTAGTACTAACAATCTGCATAAAATCCATGCATGTACATACTCATATATTCTAAACTAAATAGGCAATGGAGGGGTGGTACATCATGTAGATCCTGACTAGTAGGTGACTACGACTCCCTCCCTCAACCACATCAAGAATGTCAATCATAAAGTAAAACATACACATACATCATACACGTGCAAGTATGGGGTAAGTAACCATAGAAACTACATATAAATCATTCCTCTAACTAATGTCATGAAATAACTAAAAGTCATTAAATGAACATATATATCATCATCAAAATAATCCTAAAATAATTAAAATAACTAAATAACTCATCACATAAATCAACTGAGTATGAAGTGACATATAATCAAATATGATAACCAAGTACCGATAATCATAAAACACAATCAGAAAACATGCTCAAAAGAGTCTGACAATATGATAAGAAAAGTCAACTAGGGGTAACCATTACATCCACTCCCCCTAGACTTAGGCTTACTCATGGAAGCCTACAAAAAAGATAAAACTAGACTAGGGGTAGGCATTACATCCACTCCCCCTAGACTTAGGCTTACTCTTGGAAGCCTACTACAATAACTAGGGTAACTAAAAGTCTAAGAGTACTATCTACAATGTCAAACAAAAAGCTCATTTAAGAAACTAATACAAATAAGCTAACTATGTATACACTTTCAGCCAATCAAAGCAATATGATTTTGGTTTAATAATAAATTGAAAACCATATTGATCAGACATTCATCTTTTTAAAAAATACTGAAATAGATCCCCTAAAACACTTCAAACAAAAGATCAACATCTCTAAATCCATCAGAAAACATAAAAGTTATAATGTATAGACATAAGTCGAAAGTCAAGAACAATAAAAATACTCACAAAATCAATCAAAGACATACCACCTTAAAGTACAATCATAAGAAAACATGGCTGAAATCTAACTCACAAGTTTTTCCTTTTTCTATGTTTCAAGTATCAAGTCAAAAGTTTCAAGTGTTCAAGTTTGAAGTTTCCAAGTGTTAAAGTTGCAAAAGATACTTAACATTATTTATGTTTCATTTTCATTCAACTAGTTCAATGTGAGGCCTCACCCCGACCCATCCTAGCATCGATGATACATTGTTATTTTTGATATTCACGACTCAATATGTCAGAACATTATTTGATGCACTGAACATTATTATGATATTTATGACGTGTGATGCCTTACTTTTAGATGTTTGATTTTTTCATTTAATGCTTTACAAACATGTATGATGATAAAGTAAATGAATGCAAAACTAACACGTTGATTATGCAATTCTAATGGTCAGAAATATGAGTAGAATTAGATAAATAATTAATCATTAGAAAATGGATGCTTTAATTTATATGATTTTTTATGATACGTAAATTACATAATGCATGTGATTTCTTTAACCTACTAATATGTGCAAAGATTGTGCAGGACATGTAGCTGGGAAACCTAAAGGAAAGACAGAATTGAACCCCTTGTTTAAATGTGCTATCCTTGCATTATCTATCTTTAAATGTTGTTATTTGAGTTTATTATTTTCCTAGCTTTTATTTGTTCCTATTAAGTCTTTAAGGCTTAAAATCATAAAATTTAAGTGCCCTAGGGGTAAGGGTATGGGTGGGGAGTACTTTCCACCCCCTTAGCCTCTTAGTTTGACTTTTAGGGGCACTCAATAGCCCTATTTTTGATGGATTGCGAAAATGGATTGTCATCTACTTGAGTTGTACTCAAAACTCCATCTTGAGTTACTTGAAGTCTAGTTGAGTTAGGGATGATACTTAGAGGCATTTTGGAGTAGTTTTTGGGTTGTAAACCAACCTCTAGTTTTGGAGAAAGTTTGAAGATTGAAGGAAGAAAAAAAGGAAAGCTCTCCTCAACCCACCATTTTTCCATCACTCTTTTGTGAAGGTAGGAGTTCTTCACTCCTTTGAGTTGTTCTTCATGTGTTCATGCTTGAATCATGTTTGAATCTTGCATAAAGTCTTGTGTTGTTTATGTATTTCTTGCTTGTGTGTTGGGGTTGATGGGGAGGGAACTTAACTTGTTTTCTTTTGATGTTATTTCCATGCTTGCTTGATGTTTTTTGTTTTGAAACGATTTCATGGAGATTGTTTTGGCATCACTCACCCTTGGGAGGGAAGAAGTGGCCATGTTTGGGGGAAGGGCCTTAGTTGGACCTCAATAGTGTAGAGTCTCCTCTCATGGTGAGAGGGGAGAAAAAGGTTAGGGTGTATGGGCCCCTACTTGTCATCCCATACCTTGTTGTTATTGAGAATTCTTGAATATGGAAAGGAATGAAAGTCCTTGTGGAAATAGCCTTGAAAGGGCCTTGTAAAAGAATGGAAGTTCTTGAATTTTTAGCCCCGAAAGGGCTATGTTATGGTATGGTGATTGACATCTCCTATTGAGAAAATCCACCTCCCCCCTATTTTGGTTCATTGTTGAACCTATTGTGCAAAACTGGGTAGGGAATGCATGCTTGAATTTTTCATCTCATTGTGTTGTTTTACCTCCATGTTGGTTCTTGTCTCTCCCATGGCTTCCTTGATGCATTGAAGACATTGAAGAAGTTCTCTTGTGAAATCCCTTGAAGAAATTTCAATTTAATTGTAATATTATGTAAAATGTATTTGAATTTTGATGTATTGGCAAAGACATCAGGTTTTCCTATTGGTTCTTTCCCAATGGAGCCTTGAACTAGGATGAATAATGGAGAAAAAAAAAAAGATTATGAAAACCTCCTTGTATTGCTCTCATGTGATTTCAAGTTTTGCATATGTTTAGGAGAAAATAGAATGATAGATAATGCCTTTGAATTCTAAAATTCCAAGTTTCAATTAGGTAATGAAAAGCAATTGGATATGTTAAAGATTTCAATTTGATGTTATAAGCAATAAGATGAAATAAAATTTCTACATCATGATCACAAAGTTATATCTCTCCTTGTTAAGCTTCGTAGTTGTCAAAATCAAATTTGTTTAAAAATTTTGGCTCCACCTTCAATTCTAAATATAGAAGAAACATACACCTTGATGTATAATGAATAGATAAAACATAAATTATAAGATGAAAGACAAAATATAACGCTATGCACAACCTTAGATCATGATTCTTGCTAAAGAAGTCTATGTTGTCATTAGGCTAGAATGCACTCTTAAGATAAAGATAAACATATAGCAAAGAAAATTATGTCAACACTTAGTCAAAATTGGAGGAAAAATTAAAAAAAAGAGCATTCCCAAGAGTAAAAAACCTCTCTGGAAAATGTATGGGAAAAATTTTAATCCTCCCCAAGGTCACAGAGAATATTCTCTGTATTATCCTCTTGAATTGCAATTAAAGACCAATATTAAATCCTTTTAAAAATATATATATGTAAATCAATTACGAGTAAAATTAAAAATATTTAAATGCATGCTTGATGACTTTTCTCAACAATAAAACTTTTACATTAACTTCTAGAGGCTAGGAGGCAAGGCTCTAAACTAGGACTCTATGACCATTTTAATTTTTAAATCAAGCTAAATCTAAGCCCCACCCACTTTGTTATTATTTTTATCTATCTCCTATCCTTTTTCTTCTTTCCATATCAATGCTAGGCATGAACTTTACTATCACCTGCATTGTATCCAAGCCACTCGATGGTAAGGTCATGTCATAGGGGAGCAAAGAAGTGTTTTCACCAAAAACATTAAATGCAAAAAGGCAAAAATGCCATCACCCTTCTCCCAAGTGCACGCTCCCTCATCCCCACTCATGCAAGACTTAGAGGGGGACAGGTCTACCTACTGCAGACTTAGGGCAACGCAATGCCATTGGGATGTGGGGAAACGTGGGTAGCTAGCCCACTTGGCCTAGGGTAAGTGGGGGGTGGGGGGGTGGTATGGGTAGGTAATGATTAGTGGTTGGTAGTATTATTTTGTGGGTAGATTTTTATGGTTAGCTTAGATTAGATTCTTATTTATTTATTAATTAGATTTTAATTACTTTATGAGTTTAGGGAGCATTTAAATTGTCTCATTTTTCTTTACATATTGACCTTGGTTAATTTAGGATCTTTTATGTTATGCATTTATGCTTAGGTTGATAGTTAAGCTTTATCCATAATGTTATAATGAAGGTAGTATGGGATAGAAATTTAAATGTAGACTATTATAAGTTCTAATTTAAAAATTAAGTTGATATTAGAACTTTTTAATTAAAAAAGGTTTAAAGTCTTATAACTTGTTGATACTACTTTGATTTAGTTAGATTTATTGCAATGTTGACATTCCAATATTGGACCCTAAATTATAATAATTTTGAATAAAGTTTAGTAACTTATAGATTTATCTGAAATTGTTCTAGTCATTAATTTTAATAGTAAACACTAAATTAATTAATTAGATTGTATAAGTATGTTGGAGAAAATTTAAGGTTAGTATAGATTTTGGATTGAAGTTTTAAAATGTAAATTAGAATGAAGATTGAAAGAAGTTAATTAATGACATTAAGCCTAAAGTAAATGATTAAAATTGAGATGACGTTCAAGTTATCAATTTAATAAAAGGGGTTAGTTAGTTAAGTCATCTTCAAGGATGTAGTATTTGATCATAATTAGATTGGTGTTAAACAAGTTGTGTAACTAGGAGATAGAAAGACATTTTAGTTGGTAGGTCTTTGAGACGTAACAGATTAGTCGTTTAATTTAATTAATTGATTTGCTAGAAACTCTTAGTTTACCCTAATGATCTCTTCAACAAAATGTTCAAACTATGTTGTAAATTTTTTAAATCAATGGTGAACTTGCATCTAGTCTCATAGTACCCTGGGTATCTGAACTCAAAACTTCTTGAACAAATTAATTCCATTATAGATAAACTTTTAAAATCCCTTACGACCACATTATCTGAATTAATCATTGTTCTTAATTTTTTTTTTTTTTTTAAATTGTGTGTTTTGCCCCTTATATTTTGGGCATGACATTCAAGTGTTCAAGTTTGCAATAGATACATATAATAGTTTAAGTTTTGTTTTAGTTCAACTAGTTATCAACTAGTGGTGTTCCAATTTACCCAAAGCTCCCAATGTAGAAACTCGGGCTTCAATACCAAATGTAACACCCCACCAAAGAACCCAAAAAAGATTAACCTAAAGTTTCACTAAGTTTTCCAAACCTTTTTTTTTTTAAGATAATAACTTAACAACAACAGATATAATATAGTAGAAGCAATAACAACAAGAGATAAGATAATAGCGGAAGCATTAAGTCGCATACATAACAACCATCATAAACAGATTACCTCCCTTAGGGTTCTATTACATTGAATCACATTTAAGTTTAATTAATACTAAATCCAATTTTAAAAAATCCACATCAAACAATAACTACAAGAACAATTCTAATTAAATAATATACAATTACAGGATGCCACTTGGCATAATTAGAATGCACAATCATCCATAGTACAAGTCATAAGGTATGAAAGGATGAAAGAATATACATCATCAATAATAGATTACATCATCTCATAAGATCTATGAAATCAAATACAATACAATAGTGCAACCATCCATCATAGTAAATAAGAACATAATGAAAGATAATATAGAATAGGGAACTCCAACCATGGAATCTAGTTGTCAGATCTCAATGGTATAAGAAAAAGCATTACCACCCAACCTTATGGAACCTAAATGGTCCACTCCCACCACACTAAGGAGATAAACTCAAGTCCCATATAGATAATAAACTCAAGTAATAACCAACATCTAGATCAAGGAATCACCTAAAAGCAAACTATCTCAAAGGGTACCAAGACACAAGTATCATATAAACCCAAAGGAAACACAGATGCATAGGAAATCTACTATGCAAGTGGGTAAGTGTCATCATATGAGACAACTCTAATGTTACCCTGGTAGCCACTATGGACTCTGAATAACCTAGTGTCTCTATGCGGCATCAGTATCTTTTCATACAAACAAGACATACTAACAAGTCAGCTCTAAGGTTACCCTGGTAGTCTTTTAATACTCTGGACCCCCTAGTGACTTTATGTGGTACCAATATCTTATTAATTCATTTTAAACCTAGTTAATGAAATGTTATCATTTATTAAAATAACTTACAATGGGTTACCTGTCGGCCTCTTTAGGGCCTCAACCTCCATTACAAGCCACTTCCCAACATAACATACAAATAACCTACCCTAAGTTTAGCAAAAGAAAAAGATCTCAAATGACTATAAACCACACATCAATTCTTAAACAAGCAACTAGAAAGTACTGAAATATTACTAATCATAATCACAAATTCCACCAATACAATCATCCTAATAGGATTGATCTAAAATCAAGTACACATAAACTAAATCCATGTCATAACAAGACATCACCAAGAACAAATCACTTAATCACCTCAATCCTATACAAGAAACTGGGAAGCAATCCAAACATAATTGATCGAAGACTCAAAGGTTATATTAAGAAAGGTCATACCATACAATTCAGTTCTACACAAGAGAAACTAGAAGGCAATAGCAAAGCATCTGATCAACTCATCATAGCACACACATGACACATCACCATGGTCACCTGTATAACAGATCATATACAAAACAATCCATGACATCATCATAGAACAAAACTCCCAAGCCTTTGGTAAACATCATGATTTGGTCAAAGCTAAGTTAGCACTTGAAACCCTAACACTAGTAAACCACACACCACACATAGTACACACAAAAGTAACTTTTCATAATTCATTAGGTTTTGGAAAAACTCACAAGTTTAATATTTACTAAAGGTTTTCAGATTCTCATTTTCATTTTCAAAGACAAGATTCAAGGTTCAAAACTAGGGTTTCAATTTTCATTTTCCATTTCAAAGTATTATAATAACTAAGGTTTTTTTTCAATTTATAAAACTTTCCATAGTATTATAAATCATTTTCATATATGTGAACCATATAAACACATCCAAGTTTATAAAAGAAAACATTAATTCTCCCAATTAATTTCTTTGATTTTCAATTTACTTTAGAATTATATTTAAATAATAAAGTAATAAATCAAATTTTCAAATAATTCAGTTTAAAATTTTAGCAATACTTATTAAAATTATTAATTATTATTATCAATTATTACCATAATAATTTTAAATTTATTAAACTTTGGAAAACCTTTCTCGAAAAGTATACCTGCTAAAAATGGAAATGTTCCCAAAATGGAAACATGCTAAAATGGAAACTTTCCTAAAATAGAAACATGATTAAAAAAAGGAAACTTTCCCAAAATGGAAAACTTCTAAACAATGAAAATTTTCTTGAAATGGAAACCTACTAAAAATGGAAACTTTCTTGAAATGGAAACTTGATAAAAATGGAAATTTTCCCAAACCCAATCCTGATAACACAAATTTCTTAATTGATTCAAACTCTAAATTATCCAATTAATCAAACAAGGGTTTCAGATATTAAATTCGTTCACAGATGCTTTTGAAAATGAAGAACAATCAAATTCATTCACAAGGATTTCAACTTGAATATAATCTAAAACAATTTTGATCAGACACAGAGAAGACAGATATATTTAAGAACAAATCTACTATGTAAAACCCACAAGATCCTACCTAGATCTGATGCTAAAACAACAAGCACATAGAACTCACAAACAATTCATTTTTTCCTTCGAAACCCTCTACTCCAAAATCGACTCCTCCAAACTTGTGTAATTGCAAAGTGAGCTCTAGATCTTTGATAAAGAGTTCTCCCTTAAATTTAGGGCTTCGATTGTGAAATCATGCGAGAAGACTTATTGATCTTTATCTTTTATTATATTCTAATTTCATGCACAACCTTTTTGCCATTAATTAAAATATCTTTATTAAATTATTTTCTTTCTCTTTAACTAATTCTTAAGATATTTTTAATATAATATTTATTAAATTTAACTAATAATATTATTTAGAGTTTATTATTAAAATCAAACTCCTAAATAAATTATTATTAAATTAAATAATATAAAATACCAAAATTTAGTCTTTAAATAATCTTTTAAATTTAATTCTTTTATTTAATTAATTTCTCAATTAATTAAATATAATTAAATATTGAATTTTTTTAATAAAATTTTCATTAAAATAAATCATTAATAATTCTTTTAAATTGATTTAATTATAACAAAAAATCATCATAGACCCACAAGACAAAATATGAAAACCCATTATAAAGAACAAAATATCAAAACAAATTCCAGAGTCAAAATCATGAATTCACATCACTTGTTGAATTTGGAATGGTGAAACTAACTCAGATACTTGTCATATTTTCTAGGACAATTGGCTTAGGTTAGGATTTGGACTCTAGAGTTATCTCTCCACTTATACCATTAAAATACTACGATAGGGTACGCTCATCCTGGCAATTCAGGGAAGTCAATACCCAGTACCTGCAATATGCATAAAATCCACGTCTATACGTACTCATATATTTTAAACTAAATAGGCTATGGTGAGGAGTGGTACATCATGTAGATCTTGACTAGTAGGTGACTATGACTCCCTCCCTCACCCACATCAAGAACATCAATCATAAAGTAAAACATACATGTACACCATACACATGCAAGTATTGGGTAAGAACCATAGAAACTGCATATAAATCATTCCTCTAACTAACATCATGAAATAACTGAAAGTCATTAAATGAACATATATATCACCATCAAAATAGTCCTAAAATAATTGAAATAACTAAATAACTCATCACATAAATCAATTGAGTATGAAGTGACATATAATCAAATTTGGTAACCAAGTACTGATAATCATAAAATACAATCAAAAAATAGGCCCAAAAGAATCTGAGAATACAACAAGAAAATCCAACTAGGGGTAGGCATTACATCCACTCCCCCTAGACTTAGGCTTAATCCTAGAAGCCTACAAGAAAGATAAAACTAGCCTAGGGGTAGGCATTAAATTGTTAGGTCAACCTTTGATTAAAAGGATTTCAATACAAACTATTTACAATGATTAGAAAAAAAATAGTAGGGTTTGATATGTATGATTACAAATCACTTTGCAGTTTCAAATCTTTGTTTATTTCATGTGTTGATTCCCTAATAAGTCTTCCTTGTCACCATTGTCCTTGGTTTTCTTGGCAACCCTTCAAGAAATCACCCTTCTCTTCACAACAAACTTAAGCCTTCTTCTTAGATTTTCCTATCAACCTCAACAGCTTTGTTCCATCTCGATGAAAGCACACACAACTTCTCTATTCATTTCTCTTCTTCAAAAATCTCATTAAAGCTCTCTCTAAAGTTCATCTATGTACCTCCTTAAATAGATAATTTTGGTCCTTTTTCATTTCTCATAATCAGTGAAGATCTTAGGGTTCTCGATTTGATTCATCGAGTTCATTTTATTTGTTCATCTTCTTCATTTTCTAGAAACTTCTCCTTGAATTCATTCATTAGATATCTTACCTAATCCTCTCCTTGAACTAAATGATCCAACATGTCAATCTTATCATTAACACAATTTCCATATCCCAAGAAATCAACTGAGTCAACTAAAAATTATGATTTTTTGAAAATAATTAAAATATTGTTCTTTGGCCAACACTAAGTTCTAACACTTGGTCATCACTGATTTTCTCAGTCACTGTAGACCTTCTAGCTCAACATCAATACTATCACTCAGTCGATATTGATGCTCAGTCAACACTGAATTTTCTCAGCTCTAACTATGGCTTGGTTGACACTAGCATCACTTGACATAGACTTCAAAATTCCTTGATCTTCTACATTTTTTATCGATCAAGCCTTACATAAGTGATCTATTTTGGCTTAGACTATCAAGACTTGAACATTACTATTTTTTCCCTTTATCAACATAAATCAAACAATCACTTTGTCTTGTCAAAGTCTAACTAATCAAATGTCCATTATAGCTTCCTTTTCATAACTTGACCTTTCCTCTTGATACTTTTGTTATGAAAAACTTCTCAAATATTTTCATCAATCAAATAGATATGACATTTAGATCAGATAGCAAATTATCTTATCAATAGATTTGACATCAAAGACAATACAACAATTATTCCAATTGTAGTTTCCAACATAAATATTGACAAATGTGTATAAATAGCTGGCAATGCATATAAATTTGTATAAATATTTTTAAAGGTGTGTAAATATTTTTTAATGTGTATAAATATTTGTCAATTTATTTGAATATTTATAAATATTTTGAATATGAAATAAATGTATAAAAACTCATAAGTATGTATAAATATATACGTGTTTATGTGTATGTATCAAAGTGTATAAATATTTATAAATGTGTACAAATATTTATCAAGGTATGTAAATATCTATAACTATGTATATGTGTATGTGTGTGTTTGTGTGCGCGTGCGCGCGTGTACAATTTTTTTATGAATATCTATAAACATTTATACATACTTATATACATGAATGAACATAAAATAAATGAAGGGAAAAATGATGTATGTGATGAGAGGGAGGTTTTCAAGCAAGTTTTTAGTAGGAAATTTTCATAGATCAATTTAGCATGGCAGTTAAGGAGAAAAATTTAATTATCAGACAAAGACATACTGGTCTTAAATGTTGCCCCTATTATGTTGTTAGATAAAATCACCTTTAGATGAGCACCCTTCAAGCCAAATCAAAATTCAAAAGGAGATTATATAAATGGAGGAAATACCATAATGATTCAATAAACTAAGTGGAGAATGATGAAAGGAGAAAGATTAAGAATGAAATGGCCCCTACCAGCAATGTATGTATTAATAGAAGAAAAAATCAGCTCACTATAAAGATTTAAATGAAACAAAATACAGGATGTGTTATAGAAATGAATAGTAGATCTATGCAAGTGTGCCCCTAATTGATTAGTTAGATGGAACATCAAACCCAATAAATAGGATATTTTGAGATGGATTAAACAAAACTATGGGGTGTTGTAGAAGATTCCTATATAGATGAAAGGCTTGTGGTTTTTATTACAATTTTTATGGGGAAAGAGGGTAAAGATTGAACTCATAGGTGCAAATCATGGTTCATGAATGGGTAAAGTATGTACACTCAAATTTGGGCACCAAATTTAGTTTTAACCCATTTTGGGTTTCACTTATATCCATGCCCTTGGAAATTAGAAGTATATACTTATGAAGATAATTGGAGATTTTATGAGGAATTTCCTCAAACATGACCTATTTTTCTTTTGTGAGAATTTTCCTAAGGAAAATAGTGAAAATTCCAATATTTGGAAGCTCAATAGCTAATACAAGAGAGATAGATAAATGGTACAATATTAAAATGATTTGATTCAAAGATGGTCAATAAGACATAAAATTTCTATTAATTTACAATGTAGATGTACTTGACTATATAGGTGATGCATGATAACTATGAGTAATGCAGCAGATAACTATAGAAGGTAGAATCATGTGTCCATCAATGGTGGACCATCTTCAATTATACAATAAAGTATGTATAACAAAGAGAGGATGGTAATGTGATAGGAAAACTAAAGTTGGATCTCACACAAAGTGTTATGAGATGAAAACTAATGATCTAACACAAGTAAATTTCCCCAACACCACATGCAAGCTCAAAAGAAAACTCAATTGTGTCTATACGGCAACTTATATGTAAATGCATTATCCTAAGTAAACTTAATCAAATTGTAATTAGTAAAAATTTAACTACATCAACTTCCCCATTAAGTGAAACTTGGGGAAATACATTTAAGTCTACAATGCTAGATGAAAATGCATGATGGATCATGGCTACTAGGCCATCTTAGGTACCCATGTACAATATGTCAGTAAAAAAGGAATACAATCTCTCATAATGCAAAGAAAGAGGGAAAACTTGGTGGGAGAAACCTTCCCTCGAGATATGAAAATCAAAATAAAATGGGTGCATAAATGGAATAAATAATAACCTCCATTATGACATACACCATGTATATGTTGATATTGTGGTGATTGATCATGTAGTGGGGGTTGATTTGTGGCCCTAAAATGTTGTTATAAGCGAATAAGGTGCATAATACATTGTAATCGTGAGGCCTCGCCCTGACCCATTATAGCATAGTTGATACATTATTATTTTGATACTCATGACTTGATATGTCAAGACACTATCGAATACACTGAACATTATTATGTTATTATGTTGTGTGATGTTTTATTTTCATACGTTTAATTATGCTATTTATTTTTTTATGAACATGTATACTAATGAAGTAGTGTAGAAAGTGAATGCAGAACTAACAGTTTGATTATGCAATTTTAATGATTAAGAATATGAGTAGAATGAGATAAACAACTGGTTATTTGAAAGATGGATGTTTTAATTTATGTGATTTCCCTAATATGTTATATACATATATGCATATGATTTTCTTGAGCTATTCATGTGTGCAATGAGTGTGCAAGATATTTTAGCCAAAAAATCTAATAGAGAAACAAAACTAAATCCTATGTACCATTTGTGGAAACTAGGGTTGAGTCTAACAAGAGACGCAGACCCCATTGTTCTTATTTTATTTTTATCATAGTTTGAATGAATGTATCATTTTTTAATCTTTAAATGTTAATGTTTTGTAACAATGTTTTTATAGTGTCACTTGACACTCATGAATTGTATATGCATTCCAACATAATAGTTAGGGTTAACCAAGTAACCTAAAGATCTAAGTCTAACTAGGTTAGTGAGCTTTTTTCTCATCAGTTAGTAATCGAGGTTGATTACCCTAATCAAGATTAGTGAGTAATCTGCATTTTTTAAGGTTGTTAAAAAGTCTTAAAAATTCCTAGCTTTTGATAGGTACCTAATTCATCATAAAGGACTAAAATCATGAAATCTAAGTACCCAAGGGGTATGGATATGGGTTGGGGGCATTTTCCACCCCCCTAGCCCCTTTTGTGGACTTTTATGGTCACTCAAAAAGCCCATTTTTGCTTTATTGCAAAAATTGAGTGTTTCATCATGAGTTGAATAACTTTAACTCCACCTTGAGGTTAGCCTTATGTCTAGTTGAGTTAGAAGAATCTAGAACTTTTAGAAAAATGGGGGAGTTATTTCTTTTTAGAGGTAGTTGATTTTATGATCTTATTTAGAGGCATTTTTTAGAGGGTTTGAGTGTTTACCCAACCTCTAGTTTTAGAGTAGAATTCAGGATTAAAGGAGAAGGAGAAGGAGAAGGAAGGGAATGCTCATCTCAAATTTGTTCATTTTCCATAACCCAATTTTAAAGGTAGGAATCTCTTAGCTCATGTTGTTCATGTTTTGTTCATGCCTAAGTTATTGTGTTTGCATTTGTATGTGTGTATGTGTGTTGAGTATGTTTGAGAGGGATTGAAATAGGTTTTTTTAAATATTTTTTCCTTGTGTTTTTCTTTGAATTTTGAAGAGATTGTATGGGTTGTATTGGCATTACTCACCCTCGGATAGGGTAGAAGTGGCCATGTACAGGGGAAGGTCTTTAGTTGGACTCTAACAATGTAGAGTATCTTCTCAGGATGAGAAGAGGGAGAGAGGGTAGGGTGTTATGGACCCCTACCCATCAGCACAAACCACATTTTGAGTTTTGGTAAGTAAGAATGGAAGAACGGAAGTTCTAGAGTTTTAGCCCCAAAAGGGCACCTGCTATGGTGTTGTGTCTAACATCTCCTATTGGAAAAATCCACCTTCTCCCTAGTCTAGTTCAATGTCGAACCTATTGTACAAACTGAGATGGGAGTGAATGTTTGATTTTTGTCTTTATGTATGTTTGGTTGTTACCCAGTCAGTTTGCATTCTCTCCATGATCACCGTGATGTATTACAGAATTCATAATGGATCCCTTGTTAAGGACCAAGAAGGAAATTCAAAATTGTGGTTGGATTTCAATTATGTTGGGAGATTTCTCCTCGAGATAATATCTTGTGTAAAAGTGTTATTTTTAAACTTATTATTGAAATGGCAATGATGTCAGGTTTTCTTCCTATTTCTTTCCCAACGAAGCCTTTGAATCAGGTAGTTCAATAAAAAAAATGATTAGAATTCCTTCATATGAGTTTTCCTTATAATTCAGTTATATGTATATGAGTATCAAAAAAGAGATAAAATGATGTGTCTTTCTTCCTATGGTAATCTCATGTTTTCAAAATTTTACTCATTTGATCAAGGTTTAAACAAATTAGTAAACTCGATGATTAAAATTAACGTAGAGAGAAATATATATATAATCTCCCCTTAACATGAAATATAGTTGGCAATTGAAACCTATCTTTAGAAAATTATACACCTCTTATTATAAAAATAGATTGCATTCAAAAATTTGACATTTAGAAAAATATATGGCCTTGAAAAAAAATACAATTCCAAGGGCAAAAAGCTCACTGGATTTTGTATGGGAAAAAAATCAATTGCCTTTCCTACAACAAAGCATGTAAAAGATTATGTTAATATTATTTTTGAACTTATTAATATTAAATATTTAAATGAAGAGAAAAAAAAACAAATATTATTAATACTTTTAGCAAATATCCTAAATATCCTAAGACTCGCCTAATAAACTTTTAACACTAAATACGGCTTACCCCTAAGTCCTTGTCTACCCCTGCATACTCCTAGGCGTCAGTATTTGACACATGGGAAAATTTTGAATTTTAACCAAAGTTAATGAATTTAATGGTGACATAACCCCCTGTACCTCCCACCAAAATCACAGCCCAAATTCACCCACGCGGCTTGACAAGGTAGTGGCAAGTTGGAAGTGGGCTTTAAAGCCAATGCAAGGTAATTGTTTTAAACTTTATCCACCTTTACCCTTTTATATGTGCTTTAAGAGGGAGGCATGTTCACGTGCATAGAGGGGGGGGACAAGACCTATGCAATAGCAGGCTTGGTCAACGTGTAGGCCACTTGGATGTATGCATGGGCTTGGGTGGGTGGTAGGATGTGTAGGTTTGGGTTAGTTTAGGATTTGTTTTTTTTGTTTTAGTTAGTTAGTATTAGTAAAGTTTAGATTATTAAGTAGTTTAAACTAAAGTTTTTAGATTTGGTTAGTTTTAGTTGTTAGTAATTTAAATTGTATGTTTTAAATTATGAATTAGTTTTAGTTTTATTAAATTAGTTCAGTTAGTAACTGTAAAGTTAGAAATTAGTATTAATTAAAGTGTAGTTAGTATTAGTTTAAATTTTAATATTGTGTGAGTTAGGATTAGATGATTTTTAGTTTATAGTTAATTGTATTATTTATTAATTAGTTAAATTAAGTTTAACATATTATTGTTTTATATTATTATTTTTTAAATTATTTATATGATTAATATGAAGAGAATGAATTGATTTAATTAATGGAGAATTCTTGTTTATGTTTTAATTAACTATATCGATTATTTAATATTAGCCTTGCTTTAAAAGATTTTGTTTAGATTCGATTTATATTATTTAAAAGGACACTCAAATCTATTAATTATATAAGTTAATTGATATTTTTCTTAGTTGAAGTTTTAATGATTAATGTTAATAGGTTTTAAATTAGTTGAAAATCATGTTTACTAATGAGTTTGGTATACTTTCATTTTGTAAGTATATTACTATAAAAAGTATATAAAGGTAATAATGTATTACATCTTTTGGTTAATTGAAATCGGTTTTTTTAGTTTAATTAATTGATTTAATAATGAAAGTTTAATTTAACGATGTATTCTAGGATGATGATTATAAACTAAATGTATTGTCAGGACATTGTTAGGAGAACTTGTATTTTTCTTCAAGGTGCCTATACTTTAACTTGTGAAACAAAACATATTAAAACTTAGTGGAATTAACCTTTAAAAAAAAAAATTGTACGTGTGTTTTTGCCCCGTATTTTGGTCACGACAATAATGTTGGTAAACATTTTTTCTAGATAATAGAAAGATTGAAGGCTGTGTAGGTGGACGTAGCCTAGGTTTTGGGTGAACCACATTAAATCTATGTGTTATCTGTGTTCTTTGTTTTTTCTTCTATTGTTTTTGCATATAATTGTTTATTCTTATATTGTTTTTGGATCTGTCAAATCCTAACAGTATATACATCCAAGCATCCCTTGATAGGAAGGAAATAAAGAGATATGATACCCCCCCACCCCCTCCTGCAATAATGAATAATTAAGTGTTTGAAGGAAAAACATAGTCCACAGTGTACAAACAGTAGTTCTCCCCTTAGGAAGAAGAGAAACCAAGTATATATGCAAGAATGATTCCCATTGTGGATAGGAGAAGGAATGATAGTCCAAATAAAGTATAAAGTCTATATTCATGTGTCACCATGCACTTGGTTGGTTAAGATGCCACTAACAATTTAGGATGAGAGCTAATAAGAGAAGGTGACAAATAAGGAACTAATGATATTTTCTTGTAAACAAACTCCAAAAAAAATGTCTCCTTTAAATATCAAGTAATAAGAGAAGAAATTTACCCCTCCCCCCTAAAAAAAAATGTGAAATGTCAATCCATGATAGAGGATTATGGATAAATATAGAAATTACACCAATAAAATTGAATGTTATTCCTCCTCTTAGGAAGAAATAATGGCATAAGTGTATTATAGAATCCTCCCCAATCTCTAGGAAGAATCCTCAAAATGTATGATGTGTTAGGAAATTAGATAGGAATCTCTAACACATAAGTATGATCAACTTGAGCCATGTGATGTGACATCTGAAGTGAACTAATGGTACTTATTTGTAAAAAAAAAACTCCAAAAAAATGCTTCCTTTAAATATCAAATAATTAAGAGAAGAAATGTATCCACCCACCTCCTATTGGAAATATAAGAGGAGGAACTGAAAGGGGAGAGGTGAATCAGTTACCACAAAAATAAATCCTAGATCCCTTAGATGTCAATACAAAACAAACTCTGTGAAAACTCAACTTTGCTGAAACTTGGCAAACACATAGAAAAATGTTGTAACTCGATAAACACTGAAATAGCTCAGCAAATGCTTAACATGAAAATATTTAAGATATTAACTATGATTGATATTACTTTAACTTAGTTGCAAACACATAAAAGAAATAGCATGAACACATTTCACACCAAGATTTAATGTGGAAATCCAATTTGGGAAAAACCACCAATTGCAACTAGTTACTGATTTTCACTCCTCTGAAGTGAGCCTTGTTAGGAGCCAACCCTGTTAAAGGTTATAAAACACACTGTTATGTGTGACCCTATTAGAGGATTTAATCACCTTGCTAGGAGTGGCCTTATTAGAGGTCTTTAGACAATTTGATAGAAATGCCACCTTGTTAGAGGATCTACAAATAGTTGTTAAGCTAACTCTATTAAGAGATTTAGATCACTACTAAAATGGTTAGAGAGTAATAATGAGATGACTTGATTCCTGATGCAACTGAATTGCTAATTACATGTCTCAATTTTGGCTTGTGTACTTGATCCTTCTTGATTGAATGTATCTTTGCATCAAAACAAAGATATTTTGCTTATCCTTCCAATTCGCTTCCTCTTGGCATCATCAAATATTCAATTATATTCCCCTCATGCTCTTCTTCTTATCATCAACTTGACCCTATATTTATATCTTTCACATTTTCAAGTTGGCTAGAATATAACTTAGAATAATTAATATTCATCTCCTCAATTGACTAGAACCAACAAAGAATTCAATTGAACTCAATATGCCAAAACAAGAAAATCCTTCATTAGTTGACGTTGCTCGGTAGGCACTAACTCAAAAATGATTTTCCTATGTTAACCAAGTGAACTCAGTCAACACTACATATTCACAAAGTTCCTTTGGTAACTAAGTGAGCTCGGTTAACATTGGTTCCATCCAACATTTCCATCATTAATCGAGTGAGGTCAGTTAACACTCAACTTCCACAAACTTTCCTTTGACACTTGAGTGAACTCGGTAGACACAGGAAATTATCTTCAATTCTTGAGTGATCTCAGCGTACATCGATTGATAATGATATGACATTTTGTGTAACATCGCAAACAATACACAATTAATCAATTGTTCTAACACCTCCCCCCCCCCCCAAATGTCGAATGTTAATCCATGATAGAGGATTATGGATAAATGTAGAAACTGCACCCAAAAAAATTAAACAGCATTCCTTCTCTTAGGAAGAAATAATGACATAAGTGTGTTACAAAATCCTCCCCAATCTCTAGGAAGAATTCTCAAAATTTATGATGTGTCAAGAAATTAGAGAGGAATCTCTAACACATAATTATGATCAACTTGAGCCATGTAATGTGACATTTGAAGTGAAATTTGAGGATCATAATTGTCAATCTCCAAAGACTCAGATGTCTTCTCTAAAGATAAAGAGACCTCTAAGTGTTGTATTAAAGGATCCATAATTACATCAAAAATGAAAAAAGGATCAATGGGATAATGAAGATGAGGGTCAATTACCTCACAAAAAATGAAGAAGGATCATTGTCATCAAAGAGAAGATGAATTCCATCAATGACGTCTCTTCAATCCTCAATATAGGAATCAACAAATAAACTTAAAATATTTTAAAAGAAGAAATCACAAGAAACTATACCTAGAAGACAAGGAATATCCTACTATACTAAATCACAAGAACTCATTGATCTATGAATTCAAGCATCATCATGAGTAATAATAGAAGTGATCTCAACAAGAGAAATAAAATTTGTACGTTGAGCCAAAAACTCATCATAACTCTTAAGAAATGAAAGATGTTTAATCTCCTTTAAGATAGGCTCATCAGAGGGAACATCATCTACATCAATAACCAGGATGAGACAATCTACATCTAGATCAGCTAGAAATAGAGGAACACGTAGATTTCCAAAGTATTCCCAAATAATGATGCATCATGTGCATGGTCAACTAATATCCTTAAGCTTGGATTTGAATTCAAAATAGAGAATATCAATGTTGTAAGCAATCAATACCATGATATTCAAATTCCTTTCCTTCCATACTAACTTTATCAACATAATCTTTGGCTTAGGAATAATTCAATGATGATGTTTGTTTATCCATCTATAATATGTGATGATTCCCTTTATCCATGATGCATAATTATCCCCATTGAAAAATACAACTATGAAATGGGTTGTATATTTTGTGACTTTATCCATTATTCACTTCTCACATGAAGATAAATAAGACCAAGAAATCATTTCATACCCCTCTCAAAAAATGTAACAAATCAAAGAAATTGTAAAAATGATTAAGTAGACTTTTGATTTGATGATTTTGATAGTGAATATGACTCTATAATAGGCTCAAAAAATTATACACAACATCCTTCGAGGATTCAACCAGTAAAAGTTCCAAAAATAGGCCAAAATAGATGAAATGGTAGAAGTGATAATTTTCCCAAATAAGTCAATAAGTTGATAGAAATATGTGAATGTTCAACCAAAAATTGTACAGTTTCAAAAAAATGACACTAAAAAATGTGTCTATGCGATCTTGAATTCAACTACCAAAGTTGCAAAAATTAAGATTGCTTAGCTATAGCTGCAAAAAAAAAAAAAAAATTCAAAACATCTATTTATCAAAATCAAAAAATAACTCTTGATTTGAGAAGAGAATGAGAAAAAAAAAGGCAAAATTAATAAAATACACTAAAAAGGATCTAAAATTAGGGAGCTATGTTCATTCAAAAATTAGGTCAAATAATAAAACTCTTAATAGTAAAGCAGGTAACCAAAGCAGTAATCCCACATGTAACAGTTCAAAAATTTTAAGTAGTTTATATAAAATAGTGTATCATATGATGAGTTTCTTTTTGAAAAATTTACATAGTCATTGTGTTTTGTAACCAACCTTTAACTACATGTACTTGGTGAAAGTTGATGTTTGTACAATTTTACTTTGTGTGTGCTAGCTAGAAATATACCATATTCTTTATGTGTTGGGTGTCTATGCCCTATGAATAGGAAAATGAATCAATAAGAATTTGAATATCATGCGGTACGTTGTGTATTCAAAATTTTTGTTCCTATGTTGTGTGTTGATTGAAGAAAGCCACATACCTAAGTGTTGATTTTGTTGGTGTAATTAAATATTTCTAATTATACTTATTTAAGTTTACTCAGGATAATGCATTTTCATATTAGTTGTCAAATAGACACATATGATTTTGCACTTTATTTGAGCACATGTTGTCTCACACCTCTCTTTGTGTGACACACCTTTGTGTTCTTATCCCCTTATTATTGCACATAATTTCATGCATAATGGATGATAATCCAACCATGGACATGTGCTCAGTTGTGATTCTTATCACTTGCATAATTCCTAGTCATCTTTTGTTTCCTATATATTCAAGTACTTCTACCTTGTAAATAAAGGAATGAGTAGTGTACTCTTGATCATTATTGACTGAATCAATTGATCATCATTTTGCCTATTTCTCTTGTGTTATCTCTTGAGCTTCTAAATCATAGCATTTCATTCTTTCCTTGGGAAAATTATAACATGATATAAGAGGTTGAGACTGATTTTATAGGCATTCTTGAAACTTGTGCATTGACTAAACCTGCCTAGCTTTTCAAAATAGTTAGTAACTATCCCACATGAATTGTGTTTAGTATATTTCAAAGAGCTATATATGATGGTCCTTAAATTTTATACTAGATGAAATTTTGTGGATCTTTATATCCTCTATAGACATTTTTTCTTATGATCAAACAAATCTTTATATCTAATTATTGATTGTATAGTCTTGCTTAGGGGACAATAGTGCAATCACAAATGGAGGGACCTCAAAGAGATATCGCCTTTAAAAGTGTCTAGATAAGATAAATATACCTTATTTCTTAGGAGAATTTAGATATTAAAACTAAATTTATTTTCTCTTCTAACTATCAACCTACTTTTAGAAATTTGTTCAATGCTCCCATTGGGATTCAAGACAAGGGCTTAACTACCTCCTGTATACTATAAGTTGAGTAGTTATATTAGGCATTGATAAATTGATTTTTTGGTGCAATGGAAACCCCATTCTAACAAGTGGTATTAGAGCTTGGTTATAAGTTCAAATCCTCAAACCCTCGGGTAACACTGAGGGGGAGATTGTTAGGAATTTGTTTAGTGCTCCCCTCAAGATTTGTGAAAGGGCTTAACCACCTCCTATGTACTATAAGTTGAGTGGCTGTATCAGGCATTGATAGATCATTATTTTAGTGCAACAATAACTCTACTCTAACACCTACTACCTTGAGGGCTCAATTACATTATATATATAGGCTTCATGACATAAAAATTAGCCTTAGGATTGATAACAATACCCAGGAACATGAAATATATTACACTAAGTAGGTCTAGTCCAAAATCATAAATAACACATGAAATAAACCATGTAAGGTCTTGTGGTCCCAAATTAGTTCCCCACATGATCCAAGAACATATTTAGATGTGCTACCAAAGATTGCTAGCCATAGATTTCCACCCCAAAGCCAAATTCCATGATTAGGTTCAAAAAAAAATAAGAACACATTAATCAAGAGAGAACAAATTGTAGCTCAATCAACATACATCCAAATGAGGAAAAACCTAGGAACATGATATAGTTCAATAATATAATTTGATCATTGTAGATGTTAATTAAAAGATATGAAGAATTTACATATTGATCTCCTAGTCTATACAAACTAGAAAATTGACATAACCATACATAAAATATTTTTGGTTGATGAAAGATTTATTTGAACTCGAGATGATCCTATATCAAACATTCAAGGCTGATAAGGAAGTGAATCTCTCACTTTGATTTTTTGATAAGAATCAAGATTATTCAAATTGACTGTAGAAATCCATGAAGAATGTTTTAGCTGGTATGTCTATCCTCTTGATCAGATACTATTTGTAATATTTACCTCTTGTACTCCTTCCAACTCTATTTTTCAATATTTTCTCTATCACTTTCAACTAATTCTTAGGATATTGAGGCTTCACTTATGAACCATCATCTAAAACCTAATCAGCTTCATGATACTCATACAAATCTATAATGTTTTTTTATATTAAAGGAAGCAAAAACAAGAGGGTTGGCCCTCATTACATCACCATGCATAAACCATTTAACAACATGCTAACAACAAGTCACTACCAACACTTTAACTATCCCTTCCTTAATATCAAAAAATAGAGTACCCAACCCAGCAAACCAAACCCAAATGCTTACATACATATAATCACATCTACTAGTAACAAACACAAAATTACTAGCACATAGCATAAAATTTGGACTATAAGTAGTAGATTATCTAGCATATTACATAATGTTGTACTCTAAATTATATAGATTATTCTATTTAAGCATCTACCAATATGTTTGTATTGAAAAGTTTAAACCACATATATAAAAAATCTTTAAGACTTAACGACCAAATCAATAAAATAAAATCTAGACAAAACCAACAAAAGAGGTTCATCAAAAACTAGTAAAAAAATACAAGGCCTAAACTTTGGCCTTTTCTTTTCCTTTCTTAGCCAACAAGATTTTGGCTCGGTCGTCCACCAAAAATTCATAGAGCTTTGTAGAGTCCTCCACACCAAGACTGTCCTCCTCATTTTCCTATTATAATAAAGAGAACATGGTACCAGAAAAAAAAGTGACCTCCAAAGAAAATTTGGATAGAATTATAAAACTCTCATATAGAGCATTGAATTGATCATTGAGGGCCACCATCTCCTATTTTATGTCTTTGACCAACTCAGACAGTTCTTGGCAACATACACAATTTTATTTCACGGCCTATGTCATATGTACCTACATCACCATGGGGTTAGTAGAAACCATATTCTTATCATTTTTCTCCACCCACACAAGGGAAGTAGCCATCATCAAAAAGTTGCACTTTTGTTTCCCTAGAGAAGGGGCAACTTCAAAGGTGAAATCCAATATATTCATGGCAAAACTTGTAGACACTTGGCTTGTATCATGGATAACTTTATTCTTCTTATTTTTATTCATTTTGATTTCCTCTAATGCCAAGCTAGTATCCTCAGTCCCTATCCCCTCCTCATCTTCCTCCTTCTTCATTATTTTCTTCTCCTTGTTCCCTTTTCTCTCATTAGCTTATGCTTTGTCTCCTCATTCAACTCTTGATCCCTACAAGCTTTTTGCTTCATCCTAGTCCTATTCTTAGCCAACCTTCTATATATCCTTCTATCTCCATCATTTTCATTCCTAGAATCAATGAGGTCAATTTCTTCCATTTTTTCTATTTTTGGCTTCTGCATTTTTTGGGTCCCATCCTTTTTAGGGTTTTTCGAGGGTGTGGAAGAGGGTTGAGGAGTGGGGACCACACAAAAAACCCCTACCATTACCATGCAGATAAGGCAAGTCCTAATTATTATTAATTGAATGGGGTGGGACTAAGGCTAGGTGAAAATAATAAAGCCTAAGAATGAGATCCTAGTGTAGAATAGTATAACTTTTCCCCTTTTTGTTCTATCCTTAGCATCTACTACAGAGGCCTCGAAGTCATGTAATAGAAAAAAAATGGAATAGAAATTTCACATGGTGCCTAAAGTGATTCAACAGTGAGAAATGGTACTCATAGAAAACACCAAACGTACCCTCTAAGGTTAAATATTTCAGAGCATGAAACATACCTCATTCTACAAGGGCAAAAAACTTCCACAACTAAACCCACATGTAAACCTTAATGATTGCCATTCTTCTTAAAGAACCTATTCATACTAGTCTCATCAATGACCTTTTGTGACCTTCTGTTATTTTTTTCCATCCATAGAAAGAGCAATAGCCATGGCAATAATTTCCTCATTTACATGGAAGGAAATATCATTAATATTGACTCTCCTTTCATTGTAAGAATCTACAAATTGAAAAGAGATATTATCATTGTACCTCGGCATGGTTTCCATGAATAGAACTATTGAGTGGTCATTTGACATGATACTAATGGTAGAAATTATCATGAATCTCTCTCTTGAAAAGTTGATAAATGACTAACTCTAAGGTTTTGGATGGTTATTTTTCTACCCATTGGGTATCTTAATTGAAGATAAATGTGATTGTTCACAAGGAGGCCTCTATTGGTATTTGTCAATTCTGTACAACTTTAAGGAAATGTAACCACAAAATCAACACATTTTTTCTATTTTTCCATTTTATGATGAATGCAATTTCTAATCAATGCAACTATATGAATTATTATTTTAACCACACAATCCAAAATAAAATAATGAAGAAAGAGTAAGGAGAGATTAAAGAAAATTACTAAAATGGAAATTCCTAACAAACATAAGCCAAAGCAACAACACATTTGCGAATTAAATTATCAAAAGGAGCTAGTAGGAAACCAATGAAATTAGGAGCAACACTTTCACAATTCTATTGATGCAACCATTTATGGGAACTTCAATGAAAACAAAAAGATATTTCATGATTCATCAAATCATGTACCAACAAAAACTATGTGCACATGAAACAAAATGCTATGCATGAACAATAATGATCCTTTCTGCAACTAATCACAATGGCCAACACTAGAACTAAAAGATCACAAGATTATCGTAGCAAAATAAAACCATTAACTCCATTACTATTCAAGAACATTAAAAAATAAAAAAATAAAACACTCTGACAAGATTGACTATACTTAAAGAATAAGAGTACCTTTAGCATTTATTATTGCATCAAAATATCAGCCTAGAGTACATATTACATCCATGTATTTGTAAGAAAATTTCTCCTCATTTTGTGTTATTAGTGAGAACTCATCTAATGCAAAAACTATGCTAAAAATTAATAAAATAAGGCTAATTATATATAAAATGACTCTCTAAATGGTGCTAAGTAGGTCTCCACCCTTGTTTATATCAATTAATAGGTGGATGACCCTTTACATGACTTAAAACGATAAAATAATAAGAAGATAAGAAAAGAGAGGCCATGAGATGATCTGGGAGTTGTTTGAGCTTCAAAGAATGTAAGCTCAACCTTCTCTAGGAAATTCTAGGAGTTGAGTTGTCAAAATTCACTTTTGGTACATGGAATGCTCAAAAATTGGAACCTGCTTCTAGTACAAGGAAAAGCGACAATTTTCAATTTTTAGCATCTAGATCTTTTTGACCTTCAATCAAATGATTTTTGTATGTTCCCCTTTGAATTTTTTAATGACAGTGGTGATTTCTTTAGGATCTAACAAGTCTAAAGCTTCATACTTTTCCCTCACTTCCCTGTGGAAATCATGAACTTCTTGCCTTATGCAAAATCATATAGCTTAGATTCCAACTCCCTTAGTGTCTACTCGGTTTTGAAAATGTGTTTGACATCATCCTTAGAGGATACTACTCCAAATGATGCTTGAATTATTGTACAACTATTTTCATTGAAGATAGTTGTGCTCTAGGGTTGTCTACAAAATTGTCTAGGCTAGCCAAACTATAGTACATATTTGCTTCTAATAGTTGGGTGTGTGTTCTTCCCTGCATATCTTGGGTACCTTCATACATAAGTAACATGACCTTATTATGGTCTTGCATATTATCAATCCAAACATTTATCTTATATAGTTCTTCTCTTGCATAACATCTAGCAGCATTCATTAATCTTGATTTCTGAGTAAAAATCTATAAAGTGTGACTTCTTGGGTACTCCTTAGAACTTGAAAGTCATGGGTTTGGGTGTGATCTTATCTATTGTGGAAGATGAGGAACCATGGTAAACTTGGGGACCCCTAGAAGTTTGGATGTGTACACTAGCACACCTTTAGGCTTGGTGAACCTTTGCACTACTGCACATTCAAACCTAGTGCACATATGCACTCATACACCTATGCACTAGTGCACCTTCAGGGAGTTGCACTGGGTGCTCAATTAGCCAAAAAATTAATGTTTCCATATTTGAAAACATTTTTTGGGTTTTGATAAAATGAGTTCTAAGAGCACTCTTGTGTACTTATTCTTGATCTTTTTGATAATTTATGCCCTCTTTATAGTCCAAAATTGATATGTACTTGACTCATTTTTCTTCTTCTTTCTTAAATCCCAAGGCACCTGTGTTGAATATGAACATGCAATACCATGGAAATCTTTGTTGATACGGCTGATGAGGATGCCACACTGACCTACAAAAGATTAACATTAGTATATTGATGCTAGGGGCTAAAAATGATGCTAACTAACAAAACTCCTAAACTCAAACTATAAAAGTTATGCTCCCTAAGGCACCTTGGAAGATACCCTATCTAACAAGCTTCTATGAGTTAAAAAAAAGTGGGGGTCCCCATTTTTGAAGTCAAGAAATGAGGCGTGCGTTATGGAACCACAACAAATAGCCCCAATAAAAGGAAGAAATGACAAAGGAATTTCTTTATCAGCAAGGAATTTTTAAACTTGTGTCAAGTTTGCAACTTGATTGTAGATGTCACTAATGGCTTTTGAGAACTTCAAACAAGAAACTCAAACTTTTAAACTTCTGCACTTAGTAAGTGGTCAATGTCTTAATTTCCTTGATGCTCCTAAGTGCCAACAACCACAAGAGTATAGAAACATTGAAAAAATCTTTCACTGACTAGTGAGAGCTTGACAAATCTACATCAACTAATTTCCAATCACTATATGACCAGATGTGAGAGTCCATTCACAAGGCTCTTAATGAGTCATCATTACTTTTCTTTTGTTTCTAGTGATCCATTTTTCAACTTCACAAAGCTTGTGTGTTTCTACTTGATTCTTCCTTGAAACTTTTATTCATTTGAAGTAAGCCAATGATTATATTGTGTTAGCTCCACTTGATCACCTTATTTTGTTCATAGCAAGTTTTAGAGTCCTATTTGATGACACCATTTGCTTTCTTAAAAATGATTAGACTATGTTCTCAAGGTGTTGGTGCTCCTTTCTTATGGACCTTTTCCAATCTAATGACTCTTGTATTCCTCTTTTAATAAAATTTGGGATACTCACATACCAACAAGTGATTTTGATAAGCCCCTGGGGAAATTATCTATTCAAACCAAAAAATTTTGGACTATTCCTTAGCCACTATCCACCTTGGTTAAAATTAATCTCAATGACCAATTCTTTAAATTTGTAAAGTGTCGAGAAAAATTGATCTATATTCCAAGCTAGAGGTTAAAAGTCTTTTATTTCCTAAAAGTGACACTTGTATTTAGTTTTCACAAGAAATTAAGTTATCTAAATGATTTGATGAAAAAATAGCTTTTCCAAAAATTAGAACCAATTAGGATGGGTCACATGTTGGGAACAACTCAGACAAAACATATTGACTACTTAACTCAAAGACTAAAAAAGAAAAAGAAGAAAAAAAATGCAAAAACCTAAAAACATACTTAAACAAAGAAAACTAACACCTAACTAAAATGACTATAAAAATAATAATAATAACTTATAGATAAAAAAACCTTGAACAATCACAACATGGGTTGGTTGTCACTAGATTTCTTATTATGTGCAGTAGTAATAAACCACCCCATGTAGTTCTAAAAAATGAGGACTTGTCTTTGTACTCAAAAAAGTAATATCTAGACAATCTTGGTTCACAATCTGGGCACAAATCACAAAAAATTAGAAGTTGTGGTAACTCTTCATGGCCTAGATTAATCCACAAACAAGTTCTTTTACCTTTAGCTTAATACTCAAATTCAAAATTATCAACTTAAGAGGGACAATGAAAATATATCACATGATTTATTGAGTCCCCCACCATAGGGTACACTCAGAAATTGATATTTCTCCTTCTAGTGGTCTTATCTCATGGAACACAACTCCATGTGCACATAGAAACATACGTGTTGGCAATGTAATATAGATATCAAAACAAGACCCAAAAATTAGAATATTGTGTTAATGATCCTTATTATCACCATCATTAGCTCTAAACCATGAATGTTCACAATTAGGCTCCTTGGGACAAGAAAACTCAATCATAAGCCTTACATTCAAATTGTAGTGTGTTCATTAATATCATAAATCAAGGTGTTTCCTCCCTCATATCTCAAAGAAGCATGTTCAAAGTCATATTTACCTTCCATGATGATCTCCCAAGCTAACAAGAAATAAGGATAGCTTACTTCTTAATGGAACCCCAAGGGATGTACTTTTCATGAATTTATTATTGCATAATTTGATATATGCATAGAATACATATAAATAGACATTTTCTCAATCAAGCTTAAGACCAAATTAAGCAATCTATCGATCTCATATTATGATATATCTTTTTTTGACAAAGGTATCTTATCATTGTCCAATGGGAGACCAATATCCTTGTAGGAACCATTGGTATCTTCTTCTTCACTACTTCCTAATTCAAAAAATTTAGCAACCTTGTCATTTTCTACAACTTTAAAATTTCTTGCAACTCCATAAATTTCTAGAACTTCACAAATTTTTGCATCCTTTAAATTTTATGTCATTCCATAACACCAAAATTTGTAGCAACTCCAATATTTCCAATTTTTTTAGCAAATTAACCCCTTTGTGCTAACAAGTTAGATACTGAATCTTGCTAATTAGCACATTCCAAGTTAGAATGACTCTCTTGATGGAGGCAATGATAGCTAGGAAGAAAAAGCATTTTTAGATCTTGATCTTCTCTAAGTTAATTCAAATCCCTTATTGTGTTATCCATAAATCCTTTCAAAACCTCATCTTTTACATGTGATTCCTTCTAGCATTTTGGGATAATATTGGTTGGAGCCTCATACTGCATTGGAGTGTTAGAGGCCTACTTGTCTCAAGTAGTAGGATGTATCCATAGAGAGACATCATTCATTGGAGGCTCTTCTTTTCTTTTTAAACTTTGTGTGTTCCTATCATTACTAAAATATACATGTATCCTAGAGTGTCCCTACTCTTTCTCTTCATTGAATAGGAACACAAACTCATCTTCATCATCTTCATCACTTTGTTCTCTTGCAGATTTATCATATGATTCAAATAACATTGCACTAAACTAAAAAGTTTGTTCCTCCATGATTTTGGGATGATGATTTAAAACATCCTCATTCATGTATCCATTTTCACTTGGAATCATACTTCTAGTACCATTATTCTCATTGTTGATGCTACTATTGGGGCAATAATTTCCAATCTAATTTTGAGAATAATTATTTTCGACAGCTAGTTTCTTTGGATGATTGCCTTGGTTTTCATAAATTTAACTTTATTCTAATGAGTTCATTGGATAAAAGTGGCATTGTCTTCTTCATGGCCTCAAACTCACTAGCCATATTTTTCTCAAGTTTAGCAATTGGAGAATCCATTAGCTCAAAGAATGTAGTCTTTTGGGGACCATACCTTCAATATGTAATTTTTGGTGATAGAATAGTAGTAATCTATTATAGTAAGGGTACTGGATTAAACAAGGACATTTGATTGGGTATGGTAGGTGCTCCTTCTAGAAATGGTGGTATAGATACTACATTATTCAAAGTAAAGGAAGACTCAAAGTTCCTTCCACCATGGGGATCTTCCTTCTTCATGAATGTGACAGCTTCTTTGAAGGCCTTCTCAAGGGTATCGGTATCTCTAGAAGGGATCCTTCTTAGAAAAATAGAAGTTAATGAATCCATTATTCCCAAATAGATCTCGATGGTAGTCTCTTGTGATACAATGTAAGAAGATTTCATTCTTTGATACATCCTAAAGAAGCGATGATTAAACTATGAAATAGACTCATGGAGATCCCTCTTAATTGAGATGAATTGATGATTTAGGATAGCTAGATCAATGTAGACCTTGAATTGTGCTAGAAAATTGCTCTCAAAAGAGTTTCAATCTATTATTGATGTTGGTGACAAATTGAGGTACCAATTGAATGTTGTTTCCATCAAGATGTAAGGGGAAAGGTGATAGACCACATTGATATGTTTAATTTGGTTTTGATTATAGATTTCCTTGAAAAAATTAATATTATCTTCCATTTTTTTTAATTCTCCATAGATGAATTATGGGTAGAACTTTTCAAGATCTTTGGGCAACTTGTGTAATGGACTAGTTAGGTTCAATGGTAAACTTTAGGCATTGAAGAAAGCCATGGTGCATGATGATGGGAATGGGTGAAGTAGAATTTAGAGTGGATGATGATGATGGAATTAGTAATGTGAGTGGGTGGAGCCTAAGTATCCCTTTATTGCTATGAAGGCATACAAAAATGACTAAGTCCCAATAACTCTTGCTTTCTAGGCAAAGAATTTAATGTTCACTAAAAGAGAGATGGTGAGTTAAGATCTTTCACTTTGTGCACCTATGCAAAAGCACACTATGGATCCTAATGCACCTATGAAAAAAGTACACCTTGGTCAAAAGTGCACCTTTTGATAGGTGCACCTTAGTGAAAAGCATACCTTTTGGTAGGTGCACCTTATGATTGTTAGAAGATTATCAAAATAGAACTAAAAATTTTACAGAGCTATCAAATAGTGACTTTTCTTTTGGGCAGACTTGTTTTTAGGCCCTCCTTCTAACACTACTTTTGTTGAGCATTCGTTTGGCATGATGCTAATGATATAAATTCTCATGAATCTCTTTCTTGAAAATTTGATCAATAACTAACTCCAAGGTCCCGAATGGTTTTTTCCAACTTGTTGGGTATCTCAATCAAAAATAAATGTGAATATTCACAAGGAGGCTTTTACTGGTATATATCAATTATGCACAACTTTGAGGAAACATAACCACAAAACCAATGTATTTTTTGAATTCTCCCATTTAATAATAAATAAAATTTCTAGTCAATGCAACTATATGAATTATATTTTAACTTCATGTTTGAAAAGGAAATAATAAAAGATAGAGTAAGGAGAGATTAAAGAAAATTACTGAAAGGGAAATTCCTAACAGATATAAGCTAAAGCAACAACATGTTTGTAAATTAAATTATCAAAAGGACATGGTAGGAAACCAATGAAATTAGAAGTATTGCTTCCTAAGCTCCACTGATGCAGTCATCAGTGGGAACTTTAATGAAAATTGAAAGATGTTTCATGATTCATCAAATCATGTAGTCATAGAAAGTGTGCACACATGAGATTAAATGTTATGCATGAACAATAGTGATCCTTTCTCCAATTTGTCACAGCAGTATAATTTGTTAACATAAGGAAAACATCTAAACTAAAAGATCATGCAATTATAATAACACAATAAAACCATTGGTTCCATTACTATTCATGAATTCAAGTTCATAAATAAATAACGCACTAAGTCAAGATTTACTACACTTAGAATGAGAGAACCACTAACATTTATTATTGCATCAAAATATCAGCATAGAGTACATATTACACCCATGTTTTTATAAGAAATCATCTCCTCATTTTGTGTTAAGAGTGAGAGATCTTCTAATGTAAACACTATTCTAAAAACTAATAAAATAAAGCTAATCATATACAAACTAACTCTCTAAATGGTACTAAGTAGGTCTCCACTCTTGTTAATGTCAATTAATGGGTGTATGAGCCTTTGCATGACTTAAAACAATAAAAGAATAAGAAGATAAGAAGAGAGAAACCATGAGACGATCTAGGAGTTTCTAGAGCTTCCAAAAATTCAAGCTTGACCTTCTCTAAGAATTTCTAGGACTTAAACTACTAACAAAATGCACTTTAGGTGCATGAAATGCTCAAAGATTGGAACTAGCAGTTAACCGTCAACACATCTTATTCATCCCAAAAAAATTGGTCCACCCTTGTGTTTATCACAGCTCTATGATTGGCACGCCTTATGAAAAGTGCACCTTGGTGAAAGGACCAAAACTAGCAAAAATTTTCGAAGTCCACAATCTTACAAAAGTGATAGAATTTGTGTAAGTCCACAATTTTCCAAAACTGACGGAATTATTAGAAGTTCACAATTTCCAAAAGTGACAAACAATTTCTATGTCCATAATTTTCCAAAAGTGACAAGATTTTTCTAAGTCCATAATTTTCCAAAAGTGACAAGATTTTTCTAAGTCCACAATTTTCCAAAAGTGTCAAGATTTTTCTAAGTCCACAATTTTCAAAAAGTGATAAGATTTTTTTGAGTCCACAAATTTGCAAAAGTAATACAATTCTTTTAAGTCCACATTTTTCCAAAAGTGACAAAAAATTTATAATTCCACAATTTTCTAAAAGTGACAGAATTTTTCTAAGTCTACAATTTCCCAAAAGTAACAAGATTTTTTGAAGTCCACAGTTTTTAGTTTCCAACATCTAGGTCTTGTTGACCTTCAACCAAACTGTTTGGATGTTCCTCTTTAAATTTTGAATGATAGGGGTGATTTTTTAGGATCTGATGAGTCTAAAGCTTCATACTTTTCCCTCACTTCCCTATGGAATTCATAAAATTCTTGCCTTACTTCTATAGAATCATCCATCTTAGAGTCCAACTCACTTAGTATCGCCTCAATTTTGAAAATGTTTCTAACATCATCCTTAGAGGAACATACTTCTAATGATTCTTGAATTATTGTACTATTATTTTTACTAAAAATAGTTGTGTTCTAGGGTTGTCTTCAAAAATCTCTAGGTAGCCACAATATAGTACTTGTCCACTTCTAATAGTTGGGAATGTGTTTTTTTGCGCATATCATGGATATATTCATACATAGGTAACATGATTTCATTACTAGCTTGTATATTATCAATTTAATCATTGATCTTATCTTGCTCTTCTTTTGTATAACATCTAGCAGCATGTAGTATCCCAAATTTTTGACTGCAAATCTATGAAGTGTGACTTCTTGGGTACTCCTTAGATCTTGAAAGTCAAGGTTTTGGATGTGATCTTAGCTATTGTGGAATATGAGGAAACCATGGTAAAAGTGGGGACCTTAGGGACCTCTAGATGTTTTGGATGTGTACACTAGTGCACCTTCAAACTTAGTGCACCTTCACACTAGTGCACTGCACTAGCACACCATTTCACTAGGGAACCTTCAAGGAGTTGCACAAGGTGCTCAATTCGTCAAGAAATCAAAGTTCCCAATTTGAAAAAGATTTCTAGGTTTTGATCAAATGAGGTCTAGGACCACTCTTTTATACTTATTCCTAATATTTTTGATGATTTATGCCCTCTTTATATTAAAACATTTTTCATGGACTTGAACTCCTTCTGCTTCTTCTATCTAAAATCTTTAGGCACATGTGTTGAATATGCACATGCAATACCATGGTAATATTTTTTGCTACAAATGATGAGGATGCAATGATGACCTACAAAAGATAAACATAAGTATGCTAGTGAGAGGGGTAAAAATGACACTAACTGTCCAGACTCCTAAATCCAAACTAAAAAATTTCCACTCCCTGAGGCATCTTGGAAGATACCCTATTTTGAGGTATGAGATTTTGTGAGTCAAAAAAGGGGGGTGCCCATTTTTGAAGTCAAAAATGGGGTGTGTGTTATAGTACCACAATAGGAACTAGACCATCTTCACTCAGAGCCATCCATGTACACAAGTTCCTTACATAATCCTTGATCCTTAAAGGCCCAATGTCTACCATATCACCCCCATACCCTTGAAGGCTCAAGGTGTACAAATATACAATGTTAAATATGGGTGAAATTTCCATATCCTTAGGTAATTCCACTTCATAAGATTTTCTCTAATCAAATTTCTTCAAGATCTTACAAGGTCCAAACATCCTTAGCTTCATTTTTAATAAGCCACAACTAGAAATATTCCTTTCTTCAAATGAACCACAACTTCAAACCCTACTAAGAAACTCTTGTCTCCTAGTCATATCAGTCTTCTCTTTATATTGTTGATCAATACCTTCCAAATGATGCTTAAGCTCCTCACGTAATGACTTCATTCAACTTCGTCATTTCTTTTATCCTCCTTAATAAAGTATCTTAGTTTTTTAAATTCATTTCGGACTGATGCTAATAACTAATTCATATAGTGTTTTCCATGTGCTCCTATTCACCAAACTATTTATAAGTAAATACTTCTTGTGCTAAAACCAAATCCTAATTGCTAGGCATATTTCTAGCCAAAGTCCTCAACAAGTTCCCTAATATTTTATTGGTGCAAGGGAAGCTACAAGAGCACAAGGCTACATGGAAGAAAAAGACACCTTGGGAGATGGAGGAGCATAAATTAATATAAATTGGGAATTCTTAAGGCCAATCATAATCATTTGTAATGATCAATCTAGTGTAAAAATCAAAAGTTCTAAAGGTCATGATAAGGACCCCAGGATCAAATTACTTAAAAGGGAGGTCAATATTTCCTAAAGGGGTCAATATAGGGTCTAAGGGTCTTAAATGTGATAGTTGGATCCTAGGGTGAAAATAGATTCAAGTTGGATAACTTAGAAAGAAAATAGAATAATTAAATAGGAGTTAGAAATTCAAAAAAAAATGAATTTTATTAGCTAGTTCATATTAGGAGGGAAAGTATGTTTAAGGTTTTAAATAGAGTTGTAATGAATTTCAAACAACTTGTACAAGTTGGATCATTTGGGATGCACTCTATATTGCCTAGTCACGACACAAAAATCACATAGATGTGTGGATCTAATAGGGTGAGTATTGAGTATGAAAAAATAAACAATAATTTCATTATGATTTTGCATGACTGAATAGGTTTGTTTGATTGATCTTAGCTCCTTGATTACGTGAGGAAATATTTTAAACATTCTTTGTGCCCTATGAACAATATAAGGTAATATTGTATTGGCATTTCAAAAAAAAATTGTTGATAGTTTAAGGTTTTATTGTATTCACTTAGTAGTTTGAGTGCAATTGTGGCTTAATGTCCATTCCATGAAATTCTTCTCTTTTTTCCTCATGGAATGGTCATGATTTAACAATTACTTTATGATACTAACTCAATATTGTAGAAAATTCTAATGAAGTTGGTGACCACCATATGTTTGGGTGTTGGAAGGAACACTAAATTTGGTATATGGGTATTATAGTATGAGTTCTAGCCAAAGGAGGGATTAATTTTATGATTTAATACATTTACAAATGTCAAGGGGAAGGTTAATTAGCCATCATTTGGTCAAAATAATTATTGGAGAGGTGACATTGAGGAAGTCCTAGGGTTTTTAGAGTTTATGGGGTGATTTAGGGCTTTTGTACATAGGAATCCTTTAGATCCAAATTGATTGGATATTCTTCTAACTGGATTTTAAAAAAAGATATGTACCAAGTTACATGATTGGGGGATCAATATGGAGTAGGTTTCATTTATTAAGGTTGTCTTTTGTTGGCTTAAAAATTCACAATTGACTATGTTATAATGAATTATAATAATGGGGGGTGAATCAACTATACTTAGGTTCAAATGCACTAATTCAAATTTTATTAGCTTCAAACAACTTAATTAAACTCAAAAACCCACTCGATCAATATAGCTTATTATCAGCAATTTAACATTTCATGCAATACCTTAATTGTCTATCTCTATATGTGAAGACTACCAATAAATAAACTACTATGAAATATAGCATACATAATAATAACATCCATACATCAAAATAACACTTTGACACCAGGATTTAATGTGGAAATCCAAATTGTGAAAAACTGCCAAGTAACATGCTACCAATTTTTCACTCTTTTGAATAGGGCTCGATTAAGAGCCAACCCCATTAAAGGTTATATTGTTGACCCTATGGAAAGACATATTATTAATTAGTGACAAACCACTTAAGCTATCTAGGAAGGTTGGTTAATACTGTGACCAAGCTTTCCATTAAGGAGTAGATTTCAATGTAGCCCAAGAAGATATAAGGTAATATTGTATTGGCATTTCAAAAAGTCAATGTTGATAGTTCAAGGGTTTCTTATATTCACTTAGTAGTTTAAGTGAAATTGTGGCTTAATGTCCATTCCATGAATTTCTTCCCTTTTCTTCTCATGGAATGGTCATGATTTACTATGTATGTTATGATACTAACTCAATTTTGTAGAAAAGTCTGACGAAGTTGGTGACCACCATATGTTTGGGTGTTGGAAGGAACACTAAATTTGGTACATGGATATTACAACAGGAATTCTAGCCAAAGGAGGGATATATTTTATGATTGAATATGTTTATAAATATCAAGGGGAAGTTTAATCAGCCATCATTTGGTTGAAATACTTCTTGGAGAGGTGACATTGAGGAAGTCCTAGGGTTTTGAGAGTTTGTGGGGTGATTTAGGGCTTTTGTATTTAGGAATCCTTTAGATCCAAATTGATTGGATATTCTTAGAAATGGATTTAAAAATATATATATGTACCAAGTTACATGGTTGGGGGATCAGTATGGAGTAGGGTTCCTTTGTTAAAGTGGCCTTTTGTTGGCTTAAAAATAGTCACAGTTGACTATGTTATAATGATTTAGAATAACTTGGTGGGGTGGGGGTGAATTAGTTATCCTCAAGTCCAAATTCACTAATTCAAATTTTATTAGCTTCATACAACTTAATCAAACTCAAAAACCCACTTGGTCAATATAGCTTATTATCAGCAATTTAACATTTCATGCAATATCTTAACTCTTTGTCTCTATATGTTTGTACTGCCAATAAATAAACTATTGTAAAATATAGTATGCATAACAATAACATCCACACACAAAAATAAAACTTTGACACCAATATTTAATGTGGAAACCCAATTTGGGAAAAATTGCAAAGTAACATGCTACCATTTTTTTACTCTTTTGAAGTGTGCTCGATTAAGAGCTAACCCCATTAAAGGATAAATATTATACTATTGACCCTATGGAAAGGCATGTTTTCAATTAGTGATAAACCTCTTAAGCTATCTGGGAAGGTTGGTTAATACTGCAACTAAGCTTTCCATCAAGGAACAGATTTTAGTGTAGCCTGAGTAGATAAAGGTATATAGTGCTAACCAAGCTCATAGTATAGATTGAGTTGTTCAATAGTGTAAGTGGAAACCAAGTTTCATCTATGAATCTAGTTCACAGAGTTAACCAAGCTCTCTGTGTAAACCAAGCTAACTATATCACCTAATTTCCATACTATTATCCGAGCATCTAGTGCTAACTAAGCAATAGTGTCACCCAAGCTCATTGTATTGCTTGAGTGTCAAAAAATCATCAAGTGCATTGTATTTCCTGAGCATTAGTACTTGAGATGATTTAATGGTATATTTTATTTTTATGAAGATATCTATTGTGAAAGCCAACTTGATGTGAAGTTATTGATTGAGGGGTATATAAGGAAGACAAATTCATTTGTCTAAGTGTGTGAAAATATGAAAGAAGTGTTATATGAGACATATATGAAGACAAGGAGTGAATATGGAGCAGATTAAGTAATCAGGCTACAAGGTATTGTAAAGGGTAGAGAAGAGACTCATCCATCATAGTCAAGTGATAATATTATTCAAAGGATCTAATTCAGCAAATCAAGTTGTAAAGCAGAGATCATATTGTTGATTCATCCTAACAGGTGCATCATTCAAATCCTCTAACCACGTGGACCTAACAATCCTTTGATAAATCTCTTAATAGAATAGATACTTCAATTTATTGCAAAATTGTTTTACAAGGTGGACCTAGCAGTCCTAACATAGTAGATCACCAAAAATGATCAATTGTGAGCCCTACCAGGCCAACTTTATTACTATAGTAGTGAAGCATTGTAGGTGTCATCCCCACCCTAGTTTTACCTTCTACTTGGAGGGTTTATGGGTTACTATATCTTGTGTCAAAGTTTTATGGTGTTGATTTCTTTATTGTTTTATGTTCATGCATGAAAGTAGATTAGATAATCTAAAGAAGTAAAGTTGAAGTAATCCTAGTGAGAAAAGTTCAATTCATTCTTGATTCATGTCCCCCCAAGTTACTGGCTTGTCATTACATTTCTAACAATTGGTATCAAAGCAAGTAAATCCTATTAGAGGCTTAATAGCTAGAGAGTAAAGATTTGAGGAAATGGAAGTGTACAAGTTAGAGAAAGCTATTAACAGTGAAAATTTGGATCTATGCATAGCTATGGAACAAGTCAAGAAACTCAAGGAACAACTCACTCACTCTGTGAAAAGAAGAAAAGAATTAGCTATAAAAATGAATGAAAATCTCTACAAAAAAGAAACAATAGGAGATCTATACAAAGGATGAAGATTGGAAGAAGCAGATATAGCCATAGAAGATCTAATGGTGAGAGATGGTACTCTACAAGAAGAGGTAAGAAAAATGAAAAGAGATCAAGAAAGGCACTCGGTCAGGCTATGTGAACTCATGTAGAAAAAGAAAAAATAGTAAATGATAAAGAAAAGGTAGATGAAGAGAGAAGACTACTTTCTATAAGAATAGAGCAAAAGACCAATGAAGCTTAGAAATTATCTCAACATCAAGTAGACATGGCAGATCAACTAGACAATGCAAATCAAGGAATCACCAATCTAAGAGAAAAAAATGAGAGACTCCAGAATGAACTAAGAGTTGAAAAGGAACTAAATGAAATAAGGTTGAGATCACAAGAAAGTGCAAACCAACTATATGAGAAAATTATAAATAGACCCAAAGGCACTATTGACTTAGGGTGTAACAATCAAGGAGAGTCATCAAAGCAAGGAGGACAGAAGAACAAAATGCCTACATGCAACAACTATGGAAAAATTGGTCATCCATCAAATGTTTGTTGGAGAAATACCATGCAATCTAGTTTCTAAGGTCATTTTTATAATTTCAACAAATATGACATTCAAGTAAATGACTAGAACTAAGAAATCAAAAAAATCTTACATCAGTTGTAGATGTGCAAAAAGGGAGCAATTCAAATTAGCATATAGAAAGATGCATAAGATAAAGTAAAAGAAATATGTTTGAACCAAGTTACAACTTAGTTGTAACCAAGTTTCTTGCTGTCACCAAGCAAGACAAGTTAGAACCTAGCTCTAATCAAGCTGTGAAGGGATCAGTTCATGCTGAGCCTGAATGACTAAACCAAGCTATTCTACCTACCACTACACGATATATTTAAGAGGCCCTAAATTTTGAAATTTTTGATAAAAAGGTGAAATCAAGAGTTTTATTCTAACCTTTCATTCATTTTTCAAAATGATTTTGACCCCCAAGTGATCTACAAGAAAATTAATGTTGAAGAGCGAAGTTGTAGTAAAAGTTTTAGTTGTTGCAAATTCATCTTTCACCGAGTGGTATAGCATCCAAGTCTAGTTTTAAGGTGAAGAAGGGTTCAGAGATGCTAGTAAAGAATGTGGTTTGTGAGGCACCCAATTCAAGCTTCATCTAGTAATTTTTGAGCAAAAGGATCCAATGGAAGCGCATTTAGCTTTACCACCAAAGGTACTATTGATTAATAATATTAGGTCATTTTATCACTACACTATTCAAGAGTTAGGCATATTTGAGATGAATGAAGCATAAAATTCCCTATGTGAGAATTGAATACTAAATCTCAAGCATAGACATTTGGAGATTAAGTGTTTAACACATGCCCTATACATGCCAAAGGATTTTAGAATAAAATAGATCAAATTCATTTTGAGAAAAATTCACAACATGTCTTTCTGGTTATAGAAACCTATAAAGATTATGAAGAAAATGGTTCACCAAGTTATGGGTCACCCTATGTTGGATAGACTCAAAATGAAAAAAAACCCTAGCTCATGGTGAATTGGCAAAGAAAACCTTAACTGAATGGGATGGCAAGAGACTGAAGCTGAATAATATCATTGACATGGAGATCAAATTTTGGATTCATGTCATTGTAAACAAGATCTACAGCTCAAGTAGACCAAATAGTGTCCCCTATGAAGTAGTTGACTTGGCTTACAAGGAGGTGAAGAAAAATATGTCTTTTGACCTTGTCGAGTTGCAGCTCAGTCAACTAAGCAAAAACATGGAGAGCATTTGAACATCAAAGAAGAACATATGTAAGTTTGGGTCCCTCCTCATTTTTATTTTCTTCTATGCTCAAAAGTTCTTTCCATCAAAAGGAAATGTTGTGTGGAGTAAGGATAGGCTTATAATCTATCAAATTAATTATTACATACAAGAGTTTGGAGAAACACTTGATGGCATAATGGTTGCATAATTTAAGATTTTCAAGGAGAAAATGCCAAAATCAAGGAGGCCTTGGCAAGGCATGAGAATAGGAAGACTCCAAGATTCAAGGATTTTCAAATTTTGACAAATAATATTGAAGATGTTGTGCATTCCACAACAAAGTTGTGGAAAGCCATCTTTGAGGAAGAATGTAAAATGAATAAGGATGAAGAACAATAGGTATAGACTATAAAAGAGTCTGATATAGAGATGATAGTAGGTGTTGTGATTGTATCTCTACCCTCCACTCTGAGCCAAGGCATTGCTTCATCTAGTGTAGAAAAATTAGAGAAGAAGGAACAAAGTCTTTCATCAACCCAAGTAGGAACCAAGTTGTAGACTCAATGTACCTCTAAGACATCTTTAACTGAATAGAAGCCAAAGGATGAAGACAAGGTTGACAAAGAAGGAACAGAAGAAACTAAAAGTTAACCGAGTAGATAGGAGAAGAAGGATGAGGAAAAAGATAAAGCAATCATAATTTCTCCAAAAGGTAAGGGAAAGGAAAAGATCTCTGATGAGATAGACCTTGATACTAATATTATGATTCCATATTGGGATCAATCAAATCTCACTACTAATTAGATGGATATCTTAAGTGATCTATGTAGGAAAAGAGCAGAATAGAGGAAATTGAAAGCAGAAAGAGATAGAGAAAAAGTTCTTGAAGACATCAAGGACATATTTTTGGATGAATTACAAATTGAGGTAAATAATGAGGCTCCGATTATTGAGAAATTAGTAGATATTATATATAAATTCATTAAGGACATAGATGGGCAAGAAAAACTTTTGCAAAGGGTAGAAAGAAAGTTTGAGAATAAAGTTTTGGAGAATGTAGCTAAGAAAATTGATATTGATCAAGTGGAATTGTCCACTCTTATTGGAAATCTTGAAGGAGTTGTAAAAAATGTTCTTTCAATGTTCACAAATTTGTGTGATACCTCAATATTCACTAAGGAAATTATATTGTCTTAAAATGGAAACATTTCCATGTTAAGAGTGTTTTTCCCTTCAAGTCAAGCACCTTGAATGGGTCTTTGACTTGGATCTAGCTTTTTCCCCCATTCTACCCCCTTTTCCACTTTCTTTCTGCACTTTTCTGGCATTCTAGACTAAAATCCTAAGATTCTTGACTTTTGGGTCAAGGACAACCTCAAGGTCAAGAACACCCTTTTAGGTTAGGGTCAACCTTGACCCTGATCTAGGTCAAGGATGACCTCAACCCTAACCTAGGGTATGGTCGACCTCATCCCTAACCCTAGGTCCAAATTTCAAGGTTACATGATTTCCAAATGTGAGGTTTCGAAAAGAATTGTTTTCCTACTTTCAAGTTGGTTGTTTTGGTCTCCAAAATAGTAAACTCTTAAATTACATTTAATATAGGTCCATTTCTAGGGGTTAAGGTTAATTAAGATTTAATTCTCATATGTTGGCCTTTTCTAGAATTTTGTGCCCTAGATCTCTATATAAGGAAGCCTTCCTCTCTCATTTTATCTAACCATTATCTTGTGCGTCCACTCACTATGAAGCTTTGAGGAGATATAATATCAAGCAATCCATGATCAAGAATTCAAGTATTCAGTTCATCAAGGAGATCCATTAGTAGCCATTGAAGAATTCAAACTCTATGGAGCCCTCTTGTTGAAGATTTATCCATTTCCATTCAAGCCTCTTCCTAATCTAAGATCCATTCAAGATTGGTGTTGAAGATCTAATGTCATTGATTTGAGACATCTTACATTCATTTCTACATTTAATTCTACATTCATTTGGAGCATCCATACTTGTGAGTTTAAGGATATGAACCCTCCACAAGGATTTCTACAGAATAATTCCATTTACTTTGTTTATACATATTATTTCAATTACATTTCAAGGTTGATTCCAAACTGGGGTTTTCTTGAGGCAAACTCCCCATCCAACAAATAAAATCATTTTTATTACAAGTATAGGTGCGGAGCAACTAATTAAAGTACAGATTTGGATATCCTTTTCATTGAACTTGCGAGATACATGAACAAAACTTTTGTCAAAGCTGTGTAGGTCAAGGTCAAATTTTTGGGGCACAATTGTGCTCTGGGGTAAGATTGCACCCATCTATCTAGGTCAAGGTCATCCTACCCTCAGAAAAGAAAAATATTTATGGGTTTTGAAGATCTTGTAGTTTCCATATTGTGATGTGGAAATCAATAGTTTATGAGACTATTTGACAGGATTTTCAGCTAGTTCTTTTTCAAAGATAAGTACCTTTATGTCTTCATTTCAATATTAATCTCTTATATTTACATCCCATTTCATAAGAATTTAAATGTATGTGTAAAATATGGGTTTAGGGTCTCTTTCATGTGCATTAATATAAACCCTATTCATTCATTCATATTTGCTTTCTATACATTTTGGTGAACCTGTCACACTTACCCTCTTTTATTTTGTGGAATTAGATGCCCTATTGTATTTTGTGGTGTTAGATTTCATTTTATCTTATCTTTTTGGTGTTAGATTTGTCTTTTATGTTAAATCTTGCATGCTACTTAGATTTCTTGCATCTGTGTTTCAAAAATACAAAAAAAAAATTATAAAATTTCTTTAAAAATACAAAAATATTTACATTTTTCATGCTTTTAGTGTTACTCTATGTTCAACATGTATGATTATTTTTTTGAATACTTTAATGAAGCTTTTATTATACAAGAGAATATAGTAGAGCAAGAAGATGATCTTAATTCTATCCATCCATCATATTTCTCTTTATGGAGATGAGTTGAGGATTGATTTTAATTCTTCTCCTTATATATGTCCTTTTTATGAGGCTAATTTAGAATATAATTTAACTTCTTCTCCTTCTAGGGGTCAATCTTTAGTGATTTATGGTGCTCCTACAATGTGCTTTATTGATAGGGATGATAATTCTCCTATTTGGGATGAACCTTTAGATTTGGATGTTGATTACTCTCTTCCTCATGAAACCATTATGGATGATCCCTTGGATAAAAACATTAATTTATCCCCTTCTCTTGAAGAATATTGATACAAGAGTGTGATTTATTAATGGACGCCATATTCATATATGATAATAACTCTTATGCAGATATTATAAATTCTTTACCTTCATTTGGGATTCCTTCTAGTGATGATGCATTAGAAGAGAATGATATGAATTCCCTTAACATTTCTCCTAGGATGTCTTCTTTGCTTCCTTCTTATGAATATCTTTGTAGTGTTTGTATACGAGGATTAGTAATGCAAAGAACACTAAATATCAAATCAAAAGTATTGACAAAACTAAATAAACGTAACTTAAAGATAGACTAAGATGAGCTCTCAATTGAGAATATGAGCCATTAATGGGCTCTCTCAATGAGAAACTCTCTTGTTGAGTAGCTTTGTCTAATTAGATAGGATGTACGCTCGATTCTCCAAAGGCTTCAATGGTGTTCTTGATAGATTTTGGCTTGGGTGAATGGATTTGATGTAAAATGGCTTCTCAAAAATGGCATTATGGCTTTACTTCATGATCAAAATGACATTACTTTTTTACTATGGGTGATTGTGTTAAAATGGCTTGGGAGAAGATTCCTTAAATAGGCAAAGGGCTTAAGGGATCAAGGGCTAGGATGCAAGGATGGGAGAAAGCTTATGGAAGGTTTAGATTGAATGAGAGGAGAGCACATGGATTGTGCTTCCTTACAGCCAATCAAGGAGTGACACATGTCACAGGGTCATTGGTTAGAGCAAGAGGGGTTGAGGGGTCAACAAAGGAGGCTCAAAGCTCATTAAGACCCTCATAATGGCTTGTAAGAGCAATGAATGGGCTTGTAAGAGTCATTTATGGCTTTGTGGGCTTCATAAAGTTTTATGGTTGGGATATTTGTGAGGGAGTTGAGATATTTTGACTTGGGTTGGATTAAGAAAGTCTTAAGCTTGACTTAGGAATGTGCAAATGATTAAGGCTTGGATCAGGCTTGGATTAAGATTAGATTAGGCTTGTTAGAGATGGGCAAGTGGATGGCATTTAATAAGGGTGGGTGAAGGAGGAGATATTTGTTGGCTTTGGCTTGGGTTAGCAAGTCTTAACCCATGTTTAGGGAATGTGACAAGGTTAGGGGGGGATTAGGATTAAGGTCAAAGATAAGGATTCACATCTTCTAGAAGAGTCTAGGTTTTGGATGAGGATGAAGACTTTCTAGAAAAGTCTAGAATTTCCTAGGATGATGATAAATAAAATTTTTAGGAAATAAATAAAGTTTTATTTATTTCAAGGGTTTGGGTTGAGGAGATATTTATTAAAGTATTTTTAATAAACATGAGAATTAATATTTAATCTTAATTAAATATTTTGAGTTGGGATTAGGGGTAGGAAATGATGGGATTAGCCTTTAATCAAAATTAAAGAACGATTAGAAGATTTTGGAAGAGGTTAGTGGTCTTAAGGAAATTGGCCAAGTTTTGGGCAAAAAATAAATTAATTATTTATTTTGAGATTTTTGGTCAATTTATTAATTAAATAATTAATAAATAAGGAAATAATGTTTAAATAAGATTTAAACATTTTTGGGAGGGATTCCTTAATTAAATATTTTTAATTAAGATAAAGGGATTTAATGGCATTAAAATTATTTAATTAATTAATTAATTAATGATGATGTCATCAGGGACTTTTTCAAAAAATAAAAATACTTTATTTTCTAAAGGATTTAAGTGTCTACAGTCTTGAGATGACTAACATGGTTTATCTAGAACCTTTGTTGACTATCAAAGGTTGTCCTCACATTACTATCAAAGGAAAAGCTATGGAGTCTTTAGAGTCTTTTGGTGACCAAGATTTTATAGCCCACACATATCATACAAGGAGTAAGCCTCAACCTAATTTGGTGGTTTCTACTTCTTTGTCACCTTCTCAACCCATTCTTCATCCTCCACCCCATCTTCCTAGCATGGAGTATGATTTAATAAACCAATTGCAAAATACCCCTGCCAATATTTCTTTATGGGGGCTTCTTCAAACTTCACCTACCTACTATGAAGCCTTACAAAAAGCTCTAGCAACTCTGCCCACTCCACCTCCTAATCAAGAGAACATCAATAACTTCTCTCAATGCATGCATACTACCCTAAGTGTTCCTAACATTGTATTTACTCAAAAGTATTTACCTTCTAAAGAAGTTCAAAATCAATATGATGCTCTTACAGTGGTTGTTACTATCAATAAAAGTATCATTTGTGGGACCTTGATTGATAATGGATATGGGCTTAATGTTTTTAGCATGGACATGCTCAAATAAATTAATGTCAATCTTTCAACTATTCAACTTGATAATGTTCCTATGCGTGGCTTTGATAACATTTCTAAGAGCGCTTTGGGAATATTACCTTACCTATCAAAGTAGGTCCGGCCATCTTGAAAACACCTATTCATGTTATGCATGGACTTCTCAATTATAACCTTCTTTTTGGATAGACCTTAGTTTCATGAAATGCATGCTATCCCTTCTACCCTTCACCATAAAGTCAATTTTATACATAGCAACATGATGTATACACTTCATGCAGATGATGCACTAGATCCTTGTCTAAATTTTCAAAACCACACTACTCCTATTTATAATAGTAATCCTTCTTCATCTAATGCTCTTCCTGGTGATGATTGGGGAACCTTGAATTTTAATCCTACCTTTATTGGAGAGTATAAGGTTTCTAATCTTGATTTTATGAAGCCACAAAGAGAGTTTGAACAAAAAGTTTTTACTTCTAAAGCTCTTTGTAACAACTTTGTCACTACTATCCACAATGAAACTATCAAACCTACTAATGATGACATAGTGACTAATGAAGTTCCATTGACTCCTTCTAATATGACTTCCCATTATGGTCCTGGTTATCATTTCCTAGTTAAACAAGGATTCAATGGTCAAGAATGTGGTAAGCATAAACATGCAATTCAAATTCCCTTACAAAATGGGGGCATGAGCATTCTTATGGATTGGGATTTAGTCCTCAACAAATCAATATTAATAACATCTCAAATAACACTTCAAAACATGATGAAACTATGAAGGATTTTGACCAAGAAGTTCGTTTTCCTAAACTCCTTCATTCTAAGATGATTAATAGACCTAAAAGCAAAAATAAATGTAGTCCACACTTAAAGACTCTTCCTTTTTGTTTATATCATAGATTTCATGACCACTCTACTAATGAATGTCAAGCTTTACATTATAAGATTAGGCAGCTCATTGATAGTCAAGTTATTTATATATCATGTAGCAATGAGTTGTATTTCAATTATGTTTTCTTTAAGTAACATTTATGTTTCTAGTATGGAGCTCTGCATTATGTAAACAATGTTAGCCTAATCTTTGGGAGCTTGTTGTCTTCTATAGTGTTGTGATCCATATAATAGGTCCCCCTTCATCCTTGTTTCTATTATTGGGGGGCAAAGGATGTCATCTCCTTCTTTTCTATCTTTCTGGGATCTACTTTTCATTAGTTAAGTAGTATCTATCTATTATGTGATATCCAATCATACTTTAAATTTTTGTTTGTATTAAGGATTTGTGTACTTAATCATAACCTATTTCATTGTTGAATGTTGACTTTCCATGGTTGATAATGTTGGAAATATTCTTAAAGGCTAAGTTACTAAGAGGAGAGGGGTGAATCAGTAACTTCAAAAACTTATAAAACTTTAATCCAATTAACACTTAATCCAATATGAAAATTATGATCTAATTGCATGCATGAGAAACTAAAAACATGAAAGCATACATTATACTTTGACACATAGATTTGGTGACCTAGAAACCTTCCAAATAGAAAGTAAAATTGGGTGGGATGATACCCACAAGCTTTAGTACTATAGTATAAATTTGGCCTATTAAGCCTTACATTGATCACTTCTGATGATCTACCCTATTAAGAGCAATAAGGACTGCTAGGTCCACCTTGTTAAAGGATTTACAAACATACAATGAAGTATGCACTCCATAAAGATATTTACATAAGACTATTAAGTCTACCTTGTTAAAGGATTTGACTGATCCACTGTTAGGATGAAACAATATCTAATATCTAATCTACAACTTGGTTTGTTGAATGAGATTCCTTTAAGTATATAAATCACCTTCTTGTGATAAATGAATCTTTTCTACTCCTTATACTATTGTAGCCTTTGTAATTCACACTTTTTCTCATCTATAATGATCAAATTACTTCCTTATTTATTCCATATATACATTGAGTGTCATATATACCAATCTAATTATACAATTACAAAGTCAGCCACAATACAAGTTTACACAAATATTACAAAGTTAGCTCACATGTAGACACTCATGTTATGAAGACTAACTCGGTGAGTTTTTGATACTCAGCATCCACTGTCACTACTTGGCATTGTCATGCACTCGGTAGAGGTAGAAGCTCGGTCCATACTGATCACTTCCATGTAGTCCTGAACTCGATCTACACTGGTGACTCAAAAACTACTATGAAACTCAACATATAAATTGAATCACTTGTTTACCACTGCATAGCTTGGTAAACACTATCACCTCAAGATCGATATAAACTAAGTCACTCGGTTAACAGTGAGTAGCTCGGTCAACACTAGACTAGCATCACATCAACTACAAACTTGATAACCACTGTACAACTTGGTTTGTACTAGTAAACGCAACATAAACAGAGATGCTCGATTTACACTACTGATCTTCACAATAGTTGTAACTGCTTAGTATACACTAGAATTTGTCCAAAGAACTTGGTAGCAACTATAGAACTTGGTGACAATTGAAATGCTTGGTTAACACTGTTAACTATATAATAAGCTCAGTAGATACTTAAAATCTAAATAAGTGTATGTCACTAATAATAAACTTGACCGCTATGTCAAAAATCTCCCCCTTTGGCATTAGTGACAAAAACACTTATTATCCAAAACTAAATTCAAAAAGTTCCTGAATGTCTCTATCCATCACCTTCTAATTCTAGCTCGGTAAAGTATGTTGATTTTGAGATTTTTCAAAATTGGTTTTGTAAGATATATTTATGTACATGGCAAGGCTCCTATACAGCATATTGTACATCTAAATATATCTCCAATATACACTTGCTATACATTTTTCTTTGAATCATTATTTACATTTATCTCACATCTATCTCCCCCATTTCCTTTTCAGCTTATGTATCAATTCTTACATCTTTCTCCCCCATAACTCATCATTCACATATCTTCTCCCCCTTTTTGACAATAATTCCAAAGATTTATTCTATATACTTACATATTAATGCCAAAATGAGACAAAAAGTCTAAATGTACCTTGAGTATGATACCCAAAGTTTTGTCCCAATTGTTCTGCAAGACCTTACATGTGTGTAGTGAAATTTGCACTTCTGTTGATAACTCAATCATGTGTTCTGCTATGGAGAAGTTCTTATCACGGATGAGGGTTTTTTGCATGTGAAATATGCTTTTTTAGTGCATCCATGTTAGGGAGAATCATATTTTGGATATCTACCAATGTAGATCTGATTCTTGCTTCTTCTCTAAGCAATTTGGCCTACATATCTGTTAAAAATCTAATCTTATTGAAATGAGCAGAGCTTGAACTGGGGTAAAATTGCAACTATTGAGCACTCACCTTGAGATCTTCATCAATCTTGGACAATTTTTCCTTTATTTCCTTAGTGAAATTTGAAACATCACATAACTTGCCAAAAAGTGATGATACATTAGTACAAGAGGTTTGTAGAGAGCCCAAAATGCTAGAAAGTTCTACTTAGTAGATGGAAATCTATTGAGAAATGTGCTCTAACACTTTATTCTCAAATTTATTCTCTAATTTTTGTAATAATTTATCTAGTCCATCTGAATCTTCATTGAACTTCTGGACTACTTTGGCCAACTGAAAGAAAATTCATTGAGATGAATCAACCTCTATACCTGTAGCCTCTACCAAAATATTCTTGGCATCCTCAATGATTTTAAATTCTTTTTTCTCTTTCCTCTCTTAGCCTCTACGACTTGGCTTTCTTTTGGAGAAGTTCACCAAATGTTTGCATTTGATGTGGATTGATTTTGGATATGTCCCAATTTGGGATCACTATATCCTCATCAAGGTCTATTTCCTCCTCCTTTTCTTTTCCTTGGCCCAAAAATTTTGTGCTTGATTGAGGCTTGGTCTCAACTATCCTTACACTTATTTCTTGCTTATTAGGAATGGAAACAATAGTAGATATAATAGGACTAGCTGCAAAAATTGATACTGCACTTATTTTAGAAATACTAGTAGAAATATCTATAGTAGCCAATATAATTGATGTGTCCAAAACTATTGTCTCCAACATGGTAGAAGAAAGAAGAGTCTGTAACTCGGTAGACAAAGTGGAGGTCACTTTAGTCAATGATGTGCTGAGATGAACTAATGCAAAGATTGATTGGATGTTAGTGTTGTCATTAGTATTCACAATCAATCCTATAGAGGTTGTCTCTATGCTTGATGTTGTCACTATTTTTCTTGGAGAGTGAGGGATTGATGCAATAACTATTGTAGCAATCTTAATTAGGTCAGTTTCCTCATCATCCTGAGTTTCTTCCTCGATAGCCTCTTGCTCTTGTTCCTCTTCATTATCAATAATATCAAAATGTGTTGTCTCTTTATCATGTCCTTCTTCATCTTTCTCTTCTTTATCATCATCATCATCTTCATCTTCTTTCACATCAATAGAAAAATCACTCAGTTTATGAAGATGATATACATTCTTCAATGTATTTTTTGCATTCCTTACAACATGCTCAATATCTTTCATCAGAACCAGACAAGTGTTGAATTTCAAAGTTAATTTCTCCTCATTTTTCTTTAGAGATTCCTTAGCCTCCTTGTATGTTAAGCTTGGAATAAAATGCCTCAGGTTTTTCCCAGATGTCTTTTATATTTTTCATGGAAAATTCCCATCTTGGCTTAATCTTATTCATCAAAATATTAGGAATCTGAGAAGTAAGCAAGTTGGGTGAGTATTTCCATTTACCCATTTTGTCCATCACTAGATCTTCAATTTTCTTTTATTCTTCATCAATCCTGATTTCATACTTTAATGCTTTAAAAAAAATTATACTGGCCCTTTCTTGTAGTTCTTGTAGTCTATCTTGGAAGGTGGGTGAAGGTTTTCTGAATATTATATCTCCTCCTTCCTTATCAGCTTTCTTCTTTGAGGATCTTCTAGTGAACACAGCAGTGGATGGCTTGGTAGGCTTGGTAATGATTACCTTAGCCTTCTTCTTTAGTGGTTCCTCTTCCTCTAATTCCTCCTCATCCTCTACTTCTTCATCGTCACCTTTTCCCTCGATCAACAAAAGAGTAGAACTAGTTTTCAACTTGGCAATTCTATTCTTGCCTTTATTTACTGCCTAAGGGAGCTTGATCTCCAGTTCTATCCTAGCTTTGGCTTCATCATATGTACCAAAATATTCAACCTTTGGATCAACTAGTTCATTTACAAGTGCCTCAATTATATCCTTAGTTTCATCTATATTAACCTCATATCCAAGAGGTTTCACCTATGCAATTCTAGGCCTGACTGTCTGAATGTATACCTTGTCACTATCTACCATGAAACATATATCATCCTTGTAATCTTCAACTAATTTCCTTAGAATTATGAATCTATTATTCATTTTCTCTTTAAATGCATCAAAATAGTTATGCATGATACTATTATAATTCTCTCCCATCTCAACAATGTATTCATTAATCTGGTTGAGTATTGGCACATCTTTTCTCCATACAACTAAACTTTTTGAAGGGAAAAATTTATGAACATAAAAGAATAAACATGTCAATAAAGAGCCAAAATTACATGGGTTATTCTTTGATGTTTTGATGCTCTCCATGTTCTTGTTGAACTAAATCAACAGTAGCTTGGCAAGGTCAAGAGAAAGATTGGTCTTCACTACCTTGTATGCTAGGTCAACTACTTCACACAACACACTATTCAACTTGCTTGAACTGTAGATCTTATGTGCAATGATATGAATACCAAAATTTAATTCCATGTCAGTGACACTTCTTATCTTCATGTCTCTATTGTCAAATTCTGCTAGGGTTTTCTTCTCTAGTTCAGTCTGACCTAGGGTTTTGGTCATCTTAGCTTTAGCCAATATTAGGAGACCAGTGATACTATGAATCATCTTCTTAGTGATCAATATTGGTTGCTCCAACTATAACTATCCATTATGCACCAAACTAAGAATAAACCTAATCCATTTTACTTGGAATTCATGGGGCATGTGAGGAATATGAGTTAATCCTTTTCTCTCAAGGTGTTGATGTTCGGGTTTCAAGACACTATTTACACACAACTTTTCTATGGATTTTTCCATATCTAAAGTACCAATATCTTGAATCGTGTATTTAAAATGAGAATGAATGTCATTAATCAACAATACCTTTGGAGGGATTTGAGATTGCACTACACTCAGATCTAGGGTTTTGGTGATTGCAAGAGTGAGCTTGAAGTTTGGAGCTTTCCATTCTACACCATGAACCAACATGTCTAATCCTCATTTTCCCTTGTTTTTATTGGATGCCATATTTACTCAGTAGGGTTCAAGAGAATTCAAAATCTTTCAATAAAAATTCACTCAAATCGCTTGGATGCTCTTAAAGATCGCTCTACACAATTTTCTCTAAACAATTCACGGTAAAAGTGACTTCAATGTCATTCCTTTTATCAAATTTCACCATAAATTTTTGGTACAAGTGGTAGACCAAATTGACAGACTCTCATCCACTTCCTTTTATTGATTACTCAGTAGAGTCTTCCATCATTCGATAACCATATGAAATTTAGTTATTCCCAACCTCGCTCGGTAGAGTTTGTGACCCAATCTCACTCGGTAAGGAAAGTAACTCGGTAGTAACTGGTACCCTTTTACTCGTTGATCCCTTTGTATCTTGAATACAAATATGGATCTTTTGTCCTTTCAACTAGAACTTATTTGGATGTCTTCTTTGGTAGCCTAGTCCTAGTTCTCCTTTGAGAAATCAAGTAGAAATTGTGGAGCCACCCAATTCTTGAGTGACTTGTTCATCATTGTTTGGACTTGCATTCTTGGTAGACTTTGGAACCCATTGTTGTCTCATCTATTTTTTGATGTTATCATCCTTTGTCTTCTTCTTATCTTCAATCCTTCTAGTATACATGTAGTTCTTGGCAAGATGACCAAGTTTAGTATAAATGAAATATCTTTTAGTAGTATCTCTTTTCCTCAAATGATGCTTTGCACAACTCATTTCAATGTGTCCAAATTCTCCACAATAATGACATCTGCACTAGGTGTTGTAGTCCCAACCAAATATAGCTTTCACAATTTGTTTTGCTAGATTTAATATCTTGGTTTTGCACTCTGATGATTTGTGCCCATGCTTCTTACATTTATGACATTTGCCTTCAAATTTTGGTTTCTCTTTGCATTCATTAGCCTTATGAGCATGATGGTTGCAATTGTAACATTTTCCATTGAATTTTGCTTTTTCATTCCTCCAACATTTTTTTGATGCATGAACTATCTTACCACAGTGGTTGCAAGAAGGTCTTTGATTCTTTTGAGCTCCTTGCTTGGATGATTCTCCTTCTTCTGTATATCTAATTCCTACTTTTCCTTTTTGTCTATAGAGATTTTTCTCATTCAATTGATTCATGTCTACTTGGGATTTCATCATTCTTTCATTGATTTGTCCTTCAGAGTTTAGGTCATTCTACAATCTTTCATTTTTAGATCTTAGGTTCATGATTTTTTCATTTTTATTAGTGAGTTGATCAATGAAGTCTACTTGCTAAAGGGATAGGTGCTAGAATTAATTGTTCTTTCCTTCTATCTTTTCTCTTATCTTGTTTTTCTCTTCCGTAACTTCACATAATCTTACTAACTGATTTCTTTCTCTCTTCTTAGTTTTCTTACTTCTTCTTGCACTAAACCATTCTTTTCTAAGAGTTCTTTGATTGTTTCATTGGCTTCATCTAATTTGTTTGCTAAATGAAGGTCTTCAATTCTTTCTTCAATGTAGAGATGATCATTCATTTGAATTGAAAGATCATTTCTTCTTTTCAGAGATTGAGAGAGTTGCTCCTTTGCTTTCTTAATTTGTGCAATAGTCATTTTCAAATCTAGCTTCTCATTGTCAATAGCCTTGTCAAGTTTGAATATCTCTATGGACTTTGATCTTTGCTCAAGTTGGTAAACTTTTCTCTCAGAACCACTAAGCTCTATGATGCAGGAGCATCCAGAGGTATAAGGGCAATCCTGTGTCACCCAAAAAATGTACTTAGACTTACTTTTTGTTTCATGTGTTTTCATTTTTGGATACCCATTTGGGTCAAATAAAGGTTCCAACTCTCACAGTTCCACTATCAGTGTGTTTGGAAATCTCAAAAAAATAGGAGCATGTAATTGGGAGATCATTTTGGTAAACTAGAAGGTGTGAATTGGCCAGATGAATGTAATCATGATTTAGAGCATTCCAAAAAAAGAATCAGATCAATGGGCCCCACGGTTTGAAAGTTATTGGAGTTTTTTGGGTTTTGGAGACCTCCTAAGAATGCTTCAAAGTCAGGTTAGGGGCATTAAATTACCTTGAAAAGGGTCAAAAAATGGGGGACAAGCAAAGCTCATCCATAAGGCTATAGAGCACTTTGAGAGCTTTCCGAAAATGTAAACGGTTCATCAATTGGAGCTACGGTTCAAAAGTTATGCCTCCCGGAAGTTCGGTTACCGTTTCTGGATTCTTCTAGATTTGCGCCGACTTCTACCACAGCTTTCAGAACCTTCTATTTGGTCGGTGGGTGCCTACTAGCACTTTCTAGAATGTACTCCTAGTCCTTAACCCTCTGGGGTCTATTTAAGGAGATTTTTGGCATTGTAAAAGGCAGTTTGGAGTGGAGTTTGAGAGGAGGTACTGAAAGGAGAAATTATCTCCAAATTTATGCTATTGTAAGCCCTTAGGGCATGTTTTGAAGTTTATTTTACTTTACTATTGTACTAGCTTATTTTCTCAGTTAATATAATTTTCCCTTTTCTGTTGTGTCCATTTTGTTCTTGGTTTGTGTCCCCATCAAGTGGTATCAGAGCTGGTTTTCCTGAGTGTGTAGACAGAACGTCAACTGTGAGGCAGTTTGCACCAGGACTGTGTGGTTGTGGGTTTGAGTTAAGAAGATGCCTCCATGAAGAAGGTCATCGTGCCTATTTCCATTGCAATGAAGAAGGTCATCGTGCCTTTGAATTCCCTCAATGACAAGGAAGGACAGATCGGAGAGTTGAGGGCCAAGCTAGGGTTGCTCATGTGGATGAGGATGCACAATCATCACATTCAGAGGATGCAGAAAGAGGAGAGACCTTGGTAAATGAAAGAGTACTACTAAGTGGTGAGATTGAACCAGGACAATGGACGAGTTTTTTCTATACCAAATGCAAGTGTGAGGATAAATGTTGTGATGTGATCATTGATGGTGGTAGCACTAATAACTTGGTATCAGAAGAGATGGTCTCTAAGCTGAAGCTCAAGAGGGAGAAACATCCCCAGCCCTATCGGATTGCTTGGGTAAAAGATGATCATAAGGTCCTGGTAAGTGAACAATGTTTAGTAAAATTCAAAATTGAGAGTTACCATGATGAAGTTCTTTGTGATGTTATTTCGATGGATGTTTGCCATCTATTGTTGGGTAGACCATGGCAGTTTGATAGACATGCAGTGTATGATGGACATGCAAACACATACTCTCTGAAAAAGGATGGAGTTTGCCACAAATTGAAGCCCATGAAAAAGGACAGTGAAAAGGTATGTAGCAATGCTAGGATTTGTCTTGTTGATGGAAGGAAGTTTTAAGATGGCATGAAACATCAGCATATGTGCTATGCTTTGATTCCTAGGAAAGATAAACAAGGTAGTAGTGAAATACCATTTGAAGTTTCAGATTTACTAGGGGAGTTTGGAGATATTATCTCTGATAATGTTCCAGATGGATTGCCACCAGTAAGGCAAATCAGTCATCAGATAGATCTGATTCTAGGAGCTAGTTTTCCTAACAAGGCTGCTCACAGGATGACTCCTACTGAAATAGAGGAGCTAAATAGATAGGTTCAGGAGCTGTTGAGGAAGGGCTTGATTTGGGAGAGCCTGAGTCCATGTGCAGTACCTATAGTACTCGCACCAAATAAGGATGGAGAGTGGAGGATGTGTACAGATTCTCGAGCTATAAATAGGATAACCATCAAGTACCGATTTCCTTTGCCAAGGATGGATGATCTTATGGACTGCTTGAGTGGAGCTTAGTACTTCACAAAGATAGATCTAAAGAGTGGTTCTCACCAGATATGGATTCGAGAAGGAAATGAGTGGAAAAAAGCCTTCAAGACCAAGGAGGGTCTTTATGAGTGGTTAGTCATGTCCTTTGGATTGACGAACTCCCCAAGCACCTTCATGCGGCTCATGAATAAGGTACTTAAGAAGTTCTTGGGAAAATTTGTTATTGTTTATTTGGATGATATTTTAATTTTCAGCAAGATTTTGGAAGAACATTTAGTGCATATTAGTAGTGTCCTTGAAAGGCTAAGGGAAGAGAAACTATTAATTAATCTAAAGAAATGTATCTTTACAAAAAGGGAGTTAGTCTATTTGGGGTTTGTTATATCAACTAAAGGTCTCAAAATGGATCCAGAGAAGGTAAAAGCCATCTTGGAATGGCCTACTCCAAGGTCTGCTACTGAGGTAAGATCATTTCATGGTCTGGTTAGTTTTTAAAGGAAGTTTATTAAGAATTTCAGTGGCATATGTGCACCCCTAACTGATACAATAAGAGGGGATAGAAAAGAGTTCAAATGGACTGCAGTAGCTGCGAGAAGTTTTGAATTGTTGAAGAAGAAGGTGATAGAACAGCCTATGTTGGCACTTCCAAATTCTAGAAAGGTTTTCCAGGTGGATTGTGATGCTAGTGGAAGCACTATTGGGGTTGTATTAAGCCAAGAAGGTAAGCCTATTGCATATTTTAGTGAAAAATTGAATGATGCAAAGAAGAAGTATTATGTTTATGATCAAGAGTTCTATGCAATAGTTCAGGCCTTAAAGAAATGGAGGCATTATTTATTGCCAAAGGAATTTTTTTTGTATACTGATCATCAAGCATTACAGTACCTAAATAGCCAAGGTAAATTGAATCAGAGGCATATGAAGTGGGTAGAGTTCTTGCAGAGCTATACATTTGTGTTGAAGCATAGAAGTGGAAAATCTAACAAAGTTGCAGATGCACTAAGTAGGAGACAGTTATTGCTTATAGTAATGCAGGTTGAAGTAGTTGGGTTTGATGAACTCAAGAATTTGTACCCTGAGGATCCTGATTTTGCTGAAGCATGGAAAGCTTGTAAAGAACCTGTTGTTGTAGATAGAACCAAGTGGTTAGACTATCTAATTCAGGATGGCATGTTATTCAAGGGTAGTCAATTGTGCATTCCAAGGAGTTCCATGTGGGAAAATATGATTAAGGAGAAACACAGTGGAGGGATGGCAGGACATTTTGGTCAAGATAAGACCATTTCCATTCTTAGAGAACATTATTTTTGGCCTCAAATTTCACAAGATGTGAAGAAGTTTGTACAGAGTTGCCAGGTTTGTCAAGTTGCTAAGGGGTTTAGTCACAATACTGGCCTATATCAGCCATTGCCTGTTCCATCAAGGCCATGGGAGGACATAAGTATGGATTTTGTTCTTGGATTGCCGAGGACACAAAGGGGTAATGACTCAGTATTCGTGGTGGTTGATAGGTTCTCCAAAATGGCACATTTCATTCCATGCCACAAAACTCATGATGATGTCCATATTGCAGACTTGTTTTTCAAAGAGGTGGTAAGACTACATGGTCTTCCAAGGAGAATAGTTTTTGACAAAGATACTAAATTTGTGGGGTATTTTTGGAGGACATTGTGGAAAAAGTTGAGAACAGACTTGAAATTCAGTTCCACACATCACCCACAAACTGACGGCCAAACAGAAGTGGTAAACAGAAGTCTGGGCAATTTGCTGAGATGTTTAGTGGGGGATAAGCCCAAAGGATGGGATTTGATTCTACCACAAGCAGAGTTTTCTTACAATAACTCTATAAATAGGAGTACTGGAAAATCACCATTCCAAATTGTATATGGGAATAGCCCAAGGACTGCACCAGAATTGAGGAAGATAGAGCAAGGGAAGAGGACAAGTGCTGAAGTTGAGGAATTTAATGAGCATATCAAGCATCTACATGAGGAGGTTCAGGCACACATTACCAAAATGAATCAAGAGTATAAAGCTAGGGCTGATCAAAGGAGAAGACATAAGGAATTCCAAGTTGGGGATCTAGTCATGGTGCACTTACGAAAAGAAAGATTTCCAGCCGATACTTACAACAAGCTGAAAATGAAGAAATTTGACCCCTGCAAAATTTTGAAGAAACATGACTCAGGAAATGCATATGAGGTAGAGCTGCCAGATGGTATTCACATTTCTCCCATTTTCAACATTGCAGATTTAACAGAGTATCATGATGATGGTGTAGATGAGGTGTTAGAGCCATGTCCAATTCCTGCTTCTAAGAAGGAGGAGATAGAAGACATTCTAGATCATCGTGTGGGTAGGAGTACTAGAAACAGGCAGTATGAAGAGTATTTGGTCAAATGGAAAGGATGACCAATCGAGGACTCAACTTGGATTTCAGTAGCTGAGGTTTCCCATTTGGCATTTCCTCTACCATTCATAAAGTGACAGGGTCACTTTTCAATCTACCCTGGGTGTCTGATGCAGGAGCATCTAGAGGTATAAGGGCAATCTTGTGTCACCCAAAAAATGTACTTAGACTTAGTTTCTATTTCATGTGTTTTCATTTTTGGATACCCATTTGGGTCAAATAAAGGTTCCAACTCTCACAGTTCCACTATCAGTGTGTTTGAAAATCCTGAAAAAATAGGAGCATATAATTGGGCCATCATTTTGGTAAACTAGAAGGTGTGAATTGTCCAGATAAATGTAATCATGATTTAGAGCATTCCAGAAAAAGAATCAGGTCAATAGGCCCCACCGTTTGAAAGTTATTACAGTTTTTTGGGTTTTGGAGACCTCCTAAGAATGCTTCAAAGTCAGGTCAGGGGCATTAAATGACCTCAAAAAGGGTCAAAAAATGGGGGATGATCAAAGCTAGTCCATAGGGCTATAGAGCGCTTTGAGAGCTTTCTGAAAATGTAAACAGTTCGTCAATCGGAGCTATGGTTCAAAAGTTATGCCTCCTGAAAGTTCAGTTACTGTTTCTAGATTCTTCTAGATTTGCGTCGACTTCTACCGTAGCTTCTGAAACCTTCTATTTGGTCGGTGGGTGCCTACTAGCACTTTCTAGAATGTACTCCTAGTCCTTAACCCTCCGAGGTCTATTTAAGGAGATTTTTGGCATTGTAAAAGGCAGTTCGGAGTGGAGTTTGAGAGGAGGTACTGAAAGGAGAAATTATCTCTAGATTTATGCTATTGTAAGCCCTTAGGGCATGTTTTGAAGTTTATTTTCCTGTACTGTTGTACTAGCTTATTTTCTTAGTTAATATAATTTTCCCTTTTCTGTTGTGTCCATTTTTTTCTTGGGTTGTGTCCCCATCACTCTAATACCAATTGTTGAAAATATTCTTAAAGACTAAGTTATTGAGAGGGGAAGAGTGAATCAATAACTTTGAAAACTTATAAAACTTTAATCTAGTTAACACTTAATCCAATATGAAAATTTTGATCTAACTGCATGCATGAGAAACTAAAAACGTGAAAGCATACATTACACTTTGACACATAGATTTGGTGACCTAGAAACCTTCCAAATTAAAAATAAAACTGGGGTGGGGGTGATACCCACAAGCTCTAGTACTGCACTATAAAGTTGGCCTATTAAGAGTTACATTGATCACTACTGATGATCTGCCCTATTAGGAGCAACAAGGACTATTAGGTCCACCTTGTTAAAGGATTTACAAACATACAATGAAGTATGCACTCAGTAAAGAGATTTTCATAAGACTATTAGGTCTACCTTGTTAAAGGATTTTCCTGATCCACTTGTTAGGATGAAACAGTATCTAATCTCTAATCTGCAACTTGGTTTGTTGAATGATATTTTTTTAAGTGTATAAATCACCTTGCTTTGATAGATGAATCTTTGTTGCTCCTTATACTGTTGTAGCCTTTGTAATTCACACTTCTACTCTTCTATGATGATCACATTACTTCCTTATTTATTCCATACATACATTGGACGTAATATATACCAATCCAATTATACAATTATAAAGTCAGCCACAATACAAGTTTAGACAAATATTACAAGGTCAACTCAAATATAGGCACTCAGGTTTTGAAGACTCACTCGGTGAGGTTCTAATACTCAGCATCCACTATGACTACTCAGTATCATCATGCACTCAATAGATGTAGAAGCTTGATCCAAACTAATCACTTACAAGTAGTCTTGAACTTGGTTTGCACTGGTGACTCAGCAAATATTGTGAAACTCAACATATAAACTGAATCACTTGTTTACCATTGCATAGCTCGGTAAACACTATCACCTCAAGCTTGGTACAAATTGAGTCACTTGGTTAATAGTGAGTAGCTCAGTCAACACTAGACTAGCATCACATCAATTGTAAACTCAGTAGCCATTGTACAACTTGGTTTGCACTGGTAAACTCATCATAAACTGAGATGCTCAGTTTACACTATTGATCTTCACAATAGTTGTAACTATTTGATATATACTAGAATTTATCCAAAGGACTCGGTAGCAACTGTAGAACTTGGTGACAATTGAAATGCTTGTTTAATACTATTAATTGTATAATAATCTCGATAGACACTTACAATCTAATAAGTGTGTGTCACTAATAACAAACTTGACTGATATGTCAACAGATAAATCTCTCACCTTGGAAGCTAAATAAGTGTATTATCATTTACAAGGGTTACTTTTTCCATTCTTGCATGATATCTCTTTGCATTTGTCCCTTCCATGGCCTCATAGGATTTGTGACCTTACTGGCTTGTTTTGTGGTTTCACAATGCACACCCCATTTCTCATAGAAATGGAGACCCCCTAGTAAGAAAATTGTTTTCCCAGACCCCCAGTCCAGGGCCTGAGTCATTTTTGGGACTCCACCTAGAGTCTATGTCCTACCTAGTCTTCTAAGTAAGTAACCTAGATTGTCAAATTTGAGAGTTTGAGTGAAAAATGGTGATTTTTGTGCTAAAAGGTGCACTAGCACACCTAGCATACATACGCACCTATCCAAGGTGTGCAAGTGCACACTTTTCTCATTTAGAGATGCACACCTATGTAGGTTCATACTACCAAAGGGTTCAAAATTTCCCAAGCCTATAAAATCCTAGGACTCCCTCCCCTCTTCTCATTATATCCTTCACACCCTCAAGAATTGCACCTTTGCACATTTGAAGGTGTGCAAAACTTGCAAGAACACACACACGGGTTAAGACACTATAAAGGTGTACATTTGTGCACCTATCTAAGGTGCACACATGTGCACCTTTATTTGTAATTACAAAACCTAAACAAATCTTAACACACCTTAGTTAAAGGTGCACACATGCGCACCTATCCAAGGTGTGCATGTGCGCACCTTTCAAACTCAAAACCTAAGACAACTAGAGCTAATGGTGCACAGATGTGCACCTTGTTAAGGTGGCATATGTGCACCATTGTTTAAATACTAAATATATCTAAGACTTAGTAAGGGTTCACACATGCAAACCCCATCAAGGTGTCCATGTGCGCACCCTTAGTAAAGTAAACTACTTAGTCCCCCTATTGCACATGCCTTCTATAATGTGTGTACATGTGCATGTGTGTACTCCATCAAGATGTGCACCTATGTTGTTGTGCAACTATGCACAAAATAACCTTTTAAATGTTATTAAGTGCACCTAGCACACCTATCAAGGTGTGTAAGGTGCACTAAATTGCATACCATGGATATTAAGGGGTATTTTGAGTAGTTTTACTAATTTTTGGGTTTTGGGTTTTATTTTTTGGCAATTAGGGTTTGTTTAAAGTTTAATTTTCACCTCTAAAAACTAATAACTTCCTATTTTGTGTAGATAAAATAGCTTCCTCGTCATCCTCACTTGCTGTAAAGATTGCTCCAAAACTTGTTGTCTTTAACTTTCAAAGTGCACCAAAAAATCAGATTTTCAAGATAATCATTTGAAGATTAGAGATATCGAGTTGGGACACATATACTATAATGCATTCCTTAGACTCTAAAATAAGCCTAAAGAGATGTCATTTATGGTGTTGACATTTATTAGATCAGGGACCCAACTCAACAAAGCAAAGGAACAACTCTCTCAATCCATAAAAAGAAGAAAAGAACTTGCAATTCAAATGAATGATCATCTCTACATTGAAGAAAGAATTGAAAACCTTCATTCAAGAAACTCAAATGAAGCCAATGAATCAATCAAAGAACTCCTAGAAAATAATGGTTCCCTACAAGAAGAAGTAAGAAAACTAAGAGGAGAGCACGAGATTTAGTCCAAAGACCATGTGAAATCATGGAGTAGAAAAACAAGATAAAAGAAGAGATAGATGGGAGGAACAATGAAATCCAGAACCAATCCCTTCAGCACAAACCTTATTGATTAGCTCTCCAATGAAAATGAGAAAATCATGAGCCTAAGATTTGAAAATGAAAGAATGAGAAATTATCTAAATTCTAAAAGGCAAATCAATGAAAGACTATGTAATGATCTAAACTCTGAGAGACAAATCAATGAAAGAATGATGAAATCCCAAGTAGACATAAATCAATTGAATGAGAAAAATTTCTATAGATAAAAGAGAAAAATTGGAATTGGATATACAGAAGAAGGAGAATCATCCAAGCAAGGAGCTCAAAAGAACCAAAGAGCTGCCTGCAATCACTATGGTAAGATAGGTCGTACAACAAACAAATGTTGGAGCAATAGAAAAGAAAAATTCAATGAAAAGTGTTATAATTGCAATCAACATGGTCACAAGGCTAATGAATTAAAAGAGAAACAAAAATTTGAAGGCAAATGTCACAAATGAAAGAAACATGGACACAAGTCATCAGAATGCAAAACCAAGATATTGAATCTAGCAAAGCAAATTGTGAAAGCAATATTTGGTTAGGACTAAAAAACTTGGTGCAGATGTCATTACTGTGGAGAATTTGGACACATTGGTATAAATTGTGTAAAGCATCATTTGAAAAAAAAAGACACTACTAAAAGATGTTTCATTTGTACATAACTTGGTCATCTTTTCAAGAATTGCATGAATACTGGTAGAATTGAAGATAAGAAAAAGGCAAAAGTTGATAACATCTGAAAATAAATGAGGTAGCAATGGGTTCCTAAGTCTATCGAGGATACAAATCCAATCAATGATGATCAAGTCACTCAAGAATTGGGTGACTCTACCATTTCTACTTAAGTTCTCAAAGGAGAAACTAGAACTATGCTATCAAAGAAGACATCCAAAACAATTCTAGATTGAAAGAACAAAATGATCCAAATCAGTATTCAGGATACAAAGGGATCATTGAGTACAAGTTTCTACCGAGTTATCTTCTCTATCGAGTGAGGTTGGGACATAGACTCTACCGAGCAAGGTTAGGAGTAATGAAAATGCATATGGTTACCGAGTCACGAAGACTTCACCCAGTGTTCAATGCAAGCATAGTGGATGATAATCTATCAACATGATTTTGATCTACCTAACTTTTGTACCAAGCATTTATGGAAAAAAATTAACAAAAGGCATGAAATCAAAGTCATTTCTTACTGTGAAATTTTGAGTGCTATTGAAAAAGTGCAATTTTTAGAGCTTTCAAGCCATTTGAGCAAATTTCCAGCAAAAGTTTTAGAATTCTCTCAAACCCTACTGAGTGAAGATGGTATCCAGTAGTAGCAAGGTTAAGCGTAGTTTAGACATGTTGGTTCATGGAGTGGAATGGAAGGCAATGGATTTTAAGCTCACTCCTATGATCATTGAAACCCTATATCTAAGTGGAGCACAATCTCAAATCCCTCCAAAGGTACTTCAGATAATTGATATTCACACTCATTTCAAATGTGTTATTCAAGAGATTGTTACATTGGAAATGGATGATGCCCTAGGCCAACTATGTGCAAATGGAGTTTTAAAACCCGAGCACCAACACCTAGAAACCAAAGGGTTAACTCACATGTCTCACATGCCCCGTGAATTTCAAGTTAAATGGATTAGGTTTATCCTCAGTAGGGTGCATAATGGATAGTTGTGGTTGGAACAACCAGTGTTGATCACAAAGAAGACGATTCATCAAATCACTAGTCTCCCAATGTTAGTTAAAGCCAAAACAACAAAAGCCCTAGGTTGGGTAGAACTTGAAAAGAAAACCCTAGCAAAATGGGATGGTAGAGGAATGAAAATTAGTAGTGTTTCAGATATGGAATTGAAGTTTTGCATTCACATCATTGCACATAAGATTTATAGCTCTAGCAGGTTGAAAAATGTGTCATGTGAAGTTGTGGACTTAGCATACAAGGTGGTAAAGAACAATTTATCATTCAACCTTACCGAGCTATTGTTGAAACAGTTCAACAAAAATATGGAAAGCATAAGGACATCAAAGAATAATTCATGTAAGTTTGGTTCCTTGTTAAATTCTCTATTCTTTTATGTTCAGAAATTCTTCCCTTCAAAAGGCATTGTTGTTTGGAGAAAATGTGTGCCTATGTTATATCAGATAAATGAATTTATTGTTGAAATGGGTGAAAGCTACAATAGTATTATGGATAATTGTTTTGATGCATTCAAAGAGAAAATGAACAATAGGTACCAAATCCCTAAGAAACTAGTTAAGGATTATAAGGATGATGTATGTTTCATGGTGGATTGTGACAAAGTTTATATTCAAGTAGTTAAGCCTAGAATTGCATGGGTAAAACCTCTTGGTTATGAGGTTAATATTGATGAAACTAAAGATATAATTGAAGCTCTTTTCAATGAGCCAGTTGATCCTAAAGCGGCATATTTTGGCACATATGATGAAGCAAAAGCTAGGATTGAACTTGAAATAAAGCTTCCTTGGGTGGTAAACAAAGGAAAGAAGAGAATTGCAAAATTGAAAACCAGTTCTTTTGTTGACTGAGGGAAAAGGTGATGAGGAAGCAAAAGATGTGGAAGTAGAGGAGGAGGAAGAATCTGAGGAAGAACAGTCATTAAGGAAGAAGGGCAAGGTGATTATCACCAAGTCACAAAAGCCATCCACTACAGTATTTACAAGGAGATCTTCAAGGAAGAAATCTGACAAGGAAGGAGGAGACATTGTATTCAAAAAACCTCCACCCACCTTCCAAGACAGATTGAAAGATCTAGAAGTAGGAGCTGGAATAACAAATTTTAAATCATTAAAATATGAAATTAGGACAACAGAGGAGCAGAAGTAGATTGAAGACCTGGTGATGGATAAGATGGGAAAATGAAAATACTCACCTGACTAGCTTGGTTCTCAAATTCCTAATGACTTGGTTGAAAAGGTAAAGCCAAGATGGGAATTTTCTATGGAAATTGTCAAAGATATATATGGGAAAACCTTGAGGTAGCTATACTGAGCATATCAGATGCAGAGGTAAAAGAGTCACTGAAGAAAAGTGAAGAAAATTTGACTCTGAAGTTTAATACCTATATGATTTTGATGAAAGATATTGAACATGTTCTAAAGAATGCAACAAACACTTGGAAGACTATCTATCTATTACATAAACCAATTGATTTTCTAGTTGATGTTAAAGATGATGATGATGAACATGATAAGGAGAAAGATGAAGAAGAAAATATTGAAGAAGCAACTTATTTTGACAATGAAGAAGATGAAGAGGATCAAGGAAAAGAGGCTACTAAGGAAGTAAAGCAAGATGATGAGGAAACTGATCTAGTTAAGATAGTTGCAATAGTTATTGCCTCACTTCCTCACTCTCCAAGCAACCTAGTGACAACATCAAGCACAGAGATAGCCCCAACAAGTTTTATTGTGACCACCAATTCCAATTCAAATGTCCAATTACTCTTTGATCCTACTTAGCTTAGCACATCATTGATAGAAGTGACTTCCACTTCATCTACCAAGTTGTAGACTCTTCCTTCATCAACCAAGTTGAGTACTTTAGTTTTGAGCACACCAGTTTTGAGTACTTCTATTTTGAGCACACCAATTTTAGATTCTTTAGGTATTTCTATAAATATTCCTTCAATAAGAACAAAATCAGTTTTTACAACAAGTCCTGGCATGTCTACTATTATTTCTATTTCGAGTACAAAAGTAATAAGTGTAAGGACAGTTGAACCTAAGGTTCAACAGAGCACAAAAATTTTGGAAAAAGGGAAAGAGCTGGAGGAAGAAATTAATTTAGAAGAGGAAATTGTAATCCCAAATAGGGGCATTTCCAAGCTTACTCCAGACCAAATGCAATCATTTGGTGAACTCCTCTAGAAGAAGGCTAAATAGCAAAGACTAAGAGAGTAGAGAGATAAGGAATTCAAGATAATTGAAGATGCAAAGAACATTTTGGTAGAGGCTATAGGTATTGAGGTTGGTTCTTCTCAACAAAATTTGTATCAACTAGTAAAGGAAATATAGAAATTTAATGAAGATACTGAGGGACAAGATAAGTTAGTGCAAAAAGAAAAAAAGAAGTTTGATAATAAAGTGTTGGAGCACATTTCTCAGCAGATAGCTATATATCTAGTAAAAATTTCTACAATTTTGGGCAATTTAGAAGCATCTTGTACAAATGTGTCATCACTTTTTGGAAAGCTATGTGATGTTTCTGAGTTTACTAAGAAAATAAAGGACAAATTGTCCAAAATAGATGAAGATCTAAAGGCTAGTGCCCAGCAGCTACAACTTGACCCTAGTTCAAGCTCTACACATTTCAAGAAAATAAGATTTTTGTCAGATATGCAAGTAGAATTTCCCATTGAAGAAGCAAGGATTAGATCCACATTGATAGATATATAAAATATGATTCTTCCCATCATGTATGCACTACAAAAACATATTACACATTCAAAAACTCTCATCCATGACATTAATTTCTCCATTGTGGACCATATGATAGAATTGTCAGCAAAAGTCCAAATTGCACTTCACACATGTAAGGACCTGCAAGATAATTGGGATAAAACCTTGGAAACCATTCTCAAGGTATAGTTAGAATTTTTATCTCATTTTGGTGTTACTATGTAAATAATAGAGTAAATCTTTGGCATTAATGTCAAAAAGCGGGAGAAAGACACATGATATGGGGGAGAAAATGTAAAGATATGTATAGTAAGATATGGTGTATATAGAAAGAAGATGTATAGTATATTGTATGAAATAACCTTACCATGTATAGATATATACCTTACAAAATCAATTTTAAAAAATCTCAAAAATGGTATACTCCATTGAGCTTGTATCACAAGGTGATGGATAAAAGGTATTCAAGAAACTTTTTGAATTCAATTTTGGCTAATATGTGTTTTTGTCACTAATGCTAAAGGGGGGGACTGTTGATGATGAAAGAGCATCCTAGGCTGCCTTGTTAGCCTACACATTTTTGTTTATTCTACATGTTGATGTTGAGTTACTATAGCTCTAATAGATGTTGAGTTACTATAGCTCTAGTTGGTGTCAAGTTATTGTAGCACTTAGTTGGTGCTAAGTTACTATAGCACTTAGTTGGTGCTGGGTTACTGTATGTGCCGAGTGTCAGCATTTAGACATGATCTCTGCGAGATGACTTGCAAGAATTATTTCAATCATGATATTTATGTTAAGATCTTTTCTTGGGATGCGTCCAAACCATTATTGGGTTGGACTTCCTCTTATTTAATGTTCTAGAATGATCTATAAGCCATTTTGGCAAGTATATATAGAGTTTTTAGGCATAGAGTTAGGCAGTTATTAAAGAGGATTATGGAGCAGAACTAGAAAGTGCAAATTTTCTATTGGATCTTTGAATATGAATGTATTTGCATTTGGCTATAACTCAGAAGGCCTTACTGTTGGGCATGTATGAAGATACTTTAATGAATCAATAAAAGTATTTAACTCTTCTTCCTCCTTTGGTTTTTGTTCTTTGTGTTTGCTTATGTTGTGTTAACTCTTGCAAGGTGGTTTGGAGAGATGGGTGTGCCATTGGCCCTAGTTTTTCACCCCTTTCGTGTGTTAGGTGGTACCAAAGCTTGAGGTTCATCCTTGTGGATATTGGATCATGTAGAACCCTAATTCAAATTTGGTTGTAGGGTGGCAAATCTACGGATTTGACCTATAACTTGCAGAGGGTTACAATCTTGTAGGAACCTACTTTGTAAAGATGGTTTGTGGTAGAGGAAATGTTAATAATGCCATATTGGATCACTTGGGACAAATTTCATCCAAATTAGATGTTGTGGAGACATCCCAAAGGAGAGGAGCACATCTTGATGATGTAAGTGATGATGAAGTAGTAGCACCAAACCATAATCCAAAACTTGAAGAAGATCAAGATGAGGAAAGATTGTTGTGAGTGTTGTCTAGGAAAAATTCAAAGCCTATTGTAGAATTTGTTCCTTGTGATGGAAAATTGGATACCAATGTTGTGTTGGATTGGATCTCATATATGGAGAGGTTCTTTGAGTATGAAAACACTCTTGATAATAGTAAGGTGAAGATTGCAGTCACTAGGTTGAAAGGTCATGCATCACTATGGTGGGAACATTGGAAAATTGATAGACAAAGGAGAGGAAAGGAGAAGATCAAAACTTTTCCAAAGATGGTGAACAAGGTAAAGAACAAATTCCTTCTTGCTAATTACCAAGTTAGCTTGTTGAGAAAGATGCAAAATTTGAAATGAAAGGACATGACTGTGAAAGAGTATACTGAGGAATTCTATAGATTGGACATCAGATCTGGACATGTGGATAATGATGTTGAGAAAATTGCAAGGTACATAAATGGATTGAGATCTAGGATTCCAAATGAAATAAGTTTTGTGAAGCTAGAAAGTGTTGAAGAAGCATATCAATATGCCTTGAAAGCTGAGGAGATCTTAGCAAAGAAGCATGAACAAAGACAAAGAGGTAGAGGTGATAGATCCTAGAGAGGCAGAGGTAGATCTTATGGTGAAGGTGGCACATTTGACAATTTTGTACAGGATAAAGGAAAACCTAAGCGGAAGAATGATGACAAAGGCAAGACTGAATGGAAAAGTGGTAATTCTTATCGAGAAGGTACTAATTTTTACTGAGGAAGAGGTAATTCTTATTCTAAAGGTGGATTTCATGGTAATTTTTTTCAGATGTGGTAAAGAAGGACATAGATCTTTTGAATGTAAATCCTTTGAAAGTGGGCAAGGTAATAGAAATGTTGTGATTCAAGGAGATGATGAGGGTTCACCAAGTGGACCTGAGGTTGGAGAAAATTTGATGGTGAGAAGAACCTTATGTAATAAGGGAAGTGATGAGGAACCTGTTTTAAGGAGAAGTCTTTTCAAGACAAGATGTAAGATGGCTAGAAAATGTTGCAAAGTGATCATTGACAGTGAAAGTTCTACAAATTTAGAATCAAAAGAGTTAGTTACAAAGTTGCAATTGCAAAGGGCTGAAACATCCTAAACCCTATCATATTTCATGGATCAAAGATGAGCATAAGATATTGGTAAGTGATCAATGCCTTGTGAAGTTCAAGATTGGACATTACTTTGATGAAGTTTTGTGTGATATTATGCCTATGGATTGTTGTCATATTCTATTGGGAGACCTTGGAAATATGATAGATATGCTATGCATGATGGAAGATTGAATCAATATACTCTTTGGGTGAATGGGAAGAAACAAATATTGTTGCCTTTAATTGAAAGTCCAGATGAGGTTAATTGTACTGTTGTAAAAATTTGCGCAGTTAATGGGAAACAATTTTAAAAGGAAATGAAAAAGAATCAAGTTTTTTTTGCTATAATTCCAAAGAAACCAAGTTGTGTCAATAGTACCCAAGTGCCACAAAACAATGTTAACCAAGTGCCAGTCAATGGTGATTGAAGGATAGTTGGTAGTATTGACCAAGTACCAGAAGAAATTGCTCAATTGTTGAATGAATATAAAGAGATTTTTGTAGAGGATATACCTAATGGTTTACCTTCAATGAGAAGTATAAGTCATTGTATGGATCTAATTCTTGGAGCTAGTTTGTCGAACAAAGCACCATATAGATTGAAATCTATAGAGAATGAAGAACTTAATAGACAAGTGCATGAGTTCTTGCAGAAAGGTTTGATCAAAGAAAGCTTGAGTCTATTGTGTGGTCATTTTGCATGAGGTCAATAGCAATAATTGATTGCATAATTCCTCTCTTGAAAAGCTAATCTTTTTGGGATCAACTCTAAGGTTTAGTATTACCAAAATCTGCTCAGTTGAAGATAAATGTGATTGTTCATGAGGAGGCCTTTTCTAGTTCTATTATGATCTTAGAATGAAGTAAATTTGTTTGCTATCTCAAAATAATACGCAAAAGAACAATATTTTTGTATTTTTTAGTTTTTCAATGAATGCAATTCTAACAGTGCAACTAAAATGAGTTCCTATTCTAACAAGGGGTTAGCAAAGCAAATAATGAAATTGAAAGCAAATAACATGAAATTGAAATCCTAAATGGACATAAGCTACAGAAAACAACACACTACAAGTTAAACTTTCAAAGAAATTGGTAGCAAACTAACAAAAAAAAGAGTAGCACTTCCTAGAATCCACTAATGCAATCATCGGTGAGAAACTTTAACAATCATATGATATTTCACCTTTCATCAAATCGCAAGACCATTGAAAGTGCACTCATGCAAGACAAAAAGTTATGTAGGCACAATTTGATGATCTCTTCTCAAGCTTGTTACATCAATGAAATTTATAAATTTGTAGCAAACACCAAAACTAAAAGATCGCACAACCAAAAACAACACAATAAACCTTTGGCTCAATCACAATTCCATGAACAAAATTCGCAAAACAATGACACATTCAGGCAAGAATCACTACACTCCAAATGTGAGCACCAAAAGCATAATTTTATTGCATAATAATGGTGGCCCTTATTACATTTTACAATGGGGTATTTATAAGAAATCATCTCCTTAATTTGTGTTGAGAGTGAGATATATCTTCATGCAATAAAATGCTTTTAAAATATTAAAACAAACTAAATATATACAAACTAGCAATTAATCTGGTACATAGAGGGACTCCATCTATATTTTATTCATTAATTGTATGCATGAGCCCTTTACATGTCAAAAACAAAGAAAACATGAGAGAGAAAGTAGGAGGAATCCTTCAATCAAAGTAGGAGTGTCTGGGGGTGCCAAAAATAGAAGTGTGTCCTTTACTAGGGGTGTGTCGAAGTTAAACTGCTATCAGAATGCATTCCCAATGCATGGAAAGCACTATTTTTTGAACAAGTAGTTAACTATTGGCACACCTCTGAACTATGGAGCTATAGACGTACATATCTATGGACTTGCACATCTATGGAGCTGTGAAGTTGCGGACCTCAACAGGGTCAAAAATCTCAAAATTTTACTAAGTGTCAAAACTGAAATTCTGGCATCTGAGTTTTGTTCCTCTTCATCCCAAAGCTATGCTTGGATGTTTGCCCTTTAATTTATCTATCATCTTAGTTATCTTAGCCCCATTCAAAAGATCTAAAGCCTCATATTTATCCTTGACCTTTTGTCTGTAGTTGTCCACCTCAATTGGAGTCTCTACAAAATCTCCAAGTTTGGTATGTAACTCTAACAAGGCTTCTTCTGTCCTAAAGACTTGTCACATGTCTTCATCATCAGCAACCTCCAAAAAATTCTTCTAAAATTCTACACTACTATCTCTATAGGTAACAACTTCTCTCATTCCTCATCTTCAAAAATATCCAAGCATACATCACTATAGTGTCTCTCTGCTTCCAAAATCTACTCTCGGGCTTGGTCCTTGAGTTGATGAATCTCCTCATGTAATGTCTCCATTACTTTATTTATTTCCACTATTTTCTCTATCCAATCATCGATCATATCCAATTCTTCTTTCGTATATACATTGATCAAAACCTAATATCTTTGGCCCTTTATGGCTTGTAGAGTCTACAAATCCTTACTCCAGGCACGTACCTCATCCATGATACTGAAGTCTTGCTTCAAAATTGCTACGATCTTATTCACATTCTCTTCGGTCGCATGTAGTAACTTCAGATTCCCTATGATAATTGTAACACCTTTCTCTTCAAAATTTTCTTGCCACTCCTAACAAGCCTTCAAAAATGGATCAAGTTGTACACCTCCCCCTTCTCTAAGTACAGTGTTCAAAGTATGCTTTAGGTTTTCAAGATCAAGAGGACCAACGACTTTGGTTAGATATCCTTTTAGGATCTCAACTTGTCTTCAAAGTGCATGGAGTTCAATCTCCTCTTGTTCCATGTACTTGAGAACCTCTTTGACTCCCATAGTCATTATTTGTTGGGCTAAATTCCATGTAGGCCTTCCCAAAATAACATTCTTTAATTCATAATCTTTGAGACTAATTCCTTTTGCATCTACATCTTTAGGAGGGAGAGCTACTTGTGCAAATAAATCTTGGTTTTGTATGGTGGTGACAAATGCCAATGGTGATGCCTCATGTGATGGAGACTTAGGTTTGTTCAAGATCTCTGCAATTTCACAAATGTCTTCCTCTAAAGAATAGAATTAAGTCTTATTAATCCTCATTATTTCCTTCTAGATCCATCTAGGGATGTGTCCTACTGAGGACCTGGCTCTTGATGACAAAGGAGTATGTTCTGCAACTTCCTTCCCTTTGTTGCTCCTATTGGGAGTTGTATCCTATTGGGAGGGCTCCCCTTCTATATCCTTAGTCTCAGTAGACCCTATATCTTGAACCTCAGTGTCTTGGGAAGGTGGTTGAGAATATTCTACCATTTGTCCTTCTGACACTTCACCGGTCACCATTTGTTCTTGTCTCTCCTCTAATAATGACTCCTTATGAACATTTTCTTCCTCTGTACTTTGAGGTGGAGGGGTCACTGAGCTCTATTCCACCACTATAACTCATGGTGGAGATGGAGAAGTAAGATCAAGACTCTGTGTATCTGGCAGCATTTACATTCAATCTTCTTATTGAGGTTCACCTGTAGGGGTGTCCCTGATCTTATTCCCGATCAACTTTGTACCTACAAGCATGAAATCAAAATTTGACATTGAGGAAACATCATCACTCTCTTCACTTAGCTCATCCACCAACTACTGTACTTCATCTTCTAAAGAAGAGAGTTCTAAGGGTTCTGCTTGAGTGGATGACAGGGTACCCATGGCACTCTATCTCCTTTGCAACTCTATGGCTCTAGCTAGCTGAGTTCTTTCCTATAGGGGCACTTGTTCCTCTTCTGATTCTAATTCTTCTTCTTTCTCCTCTTTGTCTCCCTTCAAAATACTTTCAGGAATAGATGGATTGGGTAGTAATCTTCTACTGATCCTTTGTCTTTTCTTCATCTGAATCTTAATCCTCTTCTTTGGTTTCTTGGAGGTAGAAGGAGAAGTTGGCTCTTCTTGCACAAGAGGAATGGAGACTTGTGGAATATCTCCCTCTTCTAGTTGAGTAGACACAATGGGAGGCAACTGTGGTTCATCCTAGACCTGGGTAGCTCCAGTATCTTGAAACCCTTGTGCACTTTGTTCCTGTTGTTAGGGAGGCACCTATTTTGTCTAAATCCTCTAAGGAGAGGTCCTCTTTCTTTTTTTCTTTCCCTTCCTTTTAAGAGGGTGATAATATCCAACCGGGTGATCAAGCTAGTACATTGTTTCTAGTCTAATAGGAGACTGAGCTACGAAGGTAGGAATTGTTACTTTCCTTCCTCTACCTCTTTCTGGGTGAGCATGTGCATGGAAGATTATTGTATCAGGAATTGGATCAAGTGGAAAAGGTTTCTTGATCTAATCCTTTGTCATTCTGATGACATGCCTTGCTCGATGATTAATATCATCGACCTCCTCCCTATCAACCTTAGCATTCATAATGGGTCTTTCACCAATTTTGTCTTCATTGAACAGGGTGTCCAGTAACTCCTTCAAATCCTATTGCTTTATCTCCTCCGACATTTTCAACTAGATAGTCTTTTCTGCTAGATACAAAGTCATCCTACAATAGTCCCTAATGTAGACATCGTAGTCATTTGTGGCATTCATCTAGTGATCTTCAACAGCATCCTCATGATAGAAGTATCTTCCTGCCAGACTCTCCACTTTCCCAACATTGTCAAAATATGGTGGGGGAGAGTTGTATTCTTCAAGGGGATAATTCTCCCACTCCCACTCAAAGGATGGAATGTCCTATTTCCTCTTCACCTGATACACTCTAGTGACCAATGGCCATGTCCAGCAAGGTCTCTATTGTCTCTTAATTTTTTCATACACTGACTCAATCTCCTAGAAAATCTCCAATAGCACGAGTTTATCACTAGGATATCTAGGGAGCTTTTTAGGATTGATGGAGGCACCTGCTACCCAAAGATATGTGAACATCTTGAAATGGATTAAGTAGACTCCAAGAGCTATTATCTATGCGTTTGCTTCATTGGATAACCTCTTCCCATAGTCTCCCTCAATGAATTGAATGATCACAAAGATGAATGCATCATTCACAATTCTGTATTCTTTGCTCTACCCTGAGAGCTTCTTCTTCACTAGGTAGGGATAGACTATGTATGGCCAGGCATTGGGGTCCTACATACTACCTCTCCTATACAAACCAAGATAGTTTTTTTCCCTTGCTGCAAGTAGGTACACCATGTAAGACATCATGTAAAACTTCTTTTTGTCCTTCACTGTCCTCAATTGCTCACACAAGTTCTCACTTAGTGTGGTGGCCTAGTCCAATGGTATCTTTGCCTATCTGATGGTCTCTATAAAGTTGACCATGAAAGTGCTAAGGTGTCCCACTATGGGTAAACCCATGACTTTGCTCAAGTTAATGATAAAGTATCCAATATCTTCCTTCATGTATCCTTGAGTCATATCCACTTTTCCTGTTATCCTTCCCCAAGGAGGCTTCTCAATTAGGTACAAGGATTGTATGATGTCTATGGCCTCTTAATATGCTCTCTGTACCATCTCTCAGTCGCTTCATATGATAGTCTAATGAATTGGTCTACTTTAGGAAGATGAAAGACCTTCTCAATGTTGTCGAGTCATAGATCCAACACCACTTCTCTAGTGACACTTTTGACTACCCTTTCTTCAAGAACAAAGTGTCGTGACAAGGCCATGATTAGTTCCAATGATTGTACTGACATAGGATGTGACATTGTGTTCACCAATCTAGAACGGATCAATGTGGACATCATGGCTGACCTCTCTATTGACTTGTTGCAAATTATCAAGAATTCTTCTAAGTATGTGTGTCCGAGATTGGTATCTCTAATCTATGTGTAATCATCATGGAATCTAGACTTTGAAGGTACGCCTTGGAACTTGAACATGATAGGTTTGGGTGCTACTATGAATGTGGATGCCATTTGATCACCTGTATGTTTCAATAAAAAGAAACACTAGAAAAAAAAAAATGAAACATAAAAGCTAATGAATTAAAATGAGCATTAAAAAAAGTCCCATTTGGGCTTCTTCTTTTTTCTCATTTTTTCATTTTATCCCCTTTTATTTTATTTCTTATTTTTTATTTTTTATTTTATTTTTATTTTTATTTTTATTTTTCAACAAAATAAATTAAATTTAAAAAAATGTGGGGCAGGTGGTACAAATGTTGGCCCATGGTGCAGAGTTGCACGGCGTGATGGTATGAAGTACCGAGGCATGCGGTTAGGGTTTTAAGTGGGCACAGCCAACTAGTGGTGCACAGGCATCCAAGAAAAGGTCCCGCCGTGCTTGGCACAAGTGCAAGACAAAAGGAACCACTGCACTTGGCATGGGCACGAAGCAAAGAGCACCGTCATGCCTAGCATGAGTGCAAGACAAAAGGCATCGCCACACTTGGCATGGGCATAAAGAAAAGAGTGTCATCGTGCTTGGCGCAAGCACAAAGCAAAAAGGCATCACCATGCTTACCATGGGTGTGGGTGAGAAATAGAGGTGCCATCATGCTTGGCGTGAGTGCAAGACAAAAAGGCACCACCATGCTTGGTGCAGGTGCAGGAGCAGGCGCAAGGAGCAATGTTGTGCTTGGTGCGGGCGCAAAGAAAAGAGCACTGCCATGCATGTATCTCACCTTAGCACAAAGGCGAGAAAACACCAAACTTGTTGCCTTCAAAAAAATGTTGTATGAAGTTTTGATTGGCGGGGGGGGGGGTTATAACCCTTCCCCGCACTTGGTCAAGTGCACAGCTTGCACTCCGCCCGCACGCACGCATGAGCATGATTGAATTTTTTTTTTTTGAAATTTTTTTTTTTTTTTTTTTTTTTTTTTTTTTTTTTTTTTTTTTTTTTTTTGTGTTTTTCTAATTTTCACAACTCTAATACTTTCTAACTCTCAATACCTTCTCCCAACTCTCGAAATGTGAGTCTGAGAGTTAGAAAAAAAAGTAGGGGGTCCCTATTCCTAGTGAGGAATGGGGTATGTGTTGTGGACACCACAATAGAGTCCATGTGTTGTACCTACTATATCAGTACTCAAAAAGAATGGAGAATGGAGAATGTGTACCGATTCCAGAGCTATTAACAAGATAATAGTGAAATATAGGTTTCTTATGCCAAGGATGGATGACATAATAGATTGCTTGAGTGGAGCAAAGTATTTTACCAAGATTGATTTGAAGAGTGGTTATCATAAGATCAGAATTAGAGAAAGTGATGAATGGAAGACTACTTTCAAGACAAAAGATCGTTTGTATGAATGGTTGGTTATGCCTTTTGGTTTGACTAATGCACCTAGTGCTTTCATGAGGTTGATGAATGAAGTTCTGAAATAAAATTTGGATAAGTCTGTGATTGTTTATTTGGATCATATTCTGATATTCGATAAGACTAAGGAAGAACATCTTAAGCATATTAGACAAGTATTGCAAAGGTTGAAAGAGGAAAAGTTGTTGATTAATTTGAAAAAAATTTATTTTATGCAAGAGGAGATGATTTCAACTGATGGATTGAAGATGGATCCTAAGAAGGTTAAAGCAATTTTGAGATGGCCTACACTTGAGAATGTGTGTGAGGTAAGATCATTTCATGGTTTGGCTAGTTTTTATAGAAAGTTTATAAAGAATTTTAGTGTTGTTTGTAATGCTATGACTGAAACAATGAGGGGAGATAAAAAGGAATTCAAGTGGACAAATGGAGTTGATAAGAGTTTTGAGACTTTGAAACAAAAGGTTGTTGAATTACCTATATTGGCTTTGCCTGATTTCAACTAAGTATTTCAAGTTGAATGTGATGCAAGTGGTAATGCATTTGGAACTGTATTAAGTCAAGAAGGTAAACCTGTTGCTTTCTTTAGTGAGAATTTGAATGATGCTAAAAGGAAGTATTATGTGTATGATCAAGAGTTTTATGCTATTGTTCAAGCATTGAAGAAGTGGAGACATTATTTTATTCCTAAGGAGTTTGTGTTGTATACTGATCATAATGCTTTACAATACTTAGGAAGTCAACATAAATTGAATCAAAGGCATATTAAGTGGGTTGAGTACTTGTAGAGTTTCACATTTGTTATTAAGCATAAGAGTGGAGTTACTAACATAGTTGTTGATGCATTGAGTAGAAGATGTTCTTTGTTGACAAAAATGAAGGTTGAAGTTCTTGGTTTTGATGAAATGAAAGAGTTCTATGATGTTGATCTTGATTTTTCTGAGGCATGGAGAGAGTGCAGAGCACCAAAACTGATAGATCACATAAGTATGATGAGTATTTCATTCAATAAGGTATGTTGTTCAAAGGCATTCAGTTGTGTATTCCTAAAAGTTCTGTGAGGTTGAATCTGATTAAGGAAAAGTATAGTGGTGGATTGGATGGACATTTTGGAATTGATAAGACATGGAGTTTACTAAAAGAGAAGTATTATTGGTCAAAAATGTATAAGTGTGTTCAAAAATTTGTAAAGAGTTGTGGAGTTTGTCAAATTGCGAAAGGAGTAAGTCAAAACACTAGTCTGTATACACCTATTACTATTCCAGAGAAACCTTGGAGTGAAATCAGTATGGATTTTGTTCTTGGATTACCTAAGATAGTAAAGGGGTATGATTCAATATTTGTTATAGTGGATAGATTTTTGAAGATGGCTCATTTCATACCATGTAAGAAGACATCAGATGCTAAGCATGTTGTTGAACTTTTCTTTAAAGAGATCGTGAGATTGCATGGATTACCAAGAAGTATTATTTCTGATAGAGATAATAAGTTTGTTGGTTATTTTTGGAAGACTTTGTGGAAGAAAATGGGTACTGAGTTGAAGTTTAGTTCTATATTCCATCCATAGATAGATGGACAGATAGAGGTTTTGAATAGAAGCTTGGGTAATTTGTTGAGATGTTTAGTTGGAGATAAGCCAAGTAATTGGGAAGTAGTGTTTGCACAAGCTAAGTTTTCATATAACAGTTCTATGAATAGGAGTACAGGGAAAACACCTTTTGAGATTGCTACTAGAATGCAGCTTAGAGGTATATCAGATTTGAGAGATGTTGCTAGTGAAGAAAAGAGAAGCACTACATGAGAAGAATTTCCTAGTTTCATGGATTCTTTGCATAAGGAAGTGAATTTGAGGTTGGAACAAATTAATTAGAAGTATAAGGAGAATGTTGATAAGTCTAGAAGACATCATAATTTAGAAGTTGGTGATGAGGTGATGGTTCATTTAAAGAAATGAAGATTTCCTATTGGAACATATAGTAAGTTGAAGATGAAGAAATTTGGACCTTGTAAGATCGTGAAGAAATTTGATAGTGGTAACGCTTATGAAGTTGAGTTACCTAACAACATGGATGTATCTCCTATATTCAATATTGTTGATTTGTATACGTATCATGAGTCAGATGATGAAGTTGTTGTATCAGAAGATTATCCCAAGAAGTACATTGAAGAAGTTGGACAGATATTAGATCAGAGAGTTGCCAAGAGTACAAGAGTGAAAGATTACTATGGATATTTGGAGAAGTGGAAGAACAAGCCTATTGAAGATGCTTAATGGATTTCTCAATCAGAGTTAGATTCAACTTAGATTGTGACATCTCAATGATTCAGGAGAATTATTTCTTTCAACCCTGATTTTTTGATGCAGGAGCATCCTAAGTTGCCTTGTTATTCTGCTCATTTTTGTTCATTCTGCATGTTGATGTCAAGTTACTATAGCTCTAATGAATGTCAAGTTATTGTAGCTCTAGTTAGTGCTGAGTTACTATAGCACTTAGTTGGTGCCTAGTTACTGTAGCACTTAGTTGGTGCCAAGTTATTGTAGCACTTGGTGTTGAGTTAATGTAGCACTTAGTTGGTGTTGAGTTACTGTATGTGCTGAGTGTCAGCATTTGAACGTGATTCTTGCGAGCCGACTTGCAGGATTTATTTCGATCGTTATATTTATGTTAAGATCTTTTCTTGGGATGTGTCTAAAGTGTTGTTGGGTCTGCCTTCCTCTTATGTAATGTTCTAGAATGATTTGTAAGCCATTTGGCAAGTATATATAGAGTGTTTAGGCTTAGAGTTAGGTAGTTTTTGAAGAGGGTTGCGGATCAAAAATGGAAAGTGTGAATTTTCTATTGAATCTTTGAATGTGAATGTATTTACATTTGGCTATAAACCAAAAGGCCTTACAAATGGGCATGTATGAAGATATTTTGATGAATCAATAGAAGTATTTCACTTTTCTTCCTCTTTTGGTTGTTGTTCTTTGTGTTTGCTTTTGTTGTGTTAACTCTTGCAAGGTGGTTCAGAGAGTTGGGTGTCCCATTGGCCCTAGTTTTTCACCCCTTCCCTATGTCAATTGACATATCAATCATTTTTGTTATTAGTGGCACACACTTATTCAAATTGTATATAGCTATCAAGCTTATTGTACAATTCTTAGTGTCTACCAAGTATTTTAGTTGTTGCTAAGTTCTACAATTGCTACTGAGTCCTTTGGAAAAATCTCAGTCGTTATCGAGTAGTCACAGTTATAGTGAAGAACAGCAGTGTAAATTGTGCATCTCAATGTATGCTAAGTCTACTAGTGCAAGCTGAGTTGTGCAGTGTTCACCGAGTTTGCAGTGTATGTGATGTGAGTCCAGTGTTAATCGAGCTTCTCAATGTTAACCAAGTAACTCAATTTATACTGAGCTCGAGGTGATAGTGTTTACCAAGTCATTCAATGTAAACCAAGAGACTCAGTTTATATGACAAGTTTCACAATATCTACTAAGTCACCAGTGTAGACTGAGTTCAAGACTACTTGTAAGTGATCAGCATGGGTCGAGCTTCTATGTCTATTGAGTGGATGACAATGTCGAGCATCGATAGTGGATGTTGAGTATCAAAACTTCATAGAGTCAATCTTAAAAACCTAAGTGTCTTCATTTGGGCTGACTTTGTAATATTTGTGTTAACTTTTATTGTGGCTGACTTTGTAATTTGTATAATTGGATTGGTATATATGTAATCAATTGTATCATATCCAAATGTATAAGGAATGTGAATGTGAATGCAATGTAGCAAATATAATCAAAGAAGAGTAGAAAGAGTGAATTACAAAGCCTACAATAGTATAAGGAGTAGCAAATTCATATCTATCATAGAAAGGTGATTTTTACCTAAAGGAATCTCATTTAGCAAACCAAGTTGTAGATCATAGATCATCTACTATTTCATCCTAATAGGTGAATCAGTCAAATCCTTTAACAAGGTAGACCTAACAATCTTTTGTAAATCTCTTTATCGAGTGCATACTTCATTGTATGTTTGTAAATCCTTTCACAAGGTGGACCTAGCAGTCCTTATTGCTCCTAACAAGGCAGATCATCAGAAGTGATCAATGTAAGCTTCTACAGGCTAACTTTACATTGCAGTACTAAAGTTTGTGGGTATCATCCCCACCCTAGTTTTACTTTCTATTTGGAAGGTTTATGGGTCACCAAATCTTTGTGTCACAATGTTATGAATGGTTTCATGTTTTCAATTTCTTATACATGCAATTAGATTAGATTATATGTGATGGATTAAATGTTGATTGGATTGTTGGATTAAGAGTTGATATTGTTGAAGTTTTAGAAGTTACTGATTCGCCCCTCCTCTCTCAGTAACTTAGCATAGTCTTGAATATTTCCAACAATATGAAGGATGACATTGATTATGCCATTGTACTTTTGAGAAGAATTATGGGTCTATTGAAAGTTGGGCATCTTTACATTTGGATGGTTCGTTTCATAGAGACCATCAGAACATCCAAAATGCAAATTTATTGGCACACAATACTAAGTGAAAACTTAGATGAATAGTTAGTAGGAGTTAAAGTTGACCCCAAGTTTTACATGACATCATATTTGGTGTACTTATTAGTAGCAAGGACAACTGACTATCCAGGACTATACAAGAAGGGAAGCATGCAAGATGGCAATGCTTGGCCCTATGTGGTCTATCCTCAATTGGTAAAGAAGAAGATCTCAAATTAAAGAAAATAATTTTGGATAGTGAATGATACTTTCATATTTGCAATTATTTGATTCATAGAGGGTGATTATGCTAAGAGGGTGTCAATAGAGGCAGTAGTAAGGATTGCAGAGATTGGTGCCTATTATATCTATTTCAAAACATTCACTTGCCTAAGGGTAACTGGTATGATAATGAATCCAAAGAAACTCCTAAGATATCCATCGGATAGGCTCATTTTATTGAAGATTGCAAGATATCTCACATTTGTGTATGACAGAGTGAGAAAATAGCATAAGAACACATAGGTATGGCCTATTACTATAGGTGCATTTGAGGTAAAGCAAAAATAGGATATAATGACTTTTGATTTAGAGTAGGATCAATATCCCTTGGAAGATTACAACTCCCCTCGTCCCTATGGCAGAGTTTTGCATTTGGCAGGGAAGCAATTTGTGCATGAAGATGTCATCAAAGATCATTGGATGAACACAATAGATGACTATGATATCCAAATAAGGGATTATTGTAGGGTGACTCTATATCTAGTAGGGAAAGCCTTAAAGATAAAGGTCTCACTCAAGGTTGTTCAGAAAGACACTCAAGATGTCTTGGATCTCTTGTATAACCTAGACAAGATATATGATAGGCCAATTATGAATGTAGAGATTGACAGGGATGAAAATGGAGATATAAACCACAGGACTAGGCACATAATTTAGTTGACAAAGGACTAGATCAAGAAGCCTTTTAACCTTGACCTAGTTCTACATATTATTACCTTTCAAGCGACAACACACCCAATTAAGGGTAAAGGTGCAAAAGTTGTAGTACCAACTTTCCCTGCTCAATCTCCAGTTAGACTGAAAATGGTATATCAACATGACAGGGATATTGGCTACTTTAGATTACATAAAGGAAATAATAAGAGGAAAAGAGACTCCCCAAAGTAAGCTGAGCTTGAAGCTAAAGAGCCTCAAGATGAAGAGGTTACTCAAGCCTAAGATATTGCACAAGTGCCCCCGCCTAAATAGGAACAAGAACAGGAACTAGAGCAGGAAGCTCAAGAGGTGATACCATCGGCTCAAGAGGAAGCCACTCCTTCAGCTGCTAAGAAGGCTAAGTTTGGACCTACTATGAAAAGGACATGAAAGGGGAGATTACAAAAGAAGGTATTCCCATCCCTCAAGTGCTTGAAACCATCCCTAAGGTGGATGATGAATTTGAGTTAGAGGACTTATTTAGCTATGGCTATAATAGAAGAAAGAAGGAGGAGCTTGACCATAATACTGCCATCCATTCCTAAGGAACCAATTTAGGTTACCATTTTTGAAGATGAGTAGTAGTAGTGGATTGAAGAACAAGAGGGGCAAGAACAAATGTCTTCAACATATTTGATTTTGATTTTATGCCCATGGGAACTGAAATGATGGGTGATGAAATACAAGATACACCTACAAACCAACCTTTGGGAGAGTACTAGAGCCAAATGCCACCTCAATCACAAGGGTTTCTAGGTACATCACCCCCACCATTTTAGGACTTGTCTTTCTTGGAAAAAGGTTCAGCCACTCCTCTTTCTCCTATCATTAAAGAACAAGAACAAGCAATACATGGAGAAGAGTTGGAACAAAGGCCAGCTGATGTAGTATTAGAGGATGAGCATATACATGAAGAACCTCATCAAACTTCTTAGGATATAGAGGCAAGAACTATGGCTACAATAGATATAGAAACTCCCAATGTAGATATCTCTTAGAAGGAGAAGACTTCGAAAAGGAGTGATAAGGGAGAAGGGCTTGCAAGGAAAACTCCCTCTTCAGCCAAATACATGTCTCCTATGGGTACTACACCAACCTAGCTAGAGAGGGAGGTTATGGTTAGAAAAAAGAGGCAGTTGAAATTAAATGAAGAGAAGAGTATGGATGAGCTAGTAGAAGTCATCAAGAAGCCTGAGCCACCTATGGATGATGCGTGAACATTTGCCTTCGTAATGAAGAACCAAGATTAGGACTTGTTTGCACATATTTCCATCCCTCCTCCGCATGATGACATCAAGGATTTGACTCCTGGTGATTACTAGATCAAGGAGGTCCTCTTAGGAAAGCCTACAAAAGACACTACTAAAGTTTTTATCACTACAAGCATGAAAGAGGTTTTTAAGCAGGTGGACAGGTATGAGTCAGAATTGGTAACATTGAGGAAGTAAAATGAGCTCTTAAGAGGCTATTTGCATGAATTTGTGGGACCCAATTACCTGGATAATCCAAAGATCGCTCTTTTTGTAGCATTAGAGAGGAGAGATAAGGAAAGTGTACAGATAGATTCATTTTTGGGTGCATGTTAGGAATGGCATGACAATTCTTAGGATAAAGGTATACAAATTATATAGGCTAATTTGAACTTGTTACACCATGTTCAAACTAATGCAGATAAATTGGTATCCATAGTGGACTAAGATTTTGGGCTAATGGATGTCATGTCCCCTTTTCAAATAATTAAAAATAATAATCTTTGCTAAGGCAGGCAGGCCCAAAAAGGTGAAGTTTTGGAAAAAGGGGATAATATTTGGAAGCTAATGGACTAATAAATGAAGATTATTATTAAAATATGTTTTATTAACCCCTCTTGGACATGAGTTAGGGTTATGCCCTCTTTTAACGGGTTTGGAGGCATTTTGGGCTGATTCCATAACTTGATTTTTTCTCATTTCTTTGTTGTTTTTCAGAGGCTGCCAAACCTGTGGGGAAGGAGACCCAAGAACGGGAGTTTTTAGGTTTCTAGGAAGGCTAAGGATGGTAGTTTGAAGCCATTCCATGTGCATTCTCATACAAAGTTTTCCTTTGTGCTGAACAGTGCAGATTTGTGAGTTTTCGGGTGTGATTTTTGTAAGAGTTTGGTGTTTTCGGTTGATATTTCATATCAGTTTGGGTTGCTGCTGTATATCAGACATTTAGATGTTAAAATAGATCTAAATATATGTATTTGGTCATGATTATACTTCTATGATAGATTATCAGTGCTTTTGTGGTGTTTTCGGCTATTTTGTGTTGTCTTCGGGAGCTCGATGAGCATTGTTTTTGCCCTCCATTTGGGAGCTGTTGTGTAAATGTTATACAGATCCAGAAATTTCATTTTTTAGGCTGTTATGCTGCTGAAATTTCTATAAAAAATTTCCACTTTCAGATTTATTAATAATATGTGAAGCTGTGAAGTTTTTGGCACTATTTCTGGCATACCCGATATGGGGTTTATTGAGAAATTGGTAGATCTTTGAAATATTGGTTGTTTGATCTTAAAGATCTTATTAGAGGTTTGAAATATCATACAAAATCAGTAAAGGGACATTTCAATGGATGAGGTACATACCTGGGGAAAAGACCTTCAAGTGCTTCAAAAAATAAATGGTCAAAGGTCTCGTACACCCACAAAGGTGTATACAATGGATGAGATTGATAAATTGGAAGATTGGATTGAAAAGATAGCTATCAAGAATAAGGTAATGTAAGGATTTCATAAAGATATTCAGAAGTTCAGAGATCAAACATAAGAGAAAATTTTGGAAGCTAAAAAGTATTTCAGTGATGCCTGCCTTGATATTTTTGAAGATGAGTCAAGCACTAAATTCATTCCAGTACGATTAGTTGTTCAAAATTTCAAAAAAACTTTGAATATGCTTCATCAAAAGAAGATATCAGAGAAACATTTAGGACTGAAGAGGTTCTGATAGAGTTGGACACTAAACTAGATGATTTTGCATATATTTGTATGGAGATTAGTAACTATCGGCAGACAATTAAACATAATTATAAAGCATTGGATTTTTTGGAAGCTTCCCAAGTGATGGATATTATAGAGAAATTCAAGAGTAAGCATCCATACATAGCTTTGGTATAAAGGGGAAGAAGACCCAGAAGCTAGAATTTTAGTTTTGACACTTGGAAAAATTTTGGATTTTTTGAGCTTGCCACCAAGGTGCACAAGGTGCACTATTCTAGAGGTGTGCCAGCAATTTTGAAGAAGTGAGATGCACTGATAGTTAAATGTCAGTTCTAAATTTAGAGCTTTTCATGCACCAGAAATGCATTCTAAGAGTAGTTCAAATCCCAAAAACTCCTAGAGAAGGTCAAGCTTCCATTTTTAGAGTTTCTAGTGACTCTTAGATCCTCTTATAGCTTCATTCTTCTTATTTACTACTTCTTTCTTTTTTTTAAGACATATAAAGGCTCATGCACCCATTAAATGATATAAAAAAGAGTGGAGTCCTAGTTAGCACCATTTAGAGAGTTAGTTTGTACATAAATAGATTTGTTTTATTAGTTTAGAAGCATATATTTGCATTATGATATCTCTCACTCTCAACACAAATTGATGAGATGATTTCTTATAAATTTAGAAATGTAACATGTATTCTAGGTTTTTATTTTTATGCAATAATATATGTTATTGGTGCTCTCATTCTGAGTGTAGTTATTCTTGTCAGGGTGTGTTATTTTTGTGGATTCTTGTTCATGGATAATAAAAGAGCCAATGTTTTTGTTGCGTTGATTTGATTGTGATGTCTTTTAGTTCTGGTATTTGTTGTGTGTTGACAAATTCTGCTAACATACCAAGTTGGAGAAGTGATCACCCTATTATTCCTACATAGCTTCTTGTCTCGCATGAGCACACTGTTTGTGGCCTTATGATTTGATGAGAGGTGAAACATCTTTCTTTTTTTACTAAGTTTCCATTGATGATTGCATCAATGGATTTAAGGAAGCACTGCTCCTATTTTCATTGGTTTCCTACCTGATCTTTTCAACAATTTAACTCGTAGACTTGTTATTACCATGGTTTATTTCCATTAGGAATTTCCCTTTCATGTTATTTGCTTTCATCTCTCATTACCTTATCTTTGTTATTTGTTTTGCTAACACTTAGTTAAATTAGGAATTCATATAGTTGCATTCTTAGATTGCATTCATTATAAAATAGAAAATACCAAAAACATATCTCTTTGTGGTTACTTTATGAAACAGCAAGAAAATTGAACATCTTATCCAAAATTGATCAAAACCAACAAAGGCATCCACGTGAACAAACATTTTTATCTTCAACTAAGTGGATTCCATAGGTTGCAAGATAGCCCATAACCTTGGAGTTGATCCTAGACTAGCTTTTCAAGAGAGGAGTTCGAAAAGATTCTTGTCACTAAGAAAAGTACAAAATGATAGCCCAATAGCTTAGGCTGGGTGTTATGTATGGATATTGTCTTGATGTTGAAGAAGGTTTTATCCTTGTTCTTTTTTTTCCTTAACATGTCAAAATAGTATGTATTTTTTCCATCTTAAGGAGGGGAGCATATATACGGCCTCCCTCATTCTATATTATGCATTTTTGTTCTAATCTTTTGTTTTGCAACATGTGAAATCTTGGAAGGTAATGCACAAAAGTTATTAAATCTTGAAGAGATGCATTTCCAATTTCAAATATGCTAAATCCTCCAAAGGTAGTGCACATAATTTTCTAAATCTTAAAGAGATGCACATTTTACAAATGATTATATAGTGATATGAGAATATGAGAATATGAATCCATGGGTACTTTATAAAAGTCATTAGAAGATGCACTACATGCATGCACAAAGCCACCAGAAGGTGCACAAATTTATGGGGTGACTGTCAAGTTCTTTCTTGGTGGGCCATCCTATTCATTTTTTGGTTCACAGTAAGATACACACATCTTACTGGGCGAGCTAGCCAGTCCTCTCTCCTTATTCTCTTTTTTTTCTAGTGATGACTCTCTTATTGTAATCTTGGAGTTGAAGAAGACTTGAGTCCCTAGAGGCTTGAGGATCTCTTTTTCCCTTTAATTTTAATAAGATTATCTTTTCATTATGATCTACTTTACCAAGAGTTTGCATCGAGTCCATACTCTTTCTAAAGTGGGGTTTAAATGTATCATCTTAAAATGGAAGCACTTCCATGTTAAGAGTGTTTATCGCTCTAAGTAAGTGTTTTGGGGTCATGTGAAGCACCTTCAATGGGTCTTTGACTTGGATCTGGCTTTTTCCCTTGTTCTGCCCCCTTTTCCACTTTCTTTCTACACTTTTCTAGCATTCTGGACTAAAATCCTGAGATTCTTGACTTTTAGGTCAAGGACAACCTCAGGGTCAAGGATGACATTTTAGGTCAAGTTCAACCTTGATCTTGACCTAGGTCAAGGATGACCTCAGCCTTGACCTAGGGTAGGGTTGAACTAGTCCCTAACCCTAGGTCTGAATTTCAAAGTTTCATGATTTATGAATGTTTTATTTTGAAAAGAACTGTTTTCCTGCTTCCAGGTCAGTTTTTTTGGTCTCCAAAATGGTAAACTCTTAAATTACATTTAATCTAGGTCCACTTATAGGGGTTAAAGTTAATTGGGATTTAATGCTCCTATGTCGGCCTTCTCTAGAAGTTTGTGCCCTAGATCTCTATATAAGGAAGCCTTCCTCTCTCATTTTATCTAACCATTATCTTGCGCATCCACTCACTATGAAGCTTTGAGGAGTTATTATATCAGATGATCCATTATCAAGCATTCAAGCATTTAAGCATTCAATTCATCAAGTAGATCCATTAGTAGCCATTGAAGGATTCAAGCTCTATGGAGCCCTCTTGTTGAAGATCTAATGTCATTGATTTGAGACATCTTATATTCATTTCTACATTCATTTGGAACATCCATAATTGTGGGTTTAAGAATTTGAATCCTCCACAAGGATTTCTACATAAGCAAGTTGAATAGTTCCATTTACTTTTTTTATACATATTATTTTAATTAAATTTCAAGGTTGATTCCAAACTAGAGTTTGACCAAGGCAAACCCCCCATCCAATAAACAAAACCATTTTTCTTGCAAGTACATGTGTGGAACAATGAATTAAAGTGCAGATTTGGATACCCTTTTCGTCGAACTTGCAGGATTCATGAACAAAAATTTTGTCAAAGCTGTGCAAGTCAAGGTCAACTTTTTGGGGCACAATTGTGCCCCAAGGTAAGATTGTGCCCCTCTATTTGGCTCAAGGTCAAGCTACCCTCAGAAAAGAAAAACATTTATGGGTTTTGAAGATCTCATAATTTTAGTTTGGGCACATGAAAATCAACAATTTTTTAGACTTTTTGACAGGATTTTCAACCAATTCTTTTTTGGAGGTAAGTGTCTTTATTTCTTTGTTTCAATATTGATCTCCTATATTTAAAACCCATATCATAAGAATTTAAATGTATGTGTAAAATATGGGTTTAGGGTCTCTTTCATGTGTATTATTATAAACCCTATTCATTCATCCATATTTTCTTTCTATACAAAAATAAAAGACAAATTGACCAAGATTGATGAAGATTTGAAGATCAATGCTAGTCAACAAGCACTTGACCCAAGAACCAATTCTATTCATTTTGTGAAGGTCATTTTTTTGACTAACTTGCAAGAAAAGTTATTAAGGGAGGAAGTCAAAATAAGGGCAACAATATCAAACATCCAAAGTATGATACTTCCTTACATGGATGTGATGCATAAGTATGTGGCACATGCAAAGACATTAGTTCATGAAACCAACTTCTTAGTTGCAGATCTCATGATGGAGCTATTAGCTAAAATCTAGATTGAAATGCACATCTTGAAGGTACTTCAGGAAAATTGGTATAAAACTATGTCTTTAATTTTGAAAGTGCGTAATGATTTCCTCACTCATTTTGGTATTACCTTGTAAGTGTATGTTTTTGGCATTTGTAACAAAAACAAGGGGGAAAACATAGTATATATATAATCAAGGGGGGGAAAATGTATATGAGGAAATGTATAGAGGATTATGTATATGATATAGATCAGATGATCACTCAAACAAAAATAATTGTGAAAAATCAAAATTTAGATAAGTTGTAACTGAGCTGTAGTTTCCAATTCAAACTAAGTTACATAACCAAGCATATGCAAAGGGGAAGTTTGATAGAAAATTTTGATTGAGAAATTTTTTTTTTATGGAGAAAAGTACTCAAGGTAAGTGTTTTTGTCAATAATGCCAAAGGGGGAGATTGTTGACCCTACGAAAACACTTATTGTCAATTAGTGAAAAACCACTTAAGTTATCCAGGAAGGTTAGTTAATATTACAAATGAGATTTTGATTAGGGAGAAGATTTTAGTGTATCTTGAGCTGATGAAGGTATATTGTGCTAACCGAGCTCACAGTATAAACCAAGTTGTTCAATATTGTAAGTGGAAACCAAGTTTCATCTGTGAACCAAGTCACAAAGTTAACTAAGTTCTTTGTGTAAATTGAGCTAGCTATATAAAATGAGTTCCATGGTGCTATCTAAGCATCTAGTGCTAATTGAGCAATAGTGTCACCCAATCTCATTGTATTGCCTGAGCGTTAACAAATCATCAAGTGCAATGTATTTCTCGAGCATCAGTATTTGAGTCGACTTAAAGGTATATTTGATTTTTATGAAGATATCTACTATAGAAGCCAATTTGATGTGAAGTTATTGATTGAGGGATATATAAGGAAGACATATACGAAGAAAAGGAACAAATATGGTGTAGATTAAGTAATCAAGCTACAAGGTAGTATAAAGGGCAAAGTAGAGACTCATTCATCATAGTCAGGTGATTATATTATTCAAAGGATCTAATTCTGAAAATCAAGTTGCAAAGCAGAGATTATATTGTTGATTCATCCTAACAGGTGCATCAGTCAAATCCTCTAACTAAGTGGACATAACAATCCTTTTCTAAATCTCTTAACACGGTAGATACTTCATTGTATTGTAAAATCCTTTTACAAGGTGGACCTGGCAGTCCTTTATACTCCTAATAGAGTAGATTATCAGAAGTGATCAATTGTAAGCCCTAACAGACCAACTTTACTACTATAGTAGTGAAGCATTATGGGTGTCATCCCCACCCCATTTTTACCTTCTACTTGGAGGGTTTTTGGGTTACCATATCTTGTGTCAAAGTGTTATTGTGGTGTTTTCTTTATTGCTTTATGTTCACGCATGAAAGTAGATTAGATAATGGAAAGAAGTTAAGTTGAAGTAATCTTAGTGAGAAAAGTCTAATTGGTTCCTAATTCACCCACCCCCTTCCCCTCTTAGTCACTTGCTTGCCATTATATTTCCAACATATACGACACATTGTCAAATGTGACTATGTTAAAGGATTTAATCACCCTGTTAGGAGTGGCCTTGTTAGAGGACTTTAGAACACTCCATTAGAATGTCACCTTGATTAAAGGATTTACAAAATGACTATTAGGTCAACCTTGATTAAAAGATTTTGACTGATACAATGGTTAGAATGTAAGAGTAGGTTTGATCTATAAAGTACAACTCACTTTGCAAATTCAAATCTCCATTTTCTCATCTGTTGGTTCATTGATTGTCCTCCATTCATATCTCCATCATTGATCTTCTTGGAATCTCCTCAAACAATCACTTCTTCACCAAACTCTTCACACTTTACCTTTGTTATTTTACTCTTCATAGCTTCTCCTAAAGATTGTCAATCAACAATCAACCAACCTTAAAATTCATTTCTTATACCTCCTTAAATAGGTGATTTTGATCTTTAGCTACTTAAACATCACCATTGTTCTTAGGGTTAGGTCAGATTCATCAAATCCTTCAATCTTTTTGTTCTCCTTCTTCTAGAATTGTAACTTTTTTTGTCAATTGACAATCATTGTATTCTTTTGCTCAGTCATCACTATCTAGCTCGATAGACACTATACTTTCTCACTTGGAACCAACATGCTCACTCAGCCAATACTATGTGCATTTTCTACTAACACTTCTTCATACATTTTCTAGGCAATAACTAGCACTTGGCTTGAACTATTTTGTTTGGCTTCTACTTAAGTTCCTTAATCTTCTACTTTGTCTTCTTCATTGACCGTGCAAAACTGATACTCTGTCAAACTTATCCTCTTCATCAATCAAATAATATGGCACTCTACATTGTTAGTAAAATGTATCTCCAATAGGTTTGACATCAATGACAACATAAAAAGTACTCCAATTATAGTTTCCAAAAGACTAGTTGGGTGGGTTGATCCAAAGTAACCCATAGTGTTTTTCTTATATGTTATAAAGGAGCCAAATGGGTATTCATGTATTCAAAAATATATATACTTCTCTGGAAAAAATTTTAGTAAATAATTAAATTCTATCTTTGGAGAACTCATTGCCTTCTAGGCCTAGTAGAACAGCAAGTAGAGTTTTTCAATGAAATGGGCATTTAAAACTTTGTGAGTAGTTTCCATTGATGAGTTTGGATGAGTAGAAGATCTTTAAACCATAATAGGTCATGTGGAAGATTGAATCCTTAGCTTGGTCCATTTTAGCCTTTAGTTGCATTTGAGTACTAATGGAGACACAAGTATTTGCAAGTATTTGACAAGATTGTCTCAAGTTTGAAGGATCCCCTAATCACTTTGCATCATATATTTACAACCTCTATATGTCCATCAATTTGTAGATAAAAAGTAGAACTAGACTTCATGTTAGTATTCAGTTTCCTCCAAAGTATCCTCTAGAAGAATCCTACAAACTTATTGTCCATGTTTGAAACTATATACCTCTGTAATCCATGGAACCTTATAATCTCCTTAAAGAATAAGTTGGCTATATATTGCATCTGATGTCTTCAAACAAGGAATGAAATGTGATACTTTAAAAAATGTATCTAACACCTTAAATATAGAATCATTCCATGTTTGTGTCTTTTGTAATCCCAAAATAAAAGTCATACTAATATCCCTCCAAGGTCTACTAGCTAGAGCAAAAGGTGTATACAAACCTATATTCTAACTACTACCCTTAACAACTTGACAAACTCTATAATTTTGAATAAATTTCCCAACATCCTTATAAATTTGTGGCCAATAATACCTCTCACTTTGTAACACCCTGCCATGTGACCCAAAAGAAGTTAACCTAAAGTTTTACTAAGTTTGTCAAACATTTTTTTTTTTAACTTAAAGATAATAACTTAACAACAACAATTATAACATAGCAAAAGCAATTAACATTCACATAAACACATACCATAAAACATATTACAATTATTAAGGGTCCTATGACGTTGAATCACATTTAAGTTTAATTAATAATAAATCTAATAAATCCATATCAAATAATAATATACCAATATGAATCCATTTAAATAATATGCAATTATATATGATGCCACCTGGCAATAAATATAATGCACAATCATCCACTGTACAGGTCATAGGGTATGAAAGGCCAAAATAATATACATCATGAAATAAATTACATCATCTTGTAATATCTATGAAATCAAATACAATACACTAATTATAGTCATCCATCATAGAAATACAAGAATAGCTAGAAAGGAACATCTACACAAACACATCCAGCAGTGGCATCTAATAGTCAGATCTCAATGGTATAAGAAAAAGAACTACCACCTGACTTTGTGGAACCTAAATGGTCCACTCCCACTGTGTTGAGGAGATAGTCTCAAGTCCCAGACAGGATAACAAACTCAGAAGTCAAAAACTAACATCTAGGTTCAAGGAATCACCTAAAAGCAAACTATCTCAAAGGGGCACCAAGAAACAAGTATCAACTAATCCCAGAGGCAACACAGACACGTATGATATCTACTATGCAAGCATGCAAGCATCATCGCATGAACCAAATCTAGGGTTACCTAGCTAGTCTTTTAATCCTTTGGCCCCCTAGTGACTCTATGTGGCACTAATATCCTTTCGTACTAACAAGGCATACTAATGAGTCAACTCTAAGGTTACCCGGCTAGTCTTTTAATCCTTCGGCCCCTTAGTGACTTTCTATGGTAACAATATCTTGTTAATTCATTTTAAACCCATTTACTGAAATGTTATCACTTATTAAATAACCTACAATGGGTTACCCTGGCAGCCACTTTGGGCCCCGGCCTCCATTGCAACACACTTCCCAACATGACACATAGATAACCTACCCTAAGCTCGGTAAAATCAAAAGATCACAAAAGACCATATACCATGCATTATTTCTTAAACAAGCAACTGACAAGTATTGAAAAATGCTGATCATAATCATGGATTCCACCGATACGATCATCCTAACAAGATTGATCTCAAAATCAAGTATACATAAACCAATCCATGTCATAACATGACATCACCAAGAACAAATCATAAAAACACCTCAGTCCTATAAAAGCGACTGGAAAGCAATCCAAATACAATTGATCCAAGACTCAAAAGTTATATCAAATAGGTCACACCATTCGCCTCAATTTCACACAAGAACACTGGAAAGCAGTAACAATCAATGCATCAAAACATCTCATAGAGCATACCAGACACATTATTGTAGTTGAGTATAAAAGATCGAGATCAAAAAATCATCATGACATCACAAAATAGAACTCTCGAGCCTCTGGTAAACATCCTGACTGACCAAAGCTAAGTCAAACTCAAAAACCCCAACACCAATAAATCACACGTTACATAAAGTGCATACAAAAGTGAATTTCATAATTCATTAGGTTTTGAAAACCCTAAAGTTCAATATTTACTAAAGTTTTTAGATTAAATCATAGACAATTCTATAATGGAAATCAATTTTGTCAAACAATGATTTCAACCCAGAGAAATTTTAAAAATAAAAACACAACAGACATGAAGAAGACAAGAATTCAAAGAACAAGCAACTATTGCACAATCCCACAAGATCCTACCTAGATCTGATGCTAAAACAATGAACGCACAAACACGCAAGAATCTTCATTTTCCTTCGAAAACCCTCTTTTCAAAAATTGGCTCATCCAAACCTGTGTATGTAGAAATGAGCTCTAATTTCTTTAATAAAGAGTTTTTCCCCCAAATCAAGGCTTTGATCATGCAATCATGCGAAAACCCTTTTGTCTTTAATTACTATATTTTAATTTTCAAGCACACACTTTATATAGTTTAATTAAAATAAACTTTATTAAATTAAAGCTTTCTCTCCCATATTAAAACATGCGACGTTTTTAAGATAATATTTATTAATTTAACTAATAACATTATTTAGAGTTTATTAAAAATTAAACTCCTAAATAAATTGTTATTAAATTAAATAAATATAAATACAACTAAATTAGAACTTTAATCAAATCTTTTAAATTTAATTCTTTCATGCACATTTAAAAACTTTTTAATTAAAATATTCCTTCATATTTTCTTTTCCTTCGCTTTTTAATTAGTGTAAGCACTATTTAAAGCATAGTTTATTATTTAAATTAATAAGAATAATTAAAGCTCATTCTTTAAATGCAACTCTAATTTAATAATTATTAATTAAATAATCATAATAAAACTATATTAAATCTTTAATCTTTTAATATTTTAATTCTATTTTTATTCAACTTCTTAAATTAGACTTTTAAAATAAATATTTTAAACTAAAGTACATATTTAATTAATTTTTAATTAATTAAATAACATCATATTCTAATCTTTCTTTAACCAATTTTCTAAATTTAGACCTCTAATTTAGAATTTTTATTTAAAATATAAATTTAATTAGTTTTTAATTAATCAAATATTCACATATTTTAATATTTTCTTTTTAATCAAATAATATTTATTACTCAACTAATAATATTATTTAGAGTTTATTATTAAAATAGAACTCTTAAATAATTATTATTAAATTAAATAAATATAAATATGCTAAAATTAGAACTTTAATTTAATCTTTTAAATTTAATTTTTTAATTTAATTAATTTTTTCAATTAGTTAAATATAATTAAATATTGAATTTTCTATATACAATTTTTATGCAACAACTTTAAGCAATTTAAATTAAGATATCTTTATTAAATTAATTTTCTTTTATTTTTGTAATTCACGAGACATTTTTAATAATATATTTATTAACTTAATTAATAACATTATTTAGAGTTTATTATTAAAATAAAACTCCTAAATAATTATCATTAAATACATCAAAAATAGAACTTTAATAAAATCTTTAAATTTAATTCTTTTATTTAATTAATTTCTCAATTAATTAAATTTAATTATTTTATTTAATTAATTTCTCAATTAATTAAATTTAATTCTTTTATTTAATTAATTTCTCAATTAATTAAATATAATTAAATATCAAATTTCTTTATAAAATTTCCATTAAATTAAATTATTAAATTATCTTTTAATTTGCTTTAATTGTAATAGAAAATCACCACATACCCACAAAACCAAAAATGACAACTCAACTGAAGGCAAAGAACATAATCAAACTCTAGGGTCAAAATCATGAATTCACATCACTTGACGAATTCAGATGTGTAAGCTAACTCAGATACTTGTCCTATTTTCTACGACAATTAGCTTAGGGTTTAGGATTTGGACTTAAGAGTTATCTCCCCACTTATGCTATTGAAATACTACAATAGAGTACACTTATCCTGGCAATTCAAAGAATTTGATACTCGGTACCTACAATTTGCATAAAATCCATGCATGTACAAACACAATATTCTAAACTAAATAGGCACTGGTAGGAAGTGGTTCATCGTGTAGATCTTGAGTAGCAGGTGACTATCACTCCCTTCCTTAATCGCATCAGAAACGTCAAACATAAAGAAAACATACACGCACACCATACACATGCAAGTATCGGGTAAGTATCCCTAGAAATTGCATAAAAATCATTCGTCTAACTAACATTATTCAATGACTGAAATAACTGGCACTAAGTACCTCAACATATGTATCAACTAAATATGAAATATAATTAATCAATTCTGGTAATCTAGCACCACTAATCATTAAACAAAATCAAAAAACTTGCCTAAAAGAATCTGGCAATACAATCCGAAAATTCAAGTAGGGGTAGGCATTACACACTTACCAAACTTAAAATCTTGTCAATACCAAAATGTCCTACAAGTCCTCCTCTATATTTTTCCTTAATGAGATTAACTCTCAATTATCCTCTAGTTGAACTCCCTTAGATAACCTATCATACTACATAAAATAATCTAACCACTTTCTTTGGTTAGCTGTAACATTTTTCTTACAAGCCTTCCATGATTTTGTAAAATCGAGATTTATCTCATAGAAAATATTCAATTCATAAACCCAAGCACTTATATTCTCATTTTTGTTAACAGTTTATCTTCTTCTACTCAATGCATCAACTACTTTGTTTGACTATCCACTCCTATGGTTCAACACAAAAGTATATATAAGCAAAAACTCAACCCATCTGAGGTATCTCAGATTTAACTTACCTTGGCCACTCAAATGCTACTATGCTTAAGGTTAATATACAAAATTGACTCTTTGTGAAATAAGTAATGTTTCCACATCTTCAATGCGTAAACTATGGCATAGAACTCTTGATCATAATTTGAATACCTCCTCTTGGCATCATTCAACCACTCTCCATAAAAAGAAACAAGTATACTTTTTTAACTTAAGACTACTATAGTTGCATTCCCACTTGCATCACAATCCTCTTGAAATACCTTATTAATATTAGGTAAGGCCAAGACTAGTTATTCAAAAAAGCTTTGCTTCAATAACTCAAAAATCTAATTTTCTTATTGTGTGCATCTAACTCCTTCTAATCCCCTCTCATATTATTTTTCATAAGATTATAAACCAAATTGACATTCTTAATAAACTTCTGGTCAAAAATATTCAATCCATGAAATGGTCTAACTTTCACAAAGAGTCTGTTTTGGTGTAGGCTATTCAACAACTTATTTAGCATTTTTAGGATCCATTTTCAAACCTTCAATTAAAATCACAAATACAAGGTATAATATCTCTTCCTCCATGAAATAAAATTTCTTGATATTGATCAACAAATTATCTTCCTTCAATCTTTTTAATACGTGTCTTAGGTGCAAAAAATCTTCCTCCTTACCCTTACTAAAGATCAAAATATCAATTATGTATACAAATTTTCCCAAGAAATTCTTTAATACCTCATTCATTAGCCTCATGAAATTAATAGGTGCATTAGTTAAACCAAAAGGTATAATTATGCTAGAATGGTTAGGGTTGTTTTTCTACCAAAAGATTGATAGGTCAATGCTTGGTACAACTAATAATCTTATAGAAGCATAGGAGGAAGTTAATTCATTTTGTGAACCCCATGAGGGATGCTAGCCTACTACCAAAAATATCCTCCTAGCATCACTCACCATGGCTTTCATGGATTTAAACATGTGACAGTTCTCTTATACCACTTGTTAGAATGGTTAGAATTGTCATTACACCAAAGATTGACCTGCCAATGACCGATATAACTAATATTCTTATAGAACTACAAAGAAGTAGTTAATCCATGTCACAAACCACATAAGGGATGTTGTCTCACTCCCAACAAACTAACCATTCATACAAACCTTAATTATTTTTAAATGCAGTCTCACATTCATTGTCATCTCCAATGATGATCTAATGATAACCACTTGTCTAATAAATCTTAGGTAAATACTTTACTCCATAGAAATAATCTATTACATCATCAATCCTAGGAAAAGTAAATATATACCTCACTCTAATCTTGTTTATAGATATAGAATTCATACACATTATCCATTCCCCACTCTTCTTAGGTGTCACTACTATAAGTATTGCACGAGGACTCAAATTTTCTCTTATCATATCTTTCCTTGGCAACTCTTGCACTTGTCTATTCAATTCCTGATTCCCCATAGGTATCATTTGATGTGGTGCTTTATTTCATAGAGGGTAATCCATCGAGTACATTGTCTAAAATTACTTTTTCAAACTTTGTTAGCATCTCCTTTAGTTGTTCATCCACCATTCTCAAATTAGACTTCTTGGGTATCAAAGCATAATAGATACTCTTCTTTTTTAATCCATCCAAGAGATCTCTTTCTTCAACCAAATAAACCCTTATTGTTTACAATTCTTATTCATTGGATATCCTACTAATGGTAATAATACTTTCTTTATTCCACTTACCACTATTGTAATGCCCCGCCAAGGGATCCAAAGAATTAACCTAGAAATTCACTAAGTTTAGTAGCATTTTTTTTTTTGAAAGTAAACATCACATATAACTTATGCACAATAACAGAAGTAATAGCAATGTCCATTTGAAAGTAAACATAACATACATAACATATTATATTCTTTAAGATCCCTTAACGTTGAATTACATACATGAATCCATCTAGTGCAACATCCATATGAAACAATAATGATAAGTCCAATGTTTATACATTACATTACAAATACTCAATCATCCACTGTACATGTCACAGGGTATGACAAGCTCAGAAGAATATACATACATAGGATAAGGTACATAATCCTATTCTAATCCATGATACATCAAAGTAAAGATAATCACGTGATACACATGATACATCATCATAGAAAACATATACATCCATCATAAAGATCAAACATAATAAACTAAGTGCACGGTTCCTCCCAACCGTTAATAGCATCATTAGACCATCGTGGATCCTAGCCATCCCTCCGTGCGTAACATTCCAAATTATCGAAGAGATCATCGGTATTACATAGTAGGAATGTCACTCCTAATATATACAACATCATATGTAGAAAGTAATCTAACATGCAAATAAAAGAATAAGATAACATCATCTAACATATGCTAATCATCAATGAAAAAGGATACATATCCACCATCATGTAGGACGCATTAGCCACGATGTCTCAATGAATCTCAAAATGATAAGAGTGGAAAATACACTACCACCCGACTGCGTGGTACCTAAGTGGTCCACTCCCACCGTGCTAAGGAGATAGTCTCAAGTCCCAAACAGGCTATCAAAATCACATAGCACAAATCTCCATAAGTCCAGGAATCCTAAAAGTATACTAACTCAAAGGTTCCAAACACAAAATCTGACATCTAATCCCAGAGGCACACAATGACATGTAGGAACCTCCTATGCAAGCGAGAAAGTGTCATCACAATTATCACGTACAAGTTACCCTGGAAGTTAGCTAAACTCCATAGGTCCATACTGATTTCATGTGGCCACTAGTATCCTCTTATACTGACGAGGCATACTACGGAATGCAAGGTTGCAACCATGCATCTCACTACTCTCATCCTAGCCTGTACAAGCACTCAAGGCATGGGCGAGAACAAAACACTTATCTTTTTAGGTTCATTTGGTTAGTATTAGGTGTGAATGTTATCACTTATTAATCCAACTTACAATGAGTTACCCTGGCAACCTCTTAGGGCCCCGGCCCCCATTGCAAGCCACTTCCCGTCACTACATGCAGATATCCTACCCTAATGCTCATGGACTCATAAATCTCAAAATCGAAAAAGATAGTCCATAAGAAAATCATCAAATATGCATAAAAGCATCAATTCTCCATGAGCAAACATCCATAGAAAATCATGAACACAACAGCTCTCTATTGGCAACTGAAGTATCACTGATAATCAAAGTATCTAATGGTTCTCAATAACCAAAATATCTCAATCAAACTAATCGAAGACTCCAAAAATGGTTGAGTCAAACATGTCACAACATGACATCATCAAGAATAAATCCACATTTCAGTCCCATCATGGTGACTAGAAAATAATCAAGGATAACTGATCGATGACCAAAATAATGGTTAAGTCAAGTATCTCATACATAAGAATCTCAACTATAATCAATCAATAATTACAAACAATGCATAGAGCATTCCATCACATAACCATAGTTGGGTTTATAAAGATCAAGATTAAAACATCATCATGTCACCACAATCACATAACCCCCAAGCCTCTGGTAGATGTCCTATACTGGTCAACACTAGTCAACCCGAAACTCAAAACAATAGCATAAAGAATACACAATGCAAACACATGTTTTGGTTTTACCAAGTTTACAACTTGAATTTAAATGTAGAGATCTCAGTTCAAGTTTCCAAGTTTTCCTTAATAGAACTAAAAATCCATTTTCCAATTTATAATATTTGTTTGATACATCCCCCACCAAACTATCAATTCTTTATTTAATAATTTATAACAATTAAATTATTAAATAGTTGAAAGTTATTAAAGAGTCATCTTTATGAAAATAAACCTTCAATATAAATCATTTATCAAATAATATTAACTTAAATTTATTAATAACATATTTACATATTACATATACATATATATATATATTAATATATATATATATATATATATATATATATATATATATATATATATATATATATATATATATATATATATATATATATATATATATATATACATACATACATATGTAAATATATAAATAGTTATTACGTTTCATAAAATCGAATTAACAATTTCGATTGACACCATATATCATATGAGAATCGAATCCGTATAACGTTTGTTTCAAACATTTAACATAAACGTTTATACATAACAATATTATTAGTTAACCCCCCCACTCTTGCTGCGGTACGTAGTACCTGCGGTCGCAGGCACTGCATCGACAGCGGGTACGAAGTACCCCTATCGCCGCAGACCTGCGACGACAGGCCTCTGCCTTTCGCAGGCATGGGGTACAAATCGTGCCCATGGCATTTAAATATATATATACATACGCGATATGAATCGCGATGCGGTTTTATTAAGTTTTCCTACTGCGATTTATCAATCGCTCATTCGGTGTATTATATATAAATATACATATGTATATATATATCAGTGTATATATGTATATTTATATATCTGTATATATATATACATATATATATATATATGTATGTATATATATATGTATATATATATACATACATATATATACATATATGTATATATATATGTATATATATATACATATATATACATATATGTATATATATGTATATATATATATATATGTATACATATATGTATATATATATATATACATATATATACATATATGTATATATATATGTATATATATATACATATATATATACATATATGTATATATATGTATATATATATATATATATATTCAAATTTTATAATAGATTCATAATAGATGTATACATATGCATCTATATATATATATATATATATATATATATATATATATGTATATGTATGCAGATCTGAATATATAACCATGTATGTTTTTTTTTCCACAAAGATTATATCTACAATTTAGGAATTTTAAAATATTTGCATTATAGAATGCATATAAAATTCTCCAATAAATTAATCTACCCATATTGAGAATGCATATAAATATGAAACTTCTCAAAAGACATATGGAAGACACGAAGAAGACAGGGAATGCGTGATGCAAAAATAGCATAATTAAAATCACAAGAATCTACCCGAATTCTAATGCTAAATCGCTCTTCCTCAAAAAATCCACAGAGCAAGCTCCTCCCTTCTTTAGAATTCTTGAGTCCTCCAATGCTCCAATTGCACTCCCAATGTTGTTGTCTAAGCTTCTATGAATGCCCGAATATAAAGAGCTTTCAGGAAACATCTAGAATGCTTCTAGAAACAGCTAGAAGGTGTCACCAACTAAGCATGGGTCTTTTCCAACCTTCAAGATGAGCCATAGGGTTGTAGACACCATGTGCTTAATTGATGCACTAACCCCTGTGTTGTTGACACATGAGAAATAGAGAAGTGTGTTAACTCCCATGCAAGCTTATAACTCCAATTTGTTTTTTATATAATTTCTATTTAAATATTTATAACTTTTATTTTAATCTTTATAACTTTCATTTTAATTTTAATAACTTTTATTATTATTATTTATTTATTACTTTTATTATTATTTTATAATTATTATTAATTTTCTTTTATTCAATTCATTTTTCCTCAATAATTCACATTTAATTAATTACAATCAAAATATCAAATAACATGATATTTAATATTAATTTCCTCAAATAATTAATTTATTAATTAAATCTATTAATTAAGACTTTAATTAATAGAAAATTCACCATAGACCTCCAAGATAAAATATGAAAACCCATCATAGAGCAAATTACTCAAAATCAGTCTAAAGGGTTAAAAATCACAAATCATGTCATCCGACACATTTGGTGGGTAAAATATCTGGATACTTGTCCTACCTCACTAGGACAATTGGCTTAAAGGTTTGGGATTTGGACTTGAGAATTTATCTCCCTTCTCTTATCATTGAGATAGTATAATAGGGTACACTCATCCTGACAATTCAGGGAAGTTGATACCTGGTACCTGCAACCTGTAGAAAAACCATGCATGTAGATACAATATTTATAATGCTAAGCTAAACAAACAATGGCAGGAAGTGGTGCATCGTGTAGATCCTGACTAAGCAGGTGACTACAACTCCCTTCCTTAACCACATCAGAAACGCCATACAATAAGAAAACACACACACCATACACATGCAAGTATGGGGTAAGTATCCATAATAAAACACATAAGATACTAAACCATCCAACTAATCATCAATAATAACTGAAAACAGTATAATGATCATCATGTATGCATGAAATGTAAAGTCTAAATGATCTCATCATATAACCACTGAATCCATAACATAATGTCTGATAGTCTCAAAACAATACCACTAATCCATCAACATAATACTAGTCCATCAAAGTCTGGTAATAATAGCAACGATAAGTCTAGAAAAGATGTGAACGAGGGTAGGCACTACAACTATGGTCTACCTATTCAATGTGCCATCATATATGGCTTCTCTATTATACTACCATCATCTACCCAACAAGATATGACAAAAAACCATCAACATAATTTCACAAAGAACTTCATCATGGTAAGACATGTAATTTTCAATTTTACAACACATTATTCACTTACTAGAACGTTATGATCATATTTAATCCATGCAATCTGATATGGCTTGGGGTGCTTCATCCTTCAACATTACAACTTGATAACCAACTATACTAATGCTAGGTTGTCTAAACTTCCACTATTAATGATGACTTTACAATACATCCTTGTAACTTATATATTTGCTTAAACAAATTCTTCCTTAACACTGGCTCTTGATTACTTTCTTATTTTCTATCCATTAAGGCTCATCCATCTTCTATATGATTCATATATATATATATATATATAGGTGACTCTTCTTCCATAAATATATTCTCACTACTGTTATTGGTCTTCTTACTTGAATTCCTTTGCATACATACTCAAATGCTCTATAACCTTCTTCTCCACATTTGAAACAAGTTTCCTTGAACCAACTCATATCTTTTATAATTATTACCTCTAGCATGACCTCCTCCTCTTCCTTGGTATGAAATCTCTTCTTCCCATTATAATTTACCTTTGTTTAAACCTGAATAAGGTCTTACTCCTCCAAAAAATGATCTATATCCACTAGTAAAATTTGTACCTATTTGAAATATGCTAACTCTTCCTCTTTGTCTATGTTTGTATCTATTGTTTAACTTCTCCTTGTCCTTTAGGGAAATATGATCCAATTCCTTAATAATTTCCATCTTCACTAAATTAATCTCTTCCTAAATATATATCCTCAAACCATTTAGGTATCTTTCAATTCTCTTAGCCTTGTCATCATTATGTCCAAATCTAATATCAAACTCATAGGATTTTTTAGTGTACCCCTTTACAGTAGATTGCTTATGCTTTAGGTTTTATAATTTCTTCAACAAACTCACTTCACAATTATCAAGCAAGAATTAACACTTTACCTTATTCACCATTTTGTCCAATTATTTAATGTTTTCCTTTTCTATCCTTTGTTTAACTACTTACAGATGTTCCCACCATAAGGATGCATGTCCTTTCAACCTAGTGTTAGAATTTTCACCTTCTTATTTTCATTTGTATTTTCATACTTGAGATACCTTTCCATCTCAGTAATTTAATCAAGAAATTCATCCCAATGTAAGATACCATCATAGTTAGAAAAATTGAAATGTAGTATTGCATTAACTCTAGTGAGGGTCTCAAGGATCTTTATTCCCTTCGTCAAGTACATTTTCTATATCTTCTACAACTACTTCCTTGATTTCTTCATCACTTATATCTTCAATAGGTCCTCATCTTCTTTGTGAAGTCTCTAGGCCTTCAAGTCTAGCTATATGTTTTCTCAACATATCCATAATTATGGTATCTACATCCCTCCTTCCACATTCCATATTGCTACCCTTTTCAATTTTATGTCAAATCTTAATTCAGCCACCCTAAAATAAATCAACTAGAGCCTCGCAACCTAAATCTGACCAACTTGATTCAAAAAGAGTGAAAACCTTTCTCCGATACCACTTGATGTAGTTACAAACAAAGGGACCTAAAGAGATCTTCCCTAAGATGGAGTGAGAGTAAACACAATAAGACCAAAAAGAAATAGAGAGAACAATGCAATATCCACCTTTATTCAACAAGAAATCAAATTACATTTAGTTGGAAATGTGTCTTGAAACGTACAAGATAAGCATGCATAGTTTCTTAGGAAACTTTGGATATTGAAACTAAATATGTCCTTCCATCCTAACCATAAACCTAATATGTCAAGGGATTGATTACATTACATATGTAGGGTTCACAACATTTAGGTTAGCCTTATAATCAATAACATTCCCCAAGAATAGGAAACATATTATAATAAATAGGTTTGATCCAAAATCATAAGGAACACATAACATAAAGTGTATAAGAGATTGTGGTAACAAATTTTTAGGTCCTCACATGATCCAAGCACATAGTTAAATTTTTCACTAATGATCACTAGTTATAGATTTTCATCACAAATCTGAATTTTAAGATCATGTCTAAAAAATAATAATAGCATGCTATCCAAGAGAGAGAAAATTATAATTCAACAAACATAAATCAAAAGGATCATTGCAAACACTAACTCAAATATATGAATAACTCTTAGATTGACCTCCTAGACTATATAAATTGGTAAACTAGCATAATATGTAAACATAATGTTTTTGGTTGTGTGTAGGCGAGAATGTGAATCAAGGAGACTAACCCTAAGTTCATCACATAACCACACACACCTCAAAAGGATTGAGTTAGAGGAAAGAGATTACTTCAAACCAACCCTCAAAGGTATCAAATATTAGTAGGCTAATGCAATCCAAGGGATAAAAGAGCATCAACACAAGCCAAGATCTAATGATTATGAAGGAAGAGAAAATAATGTCACTTTCCCTTGAGATCTAAACTAGTAACTTATAGATCTATGCAAGATATACAATGTAGAGTAAATATGCTTAAGTGAAAAGTTGAATTGACAAAAAGGACTAAAGGTACTTATCTTGATATTTTGAACCTTGATTTTTGTGTATTGTCCTACTATTGGGAGTGAACAGAAACTAGATTTGTGCTTAAAACTAAGAGATGGACAAAACCCAAAAAGCTTTTGGAGATCTATTAGGGGGAAACTTGATCTTTAGGGGTAAAATGGATTGCGAGGGGTATAGTATGCCTCTGATGAACATTGTGTGATGTTGATTCTGATTTTACAATTCTTATAAATGGAAAAAAGGGTACTCCAATCAATAACTAGCTTTTCCTTATGAGATCTGTTGATATCTAAATTTTGGGATTTTGGGTACTTGTGTATAGGTTTTCTTTAGTCAACCCCTTGTTTTGATCATTTCCACCTCTACAGATAGTTGGTTTGAAAATGTAATGTGTGTAATGCGCATGTATAAGCTTTGAATGTGCAAATGAAAGGACCCAAATCCTTAGATATGAAACCCTATCATGAAGTATATTTCTTGAATGTGGATGAAATAACAATGCATAGATTTGACAATAACCTAGAAAGAATACTAAGTTTGCAAGGCTAAAGTACTCTAAGCCATACTCATGCTCTATGTTTTCTACTCCATGATTGAACCTTGAATGCTTGAATAGTGAAATGAGAAGAGGAAGATGAAGAACTATCTTTCTTCAAAGGATGTTTTCAAGCCTCCTTGCTTCTACCTTAGAAATACGCCAAGATAAATTAGGATGTCCACAATGGCTTGTCCACATGAGAAATGCTTGCTTGATCCTGCTTGAGTGTAAGTATGCTTGCTTTCTTGATAATATACATGCATGAGATATGTCAAATAAAATAATTAAGGGTATTTATATAGGATTTGGATTAATTTCCTCCTACAGACCGACCAAGCTCAAAGACCTAACTTTGGACCAAACCCTGAGAAGTAACCAATTGTCAAGACTCAAAATAGGAAAATATCAAGGACACATGGTACCCTTGATTATCCTATCAAGAGTGTGTTTTTCCTTTGATAATTAGGTATAGAAACCCCCATGATTGCCTCGAGATGCTAGAACAAGTCCCAAAATATAGATATCAAGTCCAAATTTCAAGGATTCCCCATTTTGATGGGAAAATGAGTAATGTTGATTAAAGTGAAAGGAAATGGGAGGACCTTGATAAATAGATCCTACCTCAAGTTTCAAATTCTAGGATAGGAATACCAAAGAGGAATTATTAAGTCCTACGTATATCTCATTTAAGAAGAGGATAGGTGAATGACTTAAATACAAATTTATCATTAAATTACATTGAATAGGTGTTAAATTGTCATTAATTAAAGTGATTAGAATTTACGATGGTACATTTAGCCCCTACTTTAGTTGAATATGACCCTACATGAATATGAAAGCTAAAGTAAAGAGAAAAAAAATTAAGGGAAAGGATATAGATAAGTCCAAGAGCCATGATCTTGCAAGAAAGTGTTAGTACCTACACCTTGTAGAACACATGTTAGTGGAAAGCCAAAATCACCTAGATCTTACTGAGAATGATTATGTGAGGTTCATAGGTCCCCATATGCCCCCTATTTTGGCTTTCTCTTTTTAGAAAAGTGAAATATGGTGATATTGCTAACCCTAGGAACCAAAAATGCAGATTAATGAAAAAAGCTTTCAAACTTAGTGAGTGAGTTAACAAAATGTGTCTCATCCAAATTCAAAGGGAAGATACTTGAATCATAATTCCAACACTTTTTATGGCAAGAAAATCAAAGTTATCTTGCTCAAGTTATGATGAAAAGAGTAAATGCCTATTTCAAATACATAGAAAGGGAACCCTAATTATAACCCTAATTTTTATAGAAAAACAATGTAAATTGGGGTTATTACCTTTCATTTGTTATCTTTGTATCTTGAAGGAGTGTGTAAGATGAAGGAGCTAGAGCTCACACAGTGTTGACCCTATGGAAAGACACATTTTCAATTGGTAACAGATCACTTAAGCTATCCATGAAGGTCAGTTAATACTACAACTGAGCTTTCCATCAAGGAACAGATTACAATGTAGCCCTAGTAGATGAAGGTTTACTGTGAAAACTGAGCTCACAGTATAAACTAGTTTGTTTTAATATTTTCAGTGAAAAAAAAACTTTGTGTGTGAACCAAGTTCACAAAGTTAACTGAGCTCTTTCTGTTAACCAAGCTAGCTATATCACCCAAGTTTCATAGTGTTACCCGAGCATCCAGTGCTAACCACGGTTCAGCATCACTTGAGCTATTTGTATTGCCCAAGTGACAGAAGAAGATCAAATGCATTATATTTCTCGAGCATCAATACTTAAGCCGACCTAAAGGTATATTTGGTTTTTATGAAGATATATATTGTGAGACCTAACTTGATATAAAGTTATTGCTTGGAGGATATATAAGAAAAGACAAACTCATTTGTCTAAGTGTGAAGTAGTGTAATTGTGAAAGAGAAGAAGATATATTTTTATCGAGACAAGAAACGAATATGGAGTAGAATATGTAATCAAGCTACAAGGCAGTATAAAGATCAAAGAAAAGACTCATCCATCACAGTCAGGTGATCAAATTATTAAAAGGATCTTATTCAAAAAATCAAGTTGTATTACAGAGATCATCTTGTTGATTCATCCTAACAGGTGCATCAGTCAAATGCTTTAACCAAGTGGACCTAATAGTCTTATGTTAAGTCTCTAAATAGAGAAAATACTTCATTGTATTGTAAAATCATTTTGCAAGGTAGACCTAGAAATCCTTGATACTCTTAACAAAGTAGATTACCAAAAGTGATCAATTGTAAGCCTTAACAAACCAACTTTATTATTGTAGCAGTGACGCTTGTGGGTGTTATCCCCACCCCAGTTTTACCTTCTACTTGGAGGGTTTTTGGGTTACCATATCTTGTGTAAAAGTGTTATGGTGTTGATTTCTTTATTACTTTATATTCATGCATGGAAGTAGATTAGATAATCTAAAGCAGTAATCTACGTAAAAGAAGTTTTATTAGTTTTTGATTTACCCACTACCCCCCCACCCCCCCCCCCCAACCTCAGTCACTTTCTTGTCACTCCATTTCCAAAAATTGGCATCAAACCAAGGTTCTCCTATTAGAGGCTTAATAGCTAGAGAGTAAAGATCTAAGAAGATGGAAGAGTATAAATTGGAGAATTGAGAATGACAAACTAGATCTACATATGGCTATGGAGCAAGTCAAGATACTTAAGGAAAAACTCACTCACTCACTGAAAAGAAGAAATGAATTGGCTATACAAATTAATGACAACCTCTACATAGAAGAAACTATAGAAGACCTATACAAACAAAGAAGCTCAGAAGAAGCAAATGCGGCTATAGAAGATCTACTAGTGAGAAATACTACTTTACAAGAAGAGGTGAGAAAACTAAAAAGAGAACAAGAAAGTAACTTAGTCAAGTTATGTGAAGTCATAGAGAAAAATATCAAAGCTATAAATGATAAAGAAATGGTAGATGAACACAAAAGACTACTTGGTACAAGCTAGAGGAAAAGACCAATGAAGTTCAGCAATTATCTCTAAATCAAGTAGACATGATTAATCAACTAGATGATGCAAACCAAGGAATCACCAATCTAACAGCAAAAAATGAGAGACTCTAGAATGAGCTAAGAGTTGAAAAGGAACTAAATGAGAGAAGATTGAGATCACAAGAAAGTGTGAATCAATTATACAAGAAAACTTTCAATAGACCCAAAGGAACTATTGGCTTAAGGTACACCAATCAAGGATAGTCATCTAAAAAAGGAGCACAAAAGAACAAAAGGCCTACATGCAAAACTTGTGGAAAACTAGATTATACTTCAAATGTTTTTTGGAACAATACCATGCAACTTAATTTCAAAGGCCAGTACTACAATTGTAACAAGTATGGTCACAAGGCAGATGAATGTAGAACCAAATCAAAATTTGAAGGGAATTGTTTTACATGTCACAAACAAGGTCACAAATCTTTAGAGTGAATATCAAATCCAAACACTCAGCACAATGGAACCAAACAAAGAGAATTTATTGGTTGGGACTACAATACATGGGGAAGATGTCATTATTATGGAGAATATGGGCACATTGGTATAAATTGCATAGAAAGACACATCAGAAAAAGAAATACCAATATAAGATACTATGTATGCAAGAAGATAGGTCACTTGGAAAGAAACTGCATGAATAGAGATACAAAAAATAATGATGAAAGAAACAAAGGTAAGTCATAATTTGAAGAAATCAGAAACTAGAGAAAACAGAAATGGGTAAGGAAAACATAGAAAATCCCATGGCAAGAAGCTATCATCATCTAATCTAATGAGTTGGGTGAAGTATCCAAGTCCAACTAGGAATTCATGGAGATAACTAGAACTGGGAAATCAAGAACATATCACATCAATTCTAGATGCACAAGAAGAAAGCAATTCAAATCAACATAGAAAGATGTACAAGACATAGTTGTAAAGTTATATTTTAACAAAGTTACTACATACTCGTAACTAAGCTACTTGTTGTCACTAATTAAAGTTAGAACCTAGTTCTAACTGAGTTATCAAAGCAACAACTTATGCCAAGTTAAAATAACTTAACTGAGTTTCCTCACCTACCACTGCATGATCCATTTAAGAGGCCCAAAATTTTGAAAATGATTGATAAAAGGAAAAATTGAGGGTTTTATTGTTACTTTGCATTCAATTTTTAGAGCAATTTTGAGCAACAAAGCAATCTTCAGGCAAATTAGTGTTGGAAAGAAAAGTTGAAGTGAAAGTCTCAGTTGTTGCAAATTCTATCGGTCACTGAGCAATCATGGCATCTAGCTCTAGCACGAAGGTGAAGAAGGGTTCAAAAATATTAGTAAAGAATGTGACTTGCAAGGCACCAAATTTCAAACTACATCCAGCAATTGCCAAGCAAAAATATCCAATGGGATCACATTTTGCCATACCACCTAAGCTACTATTGATTTATGATATTAGGTCATTCTACCACTACACTATTCAATAATTAGGAAAATTTGAGATGAATGAAGCATACAATGCCCTGTGTAACAATGGAGTAGTCAAACTTGAACATAGACACTTGGAGATCAAGGGTTTAACTCATGTCATATACATGTTGAGGGATTTCAAGATCAAGTGGATTAGCTTTGTTCTAAGTATACTACATGACATGTCCTTCTAACTTGAGAAACCTATGAAGATTTTGAAGAAGATGATTCATGAATAATAGGTTACCCTATGTTGCATAGATCCAAAACAACGAAAACCCTAGCTCGAGGTGAATTAACAAAGAAGACCCTAGCATAATGGGATGACAAGGGAATCAAACTCAACACTGCCACTGACATGGAAATCAAATTTAGGATCCACGTCATTGCACATAAGATGTATAGCTCGAGAAGACTAAATAGTGTTCTATGTGAAGCTATTGACTTGGCTTACAAGGTGGTGGAGAATAATTTATCATTTGACCTTGCCAATTTATAGCTTAGCCAACTTAGCAAGACCATGGAGAGCATTCAAGTGTCAAAGAAAAATATATGTAAGTTTGGATCTCTACTAATGTGCTTATTCTTTTATGTTCAAAAGTTATTTCCATCCAAAGGTAGTGTGGTTTGGAGTAAGGACAGGCATGTGTTTTATCAAATTAATGATTTCATTCAAGAATTGGGAGATAATTTTGATGGGATAATGGAAGCATGCTTTGAAATTTTCAAGGAGAAGAAGTAGATCAAGTAAAGGACACCTCAATAGTTCATTGAGCAGTATGCTCAAAACACTTATTTATTGGTTGATTGTGATAATACTCACATTTAGGCAATCATTCCTAGGACTACATGGGTGAAACCCCTGGGATATGAGGTTAACATCGATGACACAAAGGATATCATAGAAGTTCTTCTTAATGATCTTAATGACCCTAAGGCAACCCACTCTGGCACCAATGAAGAAGAAAAGACCAAGATATCTCTAGAAATAGAGATTCCTAAAGTCTTGAAAAGAGGGAAAAAGAGGATGGAGACCCTGAAGAAGAAATTGAAAGGTGACTCTCTCATTCTTACTGAGGGAAAAGGTGAAGATAAAGAGGAAGAAGAATAGGAAGAAAAAGAAGAAGAATAGGAAGAATAGGAAGAGGAGGAAGAGGAACAATAACCTCCCAGGAAAAAGGGAACAGTGTATACAAGGGTACTTAAGAAGGCAGCTACCCTTGTATTCACTACTGCCAGGGAATCCAAGAGGAAGTTGAAGCTTCAGAATGAAGATGATGAAGAGGAGAACACTTCCATCTTTTAGTTGAAGAAGCCTCCACTATCCTTTAAGCAACAAGTTAAAAGACCTAGAGAAGGAAGTGGAATGGCAGGTTTCAAGTTCATCAAGTATGAAACTAGAAGCGATGAAGAGCAACAAAAGATTGAAGATGTCCCAATAGAAAAGATGGCTAAATGGAAATGTGACCTTGTTAAGCTGAAAGGGTAAGCTTCTAATGTCCTATTGAAGGCATTCTCATAGAGTTGGACTAATGTTGTTAAAATAGAAAGGGACATCAGGGAGAAAACTCTAAAAAGTGTCATGCCTAACCTCTCCAATGTAGAAATCGATGAGGTCATGTCAAAACATGAGAATAGGAAGACTCCCAAATTCAAATCCTTCCAAATTTTGTCAAACAATATTGAGGATGTTGTGTAGTCCACAACAAAGTTGTGGAAAAAAAACTTGAGGAAGAGGGAAAATTGAACAAAGATGAAGGTTGTGAAGTATAGACTTTTGATGATTTTGATATAGAGATGATGACAACATCAGCGATTACATCTCTACCCTTCACTCTAAGCCAAGCCATTACTACACCCAATGTAGACCAATTAGAGAAGAAGGAGCAAAGTCTTACATCCACCCAAGTAGGACCCAAGTTAGAGACTCAATCTACCTCTAGGGTATCTTTAATCGAGCAAAAACCTAAGGATGAAGAAAAGGTTGACAAAGAAAACAAAGAAGCACCTTTGAGACAATTAAGTGGAGAGGAGAAGAAAGATAAGGAGAAAGGAAAGGCAATCATTGTGTCTCCCAGAGAAAAAGGTAAAGAAAAGGTAAAAATTGTTGATAAGATAGATCTAGACACTAAGATTGAAATTCCAAATTGGGATCGATCAAATCTTGCTTCTGATCAGATGGAGATCCTCAATGATCTATGGAGAAAAATGGCACAACAGAGGAAGTTGAGAGCAAAAAGAGATAGAGGAAAAGTTCTTGAAGACATCAAGGACATATTTTTGGATGTATTACAAATAGAGGTAAAGAGGCCCCTATTATAGAATAATTAGTAGATATTGTAGATAGCTTCAATAAAGTTATAGATGGTTAGGAGAAACTTCTACAAAGAGGAAAGAAATTTTGAGAACAAAGTTCTGGAAAATATAGCAAAGAAGATTGCTATTGATCAAGTGGAGCTTTCCACTTTGATTGGAGAACTTGAAGATGTTGTAAAGAATATTGTTTTATCATTCACAAAATTGTGTGATACATCAATTTTCACAACAACAAAAAAAAAGGCAAACTGACAAAATTTGATGATGATTTGAAGAGCAGTGCTAGTTAGTTAGCATTTGACCTGAGTACCATCTCAAATCATTTTGTAAAGGTCATATTTTTGAGAAATTTTCAAGATGAGTTATGGAGGATGGAATCCAAGATAAGGGAAACCATTATAGACATCCAAAGTATGATACTTCTTCATATGGATGTGACACAAAATCATTTAGCACATGCAAAGACACTAGTACATGATACGAACTTCTCAGTTGCAGACCTCATGATGGAGTTATTAGTTGAACTCTAGATTGAATTGCACACCTTGAAGGTACTATAAGAGAATTGGGATAAAATTGTCTTTAATTTTGAAAGTGAATAATGATTTCCTCACACATTTTGGTATTACTTTATAAGTATGTTTTTTTGGCATTTGTAACAAAAAAGGGGGAAACATAGTATGTGTGTATATAATCAAGAAGGAAATATGTATATTAGGAAATATATAGAGGAATTATTTAGATCAAATTTTCAAGTCAAACAAAAACAATTTTGAAAATTCCAAATTCAGAGAAGTTGTAATTGAGAAACAACATTCCAATTCAAACCAAGTTACAAAACCATGCACATGCAAAGGGGGAGTTTGATAGCAAAATTTTGAGTAAGATTTTTTTTTTTTAGATAGAACTACTTATGGTAAGTGTTTTTGTCACTAATGCCAAAGGGGGAGATTGTTGACCCTATGACAAGACATATTGTCAATTAGTAACAAATCACTTAAGCTATCCAAGAAGGTTGGTTAATACTAAAATTGAGCTTTGCATCAAGGAATAGATTATAGTATAGCCCGAGTAGATGAAGGTTTACTATGCACACCAAGCTTACAGTATAAAACAAGTTATTCAATATTTTGAGTGGAAACAAAATTTGTGTGTGAAGCGAGTTCATAGAGTTAATCGACCCCTCGATGTTAACCAAGCTAGCTATATCACCTGAGCTCCATAGTGTTACCCGAGGATCCAGTGCTAACCAAGGTTCAACATCACCCAAGCTCTTTGTATTGCCTAAGTGACAATAGAAGATCAAATGGATTGTATTTCCTAAGCATCAGAACTTAAGCCACCCTAAAGGTATATTTGGTTTCTATGAAGATATTTTTGGGAGCTAACTTGATATAAAGTTATTGCTTGGAGGATATATAAGAAAAGAAAAATTCACTATCTAAGTGTTAAGTAGTGTAATTGTGAAAGAGAAGAAGATATATGTTTATCTTGGAGACAAGAAGTGAATATGGAGTAGAATATGTAATTAGGCTACAAGTAAGTATAAAGAGAAAAGAAAAGACCCATCCATCACAATCAGATGATCAAGTTATTAAAAGGGTCTTCTTCAACAAATCAAGTTGCATTGTAGAGATCATCTTATTGATTCATCCTAACAGGTGCATCAATCAAATCCTTTAACCAGGTGGACCTAACAGTCTTATGCTAAGTCTCTTAATAGAGAAGATACTTCATTATATTGTAAAATCCTTTTGTAACATGGACTTGGAAGTCCTTGATACTCCTAACAGAATAGATCACCAAAAGTGATCAATTGTAAACCTTAACAAACCAACTTTAAAACTGTAGTGGGGAAGCTTGTGGGTGTCATCCCCACCCTAGTTTTACCTTCTACTTGGAGGGTTTCTAGGTTACCATATCTTGTGTCAAAGTGTTATGGTATTGATTACTTTATTACTTTATGTTCATGCATGGAAGTAGATTAGATAATCTAAAGTAGTAATCTAAGTGAAAGAAGTTTTATTGGTTCCTGATTCACTCCCTGCCTCTCAGTCACTTGCTTGTCACTCCATTTCTAACACACAGATGGAGGTTCTAAGAGTAGTCATTGTAGTTGATGACCCACTTCTTAAGGTGAGTGCTACTGTAGAGGGATTTATTGCTCAATATGCATGTTTTCTGAGTGTTTTGATGCAAGATTTTGGCTTTTTGTGGAGATCTTGACTTACATTTTGGGCAAAAGTTGATCCTGATGAACCAAGTCAACCTTGATGAGGCAAGTTGACATGTATTCAGGAAAAGTTGACCATATTGAGGAAAGTCAACCATGTATCAAGTGAGGTTGACCCTATCTAGAATGATTAGACTGACTCATAGTGTGATATTGATGATGAAGTTGATGTGATATGCAAGTGCTAAAGATTCTATGGGAGCATCGGATGTCACATGTGATGTGCTTTATATAGGATAACATGTAGAACATGAGCATGGAGGGTATTCAATTGGTTAAAGATGTGGACCTATATTGAGTAGGCTAGATTACATATTTAAAATTCTACCAAGGCATTATCTTAGCATTGATATAGAAGTAGAATGAGGATACTTTTTCATTTTATCTACTAATTGAGGTGATTACTATGATAGTAGAGGATATATGCTAGATACTTTTCCTTTTGATCAAAAGGCTTATAGTAAGGCCTCTTGTTAGGAGGAGTAGAAAGAAGATATTTGAATAAGGAATATTGTACAAGATGGAGATCACTAATGAGATCTAAAGCAAACCAGGTAGATCTACATAGTATCATTATAGTAGCAATCCTTTGTTGAGATGATGGATATGTCACGTATGAAGCTACATTGTAACCCCAAATAATAAGGGGACAATATTCTTGTTACCTTTTACTAATTTGGTATGAGTAGTGGAGAGAGATTGGCTAATGTTTTCATGAGGTAGAATTATGCCTTCTACTCTATATTTGTAGTTGAGAAGACTAGCTAGATACTAGAGAAACAATTTGACCATATGCACACTCTTACAGGTATGGTTATTCAAACATTTTACATCCACCAAGATCGTAGGATTTCATGTAGCACTAGATCAGATCCTTTTAGAGTGTGTGCATATCCCCTTGTTTAGTTATGGTAGTTCAAAAACTTTCTATATTGGAGAGTCAGATTCAATCGCATGTGAGGAGAGGAGATAGTGTGGAGACCTTACCTCGAGATGGAAGAGTGGCCTTATACTACACGCCATATGAGATACTTGCATAGGAGGAGATTCCTAAAGGGATGAAAGAGACATGTAATCATGTTGTACTACTATGACCAAACACTGAGATAGTTTTGCTTATAGAAAGGTGTACCAAGAGTAGTGTCATGGTATGCCCACCTTTAGAGATACATTTAGAGAGTTGGAGCTATACAATGACCTATAGTAGTTAATGTCATATCTAGTGATTTATAGGAGGTAGAGGATGCTCCAACAACAGTAGACTTATAGATTGGTTGTACAAAGGAGTATATCTTCTACGGGGTCATACGTAGAGTGAGGCCCATCTTCCCACTAGACTACATGACAAGATGCCCTAGTTTCTTCTATAGAGGTTAGAGGGAGCTAGTAGAGAGGAGGAAAAATACCTGGGAGACAGTGAGGAGATGGAGGATGAGGATTATCTAGCATTGGAGATGAGATATGAAGAGATCTCTAAGCTAGAGGAGAGAGGAAATGAGAGACAATATCCTCAAATAGAGGAGGATTCTACAGAGGAGAGAGTAGAAGAGAGAGCAAAGGAGATTCCCCCAACAAATCATGCAATGGATGAGGAACCAAATTTTTAAAATGCATATTGTATCATTGTAATCATGATACCCATGGTACCAGAGCAACACTCCACTCCCATGGCCTAGAAAGAGAGAACATGGAGAGAGTAGTTGGTTCATGCCCCCACCCTTAGCATCAAAGAGAGAGAACCAAAGCACTCTGAAATGATAGGTAGGATTTTGAAAAGGAATTAAAGATCAAAATTTGATTCAAAGAAAGAAAAATAGAATACTAATAAGACTTTATATGATTGTAGGGATAGAGAGAGTGGAGGATTTGTGTGAGTGAGGTCCCAGAGGACCTGACTATAGCTTTGAGGATACCATCCACTCATTTCCATTAGGTCAAAGAAAAAATAGATCCAAACATACACATTGATATCTTTGCTTCTATCACTTTAGAGATAAGACTAAGATAGGAGAATGAGGAAAGAATCCATCATCTTGCAGTAGAGTTGCAGACTGAGCTACAAGTGATATGAGAGTGCATGATGGATCATACCTCATCCAAGAGCCATACCTACAACACTACATCCCAAAGACTATCCTCTTCACAACATAGATGAGAGAAATCAGGGTGTCATCACCCAATGGAGCATTGAGATAGATTGATAGGCAGGTGATATATAAAGGCATATTTTGTATAATGTCTTCCATGTATACCAACTTTTGATGTCTATAATTTCTTCCATATATATATGAGAGACTATTATTTCCATGATTATGGTTTAATTAACTTGCATAAAAATTACAATGATAGAGATAATACAAATGTTTCTAAAGTAATACTTTGGGATTCTAAATATCACACTAATAAAACATAATGAACATTCTATTAGGAGAAATATAAGTATAATAAGAAATATAAATTAAACATAATAATAATGAGGATGTATAGTATTAATAGGTTCCTTGAGAGGAATGTCATCCATATTAGCAATCAAATATGCATCAAATCCATAAATTTTAGTAACCAAAAAAGGACCTAACCAATTAGACTAAATTTCCCTTTTTATCTAATAGAGAATTAACATTCTATTGATTTTCATAAAGAACAAGATCACCCACAGAAAAGGAGTGTTCAAGTAATTTATAATTATAATGCTTTTGAAAGGAGTTATGATAAGCTCTTAAATATTCCAAAGAATTGATTTGTTGTTCTTCCAACATTTATAATTCATGTAAATATTGTTCTCATAATGTGTCATTATTAGTAATTTCATGAAAAGAAACTTGAAGAGAAGGAATTTCTAGTTCTAACAGCATAAAACATCTAGATCGTATACCAAGTTATAGGGAGAAGTATTGGCAGCAATACAAACTCGAGTCCTATAATCCCATATAGCATATTTGAGGAATGGAAAAAATTTCCATGTTTATTCACTAATTTCCATAAGATTTTTTGAATGACATTGTTAAATGCTTTAGCTTGACTAGTAGATTGAGGATAATAAGGAGTATAAAATCACTAATATATACAATATTTCTCCATGAATTTCTTAACTTCCATATTTTTAAAAGAGGTTTCATTATAAGAAATAATAGTAGAGAGATTTCAAATTAAGAAATGATATTCTAAAGGATGAAATTATAAATAACCTCAGTTGTAATAGATCAATGAGGAATAACTTCAAACCATTTCGTAAAGTAATTTTCAGTTGTTAAAATATCGATATGTCCTTGTGAAGAAGGAAGAGATATCGAGCCAATGAGATCTAGAGCCTAAGCACTAAAAGGCCAAGGTACTATTTGAGTGTGAAACAAAATAGAAGGAGCATGAATAACATTATCATGTTGTCTTTACTGTGGGCATTCCTTGACAAAGAAAAAGAGTCATGTTCCATTGTATGACAATAATATCCCATTCATAGTAATTTTTTAACCAATGACTTTCCACCAAAATGTCCACCACAAGATCCAACATGAGCTTCTTGTAAAGTGATTCAGAGCATTTTTAGAAAAAAAAAATCCTAATACGATTACAAGAATTTTGAGAAGCAAATTCAATAAAAATTCCATCTTTTAACTACTAGATAATGTTAGCAAACCATTCATCAAAACTCAAGTTACAACACTGATCTATTGTCGAATCACTATTTGAAATAGCAGGTTCCAAGAGAGTGTAAATAGTGAATTAAATTTTTTTTTTATCATCAAGACATAAGAGATATGTTGCACTCACCATAGCATTTGCATGCCTATTATCCTTCTGAGGAACGAGCTTGATATCATAACATGAGAATTTGTTCAATCGATCAAGAGCTATTTCACATTTATTTGTCATATTATCATTCTTAGCTTGATATAAACCCTTTATTTTTTGCAAATTTAATTAAGAATCACCAAATTTTTGGAAACTTGATTGAAAAAGATCAAAAAGGGAGTAAAGAAGGAAGTTGGTTGATAAAGAATGTTTTAAATCACTGTTTTGTCATTGATGTCAAATCTGCTATTTGTAGGAATGGCAATTGGTTATAAGATCCAAGAACTATCACTTAGTTGATTGATGAAGAGGATTTGATCAGCAAGACGTAACAAAAGCACCTAAGGGAAAGGTTGAGTTATGATTTTGTAATGAAGTACAAGGATCAGGTAAGACAATGGTTAAATGATGTATTGGTAACATACTTGAAGATATAGATGTTGGTCACACTTAGAAAAATTGGAGGAATAAGTTGGAATAGAGTTGAATACAAAGCTTAACTAAGTTCATTAGTAAATGTCGAGCAAGTTAGTTCAAGCCAAGCAAATTTTTAGTTGGAGCCGAGCAAACATAAAATCTAGTGTGTGTCGAGTAAACTTCAGGTGCCAAGTGAAGTTCAAGTGTCGAGTGATATTGAAGGAATTGAGTGTCAAAAAAATCTTAGTAGGTGTCAAGTGAACTTTAAGTGCCGAGCATCAGTAAAATGTAGTTGATGCCGAGTAACAGTATGTGCCGAGCACCAAAATTTCAATAGTGTCGAGCTCCTGCAATATTGGAAATGTTAAAGATTTGCCAGATCTGAGCCGACAGAGTTGTTGCCTTGAATTTTGTGAACCAGTTAGAGGATAAGGATGATGAGTTGGTGGCACAAAATTCTATGTAAATCATTTTTGAGTGAATTCAAGAGGATTCTTCATGATGTTTCTAGAAGAAACAAGATGTGGGTTAGATTCAATGAATCCTACCTAATCTATTCAAACCAAAATTAAAGGAGGGAAGAATCGAGCAAGAAAAGAAATTCCAAGACTTCTATTTAAGGAGTCATAGACCAAGAAGCAAGAGCTTCTGTACTGCCAAATTGTGAAGTGGTTGAAGGGTGTCTAGGAGAAGGAAGAATACAGCACAGAGACTCTACTTCGATAAATGGTCAAAAGGTGATGATTGCACTGGTACATTAAGCATAGAGACTCAAGAAGACAAAGCTTGAAAGGAGGGTAAGCTGTCAGAGCTGTAGAGATTGAAAGCTAGACAATGTGAAGAGCAAAAGAGTGATATGAAATCTAGAAGATAAGTTGTGAATTGTAATTAGGTCAAAACCCCTTATTGTTACTCTAGAAATTGTATCAATTAGGGTAAAGGAAAATCTTATGGACTTAGGTTGGTTTAACAGCCATTTGTAAATCCTTTAACAGGGTGGCATTCCAAGTGAATGTTCGAAAGTCCTCTAACTAAGCCCACTTCTAACAGGGTGGTTAAATCCCTTAACCAAGTCACATTTAATAGTGTGTTGTAGAATTTAATAGGGAAGGCCTTTCATAGGGCATCACTTCAGAAGAGTGAGAATTGAGTAGCATGTTACTGGCAGTTTTTCCCAAATTGGGTTTCCACATAAATCATTGTGTTAGGTGTTGATATTTTTATGTGTTATGCTTGCATGTTGATTTACAGTAACTTGTTGAATAGGAAATTTAAAGCTTGGATGAATGAACAAGTTTGATGGGCACACTTTACTTGATGAAAAGTTTGAATACGACATTTGGACCTTGAATAACTGATTCACCCCCCCACCCCCCAATTATTCTAAAGCATTTCTAACACAAATATGTTCAATTTTGTAATTTGAAGAGATAAATTTGCTTGCAGTCCAACAATAGGAGCTTTATATTGTGCACTATTATCTATACATTAGAATGTTAGTTTATCGAAAGAGGAATCAACTTCTTAGAAGAGGGAAAAAGTATCACACCTACTCCTATGCCAGTTTAACATCTAGATCCATCAAAATGAATTTCCCAAGCTTCATCCTTATCCATAGATAATAGTCATGTGTTAGGAAACTCAATCAGAATGATAATCATATGTGAAGAAGGAGCCTTAGCTAAATGATCAATTAAATCTTTCCCTTTAATAGATTTGTGAATCAAATTTTGTCAGAACCATAACCCATCTTGTTAATCATCCAGATAAGGATATCTTAGAGAAAACATGCTTTAAAGGATCAAATTTCACCATCACATTGACTTCTGCACTAAGGAGATAATGTCAAAGTTTTTGACATGCAAAAACTAAGATCAGACATTATTTCTCATTTTTTGTGTATCGAATCTCATAATCGATCAAAGTACAATTGATATAGTAAACAAGATGCTCCTTACCATGATTGTCATGTTGAATAAGAACCACACTTAATGCATTCAAAGAAGATAATGTATAAAGATAAAAAGGTTTAACAAGCTGTGCAGGCTTCAAGATAGGAGGATTAGTAAGATAATCCTTAAATTGTTGAAATACTTATTGACATCCATCATTCCAATAGAAAGTAGAATCTTTTTTAAGAAAGGATGTGAATGGAATAATTCTATTGGCCAAATTTGAAATAAACCTTTGAATAGCTTGAATCTTCCCTTGTAGACTTCAAAGTTGTGATATATTCCTTGGTGGAGGTATATTAACAATAGCCTCTATCTTTTCATTATTGACTTTAGTACCATGATTACAAATAATAAATCTTAGTAATTTTCTAGTATCAACCCAAAAGGCACACTTATGAGGATTCAATCACATGTTATAACTTCTTATTCATTCAAAGAATTTTTGCAAGATAACCACATGTTCTTCATGTTTTATTGATTTAGCAAGAATATCATTGACATAATCTTCAAGAATCTTATGTATTTAATCATTAAATATAAGAGTCATAGCATGTTGATAGGTTGAAACCGCATTTTTTAGTCCAAAATACATCATAACCCAACAGAAGATTCCCCAAGGTGTGAGAAATGCAGTCTTGTATTGATCTTCAAGAGGAATAAAAATATAGTTATAACCAAAGACTCCATCCATGAAAGATAGTAAAGCATGTCTAGTAGTAGAATCCACTATCATATCAATATTAGGAAAAGGTAATTCATCATCTAAGGAAGATTTGTTCAAATCTCAAAAAATTATGCACATACGAATCTTATTTTTACCCTTAGAGATATCAACAATATTTGATATCCAAGGAGAGTAATCCATAGAGTGAACGAAACCAACATCTAGTAATTTTCCTATCTTCTATTTAGCAAGAAGAGCAATACTTGGATTCATATTTCTTATTTATTTTTTAATAGACTTAGCATTTGGTTCAAGAAAAATACTATGTGTTACAATCTTAGGATCAATGTGAGGCATATTAGCATAATACAAGCAAAAATATCTTTCAATTATATTTGTTTCTCATGAGTCAATCATAATCTTAATTTCTTTTTTAGAATCCATAGAGTCCATCTAAACATCAATATTTTATGTTATGAGAAAATTACTTTTCATCAGATCTTCGAGAGGAAAGTTTTCATCATATGTGTTCCCATAGTTTTTATCTTCTCCAAAATAACCATCATTGTTTTAAAAAAATGACCTTCACTTCTTATGATGAAAAGAAGGAAGATTATCATGAATTCCTAGAAAATCCATTAGGGCTTCATCATTAGGAAAAAGATCCATTTCAATTTTTTTGTCGAAATCCAACAGATCAGGGTTAATTGGTTTAAGAGATCCATTGCAAATGTGATTGACATTCAAAGGGAACAATGAAGGTTGCCTATAAGGATTGAATCCCAATTAGAAGTTGTGTTCTAGAAAGCCACTATCAAAAGGGACTTGTTGTCCTTGTTCAAACTTTTCACAACCTTTTCTATTAAATCCATTTTTCCTTAACAAAGTGTATCCTAGACCTTAACAATTAGCCATGTTTGTAGGAGATAAAGGTGCTTCCTAAGTTTGTATGTCATAGTAGTCAAGCTTAATAGTTTCCATAGTTTATTTAGTAGAAGCATGTATAAATGTGTTTCTAAATTCACCTGTAAGCGAAGAAAATGTCTTATTTTTAGGTTAATCTTGTTTTTTTATAAAGGATAAATTTGATACTTTATATTCTCCAATAAATGTAGGACTAAAATCCAGAGTCCCCCAATCATCCTAAGAAAGAGAAGAAGAAGGATTTTCAATCTTAGACAGTTCTACCTTAGTTTTTGGTTTTATAGAATCTTGTGTAGAAGAAGTTTGAGCATATTCAACATTTAAACAAGGATTGGGTGCATCATTTGCATGAAGAGTATAAATGAGATTGTTATAAACAAAATACACCTTCTTATGAAGTGTAGAAGGAAAAACACACATAACATATAGCCAAGGTCTTCCTAAGAGTAATTTTTGATTTAGTGGAGGAGGCATAACATGCATAGAGGTCTCTAACATGATAGGACCAACCTTGACGAGTAATGTTATAATCCCCAAAGTATGTTTAGAAATGTTATCAAATCCATGAATAGGTACATAATCAAGTTGAATAGTTGAAAGATCATCTTGTATATATTTAAAATATTCATGCCACAAACATTAAGGCTAGAACCATTATCAATTAAAGTACAATGTATGGTAATTCTATTAATTGACATAGCAACTATAAGAGCATTATATGTGTTCTAAATATCTAGAGGATGAAGATCATCTTCAGTGAAGACATTAGTAGGAACATATGGCACAATATACATACAATTCGAAAAGGAATTAATAGTAATTGTAGTAGGCGATGGAACTAGAAGAGTGGATAAAGCCTTTTACAAAGTTGCATGGTAGTCAGGTGAAGTTTTCAATAATTCCTATAGAGACATCTTAGCAAGAGTAGCTCGCAATTGATCTACCAAATCATATTCTTTGAAAGAAGTAGTCAGTAATTGAGGTGCTAGAAGAAGCATAGGTTGAGAAGGTGGTAAAGATATAAATAGTTGGTTGATGATTATTCTAGGTCGGATAAGCATGAACCATTGAATCTTGATCAATGAAATACTTCAAAGAATTCATAGGTTTACCCTTAATAGTAAGTTTAGGACAACCCTTAATAGTCATCAAAGGCTTCTCATAGCATATAGGAGGTGTGTCAATAGAATAAATAGTTGTAGAAAAAGGTAACCATATACACAACGTATCATAAAAAGTGCTAGAAGCGTTCGTACATAATCTCCATTTTCCTCATTTCTTAGATGCCAACACAACAAGGACTGCACATGAGTTTATGCTCTTTTGTATTAGACCTTGATCCATCAGTTCTTGGACTTGTCTTTCCACTTCTAAGTTATGATCTAGAGTGAGCTTGTAAGAAGATTTATTTGGTAAGGATGCCCCTAGTACAAAGTCAATTTTATGACTTATAACCCTCCTAGGAGGTAGGGTAGTTGGAATACCATCACTCACTATGTCCTTGTACTTTTCAAGCAAAGTTTTGATTTCAATTAGTAAGGGTTCCTTGACTATACTCTCTTTTGCTTCAGATTTCAACACTACTTCATAACTCTGACATTCCTCATCTCTGAGGTCTTTAATAAATTCCTTTCCACTACAGAATGGTGCACTAGGTGCTTTAGATTGTATTTCCTCCCCTTCCAATAAAGACTGGATTTTGAAGATCTTTCCTCCCTTTTTAAAGGTTATGGCATTAACTCTACCATCATACACAACCTCCCTATCAAATTTTGAAGTCCTACCTAGCAAAAGATGGCAAGCATCCATAGGCAATACATCACACAACAATCTGTCCTTGTATCCTACTATAGAAAAATCCACCTAAGTTTGCTCATTCACCAAGATGCTTTGCCCTTTGTTAAGCCAAGTAACATTGTAGGGGTTTTCATATAATTTTAGTTTAGTAACAGCCTCCTCTAATATTACATTATCAGTGGACCCTGAATCCACCACCACTTTGCACATTTTTCCTAGGATTTTGCATTTTATCCTAAACAAGACCCTTATATGTCTAGGTTCATCGAGAATTGATTGTTTGATAGCACTCTCCTAAACATGAGATTCTCACCTTTTTCAAATTCAATGTGGTCCTTTTCATATTCCTTTCTATAATTTTCCTCTTGCACATATGTCATCCTTTTCTCTTGGTGTAAGGAAGAAGGTCTATAGGCAAGGTGGCCTAGTTGACCACAATTCTAGCACTTCATACTTGCAAAGTATGAGTTGGACCTACCTTATCCTCTTCCCCTATTGGATCCCCCTTGATTACCTCTTCCTCTATTATAACCACCTCTTGAGGAGTTATCACTAGTTGGTTTTATGACCTTGCTCTCACCTTGATTCTTCTGCTCACTACCTCTACCTTGGTAGCCTCCTCTTTAGCCTCTCTAATTTATGCATGTTGAGTTTTCATTTTGCATGATGCTTAATGGTAGGAATCCTTTCGAACTCCTCTCTTGAAAAGCTGATCTAGGATCAACTCCAAGGTTTTGGGCGATCTCGCAACCTAATGGAATCCACTTAGTTGAACATAAATGTGTTTGTTCATGAAGAGGCCTTTGCTAGTTCAAACGAATTTTAGATCAAATGATCAATCTGCTTGTTGTTTCAAAATTAACCATAAAAAAGATATGTTTTTTTTGTTATTTTCAATTTTTTTGATGAATGTAATCTAACAATGCAACTATATGAATTCCTAATTTAACCAGGGGTTAGCAAAGAAAATAAAAAAGATAAGGTAACAAGAAGTTTAAGAAAATAACATGAAAGTAAAATCCTAACAAACATAAGCCATAGAAACAACACGTCTGCGAGTTAAGCTTTCGAAAAGATTGGTGGGTAACCAATGAAAATAGGAGCAGTGCTTCCTTATTTCCACTGATGCAATCATCAATGGGAATTTAGTAATTGTAAAATGTTTCACTTTTCATTAGATCACAAGGCCATGAAAGGTGCACTCATGCGAGATGAAAAGCTATGCAGGAACAATATAGTGATCTCTTCTTGAACTAAGTACATCAGTGGAATTTGTAGACCTATAGCAAACACCAAAATTAAAAGATCACATAACTAAAACAATGCAATAAAACAATTGGCTCAATTACACTTCATTAACATAAATTCACAAAATATAACACACTTAGGCAAGAATCACAACACTCCAAATGCAAGCACCAACAACATATATTATTGCATCAAAATAATGGTAGCCCAGAATACATATTACATTCCTGAATTTATAAGAAATCTTCTCCTCAATTTGTGTTGAGAGTGAGGGATATCTTTATGCAATCATATGCTTCTAAACTAATAAAAAAAATTTATTTATGTACAAACTGACTCTCTAACTAGTGCTTAGTAGGACTCCATCCAATTTATATCATTAATTGGATGCATGAGTCTTTACATGTCTTAAAACAAAGAAAACATGAAAAAATAAGAAAGAGAAATCCTTCAGTTGATGTAGGAGTGTCTAGAAGTGCCAAAAATAGGGGCTCCATCTTCACTAGGTGTCTGTCAGAGTTAAACTATTGTCACAATGCATTTTTGATGCATGGAAAGCTCTAATTTAAAATTGGTAGTTAATTATCAGTGCACCTCTGAATTCTTCAAAAATCTTCCAAAATACCACTGAAAAGTGCACCTGCGCACCTAGCACACCAGCACACCTCGAAAGCTCAATTTGCCAAAAAATTCAAAATTCTCAGTTTTGAAAACAATTTCTGGGTTTTTCTCAAATGGGGTTTTATATCACTTTTGTATACTTTCTTTTATCCTTTTAATGATTTATACCCTCTTTATAGCCAAAAAATTTCATACAAACTCCTTATGCTTCTTCTACCTACAATTCCAAGGTACCTGTGTTGAATCTTGTCATTAATAGTTGCATAAGATGAGGAACCTATTTTGGTTCATGTGTCCAACCTCTATATCATTGATCTTTGTCTTCTCTCCAACTTCCCTATCCTTCTAGGTCAGAGACCAGGTGATCCACATTATCCAAAATGATCAAATGTTTGAAACTTTTTCACAAGATTTTTTAGGCATTTTAATTGGCTTTTTTAGAGGTCTTCTGCTCAAAATTTTAAGTTGAAGGCTCACTATTCTAGGGACTGAAATTAGATTTTTAGTTCTTTCCAATAGTGTAAACGGTTTTGAATTCTAAGATCTAGGTCAAAAGTTATGACCCCGACAAGTTAAGGATGTCATTTTTACCTACACAAAAGAAAACATTAGTCTAGAGAGTTGAAAATATCAATTAAAACAAACCCTAATTATGACAAAAAAAGACTAAGAGCAAAAAAAATATTGCAAAACACACAAAAACCTCATTATAGCCTCTAATAAGCTAAAAAGAGCGCACTTGGCACACCTCAAAGGTGCGCTTGGTGCACATTATACTTGGAAAACCTTAAATATATGGGTGTGCAGTAGTGCACCTCATGTGGTGTGGTGATGCACACCTTTATTGTGATACTTAGCGCAAAGGATGTGAAACTAAAGGTGTGCAATAGTACACTTAATTAGGTGCACTACTATGCACCTTAAGTTTGTGTTACACTCTTGTTTATTTAAAGTTCTTTAAGTTTTTTTTGTTTATGAAAAGGTGCACAGTAGTGCACCTAATTAGGTTATTTTTAATGTTTACTTAGTTCGAATATAGATGAGAAGGAGGCGATGGGTGGAGATGTAGACTCAGGGCTTGGCACACCTCTTCAAGAACTCTATTCTTCTCCCTTTTCTCATCAACTTCCTTGGCTAGTTCTGCATTTCATTGTGTTGGTTTCACCTACTAACTCTCCTATTTCTGCAGACATCCACCACTTTTTCCCAAATCTTTAACCTACTCTGATACCACTCTGATGTGATAGCCAACCTTGATCTTTCCCCAAGCTATCTCAGGGTCTCCTTAGGCGATGTACTTGACCTAAATAGGGTTTCTACTTCCCTATTCTCCCTAGGAATCTATACAATAGTTCCTAATCATTTAGTTGATACACACAAATAAGGTAGAACAATTGGCTTCTATTTCTCATTCACACAAATAACCCCAAATGCTTGTTTTTATCACCAAATAGATGGATAACCACCTTGATATGTATGTGGAGTCCTTTTAAGATTCCAAACCAAAAACCACACTGAAACCCTAATTGAGTTCCAATTCACAAGTGAAAATGCATTCAAATTCTTGGAAAAAGGCTACTAGAATTAGCCCTACAAATGCATCAAAACCACAATAACTTGAAAAACTCCTCAACAATGGCTAGAACAAACAACTATACCTGATACCCTTTTCAAAGACCTAGAGGATTTTTGGGGTCTAGGGTCTACAACTTGTCTGTATTGTATGGGCACAATTTTAGCCTTAAATTAAGGGTTTCAAGGGTTCGAATGTTGTCTAATGCAAAAAACCTGATTTTTATGCCTTACAACTTCCACAAAACTCCACCCTTGGATTGGGGTTACACCATCCCTCCTCCAACACATGCCAAGCTCAGGTTGAAGTATTTGCATGTTTAACCACATCTATTTGCTCTACAACAACTAGTGATCCCTAACCAAGTAACCAAGTCTTGCCTAGGGCATCACCATAGAACTCAATATTGTGTTTCCTATGTGCCCTCCATTACTATAAATGGATTACATGGAGTCTAGTTCCAAATCCCAAGAAAACATACAATACCTAAGGTGGGAAGTGCCCCTAGATCTCCATCTTTCAATATAGCTTGTCTCAGGACAACAAGTTGCTTAAAAGAAAAATATTTATTCTAAACACACAAATCTTGGTAAAATGAAAAAAAACTAGGTAAATAATCTCTAATTTCTATGTACTAACTCTTTCAATACTAACAGTACCAAAACTAATCCATACACATGCCAAAAATTCCAAAAAATACAAAATTATTAGATCAAATGTTGTTGCATAGTCCATACAATGTCAAATCCACTTTCTCAACCCATGGAACAGGTTGGATTTGGTCTTATATAGGCTTTCCAAGAGTGTTCCCAACTAAATTAGGTTTTTGAAGATATCTTGCAAAGAAATTGCTCAATTTGCAAGAAAAATGCAAAAGTTGTCAATGACAACTTGCAAGAATGAACAATATTTGCAATTTTGCATATCTACTTCTCAAACTTGCTCTCTTTGTTACCAAACTAAAAAAAGGCCTTAGATGGATACTAAAAACCTAATAAGGTCCTCAAAACACCTAATTGTCGTATTTATCCTTCAAAACCCAAAAATGCTCTATTAAGCCAAATGAGCAATTTTTGAGCAACTATGGCAACTTCACCATTTTGGGCTCTTCAAACCTACCCATCCACACCTTAGGACCAACTTAGCCCCCTTATTGATCTAGTGATGTAGCTAGCATCACTACAAGCCAAAATGTCTAAGAAGCCCTAGGTTTACCACTAGCCTACCTAGGTGCTCCTACACCAACAAAACAATACACGGATGAAAAGAAAATTATATTATGTACCAGCAGAAAGCTAAGAAAAGTGTGAAGGAAAGTGCAATTAGATATTGCAAAGAAATTTATTAATGGAATTACATAATATAATCATTAGAAAAGCAATCAGATTGTTTAACTCTCTGCGAGAGAAAAAAATAGAGTAGATTCTCATAGCAGCATATATGATTCAAAATATATATGGAGCAATCAGATTTACAATTGCAAGATCAAATAAATTTTTTGTGGCCTTTGTGTTTTTTTGTCTTATCACTTTTGTCACGTGTTTAGAACAAATTTGGTGAACTATTTTGATACTCCCAGATTTCAAATCTTCTCAGCAAACTTCTCACTATCCACACAATTTTCTGGGTAAGACATCTTGCTTTCAAGACAAGATTTGTAGTATAATTGCCTATCAGCTAATTAAAAATATTAAATTACTCTAACTTTATTTATAGTTTAAAACTTGATTATTTAAAAAAAAATTATTGTAATTTGAATTATTTATTTATTTACTATTTTTCTAGAATATAAATATTATAAATGAAATATCCTCCATGTAATTCAATTTTGGCATTCTTTAGCATGTATATTTTAGTGGGTAGCTTACATAAGGTTTATTTCATTAACCATCTAAAATTTGTGTTCTCTATGTTTAGTATTTTATAATATAATATAATTTACATATTTTAAAAATTTATATTATATTTTTAATATTAGGAATTGTTCTTCAATAATTAATAATATGAAGTTATCAATATTTTTACTAATAATAAAATATTTTATTAGTTGTTCTTTAAAAGAGAAGATATTTATTTATTTAGAAATTTGAGATGTCATTTTCTTTTAGTGTGCAATCAATACAATCTACATTCTTGAAAGAGTGGTCATAGGTTCAAATTTCACAGGAGATAAGATATATAGGTCTCGTTCATATGATAGTTAGATGCTTCTTAAAATGAGTAGGGGTTAGTCCTATATTATTTTCATCATATGTAGACCCAAAAATAGATGGTAGGAATTGTATACTATGAAAGATTATTTTCCCTTTCCTTTCATGTGCCACATATGTTAAAGAATATTAAAAGAGAAATAGAACATGAAGAAGAAATAAAAGAGAACAAATAATCTATACAATGTTTGGATTTTTACATCCCAAACATTACTATATCAAATGGATGATCGTAGATCCTAAATCAATGGCCAACACTACTTATTAAGTGTGCAAACTATTGAAGTTTCCCCTCACATTTCCTTATGTTTCTTATTGTCCATCGTTCACTTTCTTTATCTTTTGTGTGTCCAAGAGGTTTTGTTCTCACATGCTTAAGAATCCAAACTTCTAACTTCTTAGACATTTGGAATTTTGAGGGAAGGAAGAGTTATGGAGTCTATTTTGAGATTGGCTTGCACTATTATTTGGTCTGTATATGGGTAGATGAATTGGTGTTGCAAATTGTGGGAATTGGGAAGTTTGAGGCTTGGTTTGTACATATGGTGAAGTTTAGGGGACTCGAGTGTAGGTTGAGGAGAGAAGTGGGTTGAAGGATTGGGTACATTACATCCATGAGAGCTTGATGATCATGTCAAGAACCATTTTTTTGGTCTATGGTGAGTTTACCATATGGATTTCCATCATTCCTCACTTGATTTATTATGAATTATCTTGCATTTGAATCTAAGGAATGACATCTCACTTGGTAGATTTGTTGTCATAGAATCTTCCTAGACTCCCACTTCATGCCAAGATTTGTAGGATCAAGAGGCTTCCCAAGGTTGTCCCATTGAACTACATGAATACTTATAATTGCAAGTACCAATTTTACATCCCATCATTTCTATAATTTATTTTAATGTTAAGAGGTGAGAGTATGTCCAAATGTGAAATGTGAGAGTGTACTTTCTATGCTACTTCTCTAAAACTATGTGACCAATGGAAAACATTTATTGTTACTACCAACATGTATATAATTTTAAATTTATATTTATGTGCCAAGGTTTATTCATGGATGTGATACATTTCAAATAGGAGTAAAAATAAGTAAACCACACTAGAAGAGCAAAAATTTAAATTGCATTCTATAGTGATTTCCACTTTCATCTACTTCACAAATGGATTTGATAATTTAAGAAATCTCACTCAAATAATTTACATTCATTTTGTTTACACAAATATATGCAAAAATAGACCAAAAATGTAACGCTCTGCCAAGGAACCCAAAAGAATTTTATCACATACATAAATTTTATTAATATTAAATTTGATACATACACATCCACATCATAGAATAACCACAAGTACGAATCCAATTAAATAATATACAGTTACATAAGATGTCACATGGCATAACCAGAATGCATAATCATTTGTTGTACAAGTCACAGGGTATGAAAAGCTCAAAGAATATACATCATGAATAAATACAACATCTCATAAAGATACCATTTATGAGGTGCTTACTTCAAGCCATATAAACTTTTCTTCAATTTGCACACTAACTTCTCCTTACCTTTGACCTCAAATCCTGTGGTTGTAGGTTAGTCAAAGGAAAAATTCCTAAGAAGAGGAAATCAGAAGCCAAAGAGACTGAGCAAGGTCAATAGAAAAAAACACTAAGGAGAAAACTTGAGTAGCAGACAGAGAACGAGGTTGTACAGACTGTGTATTGATGATGAGATCAAGTGCAGTTGAGGATATGTTCTACATTGTGTCCTGATGATGTGGACAAGTGTGCATGTGTGAAAGTAATAAAACTAAGTTTGTTTTCAATCTTTTAGTTTTCAGGTGAAAATTGCAGTTACTAGGTTGAAGGGTCATGCCTCCCTATGGTAGGAGCATTTGCAAACTGATATCCTTCCAATTTGCTTCCTTAATTCATCTTCTTCAATCTCATGCGTCAATCCTCAACTTGACCAAATCAAATATTGGAAGGAGGAGATCTATAATCAACAATTTTAAGTATAACAAAAGGATCAAGTATTGAATTAGTTTTGATAGATTGGATCAGGGAAAATCCTCAAATGTTTTCATGCCATTTAAAATCACGTGATTCATTGTTCTTTTACTAGCCTTTCTAGCATTCTCATTTTAAAATTAAATCATGATAATATTTCAAAAATTCTTGAAATTTTTTTCTACAACTATAAGTATATTGTGAGGGCTTACAAGCACTCATTATGTGATGAGCATGGATATGTAGGGTGAACAAGTTTAGGGGCTTCTCTCATAACCCTGGGTTGTATCCCCAACAAGATTAACATGCTTGGAATACAATAAAGTTATAATTTATACCATATATGATTCAGCGGCAATGTTATTGATCCCACACAAGCTAGGAGAAGGAAATAAATTAGAAGATCAAGTATAAGAAAGAGGAGAGGCACACATTCTAAATCATGCAAATATCAATGATGGAACAAGCCTTCTCAATAAGAAGGAGCAAGACAAGCTCAAGCAATCCCTTGGATCGCTTACTCATATTTAGTAAACACTCTGCTTCTTTTCGCACTTTGCACTTCATACAATACTGGATATGCTTTACAAACAAGGAAAACATATTTCCTTTATAAAACTTTATAAATAAAACATTCTATTGGTCATCCTTTCCACATGTCATCTTCTTATTGGTTTGTATTGCCCTATCAGTACCTTCTAGACAACTTTGCCTAAATAAGAGTTTGGAATGATGCACAATGTGTGTGTGTGTGTGTGTGTGTGTGTGTGTGTGTGTGTGTGTGTGTGTGTGTGTGTGTGTCTATGTCTGTGTTTGGGAACTATGTGTATATGTTTCTCATTTCATTCGTGAGGGAAGAGAATGACATCATTTATTTTCTAAATTTTTGAATGTGTGGTTATGGCATAAAAGGTTGATCTCGAAATAATCAAGTACAATACAATGGAATATAACCATCCAATTGAAACACGAGATGGAATGAAAGGATCAGTTGCACAAGTATATCTAGTTATTAGATTTCAATGGTATAAGAAACACTACCACCCAACCTCATGGAACCTAAATGGCCCACTCCCACCGTGTTGAGGAGATAATCTCAAGTCCCATACTGATATCAAATCCAACACTCATAACCAACATCTAGGTCAAGGAAATCCTGATAGCAATCTATCTCAAAGGTACTAAGATATAGGTAACATCTACACCTAGAGGCAACACAGACACATAGGAAATCTACCATGTAAGTGGACAATTGTCATCACATGATTCAACTCTAAGGTTACCTTGGTAGCCTCTCTGGACTCCGACCCCCTAGTGACTCTATGTGGCATCAATATATTTTCATACATACAAGGCATACTAATGAGGCAAGGTTGCAACCAAGCATCCTCTCTACTCCTATCCTAGCCTGTACTAGCACTCAAGGCATGGGCAAGGTAAAACACCAAATCTTGTTAATTCATTTTAATCCATTTAATGAAACGTTATCACTTATTAATACTACTTATAATGGATTACCTAGGCAACCTCTTTAGGGCTCCAGCCTCCATCAAAAGCCACTTCCCAATATACACATAGATAACCTACCCTAAGCTCATAAAAAGTACAACTCATAAAATTACAATATTCACCTCAGTCCTATACAAGCAAATGGAAAGCACCAAGAGATAACTGATTGAAAACTCAAAGGTTACAACAAGAAAATCACAATATTCACCTCAATCTTATACAAGCAACTAAAACGAACCAAAAGATAACTGATCAAAAACTCAAAGGTTACACCAAGAAAATCACAATATTCATCGCAATCCTGTACAAGCAATTGGAAAGCCCAAGATAACCACTGATCCATAACTCAAAGATCAAAACATAAAACCATGACATATCATACAACATCATAAAACAATGATCTCTCAAAACTCTAGTAAACACACCTAACTAGTCAAACTAGGTTTTACCCAAGCCCCAACATGAAATGCAACATACATCTCATCAAGTAATTAAAAACCAGTGTAGTTAATCATTCCAATTTTCTATTGTGAATCCTCTAAGTTTAGATTTGGAATAACACTAGAGTCTATCGTTTACTAAAGTTCTTAGTTGATAAATTTCCCCATTTTAATTTGATCAAATTGAAAGTTCCATTTTCAAAGTTAAAACCATAATTTTCTAGAAATCATGTATTAACTTCTTAGTGCAGTAATCAAATGCTTCTTAGAAGAACGCCTCTTTCTTAACAAAAGCCATCAGGCAAGAAACATTATAATTAATCATATTAAAAATTGATCACATTTAATTACTAATTCCAATTAGCTTTCAAATGATAATCAAAATTTAAATATAATTAAATTCAATTAAATTTATTAATTTAATCTATTTTTTATTTTTTATTTATTTCATTTTATTAATTATTATCATTATATTCAAATGGTGCTATATAATCTGTCTCTATCCTCATATTATGGTCTTTTGTTTGTGTTCCTTTATCTTTGTTTCCAATCCTGCATATTCTTTTTACTTATGATGCAATTTTTTATTATATTTAGTAAGGCATCTCTCTGTGTTGGTATCTTAATATTTGGTATGCAGTTTCATGGTGCTGGTCCAAGTATGGAAAGAAGGAACTGGGTGGTGGATATAGCCCCCCCCCCCCCTTTTATTTGGTGGTCCTTTTGGTTGGGTAGACTTGTAGCCACTTAGATAGATTGATTTAGGTGGCATTTACAGTTGTTCTTGCTGGAATTTAGTAGTCGAATCTTAAATCTATATCTATTTCTAGTAGTTTTTATGATTTCTATTTGGGCAATATAAATTAGTTAATATCCTCCTTTATTGTGTTGTTTTGGATAGGCTTAATGATTATTATTTTCTTGATATGTATAGGAGATAATAAATGCATCTATTGATGTCTTTATCTTCATTATCCATTTAGGATTTTAACAATATTGATTCAGTATTAGATAGAATTTTATCTTAGACTCTATAATATTTATTATTAACCAGTTTGATTGCAAGATAGCTAGATAGGGATGATCGCATTTAGTCTCTACGCATAAATGAAAAGAAAGTATCAGAATCCTTGCCAAGAGGCTTTGGTGGCTTCAAAGAACTATGTACTTTATATTTTCGTTGTAAATAGATATTTACATTGTAATGTATAATTAGGAGATTCTGACTGGGGTATGCCCCTTTTATGTTGTAATAATAAAGGACTTAGGTCCCGGGCTAGACTAGAGGTTTTATTTCCCCGTTCTTTCCCACCAATGCTCATTTGAACGATGGAATGCTATTGTAATTATTTTATTATTAATAATATATTATCATGGCCTTGGTCGTTTACCGATTAAAAAAATTATTATTATTATTATATGAAAAATAATACTTATTTATATTTAACTATTTTAGTAATAATATAATTTAATAATATTTATTTATTATTATTTTTTATTTTTTATTTTTTTTAAATAATAACAATAAAACACTTATCGCATATTGAATGAAAAGCTCCAAATTAAGGGGTAGCTACCTCGATAGTCATGTCACCTTGGCAACTCGAGTTGCTATGGCAACGTTCACTGTCTCGGAAGCATCCATTGCCTTGGCAGTGTTCGCTACTTTGGCAATGCTCACTACCATTGCAATTGGGGGGAAGGTCATGGCCCCTCCTCATTTTTTAAAGTTTATTTTATATTAAAAAACAAAACAGAAACGAAAGCCCCCCACCCTCAAATGCATATGAAAACTAATTTATTTTTTTGGGTAAAATATAGTTGCCATTTTACTATAAACATTATTGCAGTAATTTATTTACTATGGTAATTATATATATATATATATATATATATATATATATATATATATATATATATATATATATATATATATATATATATATATATATATATATATATATATATATATATATATTTTTTTTTTTTTTTTTTTTTTTTTTTATTAAAAAAAAATCCAATATAGATCTGATAGGGAAACAATTGCAAACTATCAAATTTGTTAAATTAAATTTTGGTTTTCTTTTCCAAACCCTATCCTGATTCATAATTCTCTAAAACAATCCAATTTTCTAAAAGAGTTTCTTGAACAAGGGTTTCAAATTGATTTCATTCATAGGCATTTTCAATAATGAAGAACAAATATTTTAACAACAAGCGTTTCAACCAGAATTATTTCTGAAAACATATCCATAACAAACACAAAGAAGACAGAGGAAATTCTAAGAGAAATTACTGTGAGAAATCTCAACAAGATCCTACCTCGGTCTGATGCTAACCAGATGAATGCTCATAACTTGCAAGAATTCTCGTCTTCTCAAAGACCCTCTTTCTCGAAATTTTCTCCTCCAAACCTATCTGTGGAGAAATGAGCCTAAATTTTTTAATAAAGAGCTTTCTCCTTTAGGGTTTCAATTTTACGAACACGCAAACCCTTTTTTCTTTATTATTATAATTTATTTTAATTTCATGTGTAAAATTTTTGTGCTTTAATTAAAATAAACTTTTATTAAAAAAAAATTCTGTCTTTTATAAAATCACAAGATGTCTTTAGAAGTAAATTTATTAATTTAAATAATAATAAAGTTTAGAGTTTATTTTTAAAAATGAAACTCCTAAATTAATTATTATTAAATATGATGGGGACACAACCCAACAATAGAATAGACACAATAGAAAGGGGAATTATATTAACTGAGAAAATATGCCAGTACAAACAGTGCAGAGAAAATAAACTTCAAAACATGCCCTGCGGGCTTACAATAGCATAAATCTGGAGAATATTTCTCCTTTTAGCACCTCCTCTCAAGCTCCAATCCGAACTGCCTTTTACAATGCCAGAAATCTCCTTAAATAGACCCCGAAGGGTTAAGGACTAGGAGTACATTCCAGAAAGTGCTAGTAGGCATCCACCGACAAAATAGAAGGTTCCGGAAGCTGCGTTAGAAGTCAGTGCAATTCTAGAAGAATCCAGAAATGGTAGCCGAACTTCCGGGAGGCATAACTTTTGAACCGTAACTCTGATTGACGAACCGTTTACATCTTCGAAAAGCTCTCGAAGCACTCTATAGCCCTATGGACAAGCCTCGCTCGTCCCCCATTTTTTGACCCTTTTCGAGGTCATTTAATGCCCCAAACTTGACTTTGAAGCATTCTTAGGAGGTCTCAAAAACCTGAAAAACTGCAATAACTTTCAAACCGTGGGGCCTTTTGACCTGATTCTTTTTCTGGAATGCTCTAAATCTCAATTACATTCATCTGGCCAAGTCGTACCTTCTAGGTCACCAAAATGATGGTCAAATTGCATGCTCCTATTTTTTCAAGATTTTCAAATGCACTGATAGTTGAACTATGAGAGTTGGAACCTTTATTTGAGCCAAATGGGTATCCAAAAATGTAAAGACATAAAACAGAAACTAAGTCTAAGTACATTTTTTTGGGTGACACAGGATTGCCCTTATACCTCTGGATGCTCCTGCATCAAAATATAGGCATGAGCCTACAACACAATGATAAATTGTGAGTCTCTTATCTCAGAGATCTTGGGTTTGACTCCACTCGAGTTTAATAAATATTAATAATAATTAATCATAATACATAATAATGAATCTTGGCTTCAGCCTCTTACTGATCGAAAAATAATTATTATTATTAAATTAAAATAAATATAATTATGTCAAAATAAGAACTTTGATTAAATCTTTTAAATATAATTAAAATTTGATTTTTCTTTATCGAACTTTCATTGAATTAAATCATTTAATAATTTCTTGATTTGATTTAATTATAACTGAAAATCACAACAGACCCATAAAACTAAATAAGAGAATTTTTTTAAAGACAAAGTACTAAATCAAGCTCAAGGGTCAAAAAACTTGAATTCACGTCACTTGACAAATTTGGAAGGGTAATTAATTCAGATGTTTGTCCTATTTTCTAGGAAAATTGGCTCAGGTTTAGGATTGGGACTCAAGAACTATCTTCCCTCTTTACCATTGAAATATTGTGATAGGGCACACTTATCTTGGCAATTCATGGAAGTCGATGCCCGATACCTACAATCTGCATAAAATTTGAGCATGTACATATACATATAAATCTAAACTAAACAAGCAATGGTGGGGAGTGGTGCATCATGTAGATCCCAACTAACAGGTGACTATGACTCCCTCCCTTAACCACATCAGAAACGTCAAACATAAAGTAAAACATACATGTACACCACACACATGCAAGTATGGGGTAAGTAACCATAGAAAACTACATATAAATCATCCATCTAACTATCATCATGAAATAACTAAAATCACTATATGAACATACGAAGCATCATCATTGAAAGGATAAACATAAACACATGAAATAACTTAGTATCAAGTAGGTCATCATATATATGAACTAAGTATTAAATAACATCTAATCAAATCAGGCAACCGAGTACCACTAAATCATAAAATATAACCATAAAGCCGACCTAAAAGAATTTGAAAGGAAAACATGAAGGGTAAACTAGGAGTAGGCATTACAAAAAACTTTCCTCATTATACTTATTTGGCATACCTATTGCACCCCAAAGTGTGATTTCTAGTTTTATATAAATGACCACCTAAAATGGTCTTTAATATATGATTAATGTACTATATCTTTGATACAAACTTTATTTTTAATAAACTCAAATTTCAAATTGTCTTTACTATATTATCATTATGTTTTTAATACATTCAAATTTCAACTTGTCTTTACTGGTTAAGATGATATGGACATATTTCTCCTAGATGTCCACCATGTGGCTAAAGATTAACTTTTAATAGATGTTTAGAAAACAATTAAAGTATGTTTGAATCAATATTTTAAAACAATAACATTTTTGTTATATTTATTATGGTGACCTAATGTTATATTTGAGATTTTAAATTATAGCATATTAAAAGTAGAGAACTATATATTAAATATTGATGAATTTATTTAAATCATAAACTTTAATTTTAAGTATGTATTTTTTTATAAATATATTGATATTTTTAATATATGACCACTAAAATATGGTCTTTGCCATATGATCAATGTACTATGGCTTTGATACAAACTTTGTTTTTAATAAATTCAAAATTCAAATTGTCTTTATTGTATTATTATTGTTTTTTTTATACATTCAAATTTCAACTTGTCCTTTTATAAAATATATTATATATATTTTGATAGATAATAGATCAAAGCCTATAGTAGTATTTAAAAATCTACTACATAATTTATTATTTCATTTTTTAAACCAATGTCCAACAACATCCATACTTTAATTTATATAAATAAACTTAAATAAACCTACCACTTTTTGGAGGAGTTTAATTGCTTTAGAACCTTGTTTCATATAAAATTACTTCCCAAAAATATTCTAGGAAGTTTAATAGATTTAGAATACTATTCTATACACTATTTACAAAACCTAATTAGTTTTAATAAAAAAAAATTGTTTTTTTTTGTAGGTTATATATTTTAAAATTTGATTTGACATGTATTTAAGATTGGTTATAGAGGTCGTGAACGTTACAAAGGTGCATTGATTAAAATACAAGATATGGTGCTCATCTTCGAAAAGCTCATGTAGACTAGTGATCTTGCAAAACATGTCGGTGTTAAGACATGCCATGCAAGTAGAAATGACCTTTGAGTTTTGATAATGGTAGATAGTAGGACACTACAGCTAGAGGTGATGCATCTATGATGACATTGGAGCCCAACAATCTCAAATAAAAGATGAAGCAACCAATTTTTAAAGGGTTTGATGTAGGTTACCCATCTTGTACGACAAATCAAACAACATGAGATAAGGCTAAGTTAGCATAACTAGTTTTGCAAGAAAAGGGAATACAAAGCAGTGACTAGGGTATGGGCTCAGGAAATGTGAGGCAAGACCCCTTTTAACCAATTAATGGGAAAACTAACATGGCCATCGCATCCTCTCATAAAGCTTTCTCTATTGTGTTTGAGGTAGAGCTAGAGAAAATTTGTTCACAACATGGTTGTGTTCATTGAACTGGGGCTGATAGGTCATTTCAAAGGGTCTTGGCCAAGTTTGGTGGATCTTTACAAATGGATATTAGAGTATTGGGAGCCAATTCTGGAAGGTTATTGCAGATTTACGTTGTAGCTAAAGGTATTTTTTACTATTATTCTTTAACATGTACAAGATAAAAATAGGATTCTATACAACTACCAATAGAGTTGGGAAAATAATTTTCTTTTGATGTTAAAGCCATGGTATCCATAATTCAATCTGATAAAGGAATCCTTTGGAAAAAAAAATATTTGGTTGAGACTGCCCAATTTACCTTTGCATCTTTGTTTTGATTCTTGTCTTGAAGCAATAGGTGGTGCTTTAGATAATTTCTTAACGGTGCTCCTCAAATCTATTATACTCTACCTGTGCTTGAATTGTTGTGGAATTTGATAGCACATGAAGGAGCTCCAATAGAGATTGTAATAACAACTTTAAAGGGCAACTCAATCCAACTAGTGGATTGTGAAGGAATTCCCTTTAGATGTATGATATGTTTTCAAACTAGACATGTAGAAGCTAAGTCTGACAAAGGAAGAGTGTGGAAGGCAACGACATGGTGGAAGAATTTTATTGCCCAACACCACATAGTGGAGAAGAAGGTAGAGCGGCAAATGAGATTTGTGCAATTTTTTTCTATGGAGAAAAAGTAGATTCCTCCTAAGGAATCGAGTGAACAACCCATGAAATCCAATGAGATTAGCGACAATCTAGTTAGCATTGAGGAGGCATTACAAATTAGTGGGGCTACTACTCCAACTAGAAAAGAGAGAAAATGCCAGTTGGAACTTGAGAAATGGGTGACGATGTGATGGAAGGAGGGTTTATTTTAGGTGGATATAGATGTTTGTAGTAAATGTTAGTAAAGCTTGAGATGGGTTTTTGTACTTTTATTTCAGGTGGATGTTTGCAATGTTGGGTGCCCTTTTTTTGCATACTTAAAAATTATTGGATTGAGCACACATGTATTTAAAATGGGTAGATATTGTAAGGTTACTTTGGTTTTTGGGGCCTTAGAGATTTTATATTTGTTTGTGAGGGTTAGATGAAGTTCTTTTGAAGTTGTGAACTTACTATAATATCTCTTTTTAATTAATAAATATATATTAATTATAAACCTAAAAAACAAAGTGCATTGATTAAAGAAAAAATCTGTGTGTGTGTGTGTGTGTGTGTGTGTGTGGTAAAAGGCCTAAGACTTGATAATTATATTTAAATAGAATTACAAGAAATCTTATTATTTTGTAGCATTGCTAAGAGTAGAGGATCTCACAACTCTTCTAGGTGCCCTTTAGAAGATTACAAAATAAGCATTTTATTGTGGAGTCATTTTCTTGTCTATCCTTGCTTGATCTAGAGCTTCCTTCCTTATATTGGTTGTTTGAATCTAAGATATCTTCATTACATTCATTTTTTTCATGCATAAATCAGTTGCTTGGCCAAGATCAATGTAATTCTACTTAAAATCAAAATATTTCTTAATTGTTATTTGAGATATGCCGATGAATTAGTCTTATGAATCACTATACTATTGGAATTACAATAGGAAAAGTAAACTTTTGAGAGGGGACGAGGGGTGAATCAGTAGTTTACACTAGGATTCATAAAACTTTCACCACACATCCATCTCATACATTCAATGAATAAACTGAAATAACATGTAAAGCATGTACATCTAAAGCATGTAAACATATAAGCAATCACACACATATGACACCAGATATGATTACCCAGAAACCATCTAATGAGAAGGTAAAACTAGGGTGGGGATGACACCCACAAATCTTCACTACTACAGCAATAAAGTGTATCCAATGAAGGTTACAATGTTTTGACCATGAAACATGATCTACTCTATGAAAGGTTTGCCCTGTTAAAGGCTTACAAAGACTGTTAGGTCTCATCTTGTTAGAGGATTTCAACACTCTATTAGAAGTGTGCCTAGTTAAAGGACTTTAACTCACAACTAAGTAAGCACCCTGTTAAAGGATTACATATAGCCTGTTAGGACTACTCTATTAAGAGATTTTGACTTAAATCACCTTTTAGAATGTCTCAGCTTTAATCCTATGGTTAGTACTTGATTGCCTGATAACAAATCACCTCTAAACTAATGTATCTTCAATCCCTCTTAATCAGATGTCTCTTTGTTGTATCCTTTTCTTTCCTTTGTTATGCTCTAACTAATTCTACAATACAATTCACTTTTTAACTTCTAAGCCACCATGAATGCTCTATTTGTTCATACAAACTATTCTCTTCGCTCCTTCAACATTCATAGAAAGTTTAGGGTTTTTCCTCCTTAAGAAGACTTTGGTGACATAGGGTTAGGTATGAGTCTATGGCTAAGATTCATCCATTTTTCCACTTAATCCTTCCTATTATCTAATTTTTTGTATGTAATTGCATGGGGAATCCAACTAGAGATTCATCCTTATCTCCAAAATATCAAAATTCAATGTTAAGTCAGCTCAAAAATGGTTTACATAGTTGTTTGTGCTTTTACAAACAAATATGTCAAAACTATTTCACTCAGCATCTAAAGTTTGTGATGCTCAGCATGCACTAATCTTTATACTGTGACTCGACATCTATAATGCCTAGCATCCACTATTTACTCTGCACCTAAATCACTCGGCATATACTATCTACTCGACACTTGAGTGTCTCAACACCTGAGTGGCTTGGCGCTCACTATGACTTGGCATGCTCTATAATATTCATGTTGTGCTCAGCATGCACTACATGTTTGGCATGAACTAAGTAATTCACTTAAGTGTGTTGACGCTCACTTGTCAAAACCAATTTGAGATTGACAATCTCCCCCTTTGACATGAGTGTCAAAAACATTTGAGTATATATTAACATCCTTAATTTCACGAGCATAACATATCTTAACTCATCTTATATACAAAACTTCAAAATGTCAAAATTTTATAATAACTTGTATACCTCAAAATTCGATAACTCCCCTTGAGTTGATATGTCTATACTCTGTCCAAAATATGGTACTCTTGTTGAGTAAATCTGATACTCTTTGACTTTATGCTAAATAAACTTGCTCTTCTCTTAGCTTTTTGTCTTTACTTTGTCCTTTGTCTTGCTTCTACTTCCCCCTTTGCTTACTCTCCCATTTCATTCTCCTTATAAATCTCCAAAAATTCTTATTCTCCCCCAAAATATTTCTCCCCCTTTGTCTTATTCTCCCCCTTTTTGACACTTATGTCAATGGGCTATACACTTATAGTGTGTTTGTCTAGAAAAGATTTATGGACATCCAACATCATCTTGAGATCTGCATCCCAGTTCTCACATGCTACATATAATGACTTGATTTGGACTGCTAACTTGGTAGCAAGGTGAACTAGACCATATAGTGTAGAAAGATTTGGGTCTTTCTTCATTAGGGTTTCAACATAGCCCAATTCCTTGTGTAAAATTTCCATATGGGGGGTGAGAGTTGCCTATATGCTAGTCAGTTTGGCTCTTATGTTAGCCTCATTTGCTGTTAATACAGCTAATTGACTTTGGGTTTCGAGCAATGTCCTAAAATGCTTCTCACTTTGAGCTGGATTCATAGGTAGTTTGGCACCTAATGAAGTAATTTGACTTTCCAAGCTCAAGATGTGATTTATAGTCTCTTGGGTTAAGAGTGAAGGATTGCACAATTTTGTATATAATAAGAATATGTTCTCAAGTACCTTCTTCACATCCTCAACCTTAGTTCCTAATGCAACTTGTGTTAGTGCTATATCACCTTATATCTTTTGATTGACTTTGCTTTGAAACTTCTTTTATGACCATTCAAGTAATTTTCCATTTGTATCCAGGTCTTCATTACTAACATTTTCCACTATATTTGTCAGTTGTTCTATTAATGGCTTGGTCTCATCAGGAGTCAGTAGACTAAATGCATCCAAAAAGATTTTTTTAATATCTTGTAGTGCATATTTCTGTCTGTGCTCCCTTCTAAGCATTTCTTGATGCTTTTTCCTTGCTAGGGCTTGCTACAATATGCCCATTTGTTCTATGGTTATTGTATCATAGTCATATTTGGGCAAAATGATTTCTTCATCAAGGCTCACATCTCCATACTATATGACTTCATCTGCCTTTGATGAACTCAGGCTCGGCACTGAGATCTATAATGAAGTTGCATCTGTGCTCAACTTTTGAAGAGTTTGTGTGGAAGGAGTGCCAAATGTTGGAAAGGTTACCAAGACTTGGATGGTTGTTTGCTCTTTCATTCTGGGTGTTTTCTCTATCTCTTCAGGCTTGCCCTATTCTATCACAATGACTTGACTTGCACCTTGATATTGTGTTGTAGGTGCAAATAAGTCTATCTAACCTATTTCTTATTGTTTTATAGTAGCAAATTATGTTTCCACGGTGTTCTTTTCTACTATATCAACCTTGGAAATTGTATCAACCTTGTTAGATGTATCTTTTGGTATTTTGACCAAAGGTTGTACATTACAAGATCGTTCTTGTGGGTTCACCTTTTCCCTTGCAGTATTAGTCATTATCTTCTGTAGTTCATCCATACTTACCAAAATAGGATTAGCACATAATTGTGCCTGCAATATAGTTTGATCAAGTATCTTCTTAAGGTCTTCCTTTATGAGAGGATTGATGTCCTAAGTTGTAACATCAAAGACATCCTTGCCTTGTGTCATGTTGAGGACCAACACTCCACAATTATGTGTCTTGCACACTTTGTTCTTCTTGTTGCATCTCTGGCTCAGTTGTTACTTTGTCATCTATGTTCATTTATGTTCCTCCCTCAATAATGTCATTATGATCATCATCCTTCACTTCAATGGGTTCAGGTTCTCCTTCCTTCATTGTAGTCAACCCATAAGTGAGTCTCCATATCTGGATGGACTTCTTGACTACGTCCTCAATATTATTTTGCAAAATGCTAAAGGCTCTGTATTTTGGTGTGAACCTAATTGCATACTTCTTTACAACCTTAGCAATTTGTTCCTTAGTTAGTTCAGGGCATCACTTGGGCTGGTGTGGTCTCCCTAATTTGTCTTTCCAAGTTTAGACAATAGTGCCATTTTTGCTCAACTATCTCATATAAAATCTTTGGCATTGAGTTGGCAATCTCTAGTGGAGTTGTCTTGAATTTTTCCATCATAGCATATATGGCTTCTTCCACTTGATTTTTCTCCACTTTACCCAAATGTTCAAAATCAACATGTGTAAATCCTGATAAGTTTGCACTATTCTTAACATTTTCACATAAATTTTCAAGGTCTAAAAGAGAATTATGACTCACCACCTTAAATTGGTTGATGTCATCTGACTCTATTTTCTCTTCATTAGACTCTACTTGTGCAACATATTTTCTTCTTGGCCTTTTTGTCACTTGACCTCCTTGTTCTGTCAGTTTGGTCTTCTCCTTAGCCTTTTGAGCTGTTGCATGTGTACTAGCCCTTGTAGTAGGTGCAGTGGGCTTGGGCTGACTCAACTTAGCTATCTTTTTAGCTTTAGTCACTGGTTGGACCTTAGCCTTCCTCTTCTTTGGCTACTCCTTCCTCCACACCTTCAGTTATTTTAGTCTCCTCCTCTTTTGGTTGATCTTCACCCATACCCTATGTTAATGCAAGAGGTTCTTGTGCTTGGGTTTCTTCTTCCTCTTTATCCTCTTCTTCTTCTTCTTCTTCCTCCTTGGCACCCTCTCCAAATTTATCTTTCAACTTCTTCACTATCTTCTCCTTTTTCTTCATGGCAGAGGTAGTCTTCAATTCCATAGTGATTTTGGATTTAGCTATTTCATAATTTCCAAATATCTTTGCACTTTTATCTACCTCTTATGATAGTAAAGTAGTGATGGTTGTAGAGGCTTCATCCACATTTATTTCATAATGTAAGGGTCTCAACCATCTCACCGTTGGTGTAGTAGCTTGTACAAAAGTCTAGTCGACATCCACAAGAAAACATACATCATCATAGTGTTTCTCTACTAGTGACACTGGTATTCTGAACCTTTTCTTCATTGACTATTTGAAATCTTCAAAGTAGCTAGTCATTATAGATTCAAAGTTCTCCCCTAACTGTCCAATGTATTCACCAATCTGCATTGCTACTAATCTATTTCTTTTCCAAGCAACTATTCCAAATGTTGGAAAGGTGTTTTGCACATAAAATAATATGCATATTAATATGGAACCAAATTTTCATTGTGCAATCTTTGTCATTTTGATTTCTCCAAGGTTCTCTATCAATTGTTGCAATTGTAGCTTTGCTAGATCATATGTATGATCTTTCTTAACAATCTTGATATAACTTATGTGATATAACCCTTACAACAAAGTCTATCAGAGGATCAGTGATTGTGTCAATTGTCATGCCTCTCTTATTCTAGACAGCTCTAGTATTTTTCTCAATTACCTCCTTTGAGTCACTTCTTAATGTCTTAGGCCAATCTAGGGTTGGGTAACCAATAACCCTATGAATTATTCTCTTAGTAATTTTGATAGGTCCATTGTTTAGCCATAATGAACCATCATGAATTCGGTTAAGCACTATCTTAATCCATTATGTCTTGAATACAGTCAAAAAATCTGGGGCTCATGTTAATTCCTTCCTTTCAATGATTTTGAATTCTTCTTTCAAAACACCATCATTATAGAGTCTGTTATATGCTTCCCTAATCTCCATATCACCAATGCTTCCTATCTTACAGTTGTAGCATTTTCTTACATCTTGTACCATTAAAACATTTGGTGGAATCATTGACAATGCACCAGAAGGGTCTTACTTATAAGCAATATCGAAAATAGCTTTGAAAATGGGTTGTTTGACTTCATTACTTACTAACTAAACATTCAAAACTTCCTTTCCTTCTATATTCTTTGAACTCGATGCCATAATGAGAAACTAGGGTTTATGAAATTTGAAACGATATAGCTCAGATCTTGATAAATACCTTATGGAATTTCATGAAATGATGTAGGATTGCTACTAAAATCTTTTGCAACTACTTTGGATGGATTTCCATATTGCCCTTTGCTCTGCTCTCTTTCTCGAATTCGAAATGATGAAAAATGGGCTAAAATTGACCAAATATGCTTTGAAAACCTTGCAATTAATGTTAAGTGCTTACATAGTTGTAAACTCGACATAAACTAGTTTCAGGCTCTCTTGGTAACCATTAACGTTTCTATCACTCGGTAACCACTATGAGCTCAACATCAACTTAGCTAGTCTATTAGCTCGGCATCTTCTAGCATTCCACTTGACACATATAGGAAACTTTTCATACTCAACAGTAACATGAAAAACTTAAAGATTTATCTTGGATTTCTAACAAAATCTTGCATCTTTGTTCATGCTAATATAATCCTTTCAGTACTAAATCCTTTTGGAACTAATGTATGATATAACATTTGAATATCAATCCCATATGCCTCTTGATTGCCTAGTTTGATGAGGAGTGGTCACTTGACCCATCAGGCGAAGTGATCCCTTCTCCATTTGATGTGTTGCAATCATCTTTCTTTTTCCATGTCTTTTTCATCTCATCTCTAATGTGTTCAACATCTGCCTTGCCTTTGCCTTTATCAAATTCACAACTTGGTGCCTTTGATCTTGTTGGACAATATCTACTGATGTGACCAATCTTCAAATAGCTAAAACATGTGGTTTGGCTTAACCACCTTTGGTAGTTACCACTGAAGTGTGTCCTAATACAATTCTCAGGAACATGTCCATATTCTTGACAATAATGACATTTGTATCTTATGTTATAATCCTAATTATAAGATTTGTCATTGTTCCTTACCTTTATTTTCCCGTTTGATGATCACATGGGTGATCTGTACTCAAAATCTCTATGTCTATACTTCTGACAGTTGTAGCAATATCCTTCAAATCTTTGTGTGTGCATGGTCTTGGTTCTACATTCATGTGCTTGATGACCTTGCTTTTTGCACTTATGGCAGTGAACCATGTGCTTAGGCTTGATATTATGATTTGTAGTCTTGCTTCTGCATACATTAGCAGTATGTCCTTTCTTACCACAATTGTGACAAGTAGGTTTGGAGTTCTTACCTTTGTCGTTCCTTTCTTCTACATTTTTGGATGGTTCTCCTTCTTCAGTACTTGTGAATCCCAATCCAGATGTATCATTATTGGATGTAGGAGATCTCAATAATTTCTCAAAGTATTTGATGGCTTCATTTGGCTTGTTGAAACTTTCAACAGATTCCTTTTCCCTCTTTAGGTCACTCTGCAATTTCTCATTATGCAATTTCAATGTAGTTATCTCAATGTCCTTGACATTCAGTTCATAGTCAGCATTCATCATTTGACTTAAAATATCCAATTGCATATTGGAAATCTTGGTTGGCTTTGTTGACTTCTCTTCCAGTCTATTGCTTAGAGTTATTTTGCCTTCTTCAATCATGGATTTGTCTTCCATAGCTTTCTTCTTCTGTTCAATCATCTCACATAGCAGTATGGCTTGTGATTCTTGCTCTAACTTGAAATTTTTAATTTCCTCATCTTGGACTCTATTCTTTTCCATCAGATCTGCAACTTTTGCATCAAATTCATTTGAGTCTCCATCTGCAAATAGCTTGGTAGTGTCAATCTCTTTGTATTGTGTGTCATTCTTTGCAATAGCAATTTCTTTCCTTCTCTTCAAAGACTTCTTTAGTTCTTCTCTTGCTTCATCCAATTGATGTAGAATGAGTTGTATCTCAATTCCCTGATTCTCAATAATATTTCCCAACTTGTAGACTTCCATTTCAAGATGTTTCCTCAAAGTTGCAAAGCTTCTCTTTCAGAGAACTAGGTTCTGATACCAATTGTTGGAATTACAATAGTAAAGGTAAACTTATGAGGGGGTGGGGGTGTGCGTGTGGGGTGAATTAGTAGTTTACACTAGGACCCATAAAACTTTCACCACACATCCATCTCATACATTCAATGAATAAACTGAAATAATATGTAAAGCATGTAAACATATAAGTAATCACACACATATGACACCAGATATGATTACCTAGAAACCCTCCAATGAGAAGGTGAAATTGGGGTGGGGATGAAACCCACAAATCTTCACTATTGCAGCAATAAAGTGTATCTAATGAAGGTTACAATGTTTTGACCATGAAACATGATCTACCCTATGAAAGGTCTTCCCTGTAAAATCCTTACAAAGACTATTAGGTCTCACCTTGTTAGAGGATTTCAACACGTTGTTAGAAGTGTGCCTAGTTAAAGGACTTAAACCCACAACTAAGTAAGCACCCTATTAAAGGATTTCATACAGCTTGTTAGGACTACTTTGTTAAGAGATTTTGACTAAAATCACCTGTTAAAATGTCTCAGCTTTGATCTTGCAGTTAGCACTTGATTGCCTGATAACATATCACCTCTAAACTGATGTATCTTTGATCCTTCTTGATCAGATGTCTCTTTGTTGTATCATTTTCTTTCCTCTGTTATGCTCTAATTGATTCTGCAATACAATCTCACTTTTTAACTTCTAAGCCACCATGAATGCTCTATTTGTTAATACAAACTATTCTCTTCACCCCTTCAACATTCATAGAAAGTTTAGGGTTTTTCCTCCTTGGTGACTTAGGGTTAGGTTTGAGTCTATGACTGAGATTCATCCATTTTGTCGCTTAATCATTTCTATTTTTTGATTCACTGCATGTAATTGCATAGGGAATCTAGCTATATATTTGTCCTTATCTCCAAAATATCAAAATTCAATCTTAAGTCAGCTCAAAAATGGTTTGCATAGTTGTTTGTGCCTTTACAAACAAATATGTCAAAATTGTTTCACTCGGCATCTAATGTTTTTGATACCTGACATGCACTAATCTTTATACTATGACTCGACATTTGTAATGCTTGACATCCACTATTTACTTGACAGCTAAATCACTCAGCATATACTATTTTCTCGGCACTTGAGTTACTCGACACATGAGTGGCTTGGCACTCATTGTAACTCGGCATGCTCTATAATATTCATGTTGTGCTTGACATGCACTACTTGTTCGGCATGAACTAAGCAAGTAACTTAAGTGCGTTGACACTCGCTTGTCAAAACCAATCTAAGATCAACATGTGCTATGAGTAAATCATTATTCATTAAGAGGATCAATGAATAAAACAAATATTATGCTAAGATCTATATTCCTTTTCAATTATTGTTTAAACTATTTAATAGAAGATGGGTTTTAAATGATTGTATTTTTGCATTTATATCTAATTTCCAATTTTTATTAGTGTTATATTTAATGAATTTGATGAAAAGCCATTAATCTTGATATCATTTAGGTTTTCTAATTTTTATTAGTTTATATTGTTTAAAAATTTTGCTTGTCTTTTTGTTCTTTAAAGCCCTAACTAATCTACTCATTTCTTATATTTAATGAATTTGATGAAAAGCCATTAATCTTGATATCATTTAGGTTTTCTAATTTTTATTAGTTTATATTGTTTAAAAATTTTGCTTGTCTTTTTGTTCTTTAAAGCCCTAACTAATCTACTCATTTCTTATTTCCTATTGTTTAGTTTACTCTATAATTCTAATATTGTTGATATTTAGGTTAAATTCAACTATAGTGTTAGCTTATTCCAATGAAATTTTAATCTATCTTTGGGATGATCAAGTCATGTTAATTTTAAATTTGATCCCTCATGTTTTATGCATTTTTCTACCATCCATTATACACTTTGTCATTTGAGATATAAATAATCCATCTAATTCAAACAAGGGTGATTAAACAAAATTCCTCCTATTTCATAATCACCATATCCTATATAATCTATTTATCTTCTTTCTTTTCATTTTATTTGTTTCTTTGATTACAATAAACTCTGGATAGAAGATATTTAGAAATATAATATGCATTAAATCAAAATGTTATTTCTTCTTTACAGATATTTTCTCCTTAATAAGTATATCTGCACAAGATCTTATACTCTATATAGACCAAAATATGCAAACCAAAGACCTAGTCTCAAGAAATCCAACCCTTTCGAGAAGTAGGCTAGCCCAACAAGTAATGTAGGAGGAAAGCAAACAAAAGAAAAACTGGAGATAAAAAGGAGGATTGAAAAAAAAAAAAAAATCATCACTACTTTATTTTAATGGTGTTATGAAACTTGAGATAAGTGTATGCATAAATGAAGAGAATTAATGCATTCCATATTAACAACCTTTTTTTCCTCATAGTCTATTATTGACCTTCCTTTTAGGCCTTAATATTAAAACTCAAATCTAGATCATTATCTATATAAAATTAGATTAAAAAACACCAAACTAGGCAAGTAGTCAAATATATGATCAAAGAATGATGAAGATTAAATAGATAAACACTAGAAAAATAAATATTAAAGAGATGAGAGGTATACAATATATTATCTTTTCATTAATGTTTATGTAATTACAAGTTGTGTTCATATTATGTAAGCAAAATGCAAGAATAGAGGAGAAAATACTAAATGCTTGGAGAGTGATGAGAAGAACTATAGAGAGAGGAAATAGGAAAAGGAGGGAATAGAGAAAATATACAAAGAAACCTACATTGATGAAGATTCAAAAAATAGCTAATCCATTAGAGAAATGAAAGAGCTTTGTGAGCCTAGCAAACTAAAAGGAAGAAGTAGAGGACCAAAGAAGGGAAACACTACAGCTAAAGGGCATATGCCAAAAAAACTAGAACAAAGAGCCCCAAAAATTCATCCCTAATGAAATGATGTGAGCCCAAAACATTACATAAAACCTTCTTCATTAAGATATCATTTCAAACCCTTCTAATCTTCACAAATGCAAGTATGGGTGACAGCGAGAAAGAACATCCAGTTCCTAATTATCTCATCCCTTCTAGTAGCAAAACTCACATGCCTCTTGATTTCCAGTATCGGGTATACTTGAATAGGGTAATTGTGAGCACCATATTCGCTACACTTGGGAATACAAAGGTTCTCATCTATGTTAGCTATAACTAAATCCAATTCCTTAATTATGGATTTTTTGAAGACTATTCTATAAAAATTCCTTAATAACAGCTTTGTCCTCATCTACATGCATAATCGTAGCCACAAACATAGCAACAATATCTATTTTATGCTTCTACATATCTATTAGCACAGAAAATTCCTCCCCTACCACCTAGTTAATTGCCCTAAAGACCAGGTTGTTCTTGGTTTTAACCATATTACTAATTCTTAACTCACTAACAACCCCCCAAAATGACATTTCTCTTTTGCCTGATATCATATGGATGGAAGTATCCATGACTGGAGCTAACCTAAACCTACCAAAGTAAATGCCAGAGAGCCTTGAACAATTTTCTTTGAACAAACTAGGTATAAATAAACAAATTTGTAATAATGATGAAGTACTTGAATAAACTTAAGGTAGACAAATATCACACCCTAATAATTTTAATTTCTCTACCCATCCTAAATGCTTCCTAATTAAATGTGACTTGATTTCCATCCACTAGTTCATATAGTATGTATCAAAAGCAACACTTTTTACTAATTTTAAATCTTAGAAACTTGAGGTTTGTCAATATGCCTTGCGATATGGTGCTTAGTTGAAGTGTCAGTGATTATTGCTCCTTCCTAAACTTGTGATATATCTCACATTTTTTGTAATCATTATGTATTGTGTTTTTACTTCCTTATTAAACACAATGGGAATTTTTTTAAATTAATCTAGGCTATGTGTATTTATGATTTCTCTATATAGGAGATCCTACAATAATCTCATTTCCTTGAATAAAATCTTAATTATTATCAATAAGGAATCATATAGATTCCAATTCTATTGAAATGTTGTCATTCGACATATGTTCAATTGTTTCCTCTTGAATCGTCTCATATTACCATTCCCAAACTTCAATTCAATCTTCCATAATGAAAATGACAATCTAGTTCAGTTGAGGTGCAGGTGTTGATAACAATAATAATTGTATACTGTCTTTTATGTTACACAAAATGTCAAGTCTTTACCAGTTAGTATCTATCAAGCTTACTCGAGTGATGAAGACAATCCAGTGTCTGCCAAGCATTCCAAAGATAATCATGTTCAAAGACAATATCTACCAAGTTCACTCGGGCATCAAAGGAAGTTTGTAGGAAGATAATGTCTGTCAAGTTCACTTGGGCACCAAAGAGAAGTTGGGTCAGCTAATAAAGAATTTTCTTGAATCAACATTTTAGTTTGATGAATTTATTTGTTAAGTCTAGCAAACTTAAGGGATGAATATTGAATATTTGTAAGTGTATTCAAGCTGACTTGACTAGGCAAAAGATATAAGGTCAAGTTGTGGGATTGAATAAGAGAATCATGGGATTGAAAAGATAAACCAAGGAAGTAAATTGGAAGGATAGCAGAGTATCCTAAGATGACCGAGCTACAACATTTTATCTGATCAAGGAGGATCAAGTATTCAAGCTAGAACAGAGATTTGAAATCAACAATATAGTTGCATCAACAATTAGGTCATATCATTTTTACTCTCTAATAATTGTAGTAGTGTATTAAATCTCTTAACATAGTTAGCTTAATAACCATTTGCCAAATCCTCTAACAAGGTGGCATTTCTAGATTAAAATGTCTAAAGACCTCTAACAAGGCCACTCCTAATAGGTTGATTAAATCCTTTAACAAGATCACACCTAATAGTGTGTCTTGTAACCTTTAACAAGGTTGGCTCCTAACATGGCTCACTTTAGAAGAGTAAAAGAGTAACTAGTTGCAATTGGTGGTTTTTCCCAAATTGGGTTTCCATGTTAAATCCTGGTGTCATGTGTGCTCTTGTTATTTTCTTTATATTTTTGAAACTAAGTTAATTATGGTTAATAAAATTAAACATCTTAAGAAGCATTTCCTTTAGTAATTTTTGAGTAATAGAGATTCTTATTATTTTCCAAGTGATTCAGTGCTAACCAAGTTACAACAGTATTTTCAGTTTCAACGGAGTTTGGTTTTGATTTGTATTAACATCTAAGGGATCTAGGATTTATTTTTATGGTAACTAATTCACCCCTCTCCTCTTAGTTACTCCTCTTATATTTCCAACAATTGGTATCAAAGCTTCTGGTGCTTGCAGAGAATGTTTCAAGGACCTAAGCTAAAGATCAGGATGTCTTACAGAAGGGAGATCCCTAAGCTAAATAGAGATAACTTCAAGGCATGGCAAGAACTCATGAGATTGCATTTGGAAACCATTGGAGACTCAAGCCTAAAGTACCTAGATGCCAAGTATGTGGCACCTACTGGAACTATGACTGTTGAAGAAATTATAGAAAAGAAGAATCATAACATTATGATGATTGATATTGCTTCAACTCTCAACTATGTTGAATTTTATGAAGTCAAAGACTGTGATACTACTCATTAGCTGTGGATCAAGCTGAAAGCCATGTATGGAGGAGATGATAATGTGAGGAGAGCTAAGGTAGAAAGTCTTAGAGGTTAATTTGATCAAATGAAGATGAGAGAAGGTGAGAACATTGCAAAATATAGTGATAAATCAAAGTCAATGTGTGTGCAATCAGAGCCCCTAGAGGAAAGATAGAAGATGAGACAGTGGTAAGAAAGGTTCCTATATATGCAATTAGATTTTTAGCAATTCGAGAGATGAGATGCAATTCCAAGAATGATATAACATTGGATGTAGTAGTGGGAAGGTTGACAACATTTGAGCTAGATAACTATGATAACTAGGTTCCTAACTTAGCAACCTTGAGTCTGAATTTCAAGCCAAGCTATCACTTAAGAAGAAAGTTGAAAATTCTAAAATTCAATCTGACAGTGAGGATGAAGATGGTTCTGATGAAGATTTTGAAGTCATTGAAGCATTACTTGCAAGAAGATTTCCCAAGGGAAAAGGAAAGTACAAAGGTAAAATTCCTTTGATCTGCTTTTGTAGTGAAGAAGTTGGCCACATTGCTACAAGGTCTCCAAATAGAGAAGGCAAAGAACAAAATAAGAATGACAAATACAAAGGCAAAAAGGACTTCAAAAGCTACAAGGACTACAGAGACAAAGGTAAGAAATCATGTTACATTGCTAAAGATTTTGATAGTAGTGAAGAAGAAGATAAAATGGTCTACATTGCTGTTAAGGATGAATCAAATGATGAGAATAATAAGATGGCACTTATCTCACATATTAGTAAGAATGATACATGGATTATTGCTAGTGGTTGTTCTCACCATATGATTGGTGACAAATCTAAATTTGAGATCTTGGTACACTATGATGGTGGAAGTTTTATATTTGGCAATGATAAACCATGTTATGTGAAAGATAAAGGTTGTACTACACTAATCAATGATCTCAGATGTGATAATTCTTATTGGGTTGAAGGATTGAAGCATAATCTACTTAGTGTGGCTTAATTGAATAAAATTGGATTCAAGGTAGAATTCATGAATGGAAAGGCCAATCTGTTGGATGGGAAAGGAAATATGGTTGGGACTGGCAAGCAAACAAAAGGTAATTTATTCTACCTAGATCTTAATGAAAGTTCATGTTTCATTGCTCAAGTAGAAGAAAGTTAGTTATGACATGAGAGGTTATGTCATGTGAATTTTGATAACATGGTAAACATAAGCAAGAATAAAATGGTTAAAGTCATTCCAAGCCTGAAGAAACCTAACATGGGCATGTGCAAGAATTGTAAAATTGGTAAGATGGGAAAACCAAATTTTAAAAGCAAAAACTATCATTCTAAAGAAGTGCTAGAGTTGGTTCATACAAACCTTTGTGGACCTATTCACACAAAAATCTACACAAGAGATAAGTACTTTATTTTATTTGTTGATGATTATTCAAGAACGATGATTATTATGTATTTGAAGGATAATCAAAAGCTTTTAAAAAATTCAAATGGTATCTAGATAGGGTGGAGAAAGAAGCAAGAAAGAAATTGAAATGTTTAAGATTAGATAGAGGAGGAGAATTTATTTCTAATGAATTGTACAATGAAAGAGGAATCGAAAGACAAGTGTTTGCACCTGGCACACCTCAACAGAATGGCATTGTTGAAAGAAGAAATAGATCAATCATGGATTGTGCAATGACCTTGATGATAGAGAAGAATGTTTCTATCAAATGTTGGAAGGAAGTGATCAATACTGTAGTTCATACCTTGAATCAAGTTCAGTTGATGAAGGATTCAAATCAAACACCCTTTGAATTATGGTATGGCTATAAACCTAATGTGTGTTACTTCAAAGTATTTTGATAGTAAATGTTATATTCTGAAGGAGTCTTAAAAGGGAAAATTTGACGTAAAAAGTGATGAAGGCATATTTATGGGATATTCCAATAAGAGCAAAGCATATAAATGTTTGAATCTATCTACTCATAAAGTTATAGAAAGTGCACATGTAATGATTGATGAGTTTGTAGAAAAGAGTGAAGAACAAAGCAGTAAGGAACCTAAAGACTATAGGAACTTTGTTTACAATGAGTATGATATTGTATCTAATATTCAAGCAAGTGGCAATCAACAACCTTCACAACCCAAGTCCCCAAAATCTCCAGTTCAACCTGAGTTATAGCAAGTGCAACCCAAGTCATCAGAAGGACCCAAGTTGCAATTAGAAGGGCTCGAGTTTTAGAAAAAGGAAACTAAGTCACAATTTGATGGACCTGAGTCACAGATAGTGGGACCCAAGCATGATTTTGAAGATCATGGTGAACCTAGTAATTTCAGAAAGAAGGAGCCCAAACTTGTTGGATATGTCAGAAGGCATCATGCACTTAAGAAAATAATTGGAGATTAGTCAGTTAGTACAATGACAAGGAAAAAATTAAAAGGTACATGTTTTCTTACCAAATTTGAACCTAGATCTATAAAAGATGCATTAGAGAATGAAAGGTAGATTGAAGCAGTGAATGAGGAAATTGATCAAATTGAAATGAATAAGACCTAGACTCTTGTTCCTAGACCTAAGGATAAGAATGTAATTGGCACAAAATGGGTATTCAAAAATAAGTTGGATGAGAATGGAGAAGTTTCAAGAAACAAGGCAAGGCTAGTTTACAAAGGCTACGCTCAAGAGGAAGTTATTGACTGTGGAGACATGTTTTTTCATGTTGCTAGACTTGAAGGTGTTAGAACACTCCTTGCATATGCAACACACAAAGAATTCAAAGTGTATCAGATGGATGTGATATCAACATTCCTGAATGGAATCTTAGAACATGAAGTCTACATGGAGTAACTAGAAGGTTCCATAGATCCTAGTAAAGGGGACATGGTTTGTAGATTACACAAAGCTTTTGTATGGTCTCAAACAAGTCCCCAAAGCCTGGTATGAGAGATTGCACAAGTATCTCATAAAAAATGGTTTTCAAATAACCATTGACAACAACAACTTATACATCAAAAAAGGACCAAATAAGAAGATTGTGTTGGAAGAAATCTTTGTGGATGATACATTGTTTATTGGAAATGATGATTTGTGCAAATATTTTTCTAAGGAAATGAGTAAGGAATTTGAAATGTTAATGTTTGGAGAGATCAAGTTCTTTTTTGGTTTGCAGATTCAATAAAAGAAGGATAGTATCTATATTACTCAATCAAAGTACATCGAGGAGATACTGAAAATTTTTGGAATAGAAGATTCTAGACCAGTTGGAACAATTATGTCTAGTAGACAAAAGCTTTCCAAATAAGATGATTCAAAAGAGGTAGATCAAACTACATACAAATAAATGATTGGAAAACTTCAGTATGTGGTGCATACAAGACAATTTTCAGTGTCTACCAAGCATTCTAGAGATAATCATGTTCGAAGACAATATTTGCCGAGTTCACTCAGGCACTTAAGGAAGTTTGTAGAAGATAGTGTCTGTCAAGTTCACTCGGGCACCAAAGAGAAGTTGGCACAAAACCAATGTTGACCAAGCTTACTTAGTTACTAAAGGAAATTTAATTCAGGATGTAGTGTTAACGAATTCATGTGGTTAACAAAGGAAGTCTAAGGAAATTCTTTTCTAAATTAGTGTTGAGTGAGCTGGGTTGGCTAACAATTTTTTTCTTGAATCAACATATTTAGTTCGATGAATTTATTTGTTAAGTCTATCTACCTTAAGGGATGAATATTGAATATTTGTAAGTGTATTCAAGCTGACTTGACTAGGCAAAAGATATAAGTATAAGGTCAAGTTGTGGTATTGAGTAAGAGAAGCATGGGATTGAAAAGATAAACCAAGGAAGTGAATTGGAAGGATAGCAGAGTATCTTGAGTTGATTGAACTGCAAAGTTTTATCTAATCAAGGAGGATCAAGTATTCAAGCTAGAACAAAGATTTGAAATTAACAATACAATTGCATCAACAATCAGGTCATATCATTGTTGCTCTCTAATAGTTGTAGCAATGGATCAAATATATTAACAACTATTTTCCAAATCCTCTAACAAGGTGGCATTTCTAGATTGAAGTGTCTAAAGATGTCTAACAAGGCCACTCCTAATAGGGTGATTAAATCCTTTAACAGAGTCACACCTAATAGTGTGTTTTGTAACCTTTTGCAAGGTTGGCTCCTAATAGGGCTCACTTTAGAAGAGTGAAAAATAGTAACTAGTTGTAATTGGTGGTTTTTCCCAAATTGAGTTTCCACGTTAAATCCTGGTGTCATATGTTTTCATTTTATTTTATTTCTATTTTTGAAACTAAGTTAATTGTGGTTAATAACATTAATCATCTTTAGAATCATTTACTTTAGTAATTGTTGGGTAACAAAGATTCTTAGTATTTGTCGGGTGATTCAGTGCTAACTGAGTTACAATAGTATTTTCAGTTTCAATAGAGTTTGGTTTTGATTTGTATTGACATCTAAGGGATCTGAGATTTGTTTTTATGGTAACTGATTCACCCCTCCCCTCTTGGTTACTCCTCTTATATTTCCAACAGGAGGACGAACATGTAGAAAATGAAATAGGAACTCTATGTTTCTACAAAGGGTTGGAGTCCAATCAAGGAACCCATCAATGACTTCTACTACCAATATTGGCTATGTCATGACCTCTCTATTTGTTATCATTTGTTGATGGTAAAATATCAATTTGGGGATTGTTAAATCTTTCCTAATGTTCAAGATTACTATCTCAAGATCCTGAATATATGCCCCTTTAAATACTCTTATGCATAAAAGTTTGATGATGACTTTATTTGGATCTACTTGCAAGGTTGAAGCAATAAATATCACTGGAATGTTTGAGTTTACTCTGTATCTTTCCCCATTATTTATAAACTCTTGTCCCAAAATTATTTGCATTGCTCTTACTACTAAAAAATAGGTGGCAAGTAATATACTCCTAAGTCTTTATCCAGTTATAGGGCAATCAAATGCCATATGAATATTGGACCCTTAAGTGTAATGGATCTTGACATTGCTTCAAGCTTGGAATGGTCACATCAGAGCAGTTCAAGGACAATTCTACATATAACAAAAGAGATAACTATCAAGAAGGTGAATCGATTCAACTGTTACCTATTGAATCCTACTTAACAATATATAACCAAATTCACTTAATCATTAGAATAACAAACGTCTGATTAACAACTTTAAATTTTCTTATATTTAACTTAGCTTATTATTTAAAATTAAAGTAATTTGATGTTTTTAATAAGTATTTCTTCTCCATCTGCCCCTAAATTTGCTAGAGAGTCAACTTCTCTATTTCCTTTTATGTAAATATGTTGAATGTAGACTTCCTTTAATTTGTTAATTAATAGTAGTGCATATTCTAATTTTGAATTTAGTTAGCAGTTGGGAGTCCCTCATTTTCTTATGGCAGTCAGAGTGATTTGTGAATCACCTTCAATGATTAAGTTCCTAATCCCTAGTTCTAAACTAAGGTTTAAACCTTCTATTAAACCTTCTAATTATGTGACATTATTTGATACCTTCCCTATGAATTTAGCTCATTTAGCTATCAACTCTCTATTTGTTATGTGGATGATGCATCCTATCCTTGCACTCCCGGGATTGCCTCTTGAAGCAACATTGAAGTTTAATTTTGCCCATCTGCTAGGTGGTCAACTCCATAGATGTAAATCACTCTTGCCTATTTATTAGCTTTATAGTACAATGTAGGGGGGTTAATAAGATTTTTCCAATTTTGCCTCATTTTTGCACTCTAATTTGAAAAGGTTCCTTCTTCTTTAACTGAGTTTTTGAGCTCATTGTTTATATTTTCAATGATACTAGCCTCTAGTTTGTTTAAAAGGAAGGGATAGGCAATTCCTCATTAATAAAAATTCTAGCGTTTCTCTCTTGCCAAATTTCCCATAATAGAGTTGAAAGGAAAATCTTCCAAAGGCTATTATAAATTTTGGAAAATCCACTTTTGGATCAACTTTTGAGATGATCCCAAAGATTATTTAGGAGAGACACTTTCCAATTGATTTTGTTGCATAACCATAGCCAACATGTTTTAGTGAAGGTACAATTATATAATAGGTGTGACATAATGGACATCTCAAGAGCCTCTCAAAATTCATCTTCAGAAATATGTTTATTGTTAGGATCTTGTTCTGGATAGCTACCCATAAGAAGATACTTTCTTTTGGCAGGCATGTTAGATCCCAACAAAGAGTTAAAGGGATTTCTATATCATCCCATCTTTGAGATTTAGTAATTACCTCGTACCCTTTTTAACTCTATATTTCCCATCCTTAGAGGCTCCTAGACTGTTGGAATTCTCTACAATAATTAAGAGGGTGTGGGGTGAATCAGTTATCCAAGGTCCAAATGTACTATTATCACTTTTCACAGCTTAGTGAACCCATAAAAATTTTCATCATGCATGCATCCATAAGATTATGCAATCACTTAAAACTTGTAGGTTACTATCAAATCAATTTGTAGAAATATAAACATGAACATAAGAGATTCAATAGCACACTTGACACAAAAATTTATGTGGAAACCCAATTTGGAAAAAACTACCAGTAACATGCTACTCTTTCTTGCTCTTCTAAAGTGATGCCTTTGTTAAAGGCCAACCCTCTTAAAGGTTACATTACACACTATTAAATGTGAACCTGTTAAAGAATTTCAATCACCCTGTTAGGAGTGAGCCTTGTTAGAGGACTTTAGACCATTCACTTGGAATGTCACTCAAAGGATTTACAAATGACTGTTAGGTCAACCTTAATATAAAGGATTTACCCTAGACTGATACAATTATTAGAGAGTAATAGTAAGGCTTGATCTGATAACAACTTACAACTCCATTTACAGATTATAGATCTTTATTTCAGTCCTCCATTCTACTTGGCTTTCACACACTTAAGCTCTAATAGCTCATTCACCCTTCAAGCATCCATACCCTTAAGCCTTCTTGCTTAACTTGACAATGCAAACTCTTCTCTTAGGTCACTAAATGAAGCAATACCGTAGACTCCTTGTCTTCCTTAGGTTCTTGTACATGACAACCTTTGCTTCTGACCATCTCTATAAATAGAGAATTAAGATATTTTGATATTCATTCTCCGTCGCCCAATTTAGGGTTAGGATAGATTAGGCAAGATTCAATAAATTTACCCCTTATTTCATTTCATTCCCTTCTAGAAACTTCTCCTACAATCCTCTTTCAATTTGTCTAAAAATATTTTATCATGAATTTTGTGCCACTAGCTCATCAATCTTATCTTTCACACGATTCACATAAACCAAGAAATCAACTTTGACAACTCAGATCCATCGAATTCATGAATTTTCTAATAATGTTGACACTCAACATTAAATAGCTTCTAATGCTCAGCACATACTACTTTGCTCAACATCCACTATAAAATCACTCGGCACGAACTAAAGTTTACTAGTGCTCGACATCAACTAAACTTTACTCAACATCAATTGTTTCACTTGGCTTACACTAAAATAGACTTTTGCTAAACTCAAATTGATTTTTTTCTCATTTTGCACTAACTTTGCTCGACACCTACTATGCAAATTGTCAAGCTTGGCAGACTAACTTTGCTTAACTTGTTCTTCTAAACTTGCTCAGTCTAACCAACTTTTGCAACCTTAGTAGATTATCAATGTACTATAATATCATTATCTTAGTTGATTCGTGTACACCTTTTACATATCATAACTCAAGCTTTCTTCTAGGTGCTATTGTTACATCATTTGATCAAATCCTCTTCATCAATCAAATAAATGATAGTACTTTAAATAATATAAGCAACTATCTTACCAGTAGATAGCAAGTTTGACATCAGTAACAAAATAATGATTGAAACATATTTATCATACTTGTATCAATCTATTTTCAACAATCTCCTCCTTTGGCATTGATGGCAAACCAAACTGATCAACAAAACTGACCATGTTTAAACAGTAAGACCAACAAAATACCAAAAAGAAAATAATTCCTTGTATTGAAATCTCTCCCTCTATCAACAACTTTTATCTTCTGAATAGGTTACAAAATTTTGTTCTATTTTGATCAATAGACAATCAACTCATCCTTATGACTCCCTCTGAATTACTTCTTATATCTCCCTCTACATTATCTCCTTCTTACTAGGTAGATGTAGTCAGTAGATACCCTTTCTCTCTCAACAGTTGGAATCCCTCATACTGTGTGTTAGGATTTCTCCCTCTTATTTTTCAATTCCTTTATGTGCTTTCAACAATGTCTCCCTCTTTGATAACAATCTCTATCTCCCCCATAGGATTTCTCCCTTCAATATCTTTCAGGGATCTATTTAGTTTCCTTGTATATCTCCCTCTTTGACAACAATTCAAAAGACTTGTCGTCTTAAATATGCAAATATGAATAGTTTCAGTTTCTCCCTCGATCACCTTGCTCATGATTGATTTGTAAATCTGACTCTTTGATTACTTTAGACAACTCCTAAAGTAGGATCCACTACATCAATGTGTAACATATGTTAATCAACTTGTTTGATGTAGGGCACTCCTCTTATTTCTTAGATAGCCTTTGATAGGGGTATCACCCCTATTTTACCTCTTAGATACTCATGAGCATCCTTGGGTAATGCTTTTGTGAAGATATCAACACTTTGCTCTTTTGTGTTAACGTATTCCATCTTCACCTCTTTATCTTGAACTAATTCCCTTAAGTAATAATACTTGATTCTAATGTGCTTAGTCTTTGTGTGCATCATAGGATTCTTTGATATATGTATAGCACTTGTATCATCACAATAAAATATAATTGGTTCAATGATCTCTTCCTTCGTACCTTTGAGTCGTTGTTTGATCCATATAATATTTGTACAATTTACTGTAGCAACAACATATTTAGCTTTAGTAGTAGATTGAGAAATGTAGTTTTGTTTCTTGCTAGTCCATGTAACCAGCCTCTTACCTAAGAAAAATGCTCCTCCTCTAGTTCTCTTTCTGTCATCAATAATTCCAACCCAATCAACATCAGTATAGGCTCTCAATTCAAATTTCTCATTTTTTCGTGTAATATGGACCATATTCCTCTATTCCTTTCAGATATCTCATTATTCTCTTTACAACCATCAAATGATTATCCTTGGGATTAGCAGAGAATCTTGCAACTATCCCTACAGATAATGTCATATCAAGTCTACCATGTACTACATATTGTAATTTTCCAATAATAGACCTATAGAATGTTTGATTCACCTCAGCTGAATCATCATTCTTTGACAATTTATTTCCTATCACCATAGGTGCACTTACTGGCTTGGAATCTTCCAATCCAAAAAGCTTCAATATCTCCTTAACATACTTTGACTGAATGATGTGTACATCATATTTCATTTGATGTACTTGTAAACCCACAAAGAACTTGATCTCTCCAAACATAGACATCTCAAATTCTTATTTCATTTGATTTGCAAAAGCCTTACATAAAGTATCTTGACCTCCAAATATGATATCACCAAAAAAAAATTAGATAACAAAATACCTTTGTCTTTCTCTATCTTCAAGCACAGATTTTTGTTATCATCAGTCCTCTTAAATCCAATCTTGACAAGACAATTATGAAGTCTCTCATACCATGCTCTTAGTCCTTGCTTCAAACCATATAAAGCTTTGTGTAATCTACATACCATGTTTTTGTTGTTGACATCAACAAATCCTTCAAGTTGTTTTATATAGACTTCTTCCTCTAATATACCATTTAGAAATGCAAACTTAACATCCATTTGATAAACTTTCAAACCTTTGTATGCAGAAAAAGCAAGCAGGGTTCTTACTCCTTCCAATCTAGCAACAAGAGCAAATGTTTCTCCATAGTCAATCCCTTCTTCTTGTGCATATCCTTTATATACTAATCTTGTCTTATTCCTTGTGACTTCACCATTTTCACCTAACTTGTTTCTGTATACCCACTTGGTGCCAATCAAATTTTTGTCTTCTGGTCTAGGAACTAGAGTCCATGTTTTATTTTTCTCAATTTGTTCAATCTCTTCTTCCATGGCTTTACTCTAGTCCACATTTCTAACACATCTTTCACTATTTTGGGTTCTTTCATACTCAACAAACATGTATAATTTATCAACTTGTTCCTTTTCATTGGCATAACATCTTTATCTCCAATGATTTGTGTAGTAGGATGATGTCTCTTGACATATCTAGATAGTTTTGGTTTAGCTCTGGTTTCTTTATTTGGTCTCTCAACTTCTGAATCACTATGTACATCTCTATCAAGCAGTTCAACATCTCTTTCATGTACACTAATCTCGTAATCAGAATATGCCTCAACTTCATTCTATAACTTGACATCTGAATGTAACTTGGTTCCTAAATGCAGCTTGACATTTATACTATGTGACTCAGCAGTCACTGAAACTTGTTGTTAGTTGGTAACTTGATTTTCAACATCTTCTTCAGTAGGCATACCTTCATAAAAGGATACTAATGATTTGTATTCTTTTGGTTCCTTCATAGGTTCAGCCTCATATACTTCTATATATTCATCAAATTTCACATTTTCACTTTCCACAACTTTGTTAGTGTTAGTATAAAAAAAATTATAAGCTTTACTTCTTGTGGAATAACCTAGAAATATACCTTCTTCACTTTTTGCATCTAGTTTACCATTCCTAAAATCTTTGAGAATATACCATTTGCTTCCAAATACATTAAAATATTTTACATTGAGTGAGTATCCATACCATAGTTCAAAAGGTGTTACATAAGTACATTTTTTGACTTGTACATGATTCAAGGTATAGATAGTTGTACTTACAACTTCTCTCTAGTATTTTAAAGCAACATTTTTCTCCATCATGAGTATCCTAGCATAGTATATTATAGACTTGTTGTTCCTTTCAGCAATTCCATTTTATGGAGGGGTTCTAGGAGCAGATGTTTGTCTTTTGTTTCCTTTGTCATTACAATACATCTCAAACTCATTTGATGTAAATTCTCCTCCTTTGTCAGATCTCAAACATTTCAAGCTTTTACCTGTTTCCTTTTGAACTCTTGATAAGTACCACTTAAGCATTTGGAAAGCATCAAATTTCTATTTCAGAAACATAATTGTCATCATTCTAGAATAATCATCAACAAGCATCATAATGTACTTACCTCCTTTGTAGCTTTGAACTTCAATTGGTTCACACAAGTCAATATGAACAATCTCTAGTATTCCTTTAGAGGTATGTGTTTTACTTTTAAAACCCGACTTTGTCATCTTGCCTAACTGACATTGTTTGCACATTATATTGTCAAACTTCTTCAACTTAGGCAAGCCTCTAACTTTTCTCATATAAATGATACTAACCAAGTTATCAAAATTAACATGACATAACCTCTTGTGCCATAGCCACACATCATCAAATTCTATAACTAAACAATTAACATCCTCTATATCAAGGTAGAATAGATTACTTCTAGTTTGATCACCCTTTCCAATCAATATCATATATCTTAGCGATTTTATTTTCAAACTCAACCTTACATCCTAAATTATTTAGTTGTGACACACTCAATAGATTATAGTTAAGTCCTTCAACATAGTAAGCATTGTCACATAAAATCTTTTATGTGAGTTTAATATAACATTTTCCTTTTATCAAACATGGTGCATCGTTGTCAAATCTTACACTATTTCCATCATAAGAATTCAAGGTAATGAACTTACTTTTATCTCCAGTCATGTGATGTGAACACCTACTGTCAATGATCCATCTATCATTCTTGTTCACACAAGACACAAGTGTAGTTGCCTCATCTTCATTAGATGCGTCCTTCATTGCAACATACACCACTTCATCATCATGATCGTCAAATTCATCTTTTGTTTCTCTTCAGCAATGTGGCAAGACTTCTTGCCTTTGTCTTTGTAATCTTTGTTGTCTTCATCTCTTCTACTTTTTTACTTGTCATCATCTCTAAAATTCTTCTTCATTGGGCATCTAGCAGCAATATGACCAACCTCATTGAAATTGAAACAAATGATAGGTAATTTACTTTTAAACTTGCCTTTACCTCTGTGAAATCTCCTTGCAAATAGTGCTTCGAGTTATTCTACATCTTCCTCATCTCTATCACTGTCACTAGACACATATTTTCTCTTTTTCTTCTTCTTCTCATTTGATTCTTTTAATGACAACTTAACTTTGAAAGCAGATTCAATATTTTTAGGTTTGTAATTATCAAAATTAGATAGTGTTGGTGTAAATAGTATTCACTATTTACACTTTACTTAAGTTTACTTAGGTCAATGCATTATTTTATTGTTTCTTAGGTGAGACACTTAGGAGTTTGCATACTCTTATGAGTTGCCTTGTTGACAACATAAGAGTAAGCAACTCTAATTCAACACATGGTGTCTACAACACTAGAGTTTGCATAATTAACTAAGTTGTCATGTTGACAACCCAATTATTTGCACTCTTATTTTAGCACATGATGTCTACAACATAATTTTACCTGCTACATCTTTGTCGGCTTATCCTCTCATCATCGCACTAACTCCTGTGCTTAATGGAGGATAATCCACTCCTAGTGGACATGTGCTTGGTTATAAGACTTATCAGTGTGTTGACTCCTAGGCATTCTTGAAGCATTCTAGAGGCCTTTATATTCAGGAACTCCTAGTGTGTATGTACATCAATTGAATATCATATTGTTATTTTGATCATACTTTGTTGGTCTACTCTGTGCTTGTGTTTGAGTTCCTTGATCTTGGGTGATTTTTCCCTAAGGCAAATTCTTACATGGTATTAGAGCTGGGGAAAGTTCTCTTCACATAGCCATTGGAGACCGATCTTCCTTCACCTCTCTAAGGACACCTTGACCTAGATCCAAAGTATCGCAGTCATTGGGAGCATCTAGAGCCAAAACGAACCTCTCCATTGCATCCGAAATGTTGATTTGATAAAATTTGACTATAAATTTGCCTACCCTAAACCATTGTCAAATTTGAGGCAATTTTTTTTTGCAAATTGGAACTCAAAGGCCCAATTTGTGAGTATGGTATGATATTATTTAGATCTATATAATCTATTTTTTGGATCTATATTTTTTTTTACAATTTATGTCTGCTTCTTCATGGAAATTTTTGGAATTTTTTTTTGCCCATCGAGCCTACAGAGATTTTTTTTTGTTGTAGGAATCGAGCGATGAAACCCCGGCCCCCACAGAGAATATTCATAGAGTATTCTTCATTAACTGGTGAACTAGAATTTGACATTTATCACACCACAGTGTTCAACACTTTAGACAATCTAGCCAATTCCACTCACATTTTGGTCAACAACCCAAACCCCGACAGACATAGCACATGTCACGATGGCTTGGTTTGCTTACCTCCCATAGCTGAAGTCTTTTACAGATCTTTTTTTGTGTTTTTACAATGCATATGGGACTAAATACAAGTCCTCTCGTCGGCTTTCAAACACCCGTTGGTTGTTAAACACAACCCGACCCCTGGCGACAGTTACAATTTTGACCATCGAAAACTATTTTGCTGACACTATTTTTTCTTCAAACCACCGAACTGGATCCTCTAGTTGGCACTCATAAACTAGTATTGGTAATGGCCAAGAAGATCTCGACAGTCAACATTCATAGCTACAACTAAGATACATGTCCAGTGTAGGCCACATCAACAAGTCTATTGATTTTAGCAACCTAGTCATATTGATTTTGCCACATCATCTTTCTATATAATTCATACTGTACAACCCTACCATATCACTTAGGGTAGCCTTTTTCCCTGACATCAACATTTGACTATGCCAAATTTGATGGTCATCTAAATGTCATTTTTAGGAAAATTTGAACTACTGCAACGAGCATTTGACTGTCAAATTCAACCTCACAGTTTGTTGCCCAGACCCCTCTCCAAATTCTATTTTGATTTGATAGTCTGACTTTGGGAGGCCATAACTTAGTCATCCAGACTTTAAATCAGGTGCATTTTTATTTATTTTGGGTAGAATTTCCTGAAATTTTCAGTGGTGCAATTCTTTTCTGGTTTTGGTGCACAGATTTGTTAGAAATTGCATTTTTTGGTGACTATACCTGTCCAATCCTGCATTTTGCAACTTCAAACGCTCCATACGGGCTCATCTGGACACATTTTTTAGGTTCCATTTTTTTTTAAAGTGCTTAATTTTTCATCTACTTTCCAAATCTGCAATCAGATTATAGGCTTGTGTGGACAAAAATATCACTTTCAAAATTAGGTCCTTTTTTGCATTATATTGCTTTGATTACTTTCCAAAATTGTTGTGTATTTGAGCTACAGTGCTCAGTGCCAGATCTGAATTTCAAAAGGTAGTTATAAATAGCAAAATCAAAAAGCCTACTTTTGTCCATTTTGACAAGTGGCCTATTGTACACACACTACATATAAAGTGCCAAAAGCATCTTTTTGGGGGGGTCTTTTGATTGAGTGAATAGGGGGGGTATCTCTTGTGTTTTTGTGTCTATCTTTTACACTTATGCTCTTTTTCATTTTCTGCATCATGAGTTCACCTAAAACTCCACTTCTAACTTCACAGAATTATTCTACATGGAAAGATATTGTATGGAGTAGATTAATGAAAAAAGGTTATAATCTGTATGTTGATGGTACAATTGTAAAACCCACAGATGCTACAACACTATTTAATTGTCAAACTAAAGACAATCAGGCTTTAGGAATTATTAGGAGTTGTGTACATAGAGATCTCTTCTTCCACATTTCTAGCTTTAAGGAAGTCAAGCCTACTTGGGACAAACTTTAAGGGTTATATGGTAAGGTGGATGAGGAAAAGGGATACCAGATTCAGGATGATCTACTTCTCTTGGATCCTAAGAATTTTGATAGAATTCAAGATTATGTCAACAAAGCCAATGAATTGAGAGCACTACTTAAAGATTGTGGTAATCCCATGAAGGATGATCGACTAATTCATCACATCTTGAAGAGGCTACCTCTAGAGTATGCATCTTTTGTTTCGAGTTACACCACTCATAGGTTGACCATGGGAAGTGCCTTCACTAAGCCTACATTTGATGCATTTGCATAAATGTTAATGTTGGAACAATCAAAGTTGATAGATATGGGTCTTCTCAAGTTATCAAAGACCAAAGCATTGGTGGCTAGCAATGAGAACCAATCAAACCAAATTGGGAAAAGTTCTAACAAAAACAAGAAAAAGCAGTGGAAGCAAAAATCACAATCTCAGACACAACAATCTACCTCTTCACAGCAAGGCAATTCTTCTTCCAACAAGAAGGGAAACAATTATAAGAAGAATAAACTATTTTGTGCATATTACAAGAAACCAAATCATGATGAGCATCATTGCAATTCTAAGAGAATTGATGAGTTGGAAAACCTACTCAAGAAGAACAAAATCAATGTACCAAATGCTTCCAAGGATTCAACTCCACCTACTTCAAAGGGAAAAGGGCAAGCACTTATGGCTAGTTCAAGTTCTTTAGCAGAATGGATTCTTGACTCAGGTGCCTCATATCATATGGGTTCTTCAAAATGAGACTTTTCTTAATTGAAGCAGTCTAAGGTACCACAAATCTTTGTAGGAGACAATACAAAAATAGAAGTTGAAGGGAAAGGACAAGTTGAGATGGATAATGGGGAGTTCAAAGAAGTTCTCTATGTTCCCAACCTTAGCTCTAATCTCCTCTCAATCTACCAAATCACTCACTATGGAGATGGCAATAAAGTTGAGTTCCTTCCTGATTCAGTAATTATGCACAATCTCAAATATGATTCATTGGTTGCAGTGGGTAAAGTCAATCATCACAAAAGGCTTTATTCTTTCTCCCACTTTGTGCCTAAGTCTCCTTCACATGCCTTGTCGACTCAATCTCATTCAAAAAGTACATTATGGCATGAGTAGTATGGTCCTCTTGCCTTCCACTATCTTCATCAACTTTTCTCCAACAACATGGTCAAAGATCTACCTACAATCAACTTTTCTAAAGGTGAATGTTCAACTTGTTCAATGGATATGCATCTAGAGGAGAAGTTTGATAAAGGAAAGTCTTGCAAAGCATCAGTCGCTCTTTAGTTGGTTCACACAGTTTTAGCAGGTCCTTTGCAGTAACATCAGTTAGCAAGGGTCACTACATCCTCACTTTCATTGATGACTTTTCATGCCACACATGGGTCTACTTTCTTGATCACAAGAATTGAGTGTTTGATAGATTTCTAGCCTTCAAGAGTCATGTTGAAAAGCAATCAAGGTTCTTTGACTGGACAATAAAAGTAGATATGTGAACACAAGACTTAGAGACTTTTGCAAACTTAAGGGTATTGATCTTTAGAATCTAGTAGCATTCAATCCGCAAAAGACAAGTGTTGCAGAAATGAGGATTAGAACTCTTAAGTCTATGGCAAGTTGCATGATTCAAGCTAATTCTCTTGATCCATCACTTGATGTCAAAGCTATCAGCAGTGCCAATCACATACTTAATAGGTCTCCTCATAATGCCTTAGATGGAAAGACTCCTTTTGAGGCATGGTGCGGCAAAAAACCAGTTGTGAAACACTTCAGTGTCTTTGGTTGTTCAACATGGGAAAACATATCTTCTAGGAAATGCAAGGCACCACCATCAAGGCCTTGTACTTTCATCGGATATGAAGACAGTGTTGAGGCACATAGACTTATGGATCCTAAGACTCATGAGATCTTCATAGAGATGAATTTTCACTTTGAAAAAAGTTCACCTAGCTTATCCTCTAATCCTCTTTGTACTTCATATATTGTGGAAACTGATAGTGACAACAGTGCTAGTGATTCAGTAGATTCAAATGTGTGGGATCCTATTGATAGATACAGTGCGACATCACAATATCAACACATTCCACATGCATACATTGCTAGGTCCATGCAAATTAGAACAACAGGGTACACCTTGTCTTCCAGCTCCAGCATCAATGGATGACTTCTTGACAAACATTTCAGGTTTGGTTGTGGAGTTCCACATAGAAAATTTGGGAGACATCATTGATGATATACATCTTCTCTTTGATGAAGAAGATCCTTCTTCAGTTGTTACGAGGGCTCACTCTGACCCTCCTGTCCATTCTCTACATGATCACTCTTCATAGGTTGATATGATTGTGGATCCTTATGTACAACAATTGCAGGAGGTTTCTTTATCATTCAAGGAGACAATTGGTTCTTTGGGATAGGTTCTACATCCATCCTTGTTAGATATGCACTTATTCTTTTTAGCAGTATTGGAAGGGGCGAGCATCAGTATTGACATAGGGACAGTTGAGCAGGTTTTAGAGACACCATTCATCATCAGGATTCTTTCTACACATTGGGGGAGCATCTCATATGTACCTATGATATTGTTTCTTCCAAAGGTGAGGAACGTTATTCAACAGTCCTAGATCAGCTTCTACATTGGAGTAGCTACCACTGATCGACATTCTACATTTGGGTGGGGGGGGGACTACTTTGTCTCCTTTCTTCTTCTCTCTTGCAGGGGGGACCTTTTCCTCTATTGGGATTGTGTTCTTCTCATACTTCTCTATTGTATATACTTGATGTGTGTCATAATGGGGGGGTCTTGATTACTCCATCCATCCATGCATCTTGTTTTTTCATCTCTCTTTTTGAGGGAGGGTTTTTTCCCATGAGGTTTTCCCCTTTTCTCTACTTTATGAGAGATTTCATTACGTTTTGTAGATGGGTACCTAACATGGCCTAGTAGTCGGGACTCGTCATGCATTTTCATCGTAGATTTCATAAGCTTACGCACTTAAGGATGGGTGTTGGTGTAAATAAGTATTCACTATGTACACTTTACTTAAGTTTACTTTGGTCAATGCATTATTTTATTATTTCTTAGGTGAGACACTTAAGAGTTTGTGTAATCTTATGAGTTGTCTTGTTGACAACACAGGACTTAGCAACTCTAATTCAACACATGGTGTCTACAACACTCAAGTTTGCATAATTAACTAAGTTGTCATGTTGACAACATAGTGATTTGCACTCTTATTTTAGCACATGGTGTCTACAACATAATTTTACGTGCTACACCTTTGTAGGCTTATCCTCTCATCATCGCACTATCTCCTGTGCTTAATGGAGGATAATCCACTCCTAGTGGACATGTGCTTGGTTGTAAGACTTATCAATGTGTTGACTCCTAGGAATTCTAGAGGCATTCTAGAGGCCTTTATATTCAGGCACTCCTAGTGTGTATGTACATCAATTCAATACCATATTGTTATTCTGATCAAACTCTGTTGGTCTATTCTATGCTTGTGCTTAAGTTCCCTGATCTTGGGTGATTTTTCCCTAAGGAAAATTCTTACAGATAGTTCAAAAGCAATGAGCTTACCTACCAAACCTTCAAGAGTTAGATCATTCCCTGACACACATCTTAGTTCTTGTATTGCAGAAACTCTAATAGCATAGATGGGCAATAGTGTTATCAAATCTTTCCTTAGTACAATATCATCATTTATTTTACTAGTATCTCCTCTTATTGCATTAACAACATCTTTTGTCCTAGAGCAATATTGAGCAATGTTTTCACCTTCTTGCATTCTCATATCATTGAACTCACATCTAAGACTTTCAACTTTGGCTCTTAAAACATTATTGTCACCTCCATAGATGGTGTGTAGATCATTCCACATTTTCTTTGCATTGTCACATACTTTGATATCATCAAACTTAGCATAGCTTAAGGCAGAGGCAATCTCCAACATTGTCTAGTTGCGTTCTTTCTTCTTTTTTAGATCTTCAACAGTTAAGATTTTAGCAAGATCAACATGCTCAACAAAAATGGTAGATTGTGCATGATCTCCAAGTCCTTAAAGATGTAGCTTCATCAAGCTTTGCCATGCAAAAAAGTTATCTATATTAAGCTTTGGTACTTCTCTTTTTGAAATCTTGATCTTGTGCTTCTAGTACCTTCAAACTAGTCCTCTTAAGTAGTTCTAATACCAGTTGTTGGAATTCTTTAGAATAACTGAGAGGAGGAGGAGGGGGTCAAATCAGTTATCCAAGGTCTAAATGTACTATTATAACTTTTTACAGCTTAGTGAACCCATAAAACATTTTCATCATGCATGCATCCATAAGATTATGCAATCACTTGAAACTAGTAGGTTACTGTCAAATCAATTTGTAGAAATGTAAACATGAAACATAACAAATTCAATAACACACTTGGCATAGTGGTTTATGTGGAAACCCAATCTGGGAAAAAACACCAGTAACATGCTACTCTTTTTCACTCTTTTGAAGTGACGCCCTATAAAAGGCTAACCCTATTAAAGGTTATAATACACATTGTTAAATGTGGCCCTGTTAAAGGATTTCAATCACCTTGTTAGGAGGGAACCTTGTTAGAGGACTTTAGACCATTCACTTGGAATATCACCTAGTTAAAATATTTACAAATGACTATTAGGTCAACCTTAATCCAAAGGATTTACCCTAGGTTGATACAATTATTAGAGAGTAATAGTAAGGCTTGATTTGATAACGACTTACAACTCCATTTGTAGATTACAAATTGTTGTTTTAGTCCTCCATTCTGCTTAGCTTTCACACACTTCAACTCTGATAGCTTGTTCATCCTTAAAGCATCCATACCCTTAAGCCTTCTTACTTAACTTTCCAATGCAAACTCTTCCGTTAAATCACTGAATGAAGTAATACCCTAGACTCCTTGTCTTCCTTAGGTTCTCGCAAATGACAATCTTTGCTTCTGACCAACCATATTTAAAAATAGAGAACCAAGATATTTTGTCGTTCGTCCTCCATTGTCCAATTTAAGGTTAGGAAAAATTAGGTAGGATTCAATGAATCTACCCCTTATTTCGTTTCATTCCCTTCTAGAAACTTCTCCTTTAATCCTCTTTAAATTTTCCTAAAAATGGTTAACCACGAATTCTGTGCCACCAACTCATCAATCTTATTTTCCACTTGATTCACATAATCCAATAAATCAACTTTGATAACTTAGATCCATCAAATTCATGATATTTCTAATAATATTGACACTCAAATTAACTAGCTTCTAATGCTCAACACATACTGTGTTGCTTGACATCCACTGTAAAATCACTTGGCACAAACTATAATTTACCGGTGCTCGACATCAACTAAACTTTACTCAGCATCAACTATTTCACTTGGCTTACACTAAAATAGACTTTTGCTTAGCTCCAACTGATTTTTTGCTCAACTTGTACTAACTTTTCTCAGCACCTACTATGCAAATCATCAAGCTTGGTAGACTAACTTCATTTAACTTGTTCTTCTGAACTTGCTCAATGTAACCAACCTTTCCAACCTTAAGTAGATTATCAATGCACTATAATAACACTATCTTAGTTAATTCTTGTACACCTTTTCCATATCATAACTCAAACTTTCTTCTAGGTGCTATTGTTACCTTATTTGATCAAATCCTCTCCATCAATGAAATAAATGATAGTACTTTAAATCATATAAGCAGTTGTCTTACCAACAGATAACAGGTTTGGCATTAGTGACAAAACAATGATTTAAACATATTTATCATACTTGTATCAATATGTTTTCAATACCAAACAAGTTTGTCCTTTCTATCTTTATGATTTTATTTTCTTTGATTTATAAAGAGTTTATGTTGCATTTTTTCATGTTCTGAGAGGTTTGTATTTGAAACTGATTTTCACTTGCATTATACTAATTGTTCTGTGGTGGTGATTGTTTGATAGTCATAGATAGATTTACCCTAGAGATTGGCCAAAGTATTTTTAATATTCAGAGGGAGATTTAGGTTATTTGGGGTTGGGAGATCATCCCAATAGTCTTCCCAAAATAGAGCATTTCACCCATCACTTATATCCCATGTTAGAATATTATAAATAAGGGTTCAACATTGCATCATAAAATTTTAGGATCTAGATCCCTTTGGGGGGTTTAATAGTACAAAATATGGATATAGGATATGATGACAATAGATATTTGTGATGTATAAGAATTTTCCCCATTTACTATCTTTCTCATGATACATTCTCCATACTAGTTTTTCCCCCACAACTTCATTTTGCTAGCTTAAAATCTTATTTCCTAATCCTCTTGTTTCTTTAGGTCTACATATATTATCCCATTTAATAAGAGCTTGTATTTTCTTGTTTTCTAACCCATTTGAAAAGAGATTTCTCATCTTTTTGTTTAACTTATTTTTAACCCCTTTAGGAAGATGTAGGCAAGACATCTGATAGGTTGGAATGACCAATAATATTGATTTTAATTTGGTTACTCTTCCTGCTTAGTTAACCATCTACTTTTCTATTTTGATATTTTTTAATCTAATTTTTCTAGTACAGGATACCAAGACTTTGTCTCCATAGAACCTTTTTTGAGTTGTACACATAGATATTTGCATGGGAAATAACCTTTCTTAAATCCCATTCATTAGCATATTCTATTTTCTAGATATGATGAGGTATTTAAGAAAATAAATTTAGATTTGCCTTCATTAATTTTTTTAATAGAGGCTTCAATGTATGTTGTAATGATTTGTTTAAAATTAGAGGCTTCTTCCATAGAGCTTTCTCCTAAAAGGATGGTATCATCAATAAATTATTGATGGGTAATTCTAGATATACATTATGAAGCTAGAGCTCCTTTGATGTGGGACTCTTCTTGAGCCTTCTTAATACTTCTTCTAAAGGCTTTTGCCATAATGATAAATAGGGAGGGATAAATTGGATCCCTTTATCTCATTCCTCTTAATATGTTGAAAAAACCTTTCAATGTTCCACTGATGAGTAACGAGATTTTTGGGGTAGCAATATAGTTGAAGATGAGATTAATCCATTGATGCGAGAAGCCAAATGCTTCAAGGGTCTTACACAAGAATCTCCATTCTACTTTATTGTATGCTTTTTGAATATATAATTTCATGAGCATCCATGCTTCTTTATTTATTTGAGAGGAGTGAATCACTTCTTGAATAATGATAAGACCATCTAGAATTGATCTATTGGGCATGAATCTAGTTTTCTCTTCTCATATTAGTTTAGGCAATACCCCTTTGAGTTTGTTTGTTAGAGCTTTGGTTAAAATTTTATATATAGTGTTTCATAGACCTATTGGTTGGTAATCATTGGGTTCTTCATGATTGGCTTTTTTAGGTATAAGAGCTAAGAACATGTTGTTTATCTCTACTAACAATGACCTTGAGTTTCTTGTGGCTTCTATTGCTTTCCATAACTTGTCTCCTAAAATGTCCCGACATTTATGAAAGAAGAGGCTTGAAACCCATTCGGTCCTTGTAATGGACACCCTTGGATGTCCCAAAAAACTAAACCAATTTGCTGAAAGGAATTTTGTCAAACAGTTTGCATGCAACCTCTTATTTCTCCGTTTAATGTTTTAAACCCCTTATAACTCCGAAAATCAAACGTTTATTTGTTTGTTGTGTTTATGCATGGAATTGGTATCATACAACATAAACAAGAAAGAAACTACAATAATATGCAAAGTGGAAATGAACTGCTGCTAATAAAATGTTATTTTCAGAATTCATAAAACCAAATACATGCCAGATTTAACAACTCACTAATTACTTCAACAGTATTGACATAATACTCCAGCCCATGCTTTCGAACTTGTTGCTACAATACTTTGTCCTTCAATCAGTCCACTACCTTCGTAATACCATTCCCTCAAAGCGGCATAAGCGTCGGACAAGTAGTGAAGAAGATATGAGCAAAATACCAAATCTACCTGTAGCCGGAAATGCAACTAAACTGCCTGATAATGAAGCCAATAAGAAAGAATTCCAAAGGCCAAACCCCAAGGGAATGACGTCTAGAATGTTACAAGAGAGGATAGACGTCCTCAAATGCCAAGAACAAAGCTGCAACTCACACACCAATTTCTTCTCATATTCAACCTGTCTAATGAAGCCACAAATGCTTCCTTTTATTCTATTTCCAAGGGTCCGCTCAACTCATATGGGCAATGTGGGATAAAAGATGTGTAATATATAAAACATATATTAAAATACCCCTTATGTCTCCCTTGGGTACACATCACCATAAAATAAATATTAAAGTAACACTTTAATATTTTACAATTAAATTAGACGTTACTTTAATAAAACTTCAGGCATTAAAATGTATTAGCAATCGGACTCTGAATAATGCGAGTGATAGCTCATCGGAAAGCCCTCACCGAGGAGTATCGAATCCAATCACCAAAATTGACCTGCACTGTGTCCTACCGACTTACTAAAAATAGTAAGTATGCCTGAAACTGAGTAAATCAACTTCGTTTAGGCCCAAACTGGAAAGGACTAGGCCAAAACACTCCAGGATCCCATTAAACCCTTCGTTAGCCCTCGGGACCATGTAGAACAAGGCTAACGCACACACACTCGGTCAACTACTAAAAGGACGTGAAGGCCAAAAGATGGGATCATTACAGTCCTGGGGACTTGTCTGGATTTAGATTAAAAAGAGTGGTTTTGAGTTCTTCTTTAGAGAAAGCCTTATATAAGAATTTGTTATCTTCATTGGTTATTAATTTTGGAATTACATTAATCATGGCTCTTTGTGCTCTTAAGTTTGAATTTTCATAGTTATTGGGAATATTAGTATACTAATCTAAAAATATTTCTATTATCTATTTTGGATTTTCTATAACATTTCCTTGTCCATCCATAGTTTTTGATATTTTGTTGATGTTCTTGTTGTTAATAGTATTATTATGAAAGAATTTTGTTTTGCAATCTCCATCTGATAACCACATTGCTCTTGATTTTTGTTTCCAAAAGATTTCTTCTTCCACTAATATAGATTCTTGTTTTAATAGTTTTTTTTTCAGCAATAAATTTGCTATTATCCAATCTTTCTCTAATGATTTTTCATTAAGTTTTTTTTAGCTCTTCTTCTATTTCTAATTTCTCTTTGAATATATTGTTAAAGTGATTATTGTTCCATTTTGCGATATTTGCTTGTAATAGCTTTAGTTTATAGACATAACAAAACATTCTTGATCCTTCAAAGATCCCCTCTAACCACCATTGCTTTATGTGTGCCATAAACCTTTCATCTTGGAACCACATTCCTTCACATTTAAATGGATTTCTAGAGGGTTTATGTTGAATTGGTATTTCTAATATGAGTGGATAATGATCCAATAATGCATTTGGGAGAATTGGAGATTAAACTAAGTGATTGAAAGCTCTAAGATCCCCTTTAAAAATTAATCTATCTAGTCTTTCCGCAATTTGATAGGAGTCCTTCCTTTTATTAAACCAGGTATAGAGACCATTCATAGGAGGGTAGTCAATTAGACTATCTTCTATGAACCAATCTCTAAAATCTATCACGACTTGGGAGATTACTTGAGATCCTCTATGTTTTCCCTCTAGAATTAAAGTACTTGTGAATCCAAAAGAGATCTATGTGATACCTATTTACAAATGTACTTATTTCATTCCATAAGGCTTTCTTGTTGGTTGTAGGTGTGGGTCCATAAACATTGATTATAATAAATTGTAGATCTTCTTTGTAGCTTTTAATTCTTCCACTCATCCTATTGTTGTTTGTTGCCAATTTTCTGAATTCTAATTTTCTAAAGTCCCAAATGATACCAATGCCTCTTGAAGCTCCCTCATATTCTATAAAATCAATTTTCCAAACCCCAAGTTTCCTACATAACTTATCTCCTTCTGACTTACTTAGTTTTGTTTCTTGTGTTAGACTTAGTTCTGATTTGAATAAAGTTAGATTACACTTTAGTAAACATTTTTTTAGGGGCATTTAGTCCCCTAGCATTCCATCTTGTCAACCTCATTTCCCTGAGGGAAAACACTTCCCCTTCCTAGCTTTCAATACTCTGTGGATCTTTTTTTGATTTCTTGCCTTACTAGTTGTCATTCTTAATTCAACTAGCATTTTCCTTCCTCTTTTCTTATTTTGTTTTCCGTAGCGAGGAGATCCTATACCTTCCATATTTCATGCTACTCCTAATGTATCAATATTATCCTTATCATTTTTTAGATTGTGTTCAGTTGATTCATCTTCTAATTCTTCTTCTTCTTCTCTTGTTTCCTTGAATATCTTGTCACTTAAGTTTGATTTATCTTGGAAAACTTATTTCTTTAGACTTTTTGAATTGTGTTTATTTTTACTTGTGATTTCACACTAATTTTGATTAAGACTTTCTTGCACCCCAAACTCTTCCCATAATTCTTTAGAGTTTACATTTGTGTTTTCCATTCTGAAAACTAATTTTTTTGTCTCCTGCTATTTCAAACCTATTTGTTATAATATAGGATTCTACTTCCAAAGGGATACCACTCTAGTTTTGTTCTTCTCTTTCACCCTGAACCTTTTCAGAGTTTTATTTTTAAAATTTCCAATGGGTCTTTCCCATCTTGAGGTGTTTGCCAAAATTTATAGGATTTCTTCATGTTTCTTTAGCTCTCTTTCTAAATGAGACGTGTCTTGTTTGTATAAGTGGTTCTGAGTGAAGTGGGTTGCATTCTTGAAAGATAGATTTTGTCCTTGTTCTGGTAAGGGTTGTGGTCGTATCATCCTCCTTGCTAAAAGATTGAGATTTGGAAGCATACACTTGATTTATATCTTGATGTTGTGAACTTGCTTCTTTATTTATACTTGTGGTTCTTGATGTTCTTTCATCTCTATTATAGGCTCTAGTTTCTTTATAAGTACCTATATTTGGAATGTCTATTTGATCTTGTGTTTCTTTGTTAGATTCAGAATTTGGAATCTTGTCATATGATTTTCCTTCTTGAGTCTTTATGGTCTCTATAGATTCAATTACCTTGCTATCTGGCTTTGCACTGTTTGGCATACTATTTAGGTTATGCTTCTTCCCATAGTATGATTATATCATTGATGCCATTTTGAATTAACATGATGTCATTTTGAATTAACATGATGTCATGGGTGAGCCTTTTGTAAAGGATCAAATTCCTTTTGATTTCTTAAATGAATAAGTTATACTTGGTGCACTGATCACACCCTTGCATTATATGCATGTTTTCTTTAATGTTGGAGAAATTATTTGTATCCTTGTCAGCCACTTCATGAACTATCTTTGACCTTATTATATGAGTATTGATTATTGGAAACTCTTGGATTAAAGGAGAGGCTTGGAAACTTGAGTCATTAATTATAAGTTCTCCTAGTACAACCTGAGTTGGCCTAGTGGTGGAGAACTTGTACTCTTGAAAGAGAGGTCACAAGTTCAAATCCCACTGGGGGGTAGGGTATGTACACTTTGTTTGTAACACCAAGCGCCTCTCGAAAAAGAGTACGAGGTAGTCCCATATCACTGTCACCATATGTAAACCCAAAAACTATGACATAGTGTCGTGGACTATAAAACCCACTCACTCACTCACTCTTTTATATTTTTGGAAATTCTTCTTGCCACTCTATCTGAATTTGATTGGTTCATAAGTTCTTGTTTCTTTATTATTTGAGTATTATTGTTTCTTATATTTATCATTAAGAATATCTCTTTTAAAGATGAGTTTAGAGCTAAATATTTTAGATAAATGGTTCAATGTACATCTATTATAATGATATCCTTAATACGACCTTCAAATTTTGTAACCCAAATTAGTAAATAGATCTATTGGTTATTAGTTTAATGGGTTTAAATTCCAATTGACCTAATTTAGATTGATAAGCATTTTAATGTTATTATACTTGCAAAAACTCATTTCTATCCCTATGAGTTCAACAATAAAGGATCCAATTCATTTAATGATGTCAAAGTAATTTATTTCAGGAGGGATAGAATCAATCTCAACCCTGGTTGGGGCTTGATATTTATGAGAAAAGGATTTGGGGAAATTAGGTTTCCATTTAATGAATTTTATTGAATATCCTTTCAACAAATAAAATCGTACTAAAAGAAAGTCCTCCTTAACTGATTTGTTTTTGCAATATATATAAAAAAAATGATTAGAGGCCAAGGATATACTCACTTGGGTGTGTAATATCCTCCCCTGATTTGAACTTTGACTTGCAGAAATTTAACTTAAGGAATTGTCAAACACTTTGTATGCAAACTCATAAAGCTGATTTCCTCAATAAATTGCTTTCCAATGAGTAGATTTACGAACAACTATGTGTAGACACCTAAAAACCTTTAGAAAATAAAGTATTTTTATTTTCTGAAAAAGTCCTGATGACATCATCATTTATTAATTAATTAATTATTTAATTAATTAATTAATTTTTATGCCATTAAATCCCTTTATCTTAATTAAAAATATTTAATTAAGGAATCCCTCCCAAAAATGTTTAAATCTTATTTAAACATTATTTCCTTATTTATTAATTATTTAATTAATAAATTGACCAAAAATCCTAAAATAAATAAAAAATTTATTTTTTGCCCAAAACTTGGCCAATTTCCTTATGACCAATAACCTCTTCCAAAATCTTCTAATCCTTCTTTAATTTCGATTAAAGGCTAATCCCATCATTTCCTACCCCTAATCCCAACTCACAATATTTAATTAAGATTAAATATTAATTCTCATGTTTATTAAAAAAGTTTTAATAAATATCTCCTCAACCCAAACCCTTGAAATAAATAAAACTTTATTTATTTCCTAAAAATCTAATTTATCCTCATCCTAAGAAGTTCTAGACTCTTCTAGAAAGTCTTCATCCTCATCCTAGGAAATTCTAGACTATTCTAGAAAGTCTTTATCCTCATCCAAAGTCTAGACTCTTCTAGAAGATGTCTTTAAACCTAATCCTAATCCCCTCCTAACCTTGTCACATTCCCTAAACATGGGTTAAGACTTACTAACCCAAGCCAAAGTTAACAAATATCTCCTCCTTCACCAACCCTCATTAAATGCCATCCACTTGCCTATCCCTAAGCTAATCCTAAACCATCCTAATCCATCCTCTAATCATTTGCACAAGCCTAAACAAGCTTAAAACCTTCCTAATCAAGTCCAAGTCGAAATTGCTCTCATCACCCTCAAAATATATCAACCATAAAACTTTATGAAGTCCACTAGGTCATAAATGACTCTTACAAGCCCTTTTATTGCTCTTACAAGTCATTATGAGGGTCTTTATGAAGATTTTATCCCTTGAGCCTCCTTTGTTGACTCATCCTTCCCCTTTCCTCCATCCTCTCACCATGTGACATGTGTCACTCCTTGATTGGTTGTAAGGAAGCACAATCCATGTGCTCTCCTCTCATGCAATCTAAGCCCTCCATGAGCTTTTTCCCATCCTTGCATCCTAGCCCTTGATCCCTCAAGCCCTTTGCCTATTTAAGGAATCCTCTCCCAAGCCATTTTAACACAATCCATGAAGTAAAGTCATAATGCCATTTTGAGAAGCCATTTTACATCAAAACCATACACTCACACCCAAATTCCAACTCCATTTGAAGCCCTTTTTGAAGCATAAGTTTGAGCATATATCCTATCTATTTAGACAAAGCCACTCAACAAGAGAGCTTCTCATTGAGAGAGTCCATTAATGGCTCATATTCTCAATTGAGAGTTCATCTTAGTCTATCTTGAAGTTTATGAATTTTGTTTAGTTTGTAGAAGCTTTATTTAAATTTGGTTTCTATTAGCATACTAACATTGCTCATATACACTATGAAGTGACAATAAAATGCATAATACACATCATAACATTTTCACAAACACTTGGTACACATTCAATAGTATATGAAAACTCTAGAAACTCTTTCAATCTGCTAATAAAGGGTGATTTTTAAATGTAGATATGCACTTACAGCTGCCTTAAAGGCTACAACAACTATTCAGACTTGTATTCAACAATTATTATGCAAAATATCAAAATTTGACAGAAGAAACCTGGAATTAGTGGCCGTAGTATTTTGTAGATGTAATCGGCTAGCCCTCCAAACTTCTAATCAGTCGGAAAAACAAATAAACTTGATACCTACACTGTTCACGCCGTACTGTAGCAAAATACTGTTCATGCCGACTGTAGCAAAAACTAACTTCAGATTTGCACCTCAAACCCTTGTAAATTTCTTTATGCAAACACCCCAAATGAAACCCAGTGTATTTCCTGAAGTGAAAACACCCTTGATCCTCCTGACTGTGTCTTCCAACAGCGAAGAGAATGCTAGCAAAGAGGGATTCTGTCCTCCAAGCCCGATAATCAAATATCCAACAACATAACATTAATCTTCATCCAAGCATACAAAAAAAAAGCTCTTCCATTTCTTTTATAGTGTTCTCACAAGAGCTCAATCCTTCGTTTTCTCAATGTGGGATAAAACATAACTCCCTTTATGTACCTTATGTCTCCAATGTGTTATAAAAATAAAGGAAACTCTTTTAACTTAAATATTTCCCACAAACTATAGTCTATGCATTAATAAAGTTAAATATTTAAATTTAACTTTATAAAATGGCTTTATCAATGCATAACAAATCTTATCAATGATAAATAAATCTTCTTGTCGATTTTAAACAATTACCATCGACATACCACTGTGACTGAATGTCCGGCCATGTCCAAGATGACTTACTATAAATAGTAAGTATGCCCAAAGTTGCCTCAAAACCCCTCAGAAAGACCTGCAACTGAAACTGTCTAGGCCAAATGGCCTCTAAGCCCCTTTAATGTCCTAGTTAGCCTATGGGATTGTGGGGAAATAGGCTAACAACAACATCATGCTATGAATGCTAGAAAGGGGACATTACAGTCCGCCCTTCCCAAAATTGCTTGTCCTCAAGCAATTTCAGCTCTGGATGCTGCAATATCTGCTCATTTTCCTAAGTAGCATCCTCAACAGGTAGGTTCCTCCACTTCACTAGATACTCCCTGATAGTCCTCCTGCGAAGCACCCTCTCCCTGGAGTCAAGTATGGCCTCGGGAACCAAGATAAGCTTCCCCTCATCATCAAGAGGTGGCAATACTACTGAAGGCACCACATTGTGACCCAATGCCTTCTTAAGGCGTGACACATGGAACACATTATGCACTTTACTGTCTGCAGGCAACTCCAACTCATAAGCTACTTCGCCCACTCTCTTGATTACTTTGAACGGTCCATAGTAGTGTGGTTTCAATTTCTCTGCTCCACTCTTCTTGAGAGAGGACTGTCTATACGACTGTAACATGAGGTACACCATATCTCCCACCTCAAAAGACCTCTCAACCCTGTGCTGATCAGCATATTGCTTCTGCTGATTTTGTGCCTTTTGCAAATTTTCCTTCAAGGATCGCATAATGTCCTGACACTCTTGCAAAGTATCCTTGGCCTTAGGCACCCTGCTGTCCCCAAATAACAAATCCAAAAAATTAGGAGCATCATACCCGTACAGTGCCATAAAAGGGGACATTTGAATAGACATATGGAAAGAGGTATTATAGCAGTACTCCCCTAGATGTAGCCACTTCACCCAAGCCTTCTGCTCTCCTACAATGTAGTTTCGAAGGTACCCCTCAACCCATTTGTTAACTATCTCTATCTGCCCATCAGTTTGGGGGTGGTAGCTGGTACTCGGAGTGAGCTCTGTTCCACATAACCTGAACAACTCCTGCCAAAAGTGGCTCATAAATATGCTGTCTCTGTCACTGACTATGCTCCGTGGTATCCCATGTAGTTTGAATACCTCTCAAAAAAATAGTTATGATGTTTGTGCTACTGAATATGTAGACGAAATTGCAAAGAAATGTGCAAATTTCGTCAATCTGTCTACCACAACAAAGATACAATCCTGACCCTGTGCCTTGGGGAGGCCTGTGATAAAATCCATGGAAATGTTATCCCACTTCTTCTCTGGTATGGGTAGGGGCTGTAGTAAACCACCCGGAAAAGAATGTTCCTGTTTGTTCTGCTGACACACAGGGCATTCCCTAACAAACTTAAGCACCTCTGATTTGAGTCCTTTCCAAGTGAAGCGCTCTCTCACCTGCCGATATGTCTTAAAGAATCCGAGATGTCCTGCCATTGGTGAATCATGAAATGCCCTCAAAATCTTCTGCTTCATAGCAGACCCGGGTACTAAATAAATCCTTTCCTTGTAGATGATCAGATCATTTACGATAGTGTATCGACTATCTTGAATAGCTCCCTCAATAATGCTAGATGCCCAACTATCCTTAGCATATTCTGCCAAGATCATCTCTCTCCAATCATCCATGACTATCCCAACAGCAAGCAAATGAGGCCTTCTAGATAAAGCATCTGCAATAATATTTTTCTTCCCTTTGACATATGCTATGTCAAAATCATAGGCTTGTAATTTACTCACCCATTTCTGTTGCCTATCATTAAGGTCCTTTTGTCCAAGGAAATGTTTCAAGCTATTATGATCTGTTTTTACTGTGAATCGGCTTCCCACTAAGTACTGCCTGAACTTAGCTAGTGCGTGCATGATTGCTAGCATCTCTTTGTCGTAGATGTTGTAGGTTCTCTCCACACCTCATAATTTTCTACTCTCATATGCAATGGGATGTTTGTCTTGCATGAGAACAACTCCTATGCCCTCTCCCGAGGCATCACACTGTAGCTCAAAGGGCCTGGTGAAATCTGGAATGGCTAAAATAGGACATGTACTCATCAGCTCCTTAAACCTGTCAAAACAATCTTGAGCCCTCTCTGACCACTTGAAACTATCTTTTCGTGTCAAATCTGTAAGTGGTGCTGCTATCTGTGAAAATCCCTTCACAAATCTACGGTAGAACCCACAAAGCCTGAGAAATCCCTTGAGTTGTGAAGTGTTCCTCGGTGGTGGCCAATCCAGAATGGCCCTAATCTTGTCTGGGTCAACCCGAACACTTCTTGCACTAATAATATGCCCTAGATAGAGCAACTCTGTCATCCCAAACTCACATTTACTCATCTTGGCATATAATGACTCCCTCTCTAGAATACTGAGCACTGTATCAATATGCTTCAAATGTTCCTCCCAAGTACGGCTGTATATCAGTATATCATCAAAAAATATCAACACAAACTTCCTCAATTGATCTTCGAACACTCTATTCATACAGGACTGGAAAGTGGCAGGGGCATTTGTCAAACCAAAGGGCATGACTAAGAACTCAAAATGTCCATAGTGGCATCTAAAAGCTGTCTTCTCCACATCCACCTCTCTAACCCGTATCTGATGGTAGCCAGATCTCAAATCAATCTTGGAGAAGTAGCATGCACCATGCAATTCATCAATAAGCTCATCGATGCGCGGGATAGGGTATCGGTTCTTGATTGTCTTCTTGTTTAGCTCCCTATAATCAATGTACATCCTCATTGTACCATCCTTCTTCTTCACCAATACTACTGAAGAAGCGAAAGGACTTTTGCTTGGTCGTATATGCCCATGTCAATCAACTCCTTAATTGCCTTTTCTATTTCATCCTTATATCTCTTTAGATGGCGGTAAGGTGTGATGATAACTGGCTTAGCCCCTTCCTCTAATTCAATAACATGCTCGATTCCCCTATCCGGGGGTCTCCCTAGAGGTATCTCACCAAACACCTTAGTATGTTTGGTTATTATTTTTTGTACATCAGGTGGATACTCTAGTTTATGCTGCTCTGTCATCTCAGGCATTACTCTAAACTTTGCTGCCCACTGCACCTGATCATGTCTAAAGAAACTCTGCATCCGCTTGAGTGACACCACTCGAAGTCTCCCATCTGACAAACCTCTGAGCACTATCTTCTTACCATTTGCCTCAAACCTCATTTCCATTTTCTCAAGGTTAAATGTGAACTCTACTAGAGACTTCATCCAGTTCATCCTAAGCACCATATCCTGATCACCAATGTTGACCACAAAGAAATCTCCTGTCATGTCATAATCTCCCAAACGAAGCTGCAAGTTGGAGATTTTCTTGGTACATTCAATTTTGAAGCCATCGGCAACCATCACCTTAAATCCCCTATGCTCCTCTGTATGTAGCCCTCTGCGTGTCACAAACTTCTCATCAATGAAGTTATGTGTCGCCCCTGTATCAATGAGTGCCACAACTCTCTGTCTATCCAAGGTTCCCCTAACTCTGAAAGTGACGACCTCCTGTATACTTGACAACTGAGCTATCGTGCTATCACCGCGTGCTTCCTCCTATGAAGAACTATCATCATCTCCATCTGATTCAGATGACTGCTCTGAATCTCCATCTACTGACTCTTCGGCTGAAAAGTACTCCATCTGCTTAGCTTTTTCTTTCAATGGACACTTATGTGACAAATCCCAAGGCTCCCTGCAATGAAAACAAAGCTTCTTCTTCCTGAGATCATTAAGTGTCTCATTGTCCAACCTCTTACTTTCCTCCTTAGCTGGTTGAACCTCTTTATGAAAAGGTTTCTTGTCCTTATCTTTCCTTGAAGGGAAACTCTTTGCCTGGAATTTATTTTTTGAAGATGAAGAGGAATCCATGTCACGAGCTTTTTTAATGGCTTCCTGCAAAGTGGGAGGGTTGAGAGCTTTAATCCACCCTCTCAACGGATTAGTTAACCCATCCATAAATAGAACTAGTATCCTCCATTCAGATACATCTGTTACTAACACTGCAAGTTTCTGAAACTCTGAAATGTATGTTTCCAATGAGCCCCACTGTTTAAGCTGAGCTAACTCCTTGAAATGGAGTTCTGGATCCTTCCTATCAAAACGTTCAATCAGCCTCTCTGTAAACTCCACATATGAGGTAATGTGTGCATGTCCCATAGTGACCATACCATGATGCCACCACTCGTGTGCTAACCCATCTAGATGAATTGCTGCGTACTTAATAGCTTCTTCCTCGGGCATAGGGTTCAATTGAAAGTATGTGTTAAGCTTTTGAACCCAAGCTCTTGCTGTAGACTTTCTTGAGCCATCATAATATGGTAACTCAAGTCTCCCTACTTTCTTCCGTAGCTCATAGCTTTGGTTCCTGTCATGTCCATGTGGCATATGTTTCATCCGCACATCCATATACTCCCTAAAGGTAATTGTAGCAGTAAAATCTGGCCCTCCGGGTTCCCAATCTCTCCTCAACTGGTCCTATATATCAGTAATCTGGGGCTCTGGTACGAGTTGCTCTGGAGCTCTAGGAGGAAATGTAGGAATCATGGGCCTTGAACTCACTGTCCTAGCTCGCTGGGGTGCATGACCGAAATTGTTCCCAACTTGTTCATCTCCATTATGTGTCCCATCCTGATCATTTCCATTCTGATTGTTACCATTCTGATTATTTCCTCCACCCATGTTAGCATTCAACCCCATTTGACGAGCCATCATCTGCATCATAAGATCCAATCTCTGATTCTGTTCCTGTGTCCTTTGTTCTGCTACTCGCTGACCCTGTACCAAGGTCTCTAATAATTGTAAGAATCTTTCCTCTCCAGGCTTTGGACCGGCATTCCCGCCTCCACCTAATCTTGTATTCCTGTCATCTCGACCACCCATATTGCTGTCTTGATCAAAGAATACCTCCGCTGTGTCTGTATGACTGGATTCTATACCCTCCTGTATGGATGAACTAGACTGTTTGCTTTGCAGGTCTGAACTCCTACTTTGTCTTGCTCTGGTATTGCAAAAATTATAAGGCCCCTGTCGCATGCTCAAACATAAATGCTCTGATTTTAGTGTTTTGACATTTCATCAAACACTTTCCCCTCTATCGCCAGTTCCAAATTTCCTATAAGACCTCCACAGGATGGCAGGACTTATAGCTCTGATACCACTGTAATATCCTCCCCTGATTTGAACTTTGACTTGCAGAAATTTAACTTAAGGAATATTGTCAAACACTTTGTATGCAAACTCATAAAGCTGATTTCCTCAATAAATTGCTTTCCAATGAGTAGATTTACGAACAACTATGAAGTGACATTAAAATGCATAATACACATCATAACATTTTCACAAACACTTGGTACACATTCAATAGTTTATGAAAAATCTGGAAACTCTTTCAATCTGCTAATAAAGGGTGATTTTTAAATGTAGATGTGCACTTACAACTGCCTTAAAGGCTGCAACAACTATTCAGACTTGTATTCAACAATTATTATGCAAAATATCAAATTTTAACAGAAGAACCCTGGAATTAGTGGCCATAGTATTTTGTAGATGTAGTCGGCCAGCCCTCCAAACTCCTAATCAGCCGAAAAAACAAGTAAACTTGATACCAACACTGTTCACGCCGTACTGTAGCGAAATACTGTTCATGCCGACTGTAGCAAAAACTAACTTCAGATCTGCACCTCAAACCCTTGTAAATTTCTTTATGCAAACGTCCCAAATGAAACCCAGTGTGTTTCCTGAAGTGAAAACACCCTTGATCCTCCTGACTGTGTCTTCCAACAGCGAAGAGAATGCTAGCAAAGAGGGATTCCGTCCTCCAAGCCCGATAATCAAATATCCAACAACATAACATTAATCTTCATCCAAGCATACAAAAAAAAAGCTCTTCCATTTCTTTTATAGTGTTCTCACAAGAGCTCAATCCTTCGTTTTCTCAATGTGGGATAAAACATAATTCCCTTTATGTACCTTATGTCTCCAATGTGTTATAAAAATAAAGGGAACTCTTTTAATTTAAATATTTCCCACAAACTATAGTCTATGCATTAATAAAGTTAAATATTTAAATTTAACTTTATAAAATGGCTTTATCAATGCATAACAAATCTTATCAATGATAAATAAATCTTCTTGTCGATTTTAAACAATTACCATCGACATACCACTGTGACTGAATGTCCGGCCATGTCCAAGATGACTTACTATAAATAGTAAGTATGCCCAAAGTTGCCTCAGAACCCCTCAGAAAGACCTGCAACTGAAACTGTCTAGGCTAAATGGCCTCTAAGCCCCTTTAATGTCCTAGTTAGCCTACGAGACTGTGGGGAAATAGGCTAACGACAACATCATGCTATGAATGCTAGAAAGGGGACATTACAGGGTGCCACAAAATTCTTCCAGTCATTTGATGATACTTGAGTTTTTTGAGGCAAAACCATTCCAGAATGCAAACATTCCCCATTCTTGGCAATCCGCCCATCGTTCTTCACTAGCTTTATTGCTAATTATAAGAATATCTCCAGAGATTAAGTCTTTATTTCTGTCATTTTTGATTTCTGGATTGGAAATAGGGTTAGCTTTCCTCGATGATTGGTTGCAAAAGGGAGGGTCAAGCCTCTAGAACAATAATGATGATTTAGAATAGAGGGCCACCAATCTATGACGGGGAGGAACATATGTTTTAATGCTTTGATGGTTAGATTTAGAGATATGCATCAGTGGGTATTTTCCAATTGACATCCAGTTGGATCTAGAAATCTATTTAGGTTGGGGAAAACTAGGTTTTGACATTGCTGCAATTTTTTTTGTTGATCATCTATTTTTCCCAACTATCGATATCCATCCATTATGATCTTGACTTGCTGAGGTAACTGGTTTTGAGTATTTGGTTTTAAGAAAAACCTTTTCCAATCACTCCAATTTGTTTGATGATAATGGATTTATGCTTGAAACCGTTCGAGCCAAAGCCCTAGGATTTTCTTTGTCTGATCGACCATCTTCTTTAATTGTTTGAAGAACAAAGAATTGACTGGATATTTGCAGAGGGCCCTATTTAACATATTTTGTCTTGGAGAAGTATGATATGGAGATGTTCTCCAATCACAGAGTTCGCAAATCGTGTAAAGCTCACCATTTTTTTAAATTTTCACAATTTTTTTAAAATATATATATATATATATATATATATATATATATATATATATATATATATATATATATATATATATATATATATATATATATATTTGGTAAAATTCAGTTATTTTATTTTATTCAAGATTATGTGGAAAAAAGAAAGACTTACAAGATTAAATTTATACAATACAACTGAAAATCAACATTAAAATTATTCTAAAATTCAATTTATTTTAAACAATCATATCCTCAATAAATAATTTTCATAATTTGTTAAGTTAAAAAATATGTAAAAAGTTAGACACTTAGAAATACTTTAAAAAAGATTGAAAAAGAGTTCATTTAATCAAAGACAACAATCCACGAAATGATACATACAACAAATAGGAAAAAAAAAATGACAAAAAAAAAACACAATATTTTAAAAATTTTAAAAGCCGATTCACTAGAAACAAGGGGCGCATGTGCCAAAGTTCTTGCCTTCATGATTTTATGGTTGATTGAAGTAGATTTTGGTTAAAATATAATGTATTTAATTTAATAAAATAACAAATAAATAGTAATGAAAAATATAACATTATAGTGCTAAATTAAATTAAATTACGAGTATAGTTAGTATATTATTAAATTATATAACTACAATGATGTATATTAATTAAAATAGTAAAAGAATATATAAATAAACATTATAGTATCATGCTAAATTAAAATTAGATGACATCCTAAAGAACATTTATCATACCAAAGATTTTTATCAACTAATTATACATGAGATATAGATAAAATTGTATAATTTTTAAAAAAAAGAGTTAAATTGTTTAATTTCAATTATTAAATTGTTTGATATATCTTGTTCAAGCGATAAATTCATCCAATTGTAGAAGTTGGACAATATTCTTAAGTTTAAATCTAATGTATAAAAATAAATAAACATAAATTAATTTAAAAATAACATTTATGCTTTCAAAAAACCAAACACACTTATAATAAATAAAGTTGATAATATACCAAGCTAAACAATTTGAACTTTATTAAAATTGATACAAAATTAATATTATGTATTTTAAAGTATAAATTAAAAATATCAATATAGTAAAAATTATATATGTTAAATAAATGTATAATCTAATAAAATTATATATAAAAATAAAAAATAAAAGAAAATCTATTAAAAGCATTGATTTAGATATGTAAAAATAAAAATAATTAAATTATAATTTAAACTTATTTACAAATTAAACTTAAAATAAATATGAAATTAAATTATATAAAAAATAATTTTTGAAAATTGACAATTTAAAATAGTTAAAATGTCTATATTTGATTAAATTAAAAGTGATTTTTTTCTTTAATAGAAGTGTTAGAAAAATGATTATTTAAAAAAAAAGTTTATCCACTTTTCACAAGAAAAAATAAAGTTGCAATTAATGCTTGCATTAATAAAAGTGTTGGAAAAAATAGTTGTATTTTTGTTAAAGAAAATTGAATTTTTTCATCACGAGCCAATAAAATTTTAAAAAAATTATATTTTTCAATTTAAAAAAATGCAAATTAATAAACCTTTTGCAAACATTAATATATCAATGAGATTTGAAACTTCGTTATTCCATTAGTTTCCCTTGGCAGGAACTAATAATCGATTGGGCCCGTCATTTCACGTTAATAAATAATAATGAATAAACAACCCCACGCATCCGCCCTACCACTCTTTTAAACCAGGCAAGCCCTAAAAGGGCGCCGAAAATCTTAACCCAACAATGAAAAGCCTAGAAATGTTCCACTGCTAAAATCGATAATAATTGCAGGCACATGTCACATGCACAGACGCGTGTCGGTGGCTCGACGGTGTGCCCGGTTCTTCTCCCACCCTTTTTATCTTCACAGTTTCTTGCTGTTTTACCATTTGTCTGTTCGATCGATCGATCAAGCTCTATATATGCTTCGATCATTTTGAATTTTATGTTTCTTCTAACATTGCCTTTGCTGCGGCGGTGATTTTTTTAAAGGTTAGAATCTCCGTTTCTTTACTTCAAAAGATTTATTTGCTTTCCAAGTCGCGGGTGATTCAACATGTTTGGAAATTCAAGGGACCAGAGGAGTGGCATGGGAGTGAAATGGGTAAGCTCATTGTTTTTCAAAACCCTAGATCGTTTTAAAATAAATTAAAGCAGAAATCGTTTCGGCATTTGTTTCCTTCCGTGTATGCGATATCTTCGATATTGATACCTTAAAAGATAGGGTCTCCGATTACGATGCTGTAAACAACAGGGTTTTCAATGGCCTATTAATGTACGTAGCTTGCATTTAGCTTTGTTTAGTCAAATATGAAAACCGGGTAGCTTAGCCGCTTTGTATTTGTGATAAGGTTTATTTTGAGCAGTGTTAGGGATGTCTAGTCTAAACCCGGTTAGAGTTTTTGTCAGCAAGGTTAGGAAATTGCTTTTCTGGTCATTTTGCACTTGTCATTTTACTGGTCATTATATGACATATCTGGTGGTCGATGCAGTCTTTATTGTTAGGGTTTGTTGGGCATTTACAGGAAAGCTCACATCATAGTTTTCTGAAGTTCGGTGTAAATTTTAAGCTTTCTTAAGGCAAGACTGACCTGGGAGAAGGTTAAACCAACTGAAAAGTAAATATAAAACGATACTCTAAAAAAATAACGTTTGAGATCAAATATATCCCGTCGTTTCACAGAGCTAAAATCGTTAAACGCTGAAATAGTGCTGGAAATAACTTCATGCTATGTCAGCTCCCCCTTTAGAATTTTATTTAATTGAGAATATTAACTATAGTAAATTGCAGTTAAAGTTTGTAGAAAAAATTGGAGGCAAATAACAAGAAGGTAAAATTAAAAGCAAATAAAGGAGGGAAATATTGTGCTGCACTGTGTCCTTTTTTTCAATATACAGCTGCTTCTTTTTTCCAGCCCTTCTTTCTAAAAGGTTTATTTTTGATTCTGGCAGTAGTTGCTCCAGTTAAATAGGGAAATATCTTAATTTATCCTTTTCCATTGATTAGAAATTTGCATAGGAACACTCAACTTGCTTAAACTTAAATAGAAATTGTATTTAAGCAGCAACATGGGGACTCTGATTTACTTTTTTTTAAATAACTTTTGTTAGGTTTAGTGTTTGCAATAAATTTTCTTGATCATAGATTTTTCCATGTCTAGAAGGAATTTGAATTTTGCATCCCGTCAATAAGAAGTGATTAGGACTACAGTGTGTAAATCCTAAATACAATGAAGCAAAGTATGAGAAAAATGTTCTATATAGAAAAATACTTTAGAATGGATAATTGTCATACAAGCGTGTCTTTGCATGGATGATCATTTCAAATGAAAAAGAGAGGTTTCGTTCAGGGAATGTGAGTTACTTTATTTTCACCTTCTTCATAATATAAATTTGTGGAGGGATATCTGGGTTATTCCATTATGGTGTCCTTTGAGATTTCCTCATCTTTTGGAATGAATGGTAATTAATTGAATAGCATCTTAAAAACTCTTAACTACTTGATTCAGTGATCTTCAAAGTTCAACATGAGAAATCTGTTGTAACATATACTATCTTATAATATATTATAATTAATAAAAATGTAAGCATGAAAATCTGCACGTACTTCAATAGTGTCTAAAAGACCATCAATGCTAAATTCCAAACATGATTTTTTGATGAACAAAATATTTCCAGTCACATGTTGTATGCATTGAAGATCACATTGAAGATACCAGGGATGGGGTGGGGTGAATCAGTACTTTAAACTTTTAAATTTAAATTTCACGTGGAAAATCCTTTCCGGTAAAGAACCATGACATATTGATAGCTTTCATAATGGAATGGGCACCAAACTGAGATTACTTAAGTGAGCACCAATTGATTGAGAGCACCAACACTCCTTAAAGCACCAACTCCGATCAGCTGGAGTATAAACTTTGGTTTTAGCATTAAATACAAAACTCAATAACACATTCCAGAACATACTCAGCACTCCAAACTCCATGTAACACTCATTGATCTGATACATACAGCAGCAACACTTTATTCTTCAATAACAGGAATTAACCCCGAAGTCAGTCTTCAGCAGCAATATTAGTGATAACCCATGTGAAGGACAATTTTTCAAACATCTAAAAATCCAGTTCTATTTACTCCAGCACAGAAGATAAAGAATTCTCTTTGATCTGATACATACAGCAGCAGCACTTTATTCTTCAATAACAGGAATTAACCCCGAAGTCAGTCTTCAGCAGCAATATTAGTGATAACCCATGTGAAGGACAATTTTTCAAACATCTAAAAATCCAGTTCTATTTACTCCAGCACAGAAGATAAAGAATTCTCTTTGATTAGCTAGGCTCCTAAGATTGTGTTTGACTTAATAATCATACTCGACTCAAAAACTATGTACAGCTCTAACGTCCAAACCAATTCCTTCATAGTCAATACAAAAACAAATTGCCAGTATTGACATTCAGAAATTACAAAATTGACATCTAAATGTTTGACAAACTTTAAAAACAACCTCTTCACTTAAAAACACTCGTAAACAAAAGCACACACTGCCCAGATATTGCAAGAATGCTACACTCCAAAATCATCCATCCACACATTAACTTTAAGTGAAAAATGCTGCTTTACTCGATTAATCCCTCACCACAGAATAATATCCTTCATACAAATCATATTCTTTTTAAATATTCAGCTCGACTCGATAAGACTCCCAGAAATGAAACTGCCAGCAATTGCAAGAACATTTGACTCAAAACTGCTGCACAGTAAGACTGCACATTCTTCAAAATCATACTGCTCAGTCATACCTAGAGTCGTTAATACTGCGCTGCCTGTGAGGTAAGTGCTGAAACCATGCATCAACTCTTATTGTAAGAAGAAAAAACATAGCACATGAAATAGTGGGAATGATCCTTTCTCTACAACAGGAAAATTATGCATCAACTACCCACAGGAAAATTATGCATCCACACGTTTTAATAGACAGACCAATTCATCTTGCAGGACTGCCATGACAATTAAGAAATGATCGTGCTATACAAAAAGCTGATTCCCTCAAATATGGCTAGCCATTTGCTATACTTCAGATTCCATATGTTTCGGTATGCTTCAACAAAAAGAAAATGAGTGCTCTACATTTACTTCAGAAAGGTTCTTTCGATACTAAGAAGTCTTAAATAATTCTGAAGCTGCATCACTTAAATAAGCTATCCACTCACTCATAATGTATATCACAATGGATCTGAAGACATCGTGCAAAACTTTATGAAGAATGAGTAAATAAATTGTTCCAAATAAAAGTGCAATGAATAAATAAATTGTTCCAAATAAAAGTGCAATGAATAAATAAATTGTTCCAAATAAAACTGTAATGAATAAATAAATTGTATCAAATAAAACTGCAATGAATAAATAAATAAATTGTTCCAAATAAAACTGTAATGAATAAATAAATAGTTTCAAATAAAACTGTAATGAATAAACAAATTGTATCAAATAAAACTGCAATGAATAAGTAAATAGTTTTAAATAAGACTGTCTATTTAGTACAATTTGAACCCACTGTCACAGCTCCAAAACAATTACATAGGCTAGTGTTGAAGAATCAACCTTTAAACTGTGACATGGGAATTCAGCAAGCAGATGTACTGGACAACCAACCAGCTCAAGCAGACACAACCAACCAGCTCAAGAAGACAGGTAACTCAAGAAGTGTTATGTAACTCTGAAGCCTTGCCACTTAAATAAACTACCGACCCACTCATAATCTACGTTGCAAAGGATATGCAGACATTGTAAATTTAGGAAGAATAAATAGATAAATTGTTTAAAATAAAATTGCCAATAAGTAAAATCTGAAACCACTATCGCAGCTCAAAAACAAGAGAATCAAGCCTCTATAGGCTAGTCTTGAAGAATCAACCTTCAAATTGTGACATGGCAATCCAGCAAACAGGTACACTGGACAAGCAACCAGCTGGAGCAGGCGCAAACAACCCAGCTCAAGTAGACAAAACATGCAGCTTTAGTAGGCAACAACTCAAACAAGTAACCCAATAAGTGTTATACGTTCTGAAGCTGCGTCACATAAACAAGCCTCCCACCCACTCGTAGTCTATGCCACAAAGTATCTGAAGATATTGTACAAAACCTAGGAAGAATGAATAAATACATCGTTTCAAATGAAACTGCCAATTAGTTCAATCTGAAGCCCTGCTATCACAACTCGAAAACAAGAGATCAAGCCTCTCTATATGTGCTAGTCTTGAAGAATCAACCTTCAAACTGTGACATGCAAACGGATGTACTGGACAAGGAACCAGCTCAAGCAGACACAAGCAACCAGCTCATGCAGCCACAACCAACCAGCTCAAGCAGACAAACAAGCAGTTGAAGCGTGTAACCGCTCAAACAGGTAACAGAAGTATAGTTATATAAGTCCGAAGCCTCATCACCTAAATAAGCCACCCACCCATTCATTATGTACTTTACAAAGGATCTGAAGACATTATAAACTTGAGAAGAATGAATAAATAAATTGTTTCAAATAAAAACTGCCAATAAGGATGATCTAGGTGTTAATGTTTAGCGTCAGAAGAAGCAAAACATGAATTTCTTGATACACTGAAGTTACTACTGTTTTCTATGAATCACAGAGATATAAGCATACGTATATGTATACATATACGTATGCCTACATCCCTGTTATGCTTCATGAATCATCAGTAGTGTAGATATCATATTATTGACGGACTTCATAATGGTCGGGCTTCATATTTTGGCAGGCTTCAGTACCACTTTGTATTGGGTATCAATGCATATCATGCCCTGTGATTATCGGGTGTTTATTCATATTATGCCTTGATTTATTATCGGGTGTATATCATACCTTGATTAGTTATCGGGCAGGCTTGGTTATTGTTTAACTAACATGCCTACGAAGAGGCATGGGCCACGTAGAGACATGACTCTTCGGAGTCATATCTCTCACCACTATATATATATGTGTTAAGCTGCCGCAGTGAAACTATCTATCTCAAGGTATCCGAGTACCTGCAGTCAGCAACAGTGTTATATATAAGCATCATTCTGTTATCATCATTGTTTTGTTCTACAGCACTTCATTGTTATAATTACTGCTGAAGGAGAAGAATAAATAAATATATTACCAAGATCGCTGTCATAAAAGAGCAAAAATATTCTGCAAATTTCAAGTAAGATATTCTCTGCAAGAATTTATTTGTAATTGTTTTTATCTATCAGAGATCCACTATACTTAACATGGTATCAGAGCTGTACTGATAGGAAAACTTTTACAAGATACTTATTCTAAACTGATTTCAAAAGTTAAAGGAAGAAATTTCATATTCTGCAATTTTCAAGTAAGATATTCTCTGCAAGAATTTATTTGTAATTGTTTTTATCTATCAGAGATCCACTATACTTAACATGGTATCAGAGCTGTATTGATAGGAAAACTTTTACAAGATACTTATTTTAAACTGATTTCAAACTTCTCATCTTGGAAAATCAGATTATTAATAGTACTAAGATGGAATTAGAAAATTACATTGAATCAAATTTACCTATGCCTGAAAATGAATCCGAGAAAGTAACATGGAAAAGGCACAATAATAAAGCGATGAAAATCATCATAGACTCAGTAAATGATCATATACTTCCATCTATAGCTAATCTTAAAACTGCATTTGAAATGTTCTCCTCCATTCAAAATACATTTGAAATTAACAATACAAGTAGATTATTAACTTTAAAACAAGATTTACTTTACATAAAAATGAAAAGTGGAGAATCCATAACCGCTTACTTCTTAAGAATTACTGAATTAAAGGATCAATTTGCAACTATGCAAAGCCAAGTGGATGATAAGGAACTAAGCATGATTGCTCTTAGAGGTCTTCCACAGTCATGGGAAACTTTCATACGAGGTTTAAGGTCACGACTCGAACTTCCAAAATTTGATCAACTAAAGAATGAATGCACTCAAGAGGAGTCTAGACTAGCTTTCAGAGCTCTAAGTTCAAATCAAGAGGGAGACATTCAAGCATTATACACCAAATCAAATAAGAAAAGAAAGTTTAAGAGTAACAAGAAAGATTTCAACAAAAATCACAAATCTCACAAACATTGTGACTTATCCAAAGTTAGATGTTTTAAATGTGATAAACTTGGTCACTCCTATTATGTATGTCTAGAAAAGCAAAAAATTCAAGTAGCTTTAGTAGAAGTTAAAGAAGAAAATAATGAGAAAATGGATAAAGAAAATTATGCATTCCTCGTAGCTCTCTTAAGCGAATTAAGCACTAATCACAATACTTGGATCATAGATAGTGGAGCTTCTCGTCATATCACTAGATTTAAGGATAAGTTTGAAACCTTCTCAAAACATGAGTTAGAAGAAGTAACTATTGGAGATAATTGCTTTCACCCTATTAAAGGAATTGACTCTTGTTCTATTCAACTGAATTTTGGAATCACACTTAAACTCAAGAATGTCCTATATGTACCAAGGATCAAAAGAAATCTTGTCTCCATCTCCGGACTTTTTGATTAAGGGTATAAAATTGCATTTCAAGAAGATAGAGTTTTATTTTGGACTAAGAACTCATCTATTAAGAAAGCCATCTCCATTGGAGTCAGAGATGGAAGTCTTTATAAGCTTTGTAATAATCAAAATCTTAATTTAAACTTAACCCTTAGTAATGATAAGTCAAATTTCTTTGAAATTTGGCATAAGAGACTAGCTTATCTTAACTTTCGAGCCTTATCATCTATAGGTAGAGTTGTAAAAGGTCTACCTAATCTGAAAGCAGAGCATTCAAGTATTTGTAAAGGGTGTGCTTTAGGTAAAAATGCTAAACATTCCTTTCCCAAAAGTGATTATAAATCTAACTCCATTCTTGAATTGATTCATACAGATCTTTGTGGTCCTATGTCAGTTCCCTCTCTTAATAGATGTCTTTTCTATATAATTCTCATTGATGATTACTCTAGGAGAACCTGGATCTATTTTCTGAAACAAAAGGAGTCATTTGAGGTCTTATCCAAGTTTAAAGAGTTTAAAGCCTTAGTTGAAAATCAATCAGGTCAAAAAATCAAAACCCTAAGGTCTGACAATGAAGGTGAGTACACATTTGATATCTTTAAAAACTTTTGTATTTCTGTTGGGATTAAGAGGGAGTTTTTTGTACCTTATAATCCTCAATAGAATGGAATAGCTGAAAGAAAAAATAGATCTATTGTTGAATCAGCCAGAGCCATGTTACATGATCAAAATCTTCATTACTCATTTTGGGCTGAAGCATCTAATACTGCTGTCTACATTCAAAATCGATGCCCTCACTCCATATTAGAAAATACCACTCCAAAAGAAGTATTTATAGGCATTATCAGATTTAAGCCACCTGAGAATATTCGGATGTCCAGTCTATATTCACATACTAAAAGAGAAAAGAACTAAATTGGAGCCTTCCGGGAAAAAGGAAATATTCGTTGGATATAGTGAAACTACAAAAGGATACAGGATCTACATTCCTAGGGAAAGGACAATTGAAATTAGTAGAGATGTAATATTTGAAGAAGACAACCTTTAAAATTTCTAGTAATAGCGATGAATCCATTTCAAAAGATCAACTTACAAAAATTGAGAGGGAGGAGAATTTTGACTTCTCTTCTATGTCTAATCATACAGAACCTGAAAACATCAACAATATCAATAAGAAGAGACCCTTTTGGATTAAAAAAATGTTAGCGGAAAATCAAGTTGAATCAAATGAAGTAATTTAGAAAAGCAAAAGGACCGGAAATCAATTTTCTTATATTGCATTACTATCTGAACTCATAAAATTTGAACCTACTAATGTTGAATAAACACTTTCACATCAATCTTCGAAGGAAGCAATGATTGAGGAATATAACTCTATATTGAAAAATGATGTATGGGAGGTGGTACCTAGACCTAAGAACAAATCAGTTGTTTCTTCCAAATGGTTGTTCAAGATTAAACATGTTGTAAATGATAGTATCGAAAAATACAAGGCAAGATTTGTGGCCCAAGGTTTCTTTCAGAAAGAAGGTATTGATTATGAAGAAACCTTTGCCCTTATTGTCAGGTACACTTCAGTCAAAACAATCCTAGCAATTGTAGCATCCAGAGGATGGAAAGTACATTAGATGGATGTCAAAACAACATTTTTCAATGGTAAGATTGAAGAAGTAGTTTACATTGAACAACCAGAAGGGTTCAATACTTATGAATGCAAGACTCATGTTTGTAAATTAAAGAAAGCACTTTATGGACTCAAACAGGTACTTAGAGCCTGGTATGAAAGAATAGAAAATCACCTACTGAAATTGGGATATGCCAAAAATGAAGCTGACCCAAACTTATACTTCAAAACTGAAGGTGATGATATGGTTATTCTTGTATTATACGTTGATGATTTGCTAATTACAGGTGAGGAACATCTCATAAAGAAATGTAAGCAAGAACTGCAAAATTTGAAATGGACTTAGGGTTACTTCACTACTTTCTGGGATGAGAAATCTGGCAGCAAGACAATTGTATTATATTAAACCAAGGAAAATTTGCAATTGATATCTTAACCAAATTTGGAATGATGGAATGTAAACCCGCTGCTACCCCTATGAAAATAAATCTATACCAACTAAAAGATGATATGAACGACTCTAAGGCTGCAGATCCTACTTACTATAGACAAATTATTGGATCTCTGATGTATTTGGTTAATACTCATCCGGACATATGCTATGCAACTCACACCTTGAGTCAGTTTATGTGTGCTCCTAAATATCTGAAGGGTACTATTGATATATTAAGCTGTCTCACACAGGTTAATACATTTACATGTAGCTAAATACATATTGATATATTTGAAGGGTACTATTGGAATGGGAATCAAATATGACAAAATCAACCTTGAACTACTTGGATATTCAGATTCTGATTGGGTTGGAAGTTCCATTGAGCGAAAGAGTACTTCAGGATATTGTTTCAGTCTTGGATTTGGTATGATTTCTTGGTCTAGTCGGAAACAAACTTCAGTAGCATTAAGTTCCACCGAAGCTGAGTACATTGCGTCTTCCTTGGGTGTTAGAGAAGCAATATGGCTATGAAAATTGCTTTCAGATATCTTCAAAAGATCTTTTAAGCCCACTGTGATTTATTGTGATAATCAAAGCTGTATTAAGCTTTCTTCTAATCCAATATTTCACAACCGTGCCAAACATATTGAAATTCCATTTCATTATATTAGAGATATGGTTAATCGAGGAGTTATTCAATTGGAATACATATGTACAAATGATTAAAGATATCCTTACCAAGCTTCTTGCCAAAGTGAAACTGAAATACTTCAGAGAAAAACTTGGTATGATTAATTGTAATGACAAATTTTTGAAATAAAATATTTATTTCATTTGAGTTTATGTTTCTATTGGTTACCTAATAGTATTTGATATGTAATGAAAGGTGACGATCTTTCATAGACATGGTCATTTATAGAGAATTATTTACAAGGTGACGATCTTGTAAATAATAAATATTTTATGCGCATCTCTAGACATTGCTTAAGTGCAAGTAGAGATTATATGTGCATCTCTAGACATTGCTCAAATGCAAGTAGAGATTATTTGGGCTTCTCTAGACATTGCTTAAGTGTAAGTAGAGATTATTTGAACTTCTCTAGACATTGCTTAAGTGCAAGTAGAGATTATATGTGCTATCTCTAGACATTGCTTAAGTGCAAGTAGAGATCATTTACTGTTTATATTGTGTTGCTTATATGATGATTCTGACTTAATTAATGTTTTACTTCTTCTTAGCTAAAGAGGGAGTGTTAATGTTTAGCGTTAGAAGAAGCAAAACATGAATTTCTTGATACACTGAAGTTACTATTGTTTTCTATGAATCACAGAGATATAAGCATATGTATATGTATACATATTAATATATGTATACGTATACGTATGCCTACATCCCTGTTATGCTTCATGAATCATCGACAGTGTAGAGATCATATTATTGACTGACTTCATAATGGTCGGGCTTCATATTTTGGCAGACTTCAATACCATGCTTTGTATTGGGTATCAATGCATATCATGCCCTGTGATTATCGGGTGTTTATTCTTATTATGCCTTGATTTATTATCGGGTGTATATCGTGCCTTGATTAGTTATCGGGCAGGCTTGGTTATTGTTTAACTAACATGCCTCCGAAGAGGCATGTCTCTACGTGGCCCTTGACTCTTCGGAGTCATATCTCTCACCACTATATATATGTGTTAAGCTACCGCAGTGAAAGTATCAATCTCAAGGCATCTGAGTACTTGCAGTCAGCAACAATGTTATCTATAAGCATCATTTTGTTATCATCATTGTTTTGTTCTATAACACTTCATGGCTATAATTACTGCTGAAGGAGAAAAATAAATAAATATATTACCAAGATCGCTGTCATAGAAGAGCAAAGATATTCTGCAATTTTCAAGTAAGATATTCTTTGCAAGAATTTATTTGTAATTATTTTTATCTATCAGAGATCCACTATACTTAACACTAGGATCTGAAGACATTTTAAACTTAGGAAGAATGAACAAATAAATTGTTTCAAATAAAAACTTCCAAGAAGTACAATCTGAAGCTACTCTTGCAGCTCAAAAACAAGAGAATTGGGCCTCTTTATATAGGCTAGTCTTGAAGAATCTACCTTCAATCTTGTGACATGGCACCCTAGCAAACACAACCAACCAGCTCAAGCAGACAAACATGCAGCTTAAGCATGCAACCTCTAGAACAGGTAACCCAAGAAGTGTTATACGAGTTTGAAGCTACGCTACTTAAATAAGCCACCTATTCTCTCATAATCTACATAACTCACTCTTTCATAAACATCGCAAAGGATTTGAAGACATTGTACAAAACTTAGGAAAAATGAATAAATAATTTTTTAAAAATCAAACTGCTAATTAGTGCAATTTGAAGCCACTAGCACAGGTCAAAAAACAAGAGAATCAAGCCTCTTCACATGTATTGAAGATTCAACCTTCTTATTGTGACAAGGCAATCCACTAAACAAGTGTACTAGAACACCAACAAGCTCAAGTGGACAAGCATGCATCTTAAGCACACATCTGCTTAAACAAATAATCAAGTAGCTTAACCAAACAACTAAGTTGTTCAAACACACAACCAAGTATTTGATGGAGATCTGATGAATAATCACCAGCTTGATATACACTTCATTCCTCATTTCTGTCATAGTTACCTGTTACCTCGAGTAATCCCTAAGTTGCCGATTCAGGTTCGCGGACAGATTTGGGTTTGAACTCGGGGTTGTGGGTTTGGGCAATTTGTTCTCCATTTGGGTTTGTGGGTGGGTTTGTCAATGTATATACACACACACACACACACACACAAAAAGAAGAAGAAGATAAATGTACTGAATTGCAAAACTAAGTCATATCATAGTATGAATATATGTTGCTTGATCATTGATCAATGACAAATGTCAAAGATAAACATTAAATACTTGCTCATTAATCTATGTTCATTACTGTAAAGAAAATCATACATTGAATTATTAAATTACAAAGTGAAATTTCAAAACATAGACAGGTTCATCCAATAATAAAGTTTGAAACATAATGATAAATGACAGGTTTTTAATAGTTTATCAATGATCGTAGCATCAAATGTCCTTCAAGGGTCAAATGGGTCATTAAAAAAGGAGTGATCAATGACTTTGTCCTAGGCTGCAACTATATCTAGATTCTCATCATTGGAACCCAAATCGGTTCCACTAGCTCTAGATGCTGCCATATCATCCTTCAGCTCCTCAACATCTAGCAAGGTAATTCTAGCTAGATCTTGGACGGTCATTTCCATGTTAGCAAACTCAAGTTATACACCCACAACTTCTCTAGCTCCTCCTTGTATTTTGGATACTTGCATGATAGGAGGCACTAGTTGTTGTGAATATATACCAAGCCCTCTGCTTTTTTGGAACCCAACTGGTTATGCTTCACCGAGTGGATAAAGGAGTATCTACTCCAATTTTTCTTAGGAGCAGAAGAGCTCGCAATCTAGAGAGACAATTGACACAATTTAAAAAAATTAGAAATTGTAATACAATAGGAATTTAACAACGCTAATTCTACAAGCTAAGTGGCCATACAAAAAGGGAAAACAAAACTTAAATGCTTACTTGTGATAGGATCTTAATGGCAAGAGGTTGGAGGTACATGTAATCTTGCCCATTTAGGTATCACCATCCAATGACTTCCATTCTACTTTGGTCATTGATTGCATCTAAGTTTGCATTTTTTCGCGCTTCAAACTTTGCATTTTTTCCTGAGACAAACTTTGCAAACTCTCTCTAGCATTCGATACCAACTCGGGATTGCTAAAGAGCCTGCTCAATGCTTTCATATACCCACTAACAATGTGAAGATCTTTGTATGGTGACATTCTACTAGGAATAACAAGTATTTCACTGCTATAATACCTGGGAGAAAGTGCATATGCCAAGAGGTGTAAAGGTGTAGTCATCTTGTTCCAACAATGTAGAACAACCCCACCTTTTTGTACAAGGTGTCCTTAGGATTCTGCTCTTTCCTATAAATGACTTAGGATGTCAAATGATGTTCATATAAATTATCTTGATGCAGTGTTAATTAAAATTATAAATCAAATCTCTCGATAAACAAGGATAAAGTATTGTATAAAAATTTAAACTTACTGTTTTCACTTTTTCTAGCATGGGGTCCATGACAAAATAGATGTCCCCCATACAAGGCTCATTAGTGTTGGCAAATCGAAGCATAAACATGATGGACTCAGCGAAATGTTATACAAAATCCATTGACCCCACCAATTATCATCTAAGATTATTGCCTTCATCTTTCGAGTCTTTGTTGTATTTGATTGCTTCCATACACTCTTTTGGTTGCTAATAACCATTTGGGACAATGCATCAATGCACATCTTTCACCCTCACATGTCGTCTAAGGATGACTGTGTGAAGCAAACTAAGTTTCAACAATCTATTGCCATGTTATTTGTAAGTTAATAACAAATTTCAAAAATATATACAACACAGAAAAACATATTATTCAATTATGTGAAGTTGGACACAAAATGATAAATAAAACTAAATAATGTTTGAAGTTTACCTTCAATAATTCCAAGTGTTTTAAAAGTTTCGAAAATTGCTTCTGACATATGGTGGTTTGTCACAAACATTTGGATCTCTTCACCCTCCTCATGCACTTTTTTCACCCATTTAATTTGGATGCCAATTGCTTTCATCACCGAGTTCAAGTAGTGAACGATGCACGGTGTCCAAAAGATATGATTATATTGTGTTTCTTCCAAGGCACATGCAGCCATACAAACTTTAGCATTGTCTGTTACTACTTGGACAACATTGTCAACTCCCACGGACTCAATGGATTCAATGAGAATTTAAGCAATAAAATTTGTATCCTTTACCTGCCCTTCACAATCAACCGCCTTCAAAAACATTGGCCCCCTTATGGAAGACAACAATCACAATTATTAATGGATGGTTTTTGCAATTTTCCCATCCATTAGAGACAATAGTCACCCCTTTTGGACCCAAAGATCTCTTATTGGTAGGAGGGTGTTTACATTCTTTCTCTCACTATGCAATAAGGTGGTTCTCTTCTTTTCATATTCAGGAGCTCGACAACCACGAGGTGCTTCATTTATTGCTTACACCATCTCTCTCCAACAAGGTGATCTCACTAGATTGAATGAAAAACCATTCATATAGAGGTAATGCCTAACCTTTACATCAGCAATTTCTCTCAATTAATTTTGAAATGCCCTATCTAATGGGCCTTTCTTGGGGGTGGTGATTTGGGGGTGTTTCTACTTCTTCATCCGTAGAAGGGATAGGCAAGAAGGGATGATGCTTGGTGGTTGTTTAAGAGGGTGGTGTTGGTGGTTTGTGCTTTGATTTTTCTTATTTCGTCCTTGACACTAACCTATTAGTATCTTGTTATTCTTTTAAAATGGCTGCTATTTGAGTAATTGGCAACCCCTTTTTATCTCCTTTTGTGATTAAATGATGTTTAACTCGGTAAACGGAGCTTCTATTATTACGAGGTAATTGGTAAATACTTGCTTATTAATAACAGAGACCGAAAGGTCAATTTATACAAAAGGAAGAGACGATGTTTCCTTAGGAAACGATCGTAAAGAATAGAAACATTCTATTCCAGAGAAAGCAAAAAACGAAAGCAAACTAAAGCTAAAGATATTTACAAGATAACCATTAACTAATAATAGACGTCTTATCTATTATTGTAATACCCTCCCTTAATGGTTAATCTATTTAACACACCAAGCTGTCCTCTGAATTTGACAAACTTATCAGGACCAAGAGGCTTGGTGAGAATGTCTGCAGTCTGATCTGAGGTAGGAACATACTGCAGATCTATAGTCCTGTCTTCAACCAGCTGTCGTATGTAATGACAATGAACATCCACATGCTTGGTTCGTTCATGGAAGACTGGATTCCGTGCTAACTTGATAATGCCTTCGTTATCAACAAACAGAGTAGTCGGTCCTGTTGGTGACATCTGCATATCCCCAAGCATCCGACGAAGCCAGACAACTTCACATCCTGCCTTAACAGTCCCTCTATATGCAGCCTCTGTAGAAGAGAGAGAAACTGCCTGCTGCTTCTTGCTGGTCCATGTGACTGCACCGGATCCCAAACTGAACACATATCCAGATGTTGACTTTTATCATCAACAGAGCCTGCCCAATCTGAATCTGTGAACCCACTGAGTTTAGGATTAGAACTCCGAGAATACAGAAGTCCATAATCAGAAGTGCCCTTCACATAACGAAGCACACGCTTCACTGCCATCCAATGATCAGCCTTAGGAGCTGTCATAAAGCGTGAAATACAGCTGACTGCGAAGCTGATATCAGGCCTAGTAGCAGATAGTTAGATGAGGCTGCCTACTAGTTGCCTATACGTAGTATCATCAACGGAAGGAGAATCAGACTTGGCTAATAACTTGAGACCTTTCTCCATAGGTGTAGATGCAGGTTTGCAATCCTGCATTCGGAATTTGTCTAACAAGGCTCTGGCATATTTGGACCGAGAGATGAATATACTAGAAGACTATTGCCAAACTTCAACACCTAAGCAATAATGCATGAGCCCAAGGTCAGTCATATCAAAAGACTGGCATAAGTGTTGTTTGATTCCCTGAATCAAAGATGCCGAACTGCCAGTGATGATCAGATCATCCACATAGATAACCAGAAGGATGATGTCACTGTCAGTAGTCTTGATGTACAGATTTGAGTCTGAAGAACTCCTCTTGAAGCCTTGATCACTGAGGTACGTATCAATCTTGATGTACCATGCCCGAGGGGCCTGCTTCAAACCATAGAGAGCTTTTACCAATCTGAGAACCTGATGGTCTTTACCAGCAACCTTGAAACCAGGAGGCTGCGTCATGTAGACCTCTTCATGGAGATCACCATTCAGGAAAGCACTCTTTACGTCCATCTGATGGACCTTCCAGCCAAACTGTGCTGCCATGGCTAGGACTAATCTGATGGTGCTCATCTTTGCAGTAGGAGCAAAGGTCTCCTCATAATCAATGCCCTGACGCTGAGAAAAGCCCTTTGCCACTAAACGAGCTTTGTACTTATCCAAAGTACCATCTGATTTGTATTTGATTTTGTAGACCCATTTGCAGCTAATGGGTTTCTTCCCTGGGGGAAGATCAGAAAGGACCCAAGTGTTGTTCTTCAGCAGGCTCTGGTGTTCAGATTGCATGGCCTGTTCCCACTCTGGAATTCCTTTAGCCTCGGAATATGTTTGAGGTTCAAACACACTGTGAATGTTGGCCATAAGAGCAAAGTTAACAGAATCTATAGTTTTGCTCTTTTTTCGAGTAGTTCTCCCATCAATGAGCTCATCATAATGAAGATCAGCAAGTGTCTTAGCCCACCACTTAGGCCGGAGAGGAGAATGACCAACAATAGTACTAGGAGATGCTTGATCAACAGGATCCTGATCAGAAGAATCTGGATCAAACTCAGGTGAAGCATCTTCAAAACGAGGTGATCCTGCAGGAGAAGCCGGAGGTGGCTGTACAGGTATCACTGGCAGGACTGGAGCTGTAAGAGCTACTGGAGCCCTCCCATCAGGTGGACCTAATGGAAGCCGAACTCCCAAATCATGAACTTGCATAGGCTGGTCTGCTGGATCAGGAACAGGAGAAACAGGCATGAATGATCCTCGCTGTTCATCAAAGACTACATCGCGGCTGTATATGAGATGAGATGTCTCAACATCAATAAGGCGGTAGGCTTTGTGAAGACTGCTATCTCCAGCAAGCATCAGTTTCTGACTCTTGGCATCCAACTTGGTGCGTCAAGCATCAGGGATCCAAACAAAAGCAAGAGAGCCAAAAACCTTCAGGTGACTGATTCTGGGCTTGCGACCTGACCAAGCCTCTTCCGGAGTTTTATCGTTGACCGCCACTGTGGGTGACCGGTTCAACAGATAAACTGCTGTGTTAACTGCTTCTGCCCAAAAACGCTTCGGAACATGTCTGTGTTCGAGCATGGAACGAGCCATCTCGGTGATTGTCCTGTTCCGACGTTCAACTACACTGTTCTGTTGTGGCGTGTGGGGTGTGGTGAACTGGCGTTGGATGCCATGTGTATCCAAGAAGCTAGAGAAAACATTAGAACAAAATTCCCCCCCATTGTCTGATCTAAGAGTAATAATAGATTTCCCAGACTCTTTTTCAACTAAGGGTTTAAACTTCTGAAATACAATAAATGCATCGGATTTCTTTTTAAGGAAATACACCCACATTTTTCTACTGAAATCATCTACAAACAACAGAAAATACCTGTACCCAAGAACAGAAGGAGTGGCCATAGGGCCGCAGATATCAGCATGAACAAGCTGAAGTACTTGAGAAGCTCGCCAAGAATTGCCACTGGGGAAAGGTGTGCGATGTTGCTTCCCAGCGTGACATGTGTCACAAACTCCAAGGTGTTGGGTTTGAATCTCTGGCAAACCAAGAACAAGCTCATCCCGAGCAAGTTGTGAGAGATAATGCACATTTAAGTGCCCATATCGCTGATGCCAAAGTGTGCTGATGGAAGATCGCCGAGCAGCCATAGCTAAGTCCTGAGAATCACCAGAATCAGTAAGTCTGAAAAGACCATGATCCTCAAGACCAACTGCAACAGTAGACTTAGTTGCCCGATCAGTGATGGTGCACTGATGTGAACTGAAGGTGACTGCCAAGTGTGGAGAATGTCGCAGCAACTGACTGACCGAGAGTAGATTTAGTTCCATCCCTGGAACATAGTACACATCAAGGAATATGAGCTTCCTCCCAACAGACTGAATTTGAATGTTGCCTTTACCAACAACCGTGTACTCTTCTCTACCACCAAAGATAACAGAATCTGAATAAGGTTGGTAGTCAGTAAACCAGTCTCTGCGGTGAGTGAAATGTCGAGAGGCACTTGAATCAATGTACCAGGCAGATGACTGTACATGATCTGCGGGTCTTTTAGCCACGAAGGCATAAAAGGCAGATTCCACCTGCTCAGTGTGCTCTGCACTGTTCGCTTTGGGTTGCGAACCTAATTGCTTAGACTGGGCAGCTAAGCGTTTCCGACATGCAACCTTCATGTGACCATACTTGTGGCAATAGTTGCATTGAATGTTCTTTTTGGTACCATCGGATGCTGGAGCAGAAGACTTCTGCTGAGATGGTTGTTGAAACTTGCCCTTATCCTTCTGAAAGGATTTCGCAGCAAAGGCTTGCTCAGTGGAGGTGGAACTGGAGCTGCTACCGAACTGTTGTTTCCACCGATCTTGCTGAAGTAGCAGGGTGCAGAGATCAGTGAACTTTAGATCAACACCAGTAGATGTGATGTTGAGAGTCTCGATAAAATGCTCATAGGAATTTGGTAAACTCCGAAGAGTGATTACCACAATATCCTCTTCCTCCATCTTGCGACCGATGGCAAGTAACTGATCACGGATTTCCTGAATCCGATTCAGGTGTGCCTGGAGCGAGGTGCGCTCATCCATGACAATAGAAAACAGAGTGTTTTTCAGAAAGAAGGCTCTGCTCTTGTCGGAAGTCTCATGAAGACTTTTTAGATGTGTCCAAATTTCGGCCGCTGTCTTGCCGAATGGAATCTGAGAAAGCTGGTCATTAGCTACGGAGAGTTTGAGAAGCATTACTGCCTCTCGATTATTCAGATCCCATGTATCTTGATCAGGACCTGGAGAAGTCGGACGCTGCGTAACACCCAAAACAAGTTGATCAGTGTTTCGATATTCGAAGATTGCAATGATGCGTTGCTTCCAGGTTCCATAATTGTGACCATTGAATTTGGAATTATGCTCGAGCAGAATATTTGTCAGAGATGCCATGGCACGTTTTTCAATGAAAAATTGTGAAAATTTGTGAAGGCACGTTCTTCGAGTCAAAAATACGGAAGACCCAGAAGAATCAGAGAATGACCCAAAAGAGAGCTCGAAAAACCCAGAAGGAATCTGCTGTCGTTTTTTGAATCCGCTGGCTCAAAAATTGAGGCACCTAGAAAAAATGGACGACAACCCAGTTGAGCTCTCGAAAAACCCACCAAGAATCTGCAAACAAAAAATTTTTTCGACCCCAAAAATTAGGGTTTCGGAAAAAAACGGCCCTAGCTGAAAAAAGCTTGAAAAAACTTCAGATTTCTTGATGAAAAATGGTCGAATCTGCTTCCCAGAGCACGATGACAAACTGAGACGGCTAAGAGCATGAAAATTTGATATAGAAACATGCAGATTTTCACCCCAAAAACGCGAGTCTCCAAAAAATGGCCACGATTTCCATGCGATTTGCAGACCCATAATTCGGGAATTTCTCCGAGCAGAAAAACCCTAGGTGGGTTTTGGAGAAATTAGCTGAAATAATTTTGGAAAAATTTAAACAAATAATTTCAAGAAGAAATTATAATTTTTTCCGAAAAAATTTAAGTATTTAGCTCTGATACCATATTACGAGGTAATTGGTAAATACTTGCTTATTAATAACAGAGACCGAAAGGTCAATTTATACAAAAGGAAGAGACGATGTTTCCTTAGGAAACGATCGTAAAGAATAGAAACATTCTATTCTAGAGAAAGCAAAAAACGAAAGCAAACTAAAGCTAAAGATATTTACAAGATAACCATTAACTAATAATAGATGTCTTATCTATTATTGTAATATCTATATTTGGTTTGCAAAAAATGCATTTCCATATATACACCCCTCGACCTCTCTCCCTCCAACACAATGTTCAATTATTATTGTATACTTCCACAAAGGAGAACTTCTATTAATTTTAAATTTTAAAGAAGAGTGCCAGGAAATGCTTTAGAAGCTATAAATTAAGGAACTCTAGTTGCAATGGGACTAGTTGTTACTGCAAGCCAAGGTTCTGCCTGCAAGGATTGGTTCTTGTGTTCCGTTTTATTGGCAAAAGTGGCTTTGAAAATTTTCTGGTGCGCAAGTGTAGGAGCTGGAGGAATCTTTAAGCTTAGGTTCCTTGCATTATTGGTTGGTCTCTCTGAAATCTTAGGGGCCTTGTCCTGTGCCTCGAGTCATGCAGAATCTACAATTGTATTGATCATTTCTTGCACAAAAGGCAATTGGAGAGGTAATTTTAGCATCTCTTCCTATGATTTAACGAATTTGCTTTGCTGTTTTGGGTACCTCTGTTCCTATCTCATTTCAATGCACGCTACTAGTGATTGGAACCATGAAAGGAGCAGAGGGAGAGATATGTCCGGGGATTAGGCTTCCTGTGAAAATGTCTGTGTGTGTCCTTGTTTATGTTCAGATCTTATCAAACATTAAAACTGGTTTTGATTAATGCTGACATAAACCCCAATTGCTTCCCTATTGTTTTTTTTTGCTTGGTACAAAGTTAAAGTGGGAAATTTGTATAATAAAAAAACATATATACATGGTTTTAATTACATCACAACAGCATATGTTGTTTTGCTGTCAAAAAAGGCAGAGAAAAACCACAACAATATCTGCATGATGGAGCCCCCGGTGCTTACTAATTACAGAAATTGTTTACCCTTCACTAAATCCCTTTACAAAAATCCTAGAAATGGAGGTCTAAGACTCTAAACACATTTAGAAACAATCAAAACAGACTATATCTGTTATATTACCCAGATTCTATATACCGGCAACCACTATCAGACGTCTTCGAAGAAGTCACCATGTAGCACAGTGTAGACAAAGTGGAATACCCAGTTTAGATTGTCAACCGCATAAATGGCTTTGAGTTACCTCAGAAAATTACAACCCACTGTGCCCCAGTTGCAGTGGTGGCCGATCTCCCTCCCGTCTAAGTTCAGAATGAAAGACTGTTTAGGAACCACTGCTCCAGGAATTAGCAGCCTCGGAATGTCCTTTGACCAAGGGGTTCCCACCCCAATCTCACGTCTCACCACAATATCCATGTCATTGAGCAGAATCTCCAGTACAAAGATTTTTGCATCAGTACCAAGGCATCAAGCTTAGTTCCTCCCAGGTCCAATAGAGGAGCCAAAACTCTTGATGAAAAATCCAAATTTGCCAGGTAGCAGTCATTATTGGTCAAGATTTTTTTTTCCAACATCATTTTTATCGAATTTATACTGACTTTCCTATTATTGTTTAATGTTTATTATAATGTTTAAAAAAAATACTTATTTCGGTTTGTCAGGCACTTTCAATGTCTCCCCATTTGACAGTTGTCTACAAATGAATGGGTTTATTATAATGGCTCTGTTGTTCACTTGTTCAAGAAGTCTATTTTTGAGAATCAAGTTCTAAACCAAAGGATGTTTACCACTTAGCTCCTGAAATGGTTATAGATTCTTACTAGCGATAAGTTTTAGAGGTTTTAGTTTGGTTGCTCCCAAACATAGCTGTGGAAGAATTGGGCTATCTTTTCTCACTTCAGCCAGTTGTTGTACATGAACACATTCATGTGGAAAATAAGTGGTTAATGCCATTATAAACTGGTTTTTCTACTACATGCATAAGTGGTAATTGCTTTAGATTTTGGAAGGTATTGTACAGCTTTCTGTTTTACTTTTTTGAGGTATGTCATTGGTGTGAACGCATTCATGTGAAAAACAAGTGGTTAATGCCATTATAAATTGAATTTTCTATTACATGCATACATGGTAATTGCATTAGATTATGGAAGATATTGTAGTGGTTTCTCTTTTACTTTTTTGAGGTATGTTTGTTCCCCTTATGATAAGGGGTGCACAATGGTATGTTTATTCAATTTAAAATTTTTGTTACATGCATAATTGATTATTATATTGTATGATATTTTTAGAAGTACTTTATTGTAAGGCAAGAGTTGCATATGTACAATTTTTTTTTTTCATAGTTCTGGATAGGTATCTAGCTGGGATTCAGTGGAAAATTATCTTCTTTTAGAGTATTTAATTTTGTTCACCCTGAGTTGTAGGCATAAAGCAACCTGCGAGATAACATTTGACAATTTTGCAGGGAACATCTTTTGCAAAGGACAGAGTACAAGGCCCTCGATATGATGAAAAGGGTCATATTTTTGGAGTTCAGAAAATGGAACACGATGAACTTCAGAACTCTCGTAATCTTTGGGTTGGCAATGTATCTCAGCATGTCACTGAAACTGTGTTGGCAGAACAATTCTCTAGATTTGGGGAAGTAGAAAGTATAACTATCTATTCATCCCGCAACTATGCCTTCGTAAACTTCAGGAAAGAAGAGGATGCAGTTATTGCAAAGAGAAGCCTTCAAGGGTTGGTCCTCGGTGGTCTGGCTCTAAGGATAGAGTTTGCAAAGGGGGTCAGTGTTGAACTTTTTGCCTTAACTTAAATGTACTTTGTTTTTCCCCCACGGGTTTAATAAATTCCCATTGTCAACTAGTCTTTCTTGTAGCTTTTTATCATTTGGATGAAATATTATTGTTCTACTGGGTTGATAATGCAAACATGCATTTGAAAGCCCAAATATACTAAATCTGTACTCAACTCACAAACAAACATCCATGCATTCTTGACGATTGAATAAATCTGAACTCAACTCGCAAACAATCATCCATGCATTTTTGACGATGATAATATTCCTTCACATGCAGCATATATTTTACACTGCATTTTTAGAACTGACTACAACATTTAATAAGATCCTAGAAACAATCCAATTAATAGGATAAGATATATTTTCATTGAAGATGGTCCACGTTAATCACCACTAAAATCAATTTAAACTACAGCCTGCCTCTTCACGTTATTGTTATACAGTGTGAGTGGATGGTCAACTGTACAATACAAAAATTCACTTTCATGTCATATTTAAAAAAATCTAATTATTGGACTTATAGTTTGATTTTTCTGTTTATTATATCCATGGATTGCTGCACTGGGCCAATAAGCTCGGTAACACTAGTATTGCTAGGTTGTCTTGGGATTGGCTTTTGCTATTTCTAATACCAGGTGACAGAATGCCCAACTCCAGTCCTTATTGGTATTGGTGACTAAGGTCATGTCTAGCACCATGGCTAGTCTGTTTTGTTTGAAAGCTTTTATCCCTAAATGATTTAGAGTTCCTAGTTGTTACTTGTGCACACTTAGGCACTTAAATGTTTGAGGGAATCATAGTCTTAGTCCTTTATCTACCATCGGAATATCAGTTATTGCATTGGTATTCATTTAAATGTTTAGGGGTCATTGTTAGTATTAATGAATTGACATAAGTCATGATAGATACTTAGTGGCATGGATATATGATGCAAAATCAGAAGTACACCCATAATCGAACTTGTTCGAACATCAGGATCCTGTAGCTGTATCCAAATCATCCTAATGATGGCTATATTGATATGTAATATACCCACACTCACACATCCTATTAGAAATTGATTTCTCCTTTGTCCATTCGGTGATAGTATCCCATATCTTCTGTTTCGAACTGCGACATTTTTTCATCAGCTGTACCAAATTATACAATTTAATATTAAAAGATAAGACACAATCAATTAATGAAACCTCAAATATTCAAAATTTTGATCAGTCACTAAGTCTATATAGAATGTTATCTACCTTTGACATTGTTGTATTTATATTATACATTTGGTCACTAAACTGACAGAAAGGCATTTGTACATTCTTTTACTGGTTGAGTTGTAGCCATTAATACTGAATGCCTTGTAAATGGCTTTAGCTGTTAATGTTATGCAAAGGCTGCTGTGTCAGTAATTGTAGATTTATCAAAATTTCTATGGCTAGACCATTTTAACCGGGATTTTTTGTAGCATTTGATTGTTATAATGGGCTTATTCTGTCTGTAAAATCGGTGACAGATAATTTCTTTTAAGATAGGCTAGCCATCTAGTTCCTGGGAGTGTCTTTAGTTGAGTTAATTGAGATCGTTTTTAGTTTATTAAATCCGAATATTTTTCAGGGGTTTGTAAACATGTTAAGAACTTAAGAATTATAACATGTGGCCCATCCTCAGCAACTCTACTCGGGCATCCACAGGGATCAAAATGTTATAATCACATTTCATTGCACGTGCACAGTTTGTCAATATTTAGCCTCTGTAAGATTTCAGCGAATAATTATAATTAGCGGAGACCTTATCGCCACCATCAAGACAATCTTTCAGTATCTTCATTAAAAGTTATTAGCAATTTTTATTGTAGAATATATAAAGTCATGTTAAAATTTACAATATTTAATTAAATTGATATTTGAAGGTTGTGAACTTATGCAATGCAAAGAGATGATGAAGATTGTTAGACATAGTAGAGAGAAATGTTTGAGGAAGCTAATGTTGTTTGAATGATTGGGTAAATATGTTTAATCCCCAATGGATTCGTTCTTATTCAAAATTACAGTAAAATTCTAAAATAACAAATAAGCCACATTGGATTCAATCTTATAAAAAATATGACCAATTTTTTAAAGAGTTTGCAGGGGTATGAAATGAAATAAAAAATGCATTTTAATACATCTATGCACTGCAAAGTGTCCACCTTGATTTTATTTTATATATGCTAACTCTGGTTTACCAACAAACGTATTCCAGGAAGAACAATACATTGTTAAAGGAAAAATCTTGATCTCTTGAATAAACTGAGGAGTGTAGGCGTTGCAGGACTGCAGTGCATTAGATATTCAAGGAATTTTGCAAAAGAATAAAAGATCATCATATTACACATTGTGAAAAATATATTGTTATTGTTGCATCCTGCAGGGAACATCGTATAATGAAAATAAAATGCAATACGGATAAGCTTTGAATGCTAGAACGGTGAACTAAATGGATAAAGTAAATGCTCTATTTTGTCTTCAAAATCTTGTTTAATAGAGAACTTTAAGCTAACTGAACTCATCTTACCACTTTATCTTATTAACAATTCAACAACGAGTACTTTAATTTATTAACTGGTCATGCCATTGGTCTTGCATTTTCTCAGAAGATTAGTATAACTTTTCACAAGACAAAAAACTTAAGGCTGTATTTCTCAAGCAATTGTTACAAAACTGTTTTCCATATGGATGAAAATAAGTGTTGACAAAAAACAAATTGGTTGTCTTCTTTGTAAATAAAAACAAAATTTATCAGATTTATCTTATTAACAATTCAACAACGAGTACTTTAATTTATTAACTGGTTATGCCATTGGTCTTGCATTTTCTCAGAAGATTAGGATAACTTTTCACAAGACAAAAAACTTAAGGCTGTATTTCTCAAGCAATTGTTACAAAACTGTTTTCCATATGGATGAAAATAAGTGTTGACAAAAAACAAATTGGTTGTCTTCATTGTAAATAAAAACAAAATTTATCAGATTTTGAGATTTTGCCTCTACTGTAAAATATCCATTCAAGAACTTAGATAGGATTGAAATTAGTAGACGCAATAGTTTTGAAATAACACTGTCATTGGCATAGATGATCAGAACAAATATTGTGGCATGAGCACATTATAAGAAGAAAAGAATGGCACATTATGCTGTATATAATTTTCCCATATGACTTTACTAACTGCTTTATTCCGAAAATATTAAATATCTTCAAATCAATGAACGATATCACCAAATTTTTCAACTATTGTGTAAAGTATAACCGTTGTTGTCACATTTGTAAGTCTGAAGTTCAAAACAATATGAAACAAGTTCTAAAAATGTTGAATTTAAGTTCTGACGTCAACATCATTTCTTAAGAACCGGTTTCTACATTTGAGGAAAGTTATAGTGCTGCTTTTTGTTTCAACTTTCTGACATCGAGGATAAAAATGGAAGGTTTTCATGACTATACACAAACAATATGAATCTATCCTGGCAAAATTGAAATAGAAAGAAGCAGTGGAACAGAGCTGGGATGCCTGAGTTGACATTGATGTTAGTTCCATTGTAATAGTATTTAGTCCTAATGGTTAAGAGCAAAAATAAAAATTGCATGTTGAAGTTATTGGAAAAATTCAATAATTGGTAAGTTCTTAAGTTGCCATTTTGTTTCTCAACTCAGATACATTACGGTGCCTGTTGTGATCTGAATCAAGAGATCTAAACGTTTTTCCAATTCTGTCTTCCTTTCCCGGTAGTTTACCTTAAATTCAGGATCATTTATGTGATGGTCCTGTTTTAGAGTAAATCTTTTTATTGAAGTCCAGGTGTAAACCGGAATTTTTTTTTGAAAGGGTATAAGAGATTTTTGTGTAGCACAAAAAATATTATGGTATTGGGCTGGATCTTTACTTGTATCTAGATATGCATGGTTCAACCTTTACAAACTGTGCAGATGCCTGATTAAAATATATTACATGTCAAGAAGCTTTACATTTACAATTACAAAGAGTACGTGACAGTAAAAACTCACTATTTACGTCAAGATTTATTAAATTATTAGAAAAAGTGACATAGCTTACTAGAAAATGTGACATAGCTTACGATTTCCAGAGTTTGCATCAACATCTGACCTGCTTGTTGTGTCTCCTCATCTCACCGTGTATGTTACAATTGCGTTCTTTCCATCATATCCTTTTTAACCTAATGATATTAACACTCAATATCTTACGCATTTGTTCTGCTTACCCATTTTTACCTTCTTATCTCATATTCTTATTGGCATTTTTTGTTTCTGTTGACATGTGACTACTAATTTCTTTTTGTTACTTCTCCTTTTGATGAATTTAGTCTCTGTTTCTTTGATACACAAGTACTGATGGTGAGGGTTCCTCGTCTTCAAGAGCTACGTAGTACCTATAGAGAAGATATGACTGGTGTTAACTTAAACTGCTTTGTATAAATAGACAGCTAAAACATTATTTCTTGCTTGAACATAAAATCTCAACCAAAAATTATCAATCATATGATAAAGTAATTGATCCCTGTTGACGGTCATGCCAATTCATGGTTATCTTGTGGGTGTCATTTTTTGGTTGTTTTTTCCCCTATATTATATTTCCTGTCCATTATTTACTTGTTATGCCGGTTCTTGTTTCTCGTGTTATACTTATTGGTGGTTGTATTATATTCCAATGGTATTGTTTCCCCTATATCACTTTTACACGCTTTTCTCCTTGTATGTTAATGTTGTTTGATACCCTGACACATCTAGTTTCTTTATTATGTGTTTGTTTATTTCTTTTCGTCTGTCTGTTTCTTCTACGTTGTTGATAATCTGCATATTGAAACTCATGCTATGTTATAATAAAATAGTTTGTTAAATTGTTTTTTTTTGGTCAAATCTTAGAAAATGCTCTCTGTTAAGGGAGGCTGCAAAGGAACCATTAAGCGGCAATAGCTAGTGCTTTCTGTTAAGGGAGGCTGGAAAGGAATTATTACAATATTTAAGTCCATTCAGTTTAAAAATCAAGCTGCTTTATTTTCACAGCAGTGAAGACATATTTGAATCTTGTAAAGATAGAAGGTTCTTTCCATTCTCGGATTGACAACTTTAAGAGAAACTGATAAGTGATCAGTAGGTTGCTAGGGATTATTTACCTTATATTGCTGCTTTATCTTCCTTGTGCATTTTATTGATCATCAGAGCAAATGCAATTCAATGGCTATGAGAGAAAATTGTCAAAGACAATGCTTTATGCAAGTGCCAGTCACCGAATTACAATGAAATGGACATGCAAAGTTTGTGCTGTTCCAAGTTCATTGTGCAATCAAGCTAGAGGCCAATGTCACTTGTGGTCATCATTGACTGTCTATGGCAGTTGTTTGAAGCTCAGTGGCCATAAATTGGATTTTTGTTAGGTTGGTACATTGTGTACCTGACCTTCAATGATGACAACGGTCTTTTCCTCCTTCAGATTTAACAGAATTCTGTAATGATACACCCTAGGTGACAGGAGCTTCCATGTCCAGAATATAATAACAGAGCTATATAATACTCTTCAATAAGCACCCGAACAACCATGAAATAAAGACATCGAGACTAAGATCATAGATTAATTGAAGTTTTAGGTCATTTCAGAAGTTGTCTAAATTGAATCGTCATTGCTCAGACACCAAGGGATCACACAGTATATAAATGTTTATTACATATTGCTTTTACAGAGTATCAATGTTTCAAAACACATATTTCATTATTCAAACATAAGAACAATTACCAAATCTGGCGATCCTTGAAGGTCCGGTTGAACTCTATCTCAAACTTTTTGTTCTTATTTTCAATCCCAGTCTCCTCTGCCAACTCAATGAGGCTCCATTAATTCTTTCTCCCAATCAGTCTTCTTTATTCCTAGTTTGATGTGCTTCTCCTCTTCTGTAATATGACCTTTCTCTGTAGGAAGTAAGATTTATGGAAAGGATATTGATTTCTGAAATTACCAACAGTAAATTTTAAACAAACCAATAAAGCTTAATCTCCGATATTGCTAACAAATGATGTGCCATCAAACATAATCACAGCTACTGCTGATGTCACAGATCTTATAACTGGAATAACAATCTTCAGAATTTTAAGCATAAAGTTTTATGAAGTATTTCAAGAACTCATTGAGCATGGAATCGAGTTGGAAACTACTAACTAAAATCTCTGAGACCAGTAAAACAAAATCGATAACTATCATGCACTTACTATTTGACCATCTACCTCATGACATGTGACTTCTGCCGTATGGTAATGTATAAGCATGAATTTATTACAGCACCTTATTTGCTGCAGGTTGTGTGTAAGAAAGAATTTCACTCTCTCCTTGTAGCAAAGCAGTTACAGTCCCTCTGATTCAGTGAACTCTCCTCATGCGATGACCAGTGATGCAGTCCCTTCAACAGTGATTAGTGGAAAAATACCCGAGACTTGAACTCAGTAACTCTCTGTCGCCTGTGGATATGTTGGTATCGTGCCCAGGTAGCTGAGATAACCACTTCGTTTTCTTCCCCAACACTGAATCCTGTGACAATAATAACTCCTGTAACTTGCAATCGTACTCAAAGATATAAAGAAGAACTTGAGTAGAATCAGACAGGGGTGCCGTCCTATTCGCAAGCAGAAGGGGCTACATCCTTCAAAAAAAGTAGACTTACCTTTCTCAAACTTGCCGAATAATCCATGTTTTTCGTTTGCCCCTCCCCCTCCCTAACATGCCATTTGGGATTGTTACAAAAGGGCCAGAGAAAATGGGAGTTACGCTGCATTATGGCAAAGAGTGGAGAAACAGCCTGGACGTGCGTTTCAAAGACCAGAATTCTGCCAACTCAAAAATGGGAAGTAACCGATGTAGAACATTCACACGGGACTGGAACCAGTTATAACCGCAGCAGAGAGAGCTGGTAGTAATGCTAGTAACAAATAAAGTTAAGTACCACCTTGAGATACCATTCCTAGCAATTTACGCTAACTCATTTTAATGGTGAAATGAGCTAGTAAGGCACAAAATGGATTAATGGGTTAGGGCGACATGGCATCTTCCAATGAGGATTGACTTCCAATAGCAGGTTTCTCCTTCTACACATTAGTCTTCACAATTGTTGTTTTCTTGAAGATGGAACTTTTCAATCTGATATTGTCAATTCCACTTCGTGTGATATTTATTCAACCTGCATTATACAGGTTTGAGTCCCCTTTTCTCAACTTGGCCTTTGGCCTTTTTCCACTTATCTCCGTTGTCCATCAACAAACCTTAATTTTCATATCCACCAAAGGGAAGACGAGTCCATTCAACCTCCAAGATCTAGTTATAACTGTGGATGGTTGTTAAAGCTATCCATGGTCTGGCTGATTTCCTGCCTTAGTCTCTAGTTGTGATTGACCATCGATTACCAATCTGCTTATAACGTAATACCAAAACTGACATAGATTGCTTTGCTTACTTCCTATCACTGCGGCAACAGGAATCGGAGAATGAGAGTTCATCTTATGATACAGAAAACTTATTGGTTCATGTGATGCCTCTGCATCAGACTTCCCAGGGGACAAAAAGATTATGTGCTCCTGCTCATGTGGTGTTGGTACGCTTCAACTTTCTTGTCTTCCACTTTTTCCAATCCCTCTGGATCATATGCCATTTCCTTTCAAAATCTCTGTGCAATATTCTGTCCACTTCTTGATTATTCTTTCTTCACCATGTAACACTCCATACACAAATGAAAAGATTTCAAAGTTTTCAAGATCCTCAACATTTTGTAAAAATATACTTCTATTCCATCCCCATGACATGTTCATACAAAATTTTGCTCAACAATTTTTTCCTCCATAGCCAACTGCTACAACAGAATTACTTCATTCTATTTCTTCCTCTTGTGGTACATCACTTCTATCTTAAAATCTGCAATATCTTCTGTCTTCATTCCTGCAACAGCTTCTATATCTCTTCTTCATTCTCTTTCAGAATACCCCTGTCTGTTTTACACATTCTCTAACCTTCGATCTTTTCGTTCCTTTCTCTTTCTATGATTACAGTTTGTTTCCATAGATCAACCTCGTGGTACTGCATTGCTGCTCCTTTTACTTATTTCCAGATCTACTTTTTATCCCTTATGTTTTTGTTGGTCTTCCTCTATACCATGGCTATTTCAACACTTTACTATTAATCTGTTGCTTCATCTATACTTTTGTCACATTCCATTCTTTTGTTCACATTGGCATGTGCTTATCAATATAGACTTCTGTTGTCCTAGCTTCCTGTTCAACTCTTTCATCAAACTTCTTGTTCTCGACAGACGTGTTCATCTTGGACTGTCTTTTCCCGCATTTCTTCTCATCTCCTTTTCATCCGAAATTCTCCACATATTTTCCCTAATTTTGTAAATTTCATTGAAAACCACATTACCTTGCATGCACCTTGCTTTTGCAGTTGTGACTTCACTGCTTGCTCATGGCCATTATCCTCTCTTCTACTGAATTCTCCATTCCTCCTTGCTTCTGCAGTTGTGATTTCACTTGTTGCTCATGGCTACTATCCTCCCTTCTACTGAATTCTCTATTCCTCCTTGATCATTGGACCTTCCTCTTTCTCTCACTTGTCATTCTTTCTAAATTTCTTCTCCTTTCATATATTCAGTAATTCCTTGCTTCTGCCAATCAGCTGCTTTTATGCTCGTCTCATTAAATTTTTCTGCATTCTTTATTCCAACATCTCCTTTTTTTAACTTGTATCTTTACCTCAACAGCTTTTATTGCAGCTTCATTTTCCTTTTCTGTTACTGCACCCTTTTCTCTCCATACTTTTCTTGCCAAAGTCATGGGCTGCCCTTTCCTTATTGCTTCTCCCAATGTAAAATATGGTCCTTTATTAAAGACATAATTTCCGTGTCATCTAGCTTGCCAATTTACCCTCCAATTTGGTTTACTCTTATGGATATGCAGATCCAGCATCTTTTGCACTTGGTTATTAGTACAAACATAAGTAAATCCTGTATTTCTTTCCATTTACACCTCTGCCCTTAAAACTATCTTTTTCTTTTGCCAATATGGAATTACATATCCATGATTTATCAATTTCTTCCTCTCTTATAATTCTGTTTGTTCACATTTCTTCCTATTTGCTTGATGAAAACCAACATCCTCATTTCTACTTACACCTCCAAGATCAACATTAAGATTTCCTTTAACTTCTGCTCCAAATGGCTGCCAACATTTAGTTTCTTTGACTTTCAACATCGTTACAACAACTTCAAGGGCATCACAAAATTTCCATGGTTTCTTCATCATCTTCTCCATCATTATTCTGGAAATCTTCAACAAACAAATCCTGTTCATTCTTTGGTACTCTGCAATGTTCCTCTGCTGCAAACACTTTCTGGCATACTGATGCCACTAATTTCCTCTCATCTCCAATTCTTTTCCTGGGTACTATTCCCATCTTTTAACATCCTAAAGGTCTCACTCATAACCTTCTTCCATACATCTCCATACACATCTGAAAACATAATGTTAGCAAATAATAAAAGAAGCCACAACATCTCCATTAGTGCCTTCTTCAGAGACACTTTCCTATCTTCCTACTCTCTTTTCCAAGTGCTTTTTGCTGCATTCGTTTTCCTATTCCTCTATTTTCTCTCCACATGTTCTCCTCAATGAGAACTTGTTTCACCACCCCTTGTGTATGCTGCTCACGTGGCAACAATCTGCTATCCCAACTTCCGTGGGATCCTCTCATGCTCTTATACTCTCTTATGAAGGTATTTTGCCTTCACCTTTTCCCAACACTCCTGTATAAGCCACTTTACTTTCTTCAACATTGGCCAAATAATAAAATTGGGTTCTCTCTTTTAGCCACTGCTTTTATGCTCCCAAATCCCTCTTTAAATCTACCAATTCTTTCTCAAATTCTGCGTTTTGCCTGGTCTTATTGGCTTTCATTCTGTCCTTCTCTAAGGCACCTTCTTTCTTCTTGTTTCTCTCTGGGAGACTCTCCATTTCTGCATGCTTTTGCATCTTCTTGTTTTCTTTCATCTTCTAGTCACGTCAACTAGGGCTCTCTTTGCTTCCTTTGTTGCCTAGTCTTTTAGTGCCACACTTTATCTTTTATATTCCACTGCAACATACAATAAACTGCAACTTAATATATCAATGATACATTCTATATTGACTGCCCATAAATTTTTTTGGGTTCTGTTAATCTACAATTCACACAACAATACCCAGCGAAATACATGAACACACTTTGTGCTCTCTGCCCAGATCTTTAGGGCTCTGATACCACTTGATGGCAACAATCTTTTACTCCCTCATAATTAAAAAAATTCTGTAATGACACACCCTAGGTGACAGGAGCTTCCATGTACCGACTATTATAACAGAGCTATATAATCTTTTCGAATAACTACTTAAGAACAGTGATGAAATAAGGACACTGAGACAAAGATTATAGATTAATTTAAGTTTCAGGTCATGTCAGAAGTTGTCTAAATGAAATCATCATTGCTCAAACAGTATATAATTGTTTATTACAGGTTTTTGTTACAGAGAATCAGCATCTCAAAAGATACTTTTTCAGGACAGAGACAGAAGACCTATTTCATTATTCAAACACAAGAACAATTACTAAAATTGGGGATCCTTAAATGAATGGTCCAACTTTATCTCAAACTTTATTTCCTTCCTTATGATTAATTCCAGGCTACTCTGCTGACTCAACAAGGCTCATGTCCTCTCAATCAGTCTTCTTTACTTCTGGTTTGATATGCTTCTCCTCTTCCAACAAGGATCTACTTCCAATAGTGGGCTCACCCTAATACGCATCAGTCTTGCTGATTGTCGTTTTCTTGAAGACAGAACCTTTTCAAATCTGATAATACCAATGCCACTTCATGTGATATTTGTTCAACCTGCATTATACAGGTTCGGAGACCCCCTTTCTCAACTCGGTCTTTGGCCTTCTTACATTTCACTATCTCCGTTGCCCATAAACAAACCTCATCTTTATATCCCCAGACAGGAGATGAGTCCATTCAACCTCCAACATAAGCTTATAACTGTGGATGATTGTTTAAACTACCCATGGTCTGGCCGACTTCCTGCCTTTGTCTGTAGTCATGATTGACAATCGATCACAAATCTGCATATTTTGTAGCTCCAAAACTGAAAAAGATTACTAATCTTACTTCTTGTCACTGCTGCAACAGTAATCCAAGAATGAGACTTAATGAGATACAGAAAACTTATTGGTTCACGTGATGCCTCTGCATTATTCAGTTTGAAGGACTGTGGCCCTGCATGGTTGAAGAATTTAACTATCCGAATGACTTATAACCATGCAGAGGGTAGCTGGGATATGTCGTTTTAACATCATATCTTTTGAGTTTTCAAATATTTTAGTGACCACAGAACCTAAACAATAACATCTTGGTCCTGCCATTGGCAAATGGTTGGCAGTTTGTAGGAATATAGAGTTGCATGTGAATGTTGAATGACCAGATACCATTTTGTCCTATGTTTGAACACTAGATTTGTCTCAACTCTCAAGAAAGGTCTAGATTGTTTTGAAGCATGTTAAACCCTTTTACAGAGTTAGCCACCTCTAGTAATTTGAAATCTCTCTGATATGCATGCTAGGGAATGTGTGCAATGCTCATGCCCCACTGTTCATTCATTTACGGTCATACTGATGATCTTGCCAGCTTTATAGCAAATACTGGGAAGGCTTTCGATGGATGTGATTATGAAATGAGAAGCCATTTGTGTGTTAAACCCTTTGTTAAAAATGTATTACTATTTATTGTTCTTCTGGACTTAAGATGCCTATCGTTTAAATCATAGATGAATAAGGTTTTCTGGGATATTTTTAGAACTTCACCTTTTGGCTACCCTCATTGATTCCTCCTCCAGGCTTTTATGAAGCTCTATGTTACCTGTTAATCAAGCGACTGTCGATATCTCTTATTGATGTTTGAGTGTTTACAGTGTAAAACCTGACGAAGGTGTAGTGGAAATGCTCCAGGGATGTGAGATTGTGATGAAATATCCCCTATCCTCATCTCAGTTGTCTCCTCCAGAGGAAGGGAACCTTGGAATTGTTATCCCTGCATGGACATTCTACTCAACATTTTACACAAAAAACACAGATTTAAAAGTTGCAGATAAGCTCTGTAAATGTTTTTTCATGAATGTTTGTGAGATCATGTATACTCGCCACTATTTCATGGTAAGTAGTCCAAAAAAACGAATGTAGAGAGGAGAATGATGATTTGAATCAGTTCTTCAACTGAACAGTTCTCATCTTTGGGCACCATGTTATATATTATACAGTTCCTCCTCTATAACTGTTGTTAGAAATAACTAATAAGCCACATCTGGGACAGTGATGGATTGGTCAGGAAGGGGTCAATAGCTCGGTGGTAGAGCACACCAGCAGCAAGTGGAAGGTTCAAGGCTTGAGTTCCAGCTGGTCTATGAGCAACAATTTAATGAAGTATGATTGCTATGACAGGCTAAGAACCCCAAATACCTATAGTGTGGCTTATAGGGAGTGGGAAGGGGGTGGCAGAAGGTTGGTTGGAAATAAGCAACACCTGGACCAATGAAAGAGGTCAGTAGGTTAGTGGTAGAGCACTCAGCAGCAAATGGAAGCTCCAAAGAGGCCAGTAGGTTAGTGGTAGAGCACTCAGCAGCAAATGTTCGAGTCCTAGGTGGTTCATCAGTGGTTCCTCAACAACCTTCATAACATCCTCTTCGTTCAATGCTAATTAAAAAGAAAATCTCTTAAGTCAATGTGAAATGATTTTTTTTCAGCATTGAATTTCAACTAAAATTAATAATAATTCATGTTAAATATTGATTTCTACCAATACATTTCTGTTCTGTTTTTGCAAATGAGACAAACTCAAATATGTTGTCATATATAATTTAATTATTAAATTAGTACATATCATAATTTATATTTATATTTTACATCTAATTTATATTAATTAATTGAATAAATAATTATGTTAATATATTAATTAATTTATTATATAAATTTTTAATTTGCATTGATGATTGATGGTTCTGTTAGAGTTCCTGCCCAGAGATAAAAGGCACTATGACAATAAAAAGGTGCACAAAACAGATAAAGGAAAAAGGGTAAAAACTAGCACAACTAAACAAAAATTGCAGCTATCAAGCTAAGGAGAAGGAAACAATAGAAGACAACACAAAATATATGCAAACTCTCACAAGTAGACTCGGTCAGCAAGAGTGATCTGTAGCAAATTTTTTCTCAGCCACCAACTGGATACCATGCTTATTGACAGATCTATGAGAACACTGGTAGACCCTACTTGTTGAGATGGCTGATAAAGCATGAAATTGCAAACTTGAAATTTCCAAACAACATCACGGAATATGATACCAACATTATATGTACAGAAATCTATGCCTTGACAAGAAAGAGCCAGATATTCATGAGTTTTAGAGAGGGAATGAGCATTATGCTTTTAGCTAATCCACTTCCTCTGTCTGTTGAAGGCAAAAGACAACATCCTCCTGCTAAAGCAAACCTTCCCCCAAATTCTCTCTTAACATTGCAACACAAAACACACAGCAGAGACCGTTGAACCTGACTGTCATTTACAACATAGAAATTCTCGCACATACAGTGATGCCAAGCATGTGAAAACAATAAAACATCACAAAAGTGTTCAATTTGAATTTATCTGGATCCTTGGAATCCTCGTAGCACTAAAAGAAATGGAAGTTCCATCATTAATAAAGAAGGATTCGTATCATCCTTGAAAGGGAGTGGGTCCTCCTTAACAAAGGGGGTTGTTCCATACCATTTGTTGTTTCTTGTGATCTCTTATGCAGTACATTGTAGTCTTGAGTTCAAACATGAACTGATAATCCAAACACATAACATTATATATTTTTTGTCATTCACATGGTGATCCCACTGTACGGAATATATTGGGCACATCTTACATTTTAATTACTAATGTCATTCTTACAAAATATTTATCATACACATGACCTACCCATTATCATGTTTTTTGCTAATACTTTTGGAATGCTTCAGTAGACGGTCCAAATATATCAGAATATGTTGAAATTTTGTATTTTGTGCAGAGGCTCTAATTATTTGATTGTTTAACCATGTTGACTCTAAATAAATTATAAATTTAATTAAGATTTTTTGATTTGAAAATGTGCTTACTGTATCGTGTCGATTTCCATTTTAATTGTTACGTAAAGAAGAAATCATTTCTTTGTGCTTACTGTCCCAATTATCCCTCCAAATGAACTATGAGCTTCTTGATAAACAAATTTATTTGAATGTCAGTCACTTAAGATAATCGATATCACATTCTGTTATGCATATTTCAAATGTATGATAGGGTCTATAAATGAGTGGTTACAGTGGTCTAATATGCAGATTTCGATGAATGACAATGTGAATATGTGACAGTTCTTACGTTCTTCTGTCCAGATATTCAAATGAATATAAATGACTGTAGATAAGAAAGATTTCATTGTATTATGTAGTTTTTTAAATGAGTGCCAATGCCCATATATGGCAGATAGTTCATTCTACTGTGCAGATTCAAATGAATTTAAATTACTATACACGAGAAATATCACATTCTAATATGCATATTTCAAATGAATGACATTGATATTTATCATCCTCCCTCTTATAATAGGAAAACGAGGATTAACGATGATAATGCAGAAATGTTTTGATTCATATCAAATATTCAATACATACGATGGTATTCATTCAGAAATAAAAATGGCAAGAATTGGCTTGCCTGTTCAAATAATCATTGAAGTTTCCTGGATGCTATGTTGCGATTGATTCGAATCCCCTAAGCAATCCTTCCTCTTGCTGTTACGTATTTTATCAGAGGTATTATGAGGCAAGACAATGCAAAGATCTTTGGGGATCGTTATATATTGCAGATGCTGGTTTTCACATGAATGCAAACTATTTCAATTCTCTAGCAGAATAGAATTACTCAAAATGCATAAGGTCATAATGGAGAGGTTGTGAGAGCTAAGAGTCAAAGAAAAGTGTTCCACAATGATTCTTTCTATATGTAAAGCTTAATTGAGAAACTATGAGAAAATGGATGTGAGAGAAAATGAATGTTTTTATAGAGCACAAGTAGCGATCGGTTCGAAAAGACAATCCTCTAGTTAAAAGGAGTGGATGTTGTAGCTCATAAACCATACATGTTTGAGAAACTAAAAAAAGATTATAGCATTTCTAGAGAGAAACCTCATTGCCGAGAGATTCCGCTTTTAAAGAATGTAATGACAATATGCCATAGTTCCCCAAACGATAAAAACGTATTTGGTAAAAGAAGAAAGTGAAATAATTTCACCATCTTTACCGCAATAACACCTAGTTGAATGGATGATGTCTTGCACGATGACCTTGAAGTATGAATTCACGATATGCCGAAATCCTGTTCTCAATGCAAAAAAATAGGAAAAGTGAAGGCAATTGATGAGATCAAACTCTTGGTAAGAAGCTCTACTTCGTCGGTGCTTAATAATTTTCACCAAGGGGTGATGAGATGGCAAGATGGAGTTATGATCACTACCACTTTCAATATCAATTAGGGGCCGTTTGGTTTGAGGAACTGCGGAATGCGATAATCAGCTGTGCTCCAATAAGCTTACTTCTGGAACTCGCGCATTCTTAAAATAATTTTTGGAATATCACTTAGACTTGTTTGGTTGACCTGGAAGAGGAGTAAGAAGATGCATTTTCTGTGTTTGGTTGCAAGAATTGGCATTGAAATAAGATTATTTTAATTTTTTTTAATAATAGCTTCACGAAATCTTCTGCACATTCTGAAATAAATGGTGGGGACTGCTCTAACTTAATACAAGTAATGCAGCAAGAGAAATTGGCAAAAAGGGGTTGTTTCATTGCAGAGAACGATGGCATCTGAAGTTCTGTTACGATCAGATGACAAGTCCATTTGTGAAGCACGAGGTTGTTAAGGTGGACAACGGGTACGCACATAAGGTGCTGCTACAACAATAGATGGTGGATCCAATCGTGGGGGTTCAAATGCCAATGCCTCATTGTTCCTCTTGAGTGCAAATCACCGCATTTAGAAATGGAGGTCGATAGTGGAAGACGATGTCTTAGAGAACTGTGTTGTCTTGTGTGGATATTGCTATGCTCAGTGCCACATCTGGCAAGTCAGGTCGGGTATCACAATGTTTGATGTTGGGCGTTGCTGAGATTGTATAGCGTATGCATGCTTGATGCAAAAACTGATCTCCAATTTCATAGAGAGGAAGCTCATGTGGAAGCTTGTGTTTGGTGGAGGTCAGATTGGTGTTGATCAGTGTTTGGTCAGGTTGAAATGTGCCTGCAATGGAGGAAGTGGGATGACCTCGGTTAGATTGTTGCCGCCGAGAACTCGCCCAGCAGTGATCTGTCCAGTGACTCCTGCAATCTCTTTGAACTCATGAAATACGAGGACAGTGCAGCTTTGAATCCAACTACACAGTCTCTCTCCGATTGCTGCCAAACGAAAAAATGATTTTGCACCAGATCCGAGCCCAAATCAAATTTGGTTTAGAAAAATATGCCTATTCCACCTTTTTTGAGGGAAGACCGCCATGCCTATTTTGGACAAAATTAGAAGTGCCCAATTCTAATTCTATTTTTATTTTTTACAACCAAGCAGCGGAGATGATAATTCCGGTATTTACATTAACCTATTCGAACTCAATTCCTGCTATTAAATGGGGCCTTAGGAAATTTGGCTTTCAATATCAGTTAGGAAATTTGTCTTTGAGACGTATAGTATGGATTTGATTATTTAATCTTACTTTTTTAAACTGTCAACTTGATTTTGCATACACACACAAAGATATATATATATATAAATACGTAAAAGCGTATACACGAGCTCCATAAACTATATGCAAATGTAGATATATGTCTTTATGTAGTTTTTAATTCATTTAATTCTGTTAATTTGAAATGCGTAAGCATATATCTATATACATTGTGCTCATCACATCTATGCACAAATTTGAAATGCGTAAGCATATATCTATAAATATTGTGTTCTTCACATCTATCCACAAGTATTCCCATGAATAGATTATTGTAAGTTAAGACAATGGTAATTAAATTACTTGACTACTTAATTTCTCCTGGCCCTGTTTCTTATTCAATTATTAAATTCTCTTCGAGGTGTCTACTTTGATTTTTAATTAATGGGATAGAACAAGAGAAGTTTCACCTCTACCAAACCTATTGGATGACTGACAGCTTATTATAACTACTTGTCCCAATTACTCTAGGTTATCATATGACCAAAAGTTGCTTATCTCTAGGTCCCAGGCTTAGATGACAACTTTGACCTTTCACTATGTCTGCATATCCTCTGCTTGATGATACTCTCCCTCCCTTCTTCAAGGGTGATCCATCCTCTTGCATCCACGTGGCACAAGGTAGTTAGGCATAATCTTCTTATCCTTGGCACCAGGTAGTTAGGCATAATCTTCTTAGCCTTGGCATCATCATGATAAATAATTGTTGCTAGCATAATTCATTTGCAGTCCTAAAAATACATCAATATTTCATGAATATGCACCGATATTCATTAATATACATAATAACTATATTTCAAAATTATTATCTCCTCCCAAATTAATTACTAATCAGTTAGACAGTTTAATGTAAAGTTCATGAAGGGATGTAACATTACACAGCACATTCCGACTAATAGATCTATAGAGCTCTGTCATGACTCACTAAATATAATCTATTAATAAGAAATATCTTTGAAATAATTTTTTTGTTTCTTGAGGCATAGACTATATTATTTTTAGCTATATTTGCCATTTATTTTGAAAATAAATTGAAACCTTTTGCCATTTATGTCAAGCACTAAATATCAGATTGAGACCATTTAATTAGTACACGCTAATATTTGATAACTACATTAGGACACTTGAGCGTGCAAAGAATATAGGAACTGCAACTCTGATGAAACTTGAAGGTCCACAAAAGTTAAAATAAGATAAGATTCATCAGAATATACAGAACAGTCATTACCAGAATGATATCAAATCATAATATGGATGGTTATGTATCTCTTTTCTGTTATGTAAGGAAAGCTCATAAATGTTAAAGCACACAACACTAAACAAACATGCAGGTCTTGTGAGAGAACACTATACTACATTCAATACTTTTTTTATAACTAAGTTATCTATGTGTGTTGAGAGTTTGACACATGACACATGACACATTACCTTGCTTTGTTCTATTCTACAGCAAATCCATGACCCTCACAGAGCTTGTGGAAAAAAATGTTAAATTTGAAAGATCTGAAAATCTCTTAGCTGTATTTTAGTTATTCACTGTCACTGACCATTCATAATCAGATTTGTTTAGTGGTTTATCTTGATACTGCATGCTTAGGCAATAACAAATGATTTATTAACGACAGAAGAAACTGGACAGATTAAGTTATTTGGCAACATGTCAACTGATAGTTGATAGGTTTCTATTATTTTGCAATGGCTAATTATTATTGCAATATATTGGAGCTGAATTTTGTGATGTATAAATCAGATGGAATAAAGCAAAAGCATATGTCACTACCAATTTTTAATGAAGATCCAAACAACAGAATTTCAGAAAAAATGCGTTTTTGAATTTAGCTTTGAGTTTTTCTTAAAATGACTTCTATATTGGCAAAACTGACGACAGGAAATATTTGTGGAGAAACTGCTTATTTTAAATTATACACAGATTTTTCTAGAAAGGTCACTCTTAATCTAATATAAACAGTTACAGTACATAATGGCTATGATAGCAGGGAAAGATCTACTAAGAAAGAAAGACTTAGCTATTATACTGGGAAAACATTTGCATATTACACCAGCGTGAAGTTGGTGACCTTTTTTTTTCATATATTACTGCCAATTTTCACATGAGAATCATAAAGCCAAATTTTAGAAAAATGCTTTATTTTTACCATTTTTATTAAGCTTCCAGTTTCTTTTCCTTATAGAGTGACTTCAATATTGGTAGAATTTAAGACATGAGAAGTTTGTGGAAAAAAAATGTTTATATCAAATTATCCATAGGTTTATAAGTATTTAATATTTATCTTTTAATCTAACGGAATAAAGATGTAATCTGTACAGTTGAGTACAGTATAGCTACAATAGTGGGGAAGATTTGCACATTACTGCAGCATGATGAAGTTAGTGACAGAAGTTGGCTCCCATTTTACATGTATATGGCTAAATTAACTTACCATAATGGGAATCTTGTGATTTTTTGTATTACGTTGTTTGGCATAAGAACAGATTTGGGTGGAGAAAGGAGTGCATTGACCTCTTTACAAAAATAACAAAGTTAGAAGTTGAGAGCTAGTTTTAGAAGCACATGTTCATAATTAGTCCACTAAAGAATCTCTATAGCTCATAATAGAAATCATGTCCATGTCATCATGTTGTTACTTTTGGCATATTATAAAAAGCAAGCCCAATTATGATCACCCAAGGAAAGGTGTTTGCTCTGTCAGAACAGGAGTGATTCTAGTTTGTAGAGGTACATGCAGGGTATTATTTTACTTCTGTCCCACTTATGTGAATGTTGTTATGATATATGTTTATTTGGTGTCAGCAGTGTTTATCTGATCTCCCCGCACAAGGAGACACAGTTTCAGGGACAGCAATATTTTGCAAAGAAATTCAGCTGAAATTTTTGAAAAGAAATACATTGTGCTGATTTTGCAACGATAGTCCTTCCACTATAATTTTTTAGAGATTTTGGCATTGTTTTTAGATTAAAAAACATTATTGCAACAAATGAGTGGCTTGCCCCGTTCTAAGAAAGGGGACATTCCCTCAAAGGCACCGAGCCCCTGGGTTTTTTGGAACTTAATAGAAATCTGCAAAGATGCATCCCTTTGGAACACTGTGTTTTAAATATAATAAGGCTGCAATGAGGTGATCATTGACTGCTTTGAAAAGATCATAGATAGGTAGCACTCACCTTGTAGTTTAGAGAATATTTTAGGATTCGATTGCATTGTCACAATAAACAGAAAATAATTGCTTCTGGTAATTCTATAATAATTCAGTTTCACCTTGGGCATTCAGTAGACTATGTCAAATAAGCAGAGATTTTGTTGCAAAGTTATTATTTTTGTCTGGCCAATGGCATTTAGCTGTGCAAGTTAATATAAGGATTTAGGATGCTTAGTTAATACTTAATAGAATATCCTTTTATTAATTTAGGCATATTAAAGAAACCTGCGAGATTTCTGAATAACTGAGAAGAAATGTTTCTATTAAACGAGACAGATAGCTACAGTTGTTATTTTAGCTAAATGATTTTCTAGAAATTCATATTTATTACATTCTAGATTTTTGAAGTGACAATAAGACATCTTTTGCAAGAATGATCATTTTTGGAAAATTTAGTTCACGACTTTTAACTAATTATAAATACAGAAAAGCATAGATGTTTTGTAATGTTGATCTTGTGTAAATTGGGATTTTGGATGTGGTCAAATTTAGTTCACGACTTTTAACTAATTATAAATACAGAAAAGCATAGATGTTTTGTAATGTTGATCTTGTGTAAATTGGGATTTTGGATGTGGTCTTTATTTATAATCTGTGAAAAGTATCAAGTGTTACCTATGCTAGAAGATGTTCCTGGTATTACATAGTGCAACGGGTTTAGGAACAAGTAAAAGAAGTTAGCAAAGCTGACTAGCATGTTTTAAATTTGAAATTTCCTGGTGATTTGATAGCTGTGCTTTTCTGAGTTTTCTTTCAAGTTGAACTTGAGAATGCAAAGGGAAGTTGACTTCTAACTTCTCCATTTCTAATTCCACTAATTAATGCCACAACTAGGAATTCCATTATGAACACTAAGAGAATCTGATAATCTACAAGAATTAAATGAGAGATCATTCCATAAGCTATTGCAGTCTACTGTAAATTGCTGAGCAGTTTTTGTTGAATGTGTTCATTGTGGAATCACACCATAGTGTAAGCTTTGCAGCTCTTATCTTTTTTTTAAGAACGAGAAGGAATGTTCATCATGTTGAATTAAAGTTGAAATCTCCTGGTAATCTTATACGTGCTTTTGATTCTAACGTACTTCAGTTGTTGGGATTTTCTTGTGAGGTGATCTTGATAATGTGAAGGGAAGTTTTTGATTGAAGTGTCCGATGAACAACTGCACTATAGTCTAGACTCTTGGTTGTGCAGCTCTTAGATAGTTACAAATTTGTTTTTATACAAGTGAAGCCTAAACATTTTTTTGCACATCTTTCGATGCAAAAATACAATAAATAAAGTATGAAGGTCCATCTGTATACGATCTCCTATTGGATCTGCATTTTTATGGGGAAAAAGCTGTGCAACTGTCATTAAGTTTAATATTTATTTTCTAGTTTGGGTGATTAGCTCATTGGTATATTTGTTGCTTGGGATGGTGATGGCCTGCAGAGTCTTGCATTTCTGATATATCCAGATTGTTAATAATAATGAGATCAGGTGCAGTTAATATATTCCTGGCATCCAGATGGGCTTGAGATTGTAAGTTATATTTAAATTTTGTTGCATTGAATACGAAGCTAAGTTATGCTATTGCATGAGAGTGGAAAGGTTAAGAAGAAATTAGGTGGGAACATAGGAGTTGTGGTTTGGTTATATCTTAATTCCTATGTATCAGATGCTGCTAATTTCTGTTTTGAATTTTCAATATAATGAGTTGGTGGAGATAATAAATATCAAACTTTAGACTGATTCGATTTGGACTAGTACGTATACATATAAGAGCAGATATTGAACTTAAGCTGTATTTGTTACATGCCCATTATATGTTGCAATTTTATGACGTTGCAATGACATCATCTAATGGGATCTTGGAGGGGTTACTTGAAAGTATATTATACAGATAAAAAAATTCTGAAATGGTTTGTGCTATGAAATATGAGTAGATCCCTAGGCCTTAACCTTGAGTCCATCATCTGTTTTTCATGAATTTGTGTAGTTTTGTATTATTTACCCTAAAATCATACATATATTTTATTGATCTCTTAACAATGGACGGTTAAAGATCTTTTCATCATGATGATTTCAGTTGTTACTATGTTTGAATGAATTTTTTTGATAATATTTAGCAGATTGTTGATATGGTTTGTTCACTGTATGGTAAAAGTATAAAAAAAATCTGAGTAATCCAATGCAGTGTGGCCATTGCAAATAGCTTCATTGATGCCTTTTTCAAGCTGACTTTAATGAATGCAATAATCCTTGAGAATGTAAATCCTATTTTAGTTCTTACCATCCTTGGATTTATTTTGGTAAATAGGATTTTATCACGTATTTTTCATCAATTTCGTGTCTTTTCCAACCCCAGCTAATCCATAGAGAATTTAATTTGTGTTATAGTTTAAATATAGAGGCATGATTTGATTGTCTGACAAAGTCTTTCCTAATTGCAGGATAGTCATCCATCATCAGTTCCACATACAGATGATCTTACAAGATTTCGAGATGAGAGGCGCTTTTCTGATATGGCAGGGCTCTCAGGTACCAGAGATTCAAGAGTTTTGAGTCCTAATTCTGAAGCTTCTTTCTCTGAGAAACATAAAGGAGATAGGAATGCAGAACCAAGTGAAGTATTGTGGATAGGCTTTCCAGCATACATGAAAGTGGACGAAATAAGCTTAAGAAGAGTTTTTTCTCCTTTTGGTGAGATCGAACACGTTACTACATTTCCTGGTCGGACTTATGCGTTTGTTCAGTTTAGAAGTGTGGTTGCTGCTTGTAGAGCCAAAGAAGCTCTTCAAGGGAAATTATTCAACAATCCACGAGTAAACATCTGTTTTTCAAAAAGTGAAGTAGGTCCTGTAGAACATGGTAGAAACTTAACAAATGGCAGCTTGCCTTTCTCTCATAAAGCGATTTCCAATTCTGGTGTTGGCTCAAAAGCTGTGGAGAATGTTAGAGAGGAAAGACATCAGGGTATGACTTCAGGGGGATTATGCCATCCAAGTGCAAGTTTTGGTCCTAATTCTGATCGAATGCTCTCCAGTTCTGGCAATCTTATTAGTCGTTCTAATTCAGTAAGGCCAATGTCTGCAGTGTCCAAGATTGGTAGTGCGTATGATGACATAAGACCAACAAGGATAGGCTCTGAGATGGGAGTTTCAAAGGAAGTACCAGATCTTCCCATGAATAGTCCCCGTGTTGAAAGGAGTTCGTTTTGGCGCAGCAATGGCCTGGATAAATCTCGTGGTGGTGGTCCTTATTATGAGGATATGTGGGAGTCATCTAGTGATGATGTGTCAAGCCGGGATGTTAAACGAGCGAGGTTTGCACCAGTGTCTAGAAGTGATTCATCTGATCTGCCCTTTCCTGAGCAAGGGCGAGATATGCAGCATTTTTGCTCCCCAAGATCTGGTGCAATGAATCCAGGGTCTGAATCCTACAAGTTTTCTAGATTTTCTGTAGGCTCTGACAATGATGTCGGGGCTAGCCATTGCAGTAACAATCTTATTTCTGAAAATACAAGGCATCCCAACAGATCATCCCAACAGTTGGATGGGCCTTGGAATGTGCGGAATAATTTTGAATCAGGGATTGTATCTACCATTCCTCCTCTAGACTCTGGGAAGTGGGATGGACCTGTTTCAGAGACACATCATGGACCTTTGAATGAGGAGTGGAAGTGGCAGGGCACAATTGCTAAAGGAGGAACCCCAGTTTGTCGAGCCCGCTGCTTTCCAGTGGGAAAAGTTCTTGATGTCACTTTGTAAGTTTCTTGTCTCAGATTTGACACATCATTTTGTCATATTTGTTTGAAGCTATTGAAAATATGATCCAAGTTATGTGGCATTGAAATGATAATTGAATGAAGAGGCACATGTCCATATATAAGATATTTTATGCATCCTTAAAGGGCCAGAAAAGTTAAAAATGAAGCAGCTGGGAGTCGAAGGAATTATTGATGTCTTGTTATTTTTGGGCTGCAATTGTCTCCTTTGAATTTTCTTGCATTCGTTTCAAAATTCCTTGTTCAAATTATTTTTCCTCTAACCCATATTTTTAACTATTAGGTGGTTTAATGCAATTAATTTTTCTACCAATGGTATGTGTAGTAACATATATCTAACAAAAGAGACAGTCTGATTAATTAAATAGAATATGTAATCTCCATATTATTGGATATTTTAGGGTGGCAATAAAAGCTCTACAAAGTAGCAAAATTTGATTGCTTTCACAATTTTGGTAATGATTTCATTCTAAATTATGTTAAGAATGTTTGCATAAGAGCATAATGAAGCTAGAATCTGCTTACAATGAATGTGAATTTTTTTTTTCGAGTCCTCTATTTATTAAGGGCGAGTAAAGTGAGTCAATATTAGTGACATATATATTTACCATGTCAGTTATGACTTTAAATATCAAGTAAATAGGTTTGTCATTATAGTGGATTTCAGGGTTTTAAGTATTTCCTATATTTAAGTAAATATCTTGTTCGCCAAAATCTTTGTGGTAGAAAAAGTGGAACTTCAAAATAATTGCTAGTGCACTGTTTATTTAGTATATTTTTATATACATTACTAGGTTTTGAAATTGTGGAATGTAGGGATACGTTTTGGGAATGGTGGTTATGTTTCAAAATTTACAGATAATAGAGGAATGTCGGTGCAAATATGCTTTACATATACATATTTGTTATATAAATATTAAATATTGTATATTAACTAGAGAGAGAGAGAGAGAGAGGGAGAAGTCTAGTTAATTTTTTTATTATATAATTGTTTTTTTAAAATTAAAAATCAAAACTATTACTAAATATATATTAAAAACTGAGTTTTCAACTAGAAGCGGATTTTCAAACAATAGGATTCCCAATCACATGACGCAAGGTAGGTTGATAATTAGGGCCAAAGACTCACCTAATGACCAAGCAACCTCACAGAAACAACAACACAAGGAGAGAGATAGAGCTGCAAAATCAATGAATTTCATTCAATAACCTTCATACATATCGGGCTGTAAGGCCTTCCCGGTTACGACCAAATACAATAAGAATGTATGTCAGGATAGAATAGTCATACATCCATGCGAGATCCGTGATCTCCAATCCTCCTAATTGCCCTCTCTAAACCTAGAACAAGACTCCCTCGTTATACTTAACTGGCTTACAAAACTTTCTAGATCTGCGTTGGAGAAAGCAATGACCAAATATAGGCCCACACGCTTCCCAATGATTGATCCTATTATTAATCATGACCGCAGATTAAATACATGAATCAGCCATAAATATACACCCTTCGGTGAGACCGAGAGCCAATCAACGCTGAGCAATAGAACAACTCGGTGAACAAGAAAAGAAATCACCGAATAGACAGAGTATTCACCGATGTTACTCGGTGAACAAACACAAGAACACTCCACTGAGTCAGCTGCCAAAACAGCTACCGAGCGAAATCACAATGATAGTCTAGTGCTTGTATCGAGCAAGATTGCTACAAACCCAAGATGCTCCTACATCATCACAAAGCTTATTCCTTTTTGGCTATAAATTTTGGGAATTGCAACTAGGGCAACTTGCTAATAACAATCACCCTCCCTTGGCCATTTCTTCTTCAAATTACAGTCAACATTTTCTCGAGGATAGCTCCAACTCTAAAGATGGAGACTTACAATTTTTCATGCTAGAGAAACCCTTATCTCTTCATTCCATCTCAAAAGAGATGCTCTATGCTATGTGTAGATTGTATGTGATCCAAATTGGGCATTCTCTATAGAACATGTAAAGCTTTGAACGATGTCAATTGCTTCTCTTGGGGACAAAACATCAACATACAAGATCAACATGTCCTTTACAAACTTCTTAGTAGCTGTGGGTACACCACATGTTGAGGACGAAAGGGTAAAAAAGTTTGAAATTGTCAAGGTGCCATTTGTTATAATGGCTTTGAGATTATCTACAATGATCCAAATCTTTCATCATCCCTCTTAGTTTTCTATAGACAACACCTTAATAGATAAGGCAAGGGCATTTAAACCACATTCCCTTATCAATAGCAAAAAAGCTTGGTAGCAAAACCTTTAGCTATTTAGACTGTGGCACAATTTTGACAAAGATATCCTTAGTGAGAGTATTGGTGACAAAGGCAAAAGATTTAAGGTCTCAAATTTGAAAGGTGAGCTTGTTCTAAAAGTTGGAAACTGCCTCACAATGAGTAGATCAGTGACTTCTCTTGGCTCCTTTTGTCTTTATGCACTAATACGGACTTGCCTAACCAAACTTGCAAAGAAACAGTAAGGAAAGCATTGCATAAATCTTGCCTAATGATTTACATGGAATTTAATTACATCTTGAATAAGCATGCATGAAGGAGCTAGGATTTGCATTTAGAATTTTAGATTATAACATGGATGATAATGGGAGTCAAAACAATGGTGCAAAGCCTTGGCACATAGAAGGTCCTCTTATCGCACACTCACCTAGATCAACACCTATGACTTCATTGTTGCCAGCTATCAACTTTATTTCATCATCGATGCTTCTAAATTTCTAGTGCCTGAATATTATAGGTGGCTATAAATGATAACTTTAAAGACACCTAAATCCAAAAGTTTATGCTTAGAGATTTGGCTAATTTAACCCCTTCAAGGACTACTAATTCTTCTTATGTTTATCTTAGTGCTAAGGAATAAGTAACATTTTTGAAGGAGCTTGATTGAGAGAAAGTAACTACCTCCATTCTAATGCAGTTCCATCACAATTGAGTTTAATGAAGCCTCCTTGGGTTGGTTTCGATTTACAAACTAGATTCCTTTATACATTGGATATCCCATTTGGTTAAATAACAAGTATATTATGTGTTACTTAGATTGGTAAGAGTATAGAAGGCCCTAATCCTAGTATTTAATTGGTTACCAAGGGTGATTGCAACCATGGCCCTAGAGGATTTGCAACAATTTTGCCTTGGAACCTGTGCCATTAAGAAACTTAAACAACATCATACTAGGATTACATCAATATACAAGATCATACTAGGGACAAAACGTGTCCTACACAAGCTGGAGTAGATCAAGAAAAAATTGATGAGTGTAATTGGGAAGTTGTGATGCTTATCAAACTTTTTGTCGTAGATGTTAAACTCCTTTAGGTGCCTTCTGGCAAAACAACAAAAGAGAAAAGAGACCTTGGAACTCTTAAAGGACCTTTATGAGTTTTTTGACAACAGTTGCGGTGTCTTTTTGGAGAATATATTGTTTTCTACTATTATGTATGAGAAGATTTCTATTTAGGCACTTCTTACAAAAATTAGGGACATTTGTGATGAACAAGAGGCCATTAGCCACAAGATGGAGGAAGCAGATATGGTAGTGATTATGCTTAAAAGCTTGCTCCGATCCTACAAGCTTTTTGTTGATGTAAAATTTCCTAATCTCTGCAATAAGCTTTTTCAACTTTACAGAGGAAAGTAATAACTTGGAAGTAGTGCTAGTTCATCCTCCATAAAATAGGGTGCTGTTGTGAGGTTTTCACAGCATCGCCCCAAAATTTTGGGGACCCCCTTTTTTTTCAATTGCCTTAGCAATTTTCGGTCTAGAGGTTTCAAATTTGAAGATTTCACATCTTGGACACCTTCAGGGCCAGTGGGGAGAGGGTTAGATTTATTTTCACCCGATTTCAACTTGATTTTCCAGAGCCACCAATTTCATCCTTAGGCTGAACAAATTTTAAAAGAGCAACACTTGACAGCATAAAATTGTAAAATTTGTACTTAGATATTTTCTTTTGAAAATTTGGATATAATTGTATAAATTTGGATAATTTTCAAAAAATGAAAATTTTGTTAAATCTGGTCTTTTGGAAAATCTTGATTATTTTTGGTGAAAAGGATTAATTTTTCTGATGGTGAAATAAAATTGCAAAATTGATTTTAGGCTCTAGAGAAATAATTTTATTTGTGTTAAAAAGCTAAAATTGCTTAGCTAAATCGATTTGGAGAGAAATTGCAAAAAAAATGGTTTTAATAGATTAAAGTTGCCTTGAAGACTTTTTGCCTTTAATGAAATTGGTAATTTAATATTGAAAAAATGGCTTTTGGTTAGCCAAAATCCAAATTTAATGATGTATTAATTACTAAACCTCCATTAAATGGAAATATTTAACACCCTCAAGGCATTATTTAATTTCTTTTTGCAATTTAGAACTAATTGACAATTTAGAAAGTTAATTTTCATCATGGCAAAATTAATTTTGGTTAAGTATTTAATTGTGGGCCATAATTTTGCATTAATTATTGTTTTTCTTTCTCCCAGGGTCCAAGTCGGCCAGCTTGGGGGAAATAAGAAAGTTGGGTATAAGAGGAGGCCTCTCTCCCATTTCTTCTTCACTTCTCACTTCTCCTTCTCAAGGTGTTGGTGATTTTGCAAGAGCAGATCTGCACTCTTCTTGCTTGGCGAAATTTGTGGAGGGCAAAATTTGTAGAAGCCGAAATTTGTGGGAGCCAAATTTTGTGGAGGGCGAAATTTGTGGGAGCCAAAATTTGTGGAAGATAAAATTCTGATTTTTTTCAAGAGGCTGCGATTTTTGCCCTAGGTTGGGTAATTTTATTTGGAGGTGAATTGCATGATAAATTTATGATTTGCAAGGGATTTGAAGTTCTTGAAGTCATATGCTAGGGTCCGAAAAGTCGTTGTAAGATTATTGGTTAAGGTGAATTTTCATCATCTAGAGTTGCAAGGGGTCCTTAAGCTGACATCCATCTTTCGTTCTAGTCTAAGGATTGCTCCTCTTGGTTCTTGCCTTTTGGTCCACCACTCTACCATCCCATAATAGGGCGACGAGCATGGAGGATGTTAGTGCAAGTAAGAATCCCAAGCGGACAAACACTAAGAAAGACAAAGAGGATACGATGCCCAAAACTCCCTTCTTCTCGAAAATGAAGAGAATAACTGACACCAATATCGCTACAGTGGACATGATACAGAGGAAGGACAGACTAAAGGAAGGACAATCCCCCTTGGCTATAGGTAGAGGTAATTTCAAATCATTTAGAGTTGCAAGGGGTCTTTAAGCTGACATCCTTCTTTCGTTCTAGTCTAAGGATTGCTCCTCTTGGTTCTACTTGCCTTCTGGTCCACCACTATACCATCCTGTAATAGGGCGATGAGCATGGAGGATGGTAGTGCAAATAAGAATCCCAAGCGGACCAGACTAAGAAAGACAAAGAGGATATGATGCCCAAAACACCCTTCTCAAAAAATGAGGCGAATAATCAATACCAATGGCAGTACCATAAAAGGATATACAAAAGGCAGTTGCACATCACAACCCAAGCGTCGACACTTCCATTTCAACCATGATGAGCAACGTTGAGGTGGCACTTGATTTTGAGGATATCAGAGAAGAGGATGTCAATGAAACAGATTTTGGATCAAGGTTGGATGAGTTGGGGAAAGTTGCTATCAAGAAGAAGCATTTGGGCACCCTTTTCTCTTTCAATGCTTTTATTGGATTTGAGAAAGAATATGAGAAGGATCATGAAAGCATACTACAAGCAACAAGTGGCGTGGCGAAGTCAGCGGAACTTAGGGCGAAGCACACACCTTGTCCTCCTATGGAAGAAGTTAACGAAAGGCTAGCGAAGTTCATTGCCTTAGCTAAGAAGATGAAAGAAAAGGGAAGATTTATATTAGAAGATCATTTGATGTAAGCCCAAGTGGCAATTTCCCTTTTTCTAGAATAGGACAAGTGTCTATTTCTGATTGGTCACCATTTTGGTGCCTTCTCATTGGTTGCTACTTTTTGCGCTTTTTTCATTGGTCCATTGGTGAGGTGGCGGCTTCTCATTGGCCAATGGGGTGGCAACCCTAATTAGGGTTTTGAGGATCCAATCTGGATCGTCGATCTTGTTTTGATCTCCACCGTCTGTTGTATTTCTGGCCCCTATAAAAGGCCATTTGCTCTCATTTGTAAAGGGGTTGGAGAAATTGTTGCGAAGATAATACCAAAATTGCTCTCTTTTTCATTGTTGCGATTTGCATGTTGATTAAGAACATTGGGTGTTATTGCATGTTTTCTACTTCCACATAGATTTCTTTTCAAGTTGTTAAAGTTGGTTGCATTGGAAGTTGTTTAAGTGAAGTTAAAGTAGATGGATAGTTGTATGGTAGCATTGGTAAATGTTTGATAGGGGTCAATACTAGGCCACTAGCATCCTAGCGGCTGGTTGGGACGCTTTGTGTGGTAAGCTAGTTTATTATTCCTTTGAATCATTGCACTTGTGGAAGTGAGGCCGCTGGTCAGCTCTCATTAGGTTCGATCCCCGTCCATTTGCTAACCTTCCATTCATAGGAGTAGGAGTAGAATAGTAAGTAGCTGGGTAGTTGAAGCTTAGAGAAGCAAGTTAGAGGAGTAAGTTAAGTATTAGAACACATTCATTCACCTTCCACAACCATCGCTTTCCCATCAACATCATCACTGGCAGACACATCCTCCATCACCGCCACCATCAACATTATCTACCTCGGCACATTTCACAAACCGAGTCGTCATCTCCATCATTCTACCAAAGTCCAAGTCATCCTCGAATGAATAGCGTAAGGCCGCCTACGTGATTACCAGCAAATCACATCAATAAAACTAAGCGAGTATCCAACGGTGTAAGGAACATTGGAGCTATTGCTTATGTCTTCATGAGTAATAACTTTTCAAGAGAGGAGTTGCATGTTTGATATCCCATATTGAATATTCAAATCCTAATATGTTATGTAAGTGATACAAAACTCGCATCAACAGGTGCCTTAACAACCGAAAGCTCAGACAAGAACATAGGTAAACCTCAATCCTTCCTGCAGAAATCACCAAATAAACCTCCAACATCTTCAATGAAAAAGAGTGTTCAATGCAATTATTATTACAAGTTTGGTCACACGAAGATAGATTGCAAGAGTGGTTGGCAACCACATAATCTACACAAGGAGGGTCTCAATTGAAGGACCAAGCTACTACACATTCTAATAAGAAGTCTACCTTATACCATTCATGGCTACATGCCCATTTGTTCATGAGAAATCAACTGCACGGTACTTGAATTTGATGCCACTTGCCATTTAGATTACACTTGGTGGGAGAGATTTGATCTTTGTCCCAAGCACGAAGCTCAAGCTACTGGTAGTCAATTGGATTATGCTTCATTCTCCATAGCTAGATGTTACGTTTAGTTCACCCAAGTGCAATAATGTTGATTAGGAGTAGGCCATGACAACTAGTAGCACCTCCATCAACAATCTCTAGTATCTAGTGGCTGGATTACATAAGATTTAGACACAAAATCATGGAGTTTGTAGAGTTTGTTAGGTTAGGAAAAAGCATCGAACTTCATTTTTAGATGGTGATGCTTGGAGGGCATCCCTATTTCGTTTATGTAGATACATGTATACCTGTGAACACTCTTTAGTCCTTGGATGTGGCTATTTTATATTACTTCTTGGTGATTTCAGCAGAAAAATGTAGGTGTATTTTTGTATCAAAAGTTTAAGGCCTTAGTGTATCTAACAATAATGGGGAATTTTGTTAATTTGGTTGCTGGTAAAAAACATCATGTTTGCAAATTGGTAAAAGCGCTCTATGGCCTCAAATAGGTTCCACGTGTATGGTACAAACATGGAGGTCAAATGGAATTTGTGTTGGACTTTTGATATGTTAGATTTGAGACTTATCAATTATTGTTTTGGTGGTGGACAGACCAACCAAATGAAGAGAGAGCTAAAACTATCAACCAAGTCAGATTCACTAGTGGTGGATGGATCAACATTTAGGGAACTCGTAGGCAACCACATCTATTTCATCCCCACTAGACGTGTCATCAAATGTGTGCTAAGATATATTAAGGGCACTCTCAATTTTAACATTCAATACATTAGAAGAAGAGATCCTAGGGTTGTTGGTTTTACAGGTACAAATTGGTTAGGATGTGTTGATGACAAAAAGTCCACTCTGGGTGTATGTTTTCAGTTTGGGCTCAAGTGCAGTCATATAGATCGACAAGTAGTAGTAGGTAATAGCTAATTCCTCAACTGAAGCATAATATCAAGGAATTGTTTTGGCAGTTTAGCTTTAAAGGATGCTTGCTAACATTCACATGTCACAAGTAGGATCTACTTCCTTGTTTTGTGACATTCAAGTGGTCGTAAAAGTTGTAGAAAATCCAATCTTTCATGAACAAGCTAAGTATGTTGACCTTCGTTATCATGTCCTCGTTGAAGATGGATTAGTGACGTAGTAGTATGTTCTCGCTAAGGACTAGATGCAAATATCCTCACCAAGTCTTTCTCAGTATGGAAAAGTTTGTCAAGTTTAGTGGGCAACCTAGTGTAGTTGATAGCATGAACATTAAGGGAGGGTATTGGAATAATTTAGTATCTTGGAATCTCTTTCTATTTTGGCAAGTTTTTCAGATTCTTCTCTCAATGGATGTTTAGTTGTTTTATTTTAGTCTTCTATATGTACCCGTTGATTTCATTAATTCAAGCAGGCAATTTCTACTTCAGCTTGAAAGAGAAAATGCATGGTTTTGTAGGAAAAACATGTGAAAATGCATTTCAACTAGTAGTTCACCTTTGTTGTCATTTTACCAACATCATTTTGTGTTTGTAAAATTGTGAGAGATAAATATGTGGAAACTTGCCCAACAAAAAAAAGAATGTACTCGCAAACTTGGACAATACTCATAGAGTTTGCAAACTATGTCTACCACCTTGAAACTATACCCATTTATTACAATCTACAATATCACTGTGATTAGCTACATATTTTTTAATCCGCATTGGTTGAGCTACCTTGTACGGGGAATTTTATGTGCTACAATAGAGGTAGGAAACACAATTGCAACACCCTATTCTTACGATGTCCCTATACATTAGTGGTTGTTTCAATATTATTCAACTTAGTGTCCTATTTTATTTTTGGTGAGTTTTTGGAAATCATTGAGAGCACTTAGCTTTCAACTTATTTTTTTAGTAATTCACTTGGATGTTTTGCATATACTTGCTATTTATAGTAAGTCACCAAGGTGATTAGTTAGCATCATATCTATATTTGGAAAGTGGATAGATTATTCCCATGAGTTGATACCAATAATTATCATGGGTAAGCACAAGGTTAACTTTAATAATATTAATCATATTAAATGACTTTATGATATGATGTATATTTAAGTCAATTTTACGAAGTGACATTATGAAATGACAATATAAAGTCACTAAAATTAATAGAGCTCTCTAGCTTGTTTGAGAAGCTACTTCATAAGGAGGAATTGTAAAGTAAGGATGATAAATCTCACATTACTTGATGGCTGTGTATCCTCCGCCTCAAGAGACTATAAACAAGTTGCTCTCTTATTTGAGGCTATATTATGTGATCATTTGATTTTTGGCTTTTCGTCCATTGTTGCTATTATAATAACAATGACATACTATTTCAAGGATGAAACCCTTTGGAATTTGAAGGTTGGGCAAAACCCTTACCTTCTTGGAGAGGTGGAATTACATTAGAATTCATAATTGCTCTTAATTACATAGACTCGGATTCAAAGAGGAATTGTTAGGGATTTGGAAGCTATGTATGTGACTATTTGAGGGCTTTCTCCATCGAGTATACAAGCAAAAGCTACAAATCGTTCTAGATATCTCTCAAACCTTGTAATAGGAATTAATAGTGGGTGGGATTGGCATCAAGGAACTAACAAGAAAGGAGTTTAGAGAAATACGTGGAAACGTGAATAGATGACAAAATACAGAGATGGTTGTAGTGTTATTGAACTGTCATTACTAGGAAGAGAAGACCTTGATATGTGAACAAATATAAAAAGGGAACTTCAGAACATTCATTGCCTTTGAGAAGACACATTTAGGACTGTAAAACGTATTACTAGGTGCAACATTGTAACTCTGCTGGTGTTATTTATTTCACTTCATAATTCTAAGTATATCATGATATGAGGAGTGTTATGCATGCAATGGCCTTGCGTCTGAATATAATCTTGGCATCATGATCATGAAGTATATTAATTGTAACAATTGTAGAGGAGACAAAAAGGAGTCAAAAGATGAATTTTCACATTTGTAGGCGGTCAAGGAGGGGATGAAAATCAGATTGTCTACACATACTTTCAGGTTAAGATCATCTTCTCGATCTTTTAGGGTCCGTTTGGCTGTGGGAATATAAATATGGGAATAGGAATACTTACTCTGTAATACTTTTAGAGATTTATTCAGAGGCCCTGAGGAAGGTGGATGAAGAAGTAGACACCCTTACTTTTGAGCTCTCTAATACTAAGAACACCCTAGAGGCTACCTTAGTAGCACTTCATGAAGCTAAAAATCAGGTAGATGACCTTGGTCAAAAATTGTTTTTGTCACTTTTTTCTTCAACTTAACATTTATGACATATGAGGGGGACCAACAGGTAATAGGAGTTGATGAACTTATGAGAAAATTGGTATAAGATGATTTGATTGCAGCCATGAAATTGTTTCAGTAAAGTATGATGCTGATTATAGATCAGCTGCGGAGGAGGAACTTCATTCCTCAGTAGCAATAATGATGGAAAAAATAGATCAAGAGTTAGAACTCTTGAAAGAAGTGAAGAAGAATTCATAGGGATGTGCAACTCGCAGCCACAAGGAAAAAACTTTGACGAGGAATACTTTTTTTTCAACAGGTTCCATTTTTTGGAGTAGCTCTTGAGGATGTGCTCTCAAAAGAGGAAGCTGCACAAGCCTTAGCATGTTTTAGTACTGCAGATAAATCCTTTGAATACCTCATCTGGATTGTTCATTTTAATGAGGCACAAAAGGGGCCTAGGGATGGAGTCTCAGTTTCGAGCATGCAGACACTTAGACGATCTAATAAAATCAGATCACCTGCTATTGCTTTTAGGTATAGATTGTGCCTTAACATTTGCAAGGCAGGTATATAGAAGCATTTGCAAGGAGAGGTACAAGAGGTTACCTCAAGGGCTGTAAAGATTGAACAAGTTAATGATGAAGTATATGATGTTGGGAGTAATGAAATAATTTAGGGCAGCAGTGATTTTGTTATCACTGGGGATGTGCATGATGAGAACACAAGGATAGAGCATGATGTATATGATTCATCTGCCTTTATAGGTAGATTGTGCATAGTAATGCTTTTTTACATTGTTAGATATGCACATTCTTTTCCATTCAGCCCATCCATTGATGACTTGAATGACACCTAAGATTGGGACAAATGATTGGTATGAGACATTTTCCTATAGAGAAATCACCCAAATCTTGTAGGCCTTTCTATTTGCCTCTCCGATTTGATCACTATAGTTGGACATTCCACTTGTAATCAATTTGGAGCAATAGGTTAGAGAGGCAATGTCGTGGCAGTTGCACATTACACTTGAAATCAATTTGGAGCAATAGGATATTATAGATGGAGGGAATGGTGGATGGCCATTATACTTGAGTGATCCAGATGGAGCATTTCTATGTATAATTATCTAAGTTGTCGGTTCGGGTTTGGTTCGAAGTTCAAGAACTGGTTTGCAAGTTCGTCGAAATTTTGGAAAGGGGTTTGGGTTCGTCAGTAAAAAAAGATGTAAAAGCTATATATATATGAATTAAGCATGAGTTAAAATCAGAATGTAGCATAGTAGCATAAACACATTTAGACAACAAAAACACCATTAACAGTTAAACTGTAATCATAGTGATCATATCATCATATAGTTCAATCAACTTCAATATCAAAGATTTAAAAAATTATAAATATCAAGTTCAAGCATCATTGTTTCACGTTCATTGTTCAACTAATGGAATGAAAATAAAAAAACCTATTAATATTCTAAGTTCTTTAATCTTGATCTTCTTCTTCTTCTTCTCCGGTATTACTTGAGCTAAGGCCAATGGGATCAGCAATAGAAGCAACAATGGTATTGGCATCAAAGTCATCAAAATCATCCATTGTAAGCCGAGCAGTGGAAGCATCCATGTTCGCAATCTCTGCACCTTTATCCCACTTCTTTGTCTCCCCTTCTTTGCATTCTTTACTCTTGGGAAAGAATTTGCAAGTTATTATGCACATATACCAGGTCCTTTGTTTTTTTCGATTGCAACCTATTGTGCTTCATCGAGTGGATGAAAGAACAGGTGCTCCAATTTCTTTTTGATGTAGAAGAACTAGAAACCTATGAAGACAATAAGCAATTGAAAAAGAATTAATTCAATCTTATTAAAAATTTAAAATCACTTTCTAGGCATGATTCTTTTGAAGATAAAGTGATTTATTTTTTAAAAATAAATAAAACTTGCTTGTGATATGATTTTGATTGCAAGGGGCTGGTTTGGAATCTTTGGCTATGGAGGTACCACTAACTATGAGCATCCTTCTTGAACCGATGACAAAGAGCATCATTACTTAGACCTCTAGCTTTCACAAACTCTATGAACTCATCCATGATTACATCTCTCTTATCGTCATCAGGAAATATTCTTTTAAATGCTGCTTGGTACCTGTCAAACACTTCCATATCTCTATATGGTGGCAACCTTCCTGGTAGACTACAATATTGAGAGCTATAGTATTTGGGCGTCAAGGCATAGGCAAGCAAATGTAGTGGAGTGGTCATTTTGTTCCATCTTTCAACAATAATTACTTGCACTTGTTTGAAAACGGTCTCTTGTGGATCTTGCTCCTCATTTATAATTTGCTTGATCTTCTCAAGCAGTGAGTCTATGCCATCATAGATATCTCTAGGGCAAGGCCTATCCATGTCAGTGTACCTAAGCATGCTCATAATGGGTTCGGTGATCTTAAGGAGATATGCCACATGTTCCCACCATGATTCAGCCAATAGCTTATCCTTTATTTTGTTTTCTCTATCAGTGTTCTTTTGCTTCCTACACCCCAATTGTGGCTGATTACCATACTTTGAAGTGCATCTTTCACTTGCACAAGTCATCTCAAGATGATTATATGTGATGCAAAACGGGTCTTAGCAACCCTTGACATAAATTAGAGCAAATAACAACTATTAGATACATAGTTTAGAAAAGCATATACATTGTACGAGCAAAATATGAAAAATCAAAAATTGTCAAATATTAAAAATTAAATTACTAACTTGAGTTCAAGTTCATTTACCTTCAGTAGCTCCAATTTTGAGTGGTTCTGAAAAGAGTTTGAGTCATGTGGTGGTTTGTGACAAACATTTGGATGTCCTCAGCCTCTTCATACACTGTTTTGATCCACTCAGTTTGGTTCCCAATCTTTTGTAGCATAAGATTGAGTGAATGAATTGCACAAGGTGTCCAAAAGATATGCTGATATCGGGGTTCAACCAACAAACCAGCTGCTCTACAATTCTTTGCATTGTCCATTATGACTTGGACAACGTTTCTTGTACCCACTTGTTCAATGGCCTCAAAATTAGGATATTAGCAATAAATGGTCTATCTTTTACTTGACCCTCACAATCCACTGCTTTCAGAAACATTGCCCCTTTAGGGGACGCCGCAAGGACATTAATGAAGGGATGGTTCCTGGAATCCTTCCACCCATTTTAAACAATTGTCACCCTTGTCTCAACCCATGTGTCCCTTATGAGCTTCAATTGATCTTCAATCCGTTGGACCTCTTGATTCAGCAAGGTGGTGCATACTTTCTCATACTCGGGGCCACAATACTCTCTTGGAGCTTCACTGGCACCCCTCAACATGTCCTTCCAAAATGGAAAGCGAACAACATTAAAGGACAACCCATTTGCATACAAGCATCTTCCCACCTTAATGTCAACAATTTCCCGACTCTTATTTTGAAAAGCAGTTTCTAGTGGTCCCTTTCTTTTGTGTACAAGGGGACAGATTCAGTGTTAGTGTCCAGTGTGGTACTTAAAAAGGGGTGGTCATGTACTATAACATCTCTAGGGGTTGCATTCCCTTTGCTCTTTTACTTTTACTTTTGTTGTTGTTGAGTTCTATTGCACTACGTCCTTCTCTCTCTTCTGTCGCCTCATGCTCTTCAATATATTTTATCACGCTTTTATTTGGTATAGGGGCACCTTTTTGGCCAAGGCATTTGTTCACTCCTCTTCCAGTGTATCCACATAAATGACCCACTGCACGATAATAAGAATTATTTCTTTCTACACCACAACCCCGACATCTCCAATGGAATGCGCCACCTCTTGGAAGGGTCTTATAATGTCTACATGCTTCCATAGAGGAGAATCAGAGTTGGGTTCTATTCTTTGTTCGGTATTGCCTATTGATGAAGAGGTAGATGCCATTCCTTTCCTCGTGGCAAGAAATTAGATACATTTTCATAATTTATATGCAAGAAAATGAACAGTTTTCGGCCAAGTTGGAACCCGTAGGGCAAAATTCGTACTCTGCCCGAACCGAGTCTGAACCGAACCAATACCACGTAGCAGTTCAAACTTTTCCTGGTGTGTGGGGGGGGTGTGTTACCATGGTAAATTAGATAATTATGTTTCAGAGAGCTGGTCGAAAGCATTGGAGGGATTTGTATAATCCTTTCTTTGAAAGCGGTTGGAAAAATGTTGATCTCCTACCATCATTGATATAAGATGTATATATGGCTTTTGCCTGAGTGAGGTTCTCCGTTCGATTGAGGATGTTTTCATTCATGGTAGCATCACATGACAAGTTGACTTGACTGAATATGCATGCGGGATGGTTTAGGATCTTGGAGTCCTCATGATTGCTGCACTGTTTTTTGTAGACCATGATGAGTTGGTTCACAACTTCGAGCATAGTGATGTTTACATCAGAGTAGTGCAGCAGATTGGTTTACATCAGTATACATGAGCAGATTGCTTGGGGGCAAGCAATCTCCAGGAATGGAAGGCTCTCACGTCCCTAGATTTTAGTGTTTCTTTCAATATTATTCAACTGAGTGTCCTATTTTATTTGTTGTGTGCCTTCTGGAGAACATTAAGTCATCAAGTTGATTAGGTGGCATCATATCTATATTTGGAAAGTGGAGGGATCATTCCCATGAGTTGATATTGGCAAGTAATCATGGGTCTAATGATTCACACTTACTATTTTAAGTCACTTGGATGTTTTGCCCATACTTGCTATTAATAGTAAGTCATAGAGGTGATGAATTGGCTTCATATCTATATTTGGAAAGTGGATGGATTATTCCCAGACAATTATGATGGGTTTAATGATTTAAGTTAAATTGCTAAAGATAAAACAAGTTTAATAATATTAATCATAGGGGGTTTAAAGAGTATCCAAGTAATTTTCATAAAGTTACTTTATAAAATGACAATATGTAGTCACTTTAATTAATAGAGCTCTCCAGCATGTTCAGGAAGCTACTTCATAAGGAGGAATTATAAAGTAAGGATAAGGCTATATAAACAAGTTACTCTTTGACTTGAGGCTATGTTATGTGTTCATTTGGTTTTTGGCTGTTCTTCCATAGTTGCTGTTGTAACAGTAACAAATTATTTTAATGGACAAAACGCCTTGGAATTTGAAGGCTGGATGAAACCCCTATCTTCCTTGAGTGGTGGATTTACATCAGAATTCACAATTGCTTTTGATTACAGAGATTTGAATTCAGAAGGATCTGTTACTATTAGTGATTTGGAAGCTATGTATGAGTGATCGGCTGAGGGCTTCCTCCCTTGAGTATACAAACAAAAGCTGCAAAATTTTCTAGATATCTCTCAAACCCTACAGCAGGAGTTGACAGCATGTGATGTTGGCATCAAGGAATTAGCAGTAAAGGAGTTTAGAAGAGAAAGACTCATTGCAGTGTGAATAGGTGGCAGAATATGGAGAGGGTTGTGATATTATTGAACTCTCACAGCAAGGAAGAGAAGACCTTGTGATATGTGGGTGCAATACAAAAAGGAAACTTCTGAATATTTGTTCCCTCTGAGACGACAAATTTGGGACTGTGTAAAACGCCAATATCAGGCACAACATTGTAGCTCTGCTGGTGTTTTTTATTTTGATTAATAAGACTGAATATACCAATGATAATGATGAGTGCCTTACATGCGATGATGTTATGTCTGACAATAATCTTGGAATCATGATCATGCAGTCTATCAGCTGTAACTACTGATTTTTATACGCACAATTTTATGACAATCTGATTAATGCAAGTTGGAGACGACACAAGTCTATGAAGTATGTTAGTGTGATTTTCTTTTAGTCTGTAACAGCAAGCTAAATGATAATAAATTCTGAGCTGACTTTCCTAGTTGACAAGAAACTGCATCCCAATTGTTTATTGAAATGTTTCTGTTTTGTAAGTGACTATGTTCAGAATTCTATACTGTTATAAGTGTGACTATGTTCATGTTAATGTTTTGTAGCTTCGGTCTGATAAAATCTAATGAAGATATATATTTAATATATATGAGATGTACACACACACACACACACATATGTACTTACAAATATTTTATTTTATTTTTATTTATTACATTAGAGTAATAGATAATATATAATTATAATGCTTAATATTATGAATAGACATGTCCCTGAAGAGACATGTCTATTCATAACTCTTTCTCCATATAAATATATTGATAGCTACATTTGAAAAACAAATACAAAATACATGGCAGTGCTTAGTACATTTGCAGTGATCCCGTAAAACCAATATGGTATCAGAGCAGGCTGCAAATGCATTGAATAATTAAAAAAAAATTGGAATAGAAGAAAACACACTGTAGAAATAATGCCCAATATTCATGGATACACAAATAACAAGAATAGCCAGCATATCACAGTGATATCGACAGCAGCAGTGTTGAAGGAAAGGTAAAATACCAATGTCAAAGGAATTCACACAGATAAATATAGAGCATAGATCATGTGAAGGGAAACCGTCGGCAAGAACCCAGACCATAAGAGGACAGATCACTCATTGACATTTGGTATTGATGGTCAAAATGGCAAACCCATATCCTTACTAATAAAGATTAGTGACAAAGAGTATGATCATACAAGTTTTAATAAACATGGAACCTGATAGTCAACCACTATTAAAGATAGCACAAGTGTTACAATATGGTAACATTATAACCAGTCACTGTTAATGAAAATACATAAGGGTTAGTGGAGATTATTACGAACTCAAGAATCTGTTGTCATGGATAATATTGAGGTTTTGATAATATGGAACAAAAAATAAAATCACGATGGAGAGTGGATAAAAGATAAACCTCATCATGCAAGTCATATTCGCAACACTGATTGCACTCTCATCTACACATTGAGTGTGCAGATTAGAGTGCGCCACACTGAACAATGGATTTCTAGCTCATTGAGCCCAGGTCAGAATTGAATGTTTGATGCAGATATTGATGACTGCACATGCAAAGAATATCACCAAGCATAATGAGCTGATAGTGTTCGGTTGCTGTGTACGGAATACCTCTGATGTCGAGCTAAGGGATTCTTAAAGCTGAGTTGCCTCGCTGGCTGTGACTGCTCAAATTTGGGCTGCGCATCTTCAACAAACTGTGTTGCAGGTGTGTGTACCTCACATCAGCGATTAAAGCCTGACACCTTGCACTACCAATGTGTTTGTAAGTCATTCTGAATGCAGTGAGTGGTGAAGAGGTGTGCAGTGGATGTGATTGGGTGGCCAATTGTGGTGAAGAGGTGTACTTGGTAATTACCGAATTACAATAATTGATTTACCCATATGGTTTTTAAAACAAACGAACGCGAAGCATACAAAAACAATAGGTTATCCATAAATTCTGAGAGGCACGAATATACAGGGGGATGTTCATAAAGAGGAAAATGCGATTTGGGAAAACTATCACAATTACCAAAAAAAAATCTATAATCTAAAATTAGAGGACCCCTAGTGTACATGCCACACAGGTAATGGGAGCCCTACCACAAGGAATTAGTCATGTCAGATGACCAAAAGGTGGTGAGCCAATTTATAATCATATTTATCAGATTGCATATTAAAATATAATTAACTCCCTATAAGAACTATTACTTAAATTAATAATACTTATCATTAAAGAGTATTTAATATTTTTAATCATTTAAAGAGTATTCAAAGGGAAGATAATGGATCAATCGAAGAATTCAAAGAGTATGTGTATACAAGATCTTTACAGGGAGTTTTGATATTAATATCAAGAGGATGAACCAAGAAGTATAAAAGGTTGCATCATAGATGTTCATGTGTAGATAAGTACCTTTATCTATTCATAGTTGTCTCTCTCTTATGTACTATAAGATCTATGTGCCTTGATCTTTTTCCTTCGAGAATTTCTTGTAGGAAGTGGGAGATTGAGGTTCAGAGGGAGCTTGACATTTTAATAGAGGCAACCTTGAAAGAGAGGGAACAGATAGAGGATATGATTCAGTCAACCTTCGCCTTCGGTGGTCTTGATCATATTGATTTAGGAGTAAACTATGTTGTGATGGATTCTCGAGTGATCAATAAATTATATTAGTCAAGAATACTGTGATTCATGAATAGCCTCATGAGTATGTGATTTTAATGGGCCTACCCCCTGTGTACATCATAAGGAAGTGATGACTTCCAAATGTTGTCACTTGTATTTGCAAGAGTTACTATAAGGTGACAATCTTATAGTAACTTGTATTATGAAATCAAGCAAATTGAGTATATGGTGAATGTTTTGCATCTCAACATTCTGGAAGGCCATTACTCAAGGAGTATTTGGTGAATATCATTGACATTTTAGGAGGCTAATACTCTTGATATCAGATGTGATATGAAACTTTATTTGTGTACTTGGTTAATACCATGTGTTGATATTTGGAATACCAAGACTCGTGATACCAAATGGAAGATCAAGTGGTGGAAAACTTTTGAGATATCCTTAAAATTTGTCATTCCTAATATTACCAATGGTGTTATATATGTCTTGTGTTTATTCTCCCTAGCTAAGAGGGAGTACAGATGTACAAACTCTATTGAAGATATATATATATATATATATATCAGATGTACACACATACACACACGTATATATACTTATAAATATTTTATTATTATTATATATTAGAGAAAGAGATAATATATGATTATAATGCTTAATATTATGAATAGACATGTCCTTGAAGAGACTTGTCTATTCATAATTCTTTCTCCATATAAATGTATTGATAGCTACATTTGTAAAACAAATACAAAATACATGGCAGTGCTTAGTACATTTGCAATGATCCTGGAAAACCAATAGTTCAGAATGCTATGCTGATATAAGTGCTTTGTGGAATTACCTTGATGGATAGTGATTAGTTCATAATGTTAGAACTTACGAGTTTTAGGATTTTGTCTCTACTATCCAAGTTATTTTATCAGTCGCTTCTTACATACAAATGTTTGACGAAATGCCAGTGTTACAAAACTACAAAAACTAAGGTTAGACTTGGTTGGGGTATCTTACAACCTAGCCATCTGTAGTGTAAAGCCACAAAGTATAAGCACTGTATAACCATTGTCCAATTTCGCAACCTGATTATGATGAATAATTTGTAAAGAAGCCAAAACCTTGCTTATGTCATGTCACAACAGAAAACTTGGAGGACACCCATTTAAATTCTTAGAATATGTAATTCTTCTTGCTTATATTAATTTGCAATCCCCAAATTAATAGACATCCCCAACTTGCATTGGCAACAACCTTCTTTAGAATACACAACTGAAGCTCCACAGTTGAAGCACCCAAATTGCATTGGCGAGAACCCTCTTTAAAGGACACAACTGAAACTCCACATCTGAAAGTGATCAGTCTCTCACCTTCTGAACACTTATTTTTCTTTTACAATCCATCCTTGCAAAGAAAAGCCTTACACCCCTTACAACAATGTAACCCAGAAGCACCAAATGCTATGTACTTACAAACACATTTATTATGCCTATATGAAGAGGAATAAATTACACTTCAACATCCTCGTTCAATGCCACATATTTTTGTTTAATATATTAATATTTTAAAACAAGGCAATACAGTAACACAATTAAATATTATTATGTTACACAGTAATACAGTAACAGTAATACTATAGTACACAATAGAATTTAGCCTAAATTTAGAATTAGAATTTCAATGACACAGTAATTCACAATAGAATTTTATCAGAGTAATACACAATAGAATTTTATTATGTATTACTGTGTCTAGACAGTAATACATAATAGAATTGTATTACTGTGTTTAGACAGTAATACGTAATAGAATTTAGGATTAATTAGAAATAGAATTTATATTTACAAAATGATATAAAATTAATAAATGAAATCAGAGTTCTGATCTGAATGATTCTTCAGTGAAGAATCATCCAGAACAGAACTCGACCTTCATTATTGGTAATAAATTCATCTATAGAACAGGAACATAATTCTACATTCAGATTCTATTGAAATAGCTTTGAGAAGAAACAGATTCTACAGGTAATGAAGTAACCAAAACGGCTGGGAAAAACAAGTAATGAAGCCTAGAAAAAAAACACTTAGTAAAAGTCTGAAGCATAGTTATTGTTTACGCTTGCAACTTTCAAGCTCCACCTCTGCAATGAATGAACCTGCGGAAAAACAGCAAACTAAACCCTTTGCAAATCGTCTTTTGAGTGGGAGGAGAAAAAGGGTGGAAGAAAGCCTGGTTGTCATGGAAGAAAGCACAGGCAAAAAGTAAAAAAGGAATAAATCTATATCCACCTTAACAATTTTTAGGTTTTCAACGGCAAAATAAATAAATAAATATTTGAAAAGTCAATGAAATCCAAATTTAGTCCAAAGTCATCGCCAAGTCATTCTGGGTTCGAAATGTGGAACACAAATGCCATCCAAAGTCGTTGAAAAGTCGACTAGGGTCCTGCAGAAGGAATTTCAATCGAATTTGTTAGATGACAGTTGACTTTGCATCAAATCTTCGCTGAACCTGACTTCCAAGCAAACCAAATGTTGATTTTGGCCTGGGGAAGGCGAATATGGTAACTTGAATTTTAAAGATGTGTTTTATTGATTTTGTGATGTAAAAAATAAGGGTCTGTTTGAGCCTATACCCTGGTTGGAGGTCCTATAGTTGATAATCTCTCTCCACAAAAATATCCTAGGTTCCTATAGTGGGGAGCTGGAGAGGGGCACACATTTGCTCCATCCTTGTTTGCTGTGGTCATCCCTCCTTTGGGAACTTATTTTATTATTTATTATTTTCTAATTTTTTTGAGTTGTGTAATTTGGGGATGCAGGAGGCAGGGGTAACATGTTACGATGGGCGCTTGTTGTATATGGACAAGACCAAGAAAAGAAAAGTCATCATCTGGTAGGTTTTCGACTGTTTTCAAAACCTGCAATAGCAGATATTCAAAACTCAGAACCCTAAAATGAGAGAGGCTAAAACTGATAAACGATAAATCAAATGAATATGGTGAAAATAAATGTGACACGGGCACTTACAGATGTCAGTCTGCTTGTGATGTAGCTCTGTAAGAATTTGAAAGGAACTTCCTTTATGCAACGTGCAAATGTTAATAAAGTACTATATTGTATGTTGTAAGTTTGCACTGTGCAAGAAAAATATGGAACTGCTTAGAATTGTGGACAGCATAAAGGCCTTTAATTTGAAGCTTTTGTATAGGAGCTGAGGGGCTCAGAAGAAGCCTTGGAGTCTGAGAGTCATATATAGCTATGCTCTTTACATATCTTTTTTGTGAGCATCAGCTCTTCTGGGCTGGATCTTGGACTAGATATTCTTACAGTGAATCAGTTACCCTAAGGCTGTTCTAGCTTTATACTGACCATTTGATATAAAAATGGAGGACAAGGAAAATGTGCTGGTGTTGCATATCAAAAAGTTGACAGAATGCAGGGACACCAGGTTATAGTGCAGAGTTTGATCTGTAAGGAGATGCAAAGGAATTTTTCTTGAAGTTTGTGGGCATATAGTTTTAAGAACTTTAACAATAAGAACATTGAACATGCATGCTAAACAAGCTAGATATATGGAAGATGAAAATTTGACTCTGGTGCATTGTTTGACGTAAGAAGCTCACTTTCTGTAGTTAGACAAGTTTTCTATGCCAATAACGAACCATTGCAGAAATTTTCAGAAGCAAATTACTAATTGGCGAAAACATAAAAATATGATCTCATCTTTCTCAAAAGAACTTATGTTTGGTTGACTATATGTGCAAAAAGAAAGACTGTGGGGCATTAACTTCGGAAGCCTAGAAACACCGTTGCCCATCCTTGTAGGACTGGTTGGGGCTTCTTTAAACTGGTTTAACTAGATTTTCTTTTGAAGGAATCGCAAGTTCAACCATTGAAGTTGTAGAGATACAAGTGTTAGGTTAAAATGAAATACTTTGCATATACATGGGGTATCTTGCCTTAATTTCTCAGTAGGCTTTTTTTAACCTGTTATTATTTATAGTTGTAGTGTCTTTTGTATTTATATTTGTTGCCTTTTCTTTTGTCATTACAATGGATTTAATCATGTCTTTTGGCAATCTAATTCATTGCAGGCCTGAATTCCTAAATTGCACTGCGAGAACTGGTTTGGACATGCTTGCCACCCATTTTAATAAGGCAGGGAGTGTGGGAGTTGTTTTTTTTGTTCCAGAAAGTGATCCAGATATTGTTCCTTACAATGAGTTCATGCATTATCTAGGGGAGAAGCAACGTGCCGCTGTTACAAAATTGGGTGAAGGGACTACCCTGTTCTTGGTTCCACCATCACAGTTTTCTGAGCAAGTTCTTAAAGTGCCGGGGAAAGTGAGCATCTCTGGGGTCATTTTGAAATTTGATCAGCCAAACTCATGCCATGGTCTTCCTCATCATCCATCTTCTGACTTGATGAATGTCCAGCCACATCCTTTCCTACATAGGCCTTCAGTTACGAATGGGATCCCAATGCATGAAGATAGTACTCATTCAAAGCCACCTTCTCCATTACCTCCACAACGATATGCTGGCCATGGCAATGCAAATTTTTATACAGAACATTATCAGGCCCCTAATGCATCGTTCTCCCCAGTTCAGTCACTTCCACCTTCAGCAGCAGCTCCAGTTGTTTACCAGGCTCATGGGTCTGGGACTTCTCCATCATCTAGCTCTTTTGAAGGTAATATAAATGCAACTGTTGTAAATGATAACATGCATCATACCATTTCACCCCAAAGTCAAGTTCCTGCCTCGCCTTGGTCTACTATGAATCAAGACCGATCACATGTGCCAAATTCAATAGCAGTAACGTATGCATCTGACTCTTCGAGTTTCATTATGCCATCACAGCCAGGGTTTTCATCTGCTCAACAAGTTGTTACAGTGCAGCAGCAGCAGCCAGGCCTCTCTCTAGCACCAAATCCTGAGCAACAGTCTGTGGGACTTACAAATAATCCCAATCTAGCTGGTCCAGGTGATCAAAATCAGCATTTGCGCCACCCCATGCCTCCTGTACCAGGTAACATTTCATTACAATCTGGACATCTAGCTCAGCTTGCTAGCCTTTTAGGTCAACAATCACAATCTGCACCGCTCGCTGTTACACAATCCCTTCAGGATAACCAACAGAAACTGCCACCACCAACACCTCAAACAGCTCCAAATTTTTGTTCTGTTCCACAGACAAACTTTCATATACAGCCAAATGTGCCTTTGCCCTTGCCATCATCTCAATTCAGTTATGGTCAGCAAGCACAGCAACAAACATCTCAACAAGGTATGCTACCTCGCACAGGGAATCTGAGTGATGTTCGAATAGCAGAATCCCTAGTACCTGACAATCAAAAACAGAATGATGGTAGAGAAGAGACAGAAGCAGATCCGCAAAAGCGGTTGCAAGCAACATTGCAATTGGCAGCTGCTCTTCTTCAACAGATTCAACAGCAATCCAAGGGAGGGGATCAGCAATAATCACTAATTATTGTTTGATCAAACATAATGCAAAAATGAGGTACAAGTAGTTTGTAACTTTTTTCTCTCTTATCCTACATTATCTCTTATACTTGAAACCCCTACTGCATGTTTGCCATGGCATAGTATATTTTGGATAGAGTTTCTAATCAATTCGGTAGGTAGAGTCTAATATATTCTAGTTCTTTTTGAATTCACATTTAGGGGGAAGGGAGGGGGGATTTAATAAATGATAAACAAGTGGGGCATATTAGTGAAGATCTTTCAGAACAAAGACATGATACGTTAGTGTTTTAGAAGTTATTTCCTTGAAAAATCGCATAGGGATCCTTGGAAATATCTTTTCGTGAAGTTGTGAATGATTAGGTCCTTATGTATTTCGTAATGTGACATGGTGAGGTAAGAGATTAGTTTGGGCTATGAATAGGTGAACATCTTCTAATGCTTCTCAAGAAGAGTGATTTTTTTTCCTGTTAGATGCTTTAGAAATGATTTGCGTTACAGTTATAATGAATATATAAGCTATGCCCTTATATACTTGGTCCAGGACTCTTTGCAGTGCCTTCTTTTTTGGTAAGATAAATATTACAGATTATGTGAAGAGGATTTCTACATGCATCTTGACATCTTTTTGTTTAAAGTTAAGTGTGTTCTGCTTCTGTTGATATCAGAACTCAAAACCACCATATATTTGGGTTTCTTATCTGCACTTCAGACATGCTTAATAAATGTCATTCTAATAGAAACCTTGTTAGACAAGGAACTCACTATAAGCCATATAGAATCCCAAACATTAATTAGAGTTCTGGTAGCCTTGTAATCTTAGTTCATACATTCATTGCTAAGTCCTTGCTTTAATTACCGTCTTGGAATATAATAATATATAGAATTGTAATACCGTACCTGATTTAGAAATCTGGTGATCTTTTCAGCTCAGCATCCTTTGTATGTTTGTGAATGTTTTGGAATTTAGAAACTATGAATCTTATAAATTTGAATGCTTTGACCATATATATGGCCTGAGCAAAGTTATTATTGTTAGAACTCACACATGATACTCACACATCTATCATATAGATAAAAAACTGTTGACCCATGGAATTCCAAGAAACTTGACTACTATTAGTTGGTCCCAGAATGGCCCTAGCTGCCCTTTCAAACTTCAATATGATAAACAGATTGGACTTATGTAATGAGAACTCTCTAGGGCTCTACTCGAAATGGAAGTTATTGTTTTCTTTTATTCTTAGTATTCCACAGAAAGCATTCCCGAGTCCGCATCATTGCCCCAATACACAAGATGGAGTGGGACCTGGGGACTTTTAGAGGATTAAGGGAAAAATGCTGAAAAGGTGATGAAACTAAAAAAGTAATATCATTAAAAATTGAGCATATTCAGTTTATTTTTTGAAATTCCAGCTGCTTTTATTTCTATTTAAATGATTTAAATGGCTGTCCTATCCCATCCTAAAAATCTGAAATTGTTTTTGGGGTTCCCTGAAATTATGTTCCAAGGTCCCCATGCCCTGTTCCAGAAACTCAGGAACACTGTTCAATTATTTGAATATTTACCTTGTTATTTTCAGAGTCCTTAAAGTACTGAATGTGAGTATTTGTCATAGATATCTATTATGAAATCGATTTGAAATACATTTTCCCCATGAGATGCTGGCACCGCATTGTTCAGTTGGTGAGCTGTGGTATATTTATTTTATAAATATTGTTTGGTTCATTTAATCATTGGTATCAGTTAACCCAATGCTCACTTTGGTAGTATTTAGGTTGGTAAGTGTAGTCAGTTGGACTAGCGTATTTTCAAAATTTTGTCACAGATACGTTTTATATAAAACATAATAAGGTATAAGGGTATTGATGTTTTCATATATTATGTTTAATGTATATTAGTATTAAATAATAATATAGAACTACGAATGCGCAAATGTAATAACTTCCATCATATTGCTGTCATGCACGGGAGGCTCATCAATACAAACAAATGACTATGAATGCATGTTTTGTTCATCTCTTCATTACCATCCCTCCTTTTTCTGGTATCCATGGGTTTGAACTGTTGACATACAAGAATATACATACATACATACTATCTCTCTATATATAAAGTTATTGACAGCAGTTAATAGAGGTTTGTCATTTAGATGCCCGCAAATATGCTGCTCCACTACTGCTAGTAAACTTCAAAATAATGTTGCTAAGAGGGACTGCTTGCGATTTTTTTCCCCTTGTTTTGCAAGGGGTCTTTGTAGTCAAGAGTGCATCATTCATCTTATTTTTGAATGCAGCTCTCGAAAAGATAAAATGTTTTATTTTTTCTTTCAGAGAAATAGTCCATTTATAAAAAGATAGAGATTTTCCTGTTGCACATTGCTGTGTTTAGGATCATCAATTATCCTTTTACTGAAGCATGAAGTTGAACAAATGTTTGAGTTGCCAATGAACGAAGAAATGATGTTTTCCACAGATGGAAAATTATGAACTTGTTTGAGTTTCCAAATATGGTGAGATTCACAATCTACTATTGGAACAGAAAATACAGTTTTGAAATCAAGAAATACTTAGAAAGCTTGTAATATAACTCTACATTCTATACTCTGCCACAATCACTTGCTTTTAGCAACTAAAGTGGGGCATCTATTTTACCACACCTTCTCACCCAGCTTAAAATCTTCGAGCTGTCATCAACTCTGAGAACTAGTTCCAGCAGATAATCGTGTCTAGTAGAATAGTCACAGTCTCTTGATGGAGACGTCTAAATTTTTTTCACGTAGGCCTTCATGATTGGAGTTCTCATTCATAAGAAGTCAATCCTGAGCCAAAAGTGGACACCACCACAATAGTAAGTAATCATCATCATATAAGGATTTATTACATCTTGATGCTGGCCAGAACCATAATGAGCCAATAGCAGCTTTAGAATCTATTTTATCTCATCCCGGCTGATCTATAAGGCTGCTAGAAGGTTTCTAGTGGCGTTTAATATAAGCAACAGTGAGATTGAATTTTTGTCATATATGATCATTGGTTCATATCTGGTTATAGGTTATACACTATAAAATGCCGCGATTAATTGGACGCAGCTGGACCCTGCTCTTTGAATCTTAAATTGAGAAGGTGGGCTAGATTCTTGAAGCTCCTATATGATAAGAATGTGTATCACACACTTGATTGAAATTCTGCATATAAGGAATGTAATGAAAATAATTCTTGTTTTTTCAAGTGAAAACATATAGAAATAATGGTTGTTGCTTTAATAAGTCGAGATTTATGCACAAATAAGATCTGTTGGAATAAGTAGTACTCTTTTTTGTTGATAATGAATCATTAACTGATGTAGCTAGAGTGTAATTATCAATTTGTGTAGCTATAAAGCATCAAAACAAATCTCTTAAGCACACTTCAACAGTTGTCTTTATCTATGCACAAGACATTTACTTCAAGCATCATTGCCACCACACCTATCTATTTGTAAACATAAATTGTTCTTGAGACCATCACTACAACTCTATCTATTGATTCCTGGCATATTCTAAAATATGCAATAATTTAATGAAAGAGCACATGGATTTTTATTGTAACAAGGGACAAATTGTGATGCAATCATATATATGTTCCATAGAAAACACTTGACAAAACTGAGACATGCTTCTCTAAACAATCGCTTCATGTTAAAACATTGGACATATAGACTACTGTTGTCGCCAATATTTTCGTGTTAAGTTTGTATAAATACTAGATGGAATTGCTCCTTTTTCCTGTTTTCGGTTTTGACACTTTTGAGATCCAAATCTGACACGTGAACAAGAAGGAATATGACGAAGTGATTTAGTTCATGAGGGTAATAAACATACAGTTATAACAAAAAAACATGTTTTTTCCCCAAGCAGACTATTTATATTAATTTACTCTATACTTTGCATGTAATTCAAGCAGAATTAACTACCAAATACATGGGAATCTGCGCAGCTATTGCCTATGTACACATTCCTACAATTGTGAAGAGTCGTGCTCAAGTGGGATTTGGATGCAAATTGAACAGTTGCTACATAAGAGGATACAAGATGCATTTAATCATTTCACAAGCATAATGTATTTGCCTTCAAACTAATCACAGCAAGACAGGCTCAAGTGATTTACAAATTGCAAAATTTTGTGCTGCTTGCAATGTTCAACAATTACGTTGTTACCCATGGAAGGTTGTCTTCCGGGCCTTGCCCGGAACCCTGTCGAATATTCCATGTTATATTTTGCTGTGCAACTCAACTGAAACCTGTTTTTTATGGTGATTGTTTTTTGACATTTCAGACAATTGAAGATAAACGGTCAAGTCAGTATGTATATATTATTGAGCTGTTAGGTCTACTGTGTTAAATCAGCGAAGGTCACAGGGGGCTTAAGCTTATGGTTAGTTCAAGAGGTTGGATTCTCTGTATTAGAGACCTCTAGATTATTTTAATGGCTACATTGCTCTTTGGTCATGTTTTGGATCAAGAGTCTTTTAATTTCTCTTTAGTTGCTATTTCTGCGGTAAAACCTTCTGCTGTATGCAAGAAGCAAATCAGAATTTCGACATCTTAAACACGATCTTTAAAGACCAGTCCTGAAATTTTTTGGTACACTCAATTACGCTGGAATGAGCACTTGACAATTAGATAACTATTACCACTACATGCAGATGCCTATGCCCGCACAGACTTTCAAACCATCCACCAATTTATGGACTCAAAACATTTTATTAGTGGTGAATCAACGTGACTGAAACAAGCATATCGCATTGGATTAAAGATCGTGATAAACTGGGTTAAACCAAACTGGATTACTTGAAAATCGATGCCCAATTAATTGATTGAAACATGTAATAAAGTGAAGCGCAAAGGTCCATAATAGATTTGGAAATGGCGCTTGCAGTCCTTGGTGAGGGAGACCTGAAGATTAAAAGACATTATCATTCCCAGATTAAAAGCATAACATTTCTTCCAACTCAAAGGCTAATAAAAATGTGTGTGGGAGCTTAAGCTTTGTACGGAAACCCATTGAACCTAGTCGTTTACAAGCTAAAAATTCCATATAGTTTAGGCATTTTCGTTTTTGAAGACAGACATTTTAATAATGAAGTACGGGTTGTGCAATCAATAAGTTTAACATAGCACCTCATCACCGAAATATAAAAAGTTTGTTTTCTGCAGTATACCCTTAACATAGGGTATCATGCCAGCGCAAAAAATTCTCATTAAAAATTATGAGACAGTTCTTTAACGAGGAAGCTAGGCGAAAGCTGAACTTTCAACTCAAAACAAACTATTAAAAAATCTATTTAATCATCAAAAGACAGTAGACAATTCTATCTGATAGTCGAATCCAGAAACCATCAAATATACATAATGAAACTATTAACAAATCTATAAAATCATCAAAAGACGATAGACAATTCTATTTGATAGTCGAATCCAAAAACCATCAAATATACATAGTGAACACTAACACTAAACGGTACTATGTCAGATTTTGAATTTGTCTTTGAAAGTCAAATCCAGAAACTATCAAATATATAAATATAATGAACTCTTACACTGAACAGTACTATGTGAAATTCATATATACAAATAAAGTGAACTCTTACACTGGACAGTACTATGTGAAATTCATATATACAAATAAAGTGAACTCTTACACTGAACAGTGCTGTGTGAAATTCTAAAATTACTCTAGACGGAATATGCAAAATTCTATTTTAAATGTCAAATCCACAAATAATAAATTCAAATATATTATTGTTGTGAACTCTTACACTGAACGGTGCTATGTTGAATTCTAAAATTACTCTAGATAGGATATGTAAAATTCTAATCCAAATGTCAAATCCACAACTCTAATACGTAAAATTCTATTTTAAATGTCAAATACACAAACTAGCAAAATATATAAGGTGAACACCGACAGGAAATTCCCTTTGCAAGTAAATCAAAGATTTTGGTTATGGAGAATCCAGTGTAATGTCATTGAGCTTCAAAATTATAGATTGGAGAGAATGCCATTTCTAATTTATTGTGATATTGTTATTAGGATTTAATTGTGTAGTTTTTTAGTCAAACTCATTGACCTATATTTCATGAGTAGTGATTCAACATGAATCCGTCTCTCATGATAATAAACACTTAGCACTCATTGGATCTAGGTAATGCTCATAGAGGTGAAACATTGGGACTTCCTAGGAGGTCACTTATTCCAGTATTACTCCAATTTGAGTGCGCTCAACTACGAAGTTTTCTCCATGGTTAAACCCATTTGCAATCCCATTCACAAAACCTTCAACTTATGAACCATTCATTAGAAATCCCCTTAAGCTCATCAATTGATAAATAGGAGATAATTCCACAAGAAGTCAAATTGTGATATTCCTATCAAGATTTAACTGTGTAGTTTTTGAGTCAAACTCATTATTGACCCATATTTCAGAGTTTGACCCATATTTCATGAGAAGTGATTCAACACGAGTCCATCTCCCATGATAATAAATGGAAAACTTAGCACTCATTGGATCTAGGTGATGCTCATAGAGGTGAAGCATCGAGTCTTCTTTGGAGGTCACCCATCTTAGTACTACTCTAGCTTGAGTGAGCTTAACTAGAGTTTCCTCCATGGTTAAACCCACTTCGCTTGCAACCCCATTTGCAAAACCTTCACCAAGTGTTGTGCGTTATGAACCATTAAGTAGAAAGCCCCTTAAGCTCATCAATTTATAAGTAGGAGATAATTCCACAAGTTAAATTGTGAAATTGTTATCAGGATTTAACTGTGTAGTTTTTGAGTCAAATTCATTGAGCCATATTTCATGAGTAGTGAATCTACATGAGTCCATCTCTCATGATAACAAATGGAACACTTAGCACTCATTGGATCTAGGTGATGTTCACAAAGGTGAAGTACTAGGACTTCTCGGGAGGTCACCCATCCCAGACCTAAGTCATCACCTAGATCCAATGAGTGATAAGTGTTCTAGTTATCATGAGATATGACTACTCATGAAATATGGGTCAATGAGTTTGACTAAAAAAAGTACATAGTTAAATCGTGATAGCAGTATCACAATTTAACTTATTGTGGAATTATCTCCTACTTATCAATTTCTAATTTAGTTATCGTTATTTTTAAGGATATTGATTTTGAAAATTTGGTGACCATATAGAAACTTTTTCTACATTTGCAAAGTTTGAGTTAGTCAAACCAAAAATCTAAAATTAATATTATATATTCAGAAAGAAGATGCTTAAGATTTTTTTAAATATTTGCTCAACATAAATAAACAAAATATTATTTTTTGTCAACAGAAATGGTCTTCTATAGTTTCACAAGAATTGGTACTCTATCAAAGAAATTGCTTAGAATAAGAGACTTACGTTTAAAACTTAAAAGTCACATTGTATATAATTTTTATATAATCACAATTTATATTTAAAATATGAAAAGTATTTTATAATATTTATTTGAGATAATATAATTGAAAATAAAATAGTTGTATTGCTAATTGATTTTTGATTTAATGATAACATTGAATGATTTGAATATGTCCATCAAACATAAAGGTTTTTTTGAATGTTATATTGTTGGTTTTGTATGTTGTGGAATTTGTATTGGATTGGATGTTGCCTAATACTTCAATTTTAATTGAAATGTTTTCAGCTTCATATTTACTATTATGAATAGTTTAACAATTCTATAAATAATAATTTCAATAATGAATTAAAAAAAAATTGAAGATTGATTTTAACATGTTTAAAATAATAGATATTTTTAAAATTGTGATTGAGAACCATTTAAGTCTCGTAATAATATAATTGATATTTTAATAAGTTATATGATAAAATTATCTTTTTAAAGAAATAGAATTATTTAATTTTATGATCAATGTCTTATGAACAATGCATTGCGAAGGAAATTGTATATTTGGATGGAAAGACGCTTTCTATAAGTTGCACATTTCCATTTGTTTTTAATATTATAACTTGCATATTGAGATACTAGGTGCTTAATAGTAATACATGTATCATGATCCAAGTTATTCCAATTATAAAAATGTTTCTTCTTGTTTATGGGGATTACTAAAAAAAGAATGACACTAGCCCAAGTCCCTAATTTTGAGCTTTTGGGAGTGGATACAATTACGGTATCATTAAACAATAAACAAAAATTACTCTGAAAAGTTTAATGCCTTACCTCTTACAAGCATGTGTAGCTCAAATAAATGCTTACAAATGTTTTTATAGTTGTGATAATGCATTTACCACTTCGAACACTTGTGGACAAGAATAACAATATTTTGCCATAAATGTAACTATAGTAACTCAATAATTGTCATGACCATTGTATAAAACATCTTTTGCGTCTCCAAACACCTTAAAATCAAATATTCTTACGAGAATGATTCACTATATAATCCCTCTCCTTAATTCTAAATAATAATAATTGACATAATATTTGAGTAAGTCATTTTAATACTATTGGTTAAATGATTTCATCACTCATGAATAACTTAAAAATATTATGAGGAAAGTATTAATTCAAGGATTTGCAAAGTTTATGACAATTAAATCGTTGCATTATCTTATGTATCACAAATTGTAGATTACAAACATAGATACAAAAAATCGAAATTAAGTAAAATGATTAATGTCGATTACTAGTCTTCACCAAGAAAAAATATTTGTGGTCATTGGCTTCTTAAATGACTTCATAACACTATCGATACTATTGTCTATTTCAATCAAGACCTAATCACTCTTAATTGTTTCTCATACAAAGTTATATTGAATATTAACATGCTTAATATGATCATGACAAGTAAGTTTTTTGGCCAACATATGGTAGTCACATTTGATCTTTGCTTGCCTTGCACTCAAAACTAATATCATTATCATATCTTTGTAACCAGGCTACATGCAGAGAGGCATGTAAGTAAACCATATACTATATTACAATGCTAGAAAATCAAATTAATTCTACTTGCAAACAAAACAAAAACATGCCAACTTGTGGATCTTTAATAATCCAAGAGACCCACTTTATTTTACCACATCATGATTACCATGATGAACCAATTAGTAATTAGAAGTAACTCACAAGTATTTGAACTCATTTTAGATACAAACTTACTTAGAACCCCATTGCTTGGGTAGTATATGGTCTAGTGCATACCGTATTATACATCAAACTATAAATTCGACTAGCATAAGGAACATTATAAGATATGATAAGATAAGTTTTATTAATGTCTAGCAAGAGACCACAAATGGTCTAAGGGACTTGAAGCAAACAACTAGGGCAACAACCAACAATAGGAGTACCAAATGGTGTTTGAGAAGAAGAAAAAAAGGAAAACAAAAACAAAACAAATGAAGCAAAAAGACTAAGGGTCCTTTCTGAGTGAGAATAACATTGAAAGAAAGGGTTTAAGGTTGGGAGGAGCCCTAGATTGTTGCAAAAAATTGCTAGACATGGCGTATCGTTATTGAAAATACTCGTTGCAAGGCCTCACGTGCTTGGAGTGGTTAGAAGTGGGAGGGTCAAGTTGTCCCTTTAAGCCATGGGCAGGGGATGTTGACAAGAAAAAGAAAGTGATGATCAAAAACTTTCCTCAAAGGGAAAATAGCTTGCAAGGTGTGATCATGGAGTTGTGTGGCCTTCTAAAGGTAAAGAGCAACACACCACTAATCGATGTAGTTGAAGAAAGACGAAAAGGACTTGCATTCTCTAGACTCAACTCAAGTTTAAACTCATTATCATTGTTTGATCTTTACTATTTTTTTTGTTCTGTTTGGATTGCTAGCTGCTGGACATAATTTGTGTGGGTGTTTTTGGAAATCTTCTGCAGTCAATTTTGGATTGGGGTTTTTCTGTTTGCATGGCAGGGCCTGGGATTTCTTTTGCGTTGGTGAGAACAGATGGTTCTTCTCCAACTATGCGTGCAATGCGATCTAAATCGTTTTATTCAAGGGAGAGCTCCAAGCTGAAAAAAGTTAATGGTTGTTTTCCGCGTAGCCATGATCACCTTGTTCTAGTTATTCCTCCAACGGCTGTAATGGAGGACATTGATTATTGGACCAAGCATGCTTTGATATGCAAATTTTTTGGAATCCGAATTTCCCTATTTGCTCTTGAGGCATGGATTCGCCGCTCATGGTAGGTGGAAGGCGATATGGAGATTATGTTGGCAGGGAATAGTTATTTTTTTGTTGTATTCTCTTGCATGTCTGATCGTGATCATGTTTTTGAAGGAGGCCCTCATTTCTACAACCATGTGGGGTTATTTGTCAAACCCTGGCATTCAGGTTTTAATTCTGCTGAGGATCTCCCTTCAACAGTGCCAGTTTGGGTTTACTTGCCTCGCCTTCCCTTGGAGGTTTTGCGTGAGGACATCCTTTGACAAATTGCTGTTTTGTTGGGGAAGCCGGTTGCGATCGCACATCAATCCCTTGATAAAAAGGTTATTTCTTATGTTAGAATTTGTGTTGAAATTAATTTGAATAACCCATTACCAGATTCTTTGGAAATTTGTTTGGGGGATTCTTCTTGGGTGTAGCAATTAGATTATGAATCCCTCCCTTTCCGCTGCCGGATTTGTCATGAGTATGGTCATTTACAGCGTCAGTGCCCCCGTAACTCGAGTTTCAAAGGAGTGGATGGTTCTATAGCTGGCAATGCTGGTGGTTTGGCAGATACTACAGGGAAAGGACAATCTCAGATGGCTAATACTACCAAGGGGATGAATCCGCAAGATGCTACAGGTAAGGGTAAGGCTCAAATGCAAGATAAGGATGGATTTACCCTTGTTCGCCCTCGAGCTAAGGGACGTGGTCAAAAGAGGCCTTTGAAAGAAAGATTATCTGATTCAGGTTTTAACCGCTTTGAGGTGCTGGATAGTATGGTTCCAGAGGAGGGTATTCCTCCTCCTATCTCTTCTGATCCAGTTTGCCCAAATGCGGGATCTGTTCCTAATGATGCTTGTGGGGCATCCCAAGTTGTAGTATATTAGAACCGTGAGCTCCTTGTAGCTCCTGTGACAGAAGCTCTAGTGACTCCTGCAGTGTTGGAGGATAATGATGTTGTTTTGGCTGACTTGGTTAAGGATGTGCTACCATCAGGTAAGGGCAAGGGATCTCCTCTCCCCTTGGGGTTGATGCCTCGACCCTTTAAGCGGGTTTCTTTTACTCCCCCTCTAAGGAGTGGGCGCAAAACAAACCAAGAGAAGATTAAACTCACAAGAGATATATTGATTGAGTCTGGTTCAGTGAAACCTTTGGATTCTCATTTTCCCAATTCTACCCAATGATGATTATTCTCTCATGGAATGTTAGGGGGTTGAATAGCATCCCTAGACAAAAGGCTATTCATAACTTGGTGGTTGATCATAGTCCTGATGTTTTTTGTATCCAAGAGACTAAGCTCTCTCTGGAGTCTATGGTCCAACATGCCTCTAGTATTTGGTCTCGTGGCCAATGCCAGTGTGTTGGGGCAACAGGCAGTGCTGGTGGTTTAGCTATATTTTGGGATCCTAAAAAAATTTCTCCCCTTGGCTGGATGTCTTCTCGCTCAGCTCTCTCTATGGTAGCTTCTGCTATAGACTCAGGAGAGGTAATCATGGTTACTAATGTGTATGCACCTGTTGATCTTGCGGGAAAGGAGGAACTTTGGGAACATATTCAATATGTTAGAAATTGTCATCCTTATCATCCTTGGGTGTTAGCAGGGGACTTCAATTCAGTTTTAAGTCTGGAGGAGAAGCATGGTGGTTTGGCTAGATTTGGCCCTTCTTCTGCTCTTCTTTGGCAACACATATCTCTTTTGCATCTCTCTGATGTTAAGCCTTCTAATGGTCTCTATACTTGGAATAATCGCAGGACTGGTGTTGCTGCTATCTCACAACGTTTGGATAGATTTCTTGTTTCTTGCTTCTGGGTTAGTGGTACCCTTACTATCTCTTCAGAAATCCTTGACTGGAAAGGTTCAGATCATTGGCCAATCAAATTTTCTGCTATAGGGGCTTGTGTTCCGAAGCATCCTCCTTTTAAGTTCCAGTTGATGTGGCTTCGTGACTCCTCTCTTCGTGATTTTTTTTTTCTGTTGGTGGAAAGATGGTGCTCCTGCATATGGTACTGCAATGTTCTCATTTTCTAAAAGGCTTCAATATGTTAAAAGGCAGCTCAAGATATGGAATAGGCAATGCTTTGGGAACCTTCACTTTATGAAGAGGCTTGCTCAAGAAGATCTTGATGTCATCACAAGGGAGATTAGAGATCGAGGTTTCTCAGAGGATCTTGGCAAGGCTGAATCCCTTGCTTCTAGAGCTCTAGAAGAATGGGAACTTCGAGAAGAAATTTTTTGGAAGCAAAAGGCTAGAGTTGATTGGCTCTAGGAAGGTGATCGAAACACTTCCTTTTTTCATAAAACAGTGCAATCTCGTCGGAATCAGAGCACTATCTCTTCTTTGGTTAATTATCAAGGTATCCAACTGAATTCCTTGCCAGCTTTGTTCCAGGGGGCTATTTGGTACTTATCTACCCTCTTCTCTGAGGACTCTCCTCCTGCTGATAATGAAGAAAATATTATTTTGTCCTGTATTCCTTCCCTTATCACTCAGGAAATGAACAATTATCTCATGCATCCAATCTCTTTGGAAGAGCTGGAGGAGGTGGTCTTTGGCATGCCTAAGGGGAAGGCTCATGGTCCTGATGGCTTTCCAGTTGAATTCTTTCAAGAATTTTGGGACATCATTAATCATAATTTGTTGGAGGTGGTTAAGGAATCCTATGCTAGCAAGCAGATGCTTCGAGCTGTGAACTCTACATTCTTGACTCTTATTCCTAAGAGAGAGGGTGCTAATCAATTGGAGTATTTTAGACCAATTGCCTTATGTAATGTGGCTTACAAAATTATTACTAAGTTGATTGCTGAGAGAATGAAAAGGTGGCTTCCCATTATTATCTCAAAGGAACAAGGTGGTTTTGTTGCTGGCAGACAAATTTTGGATGGGTTGGTTATTGCTACTGAGGCTATTCACTCTATGGCTACTTCAAGGGAGAGAGCAATGTTTGTTAAGTTGGATATGGCTAAGGCCTATGATAGAGTTAAATGGAGCTTCTTAAGGAGTATTCTTCTTTCTTTTGGATTTAGCTCTGACTGGGTGAGTTGGACTATGAGTTGTGTTACTTGTGCCTCTTTTTTTGTTCTTATTAACGATCAACCTTCTCAACTTTTTGGTGCTTCTAGAGGCCTCCGCCAGGGTGACCCTCTCTCCCCATATCTATTCATCATCATGGCTGAAGGCTTGGGCAGATTCATTAAGCATCATGTGTCCCAAAATTCTATTCAAGGCTGGTGGTGGGGTAATGGCTTACCTTCTCTTTCCCATCTTCAATTTGTTGATGATTTTGCTCTTGCCGGTCTTGCTAGGATCAAGTAAGCTGAAGCCTTTCGATATGCTTTGGACGTTTATTTGGCAGCTTCAGACCAGAAAGTTGATGAGCACAAATCTTCCATTTACTTTTTTAACACTCATGATTCTATTCAGCACAGGATTGTTGGTATCCTACGGTTTCAGATTGGGTCACTTCCTTTGACTTATCTTGGCATTCTTATTGCTGTTTCCAGGCAGCCACATCTCTTCTGGCAAAATTTGATTACCAAGCTTCAGGATAAGGTAAATCATTGGACTCATAGATGGCTTTCTACTGTTGCCCGGGTTACTCTTCTTCAAGCTGTTATCCAAGCTCTTCCTACTTATAGAAGCATGGTTCAGGCTGTACCTATTTACTTTCTCAAGGAGTTTGATGCTCTTTCCCGACAATTCCTTTGGAGTGGTAATTTGTGTAGTACTAAATGGAGCTTGGTTAATTGGGCAACTGTTTGTAGGCCTAAAAAGGAGGGTGGTTTTGGTCTTCGATCTGCTCTCTTGAGTAGTCAAGCTTTGGCTACTAAACTTTATTGGCGATGGTGCTCTGGACAACATCAACTTTGGGCTCGTATTATCACTCATAAATATTTTCATGGTGCTGATCCTTGCTTTGTTTCTGCACTTCCTCTTGAAGGTCGTGGCTCAATGGTTTGGCATACTTTGAAGACAGGTGCGATGTTGGTGAAGAGGGGTCTATTTTGGATATGTAAAGGAGGTTCTCAGGCTTTGTTTTGGTTTGATGCTTGGGATGGATTCCCTTCCATCTTATCCATGTACCCTCATCTTCAGCCTCTTTGTGACTCTTTTCTTGCCGCTGGATGGGATAAAGTGGCTCATTACAAGACTCCTTATCAATTGGGACCTGTTGTTGGTTACAAATGGAAGCATTCTTCTGATTGGCCTCCTGGAGGTACAGACATGGATCGTCAGGAGCTTTCTCAAATCCTGGCTTCTAGAAAGTGTTTCTCTTTGCTTGGTCCAGATGTTTTGGCTTGGGGCGGTACCTTGTCTGGTAAATATCATGTCTCTGCTGGGTATCAGGAGATAACTAGACAATTATTTGGGGATGCTGAGGTCCCTTGGTGGAAGCAAGTTTGGAATAAAGTTTCTTGGTCCAAGTGCAATTTTTCATGTGGCTAGTGGCTCACAACTGTTGTCTTACCTGGGATAATCTTTGTAAACGTGGATTTCAGGGCCCCTCTTATTGTGTTTTGTGTGGTAATGGAGAGGAGTTTGTCTCCCATTTGTTCTTCCATTGCTCCTATTCTACTTAGATATGACACCTTTGGTGGAGCGCTTGGGGTTGCTCTTGTCGGCATGCTTCCTCTTTGCCTGAGTTGTGGGCCCGCTTGGGTAGTGCTCCCTCCAAGTTTTCTTCTCTCCATGCTGCTTGGATTGCTGACCCATCTTTCATGCTTTGGCATATCTGATTGGAGAGGAATCGTCACATATTCCAAGATGTTCGGCTTGGTGTTTTGCATCTTTGGTGGAAAATATCACATTCTCTTCAGGAAACTATTCATGTGAAGTGTGAGCTTGATGGGGGTATGGATCCGATTGATCTTGCTATCTGTAATCGGCTCAATTTTCATCTTCAGGATGGGGTTGCAGCTCATAGGTTTCCTTTTGTGTCTAGGCAGCTTCACCATCAGAGGAAGGGTTGGGTTAACCAAGATGGGCATTGGACTCCTCCTCCCTGTGGAGTTCTGAAAATTAACACTGATGGTTCTTCCTGTGGGAATCCTGGCCCTGCTGGTATTGGTGGAGTGGCTCGTTATAGTTCTGGGGATGTTAAATTTTTCTTCTTAGTTCATAAGGGTGATTATACTAACAATCTCATGGAAGCTCTGGCTATTTTATATGCTGTGGAACAGTGTTGCTTGCGAGGATGGAGTAAGATTATCTGTGAGTTTGATTCCCAGGTGGTGGTGAACATGCTTTCTTCGTAGGAGCTTGAGGATGTTAGTTGGCAGTTGGCCATTGTTATTAAGCAGATTATTCTCTTCTCTACCTCTTTTCAGTTCATTAGGTTCACGCATATTCCTCGTGAATGGAACATAGCTGCTGATTGTTTAGGCAAATGGGCTTCTAGTCATGATCCAGGTTGGAATATTAGAGATAGGAGGCAACTATCCTTTGAGATGGTGCAAGAATTTGATGATCTTGTTGCTCAGGATTGAGCTCCTTGTTGAGCTCTCCTTGTTGTATTCCTTTCCGTCTTAATAAATTTTTACCCCTCTTTTCCCCATATTAGCAAGAGAAGAGAGGTTGATCCCCAAAAGGTTGCTGAACAAATGTTTTGGGAAATAATAATTATCCTTGACATAATTTGAAGCACAAAATCCCCAATCCTCTAAATAGTAGTCCATGATACAATAAAAAACATCTTAACCATACCATCTAGATAAATAGTAATCCCAAACCTACATACATATCATAGCCGTTAATAAGAATAACAAAAGTATGATATTAAGATGATTTAAGGCCCCTTTGGCTACGAGAATAGTAATTGGGAATAAGCATATCTTATTTTGGATTTGATATGCTTGCATTTGTAATTCTAGATTTGTTATTCTTGATTTGTTTGGTTCACTTGAAATTTGATGGGGAATATGTTTATCCTATGTTTGGTTGTGTAAAACTGGAATTGGAATAAAATTATTTATTATTTTATTTTAATAGTTTTTCCCTTCTAGATTTTATTGAGTTGGTTAATTTTTATTATTATTTTAGAAAAAGGTAAATTTATTTTATTTTTCATTTGGTGAAGTTAAATTATTAGGAATTTTTTTGATAAAATAAAAAGACTCAATCATGAGCAATCATACACAATAAAATAGTTATGACTTAGTAGAATTTAATTTGTGACCACAATCATAAATTAGTTACCATGATCATAAACAAGTTCTAAACAACAAAATAGTATAATCTTTAGTAAATTTGGCTACCATTTCTTTACAAAATCATAAAATAAGTTATAGTCTACAATAGTTGTTATGTGTTTTAACTACATTTACACATATGGTTCCAATATACTAGTGTGATTAAAATAATAAAAACACAAAAAATGCCTCAGATTTGGCTACGGTAGATGTAATTGGGACATCATCGGCCCACCAAAAAAAATCCACAACCATTATCCCCCTACAATACAAAGTCTAAATTAGTGGTTGCCGCAATAATTAGTTCTTACATAAAATGTAAACATACAAAAAAAACTAGCAACAACCTATCGTCTATTTGGAGAACAAGATAATTTACGTTCTGGATTACTTGTGTTGTGTGAGGTCTTCATTGCTATAGGGCCAACACTACACTCACACATTGACAAATTTAAATCCATCAACCATATATAAATAATGAACAAATAAAACACAAATATTTTAAATTAGCAAGATGATATAATTTTACATACATTCATTACACAAGAATCCAATTTCTAAAATGATAATAAGATAATAAATATTGGTTTCCATTTTTCATTAATAGTAAGGAGCATCTATAGTAATATCGTTGCATTTGCAATATTTTCAAACATCAAGATTCTTGAGTAAGATATCATATAATGTCATAACCCATCAAGTTTCTATTGCTTGTACATTTCAATAACATAAAAGTGCACGAAACATCATCATAATTATCATAATGTACATCATATAATCATCTCATCATATATGTAGACCATAACATCATCATTGAATTAAACATTAAAAGTATTTATAAGCATATGATCATCATGTAAAGTCACATTTGCTAGCAGAGATCAACTAAAAAGTCTACAATAAAGTGACTAAAGTATATCGACCAAGTCTAATCATAAAGACTAGGTCAATAACAGTTAAACGCTACGAAGGTCCTGAAAATAGAACTACTAGAGATCGGGTCATGATAGAATTAAAAGGTCCATTGATCAACTTATCACAAATGTGTTTTGGGAGGTTGATCGACTAAAAAGTCTACAATAAAGTGACTAAAGTATATTGACTAAGTCTAATCATAAAGACTAGGTCCGTAACAGTTAAACGCTACAAAGGTCTTGGAAATACAACTACAAGAGTTCGAGTCATGATAGAATTAAAAGATCCATTGACCAACTTATCACAAATGTGTTTTTGGAGGTTGCAAGAGCTGGCGTCCACAAAGGGTACACAAAGTGCTTGTAGAGTATTGAATTCATTAAAGAAAAACATGTAACTGAGCTCCAACAAGACAAAGATGAGAAAATGCTCTTCCATTATAGAGCCAAATTAGTAAACAAAGAAATTTTCCAAATGGTCAATGCAACATACATGGATTGGTATAGAGCAAACAAAAGGGATAATTGGGAAGAAGCTTTGTCCACTTGGAAGCACTCACTAGATTGATTGACTTTTGCAAAATTTGTATTGATAATTGGAAGTTAAAATAGATGTCAGGGATAAGTTGGGCCAAAATTCTTTACATTTAGCATCAAAAGAAGTTAAGGGGTCACTAAACTGGAGATATTTTATTGAAATTATCCTTGGTGGACTTGATTTATGTAGTAGATGGTGAGGGAAGTACATCATGGCACAATAGAATATAGAATCTACTATAGGAAACATATAAACAGTTGAGAAACTTCTAGGAAAACCACTCCAAAAAATTGAAGGCCTTGATGATACTCCAACAAACATTTCTCTAGTGAAAAAATTACTTGAGCAAACTAATTGGTTTCGGAAGATGGCATTGCAGATGACAACACAAGGAAGACATACACAAATTGTGCAGTGGATTTTGAAAGAAGTCATCAATCCCTTCTTACCATGTGATGTCAATAGAAGTAATTGCATTGCACTATATTGTTGGAGTAGAGGAAGCAGATGCTGCATTAGTCATAATGAAGACCCTCAGTACAAAACATTGGCACAACATAATAGAAAGAAGAGGTAGATCCCTTAGTTAAAGGTTTCCTTCTAGTGAAGGCAATATATCATTGCTAATAAACTTCTGTCATGGGTCGCTAAAATAATTGATAATGATTCACCAAATGATTCACAAACATTAATTTATAATTGACTCATGCTCACATCTTCAATGAATTTCTCTAATTAAGCATTTCATCAAACAAATAGGTGTGTGATGATTGGATATCTACATTCTGCAAGTATGTCCATAGATAATCTCGCTACTATTTAATAACATTTAACAATATGTTTGCAATGATAGTGCTCAATGAGATATATGTTTGAGCCGTTTGTTAAGCCAGCTGTTGCAATAAACAAAGTTTGCAGAATTTTGAAATGAAGCAAATTGAAAAATAAAGCTTATGACAGAGTTCCAACAGATGTGAGTAGAGGGCAGAGGCTCGGGAGGGAATATGAAAATAAAGATTCAAAAGATATGCAAAACCATGAAAAATAATAAAACAAAAATATTTGATGGTGAATATGCTGTATAATTAAAACATGTAGAATCATTAAAAAAAAAATATAATGACAAAGAAAGAATGAAATATATGGAGTCTAGTGAAATGATGTTGCCATACTTGTGTTGGCTAGCAACTCTAAAGCTAGGTTCTAATTATTGACCCATGAGTTGCTTTAAATATGTGAGAAATAAAAAATAAATCACTTCATAAAATTTCGCTTGGCAACAACCAATGTCGAGTGACAGAATTGATCGGTATAAGAGGGTGTCGAGTGATAGGAAGACAGTGTCGAGTAAGCTCGACACATGAAGGAGCCAAGTGACTCGACACTTAGGGCAACTCGGCACAATGTATGTCAAGTGTGCTCGGCAACAAGGGATGTCAAGTGAGCTCGGTCACCATTGCAAAATAGAGGATGCTAAGTGAGCTTGACAGTAACAATAGAGAATGAGCTCGGCCGAAGATTAAACTGAGTGAGGTATTTAGTAGACTTATAGTTTGGACTTTTTCACCATTAAAACTTAGAGGGAAAAACCTCAAAAAACTTGCAAGTATGGAAATCTTAAATGCAAAATGTGCAATGTTAAATAAAAGGAGGACAATAGATTGCCAAGTATGCTTGCTTGCTTGCTTATATTCTATTCAACAAAATTATTACAAAATTTGGGAGCATTTTGCTTCAACCAGAAAAAACCTAAAATATTTAAACTGATAAAACTTAAAACTTATAGCTCTAATGGCTGCATACAACAATGCTTGGAGTAATCACTCCTTCACAAGTTGAATAAATAAGAACTTATAGAATGTCAAAAGGTTTCAACATGTATTGAAGCTTCCTTCTGCCTTCTGAGCTCTGACTTGATCTGCTGATCGACTTCCTTCTCTGCTCTATGCTCTTGCACTTCTCTGCTATGCTCTCTTCAACTGATTGAATAAATTAGATTCATTCCTTTTGTCTCTTGGAAAAAAATATTTCCCCTCATTTCAAAATTTGAACTCACCTACCCACATTCAATGTTTCTGACTGTTGTACAAGCCATTAGGGTAGTAGGTGGGCATTTGGATCAAGGGGAAACCATTTATGCGTGAGATATTTCAACACTCCCCCTTTGTCCCGAGCCACATAAACAAAGATAACTCCTGATCCAAATCAACTACACCAAGACACTCTCTTAGGTGTACAAAAGTTCTAATGCCTAAAGGCTTAGTAAATATGTCTGCTAGTTGCTGCTCAGACATACAAAATTCCATCTTGATATCTCCATTCTCCACCAACTCTTTGATGAAATCTCTATATGCTTGCTTCTCTTGTGGAAGACTAGATTCTTGGACAATGCAATTGAGGAGATGTTGTCATAATAAATTGTGGTTCCATCCTCTTGCCTTTCATTCAAATCTGTCAAGATCCTCCTTAACCAAATTGTTTGACATGTTGCTGCATTTGCTGCTATGTATTCAACCTCTGCTATAGATTGAGAAACAATAGGTTGCTTCTTGGATGCCCATGAAATTGCACCCAATTCCATATGGCACATGTATTTAGAAGTGCTCTTCTTATCATCTAAACTTCCAACCCAATCACTATCTTTGTAACCAACCAACTTGAATAATTTTTTGTAATATATAAAATTCCAAATCCCTTGGTACCAGTCACATACCTTAGGATCCTCTTTCCCACTTGCCAATGGGAATCCTTTGGTGTTTCCATAAATTTGAAAATCAAACTTACTACATGCATCATGTCTGGCTGAGTTGTAGTCAAATACATCAAACTTCCAACCATACTCTTATATAGTGTTGGATTCACATTTTTGCTGCAATCTTCCTTACTCAACTTTAGACCTACCACTGTTGGTGTTGGGGTTGCTTTACTATTTTGCATTTTGAAATTTTCCAAGATCTGCCTTGCATATTTTTCTTGAGAGATAACGATGCTATAATGCATTTGTTTTACTTCTATGTCTAGAAAGTACTTCAAGAGACCTAGGTCTGTCATTTCAAATTCATTCTTCATAGCTTCTTTGAACTCACCAATTAGGAAATTATCATTTCTAGTGAAGATTAAGTCATCTACATACAAGACAACAATCAACACATTACTATTTGCTGCCTTGATGTAAAGTGTGGGTTCACCATCACTTTTGCTAAAGCCATTGCTCATTAGATATGAGTCAATCTCGCTGTACCATGCTCGTAGAGCTTGCTTGATCCCATATAGAGCTCTTTTCAATCTATACACCTTGTGTTCTTCACCTGCAACTCCATAACTAGGTGGTTGCTCTACATAAACTTCTTCCTTCAATACACCATTCATGGAGGCAAACTTCACATCCATTTGATATACCTTCCATTTGTGCTTGGCTGCAATTGCTATGACAACACACATAGTTTCCATTCTTGCAACTGGGGCATATGTCTCATCATAATCTTTGCCATACTGCTGCTTGTATCCCTTGACCACTAAGCGTGCCTTATGTCTATCTATTTTTCCTTCAGCATTGCACTTGATCTTGTATAACCATTTCACTCCAATTACTTGTTTCTTGGGAGACAAAGTAGTTAACTTCCATGTCTCATTTCTTTCAATGACATATATTTTCTCATCCATAGCCTTACACCATTTCTCTTCATTCATAACTTCCTCAAAATAAATTGAATCACTATGAGGAAATAATGCAAAGTTTACACTCTCATCATAATCTTCCTCATATCTTTCATCTTGGTATATCTCCTTTAGACTTTGAGTCTTTCTTGGCAGTAGGGAGGCGAGAGTGGGATTTGAATTTTTAGTATTGTTGCTACTACTATTTTGTATACTAGCTCAAGGCTGTCTTGATGTGCTCAGAGTTGTTGCTTGGCATGTGAAGGGCTACTTGCCTTTTGGCCTTTGTCTGCAATCGATATTTGCTGCTCAATCTTCTTTTTGATCACTAATGTCATCTTCTTCATCTTCAATAGTAGACACTTTACTTAGTGCTTGAGGATTCATCTAGCGAGCCATCTCATGACCAATTTTCAAAAAACTCCACATCTCTTGAAATGATGATCTTCTTGTCAATTGGATCATACAATCTATAAGCCTTTGATTTTGAGCTATACCCTATAAAGATTCACTTCACACCTTTGTCGTCTAACTTTTACCTTTGTTTCTTAGGCACATGTGCATATGCTACACATTTGAACACTCTCAAGTGCTCAACTGTCCATCTGTTCTTTGACCAAGCCTCAAGAGGAATCTTGTCACGAACTGATTTTGTAGGACACCTATTGATCAAATATACTGTGGTTGCTACAACTTCTCCCCAATATTTAGTTGGGAGTCCTTTTTCTTTCATCATGCTTCTTGCCATTTCAATAATGCATATGTTCTTCCTCTCAGCCACTCCATTTTGCTGTGGAGTATAGCTGGCTGTAAACTCTTTTCTTATGCCATTTTTCCTTCAAAAATTACAAACATATTGGAGGTATACTCCCCTCCTCTATCTAATCTAAGAACCTTTACATAGTGTCCACATTCTTTTTCAACCAGGGCTTTAAATTCAACAAATTTATCAAACACTTTAGATTTGTTCTTCAAAAAATACACCCATGTCCTACGACTGAAATCATCTATGAATATCATAAAATAAGTACTCCCCCTAATAGAATTAGTTTGCATAGGGCCTACCAAATCAGAATGCACCAATTCTAATGGTGCTTTAGCCCTTCTAGAATTTTCAGAATTAAAGGGAAGCCTATGTTGCTTACCCAAAATACAAGCCTCACACTTGTCATAGGAATCTATTATACTTGGCAAACCATCTACCATTCTTTGCTTGGACAGCAAATTTAAACCAACAAGGCCAAGAGGTCCATATTTGAGATGCCAAAGCTTGGAGGGGTCTTCAATCACACTCCTAAGAGTTGATTGCCGATGTACTACTGTACATGTATGCTTGGGAGGTGCAACACTGACTTGAGAAGAGAAACATGTCTCTATCTTCAATAGGAACATCCAGTTCTTTGTCATTTGGACTGCTGCAAGTAATCTGTTACTCTGATTCTTCTCATGAATGACACAATTGTCATTTTCCATCAGCACCTTGTATCCATTTTGAATGAGTTGTCCAACACTCATTAAATTGTGCTTCATACCGGGGGCAAAATACACATTATGTATCTTCTTCTTCTCACCTTGGTGCGGACCATGATCGATCCTTTGCCCACTATGGGAATGGTTCCATTATTTCTCATCTTAATTTTAGACTTAAATATCTTATCAATGAAAAAGAATAAACTTTCATTACCACTCATGTGGTTGCTACAATCACTATCCAAGTAGCATACCTTAAGGCTTCCTTCTTCACCGATGTAACACATGATAAAGGCCGTGGGATTGTTTGCATTTCCTATGTTCACATCAGCCACATTAGCATTCTTCTTTGACTGATCCTCTTGTTTCTTCTAGCATTCACTTGCATAATGTGCATACTTATGATAGTAGTAGCATTCAACATTGCTTTTGTTGGAGTTGTAATTCTTCTTACCTCCTCTATAGCTATTTTGAGAGGTGCTTGCTCCCTCTTGGTTGCTTGCTCTTCCTGAGCTTTCTGCACCAACATTCCTTTCACCATTCCTTCCACGAATTTTTCTTCTTGAGCCTCTACCAGAGCTATTTCTTCCTCTCCCCCTACCTCTTGAATTCTCTTGAGCCTTGAAAGACTGCTCTTGGGAAGTAGTTGTTGATATGTTTATCTAGTGCTCATGGGTCTGAAGAGTTTCCATCAACTCATCCATGGTCAATGTGGCGAGGTCCTTTGCTTCCTCTATGGTCATCACAAGGTTGTCATATTTCTGAGGTAAACTCCTTAGTATCTTCTCTACAATTCTCTACTCTTCATTGTCTTCTCATTTGATTTGAGCTGGTTTATCAAAGTGGAGATTCGTGAGCTGAACTCTACAATAGGTTCATTGTCCTTCATCTGAAGGTTCTCAAACTCTCTTTTGATCATTTGTAGCTTCACTACTCTGACCTTATTAGTCCCCTTGAAGTTTGTCTCAAGGATGTCCCATGTTTCATTTGCACAATTTGCTGCTGCAATCTTGAGAAAGACTGTCTTTGTCATTGCTACCTCAATCAAACTTAATGCCTTAACATCCTTTCTCCTTGACTCTTTCAAATGAGTCTTTTGATTGTTATTGAGGGCAACATACTGAGTTGGGTCTATCATATCATTGAACCCATTAACCACAAACTCCCACAAGTCATTTGCTACTATTATGGTTTTCATCTTCTTTGCCCATGTATCATAATTTTGTCCATTAAAGGACAATGACTACTGCCATATCTTTCTTGCATCTCCTGCCATGTCAAATATCTTAGAAAAATAAATGCTGTAACTCACTATGGATGTGGGGCCTCAAAGATTTGATACCATGTGAGAAATAAAAAATAAATCACTTCATAAAATTTTGCTTGGCAACAACCAATGTCGAGTGACAGAATTGCTCAACACAAGAGGGTTCCGAGTGACAAGAAGATGGTGCCGAGTAAGCTCAGCACATGAAGGAGCCGAGTGACTTGGCACTTAGGGGAACTTGACACAATGTATGCCAAGTGTGCTTGGTAACAAGGGATGTTGAGTGAGCTTGGTCACTGTTGCAAAATAGAGGATGCCAAGTGAGCTCGGCAGTAACAACAGAGAGTGAGCTTGACTGAAGATTAAACTGAGTGAGGTATTTAGCAGACTTACAGTCTGGACTTTTTCACCATTAAAATCAGAGGGAAAAACTTCAAAAAACTTGCAAATATGGAAATCATAAATGCAAAACGTGCAATGTTAAATAGGAGGACAATAGATTGCCAAGTATGCCTACTTACTTGCTTAAATTCTATTCAACAAAACTATTATAAAATTTGGGAGCATTCGGCTTCAACCAGAAAAACGCTAAAATATTCAAACTGATAAAACTTAAAACTTAAAACTTACAGCTCTAATGGAAACATACAACAATGCCTGGAACAATCACTACTTCATAGGTCGAATAAATAAGAACTTACAAAATGACAAAAGGTTTCAACATGTGCTGAAGCTTCCTTCTGCCTTCTGAACTCTGTCTTGATCTACTCTTCTCTGCTCTATGTTCTTGCACTTCTATGCTCTGCTCTCTTCAATTGATCGAATGAATAAGATTCATTCCTTTTGTCTCTTGGCAAAAAATATCTTCCCTCTCATTTCAAAATTTGAACTCACCTACCTGCATTCAATGTTTTTGACTATTGTGCAGACCGTCAGGGTGGTAGGTGGGCATTTGGCTCAAGGGGCAACCATTTATGCGTGAGATATTTCAACAAAATATATCAGTCTTTGAATGGAAATTATGCTTAACGGTTTCAATATGAAAATAATTAAAAAAGCATTGAAATAAGCTACAATATGCTAGGAACCAATGAATCTAAGCTCAAACACTCTGAAACCAGATTGCTCTACAATGAATTAAGTAGGTCAATAACTTCGATGGGCTATGCAACTAATGATGATTATTAAACTTTGATAGTCAAAACCCACAATAAGGCACAAAAGTGGAGGATGCGCTAGTCACTGGAACCTAGGAGCTATGAACTCTAAGAGTGGATGATTAAAAAAATGGTAAAGGTTGTTGTGGCCTAAAACTAGATTGCCTGAAAGAATTAAAATGATGAAAAAAAAAGATGAACATGTATGCTAGGTTTTGCTTGATGTTATTTTGGGGCATGGGCCAATTAAGCAAATACATATTTATGCAATAGTCTAAAACTGTATCGTTTTAATCTCTCTTGAACAACTTCAACAAATTATATCAATGCATAAAAATATCATATCTTCAACAACAATTCAATACAAATAAATTCATTAGACATAAACAACAATTACAATACAAGCATCTAGTTTTCTATCTTAACATTTTTCAGACCTATATGATACTATCCTTCACCTCTAAGCATGTCATTGGAAAAAAAAAAGACATTGAAAGGTTTACAAATCACAATCTGCTTGAAAGTGTTTGCTTCAGAATTGATTTTTTTTTTAATAAGTGACAGACGACAAAAATGTTGGTTTCAATAAAAGCATTATGGATAATTTGTTTATCATGAGACATCTATTTCCTTTGTATAATTAAGAATTGCAATCTAACAAAGTATAACATGATTCTCTAGTAGAATCCAACACCTTTATAATCCTCCAAAATTGTATCTAACATAATCTTCCCCTGCCTCTGCATCTATCTCTAAGAACCAAATAGCTCTTGTAGGTTCGTGCATAAAACTATCACATGCCACACCTTGAGTCTCTCAACTAAGTCCAGGGATGGCTTTCAGGGTAGCTAACACATTTGTAACATCTTTCTTAGTATCCTCTTTATCAACTTTGATAGTGTGAGGCTTATTGATTCTGTCTTGTATCATATGGATGCTTACAAATATTAGATCTAAAGAAGTGACCATGCTTTCCTTCCTCCTCTTTGGCCTCCTTGTTGATGGTGTAAAGGGACTTTTTATAGTGGATGCACTAGATTGATTTGACTACATGAAATCTTCATCTAAATCAACAACTTTCACAGATGTATTAAAATCCTCATCATGATCCAGATCAATGACCTCATAAAAAAATGCCCATCTTTAGTATCTTGTGTCGTTGTTGTTATGTTTCCTTTAGCCATGTCATTCCCCACAATCGCTACTAGATCATTAAAATAGTTGAGTGGTTGCCTCTTGTACACTTTTGAAGTCCTAAATTCTTTTCTCTACAAGTTGGCATAATTAAAGAAATAGGTACTTGTCTTACTTTGTAATTGAAAAATACTTTTAAGAGTATATTACCTTCAAAAGTTCATCCCATACGCTATCCTCAACATCCATGCATTGAGTTGTCTCATTCAATGCAAATCTACTTGTATTTCTCAACTCTTTCATTACTCTATACCCTACCTTACATGTTTTCAACATGCTTTTGAAGTTTTCTTTTCTAGGACTCACTTTAACTCTTCATTGAATCTCTTCTCTATGGCAGTCCACGCTTCTTTCCAAAAATCTCTTTCACCTTTTCTTCCTAGTTGAACTTCCCCAAGGAGAAAATCTAGGAGTTTTCACCCCATCTCTCTAGTCCATACCACATTTTCATTTCTATAAGAAGTAACAATAGGGGTAACAATGTGGGTCATACAAACTTCCTCATGTATGCTCGTCAATAGATTTGTGAAAGACATTTTTACCTCTAAGATAAGCAATTGTTATATTGTTTCAAAACTTCCAATAAAGACCATGCCACATTCACAATATAGATTTTTTAGGGTTTGACAATATATTTTATCTAGGAATAGATGTTCATAAGAAAGTAAGAAGATTGGTTTGAAAACCACAATTATTAGATAATCTGAAGAAAAACTTTGTGAAAATGGAAGCCATCTGTATAGATAATTTGGAAAAACTTTAGTTTTGGATCTGATTTGGATCCCATGCTTTTGAGTTAAGGTATTACCAGGAACAAGCTATTACAGAGGATTCAAGGTATTACTTATTATTTATTTTATTTTAATCGAAAAAAATTAAATATGCTAGTTGGATATGTATTATTGGTTACCCAAACTAGAATAAAGTCAGTAAAGTCAGTAAAGTTAGTAAAGTCTAGAGCTTGAATTCTCTTTGACAAAGGTTGTGGAATCAGGTCAGATGATTGGTTACCATAGTCATATCTATAGATGAAATCTGGAAGTTGGATCAGTCAAGTATGTTTGATACTTTTTTTCACTTCGATATATGCCTTCTAATATTCTTGGTGTACATACAACATACATAGAGATGAATGACAATGAAAACAATGGTTGATGGCCAAGTAATGCTTAATGCTCTAAGACAACAATATCCTTCTTACTTTCAATGATTATGACAAATACATTTAATTAAAAGAAGACTTAAACTAGTACTTTACATCACCTTTTTATGCAACCATTGAGTAGCTCATCTCACTAATTGGAAGTACTTTTTGAATTCAGAATTCTATGAATGCATGAGAGCAACAAGTACCCTACCTATGGTTGGTCTTTGCTGATAAAATTATAGTGGATATTGTTTATATACTTGATTCAATAGGAGTATTAGATTCAATGCTGCTTCTTTTTAGTAGCTATCTTCTTTGTGAAATTATGATATGATCATCCAAAGTGGCTAATCTAATTCACATTAAAAATACACCTTCTTGCAATGTATGATTTGAATATTAGAATTGTGTTTGAAATCTTGTGAGTTGCATTTGTTCTTTAGGACAATGAGTTACAAATGTAGGAAGACTTCTTCAAGTTCTTTATGCAACTTGATTTAGCCAAGACTTATTTGAAGTTTAAGGAGGAGCTTGATAAACTTGTTTAGAGAAAAGTAAGTGCAATGGCTTGCAATTTCTTGAGATAGCCTATGTTCATTGGATTTTTGGCATTGAATTTGATTTAGATGGTTGTAGGAAATAATGACCAAAATTGATTTCTTATTCATCCCAACTTCAGAGTCCAAGTTTGGATATACATAAAGGAGGGTAACATTACTTATTAGCTATCAAAGAGATAGTTTCAAGGGATCAATGTGATGGAAAAATTGTCTTTGGTCCTGAAAGTAAAATAAAATAAATGAAAGCATTTCCCTTGCCATGCTCTTATTTGTAGCATCTCCTGCTAAGCTGCTCTACAAAATAGATCGTGACAATGGTTTTTTTTCTTTAAAAGGAAGCGAAGGGGAGGTGGATGTTAGAAAAAAATCCAAACAATGGACTGCAGAGATGACTATGTTAGTGGGGGGAAGAGATGAGAAAGGACTACAATTCATATAGTACTGAGAACAAAGAGGACCATTAGCTCAGGAGTAGAGAAACCAACAAGATTTTGCATGTGTTGGAAAGTGGAAATATAAAATTTGAGGCTCCTATTGCAAAGTTTCTACTTATCTCAAATAGATCATCAATTTATTGAACTATAATGCTACATAATTTGAGTATCTTTGTAAGATTATCATCATTAGATCTTTCAAGGTTTTTGCTGTTTACCCAATACAAACAACACAAAGATTATAATAGAACAAGCATATTATGTCTTCAATCAACAAAAATAATTTAGATCACTTGAATGACCTAAACTTTATACCCACATATATGATGTACAGATACAATTGTTGGCAAATGTTCCTTAGATGGGAGGTGATCATGCCTACAACTACTTAAAACTATCCAAATTAAATTTCTAATACACACACACACACACACACACACACACACACACACACACACACACACACACACACACACACACACAAATACAAAGAGCCCATTTTTATAAAGACAACCAAGGATTCTAGACAATTGTCCCTTTTATGTCTAGTTGAAGAGTATGAAAGTCTAGTTGCAATAAGAGAGAGAAGAAGAAAATGAGCATCTCAACAAGATACAAGGAATAAGAACAACAATAAATAGTGAAAGTCTATTTAGAATCAAAATTTAATTAAGTACTCAACATAAAAAATACAATGTAGCATCAAATTTGAATAAGATTTAACTCATATTCAAAGTATTGTAGCTGTTCAAAATTGAAGTAAAAAGTGTCAATGTGAGTAAAAAGAACAACTAATGTTGAGATCTATAGTCTTCCTATAGCTTTCATGCTATTTCATCCCAAAAATTTCCCCAATCATCTCTATCTTGCTGAGTCATTCAATAAGTGTTAAGAATTGACACATTTATCCCATCGCGATCATCGTTCTCCTTAATTTCCACATTGGGTGGAACATTGTCCTCTATTGTAATGAAATTGTGTAGTATGCAATATGCCAACACAATCTTTGTTTGATTCATGATATCATAGGATGTTGCATGCCTCAGGATAGGAAAACATTGCTTCAAAATACCAAATGTTCACTCAATCACAATCCTAAGAGAGGAGTGTCAGTGGTTAAATAACTCATGTGTATTTTTCATCGGGTTTGCTTTGGAAAAATCTTTTAGGTGGTACCATGTACACCGATGAGGAACAAGTTAGGAATATTTGTATAGCCAACATCAACCAAATAGAATTCTTTTATACAAAGAAAAAAGAAGTTATTGTAAATAACATAACAAATATGATTTACAATAATCACTATATAATCATTAAAAATATGATTTAATATACCAGGGGGAACTAGTATTGGATCTGATATTGATAGAGCTGAAGCAAGCACATGACTATTTGCAGCTGACAATTCCCAACCAACAAGCATATATTGAAACTTGTAGTGAAATGAATAGACACCATTACATTTAATGATAGGTTGGATTTTCTATTGCGATATTTTGCTTTGTTGTCCACATCAATGGTAACTAGTATATGGGTTCCATCAATTACTCCAATACAATCCTAGCGTAAAAAATATTATTCTCAAACAAGTAGCAAAATACTTATGAATCAAGCAAAAAAATACATGTTAGTAGGAGATTTATCTTGAAGTACAAATCAAAACGGTCCTTCCCAAAAATTAATAAAGCAGTAGTTGGAGAAGGGGGCAAAAAGTAATTGGTATGGAGCGATATAATAGCCTTCAAGACCTTGTGAAGTAGGAACTCACCGTCTCTCCTAAATTATGACCAATCTTAGAATTCCTTATATTGTCGCCAAGGGTATGGAGGAAAATGACTAGTTCTTCTTCCAATTTCATGCTTATCTTTAATGTCTCTTTCTCCCTTAGAATATTGGTGAGTTCGAAGAAATCTTCTCTACTTATGCGCATTTGGTTGTGGCAATCCGTCTCATTGGAATATATAATATGCTTATAGAAAGGAGATGTGGCTCTTCTTTGCTTGTGTGTATGAATTCTAGCATCTTCAAAAGATGCTACTATGAATACTGCAAGGGTGGCAAGCAAAATAACAAGTACACGCAAGATCGTGATCTTCCTAACAATGCTTCATTGAACTTCTATATCATTAGCATGATCCATTGAATGACCTATGACCACATATTTGAGTTCTTGTTTGACATTCCCACATAAAAATATATAAACAATTATAAGAGATATAAAGAATATGCTATGTGATTGGTATCTCTTTGTGATATGGCACATAATGACTTCTTCCATTCAGAAAAATATGCAATGACACCATATCTAAAAAGATATTATATTTCCAAAAATACTTGATATTAGAGCATCTTGGGATACACACATCTTTTGTGGCATGTAAGATCTGTCTTCTACAATATCCTATTGCAATTATTCTATGCATGAAACCTACAAAGTGGTACGAGAGCTAGGTTTGGGCAAATGTGAGGACAAACCCCTAGTTTTTGAAATGTTTGATATTATCAAACTAGTTGCATAGTTCCCACCAAATTTTAATGATTTTAATTGAAGTTATGCTTCAATTATTTAATAAGGTCACTAGTTCCTAAGTTAAGTGACTAATTTTCTATTGATGAAAAATGATAAGTGAACCACTATATTTCCTAAGGTAAAGTTTAAAATTAAAAAATTAAAATCTAAGAAAAGAAGGTATTAGTAAAGGAGAATGTGAAGAGTTTCTCATAAGGTTATAAAGGAGCAACGATAGGCTCATAAGACATTTAATACTAAGTTGAGTGTTCATGTGTTACTCTAATTAGCACAACTACTGTAGAGGTGAAGGTATATATATTTGGCATAAGAATCTCATTCTTCCAGCACTGTGAGATCAAAATTTAGTTGTGTTTACTACCATAGATGCATGCAAAACCATAATAGAGGTCACCCAAAGCATGATGAGGTTTTAAGATACTAGTCATTTTTATTGTTGTTTTCTCAAGCAAGAAGTTCACAATGCAACAACAATGATTCCTACCTAAAACTATGAATCCTATTTGAATTAAAAAGGAACAACATATTTTTAATCCTCGTACAAACATTATGCTTCTTGGCTACTCTTCTACCTATTCGACCACCGTCCATTAATAATACACCAATGCTTGCACCCTTCATAGTTACAATTACTAAGAAAACATGGTAAATAATAACATGGGTTTTCTTTAAACTAACCTTCTGACTGAGTAGGATATCAACTTTATCTCAGTTATTTTCAAATGGGTTTCATCCTATCTTGTTAAAGACTCCTTGGATGAGATGAATGACTTTATGCAACCACTCAATTAATGTAACAGCAAAACCTAGCTTAACCCACTATTACAGTAGTAAAAATATAATTACCAAACATCAGGACAATTCTTCTAAATATTCCTCAAAATACAAAGCAAGCCATTCTATCTCAACTGGAGAAGAATTTAGATGCGGGTTTGAACCATTGACTCTTTTAGATAATTTCATGGTTGGATATCATTATATTCACTAGGTCAAGAATCCTATTTGTTCATCTACTATTATACCCTACATAAATTCCCTTTAGCTTGATATTAAGCTTGACTAGACAAAGCAATGGAACAAAAACATTGATGGCCGTGATGGAGATGAGAAAGAAACATATTAAAGAGGATTGTGTCGAAGTGGGTCCTCCTCCTTGAATTCCTAGGAGCAAGTGCCCCTAGCTTTGCATTGTGTAAGTGGAGTCCTGTTAGAAGAACACCTTGTGGCTTCTGCTAAACAACCGGAGGAAGAGGAATTGTGCATAGAAGGAGATGTGGTAAAAAAAAATACTCCAAAAAAGTTGTATTCATGATGTCCAAGAGCCAAGCCATGAATGAAAACATGTTGTTAGTAGAGAATAAAGAATGTGGGCTAAGAATGGCATAATGCAAGAGGAGATAAACTATAAAAGAGAGAGGACGTCTAAATGGTTAGTTTGGCCAAACTTGTGACATTTAAACAAGCCACTTCAATATGAAAATATGCAAACCCTACCCAAAGTTGAATATGTTCAGACAATAATAAGTATGACTTTAATATACCAGTGAAATTGATCAAAACTGAGGAGGGGGAAAATGATGTACTTGCTATAGAACAAAAATTTGGGGAATAAGGGCACCTTTGGAAATAATGACAACTCTGCAAAATGATGATAAATCAGGAAATGAAAAAAATATGAAAAATGTGCAAATCCCACAAACATAGCCTAGAATATCATACCTAAGACAAACAAAGTTTGCACAGATGAAGAGAGAAAAATCCTGTTGAGCGCCAATACTTGAGTGCCGATATTTGACAGACCTGAGACACAATTATGTTTTGTGAAAAAGTAAACTTAGAATATATGTATTCCAATTACACTTATTTAGGCGGAATAATAAATTCTCATTTTTGGGACAAAATTGGAACACATATTCCTATTCTCAATTCCCATTTGACACACACAAACAAAGAATTGAAATTTTTAAGAATTTATCATGCATATTCCACTCTAATTATCACTTCCAAATAGGCCCTTAAAGTCCTACCTATTTAATCATGTCTCTAACATATCACTATTACTTAAATAGTATAGATAACCATGGCTCCCATGCCATCATGTTTAAACTAGTATAAGAAAGACCAAATTAAAAGACATGTAGGCCTATAAGTATTAATAGAACATTAAACAAATCAAGCATATAAAAAACAAAATGGATATAACTAAGTTTCAATGAAAAAGAGTAATATTTACTATTTGAGGCCATCAAGTAGCTTCCATTTCTTTGGAAGCTTTTGGAGATGGTCTTTTCAATCATCTTGGTCCAAGTATTGGTCTGAGTTGTTCTCTATCTCTTGTTGTCCTTTACCATGCTACTTGATCTCCCTTTTTAGATTGCTTTGGCTAGGCAAAAACCCCATGGTAGCCTTCCTAATTATGCTATCAATTATAACAAAGAATGCAATAACTACCTTTAGTAGACAAGTCTTACTTTTTCAGATCTCTTATTCCCTTGTCTTAATATCTTTCAATCTAACTTGCATATCAACAATTTGAACCTTTAGACAAACACCTTGACATTATCATCAATTTATGTGAACTCCTAGTAGTAGTGTTTGTTCCATTAATTCCACCCCTTCCTCTAACCCATCATTTAAAACATTGTCACAACTATCCTTAATGTCTTCTTCCTTGGTGCTATAGTCTTCATCCTTAGAGTTTAAATAGAGATCTCATTTTTGGAGGCACACTTTTCATCTCATAGTGTTATTGATTTTATCTTCTTTTCAAATAAATTTCCCATTGTATTTTTCAAGCAAGTGACCTAATCATTCTCATTTCTCTTGAGCCTAGGATCTTCTAGGTCAATGGTCATGCTCCTACTTTTGTAGTTTCTTTATATATATTAATTTTCCTAATTTTGAATGGTACTTTCTTGAAGCTAGGGATTTTCTTTTATAACGTTAGACCTTAAACAACACTTTAGGACTCCTCTTTAACTAGGTTGTTATTTGTTTTACTTTTCATTTTACTTGAGACAAATTATCTTTCTAGGGATTGAGGCTTGCTCTCAATTAGCTCAATACAAATCAAGCTAGTAAGGGTATTGAGATTTTCACTAGGGTTCTCATAGTGAGTAAGAAGTCTTCGACATTGAGGGGAATAATGAAACTCATGTTAGTAAAGGGAAAAAAATAGGCCCTAATATAGGAGAGGGGAAGCACCCTTATCTTGCATAGATGGAAGGAAAAAATAGGGCAACCAATTTTTTTTCCATGTCTAATGTGATTGAGAATATAAAAAATGACAACAATGGTATATTGATATGCTAATGTGACATCTCATGACATGAAAACATACCATGACATATGACATAGGAAGGCTAGGGTAGTGATACCGATATTAAATAAAAAAATAGTGTTTTCCATTAAAAAAAAAAAGAACTTCCCCATGAAAGCCTTTTAGTCTTTGGAGCTCTTCTTTTCCACTTTAAGCCCTTCACACTTAAGTTTGGTGGACTCAACAATCAACACCAAGGTAAAAGTTAAATAATGTTTCCAAAAGAAATTTCCCCATTGTGCTATGAATTGCACAATTTGTTGGACAAAAAGCTATTATAGTCTTTTGTAGCATGATAAAACAAAAGCATGCTTGCCTTGTGTTTGACCTCTTTAAAGCCCTTCCCATTTTTCCCTTTTTTGGTTATAAAAAATTCAAGAAATTGAAATATTTGAGGTATTACTACTTGGAATGAGAAATAAAACATGGCCTTGTCTTCAAATTTAGAAATCATAAATCTATACATCATGTAATAGAGGATGATCATATCGACACTGTCATTCACATTCCCATATGTTAAAAGATTCACTTCCATTCCAATTTTTTTGAATCGTGATATCTTTCTAGTGAATTTAGAGGAGATATATGATAATTATGAAAATACCATTGCAAGCATTTCCATAATGCTTCATACTCACTATTATATCATCATCACTTGTGTCAAAGAAAGCCAAACAATATGTTGGCTACCCACCTCACCTAGTAAGGCCTCATCATCTTCGATGTCCACTTCTTAATGTTAAATTTGAAAATCATGCTCTTCATGTAATAAGTAATTAATACTTTTGGTAGGTTTTAGCTCTTTCATTAAGACCCAATCAACATTTCCTAGTCCATAATATGAAAAAAAATTGGATTGAAGGAAACTCTAGACTATATTCTTCCTTTCATTCATTGAGATCCTAAATTTTCAAGGGTAGTCACCTTTTTATTGAGAATGTTCACAATTAATTGAGATCTTTCTTCTAGAACAATTCTTTGGGCTTTGAGCTCCTTTTCAAACCTTGCCATTCCACAAAGGCTTCAACTCTAGTATTGGAACCAATCACAAGATTCTTGCCATATCTTTTAGTAGAGTTTCCTTTGTTGTATCTTATCTTTCCTCCAAATTTAGACATCTATAGATTTTATTGAGAATATAATTCACATTTATTCTATATTTCTTTCAGAGGCTGCCCTTTACCGACTTTTATGAGTAGCATTTTAGTCAAAATGATCTTTATGAGATCCTAATTGATTCTCGCATCTTGTTTTGAGATCTTGGTAGATTGGAATGACTTTGAAGTAGCGTTGGGAAATTTCATTTATATTTTCCTTGATTTTTTATTTGGTAGACTAAAATGACTCCCTATTAGGCCATGACTGATCTACAAAGATCATGTTGTTCCTTTCCTTCTAGGGGCATAGGAGATAAAATGTAGAATTTGATTCGAAAGATCCTAAATGATAGTGTTCTTGAAGGCGCAAAGAATCCAACTATCTACAAAACTTATTGAATGTAAGATAATCCAATTGACTAATACAAAGGAGAGAACACCAAAACAAACATCCCTAGCATAGGGGCATGAAGAAATACATGACCAACGCTTTCTGATTTTTCATAGTATAACAAACCTTTGTTAACAAATATAAACCACATTTTTTTAGGTTCTCCATGGTAATGATATTATGGGTACTAACTAAATAAAAATATTTTATTTTAGGTGTAAGCTTACATTCTAAACTTGTTTCAATCTTGAATATGATTCTTCATGAAGTAGTAAACTAGTTTGATAAAAAAAAGGCCCAAAGGTTGATGCTTCCAAATCCACGTATCCACCCTATTCATAGAGAAAAGGTTACGATCATAAAGAGAGTGTTGTAATAAGAGAACTTCATCCTCCATTCCTCAAATATCAATGTCTCTAGTGCCCTTGATAAATGCAATAAAATATTCCACATTTTTGAATCACCACTTCAGGATATATAATTGTTAAGGAATATGCCATTCTTTTAGATCAAGTGTTCTTTGATTAAGTTAAAGTCTTAGTAGCTGAGATAGAAACATATTTATTCTTAACATCTTCCTAGAATATGGTTATTTTTACCATTTTCACTGATTATCTTTCTTCCCCTTTTTATAATATTTCTTTTTTTAAATAAGTTCTTTCAAACATGAGATCCACTTGGAAGGTATAGATTGCATATGAATTGTCTAGAAGGATTGTTGTTAATATATTTAGACTTGTGATATTACTATCAGGATTTAACTATGTGATTTTTGAGTCAAACTCATTGATATTTAGACATTATAATATATTGTCTTCATCCTATAATATTAACAATGATAAATACTATTTTGAAAAGAGAAGTTATGAAATATAATGTTTTGAAAATCTACTTTTAGGAGCAACATTTTTTTTAGTTTAACTTAAAATTTTCCTTTCCTACCTAATTTTTTTTTGCTTTCTAAAATGTTCAATTAGATTGATCCAAAAGTTGCTACTACAAAAAATAATAGATAATGGAAGTGCCATACAAGAATCCAAAAGAGAAACAAATAACATCCTAGATAATAGTAACTTTGAGATGTAGGGAATAATTAACTTTGAAGAAATAGATTTCACCCTTGTAGTAATTGATATGTTGACCTGAGATCTATAAATAATTATCTAATAGTTCTTTCCATCATTTAGCTTTAGAAATAGAGGCCTCCCCAAAGATGGTATCATCAAGTAATTGCTAATCAAAAGATGAAGATAATAGGGAAGCAACTTTGACCCCTTTGAGGAGTATTAAATCATGATAAACACTAAAAAAATGCACCTTAACCACAATGATAAACAAAGAGATTGTCTCTTTGTCTTATCCCTTGACAACAAGAGAAGTAACATTTTTGGGAGCCATTAACTAGAACAAAGAAATAAGGGGATGTCATACATTCAATGGTCATTTTCATAAATCTTCCCTAAAGCCCTACTTTTTGGAGAATTTCAATTAAAAATTGCCAGACAACTCTATCATAGGATTTTGATATATTTACCTTTAACATCATTCAAACCCTTTTTACTAAATTTTATAGGATGAATCAACTCATGAGTTTTTATAATAACATCCTAAATATGCATTACCTTAGCAAACCCTTTATGATTATGCAAGATCACCCTATCAAGCATAATTTTGAGTTTATTTACCAAAAGTTTGGAGCTGATTTTGTAGATAGTATTGCAAAAGATATAGGTACAATAAAAGTTGAATAACTCATTTCTACAATTTAATTATCCCAAAGAAGACCCAAATACCATTAAACATATAAGAGACAACCGATTCCCAAAAATATTGAGGACAGAAGAGGAAATCTATCATAGTACCTAGGCTTTATTGGCACTAAAGGAGAACAAAACTTTCTTAACCTCTTATAAAGAAAGCATTTTTTTAGAATTATTTTAAATCATGCCTAGTAATCACTTGGTATAACCTCCAATAGCCTCTAAGGATCCGAGTTGCCATCAGGGACATTTGCTTAGAAATCAACAAAAAATGAGACAAAAATGTTTGAGATCTCATCTTCCTCAGTAAAATAAAAATTATCCTTTATCAGGTCTTCAAATTCTATTCTCTATTTTATGTTTCATGCTTAATTGGTGAAAACATCTAGTGTTCCTATCCCCTTTAGTTGGTCATCGAACCCAATCTTCTTGTTTCTAGAGCTTATCTGAGAGTTTTTTCTATTTTGATATATATTTTCTTGAGCTTATTTGAGATTTTTTCCCCTGTGAAAGATTTTTCCAAAGGAGATTTTATCCAACCGTTCACCTTTAATTAACCATTTTTAATTTGTGCACCACTTGATGTTGGAAATACCAACAAGGAAGTAAGTTCTAAGAGGGGTGAAGAGCGGGGGGGGGGGTGTGGTAACCAACACTTTAAAACTTTCACCTTAAAAAAAATTCACCATAAATCCATCTCATAACTTTGCATGTAAACTCAAATAACTAACCATTCATCACATCCATAGCATAAACTAAATCAACACATAACACATAAGATTTTGGTTACCTAGAAACCCTCCAAGGAGAAGGTAAAACTAGGGTGGGGATGACACCCACAAATCTTCACTACTTGTAAAGTGTGGCCAATTATGGCTACAAGGTTTTGACCATAAGTTATGTTCTACCCTGTGAGGGGACCACCCTATTAAAGGCTTACAAAGACTATTAAGTCTCACCTTGTTAAAGGATTTTAACTCACAATTAAGCAAGCACTCAGTTAAGAGATTTACAACAACTCGTTAGGAGTACTCAGTTAAGAAATTTACTCTATATCACCTATTAGAATGATTAAACACCTGATCTTTAGTTAGCACCTTTTTGTTTGATATTAGATCTCCTCTTTGTTGGTTGTATCTTGATCCTTCTAATCAAATCTATCCTTCATAAACCTTTCACTGCTTGTCTATGTTCCTCTAGACTGATTCTGCTTTGCATAACTCTTTCATAGCCATCATAGCCACCATGAATGCCTTATCAACTCTTAGCATCCGTCTCCTCGTGCAATGATAAACTTCTTAGAGTTTTCCTTTCTTAAATAAACATTGGTGGAGACCGATTATGTTAGAATCAATGGCTATGGTTGATCCTTATTACCACCTAATGCTTCCCTTAATCTAATTATTGCATAGGTATTTGTAATATGACTCCATACTTATCTCTTATAATCATGAATTCATGTTTATGGTTACTAGAAACAACTTACATAGAAGTTTATGCCATAACAAATATCTATGTCATTCATTGTTTACTCGACATCAATAGGCTCTAATGATCAGCCTTCACTATGCTTTGAATGCTATAACTCATCTTCTTTAGAACTTGACGCTTATTGTTATTTGACACCTGAACCACTTGGCATATATAGACTACTCAATAGGCACATACTATCTTCTCATCACATACTAGTTCTCAACACTGGCTAGTCATTGTTAGGATTGAACCATAGATAGAAGCAACAATTACATGCAAATATAACCAATAATAGAAAATAATGGATCACATAGAAAAGAAAAAAAGGCACCAAGATTTAATGTGGTTCACCCAGTCCCTGGGCTACGTCCACCAAACAACAAGTTCAATATTTTATGATCTAGTGAATACAACCTGATTACAATCCGTAATCCCTTAGAACTCAATATCACCACAAGAACCAATTTCACATCACAACTTAATGAAAATACCTAACGCTAAGCCCTTTTATAAAAGTAATTTTGTGCTACTTTAGGGTTACAACATGTCGACCAAATAATTTATGAAGTATGTACAGTACTTTTCTAATTAGTCACCACAAACTAATAATCTCCCACTTGGGGATTGATTAGACTCCACACTAGACAACAATCTGCTACTTGGAGACTGATTCTGTAGCAATACTGCTACCACATGGGGATCCCATTGGATCAAACCACCTTGGACTCTATTGTTCTTTTATGCAGGTTCAGTCTAGAAGACCAATTGAAGCTAAAGAGGAGTTCAACGTCTCCCTTGTCACTACCTTTGTAAACATATCTGTTGGATTATCATCTGTATGTATCTTGTCCAACTTTAATTTTCCATCCTCCAAAATAGATTGAATGAAATGGTGCCAGAACTGTATGTGTTTAGTCTTTGAATGCAGAGTTTAATTCTTCACAAGATGAATGACACTCTGACTATCTATAAACAAATAGTTATCCTTCTGAAGATGTCCCAATTCTTCCAAGAAGAACTAAAGCCATATCATCTCCTTGGTTGCCTCTTTAGCAACAACATACTCTATCTCTATAGTGGATAATGCATTAACCTTCTGTAACCTAGAAACCCAACTCACGGCTGCCCCACCAATAGTAAAGATATAACCTTTAGTACTTCATCTGGTATCAATATTCCCTACCAAATCTGAGTCAACATAGCCCTGTAAATTATTAGTGGAGCCCCCAAAGTGTAAACACTTATTGGATGTTCCTCTCAAATATATGAGAATCCATTTAATTACATTCCAATGCTCAATTCCTAGTTGACTCATATACCTGCTAAGACTCCCACTGCATGTGCAATAGCTGGCCTAGTACATACCATAGCATACATCAAGCTTCCTACAACTGAAGCATAGGGTACCTTGGACATCTTATCCTGGGTGAAAGCACAAACCTGTGTCACCATTTGTGATATTTGGAGGGGTTAAGACCGAAATAGTTTCGACCGTAACAGTTATGGCCGAACAAGTTTCAGCCGTACATACATGACAAGTTTCTCCATCGACGTGGCATGCATGGTTACGACCAAAACACTTTCGGCTGAAACGGTTTCGACCGTAACCCCCATGTTTCAAATGACTCAATATATCATAAAAATAGCCAAAAAGTGCTTAACGATAATTTTATACACTAGGGGGTTACGACTGAAACCCTTTCGGCTGAAACAGTTACGATCGAAACAGTTTCGGTCGAAACTACTTATGTGGCATCCTAGGTGGCAGCCACACAAGCAAAAATAAGAACTTCTACAAACTTCTCACTTTGAAGGCCAATTTGACTTACTAAATTGAAGTTTTTTTTAAAACTAAAAATATAGTTTTGTAGGTCTCGGAGTCAAGATTATGATTATATAATTTTTTTAAAATTTTGATTATGGATAATATGCTATAATTTGAAAATAGTACAAGTAGGTATTTTAAGATTCAGGAAGATGTCTATTCAAAAATAAGAAAAAAATAGTAAATCATGTTCAAAAATTATTATTTTTAAATTCTGCACTAGAGGAGAGAGTCTTCTTCAAGAATATGTAATTTATTTTAAAAAATATGTAGATTTGATGGAAAAAGTTTGACGGGAGAAAAAAAAATGTCAATTTCTAATAACTTTGACTTTGACTAGTTATAACTTAAAAAATATTAGCCAAATTTCAATTTTTCTTTTTTGGTGCACTAGGTATACATGTTGACTCTAACATATTCCAAAATTAGACCAAAATATGAACATTTTCATATATTTGTTTGACGGGAAAAAAACTCTATATTTTTAGCATTTAAAAAAATTATAAAATAGACTTTAAAAATTAAAAAATAGATAAAATTTTCACTCAATTTAAAAAAAAAAAATTACAAACATAAACTTCATCTAATTTTACACATTTCATTAGTTTACATCATCTTCAAATTCTAATCACAAATGCCACTTTTATGTCATTAAAGTTGAAGACTTTAAATTCTGATATCACTTCTCCTTTATAAAAGGTGACATAGGTTTGTGCTTTTACCCTCCTCCTCTTCTTGTGTCTTGGGACACATCTCCTTAGTCAACTTCAAATGACCAGGTAAAGGTGTGCTGACAACTTTAGCATTCTCTATAGAGAAACATTACAACACCTTCTCAACATAATCAACCTGAGATAGCGTCAATTTCATGTTCTTCCTATCTTTGCAAATCTTCATACCAAGGATTTGTTTTTCTACCCCCCAAATTCTTCATAGAAAATGCATGTGCTAACTAGCATTTCAACCCCGTAATGTGATCCATGTTAGATCCAACTACAAGCATATCATCAACATATAAACATAAAATAATGTAGCTATCATCATCTGACCTCTTAAAGTAAACACAGTGATCTGAATGACACCTATTGTATCCAAGCTCATGCATAAAACTGTCAAATTTTAGATACCATTGCCAAGGTGCTTGCTTCAAGCCATACAAAATTCTCTTCAATTTTCACATTAAGTTCTCCTTACCTTTTACCTCAAATCTCCATGGCTGAGCCATATATATCTCTTCATCCAAATCACCATAAAGGAAAGTTGTTTTAACATCAAGCTACTCTGAATGCAAATCTTTAGTAGCCACAATACTTAAAACAGTACAGATAGAAACCATTTTAACAACAAGAGAAAATATCTCATCAAAATTAATGCCCTTTTACTGTGTGAATCCTTTTACAACTAATTTGGAATTAAATATTTTCTTACCTCCTTCCTCTTCTTTCAACTTGTAAACCCACTTATTTTGTAAAGCCTTTTTACCTGTAGGCAACTTGCATAAATCCCATGTCTTATTCTTTAGCAAAGAGTCCATTTCATCTTTCATTGCAGAATCCCACTGAATCTTAGTATCCACCTGCACAACTTCATCATAACATTCAGGTTCACCAACATCTGTTAATAAAATAGAATACAAAGAGGGAGAAAATCTTTCTAGAGGTATAATTTGCCTTGTTGATCGTCTAACATGCATTGGTGTGTGTGGTATTTGTTGTTGCGGTTTTTGCACATCATGAGGAATGGATAGAACATCATCTTATGGAGTATCATCCAACACTACATAATCATCTTCTTTTTTCTCATGTTGTTGTAACAGATCTTTGTACAACACTTTCTCATTGAATATGACACCCTTGCTTCTTACGATTTTCTGATTTTCAAAACCTCAAAGCCTATAACCAAATTCATTAATGCCATATCCAACAAATGCACATTTCTTTGACTTAGCTTCCAGCTTGGTTCTATTTTCAGAATCTATGTGAGAAAATGCTTCACAATTGAAGGTTTTGAGAAAAGAATAACTCACCTTCTTACCAATCCATGCTTCCTCTGGAATACCACAACCCAAAGGAGTAGAGGGACCTCTATTAATCAAATATACAATAGTATTGACAGCCTCTACCCACATGTGTAAGGGCAAACCAATGTGCAACCTCATGCTCCTTGCACGTTCCATTATAGTCCTATTCATGCATTTAGCCACTCCATTTTCCTATGGAGTCCTTGGAATAGTTTTCTATCTACGAATACCATTAGTGGAGAAATAATCTTCAAATTCATGATTGTAATACTCACCACCATTATTAAATCTGAGACATTTTAATTTCTTACCAGTCTCATTTTCAACCAAGCATTTCCATTTCTTAAAAGTTTGAAATACATCAGATTTCTGTCTAAGAAAATAAACCCATACTTTTTTAGTTGCATCATCTATAAATGTAACATAATAATGAGAGCCACCAAGGGAAGATACCTGAGCTGGTCCCCATACATCTGTATGCACAAGCTCTAATTTCTCCTTTTTGTTTTCTTTCCCAGTCTTCACAAAACTCACTCTCTTTTGTTTTCCATACACATAACTTTCATAGAAATCCATATTAACACATTTTCAACCTAGTAAAACTTTCTTCAAATGAAGTAATTTTATACCTTTCTCACTCATGTGCCCAAGTCTGTTGTGCCACAACACTATATCAGAATTTACAACATCTATTTGTTCTCCTTGCTCAACTGTAGCAACTGTTCCTGAACATTAATTTTTCTCTAAAAAAATTAAAGTAGAAGGAACAATATGACTTGTACAAAGATATAAGGTGCCTACTTTCACACCTTTTGCTACTACAAGGGAACCTTTTGAAACCTTCCAATTTTTATCATTAAAAGTAACTACACAACCCTCATCATCGAGTTGCCCTATTGAAATTAAATTCCTACTCAGCCTTTGAACATGTCTTACCTCATGTAGTAGCCAATGATTCCCATTCTGCAACCTAATCTTAACTTTTCCCTTTCCAACAATCTGACAGGGTTCATTATCCCCCAAATAAACAAGCCCAAAATCCCCTTGGACATAATCAATGAAATAAAATCTATGAGGTGTAGCATGAAATGAAGCACCAGAATCTAAAACCCATGAATTATCAACACTTTCTAAAGATAGAATCAAAGCATCCTCTTCAAATTTGTTACTTACCACATTTGCCTCCTTGTCTCCATCTGGTTTATCTCCTTCACTTTTCTTTTGAGTCCAACAATCTTTCTTTTTATGCCCTAGTTTCCCATAGTACCAGCAGTCGTTCGGTCCTCTCGATTGAGACCTCCTCCCCTTTGAATTTTCTCTTGATTTTCCATAATTTCCAGAATTAATTCCTCTCTCACTCATTTTGCCTCAACTTTGTGCGTTCAAAGCACTTCTAGATGTATATCTGCCTGAAGATTTCCTATGAGTTTCCTCACTCAAAATAACACCAATCACATCATCATATTTTAGGGTACTAGATCTGGGAACAAAATTACTCACAACCAGTACCAAGCCATTCCAACTTTTAGGCAAAGAACATAAAATCAAGAGAGCCCTAATTTCTTCATTGGAATTGATACCCACATAACATAACTGACGAGTAATAGTATTAAACTCATTTAAATGATCTTTAATAGATCCACCTTTTGCCATTTTCATATTAAATAAATGCTTCATGAGAAATACCTTGTTTGAAGCAGAGGGTTTTTCATATAGTGTCGCTAGGGTTTTCATCAACTCTTTTGTTGTCTTCACTTTTGTAATATTAAATGCCACCGATGATGCCAGGCATAATTGAATGCTTCCAAGTACCATTTTGTCCAACAGATCCCAGTCCTCATTTGACATAGATCCTTGATTCTTGGTTTTGCCTTCCAACGACTTCCATATATCCTTTTGATAAAGATAGTCCTCCATTTGCATTTTCCTAAATTGAAAGTTCCATCCATAAACCTGTTAACCCTCAGCTTACCCTTGTTTGCCATTGCTCCCACTCAACTATGAGACTTTCTTGCAGAGGATAACTGAAAAACAACCTCGCTCTGATACCACTTGTTAGGATTAAAACCATAGACATAAATAACAATTACATGCAAATATAACCAATAACACAAAATAATAGATCAGATAGAAAAGAACACAAGGCACCAAGATTTAACGTCGTTCACCCAATCCCTGGGCTATGTCCACCAAACAAAAAGTCCAATATTTTATGATCCAGTGAATACAACTTGATTACAATCTGTAATCCCTTACAACTCAATACTGCCATGATAACCAATTTTGCATCACAACTTAATGAAAATACCTAACCCTAAGCCCTTTTATATAAGTAATTTTATGCCTTTTTAGGGTTACAACATGTCAGCCATATGTCGGCCAAATAATTAATGAAGTATGTATAGTACTTTCCTGATTAGTCACCACAAACTAACAGTCATATTACTTGACATATACTATCTGGAAACTTATGCTCGACATGCTTTGATCACTCAGCTTGCACTTATTTCTCGACTTACTTTGATCACTCAGCATGCACTTTGCACTCAGCTTGCATTGTTCTTTGCTAAAATATGACTAAGTTTTTTGTCACTATAATGTCAAAATCAAAATGAGATTAACACTTGATACATAGGAATTATGATAAAATCCAATCATGAAGTTTATGTGGTAGGTCTATATTGTTTCATATCTAAAATTGAAAGGGTCATTATGTACACCTACCTAATTTAGTAGAAGGGCATTATGATCAAATCTAGTCCTTGGAAGGGAAACTAGGTAAACTTGTCCAATTTGACTTGGATAGGATGGTTCCATTATAAAATATTAGACTAGGTGATGATAATACCCTATAGATTGAGATAAAGTCAAGAAATATCCCATGTTATTAGAAATATATTCCTCTCCTTCTGTTTCCAAGGGGAACATAGGAGATTTGAAATCCCCTCCTTGCTTCCACATTTTAGTGGAAGAATTTACAAGTAACAGAGGTCAACGAATTCTTATATGAAACATCTAACATATCTTGCATTAGGAGCAAAATTATTTAGATGAATCAACTCTTGACCAGATGGTAAATCACACATCTTGAGTACAACACTATTTATTGAGAGATGGATTTTAGTTCCTAAATGACCAACAGGGTTCCATAAGGTGGAAAAGTCTTGAGAGGCTCCTAGCACATCACTAATAATAGGCCATATTCTTTAATTTTTGTCTCCTTAATCAAAATAGTATTTATCTCTTGCTCCATAAGAGAACATTTTGAAATATGATGTTTAAAAGAACTCTTCAAGCCCCTTATATTCTATGACAAGATCTTAGATATATAGAGTCATCAACCCTTTCTAGAGTTGATAATGTAACCTCACCACAAAGGGAGGCCACAAATTGTGTTTATTTTATTTTCTTCATTGGATTTCAAAGGCCATCTAATGTTTTTCGCCTTCCACTTTGACTTCCTTAAAAACATTCTTATTTTTTATTTCTCTTTGTAGAGATCTAACTATTTTTTCATCTCCTCTCACATATACTTTCTTTTTCTTCTTAATTTTTCCCCAACTTGATTCAATTCCATATCAAAATCCTCTTCAACTAAGCTTTTTTTTTTGTGTTAAATTGAGGTAGAGTTGAGGAGAACCCCATCAAGGCTAAATTCTCCTTAACAACTTTGAGAATATGTTTCCCAATAGATTGAACTTTACTCCCAATATTAAAATGGTAGAAAGAGAGCTCTTGTTTTCTTCATTTCTATTTGATAGATCATGACCAAATTTTTATATACAGGCCCAAAAGAATTAATGATTTTGGTCATTCCCCTTGGAGTGATCACTTCTCCAAAGGCATGCCTTCTAAAAAAGATAAAGTATTATAATTTATCTTATACCTAAGTTTACACAAACATGTGAGAGAAGATGATCCTTTTACAATAAGTTTGGATCAAACACTAAACACTTGTTGATTCCAATTTAGAAATCAAAATGTGAGGTAATCTACAACAAGCATGTTTGTTCATCCCTCCTTATGAAATGCAAAAGTGAGGTAATATAAAAATTAAATCATATAAATTTGCATCCACAAAAACATTACAACTCTTAGTTCCAAGTCTTAGAAACACAAAGAAAACCACAACACTTTGTTAGTTCCAAAAGGTTAGTCCAATATAATCCAAATATAAAAATAATGACTCTCTATTTCAATTGTTGAGGAACATAAAGTGAATGTGCAAATATATCTACTAGATGCATCACTATGTTGAATACATGTGTGGGTTCTGTAAATAGATGCAGAAGTGTAGAAATATAAAATTTTAATTGTCACAAAAATAGATAGTATATACACAAAAATATAGGTCAAATACACAAGATTATAGAGAATATAGGCAGAGAAAATGAAATAGATGTGTAGAAACCCTAGGAAACTAACATACCAAAATGTGGAAAGCCAAGTGCACAAAACTTTGTACATTTTTGGTGTCCAAAAATGTAAATCCAATTTGAAAATCATAAAATTTTTAAAAGAAAAAGAAAAAGAAAAAGACTCCCATCAAGCATGACCAAATGTTGATGGAAAATTTGAACTAATTATTTGGAACCTAGCTAACCAAACCACATGCAATATCCAAAAAGTAATTCCAACATCATATCAATAGAACACTTTCTCTATGAATGCATAATATAAATTAAGAAAACTACATGAAATACACCCACCAAATGCTTGACTCGATTCTTGTCCTATCCTTTAAAATCTTGTATGAAACAATTTTTTCTCTCTAGTTTTTATACACACGCATAAGATGATATTAAAAGAATGGAGTATGATTGATTAGTGCAATGATACTGAATATAAGGGTATGATGCAAGACAATAGCTAGGATGCAAGAGTTCACCACAACCATTCTAGTATACATTAGACCATTATTAGTCAAATGAGAGGAGAAAATATTATTTTATAAAAGTCCTCATAAAAATCAAGGGTGAAGATTACAAGGTGGAAGAATAAATGGATAGGATAAGAGACTAGGTTAAGAGAAGGTAAAAAATAATGACAATAAATGAGATTAATAGGTTAGTACAAATGGAAGGATGTGATTGATTGGTAGGTAAGATATATTAAATTTTGGTAATATATATCACAAGGTGCATTAAAAGTAGACATGCTTTTAGAAATGAAATGGAATAGGTAAAATGAAGAGATAAGCGACATTTGTAACATGCCTACACTTGGCTAAGAACACCATTTTCCATGAGACACATCATATTTTTGTTGTCTTCTTTCATATATAATTAGTGATAAAGTTCAATCATTCTAAGTCAAGTATGAAACTAATTTTTAATATTATAAATCACACATAACTAGTTTATTTTGTGCAAATTTGTTAATGCATTAATATAATTTAACGAAGAAACAAATTGCCACCACTTAGCCACAACAAAATTAGTGCCCATGGTTATTAGTATGGAAGACAATTTGATAAAAAAAAATCTTTGGTTTTAATGCCCAAGAATGTATGCTATGGCCTCCACCTCCATATATGGATTTGGTATTGGGCTTGTTAGATGTGGCTTGGGGTGCATGCCTCCCAAAATACTGCCATTTTCTAGAAATATATTTAGAGATTGATGATTTGAGGTTGACAATACAATGGTATGGAAAGAGTTGGTAGCTTAGGCTTTGAATACTTTGAGTAATGCATGGGAAGATCATGCAAGTGTTGGAGGCAAGCCTAGTTCATTTAAATTATAGTTTGTTCCTCTTATGGCCCAATCTGGAATATGTATCCAAAAGGTTCAACAAAGGATGAATTTTTTTATAGGTGGATGAACATGTGGTTTTTTTCAAAAAGATATCTTGATTGGAAGATCTAGAGGATTTTACGTGAGCTTGGAAGGATTGCATAAATGTATTTCTAACACTTGGCATTCCATTCTATCTAACAATATTCATAATCACCCCTGTGTGAGATTTTTTTTTTTTACTATGGTGAAGGATCACTGAAATATTATACTTGACTAACAAAGGGATTATGATAAACAACAATTAGTTTTAAAATTATGACATCTTATGGGTAAAAACACAATTAGTTGTCACACTTTTATAAAGGAAAATGTTAACAATACTAAATCTTTTTGACTTTAAGGACATAAAAGTGATATTTCCATTAGGAATTTCAAGATGATGTAAACTTATGAAATGTATAAAAAAACATGAAGTTCATGATTATAATTTTTTTGAATAAGAATTGATATGGTTTTAAATTTTAAAAGACAATTTATTGATTTCTTAAAATGCTAAAAAATCAAGGGTTTTGCCTCTCACCAAAAAACTATATGTAAAATATTTTTCAAGTCGAAATTCAAAATATGCATTAGAAGACATGTATATCTATTGCAAAAATAAAGAAAGATTCATTTTTGATCTATAATTTCTGAGTTATAGCTTTTCAAAGTTTAGCTTTTCCAAACTTGATATTTTTTCATTTTCCACCTTCGTTCTGCTATCAAATCTTTACAAAAAAAAACAAATTATACATTCTTGAAGAGGACTTCCTTTAGTGCAACATATAATATTTATATTTTTTTGGATACAATTTACTATTTCTATTGCAAAAATAAAGAAAGATTCTTTTTTGATCTATAATTTCTGAGTTATAGCTTTTCAAAGTTTAGCTTTTCCAAACTTGATATTTTTTCATTTTCCACCTTCGTTCTACTATCAAATCTTTACAAATAAAAAAAAAAAAAAAAAATTCTTGAAAAGGACTTGCTCCTTTAGTGCAACATATAATATTTATTATTTTTTGGATACAATTTACTATTTTTATTAGAATTAATATTAAGTAATAATATGTTAATTTGAAAAAATGACAAATACATTGGAACATAGAAAATAGTTACTAAAGAGACTCCAATAACTTGTTAGAATCATGAAATATAATTTTTTTTAACATAGTAATAAAATATAAATTGGGAACCAAAATAAGATTTACATGATTGATCATGTTATACAAATCATGAAGGCAATAAACCTAGTAGCATGTGATCCCAAGGACAAGTTGTCAATGCAAGTATTGAGGTCTCCTCTGCCAAGGACAAACTACTAATGCAAGTATTGAGGAATACAAATTTAAAACTAATTTTTGCATTAATGAAAAATCAAATAAGAAGGAGAAATGTAAGATTTATGGCTTGTTCTAAAAATAAATGCCTATAAAATCAATATCTATTTTTAAATCTTGATCTTTCCATTAAATTCACCTATTCCCACAATTGTTACTGACCTCAAACCACTATTTATAATTTTCTTTATTAAAATTTAATTTTCAATTCTTCAATTAATCTGAGTAACTTTCAATTATAAATATTTAAATATTTCATTATTTTTAAGATTATCACTTGTAGTTGTTAATTTTTTATTTGAAATAAATAAGTTCACTTAGCAAAAAATTTATGTTCATTATTTTTCTTATATTCATTGTTGAAAGAAGTAGAAGAATACAACATATGCTCAAAAAGTTAAAAACCAAAAATATTTTAGACTCACTCAGAATAAAATAAACACACAAATTGATATTGATTAATATTGCTGCAATTCTATACATTCAATAGTGAAGATATATAGATTCTTTGAATTTCTCATGCAACTTTTCAAAAAAAGAAAAAATAGATGGAATTGCTGAAAGGATAATTTGTATAGAATATATAAACCTAAATAGAAATGAAAAATTAGGTAAAACTATGTACATAATTAAGCCCAAATAGGCAATGAATTGAAAAGAGAGACGATTCAAATTACCGAGTCAAGGAAATCATTAAAAACACACAAAGATGAGTATTTATCCAACCAATGTTTATTTTATGCTAGACGTCATCACTCACTAATTCCATAATTAATGGAGGTAAAAGGAAAAAGACAAGACATATTATTATTCAACCAGATAGGCTTCTTTTCCACAAGATCTAAAGCAAGATCCTACTATAGAGAAGCTTTAAAAAATAGTGGTAGAATAGAAAGCAAATGGCTCTCATCTTCAGGAAGAGTAGTTGAAGCACATTTAAGGGTGGAAAATTGCACGACAACATTGTTCATCTTAATTCTCCTCTCTCATGGGAAATTGTAATACAACAGTTGATTCCAATAAAATATTAAATCATTTCAAATAATAAAATATTTTAATTTTTTTTTTATAAATATAAATCACATTTGTTAATATTTTAATAAATATATTGTTTTCTTATATTCCAAATCTATATTAAATATAAAATTGATTGTAAAAATTAAAATTTATAAATCATTAAAATCTGAAAAATGTTGATATTTGTTGGGATTGAGAGAAAGGGAAGGACAATAGAAAAACAAAAGTATTTTATAAGTATTTTGAATGGATATAGTGATGCAAGCAATCTAAAGATTTTAGTTGTTTTGACTTTCTTAGTATGCACAATAAAGTAAAACAAATAATTAAAGAATCACAAGGTAGGTATGATATTGGTTGTTAAGATATGATATGACAATAATAATTCATTTATGTTTCTACATGAGTAATGACTAAATTTATAAATTTAGTCTTTTGATAGGATTGGTGTCTCATGAATAAAGGTTACATAAATGACAATTCAATTATGATTATTATTATTATAGTAAACTTAATAATCCTGATAACATTTGAATGTTGTTGAGTTTTATTTTATTTTATTTTATATATTTAATATTGGATTAATTTAACAGTTCTTGAATTTTATGGAAATATATGAGATTTTATTTAATTTGAATGAATTTATAATTTATAATTATTAATATTAATTTATATTATGATTCTAATATTTATATTTTTATTATTATAAAATATATGTAAAGACGAAACAAAATAATCAATTATTATAAAGAACATATAAGGGCACAAATACAACTTTGAAAAAACTACCAATTTTTAAGGTTACATCAATTGTTCAATTGTATATATCCTTCTTATTCACATTGACTAAAAAAATAAGTCGGCTACAAAATCACACTTTATAAATTTAGGATTCAACTCTATAGTTTATGAGTCAAACTCATTGACCCATTGCTCATAAATATAAACTTCAAAGTCTCTCGTTAGAATAAACACTCCACTTAGCATTCATTCCTTTTAGGGACATAAAGATTGTACTAAGAGAAAATTTGAGAATAGAGAATAAGAGCATATCTAAGAAAAAATGGAAGCACGCCTTTCTTGAAATGTAAAGAAATGAAAACAATTCATTCATTGATGCTCTATTATTTAAGAAGGAGAAGGGAATGAGGAGGAGGAGGATGGGGGAGATGTAGGTGGAGAAAAAAGGAGAATATGTAGAGAAAATAGGAGGAGAAGTTGAACCAAGATGAAAATAAAAATAATAAATATGAAGCCAAAAACCATGGATGAGGGAAGGTGAAAATAAAGGAGGAGAAGGAGGAGAAGAACAAGGAGGAGGAGGGAAGAATAAAGTGGAAGATGAAGAAGGAAAATAAGAAGTAGAAGAAGAAAAAAGTGCCATGTAGTGGCATGTACTTGTCTTTATAGTGCATTGTAATAAATATAATTTAAACAATAGTTGTCCATTTAAAAAATATACACTTAATAAAGATAATTCAACAATAAATAATAAATAATTACACAATTAAAAAAATAATTCAATAAAGAATGTTTTTCTTGAGAGAAAAATCTTATTTTTTTATTACGACAAAAATATAATTTAACAAAGATTACCCTATGCATCCATATGAAATCATGAATGAAAGTAATTGTGACAAGTTCAAATTTGTAGTAGTTACTATTGAAAAATAATTAATACTTATCTATTATAAAAATAAAAATAAAAATAAAATAATATTTCAACATTGATCCACTTTGAGAAGTAACAAAATTGTCCACCAATAAATATTTGAAAGATATCTCTCAATTCTTCCCATATCAAAGATAAAATTGAAAAACACTTCTAAGAAAATAGGAGATTCAACATATATTTAAAATTTTTCTTACTTGGCTTAAAATCATAGTGTATTCATGAGAAATTAAATTGTAAAATGTTGAAATATATACTACATAGATTAATAATCAACATATTTCAAATATACTTCATTTAGAAAAAGGTCAATCTTGTTGTATTTTTAAATTTTAAATTTTGATTAATTAAAAGCATCACTATATTACATAGGCCTTTTATTTTGTGATTAAAATATATGGTTTTTATAGAAACAATATTGTTTCTCATAGTTGAAACTGTTGGTGTGATTAAATATTCACTAATTACACTCACTTAAACTCACTTAGGATAATGCATTGCATAGTAGTTTGTGATTGAGACACTTAAGAGTTTGCACCTCAATTAAATGCATGGTGTAGGAGAATTCCACTCTAGTTGGTCATAGTTGTTATCTCATTCCACCTTTAGTGCACTTATCTCATTATCATCCTCATCATCTCACATAATTCATTGCATAATGGAGGGTGATCCACCTTTGGTGGACATGTGATTCCACCTTGTGTGGGTGATAGCTTATCTTCTCCTTATCATTGTCTCTTATCGCCTCTCCTATATAAGGAGGCCTATTATATACATTTCAAATCAATCAACTGGAGGTCAATCAAGTCCATTATCAATTATAACATTCTCACATCTTCATGCAATTGTCTTGTCATTCTCTTGTGTCACCTAAAACTCTAACATGGTATCAAAGCTCTCATGGTGTGAAGAATTCTTCTCAAGAAGTGTAATCTTGGCTTGACTTATTGTTGGTGCAACATGTTGCAATTTGGACATCACAATTTGGAGGAGATTTCAGGAGTCCTATTTTGTGACCTTCTATTGTAGGTGAAAATTGGAGCTTGCTAGTGCAAATCAAAGGTTGGCATCATATAGAGGAGGTCCAAAAACCCTTAAATCAAATTTCGTTTCATCCAAATCAGACAATTGAGGCCAAATTTAGAGCCATTTGATTTTTGAAGGGGTGGCGACTGTGATTCAAAAATAATAATTTCAAAGGCGATTTTCAAACAACGATATCTTCCTCATATGGACTCCTTTTTCAGAGCAATTTTTTTTCTTTTGGGGTAGAATTTCACAATATACACAGTGGTGCAGGTGATTTTGGATCTCTATCTCTCAACTATTCTAAAAATTGCAAATCCCATTTTTTGCAACTTTCAAGGCTTTGTTTGGGCACATTCACTAACATTTTCAGGTGCAATTTTTTTTGAAAGTGCATATTTTTCCTCTACTTCTCAGATCTATAATCAAATTTTAGTAATTTGGAGTGGGCATACCATTTTAAAAAATAGGTCTTTTTTGGCTATATTTGCACTTGACGAATACTTGTATTTCAATTTTCTTAATTGAGTAAGTAATTTGAGTTATCAACTTATTTCAGTCATCATTTGATTTCATTATAGAATTTTCAAAAGTTCCATTACTCACTCCATATAACTATCATGAATGGAAACAAGCAATATCTAATTAGTTGATGAGTATTGGATTGCTTAGAATGATTCTTGGACAGGATCTAGAACCAACTGCGGGTGTTGCAGAAATAAGGAAATGGTTTGATCAAAGGGATAAAGAACTTGGTTCTCTTAGATCTACCATCTCTAATGATTTGTTATATCACATTGCATCCTACACACATTCTCATGATGCATGGACTACATTGGAAGGAATCTTTTGTAAACCTGATAGAATAATAGAATTCAAATTGGAGATTGAGCTTATAGGTCCAAGTCTGTGTGATTTTGACAATATTCAAAACTTTTTCTCTAAGTTTAATTCCATTAGATTGGAGCTTTCTAATTGTTGCACTACTAAAGATCACGATGAGCAATTGATATTATCTATTCTTTCCACATTAGGTCCTAAATATTCAATCTTTGTTTCCACATTCTATGCTACTATGGATGCTCTTATTAGTGCATACAAAATGCCTTCTCTTGATAAATTTATAGCTTAGTTCACAAGGGAACAAGCAAAGTTAGCACACATGGGTCAATTGAAACCTTCCAAGTATCAAGCATTGGTTGCAAATGACTCCTCTCCAAAGGCTCGCAAAGGAAAGGGAAACAAAAAACAAAAGGATTCTAAGCAACAGGACAAAGGTGATGACTCTCCTTCACAACATAATAATGAATCCAAGTCCTCTTCAAGAGAGGAAACATCTAAAAGAAAGAGAGATAAATGTGCTTATTGTAAAAAGTTAGGACATGATGAGCATAAATGTTTCCATAAGAAGATTGATGAGTTCACTCACATTCTTCAAAAGAACAATATCCAGTTGCCCTCTTTAGTGTCTTCTCCTTCTTCTCAATATTAGGCAGCTGCTACAACTACATCATCATCTAGAGGCAAAGGACAAGCACTCATTGTTTCCACATATCCTGAGCAAGGTAAATGGCTTCTTGATTCAGGTGTATCACATCACATGACATCTTCTATGGATATGTTTTCTTCTATTGAGCTTTGTACTTCTCCACATATATTGATGGGTAATAATACATACATGAAGGTCTGTGGGAAAGGTTCTATTTGTATGGGAGATGGTACATTTAATGATGTTCTTTGTGTACCATCCTTGACCACTAATCTCCTTTCCATTTACCAAATTACTCATGGGGCACAAGGTCAAATTGTTGAGTTCACTCCTAATTATGTCTACATTAGGGACATGGAGACTAGAGATGTCATAGCTATGGGAGTTGTTGATCATACAACACACTTGTATTCTTTTGCACATTTTGTTGATAATGATGATGATATTCATGATGTACCTAACCCTATATCAAGGGTGAATAATTCATGTGAGGAGAACATTGCACACTTGAATCATTTTGTTCTTGAGACAAGTGTTGAACTTCCTACTCCTCCACCTCCTACTTCTTTAGACATGAGTTCTACTATTTAGTAGGATTATCTTTATGCTTCAGATCTTATAGTGTGGGATCAATTCTTAGATGCTCTTTCAGATCAGTCTCATAATGCAGATTTGGTTAATACATCTGAGGGGGTTTCTCTTCAAGATACTTCTTCACCTTCTTTGGAGATTGGATTTTCCAACTCTTCATGTTCTCTTAGTTTTTCACATCTCATAGGTCAACTTGATGGTGTGACATAATATTTGAGCTTGGAGACACCTATTCAGTCTTCAGAGATGCATACATGGAGATCTTCTTCCTCCTTCCTCACTTTTTACATGGAGTGGCTTCGTCATCTTTTGATGTATTTATCTCTTCCTAAGGAGAGACATGTTTCTTGTAGGCATTGGATTATATTTTTCTTGCAAGTACTCTTCATCTACATTAGAGCTTCTTCATTATGGGGGGGATATCATGTCTCCTTATTTCCTTCCTATGGGAGGATCATTCTTTGTATATACATGATGTATGCAATTTTTGGGGGGTCTTGAGTACTCCATCCATCCATGCATCTTGTTTTCATCTCTCTTTTTGGAGGAGGATTTTTTCCCATGAAGTTTTATCTCTTTATCCACTTTATGAGAGATTACATTTTATGTATTGCATTGCAAATTGTACATGGGTACTTAAAATGGCCTAGTAGCCAGAACCCATCTTGCATTGTGAGTTTAAGTGCACTCCCCTGAGTTACACTGGGGGGGGGGTTGGTGGGGTGGTGGGATGTTGGTGTAATTAAATATTCACTAATTACACTTACTTAAGCTTACTTAGGATAATATATTGCATAGTAGTTTGTGATTGAGACACTTAGGAGTTTGCACCTCAATTAAACACATGGTGTAGGAGAGTTCCACTCTAGGTGGTCATAGTTGTTATCTCATTCCACTTTTAGTGCACTTATCACATTATCATCGTCATCATCGTACATACTTCATTGCATGATGGAGGATGATCCACCTTTGGCAGACATGTGATTCCACCTTGTGTGGGTGATAGCTTATCTTCTCCTTATCATTGTCTCTTATCGCTTCTCTTATATAAGGAGGCCTATTATGTACATTTCAAATCAATCAATTGGATGTCAATCTAGTCCATTATCAATTATAGCATTCTCTCATCTTCATGCAATTGTCTTGTCATTCTCTTGTGGAAGTTATCTTGGTCTTTCATTTGATCCTAGGGGTGTTGTAGAGTCACCTAAAACTCTAACAAAAACTAAATTTTTGAAAGATTCCCATGAAAATAGGATAAGAAAATGGGATATGGAGGAAGCCTCAAAAAAGGGGCCCTGTAACACAAAATGTTTTAGACCAATGAGATTTTAAATAAACAATATTTTTATTTAAAAAAATTAAAAAATTAAAATTTGAACATTACAAAAACTATTATTATCTACAAAATCCAAAAAAATAAAGCCATCTAATTGGTGACAACTTATTGACTAATTTGTGAAGTGAACGCAATAGTATTTGCCTATGGAAAGTACAATAAGAGATGAGAAGCCCAACAAAATGAAGGAGAAGGAGAATAACAAAAAGAAGAAGGAGAGCAAGAAAAAGGAAAATGAGGAGGAAGAGGAGGAGAATGAAAATGATGAAGAGGAGAAAGGGTTTGAAGAAGGAGAAGGAGAAAAAGAAGAAGAACATTCAAAGAAAGAAGAAAAAGAGCTTTCTATGGGTAATTGAAATGTAAAATAATTGATATATAATAGATGAATCTCATCTAAATCAACTGATGATAAAAAAAAGGTAATTACTTTGCAGTATATAAAAAATAAAATTATGATCAAGTTTTACAAAATAAAAACTAACTAACAACATTATATATATATATATATATATATATATATATATATATATATAATATACTATCCACATAATCCTTGCACCCTTCAAAGGTGCAAGTGCTAGTTTTTGTATGATGAAAGTGGTGTACAAACTTTGGGCATTGAGTTTGATTTTAGAGAGTGTTTTTTGTTCGAACTGACTAGTCTCATAGAAGATAGTGAATGTTCAAAGAATACAGTGTAACATAAGTGTATTAAAAGCATGGAAGTGACAAACAATATCTTTCTTGTACAAATGTTTCCTATGATGACAAAGCTCTAATGGTGTGATCAATTATATTGGACAAAGAAGAGTTTCACATCCATTGGAGATTATGGCACCCAAAAATGAGGTTGTAAAAGCTAACCTTCCTTTAATTAAATGAAATATATAAAATCTTAACTCTTAAGGGCCAACAAATCCTTAATAACATTGGGAAAATTAGCTCAATAGGGGCACCAAAAATTTGCACCCAGTAATTGTCACATATTTCCTTAACAAATTAAGATATTTGTGTCATGGAGCGGCTTCTTTATAAACCATTGATTCAATTTGGCCTAGGAGAAAAATGGAAAATATATGTTACATCTACTATGCTGATAGAGTGTGGCATGGTCGACATCATGATTGTACTCTAGACCAATGAGGGGTAATTAAGGATTTGTTCCTAACCAGAGCAGTGACATGAAATAACACATGACAAGATTGATCAAAGTTAGTCAATATATATCTTGAAAACCTTGGCAAGCTTAAGTGAGGAAATAAGGATTTTAGAGCAAGCACGGTCTTAGTAGCTCTAAAGATCTTAGCAAGGTAGGATAGAAACTTACAAGAGATTTACCTAAAACACACTATGTTTTCAATATAGAGGCAAGAAGACAATGACCCCTCTTTTGTATGAGAACATAAGGAAGAAGAAAATAATGTTTTAAAGTAGTTGCCCTTCCTAAATGATTCAATTCAATCAGCTCTCTTCACACATGGAATGATCTATGATAAAACATGCATCATATTGTGGTAAATCATTAATGTGGAGGGACAAGCAAGTTAAGCAGTAAAAACTAACGTGTGACCATACTCTCTTTGATATTTAAAATAGATCTTAATTTCCTCCTCACATTATTGTATTTATGTTGCAAAGCATTTTTCTCAATACCATAGTGTTATGAGGCTAGGTTTTCATGTTCTGAAGGGTTCCTCAATGAATTAGATAATCCACTTCATTACCCGAGTTTTCTATTTTGCAACAATGATTTTACTGCTTCCACTGAGAAATGGGCTTATTGCTTTCTTTCTATAGACAAATGAGCATTTTTTTTTTGAAATATAAAAGTTTAATACACATTTAATGTAGATGGACATGTGGCTGACTTTTGTTGAATGATATATGTACATATGTAATTCAGAAGAATAGGTAACATGCTTTCATCCAATACTATCTATACATATTTTACGACATGTTTGATCTTTTTTAATTTCTTTGTAATTTCTATTAGGAAAAATATTTTTCTCGTCTTTATTGATTGGAGCTAATGAAATCTTAAATAAATAGTACTTTTATCATTAAAAAAATATGCTACAAATAATAAACTTTGGAATAGATTATATAGTTGAAAAATACTAAAATTCTATTCATCAAAATAATAACAAAATATCGCCTATATGAATGCATAAGTATTCCTGTCCATGGTAGAAACTAATAAGATGCCCAAATTCTTCATTCCAAGATCTACAAAAGGGTATTTTTGTTTTTTCAAGTTTATTTATTTGTAATAGGAAAATTGAACATTTCTAATACAAACAATAAATTAATTTATTGTACATATGAGTGTTTTTAAATTACTTTATATATATTTGATCTATTCACATGTGCATGTAGGTGATATTTTTTCTATGGTTGTCGATCTTGGGAATATAGAAGGTGTGGACTACTATCTTCTTAGATGGATAAAATCAAAATCCCAGAACTAATCATAGATGATGATGAACCATCTTATCCAACTAGTTCAGTTGTTATCAAAGGAAAATATTATCAACAACCAAAGATTGACAAAAATAGAGTTCAATTTATTGAATACATGCGTGAGAAAAAAAGTTCTAAATTACACCTGCTTGGTCAAAGCGATAAAACTAAAATTTGAGACAATGCCAAAAAGAGGACATGGAAACCTGTTGGTGTAAATAAGTATTTACTATTTACACTTTACTTAAGTCTACTTAAATTAATGTATTTACATATTAGTTGTCATGCAGACAAAACAATAGTTTGTATTGCAATTGAGCACATGTCGTCCACTATATCTCTTTACAAGATACACCTTTGTATTCTTATCCTCTCATTGTCAAGCACATACATTCATGCACAATGGAGGATAATCCACTCTTGGTGGACATGTGCTTAGTTGTTTCTTATCTCTTTGCATGATGCCTAGTCATCCTAGTTGCCTTTATCTACATGCATTTCTATGATGTATTTATTTGATTATCTGTTACTATTTGATCATTATTGAGATTCTCATTTGATCATCTATCGTCTCTCTTGTGCTATCTCTTGTGCTTCTATATCTTTGCATTGCATTATTGTTTTAGGCAAATTCTTACAAAACCAAAAGTGGAGGTTGCCTATTGAAGAGTATGAAAGATTTTTGGAGATATATAAATATAGTGAGGATCTTGACTATATGTCTCAAGAGTAGTAGGCTATCTATTTATTCTTGTATCTCTAGGGTAAGGCCATGGTAATGGTTCCCACTTTTTGGCCAAGTTTGACACTAAAGTAGATATTTTTAACAGAAACTTGATTTTCAAATTCATATTACGAAAAAACTGTAAAGAATTTTATGATTTTTAGCATTTTCTATCTAGTTTCTAACAATATTTTTTAGTTTTTTTAATAATTCATTTGAAGTCCTTTTTTTAATCTCCTTTGAGAAGCGCTTTATATGAAAATTGATATTTTCAAAAGTGATGGGTGTTTTGATCAACATAACTTCTTTTAAAATAGGACAATTACAAAATTCTTTTTGGGCTAGAATAGTAACACCAATAACTAGCAAGTTTTTTTTTTTTTTTTGTTCAATTTCATAAAAAATTATAGGCTTTATTTAGTGTCAAAGTGACACTAATGATAATTTAGACATAGGTTGCTTTTGATCAATATAACTTGGTTTGTATATATCGAAATGCAATTTTTCTTGACTTGCTAGAAAGCTAATATACATAGCTTTGATGATCATATTTAAAAAAAATAAAATTATTCTTTACTTTTATATTTTTCCCAAGGCTTCAAATGGAGGTTTCTAAAATGATAAAAAAACCTATATTTAATAAAAATAAAAATAAAACATCACAATAAACATAATATATGCTAAAAATATACTCATTGGAAAGCTTATTGAAAGGAGAACACATTTCTAAAATTATTTGGACCTTGTTTGAGCCATCAAAAGAAGAAAATTTGTCATAAATTGAGCATAATCTGAGAAATTTTCATTTTTAGAGGCTTCACGGAAAAATGACTTCATTCTAAGACCATTTTTGGGTCTTTGAGCGAAGCAGCTTCACAGAAAGCCACTTGGGTAGTTTATCGCTTTTCAAGGGGGGCTTCATTTGAATCCCCTTTGGGTATTTCCCGACAACCAAAATTGGCCACGTGGGACAGCCCAGGGGGCTTCGTTCGAAGCCCCCTATATAGCTAATAGGCTTCGGTCAAAGTCTCTTGGCCAACCCTTCCATGGCCGGGGGGCTTCGATCGAATCCCTTTCGCCATGTTGAATGCCAAGGGGTTTCACTTGAAGCCCTTTAGGCACATGTTTGGGTGCCAAGAAGCTTCGAGCAAAACTCTTGGCAATAGTTTTTGGGTGCTATGGGCTTCATTCAAAGCCTCTAGTTGGCCCAAAATAAAATATTTACAATTAATTTGTTTGGTATAAATAACAATTGTAAGCTCATTTTTTAATCAATACATAAAAATGTTAGAAAGAATTCACTATTTTGAAGAAAAAGTAAGAAGACTCAAGACAATTTGAAATATTTTGTTAGTTTTTTGGAGACTAACTTGACAATTCAAAATATTTTGAAAATCAAAGATGGGACAACAACAAGGAAGACAAAGTAAATATGCAAGAAATAGATCAACTAATGCAAAACAAAGAAATCATGAGAACACTTTAGTAAATTATCACAAAAGAAGAGAAGGTATTTACATGTGTAAATTCATATGGACATGTATATTTGCAATTTTATAATTAATTTTCTAAATTTATTCATTTATATGCATGTAGGTCTTAACAAACAATCACGAGATGAGCAAATACATGTTGAAGAAGATTTGTGACATGAAAATCAAGGACATAACTCTCCGGGACATGATAATTCAAGACATGAACCAATGGAACTTGGAGAAGGGTCAGGATCAATTTCTCAAATTGGTATGGATGAACTCATAAGACTAGCCACAAGTGTAAAGAAAAATATCAGTCATAGAAATTTAGATCATTTACTTATAATGGATGTAGATAAATTGAAATCACTTGCTGATATTAAATCATTAAGTCTTTCCAAAAAAATATGTATAGATAAGATAGTAAAAGATATAGCAAGAAATTTGATGTTTTCGAAACACTTGAAAAAACTCATGTACTTGCTCATGTTCTTTTATAGAAAAATTTGGAAGAGTCATTAAAATTGCTAGGTGTAGACACAACATCAAAAAGGAGAAAATTTTCTAGCATGCAAAGTGATATTTTTGAAAATGTTAAGAAAGGTTTGAGATCTATAGGGAAGAAAACACAAAGTAAAGATAAGAGCACTACAAGAAGAGTTATGTTGCAATCTATTTTTGGTAGTAGTATACCCAAAAATAGACAAATATCTTCAATTTCATCACATATTAGTTTTAGTAGAAAAAACATATTAAAATATATTAAGAGAAGAATGGGTTTGGATGATAGCAGTTTGGATCCTCGTTTTGATATGATTGATGATAGAATAAAAAATTTGGTAATATCATTTTGGAATGAAAATACTTGTCCTTTATCAAATACTAGAGATGTTCTCAGACATAGGGTTAGACCTAACCTTTATGAACATCATACAAAACATTGGTTGGACATAACACAACATGAAATGTATGTCTCATTTTCTAGTTCAAATTTAGATATAAAGATTGGGTAGACATTATTTGAAAGATTGAAGCCATATTATGTTAGGAGAAACAAAGTGTTTGAATTTTTTTTTTGTCATTATCATATTAAATTTGATCTCCACTACCAAGTTTATCAAAAATTTATAGAAGAAACTTTTGGTTATGAAAATGCCCCTCCTAGTAGACGAAGTGAGTTCATCTCATCTATTTTGTGTGAAAAAAAGATGATCCTATTGGTCAAATCAATTGCATTAGAGGAATATGTGACACATGATCTAATTTGGCTCTTTTCCCTTTGAATAATGAAGATATTGATGTCACAAAAATGATAGCTTGCAAGGGTTACAAGTATGTAACAAATCAAACTAAATCTGGGAAAGGATAAAAAATATTAGAATATGTTGAAGAGGAGATGACTGTTGGAGCATTTATGGACAAATTTAAAATTTTGATACAACCATATATTCATCATGCATATTTTTAAAAGTAAGCACAACAATTTCAAACACTTAGAGATAACTTCCTACTTGGAACCATTTTATCAGTTGTTGACTTTGCAGAAAACTATTCCTTTGTTCATTAAAAGGCTATTCAATCAGACTACTATTTTTTAGATTAGGTTACTATTATGGTACAAGTGTGCTATCGTCATGCACATTTAGATTTGGATGGTATTCAAAGCACTGTTGAAGAAAAAGTCATCAAAAAAGAATATCACTTCTACATAAGTGATGATAAAGAACATAATATTAATTATGTAGAACATTGTTTGAAGATTTTTTTTGCATATATCAAAGAAAGAGGCATAAGTATCGATAAACATTATGTTTGGACAGATGGGTGTGCTTCACAATTCAAATCATCTCGACCATTTTATGTACTTTGTCGATATCACTGTGATGAAAACATACCACATGTATGGAGTTTCTTTGAAAGTGGACATGGCAAAGGTGGACATGATGGTGCTAGCGCTTGTATTAAACGTGCTCTATGAAAGTATCAAATGAATTATAAGGGAGTTCATATAAATAATGCACATGACATTGTTGAATGGTGCAAGACACATTTTGCATCAAATGAGGTTCTAGCACATCATCAAGAGTGAGTCAAATAGTACCATGTAGGGTCTTTTGGGAGATATCAGGTAAATGTACATACACGTGTATATATATTTTCTCTTAAATCTAATTTAATCTATACACACATGACACATGTGAATATATATATTTTTGTCTCTAATTTTTTTTTTGTATATATATTAAATATGTGTCTTCAGGTGTGGATAGAAAAACTATGCATGGTTGTAAGAGGATAGAAAAAACATGATCCTTACGTTCTGTTATGAGTATCAATCATCGCAATTGGACATTGTACACGAGAGTCTATTTGTGTTTTTGTTGTTGTTGCATTGCTGAGAATTACAATGAGTGCATCAATCAGGATTGTGGATATGTAGGTCTATGGACTTCGGTAACACTTGTTGTTACTGATATAGATAATCGAGATGAAGATGAAAACTTTGATGAAATTCCTTTGATTTCTACTAATTATAATCATATATCTAGATTAGTTCAAATTCGTAATTTAAAAAAAAAAAAAAAAAAAAAAAAAAAAAAAAAAATATATATATATATATATATATATATATATATATATATATATATATATATAAGTCGCAAAGAAATTTTAAAGCTCACAATATATATATGTATGATATTTAAATTGTGTGTATAAGGGAAGTCTTTACAGTTATTGCTAAGCTTGGAAATGTAGGAGTGAGTTACTATTTATTGTGTTGCACTACTGAAAGGATGAAGTTAACTAAACCTGAAGAAAGCGATAGAATGTTATTCCCTATAGGTATGTGTGCATTAAATTAACTAAAAATTATGAGTGTGTTTATATTTAAATGATGAAAAATTATTTATTACATACCTTTGTACATGTGTTAAATTAAATTTGAAATGAATTGTTTGTAGGTTCAGTTGTTTTGGATGGAACATATTATAGGCAATACACATTAGTGAAACATGGAATTCACTTTTTTGATTACCAACCTGACAATAAAGTGCTTCAATATAGTCACCATATTATTGCTATGTCCATTTCTCTACATCCAGTTAAACATAAAGATTGATGTCGCAAGTGGAGATTAGATACCAAGGACCAAGAGAGAATATTAAATGTTCTCCGTGAGCATGTGGAACCACTTGGAACTACTTGACATCTATTTCATATTTGTAGAACTTGCTAAAGATATTTCATATTTCCAAGACTTGCTACATTTAATACTCATATTTTTACTATCACTTAAAGATATTTCATATTTCATATTTAATTTAATCCATTTCATACATACATGTGTATGTTCATTATAAGTGTCTAGAGCATGTGGAACCACTTGGAACCACTTGACATATTTCATATTTGTAGATTTTGCTTTAGATATTTCATATTTTTAGGACTTGCTACATTTAATACTTCATATTTCTAGATCACTTGCTTAGATATTGAATATTTCATAGTTAATTTAATCCATTTCATACATGTACATATATTGAATACTTACATGTGTAACTTGCATACTTATATTGAATACTTACATGTGTAGCTTGCATACTTATATTGAATACTTACATGTTCATTTGATATCCATTTCATATACATACAATATGTTGAATACTTACATGGTCATTTGATCATAGACGTTTAGGAGTTTATTTGTGTACTTACATGTTCATTTTAAATATGAAGTTTAGGAGTCTATTTGTGTACTTATATGAAACTTTTAGGAGTTTATTTGAGTACTTACATCTTCACATGGACCATAAACTAGAAACATGGATATATCACATTTAGATTTAATCATAAATTGAACCAATCATACATATTCACATGTCTGACCATAAATTAAATACATGTATATCACATGGACCATAAAAGAGAAACATGTATACATCATATTTCTAATCATAAATTGAACCAATTATGTACACATGTCTAACCATCAACTAAATACATGTATATTGAATGGTATACACTAGAAATATATGTATGTATGATATTTATAATCATAAATTGAACCAATCATGTACACATGCCTAACCATAAATGAAATACATGTATAGATCATATCCAAAGGTCATAAACTAGAAACATATATGATGATTGAATACATTTCAAACCAATCATGTGTTTAATAAAAAATGAATCATAAACACACATGTATGTCCAAAGATCAATATGTACACACACGCACACGCACATGCACATGCACACGCACACGCAAACACACACACACACGCACACGCACACGCACACGCACACGCACACGCACACGCACACGCACACGCACACGCACACGCACACGCACACGCACACACACACGCACACGCACACGCACGCACGCACACACACACGAACACACACACGCGCACACACACACACACACACACACACACACACACACACACACACAGATTGATAGATATATCTCAAATCATGAATGTTATATGTCTCAATCAGATCAATGATAAAGTAAACATGTGCATGTGTCCTAAACTAGAGAGTCATCCAGATGCATACGAATAGAGCGACCCTCTGATCGAGAATCATGAGGATCATGTGTCTTTGTAGTATCAATTGAAATGTATATATATTATATATATATATATATACATATATATATATATACATATATATATATATACATACATATATATATATATATATATATATATATATATATATATACACATGGGTTCCGAAGTTTCAAATATTTGCATGTATATATTTAAATTTAAATGCATTGAGACAAGTGCACATGTATCTATTAAATTTAAAATAAATTTAAATTTCTATAAATTAAAAATTACCTGAGCACTAGTGGTTGTCACATCCATCATTTTTGTACCCCTTTGAGTATTAGGTGTCGCATCAACAACATCTCTCCTCCCACTACAATCAGAGCCCACACTGGAAGAAGCATGCTCTGCTACCTATGCCTACACAAATATAATTCATTTGGCAATATGAGTACATAATTATAAGTTTGTACATGGAAATTTGTTATTGTAAAAATGAAACTTAAAAGAGGTATACCTAGGTCTGAGGAGCAAGAGGGTCATCAGTGACATGTACGGAGGTGTAATCAATAGAAACTTCATCTCTAATAGTGTCAATCCTCTGAAATAGTGAGGAGTGCAAAAGACTAACAAGCTGGGATGGAAGTGGTGTAGAGTTAGTAGATTGAAATAACATGTCTATTTATGATCCTATGTCACTGGGAACATTAATCTAACTAAAATATCGTTACTACTAATCAAGCATTTCAACTTCATCAATAGAAATAGATATACCTCAACTAACTCCTAAGGTCCCCTCAGGTGGAGCTACAACAGACTGTTGTGCTGAGTGTTGTGCGCTAGAGTGTTGTATAGAGTGCTCAATGCCAAAGTCTTGTGCAAAGTGTTGTGTACTCTGGTGTACATGACTTGATGGCATGTCATGGGATGCTTGAATTATAAGCCTTTGTGGAATCATCTCTGTGACACTATGTAAAGGAATCCCCTATGTATTTGTGATTTATGAATATGCATGTAAAAGATCATCTAGAAGATACAAGGCCATCTCCATATGTCTGTGCTCTCTAGTGAGGCCATGTATATCTACTGTTGTAGGAATACATGTAACTCTATAGATCTCATCAGTGGGCAGTGTAGTACTCAATGATGCCTCAAAAGATGATTTACACTAACTAGGTCTACTAAAAAGATATATGCCCAGAGTGTCAAATGTAATGCTCCTAGCACCAGATACAATTTTTCTTATTCGATCAATTACTTCTCTCTTAGAGGCCATATCAACTCTATCCATAGTAGCAACCATCACTCGAGTCACTGCTAGGGTCCTAGATCCCACCAATGCATGATGATGACAAACACCACGAGTCGCCTCATGGTATGCATCACAATCACAAACTCTATCGTGTCCCTAACCATAATATCTTGGAATATCTAAATAGTTGACATAGTGCCCCAAATAGAACTCCACGTACAACTGTTGGGCAAAATATAATGAAATTTGGTCATTATTAGGATAATGACCATGTGCTATTATGAATCGAGGGAATATCATACAAGCGATCTATGGCACAACACATCTAGTAAGCTGATATGCCTTGACCTTAGTCTTCTCCTTATAAAATGGGAAGACCTCTCATTTGATAATCTCCTTATAAACTAGGCTCTGAACCTGGTCAAAGGATATACCAACCAAGATCTTTGCTCTAAGCTTAGCAAAAATCCTATCTACAGACTGTGGTGTAAATGCAGACTATGATCTAAGTTTTTTAGTAAGCTCCTCAAGACTAGTCAAAATCTGCTGACATATACCTCTATATATATGATCATGAGATTGCTCAATAGTTGATCTTAATCTAGCAGTCTCTGAGTAAAAAACTAGAATATAGTCGACATATCAGGAACGTGAGCCTTTCCTTGTCCTTGTGCCTAATCCTATCCATGTCCCTAATCATGTCCATGACCCTCTCTTTGATCCTGAGGCTAAGGCTGATCGTGGGATGCCATCTACGAGTATGACGTGCAAACTAAATGTTAACTTAATATTATGAGAGAGAGAGAGAGAGAGAGAGCTCAAAGAGGGAGATTTGAAAGGAGAGATAAAGTGTGAGGAGAGAGAAAGTGATGAGAGAGAAAGAAAGGAGAGATAAAGTGTGAGGAGAGAGAAAGTAATGAGAGAGAGAGAGAGAGTTTAAGGAGAGAGAAAGTGTGAGGAGAGAAAATAAGAAGAGGGAGAGAATGTGAGGAGAGAGAGAAAGAGAGTTCAAGGAGAGAGAAAGTGTGAAGAGAGAGAAAGTGCACAAGGATCTAGAGAAAATGATGAGAGAGAAAGAAAGGAGAGAGAAGTGAGTGAGTGGATAGAGAGAGATTTGAAAGGAGAGAAAGTATGAGGAGAGAGAGTGAGAAAGAGAGAGTTCAAGGAGAAAGTATGAGGAGAGAGAAATAGATGAGAGAGAAAGTAAGGAGAGATACTTATGAGAGGAGAGGGAAAGTTCAAGAAGAGAGAAAGTAAGAAGAGGGAGAGAGTGTGTGGAGAGAGAAAGAAAGGAGAGAGAAAGTAAGGAGAGAAAGTTCAAGAAGAGAAAGTAAGAATAGGGAGAGAGTGTGAGGGCAGAGAAAGTGTGATGAGAGAGAAAGAGAGGAGAGAGAAAGTGTGAGGAGAGAGAAATTGATGAGAGAGAAAGTAAGGAGAGAAAGTGCGATGAGAGAAAAAGAAAGGAGAGAGAAAGTGTAAGGATAAAGAGAGAGAGAGAGTTTAAGGAGAGAGAAAGAAAGGAGAGAGAAAGTGTAAGGATAGAGAGAGAGAGTTTAAGGAGAGAGAAAGTGTGAGGAGAGAGAAAGTTCAAGAAGAGAGAGAAAATAAGAAGAAGGAGAGAGTGTGAGGAGACAGAGAACTTGTGTAAGAGAGAAAGTATGATGAGAGAGAAGTGAGAGGAGAGAGAGAGTTCAAGAAGAGAGAAAGTGTGAGGAGAGAGAGTTCAAGAAGAGAGAAAGTGTGAGGAGAGAGAAAGTGAGTTTAGAGAGAAAGTAAGGAGATACTTGTGAGAGGAGAGAGAAAGTTCAAGAAGAGAGAAAGTAAGAAGAGAGAGTGTGAGGAGAGAGAAAGTGTGATGAGAGAGAGAGAGAGAAAGTATGAGGAGAGAGAAATTGATGAGAGAAACTAAGGAGAGAAAGTGATGAGAGAGAAAGAAATGAGAGAGAAGTGAGAGGAGAGAGAGTTCAAGGAGAGAGAGAAAGTAAAGACAGAGATGTGAGAGGAGAGAGAAAGTGACAAGGGAGAAAGAAATGAGAGAGAGAGAGTTCAAGGAGAGATAATGTATGAGAAGAGAGAAAGTGAAGAGAGAGAAAGTAAGAAGAGAGAAGTGAGAGGAGAGAGAAATTGAAAAGATAGAAAGTAAGGAGAGAAAGTGACGAGAGAGCAAAAATGAGAGAGAAGTGAGAGGAGAGAGAGTTCAAGGAGAGAGAAAGTAAGGAAAGAGAAGTGAGAGGAGAGAGAAAATGATAAGAGAGAAAGTCAAAAGAGGGAGAGAGTGTGAGGAGAGAGAAAGTGCACAAGGATCTAGAGAAAGTGATGATAGAGAAAAAAATGTGAGAGAAAGTGTGAGGAGAGAGAAAGCAAGGAGAGAGAAGTGGGAGAAGAGAGAAAGTGACGAGAGAGAAAGTAAGGAGAGAGAAATGAGAGGAGAGAGAAGTGAGACGTGAGAGAAAGTAAGAAGAGGGAGAGAGTGTGAGGAGAGAGAAAGAAAGGAGAGAAAGTGTCAGGAGGGAGAGAGAGTGTGAGGGGAGAGAAATTAATGAGAGAGAAAGTCAGGAGAGAGAAGTGAGAGGAGAGAGAAATTTCAAGAAGATAGATAAAGTAAGAGGGAGAGAGTGTGAGGAGATAGAGAACTTGTGTGAGAGAGAAAGTGCAGGGACAACTGTTAAGAAGGGGGAGAGAGTGCAAGGGGAGAGATAAAGTATGAGGAGATAGAAAGTGATGAGAGAGTTCAAGAAAGGAGAGAGAAGTGAGAGAAGTGAGAGGAGAGAGAGATTTGAAAGGAGAGATAAAGTTTGAGGAGAGAGAAAGTGTTTGAGAGAGAGTTTAAGGAGAGAGAAAGTGTGAGGAGAGCTTGAGAAAGTGATGAGAGAGAAAGTAAGAAGAGGGAGAGAGTGTGAGAAGAGAGAAAGTGTGATGAGAGAGAAAAAGTGAGGAGAGAGAAATTGATGAGAAAGAAAGTAAGGAGATAGAAGTGAGAGGAGAGAGAAAGCAAGAAGAGGGAGAGAGTGTGTGAGGAGAGAGAAATTAATGAGAGAGAAAGTTCAAGAAGAGAGAGAAAGTAAGAAGAGGGAGAGAGTATGAGGAAACAAAGAACTTGTGTGAGAGAGAAAGTGCGAGGAGAGAAATTAAGAAGAGGGAGAGAGAAAGTGGGAGGAGAGAGAAAGTGATGAGAGAGTTCAAGAAAGGAGAGAGAAGTGAGAGGAGAGAGAGATTTGAAAGGAGAGATAAAGTATGAGGAAAGAGAAAGTGAGAGAGCTCGAGAGAGTTCAAGGAGAGAGAAAGTGTGAGGAGAGCTCAAGAAAGTATGAGGAGAGAGAAAGTGATGACAACTTTCTCTCTCACAATTAGATGACAATTCATCAACCTGAGTCCCAATGGAGGCAATGCTAGAGTACATCTCCACACAAGCATCCTCGACTGCAAAATCTCCTACTCCAGTAAATCTCTCCAAACCTTTTGGAAGAACCAAAAGGTTTTGACCCTCACAATTCCTATTACTAGGGAGTTGTTGTTGGTTAGGTGATCTAAACTTATCCACAAATTAGCCCTTCCCTTGGCTTGCATAGTGTAGATAGTCTGTATAATCCACATCATAGCCCGAATAAATTATGCATATAATTGTTTGTATAAATAAAGGGGTACCTCACCCTTTTGTAGCCACATATCATGTGACACAAACCATCTAAGATATATTAATGAGGAAACAAGAGCATCCTAGCACTTTTTCACTTTATAGTATCTTACTACACACATATCTAAGTAATATGGAAACAATATGATCTTAACCATTCGGGTCAAAACATCTGTGTCTTCAGTTCTATATCTCATAGATCCTATGATTATGCAAGCTATATTGGTAAAATATCTCAATTGATGCATCATCATAAGGATTTATGATTCAACCTTCTAAATCATACTCATAAGCTCTATCTTGATAGAAGATAGTCTCTCCTTGTTATGGAGGGCAATGCCATTTTGCAACATCTTCTCTAGATTAGCTAGAGTAGCATATAATACTATGAGAGCATCCTATCTATGGGTATCCCTACTCTTGGAAATACCCTTAGGCGAAACATGTGATGCTCAATGGGCTCCAAACCATTGGATGCCATCATATATGTAGTATGAAACACAAATGACAATAAAATAGATGGACACTACAAGTGTGCACATTTGAATAGATATAAAATAAGAATTGTAAAATTATTTAATTTAATACATGCACACATATATAATGTGCACATTACATCCTTGAACTATATACATTCAAATCATCTAAAATTAAACATTAGAAACTTGAATTTACTCAACCAGAAAATTAAACATTAGAAACAAGTTAAGAAAATATATTATTTACATGCCCCCTAAGACAAATTAAAATAATAATTTTAATTTAACATGTAAATTAGAAATATATATCACCTTAAGACATTCATTTAAAATCATCATTTACATAAATACTATGCTTAAAATAAAAATAAAAATGTTAGTGAAGTGAGAGTGAGGAAATAGAAAATGAGGGGGAAAATGAAGAGAGAGGAGAGTGAGGAAAGATCAAGTAAAGTGAGTGAGGAGAAAGAAAAATTTGAAGGAGAGAGAAAGTGAGGACAGAGAAAACTTGAGGAGAGAGAACAAATTCAAGGAGAGAGATAGTGAGGAGAGAGAGTAAGGAGAGAAAAATTGAGGAGAGAGGGTGAGGAGAGATCAAGGAAAGTGAGTGAGGAGAGAATTTTTTTGAGGAGAGAGAGTGACAAGTGTAGTGCCTACACTAGTTTGCATTTTTGCTATCATTGCCGAACTCATTTAGGCCAGCTTTATGCTTGATGTTTAGTAACATTACTTTTAGATTATTAGATATTTTTTTACATTCAGTTTCTTATATGATGAGATTACTTGGTATTCTATATTTCATGTATGCATGGTGATTATTATAGTGTTTTCAGTTATTGATGATGATTAGTCAGATGGTTTATTATATGTGTTTTCTTATGGATACTTACCTCATACTACATGTGTATGGTGTTCGTGTTTGTTTTCTTTATGTATGGCATTTCTAATGTGGTTAAGGAAGGGAGTCATAGTCACTTGCTAGTTGGGAGCTACACGATGCACCACTTCCTGCCATTGCCTGTTTAGTTTAGAATATTGTGTCTATACATACATGAATTTTATGCAAGTTGTAGGTACCGAGAATCGACATCCTTGAATTTCTAGGATGAGCATACCCTATCGCATTATCTCAATGGTAAGAAAGGGGAGATAAATTCTTTTGTCCAAATCCTAAACCTTTAAGCCATTTGTCCTAATTGAAAATTAGGACAAGTATATGAGTCGAGTACCCTCTGAATGCGTCGAATGACGTTAATTTGTGATTATAACCATTTAGTTTGATTTTGTATATATTTTTCTATGATGGTTTCCTATTTTACTTTATGAGTCTTTGGTGGATTTTCTATTAATTAAGTCTAATTAAAATATTAAATTAATGATTTCATTTAATGAAAAATTATTGACATTTTAATATTTAATTATATTTAGTTAATTGGAAAATTAATTAAATAAAAAGAATTAAATTTGAAGATAAAAGTTATAAGGATAAATTTAGAACATGATAATATTTATTTAATTTAATAATAATATATTTAGAGTTCATTTTTAAATAAATGCTAAATATTATTATTATTTAAGTTAATAAATATTTTATCAATTAAGTTTTGAAAACAAATTAAAAGTGAAAAAAGATATTAAATTATGAAAAAGTTTTAAGTTCCCTTGATTTATGCATGAGATTAACAGAGAAGAAATTAATTAAAAAGATAAAACATGTGAACTTAATAAAGATATTTTAATAAAGTGCACATGAGATTTAAAAGTTAATAAATTAAATAAATTATTTGAAAAGCAAAGTCAAGTGGAAATTAAATAAAGTTATTTAATAATTCATTTAACGTGCATGTGAAGAGATAAGGCAAAGATTAATAAAAATTAATATTGAGTTAAGGGTTGTGAGCAAGGAGTTCTCCTGGGTGAACGCACAATCAATGCCCCAATTTAAGCAGAGAACTCTTTATCACAATTGAGGGGTTCATTTTTGGGAGAGGAGTTTTGGACATGAATTTTTGGGAGCAAAATTGGAAGTGAATTTTGGAAGGGAATTTCTGGGAAAGTTTCAGAGAGAGATTTTTGGATAGAAGCGAATTCTCTCATAATCTTGGGGTGGTTGCATATTAGGATTAGACTCAGGTTGGGTCTTGTGTTTTGATCACTAAAGGAATTATGTTATTCAATATATTCTGTCTACTTCGTGCTTGTAAAAATTTGTTTTCTCAACTTCGTTGTATGAATCTTGCCACCCTTCATTTTGAATCTTTTTCTATTTGATTTCATCTGTAAGTCCAGATTGAAAAACTATTTAGAAGACCTCATTCAACAATTGAAAGAAATTAGAATTAAATCAGGATTTGGGTTTGATTTTGGAAATGAAAATCCTAGATTGAAAATTCAAATGGTTCAGCTTATTTTTCCTATCAGATTAAAATTGCAATCATTTAAAAAATAAATAAATATTTAAATGTGCTTATGAAGGGTGAATTTGTTTAAAACAAAATTTTAAATACATTTAATATAATAGATATAATTTTTTTTTTAAAATTATGGGGGTGGGGTCACCACACCCCCACCACCCACTTATATTAGCGGCTGCGGCTGCTATGACAGACCGTGGGCCTGCCATTGGCAAACCATGGCTGCGAAAGCAGATTGCGACTACCTTTGACAGCCCATGGCTGCGAAAGCAAATTGCGATTGCCTTTGATAGCCCATGGGCCTGCTAAAGCAAACGGCATATGAACATTATGGGATGCGATTTATCATATTTTTTAATTATAATTTAATTATATTGAATTTTAAAATTGTTAAATTTAAATTATATTAAATTTAAATTATTAAATTTATATTATTATTTATTAATGATTTTTAAATTTATATTATTATTAATTATTAATAAATTTTTATTAATTTTTAATTATTAAATGAATTAATGATGAATGCAATATAGTTTTAAATTAATTATTAGTTAATTAAATTAAATTTGATTTAATTAAAATTTACTAATACTGAGATGTAATTAATGAAGTTGTAAATTTAATTATTATTGTTTAAAATAAATAAATAATATCAATTTTAATAAGTTGTAATCACTTTATTTAAAATCGATAATGGTTACTTTTATAACTTAGATAATTAAATGATTACCCTCGAATCGTTCTTTTAGGAGATTGACTTTTATCATGAGGGTAACTTTATATATTTGAGTTGAATAAATGAATGGGTTATTAGGTGGCATAAACTGAGAATTCTTATACACTTGAAACATACTTTGGAAAAGACAAAAATTGAAATCTTAATGTTTAACTCAACTGTGTGTTTTCAACCCAACTATAAGACTATTCTGTTTTGTGTACTATCTATGCATTTAGGGTTTGGGGGTTGATTTAGAGTTGACCAGTTTAGGTTGTTACCAGAGGCTCGGGGGTTGTATGAATTGTGATATTATGATGTTTTGGTCTCAAATTTTTTAAAACCCAACCATGGTAATGTGATGGCATGCTAGATGATGTGAATGGATTATTGATTGTTATTGCTTTCTAGTCTTCTTGTATGAAGCTGAGGTGTATGTTTATGAGATACCTGACTTAACCATTTTTACGTCCTCAATCAGTTATACTTAATTTACTTCCTAGTCGTCGTAATGGGACTGAAGTGTTTGATTGTTCTTGATGATGTCATGTTGTGACATGTTTGACTTGACCATTTTAGAGTCTTTGAGTAGTATTATTTTGGGATACTATTCAGTTGCTCATTGAGAACCGATGGATATTGTGATTTATCATTTGATGCTTTTCAGTTGCTCATGGAGAATTGATGTGAATATTGTGGATTATCTTTTGATGCTTTTCAGTCACTTGTATAGGACTAAAGTGATTTTACTATGATTCTTTGATTTGTGATTTCATGAGCTTAGGGTAAGTTATCTATATGTAGTGTCAGGAAGTGGCTTGTAATGGGGGATGGGAGCCCTAAGTGGCTCTAGGAATAACCCATTGTAAATTGTTTTAAAAAGTGAAAAAATTTACATTAAATAAGAGTAAAATGAACCTAATAAGAGTCTTTTATGTTCTCGCCCATGCCTCGAGTGCTAGTACAGACTAGGATGGGAGTAGAGAGAACGCTTGGTTATGACCTTGCATTCCGTAGTATGCCTTGTTAGTACGAGAGGATACTAGTGGCCGCAGTGAGATCACTAGGGACCCAAGAGTCCTAAGGGACTACTCAGGTAACTTCGAATGTGACTTGTGTGATAACACTTTCCCACTTACATAGTAAGTTTCCTACATGTCTTTGTGTGCCTCTGGGTCTAGATGTTGATCTATGTTGGAACCTTTGAGTTAGTATACTTTTAGGATTTCCTAGAGTTAGACAGTATTTGTGTCCTATGATTTGATATCCTATTTGGGACTTGAGACTATCTTCTCAGCACGATGGGAGTGGGCCATTTAGGTTCCATGCGGTCAGGTGGTTGTGCTTTTTACTCTTACTATTGAGATCCGTCTGTAGTGACTGTGGCTGGAGCTTCTTGGGATGCTTGTTTATCACGATTAAGAGATGTTATTTACTAATGCATTTCCTCATACTGATGATTAGCATGTGATAGGTGATGTTATGTGCTTGTAGGATCATCTTATGCTGTATTCTTGTATGTTAGATTTCCTTATGATTATGTTGTAGTATGTTTAGTAGTGACGTCCCTATTACTATAGTACCAACCATCTTATCGGTGACTTGGGATTATGTATGGGGGATGGCTAGGGCCCATGATGGTCTTATGATGCTATTGACGGTTGGGAGGAACCGTGCAATTAGTTAGATATGTTTTTTTATGATGGATAGTTGTATTTCATGTTGGATGTTATATCTTTTATGATGGGTGGATGTATCATGTATGGTGGATGGTTTCATTTATTTTATTGTACTTGTATCATGGATCTGAGGAGGATGTTGTATTTATATTTCTTCATATGTCTATTCTTTTAGCCTTTCATACCCTGTGACATGTACAATGGATGATTGAACATTCTGGATTTCATTTGCCAAGAGGCATTCAGAACAAATGTATATTATGGATTTTGGACTTTCTAATTATTGTTTCATGTGGATGTGGTAGTTGTTAGACTTAGCTTTAATTAAATTTAAATGTGATTCAACATCATGGGATCCTTAAGGAATGTAACCTGTTTTGTATGCTTTTAGTTGAATGTATGTTATTGCTTCTGCTACTATGTGTTTGATGTGAACAGTTTATCTTTCATGTTTCAAAAAAAAATGTTTAAAAAACTTAGTAAAACTTTAGGTTAATTCTTTTGGATCCCTTGGCGGGGCATTACATCTAGTATTAGAGCTCGAGTTTCTACATTGGGAGCTCTGGGTATATTGGAACACCACTAGTGTGAACTAGTTGAACAAAAATGAAAAAAAATATTAAACTCTTATGCATATCTATTTCAAACTGAAACTTGAACTAGTTGAACTAGAAATAGAACTTAAACTTTTAGTTGTATATTTTTCATACTTCAACACTTAGACTTCAAAGCTGAAATTATACATAAACCTAAATATAGGAAAAATTGAAATTGAAACTTATTTTGTTTGTAAAACATGTATATTTCATCTATGATTTAAGGTAGTACATCATTGATTATCTTTGTGAGCATTATGTTGTTCTTGTTTAGAGAGTTTAGGAGATCTATTTTAGTAGTTGTTAAAAGGGATGAATGTTGGATCAATATAGTTTTTGATTTACTATTAAACCAGAATCATATTGCTCTAAGTGATTTAAAGTAGTATGTGTATGTTTATGATAGCATCTTGTATCTAGTTATTATTGTAGGATGGTATCTGGGGTGAGATCTTCTGTTAGAGGCCATAGCCTAGATTGTGGTGAAGGCCATGGATGAGGTAGAGCTATCAGTTTGCATGAGTCTATCCATGAAGAACCTATCCAAGATGGGAATAGGGAAGGGCATGTCAAAGAGCTTCAAGAAGAGAACCATAGAGAGCAGTAGGTTGTCTCCGAGGAGGTTGATATGAAGAAAATGATGTAGACCATCATTGATCACCTACCTCCTATTCATGATCAGGATAGAGCACATCAAGCAGGACTTGAGCATAGACCTAAGTGTATGAGCTCTCATAAAGCTTGCAATGCATGGCGTAATAAGCACCACCAGCTTCACCAACCATCTTAGGGTATTCCTTCTTCTGTCAGTGGGGGTAGCAATCAACAGTCTAGTGTACCTAGAGTTTAGTGGAGCTTCAATGGAGAGTGTTTCACATGTGGACAACATGGACACAAGTCGTCTCATTTTCCTCGAAGGAAACCATAGCTCTCAGATCAGAGACCCTTAACTTCAGAACCTACGGTTGGCGATATGGGTAGATCCTAGACAGTGTTCTCAGTGGAGACATATCCTCCTACAAGGGAAAGGGTCCAATGGGACCCGCATAGCAAGTCCCTTAGTTTTATCATTCATGTAGGCTTCCAAGAGTAAGCCTAAGTCTAGGGGGGTGGATGTAGTGCCTGCCCTAGTTTGCATTTTTGCTATCATTGCCAAACTCTTTTAGGCTAGTTTTATGCTTGATGTTTAGTAACATTACTTTCAGATTATCAAACATTGTTTTACAATCAGTTTATTATATTATGATATTACTTGGTACTTTATATTTCATGTATGCATGGTGATTATTATAGTTTTTTTTAGTTATTGATGATGATTAGTTAGATGGTTTATTATATGTGTTTTCTTATAGATACTTACCCCATACTAAATGTGTAAGGTGTGCATGTTTGTTTTCTTTATGTATGATGTTTCTAATGTGGTTAAGGAAGGTAGTCATAGTCACCTGCTAGTTGGGATTTGCATGATGCACCACTTCTTGTCATTGCCTGTTTAGCTTAGAATATTGTGTCTGTACATGCGTGAATTTTATGCAGGTTGCAGGTACTAGGTATCAACTTCCTTGAATTGCCAAGATGAGTGTACCCTATCGCATTATCTCAATGGTAAGAGAGGGGAGATAAATTCTTAAGTCCAAATCCTAAACCTATAAGCCATTTGTCCTAATTAAAAACTAGGACAAGTATCCGAGTCGAGTACCCTCTGAATGCATCAAATGACATTAATTTGTGATTATAACCATTTAGTTTGATTTTGTATGTGTTTTTCTATGATGGTTTTTCATATTTTACTTTATGAGTCTTTGGTGGATTTTCTATTAATTAAGCCTAATTAAAAGATTAAATTAATGAAAAATTATTATGACATTTTAATATTTAATTATATTTAATTAATTGAGAAATTAATTAAATAAAAAGAATTAAATTTGAAGATAAAATTTATAAGGATAAATTTAGAACGAGATAATATTTATTTAATTTAATAATAATATATTTAGAGTTCATTTTTAAATAAATGCTAAATATTATTATTTAAGTTAATAAATATTTTATCAATTAAGTTTTGAAAGCAAATTAAAAGTGAAAAAAGATATTAAATTATGAAAAAGTTTTAAGTTCGCATGATTTATGCATGAGATTAAATAGAAGAAATTAATTAAAAAGATAAAACATGTGAACTCAATAAATATATTTTAATAAATTGCGCATGAGATTTAAAAGTTAATAAATTTAATAAATTATTTGAAAAGCAAAGTCAAGTGGAAATTAAATAGAGTTATTTAATAATTCATTTAATGTGCATGGCAAGAGATAAGGCAAAGATTAATAAAAGTTAATATTGAGTTAAGGGTTGTGAGCAAGGAGTTCTCCCAGGTGAACGCACAATCAGTGCCTCGATTTAAGGAGAGAACTCTTTATCAGAATTAAGGGGTTCATTTTTGGGAGACGAGTTTTGGACATGAATTTTTGGGAGCAAAATTGGAAGTGAATTTTGGAAGGGAATTTCTTGGAAAGTTTTAGAGAGAGATTTTTGGATAGAAGCAAATTCTCTCACAATCTTCGGGTGGTTACGTATCAACATCAGGATCAAGTAGGGTCTTGTGTTTTGATCACTAAAGGAATTATGTAATTCAATATATTTTGTCTACTTCATGCTTGTAGAAATTTGTTTTCTCAAATTCATTGTATGAATCTTGCCACCCTTCGTTTTGAATCTTTTGCTATTCGATTTGATCTGTAAGTCCAAATTGAAAAACTATAAATAGAAGACCTCATTCAACAATTGAAAGAAATTAGAATTAAATAGGGATTCGGGTTTGATTTTGGAAATGAAAATCCTAAATTGAAAATTCAAATGGTTCAGCTTATTTTTCCTATCAGATTAAAATTGCAATAATTTTATATATATATATATATATATATATATATATATATATATATACATATATATATATATATATACATATATATATACATACATACATACATATATATATATATATATATATATATATATATATATATATATATATATATATATATAGATATACATATATATATATATATATATATATATATATATATATATATATATATATATATATATATAACCACACCCCCATCGCCCACTTATACTAGTGGTTGTGGTTGCTATGGCAGACTGCGGGCCTGCCATTGGCAGACCGTGACCGCCTTTGACAACCCACGGGCCTACTAAAGCAGACCATGTATGAACATTATGGGATGCGATTTATCATATTTTTTAATTATAATTTAATTATATTAAATTTTAAAATTGTTATATTTAAATTATTATTTATTAATGATTTTTAAATTTATATTATTATTATTTTTAAAGAGAGTTAAATAGTGAGGGAACAAACGAGGGACCTCATTCCTATTAGATTTGAACCTTGATGGCAAGGATAACAACTCAACAACTTAACCATCACAACATGCCATTATTGACAAATTTATAATATTATTAATTATTAATAAATATTTATTATTAATTCATATTAATTTTTAATTATTAAATGAATTAATGATGAATGCAATATAGTTTTTAATTAATTATTAGTTAATTTAATTAAATTTGATTTAATTAAACTTTACAAATAATGAGATGTAATTAATGGAGTTATAAATTTTATTATTGTTTTTTAAAATAAATAAATAAATAATATTGATTTTAATAAGTCATAATCACTTTATTTTGAAATTGATAATGGTTACTTTTATAACTTAGATAATTAAATGATTACCCTCAAATCATTCTTTTAGGAGATTGACTTTTATCATGAGGGTAACTTTATATATTTGAGTCGAATAAATGAATGGGTTATTAGGTGGCATAAATTGAGAATTCTTATACACTTGAAACATACTTTGGAAAAGATGAAAACTGAAATCTTAATGTTTAACTCAACTATGTGTTTTTAACCCAACTATAAGACTATTCTATTCTATGTACTATCTATGCATTGGGGATTTTGGGGGGGTAAAAGCACAAACCTGTGTCACCTTTTATAAAGAAACGTGATATCAGAACGTTACAGTTCAACATTAATGACAAAAAAAATGGTATCTGTGTTTAAAATATGAAGATGGTGTAAACTGATGAAATGTGTAGAATTGGATGAATTTCATGCCTATAATTTTAAAATTTTTTTTTTAGTAAGAAATTATTCATTTTATTTTATTTTCAAGTCCCATTTTTAACTGTAAAAAATATAGGGTGTAGTTCCCATCAAACAAGTATGTGCAAATCATCTTTTTTTGTTCTAATTTGAAAATATCTTATAGATGACATGTATAGCTAGTGAACAAAAAAATAAATACTTATGTTTTATGTATATTTTCTTTGTTATAAGTACTCAAGTTTGACCTTATTAGAATCCAACAGTTTTTTCCTCTTGTGAAAACTTCCCTATCAAATCTATACCTTCTTGAAAAAAAATTATATATTCATGAAGAGGATTCTCTCCTCTAGAGATAAATATAATTTTTTTGTTTTTTTGATATGATTTACTATTTTTTTTTCCCTTTTTTGAGGGAGCATCTTCTGAAATGTTGGAATATCAACTTTTAATATTTTAATATTATAACATATTATAACTAATCAAAACACTCAAAAATTTATATAATGATGATATTGAATCTGAGATCTATAAAAGGGTATTTTTAGTTTTTGAAAAAAAAAGAGTTTTGATAGAGAAATGAGATTTGACTAAAATAGTTTTTTGTATCATAAATGGTGACATAGATCTGTGCTTTTACCCGGGGTTGATTTAGCGTTGACCAGTTTAGGTTGTTACTAGAGGCTCGAGGGTTGTGTGAATTGTGATATTATGATATTTTGGTCTCAATCTTTTTAAAACCCAACCATGGTAATGTGATGGCATGCTATATGATGTGAATGGATTATTGATTGTTATTGCTTTCCAGTCTTCTTGTATGAAGCTGAGGTGTATGTTTATGAGATACTTGACTTAACCATTTTTGAGTCCTCAATCAATTATACTTGGATTACTTCTCAGTTACCTTGATGCGACTAAAGTGTTTGCTTGTTCTTGGTGATGTCATGTTGTGACATGTTTGACTTGACCATTTTGGAGTCTTCGAGCAGTATTATTTTGGGATACTTTCTGGTTGCTCGTTGAGAACTGATGGATATTGTGATTTATCATTTGATGCTTTTCAATTGCTTGTAGAGAATTGATATAAATATTGTGGATTATCTTTTGATTCTCTTTAGTCACTTGTATAGGACTAAGGTGATTTTACTATGATTCTTTGATTTGTGATTTCATGAGCTTAGGGTAGGTTATCTATATGTAGTGTCAGGAAGTGGCTTGCAATGGGGGATGGGGGCCCTAAGTGGCTCTGAGAATAACCCATTGTAAGTTGTTTTAAAAAGTGAAAACGTTTACATTAAATGAGAGTAAAATGAACCTAATAAGAGTCTTGTATGTTCTCGCCCATGCCTCGAGTGCTAGTATAGACTAGGATGGGAGTAGAGAGAATGCTTGGTTATGACCTTGCATTTTGTGTATGCCTTGTTAGTACAAGAGGATACTAGTGGCCGCAGTGGGATCACTAGGGACCTGGGAGTCCTAAGGGACTACTTGGATAACTTCAAACATGATTCATGTGATGACACTTTCCCTCTTACATAGTAGGTTTTCTACGTGTCTTTGTGTGCCTCTAGGTCTAGATGTCGATCTATGTTGGAACCTTTGAGTTAGTATACTTTTAGGAATTCCTGGACTTAGAGAGTTTTCTGTTTTGTGATTTGATATTTTTTGAGACTTTAGACTATATCCTCAGCGTGGTGGGAGTGGGCCATTTAGGTTCGACGCGGTCAGATGGTAGTGCTTTTTACTCTTACCATTGAGATCCGTCTGTAGTCACTGTGGCTAGAGCTTCTTGGGATGCTTGTTTATCATGATTAGGTGATGTTATTTACTGATGCATTTCCTCATATTGATGATTAGCATGTGATAGGTGATGCTATGTGCTTGTAGGATCATCTTATGTTGTATTCTTGTATGTTAGATTTTCTTATGATTATGTTGTAGTATGTTTAGTAGTGATGTCCCTATTACTATAGTACTGGCAATCTTATCGGTGACTTGGGATGTTATGCACGGGGGATGGCTAGGGCCCATGATGGTCTTATGATGCTATTGATGGTTGGGAGAAACTGCACACTTAGTTAGATATGTTTTTTTATGATGGATAGTTTTATTTCATGTTGGATGTTATATCTTTTATTATGGATGGATGTATCATGTATGGTGGATGGTTTCATTTATTTTATTGTACTTGTATCATGGATTCGAGGAGGATGTTGTATTTATATTTCTTCATATGTATATTCTTTTAGCCTTTCATACCTTGTGACATGTACAGTGGATGATTAAGCATTCCAGATTTCATTTGCTAAGAGGGATTTAGAACAAATGTATATTATGGACTTTGGACTTTCTAATTATTGTTTCATGTGGATGTGGTAGTTGTTAGACTTAGTTTTAATTAAATTTAAATGTGATTCAACATCATGGGATCCTTAAGGAATGTACCCTGTTATGTATGCTTTTAGTTGAATGTATGTTATTGCTTCCGCTACTATGTGTTTGATGTGAATGGTTTATCTTTCATGTTTCAAAAAAAAAAGTTTTCCAAACTTAGTAAAACTTTAAGTTAATTCTTTTGGATCTCTTGGTGGGGCATTACGACAGGAGACCTAAAAATGAGTGAGGAAGGAGACAACTTTGAAGAAGAGAAAGTAAGGCGAGAGAGAAATGCAACTTAGAGAGGATGAGGAGAGAGAGAACTTTCTCGAGAGAGCACCAGGTTTTCTAGCGTGAGTAATGAGAGAAAAAATGATGAGAAAGAGTGAGGAGAGTGTGCATGTGAGGTTACAAATGTTTCCTAGTGTTTAAGTTTTTCATGTGAAATTTCACTAAATGTATAATGTTTGAAGTGTTTAAAAGTTTTTCATGTGCAGTTTAACTAAAGGTGTAATGTTTTAAGTGTTTAAGGTATAATGTCTTAATTGTTTAAGGACACAATTTTACCAGATTTAAGTTTTTTTAGTGTATAGAGGTGTATGTAAGTTTACTTAAGGTAAAAATAGGTTTTGAAGGGGCCTCGAAACCCTTTACACCAAAAAGAAAGGTATACCATGAAGCCCTACTAGGTTTTAAAAGGACCTAAAACTAGCTGAACATCTAAACCAGGTTTTACTGGGACCTGAAACCAACAGATGTGTCCAGAAAAAGCAACTAGAAAATACATTGGAACCTAGAAAGTAAATAGATTGGAAAGCAAAGCAACCAAAAAAACCTCCCAGACCAGTAACTAGCAAGCCAGTGCCACAATCCACTTACCACCACAAAAAAACTAGTTAGAATAGGGGAACTTAAGATTTTCCTTTTCATTTGAAGTTTCCCTTATGCGACTGAAGGTTCATATCTAAAGGGGGAGCAGAAGGCTTAGATCTCTTACTCTTAACCGCTATCCACCCATCCTCAATCTTTGCAGCCTCAACAACCAAAGCCTCAGAGGAAATAGAACAGTAGAACCTGAGGGGCGCCGAAGCTGCACCAATCTCCCTATGAGAATCAGACAATAACTGGCTCTTAGAAAGAGCATCCAAAATAGGGGTAGAGACCACCTCCTCTACCACCGGCTCCAAATGTTCGCCAAGAGAGACCTCAGCCGCAGAATCCACAAAAGTATCCAAGGACTGTTTCACTGTATAGTGCTCAGAAGAGGCCCCTGATCACCAAGAAGGTGGTCACCTTGATTTATACTTCCCAACAACACACCTAGTAGCAATGTGACTAGTCAAGTGGCAATTCCTGCAAAAAAAGGGGATACCTTTGAAATCTAGCATTTGTGTCCAAGAACCCCTCAGGGAATCCAAGAAAATTGCCTCAGGGAGACCCTTAGAAACATCCAACTCAACAAGAAAATGTGCACAGGTCGAGTGGAAAATATCAAACGTGTCGGAATCCACATATAAGAAATCACCAATAGCATTCCCAATAGTTTCAAAAATTGAATCATGCCAAAGATGTATCGGGAGATTCAAAAGCCAGACCCAGATAGGGAACTTGTTAAAGGACTCTGAAAGTGGATCAAAATCCATATGCCATGGTTTGGCCATAAGTGGAAATCTACCTTGCCAGGAAAAACTATTATGACACAAAATAATCTTCCTGTCATTAGTACTTTCAAACTTAGCTATAAAGAAGCCTTTCACACATGGAAAGATGTGGACGTTATTGTCTATAAGTGGCACCCAATTCTTGGAGATCCAGTCATGTAGATCAACAAGAGAGGGCCAATAACCCTGGAAGTGAAAAATGGCAGCAAAAGAAGAAAGCTCTTCTGTTGTATGGAAAATATCTTCAACTGATTCTGGGTCAAGAGAAACCTTAATAGGCTTTAAAGCACTTACATGCATTTTATGAGAGGGCTAAGATGAAACAGCATGAGGGAGAGCTCCATGTATACCGGCTTTAAAGGAAGTCACATCTGCAAAAGTCCTTCCCCCCAAACCAAGAAACCCTGAATGAGGAGTAGGAGACCCAAGAACCAAACGAAGGGCAGAAGCCCTATCCCCATCCACAGAAGCCAAGCGAAGTGCAAACGAAGCCCTAACCCCATCCGCAGACCACCCACAAAAATTAGCTCCTCCACCCGAATGACCGATGGGAGCAGAGACCTCTGTGTTATTGAGCGCTGAAGCAGCGAGAGCGCCATGAGCAAGAGATCTAGAATTTCGAACAGGAGATCCAAAATTTTGAATTGGATCCATGAGCGGGAACTTTGATCAGTTCTAAATCTTAAGTTTAAGTTTACAAATGTTATCGTATAGGTTTAAGTTTAAAATTTCAAGTTTTCCTAATGTTTATAAAATTAAACTATTAAAAAAAAATATTTTTCCTATTTAATTAAATAAAAATTTAACATTATTAATTAATTTCAAATTATAAAAACAACGTTCTAACTATTTCCTAACTAAAATAATAAAAAGTTGACATATTTAATTAAATGCAAAGAAAAAGCCTTATTTTAAATTATTATATGAATACAAATAATAAAAAAGGCCTACCTCCTACTCAATTGAATGACCCTCTACCCCTTTTTCTCTTGCTCCTTTAGCCCCTTAGTACACAAATGAGGGGTTGAAGGGTGCAAGTCAAAATTTATAATACCAAGGGGCACTCAACTGAATGGGATTGACCAAGTTCCACTCGATCAAGTACCCCTTGGCACATAAGTGCCAAATGGCACTGGCGTGGACTTGATTGAGTCCAACTCAACCGAGTACTACTCAACTAAGTCTCTTGTGTTAGCTTAAATTGTGAAACTCGTTCATGCACTTACCTTCATGTTTGATCCGTCCACTAAATATCTTTGTGATTTTGATTCTGACAATAATTCTAAACCATCCTTTGTAGCTTTGGTTTGTTTCATATTTTGGAGTCATTTGGAATTATTTAGGGAATTTTATGGAAATTGATGAGGCATTTTCAAAATATTCACATACCACCCATGCTTTCTTACTAGTTGAGATTAACATAACAAGGATTCTCTTAGTGATGATTTCTCTAAGCAAAAATTATGAAAGTTGAAAATATTACAATAGAAATTATGTTGTAGATGTGCTAAAAAAAAGGTATAGAAACAAGGCTACTTGGTGGAAGTATGTCTCTTGTACCATTGCTCAATAGAGAAGAAAGAACTAAGTGTGGTTCAAAAAACTAACATTAAAGCATGAAAGATATTACATAGGGAAGGAAACCATATGCTTTGACCAAGTAAATCACAACATGCACCCATGAATCTAGATGGTTTCCCTTTTCAAGGTTTGATCATTTCAAGATTACAAAATCATCGAGTAAGTATGTGGCTAGGATTGATGAGAGTAAAAGTTTTTGACTCCAAAAGCTATAGAAGAGTATGTACAAAATCTAGTTGGCATTTTAAAAAATTGGGTCTCACAAGGAAAATGAACAATAATGCAGAGAAAGAACAATTTTTTTTCAACATGCATCTCCAAGTATCCAATTTTTATTTTACCCATTAAGGAAATCTAGCACTAAACAATGAAATATGTCATTTGGGAATGGAAGCCATATGCTTTGATTAAGTAGATTGCAACATGCAACTAAGACTCTAGATGGTCCCCTTCCTTTAGGTTTAAGTCATGCTAAGACTACTCGTGTGGCTAGGATTGATGAGACTCAAATATTTTGGCTACAAAAGGTATAGACGAAGCCACATGGAATCCAATTGGAGCTATAGGAAATTGGGGCTCATAAGGAAAATGAGCAGTATTGTAGAGAAAAATAGTTATTTTCATTATGCATCTCTAAGTATCCCATAGTTATTTTATGCATTAATGAGATTTATCATTTCAAGAGGTACGTGGTTTTGTGGGTTAGAGTTGCTTCTTGTTAACAAGTTGAATGTTAGATAACAATAGTTTAGTGGTCTGTGATGTTATTTGGTTTCCAACAATGATAAATTTATTTGAATGTGTTTCACCCTTTTTTTCTTTTACAATATATGGGTGTTGCCTCTAATAGTTATTCACCTACCAAAAAAAATAATTTAATGAAGAATTGTTGTTAGCATTCAACATATTTCACTTTATCATCTTATGAATACAAATGAATATAGCTAGCGCTTGCATTGAGAATAAGTGTAAGGGTATTATCGATAGTTGCATGTGGTTAATCATTTAAGAAAATCCAAATCAAAGTCGATGACAAACATGAATGTGAGTATACAGAAAATGTGATAGTTATAGACGAGTAGCTATCAAGATCAAAGTATGTCTTTGCTTTCCCTTACTATCCACTTTGATAAACTCAGATGATTTTGGAGTATTGGATACTTGGATGTTTTGTAGTATCAACAAAATATGTTGTCATCCATCCATGTTAATTTATAAGAAATCAGTTTCATCTGTTACACCTACTTATCTAAACATCAATAATTCCAAATGCAAAACATCTCAAATGAGTAATCATATACTTTCCTATATGTAGTGCCTGCCCCTAGCTCACATTTCTGTTATCAATGCCAAACTCTTTTAGGCTAGTTTATGCTTGATGTTTAGTAGCATTACTTTCAGATTATCTGATATTGTTTCAGATTCAGTTGATTTATGATAAGGTTACTTGGTACTCTATATTTCATGTATGCATGCTGATTGTCACAGTGTTTTTAATTATTGATGATGATTAGTTAGATGGTTTATTTATCCTATGTGTTTTCTTATGGATACTTACCCCATACTACATGTGTATGGTGTGCGTGTTTGTTTTCTTTATGTATGGCGTTTCTGATGTGGTTAAGGGAGTCGTAGTCACCTAGTAGTTGGGATCTACACGATGCACCACTTCCTGCCATTATCTGTTTAGCTTAGAATATTGTGTCTGTACATGCATGGATTTTATGCAGGTTGCAGGTACCGGATATTGACTTTCCTGAATTGCTAGGATGAGCATATCCTATCGCATTATCTCAATGGTAAGAGAGAGGAGATAAATTCTCAAGTTCAAATCCTAAACCTTTAAGCCATTTGTCCTAATTGATAATTATGACAAGTATCCAAGTCGAGTACCCTCCGAATGCGTCAGATGACGTTAATTCGTGATTATAACCCTTTTGTTTGATTTTGTATGTGTTTTCTATGATGGGTTTTCGTATTTTACTTTATGAGCCTTTGGTGAATTTTCTATTAATTAAGTCTAATTAAAAGATTAAATTAGTGATTTAATTTAATGGAAAATTATTATGATATTTTAATATTTAATTATATCTAATTAATTGAAAAATTAATTAAATAAAAAGAATTAAAGTTGAAAGAAAAGTTATAAGGATAATTTTAGAACGTGACAATATTTATTTAATTTAATAATAATATATTTAGAGATCATTTTTAAATAAATGCTAAATATTATTATTATTTAAGTAAAAAATATTTTATCAATAAAATTTTGAAAATAAATTAAAAAGTGAAAAGATATTAAATTATTAAAAAGTTTTAAGTTCGTATGATGCGTGCATGAGATTAAAATATAAGAAATTAATTAAAAGATAAAATAAGTGAATTTAATAAAGATATATTATTGCATGAAGTGCGCATGAGATTAAATTTAATTAATTGAAAGCGAAGTCAAGTGAAAATTAATTAAAGTTATTTTATAATTTAATTAATTAACGATTGTGCATGGAAAAGACAAAAGAAAGATAAATAAAAGTTAATATTGAGTTAAGGGATGTGAACAAAGAGTTCTCCCGGGTGAACGCACAATCAATGCCCCAATTTAAGGAGGGAACTCTTTATCACAATTGAAGGGTTTATTTTTGGGAGAGGAATTTGGGATGCGAGTTTTGGAAGCAAATTTGGAAGAAAATATTGGAAGGAAAATTTTTGAGAAAATTTTCAAAGAGAAGTTATTGGATAGAAGCGAATTCTTTCACAAATCTTCTAGATGTTGCGATTTTAGCATCAAAATCTAGGTAGATTCTTATGTTTTGAATTGCATAGTTAATTATGATATTTAAAACAAATTCTGTCTTCTGTGTGACTGAGGATTGTAGATCCAAAATTCTCTGTGGTGAACTTGTCAATATTTCAATATTGTAGGTTATTGAATGTATGTTAGTATCCCTGTGTGTTCATGTTTCTCTGTTGTGAACTTGTGAATATTTCAATATTGTAAGTTACAGAATGTATGTTAATATCCCTGTGTGTTCATGGAGATTCAAATTATAGTAAAGGAAACCTTGTTCTATAGATTTTGGAGAATCAAAATTAAGCCGGGAAGGGTTGAATATCACAACTTTCTCTATCAGATTAATGTTGGAAACAATTTTAAATATATATATGCTTTTAGAGAAGGGTTTGTTTTATAAATTTTATATATTATAAATCATATAAAATAAATTAATTTATTATAAAAAGGTTATTTAAATAAAAAATTATTATTATTAAACAAGATTTGATTGTTTATATAAATGAAATTTTATTTAAAAAAAGGTTAATAAATATATATTTTTAAAATATGAATTGGGGGAGGAAAAAGTATGTTTTTGTTTTGTTTATACAAAAAAAATTAAAATTTTAAAGTGGGGCGGGGTCACCACTTCCTACGCCCCACCACCACACTGTCGTGGTAGGTGGTACTGTTGTTTGTGGCAGTAGTAACACTTGCAGCCACAGGGCAGCACAAGCTGGCAGGCCTTTATAAATGCCAATTTTTTTAATTTTTAATTTAATTTATTATTATTATTATTTAAGTTTATTAAAATTAAAATTATATTAAAATTTTAAATTATTATTTATTAATAAATTTATTGATAAATTTTATTAATATTTAATGATTTAATAAATAATTAATGATTTTTAATATAGTTGTTATTTATTTAATTAATTTTAATTAAATTTAATCTGAGTTTGTTTTACAATGAAAAGATGTGAATTTATTTTTATTAGTAATTAATGATATTAATTTTTATTAAAATCACAATTATTTTATTCAAGGATCAATAAGTATTACTTTAATAATTTAAATAAATAGTTATCCTAAATTATTATTGAAATTGATTTAAAATCAAATGAGGGGTAACTTTGTGAATTATTTATGAACAAGAATGGGTTAATTGTAAGGGTTAACTATAAGACTATTTACTTGAACACAAACACTAAAAATTGAAACCTTATTGTTTAACTGAAAACCATGTGTTACAAATCAAACCAAACTATGAGTTTATGATGTTTTCTACGCACTGTCTATGCTTTGGGGTTTTGGGGGTTGATTTAGCTTTAACTAGTCTTTGGTTGTTACCAGAGGCTCGAGAGTTATGTGACTGTGATGTTGTCATGTTTGATTTGATCTTTTTAACCCAACCATGGTAATGTGATGATATGCTCTATAATGAATTTGTATTTAATTTTATGTTATTTCTTTTCAGTCTTCTTGTGTGAAGCTGAGGTGTATGTATATGAGATACCTGAATTAATCATTTTTGAGTCCTAGATCAGTTATACTTGGGTTACATTCTAGTCGCCTTGATGAGACTGAAGTGTTTTCTTTGATCTTGGTGATGTCATGTTGTGGCATGTTTGACTTGACCATTTTGGAGTCTTTGATCAGTATTATTAGGATACTTATGGGTTGCTCGTTGAGAACCGATGGATATTCTGTTTTATTTTTGATGCTTTTCAATTGCTCGTAGAGAGCTAATGTGATTATTATGATTATCTTTTGATGCTTTCTAGTCATTTGTGTATGACTGAGGTGATTTTTATATTATTATGGATTTGTGCTTTTATTGAGCCTAGGGTAGGTTATCTATATGTAGTGTCGGGAAGTAGCTTGCAATGGGGGCTGGGGGCCTTAAGTGGCTTCGAGGGTAACCCATTGTAAGTTGTTTTAATAAGCGAAAAAATTACACTAAATGAAAGTAAAATGAACCTAATAAGAATCAATTGTATGTTCTCGCCCATGCTTCGAGTGCTAGTACAAACTAGGATGGGAGTAGAGAGAATGCTTGATTGCGACCTTGCATTCCGTAGTATGCCTTGTCAGTACGAGAGGATACTAGTGGCCGTAGTGGGATCACTAGGGACCTGAGAGTCCTAAGGGTCTGCTCAGGTAACTCCAAGTGTGATTCATCCGATGACACTTGCCCGCTTACATAGTAAGTTTCCTACGTGTCTTTGTGTGCCTCTGGGAAATAGATGTTGATCTATCTTAGAACCTTTGAGTTAGATTACTTTTAGGATTTTCTTGGACTTAGAGAGTACTTGTGTTATGTGTCCTCAGTGCGATGGGAGTGGGTCATTTAGGTTCCATGCGATCGGGTGGTAGTGCTTTTTCACTCTTACCATTGAGATCTGTCCATAGTCACCGTGGCTGGAGCTTTCTTGTCTGCATATCTTTTCATTCTATCTTGTATCATTTGATGGTTGGTCATATCCTATGTTAGATGCTATTTACTGATGCATTTTCTTATATTGATGATTAGCATGTGATAGGTAATGTTATCTACCTTGCAGGATCATCTTATGCTTTATTTTAATATGTTAGATTTTCTTATGCATATGTTGTAGCATGTTTTAGTAGTGACGTCTCTATTATTATAGTACCAATGATCTGATCAATGGCTTGGGATGTTACACGCGAGGGATGGCTAGGGCCCACGATGGTCTTATGATGCTATTGACGGTTGGGAGGAATCACGCACTTAGTTGTGTTTTATGATGGATGGATGTATCATGTATGGTGGATGGTTTCATTTATTATGTTGTACTTTGTATCATGGATCTGAGGAGGATGATGTATCCTTATTTCTACATATGTATATTCTTTTAAGCCTTTCATACTCTGTGACATGTACAATGGATGACTGAGCATTCCGGATTTCATTTGCCAAGAGGCATTCAAAATAAATGTATATTATGGGCTTTGGACTTTCTATTATTCTTTCATGTGGATGTGGTAGTTGTTAGACTTAGTATTAATTAGATTTAAATGTAATTCAATGTTTTGAGATCCTTAAGAAATGTAACTTGTTATGTATGCTTATGGATGATTGTATGTTATTGCTTCCACTACTATGTGTTTGATGTGTATGTTACTCTTTCTCGCTTCAAAAAAAAAATGTTGGCAAACTTAGTAAAACTTTAGATCATTTCTTTTAGGTCCCTTGACAGGATGCTACACTATATCTATTATGACTGTAGAAAGCTTCCCCTCTTTTAATATACAAGTACGTAACCACTGGTCTGAGTGTAAGTCAAAGAAGACAAAAAGGAAACCACTTGAACATAAATTAAAGGTAGATTCTTAAAAGTTAAATATGTCTACAAATGATAGGAATTCAAAAAGTACAAACAATGAGATGAATAAAGGCAGAGGATATCGTTTATCATACTCAACATTTTGAATCTTGCTGAGTTAAGAAGAATCAAAATAATAATTTTTTAGTGATTTAACAAAGGTTAAATCAAGACTGTTTTTGGTACCTGCAGACGGTGCATCCCCATTGCTTTAACACGCAGATTAGTGTCTACCTACCAACAAATTAAAAAAAATTATATGATTTTTTTAATTAAAGCAAGTTCTTCCTGGTCTATCCATAGTTGAATAAGTGAACTGACTGATAAATGAACGATATGCGCTTCTTGTTAAATGGTCAACTGTTTAGATAGTGTTTAGCTTTTCTTAGTTGTCTAGACTCTACATTACCTCATATTTCATTGCTTATTATTTTCATTAAATGGTGTTTGATCGCCTTCATTATCTTCTTTGGATTTGCATTCTGCAACCTATACGCTTCTCTTAATATAAGAAGCATATACCCTACATCCTTAATTCTTCATTAATTGCATTGAATACTAGATCTAGTCTCAACAGGCTTTTTTCGCATCAAGACATACTATTATTTTATTTTAGCTAAGCTGATCTTTTGACAAGAGATTTTGCAGCTTCTTTGTTTTGTTATTTATCAATTACTCATTTGATTTAGTTAATAAAAATGGTATCATGTAAATCGGTGTGTTTGATGCTTACAAATAAGCTTTTATTTCATCATACGTATCAAGAAATTATTGCTATGTTGCTACAAATTTGTAATCTCTATTATTAATCATCATTGATTATCATGTCAAAAATATGAATGAAAAACTATGAAAAGTCATGACTAGTTTAAGATCATCTTGATAGTGTGGGCTCAATCATATGCACTTCCCTCCAAGTTTACTGATTCAAAGTCAAGATAAATGTTTTTTTTTTCCATATTCAGATCCCCCACAGAGAATTCAAGATCAAGGTCTCAGGCAGAAGTCCTATTTGTTCTTATCAAAAGTAGCAGATCTTACTGGTCTCTTGACCTAATTAGAGAAAAAATAATAGTTTGGGTCTAGTTGGGTGTGAGGGATATATATATAGATTTGTATGTTGGGTTTGTTGCACTGGAGGCATGCAAAGAAGACTTGATTTGTTTGAGTAGAGAAGAGGTTTTCTTATTCTTGTAGTTTCTGGATGAAGAGAGTTTCAAGGAAACCATACACAAGCAAGCTTCTTAAAAGAAAAAGATACCCACCTTCGTCTTATTGGATTTACTTATGTTTTGTTTTGTTTTAACAAACCATTTCTGCCTGGTTGTGATGTTTTTTGTCCATGGACATTATAGATAGGAGCAAGAATATGAGTATATCTGCCTATTTTTCAACATGAAGTACTTTGAGATCAAGTGCAGGCATGAGATTGGGAATTGGCTGAAAGATACCTGAGTTCACCAAGGTGGATGACAATTGATATTCTATGATATTCTAAGAAAACATCATGTTTCATGAGGAAGGAAAATTTTGAAAGAAGAAAACCAAAGAGAGTATGTTTCTCTCGGTGAAAGAAGAATTAGATAAGGTTGAAGCCAACATCAAACTATTGAATAGAAAGAAATATAGATTAGAGGAGGAGCTTAAGCAGGCTGAAGAATGAGAACAATCTTAATATTTATTACCTGCAAAAATTATAAGGAATACGTTGAAGATCGTATAAAGATCAATCAAATATATGTTGTTGTTCGTCATTGAACAAATCTAAGCATAGTAAAATTTTAATATTAAACTTTCTATTGTACATTTATTCAGCCAACTTTCGGTCTTCTTTATAAATAGACATGATCTCAAATAATTATGACTTCAAAATCTTGCCAACACTTATGAATAGAGGTACTAAAATAATATATTTACAAATTTTATCATGATCAAGACATACAATAACAAAAAAAATATAAATTATATTTATTGTCAAAAAAAATTCCTTTATTATTCTAAATATTAAATAATTACAAAACATGATATCTCGATGTTATCTAAAATAGATACAAGAAAAAGGACAAAAATAATATATCATCTCATTCCTCGATTTCATGCTTGCATGGCTAGATGGAGAATGCCACTAAGAATAACTGTGTTTTGGGATTGGAAAAAATTTACAGACTGATATACCTTTATGCTAAAAAGATTATCTCTTAATAGCTCTTTACCTTAGGAAAAAGTTACAAGATCATAAATAGACGTGGCAACATTTTTTTAGCGGCCATGTAAAACTGGTTGTTGGACTAGGAATAGAAAATTTGGAATACTTTTTCTATTTTTCATTTGGTTTGTTAATTGGAATAGGGAATAGGAATACATATATCCATTTTGCTTCTAAAATATGTTTATACCGATTCCAAAAATAGTTGTTATTGGAATAGCCGTTACTATTCCTAATATGCATTCCTATTCTCCATTCTTATGCCTACAACCAAACGGACCACTCGAACTTTTAACTTATAAAGCTCAAAACACACGATTCTCTCCATCCATTCCCCTCAGCCTCCTCAAACAATTTTCTCTGATATCCTCAACCATTGCTCCTTATCAACATCATTTAAGTTGTAAATTTCACATATTCTGAAGACTTGCGTCTTCTCCCAGTTATTGCTAGTCTATTTGCATTCATTTACATTTGTGTTGACACGCTTCTTTGCAATTAAAATTGGACATTATTTTAGGCTTTTATAGTGTAGAATTTATATTTTTAAGTCAGGACGATGAGCTCTTAATCTTTTGAGGCGGCCACTATCATCTTTTATCAAAGTTCTTCGCTATACTACAATTGAATTATTTATCATCAAAGTTTTTCGTTATACTACAATTGAATGATACAGACCATCTTGCCTCCCAACCAAGTGAGAAAAATGAAAAAAGTTAGACATGTGCTTCATAGAAATTTTCCTCCTCACCTAATGTTCCTTCTTCCAATTGGACTTTATCCACTGTTAATTAGATTTTTGGAAAATCCATATCAATTTTAGCCTTTCTTCCATTGTAAATTCAATCTTGTTCAAACTCATACGGTCTCTAAAAACATTAAGATTGGTGAATGTCCTGCAAGAGATTTAACTTTTTATAGTATTTTACATGAATTTAAATGTTTTCTCCCTGTTTACTTCTAAATAAATATTTTAAGATTATTTAAGGATTATGATGACAGTTCCTCTCTTTACTAAATGAGGGGACAGTAAAGAAGAATAAATGGTTACCTTACAACAATTTTTGTCCTTCTAAAACTTTCCAAAAGGTCGACGATTCAAAGATATATATATATATATGGATTTCTTTTGTTTATTCTTGAAATCTCATATATATGTGATGCTGATAGGTATTTTAGAAGTATCCATGTTTATGGTCAAATATTTTTGAAAAAAATTTACTTTGAAGTTTTTCTTTTGCTGGTCACAATTAACTTGTGAAACATGTATTTGTATTTTAATTCTGGAATAGTTGGATAGGTCTTTTAAGTGTAAATTTAGATTTAGGATTAGTTTTGGGTTTCAATTCAGATTTTGTTAATTTTTTTAAAGTTTATTTTAATTGTGTTAGTTAATTTCTTAGTTAAGATTTATATTTTTCTTTGTCAATTTTGTTAATTAGTTAGATTGTTAATTCAATTTTTAACATGGATTATTTTTTCTTTTCAAAATAGTTAATTAATCTAAAATTGATTTTATAAATTAAGATTAAAATTAGTTTTTATTTTTATTTTTTATTTTTGTCATATAGCTGAAGGTCTTAAAAATGATATTAATCTAGTATGTAAAAAAATCAGAAGTAATATACAAGTTATTATTAGTACGATGGCAAAGTACTATTGTGACAATTTTTCAATTTCATGTCTTAAATCCTAATTAAAACTTATTGTTTTTACAAATTTAAATTTATTATTTTGAAAGTTAATTATAAAATGCATAGTTAGATGCAAGTTTTTTAATTATATAATTTCTATAAAATATTATCTATACTTCTATTATATAATATTTTAAGAAACACCATTATATATTATTATTATAAAAATATTATTATTTTTATATTATAATTTTTATTTATAATAGTAAAAATGGTATATATGAATAGAATTTAACTATATAAGATTTGTGTTGATTAAAATATTTTATATACTATGATAAATTTATTATTTTAATATTAGATTTATACTAAAAAATATTAAAATTAAGGCGAGTACTAAGCATTATATGGCACTTGTTATAATAATTTCAATAGAAATCTGTCAAAAGCAATAGTATCTTTTTATTTTTTAATATCTATAACAATAGATTAATAATCAATATATTTGTGATTCCATTGTCGAACTTGATTGCACTTTTTACATATTTCAAATAATGAGAGAGCTATAAAACAATTTACTTTTATCATGAATGTCCTTGCTATCTAAATTTTTAAAAACTATTGTAGATGATATCTAATCTTAAAAAATTATTACAGAATAACCCAAAGTATTTATGACATTTAAATAGATAAGTTAAAATTTGTACCCATTGTCCCCATATGAAGGCTGATATAGAAGTGTCAATAAACAATGAGTCTTGTCTTCCTTTGATGTAAAGTGAAACCCTTTGATTATAATGAGAAATAAAATCATAAAAACAGGATTTTTTTTATCATGAATGTTTCAAATAAAATTATTTATTTAGCATTATTTTAGCTATTTTTACAAGTTCATAGTAAGCAAACATATGATGAGAAATGTATATAAAGAATATATATCATGTTAATAAAAATAAAATAAAAACCTAAAATAATACATAGTTGAATCTATATGCTCTATCAATTTATTGATAAATAGTAGAGATTTTTTAAAAAAAAAACCAAAGACTGAAGCCTATATATAATATATTAATAAAAGCTTGAATTACAATAGAAAAGTGACATGTAAGACATGAAGTTCACACCGAAACTAGAAAAAAAAAAAAAGTTGCAGACTAAAGAGAGGAGGATCCTAGAGAATTTGAAAACACGATTGGTATGACAAAGTATACAAGTGCCAAATACCATAGTAGATAGCTTGATGGAATGTACTATTTAAAATGTATATCAAACCATAAGTATATATGATAAACTGTAATGCCTAAAATAAAAACTAACAAGCAGTAGATTTAAACGATATGAACATAACATCACAAAATTGACGTAATTGGAAAATTGAATGTATTCATCCATTTCATCATGTTGCATGGTAATAAAGGCATGATTGTGCACACATGTCAAGGTTACATGGAAGTAGCGACGAGAGTGAAAAATACAAATCAAGGCTATATTAACATGAAGAGGTACCCTTGTTGACTTGGTCATTAGCACCTGCTTCGGGGTTCACGACATGACTTAACTGCCTCTCGTAGATCTGGGTAAGTCTGGTGTTTGTGACGTTTGTTGATAGCTTGAGCTTTTGACGCAACAACAAACATACCAACAAACCTAACATCATGATTATGTTGTAGAAGAAAAAATAAACCACTCACATTAGTCTTTACAACTTTAGTTAGAGGTCTCCTAAATTCATCAACATTTGCACAAGAACCATGCTGAGGGACCTAAAGTCTAACATTTCCAAAGTGCATTTAATTGCATCATATAGTGAATCAAATGACAGACCTTTACCTAGTTTTTCTATAGGGAATAACTTCCCAATTGGAGCCAAACTAGACCACAACTAGTAATTTTCCATTGCATTAGAGAGGACTGCCTTAGACAACACCCCATCCCTTGTATATTTTTTTTTAGCAAGACTCATAAGTTCACAGATAGATTGAAGAAAATCCATGGCATTTGAAAGAAACATAGACAATAATTGATGAGGATATAAGATTTGTCTTGTAGAAAGAGAGAGAATTTCATCACCTAGAAAGATCCTAATGCTAGAAGTGCATTGTTCACAGTCCATATGAAAGAAGGCATTAAGAGAATTGTTTGAGATTTTACCCATGAAGGAATGAGATGAAGCTTGGAGACATACCGCCACTCTGATGCTCGACTCTGTATATTCCATTCTTTTTGCAAGACAACGCGAGCATACATGAAGCTCCTTGTTGTTTTCATATACTGATTCTGCCGAGCTCATGGTAGCTAAAAATGGGGGTCACACATATGTTACAGGCATAAAGAAAGATAAACAAACATAAAGAAAAATGACGAGATGAAAATGAGACATTGAAGTCCTTAAATCGCATGTCGATGGATACTTGCCACATAAGTCTTGAGTGACATTGTATACCTCTGTTAGTGATCGTGCATCAAAATGTGTGTGAATTGGATGTCATGGCGTGTCCAACTGAAAATGATGCGACAGAATGGTGGAGTCTCTAGCAAGTTTCAAAATTTTGAAATGGATGAAGCTTAAATACAAAGATTTGAATCGTGTGAAAATAAATTCCAACTTAATGCTGATATTTCTCCTCATGAATGGTGGAATAAATTATTCGCCAAAATTCAGGATGACATCACACCATTAACTTTGGGAAGTGGTTTAAATTATTGGAAGAGTCCTTAAACATGACCCCAATCTCATCCATGGCAAGGTTAGAAAATGTTTCTGCTAACATCTTTCCTTCTCTAAAAACATGATCAATTATAACATTTTCCAATGTTGATAATATATTCCATATTGTTTGCATGATATATTTAATTTACCAATTATATGCTATACCTCACTTTACTGAGTGAATAATTATTGTTGAATCACCCTCGATGCAAACATTATTGAGTCCAATAGTTGAGACTGATTGAAGACCATAGAGGAGTACAAGTGCTTTTGATTGATTATTTGTAGCATATGGGATAAGTATGGAAGAACCAATAATCATCAAGCCCTTCTCATTTCGAATGACAAAACCAACACCTGATTTACTTGGATTTCTTCGAGATGATCGATCAAAGTTTAACTTACATATGAAGATGTTGGAGTAGACCACTTTGTTTCATGTTTTTCCTTAGGCTTAGCTCCATCAGAGAAAACCCCAATACCACAAATTACTGCATTATAGATTTATGAATTACTCTTTGATTTAAACTCATAAAATATTCAAGTTAAAATTTACTATAATATATCCATTGTTTCATATATAAATCAATTAACATATTTCTTAGATATTGAAAATATTTCAAAATAAAAATAAAAATATATTAATAATCTATCTTGTTTTAAATTTGACTATAGTAATCCATAAAAACATGTATTCATTTTATTTTCCAAATAAGGGATAAATACTTTTGATTTGTTCACTTATAAATGTTAATATATATATTTTTCATTGTATTTATTTGAGGGTGTTATGAGAGTATCTTCTTTTACAAAATATAAAACCTTTTATATCAACGCGACACTTCAGGTCTAGAATTTATTTTCACCAATTTTGTGGGCTTGCTTTTCATTAGATGATTTTGTTATTAAATATTCAAAATTATATCACACTTGAAAACTATTAAAAGAGATGTGAGGTAGCCAAGGGAAATCTCGAGCTGGTTGGGTGTGGGGGAGTGATAAGGAATCATCATGGTTATTGTATTACAATGGTGGCTCTCCCCTTGGGAACACAGGCTAACCATTTCACCGAGGCAATGACCGCTCTCTAGATAATTAAATTTGCTAAAGACCAAGGGATATCAAAATTATGGTTGGAAGCAGACTTTATGAATACAGTCAATTTTTTTAAAATGGTGTTTTAAAACCATCTTGGAACATTGAAAATATAACTAAGGAAATTATGGATATCCTAAAAACTATGGAGAACTATCATATAACCCATGCTAGCTGCAAGTCTAATATGGCAGTTGATGTCATTGCTAATGTGGTAGTGAGATGTCAAGAGAAAATGACCTGGCAGGGAGACGACAACCTACCAGTGAATGTCATATCATGCATTGATTACGATATAATCAATTCGAAACAAGGAATAATTATTAGTAAGGATGGACACATTTAGAAGTGACATTTTGTTGATTTTGAGATGTAAGGAAGAGAAAAAGAATGACACACATTAATGAACCTGTCTCTTCACAAACTTTCTGGGTCATTCTCATTCATCTTTCTCTTCTCTATTTTGTGAGGTTTTCTGTGATTGCACTCTATCATTCAAGAAGCACATTAAGGCCATATGAGGACAACATAGGCATCGTGAACTATCAAATTGCAAAGAATGGAAGAGGTGGCCGAACGTGTGAGAAATTTTGGAGAGAGGAGGCCTTACGAATTTCATGGTGAGACTTTAGGGAGGCAATCTAAATGCCACCAAGCTTTTTTTGTGTAAGTAGAATGATGGCTCTCTAAACTTAGATGGGAGGAAAATCACAATAACTAAGGAGCTGATCTCTAGGGTGATGGAAAATTTGATCGTTGGCAAAATTTTTTATAGAGATCACAAATTTATGGATGTGACCATTGATGACTTTCATAAAGAAGTCATGTGAGAGTGAGACTTTGGTGAAGCCAGAAGGTGTTGGGTCTCAAAATCGCCTTCCTAATTTGAGTACCATTCCAAGATGAAAAACCCCTTAAAGTGCATTCAATGCATGTGTACCCAGTTGTCTGTTTAAGGCCTAAGAGGTGTTTAATATTTCTAACCCCTTGCATTTAGTACATCCACTCATCTCATGAAGATAAATTGTCATTTTGAGTCATTCTATGAAGTTTTGTTTTGAGTAATGTTCAAATTTGCATTTTTGCCTATGTCAAATAGCGAAAAGAGGCCTAGTTTACATTTGAATATCTCGCACCCCGTAATGTTTGATGACTCACCACTTTCAGAGTGTTTAGTATCCATATCAAAGAAGCTATGTTTCAGAGTTTAAGTTGTTTCAACATGTTTTGAATAGGTTTTTAATCCCTCAAAGTTGGTTGTTTATTGTTGTAATGCTGATGTAAATTGTTCAGAATTCTGGGAGACCCTATTTGACTTGTTATAACTTTGACCCAGTCGACCAAAATAAGATAATTTCTTTTGCATTGCATTCTAGAGATCAGAGACTTACTATGTTTCCATTTTGAGCTTACGACGAATCCATTTGATCAGTTTTCGAATGTGATTCCATATGCAATTTGTAAAGTTTTATTGGTGTTAAGAAATGCAAATTGATGGGCACCCCTGTTAGGGATGTCATAACTCTAAATCTATGATAGGTGAGATCAAATGGATTGTACCATTATTTTCTACTCTAAAAATTTTCTAAGTATGCTAGTTTGCAATTCTTGACAAATCCATTTGCACACTTTCACAGGTCAATTCTGTTTGCAAGAATCACTTTTTTGCCATTATTCCTAGTTCTACAATTTTGAGTAGCCCACTTTGACTACTCGCCAAATTTTCCTTGTTACTCAACATGAGCCCAAATCATAGATTCATATTCTTCCCATGACATTAAACCAATTCCCCAAGTTTGGTACCCCCAAGTGTCAGTTTGCACTGTTTGCAAAGACAAATCCGAACGCGTTTTATGGTTTTCTAACATGTTTGCTTGCAGGTAGTTCTAAGAAGGCAGCTTAGACAGTCAATATCTTTTGATTAAGTAATCATTATGACATGAGATTTGGTAGGGCTCGAGAATGTGGAACAGGGACTCAAAATATCTATTTTCAAAGCCTAGTTGGGTGTTTTGGTCAGTTTTTAAAGCCAGTCAAAGAATCTCTTGGCACAAAATTGATAGTTTTGCAGGAAAGGTTGAAGGCCAGTTTTAAATGATGCAAAAGTGATTGAATTTTAATCAAATCAATATCAGATGATTAATGGGTCAATTTGATGAGTCAGTTGTTTTAGTTCAATTTTTTTTAGCTTGACCCACTTTGGGATTTGACTAAATTCAGTGGCCTAATAAAGCAGTGTGAGTTTCAAATATGTTTTAAAAGCAAAGTGATTGTTTTAACAAATGGGCAAGACTTTGGTTAAGACTTTTGCTAGAATTTTAACTTGCACAGTGTGATTCTAATATGACTTCTAGTTGAGGAGGTCTTTTCTTTCGCCCAGACCATAGTGTCGTGTACAAATTGTGTTGAACATATTGTTTTTCCCATCATGACCTCACCATAGACTGAATACTTCCTTAGATATATGTAACCTTTGCTTATATTTTGAGTATGGGGATAGACATGTATTAAATAAAAAATTGAGTCACTGCTTTTGTATTGTCATAAGTGAGGTGTTCTATTAGAAACATATGAAGTCATGGTCTTAACATCCAGTCATAGCTATTTGCCATTTAAGAGAATGACTTGTTCATTTGAAGCAATTCCATGTGGTGACTGCCAATTCGCAATTACAGATGTATCTAACACTTTTTAAAAGGAGTAGTTGGCAATTGAAGGGTGACATTTTGCTCAAGGCTTTGCACCTTTTACAATACATCCTAAGAGGATTCTCCATGTTATTCATCGAGTTGGGAACCTGGATAAAACCATCAAATTCTACACAAAGTGCTTTGAGATGAAATTACCTCCAAATGGTTATGTGTTCAAGCTTATTCAACGAGCAAGACTTTTTCTTTGTAAGATTACAATACAAAATATATTTTCCCTTTTGTTTTTGAGGAGCACATTGAATCTAATGCGTAAAGTTGTGAAGTAAAAATTGTTCTACTCCAATGTGGCCACACACCTCTGACATCTCCATTATCAACAACAATCCGTGGAAGTGATGCAACTTATGGTGAGAAGAAGATTGTTGGCAATTTTTGAGATGCCAAGTCTAGAAGAAGAAGAGGAAAGGTATTTAGATTAGAAATATTATGATAGAGTGGACCACAGTCTTTCTTAGGTAAGAGTCAATGCACACATACAAAGGAGCAAGCATGGAAAATCATACAAATCGCAAATAAGGGAGGAGGCGTTCAGAGGAAAGTTGGAGAATTCGAGCCCTAAAGCTCCCAAATGGTTTGCTATAGATCAAACTTGTCTCCTTTTATTTTTAACGCTTCTTCTTTTTCCTTTTTTTAAAGTCTATATTTTTTTCTTTATTTGAGTCAGACTTAATTTGAAGCCCTTTATTGTAATCTTCTGCCCTTGGACCGCTATTTTGAGCCCCTTTCTTGTAAGGGACAATATCGATATAGAAGAATTTTTTGAAGGAGCTGCCCAATGGAAGGATTCTGAATATGGAGATTGCTAGCTGGGGTCCTACATCGCATAGCATTTCAATGATTGAGAAGTTGTTGCAAATGGTAATGGGAAATTGTTGACGATAGAGAAAAGAGGAAGAAGATGTCGCGGATGAAAACATAGAGAAAAGAAGAATGCAATTCTAAATTTTAATCCCACATTGAGTGGATAGTGAAACCTTAAGTTGTTTAAATACTAAAGCACTCAAAAACACTAATTTCTTAGAGACACGAACCTTTTAAATGGCAACACAAGTAGCTTGAATTGGGCCCACCATGAGCTGGAGGTGACCATGTAGAAATTTTGAATGGAAAGGATAGTAACAACATGATGACTTGGACCTACAAGACGAACCAAAAGTTGACACATGGTCGTAGAAGAATGAATGGAAGAGTGATGTGGAAAAGGCACTTTGGATGTGTCATGCTTCCTAAGGTGCCAACATGACACATAATGCCACTTGTCACAAAGGTGCATTCTCACATGCAATGTGACAGTTGCTAATAGTGCATGTGGGAAAGCGCCTAGCTGACATGTAACAGCAGGCCCTGGGTCAGCAGTGACATGGTAGGAGCAAAGATTCAACCACTAACAAAGTGCCATGTGGTAGTGACATGGTAGGCACCCTATAGGAGCTGACATGGCAATGATGGGGCAGTTAGGAGGGCCAATGAAATGACGACACATGGTAGCGTGTTAGGTGACTAGTGGAATAGTCAAAGGGTGCCATGTGGCTCCTAGGTGGTACATGACATGGCAGAAGCTGACCAATGATGTGCTACCATGTGGCACTGATGGTCAAATTAGTTTGACCCGAATTAGATTTTGGAGGGAAATATATGGGTATGAAAAATAATTTTTTATTATTTTAAATTTTTTTGGGCATATAGTTGATTTTTAAATCCAAAGGTCTTTTATTCTAAAGTCTAATCTTTAGAAATATTTTAATTTTTGAAATATTAAGTGCAGACCCGTGAGGTAAGTCCAACAGCATGATTTTCAAATAAGGATTCTAGGCATCTTCGATAAGCGGGTATAGGACAATTATATATCGTCAAAATTGAGAGAGAACAAACTTTCTATTTTTGGAGTTTGTTTTTGCACAGGAAGCCATTGGTTCAAGTTATACAAGGTTTTGTCTCAAGTACTTGCTTTTCAATTTCATTTAGCATGGACTATTCAGATTTGATTTCCACTGAAATGGTGAACTGGATGAGAACTAGAGGCAATATAAATGCAGTTAGGAGCATATTCTTTCATCTCCAAATCAGTTTGATGAAGTCATTATCAACATTTTAGATGCATTTAAGATATTTTGGCAACACAAGGGTTTTCATCATTGAAGAAGAGATATTTCGAGTTTGTTATAGATAATGATGGGAATCATATCAGATTTTAGTTATAGAAAGATGATAGATGTTTTACAACAGTAGGGAATGAAGATTCAAGTGGACAAATCTCACTTCCAGATTAGATCCAGGATTTCATTCATTTCCTATATCTTTCTCTTTTTGATTCATTGTAGGGGTTCCAGTTTTTACTGTGAGACCAGATGGTTCCAATTTCTTAGACATTTTTCATTGATGTGATACCATAGGATGGTTCTAGTTAGGTTGAAATTTATTTCATGACTGTGATACCATTCTCTTCAGCATATTTCTCTATTATGAATAGTAGTAGTTAAACTAATATAGATAGTTCTAATCCATTTAGTGGTTTTATGAGTTGTTTACATGCATCTTGAATGTATAGTTTCAAAGAATGAGTGAAATGAACAAGAATCTTCTTAGTTTCATTCTAATTCTCATCTCCTATCTCTATAATATGCAATGTTATGTGGTTTAGGGACAAGGGAATTAGACTTGTTTGGATCCCCTAAAAGGTTGTATGTCTCATATATTTTGCTATTGAAACAAAGAGTCAAGTAAATGTTTGCTGTATTTGACAATGTTGCTAGTTATTTGAGAAGGATATTTCATGAGAATGAGGTCTTTATGAATATCAATTTCTAATTCACAAAGTGATAAGATAGATATGATATCTTGATGTATGTAATATGTCACTAGTATCATAGATGTATGTGTGTGCATTGTGGAACTGCCCAATAGATAAGGCACATATCAGCTACAAGATCAACTTGTTTTTACTATTGCATATTTGGGGACTTGTTGAAATCAATTTTAATCATCCATTTCCTTTTCTGTTTAAGAGTTGAAAGGATTCCCTCACTTAGCTTATCAATTTCTTAGGTCATGTTATTAGCCATTTCATGTCTAAGCTCTTTTCATAAGTACAAAAGATATAAGGGTTCTATCTGCTTTTTTTTAGATTCAGTGTATGCTTTGAATATTGGTACCATATGAAGAATCTATAGGTATGCCTACCTAGGTTTTATAGATCTTGAAGTAGAAGAAGGGTCTAGCCTTATAGTTGGCCTAGTGTTGGAAAGGATATGTTGCAAATGGGAAGTAGCTACCCTAGATGTATTCTATTCTCATTGAGGTAATTTGAAACCATGACATTTCAAAACACCAACATAAGGTAAGACATATATGTAGTGTGAATGCATAAAAAAATTATGTCACTTTTTCATGTGGGATATTATTTACTATGTGACTCTGGATGGTATATTTTCAAGGATATGTTCACACCATTTTGTTCTTTTGAATGTTTTAGACACAAAATTAAGGTTGAACAATTCTATTTTATTTCTTATCTTCTATGAATGCTAGTATTAATGGGGTAAGGGAGAACACTTTGGCTAAACCTCCACTCCATGAAGGCTTAATGCTACTCATTTATGAGCACATTAAAGCCCATTCCATTGGTAAATTTCCTAAGGTGGGAGATACAAAGGATGTGGATGAGAGTGAGTTAGAGCAGTTTTATTGACTTTCTGACACTAAAGACAATGAAGGCTTCCATTCAGAGTTTGAAGAGGTGGTTATAAAAACTAAGGGGAAGGGTAAGTATTTTATTTGTGAAACCCTTGTGAAATCTTTGAAGAAGAATGTGTTTATTGGGAAAAAGAAGAAAAAGAAAATAGAGCTGGATGATGATTTGTATGAAGAGGAATCTATGGATACTGATGAGGATGTTGGATACATCAAGAAAAGTCAAGGTAAGGTGGTAGACAAGAAGAGGAAGGAAATGTAGACTACTAGGACCCCTGCACCCAAGAAACAAGCTAAGGTTTTCCTTTTGTCAAATGAGTATGAGGACGATAGGGATGAAATGAATGTGGATTCTTAGGAAGATGACTCTAGTAAGATGTTAGAAAGTAAATTCCACCAAGATAACTAAAAGGTGGAGAGGGGAGGGTGAATAAGTTATCAAATCAATACAACATTTATCAACCTTATTAAATCTTAAACATGTGATATATATATATATATATATATATATATATATATATATAGTAACCATAAGAAGATACACATACACAATAACATGAGATATGTTAACTAAGGAAACCCTTGATCAGAGGGAAAACCCCTATGGGGATGGAACCTACAAAATAATGTAAGAATATATAAGCTCCTTATAAGAGGATAAACTCTGCTAGGAGCCAATGAAATACATTCAATACACATTGGTCCCTATTAGGAGACTTTGATTCTTTGTTAGGAGACTTTCAATTCCTGTTAGAAGATTCTAACCCTAGTAGTAGTTGTAGAAGGAAGATGGACCCACTATCCAAATAGCTTTAGGGGAAAGATCACTGAACTCACTATCCAACTAGCCTCTGTATTATTCCTTTCAAAATAATAGAAATGAAACCGATCTCAAGAACTCAAACTCTTGCTCTACCCTCTTACCACACCTCTTCCACACTAAAACACTTCTCAGGTCTCAATACAAGATCTCCAACTTTGCATCACAATGATCCCTTTGATTTCTTACTTGCATTTACCAATTTTGACAAATCCAATACAATTCACTCACATCCATATTACAACCAAGGAAACAATCCTTCCTTTATATCAAGTTCTCAAAATAATTCATTGAGTTAGCCTTGAGGCTTGCCAAATTATAATTATAATAGGATCTCATTAAGATAATATAATTCATTACATCTTTTTATGATTATAAAATACTGTCATCTCATAGTCTTCATAACTTCTCACAACTGCATAGCCAGATTCTATCACTATTAATTAGGAGATATAATCTGATCACCAAAAATCACTTCTTAGGAACTCTATCTACAAACTATCTTCTTTAAATCAAAAATAACTTCTACCAGTCTTCAACTTTCTATACACACACTTGACCACTTAGTCAAGATATACCATAGAACATGTCCTTAGTTACGCTTAACCTTATCTTCAATACTCAATTTGTACGATGTCAATCTTAGTCTACTACTTTGCCAATCTTCTTAGTATGTGGACATCAATGACAAACATAGTCATGAATGCAATACATTGTCATGTTAACTATCTCTCTAATGCTCCAACAATGCTAGAATAATACCCCATAGGAATATCATCAATATTCATGCTAACAATCTCCCTCTTTAGCATTGACATCAACATAGATGAAAAATATCTAAGTTCTAGGAATACCAAACATACTGCTCTACTATTGTTGTTGCTCTCATCTTTTCAAATCCTCTTCATCAATCCAATCTACAACTCTTAGGAATAACTTTACATCAATGCTACTTCTCCCCCATTGATATAAATCTCCCCATTCATAGGAGATTCTCTCATATGAACTCACTTATCCCTCATTCATAGGAGATGTTTTTATACACTTACCTCTCCCCCATTGACATCAACAAAAAAGGCATCATTATGTCAATATAATACTCAAATATCTTCAACTAGCTCAAGTGTCCAAAGACACTATTCATTACAAGCCACCAAGAGTCCTTCACGACTCTTCTCAATCAAAGATACTCCCCCATAAAGGAAGCATCAATATTCAATCCAGATAAATAATAGTGCTCTATACCATTGGATTGATGCAATCTCTACATCATCTGCTTTGAAGTAGGTAGGGGTATAACCCCAAGCATACCTTGCAAATACTCAAATGTATCCTTAGGAAAAGGCTTTTTAAATATATCTACAATCTACTCCCTTGTATTAATTAACATACTCCAATCTGACCCCTCTTTATAAATTTATCTCTCAAAACATGATACTTAATAGATATGTGTTTTGTCTTAGAATGTAACACATGATTCTTAGATATACTTATCGTACTTGTGTTATGACAATGCATGATAACAGGTTCTAAAAACTCTATCCCAAGGTAAAAGGACAAAGGTGTGTCACCTTTCAGGCTCACTTATCAGAACAATTGAATTTGAGTATTTCTATCTAAAAATTAATTTTGTTTAAACATATGATCTAGATAAATTCATTCTAGCTAAGTTATATATGTTCTCACACTTTTCTAATTGAAAATGTCTATTAAATGCATGTTTCATACTACTTTGTGTCCAATTACTAAAGAAATAGAATTATTTTAGAAAATTGATGTTTTAATAATCTTACTCTTTTTAATGATATTGCATAAACAACATTTTATAGAGTTCAAAGTTAAGAATATTCTGATATAGAGTTTATAGTGTTTTACTTAGATCTAGGGTATGTGCAGGATCATGGTGTGCCAAAAAGTGGTGATGTGAAAAAAGTGGAGTTTTAAAATGTCTAAAAGCATTTCAAAATCCACTCTGACTTTTTTCCACCCATCTTGATACCAAGGCAAAAAGGTTGGGATACCATATCGAGTATCTGATATGAGATCGAATACCCAAAACCTATGACTAGGAAAAAAAAAAACTACTTTGTTTCACATTACTAATTGAAAATTTCTATTAAATGCATGTTTCATACTACTTTATGTCCAATTACTAAAAAAATAAAATTATTTTAGAAAATTGATGTTTTAATACTCTTACTCTTTTTAATGATATTATATAAATACCATTTTATAGAGCTCAAAGTTAAGAATATTCTGATATAGAGTTTATAGTGTTTTACTTAGATCTAGGGTATGTGCAGGATCATGGTGTGCCAAAAAGTGGTGATGTGAAAAAAGTGGAGTTTTAAAATGTCTAAAAGCATTTCAAAATCCACTCTGACTTTTTTCCACCCATCTTGATACTAAGGCAAAAAGGTTGGGATATCATATTGGGTATCCGATATGAGATCGGATACCCAAAACCTGTGACTAGGAAAAAAAAACTAAAGCAAAACAGGCATTTGCAGCCACAATGTTTTCTTTGCATGTATTTTAGGTATCTGATCCAACTAATTTTAAATTTTTTTAAAATTTTGAATGAATTTTATTTAAAATTAGGTTTTTGAAAATAGAAATTATTGATTTGTTTTATTTTAATTAAAAACTTAAAATATTATTTTGGAATTTAATAGGTATGGCTGACTCGAATGATATTGATTACACCGAGCCACAAAATAATGTTCCTCAAAACCCTCCACCTAACAATCCAATAACCCTTAAAGCTGTCCACCAAACAATCCCCTATCCCCTCAAAGCCCTCCTTGAATTGAAGATTTGATACAAGAAAATCTTACCAAACTAAGGGGTTTGCAAACCACATATAACACCATACCTACATTGGCTCCCATGTTATCCACATTAAAAACCATAGTGGATAATATTCAAACATTTACCAATGAACAAAATGCCACTCTTCACTAGCATGAGCAAATGTATGCCATGTTTGATGATGGGTTGGACTATGATGAGGTTGCAACTCTAAACATAATTAAAGATGATATGATTAACCTTTTTGTGGACCCAAAAATTGATAAACTAGTAAACTACAAAAATTCCAAATTAATCAATTAAATGGTGCACAAATGTGGCTATGTTTATGAACTTTTAGGATTGTTGGTGGATGGTTTTTGAAAAAACTCCACACAACAATTTAGAGGTGTCATTCTATTTCATTATAAAATTGTATGCCAAATTTTTGTTGGGCCTTAAGGTGAACTACTAGTGCACGAGGCCCAACATGGGTGTATGAGGAGGAGCTACTTAGGATAGAACCTTTGTCCAACAGAAGAAAGCCGACACTTTTGTTCCCTCTACTAATGTCTCCCCCCTTCTGTAGTGCAACATCATGATATAATTGCAAAGGTTAGCTCTAAGACTATTAGAGCTATCCATAGATTGAGTAGCCTATTGATATCCCATGATATGTTAGTGTTGCCTCCATGTGTTAATGATATTGGCATAAGTTCATCATCAGTGAGCTCATCACATGTTTGTGTGCCCCATACTTGCATAACATGCAAGAATATTTTTCTGCATCCCATAAGTGATCTTTCTAAGTATCAGTTTGTATTTGAGGAGGATGATACACTAGACATGAATTAAAAGACTAGACACCCTGATGTGAGAGAGGAGGGGCATATAGAGGCGTTGGATCCTTTTGTGTCAATACATGTATATAATTTTTTGTTATGACATATGTGATTTAAAGTTAATCTTTATAATAGAGTAATTTTAACCCATATTGACTTATACATATATGTGATCTTCATTCATGTTTAGTTGATGTCTAAGGAGGAGCTCAGATAGGTTGACAATGTCACACTGTCGACTATTTCATTTGGCCTTGAGACATCTACGATACAATATGTTATGTTCTCATTTTTTCTATTTGATATTGGAACATATATGATTTCTAATCTCTCTTTTCAGTTGCAGGTATCACCTGTTAGTAGGGGGCCGAGTGCGGGAGGTGAGGCACAACCCATTAACAAGGGAAAGGTAATCAAGTTCTTTTAAAGTGATTAAATATCGACACATTCTTGTAAAATGTTTGTACTAATGAAATTTAATTACATTCTTTATTGTATAGAGCATGGCCATTGGTGATGAGTCCAAGCAAATTCGACATCGCAAACCCTCTAACATTTCCATTTGTAGTAAGAGTCCCATCATATGTATAAGTATCATTTATTTTTTATTTTCCTTATTTTTATAAACAAATTCAAAACTGATTTTGAAGATATTAACAACTAGGCTTTTGTATTTCATAGGAAACATCTAGTATATAGGAGGCTAGACATTAGCGTTTTGTATCTTTTCTCATGCATCCATTATAGCTAGAGGAGGAGTTGAAATAGGTAAGTTTTAGTTTGAATTCTTGATTATATGTTATAAATTTAGTATGCTATGAATTATGATGTTAGAGCTTAAGTTGTAGATCCATCTGACAAACATACTTGAACATATACAAGCCACAACCAACTAGAATCTAGAAATCTTGACATATGCGAGGACTCCTGACCGCAACAAGAGGTCGACAAGAGAGGTATTTATGATGAAAGTTTAATACTATAAATCTTCATTAAAAAGGATCATTATGCATTTGAGTAATTTAATTTTAGATATATAGAATCATGTAAATTTAGTAGTCTAACTTTGGATTTTCCTTTTTTGTTTATGTAGAAGGCATCTGATCCACCTAGTTTAGCAAAGAAGCTGCATTTTGATGATCCACCAACATCATAGGATAGTATGGTTTTCATAGGATGCATTGTGAGATATAACATGATGGCATATGCCACATTGTCTATAGAAACATTGATATTATACAAATTTTGATGGCATGATCAACCATATTTTGTATATGGATCTATGTATTTTGATATATATATTTGTGTAATTTGTCTATGGATACATGAACTTTGATATATATATTTGCATAATTTATCTGTGGATACATGTATTTTTATATATAATTTGGGTCATTTATGTACACAATGATACACATATTAATTTAGTATAGTATTGTTCAATTTATCAAGGATCATGTGTATTGTTCATGTTTATGGAGTATGATTCATTTTGATCATGTTTGTATATTCAATTCAAATGCAATAATTTGTTTAACAACCTTTATAATCAAATTTTGATGCAATTTTTAATTTGAAATTATATCTTATATGTTTAATTTGAAATCATCTCTACAATCCCTTCAGATGTCTACAATTAGTGAAATCCATGGCTAGTTTGGTCTTAGGAGCCCATCTTTAGTCTTACGAGAGGTTTTAGTATGTACTTGTTGCAAATATTATTGAGGCTCTATGGTAAAAATAGAGGTGTCACTAGGTTATTTTAGACCTCAACATGACCATCCTGTAGCATTCCACATTTCACCAATAGCCTCCATGAGTTTTGAGTTACGACCCTCGGAAGATTAACCTCCAAATGCACTTAGAGCATCTTGGAGACTCTTCAGTACAAGGTTATCACTTTCCCATTTGGAGCTAATGAAACTAATTATTTGATGCCAAGATTAGTGGTTTCAAAGTTATGCAATGATGCACCAATGAACTAGGCACACTGTAAGTTTTGGCATCAAGTGAGATTGCTATGCCAAATCCAAATGGAATGTGATCTCTCTAAAATGAGATAGGTTATTGTAGACCTTGACATGACCTTCCTATAGAATTTGAAATTTCACTGATAACCCCCATGAGTTCCAAGTTACAACCCTTGCAATATTGACCTCTAAATGCACTTAGAGCATCTTGGAGACTCTTTGGTATGGGTGGCCTCGAACATTGTAGGCTTACTACGGTGGGAAAAAGGTCATCACTAGGGTTCACCAACCTATCCAAAAGTAATGGTGCTGAAAATTTGATGCCAAGATTAGAGGTTTCAAAGTTATACAGTGATGCACCAATGGGCTGAGGCACAGTACAAGTTTTGGTATTAAGTGAGATCGTTGTGCTGAATCCAAATAGAATGTGATCTCTCTAAAATGAAATAGGTTATTGTAAACCTCCACATAACCATCATGTAACATTCATAATTTTACTGATATCCCCCCACTACCTCCAAGTTATGACCCTCAAAATATCAACCTCCAAACACACTTAGAGCATCTTAGAGACTCTTCAAGCCATGAATGTTGTAGGCTCTCCATGGCTAGAAAAATGGTGTCACTAGGGTTCACCCACCCATCTGGAGCTAATAGAACTAATGATTTGATGACAAGATTAGCGGTTTCAAATTTATGTAGTTATGCACTAATGAACTAAGGAACACTGCAAGTTTTGGCATCGAACAAGATCATTGTGCCAAATCCAAATAGAATTTGATCTCTTTGAAATGAGATAGGTTATTATAGGCCTCAAAATCACCATCCTATAGCATTTCATATTTCACCAATAGCCTCACAAGCTTTGAGTTATGACCATCAAAATATCAACCTCCAAATGCACTTAGAGCATCTTGGAGACTCTTTGATATGGGATGACCCTCAACATTGTAGGCTCTCCACAGCCAGTGCATGTAGCCATCTAGAGCTAATGGTGCTAATGATTTGATGCCAAGATCAATGGTTTCAAAGTTATGTAGTGATGCACTAATGAACTATGCATACTACAAGTTTTGGCATCGAGTGAGATCATTGTGTCGAATCCAAACAAAATGTGATCTCTCAAAAATGAGATAGGTAATTTTATACCTTGACATCACCATCCCATAGTATTTGAAATTTCATCAATAGCCCCCATGAGCTTTGAGTTATGACCCTCGAAATATTGACCTCCAAACACACTTAGAGCATCTTTGAGACTCTTTGGTATGTGGTGGCTGTGAATGTTGTAGGATCTTTGCAGCCAGAACAAGGTTGTCACTAAGGTTCACCCTCCCATCTAGAGCTAATGGCCTTGATGATATAATTCCAAGATCAATAGTTTCAAAGTTACATAGTGATGTACCAATGAATTGAGGCACATTGCAAGATTTGGTATTAAGTAAGATCATTGTGCTGAATCTAAACAGAATGTGATCTCTCCAAAATGAGATAGGTTATTGTAGGCCTCAACATCATTTTCTTGTAATATTCAACATTTTATTGATAGTCCCTATGAGCTCTGAGTTACAACCCTTAGAATATCGACATCCAAACACACTTAGATCATCTTGGAGACTTTTCGGTATAGGGAGGCCACAAACATTGTAGGCTCTCCACAGCTGGAACAAGGGTGTCATTAGGGTTCACCCACCCATCTAGAGCTAATGGCTTTGAAGATTTGATGCCAAGATCTACGGTTTCAAATTTATGTAATGATGCACCAATGAACTAAGACACACTACAAGTTTTGGCATCAAGCAAGATTGTTGTGCCAAATCCAAACAGGATGTGATCTCTTTGAAATGAGATATGTTATTGTGGACCTTGACATAAATATCCTATAGCATTCAAAATTATACCAATAGCCCCTTGAGCTCTTAGTTACAACCCTTAGAATATCGACATCCAAACAAACTTAGAGCATCTTGGAGACTCTTCAGTATGGGGTGGCTGCAAACATTGGAGGCTCTCCACAGCTAAAACAAGGTTGTCACTAGGTTCAATTGGCCATCTAGAGATAATAACATTGATGATTTGATGCCAAGATCAACGGTTTCAAAGTTATGCAATGACGCACCAATGAACTAAGGCACATTGCAAGTTTTGGCATTGATTGAGATCATTGTGCCAAATCCAAATGGAATGTGATATCTTCAAAATGAGATAGGTTGCATTCAATGTTTGATTGATAGACCCCACAAGCATTGAGTTATGACCCTCAAAATATCGACCTCCAAATGCACTTGGTGCATCTTCGAGAGTCTTCCATACATGGTGAGTTGTGAATGTTAGGGGCTCTTCATGGTTAGACTAAGGGTTTCACTATGGTTAGTATAAAGTAAAAACATTATAGTTTAGCTCCCTCAAGTTTTTGACATTGGCCATAGTGAAAATTTGGTGTTAGTATTAAGTAAAATCATCATTTTTAAAGGTACCTCCACATTAATTACATTAAGTAAAAACATCCTTTTGCTTAAATTAAATCAACAATTTTACATTCACAATATCTCAAGTGTTTCATCATTATTACATCAATAGACAACTTCCAAAAATAATAGTGTCATAAATCATTGTGTCATAAATCATAGTATAAAAAATAGAATAGATTTTTCTTCATTCTGCTAATTTAGTTTTTATCCTCATGCACGACTACTCTTCATGATGTACCTACATTCCAATATCATAAAAAAATCAGTAAATAATTGTATTAAAAAAGATAATCATTGGTTCACTAAATAATTATGAACAAAAGAACATAAGAAGTAAATATACCTAGTCGAGTGTTCCTGTATAGTCCTCTCTCTATTTTAGGGTCTCCGATAGGGCTTCATGATCAACATTAGTAATGGTAAAAAGTTCTTTTACTTTTGATCTTCCTTGATGCTTCAAAAACTTCATTTTTTTGATATAATAAGATGTAAATATATGAGGATTGTTTTGTGCTTTTGATAGTCTTTGAATGTAGGAATTCCATTCCTTCTAAGCATGTATGTCCGCAACCATATTCTAACAACAATAACTGAACCAGTGGGATATTTGAATCCATCATCATCTTTAATTAGTTGTACAAGCTTTTTTTTACCTCTTACACAACCTGCTAACCAATAATCTAATTTTTCATCATTCCCTTGTGGTACAACCAATGCAAATACATGTCCTGGCTGAAGAAGATCTAAAAGATGGTTATGCTCAACTAAACTTTCCATGTGATCATTTCTAAAAGAGGATATGATAGACAATGGAGTAAGATAATTTGGAGCCTATGTGTCCACCCACTCACTCAACTCAGAGTGATCCCAATTAAACAGAAAACAACTATGACAAAAGCAAGCTAGTTGTTGTGTCCAAATGGTCCATGTACTAGAATCAAAGCTCTGAAATAAATGCAATTTTGATGAATCTCTAACAATAGTACAATCTGATCTATCAACTATGGACTCTTCCTCAACCAACCAAAAGAGCCTATGTACTACTAAATCAAGAGTCCCCCTTGTGATAATGTTGAACTACACCAATCAACAATGATACAAGCATCAAGAAGCTTTTCTCTTGAAATTTTTAATTTCTCTTTAACCCAAGATCTCTTCACACATGCCCCTACTCCATCATTTTCCCCTTTCCCATGGATGGACTCAAAAAAACTCCAAATATGAGGCACCCCTCTCTCTACATGCACACTTATACACAACCAATAAAACATGTGAGCATTCTTGAATTTACTTGTGCAATTGTCTAACCTATTGATATGTCTATCCATAGTAATGTCATGCTTCTATAAGAATTCCAAATAATTCTTAAAACAATGTTGCATAAACTTGTGAGAGTGAGATCTATCATCACTCATGTAAAAATGGTACTCTCTAATATTTTTTTGATTATCTTCCAGACTATTAGAGGCATGCCTATGTGTTATGTGAAAAAAAATAGCAATCTAAATGGAGTTATAATACTAAGATTGTGTCACATTTTAGGGTTTCAATTTGTAGTTCTTAGCAAATTTAACAACTGATATAATAGTGCAATGGGAAAAGTCTCCTTTCACATTCTAAATTTTTGATCTAACTACTGAGACCTATGACTATGCCTTGCATATTTGTAGAAAATATTTGTCTTGAAATATGAAATAAAACTAGCCACACCAATCTATTTTGCAACCAATTCACATCTAGAGCCCTCACCTCTACTATTTAATGTGTATCTCACCATTTCATATACCATTTTTTTCACTATTGTCCTCACAAGATATTCTCCGCACTCATCATGGAAACATGTGTCAAACTTGGATAAGCCACCACATTCTAAACACTTCTCATTAAGCAATCATTTCTATAAAAGAAACAACTGAAACTCTAGGACATTAAAATTGATCTAGGAAGTCTCTTGATGATTTTGGAATCCCATTAGCACCGCAATTCTCTAACATTTCATTACTATGAAAAGTAGAACTGATGGAGTGTAATAGTTCATCGTGCATAGAAAACTCCACATGGTATTTGCAACAACATGTATTTCAAATCTTAAGTGGCACACAGTAAAATGACTTCAAGGATTCAAAAAACCCTTTGTTATATATGAAATATTGGATGACTCTCTCTAAATTATTTGAACAACATAATTTGACTTACTGCAAATAATGTTTAGGATGTAGTGTGTGGTCTCTAATGCCAATTCTCAACTTCAATACGTCTTTAGCATTGGGTAAGACTCTTGAGCTAGAGTGACAAAACTATGTAATTTCTTGCTTCACATCATCGGTTAGCTTCTTATCAAAATGTGGAAGTCTTCCACCAAAAACACACATATCTTTTGAAGAGGGTCATCAATTCTCTCTCATCTAGTAAGTGTTCTTCTCAAAGTAGTACAATTTAGGTTCAAGTCAATAAAAGTTTGTCTTATACATCTACCCTTTTTGAAATGATGACTAACTAAAGATGTTGTAATAACCCTTTGAACATCTCTCTTATCCTTCTCCTTGCTATTTTTCCCAATGCCATTGAGAGCACTGAAAAGATTCTTCACACTAATGGAATTTCTTTTCATTTTCTTAATTACATGGATCTTCAATTTGGAAAGCATAGGTCTCATCATTTGCATCTTTAATAAGTGCATACAAAGTTGGCATTGCTCCACTACTATCTTGTTGCCAAAAAACATCTTATATAGTCTTGAAGCCCAAAACTGAATGGTTCTTTGTGATATTTTTCATTCCAAATTACTAATAATCATTAATCAATTTCAATTATCCATTTTGATGTTCTAGGACCTTCATTTCGGTTATAATTAGGAGATATGTAATTTTCTTGTGCATTTTCATTTTCAACATGGTCAATCATGGCATTTACATTATGAACTAGTAAATTTTCATCCTCCAAATTCTCAATCCTGTCATTGTCATTATCAATTGGTACATTTTCATTCCCCAATTCAACATATTCATTTTTTGACTCTATGATTTCACCTTCAATCAATAAGTGATCAACTTGATTCACATTTAACATACCTTGTCTCTTGCTTCAGTGATTTTCCCTGTCTCTTTCCCCATATGTTGCATTGTCTTCATTGGATGCCCTTCTTTTCTATTTATCCTTTCAATGACTATTACTCCCCATTCAGACAATAATATCGGACACCTAGTCAAATCTTGTAGCAACCTTTTAAAATAATGGGCCCCAAATAAGAGTTTTTTTGCAAACTTGTAAAAAAGCCAAAAAAACAAACATTATTGTTGAGTCTGAAGTGATAGAGAATATTTTAGTGAAAGTCTACCAGTAAAGTTATTCAGATACCCGATCCCATATTAGGTATTCGATTTAAGATCAGATACCAAATATGATATCGGGTACCCGAAATCAACACCCAAAATTTGGAGGGAAATCAATTGGAAAAGTGTGGTAAATCAATTAGTAATATATATTATTATATAAAATCAATTAGTATTATATATTATTATTATATAATAATATAGTAATATATTCTAATTATATAATATAGTAATGTCTTATTATTATTATAGGAATCGATCATATGGCTTGAATGGGGTTGTAGGCTAACTTACGACCCCATTCGACACATTGCATTGTGACATGTATCCTTGATCATATGGGTCAAATGGGGTTGAAGTTTAGCCTACGATCCCATTCAACTTGTTGCATCATGACATGTATCCCTAGGGGTCCTAGGACCCATAGGGACATATGGTAATCGATCATATGGGTCGAATAAGGTCACAGGCTAACTTGCGACCCCATTCGACACATTGCATCATGACATGTGTCCCTAGGGGTCCTAGTGTTAGAGTGGGGTTGTTGTTGCACCAAAATACTGATTTGTCAATCCTTGATACAACCGCTTAATTTATAGTACATAAGAGGTGGTTAAGCCCTTGTCACGAATCTTGAGGGGATCACTAAACATTTTTCCAATAATCTCCCCCTCAGTGTTACCTGATAGTCTAAGGATTCAAACCTGACCAAGCTTTGATACCACTTGTTAGAGTGGGGTTTCCATTGCACCAAAAGACCAATCTATTAATGCTTGATGCAACTATAGACACCCAAAAATTGGCAAAGACATAAACAATGTAATTTTGATCAAAGGACACAAATTAGGGATTAAATCAGAGGGAAACTAATAGACTTTCAAATCAATCAATCAATCAAATATCAAATAAAAAAGGACCTAAATTATTTTTTTAAATGGAAGAGCAATTCATAAATCATAAACTGAAATAAAAGAGGGAAAAAGGAAAAGCCAAAAGTTTGAAAATAAATGGAACAATAAATAAATCAATAAAATCCATTTATCCTCTCAAAAGTGAAAATCCTCCTTTTTTACATTTAAAAGAATTGGAAAAATCCTCTTTTATCCTCTTAAACTATGTCTGTTGGACTCTTCCTCTTGGTGCCTTATGATATTTACAATTTTGCCATTACCCTCTAGTCAAAAGTGAAATCCTGATCTTTACCCCAACCCCTTCTGAAACCCTATAAATAGGAGGGAGATTCAAGAGCAAAAGGACCCAAGTTTTATGCATTTGCATTGAAGGCATATTCAAAGTTGTCATATTTATCATATTAGGATTATTATTCTAGAAAATTTATCTTATTTTAGTCTCATTTTAGCATTGTTATATGGTTCAGTGGAGTCATTTAGCACTTGTCTAGTCATTAAATGCATATATCATAGCATTCTAGGGTTAGAATTGTCATATGCATTTATTCATAGATCTTGCATGCATACTCATAGATCTACATTTTAAGCATACTCCTATTCTAGAACTATCATTGAGATGCTCATCTAAGATCATTCTTATCGATTGTAGTTAGGAAAATATGAGACATTCATAGAGTTTCCATTTTGATAGTGATTTCTTGGGTTTAGTTTAGTTTGTTGTCATTTTATCTACGCTTTGCATTAAAGTCTCATGAATACACGATTTAACCATGTACAAATTTTCTTGCTAATCTTTTCTTTTTCTTTTAGATCTATGTTTTTCTCTAGTTTTTGGTGCATATTTGATTGGTTGTAGGTTCTACAACATTTTGGAAGCTTCATAACAACAACAACAAACTCTCAAAGACTTTCCTAAACGTACAAAGGCCAGATCTATAAGCTTTCTAATGCTACAATGCTTCTAAAATCTATTTTAATGCTTCTGAAAAATCTTTTAATGCATTTAAAGCTTTCTTTAACACATTTAAAAGATTCTGTAGTGCATTTAAAGTTTTCTATAACACATGAAACTTTTTGTAGTACATTTACTAGTTTAGATAGTGCATATGATACATTTTGTAATGCAAATGCTCATTCTTGTAGCGCATTTGATCAAAGTCATAAATTGTTGAATCTGACTTGTAGATCTAATTATTGGTTGCTTATAGTGAGAACTCGTTGATTATTGACATCACACGACAGGAATGAAGACCCTCATAAATGCACCTAGCCTTTGCTAGCATCAAACTAGGTAAGTGGACCTCGGTCCTTTTTAATTCAAAGTGTGACATTTCTAAGTTTGAAAACCTAGTCTAATAAAAATGTTTGATTTCACTGACCTAAATGGGAGTAGGCCTATACTCTCAAATCTTTTGAGTTGATCAAAATGCCTGACCTTCTATAAAGATTGCTTATAATCAAATGAGGAAAGAACCCACACATAGCTTAATTAGGAGCCCATTGTCTTCTGTAGTTAAAGGACTTGTAATTGAACAATTCTGTTTGTTGTCTTTGGGAGGTTAGGATAGTAGGGATATGCTCTCACTCTTTTAGAGTGATCAAATTCCCAAACCTATTTTTTATTTTTCATTTTCCTACTTTCTACTAGGTAAGTTTACTGAGCCATAGAAAGGCTATCTCTCAAGTTGCCCTAGTAGGGCCGATGAGAGGGAACGACTGCCAATCTTGCATTTCCAATCAAATGCAAGCATACCATGTTCAAAATATAGCCTTCCTCTAGTAGTCCCGCAAGGAATTACACCAAACTTCCTTATCATTGGTGGGAAGCTCTCTGTCACAAGAGAGGTAAATCTGAACATCGTTGGTTAAAAACTAAAACCCACTAGTCACCAACTCTAGACAACCTTGTTAGGAAGCCCTTTCTTCCAATTTTCTAAGCTCGTGCAATTTTATATTTCATTATCATTTCTACTACTATTGTGATTGGATGTGTTTTAAAACTTAATAATAAACTTCAATTTGGATCACAATCCTTCCAAAAAGACGTAACAAAAAATTGATATGAAAACTAAGCACAAAACAAGAATGTTGCTAAAGACCCTGATAGGGCATTTACAACTTAAAATGAGCCGTCCATCCATCAATGTATAGATCAACTAGGGGATTTTAGGTGGCATCGTCTCTCATTCCCCCTACACCCCCGCCCCCCCCCCAGAGAATAGTTATCTACTGACCCTCGACTATTAAAAAGGGCGAATAGTAGGGGCCCTTGTTCCATAGTAGGGCCACTAATCCCCTTCCCTTGTTCCATAGTAGGGGCTATTGGGGGTGGGTAGGGAGGATAATAATGTTGCTGCCATAGAATTGTAGGGAACCCATTCTATGATGTATTTGAACTTTGTTATAGTGCATTTGAATTCAAAACAATGCATCTAAACATTTAAATCACGCATTTTCTCTGTGCTACAATGCATTTAATTCATGAAACAAAACATTTGAACATTTAAATAGCACATTTGATCTAAAGAATAATGCCCGATGAATAATTAAATAGCACATACACCAATTGAAATAGTGCATTTGAGAAATCTTTTAGCACATCTGAGAAAAAACCTAAAACAAAGGTTATCTACATACATGACATTTGCAAACAAACAATAGATTCAGATACCCTTTTTCATCATTAACATTTTCCAAGACTAGGAGATTTCAAAATTGATCGTACCCATTTTTGAAACAAACAAAGTTGCAAGTTCCATTCAGAGATTCCTAATTGAATAGTCATTGTTGCTTCACCTTGCATATCAAGCCAGAAATGTCTGGAGACACACATCCATTCCCTACCTAACTTTGTGAAAGTGAGCTCGCCATTATCAATAGTACCAAATACCTTTTTCAAACTTATCTTGTTACTCCAAATGAACCACGATCAACAAAAAACCTCATATCATCAAAATGCATAAGAGTTAGAGGAATCATATCCACATCTCTTGCCATTGCCTAAAACTAGTGTAGCCACAAAACCAAAATGATCACCTATACGAGTGACTACTAGAATAGCCAACAAAATCATCAAACACATGAAATCTCTAGATCTTATTGAACCTTTCACACCAACAGATTTCTCATCAAATATAGTTACCCATGAGTCACCCCTATTCAACCAAAATTCAGAACCTTTTGCCAAAATCGGTTCATCTAACATGTGGTATGAGAAGAGAATCAAAACTAAAATTGAAGATTTTCAGCAAAATCTTGAGCTTGTCGATATCATGGACAAGATACTTGAAAAATACAAAGAACGTTACATACTAGTGTTAGCACAACAAGGTGCAAAACTGCTATCCAACTTTGATATAACCAACCTTAAAAAAGATGAAGGAGAATCACCTTTAGATATTGTCACACAAAAACTACATGACCTACAATTGGAAATGGAAAGGATGAAGTGAGAAAAAATACAACCTGCAAAATTTTTCCTTGAAAAAGTGTGTCCTCTTCCATTCAATAAAAACATCACCTTTCCACCTTTTTCGTAAAATGTGCAGATACCAAAATACAAGTATTTTGGTTCATTAGATCCCCAAGATTATCTTAGACAATTTTATACTCTAAGTATGGAGTTTGTTCAAAACACAATTTATCTAATGCATCTATTTCCTAAAAGCCTTAGAGAGCAAGTCATGGAGTGGTTCTCCAAGCTACCCTCTAACATTAATATCTTTGATCAATTGGCTTCTATTTTCATCACCCAATATTCTTGTAATATCGAAAGGGAAGTAACAATGATTGATTTATGTAACATGAAACAACTTCCTAGAGAATCATTCAAGGTCTTCCTATAGTAATGGAGACACACATTTTCCAAGTATCATAGAGACATCCTAGACAAAGAGAAGACCAACATCTTCATCAATAGTCTCTCTAAACCCATGAACCATTGGCTCCAGCTCCAAGGGCCTAAAGACTTTAAGACTACCTTAGAGAATGTTGCTAAGGTAGAAGTGACCTTGATAAATAATGACATTATTAAATTATCAAAAGATGGTAAGGGTTTCTCAAACAACTCCTCATAAACTCACAATTCATCTGATCAGTCCACCAATAAAAAAGAGTTGTGGTGGAGAAATAACAACAAAAACATAGTCAACAATGCGGTGGTTGAAGCTAACCATGTTAAACTACAAACTCAACCCCATCAAAATCAACAGTATCCTACTATCAATAACACCAATGTGAGCACTAGACAAAACCCACTCAGGCAGGATGATATTCATTCATTCTACCGACACAATCTAGATACTCCTTCAACATCCACACAACAAGTGGTATATAATCAAGCTCCTCCCCCAAGAGGATACCAATATTTGGATATATCTAAATAATATATGCCTATTGGGTTGTCTTACGAGAGTACATTACAAACACTCTTATTTGATGAACTCCCTGTACTCGTTGAGGCCAACCCTATGAACCACAAGTTAAACCAAAGTGGTAGAATGACAAGCATATTTGTGCCTATCACTGAAACAAGAGGCATTTAACCAACAACTATCATGCCCTTAAAAGGGCTATAGAAAACTTTATCAATGATGGAACTATTGAAGAAAATAACCTTCGTAACAATAAAGACTACATGGCCTTTAAGAACCCTTTTATGAGCCATGAAAAGGGTGAATCCTCTAGAGAAAATTAGAATGCACCTTACCGTAATAAGGTTAATTATGCTCATCATTATGATAATACCATTAACACAATCTCTAGATTTGATGATGTTGTGAATGTCATAATAATTAAACATAAAAAAAATCAAAAAAATCATCAAATGTTGTTACCTAAGGTCAAGCCTCTAAATTCATCCTACCAGGCCTCGTAATGGATTTTGATCTTGCAACTATGAGTTCCACCTTACCCAAATACAACTTGGTCAATTAGTTACTCAAGACTCCTGCCCCTATCTTTATTTTTGAATTATTACAAATTTCCCCTAAGAATAAAGAGATCCTCACCAAAGCCTTAGTGCCAAATGACCTTGATGTTAGTATACTTCAAAACATGGTCAGTGACCTTGTTGCCCTTCACTCTGTATCCTTTTTTTCTCAATATAACATATCATCCATTCATCCTCAAAACTCCCCATTGCACATTAAAGTGTTTATTCATAGAAATAGAGTTAAAAGAGCCTTGTTTGACGGTGGAGTAGGACTAAACATTTGCACACTAAATTTGGTAAAAGTCTTAGGGTATATAGAGGATGTTGTCAACCCCAAAAATAAAATTTCCATTAAGGTTTATGATGATGAGAAGAAATCCTCCAAGTGCATACTTATTTTTCCAATTAGGGTAGGTCTAGTTGTAAAAGAAATTGTTTGTCAAGTTTTGGACTTAAAATTAACTTACAATATCCTATTAGGAAGGCCATGGATCCATGACATGCAAGTTGTTCCTTCCACTTACCACCAACATCTCAAATTTCCATACATGGGTCAAGAGGTGACCATACCCAGGGATCACAATATTGTAACTCCCTTATTCCTCATAAAAGGAAAGAAACCAACACCCTAATAGATGACATCATCTGGGCCACATCAATAGACACTTCATGTTCTACTAGCCATGATAATGACCGCTTATCTACATCAACTAAGGGTAAAGAGAAAGTTGGTTATTCAAGTTCTTCCCTTCCTTCACCAACATCATCAAAAGACCCCAAAGAGTCACATTTTGAAGAAATGGATAGACTAGTGAAAGAGTTTGATAGGAAGTAAAAACTATAGTGCAAGGGGGTAGGTGAGTACTCAGTCTAATTATTTGATCCCCCACTTTCTCCAAGATCCCATGGAAAACCATCATCCACCATTAGGCCTTACCATGCACATTTTTTCAAAGCAAGTGGTGTACCTTCAAGGTCCATAGAAGAAATCAGTGAAAAAAATATTGACATCTCCCCTCACCTATATGTAAAAGGTTTTGATTTAATTAAAAAATGGGATAAATGAGAAATGACCCTTTAGGGAAAGGGAAAAACATTGTTGAACTCCTAGTAGCATAGTTTAGGTATAGCAGATCCAAAATAGGGGTGGGTTACAGTGAACAAGACAATGCACATATCACTCTTGAGTCTGGTCCCAAATATAGTGATTCCTCCTCTTCTACCTTAGTGTGGGTGCCTAAAGAAAGGGATAGTTATAACTAGAAAGTGGATGACATTAAAAATGTGAATCTATCCTTCCTAGATTCACATCACATAAGAAAACCACTCATGGAAACCTCTAATAATGAAGATGATGATGATTCCACCAAGTTGGAATTTGAATCATTTTCTAAAGAGTCAATTCATGAAAAAGAATGTGATGTTGTTCACATTCTTGCATCTAATGGTTTCATTACACAAGGATCAACCTCTCCTCCAAACTTAACTTCACCAAGAGCCAACACACATTAGAACAACTCAGAGGTTGATATATAATAGACATGTCTCATCACATCATATGAGGATGATGAACCTATTGAAGGGTTTCAATTTCAAACTCTATTTCCTGACTTCTTTCTAGTAGAAGTCAAAGATGACTACTATGAGCCACTAGCCAACTCTACTTTTCTTGACACTTTAGAGGAAGCACATATTATAGACCTAACTGATACAGTGTATGAAACATCAAATGAGGTGATGATTTTAAACCCTACTGAATCCTATCCATATTATGAACCACTCTGCTTAGTCCATCCTGAGCTTATCAACTAGGATACAATTGACCCTCACCATATTCCCAATTTTGACATTGACCATGATGTCATCTACCGTAATGAAGTTGAACCATCTTGTCCACAAAGAATAAAAGAAATGCACACAAATGGTTTAGATATCAGTCATCTTAGTCATACTAGAACAAACCAAGCCCATCAAAACCTTAATGACCAACATTAGGTTGTAGTCGATCTTGAGAAAAAATAGAAAAAAATAGAAATGATGCATCCAAAGGTGAAAATCCAACTGTGGAACCCATGGATAAGATGATTGATACCTTACCTAAACACTCAAAGGAAATATCATCTATCCCAATTAAACCTACAGAAAAAGTCAACATTGGAACATAACAGGAACCGAGGATCATCCATTTGACACAGTTTTTAAACACAAAAGAAAGAGGTGCATTCATTTGTTTCTTCAAAGAGAGACAAATAAACTTTGCATGGTGTTACACTGACATGTCAGGGTTAGACCCAACTCCAATTCTTCATCACCTCAATATTTCTCTAGAGGCTAAGTCAATTAAGCAAAAGCTAAGGAAAATGCATCTCCACATAGCCCTTCTAGTCAAAACAAAATTAGAGGAATTGCCTATCACCAACTTCATTTGGCCCTTAGTGTATACATCATGGATATCAAACATTGTGTCTATATCAAAGAAAGATGGTAGAATAAGAATCTATATTGATTTCTGGGATGTAAATAAAGCATGTCCTAAAGATGATTTCCCCCTTCTAAGCATCGACACAATTGTAGATTTGATAGCATGTCACTCCATGTTCTCACTCATGGATGGATTTTTAGGGTACAACCAGATTAGGATAGTGCTAGATGACCTTGAGAAAATAACCTTTACTTGTGCATGGGGCATGTTTTGTTGGAATGTAATGCCTTTTTGGCTAAAGAACATAAGGGCCACCTATCAGGGAGCCATGACCATTATCTTTCATGACATGATGCATATTTTTATGGAATATTATGATGATGATATCCTTGCCAAATCTCATATCAAAGAAGAGGATCTCCCTATCTTGGACAATATATTTACCTACCTAAAAGCATTCAAAGTTAGGCTAAATCCTAAAAATATGCTTTTAGTGTGAAATTAGGCAAACTCCTAGGGTACCTAGTTTCAGCCAAAGGGATTGAATTTGATCCCAAAAAGGTATAGGATATAGTCAACATACGACCTCCAAAGAACTTGAGTCAGCTACATTCTCTTCAAGGAAGACTTCAATTAGTCCATCACTTTATTTCCCAGTTAGTAGAAAAGTGTGTGCCTTTCACCCACCTCCTCCACAAAGACATAATTTTTAAATGGGATGATTAGTGTTAGATGGCCTTTGATTTAATCAAAAGTTACTTGATAAATCCACCTATATTAGTACCTCTAGTATCACACAAACCATTGTTGCTATATATTTCCCTAATAGATAAATCAATTGGAGCCCTCTTGGCACAAAAAAATGACTAGGGAAAAGAAAGGGTCATTTACTACATCAGTTTCACCCTGGTCAAGTATGAGCTCAATTACACCTTTATTGAAAAGATTTCTTTAGCTATAATTTTTGCTTCCCAAAAGCTACACCATTATCCTTTGACACTTAAGGTTATGCTTATCCGCAAGGCTGATCCCCTCAAGTATCTTCTCAGCAAGACAACATTAACAAGTAGATTGGCCAAGTGGGTAATGATCCTAAGTAAGTTTGATATTGAGTCTATTGATAGGAAAGCAATAAAAGGATAGGAAATTGTCAATCAATTGGTAGATGTGCTCATAGAGAGTTGGACTCCTATCTTAGCTAATTTTCTAGATATGTACATTCTTAAAATAGAGCCAATATCTTGGAAGTTCTACTTTTATGGTTCTTACACACACCATGGTTTAGGCACTCATATTTTGTTCATAACACCTCTAGGCATTACCATCCCTAAGTCCTACAAACTAATTTTCCCCTACACAAACAACATGGTGAAATATGAAGCCTTTGTCTTAGGCCTCAAACTAGCCTTAGAATAGAAATTAATAGCGTTAGAAGTTTATGGAGATTCTTAGTTGATCATCAATCAAGTCACCGACATGTATTAGACCAAGGATGAAAAGTTTTGTTCACATTACTTTTGAAAAAATTCTCAGAGATAAGAACAAAATAGTAGACACCATGGCCACCTTGGCCTCCTTGCTTCAATTACTAGAGCAACATGAATTGTATGAGTTCTTAGTAGAAGAGTTGGTTCAACCTTCATTTACTCAACCTGATTCTCTCATTATTTTCCATTTAGACACCCTTGATTCACTCTGGTATAACTCCATCATCACCTAGCTCTATGGTAACACCACTCCCTCTAAACTCTCATGAAATCAAAGATGTAATTTCATTCAACAGACCTCACATTACACTTTGGTGGCTGATACGTTGTATGGGAAGGGTCTTGATGGTACATTGTTTCGATGTCTTAAAAAGGAAAAGTCAAGAGTCACTCTACAAGAAGTCCATATAGGCATCTATGGTTCACACTAGCAAAGAAAATTCTTAGGATGGGTTATTTTTGGCCAACCATAAAAAAGGATTCTATCAACTATGTTAAAACTTGCAAAAAGTGTCAAGCCCATGGTAACCTTATTCATGTGCTAGCCAAAGAGATCAACCCTTTCGACACATCTTGGCCTTTTTATCAGTAGGGCTTTGATTTGATTGGAGTCATCCACTCACCTTACTCCAACAAACATAAATAGATTATCACCACAACAGAATATTTCACCAAGTGGGTTGAAGTGGCACCACTTGCCGACTTTATAGGAAAACAAATCTCTTCCTTCATTCTAAACTATATCATTTGTCAGTTTGGCATACCTCATGCCATTCTCACAGACAACACCTTGTACTGTAAAAATCAAATAATTAATGAATTATGTGATAAATTCCACATTATACACCATTCCTCATCGATCTATTATCCCCAAGGCAATGACCAAGTAGAGGCCACCAACAAGACCATTATCAACATTCTTAAAAGAGTTGTCAATGATATTGGTAGAGATTGGCATTTATAACTAAATCTCACCCTTTAGGCTTATAAGATGAGTGTTAGGAAACCTATAGGTGCAACACCCTTCTCCTTGGTTTATGGTTGTGAATCCATTCTTCCTTTAGAGGTTGAGATCCCATCCTTGAGAGTTGCTCTTTGTGATATCCTATTAGATGAGGACTACAGTGTGTCCCATCTAGAGCAACTAGAACTATTAGAAGAACATCAGCATGTAGTGCATGAGCACCTCAAAGTATATCAGAATAGGCTATCAAGACATTACAACAAAAAGGTCAAACCGCATATTTTTCAGGTTGGTGACCTAGTCCTCTGAGAAAACCCTAATAATCAAGATACTAGGGAAAAGAAAGGAAAATGGGCGGCCAATTAGATTGGTCCTTACATCATCACAGAATCTTTCAGGACCAATACTTGCAGACTTTTAGATTGTGATGGAGGTGACCTCGTAGAGCCTATCAACAACATCCATCTCAAAAGGTTTTAATTTCTAAAGCTTTGAGGAAACACCTCATCACCAAAAATACCAAATAAATCAAAATTACTAGAAAACATACAAAAAATAATAAAAAATGGTACAAAAGAGATGAGAAATACCATCTTTCATTTAAAAGGAATGAGAGATAGCACATTTGGACTTCCCTAAACAATAGAAGTCTTTTAAGGCAGAAAGACAATCAAGGCATAACTCAAGCAACTCTCTCGGAGACAAATTTTGCTTGTTTGTGGCTTACCTAGCACAATTGAGTTAATTTCACACATACCCAATTGACAAACACTTATGGATTATAGTTCAATGGTTTCTTGGCTTCAGATACAGTTCACAATAGCAGAGACAATTAGCATAATAGTAATAAAGGGAAGAACAATAAATTAGAAGAAACACAAAATAGATGACGTATTGAGAAATGACAAACATGAATTGTAGGAAAATTAATATACATTTCATATATCCACCATGACCAATAATTCCCAATATCCATTTTAGCCTCCATTTAATCTATTCGAAGTCCCAATGTCCCTTTTGCCACCATCATCTCCAATATAGCTCTTTGAGCCCACTCTTAGCCCTTTTGGCTCACTTTTGGTCTCCTTGACTATTTAGGTGCCTCCACATGGTCCTAGTTATCTCCATATTCCAACAAATCTCACTCACATCCTCGTTCCACTCCCACCAATTTGAAAATTGTCAAAAGCATTAAATTTTTTTTTTATCAAAAGCACTCAAAAATTATCAAAAATTCTCAGAAACATTCAAAATTTGTTTGAAATTGTCAAAAATTGAAAAATTCTTAAAAATTTGCTAAAAAAGTCAAAAATTGTCAAAAACATTACAAAATGGGTAATCATTGCCAACAATAGCCAAAAAATCCAAAAAAATTTAAAACAACCCAAAATTCTAGTCACATAGGGCCCACCTCAACTCAAATAGGCTATTTAATTATTGTTGTATTTTTCAAACTGATGATCCATTGATTTCATGTCGAACTAGTGTTTGTCTATAATTGTTTCTCCTTTAGGACAGGTTTTCGTACCTCAACCAGTTTTATATGAAATCAATGGTGAGGCCCACTATATTGAAAAATGTTTAAATATTTTATGGCTTTATTACCTCTAGCAAAACAATAAAGATTGCCTCAAATGAATTAAGAAGCATCATAGTTATGTCTCGAAACATCCTGCTGGGCTTTAGAAAATCTAGCACAGCATGAATAGCACAAGAGACGCTAGTAGAGTCCACTTTTCTTTCCTCCTATCAAGAACAACACTTCCTAACAAATTATTAGTCTTATTTATGTTGTGGTGGCCACAATTTATCTAGACCCTTTTCAACAAATATATTAATGCTATTTCGAAAGGCCCAGATATAAGTCAAACACTTTCATCATCCCCTCATAAGGGGCACATAATAAGTAAGTGTAAGTTTATGAGATTTCAACAATCTTCTTGCCTTTTCGAGGCCCCTAAATGCCTTTTTAGGCCCGAAACACCTTTTTAGGGCCCATGCACCTTTTTTAAGGCCTTGTTTTGCCTGTTTGGGCCCTCAAGCACTTTTTAAAGCCCAAGCACATTTTTCAAGGCCACTCTTGGGCATCTTTTGGCCATCAATGCCTCTCGTAGGCCCAAATTTTTTTTCACAAGCCTCGTGAGCATTCGTCTCAATACATATCTAGAGAAAAATCCCAACTTTGGTATTAAGCTTTTCTATAAAGGCTATCAATATATATAGAATTGTGCCTTACAATTTTTTGTTTAGCACTTCCTTCTTTTTTTTCCTTAAACACCATGGCTCTCCAAATGTTACACAAGTTTGTATCCATCTTTCATTGAGAGCCCACATTGACATTCAGTTCCCACTTTTATGGAGATTGACACCTTTCCAAATATTTGTAAAAATCCCAAGAACATCCATATATACTCCTAAAAATCTCAAAAACATCCAAATACATTCCAAAAATATCAAAAATAGACATGATAATGTTTGTCTGGCACATTAACATCAACACTAGTCGTCCTTTTACTTGCCACAAAAATAGACACACTTTTATTATACTATGATGGAAACAACATTTTTACATTCAAATCAAATCTATTAGATCATTTGTTATAGCATAGGGTGTTATAGCATAGGGTGTTAGAGCCTCCCTAGAGGAGGTGGTAGCATAGGGTGTCCAATAAAGGGCATTTCTCCAGACCAAATTCTAGAGGAAGGAGCCCTTTTTGTCAATCCTCTACATACCCACACAACACTCATGGGAATTAGAAATCTACCACTACATAATTGTGCATCCAATAGCTATGTGAATTCCCTATCCACAAACTGCATCTCCTCTCATTAGGGAACACCTGATGATAAAGTCCCATATAATAGGTAACTTCTCAGTGTACTTTCGTAGTTGGTAGCATATCCACAAACACATTCTCCACCAACTTGTTTATTCCTGGTATAGTAATCACTTGTTGGGCCACATCCCACTGCTACTGCATTTGATTATTCACCATTCGCCAATGCTCCACATCAACTTTTGTCTCACCCAACCACTACTGCAACTATCTCACCTTTGACTCACTTAATGGTAACTACTCTTGTAGCTACAATGCTAGGGTGTTTGATTTTTCAATTGCCTCCCTAAATGACTCAAACTATGATTGCAGTAACACCAACTTATTTTGCACGCTCTCTAATCCCACTTGTACCATCTTTAGGGATTATTGTAATATATGCACTCATAATCACTCTACTTGCATCCTTGCATCATTTCCCTTTGCCCATGATTGCTCCACCCATATCTCTTCTTCTAATGCTTGTGCACATGCTTGTTCTGTATTCACCACTACTTGGAGCTGTTTTGACTTTGTTTGCGCTCCATCTTCCCATGCCTTCTCCATCAACCCCAACAAAAAGGTGACTTCCTATTCTACATTTTCCATCTGGACTCTCTTAGCAGCCAACATTTTTCATAATTCTTCCGTGCTACTTGATGTTTGACCTTCACTCTCTACCTCCAGACTACAAATTTTTCCTTTCATTAACCCTTGCCCCAAAATCTTGAGACTAATCAACCAGCATACTCCACTCATCACCTCACCCACACTAACATCTTCCACCTCTCTCTAAGATTTTCCTATAAACCTTTTGGGAGAGTCCATCACCCCCACCTCCATCACTACTTCTGACACACTCTTTGCGACTTCGAGTAGACTATTCTCTGCCTACATTTTTGATTCCTCATCCAATACCACTTGCAACACATGTTGTGCTATGCTCCTAGAAAATATCATTAATTCTAACAAGGATGTTTCTTCTACCCTCACCCCAACATCCTTAGGTTGTGCTGGCATCAGTCCTACATGACTTGATTCACCTTTCTCATGGACTAATGCTTGAAGTTCAAATTGATACACTAGTTCCCTGGAAGTTCACTGACTACATTTTTCTCTCTGTCTTGGCCTCACCCATCCACCCTGGCTAACATCACCCTCCTATTATGATTAATTTGATAAGCCTGACATACTTTCACTTCTACACTTCCTTGGACTTCTTAATAAACCCAACAACCATATTATACCCTTCATCGTGCTTTGCTTCATCTGCATGTTATTCTCCTATTTATGATCATCACTTGCCATGACTCATAACTTTTTGGCCTTGTGACACATCCACTCTTTGCATCTTTCCATACTAGTACTAGGTACACTTGCTCCTCAACTCTAACACTTAGACGCCCTGATCCACACTGACACATATCTTCCACCATAATTGCATGATCCTGTTGCTAAATTACTACTGACAGATTCCATGCTTTGTTATCAAAATTGTACGCTAGTTGCTTCCAGGAAGAATTGAACAAACTTGATACTATTTCATACAACTATCAGTATTGTTGGTCCACAAATAATGGTTTTTCTACTATTATGAATTTCTAGTACTTCAATGATGTACTTTACTAGAGGTACCAAGATGAAGTCATGATATTTTATTTGCCTTTGGTTTTTCACTATTTTGTTCCAATGATCCTTTTATTTTCTACATCATTGGTTTCCACCTATAAGTGCCTCCTTTCATTTGGAAGGCCATGTGTACCTCAACCAATTGTGTATGATATCTTAGGTGAGGTTCTTTATCTAACATGCAACTATTTGTTTGCTTGTTTTTTTAATTTATTGTAGCTATAACTTTATGTTCATAGTAGTTTTCATATCTTTCATGTAGATTGTCTATGTTTGGTGGTACTTATTGGTGTAATACAATATTCATGTCACCATAGCTAAGCTAGTGGTGGTTGTACTTGGTCACTTTTTATTAAATGCTCTATGATGACAATTAATTTGCATCTCTTTACAAGTTAGTTGCATTCATTTAGTTTGCATTTTCATCTTGGGTACCTTAAAAACACATCGTTTGCACATAAATCAGGATAAAACACACAAGTATAAACAACATCAATCAACAAAATGGTGAAAACACTTTGAGGAAGGCTATCAAATAATAGGACACGAAACAACATACTCGTGCACAATTAACACTAAACTATTGTGGAATTTATCTCATCACAACACTACCACCTTGCATCATGATTCATTCTCACATATCATTTATTCCAATTATTACATTATGTGACCTTCGAATCTCAAACAATTATGGTCATTAATCTCTCCTATTTCACCTCATACTTCTTTACATGACATCATCTATTATATTGTGTGACCTTTGAATCTCAAACAATTTTGGTCACTATTCATTACACCATTCATCATATTTTATGCATTCACTATTTCACCTATCATTCCTTGGATCTCAAGTTTCATTTGTGATTTTCAAATCTCAAATGATGAGTCCCATCCCTTCACGTCTTTTCATCTCTAGCACAATCATTTCCTTCTATTTTTCTTTTTCATTTGCATCATTTCTCCTCTTCTATTTTTATCTCATTATTATCATCTCATTTTCATGTCTCCTTTACACATTTTATTTTATTTCCTCACACTTCATTTCATTTCATCCATTACATATTAATCACATTTTATTACATCACTTTTCATTACATTTCATTTCATTATATTTCATTCCATTTCATTTCACTTCACCACATTCCATTTTATCACATCACACATCATTTTATCACATTTCATTCCATTACATATCATCACATCATATTCCATTTCACTTCATCCCATTTTATCATGTTTCATTCCATTACATTTTATTTCATCACATTTCCTTTCATTTACACATTACATTTCATTTATCACATTTTCTTTTATCACACTTCATTTCATTACATTTCATCACATTTCATTTTACTGCATGTCATTTCATCACATTTCCTTTTATCACACTTCATTTCATTTCATTTCATCACATTTCATTTTATTGCATTTCATTTTACCACATTACATTTTTTTATCACATTCCATTTTTCATTTCATTTCATTGCAGTTCATTTCATCCATTACATTTCCTTTTTATCACATATCATGATTAATTTACATTTTAGGTCATCACATTTCATTTATTCATTTTATTTAATCACATCGCACCACATTTAATCACATTACATCTCATTTCACCACATTTCATTTCATTTCATTACATTTCATTTGCACCTATTTCATTACATTCCTACCGTTACATTACATTTTCATTCATTCATGCATCTTGTTAATTAACATTTCCTTCGCACATTTCATTAACACATTTCACTCATTCATGCCATTCAACTACTTCATTCACTATCCACATATTATGCTATTCCATATACTATATTAATCATCCACAATGCATCAATATCTACAACTATCATATCAATCAAATCACACCATCACATGCATACATGAGTCCATGATATAACTAGTTCACAAGTATGAACATCAAAAAGTTCAAATATATCATAAATCAATAGATCAAACCATATATCAAAATAATTGCATCAAAATGAATATAAAATGGATTGCATCAAAATAAATATCAAAATGATCACATCACATGAACATAAAAAGGTCACAAAGTACATCCACATGAACATCATTAGGTCCTCATCAATGATACCCATGATATGTAAATAAAAGTGTAATACAACATGATACCCAAATCAATCCCATGTCTCACCATCTACATCATCAATCTGTGGCTACTTTGTAGGTCCCTAATCATTGGGGGCACTCCTCTCATCCTGTAGAGCCTGCTCAGTCACACCTATCAACGATGTGATCAGTTGAGTTGTGGCCATCTGACTAGTCATAGCCCCATCTATCCTCGGTGGTGGTGGCAGCAGTGGTGGCCTCGAAGTCATTACAGCAATGAAAGCTTGTATAGTGCTCATCAACTTTCTAATTCGTGCCTCCATGGCACTCATTCGAGTCTCTATATCTGATGACCCAACTATCCTCTTTGGTGGAGGCTACTCCTGTGGTGGTACTTGCTACTCCCCCTATTTCTATAATCCGTATGCACCTGAAGTCGACACCTATACTCGCTGACTCTATTGCCAGAAAAACTACACATCATTGGATAACCTGGCCCTAACCTGCTCTGTCGAGCTATGCCCAAGATCAACTACTCACTAGCTAGATCCTGCACCACTACTTATACCTCCTCTCATCCTCACTCCATCTTGACCATAGATCCCTCTCTCTACTGGCCTCTATACTGGGCCTTGTACAATAACCCTCGATAGGGGTAAGATTTCTACTTGACCTCTTCCTCTATACCTCCCTTGTACTCTCACTCCACCTCTAGCTCTACCTCTGGCTCTACCTCTGGCTTGACGTTGAACCCTAACTCTCCCATGCCCATCCTCTCCTCCAATTGAATGCTCATCGATACTATGAATAGGCTCTGTTGGATCTGTGTACCTCGGGAATGGGTGCTCTCTAAACCATCATGCATAATCACCCTCCATCCTTGTGTTTTCCTCTCCATCCCTTAGTGCACATACTTGTGGTGTCTCTATCATATACAAAAATGCATCCTAGTAGGCCTTATGCTTGACCCCCATACTGGCCTCTCTAACTATACTTAAGCATAATGCGTTGAACCCTATGGCATGCCCTGTCACCTCCCAAAGTCTCTCATAGCACTCCTGAAATAGAATCTCTCTATCACTAAGGGAACCCATCCAAGCAAATATTTTGGACCAAAGAAATACACCATCTCATCATCATCCTCAACCCATACCTCTGTAAACCTATATGACCACCATATGACCTCATCAAGATCATCCAACATATGGCGCCAATACTTTGTCTTGCCCAGGTGGGGCTCCATGATAACACCTAAATAAGTATATATGTATGGCATGTCTCACGGTCGCTATCACACACAAATTGGCCAAGTGATGGGTAGATGCTCCCATGTCCATAAATGTAACAATATCACCACTGCTAATAATGATGAGGCCCTAGAATATACAACCTACTACAAATCATGATATAAATGGGCCAATATGCAACTGCCCCATGCAAATATCCATGGCTGATCGATCATGTCCTATATCAAATGACCTCATCCAACTAGAAATCCATGCCTTCATCTATCTAGAAACAAAAATCCTCCTATTAGTCCATCCAACACTACTGGCAATGACTCATACTGTAACATCTAAAACCATGATACATTGTCATCACCAATGCTATCATCCCCAAACAAATATTTAAATGCAATATCATCTACAGTTTTATCATAGTACACCAGATCTCCCACTATCAAAATCTATAATAATCAATATACATCCTTAGGAGTCATGGTCATCTCACCCATGGGCATGTGGAAGGTGTTGTGGTCTGAGTTCCATCGCTCAGCCATACTTATCAATGGCACTCTATTCACTCAGAACTGGGGCATCTGTAGCAAATAGGTAAAATTGCATTTGTCAATCACTTGTAGCTCTGTTGTTGCCAATCAACCTTTGGACTCTAATGGCCAAGGATATAATCCTCATACCATGAGCTTTCACCCACGCACCTATTTTCATCAAAAAATCAAATGACAATGTCAATTTTCATCCCAAATGATCATCATACATCAATCTACTATCAATATCTAGCTAATCAACTAATTGTTCTATCTTGGACCTATTAATTGTCCTCCTCTATATCCTAAGCCAGACATGTTTACTTTCCCTACTCTGTATCCTGAGATGGGGCATCATTCTGTGTTTATCTATCATCAAATTGATCTTAAGACATCACTTTATGACTACCTGGTTGCTATTGTTGCTTGTTATGGCATACCACTACTTGATAGACCCATAATCTAGCCATTTGCATTATCTTCCATTCAATAAATGCTTTGTATTCTATTTCTACTACTCAACTCATTATTAGCACAATTTCATCAAGCAAATGCGTTTCAAAAATCATTTGCACTATTTCCTACAACATATGCACTAATACATCCATTGAATGTGCTATAAGAGGCCTATGTGCTATCCTAATCCTTGAAAACACCATTATCATAATCATATGCACTATTAAACATAAATGCACTATCAAAGTATCACTATGCGCAATTTCAATACACATAAATACTATTCGACTTAAAAGCACTAAAATACCTTTCATATGCACTTTAATATGACCTATCACCATGATCTTGTGGACCTGACAAACCCTAAAAGGAAAATGCATAATCTATGTCTCATATGCACTATAGTATACATCATATGCATCAAAAAATTTGAATGCACTATAAAAACACCCATATGCACCATTATTTTACTTTATGCACTAAATCGCTCCTAAGGTAGGGTTTCATATGCACTAATTTATCATGTGAATGTGCTATAATATTTCAGATGCAATAAAAGAACAACTAAAAGCGCTAAAACATCTAAACTACCACATTTACAACATAAATTCATGCAAAATTCAAAAAAACTTAGGTAAAAATTCAAAAATCTTAAAAATAGAGGATCTCAATGACTTATCAGGGCACCATAGTCAACTAGATGCTCGTATCTGCAACCCCTCTTGAATCTATGCTCTCGTAAAGGGACCACCATCCTCACTTGCTCAGAGCTCCAAGTTATAATCAGAAAAGGGGAATGTGAAAATGAAAATTAAAAATGGTCTTTTGACCTATTTAACACCCCCCTTAGGGATTTTTATTACCTTTTCAAACATTAGAAGCCCTTTTTATAATATTTCGACCAAAATTTTCTTGGACATGATTAATCAAACATACCATATGTGATATTTTCCTATCTATTATTTTGGAAATAAAATTGGACCTTCAATATTTTCACACATCAATTTTTCCAATTTCATTTTTGAGGGGGTAGTATATCCATATCAAACTGGGGCATCTAAACTGGAGCATCAAAATTTGTCGAAATATAAAAAATGCTCTATTGTGGCCAAAAATTTTAAACATCAAATCAAACAAAACCAGGGTATCCAAGAAAAACATCACAATATCAAAACTTTGAATCAACAAAATCAACAACAATTAGACATCATATCAAGCTTGAAACATCAAAACACCATTGATTAGACATTCAAACATCAGAATTTGACCTAAAAATAGAGATTCAAGACAATCTTTGAACTAATATGCTTCACATATTAGTTTAAGGAGGGACATTTGTAGACAACCAAAAATTGACAAAGACATAAACAACACAATTTTGATCAAAGGACACAAATTAGGGATTAAATTAGAGGGAAACCAATAGACTTTCAAATCAATCAATCAATCAAATATCAAATAAAAAAGGACCTAAATCATTTTAAAATGAGGAAAAGTAATTGATATCATAAAATTAAATTAAAGAGGGAAAAAGGAAAAGACAAAAGTTTGAAAATAAATGGAACAATAAATAAATCAATAAAATCCATGTTTATCCTCTCAAAAGTGAAAATCCTCATTTTTAACATTTAAAAGAATTGGAAAAATCCTCTTTTATCCTTACAAACAAAATCTGTTGGACTCTTCCTCTTGGTGCCTTATGATATTTAAAATTTCACCATTACCCTCCAGTCAAAAGTGAAATCTTGATCTTTACCCCAACCCCTTTTGAAATCCTATAAATAGGAGGGTGATTCAAGAGCCAAAGAACCCAAGTTTTATGCATATGCACTATAGTCATATTCAGAGTTGTCATATTTAGCATATTAGCATTGTTATTCTAGAAAATTTATGTCATTTTAGTCTCATTTTAGCATTATAATATGGTTCATTGGAGTCATTTAGCACTTTTTTAGTTCATTGTATGCACATATCATAGCATTCTAGGGTTAGTATTGTCATAATATTGCATTTATTCATAGATCTTGCATGCGTACTCATAGATCTGCATTTTAAGCATACTCCCATTCTAGAATTGTCACTAAGATGCTAGTCTAAGAGAATTATTAACGGTTGTAGTTAGGGAAACATGGGAAATTCATAGAGTTTCCATTTTGACAATGGTTTCTTGGGTTTACTTTAGTTTGTTGTCATTTTATTTGCACTCTGCATTAAAGTCTCACGAATACGAGATTTAACCATGTACAACAACTACTCAATTTATAGTACATAAGAGGTAGTCAAGCCCTTGTCACGAATCCTATGGGGAGCACTGAACATTTTTACAACACCTAGGACCTCTAGGGACATATGGTAATCGATCATATGGGTCAAATGGGGTCGTAGGCTAACCTACGACCCCATTCAACACCTTGCATCATGACATGTATCCCTAGGGTTCCTCAAACCCCTAGGGACATGTTAGTTGGTGCTTTGAACATCAATTTTAAACTTGAAGATCTACTCTTTCTAATGGCCTTTCCTTGGTTTTCTTTGATTCTCCTCCAATTTATATTAGAAATGTTGTGTAAAGTTATATTGTGGAAAACAAGTTTTGGATGAAATTTCATGACAATGAACCAAAATATTCAAGCTCAAGGTTCAAGGCTTTCCTTTGTAATTTTGGAACTATATTGAGCTAGTTTCAAAGTGGTTTTGTATCATCTCACACTCATTGAACAAGGTTCATTGGTTTAGAGGTTCAATATTTCAGAGGTTCACAAGTTTAGATTGATTCCATAAGATTCATGGTTCAGAGAAAAAGCTTCAAATGCTAAATATGGGTTTAGAACAAATGCAAATTCATTGGTTTAGAACATATACAAATTCAGAGGTTCAATGACTCAAAAGGACAAAAAAAATTTAGACTCAAATATTGGGTTCAAAGGAATCAATCATAAATGTAATTGTATGATTTGCATTTTACCCGATTTCAAGGTTCTAATGTTCTAAATATAGAATTAGTGGTTCAAGTTTGGAGGAATAATTCATTGGTTCAAAGATGCAAAGGTTCAGAGTTCAAGATGCAAATTTAGGATGTTTCAAAGTCTATCTATATAAATTAGATTTGAATGTTTGAAGAGACAAACTCAAATCACATAATCCCCAACCCCAAGAAATATTGTCACAATTAATATCACTATGAGCATAGTTCAAAGGGTTTAAATCCAAAGGAGATTCCATACCAATCAATTGGTCTTAGTCTAATTGCATTTGTATGAATGGATATCATGATGAGATCATTAGAATTGAAACAAAGTGAGCCACTTATCAAATCAATATAAGTTCTCACATATGGTTGCCAATGGGACTAAAATTTCTCATCATCAAGTGGGATTGAGTGACTATGTATCCTTATTGTGAAATTGTGTCTCTTCTTGTAAAGTGATGTAGAGCATCCTACAAACCAAACAAACAATAGGATCCTTTCTGATCCTTTCATCATTAATTCAATAATTTCATTATATTGGGGCATCTCATGAGGTAAAACATAACATTTTTTAACACAAAAACATCAACCTTTCTCCATTTGCATATCTTGATTTCTATATTTGATTCCATTATTCATAACTTATGTTCTAAACGTCTTCTTGAAAAACCCTCTAGTGTAATTTTTCCAACCTTACAAACATTTCATAATGGAATATTAATCACCATTTACAATATTTTTACCCTTCCTTGGATTTAAAAACATATTTTGACCTCTGACCAATTCATGATCTTACTAGGACAATTAGGAAAAATTGACAACTTTTACAATCTATGACAAATTGGCTTCATAACCTTTACATCTCCACTAGAATACAACATAAATGACTCAAATGGATTTAAATATCTCAAATAAGGAATCTTAACCTTCTCATGTTCTTGTACTTTAGGTGCTCCCGCACCATACTTCCAACCTTGAAAACTTTCCAAGTCTCTTGGAAACATGGAAACAATAACCTACAAAAAAGTCAGACAAAAAATCTTCACATTTTTCTTCACTCAACTTATTTTCCTCTTGTAATGAAATAACTTGCACAATGTAAGAAGTAATATGAAATATTATATAAATAATTGATAATAACTAAGAGTAATAGGCCACTTCGAGGGGGCAACCTCCAAATATCTCCAATGAGAACACACTTCACAATATGATGTTGAAATAAGACTTACAACCTCCTATATATACCTAATTATGCTTAGGTTGAATAGACACAACCCTACATAACGCCTAGGCTGACTTACCTACCTAAATAATAATATAATAATGATAGCATGACTTAATTAAGAGTTAAGATAGCCATAAGTTGACTATTCATAATGCTATATACACCAATATTAAGGGTGTAGCATGCCCCCTCTCTTGAAAGAAGCATTGTCCTCAATGCTAACCAAGTGTGGATTCTTTTGAATGAACTCCTCATCCTCTCATGTGGCCTCTTCAACTAGTAAGTTCTTCCATTGGATGAGATACCAAGTCAGGGTTCTATTCCTCAGCTTCTTCATATGCGTTTGAAGAATGCACTCTGGTTCCAAAATTATTATTCCTTCTTCATCAAGTTCTAGTAGTATTGTTTGAGTAGGAATTGTTAGAGTAAATAATTAATATTTAATTATTTATTCTATTGCTTAAGCTTACTTAGGTCATGCATTCATTTAATATTTTATATTTAATGCATGTAGTGGTTAGTTCTTGACAACTCGAGAGTTTTCTCCTTTTTTAGCATATTCCACTTTTTGTGGATGTGTGCTGAGTTGTCAATCTTATCTTCTACCTCCTTCCAGCTTGTTCTACAAGCTTCCTGGAGCTCTTTATATTCGGGCTCTCTCTCATTGTAATATCAGATCATCATCATATCATTTCTTATTGTAAATACATTTCTTCTTGTGTTTGCATTATGATGGCTCTCATGTCCGTTTAGGGTTTTGCCCATGCTCCATGCTCCTCCCCTTCTATGGCTTCTCTTTGACAGGTTCGCATGCAGGTGATCTTGGCGTCTTCGGAGTTGGCTTTCCTCAACTCCAACATGGTATCAGAGCCTTCCTGCTGCTGCTTCGTTGAAGAAACTTTGAAACCGTGATTTGAAGTCACAAACCCTAGTTGGTTTGTGCATTTTTTTGTCAAATCAGGGGATCAGCAATTTTTGGAGCACTTTCAGCCCAAACGGACATCACCATTGGATCCGAAAGGCCGTTTGCAGTCAGGATTCATATAAAGCTTTTCGTTTTTGGAGACAGGGCAATTTTGGCAATTTTTTGAGGCTTCCAGGGTTACTGTCGTACGGATCGTACGGACGCAGGGCGTAAAATTTTTTTAAAAAAATATATTTCGGCCGCCGCCGTCGCGCCACCGCGGGGCCGCCACCGCGCCACCTGCGCGCCGCCCGCAGCAGCCGCAGCAGGCAGCGCCGCCCGCGCTCCGCTGCTGCCCGGCCGCCTCCTGGCCGCCGCCCTCCACCGGCGGTGCCTCTCCAGCCCGCCGCCCATCCGCTTCCCTCCGCCGGCGGCTCCTCCCGGCTTCGCCGCCCCTGCGGCCACCTCCGCTGCCTCCGCCCGCTCTGCGCCACATCTGCAGGGTTTGCTGACTCAGCACCAGCGGGGGTGACACGTGGCATGGGCGCCACGTGGCACCTTGCCACGTGGACCCGCCACGTCACCCCTGCCACGTCAGCACTGCCACGTGGCACTCTTTTTTTTCTGCGATGGCCACCAAACCGTCAAATTTAGTCGCATGACTTGCTGACGTCAGCGCTGCATCAGCCCTTGCATGCACCTCTCCCGATTGCTTTTGGACCTACTTGTGGTTTTTTGGCCATAACTCTTGCATACGGAGGTATTTTTCCGATCCGAAAGAAGCGCCAGAAAGCTGGTTCCGAGACGGAGATTTTGGTGCAGGTATTTTTAGGTTTTGATGCTTTTTTTCCCTATTTTTTCAGTTGAAGTCCGAAGTCCTATTTTTGACTCCGGCATGCATATCTTTTGCGTCCCATGTCTGTTTTTGGAAAACTTTATATTTTTGGAAAGCTGGTTTTCTCATCTTTTCAGAACTGTCATCTTTTTTCCTCACTTTTGGCCTCTTCTCTTTCTATCATAGTTTTGGCATTTTTGCTCTATGGTGGATATTTTGAGTGTTTTAGGCCCGAGGATCATTTTCCTGGCATGGTTTGCTTTCTTTTCGGCTGTACTTTCTTTTGGTTCAGCTCCTTTTCAGTTCTGATCTTTGTAGCTATCATTTTGAAGCATTTTTTATTTTCGCATTGAGATAAACTGTCACTTTTGTATTTCGGGAGTCATGAACGTTGTTTTGAGTCAAGTGTACTTGCACTATTTCATAAAGCACCATGGGGGGATTATTTGTTTGTTGTTTTAGGCATTCTCCCTTTGTCAAGTGAGTGTCCCTTCCACGACATTAGCCCCATGCAGAGTCAGTTAGACCGTGTCTTTATCGGTGTCTGTACTTCTTTTCCTCTCTCCTCGTTCTTGGTTCGTTTGCAGAAGATTTGGCTCACCTTCTCAGTTGCCTGCCATCACACCTCGTCTGCATTAAGGGGGGATTATGCTGTGTTCTAATGCATCCATGGTTCGATGGTTCGATAGTGTGAACTATGTATTCAGTGGTTGATCCTACATACAAGGCGATTGCAGTGGCTGGCTACCTATGCATTTCGGTGAGATGGATCATCTACCATATAGACATGCTTAGTTCGTGCCTTCTTCTTCCATGGAGGTTTCTTCAGATCAGCAGTTTGGCAGATTTGCGACTTCTTCATGATCACTCATTGTTCCTGATTTAGGGGACATTTTCCCTAGTTGGAGACTTCTTCAGCTCTTCACTGGGTTCTTACCTCTTTTTAGGGGAGGGTTTTTCCCATGTGGTTTTCTCTCTTTCCCCGTTTACAGAGGTTGCATTTTTCTTGCATTGTACTTGGGTACCTAAAATGGCCTCGTTGCCGGGACCCATTATGCATTTCATCTTAGCTTTGTGAGCTTAAGGCATTTCCCTAAGTTGAACTTAAGGGGGGGTGTTAGATTAAATAATTAATATTTAATTATTTATTCTATTGCTTAAGCTTACTTAGGTCATGCATTCATTTAATATTTTATATTTAATGCATGTAGTGGTTAGTTGTTGACAACTCGGGAGTTTTCTCCTTTTTTAGCATATTCCACTTTTTGTGGATGTGTGCTGAGTTGTCAATCTTATCTTCTACCTCCTTCCAGCTTGTTCTACAAGCTTCCTGGAGCTCTTTATATTCGGGCTCTCTCTCATTGTAATATCAGATCATCATCATATCATTTCTTATTGTAAATACATTTCTTCTTGTGTTTGCATTATGATGGCTCTCATGTCCGTTTAGGGTTTTGCCCATGCTCCATGCTCCTCCCCTTCTATGGCTTCTCTTTGACAGGTTCGCATGCAGGTGATCTTGGCGTCTTCGGAGTTGGCTTTCCTCAACTCCAACAGGAATATTCTTCGCAATTACCTTCTTCAAACAAGAAACATGAAAGGCTAGATGTAACTTTTTTGTTGGTGGCAACTCATTCTTGTAGGGAACACTACCAATCTTTTGCATGATTTAGTATGGTCCATAATATATTGGAGACAACTTTTTTTTTGTTGCTTCATTGAGATTTTTTTATAAGGCTGCAATCTCAAGAAGACCTAGTCCCTAACTTCAAAATTTCTTTCATTGCAATGTTGGTCTACTTGTTGATTCATTCAATTTTGTGCCATAGCTAAATTCTCCCTGAGTCTTGACAGTACATGTTATTGATGAAGCAAGTGGTCCTCTACTACTTAAACTCTTGATGACACCTTTAATGATGATGTGATGGAATGAGGATGATATCCATAAAGTGCCAAAAATGGAGACATTTTTGATGAGCTATAAAAAGAAGTATTGTACCACCATTTTGAAAGAAGTAGCCAATCTACCCATTGAGAATATTTTTCTAAAGTAAAACGATGTAGATATCCTTCTAAACATTTATTAACAACCTTAGTTTTCCCATATGATTGAGGATGGCATGAACTATGAGCCAATTGAGTACCTAAACATGAGAATAAATCTTTCCAAAAGTGACTGGGAAAGATAGGATCATGATCACTCACAATAACCTTAGGTGTACAATGTAGCTTTTGGATATTCTCCAAGAAAAATTTTGCCACTATAGTTTTTGTAAAAGGATGTGATAATGTAATGAAATGTGCATATTTAGTGAGGTGATCAACTACTACCATGTGACATTATGACCTTTAGATTTGGAAAGTCCTATGATGAAGTCCATGGATACCTCTTCCCAACATTGGCTAGGAATAGATAAAGGCTGCAAAAGACCTAGTGTCTTAATTGCTTCCCACTTATTTCTTTGACAAACCAAACATTCAACCAAAAAAATTTGAACATCACGTTTTAGCCCTTCCCAAAAAAATCTTACTTGACCCAATGATGTCTTAAAAAATTTTGAATGACCACCAATTGGTGACTCATGTAGTTTTTTGGCAATCTTGTGTTTAAGAGTGTAATTCTTGCAGAGATACAAGTGCTCCTTATACCAAAGAATATCCCCCTTTAAACAAAACTTATTTGAACTGCTAGGGTCACTTTTTATTTGTTGGATGAGATTACTTGTTGCTGTAGACACCTAAAATCATTTAGAACCTAAAGTATTTTTATTTTTTGAAAAAGTCCCTAATGACATCATTATTAATTAATTAATTAATTAATTTTAATGCCATTAAATCCCTTTATCTTAATTAAAAATATTTAATTAAGGAATCCCTCCCAAAAATGTTTAAATCTTATTTAAACATTATTTCCTTATTTATTAATTATTTAATTAATAAATTGACCAAAAATTCCAAAATAAATTATTTATTTATTTTTTGCCCAAAACTTGGCCAATTTCCTTAAGACCACTAACCTCTTCCAAAATCTTCTAATCCTTCTTTAATTTTGATTAAAGGCTAATCCCATCATTTCGTTACCCTAATCCCAACTCAAAATATTTAATTAAGATTAAATACTAATCCTCATGTTTATTAAAAATGTTTTAATAAATATCTCCTCAACCCAAACCTTTGAAATAAATAAACTTTATTTATCCTCATCCTAGGAAGTTCTAGACTCTTCTAGAAAGTCTTCATCCTCATCCTAAGCCTATCTCTAATCCACCATTTAGCCTAATCCACCCCATTCACCCATACTAACCAAGCTTAGCTACTAACTCACACACCCTCATAAATGCCATCCACTTGCCCATCTCTAACATCCCTAATCTAATCCTAAACCATCTCTAATCCTACCCTTAATCATTTGCACAATCCTAAACAAGCTTAAGACTTTCCTAAGCCAAGCCAAAGTCTTCCCTCAAAATATTCCAACCACCAAGCCATAAATGCTCCCACAAAGCCATAAATGACTCTTACAATCCCATTCATTTCTCTTACAAGCAATAATGAGGGTGTTTATGAGCTTTGAGCCTCCTTTGTTGACCCCTCAACCCCTCTTGCTCTAACCAATGACCCTGTGACATGTGTCACTCTCTGATTGGTTGTAAGGAAGCACAATCCATGTGCTCTCCTCTTATTCAATCTAAACCTTTCATAAGCTTTTTCCCATCCTTGCATCGTAGCCCTCAAACCCTCAAGCCCTTAGGCTATAAATTGGATCCCATCCCAAACCATTTTAACACACTCCATCATCCTAAAGCCATAATGCCATTTTGAGAGCAAGTTTCACATCAACCACCATATATCCACATTCAAAATCCAAATCCTCCATTGAAGCTATTTTGAGTATTTGAGCATACATACCTAATCTAAGAAAATAGACCCATCCCTAAAACAAGAGAACAATCTCATTGAGAGAGCCCCTTAATGGCTCACATTCTCATTTTAGTTTTTTCCTCTTTGTCTCACTTTACATTATGTTTAATAAGTTTGTAAATGCTTTTGATTTCTTAATTTAGTATTTTTTGCATACTTATTTCTCATATACATTCTGGCACGCCCAGTGGGACCCCACTATGGGTCATTCATTCATCCATTTCAATCCATTTTTTGTTCTTACAAATTAACGATCTAACGTTTATTGTTGTTTGAGTGGGTTGCAAGGTGTTCTTCTTGTTTTTGTAGGTTGAAGGATGCATTTGGGAAGAAAACATATCCTCAAATATTTAAAAAAAAACAAAAAAAACAAAAAAATTTGGAAAAAAATTGCGTCCATTAGTTTTGTTTATGCACAGTGTCATCTCCGTAGTTTAGCATCTTCGCTTGGTTAACTATCGTCTCTGCCTGGTTAACTAGCATCTTTGCTTGGTTAACTGTTGTCTCCGCTTGGTCAACTGTCATCTTTGCTTGATTAACTGTCATCTTCATAGTTTAGCATCTCTGTCTAGTTAACTATCATCTCTGCTTGATTAACTTTCATCTCCGTAGTTTAGCATCTCTGCCTGGTTAACTATCGTCTCCACGTGGTTAACTGTCATCTTCGCCTAGTTAATTGTCATCTCTGCCTGGTTATCTGTCGTCTCCGTAGTTTAGCGTCTCCTCATTTTAATGTCTCTGCCTAGTTAACTGTCGTCTCCGCTTCGTTATTTTTGCCTCTCTGCACCATCATCATTTCTGTTTTAGCATCTCTATGGCTTAGTAATCTCTATGGTTATTTTAACTTTTGGTGGTTCCATAGAGTAGAGGTTTTTCTAAGCATTTTTACGCCTATGAAAAAGAACAAAAAAAATTGATTTTATTTTCCCCATAGTTAAGCTTCAATTTTTGAGATTTTTGGGTGACTAATCAAATTGGTTTTTTGTGGCTTTGCAGATTGGAGCATCTATGAAACCACTAACCATGTTTCTTGCAAGTTCTCCTTGCATGGTTTAATGCTCTTGGAAAATGAACTTGAAGTTTTAAACACTTGTCTTTGAATGCATGTCGCTAAAATGAACTTGAATGTTTAAACACTTGTCTTTGAATGTATGTCGCTTAAATCAATCTTGAATGCCATGGATTAAAATCAAGTTTTTCTTGGAATGCATGCTTAAAACAACAAACACAATCTTGAATGCAAAGGATCAATTAATCATTACAATATCTCACACTTCATCTTTTGGGGCATAAAAAGAATCCACATTTTAGAAAATTTCTAAGTTATAAAAACAAATAAAGATATTTTTGAGTGATTTTGTTGTTGGACTCACTCTCTTTAATCACCCATCATTCTAACCATTGGTTGCAATATCAGTGTCATATATGGAGATGGGTCTACCTAAGAAGGTGTTAAGTGCTCCACAAAAAAAAAAAAAACTCCACTCACTTGAATTTTTATTAGTTTTTCTAAAATAGAAAATTTCTTGAATGCACATTAGTCTCGCTAACACTTCATTTGGGCATAAAAAAATTGAACAAATCTTGAGGTGGAGAGCCTTTGGGTGCGCGCTTGAAATCGAGCTTTACACACATCTTTGTTTTGGGCTTAAAATAAAATCACACTCAATCTTGAATGCCTTAAAAAAAATCAATCGATACTTGACATGGAGGGCCTCCGAACGCACAGGTTTATTTTATTTTTGACCCTAAATCTTTTTCTTGCTTGCATTCTTCGATCAATTTTACTTTTGTTGACGCTTCAAAATTGGAATAAACATTGTATCTTAAACATGAGTGCTTGCAAAGTCTAGATCAGCACACATACAATCAATTGGTAAAAGAAGAAACGTGTTTTTTAGCCCAAGGTCATCCAAATATTCTCTCCCCTTGTCATCTTTCAAGGCTATCTTGGGTGCATAAGACTAGGATCTAAAACCTTGTTTCTTTTTTTAGGAGGCTTGCTTGGGGATTTCATCACCTCAAGGGATGACCTCAACTCCAGCGTTTTGGTGGAGTATAAAGATCGGGAGGTGAATCCAAAGACACCTCTCTTGGGATCAAAATTTTGTCACTTGGGCTAAGCCTCAAGGAACTTTATACCCTTGAGAAGTGAAAGAGGAGAAGTGGGTTATCGCTCCTCTCGACTGTGTGACATTATTTTGGTTTCATCTACAGATTTGGGCCTCACGTACCTTGGGTATATCGAGGACTCCCTAGCTAAACCAACTGTCAGCCTTGTAGACAACCATCTAGGATGTTAATGTATTTTAAGTGACTACTCAAAACATTTGTAAAACATACACACTCCACGGTGTAGTTACTATCTTTTGAGAATCACAAACTTCTATCTGGTAGTTCCTACCTATTGCTTGATCTTTTACTTGTTGAATGAATATTTTCCAAACTTGGTCAATCCTAGCTTAGGGCACACTTAGCATAGTCATTGCCTATTTCAGAAGTTGAACACGTTGAAGCAAAACAACCAAAATCTCTCAAAGCCAAGCAAATTCAGGAATTTATGTTAGAACAACCCAAACCCAAACAGAAGTTTCACAAATCCAAACTCAAGCCATCTCAAGCATACCAAGAAATTTCAGCCAAGAGAAAGGAAGTAACACCAAGCCTTCGAATTGCCAAACTCCACAAAGCAGAAGACAAAGCTGTCGATGAAACCTGTCAAGATTCTTGGTTAGATCACACTATTAGATTTAGCAAGAATCCAGGAGTTCACTCTACTTATGTCTTACCAACTAGGCATGATTTTTATGATTAGGCCCCCTTGTTTCTCCACATCTTCTTGCATAAGTTTCACTTTAGAGTCATCTTTGTAGGAAAGCCAACCATTCTAGGTTATCCCTTTAAGAATTTTAGCTCATCCATCTTATTTATTTCTTTTCCTTAGAACCAAACCATTTAGCCAACAATCAAAAAATTCACATCCAAGCCTTCAAAATTGTTGTCACCTTACCAAAAGTTTTCCATTCTTAAAATCTTGCAAATCCACCAGTCTCACCGAGGTTATCCCTCTAACAGAGCTTTGTCTAGGGTAATCTAGCCTTGTCACTTGTCATCCCTCATCACCTTAAGCTAAAGGTTGGGATCCACAAGTGATCAATCTCGTGTTTTTCCTAAGGGATCCTCAGTCTATCCTTAAGTTGACACAATCACCACCAAGCTTGCACATAGGAAAGCAGACCTTTCATGCTTTGGCAACATATCTTTGAAGTTAGAATCCCCAACCCAATCCTCCTTAGGTTTGTCACATAGCTTTGCCTCAACCTAGGAAATTATTTGCATAGAAAACCCTTCCCCCTTTGTATCCATCAGCATTGTTGCATCTCATCCCTAGGAACATTTTCATGCCACCTATCACTCGCTTAGCCAAGAAGAAGAAGGAAACAATGGAGCCCTATCATTTGGATCAAAAAACATCGCTCCCCTTGAGCACTCAACCATCTTTTAGCCTAGAGAAAGATATACCATCACCTACTGACATTGAAGCTTTCATGAAACAACCAAGAAATGTAGTCTTGGTGAATGCCATTATAGACAAGAGCAAAGAAACAATCATGGCTAACTTTCAAAGGGATAATATAGGAGCCTTCAACTTTGGAAGACCTCCTCCCTTATCAAATTCATCTCACCCATTGTTTGGGAAACTACCACTCCCAATAGGCTCTTATGATTCAAATTATCCTCAATATGTGCTAAAAGCAGAGCCTCAAGCCAATCCTTTTGATCCAATAGACCCAAACATACCATCTTCCACCCAAGTTGAAATCTCCATTTCGCAAGCCAATCCAGCCACCACTACTCCACCCTTGGTTCATACCTCACCACTCCAAACTATCTTTGCCCAAAACACCTCACCATTAACTCCCTTCACTATTGCTGCTACTGCTCTCCAACCCAGCCTTCCAAATCCACCCATCTCCCAAATCAGTGCTAGCATCTTTGGCCAACCTTAGCAATATACAATAGGGATGCCACCCATGGGGCCAAGTAATCAACCTTTCATCTCCCCTAGCTTATTCACCATAGCCTAAAGCACAATTTCATCATTTCCATTAGGTCCTTGGAGCTCAGTGCCATCTGCCACAAATCCACAAGCTACTACCATCACTCCATCAAGCTATCAAACCCCATCAGTTCCATTTCCAAACTTTCAAATCCCACCACCTCCACCACCAACTAATCCATTACCTCCTATTACCAACTATTTTTCTATGCCACTTCTAGGAGGAAATCCACCACCACCAACCACCAAATACTTGGCCTCTTTTTCCATGCAGATACCTTCCCAAATGGGGGCACAACCCACATATATTGGTCAAACTCCTCAAATCCAAAGTCACGTTCCACAAGCTCCCTGATCCTTTCCCCAAGCTTCACAACCATCTTATACCTTACCTCCACAAAGCAATCCATTTATCCCATAGCCAGCTTATGTTCCTCAATCCCAACCTCAAATCTAATATCAGCAACAAGCCTCGCAACACATGCAGCAATATGTGCCACCTCCACCTCAGTAACTCGGCATCCACCATTTAGTTGTCGAAGCCATGCACAATTCCTATGAGCAAATCCCTCACAGCCATCCATATTCAGTAGCCCCATCTAGAATATACCTACCTCAGGTCACTCCTACATTGGGGGCACCCTAGCCATCATCCATCAATTCAGAATGGGAAGAAATGAAGACAGCTCTAAAAGCCATCCAAGAAGGGAATGATCTGAAGACATTCAAGTTTGAGACTGTGTGTTCTTATCCATTTGATAGATCCATTACTATGACTCCATTCCCCAAGCATTTTGAGATACCCAAGTTTGACAAATTCAGAGGAAAAGGAGATCTGGTCACCCACATCAAAGAATTCTATATGCACTGCCAAGAAATGGCATACAGTGACATCGTCCTCTTGCGCCTCTTTACCAAAAGCTTGGCCGGACCAACTCTTGAATGGTTTTATAGAATCCCATATGGCATAATTAAAAACTTTGCTGAATTATCTGAGGCATTTGTAGCCCAGTATGCCCATCTTGTTGAAACAGAGCTATCAGTAGTTGATCTTGTCCACACTAAGCAAAAAGGTGGAGAAAGCCTTCCTGAATATCTGCAAAGATGGGAAACCCTTACCACCCGCATATCATGCACCTTGCCAGAGTGCCATTTGGTGAAAATGTTTATTGATAATGCCCATCCTAGCTTGGCTCACCATATGACCATGAACTATTTGCAGACCTACAAAGATATCAAAGAAAAAGGAATGATCCTTGAGCAAGTACTCATTAAAGATGGTGTGGTCAATATTTACAAGGAAGCCAACCAAAATCAATCACATTCCAATGACAAGTCTAGGTTTTGGAATAAAAACAAGCACATTGCAACAGATGGGCTTATCGATACAAGACATGTGAATATTGTTGGTCCTTTCCAAAATCAGTCCAACCCACCGTATCAACCAAACAATCAACAAGCTATTAACTACCAACAACAAAATCACCAAAGCTATCAAAGCCACAATCCAGGACCCAACTTTCAAGGGTCTAGCAATCAAGCTAATGCCATCAATGTAGGTGCAGGACCAAAGCCTAAATTCCAACCTGCACCTAGAAACTATACACCCCTTGGTGAGCCATTGGATGTCATTTTTGAGAAATTGACTAAGGAAAGCCTCATCAAATTTCCTCCTACCCAGCACATTGACCCAGGCCAATCCAAAGTTGCATGGTACAAAGACAATAAGTACTACAAATTTCATAGGGTAAAAGGTCACACCACCCTCAGATGCATGAAATTGAAAGATTATGTGCAGGACCTCATTGATCGAAAAGAAATCATCGTTGGTGCCCAAACCTCTCCCAATGTAGGCTTACAAATTTATCAAAATGCCTTTCCTCCTCACAACAACAAAAATCTAGGAAAAGCACCCATCCAAACCAACAACAACAACACCAACAACCACCAGCCAAACCAATAGCATGAGAAGAACAATGACCACACTTCATCCTAAATAGACTATGGTAGCCTCATAGGTTGTATATCTGAGAAAGAGCCTTCTATAAATGTTATCAATATCCAAGGCCCAAACAATGAGTGTGCAGTCACCACTAGAAGAGCGTGATTGAACATCGCAGCCCCATCAATCCCATCAGTACTATCAACCCCAGCATTATCATCAGCTTCGTCCAAAAGCCAATACAATATCTTGGAACACCTTGGGAACATGCCAGCCTAAATCTCCATTTTAGACCTTCTCCACACCAATCCTCTGTATAAAGACATCCTTGACATTGCTCTCATAGAATCTCGTGTCCCTTCAGATATTAATGCGACTAATTTTTGTAATCTTGTTGGACACCTTTCACCTTCATGTGCCCTATCATTCAAACCCACCAACATACCTGTGGTCAAGCTAGATCACACCCTTCCACTTCGCATAGCCATCATGGATCAGCCTTGAATATTTGCACCCTAAAATTCATAAAATAAGCTAGGTATACTAAGGCAAATATCATCAGTGAGGTTATCACCATCAAAGCTTATGACAACTTGGAGTGAACCATAGAGGGGACAGTTTTGCTACCCATCAAGGTTGGGCCGGTCATCCAAGAGATAGTTTGCCATGTTGTTGATCTAAACCTACCATTTAACCTCCTCCTTGGATGCCCATGGATCCATGCCATGAAGGTCATTCCATTCACATATCATCAGTGCCTCAAATTTTTGCATTAGGGCACTGAAGTGACCATCCATGTCGATCCAGAACCCTTTACTTATTGCAATACAATTGAAGCCTCATATACAAACCATTGCCTTGGCATTGAAATTGGCCAATCCATCGCCAATTCATCCAACACCTGTAATGACCCAGAAACCATCCTCGCCTCCACCCTATCTACCATGAAGATCAACAACAAAGGCTGTGGAGAATATAGCATGTCTGATGCATTTGAAGTTGGTGCATTGCCACTTGATCCACACACCCATGGACAACCCACATATCATAAAGCCAAGGAGACTCCACCTCCTCGATACACACAGCTTGGCCCAAAAACCTTTGTATCCCCAAGAATCCCTCTTCATGAGGAGCTCACTCCAGATATCAACAATTGGTTACATAAGGATGCATCTCCAAGAAATCAAGCATGCCTTGATCACTTTAGCTAGAAGTATCCCCAAGCACATAAGCTCATCACTGAAAAATGGAACTATCAAGGTGGTGGTCTAGGAGCAAAGGAAATAGGCATGCAGTGCCCCATCGAAGCACACAAATGGGAAAAGAAGCCCGGTCTAGGCTTTAGCATACCCACAACTGGGGGCACCAATACGGATGGTCATACTTTTTGAACATCCACCGTGACCTTGTAGAAATCAATGACATTCTAGAGGAAGTTGAAAAGAGAGCCTACGATGATATCCTAGACCAAATCTTCCTGGGAGACTCTGTTCTCCAAGAACTATCCATCCATTTCATCAATCTACCACTTGCTCACCCTGAACTCATAGATTGGGACCAACCAAGTGTCATACACATTGATAAGTTCACATCAGAAGAAGCACTTCTAAGATTCATGGGAGCTGAAACTCCTCACAAGAAAACAAAGCCAGATTCTGCCTACATCTATAAGCTAGATCCCAAGGGGTATTTTGGAGAAAATCCCCAACCTAGTTCTAATACACCTAAAACTGGAACTAAGGAAAATTCGAGACTAGCTAAGGCAGCGAAGAGAGCCCCTCAGCAACAAAATCTAGAGTCACAAGCAAAACATGAGGATTTAGCATTACCTCTTCAAGATAATCGACCAGAGGTGTCTTCTATTCTAATTGAGGATACTAGAGATGTCAACATCGGTTCTTCAGAGATCCCTAGACTTGTCCACATTGTTGCATCCCTATTGCAAGACCAAGTTGACCTCCTCTTTGAGGTCTTAAGAGAGAACATTGGTCAATTTGCACGGTCATATCAGGACATGCCAGGACTTGATCCAAAGCTTGTTGTTCATCATCTTACAGTTGATCCAAAGATCAAGCTCGTTAGACAAAAGCTTAGAAAAATGCACCCCAAGGTGGCATTACTGGTCAAAGCTGAGTTAGAAAGAATGTTAGCTGCTAAAGATATCCGTCCTATCGATTACTCAGAGTGGATCTCCAACATGGTCTCCGTCACTAAGCCTTCTGGTGACATCAGAATCTGCACTGATTTTAGAGATCTTAACAAAGCTTGTCCAAAAGATGATTTTCCCTTGCCCAACATAGATATGATTGTAGATCTTATAGCTGGACATGAAATTTTGTCCCTCATGGATGGATTTTTTGGGCATAATCAAATCAAGATTGTAGTAGAAGATCAGCATAAGATAACATTCACTACCCCTTGGGGAACCTTTTGCTACAACATGATGCCTTTTGGCCTAAAGAATGCTAGGGCTACCTATCAAAGAGCTATGAAAGACATTTTCCATGATCTTATCCATAGCATTTTGGAGGATTACGTGGATGATATCTTGGTCAAATCTCATACCTTCATGGATCATCTTGCTGACCTAGAGAAAGTCTTTGATAGGTTAGCCAAATATCATCTCATGCTAAATCCCAAGAAGTGTGTCTTTGGGGTCACATCTGACAAGCTTCTAGGTTTTATAGTTTCTAAACAAGGTATAGAGATTGACCCCAAGAAGGTCAAGGCTATCTTAGACATGCCTCCTCACCAGACATTGCAAAAGCTTCGCACTCTTCAGGGGAAGCTTCAATCTATTTGGCGCTTCATCTCCCAGCTTGTAGATAAGTGTAAGCCATTTGCACATTTACTGAAGAAGGATGAAAACTTCAAGTGGGATCTTTTATGTCAATGCAACTTCGATCATCTCAAGCAGTATCTCGCCAATCCCCCTATCTTGGTTCCACCAGTTCCTAGTCATCCCTTGATATTATACATATCAGCAATGCCTACTACTCTAGGGGCACTTCTAACACATCACGATGACTATGGTAGAGAAAGAGCCATCTACTATATCAGTAGAACCCTAGTTAGTTATGAACTCAATTACACTCCTATGGAAAAAGCTTGTTTTGCAGTTGTTTTCTCAACTCAAAAGCTTTGCCACTACATGCTAAGTCATACCGTCTAGCTAGTATCCAAAATTGATCCTCTCAAGTATATGCTCTCTAGAACATCACTTACAGGCCGTTTGGCCAAATAGGTTATGCTCCTTAGCGAAGTTGACATCTAGTATGTGGACAAAAAGGCAATCAAAGGGAAAGCTATAGCTATTCACCTAGCTGATGCACCTCTAGTAGATACATATCCTTTGATCATAGAATTTTGAGATGAGCATATCTGCCTAATTGAAGAACAGCCCCCATGGAAACTTTATTTTGATGAAACATACACATCTCATGGATCAGGGGTAGGAATATTGTTGGTCACACCTCAAGGAGATTACATTCCAAAAACTTTTAAGCTACAATTCCCTAGCACCAAAAATATAGCTGAATATGAGGCTCTCATAGTAGGATTAAAGATAACCGCAGAATGGAACATCACTGAGTTACAAATCTTTGGCGATTCTCAGTTCATCATCAAGCAAGTCCTAAATGAATATCAAACCAAAAATGAAAAGCTATTATCCTACAAAGAGCTAGTTGATTAGCTAACCCAACATTTTACAAAGCTTTAGTTTACACAAGTGCCTCGAATGCAGAACAAAGCAGCGGATGCTATGGCTACTATTAGATCGCTCTTGGAAATTCCCCAAGTGGCTACATAGTATGAGTTTTGAGTCAAGAAACTCCTCACACCTACCTATGCGAATGATGACTCAAACCATGTTTGCATCTTGGTTGTTCCCAATCCCCTTGGTACCATGAGACTCACACTTACCTTAAAGATGTTATCATATCCCCTCACCTCACACAAACCCAATGCCAAAACATCATCCAAAAATCATCCTATTGTGTCATCATAGAAAAACCCTATATCGTCGGGGTTATCACGATACTCTCTCTAGGTGTTTAGACCAAAACGAGGCCGCAATGGTGTTAAAAGAAGTACACTCCAGACTTTGCAGTGCCCACATGAGTGGTATTGTCCTCGCACGAAAAATCCTTAGAGCAGGCTACTATTGGCCTACCATTGAAGAAGACTCCTATGATTTTGTCAAAAAATGTATCCCATGCCAGCATCACACCAATATTGTGCACGCTCCAGCACAAGATCTACAACCTATTACACCACCTTGGCCCTTTGCATGTTGAGGCCTTGATCTAGTTGGAACTATCACACCTCTTTCATCTGATGGACATAAATGGATAATAATAGCTACAGACTATTTCACTAAATGGGTGGAAGTAGTCCCCCTAGTCTCCGCTATAGGAGTTCAGGTCTCCATGTTCATCTTGTACCACATTGTTTGCCACTTCGGCATCCCATCCACCATCTCCACCGACCATAGAGGTAACTTTGAAAATCTCAACATGGAAGAATTATACACTTCCCTCTGCATCCATCATCGCTTTTCTAGCCCATATTTCTCACAAGGTAACGGCCAAGGAGAGGCAACTAACAAAACCCTCCTCAAAATCCTAAAGAAAGTTGTCAATGATTTCGGCCGCAATTGGCACCTACAAATAAATCTAGCCCTATGGGCCTATCGAACCTCCTTTCATACATCCACAAGAACAACTCCATACTCCCCAGTCTATGGTGCCAAAGTGGTACTACCCATAGAGGTTGAACTTCCCTCCTTGCACATATCTTTGCGAGGGCAAATATCAGATGACAAATACAAAGTAGCTCGGCTCACCTAGCTAGATCTCCTAGACAAGAAGTGACAACATGCCTATGATCACCTCATAGTCTATCAATCTCATCTCAAAAGGAACTTCAATAAGAAGGCACTTCCCCAACACTTTCAGCCGAGCGACATGGTCCTCAAAGAAAATATGAAAGTCCAAGCCGATCGAGAAAAGAAAGGCAAGTTTGAACCTACATTGCTTGGTCCTTATGTTGTCACTACCTCCTTTGGCTCCGGAGCCTATCAGCTATCTACACTGGAAGGAGAATTCTTGAATGATCCTACTAAAATCATTCATCTCAAGAAGTTCTATGCTTGAAGATCCTTGGTATACCTAGCTTTTGAAAAATACAAAAAAATAGTAAAGATAAATAAGCATCCAATGGTGAAAACTTGGCAATTCAGGCGCCTTGGATAGGTACCTTGGTGAAAACATGGTAATTCAGGCACCTTGTGTACTAAGACTAATCCATTATCTATCACTATCCTATCCCTCATCCATCCACTCACCATCCCATAAAACACCTGCTTGTTCCCTTGGTGTTCCAACCAAATATCCAACATCTAATCCAGCTTGTAAATACCTCCTATACAGCTTGTAAATCTTGTACCAAAGCTTGTATCATACCTTGTAAATCTTGTACCATACTTTGTACATCCAAATCTTGTCCAAAACTTGTACCATATTCCAGCTTGTATTATATGCCAAAGCTTGTATCCTAGTTTTTATCCTATCACATGCACACAAAGAATCCCATTTTCCTTAAGCTTTTCACAAAACCATTAAATTATCCAACTATCCATCCAACACACTCTAAAACATTTCCATCTCACAAAACCAAAACATGAACAACCTTGTACATTTGTAACATATCTTGGTCTGTCAGCTTGTACATCCTCTTTAGCTTAGTACCATTGTATCTATCCAGCTTTCATGTTAGTTTATCCTTGATCAACATCTTTCACACATTGCACAACCCTTAGTTAGCTATTCCAATGCATCCTTTAGCTAGATCTCCTGTCACCAAAGTGTTATCCTTCTTAGTTCAGCTTGCCAGATGCATCACTCATACAAATAAACTAGCTTAGGTGCTCTCTGATAGATCCTTGTAGGATATAGCTTTCTTCATGTTCGATCTTGGTCCATTAGTACCTCGTCCTACCCATCTCATTGGCAAATAGTTCTCTTTTGGATTTTCACTTTCTTTTGATTTGGAATCTTCCCTTTTGGGTCTTGAAGTATCTTTTCCCAGCAATCTTTTTGTTCCCTCCTCAAGGTTGCCACGATCTTCTATATCATGGTATGTTGCGAATGGGGCACTCTAAGCATATGGTTTTGATCAAGTCTTTCGTTTGTTTCTTTTTTTCTTGTGGGTTAGCCAGTATCGGTTTCACACTATTTCCTTTGGGTTTCATGTGTGATGCTGGGGCAATCCTTGTGTGTTTGTTTCGAGTCAGTCTGTCAGTCCTCTAGATGGTTAGTGAAACAACCTTGATGTTCTTGGTAACCTTGGCAATTAACCAACAGTCCTATAGAAAATCTAGTGCTCAACTACATGGTGGTACTTCTCTTTGAATTATCCCCTTGCTCAAAAAGCTTCAATGGAATTCCTTCATCTCCATTATTCCCCATCCATATCCAGCATCTGTCTCTCCTACCCCAGCTTATGCATCAGTATCTCTTTGAATCAGTCATCACTCTTAGCTTTAGGGATCCACAATCCTAGTCTTAGGGATCCACCCATCAAATCAATCCACCAAGCCTCATCTTTCGAGATCCACAATCCTAGTCCTAGGGATCTTCGACACCCATCTTCCATCAATCTGACTCTTTGAAATCCTATTGCCTCAGCTTTTATCTCATCCCATCATCCCTTCCCTTATCTTGGATTCCTTTTTATGGTGCTCCTCTCCTTCATCCTCCATCTCTCCTGAAGTCTTAAGCTTATTTACTCTTGTGCCTCTGATTCTCCCTTTATTATTCTCCTGTAGTGAGAGTTTGAGCTAATTTAGCCCCTTCTCTTTACCAATCTAAGTCTCCTTGCTCATCCCGGATTCTTGTATTTTTCAAGAAATTATCGAACCTCATTTTCTCTCCCCGCCGCCTTCTTGATGGGGCATCATGCATTCTATTCTCTCTCTTCTACCTGAGACTAGGGCAACTATGTTGCTCCATAAAGTCATCTTCATGTCATTTATATCTGAACTTCTTTGAAATAGTGTTGTTTCAACACTATGTCAAAGAGGGGCAAAATGTAAACACCTAAAATCCTTTAGAAACTAAAGTATTTTTAATTTTCTGAAAAAGTCCCTGATGACATCATTATTTATTAATTATTTATTTATTTAATTAATTAATTTTTTTTATTCCATTAATCCTAAACAAGCTTAAGACTTTCCTAAGCCAAGCCATAGTCTTTCCTCAAAATATCCCAACCACCAAGCCATAAATGCTCCCACAAAGCCATAAATGACTCTTAAAAGCCCATTCATTGCTCTTACAAGCAATTATGAGGGTCTTTATGAGATTTGAGTCTCCTTTGTTGACCCCTCAACCCCTCTTGCTCTAACCAATGACCCTATGACATGTGTCACTCCCTGATTGGTTGTAAGGAAGCACAATCCATGTGCTCTCCTCTCATTCAATCTAAACCTTCCATAAGCTTTTTCCCATTCTTGAATCTTAGCCCTCAAACCCTCAAGCCCTTAGCCTATAAATTGGATCCCCTCCCAAGCCATTTTAACACACTCCATCATCGTAAAGCCATAATGCTATTTTAAGAGCAAGTTTCACATCAACCACCATATATCCACATCCAAAATCCAAATCCTTCATTGAAGCTATTTTGAGTATTTGAGCATACATACCAAATCCAAGCAAATAGACACATCCCTAAAACAAGAGAACAATCTCATTGAGAGAGCCCCTTAATGGCTCATATTCTCATTTGAGTTGTTTCCTCTTTGTCTCACTTTATGTTATGTTTAATAAGTTTGTAAATGCTTTTGATTTCTTAATTTAGTATTTCTTGCATGCTTATTTCTGATATACAGTTGCAACATCATTTTTCCACTCTTCTTTAGCTTCTACCACCCAATTTTCTTGTAATATTGAAAGGGCACACAATGAGGCTTCATCTTTTTCATCCTTCCTAGAAAGTGCATCAGCCACAATATTTTCCTTCCCTTTCTTGTATACAATTTCAAAGTCATATCCCAACATCTTAGTGATCCATTTTTATTTGTCTTTTGATGATAGTCTTTGTTCCAAAAAATATTTTAGGCTATCATGATCTATCTTAACCTTGAAGTGCTGACCCATTAAATAAGGCCTCCATTTTTTAATTGCATGAAGGATTGCTAGAATTTTCTTCTCGTAAATAGGTTTGAGTTTATTTTTATATTTTAATTGATAACTCTCAAAAGCAATTGGTTAAACTTCTTGCATGAGAACTGCTCCTATCCCATTTCCAAAATCATCACATTCCATAATGAATTCCTTGGTGAAGTATGGAGTGGCAAGCACTAGAGCTGTACAAATAGCCTTCTTCAATTGCTCAAATGATACATTAGCAAATTCAATCCAAGAAAAAGAATCCTTCTTCAATAGAGTGGTATGGGTTGTTTCTATACAACCATAATTCTTCACAAATATTCTATGGTATCTTGTCAATCCCAAGAAACCCCTCAACTTCTTAATAGTTTTTCGAATAGGTCATTCCATGATAGCCTTAATTTTGTTAGGGTCCACCTTTACTACTTCATGTGAAACTGTGTCCCAAATACTCCACCTCCTTAAGACCAAAAGCACACTTGGATGGCTTAGCATAGAGTTGATGATCTTCAAGTAATTGTAATGCTTGATCTACATGTTGCAAATGTTCTTCTTGAGTCTTGCTATAAATTAATATATCATCAAAAAACACCAAAACAAACTTTCTCAAGAAATTCTTAAAAATGGAATTCATCAAAATTTAGAATGTAGATGGTGCATTGGTAAGATGGAATGGGATCACCAAAAATTCATAATGACCCTCATGAGTTTGAAATGTTGTCTTACAAATATCTTCCTCCTTAATTAAAATTGGGTGATAACACAATCTAAGATCTAACTTGGTAAAATACATAGCTCCATTTAATTCATCTAAAACATCATCAATGACTAGAATAGGAAACTTATCTTTAATGGTTTACTTTTTGAGCACTCTATAATCTAGACAAATGCACTAAGTTTTATCCTTCTTACACACCATCACAACAGGTGAGGAGCAAGCACTTTGGCTATGTCTGATAATCTCTACCTCTAGAATTTTTTCTATCTCACTTTTTTGTATGTGTGGGTACCTATAAGGCATGATTTTTTGTGGTTGGCTCCCAAGAACTAATTGTATAGCATGGTCATGATCCCTCTTAGGAGGAAGTCCTTTAGGCATATCTCCAAGAATCACTGAGTGACGATCAATTATTGCTTGTAAATCTAGATGAGTAAGAGAATTAGATTGAGAGACTTCTAATGAACATAGCTAGGCCACAAATCCATCCGCACCTTTCTTAAGAATCTTTTGCATTTGATGAGAGCTTACCATTTGTGGGGATTTTTCCTTCAATCCCCTTAGCTCCACTACCTTTCCTTTTGATTGAAATTGCATGAATAGTTCTTGGAAGTTCATCTCAATTGTTCCCAATGTAGTAAGCCATTGTACTCCCAAAATAATATCTATTGCACCCATGGATATTGCATACATTTGGGTACCAAGTTGATAATCTCCCATGGATAGTTTGATGCTATGACACTTTCCTAAACAAATAACTATGCCCCCATTTGCAATCAAAACTTGAAACTCTAGGGCTAGATATATTTAAAAAATTAAAAGAGTTGCCAAAATTTTGCTTATGAAATTATGAGTACTACCTGAGTCAATCAACATTATTACTTTTTTCTTCTTTAAGAAACCCACTACCTTGAGAGTTTATGGTGCACTGAAACCTGAAAGTGCATGACAAGAAATGATTGGTTGAGAATCATGTGATTCCTCACCTGAATCCCTATCCTCCTCTACTATGGGCTCATCCTCTTCTTCCTCACTTGGACCTTCAATATAGAATAATTTCTTTTCACTACATTTATGTCCTCAACTATATTTATTATCACAATTGCAACACAACCCTTTTTCTCTTTTCTCCTCAATTTGTTGTGGATTCAATCTAGTAGGTTGAGGAAGAGAAGGTGTTGAATATCCTTTTTCTCTTGTCACATTAGCCCCTTGCCTTCTAGGAATCAAGAACTTCTCATCTACCCTACATACCAATATAAAAGACTCATTTACTGAGTTGGGACAAAACATGCGTACCTCATGTTGAATACGATCCTTGAGACCACCCAAGAATAAATCATTCAAGTTCTCCTCTATAATTGCATCCACTCTTAAGGATATATTTTGAAATTTTTGAATATAATCCTTGACTGATCTTGTTTGTTGAAGCTTAGCAAGTTGGCTAAAGAAGTTTTCTATCACACTATTGTTATATTGTGCTTGGAGTTCTTGTATAAAAATTGACCATGATACAGCGAGACCCTTTTTCCTCCTATGAGTACAAAGCCAATGATACCGAATGAATTGATCTAGTTCTAGATATAACAAAGCCATCATGACCTTTTGTCCATATGGCATTTGATGTACTTCAAAAAAAATCTCCATTTGATTTATCCATATTAGAGGATCTTTGTGATCAAATTTGCACATATCCACCTTTGGAAAAAAATTCCTAGATCTTGTAGGATTAATAAAATTTGCATCATTATTAGTCGACTTGAAGGTTTCACCTTGATTACTTGAGAGTTCCTTCCTTGTTTCATTCATATAGGTGCTTAAGATGCTTAGCATATTTGATATATCTTCTTGTAGGTCACACATATCCCTCTTAACCTCTTCCTTTAACTTACTAAGTTCCTCATTGGAACTACTATCCTCTGTTGCTTCCCAATCTTGATATGAGAATTTCCCTGGTGTGCTAGGATTCTTTTTGCCTCTTTTTGAAGGCTTCGTCATGATGGAAACCAATATTTTTGAAATGAATCACACAAATGAAATCTAAATTTTTTGATTTATTTATTTTACTGTAACTTACTAGGGCCAAGATGCCCTTACTCAAAAAAAATCCCAAAAAAATAGCAAATTAGCTATCTTGAGAGAGAATTTTCCTAATTTTGCTATATCTTGCTTATTTTTTTCAATTTCTCCAACCTTTGAAATTGAGGCTCCTCTACTATGCATTCAAAAGCCCAATACAAGTTATACTCCAATTTGGCAGGATGTGAGAGATATGAAGATCTCAATAAATTGTGTAGAAATTGTAATTCTACAATAATTTTCTCAAATTTTCTCCAATTTAGAGGAAAAATCTCATAATTTAGAGGAATTGGAGAAAATTTGAGAAAATTATTGTAGAATTACAATTTCTACACAATTTATTGAGATCTTCATATCTCTCACATCCTGCCAAATTGGAGTATAACTTGTATTGGGCTTTTGAATACATAGTAGAGGAGCCAAGATCATGCCCAATTCCCCAATGTTGAGAAAAAATCTTGCCTCTATGGTGCCAAGATCATGTTCTAATGCCACTTGTAATGAGATAACATGCACAATAGAAGAAATAATATGAAATACTATATAAATAATTGATAATGACTGAGATTAATAGGCCGCTTCAAGGGGTAACCTCAAAATATCTCCAATGAGAATGCACTTCACAATATGATGTTGAAATAAGACTCACAACCTCCTATATATACCTAATTATGCTTAGGTTGAATAGACACAACCCTACATAACACCTAGGCCAACCTACCTTCCAAAATAATAATATATGATAAAATGACTTAATTAAGGATTAAGATAGCCACAAGTTGACTATTCATAACCCTATATTCACCAATATTAAGGGCATAACACCTCTTCATACCTCTATCACCATTATATCTTCCTTTAAGGACACAAGACTGCCCTTAAAATTACCTCCTCAAATACTCCTATCAGTGGAGCATTAATGGATGCAACTTCCATAGTGCCTTATTAGTCAAAGATCCACCTTTACCATGGTGCTTCAAACTCACCAAAACTAAATCTCCATGTGCCTCACCTAGGAGTACTTCACTTTTCCTCTCTCCCTAGTCTCTTGGCATCCACTAGACCTTCCCATTGCCCTTAACAAAACTTCCATACCTATCAACACAATAATAGAACATCTTCCTTTTGCGGCAATATGGATGACCACCTGCAACAAAAAAATCATCAACAAATCAAAACCAAATCTTCAAGGTCCTAGTGTGGATTGCCTCTGTCAGTGCTCTACCCACACACTCAAGATTTTCAAGCTCTGATACCAATTTGATGCAGAGCATCCTACAAAAGGTTCAACTCCCTTATCATATTTTTCAACAAAAACACTTTTGAATCTAAATTACTTTTATCCATAAAGTAATGACATCTCAACTATTCTTAGATAGGGGCTAAATCAAATAAACATGAACAAAATACTACAAACCAAGCATATAACAATGGAAATACATAGTTTTTACATCGACACACATATTCAATAAGAGTAATAATGAATCAAATATTCAGGATTTGAACTATATTTGTATCTAGTAACAAAGGAAAGCTCCACAATTTACAATTGATTCATAAATAAACCAACCAAGAATAACTCAAAGCACAAAGACTTTGAATAGTTAATGAAACTTTCATTCATTCAAAAATTATTTCATTTTTGTATACTACCAACTATATGCTACCAATGATTAGTGACATATGGTAATTGATCATATGGGTCAAATGGGGTCATAGGCTAACCTACAACCCCAATTGACACATTGCATCATGACATGTGTCTCTAGCGGTCCTAGGAACCTTAGCAACATATGGTAATAAATAATATCAGTCGAATGATGTTGTAGGCCCATTCAAGACATTACATCATGACATGTATCCCTATGGGTCTAGGGGCATATGGTAATTGATCATATGGGTCAAATGAGGTCATAGGCTAACCTACAACCCCATTCGACACATTAAATCTTGACATGTGTTCCTAAGGGTAGGATGCCTAGGGATATATGGTACTAATCATATGGGTTGAACAAGGTCTTAGGCTAACCTATGACCCCATTTGACATATTACACCACAACATGTGTCCCTAGGGGTCCTAGGACCCCTAGGGACATATGACAATCAATCATATGGGTTGATGGGGTCATGGGATAACCTACAACCCCATTCAACATATTGCATTGTGACATGCATCCCTAGGGGTCCTAGCACCCCTAAGGACATATGGTAATTGATCATATGGGTTGAATGGGGTCATAGGCTAACCTACAACTCCATTTGACACATTACCTTACAATATGTGTCCCTAGGGGTCCTAGGACCCCTAGGGACATATGGTAATCAATCATATGGTTTAAATGGGAGCATAGGTTATGGTAATTGATCATATGGATCAAATAGGATGATAGCCTAACCTACAACTCCATTTGACCCATTGCATCATGACATGTGTCCATAGGGGTCCTAGGACCCCTAGGGACATATGGTAATTGATCATATGGGTTGAATGGGGTTGTAGGCTAACCTATGACCTTGTTCGATCCATTGCATCATGACATGTGCCCCTAGGGACATATGGTAATCGATCATATGGGTTGAATAGGGTCGTAGGCTAACCTACAACCCCATTTGACCCATTGCATTGCAATATTTGTCTCTAGGGGTCCTAGGACCCCTAAGGACATATGGTAATCAATCATAAGGGTTGAATGGGGTCATAGGCTAACTATGACCCCATTCAACACATTGCATCATGACATGTGTCCCTGGGATCCTAGGACCCCTAGGGACATATGGTAATCAATCATATGGATCGAATGGGTTCATAGGCTAACCTATGACCCCATTCAACATATTACATTGTGACATGTGTCACTAGGGATCCTAAGACCCCTAGGGACATATGGTAATTGATCATATGCATTGAATGGGGTTGAAGGCTAACCTACAACCCCATTCAACACATTACATCATGACATATATCCCTAGGGGTCTGTTAGCTGATATTTTGAAATCCCAATTTTGAAATTGAAAATTTAGTCTTCCTGATGGCCTTTCCTTGATTTAATTCTCTTATTTATATTGAAAATGCTTTGTAAAGTTATATTTTGAAAGACTCAAGTTCAGATAAAAGGTCAGGTCAGCTCAAAAGTTTTATAACAATCTTGAACTAGTATGAAGTGCTTCTAAACCACTTTGTAATATTTGAACTAGTTCAGTGGTTTAGAGGTTCAATAGGCTCAAGAATTTTAGTAGTTCCATAATGTAGTTTTAGATTGTAAGTTTGAGGCTTATATCCATAGTCAATTGATTTTAGAGATGGCTACTAGCTCATTTGGGTATATTTAGGTTCAAAGAGATCATTACAAGAACTAGCAAGTTTGAATGAGTTCAAGGTTTAGGTGCTTTGTTGACAACATCAAACCTATGACTACAAATTCTCTACAACAATTTTTTTTCCTCTTATTGTGGGGGCCATAACTTTCAATCCAACTATTGGATCAAGTTGATTATTGGATATGTTGTATAAACCCCAGTTATTTCCATGATGTTAAAAAAAGTTTGTAAACTATCTTGCGGATCAAAAGTTACAACCTTCTTAATGGAGCACTATCAAAACTACCCAAGATATTTTTGGTGAGTCATGTGAGATGTGTCTTCAAATAAAATTGCAAGTGGTTAGGTGAAAGAGATAAATTAATGTTATAATCTTTGTTAAAAATTGTAGTGGTCTTTAATTTATTTTTTTATCTTTGAATGATAAAATATCTAATGACATTCAATTAGTCATATAAGGGAGAATAATGTAGAGAAATTGAAATTTATTTCCAAGATTCAGTTATGAAAACTAAATAGTGACATGTAGGACCTATTTATTGTAGAGATTTTAGAAGTAGAAGAGAGCCACTATTTTAATATGTTGAGTGCTACAAATTAAGAAAAGCATGGATTATATAGGGTTGGGCTGTTTTTAATTGTAATCAAGCTATTAGCTTTGTTTTAGATTTCATATTTAGTTTTCTGCAAGATTTGGATTGTCAATAATATTTAGAAATTGGATAATTTTTGGTTGAATGAAAATTCCATTATTTCAAAGATTGTGTGCTTTGAATATCTTTCTTGGTTTATGTTTGAATCAAGGTTGAGTAGTGGAGTTGTGTTTTATTATGGAATTCATCTATTGTAGAATCTTGTTGTGTTTATTTCTTTCTTGCATTTTTTCATAATGCATATATGAGTGGAAAGATCTTGTGTTTTCCATCATTGTATATGGTACTTGTTTCATTTCATTTTCATTTAAGTTAATTTCCCCCCATCCAAGAATAGTGAGGGTAGCCTTTTCTTTCAGGTCAAGAGCATTTCTTAATATCATTCTTTGCATTTCTAATCAGGGAGTTGTACCCTATAAGATTCAGAGGGTGCTTGCACAACCAAATGGAAAAGCGACCCAACTATTTTTGACTATTGTATCTTCATTTCTAGGCAAATAAGGGTTAATTTTGGAAGTTTTGTGCAAAGACAAATCTATTTACCAATAGATTTTTGGTGACTATGTTGGAGAATTGGTAACAAGGATCAATATCTAATAATTGTTTCCTTAGTTTTATGATTATCTTTGGATGTTGGAGATTGGTGACTCTGTATAAAGACCATCTTGAATATGAAATTCATGATAAGCCCAAGGCCAAATCCCTCTCTCATGGAACTTTATTCAATGGAGGATAAAGCATTACATGAGTTCATCGATAGCTATAAAGAAAGCATTTCTTAAGTTGTCAAGAATAACATAAGCATGGATGAGGACTCCATGTCTTGGCTATTGTGGACAAGTCTTTGTACCAAATTCAACAAGTTGAAAGATTTAGAAGAAAAGAATAAAATGCTACAATTATATCAGAAAAGGGTATCATAGCTAAACAAAGAGTTGAAAGTTGATGAAGAAGAATCTCTGGTCATCTCAGCTTCATCCATTTATTTCAATCACCTTGTCATGAATGAATAAGAAGTCCAACCAAATTTACTTCAACCTCCTGCTGATCCAATTTTAAAGGATGAGAATATCCTTGACAACACTAGAGAAATGGTAAGCAAGAGTGATGAAATGTTGTCCGAAATTTCTTTTTCTCCTCATATTTAAAGTTTCACATTTGAAGGTTGTAATGACCATCTTTTTCTTGGAGATTATATTGAAATACTTTCTGATAATGTCCTACTAGAAGATGAATCTTTTTATGTCATGGAAGATGGTGAAAATAATGGTTCTTTATTTGTGTCTGATGGTGAAGGCCATGTTCTAGAATCTTTTCATTTTGATGTAAATGTAGTAGTAGATCCTCTTGATAATGCTAATATTGAAAATGATGCTAAAAGATGTTTTAAAAAAGACTTTTTTGTGATTGAAAGATTGGCCAAAGGGATGAATGTGGGAATGAACTTTGAGCAAGAGGTATTTTTGGTTAACAAAATGTCGCAGCCTCGACAAGAGAAAACAAATCAACCTTTGATGCCTATAAAACAAGAATGCTCTTCTACAATGACCTCAATTATTGATACATTTTTGGTTTTGGTGTTAGATAGGGAGTTTCTAATATAATTGCAACCAAGAAAGACAGAATCATTATGGTAAAAAATAGACCCTATGGTTAAAGAATCTAAAAGTGACCATGCTAGAAGTGGCGTGTTTGAGAAAGATATGCAAATGAGTTTTTTAAAAGAGGGGCCACATTTTTTTGAATCAAGTGTTGGAAATGAGGGTGAATTTTTTATATTTCCTATTGTTAACTCTTGTTATCCAAAATAATGTAATGATATGAATATGGCACATTCTCATTTTAATGATAAGCTAGTGGTGTGTGTACCTAATAAGAGGAATATCAAAAATTTTGAATTCAAGGCAGCACATGTATGTCCTATTTAAATGATAGCAAGATGGAAAATAAAGAAAATTATCCAACACAAATGGTGATAGCTATGTCAAATATAGAAGGTAATATTTTTATACCATGCTCATTTCATGCTTATACTAATATTGATATTATTGAAGATATTTTCCTTGAGTTGGTTAATCGGCATCATCCCTTAGATATGATACCCTCATGTGGTTCATTTTGTTATGATGATAATTCTCTTATGAAGAAAACCAACAATGTATCCATTAAAGGGTTGTACTTACAAAAAATTAGACACTGCTATTGTCATGAGTTCTATGAAAGGGAAAGACATCAAATTTTTAGTTGGTCAAGTGAAAGGAAGTTCAGTATTTGGGTCAGCAAATTGGGTACCTTACGATGTATGTCTTGGGGCCTAAAAAATGAATGCATTTTTATATTTGACCCAGATATACATGTGATGTGTGTTATGCCATTTGGTTTTGACCATGCTAATGTTTTGTATAAACAAGTTGGAGGTGATGTGATATTCTCTTTTCAGATGTTGGAATATGAATCCTTTTAGTTTGAGATTGCTAATAGTGTTGAAAATTTTATGTTGGAAGACTTGGGGAATTCTAAAATTTATGATGAATTGTCACTCTTTGAGAAAAGGTATACTTTTCCAAATTATTGCGCAACATCAATTTTACTTACAACAATAAAGAGTCTATCTAAATGAGGTGGTGTTGGGTTCTTTCATGTCGATGCAATGCATTGTTCAAAAAAGGCTCCTACTTTTGCCAACTAGTGAACGGCTTTGTGTAAGTCATTCTTTTATTCATGTTCTTTGTGGTGAGGTCTCCTTACTATTACATGCCTATATATAGGTTTTCCTTATTTTAGTTCACTGCCACTTTGTTGTTTATTTAGGTGTTTTGGTAGTTTCCTTGCCCTCCCTACAAGCAACCCCTTTTTATTCTTTTATGCACTTTGACTCTGCTACCCAATGGACAAGGCACTGGTTTTTTGACCAAAAATGTTGGATTCTTTATAGTACCTTTCATGCACATACTCCCTAGTTAGAGCCAATTTTAGTTGGTATTTTGAACCTCCAATTTTGAAATTGAAAATCATGTCTTTCTACTGGCCTCTCCTTGGTTCTCTTGAATTCTCCTCTTATTTGTATTAACAATGCTTTGTAAAGTTATATTTAGAAAGACTTGGGTTCAGACAAAAGGTTGGGTCAGCTCACTAGTTTTATAATAGTCTTGAACTAGTATGAAGTGGTTCTGAACCACTTTATAGCATTTGAACTGGTTCAGTGGTTCAGAGGTTTAGTAGGTTCAAGAAGTTCAATAGTTTTGTAATGTAGTTTCAGATTGTAAGTTTGAGGCTCATATCTACAATTGATTGATTTCATAGGTGGCTACTAGCTCATTTGGGTATATTTAGGTTCAAAGAGATCATTAGAAGCTCTAGCAAGTTTGAACTAGTTCAAGGTTCAAGTGCTCTGTTGTGATAGCATTGAACCCATGACTATAGACTCTCTACAACAAATTTTTTTCTTCTTATTGTGGGGGTCGTAACTTTCAATATAACTATTGGATTGAGCTCATTTTTGGATATGTTTTTCAAACCCCAGTTGTCTGCATGATGTTAAAATAGTTTTGTAAACTACAATGCAGATTAAAAGTTACAACCTTCTTATTAGAGCACTATCAAAACTGCCCATTTGGTGAGTCATGTGACATGTGTCTTCAAATAAAATTGCAAGTGGTGAGGTGAAGGAGATAAAGAAATGTTATAATGTTTCTTAAACATTATAGAGGTATTTAATTTATTTTTTTATCTTTAAATGATAAAATATCTAATGACATTCAATTAGTCTTTTAAGGGAGATCAATGTAGAGAAATATAAATTTATTTCCAAGATTTTGTTATAAAAAAAAAATAGTGACCTGTCAGACCTATTTATTGTAGAGATTTTAGAAGGAGAAGAGAGCCACTATTTTGAAAGACTGACTAAAAATTAGAAAAAGGGTAGATTGTCTAGGGCTGGGCAATTTTTGATTGTAATCAAGCTATTAGCTTTTTTTTAGATTTAAATTTTAGATTTCCACAAGATTTGGATTGTAAGTAATATGCAAAAATTGGATAATTTTTGGTTGAATGGAAATTCCATTATTTCAAAGATTGTGTGCTTTGAATATCTTTCTTGGTTTATGTGTAAATCAATTTTGAGTAGTGGAGTTGTGTTCTATTATGGAATTCATCTATTGCAGAATCTTGTCATGCTTAAATATTTCTTGCATTTTCATAATGTATATATGAGTGGAAAGATATTGTGTTTCCCATCATTGTATGTGGTACTTATTTCATTTTATTTCTATTTAAGTTAATTTGCTCCCATTCAAGAATAGTGAGGGTACCCTTCACTTTCAAGTTAAAAGTACTTGTTAATATCATTCTTTTCATATCTAATTGGGGATTTGTACCCTATAAAATTTAGTGGGAACTTGCACAAACCAATGGCAAAGTGACCCAATTATTGGTGACTATTTATGTCTATTTTCAGGAAAAAAAGGGTTAATTTTGGAAGTCTTGCATGAAGACAAATCTATTTACCAATAGGGTCCTAGGACCCTTAGGGACATATGGTAATCAATCATATGGGTCAAATGGGGTTGCATGCTAACCTACAACCCCATTCAACCCATTGCATTGTGACATGTGTCTGTAGAGGTCCTAGGACCCCTAGGGACATATGGTAATCAATCATAGGGGTTGAATGGGGTCGTACGATAACCTATGACCCCATTCAACCCATTACATCATGACATGTGTCCCTAAGGGACCCTAGGGAAATATGGCAATCAATCATATGGGTTGAATGGGGTAATAGGCTAATGTATGACCCCATTCGACCCATTACATTATGGCATGATATGGTAATCAATCATAATAGGGTTGAATGGGGTTGTGAGCTAACCTGCAATCTGAAATGTCCCTTTACTAATTTTTTATGATATTTCCAACCTCTAATCAGATCTTTAAGATCAAACAACCAATATTTCAAAGATCCACCAAATTTCTCAATAAACCCCAAATCGGGTATGCCAGAAATAGTGCCAAAAGCTTCACAGCTTCACCTATTATTAATAAATCTGAAAGTGGAAATTTTTACAAAAATTTGAGCAGCATAACATCCTATAAAATAACATTTCCAGATTTTTATAACATGCACACAATAGCTCCCAAAAGGAGGACAAAAACAATGCTCATCGGGCTCCTGAAAATAGCACAAAATAGCCTGGAATCACCACAAAAAATTAATAATCTTTCACAGAAGTATAATCATATAAAAATACATATTTTTAGCTCTATTTTAACATTTAAAAGTCTTATATAAAGCAGCAACCCAAACTGATATGAAATACTCAACTGGAAAACCAAACTCTTACAAAATATACACCCGAAAACCCACAAATCTGCATTGTTCAGCACAAAGGAAAACTCTGCATGAGCATGCACATGGAATGGCTTCAAAATCCCATCCTTAGCCTTTCTAGAAACCTAAAAACTCCCGTTCTTGGGTCTCCTTCTCCACAGGTTTGGCAGCCTCTAAAGAATAACAAAGAAATGAACAAAAATCAAGTTCTGGAATGAGCCCAAAGTGCCTCCAAACTCCTTAAAAGAGGGCATAACCCTAACTCACGTCCAAGAGAGGTTAATAAAACATATTTTAATAATAATTTTCATTTATTAGTCCATTAGCTTCCAAATATTATCCCCTTTTTTCGAAACTTCACATTTTTGGGCCTGCCTGCCTTAGAAAAGATTATTATTTTTAATTATTTAAAAAGGGGACATGACAAGTCCTCCCCTTCCAAATATTTCTTGTCCTCAAGAAATGGCTGAAAAATAAACCAATCAATCCACTTGGATCCCAAATGTAGTCATGAACTATACTATTGTCAATTAACACAGGCTCCTGCAATATCCTCTGCAATATAACCAAGAGGAATCCATAATCAAACTGACAATTACTGCTCAACCAAACTCCAAAGTCACAACTTCCACAGTCAGAAACCCACAAGACACAAACTCTTAGAACATCAAAACCCAAGTAAAGTGGACAAATCAAACTACCAACACAGTAAATACCATCAACGCATTCCACTAGCCTATACAGAATGTACAATCCAACTCTGCAACAATGGTGAATGCTCCCGAATGAAACTGTACCAAGTATGGAGAATCCACACACTATACAACTCCTGCAGTCAACACAACTCTGTAGATCACCGACCACTATCTCATAACCATAACTCCCATGCACCCTTGATGGTGAAAATCCATCACAAGATAAATAGCAAGAATTGGAACCCAAACCAAATTTGCCTACCATCAACTCCTCAACACAAGGATCAAATGCTAATTGATGTACATACCTTGCAATATAATGTTGATAAAAAAAACCAACCTCAGTCAAGAGCTCACCATGAACAAGTGATACAACCCACTGTGACTGATCACCAGCTAAGTCAGGAGATGTCATAGCCAAAGGAGTAGAATCAATAACAACACCCGCTAAAGCATCACTCCAAAACTCCTGCTCTAAGTCATGTATTATCAAGCTGTCAATTGCAGAACCTATCGCCATGTCATGTCCATCACAACTCTCATCCCGAGGCGTTAAACTATCCCATAATTGATGATAAGCACTAGGAACAAAGTACATCTCTGTATCATCATCTCATCAACATGGTCATCAAAGGTAAATTGATGAGCATACCTCACAATGTAATGCTGATAGAATGTGCCAATCTTAGTCAGTGGCTTAGACTGCAATCCAGATGTAACTAACTGCAATCGATCACTAACCAAGTTGGAACTGACTACTACCTCTAAAGACATCACCAAGGTAGTAGTATTACTAGTAGGAACCATGCCAACTATCGGCTCACCAACATCACACATGGTATTTGATACAGCATCTCTAGTCTTCGTGCCATTAGTGCTAGAGGTCACCACCATGTTAGGCATACCACAACAATCTGCTGCAACACCCAACTCAACTAAACCTGACTCTAGTGGGGATGAACCCGATATGCCAATGGTAGTATCAAGGATGGATGCATCCCCATCTCCACTATCTTTGACAATCTCGACCATGGATATCCTTGGATCATCAGACACCACAGCTTGTGACTTTACATAATCTAGTAAATATTGTAGTTGCTCTAACTCCATGGTCACCTTAGCCAAATGAAATTGTGATTCCTTGAAAGTCAACTATGTACTCTCAAGAATCTTAGAAGTCACCTCAAGCTGCTCAGTAAGCTCACTCACCTCATCTTCCTTGGAAAACAATGCATCATATGTTGTACTACCCTACTCCATAAGATAATCTCTGTCAGCTACTAACTGCATATAATCCTATCTCAGAATCTGGATAGCCTCCCATAAAGAGTGGAACTCTATCAAGGAAAGATAACTGCCTCCCTGCTCATCACTAGTAGGAGAACCCCATCCATAAATTGCTAACAATTGATGAGCAGCATCGAAATGTTGGCAAGCAATAGCAATGTCTCGCTCACTAACTCTCAACTGATTAGACACATGATGGCACTGGATTGACTGTCTCCTACAAACCTCCTCTGATGCACTGTCTAAAGGAGTATCCTCAAAGTTACTAGTCTCTAGATTATTACCATCCATATCGTGTGAATGAACTCTAAAGCTCATATCAACAAATAGAGTATCAAAAACTGTAGCACTCCTGTCCAACTCCTTTGTACCAAAAGAAAATAAGTCTTCAAAACTGCCCATTGCATCCTCCTAGATGTCATCAATTCCAATATGATCCTAGGACTCATTTGTACACACTGCCAAATATGAAAGATCATCAACACACTCCAACAAGTATGGTCGACTAGATATATGAACAAAGCCCAACGCTGATGTGTAAAAACTAATACCAACATCGGATAAGTTGCTGGCACAAGAAAAGACAACATCGTGCAATCTGCTAATCAAATCCATAATAGCACCCAAACAAACACTGCTACCAGAAAGTTTTAAAGATCTCCAGTCAACTGAATCCCAAATGCCAATATAAAAATCTCGAGTCCATATTTGTAAACTAGAATCAGCTGGTAACTGAAGCAAACTCATCACCTGAGTAATATGACCAATACCAACTAACTCCACATACCTATCATAATGAGATAATGAAGTCACAATACTGTCTTTGTTCACCTTCAGCTGGCTAGACAAATCATGTGAAGTACTACCTGCCTCAACCTCATGTGATGAAGCATCTAACTGTGCCTGGTACTCTTTCTCAGCAAAGTCATGAATGATCAATGTCTGCTCATCTCTACTAGGTATCTCACCATCATGCACAACAACATCCTCATAATCATCATCTAAACCCACTACCTCCTATGGTAGAGTAGAATTTGAGACCTCTGCCTGGCTATAAGCTAGTTTCTCAAACTGCTCATGCAAGTTCTTGGTAATTGTGTCATCTGCCTTGTGAGAAAATTTGCCAAATAGAAATCCAGTCAACTTATCCACCTTAGCTGGGTTGGACAACATGTCATTCATTATACGGTGGTGCTCAACCAACTATTCAGACATGTCATGGCTTATTTTCCTAAGTTTATCTCGAATGTCTAAATAACCATCCTTTCTACTGTTCTGACTCTAGATATCAATTGTCTAAGATCGTGTCCTCTGAGACTCTGTACTATACCTGTCCATTTTGGATAAAGTAGAGTGTAACTCCAATAGATTATAACTTCTTCAAAAACCAAGAATTAACATGCAACTGATTAGAAGTAGCATGCAACCATATATTTTGACATGCAGTTGATTAGAAGCAACATGCAACCACCAAATTCACCAAGAACTAACATGCAAATGATTAGAAGTAGCATGCAACCATAGATTTTGACACGCAGCTGATTAGAAGCAACATGCAACCACCAAATTCACCAAGAACTAACATGAAAATGATTAGAAGTAGCATGCAACCATAAATTTTGACATGCAGCTGATTAGAAGCAACATGCAACCATAAATTATGACATGCAAGATTTGGGTAGTTGTCAAAACTGACATGCAAACTTCTACAAACCCTCAGGCTAGCAAGATCATAGCTCTGATACCACTAAAATTTCCCTTTACTGATTTTGTATTATATTTCCAACTTCTAATTAGATCTTTAAGATCAAACAACCAATATTTCAAAGATCCACCAAATTTCTCAATAAACCCCAAATCGGGTATGCCAGAAATAGTGCCAAAAGCTTCACAGCTTCACCTATTATTAATAAATCTAAAAGTGGAAATTTTTACAAAAATTTGAGCAAAATAACAGCCTATAAAATGACATTTCTAGATCTGTATAACATGCACACAATAGCTCCCAAACGGAGGACAAAAACAATGCTCATCAGGCTCCTGAAAATAGCACAAAATAGCCCGAAATCACCACAAAAACTTAATAATCTATCAGAGAAGTATAATCATATCCAAATACATATTTTCAGCTCTATTTTAACATTTAAAATTTTGATATACAGCAGCAACCCAAACTGATATGAAATACTCAACTGGAAACACCAAACTCTTACAAAATATACACTCGAAAACCCACAAATCTGCACTGTTCAGCACAAAGGCAAACTCTGCATGAGCATGCACATGGAATGGCTTCAAACTCCCATCCTTAGCCTTCCTAGAAACCTAAAAACTCCCATTCTTGGGTCTCCCTGGAAACCTACAAACTCCCGTTCTTAGGTCTCCTTCTCCACAGGTTTGGCAGCCTCTAAAGAATAACAAAGAAATGAGCAAAAATCAAGTTCTGGAATGAGCCCAAAATGCCTCCAAACTCCTTAAAAGAGGGCATAACCCTAACTCACATCCAAGAGGGGTTAATAAAACATATTTTAATAATAATTTTCATTTATTAGTCCATTAGCTTCCAAAGATTATCCCCTTTTTCTGAAACTTCACCTTTTTGGGCCTGCCTGCCTTAGAAAAGATTATTATTTTCAATTATTTGAAAAGGGGACATGACACAATCCCACTCAACACATTGCATTATGACATGTGTCCTTAGGGGTCCTAGGACACCTAGAGACATATGGTAAATGATCATATCAGATGAATGGGGTTGTAGGCTAACCTATGACCCCATTTGATACATTGCATCGTGACATGCGCCTTTACGGGTCCTAGGTCCCCTAGGGACATTTGGTAATCAATCATATGGGTTGTGACCTATGACCCCATTTGACACATTTCATTGTGACATGTGCCCCTAGGGATCCTAGGACCCTTAGGGACATATGAGAATTGATCATTTAGGTCAAATGGGGTCATAGGCTAACCTACAACCCCATTTGACACATTACATTGTGACATGTGTCCCTAGGATCTCTGAGGACATATGGTAATCAAACATATTGATCAAATGGAGTCGTAGGCTAACCTATGACCTCATTTAACACATTGCATTATGACAAGTGTCCCTATGGGTATTAGGACCCCTAGGGACACATCTTGTGATGAAATGGGTCGAATGGGGTCGCAAGTTAACCTATGACCCCATTCGACCCAAATGATCAATTACCATATGTCCCTCAGGGTCCTAGGACCCCTAGGGACACATGTCATAATGCAATGTGTCAAATGGGATCGAATGTTAACCTATGAACCTATATGGTAATCAATCATATGGATTGAATGGGGTCGTAGGCTAACCTATGACCCCATTTGACCCATTACATCATTACATGTGTCCCTAGGGGTCTTAGGACCCTTAGGGACATATGGTAATCAATCATATGGCTCGAATGTGGTCATAGGTTAACCTACAATCCAATTTGACCCATTGCATCATGAGATGTGTCCATATGGGTCCTAGGAGCCCTAGGGACATATGGTAATCAATCATATGGCTCAGAGGGGGTTGTAAGACATCCTATAACCCCATTCGACATAGTGCATCGCAACATGTGTCGCTAGGGGTCCTTATGGTAATTGATCATATGGGTTGAATGGTGTCATAGGCTAGCTAACCTATTACCTCATTCAACTTATTGCATCATGACATGTGTCCTTAGGGGTCCTAGCTAGGAACATATAGTAAGCAATCATATGGGTCAAATGGGGTCATAGGCTAACCTATGATCCCATTTGACACATTGCATCATGACATATTTCCCTAGGGGTCCTAGGACCCATAGGGACATATGTTAATCAATCATAGGGGTCAAATAGGGTTGTAGGCTAGTTTGACCTATTGCATCATGACATGTATCCCTAGGGATCCTAGAACCCCTAGGGACATATGGTAATCTATCATATTATAATTTAATATACTATATAATACTATGTTCAAATATATTTTATAGTAGTATATGTAATAATATACATTTAATATAATGACAATTATATTATTATAGATAATAAATAATAATATATAGTAGTATGATCCTAATATACTATCTAATCATATTTAATATCACATATAATATGATAACAATAAATTTATTATATAATATATAATAATAAAAATTTAAAAGCAATATTTAAATATCATATTATCTTAAATGAGAAAACATATTTAAATATGTTTGTAAGCTTTTGGTTTAAAATGTACTATTAGTTCCCACCATTTCAATTTTTGAAATTTTATGTTTTGCTACCACATTTCATGTACTCAATTTGAAATGGAGTATCTGATTAAGGATTGGGTACCTGATTAGGCTTGCTATTTACCAAACCTCTTTGTTCAACTTAAAAACATGTTTCCCTGACATTCAGACTTTGACTAGTCATCTAACAATAATTTTTTAATCCAAATTCAATGAAACAAAAATGGGGCTTTTGAGAACACTCTCAAGATTCCATCGATATAATTGTTGTCAAATTATGAGTTTGATAATTATTTATTAGTTAATTTCTAATGAAGATGTCTGTAAACTGTTAATTGACATACTAATTGAAAAATAACTATAACTTTCAAACAGTATAACATTTTTGAAATCCGAAAGTTGCATCACATTCTATTGTTCACCTAGTATAAGAAAAAAAAAAAAATTTGTAAATTTTTCAATTAGTTAAGTTGGTTAGACACAGATTTTTTTTATTCTAAAAAATTTATAGTAGAAAATTCATATTTTATTATTTATTTGGAATAAAAGTACACAAAAATATGCCTCACATCTGTGCATGAGTCTACTTTTTATTTCTATAATTATATTAAAAAATATTATCATTTTATTTTTATTAAGGTGGTCAGAAATATAACTACTTTTTAATTTCACCCTGAAATGTTTGTAGTACTACATTAAAATCCAAAAATTTGACCAACCAAATAATTTTTTCTCCACATAAAGCCTAATAGTTTAGAAACTAAATTCAATTTCCTATAGATTTTTTTCTTACAACTTTTTGATATAAATCCCATAACTATTTAAAAATTACATGTCAAGTTAAGATAACCCTGATTTACTAGTTTTTTGCCACCACTTAAGGCCATAGTTTGTTTGACCATGATCCTGCACATACCCTATAGTACAATGTAATTAAAAAATACTACAGGTACATATTTTAGTACTCAAGAAGATGTTGATTTTGATAAATAAAAAGATAGAAAATCTTATCAATTTTTTTTAAAGCATATGATGTTCTAGAGGAGAGAGAGTCCTTTTCCAAAATGTATAATTTTTCTTTTGGTTAGAATAGATTCTTTTGGGAAAATGTGGTGGGAGATGAAAACTATCGATTTTAGGTGAGTTGAAGTTTGAATTGTTATAAAAGAGAAAATATAGGTCAAAAGCCAATTATTATTTTTGATTGATCTAGCTATGTATTTCATCTATAGCATAGTATGAGATCAAAAGAAAAAAAAGGGTTTATTTCTATATAGTTTTTGGTGGCAACTAGACCCCTCATTTTCAACATTTTTCAGCAACTAAAAAATCATCCTTAAACAATAGGAGAATGTATCAACTCTTATTCCAATTAATCATTTAAAATAATAATCCTAAACTTCATCCATTTCTATGCATTTCATTAGTTTACATCATTTTCAAATACTTTTGTTAGCCTTTTCCTCTATAAAAGGGTGATAATGGTTTGCGCTTTTAACCCCCAATATCCTTTAGCATATGTTTCATCCATATGATTTGATTGCAATTTTTTTTTGCTACTACATACTCTGCTTCTATTGCACTTTGTTAAATACAATCTTGTTTCTTTCTTAGCCAAGAAACACATCTTCCTTCAAGGGAAAATGCTCCACCACTTGTTCTCTTTCTGTCATCCATACTACTTGCCTAGTCTACATCAATATATACACATAGAGTAAATTTATTTGATTAATCATACCACAACCCAAAATCAAGTGCACCCTTCAAATATCTAAATATTCTTTTTATTGCTACATAGTGTGATTCCTCAATATCAACTTGAAATCTTGCTACTATACCAATTGCATTTGCTATGTTTGGTCTTATGTGAGTCAGATATTGTAGACCTCTAATCATAGATCTGTATTTCTTCTTCTAAACTATAGGCATCTCATCTTTGCTAGATAACTTGTGACCAGTTATTATAGGTGTACCAACATGCTTCCAACTTTGCAAGCCAAATATCTTCAACAATTATTTCATATACTTAGTTTGTGATAGAAAAATACCATCACTATTCTGCAGAATCTAAAAACCCAATAAATATGTCATCTCACCAATCATGCTCACCTCAAATTCATTCTTTATTTCATCAACAATTTTGTTGCTTCATCATTGCCTCCAAAGATTATATCATCCATAAATATCACAATAATCAACAAGCCATTCTCAATTTCTTTCAAATATGAGTTACTATCTACAGTACGTTTAGCAAATCCCTATTTTTTCAAATACTTATCCAACCTTGCATACCTAGTTCTAGGTGTTTTCTTTAATCTGTACAATTCTTTCCTCAACTTACATACCGTATCTCTTTCTTTTGTTAAAGAAAATCCTTCAAGCTACTCAATATAGACTTCTTCTTCAAGTTTTGCATTCAGAAATGTTAACTTTACATCTATCTAATACACTTTTAATTTCTTGTTTGTTGAATAAGCCAAGAACATTTTTACTACTTCAATTCTGGTAATAGGTACAAATGTCTCTTCATAATCTATAGCTTCTTGTTGTGAATATCCTTTGCATATCAGTCTATCTTTGTTTCTCACAACCTCACCTTGTTCATTCATCTTCTAAAAACCCACTTAGTTCCTATAATATTGTTGTCCTTAGGTCTAGGGACCAATTCCCATGTGTTGTTCTTCACAATTTTATCTAGTTCTTCTTTCCTTACTTGACTCCAATGATCATCTTTACATGCTTCATCTACACTCTTTGGTTCAACTTGAGAAATCAACCACAAGTCTTCATGTACTCTATTTCTTGTCATATCCCCCTTGTCTTTTCTTCCAATAATCTGAATAGTAGGGTGATTCTTTGTCAAATTCTTGTTTGGTCTTGCCATCACTATCTCAACTCTTACTTTTGATCTAGGTTCAGATCCTGTTTCCTCTCTCTGTTCTAGAACTTGAATGTCATTCTTGAAATTATTGTTAGTTTCATAGAACAACACAAGGTTCTCATGATTAGTCTTAGGATTAAATTCGTTATTAGAATTATAATAAAGTATTCTCTCTTGAATTCCAAACTTCTCATCCACTTTCACATTTTTGTTCTCAATAATAGTCTCAGCCCTTTGATTAAAACATCTATAAGCTTTTCTTTTCAATGACTAACCAAGGAACATACCTTCATTTCTTCTTCTATGAAACTTACCAATGTCATCATCTCTCTTGATATAACATTTATTTCCAAATTTTTTGAAATATTTTACTGGTGGTGCATATCCAAACCATAATTCCTAAGGAGTCTTGTTCATAACTTTCCTGATCTACACTCATTCACCATAGAATCTTCTTGTCTTTGTGGGACCACTCAAATCAATATATAAAAAAATATAATTTTTTGTTGTGGTTAATTTCTTGCTAGGGAAATAACTTTTCTTCTGCTTAGCCATAACACATTCCTTGTACACAATATTAGTAGGCTTTAAATTGGTAAATCTCTAACAACAAGTGTACTACTTTATTTCACAATATTATCAAAGTTTATAAGAAAAAACTTGTTATTCCACAACCAACTATTTTCAACCTTAGCAACCAAACATGTCATCTCTGTAGGATTTAGCTAAAAAACATTACCTCTATATATTGTGCTAGTACCAATCATCTTACCATTCTTGTCCTTGATGATACACGTCTTCTCTCTGAACTGTTATTGATATCCCTTGTCAACCAAAAGTCTAATGCTAGAAGATTATGTTTTAGTCAATCAACAAAATAAACATCACATGTTTTAGTTTTACCATCAAGAGTAATAGATCCTATTCCCTTAATGTGACAAGCTACATTGTTACCAACGTTAACAATTCCTCCATCATGGTTGTTGAACTTAAAAAAATTATTCATGTCACTAGTCATATGACATGAACAACCAATGTTCATTATCCAACCAACTTTCTTCTCAACTTGTGATACTAGGAATTTCTCTTCTCTTATTTCATTCTCCAAATTTTCTTCTTTCATAGAAATAAATCCTAACTCATCATCACTTTCACTCTTTTCATCAAATACATCATCATCATTTGCATAAAAACATTATGTGGGCCTTCTAGACTTGAAATTATTGTTATAATTTTTTACTCTTTTAGTTAATTTAGAAGCATAATGACCAAATTCTTTATAAATCCAACATTTAAAAATTTTCTTACCATCTAGTTCTCTTATTACAAGCAAGGAAATTCCTTCTTCATTCTTTTTCTCTTCTTCAGATCTTCATCTACTCCTACTAGCATAATCTTTACTTGTGCTTGTACTCCTTGATAAGGAAGGGTGAATACTTAGTACACTAAAGGAAATCTCCACTCTAGGCACATCTCCAGACTATTTTAAAATTACTTATGTTGCTTCCAATCTTCCAAGAAGAGTCTCTTTAGAAACAAAAATCCAGTACAAGGTATCACTTGCTCAATCATTTGTGATGTTTTCTTTAATGGTCATGTCAAAGTCTTCAAGATCTTCCATATGATCTCATCCTCATCTTTAGTTGCATTATAATATTTGATTCCTTCAAGAATTTATAATATTCTACCAATATAACTTCTTATAGATTTATCTTCCATCATTTTAGCTTCTTAAAATAAACAAATCTAATTTTGCAACTTGATTCTCTTAGCATGTTTATCACCTTCAAAACTAGATTCCAATGCTTTCCAAATTTCATTAGATGATGCCAAATATTTTACGTGATTGTATTCATTTTCAAGAAGATTAGATAAAAGTGCTTCTCTACAAAGCATGTTACAAATGAACAAATCTCTTTAAGCCTCTTTACATCCTTCAAGTTTGATTTCTTCCACAGTGGTCTTTCCATTCTTTATAATCAACCAATATCCTAGATCCATACATAGTATATGTGTCTTCATCTTCTCTTTCCACCTATCATAGTTAACTCCATCAAACTTAGGATTGTCTTTTGTGAAATGACCTATCATTGATCTCCTTAAGATGTTAAGATTTTATTTTAAGGACTTGATGCTTTGATACCAATTGTTAGAAAGTAAAGTCCACCAAGATAACTGAGAAGGGGGGGGGGGGGGGGGGGGGGTGGGTGGGGTGGAGGGTCAATTATTAGATCAATAAAACTTTTATCAACCAAATTAAATCTTTAAAATGTGATCAATATTAAAGTTTCACAATGCACACCCCATTTTGCCTAGAAATGGGGACCCCTTTATTTTTTAGCTTTTTGGGTCCCTAGTTCGAGGCCTTAGTCTTTTTTAGGGTTTTTTATGGTGTTTTCATCTCATCTAGGTCTCTATCTAAAAACCCAAATGCCAGAGACCTTGTTTCTAAGAGAGAAAATCAAGTTTGCATGTTGAAGGTGCACCAACACACCTAACCAAGTGCACTAGTGTGTTGGTCATTTAGGAAGAAGAGCACATTCCCCTTGGAAAGTGTGTAATAGCACACCTGCACAACTATGCACCCCCAAAAGGTGCGCACCTTGTTTATCAACATTACAAAAACTATAAGTAAACCTTAGCCTAAGTTGAGCTTTCATCTAGTGAAAATATCAACATTACAAAAACTATAAGTAAACCTTAGCCTAAGTTGAGCTTTCACCTATCCAAGGTGTGCGCATAGCACACTCCATGAAGTGCATTAGGTACACACCCTTAGTGGTGAAATTGTGTTTAGGAATGTGCACCTAGCGCACCTCTGAGGTGTGCAAGGTGAGCCAATATTTTATTTTTTAGAGTTGTTAAATTAGATTGTTAGAGTTTTTGTCACAATTTTAAGAATTAGGGTTTTTGGGTCATAATTTTGTCGTAGTTAGAGTATATTTAAATTATTTTTTTTAATCTCTCATACTAATGTTTGCTTCTTTATATAGATGAAAAGGCATCTTAAATTGTTGGGGTCATAAATTTTGACCTAGAGCTCAAAAATTAAAACCATTTACACCATTGAAAAGAGAAACTAAAAATCTAATTTCAATCCCTAAAATAGTGAGCCTTCAATTTCCTAGTTTTAGGAACTGATTGAAAATTTCAACTTGAAATTTTGAGCAGAAGTCCTTCGAAAATGTCAGTTAAAAATGCCAAGAAAATATTGTAAAAAAGTTTCAAACATTTGATCATTTTGGATAACTTGGATCACCTAGTCTCTCACTAGGAAGGATAGGGTAGTTGGAGAGAAGAAAAGATCAAAGATATAGATATTGGATACATGAACCAAAAAAAGTTCCTCATCTTATGCAGTTATTAATGACAAGATTCAAAATGGGTGCCTTGGGATTTTAGATAGAAGAAGCAGGAGTTCAAATGTATGAAAGTGTTTGGCTAAAAATAGGGTATAAACAATGGGGAAAATAAGTAAACTAGAGTGTTCCTAGGCCTTGTCTAAGAAAAACCTAGAAATCATTTTCAAAACTGATAACTTTGATTTTTTTGGTGAATTGAGCACCTTGCACAAATTTCATGCAGGTGCACTGGTGCATTGTTGTGTGCAGGTGTGCTAGGTGAGTGGGTGCACTTTTTTAGTGGTGTTTTGGAAGATTTTTAAGAATTTAGAGGTTCATCAATAGTTAACTACCAGTTCTAAATTTAGGGCTTTCCGTGCATCAAAAACATATTTTGACAATAGTTTAACTCTGACAAATACCTAGTCAAGATGAAACTTCCAAGCACTCCTACATCATCTAAAGGCTTTCTCTTTTTTTTTTAAGACATGTAAAGGCTCATGCATCCAATTAATGATATAAATATGGATGGAGTCCTCCTAAGCATCAATTAGAGAGTCAGTTTGTACATAAATAGATTTGTTTTATTAGTTTAGAAGCATATGATTGCATAAAGATATCTCTTACTCTCAACACAAATTAAGGAGAAGATTTCTTATAAATTCAGGAATGTAATATGTATTCCCGGCCGCCATTATTTTGATGCAATAATATATGCTATTGGGGTTCGCATTTGGAGTGTAGTGATTCTTGCCTAAGTGTGTTATATTTTGTGAATATATGTTCCTGGAGTGTAATTGAGCCAATACTTTTATTGTATTTTTTTGGTTGTGCGATCTTTTAATTCTGGTGTTTTCTACGGGTCTACAAATTTGGCTGACATACTTAGTTCGAGAAGAGATTGCCATATTGTTCCTGCATAGCTTTTCATCTTGCATGAGTGCACTTTCCATGGCCTTGCGATTTGATGAGAAGTGAAACATCTTACAGTTACTAAATTCCCATCGACAATTGCATTAGTGGAATTAAGGAAGTGTTGCTCCTATTTTCATTGGTTAGCCACTGATCTCTTCGAAAGCTTAACACATAGATGCATTGTTCTCATGGCTTATGTCCATTAGGATTTTATTTTTCATGTCATTTGCTTAAATTTCTTGATACCCTATCTTCATTATTTGCATTACTAACCCCTTGTTTAAATTAGGATTTCATATAGTTGCATTGTTAGATCACATTCATCATAAAATAGAAGATACAACATACATACATAAATACATATATATATATATATATATATATATAGTGTTTACTTGTTTGAAGCAACAAATAGATTCTACATCTTATCCAAAGTTATTAGAACCAGCAAAGGCCTCCTCGTGAACACTCACATTTATCTTCAATTGAGTAGATTCCAATAAGTCGCAAGATCACTTGAAACCTTGGAGTTGATCCCCAAGATTAACTTTTCAAGAGAGGAATTGGAAAGGATTCCTATTGTTAAGCATCGTGAAAAATGATAGCTCAACAATTAATAGTAACCATAAGAAAATACACATACACAATAACAATAGATATGTTAACTAGGGAAACCCTCAATCAAAGGGAAAACCTTGATGGGGATGGAACCCACAAAATGATGTATTAATATATAAGTTTCTTGTAAGAGGATGGACTCTATTAGGACCCAATGAAATATATTCAATACATATCACTCCCTCTTAGGAGACTTTGAATACTTGTTAGAAGATTCCAACCTTGTTAGGAGTTGTGTCAACCCTATTAGGATTTGTAGAAGGAAGATGGACCCACTGTCCAAATAGCTTCAAGGGAAAGACCACCAAACTCACTATCTAATTGGCCTCTATATTATTCCTTTCAACATAATAGAAATGCAACTGATCCCAACAAATGAAAATCTTACTTTGTCCTCTTTCTATGAGATCTCAATACCAAATCTCCAACTTTAAATCATAATGATCCCTTTGATCGCTTACTTTCATTTACCAATTTTCACAAATCCAATACAGTTCGCTTACATCCATATTACAACTAAGGAGACAACCCTTCCTTTATATCAATTCCTCAAAATAATTCATTGAGTTGGGCTTGAGGCTTTCCAAATTACAATTATAATAGGACCTCATTAACATAATACAATTCATTACATCTTTTCATAATTACAAATTATTGTCAGGGAATAGTCTTCATAACTTCTCACATGTGCAACTTCAGACTTCATGCACTCACTGACGTTGTCATTAGGATATCTTCTATCTCTTTCTAACTTTGTGCAGCTAGATTCTATCCATTTTAGGAGATATAATCTAATCAACAAAAATTGCTTCTCAGGAAATCTGCCTACAACCTATCTTTTGTAAATCACAAATAACTTCATCTAGTCTTTGACTTTCAGTACATGCACTTGACCATTGAATCAAGACACATCATAAAACATGTCCTCAACTATGCTTGATCTTATCTTTAATGATCAATCTGTATGACCTTAATCTCTATTTGCTACTCTGCTAATCTTCTCAGTATGTTGACATTAATGATAAACATAGTCATGAATGTGACACACAATCATGGTAACTATCTCTCCAACACTCCAACAATGCTAAAATACTCCCCATAGGAAAATCATCAAGATTCATGCTAACACAAGACTACTAAGACGACTAAGAAGAAATAGAATATTGGTATAGGTAAGATGAAAGGTGAGAAGAGCTTGGTTTCCCCACTGGATTTCATTAAATATTGGTATGGAGATGCTTCCATACCAATGGAACGTGACATTTTTTTAGTACCCACCCATACTATAAATATCGTGTCTATTGATGAGACCCCTACACCTTCCAAAGGTAGGAAAATGGCATGGAACAATATTCGTATGGAAACAATGAGGTTAGGGATTGTAAGGGAGAAGATTGACATAAAGGTTGAAGAGGATTGATGAAGGGTGCCACTCTTAATACCATAAACACATAATTGAAACAAAGAAATAACAATAATTTTTGAGAACAAAATATGGCCTTCTTATTATCACCACAAATGTAGAATTATAGAATTACAATATGCTAACCCACATGGGTGCCTTGATTATAGTAATTTGAAAGACAAAGATGTGAATTGTCACCCAAAGTTGTCCTAGATAATGTTTGGGCATTTCTTAAATAGGAAATTTTTATACCACCCAAGAAGGTTCTAGAAACTCAAACTTAATATGTATGGCTGGTAGACTCTAACAATACATATACAGTTGGCCAAATACATTTTTGACATTTATTTTGAAGTTTTGGTCGGCCCAACTTTGGAAGGCCATAACTCTCGAACCATTGCTCCAATTAGCTATTATAACCACTTTTTAGAATCCTTGACTTCTAATCTACAAGCTCATATTAGCATAAACACCCATCCATTGAGTTTTCAAGCCTCATCTGGGCACATTTAGGTCTTCAACTATGATCCTGGAGTTTTTATATCAAAATTGCACACCAAGAATCCACAATAAATCCATGAATATGCATGATATAACATTGAGCCCCAATTGGTAGGCTGATATATCATATATGAACATCTACCTTTGAAATTAGTACATTTTGAGCTTGTATGACTGATTTGCTAATTAGTAAGCCTCCATAGATAGCAACTTTGCATTAAGACAACCCTTATTCAAACCAACTAAAATGAAATAATTTTGGTTGATGCAAGATTTCTCTTACACCCAGGATGCTCCTGCACCAAGGATGAACCAGGTAAAGTGCATCTCCAAGCACTCATTTCTCCTTCTTTGATCATTCTTAGTGACAACAAGAAGGAGGATATGTATTTAATTAACAATTCCAAGAATAGTCTTTTGGATAACTTCAGGTCCATCAAGTATTTGTTTCATTAGTTCATTGACTTGAAGGATAGGATGGGGGTTGTAGAAGGGATAATTAATGGTGATAAGATTCAGGATGTTGAGCGAGAGAACCTCCTATGGATTCCCTAATTGGAATGGCTACTTTCTATAGGCTAGAGGACCAAGTACTAGAGCTAGATAATAAAGTGAATGGTATTGAGAAGCCCCTCTAGAACATAGAGATCAAAGCTATAAAATCCTCAAAGCCTCCAATGAGCATGTCAAAATCCTTATTAGTAAATTAGAAGATAGTCTGGAGGAGAAATCCATTGTCATTATTGTTGAAGAACAAGGTGTTGCTACTGATAACAAGGAAAGGACATAGTGGAGGACTAGGGAAAACACTAGGAAAATGACTATTGGGGCCTCTTTTGATATTAGTCAGATTGGAGAAGAAATTGAGAAGATGAACCAACCGGAGGAGCATGAAGCTGAGTTGATCAAGAAAATGGGTTAAGTCCCATTTGTTGTCCCTCTTCCTTTTCCTTCTATGTCTTTTCATTTTTTTTGCTGTTGTTAGTTTTGTTGTCCTTCTATATCTAGCTTTGTTTAGGATTTGGCTCTAGTTCTTTTTTATATATGTATCTATGGACTTAATGTTATATCTTTATTATCTTTTGTACATGGTTTCAAAGCCCTTTCAAAATCTAGTTTCCTAATAAAAAGCTACTAGAAGAGATAAATAAATTATAATAAGATAAAAAGATGAATGGTACCTATTATTATTTATTTCAATTAAATTATAAAATTATAAATAGTATTGTATTAATAAATTAAGCAATCAACGTGAAAAATTTATCCCATCTGTTTATTTTTTAATAAGATTATTTAACATATATCAAATAGAAACCTTTAGTTTTTAATAAGATTATTTTACTGATTTTAATGAGAAATTTATTGACTTGAAAACATATGTTCCATCTCTCTAATTTTTAATAAGATTATTTAACATAGATTAAATAGAAACTTATTGACTTGCAACAAGCTAAACTTGTAGTGCCATGTGAAAATATCCAACAGAAAACAAAAAATTGAAGTACCTATCATTTCTATTAAAAACGATTTTTAGATTGTGCATCTTTTTAGGTTGTTATGATATTGATATTTACCATTGAATTCTATGTTAGGAAAAAAAGTAAAGTACTTAATCATGATTTTAATGATGTTGTCACTATATCACACTCTACATCTAACAATGCTTTGACATTCCTCAACTATAACACATCACCACAAAGTTCAATTGGATCCACTCCAGTTGAATCCCATGTGTTTATTAAGCATAATATGGAAGACCTTACAACTAAAATCTTAGAAAATTGTAATAAAATTGCTGAGAAACTAAGGAAGGAATTTGAAAATTTTGAACTCTTGGAAGAACATAAAATAGAGCCATTTCATGATGCAAAGAACATGTGCCAACTAACTTGCATAATAATGAAAGCATATTTATAATAATGTAAAAGAAGAACATTGTGCAATTAATTTATGGAGTATATGAGGCAAGGCATCTGAAGCAGGCATTTGTTATACACGTGTCTTTCAAACATCCTCAATACACATTATCTTCTAAGTAAAAGCTAGTACTTCAAATAATTATGGAACATGACCCATATCAGTCACATGAACCACTACACATGATAGTACAAGGTACAATGGGTACAAGAAAATTCTACTTAATTGCATTAATAGGAGAGTTGTTTAATAATAAAGAACATAATCAAAAGGGACAATTACTACTACTAGCCCCCACAAGCATTGTTTCATTCCACATACATGCAACAAAAATACATTCAAAGCTCATAATCCATATCAAAGAAATGAAACCATTACAGGACCGAACATTGATAACATTCCAAGAAGAATTAAAATATATCAATTACATTCTTATTGATGAGATGAGCTTCATCAGTCCAAAGCTCCTCCTTTAAATTTATACCCAACTAGGAGAGGCCTTTCCTGATTGACAACATGTATACTTTGGTGGCGTATTAATTTTCTTTTGGTGACTTGGCACACCTGCCCCTTGTTATGGACAAGACAATTTATAGATCACATTTGAATTCCAATTTACTTTGGGAGCATTTTATTACAATTGTTACATTGCAAACAATTTTTTGACAACAAGGTGAGACTAGCACATAAGAAAAATTCTACCAACTCTTGTACAATATGCGTGATGTAAACTTGACACAACATGATTGAGAGCTTCTAATGAGTTGTACAGACATTCACTTGAGTAAAACGGATAAAAAATAATTTGATAGATTACATTTATTTTCTATTAATGATTTAGTAAATCTACACAATAAAAATATGTTAAAAGAATTAATGTGCCCAATTGTTGCAAGTACAACAATAATTTCTGCAAGCAAAGCTAACAACCAAATGTATGATGAGAAATTAGAGAAATATTTATCGCTCTGTATAGGAAAATGTGTAATGCTTACAATGAAAATTTGGATATAAGTAGGCCTTGTTAATGGAACTATTGATGAGATTACTGATATCATTTATAGACTGGTTAGTAAGCCACCAGACATGCCAAAAATTATGATGGACCACCATGGAACCAAGAGGATGCCAAATGTGTGCAAATAGTGTCTATCACATTATGTAGCCAAAGACAACTTCCAATCACCATTTTGTGGGCTATCACTATACACAAATCTCAAGGACTCATGCTACATAAAGCAACAATGGATATTGTTGTGATTGAGTGACAAGGCATTACTTTTACAGCTATATCCAAAGTAAAATCAATAAATGGGATTCACATTCAACCTTCTTTCACTTTTGAAAGATACTCCAAAATGAAAATTAATCCATATACAATTATATGGAAAAAGGAAGAGGGTCGCCTAGATCAAATGTCTCTTAAAAAACACATTTCTATTCTAAGCATGAAAAACAATAAAAATGATAATTGTGATATTGCTATCATGATTTAACTATGTAGTTTTTGAGTCAAACTCATTGAACCATATTTCATGAGTAGTGATTCAACACAAATCCATCTCTCATGAGAATAAATGGAACACTTAGCACTCATTAGATCTAGGTGATTCTCACAGAGGTGATTCAGGTGAAGCGTCAGGACCTCTCGGAAGGTCACCCATCCCAGTATCCAAGTATCATACTTTAGATCATACAATAAAAACTTGGCAACAAAGTTTCCTTCACCTTTGCTATGCTTTGCTTATTTCCACTCTTTTTTTTGCTTACAATCATTCTCTTCCATCCATTCTCTATAAATATAAAATTAAGATCTTTTTTCATTCATCCTCTATTATCCATTTTAGGGCTAGGTAGGATTAGGTAGCATTCAATAAATCTACCCATATTTTCATTGGAGTCCCTTCTAGAAACTTCTCCTTCAATACTCTTTGAATTCTCCTCAAAATGTTTTACCATGAATTTTGTGCCACCAACTCATCATAGTTATCTTCTGCAAGCTTTACAAAATTCAAGAAAATAAATTAGTTAGCTTAGATTTGTCAAATCTATAATTTTAACATGAATACTGGAACTCGACATTAATATGTTGTCACTCAGCTTCCAAATTGTTCTTCCACTCATCTTCAACTAGATAACTTGGCAAACACTAAAGTCAATTGGTGCTCGACATCAACTAAACTTTACTTGGCTTACATTGTACACTCAACATACACTAAAATTTCTTTTTTCTCAGCTCGAATTGATTTGCTACTTGGCTTGCACTAACTTTTCTCAATACCTACTTTCCACTTGGTCAAGCTTGGAAGACTTAGTTCTTCTTACTTGTTCTTCTAGACTTAGTTAGTGTATCCAACCTCTGTAGCCTTAAGTAGATAATCAATGCGCTATAACATCACTGTCATAACTTATCTTTTTACTCATTTTTCATATCATAACTCAACCTGTCCTCTAGGTGCTTTTGTTATCTCATTTGATCAAAACCTCCTCATCAATTAAACAAATGATAGTACTCAAATCAAATAAGCTGTTATCTTACCAACAAGTAGCAGGTTTGACATCAATGACAAAACAATGATTGAAACACATTCTCATACTTGTATCAATCTATTTTCAACAACTAGTGATGGTATCAATGCAGGAAAATGCATTCAAATGAGATCTAGTACATGTGGCTCATGTAGACCCTTTTAATCTATATTCATACTAAGAGAAGATGTAGAGCCTCAACCTGGATAGAATAAGACATTGGTTGACGATGTATTAATAGTACATAATCAGTACCATATATTTCCTTATGAGGTAAAATGTGATATCATTGATCCAATAGAGACCAATGAAAGGATAAAAAAATAAGAAAAAACATGAACAAAAAAATGAAGCCAACATAAAGAGTATAAGATTGCCTAGAATAAGATAAATCTTTTAAATTTCAATTGATGGTACTAGAAAAAGTACAACATATGATTAGAATCAAAAGTTGGACACCTTTTTCAAACTTAACCCCTTGCTAGAAGAGGTGATTAAGTTTTCAACCTTGAATTGGAGGGATAAACATATGATTTGTGGTACCATGGTTTTCTCGCATAAAATCATACTTCAATTCAATTTTATGATGAGTTAAATAATAATTTTATCACTAGATTTTATCAAAAGCATGTAGAGATGCATTTCTATGATCTCAAATTGATTAGACAAAGTATTGATATTGATAGCTACCTAAATAATTTTTAAAAGGTTATTGTCATGGTCCCTATTGTGTGAGTAAAGAGAGTTGTAATGATGTTCATATAAATTTTGAATGCAAATTTGCAAAATTTGTGAGAGCTTTCAATCCTAAGAAGACACACAAAGTTATTTCAATGACACTTGATTTTGAGACTACATCTCTTATATAAAAGTCCCAAATGAAGAGAATTACATGGGATAAATTCTAGTCATCTAAAGAATATGCCAACTATGTTGGACATTGAGTTGAGGAATGTATTGCATAGAAATAAGTTGTGTTTCACTTGTAAGGAACTATGGGATACCAATTATAGGTGCACTGGAAATTCAAGACACATTACATAGAGGTCACTTCCAACATTAATGAGGAAATAGATGACACTAGTATGAGGGTAAAATCACAATCCTATGTCACCTTTTTATAAAGGAAAAGGATAACAAAAGTATAACTATTCAATTTCAATGACATAAAACTAGTATTATTATTTAGAATTTCAAAGTGAAGTAAACTAATGAAATGTTTAGAAATGGACAAAGTTTAGGATTTTTTTTTGATAGGTAACTTTTACTTTATTAAGTAGAAGTAAGGATTCATGTTGCTTAGGCAATACAAGCTTGCCATATTTCTAAACATCTTGAGACTAAGCCACAACTACTATTCCCCCAAGCCCCATAAACATTTGACAAAATGGGCATGAGAACCCAACACAAACAACCAACACTCTTCTTATCACCTAAAGTAAAGGAAAGATGACATGACAAAACCAAAAATAGGGAAGAGAAAGCTCAAACCCATTTCACTTGAAACACTTAACTCCATCTTCTTTGGTGAAATTTGTGATTCCATAATCAGCCCCCATCATCCACACCTTGCCCTTTCTTATAGGTCTCTGAGGGTGCTTTAAGCCTGTTGTAGTAGCAATATCCTCAACCTCCACCATTGGATCGGTCCACACACCCGCCATCATTTTTTCCCCTGTGGTTTCTTGTGCAATCTCATGTTTTAGAGGTTCCCCTAGAATCCCCATGCTCTTGTGTGGATTCAACTTCATAAAGTCCCTCTGAAATCCCTCCTTGTACCACATTGTTTCCTCTAGGAATGTGATCACGTTCCTCTAACCTCACTCTTCTTTCGAAACATGTTCTTTGTGAGGGGAGGCAAAAGACCATATGAGAAGAGGTTGAACCTGAGTGTCACCTCCACCAATCAACCACTAGGGGCCTTGACCCATGTCCAAGATGACTCTCCTATAGATAATGTCATCAATCCCCAACAACCATTGCGTGTCTATGAAAGAAGCCACACACCATCAAATTTCCTCCTTGGATTCACCCACCATTAAGGATATTGCCACAAAAAGAGACAATATATCCAAATTTGACCTATGTCTCCAAAATGTATTGACGTACTATGGACCATACATCTCAAGGACACTAGTCATGAATTTCTTATCCTCAAATAGAAAGATATTCTTCAGGCTTCTCATCAAAATATTCCCTTCATATGAATGTGTTTGGTTGTCCAATTCCAATGCAAAATTAGCCTCCATTTTCACATTGCAAACAAATCCCTTTTTTGTCTAGAAAAATCCAGTCCTCCCTTAATCTCTCCTTTAAAATATTTGGAAGCACAAACTATGAAGGGTGTCAATTTATGATTCAAAATCCTTTGCCATGCATGAAGGGGAAATCATAATTTAATGCTCATTCAACTCAAGCATAATCACCTATCATTGAAAATAGTGGTTGTTCATGGGTGGGAAATGATAATACCACTTCCAAATTCCTAAACATCAAACTTAATTAAGATGCCTAAGCTCTTAAAAAAATTCATGTTAGCTCTCCAAGGAGCCATCCACACCCAAATTTTCCAACTTATCTGCCAAGTTGTTGGTCTCTCGATAGGTATGGGAGATCCTAGAATCTTCAAACTCCTGTAGTAGTTTCTTAATCTAGCTTATATGCTTGTCAAGATACCATGATTCCATTCTCCCTTGCTTGATTCCATTGACTATGAGCTTAAAGTATCCTTCCAACTACACTCTTCTAATGCCAAGCTTCATTCCTAAGGTGAGAGCCTCTTTGGCAGCTTCACATTTTGCCACATTATTTGTGTCATCCCTTGGTCATTTTTTTGTGGAAGCTAAGATGTCTCCCTCATGGTCTTGGGCTATGCACCCACATCTCGATGGACTGGGGTTTCTTCTTGCTAACCCATCAAAATTTATCTTTATCCACCCCTCCTCTAGCAATAGCGAAAAGCATTTTTCCCTTCTATGGGAAGGATCAACCCTTGGAAGCCCATTAATGGCATGAAGTTTAGTAATAGTTTGTGGTGACTGACCAGGAAAGTACTATACTAACATGTTGTAACCCTAAAGCGACATAAAAATACTTGTACAAAAGGGCTTAGGGTTAGGGATTGCTTTCATTGTGGTGATAAGAAAATTGGTTCTTGTGGCGGTATTGAGCTGCAAGGGATTACATATTGTAATCACTAGATCATAATAATATCAAACTTGCTATTTGGTTTATGTAGCCCAGGGATTGGGTGAACCACATTAAATCTTGGTGCCTTGTGTTCTTTTTTGTGTGATGTATTATTTTATGTTATTGGTTATATTTGTATGTAATTGTTATTTCTATCTATGGTTTAATCCTAACAAGTGGTATCAAAGCGAGGTTGTTTTTTCCATTATGCTCTATAGGAGAGTCTGACAGTTGAGTGGGAGTGATGGCAGATGAGGGTAATCTAAGGGTTGATAGATTTAATGTGCAGAACTTCCAGTTATGGAAGGTGCAAATGGAAGTCTATCTTTATGAGAAGGATTTATGGAAGTCGTTAGAAGGAAAAGCCAAGATTAGGGATCTATGTCAAATGATGAATGGGATATTTTAGACAGAAAGGCACTTGGAAGCATTCAATTATGCCTAGCATCATTGGTGGCATTTAATATTACACAAGTGAAGACAATAGAAGAGTTTATGAAAACCCTAGTGATATTGTATGAAAAGCCCTCCACTTCAAACAAGCTATTTCTCATGAAACATTTATTTAATATGAAAATGGCAGAAGGTGGATTTGTTGCAGATCATTAAAATGAGTTTAATAGTATTACTAATCAGTTATCTTCTGTGGGTATCAATTTTGAAGAAGAAATTAGGACTCTCTTGATTTTGTATTCTTTGCCTAAAAGCTAGAATGGCTTGGTAATGGCTGTGAGTAATTCTATTCCTGGATATAGTACCCTAAAATATGATGATGTGATCGATGTTCTTTTGAGTGAGGAAACTCGTAGGAAATCCTCAAGTGGATCTACATCAAGAAGTGCTTTAAATGCACAAAGCAAGGGTAGAATGACTGAGAGAGGAAGTAATTCTAGAAATCATGGGAAATCAAGAGGAAAGTCAAAGGGGAGGAGGTCTCAATCAAGAGGACTGAACACCTGCTAGTATTATGGGAAACCAGGTCATAAAAAGAAAAATTGTTGGAATTGAAAGAAAAATGAAGGAGATAAACCATATGGAGACAAGGAGGCAAATGTGGTAAGTAAAAAATTTGAAGAGGATGCTTTGCTTCTATCTTTAGAAAGTGTTGATTCATAGGTTTTAGATTTTGGTGCTTCATTTCACGCTACACCTCATAGAGTTTATTTCATTGATTATGTCCAAGGGGATTTTTAGCTTGTTTATTTGGGGGATAATGAACCCTATCAGATTGTTGGAAAGGGAAAAATTAAGATTAAGTTGTAGAATGGGAATCATTCGCTGCTACATGAGATAAGATATGTTCCAAGGTTGAGTAGGAATTTAATTTCAGTAGGGCAACTTGGTGATGAGGGTTGTGTAGTTACTTTTAATGATAAAAATTGGAAGGTTTCAAAAGGTTCCCTTATAGTAGAAAAAGGTGTGAATAGACACCTTATATCTTTGTATAGGTCATATTGTTCCTTCTACTTTAACTATTTCAGAGAAAAATGAATGTTCAGGAACAATTGTTGTAGTTGAGTAGGGAGAACAAATAGTTATTGTAGATTCTGATATAGCGATGTGGCACAATAGACTTGGGCACATGAGTGAGAAAGGTATGAAAGTACTTCATTCAAAGAAAGTTTTACCAAGTTTGAAATGTGTTAATATGGATTTCTATGAAAGTTGTGTGTATGGAAAACAAAAGAGAGTGAGTTTTGTAAAGACTGGGAAGGAAAACAAAAAGGAGAAATTAGAGCTTGTGCATAAAGATGTATGGGGACCAACTTAGGTATCTTCCCTTGGTGGCTCTCATTATTATGTTACATTTATTGATGACACAACTAGAAAATTATGGGTTTATTTCCTTAGACAAAAATTTGATGTATTTCAAACTTTTAAGAAATGGAAATGCTTGGTTGAAAATGAGACTGGTAAGAAATTAAAATGTGTCAGATCTGATAATGGTGGTGAGTATTGTAGTCAAGAATTTGAAGATTATTGCTCCACTAATGGTATTCATGGATAGAAAACTATTCCAAGGACTCCACAAGAAAATGGAGTGGCTGAATGCATGAACAGGACTATAATGGAGCGTACAAGGAGCATGAGGTTGCATGTTGGGTTGCCCTTACACATGTGGGTGAAGGCTATCAATACTACTATATATTTGATTAATAGAGGTCCCTCTACTCCTTTGGGATGTGGTATTCCAGAGGAAGCATGGACTGGTAAGAAGGTGAGTTATTATTTTCTCAAAACCTTCGGCTGTGAAGCATTTGCTCACATAGATTACGACAATAGAACCAAGTTGGAAGCTAAGTCAAAGAAATGTTTATTTGTTGGATATGGCATTAATGAATTTGGTTATAGGCTTTGGGATTTTGAAAATCATAAAATTTTAAGAAGTAGGGATGTCATATTCAATGATAAAGTGTTGCACAAAGATCTGTTGTAGCAACATGAGAAGAAATAAGATGATTATGTAGTGTCAGATGATACTCCAAAAGCTGATGTTCTAGCCATTCCTCATGATGTGCAACAACCATAACAAAAAATACCACACACACCGGTGAATGTTAGACGATCAACAAGGCAAATTAGACCTCCAAAAAGATTCTCTCCCTCTTTGTATTCAATTTTACTTATTGTTGCTAGTGAACCTGAGTGTTATGATAAGCTATGCAAGTGGATACTAAGATTCAGTGGGAGTCTGCAATGAAGGACAAAATGGACTCTTTGCTGAAGAATATGACATGGGATTTATGCAAGTTGCTTACAGGTAAAAGAGTTTTAGAGAATAAGTGGGTTTATAGGTTGAAAGAAGAGGAAGGAGGTAAGAAAAGATTTAAAGCTAGGTTAGTTGTGAAAGGATTTGCACAGAAAAAGGGCATTGATTTTGATGAGATATTTTCTCCTGTTGTTAAGATGACTTCTATCTGTAATGTTTTAAGTATTGTGGCTACCAAAGATTTGCATTTAGACCAACTTGATGTTAAAACAACCTTCCTTCATGGTGATTTGGATGAAGAGATATATATGGCTCAGCCACAGGGATGTGTTGTCAAAGGTAAGAAGAACTTAGTGTGCAAATTGAAGAGAAGTTTATATGGCTTAAAGCAAGCACCTCGACAATGGTATCTGAAATTTAACAGTTTTATACATGAGCATGGATATAATAGGTGTCACTCAGATCATTGTGTTTATTTTAAGAGGTTGGATGATGACAACTACATTATTTTATGTTTATATGTTGATGATATGCTTGTAGCTGGATCTAACATGGATCACATTAAGGGGCTGAAATGCCAATTTGCACATGCATTTTCTATGAAGGATTTGGGGGTAGCAAAACAAATCCTTGGTATGAAGATTTGTAGAGATAGAAAAAATAGAAAATTGATGCTATCTCAGGCTGGTTATGTTGAGAAGGTGTTGCAACATTTCTCCATGGAGAATGCTAGAGCTGTCAGCACACATTTACCTATTCATCTGAATTTGACTAAGGAGATGTATCCTAAGACACAAGAAGAGGAGGATAAGATGTCCAAGGTACCCTATGCTTCAACTATAGGAAGCTTGATGTATGCTATGGTATGTACTAGGCCAGATATTGCACATGTAGTGGGAGTCGTTAATGGGTATATGAGTCATCCAAGAATTGAGCATTGGAATATCGTCGAATGGATTCTCAGATATTTGAGAGGAACATCTAATAAGTGTTTACACTTTTGGAGATCTACTACTAATTTACAGGGCTATGTTGACTCAGATTTGGTAGGGGATATTGATACTAGGTGGAGTACTACATGTTATGTCTTTACTGTTGGTGGGGCAGTCGTGAGCTGGGTTTCTAGGTTACAGAATGTTAATGCTTTATCCACTACAAAGGCAGAATATGTAGTTGCTATAGAGGTAGCCAAGGAGATGATATGGCTTTAGTTCTTCTTGGAATAATTCAAACACCCTCAGAGGGATAGTTATTTGTTTACAGATAATCAAAGTGCCATTCATCTTGCAAAGAATTTAGCTATGCATTCAAAGACCAAACACATACAATTGCGGTATCATTTCATTTGGTCAGTTTTGGAGGATGGACAGTTAAAGCTGGATAAGATACATACAAATGACAATCCAACATATATGTTTACAAGGGTAGTCACAAGGGAGAAGCTAAACTCCTCTTCTACTTCGGTTGGTCTTCTAGACTAAACATGAATAAAAGAACAACAAAGTCCAGGGTGGTTTGATTTAGCGAGAGCCCCATGTGGTAGTGGTATAGCTATAGGATTAATCTCCAAGTGGGAGATTTTTTTTTAGTGTGGAGCTTGATCATTCCCCAAGTGGGAGATTGTTAGTTTGTGGTGACTGATCAGAAAAGTACTGTATTGACATGTTGTAACCCTAAAGTGGCATAAAAATACTTGTATAAAAGGGCTTAGGATTAGGGATTGCTTTCATTGTGGTGATGTAAAAATTGGTTCTTGTGATGGGATTGAGCTTTAAGGGATTACAGATTGTAATCAGGTTGTAATCACTAAATCGTAATAATATCATACTTATTGTTTGGTGGATGTAGCCCAAGGATTGGGTGAACCACATTAAATCTTTTTGCCTTGTGTTCTTTTCTGTGTGATCTATTATTTTTTGTTATTGGTTATATTTGCATGTATTTGTTATTTCTATCTGTGGTTTAATCCATAATATCAAACTTGTTGTTTGGTGGATGTAGCCCAGGGATTGGGTGAACCACGTTAAATCTTGGTGCCTTGTGTTCTTTTCTGTGTGATCTATTATTTTATGTTATTGGTTATATTTGCATGTAATTGTTATTTCTATTTATGGTTTAATCCCAATATTTAGGATTATTATTACTAATGATTATTTGGAATAAGAATTGATACATTTTCCTAATTTTTAAGGATGATTTTTTAGTTGATAAAAAATGTTGAAAATGAGGGGTTTAGTTCCCACCACAAAACTATATGGAAATAAACCTTTTTCCCTTTGATCTTAGATTATTTTATAGATGGCATATATAGCTAGATCAATCAAAAATAATAATAAAATTGACTTTTGACCTATATTTTCTCTCTTATAACAATTCAAATTTCAACTCACCTGAAATCGATAGTTTTCATCTCCCACCACAATTTTCAAAATAAATCTAGTCTAACCAAAAGAAAAATTATACAATTTTGAAGATGACTCTTTCTTTTAGAACATCATATAATTTTTAATTTTTTCTGATAAGATTTACAATTTTTCTCTCTCTCAAAATCAACATCTTCTCAAGTGTTAAAATAAATACTTGTAGTATTTCTTAAGTATAATATACTATATCTAAGTAAAACACTATAAACTCTATATGAGAATGTTATTAACTTTGAGCTCTATAAAATGATATTTATATGTTATTTGAAAAAAATATCATTAAAAAGAGTAAGAGTTATTGAAATATCAATTTTTTAAAATAATTTTATTTCTTTAGTAATTGGACACAAAATAGTATAAACCATGCATTCAATTGACATTTCCAATCAGAAAAGTGTGAGAATATATATAACTTAGCTAGAATGAATTTATCTAGATCATATGTCTGAACAAAAATGATTTTTAGATAAACATACTCAAACTCATGTGTTCTGATAAGTCAACTTGAAAGGTGACACTGCTTTGTACTGTTGCCCATGAATGATGGTAATAATAATGAGAATCTATAATTAGAGAATGATGATACAACTAAAAAAATATTCAAATAGTATTATTGTTTTATCATTAAAATTTTCTAAATAGCACCTTTTTAGAGTGAGAGGAAACACATAAACAAAAGTTTACATGTTAAGTTAATGGATGATTGCAAGTTGAGGATGTTCTAGGATTCAATGTCTCAATGGATTCAAAATGGATTTTGTACAAAGGCTCATTAGTTGAGTATTTATTTGAATAAATTTATAGTCTTTGATTATTTCTATGTGATTGAGAATGGTGAGTCCGACATGGTTCTAGGGATCAAGTGGTTGCAATAAGTTAGTAATGATAAGCAAAACATTTTAGAATATTAAGTTGAAAGAGCTTTAGTGAGTGGTGCATAGAAGGTAAAAATAGAAAATAGGATGAACAATTTGATTATACATGGTGATATTGTAGGGGCAATAGTTTATAGCTTTCGAATATTGTTCAATTAATTATAAGTAATACCATATGGATGATATTGGTGAGAGCCATTACCATGTTGGATTTCAAGATTTTATAGTGAAGTGTGAAATAGAATTGGTAGATCCATATTACATACAACATATGAATCTATATAATAGATTAAGTATTACTTGATTTATAGGGACAATACTACTTATCACAGTGTAAGGAAACAATGTATGTATAATATTTTATTATCATGAATTTAGTGAGAATGTGCAACTTTTATTTGAAACATTCTTATTAAGGGATTTCTAAATGAGACATTAATGAATCTCAACTTTGAGAAAGTTGGTCTTTATTCATTTATAGTTAGTGATCAAGAGTATTGAATGTGTAGTTTACCTTGGTTGCATAATTCCATCAATTTTCGGCAAGGGAATTTCTAGATTTGGTTCAAAGGTTTTCATCAAACCTGTAGATGTCTATTGGCTATTCTATAATACTAAACATAATTTTTTAAGCTTTTGCACTAATTTTTACAAAAAGGTTATTATTTTTTTTGCATCATTGTTAGGATAAGGTGACACTACCTTGAAATACTGAACCATTCATATGCCTACATGTTCTTTGGAAAGTGTTCCCTATAACATGTGAGAAAAATATTAATTATATCCACTTTATAGATATTTATACTTGTATTTCCAGAGGGAAACTAGAAGATGTTATAAATATAAATTATAATAGAAAAAATATACTCCTTACAACATTCATAATGAGACATGAATGGTCATGCATAAGGAGAGAAAATTTGGGTGTCAAAAGGTGTCACTTGGGAATTTGAATAGTCACCAAAAGCTATAGACAAGTCAAAATTTGTAAAGTTTAAGTGGTTTTGGGTTTGACATTCACGAGGATTCAAATGAAGAGTTTTTAAAATTAATATGCCTATTAGATATTCATTCCCCAAGGCATTGGTTTTTGCAAGTGGTTTTGGCTCCTTGTTTTGGGAAAACAACAATGGCTATTCCTCTTCTAGTTGGCTATAAATTGGAGCTAAGATGTAGTTTTTTATTTGTCAATACATCTTTATTATCGTGGCATTCTCTCTTTTATAGAATGATAATATATTTTCCCTCATTCTTTGGTATTGTTTATTTTTCCAAAGGATTTTTCCATGTAAATTCGGTCTCTCTTTTGGTATAATTAATTTTACATTTATGTTGAATGGTGCAATCATAAATTTATTTTAAAATTTGGTAATCTTGTAAGATTTGTTATCACATAATAAAGTTAATATTACAAGCTTTATTCACCTTCTTTCTCAATATGCATTTTAACATTAGATCATAACAATTGAATATAAATGAATAAATACCTTGTCGACTTATTTATAATAGATAATATTTATAACTAATTAGTAAAGTATAGTAACACTAAATATCATAAATTGATTTGAGTTACTCAAATAAAAAAATACAATTAAGAAATATTTATCAATAAATAAGGCTCAATATAAAGAAATGCTAAAAATAAATAAATCCATATCAAATATTCCTAAGTAAACTATAACTAAAATATACCCTAAACTCATTAACCAACATGTAAATATAAGTCAATGAGCATGGCAAAAGATGCAACTCCTAAACGGGGATGGAAAAATGTATAAATGTGGTACTGACCATTGAAAGAAAGGGCATCAAGTGGATAGTAGTAAAGAATTAAGGAACATACAAAAAATAGTCGATGGGTGTCTTTTACATGGAGAGCATGCTAAATGCCAAAAACATACAGGGACATAGAATCAATTAGAGGGAAGGATTTAATGCTTAATAACCACCAACCTTTTATTACAAAGGGAATACACACACACACACACACACACACACTTCACTTTCATATTTTTCATTGAAGAATTACTAATTTCAATTAGTACGTATTATTTATAAAACTAAATAAAAATGAGAAGTAAATGAACCTAACCCATTGATTGATTAATAATATAAGTTATTCTTATATTGAAAATTGAGGTAGATTTTGAAAGTGAACCTTTATAAAATTATTCAAAATAAATTTTATATATATATATATATATATGATAATTGTTGATTTGGGAGAAGTGCATATTAAGTCAAGGGATACATTTTTCCATGGGAGTAAAAAGGAAAGAGAATTAAAAAACCAAAATAATTGAGAAGGCAATAAAAAAAACATTTTCCATGCATATTAATTAGGGAAGGAATGTTTGTACATCATAACAGAGACATAAGTCTAAGTGTTTTGAAAATTTAAGGAAGGAGATAAGTACCGTGTGGCTTTATAGAGGTAAGTAAAAGGTATGTCTCTTTTAAAAGGTTGAAAGAATATTAATAAATTATGTGATGTTTTATTTCATTTGTAAATTAAAATTAAAAGCTTTGATAGTTTTAGATTATAACTTATTATTAAAAGAATTAGAGAATATGAAAATTGATAAGAGAATTGGATGTGAAAATGATAAATGCAGAAAAATTATAAGTTTGCAAGCTAATTGAAAGGGTTTTTCATGCTCACTTGTTATAAAGCAAGGGTTGGGAGTGTTTTGAATCCAAGGTGCAACAATAGAAGTAGTGTGACGAAGAAATGAAGGACGTAGACATAGTCATTTTGGGGGGGCAAGTAAAGCCCATATTTTGAACTAGCATAAGGATGGATGGTGACATTAGCAACAAATAGTGCTAGAATTCATATGGCTAAGTCTTTTTGGAGCCATTTCACCTTTGTAATTAAGTGGTTATAGTTGTTTATATGTTTTATGGTAGCAGGTTGTATAGTGTAGTAGTAAGATGATAAGGACCAAGATATGCGGCCCATTTTCCTTCTGTATTTGTTTTTTAAGCTATTAATAAAATAAAATAATGTTGCCAACCTATATATATATATATATATATATATACATATATACATATATGTATATGTATATGTATATGTATATGTATACATATATACATATACATGTATGTATATATGTATATATGTATATGTATGTATATATATATATATATCATATACATATATACATATATATATGTATATGTATATGTATATATATATGTATATATATATATATATATATATATGTATATATCTATATATATATGTATATCTATATATATGTACATATATATCTATATATATGTACATATATGTATATATGTATATATATGTATGTATATATATATGTATGTATGTATATATATGTATATATGTATATATATATGTATATATATACATATATATATATGTATATATACATATATGTATATATGTATATATGTATATGTATGTATATGTATATATGTATGTATATGTATATATGTATATATATATATACATACATATACATATATACATATATATACATATATATATATATATACATATATATATATATACATATATATATGTATATATATATACATATATATATGTATATATATATACATATATATATGTATATATATATACATATATATATGTATATATATATACATATATATATGTATATATATATATGTATATATATATATATGTATATATATATATACAAGAAATTTATCTAAAGTTTTAATATTATTATAGTGAAAACTTATATTAATGTAAAGATTTTTTTTGAGGATTTGATAAATCAATTAAAACATTATAAGGCATCAATATATTTCTTTACACAAGAAGTTAAAGATTGAGTATCCATAGTGCTAGTGTAGGTATTGGGATTGTCACTATATAAATGGCTAAATGAATGATAAATGTGATCTCATAGTGTCAATGCAGGAAGTGAGATCCTCATATGAATGGTTATCATGCCAATGCAATAGATGAGTGACCCTACATAAATAGAAATATGAGAAGTGGATAATGGCCAAAGTATGATGATGATGTCAACATATGCATATGTGATTGGCCTTAGATAGAGGATGTCTCATCCAAGAAGAATCTTAATGGGAGCACTCCATGAGAAGATGGTGGAATAGCTAAGGGTTAGGAAGCTTGATCTTGAAACATCCCTAATTTTGAAACATCATTAAGGTTAGGGTTAAATTGGAGGTTAGAGTAGTATAGTTAGATTTTTTATTGATATGATTTTAACAATCATTTTGCATGTATTACTTATCCCAAGACAACCCTAATAGTGGGGACATTATAATGGTATCAGAGCTATGGCATGGTCTTGCCATCTTGTAGGGTAAACATAATTATATTTTTTTGATACACGAAAGAAGTTGACTCATATCATATTAGAATCATTTGGGAAACTCATCAATTTCTCCCACTAACATATTATGGAATCAATCAATCAATGCACAACCTTGTATTCTATATTATTCAATCATCAAATACGAATTGATCATACATTCACAAAACACACAACCCCTCTAAGGTGAATCACTCATATCAATTGATATATATGTACTTGCCAATTTACCTTTTAAATACTCAAATATATTGTTCAAATCAAATTATTGAAAGAGAGTTCAGTAACAAAATTTTAAGAATTATTTAATGATCCAACATATGAAATGAAAATTACAATTACTTGTGAAATAAAAATTGTTATTGCTTGTGGACAAGCAATTTCAAAGGGTAGGACTGTAATATCCCCTCTACTAATGAAATATTAACATTAGATCATAACAATTGAATATAAATGAATAAATACCTTGTCAACTTATTTATAATAGAATTGTAGTAGATAACATTTATAACTAATTAGTAAACTATAATAACCCTATATATGATTAATTGATTGAATTACTCAAATAAAAAATATATAAATAAGAAATATTTATTAAAAGAAAAGGTTCAATACAAAGAAATGCTAAAAACAAGTAAATCCATATCAAATATTCCTAAGTAAACTATAACTAAAATATACCCTAAACTCATTAACCAACATGTAAATATAAGTCAACTAACATGGCAAAAGACACAACTCCTAAACGAGGATGGAAACATGTATAAATGTGGCACTGACCATTGAAAGAAAGGGCATTGAGTGGATAGCAGTAAAGAATTAAGGAACATACAAAAAATAATCGATGGGTGTTTCTTACATGGAGATTGTGCTAAATTCCAAAACCAAACGTGGACATAGAATCAATTAAAGGGAAGAATTTAATGCTTAATATACACCAACCTTTTATTATGAAGGGAAACAAATTATATATTTATATAATTATTGTAGATTTGGAAGAAGTGCATATTTAGTCAAGGGATACATTTTTCCATCCGAGTAAAAAAAAAAAGAGAATAAAAAAATCAAAATAATGAAGAAGGTAATAAAAAACATTTTCCATGCATATGAATCAAGGAAGGAATGTTTCTACATCATAAAAGAGACACAAGTCTAAGTGTTTTGAAAATTTAAGGAAGAAGATAGTACTACGTGGCTTTAGAGGGGTAACTATAAGGAGTCTCTTTTAAAAGGTTGAAAATATATTAATAAATTATATGATGTTTTATTTCATTTGTAAATTAATATTTTAAAATCCCAAATAAATCATAAAACAAAAAAACAAAAAACAAAAGTCCAAAAAAAATTCCTCCATGTCCAAGCATCAAGTTTAAACATTTATCAAGTTTCATCATTTGGCTTTGCTTTGCTATGTCTCTAGTGCTTGAAATTGCTTAAAATGGCTCTTTGGACTTACTGCTCTTGGTCTTTTCCATCTTCATGGTCTATGTCAATAATACCAAAACCTTCTTTTTGTTGAAATGGTTACCTTGATCTCTTGACTACACTACTTGATTGGAAAAGTTGTTCACTTATTGTTGTTTATCTATCTACTTGGATATTTGTCTTCTTTCCGAGCTCTTGACTCAAGTCATTGGTGTTGTAAATTACTTGGACACTTTTCTTGACAAGTCACTTTAATGTCTATCTACTATCTTGGAAAGTGAACACACCTCTCTAGTTTAGATATCAAGTTATCTTGTCTCACTTTATTAGCTTCCTCTAGTCTCCTTCATGCTTGACTTTCTATCTACCACTATGGGCTTCAAATATTTTTCTACTAAACCTCAACAAGTATAGATGATCATGAGTTCCTCTACAATGTTAAGGAGTTTCCTCTACAATGTTAAGGAGTTTCAAGACCTATTTGCTAGATACTAAGAACTAGAAGAGACAAATTGTCCCGCTTACCTTAGCTTCACTAAGAACATTATGACTATTAAGTCTAAACTTGAGAAAAGATTATAGGAAAGAATTACGTCCTCACATGCATCTTCCTAAAGACCTTTACATACATGTGAGTCGTCTTATTCAAGGTCTACATATTATACTTCAAGACATCAATTATCTTCAACTTCTAGATTCAAAGACCTCTTTAGAGAGAAAGAAAGTAATACCCACTTTGAGCCTATGCCAAGATTTCATGATGAACCTATCATTGATCAAGACTATGATGAAGAGATGGATGCATGCAATGCTCTTGAAAAACAAAATGAAGAGCCTAGACATACTTTTGAGAGAACTTTTACTCCCTTGGAAGATTTTTTATGATACCATTTCATCAACACTCATTGATAACGGGCTCATCACATTGCCTAAATCTAGATCATTTGGAAATCCATTATTGGAAGTCTATTATTCATATCATATAAATAATGACCATAGTACTTTAGATTCCATAGCATTGCAACATAAAATTCAAGATCTTATTGATGACAAGGTAGTTGGCATTGAAAACTCTATAGACTCATGTGGTGAGGATACTTCTCTTGAGCAAGATCATATTGATGAACTTGTGCCTAGTAATGGTCTTCTTGCAACCTCCACTTCTTCCAACACTCGTGCATCTTCCAAAACTTCAAATCTCTCTAACATGCCTCCATCAAACAAAGAACCTGTTGCTTTCCATATTGATTATGCATACCCTCAAGGACTACCTCTAAAAAAAATTCAAGCTAATCTTCACTTGGATGCAAACCTTTTGAATACTACTAAGACTAAAGATCCTCAACATTCATGTGATGTCATGCCTACTATGCCCACTTTAGCTATTCCTTCACTATCCTTTCAAGATCCTATCATGAAAACCTCATTGTCTCCCTTGTCCTTATAAGTGGTTCCATGTCAAGAAGACTCTCAAAAAGATAAAGTTTTGAATAAAGATCAAGATCAAGCACCCTCTCATCTCCTCCAAGATGTCACTCCTCCATATCATATGCCTTTTCCATCTCCCAAATATGACAATGGCACTTTTTCCACTATCTATATTGAGATTATTGAAGATAAAGGAAAACTCACTATGTCTATGCTATCAAAAGAAACTTTTCAAGTTCAAAGTATCCCCTCTTGTTCTACTTCATACTCAATTCAAAACTATGCTCAATCTTGAAATGATCCTACTAAGAATGTTGCTCATATCAAAGTTACTCATAAGCCTATTGATGGTCTTGGTCACATCGGTCACTCTAAAGATTATGATATCCTTGTCCACTATCAATGTGCATCTCCTAAGTTTATCCTTGAACCTTATCCCTCTAAGCTAAAGCCTTCAAAACTTCCATCCATATTGGGACCTTATGCTCCTCCATCTCCTATTTCCACTCCTATCTCATCATCCACTTATCCTATCATACCTAAAGTTCAACAAAGATACACATCCTTAAACCCTTCACACCCATTTATCCATATGAGCCAATCATATCAGCTTTATTCATCCATAAGTCCCAAGTCTTTTGGATGTATAACATAAGAAGAAATACAAGAATCTATCTACAAATGAAGATAAATATGTCCTATCTAATCAACATGTGAATAAAAAGAAAGAAAAAACATTCAAGAGACCATAAAGGTCCACTAACCAAAAAGTAAAATCAAAGCAAATAAGGGTTCCTAAATCAATTATTGAAGAAATGTGTTCTAATTCATCCAAAGGAAATTGAGAAGATATATGGATTCCCAAGTGTCTTTGCAAGACTTGAAAATCGAAAATAAATCTAAGTTGACATTCAAGCTTCTAGAGGCTTCCACTCCATCTTTTTTTCTAAAAATCTTCCTTAGATGATGTCAAAGCCTTCCACTCCTTCCAAAAGTATCTTACCGTCTCATACATCAAAACCTCAAGTTATTTCCTCAATAATTTCTCCATCATCCTATCACCCTTCAAGGTGTGTGCCAATGTTGATCTTGCCCACTTTCTCACCTACATACAATCCTTTCAAATCTATATTTACCTACTATCCATATGCCTTTTAGGTTCCCAAGGCATGAACTTGTATCCTCCATTTACTTTTCTTACTATAACTCCCTTCCATCACCCTATCAACATCTTTGAGCATACCTTTCTATGATCTTGGCTTATCATGACTTATCCTTCCAATATGATCACTATTCATTCTATATAAACATCCAAAAAAAAAAAAGAGAGAAAAATTGCCTTGGTAAAAACATGGTAAACAAGTACCTTGGTAGCAAAAGTAAAGAGAAATAAATTTTTCCTATGGTGAGAATCACTTCTTGTAGTGACATGGATAAGTACCATGATAAAACCCTAGCAAACAAGCATCATGTGTAATTCTTCCATCATCCATCTATTCCCTCTTTCCCCTTTAATATTGACAATGTTGATCTATCCTTGAGCATTAGCTATCTTATCCATCAGCTTCCCTATCATGATCCTTCTTTATCCTTAGCATTTTATCCTATCACTATCCAATCCATTCAACCTCTTGGTCTTGATCACAATGAAAAAAAAGAAAAACATGGTTCTTAGAGGCCTCTTGACATGCCCACTCTTTTGGGCTAAATGCTTTCATGACATCATGTCATTACACTATATGTTATCTTGCTCATTGCTTCTATCGCTTATCCAAAACATTCTTCATATGGCTAATTTACCCTTTCCCTAGCTTAAGTACTCTTGAGGGGTCAGTCCTTGAGGATCACTTTCACTCACTTCATACTCCTTGCCTATCCATCTTTGCTTGTCCACCAACTTGCTAGTCCATCATATCCTACACCTTGATTGACATTGGAATAAAATGATGTGATCTTTCTTAAAAGTAAGTTAATCATGCCAAGTGGTGATAACTTGGAAAAAAATGCTACTTGAGACCCGTATCCTTATGTCTATCAACATGTCGCTTTGTGCTCCAAGCTAACCCATCTCATATTGCTTTGCCTTGCCTAACTTGGAACTTACTCTTGTCTACATCTAGGGGCATGAATTTTTTACACTTATCAGGGTCTCTTAATTGCGTAGGTGTTCTCTGACAACTCTCTAAATAGTATTTTTCAACACTCCTACTAACATCGAGTGTTTCTCAACACTTATCAAATACTTTGTCTAGTCTAGGATGTTGCAATATTTCTCACTAGCAGACTTGAGTCCTAGGAAGAGTCATGTGACTTTCACACACACATGTAAACTAAAACATGGTTGTGACTTGTTTGCTTATTTTACTTTATGCATTGTCTGTGATGATTTCATTGCTAAGGGTTCCATACCTAATAGTCTTTTAAGGATGTCATGGACTAGAGGATCGAAAGCATGGGGTATGTTTTCCTTTGATTTTTTTCTACGAGTGTGCTTTGTGGATCTTAGATGTCTTGGGCATATTGCTTGTCCCACTTGACACAAAGTCTTCAATGTATCATCCTTGTATATTTTTCGCAAGTGTGTGCTTATGACCATCTTGACATTTTGTGTCTAGACGCAAACATACTCTTGCTACATTAAACCTAGGGAATCTAATTACACCGTCATCTTGACCTTTATGTCTTTGATGCATAGGTTGGATTCCCACATTTCTATCCAATATAAATCATATTCAAATCCTCATAGTTATGTTAGTGATGATTGTCTAATCTTGCGATGTCCCTAGTAAGGCTCGATGATAAAAACTATGACCTACTTATATAACCCTTGCATTGCAACTTCGTATTTTAGAGTCCATTCTAGCTTAGTTTGCATTTAGATGTCGAGAGAGTCTTCTTCATTTTTCATAGACGTGTCAACTAACTATGTTCATTGTCTTGATTCTTCTCACCCATGTCTTCATCTCTTTTGGTCTTTTTATCTCATCATTTTTTCTTTTCCTATCATTAAAAGGGTTAATCTTATCATCACATCTATCTACTCTTTTGACCTATATTGACCTTATTCTTGATCAAATCCTTAGTTTTCTATTTATTTGATTCTAACATATGGTTTGACCAACTTATCCTAAGCCTTTTATTTAATTGAAAGAACTTGCTCCCTTTTAATTAAATTAAATCTCCAAAATCCCACTTATCTTAGGTGTACACATGAAAAACATTATTCATATTTTTAAAATAAAATAAAAGACATTATTGTCTCACATAAGGGTCACACTTTTCTACATGAGAGGAATCTTTATTTTCAAAATAACTTTAATTCTCCTCCACACATCTTTTTCCCTCTTAAAGTCAACCATTGATCTTGCTTAGGTGAGATTCTTGTGCACATGGATCACTCAAGACTCATTCTCCAACCTTGATTATGCCTCTTAATCACAACCGTCCATTTTTCTTTAAAAGGGGACTCTCTCCTCATTCTCTCATAACTTACACTCTCATGCTATGTTATGTTGTAGGTTTTCTTGGTGACTTTGAAGCTTTTGAAGAACTTGGAGCATTCTTGCATTTGCATTCTCATACTTGCATCATGACTTACTTGCATGTAGCTTGGCATTCTTTATACTCTAGCTTAGATCACATAGCTTAAGTAGGAGGCTTTGTAACTCTCTTTGTTAGTTTGCATTTCATTCTTGTGTAACTTGCATTTGCATAATGATTCTTGGATACTAGCACCATTGCTCTTATCTTTGAATATCTCATTCTATGGCACATCTGGTAAAGGTTGCATTCTAAATTCTTTTGAGAGTCATTCTCATAGCTCTTGCACGTCATAGATAGAGAGCTCTAAATTGCCATTCAAGGTTCCTAATCTATTGGATCCCTTTGGATAAAATGTCTTAAAAAAGCATACTGATGTTTTGTATACCCTAATAAGATAATTATATTCTTAGTATCCCTATCAAATGTAATTATAATTTCAAATTCAATTACTTGAAAATATAAGATAATTTCTTGATCACAATTGATGCTTTCCATGTTCTTTACTTATATTATTTTATCTCTCATTTTATACAATTTTTGTATTTTAAATACATTAAATTTATACTTAATTATTCAACTCAAAAGCTAATATAATATACATTAAGGGGTATAATTTTCTTATCCATCCAATTAAATATTCAAACGCATATTTGTTAATAGTTTACATTCTTTGATGTATGAGACAAATTTATTTATTGAATAGTAACATATTATTTCTACTTCCTATATGAAATATTTATTGCCATGTGCCATAACATCAATGATTAGATAAAATTCTTATCATTAACATACGTAAAGTCTTTGTACTATATACATAAAATGTCATAAAACATATTTTAGATATATCCCACTTACATATAATTTATATAAATCCTTTATCAATAAAAGTATCTTTTTCTTTAAGTACAATATTATTTATAGACATAAAATTAGTCTCAACAATATAACTTGTTTTAAAATAATTTGAAAGTTAAAAATAACACAAATTTTAATTAATAAAAAATAATTCTAATTTAAATTTTAACATTGAATAAATAATAATTTAAAAAATACATATAATTTTATATAATATTCTTATGATTTACTTAAAACAATTTACCTATTGAAAAGTTCCAAAATGTTCCAAAATGTGTTATAAGCCAAACCACCTAACCAAATGCTTCCACACAAACTCAAAACAAAACCCCCAAAAAATTAAAGATTAAAACAGAGAAGCTTTATCACCTTTTATCCCCTCAACCTTGTAAAGGTAAGATGATATAGTTCGATCAACAATGATGGGCTGATTTAAATTTGAAGTATATATACAATTTAAAACTTCTAAAATAGAATCGGGAGTTAAACAATAATAACAATAACAATATACTTCTTCTATCTCTAAATTTATAAAGTAATAATGGATTTCACCCCAAATATTAAAACACAAAATGGGTTTTCCTCCTTTCACCCAGTGGATCTAAGAACAAATTTCACGAGTGCGAAAATAGTGCTAACAATGACTGATCTCAAATCTCTCAAGGGCTTTACCAATTTCAACTCGTCACACTGCTTCTTCATTCACTTCAGTTTGAGTTTGTTCAATAACCAGGGCCTCCTTCAGTTCGGACAGGACTTCTCCCATGGTTGGTCTCTGTGAAGCATCTCTCTCCACACACTTTGCAGCAACAAGGGCAACTCTCTTCAAGCTCTCTATCTTGTAATTGCTATCAAAACTTGGGTCTACGACATCATAGTTTTCCGCTTGTAAGTGGGGTTTCGCCTGCGCATGATCAATGGAATGCGAAAAGAAGTCAGTGATTTATTTTTCAAATATACTGAGGGAATGGGATTGTGTTTGTAAGAGAGTATACTAATGAATCTAAGCATGGATAGAGGACAAAAGCAAAGAAGTCTTAAAATACTAGATACACCCAATAACATGAAGACGCAAAGAGCATTTATATGATGTAATTATGTATATATAACTTTATAAGCCTTGTGCCTTCCATGTGTATTATATGTTCTTGGCACTTTCAGGACTTCAACTTGTGTGAGATCCCTCTGGGAGCAATGGAACTTCACCTAATGGCGATTTTTCCCAATTTGGGTATTGGATTTTAACCTCAGATAAATTTCTACATAGTGCATAGAAGAGTTTGGCAAATAGAGGTGAGAAAGCATGCATATAAAGGGCTTTTTTAGGAAATCTTTCGAGTGGTTTGTAATAGTAGACATTTTTAGAGGAAGCTTAGCGTCCAAGATTCAAGTATTGCTCCATTATTGCTCAAAATTTATAGATAGCTTATGAGGCTATTGATCCTCGCCTAAAAGTCAATTGGTTTATTTACTGTTCTAGAGCTATATCTCATTGAACAAACGCTCTGTAAGGCAGCCACCATTTCTTAACAAAAATGGAAAGCCTGTTTTGTACAATACACAGTACTCATTTGTTTATACTTTGGGAAAGCAATCAAGATTAAAGGGGAAATATAGTCCTCAGCTTTTTGCTCCATTATTGCTCAAAATTTATGGAAAGCTTATGAGGCTATTGATAATCGCCTAAAGTTTAAATGGTTTAGTTATTGTTTTAGGGTTTTATCTTTTTGAATAAATACTCTGTATGGTGGTCACCATCTCTCACAGAAAATGGATAGCGTATTCTAATTAATACACAGTACTCATATTTGTTTCTGTTTTGAAAAGAGGCATTAAGGATGAAAGGGAAATATAGTCCTCAGCTTTGGGTGATGTAAATGATATGGTTTCTTAGTTTTCACTGCAAAATTCTAGAGAAAAGCAAACAGAAGGAAAATAAAACAAAGAGATTTCTTCAAAACTGATTGAATGCTGACCCATATTTGATGGCCGCATAGCCATATTTAGGCGTTTTTGTGATGAAATACAATCAAAATTGTAGGAAGAATGGAAAGGGAGATTTCACTGAAAATAGAAAGCCAATTTAGATAATATGCAATACTCATTTGTTTCCTTTTAGAGAAAGACATCAAGAATGAAAGGAAAATGTAGTTCTCAGATTGGGTGATGCGAATGATGTCTCTGTTTTCACTGCAAAATTATAGATAAAAAGCTTAGTTACCTGGGTTCACTGGTTTGCCCGCAGAACCACGTTTGGGTTCGAACCAGTTCGAAACACTGGTGTGGTTCGATCCAAACTCCAGCAGGGTTCCATTTGCAAGGGGTGGTTCAAATCCACAGGTTGGAAATTCGAACCCAGGCAAATTTCCAGTGACGGAGGACTTTTCAGTCATTTTTTATATCATATTTGATATTGTTTTGAGTTCAGAAGCCCTAAAAAGTGAATGTAAATAGGTTATTTTGGCTTCTAACATCATTTGTGGTGTGCTTATAGGTGATTTTGTGAGCAAATAGGTGATTGAGCAAAACTAAGTTTGTGAAAGGAGGAGTTGGAAAATTGGATTTTGAGCTATATTAGAAACAAAATCAGATATATATGAAGTTCTATATAAGTTTCTCCTTCTATTCTTCATAAATATGTATATATATATAATTTTTACATGTTTTTGTACGAATGAACTCAGAACCTTTTTCAAAATTTTGCCATACCAGTGAACCAGTTCTTCAAACCCGTATTTCAAATCGAACTTGAACCAGTAACTAAGATAACAAGCATGCAAAAATCAGAGAAAACAACGAAATATCTTCAAACTGATTGACCGATGCCCTAAATGTGATGGCCATGTAGCCATATTAGGTTTTTTGGTCATAAAATGCAACCAATTTTTTTTTAAATGAATGGGAAAATTTGAGACATGCTGTCAAAATTTACATAGGAATATTTATGTGTCTCTTAATATTCAAAGAGAAATTTCAAATGAACAGCTATCAACAAAACATTTGCTTGAAAGGCAAGATCAATCGTAGTTTTCGTCCCAGCTGATAGGGGTTACGATGGAGTGATAAGGGAGATGGAGATATAAGTGAATATGGAGTGATAAGGAGGGGAGATATAAGGAATAGCGCATAGACGAATCTAGGAGGTGTTAATCCCTTGGCACTTGCAATGTAGTCACCATGGGGGTTAAGTCTCCCAAGATGTGACCCCACTGGTTCATAGATCCAAGTCAAAGGTGTTCAGCAATTAAAACAATAAAAAAATTCATTTTTTTTCGAAAAAATAGCAGCCCCCTATCTGAAGGCTGCAGATTTCAGCAGGTAGAAAAGGTGAGGGGCTAGAAATTGCCCAGCAACTTAAGCTTTTACTTGTCAGCCATAAAATTGCTAAGGTAAATGATTAAATTGGGTACTGTTTGTATGTTATGATGATTTTCGTAACTAAATACTATTATTGAAACATGAATCATATGTGATGATTGGTTGCTTTTACCGTAGTTATTGCATTATATTGGACAAATGTCTGTAGTGTTTGACTTGAGTGTGCAAACCCAAGTAATCTCAATGGTGGTTAATCTGAGACATTCACCTGGTTTATTTGATTTTGTTAGCCTATCATATTCATTGAGAATAATTGACATGTCATGTGTGGATCATGTGAAGTCGCTAACCACAATCACGATTCTAGGTGCTGTATGTATTAGACCCATACTTACATCTTCTTGTGGATGTTTTAGATTTGTTTTGATTGTGCTTGATATGTGCAAACTAGTTAAATAGCTGCCATAATTAGGTTAAGCTTTTGGATTATTTTGAAAAGGACAAAATTATTATATTGGGCATCTAAAGTATTTTTAGAAATTGGTGTTTTAAGTTATTAGAAATATCTCCTTTTGAATAGTTTCCTCTTATTTTGCAAAAGATCTCCTCATTCCTACATCATACTACCTTACTGAGTGGGTGGAGGGAGGGGGGCGGGTAGAGAGAGAGAGAGGGAGAGAGAGTCTAAAACCCTAGAATCAACTGGGAAAAGAAGGTTTTGATTCAAAGGCTTGGATTTGCTTTCTTGCCTACTTGCTTCCTTGTTGATTGAGGATCTACAACTCATGTGCTTGCCACCATTCCTTGAAGTATTTTTTCTAGTTGAGCTGTTGGGAAATGAGTAGACAATTGATTGAAAAGAGTTTAGATATTGATGCACGAACTAGTGTTGTTTGTTTGCTACAAGAGATAATTTCTTTGTTTAAATTTTAAATTTAAAAACAATTTCTTGATGTGGGTAGATATTAGTTGTTGTAGTTCTAGACTCTGGTGACTTGGAGATTCACTAAACAAGTGACGTAATATTTTAACTACATGGAATTTTATCAGAAGAAGAAAATCAAATGATGAGGAGAGTAACAGGATGCATCTGTGAACAAAAGAAAGAGTGACAAGATATATTTGATAATGAATATTCAAGTGGACATGACAATTCTGATGGAGAGAAAGAAAGTGCATCTAGCAAAAGCTCTAGAGAAAAAAGGGTGCAGTGCAAGAGGAAGTCCTCCACCAATAACCATGAGAATACCTATGTAGCAATGAAAGATATCTGATAGATATAATCCACAAATTTTTGATTGTATTTTTCTCTTATACTAATGATGAACCAAAGTATGTAGGAGCTCTCTCTTCCAAGGATAACAAGTGATGAGATGAATGTGCCACACAAAAACAAAATTTGGGACTTAGTTGATCTGCCTGTAGGTAGAAAATCCATTTACTACAATTGTGATGTCCCCTTTTTAAGGGTGTGGTAGTGTTAGCTCATCACTGCGACCCTCGTGAGCTAATGACTTTGAAGTGGGAAGATTTGTGCAAGTTTGGAAGTCACTTTGAATCAGTGTCTGTTGCTGATGAATTGTGCCTGAGAAATTCTGAATGAATGTCATCATAGTGAAGGGGTGTGAGACGTTTTTGGTCTCTACTTTTGTATTACAACCTGGACAGCTTCATCAGTCCAATTGCAGATATAATTAGAAGCTGCATTATGATTTTTTGAAGGCTGCTGTGACTAGGAAACACATACAAGGGGCAGTGTGGGTTTTGGCAGAACTGCGTCTGCCTTATAAGGGCCAGCATTTATTTCCTTGGTACATTTTGTTATAGTTTAGAGCATAGTTACGCTGCCCTGGGGAATGGGGTGACTGGTTTCTAGGCAGGGGGAACAGAGGGGCCTCAATTTGGGGATGGCAAGAGGACGGCGGCGGGGGTGGGGGTGTATATACTATATACTTTACATGTGGTACTTAAAATGCTAGTTATGAAAATATGTGTAACAATATAAAACATAAAGATGTAAAATACTAATTTACTAAAATTTAAATACTCAGAATATTGCATTGAACATTGAACATGAAAGTGGAACATTGGACATTGAACAATAAATATTAAAATTTTAAATACTTGAATTAGCAAATGAAGATTTCTAAGTTCTATTACTAAATATTAAATAATAATAGTTATAGATATCAAAAGTACGAGTATCTCATCATAAAGATGATTACGTTGGGGTTTTTTTTTTTTTTGGGGAGGGGGGGGGGGGGGATAGCAAGAATTATTCATCGTGCATTCAGCGCCATCATTCAGGCTTCTTACTTTGCAAAATTAATAAGCATTTCAATGCATTTGTAATCATTGAAATATTTCAATATCACCAATTGCAATAGAAGAATCTCGTGCAAAGTGCATTGGTAGTTTGAATTTCAAAGCATTGCAATTGTTTATATTTCCAAAAACCACAAAAACATATATCTCAAAACACAAGAAACTGTGAAAACTTTCAAAAAAATAAAAAAATCTCCTTCTGCAGCGTAGTTGGAGTTAGAACCAGCAGGGGTTCTTACAACAAGTTGGTGACAGGAATACATGTTCCGTAGTCCATGAATGTAGATGCAAACTTCTGGAAATAAACACACAGTTTTATCCAGAAGCTTGCATCTTCAATTTGGTGTTCAAGAAGAAATTTAGAATAGATGGAACATTGGAAAGGTTCAAGGCATGTTGGTTACAAAAGGTTATCCCTGTGTAGAAGGAATAGAATTTGGTGATATTTTTTCTCTTGTAGCTAGGTTGAACTACATTAGGATGTTATTGTCTAAAGCTGTGTTTTTTGGGTTTGAAGTAAAGAAAATAGATGTGAAGACAATATTCTTGCATGAAGATTTAGAGGAGAATTGTACAGTTCAGCTTAAAGAATTTAAGGGGTAAACAAAATTTGGTTTATAAATTGAACGATCCTTGTATAGATTGAAGTAGTCAGCACATATGCGATATCAAAAATCTGATTAACATGTGATAGAGCTAGGTTTTGCTAGCACTCAAGCTGATCACAATGTATATCATAAGCAAGATAGTGATAAAGTTTTAATCATCATTTTATGTGTTGATGGTGAAGATGGTGAATGCCTTTGCTCACTTGATATGAAGATCCATAAGGACAAGGCTTACAAGAAGCTATGGTTAAAAATAGATGAGGCATCTTGAGAATACTCTGCAATAGTTCAACATGCATGCCGACAAATTACAAGTATTCCTTTTTCGGGTAGGGACTAAGTTATGTTTGGACCTAAATCTATGGATGCTTTGGAGGATGAGGGATTTTCATTATGCAAGTGTAGTAGGCAGTCTTATGTATGCAATGGTCTATACAAGGCTCAACATTCCCCAAGTAGTGACACTTTTACATTGGTTCACGTCAAATCCTAGCAAACAACATAGGACATAGATGAAGAAGGCGTCTAGGTACTTGAAATGAACTCTAGATTATTGCTTATATTATCATAGCTTAATGCTACGGGCAAAGTGCTGAACATACAAGGGTTTGTTGATTCTAATTGTATTGGAGATTTGCATAACCAGAGATGAACAAATGTTTATGTCTTTACTCTATTTGGAGAAGCAATGAGGTGTATGAGTAAGCACCAAGAAGCACTTGCACTATCCAATATTGAAGCAAAGCACATGATGGCATCCAATGTCATGGTTACAATGATAAGGTAATATTATTGATTTTGAATTGTGATTCACAAAGTGCAATTTGTCTAGAAATGAATCTTGTTTACCATGCTCTGACTAAAAATTTGGATTTACACTATCATTTTGTTAGGGACATATTTGAAACAAGGAAACTATAGATGGATAAAATTGATACTCAAGTAAATATTGCTGGAAAACTGATGCCTGGGTAAATATTTTGATTCTAGCAATACTTATGAATATTGTGTAGTTTTTGTGATGGAAAGATGAAATGGTTTTATCGAGAACAGTAAGTCCTTTGTTATTTACTTGCAAAAAGTCCTTTGCATAATTTGAAGTATAAAAGTTGATGAACCTTGCTCTATGTTAATTTTAACAATTATTTGATCATAGATTGGTAAATAATTGTGGAAAGTTATTAGAATTTCGTGGTGAGTTTCAAGAATTGTGATTTATGGAGGCTTATCTTAGTTCAATGTTGCAATATACCCAACCGCAAGTCCTTTTTGAGAGCTCATGAGTGTGAAATTGTAGGTATTCACTAGCAATGTGTATGATAAGGTAGTGGCTTTTGCAAAGCTACTAGAGTACATGTAGTGACTCCTAGTAGCACAATAATGTTCTAGGAAATGCACAAAGGCACCACAGATAGCTAGTACCAACCAAATATATTGTCCTTTGTACCACAAGTTGTAGACTTTGTTTGGCTTTAGTGTAGGAAAACATGTGTTACGATTCAGGAGATGTAGGTCAACAACTTTGGACTTGTAGTAATAGTATACAATAATGAATCCTTATGTGTAATAGACATTTATATGAAGAGGGCATCTTACATGTAATGTACATCATACTAATTTCATTGTTCATGAGATGGTTTTCCGGTTGTTGGTATTCTACATAGAAAATAGATAGTTTTATGGTTGATAATAGATATTCCAAGAAAATTACTACATCTATCTACTCACTTAAATGCATTAAGACTAGATAAAATGTGATTGGTTTTTGTGATGTTCTAAAGATTTGATGTCCAAGTTGGACATTGCGTACTATTGGTTTATAGATTGAGAAGACAACCTATTTTATTGGATGGATATTCCTAAATTATACAATTGTTAATGTTCTTTTTTTAGTGGCCTTGTAACTTTCTTCCCATAAGTTTTCCCATATTAATCTCTATCTCGTGTGTATTTATGACTTGCACATTATTTCATGTGCTTATTTTAATGTTTATTGAATCGTGCAACAACCATATCTATATGTGATCAAATGATCTTACGAAGCTCCAATATCCTTGTTTATTGGTGATTGTATTAAGGGTTAATTACCAACAATTTAATGGATCATTGAATAGTTTTCCCCTATTTTTGAAACTTTATGATAATTATTGTACCATTTTGATTGTAGGTTGCATGCACTAGTTCTAATGGTCCTAGGTGATGTTTGCACCTTGTCAAAATTTGCTTGAATTGATGCCCCTTTGTGCATCTAGCCTTGTTTGGCCATCAATTATAACCAATCTCATGTCCCTTGATCAAAGTTTACTAAGTGTTTCTCTTCACCATTCCCCACATTCCCTTTGGTAGTTGGAAGTTGCTCAAATCCAAAAATTCGAAGTGCGGAGCATTTCCTATTCAATTTTCAAAGTATGTGCAAATTGTCAGAGTTTTAAACTTTCCATTCCATATATACCTTTCAACCGAAATCGGCATTTCAACTTTTTCTTATTAGATTTTGACTTTCTCATCCATGTATGTTTATCTTGCGATCCACAATTTTTGACATTTTGAAGTCAAAAGTGTGGGCATACCTCTAACTATCAGTTTTGGGCATGCAGTATGGAGTATCTTTGATACCCGATTATTCATCATTTATATCTTGCTATATTATTTGAGATCATAGTTTTTGGTTAATCCTCTTATCCACTTATCTTCTACTATGAGTTATAGATTATCCCAAATCCCTAACTCCCAACATTCATATATTTTAAGAGAATCATGTGAGCATACCTAACTCGAAGGACAATGCTTCAGACATCATTTTCAGGACACTTCTTCCAAGTTGTCCCTCTTGGACTCCTTGGTTAGACCAACCGTTCTCTATGGTTCAGTAGTTTGGGGGCCTTCTCTTCTTGCTCCTGATTGGGCCTCTATTGAGAGTGTTCAAACATTGCTTTTATGACGGATTATCAAATGCCATAGGCTCACCCCCAGAACATTGTCTTGGCCAAGTTTGGATCTCATCCTTTTGAACTTGCAGCTATTTTTTGACTTGATCTAGTTTTTCCATCAACTTCGAGGTTTTATGGACTCAGAGATCGACTGCCACAGATACTCTCATCTAGCATATTGTTCTTCTGTTGAGATTATGAGATCTGACACTTGTACTAGATTGCGTTGTTGGTATGCCTAGGCCACTTCTCTGTTGGGTTTGATAAGGATTGAGATTGATCGTCTTCCTCCATACCAGTTCTTGTTGGATGCTCCTATTCACTTCCTCCCCTCACATCAAGTGTTGAATGAGTATGTCCGATAGGATATCTATAGACAGTACGTTATCACTACTTGGAGTAATCCTCTTGGTGGATTATGTCCTAAGATGACCTTTTATGCAGAGTATTTTCTGGAGATTCAGAATGGTATTATTATGCGTCTTGCTCATCTTTATAAGCGTTTGTGTCACGCCTTGAGATTCTCTTTGGGCTCTTTCAGAGTTTGCTCTCACCATCTTCGGGCCCAAACCGAGCACCATATGGATAGAGATGATCGGATTTGTAGATTGTGTACTATGGCAGAGGTTGAGACAGAGACCCACTTCATATTTCATTGTCCTATCTACAGTGAGATCAAAGGGAGATTGTACTGTTTATTTAGAGATTGCTCTTCTCTTTCAGCATTCTTCAGCTATATTGACTAGCGGTGTTTGGCACTTTATCTACGTGAGGCCTCCTAGCTTCGTGAGCATACCTTGCAGTTAGTCACACCTCAGGGACATACTTCTGATCAGCTCATCACCGCCTTTTTCTCCCCCTTGTCTCTACTACGGGGTGTGAAAAGGCCATCCAGTATTACTCCCCCCAGATTGGTAAGACACTGTACCAATCTTTCCAGGCAACGACACTCCTTCGGTGGCTCTCAGCAACGATCTAAGACTCTGAATCATCCACGGTTATATTCTTCTGTGACTAATTTCTTTGTACCAAGGATCCTTAGTCCTTACCTTGGTTTTCCTTGTGTTGTTTCTTGTTTTGTTTCTTCTCAGTCACTGTTTAGTGCTCCTGCTTTGGCCGGCTCTTTTGTTTGTATTCTCAATCCCATAAACCCTTGTGGTTTTTTGTTGGACGTTAATATTATTATCTTATCTTATCTTATCTTAACACGATGCCTCTACTATGGGTTGTATTCCTAACTCTCAATCCTCGACTTTTTACACTATTTTACCTTATTGAGATTGTGAATTTGAACTAATTCCTATTTGCATGCCTTACAAGATTAATTCCTTTGCATCCCTAATCCCTAACTAATGATATTTACCTTCATGTATCCTTTAGGAGGACAAGATGATTTTATTCCTAACTCAATCCTTGACTTCCAAACTATTTTACCTTATTGAGATTGTGAATTTGAACTAATTCCTCTTTGCATGCCTTACAAGATTAATTCCTTTGCATCCCTAATCCCTGACTACTGATATTTACCTTCATGTATCCTTTAGGAGATGGACAAATACCTTTATTTTTATATACATTAGACATAAAATATGATGCACTCTTGATCTGTAATCCTTGATAAGTGGTATGAATTATGTGGTGTCCTCATTTCTCAACTATCAATAAATTTTTCATGTCTTTTCAAAGTTAGTCATACTTCAGTTTGATTTTTTTTTGGTGGTTCATAAAGTATCCCCAATTCTCAAAACTTTACAGCTCTTACATTTTGCATTGTTCTCTCACACCTTCGTGCATGATCCAGGTTACCATTTATGACCAGAACTGATTCTGCCCTACTGTAGGGAAAATTTCCTACCCAAAATTAGTTGCTCGTCTCAATAGAACAGATTCACATGCGACCTTAAGCCATGGAAGATGAAGTCAACCTATTTAGTCATTAAAATGGTGATTGTATCCCAACTCCGAATGTTTCTCACACTATCTCCAATCTACCATGTTAATGGATTTTAATATTTTACAAGGTCCTCCTTTTCCTCTACAACAAAACAAAAGATACCATTAATGAGTGGTATGTCTATAACCTCATATGCCTCTAGTATTGTTGGGCACCTCCAAAGCAAAATTTCTTGTACAAAGACATGGAATGATGATGTGTGAAAGCATGGACAGCAAGCACCCAAGTTTCTTCTTCCAAGGTTGCACATATGTGTTGAATGATTCTATCGTCCAAGGGATAGAACAATGTTTGCAAAGAAATAAAGGGGAAAAAGTCATTGCAAAGATTTTGTAAGGTATCTCCTCAAAGGAATATACAATGGGTTTATTCATGGATTATTAAGTTATATTCTTTTAATGCTTTCCTTTTTCATTCATCTTCTTATTTGTATGCATAAAACTAAACTAAAGTATAGGTTTTCGAAGGTGTTATCTTTAGTGACATCTTCCTTAAGTTAGAATCTTTGAATGTTTGCAATTTTATTCATTTTCTTATCTATATGCATATGTCCTAGCTTATGCCTAGATTTGAAGGTGTAGTCTTTAATAACATCTATATTAAGGTATTACCAAATGGATTCGAATCATTGTGTCCTTTTGTGTTTAAAATATGACTCTATCAAGCAAGTAAATATAGGCATCCGTTAACCTTTGCTCAGCCATGCATTCTACCAACACACCCATAACAACCAAATTTATATACTATTCTACATTGTGTTGCAATAAGTTGTGTTTGCTACCATATTTAGATGTGCATAACAACATTACAAGGTATGAAGAACACATTCTTAGATACTCTGCAATAATTTGTCTACTTAAAGGTCCAAGATCTTGTATTATCAAACCATTATACAGGTACAATGTGACAGCATAATCAGGGGTATACTATGCACTATATATGGTTTTTGGCAAGGTATATAAGTGGTTACCTATAATCGAATCTACAGAGCATCTTAGGGAAGCTGCCTTGGTCTAGAAGAACTAAAAGTTGAAGGTCTTACCTACCTTATATAAGATCCATTGTCGACCTTGATCATAAGTTTGAGATCTTTGTCCTATGTACAACAACTATACCACTTAGGAGAAAATCTGAATTTAGGGATTTATGACTTACAATTTTGAGCACCAACAACTGGCATGCACCTGATAGGGAAACTGACAAGCTACTTTTCCTTTATATTTTCTCAAGGTTGCCAAGAGATAGGGTACTTGGAGACTTTGGAGGTTGGTACTAGTATCAGTATTTTTGAAAAATAGGAGACAAGGGTACAGAGATTTTTTTTTAATATAATTTAATTAATGTCCAAAAAAATCATGAATAGAACTTTGAAAATAAGAAATGGTAAAGTTTATGTTTAAAATTTAAATACACAAATCAAAATGTCAAATGTCATTGTGTCAAAGAGTCAAAGAGTTCAAATTTCACACTACATATTTCATATAAGATAATCGTTGCATTTCAAAATTATTGATATTTTGATGTTGATACGCGAACCAAAAAAAAAATCAGAAATCTTTCATCTACTCTTCAACATGTTTGATCATCAACAGCAAGGTCCTCATCTATGATGCTCTACAGATAATCAGCACCCTCAAACTCAAGTTCCTTTAGTACTAGTAGAACAGCAGGTAATCCATTTAAGCCATCTGGTGCAATATCTTCATCCACCATGGCTGTCGAATGAGGGAAAACAATATTTTATGTTTTGCTTTTAACTTATTCACATGCCTTTGGTCAAATGTGACCTGTGGGAATGGCCAAAAACCTGGCAGGAGATGGGGAGACAGCAAGAGATGTGGAAGTGAAGTCTCCTACTGAAAATGAAGTCTCAGAAAATTTGAAAAGTCTTCGAGACATTTTTCCGTCTCCAAGATGCATCTTAGAGGAGTGGGGATGTGTCTCCTGGTTACAGAGTATTTGTTGCTTTAAGTCTTGTACAGCAGGTTTTGATTTTCTGGAAAATTTGTGATTATATCTTCCAAACCAATTTGCCTATGCCCTCTGAAGCATTTTTCATGTTAAACTTTTGTATTAGAAAACTCTACATTGAGACGAGTTTCAGCAATGAAAATAAGAAAATGAGTTAAGATGAGAACAAATGGTGATCACTTGCAAGATAACTTGTAGAGAGTACAAAGCATTGATTTTTCAATCATCATCACACTGCCGCATTTCTTCGATGGAATGGATTTGGTGAACTCAACTATAATGGTTTTATCTTTAATAAACAGAACAGATTAAGTGCAATCACCTTATACTTTATATGATCTGCAGATGGAACACAAACATGTTTATGGGTATTTGGAATAGACATCGCTAGAGAAAAGGAAAGAAATAGTACCCATAAAACTAGATTATACGTATCCGGGGAGCCGGAATGACTGAGAGGTTCGCGTCCACATATTAACTCCAAAAGCACCACTCCAAAGCTATATACATCACTTTTTTCAGTTAGTTGTTGTGTTGAGTAATACCTGCAAGAACAAAATCAATTGAATTCAGAAAGGGATGACGAATCACATCCTGGATTTTTCAGTTTAAAAGTCAATATTTAACTAGAGTGGTAATTTTGAGGAAAATAGATGGTAAGTTTACTCAGGGTCAAGATATCCAGCAGTTCCCTTAACAACAGTTGTCACATGAGTTGCATCAGCTTGAACCATCTGCTTGGAGAGTCCAAAGTCACATACTTTGGCATTTATGTCAGAGTCTAAAAGAATGTTGCTACACTTAACATCTCGATGGATGATTCTGGGATCACTTCCATTGTGAAGATACTCTAGACCTGCAACAAAAGAGGTATGCTGTGTTGGGAGTCGAATATAATTAGGCAAAATAGCATATTACAAGAGACTTCATAAGAAATTATTGAAACAGATAATTGTTATAGTCTCTTAAAAGTTATGCTTTTTGTAACATCTCGCATTGATTCATCCTGAGATTAATCTGATTTTACTTGGTTTCATATGTGCTCAAGGAAATCGTGAACATTCTTTTAATAAAAAAATGCTTTTCAAGGTTGGATACTAAAATAGATCGATGCTTAGAATTATAGTGAAATGGGCTTGTATGTGAAATTGCAGTAAGATATTCAGAAATAACATGAAAGTATGACCTTTTGTACAGTCCAAACATGGATAGCTGAGGCAGGAATGTGTCATACATTCTTAACTCAAATGTCACCTACTCGTGCTGACAATGAGTATGGGAGGGAAACTCATTCTGTGAGATTCAGATGACTTGTGAAGAAAGGTAGATCTTCATTTCTTGAGATTTACTGTCTACTGGAACATATATTTTGAATCCTAATTTTAGCAATCAATTTACCTGTTGCAGCATCTACAGCAATTTTTAATCGTGTTTTCCAGTCTAGTGGTTTCCTTTTGCCTCTAGAACCTGCATATAAGTTCATGAAAAATGGATTACTGGAAGTATATGCTAAATGTTAAATGAAAATGAATATTGCAAAGAAAATGTGCACAGTGCAAAATGAAGACAACAACAAATCAAACTGAAATACCAGATATCCATATCATACCATAAAGGTGATCTGTCAAAGCCCCTCCAGGTAAATACTCATAAACCAAAATTTGGTGCTTTGACTCTTGACAAAATCCTTCCAATGTAACAAGGTTTTGGTGATGAACTTGAGAGAGCAAAAATACCTGCACGTTAACACAAATGAGGCTTCAAAAATTAGAAGCAATTCACTCTAAACTCTGATGATAGCAGAAAGGGTATACTTCGTGTAGACAATTCTACCATATGTTCATGCTTTTGAGATCAAAACAACCACCAACAGTAGTTGGTACCAACTTGTACAGCATTGCAGTATAGAGAACAGACAGTTTCAGGCATGGCCAAAGACATGAAAATAACAAGCCATTTGCAGCTAAAAAGGCATTTTCCTATTAGTTATGTTAGCGGCTCAGAAATATTAGCGTGTCAGATATTTATCCAACTTATCTAATGTTAGAATATAGAATGCTAATTAAGCTTGGCATGTTGATACCTACTTTGTAGAATGGTTATTGTAAAGTCTTTGTAATCGTCTAGGACTCTAAGGTCATGCAATCAAGCTTACATCTAATGATTGATTTGGTTTAAAATTAGATCCAAGTTCCAACCAATGCTTTGGCCTGAGACCTCTACATTATTATGCACCAAATGTTCATGTAATCCTGTAAAAAACTTTAAGAAGATTTTTTTCCTTAAATACTTCGCAAGGTATCTAGTTGGAATTATTTAAAACATTCACCTTGTATCTGAGAGGTCAATTTTGGGTACTAGAATGCCTTATTGTAATAAATTTTAAATGGCATTTTTTATAATCTATACTTGGAGAACACCTTTTTTTTCCTTAGAGAAGGTTGATGATATTTTGGCATTTTCATATTTGTTAGGATTAAGCTCAGACAGAAATAACAATTACATGCAAATATAACCAATATCAAAAAATAACAGATTGCACATAAGAGAACACAAGACACCAAGATTTAACATGGTTCACCCAATCCCTAGGCTACGTCCACCAACAAGAAGTCCAATATTATTATTATCCAGTGATCACAACCTGATTATAATTAATAATCCCTTACAGCTCAATACCGCCACAAGAACTAATTTTTGCATCACACATTATGAAAATCCCTAACCCTAAGCCTCTTTATACAAGCTTTTTGCTGCTTACAAAATTAGGGCTAGAATAATAGAAAAGTAGTAGCCGATGCCTTTTACAATATAAGGGCATTTTTTGCTTCGGGGGCACTACCCCCAAAAACCCCCGCGGGGGCGTTGCCCCTCGACCCCACCCTGTACTGCTACAAGGAGTGCACCTGGGGCACTGCCCCTTGACCCTGTCTTGGGGGCGCTGCCTCCAAACCCTTGTAGAAATAATATGGGGAGAAAACCACGCCGAATAAACCTCCGAGTCTAATTAGGCTCCATATCACAACAATATTTGCATCTTTTCTTAGATCACATATTTTCTGTTGCCACAAATATTGGAAATTTTTTAGAAAATGCAGCTGTCTGAATAGTTTATAACTTTATATATTACTTTAGGTCTAAGTTCATGGAAGAGTTAATAGTAATACTAAGGAACATTTATATTATTTGAAGCTGATCAACTTTTTTAATTAAGTGTCAGAATAGTTTGTGGTTAATATAGACATCAAGAGATAGTTTCTAAATTAATATTTTAAAGTTCAGATAATGTGGATTGGTGCCAAAACTCTTGGCTATAAATTTGATATCTTTATATAGGACCCCTAAAAATATATATATATATAAATGGTTTTATGTGTCCTTTTCTGCTACTTCTCAGAATCGCTTTTTATTTTTATATTCAGCCTACACAGGGATCTAAATAGTTTCTCAAAATGGCTTGAGTTCAATTCAACAGTCTATAGCATTTGGGTTGGGAGTCTAAATGGAAGATCATCAAGGACAACATTTTGTTTGTGTTTGGTTTCTCCCATGTTTTGGGTTCTTCATCTGTGTTATCCTTACCAAATGCAGAAGTGACAATATTGTGTTTTTTAAACAATTGTTTCGGTTAAATAAGGACTGTATAAAGTCCATAGTAACGAGAATCGCGGCAATTCATGCGATTCAGCTATTTGATTCAAGCCAAACAATTTTTTGTGAATTGGTGAATTGAATCAGTGATAAAGGGTTTATGAAATAAGTTACTAAATTTCAAGGGTTTTTTAAATTTACCAATTGGTGGCCAATTTGATTCGGCCTTGCCGATTCCAATTCTCATTACTTTGGTGCTATAAACCATGTTTGCACATATAATTATATAGATTCTATTTTCCAATAACTTGTGTTCTCTGTGTTGTGGTGATGACAGCTAGAATATAATTAGACACCGTTCAATTTGCCAATAGACTAATCATTGCCCTGCATGAGATTTGCACAATGTAACAGGATAACCTGCCTACATTTACAAATTCTGAACAGATTTCCAAGGTTGCTTCTCTTGTGCTCAGGCTTTCCATTCTGGTGCACTGCACATCTTTAAGTGTTATTCATCATATGTGCTTTAGCATTTGGTGTTCTACCTTAATACAGGAGTCAATTTTAATTGATTATGATGAGTGTCTCTAATAGGTATCTATTAAGTAATTTGATCAAGGGTGTCTTTAATAATTATCTATTAAGTCATTTGACAAAGGGTGTCTCTACCTAAGCGTATTCATGTTTTTAGTGAAACTTCCCCAGGTCACAATCATTATACCCTAAGATGTACATTTATATGATGTTGAATTTATTTTGGTTTTGGTCAAATACTTGATCCATCATCTAGTTAGTTATCTCACCACTCATATACTCAGTTATCATTACAGAATGATCCTTAGCATAGATCTAAGAATAAATAGTCAGACACATAACTGAGAATTAATTCGATGTAAGAGTGTTCATGTCATATGGGGAGTTGTGCCTCTTGGGCATGCCACATGTCTAGCTCAGACCTGCTTAAACCTCCCACAGTAAACACATTGAGGTCACAAAGTAATTTTGGGCATTAACCCTTGCATTTTTCTTCAACCCTTCATCACATAAAAATTGATTCAAATTTTTTTCTATATTAGTGAGAACCAATCAACTTGGCAGTACCAATTCATTAAGTTGATAAAAAATCATAAATAGATCAAATACTACAAATAAGGAGCTAGTACACATAGGTATGAGAACTATAGAAAATCATGGGACACCTCCTCATTTGTATGGGATATTTCATTGTAAGATATGTTGAACAACCATATATAACCAAAAAAGCAACCTATTCAACCAGTAATGAAGATTAACATTCACAGGAAGACCAGGTTATAAACTGTTCACGTTGTCTAGTTGAATATTACTACAAGAATCAGACATTGGTTAAAATAATGAAACCTATATCTCCGAGAAGATGTATGCTTCAACATACAACTGATATACTAGCATTCCAAACAATTCTAGAGCTGGGGATTTTTAAAATTGTAAGGATTTTAGTGGAAGGTCTGTTGATTGATAATTAATGGGGTTTTGTAGGTACATTCCTTCCATCATTGGTCATAGAAGCCACCGACAAGCTTCAATGTATAACTATAAGCACAAATCCTGGAAATTTTGGACTTGCCAAAGACTTGTACAACAATAAATTTTTTGATTACAAATATGACTTCTTAGAGAAGAATGACTCTCTCCATAGATATGTCAAAACAAAAGGTGATCTACTCATCTCTTTCAAGGCAAGGTAACTTTGAATTTAAAGTTTCTAGAAGCGGTGTTATTCTACATAATATGAGAACTAGATGGATTTCATGCTAACACTCAACATCTCTGTATAGAAAAATATTATTTCAAACCTTAAAAACTTTCTGTAAAGGAAATATTATGAGGCCAAAATTACTTGTACCTCTGCTGTCTTCTCTAGAGTGTTTCGAGTACCTTCCACCAGATTATCAATTCAGAAGTTTACCACCAACAACCAAAGTAAAGCATAAAAATATCTGGCTGTCCTGAATTTATGCAGGTCTGATTTGACCAGTGGATACATAGCAAAATGTGAGCCAAGAGTAATAGAAGATTTTTAAAAGAATCAACTAGTACCAAAGATTGGTATTGTATAATGGAACTTATTAGGAGCAGATTGGTTGGGGGTACATTTGCTTTGGATATTGTATTATGGATGACCAAATACGTGATTTATCTCTGCAAAGAGGATATCTGCAATCGGGAAGAGTTGTTATTTTCCATAATCTATTAGTTCTTGTCATTGAAACATATGGACTTTAATATGACATACCATACTGTCAAAATGTCATAAGGTACAGTATACTGTGTACACACAGGTAGTACCTGATGGTGATTTGTGAGTGGAGAATTCCTATAGCCCAGCTTGACCATCTATTTTCCAGTGGATATCCTTTGGATTTGGAGCATTGTTTCCAGATGTTTAGGGCCAAGAGAAAACCCCAAGGGACAGTCATTGTGTCATGAAAAAAATGAAAAAAATGGTAGAGGACACGATGTCAGAAGAAGAGGTAGCTAGTGAAAAAGAATAAATTTAGTGGGAGAAAGAGTCGAAGGAGGTATAGAGCAGTCAAATACGTGTTCAGTTCCTAACTCCCTCGGATCTATCAATTGTTGAGGCTTCTACTGTAGAAGAGTGACTTAACCAATTGGGTTTCCCTAATGTTACATTGAAGAATCTTCCAATGAACCCCATTCATTCTCTTCCTGTGCTTTAGAATGTGGAAAATTTAGAACATCCTCACCAAATGGAGTACTGTATAACTGAATGCCATAACCAGAATTGCCCCAATATCACAAGTTCACTCTTCCACAACAACAACACATTCTCAGCCAAGTAGATCTTCCCAACCACTAATAAATTATATGTCAGCACAATTTCCTTAGCTAGACCCTGATGATCAACCACCTTGCAGTAATTTTTTCATACTGCATAGGATCTCATGCCCAAGCAACAGTTTATGTCACTATCATCATTCAAAGTGTGTAATTTTCTCTTTCTCCACTTTACATGAGGTCACTTGCACCAGGTAGTTGGTTAAGAAGACAACACTTTAGTGTTGTGAGAAAATTTATGAACCGAGGATGACCAGATAAGAGTACACTTGAGATGTTAGACCAGTGGTTACCATTTTAGGCCCCATTTGGTTGCAGGCATAGGAATTGAGAATAGGAATGGATATTGAGAATAGGAATGTCTATTCCAATAACAGCCATTTTTTGGAATGGACATAAGTTCATTTTAGGGAAAAAATGGGAATATGTATTCCTATTCCTTATTCCAATTTGCACGCCAACCGAAAATAGAAAACATATTCCTAATTCCCTATTCCTATTCCAGCAACCAAATGGGCCCCCCTCCTATTCCAAGTTTAGATGGCAGAATCCTGGTAGAATTGTATTCTTTTGAGCATCATTTCAACTTCAAGTACCAATACCTTATGCTGCAAATTGAAATTTGTGATCAACATAAAGCATTTGAAGATGCAGACAAGGTTTCCTTGGTTAATGAGACCTTGCAAAAGAATATGAAGGAACAAAAGATGTGATTTCAGTAGCAGTTGGCTCAACAAGCCTATCTTACTAAGGCCCAAATGTTTAAGTTGGCAACACCAACCAACAACAGTATTTTGTCCATTGGAATTGGGAATCACTCCATGCATGACCCTCCATGCATACAGTAACCATTAGAGGTCCTCAACCCCTCTCCTCTCAACCAGCAATAGATAGCCGAGTCCATATAACATACATTTTCTCCCAATAGCAGGTTCATGAATGACTATCTCCAGCTACATATTACTACTATCAGTGATCGATGACTGATTGGTACAAATGCCCTCTCCCATCCAATTGAATGCATCCATCTCTCCCCTATTGAGTTTGCTCAATTAAAGGCAAAGGTGGCTAATATTACAGCATCAAGCTCAGAAGAAGATTTTGGAGGTTGTACATATGGTCAAGAACTCAAGAAAAAGTGGTCATTGTAAGTCACCTAAAGCAAAGGACCAAAAAGGTTTATAAAATCTAAGTTGCTATCAAGATATTTTACTATATTTATAATACTTGTGTACAACAACCTCATTCTGTTATCTAATTGTTGGTTAAAGATATTATGTTAGTAAATAGTTATAGAGAATTAATAATTACTGGAACTTTAAGAAGAATTGCCATGGTCAGGGAGGGGTACTGATTTTAATGTATGGTCTCCACGAACTGCATTCTTTGTAAATAAACATTACTTTTAATATAGCATCAATTGTGAGATCAATTCTAGTACGAATTGTTCCTTTAATTTGTTCATTGTTGCATTACTTTTGAAGATTTCAAGTAGTTATACTTTCCACACATTTCAGATTAGTTTAATCTTTATTTTTAATGCAACCCCTGTTATAAGAAAATTGCCCATTTTTATCCACTTTGTCTTTACTACCTTTCCTATTAGCTCTTTAGATCCTATCCGCTCACTCAAATATTATGTGCTACAGAATTCTGAATTACCTCTAACTAGGAATATTGAATGTAGCTTCTTTAGTGCAAGTTTACATTTTCAGTGGTACAGAATTATTCTCCATGTAGTTTTACTATTACATGGAGCACAATTGGGCAGTGATTACAACTTGTCTTAATATACCTACATTATTCTTGGCCAATCTCCATTTTTGTCGCCGATGCTCTTGCATCATGCTCATTTTGGCAACTGATGAGCTGTACATTGCTGCAGCGATTTGTAAACTGATATCAAAAGCTTCATTTGAGCTTTTAAATTGCTTCTTCTTTCACATATTGTCGGTTAACTTGTCCCAAAGAGAACTTGAAAAGTTGAAATTTAAAAATGTCGTAATTATTTCTTTTAATTATATAAACTATAAATCCTTTTTCTTGCTATGATTGAAAATTTACATTTAAAATATCTACCAGGAATTAAAAGATCAGTAACAGAAGTTTAAAAGTTTCCCTTATATTTTCATGCTGGTCTCTCAAGTTTTAAATGAACTCATTCACCACAAAATCCAATAGCCCTGTTTACATACCTCATTAATGAAAGAATCAGCAGCTAATTGGGATGGATCAAAGCGGACTTTGACAGCTACACGTTTCCCATCAGGGAGTTTCCCAAGATAAACAGATCCAAAGCTTCCTCGGCCTATTGTATCCTTAAAACTATTTGTTGCTACTTTTATTTCCTTGAAGGAAAATCTTTTGGCTGTATTCCAATTTCTCATATCAGCTCCTGTCAATCAAATCACATGTTCTGTCATGGTAAACATCAAGAACATAGCAGTAATTGCCAACTGAGTGTAAGCAGAGAGGATAAGATCAGTTAGATAATCGTACTTGATATGGAGCTGCCATCATCTGCTTTTTGTCTTCTAATGTAAAGAACCAGTAGAGCTGCACCAACTATGAGGAGACATGCTACTCCTCCAACAACGCCTGCAATTATAGCCTTGATGTGGTTTTTGTTCTTGGGAATCTGAGGTTCTGTAACTTCTGGAGTTTGAATTGGAGGTGGTCCAGGTGAGCATGCTGCACCGAGGAATTTAAGGCATAGATTCCCTGATGTTCTGTTCACGGGACAAAAAAAGCAGAACTCATGTATATAAAGAAAACCAAAAATAAAAATGCTTCATTTCTAATTCAAACAAACCACCTAAGCAAAAAAATTATGAAGCACCTCAAGCTCAATGTGGACTTATTCAAAGAGCTCGGCAAGATTCCAGTTAGTTTATTGTTTTCCAGGTCTCTGTTGAAAGTTGTAGTAATCCATGAAAGTCAGTCACTGTCATACTATGAATATTATAAAATGCATGTTGAAGAGGCATTGCACTGTGAGTTTCGAAACAGCATAACTTACAATAAGCGGAGATTTGTCAGACTTCCTAGGCTCTCTGGGACTGCTCCATGAAAACTGTTATTCTTCATGTCCCTACACAATAGGAGTCAATTTTCTGTTTATTTGGTCACAAAGCAAAATCCAATAGATAATCTTAAGCATATTCACCAGCTAAAAGTAAAACGACAAAAAATAACAACAATGCGGGTCCTCTGGAGAATTGTTTTTGTTTCCTGGGCTGTTTCAGTTCATTTGAATCATGGAGACATAGAAAATAAATTATAATTATAAGAATTCTTAGAATAAAACAAAAGAGTTCGATGATTATGTAAATGCTTTGAATTATCATTTATGGTGAAATTATCCAATTAAACATAAAAAAATCACTTGAAGTTGAAACCACTCGGTACAAATCTAATCTTTAGAGAATATCAAATGCAGTTCATTTACACTATAATTAATTATCTAGATAGAAATTACAAATGATTATTTTGGAAGAAAATCGATCAATAATTTAAAAATAAAAATTAGAATAGGCAGAAGGGGCTATTAAATTATGTATTGAATGGAGATATTTATTTGGGGATATTGACAATGTAACACAACTGATGATTTCTTTAGAGATATCTTGTGACTTTCATTTTGTTCAGTATTTTCATTACTTCAACAGAAGTTTGTGTACTGCTGCTGTTTTCCATCTAGTTTATCCAATTCTTGTTTTTGATAAATGAAGAGGAGGAGCATCATACAAATAGTTTGAATAAGCTGAAGCCAATAAATCCTATCTGAATTTGATTCATAACAAGATAGTAATAAATTTTCTTTCTGGTCAGACCAAATTTTAGAAGAGATTCAAGAAAAGCATTGTTGCTCAGAGTAGCACTCTGTAAGAATTTTCTTTTTCCAAAACAGTCAACTTGTATGGCATAAGCAGTAACAGAGACCCATAGTCAACAGACCATAATAAGCAAAATTTGATCATATTGTTCCAGCCACTAGATCAGACTCTCACAAGGTGTGTTTAGTTCTTCTAAGATTTTATATATTGCATAGAGACATGTTTGAAACTCAAGCCACAAAAGTAAATGACCAATGTGTAACGGGGTTTAAATTTTAGAATGATAAAAAAGACTCACAGAGCTTGCAGGCTCGTTAATGGACTCAGATCTGGAATCTCTGCGTTTAGTCTGTTGAAGCTGAGATTCCTGTACAGAATAATATAATTAGTTTCTGCATATTTTCGTATGCAAGTTAGATCAGAAAATCTGTGTTCCATCTATATACCATTAAAGGGGATCTCTTACAATGTTTGAAGTTTAGATAAAGCGCCAAAGTTTTGGATCTGTCCAGTGAGCGAGTTATTGTGCAAGTCCCTGCAGCAGTAAGTGTAATTGATTGCTAGGCTTAAGAAAGTCTCAAGCTGTCAATTTGAAAACAAAACTAATTTAACTGATACTATACAGCTCATAAAAATTGACCAAGGAAGAAATTGACATACAATTTTTGAAGATCTAGAAGGTCTCCAAATGCAACAGAAATTGGTCCCTCAAGATTCATGTTTGAAAGATCCCTAATAAACATGAATTATTCTTCTCATTAGAACTAACCTGAGAACAAATCTCAGGTTTCTAATTCCCAATGACTGAATTACATTGCACAACAGAGCAACAAATTTCTTAAACCATTTCTAGTTTATCTTTGATTGCTTACAATGATATGACTTCATTTGCTTCGTCACATTCAACACCTTTCCATGGAAAGGGAGAGCATGGATCATCTTCCCACCCTATGTTGAAATGATAAACTTGTTGAATAGCCTTAAGAGCAGACACTGCAATAAAACCAGAGTAAAGCATGTTAGAATCTTGTATACATAATAATATTTGATCAGATTATAATGCAAAACCTGCTATCATGCCTCAAACATAATTCAGACACATGTTAAGGATAAAACAGCTAACCTTGACTTTGTGAACTTCCTAAGGGAATGTCAGCTATCTGGTATACTTCTAGAGCATTGATTTGTGGATGGAAGCTGACATTGTGGATTGTGATATTTATCTCCGTGGTGCTATCATGAGTGGAATTTAAAACTCTGCCTGCCTCGCCTCTTTGAAGAGTGAAATTAGATTTTATGATATCTCCATTTAGCAGTACATCAAATGTAGAGTACACAGCTACAATCTTGGTAAAATAGGCAATTACAAAGTAATTTGCTTTCTCGCTGAGATGGAAATTGTAGAATAAATTTTGTGATCGGACCAATATTCTTGCTGATTGAAGCACAGCATCTGGAGGGCTCTCTGGAATTCCAGAACTATTTATATTTACTTGTAAATCAAACCCCTTGGAGAGGTGACGTGGTGAAAAGTTTTGATCAATATCCCAAATACGATCATAGGAATCAGCAGGATACCTGATTCAAATCCAAACTTCAAAATTTTTTACTCTGTTTATAGTCAAAAAATCCCTCAACCAGCACATACAAGCAACTATTTAGAGTCTGGCATTTAGTCTCTTGCTTTGTAGGGAGGATAATATTCTGCTCAAATAACTTCATTGCACAATTCTATTCCCTTGATAATGAAAGGGGCAAAAGAATTGTTTAGAGTTATTGGTTCTTGTCTTCTTGTTACTAAAAATATCTACCAAAAACAAAACTAGTTTATTAAAAATTCAAATTAGATGAACATGGTTCTTTAAGTGACAATACTCGGTTGCTTTTCTTGAGTTGTATAGGCAACTAGCAGAATTTAACTGAGAACAAAAGTCCTTTCCAGACCTCACTCAAATCTTGGATAAAGAAGGCTACTCAAAAACAATAGGCTAGGCCTACGTAGAATATTTAAACTTGCTTACCGTAGCATTTTGGCAGTGTAACCACAGTTGATTCTGAAAATCTTTCGGAGCATTTTGTTGGAATATGGTCCTGTTCCACCACTATAAGCATTTGCAGGAAGTGGACGAATTTCCAAGGAAGATATTAAGGGTGTTCCACCTCCTTCAGTAGCAATTAAGCAAAGTGATAATTTGTCCCCATCTTCTGCAGTTATGAACTCTTCTACCCAGGGATCAAACACTGACAGGTTCACTTGGGTTGGCTTCGTTCTTCCTAAAAACACCTTGAATGAAGGAGGGTTTCTAAAACCATCGTAGTTCTTGTAAATAAATGTGCTTCGAACAAGGATAGGTCTGCTACTCTGGTCTGGCATGCTGTAACAAATCCTATCCACTGAATTGGGAAAAAAGCGCAAAGTAGTTGTAACCGTAGACTTTCCACTGGGGAAGGTTACAGTTGATTTGTTACCAGTAGTTATATATGGATCATCTGGAATCCATGAAATGTTATGAGCATCTGCGTAATTTTCGTTTGCCCCACATTGTAAGCTTAGAAAACCTGCAAAACCCAACCCGGAGAATGGTTATGGTCGATCTGTTTACTGGTTTTTTCTTCAAAAGCATCCTAACTAGGCCTATCTCCCTTTCCAATAAATAGTTTAGTCAGGTTTGGTGTGCCACAGCGGAACATTCACACCAGTCATTAAATTTCATAGATTAGATCAAAAGTATTCGAAGTCTTAAATTACTCTCATTAAAGTGCAATAATTACAAGAAGCATATTATTTCTGGTCATACTGAAAAGGAACCGTTCGTTACTTTGACTTAATGTTAAGACGCAGAGCTAACTTAAAGCAATAGTCAAGGTTCTAAAGAGCGCTTATATCTTTCTAAAATTACTCCATTTTGTCTTTGCAGCATAGATAATTACTAGAATTGTAATAATAGAATAAAAATACTCGAACTCCAATTTATTTTACGCGCTAGCTAAGCATGTGGGAATTCAAAAATGATGGGGTTTTCTGGGTTTGTATTTGCTAAGTGTCAACTTCGATGGAGAGACCAATTTATGGACCCCAAACAAAACCTTGGATGGAATACAGCAGCTGCCAATTTGCCACAACAGACAACACTTTCTTCGTTTGCTCGGGAAAAGGGCAAGCAACTTGTTGAATTGGGTGCGTAAAATCTCAACTGTTATCTTTCTTGACAACTGATTTATTAAAGTTCTAATGACTGCACGCTGAAAAAAGAAATCTGAAACTAGTCTGTTTTGTATTCATTTTGTTTCTTGATCTGGGTCATGATAAAGAGCTATGAAATTTCACATTCAATTAGCTGCTGGGAGCTCACATCTTGTCAAGAAACCGCAATTTCAGATACTCGATCAAACTAGGGAAAGTAAACGAGGAAGCCTTTGCAATCACAGATTTTGTGCTGTAAGGCATACTGACTTAAAACTTCAATCATTTTGATACTGTTGTAGGCGCTAGGGTTCTTTCAGCAGGTGTGTTTTCAAGAGTCTAGTGGAGCGTTTTATGAGAAATGAAATAGTTTTCTAGAAATAGTAGAAGCTTCTCAAATCTCTCTCTGCCACGCACGCGCGCACACACAGAGCTGTGGCTGCTAATTTGCTAAAAGAGTGCACAAATGCAACTGCCTACAAAAAATGTTCCTCTTGTTTAACTTCTAACTTAATTCACGTACTCTGGAGCCCATACTACTCATAGTAAGAGTTTTAGGTAAGATTTCCACTCCTAATCTGCCGTCATATGAAATCAAGCCTGCAATCCCCTATTATGAACATTTATTAATAGAAATACAGAGTGCATCCAACCTCCCAGTTTTTAAGATTCGTACCTTCTCGATCTGTAATTCCACTTGCCCCGGTTGCAAGAAAGAAAGACTTGATTGCAAGAATCAACCAGAAAAACAGCAGATTCCAGTGCTCAAAAACTGGCAGCTTGCTGCAGAACTCCATCTTACAAAGAAGAGTTTATGAATAAGTTTTTTCCTTGTCAAGAGAACCTCATATGAGCATTAACTCAGAAAAACTGTAGTCTCTGCACACGCTTCCCCTTTCTACTGAATAGACTATTTTCCTTGAATTCAAATTGCTATCATGAAATTTTGTGCATCCTAATAAACATGGGTTGCTATTTGAGCCCTCAGTTTCCTGGGCTTAAAATCATTAAAATCTTCCACATATGAAACCACAACACTTGCGAAGTACAGAGAGACCCAGCAATAGGCCTTGGCGCCTGAGCCTAACCAATTCAAAATCAAATAAATAGATGAACTTAACAAATTTAAATAGCATTTGGACCCAAAAAGCATACCCAACACCCAAAACAGAGGATCTCACAATCTATTTCCCCTCACCCAATGCAAGATGAACTGAACTTCTCGTACAAGAGAACATACCCAAACACCAGACATTTCCTCCTAAGAAAAAACACCTACACGTCAATGGTCTTCCTGAGCATACTTATAAATTCACAAACATAATAAAAAGTTTTGATCACGAGCCTCTGCAAATAATCGAAAACATTAAAAATCTACACCCACCATTCACACAATTTATACCATTAAAATCTTAACTATTTACTCCATTTCATGTTTTACGAACATGGAGAATTCGATCTAAAGCCTCCTAACATACACTTCACTGTTATTTTCTCCATTCCTTGTTTATACCAATGGAGAGACCCATCTAAATCCCCACCATACCCGCATAATTCTGAGCACCAGAAATGAAATTTGAGTATATATCATTGAACTCAGTGAATTTTGAAAAGAAAAGAAAAGTAATTATAATGCTGTTTGAGGCAGCTGGAGAGCAATAGGCCACCATCAAATAATCTCCTCCAATGTCGATTACTTGATATTACCGTGACAGGGTAGCCCCTGACAACAATTTCAAAATTCCAACATTAAGTTTCATAAAGGAATTTCAGAAAGGAGCATACTTCATGTGAATCTAGGACAAAGCTTGCTCCTGCCATCATTAAGTTTTATTTAAGTATTTAGTACGGTATTTGGGCCAATCGGCCATGCACGCCCAGTAGTCTACGTATCTGAAAAGAAAATGAAATGCATAGGATTCAAAGGTGACAAAGTCTTCGTCGTCCTGGTCTTTCACCAATGCAATTCTTCAAGCCAACAGCAACTGCATATTAAATTATAATCAATCAATTCTAATTTAATCAGCACTTTGTAAATAAACTAGTTTTATTTTTATTTTTATTATTGAAATAATGTTGTTGAATTAAAAAGCAGTCAAATGAGGGGGCTGGCCCATTAAACAGTGAAACTAGTGAACCACCAGCAGATTACCACCAACCAAAATTATCCCTACCACTTTTAACACAAAAACATTGTTTGGAATCGTAACAAAAAAAGTATCAACGGGCATAACACAACTACTCCCTGTACTAGAACTAATAAAACTAAGAAAACATAAAAACAAAGGCACTACCGCCTTAAACCTAGCAAAGTTCAACAACCAACAGAAAAATAACATAAGAGACCAAGAGAAAAGGGCCCTAAAGCTTCTTGGCATCCTTCCTCCTTAGGAGGATTTTAGCCTAATCTTCTACAAGGGAGTCAAATAGCATCTTGGAGTCCTTGTTAGTCAAATCACCCTCCTGGTCCTCTAGTAGATGTAACGTGGTAGTAGCAACATGTGTCACCTTGACAGTGAATTTAGTCAAGAGACACATTCTTTCCTCCAAAGCATAGATTCTCTCCCTTAGTTCATTGCCAAACATCTTCCAGACCTCCTAGTTGTCGCAATGGTAGCCATCCACCTGCTTCTTAGTGACATCCTGCACAATCGAGAGGTTGGGTATAACATTATCCTTGGAAACGCTTACAAGAGAGGAAATTGTAATAGGGGAGGACACTTTATCCACAATATCAGGGAACTAGTCCCGAGTTAAGTCCACATATCCCAACCCAATGGTAGCCGACACATGTGTCATCTCTTTGCTCCCTTTAATCTCATCTCTCGAGCTAGACCTTGAGGAATCAGAAACCTCCACTTCCTTCACCTCCATGTTCCCCTCACCAAAATTCAAAGCCTTCTCTTTAATCCTTTGTTTAGTATGGCCCATCTCCTCTGAATTTGAGTCCTCCTACGAGGCCCCTGATCTTAGCTTCCTTTTAGCATTGGATTTGGCAATCCTCCCCGACCTCCTCCTACCACCTCTCCCCTCGTGCTCCAATTCCACCAATTCTTTCTCTTTTCCTTTATTTGACTTCCCTTTTTTACTCAAGGGGGTGGGCTTCAACTCAACAGGGGGCCCACCGGGCGAAGGATGTGGGGTAGGGGCTCCAGGGCCCATGATCCTAAGGGGGACTTGTTGGGGACTGGGATTGGGGTGAGCAGGGATATCAATCTCAACAATCTTAGGGGGGACCAAAGCAAGGTGGAATTGATTAAGCCGGAACATCAACCCTTGATGTAGAATGGTAAAATTAACTCCCTTCTTCATTTTTTCTTTAACATCAGTAATTGTATCCACTAAATCGTGTAACAGAAAGAACAGAATGGAGATAAAGTCACCATGGCGAAAATGGTTTAGGAGAGGGAAATGATAGTAATAACAGACACCATACCTCCCTTCTAGAGTTGGGTACTTCATCAACATCAGACAAACTTCATTCCATGGCTCAGGGAGCTTCTCTCGCATAAACCCTCCTTTGTGTCAAATAGGTTCCTCCCCTTCCAGGAAGAAGCGATTTAGACTCGCTTCGTCAGCGACCCTCATCACTTTTTGCCATTTTCTTCCCCTCATAGCAAGTCTCGTCGCCAAAGAGATGACTTCCTTTGAGATATGAAATGAAATGCAATTAATCATGACTCTTCAATCCTCCCAAGAATTGACAAACTACAGGGAACAATTCTCATCGTACCCATTCAACGCCTCCATAAACGGGATGAATCCTCCCTCCTTCAACATGTACCACACCAACAGCTTCCTAGCACTCTTCTCTATCACGGAAGGTTCAATTCACAAAAGATCTCCCCCCATCTCTGCAATTATTATTGAAATAATGTTAAGATAACAAAATAATTATTCAAAAGAGAGCAATAACAAATCAGTTATTTGTATTATAAGATTAGTATAATTATTGTCAATAATTTGATGTATATATTATAGTTGTCAATATTATTATTATAAACATATTGTGTGTTAATTTTTTTAATTATCTATTATTTATTTCTTAAAATTCTACTGTATTTAATATAACTTGAAAATAAAGGTAATATTTAAAATCGTTTGAAAAATACTTTATAATATTCATATATTGAAATAGTCATGTCTATGTTGAATTTTGATACAAAGATAATAAAATGAAAGTATTTTTCTATTGTTTTTGTTTTCACGAAATTGATGTCTTTGAAAATTTTGAAATCCAATGATAATGCTTTCATCATTGAAATGACATGTTATTATGGTGAATATGGGTGTTAAACAAATATGGTATTAGATCATTACAAGATTTTAATTTTTAATTTTTTAATTGATTTGTGCATATTTGAATGCAAGACTTTTTAGATGGGAGGTTCGCAGCTTACCATTTTTTTATAGGCGGTTCACAGCTTACGTTGCATCATAGGGTCATCGCCCAAATCATTAGAAGGATAACATGCAATTTTGGACACACAATCAAAACATCGATCGTTTTAACATTGAAGGAAAAAACTCCGCAATCAAAACCCAGGACTTCCTAGATGGGAAGCTTGTAGCTTACCTTTGCACTATAAGGTCAACTCCTGAACCATTAGAAGGTCAACATGCAATTTAGGACACACAATGAAAGCATCATATTTTTTAATGTTAATGGAAGAAATTTCTACCAAGACAAAGACTATATATATGAACAAGAATGAAAGCTAACAAGTCAATTGTATAGTTGTATTACAATTTCCTTAAACTTTCTAAAATACATACTAATGTATTATTAACATAATTTGTAATAATAAGTTTATTGACATTTTTGGCTTGCATGCAATGAAAAATTATTTTATTAACTTTTATTTTAAGATAAGTTTTAACTTTTTTGTTTGCTCTCATAAAGGAAAAAATTGTGTTTATATTAAAAGTAACATAACTAGGGCACTTTTAATATAACATACAATTAACAACACATGCACCATACATATAAAGTCTTAATGACAATCGTAATATAAAAAAAATCTCAAAGAGTACGTAATCAATAATATATAACATACCTTTAACAAAAGGATTTTAAAAAAATAGACAACAAGGGGTGAGCCAAAGAGTTAGTCCTGATCTTTACTAAAGGACATGAATAATTCCTTATGTTTCCCTTCCTTGTCACCATTTTGCAAAAGCTCTTTATCCTATAGAAAGTGGAGAATTGTGACCAATCTATGTATGATTTTTTAGGTAAATTTGAATACACTTACAAAATCCTTTTCTAGGTCTAGTGAATCAAGCTTGAGCATTTAAAGTTATTCATCAATATTATCATATAATGCACAAGTATGGGCATCTTTTGGCAAGTTTGTTGGATAGTCTTAATGTTGTAAGAGTCTTGTAACTTGATGTCATTGGACTAGTTTTTTTATGGCAACTTTCAAGGTTTACTTATCATCGCCAATTTCTTCATACTCTTCTTTGGTACCAGATTTACCCTCATTACCAAGATCAACATTTGCCATCACCTTGCCTTTAGTCATGAGAAAACCTCTAATTATATTGGACCTTTTGGGGTTAGTACCACTAGCATCGTGAACCTCTTTTTTCTTGATTCATCCCCTCAGTATTAATTTCATCAATCTATATTTATGTCAAGTTTTCCTTCATTTTCTTGGAAGGACACGTTATTTTGTTCCTTGGCTTACCATTTTTTTTTCTGAAAATTGAGAAGAAGAGATTTGTTTAAGCTCATAGATACCTTGAACTACTAGGATATGTCGAATGTGGAAATTTTTGGGAGTGGACTTTTTGTAATAAGTGGTAGTAAGGTCAGAGGTAGTATGAGTGACAAGTTGGGGAAGAGCTTTACCAGTGGAATTCCTAGTAGAGGAGGAGGTTGAATAGAGCCTAGGTGTTCAATATTTATATTTCTTCTATTATGACCAATACATGATTCTAGAATAGTAGAAATTAAGGAGAACTAAAAAAATGAAGGGTCCTCAATAAGAACAATAGGATTAGGGGCAATAGAGAAAGATGGAAGTGATGGAGATGAAAAATAAGCCCTTGAAAGCATATTTAATGGATCTTTTCAAAGAGTTTGAGAAGAAAAAGGGAAAGGTACTTAGAGAATTGTGGCAGAATTGGTTGCACAAGGGGAAAGGGTAGAAATAATAAACTTTAAAGAAGAAAAAGGGGAAGGCAATTAGAGAGTTGTGGTGAAAATGCTTGAGAAAAGGAAAATGATAAAAATAATAGACTTTAAATCTCCCATCCTAAGTGAAAAACTTCATGATCATTAAGCATACTTGGCCCCATGGCTTCAAAAATTCCTTTCTATTGAGCCTATTGTAAAGCTTGGTGCATTCCTCTCCCTCCTTAAATACAAGGGAAAAAATGTCTTTATCAACAACTCTAGTACGCTTCTTCCATTTCCTACCTCTAGTAGATATTCTAGTAGCCTTCTATTTTTAAAAGAAATTCATTTAACATATGCCATCTAATTAAGACACTCTAAGAATTAGGGCACCCCACAAATATGTCAAACATGGCATCACCCTTGAATTCCTCTCATGGACCGTGTTTAATACAATTTTTTTTGTCTCTTGTTATGAAATAATAGCTAACAATGATGCAAACTCAGCAAACCCCAACCAACACAATATTTTTAGACCAACAAGCCAAGATAATTAGATTACAAAACCAGGATAGGATCAAAATATTCATCTGTGTTGTAATAATAGGAATTATTACTAGGCGCCATCAAAACTAAATTTCCATCATGTTGCTCAAAGACAAAGATACGAGTTATAGAATGGAGAAAGAATAGCTACACTCTAGCTTTAAAAGTCACATCATTATTGATTAATAAGGTTTTGTTAATATAAAGATATATAATAGAAGATCGCAAAAAGGAAAAATTCAATTTTGATTGAGTGGACCAGCAGGTCGGTTATAAGAATGAAATGTCAATAGCAAGGCCCACCGTTGTCATAGAGATGTGGACAATATACCTATGCATTAATTTTTCAAGTTTGGATCAACAACTAAATCAAAAGGCCCTAGAAGCACTGATCAGGCTTGTGTCGACAACCAACTGATAATGAAAAAAAAACCCTACTACAATTGCTACCATAGTTTGTATGTGTATATGTCCAAGAGATATTACATAGTACATTAAATTTATATTGAAAATACTATTGTTATCTCATAGTCATTTTGTCTTGTGAGGAAGTAGGTTAAATTTATATAAGATTTACTTTTGTAATAGTTGAATTTGCTACAATAGTCATGCAAGTGTCAAACAACAACAAAATTTGCTCTAGGTTGCAATCTATATCTAGTTATCTTCCTACGATTGTGAGATTTTGACTCTTTGGGTGTTGAAGAAACATGTGCAAGCACATATGAGTTCAAGTAAGGAGAAGACACAAAATTGGTTAATCAAGCTACAAATATCCGTGTGAGTTAAGTTGTGTGTTATTTGTTTTCCATTATTAGGATATTAGGTTCATGTACTCTCTTATTTATCCTTGCCAAGGAAGTTTTGTCATTTGCAATCATCACTTGAACTTTGATGCCTCAAATGTCTTGCATACATCATCTAACACACTTTAGTTTGGCAAGACAAAAGCACACTAAATATCTGTATGATCAACCTAGTCAAAGTGAGCATCATGTTTATTTTCACAATTCCTTCCTTCATTGAAATCGCACATGGTATACGATAACATGAATCTCTCCTTCATTCAACTCTTGTAAGTAAGTTATATGACGTCTTCATTGATGTGTGAGAACAAGTTTAAATCCTATGGAATGCATACATCATCTAGCAAATGGTAGATAAAGTATATTATATGCTTGGATTTGCAATAATTTTAGCTATAGTATTGATAGTGTTATAATATTAACACAAAATCATTTGAGTTGACTCAACTACCATTGCAATAATTAAATGACATATATGTATTGTCAAAAAACTAGTACATGATTACTTATCTCTCTAATAATACACTAAAAGCATAAGAATACCGACAAAAAAGCCATAACAATCCACCATCCTATGCCTCTACTATATAGATATGCCACAAACAAGAACTGTTAAAAGTATCATCCAAATATTAACATAGAAAAATCTCCCACCCCATTGTCAAGCATTTCCAAATAATATAAACCCTTCTTACAAATTCAATTCATCTTACATTCATATGTGCCACAAATCTTGTCATAATCATCAAATTGATTATTGATCTTAATATATGTGTTTTACGAATATATTTAATGTTTTTGACACAACCAACAATATTTCAATATGATCTTTCCATTTAAAATCTCCTACTAGTAGAAGATACCCAATAGTGAATTAGGGTCCAATAGTGGTTCACTAAGTTTTAATAATTGAATATACCAATAGTTGGTCTTTTTTTTTTTTTTTTGTCTTTTTTGATCCATGATTGGCTCATTTGTGCATGACTACTAGTGATTTATGAACCACTATTGGAGGTTTGTGAACCACTATTGGTGATTGAATGAATAATTATTGGTGCAATGGGGGTTGAGTATTAGTGTACACTATTTCACGACCATTTTTTGGCCCTTTTTGTGCAAGATGTCTCTTGTAAAGTGCATCGTTATTGGTGAGAAGTTGAAGCATTTTCTTTAAGCAATTAAGTGGCATACAGAAACAACAGTAACAAAAACAAAAATCAAGAAATCTCGACACTGTTTGGTACCTCAATCGAATACATGAAATTAACTCTAGCCAATACTGAATATCTTCCCCTATCCTTAGAGAATAAATAATATTCTATTTATAAATAAATATTTTAGTTAGTCTATTTCAATGTATATGACAATAATTCATTAATTATTATTCTATATAGTTAAATAAAATTAATCAAAATAAATTATTAATAAACCTAACAAAAGTATTAAAACAACATAAAAAGAAATGAAACCGCCAAAATATTGGATGCCATTAAAGATAACCAAAAGTATGATTATTTTTAATAATTAAGCCACTCTAATATTGATGAAATCCATGCAAATTCATACAAGTCCAAGCATTTAATGGGATAATTATAGTGCATTTTGTATACTTCTCATTCCATTGTCTAAAATAATCCTTTAACAAAAGGGATCTCACAATGATTACTCTATCTTAGCTATTGGGCAAATTACACATAGTTTCTTGGCTTGCAAGTATACTTGATGATCTACATAATTTTCATTTCGTTGTATGATTGCTTTTACAATTTGTAGGTCTATGTTGAGGTGTGTACTTTATAGACATGGATGTTATCATATAAATGTGAATAAATAAAATAAAGTTTGCTTTATAACTAGCTATTTTTTTAATTGAACGAACTTAAATATATCAATATGAAGCAAAATTAATAATAATAATAATAATACCATACTCTTGTGTGGGAGAGAATTATAAATTCGGCATGTTTGTGATAATGCTCATGTTTTGAAATAGAAGAAATTAGCACTTATGGAGTATAAAGTCTTTGTCTTTTAGTGTTAATTTATTAGTTTCCATTTGGAGTAAGAATATTATTGCATGCCCTTGCCTTAGTTTTAAAACCATGTTTTTTTTTTCAATTATCTATAAATGTTGATTGTTTTTTATTTTCAATTTATTATAATTTCTTAATTTCTTGTATAAATAATTATATTGTAATGTTTGATATATGAAAATATTAATTTTTTTGATACGTAAATTTTTTTAAATGAATTATTTATATTTTTGTTCTGTGAAATATATTTAGTTTTCATTTCTAAGTATAAAGTTATATTTTTATATCTAATATACGTAACAATTATTTATGTGATAATATTTTGATGTGTGGGATTTTTATTTTTTAACAATCTAATTTAACATGTTATATTTGTATGTAATCAAAACTTAAAGGTTGTGTTATTTATCGTTTACTTCATCAAGACTCTCCATTTGTCACATCACTATTAGCCATTCAATCTATTTCCTACATTTTTGTAAAAAAAATTGTTGAAAGATTCCATGAAATTGCAGAGAGATTGGATAGATTTCTCCTCTCTAGGGATTGGTGTCAATCGAACATATGTAATAAAGCACATATTTTACACCTTATAGTGTTAAATCATTCAATGATATCTCTTTCTATCACTGCCTCTTCTACTTCCAAGAAAATGCAGCACTCATTTAAATTTGAGAAGATGTGGTTGAGGCACCCACAATTTCTTCCATGCATCAAATAATGGTGGACTTTTGCTCCTTTGTTGGATGGCACTCAAATGCATCAGCTACATATGAAGCTACTATATCTTTAGAAGAAGATTCAAATATGGAATTCAAAGGTCTTTAAGAACATATTCAATAAAAAAAACTCGAGTGAAATGAATTAAGTGATATTCATGTGGTAGTTATACTAGAAAGTCTCTTAGAAAATATTTTTGATAGGCAAAAAGCACTATAGGAGGAATGGGAAAAACTCTCACATAGAGAGGAAATATAATGGCAACAAAAATCTCATGAAACTTGGCTAAAAGATGGGGACAAAAACATGACCTATTCTTATGTTGCACCCAAGGTGAAAAAGGTTACTAATACCATTTTTACTATATAATATGCATCTTCGAGTGTTCCCCTATCCAGGCAAGAGGATATTGAGCAAGAGGGTATTAATTTTTTCTCAAATTTACTTGCACCTACACCCGTTCTGGCTACCTCAGATACTTCCAACACAAATGCCTTATTATGGTCCATCCGAAATCTAGTGACTGTAGAAGACAATTTTAACTTAATGAAGGAATTCACCATGGATGAAGTTAAAAATGTGGTCTTCTCACTCCCCCGAACAAGGCCCCAAGCTTGTATGGCTTCACGACAATCTTTTTCCAAAAAGAATGGGGCTTCATTGGTTTTGATTTGCTACTTGCTATGGAGGAATCCAGGCGCAATGGAGTCATGTTGAGTCATTTCAATGGAATAATATAGCATTGATCCCACAAGTTGATCATCCCCAAACATTTGTTGAATAGAGGCCTATTGCCCTATGTAACACAATGTATAAGAATTTTACAAAGGCAATCTATTTAAGATTACAATAGCAAATACCCAAACTCATATCTCCTCAATAAGGTGGTTTTTTTTTGGGAAGGGAAACGGTCGATGGGACCATGGTTGCTCATGAGGCTCTTCATACTATCAAACAACATAAACTTCCTACCTGTGTCATCAAACTTGACATGCTCAAAGTTTATGATAAAGTCAAATGAGATATTTTACTCTCTATCTTTCAAGCATTTGGGTTCTATCATAGATGGTGCAAATGGGGCTTGGCTTGTATCAAAGGGGCTTCAATTTTTATTATCATAAATGGCCCCTCTTTTGGTTCATTTGGGAGCGCACATGGTATTCAGAAAGGTGACTCCCTTTCCCTAGTTCTTTTTATCCTTATGACTAAGGCACTAAGCAGATCCATTTCTTCCACCCATGACAATGGTGATTGGAAAGGCATTACCATACCAAATTCTACTATTCCTCTCACACATACATTATTTACAGGTGGTACTCTATTATTTGCTAAATCAGTAATTAGTGAAATTTGTCAGCACTTGTTGACTATGTATGAAGAAGCCTTAGGTCAAAGCATCAACCATAGGAAATAAACAATGTACATATTTCATGCCAAGTATTCAATGAAGAGAACAATCTTTTCCATTTAGAAATTTCAAGACATTGGTCTTCCCAACTCTTACTTGGGTATTCATTTCTTTATGGGGGTCAAAAAATCATGCTACTGGCAATCTATCCTTCATAGGTTGAAGCAAAAAATGCCATCTTGGAAAGAAAGATGGCTTACATTGGCTGGTAGGCCACTCCTTGTTAAAACTTGTTTGGCAACTATCCCCAATTACTATATTTCAATCCTTAAGGCACCAAACTCAATTCTTAAGGAAATGGAGGAAATTATAACCTCTTCATGTGGAAAGATAACATGATAGATAAAAGGAAGACTCTTTTAGTATCTCTTAGAGATATGTATATGGACAAAAGAACTAGGGGTGTTGGCCTACATGATCTACTTCTCAGAAATTTGGCATTTGGCGCTAAACTTGGTTGGAAAATGTACTCAAAACCATATTCACTTGGGGTTCAAATTATGAAAGCTAAATACCTAAATGATAATTTAGAGACTCACATCTTCATAGTTTTGAACCCACCAAATGGATCTTCAATGTGGAACTTTATCACTCTAGAGAAGTTCTTATTAAATACATCATCTGGGAAGTGAATAATGGGGAAGAGGTGAATTTTTGGATTGATTCTTGGTCAGCATTGCCCCCACTAATATCAACACATGGCTTAAGGATTATAATTGCTATCATCTATACAATTACTAGTGTTAAACTATGCAATTATGTTTCAACCATTGAATGCACAACAAGGAAGGCTATTTGGGTAGATTTCTTAGTCTTTCCAATTCCCCATCATCAACAAATACTTTTGAATAAGTTGTTGAAGACGAGGCTAGTTTTTCTCTCTAATCTACACTTGCTACTTGAAGATTGGAGACAAGTATAACAGAGTTAGTCAACATCAATATTTTCATAATGATCTCTCACCTAATTGGTCCACTAATTGGGATTCTTCCATGAAGAAATCTTGGCCAACACTCAGCATTCCAACACTAGGGAGCACTACCTTAATTCCTAAACAAAATAGACATGAAGTAAACTAGCTTCCCCCCTTGCCACATTTTGTAAAATTAAATTTTGATGGTTCATCTCACATGAACTCTACCAAGTCTGGTGTGGGATTTGCAATTAGAGTCACCTCGAGATCATTCATCACAGGATCGACTATCCTTATTCCCTACACTACAAACAATCAAGCAGAGGCACTTGCACTTCTTTATGGTTTGAGATAAGCTACATCTAGGGGTATTAAGAATCTACACATTGGGGGTGATTCTTCCCTAATCATCCATTCAACCAAGACTTAAACTACTACCAATTGGAAAATCAAATATCTCATGCAACAAACATGGGATTCACTCTTGCTCTTTCAAAATGTGACTGTTGCTCACACATTCTAGGAAGAAAAAAATTCAACTAATGCATTTGCAAATATGGCATCAAAAGGTACTCACATCAGTTTGGAGGGATCATCTAATTACCTTCACAATTTTCCAAATCTAGTTTATATTTTAGCAAAGGAAAGGGTCTAGTTGGCATTACAAGGTGGCATTTGGCATTGTTGGTGGGACATGCTAATCTCCATCCAAAATGCACTAAAGACAAATCAAAGTCAAACTTTTTTTTTTCCAAATTCATGAAAACATAGTGATTTTTTTAATCCAATTTTATTGTTATTTTCGACTACAAACTATGTAGATCATAAAGATCAAATGTTAAAATTTTCAGAAAAGTCCGTGATGTTTTCAATTTTTTGAAAATTGATCAACTCTGCAGATTGAATTGAAAATAGCCACATCCATTGTTGGTGGTGTATCCATTGTGGCATTCAACATCCATGGACACCACCCCCGTGACAAATCATAACTACCATTAATTATGTCATCTCTCTCCATTATAACATCACTTGGGGTTTGATAACGTCAATTCACCCTCATATATGATGTAACCCGCACAAGGAAAATTCCACCAATTCTTACCAAAGATATTGAGATTTTTGCACGAGTTATCTGTCGACGGTTTTCACTATGTCATCTAGCTTGTTGCAAGCCTCCTAGCATCTACGAGGGCAGAGTCAATACACAGACACACAGCTAACACTCGCATTCACATGCTCCTTATTCTTCCTTTTCTCTCCACTCTGCGTTATGATTACGCCTGCGAGATTTTTATGCTACAAGTGTGAGATGCCATTGATAAAATGCAATGAGCTCAACTGAGTCAACCTTCGCCGAAAAAGACCTTCCATTGTGTTCACTTATGTTATTATCAAAATTATATATATATATATATGTCTTTTGTTAAAAAAATAGTGTCATTCTTGGATTGTGTAGTTGTATATATTTAATGACAACTTTTCCTTGTAAAAAATAAGGATTTGGAAAGGATCCAAAAATTCACACTGAAACAAACATTAAGACAAAGAAAATCTCCAACTAACAAAAAATTTACTTATTATTTCAATGAACATAAAGGTCATTTTTCGCTCAATGAATAACCTATTAAAGTCATTTATTGCTCAACAAATAATGTATTAAAGTCATTTCTTGCTTGATGTAATTCTCATTAAAGTCAATTTTTTCAATGTGAATCAATATATTATATCATGTTATTGATTTTATTTGTATATAAATGATTGATTTTTTTAACTATGTTGTTTTAAGGCCTTAAGGCTTTGAGTCAGTCATTGACTATCTAACGAATTCAAATCCATGCCCATACATTTGAAAGAAAAATTGTTCTTATGTCATTTGAGGCATATGCATGAACATGTCAAACGGAAATTATCAGTTTATATTTTTGGCAATTTTTTTCCTTTTACATACAAGATATTTCTATTCATATGTCTCACTTTCACTAAATCTGTGTATATTTAATTTTAGAAAGGCTTAACTTATAACTTATGCAATTCTTAATCCTATGAATTGGATGTTTCTTAAATATGTATTCTTGTGTAATTCCCAATGAAAAGGATTTGAAAAAAATAAATATAAAGAGTGAGGAATCCAACCTCTTCAATATACAAAACAAGAAAGGCCAAAAAAATGTTTAGCAAGAAAAATCATTCTATACAAAAATTTAATTCTAATTATATATAAAATATATTATAATAAAATATATATTTTTAAGTAATCAATAAATAGAAATTAGTAGAGAAGACTACCCATCAAGAAAACTAAGATTAAAAGAATCATCTCCAAACCTTCACCCAAACCCCTGACCGCCATTTGAACTATAATCATACTTATTTTTAATTATAATATTAAAATAGAGTATATTAAGAAATATATATAATAATCATTTATGAAATATTAGATAATAAGCTATTATTAAAATAATCAAAATGTATTAGTAAGACATTAATTTTCTAATATGAAAATATTCGTGAGATTAATTAATCTACTCTAATACTATCTAGATACGATAAGGAAAATAATTATACGATAAGGAAAATAATTGGATCCACAATGAACTGTATACAATAAGTTTAAACAACTTACAATGCATGGTATTGTATTACCTTTAAAAATATTTTATATATTAAAGAAAGCATTGCATTCCGTCTTTTTCTACAATGAACCGTTTTCTACTTTAGTGGGTTTCCAACGGGAAGAGATTTGGGTTAGTTGAAGCTGGTCAAAATCAAAGGAAAATGACAAACCGACGAAAAAAATTATAATTGTTTTTGAAGAAGTCTTTATTGTACCTTAAAAAACAAAAGACATTTTGAGTTGGCACTTTTATTTTGTCGATTTATATGTTGGGGAATCATGAAACGACTATGCCAAAAGCTTAGCCTAGGTTTGCATGAAAGGGCTACTAGGGTTATTGATGCATGAAAGGGCTACTAGGGTTATTGATGCATGCATCTAACAATTATTCTCAAGTTTATTATTTTGATGAGTTCTTAATAAAAAAATTATTTTTATTGATTAGTGTTTATATTATGAATAAAAGTTATGAATTCTTTGGTAATGTATATTTATAATATAGTAATTAATTTGGAAATAGAAAAATGAGTAGTACCAGTCTAAGTGATAATTGAAATATTTCTTATATAAATGTGTGTTTATGTTGAAGAGATGGTGTCTTAAATTATTACAAGAGATCTAGGAGAGCTTGAGTCTATACCTTGTGTTACGTATATAGACATGGAGACAAAGTATCATATTTTTATTTCTCTTAGTTTGAGTATAGGCTACTTCCCAATTGTCCTTGAATTGAAGTGGCTACAAGGAAAGATAACATCCATCCTCTAAATTTTGAATCACTCCCAAACTAGGATATCTATAACTTTTATTACTAAAATTATTTTAATAAATATCAAATGCACCAAACACAACCACCAAAATGCGGTTGCAAGTGAAGCGGGTTTAACCATGGAGGAAACTCCATAGTTAAGCGCGCTCGAGTTGGAGTAGTATTGAGATGATTGGCCTCCCAAGTCTTGATGCTTCACCTCCGTGAGCATCACCTAGATCCAATGAATACTAAGTGTTCTATTTATTGCCATGAGAGATAGATTCAACAAATCACTACTCATGAAACATGAGTCAATGAGTTTGACTCAAAAACTACATAGTTAAATCCTGATAGCAATATCACAATTTGACTTGTTGTGGAAATTATCTTCTAGTTATCAACCAAAATGAAAGTTTACACAAATGTGTAAGTCTACCTAGGTCTTGTCTTCATCTGTAAACCCTACTATGAAACATTAAACCAAATCATAATATCAAAAAGTCTAGGATCTTCTTTAACTATTTTTCAACCAATGTAGAGATTAATTATCAACACAAAGATTGATTATGTAATGTCATAAGATTGCTATCCATCAAATCCCATTAAATTTCATGGATTCTATTCTATATTATTAAATATAATGACAAAAATGTCAATGTATCTAAAAAATATACTAAAATAAAGCATTTCCCCTAACATATCACTCTTTTTGAATTTACAATCTTTTCTGAGTACATTCGTTTTCTTAATCTTATTTGACCATTTTCAAAAAAAATTGACTGAGAGTTTAATAGAACAATATAATATTAAAGTATCAAATAGTCAATTAAGAAAGTGCTAGAATTAATTATATTATATTACTTATATATTTTTTAGTAAAGTAATATTGACATCTCAAATATATAATAGTTTTAAAATTTATCTAAATGCTTTTACTATCATAATAGTTTTAAGATTAGTCTATAATTAAAAAAATAAAAAAATTAAACATTTAAGATGTTTAAACTTAAGTTACTATTAAAAAATTAGTAATTGACAACTAAAATTATTATAAAAAAAAAAATTTGCAAATTTTCTGTCATAATTTTTTTTAATATGTATAATTCTATATAATTTTTTCTAATTTTAAAATGACCTCAAATTTTAAAATATTTGTAATTATTATTTTTTCTTTCATAATATTATTTTAATTCATTTATAATTTTATTTTAAAACTTCCATTTTTAACTTAAAAAATTGCATACTAATAAATATATCCAAGCTTTTTCTTATAGAAGTACTAAGTTTTGTAGAGTAGCTCTCTATTATTGAAAGAATGTGTGCACAGCTAATTAAATTTCTAGGAAATGCACTTGAGCGAACTAGATTGCAAGCCTGGACAAGTGTCTATTTTCCTTTTGCGAAAAGCAATTATTTTACCCCTTTAACAAATGGATGAGGGATTGAAGAAGCAATTGAGTAGAAATCATTAGATCTGGCAGGAGATATACCCCTATTTCTTACACAATTAGAACATCAATTCCATTGCCGGAAACCCTTATTAATATTTCTTGTACTCATATACTACTAATCTTTGCATTTGCTTGGATAGTTGAAGATCGGATATAGAACATTGATGTCCTTTTGTCTTTGGTAGACCGACTGTGATGAGAAAGAATAGTTGCATCCTACACATAGAACAATGCTTATGCAGATAGAGCAACCCCAACAACTGCACCAAGCATGCCATCTTAAAATCAATCAAGGAAAATCAACCATGGATTACAAGAAAGTTCAAGAATTTCATCTTGGTAAGAAAAGATAAATAGAAAGATCTGGAATTTATTTTGATCTATTTTTTAATTTGAAATTAAATTAAACCTTTCAAAAATTATCATTGACCAATAAGAAAAAAGTAATTAACAAACACAATTAAATTTTAAAATAAATATTTTCCAAACCTTTAAGTCTTTTTTTACTTTGCAAACTAATTGAAAGGTGGTACTAAAAACATTACACACACACGCATGTGCACGCGCACACACACATGCACGCACGCACACGCGCGCGCACACACACACACGCGTGCGCGCGCGCTCATACACACGCACATACACATGCACGTGCACATGCGCGCACACATGCACATGCACAGGCACACACACATGCACATGTACACACACACACACACACAATATTTGGTATTAATGGATCTACACAAACTAATAATTAATTTTGGATTTAGTGCACCATCAGTAAATCAAATTAATTATACGTTTCAAATGAAATATCTTTGGTTGTGGTTATAGTACCTACCTTGTGCTACTTAAAAATACCTAGAAGCCTTAAATAATTTTAAAACAACATAATGCATAATAACATATGATAATCAATTCTTATAGTCTCTAGCAATTTCAAGCTCTGCAACTCCCTTTGATTTTCTTGCCCAAGCTTTTTAAAATCTGATGGTTGCTTCTAGGGAGGACCCATCCTCTCCTATTGTCTCTATGGGTCATGCACCCTCTGGCTCATTTGTAGAAACTCTTTTTCGTTGATGTGGTCCAGGCCCCACCTATGGAACCTATCAACGTCGTTAAGATTGATGCACTTACATCGAATGTGGTGAGTATTGACCCATCCAAGCAATCTCCCACAAAAATTGTTTCAAAGTTAGTGTTGCAGTGGCCTCTAAGAATATTATTGAATCTATCTCGTTGAATGGAGGTTGGCCTCCTTAACTCAGTAGTTGAAAGAACTATGGCTGACCTCAATCTTTCCCTTGTTGGAAGATTTGTGAACTTTAGACCCTCTGTAGATATGATAAGAAAATGGACCTCTGGCCAATAGAAGTTGAAAGGTAGTGTCTCTACATCAACAATGTTAGGTGGACTCTTCTTGTTCCACTCTACGATAACTAAAATCCTCTTAATGGATATCTCAGGCTCATGGTTGTATGGAAAATACCCCTTCACATTGGACAAACAAAAACTTGGTTTCAACCCTACTAATGACCTAACACGCATGGCACCAATTTGGGTCAGACTAAAAGGGCTCCCTCTTGCTTTTTGGGATGAGAAAGTGTATCGATGGATTGGGGACTCATTTGGTAACTACATAGTTGCACATGTGGTAACCCTCTCCAAGTCTAGGCTAGATTTTACAAAGTTGTGTGTTAATTTGGCCATTAACAAAACCCTTCCAACTTTATCATTCTCAAATCTAGATTTGGAAAATATAATCAGGCATTAGCATATGGTAATGCTACTTTGTACTATCAATAGTCTAGGACCATAGGCCACACTAGTGGTAGTTGCAAGTTGAACATGGCTATGGAACACAAAGACAAGGAGAAAACAACCTCTCCTAGGGTTTTTATCACCACTATTGAATTCTCTAATAATATCTCTCCTCTTGTTGTTGATAGCACTTTGATTGCAGTTGGTACCAAAGTGGCTAATGATACAATGTTGGAAGATGGAGAAATACTATAACCTCCCTTGGCTGGGGTTTATAGGGTGGCTAGTCTAGTTAAATTGGATTTAGCCAAGTAGTCCCCTGCTATTGAGTGTAGTATAGGGAGCCTAAAAGATACAATAAACAACATAGAGGAACAAGTTTGTATTGAAGACATCTCAGGGTCAACTACTCTCAACCCCCAAGGAGAGGGATTACCTCATGATGTAGTGGTTGTTCAATGTATAGTGAAAACTATAGCCAAACCACAAGTTGATGTTGTGACTGAGGTTGATAGGGGGCGGAAGGAACAAAAAAATCAGAAGAAAAAGAAAGAAAAACAAAGAAACTCGACAAGTCAAGCATAGGACTTGATTCAATAGTGGGTCAACTGACAAAGAGAGTATAAAGAGAGAAAGTTATTGCAATGGAGATTGTAGTGGGAAGGAAACTTACCCTGGATACTACCCAAAAAGGTGATGAGAGCTAATTATGTCATAAATTATAAGGTGATGAGAGCTAATTATGTCATAAATTATACCCTATTTTAGCCCTTTCATATACCTTCGTTTGCATTGCTATATTCCACTTCTATACCATTTTCCCATTTTATGTTGTATATATTTCAATATACATAAGTAATATTTATTTTAGTTGTTAGATAAAATATATGAATAATATTTGATTGTATTTACTAACATTTATTGTGCTAGGGAAATTAGTATCTCATGTGTGGAAGAAATTTTAAATATGTGAGGATAACTACATGTAAGCAAATTCTATTTTATTTGTTTGTAGCTAAAAGCAAGGAGAAGATTGTGGCTAAAATCAAGGAGATCACAATAAATGAGACCATAAATAATTATCTATGAGAATTTATTTATTGTTATATCAAATAACAGACAAGTTTTTTGTTATAAAAGATAGTTGGAGGAAGGTTCGAACACACAACCTCCCCCATACTATTTATTTTCCTCACTACTCACACATACTATTTATTATTATTGGATGAATGTAATATTATTGTTATGATTGAAGCAGCGTAGAGGATAGTTTATTTGCATCACCAGGCGTACTAAGGAGGCAAGATCCACTTCTTAGGATGACTGGTGATTTGTTTTAGATTAGATGTGTGTTTTATTTTCTATGTGTTATTATTTTAATTCAATTGTGCATATATACATATTATATTAGTTTATACATTTTAATTTATGTAATTATAAATAATTATCTTTAATTCATGTTTTCTTTATATTTAATTTTAAATTTAGATTTGTAGGGTTTATTTTTTATTTATTGCAATAATAAATTGCGGATTAAATTTTCACTATTTACAATGCTTTCATATTTTTAGAATAGTTTTTCTTTAAAAGCTTTAATTTAACTCCTATCACTAGTTCTATTTTGGTTTGTTGTAGGTTTCCTTTTGTGTGTTCTAGATGCACTCATCACCACTTGGTGTGCTATCTTCATCCCATGAAAAGACAACCATTATACGTTTCATCAGTCTATGACCCCAAATTGATATTACATGCAAGATGAATTGGCTCATGAATTTTATCAATTATTATCAATATTGGAACCAGAGTTTGTCCCTACATTTTTGGTGGTATTTTTGGGGAAAGGTATTAAAGGCATTAATCCATAGTTAGCCAAGTTAGAACAATGCATTAGGATGAAAGCTTTCACAATTACTAGCCTTGCCTAAGTAATTAATCTTGATTTGCATTGATTAAATTGTATAGTTGCATTTTTTTATGCAAGTAGATCTTATAAGTTAAATTCATTTTTTTTTTTTTTTTTGTTTTAGTTTGTTGGTAGATTTATTTTTTTATGTTATCATTAGCTATTGTGAGTAATTGGTAAACAAAGTGAAATTTGAAGAAAAAAATATTGAAAATGATGCATTTCCAAGGTGGTTCAAACACACCAATTTTTGGTGAAAAATGCTTCAGAAATACAAAATTTGAAGGGAATGCAATAAAGTGGCATTATTTCTTGACCCCAAATGGGGGCTACCATCCCTAGACTGTTACTTTCAAATTCAAAAAAGAAAAAAGAAATTGATGGGTAGATTGTGCTGACCAAAGGTGATGTTTTTATACATCTTTACCTAATAAATGTAACTTAAATGATCTCGATCTTCCATTGTCATAAGTATGTCCAAATGTTATTTCTATGTCTGAACAAGAGCATAGAATTGATGAATTTTTAGAACAATGTGATTTTGTGAATGACAATTTAACCATTTGTTGTTCTATTTATTATCTACAAGGTGATAAATGTATATACCCAAAAAATGAAGAACACATGGCGAATGAAGTACATGATCCTTGTGAGCCTTACCATGCTAAGGATGAAAGTGAAAACACATTTTTTATAACTAGTGAACAATTTCAAAGAACATACCAAGAAGATCAAGCTATGAATCATCACTTTTACATTGCAAAGACAACATGTTTTTTCAAAACATAATTTTTCACCTAGAATGCATAATGAATAAAATCATGCATGCTCACAACCCATATATCCATCTTATATTCTACCATCTCCACTATTCTCATCCTTCTCACCTACTCTATATCTAATACAACCTTTTCCATTATCTTTATTTCATTCATTTTACCTACCATGTCCCCTCCAACATATCCACCAATGGAAATTCTAATTTCTCATGAAACATTACTTAATAAGGTGCATCAAATTACATATAATGATGAGATTTCCCTTATCCTTTTTAAATCTCTTAATATGCATGAAATTATTTATATGGATAAAGAATGTGATTTTTGTTCAAAAGAAGTTAAGGAATATATTGATCAATTCAAAAAACATCAACATAGCTCTTTTTATCTACTTCTTGAATCACAATTTTTTGAGATATTTTACACACATAAGGAAATAAACCATCATGATTCCATCATCAAAAAAATATGTCCGTGTTCTAATTAATCATGTAGTAAAAGGTGATCTATTGCATACCTTAATCACTCAAGTGTTGTATGTGATACCAAATGACATATTACAAGATCTAACTTTTAAAAATATTTTGATATTAAAAAATCTAAATCTTAGGAGGCCTATGACAAAATGCATATTCCTCACACACTTATTGATTTGGGTCCAATTGATTAAAAATAATCTGAAGGATTTGAATGTAGTAATGACCAAATAAAATGTGTTGCAAATAGATGATCATTATCCCTCATTGTTGATTCTTTGCATTGTCATGAGATGACCAAATAAATTATGTTATGTATGGATGATTCATTCATTCAACAAGGATCAAGGTATTGATACCTATATATTTTTCATTCTTGGTTCTTGTATCTTAAAATGATCATTCATTGATCACATGTGCTATATCAATTCCTTGGATGATTTGGATGCCCCATGCTTTTGTAATGTGAAATTAATTTGGGGAGTACATCCATTGAATTATTGAAATATTTAATTTATCAATAATTCACAAAGGCTCAAGAAATTCTAAGAATGTGTTAGTTACTTTATTTCATTCTTTGGATTACCTTATTGTTCTCATGGCATCATACTATAAAGTTAAGCTAGGTGGCAATCCCTCCAATTCCGTGGTTCTTGACTGATTTCCAATAAAGCCTCATTAATTGTTTTATTTGTCCTTCTAGTAAACCTCTACATATGAGATCTCAACCAATTCAAGGTATGTGCTCTTTTGTTTATTTGCACACAACTAGTTCTTGTCATTGTATTTATTTATTTTTATCAAGTATCCATTCATATTAATAACTTTACCTATCATTTGTAAACATGAATTAGCTACATAATGACAAAGTTATTAAATTAATGCAAGTCTCTTATTGTCGTGGGTTGATATCTTTGCACTATTACCAATTAGCGATGCTTCCTACATAAGCATCTAACAACAATGTATTTGCTAACATTTGTTTTCCTTGTTAGTTATCTCAAATATATTAGTTTCTATTGTGCTTCACTATTCAATATCACATGAAGAATTAAGAATTCTCACTTGGAATATTCAAGATGTTCACTGATCACAAATGATATATCTCTTCTTTGGTGCTAGAGGGTGGTCTGTAACTTGATCTATGAGATTCACAAATCTTTTAGTGTTATTTTATAGAGATATACATTCACTAATAACTTGAAGACATGCATACAAATCTTGATCATATTGTAGATCATCACACTCCTTCCTAGAGATGTGTGTCAATTTGCCTCTAGTTTTATGGGAAAATTGGTAACTACAATTGGTCTTTCACGCTACCACCTTGTCTTTGGTAATGAAGGTGTGTTATTTCATGCAATGGATACCTCTAATTCTATCCAAGATAGGATATCATAGCTTTAGGTGGTGTCATTGTAGAATAATATGTCTTTTTCTTGGATTGTCATAATTATGAGTAATTCTATTAGATAATTGTGCCAATGTGTGCTCCAAAGTTCTACAAGAAGCTTCCAGAATCAATGGCATGAGATAAATGAATCAAAATTGATTCTTTGGGAAACTAGTTATCATGCTTAGGTTATTCTAGATCATCATTCCTAGTTCATTATGCAATCCAATTTCAATGGCGCCTTTTGTTAGGACATGAAAATAAATTAGGTTTTTTATGATATCATTCTTCATCATCCACATAAGGATTTTTTTTTTTACTTTGGTCATTCTATGCAGTTATTAAAAAATAAATAAAGAAATAAAGAAATAAAATATCCAATAATGAAAACCTTTGGGCACTGTTGGCTACTTGGTATTTGAAACTCAGTTTCTAATAGAAATTAATCAAAAAATAAATTCTTAGTGGTCAAAACTATTTTTACAATGTCATTAAGCATAAGTGATTGAGAACAAGATTTCTTGTGGTCACTTGTCGTTATAATTTTTTTTTTAAAATTATAAATTCAAAAAAAAAAATGCAATAATTGGGTTGAGGTAACCACTTTTTAGGGAGACTCAGTTTCTTCTTTGGATCTTTCTCTCTTAGCATTTCTTGCATCCCTTGTTGCTTTGTTATGTGGTTATGCTTTAGTTTCTAGTGGCCGCCAGGATTTTGATCACGTACAGTACATGCTACACATTCAATCGAGGTGCTGTGAAAAAAGGCTTTAGCCCCCTTTACTGTGATCTATATTACTTCTTCTAGATGGTGATCTTTTATGCAATGATAGTTCCAGTCAACATTTTTTGGGTTCCTTCTTATGGATTCTTTTTAGTGCTTCAAGTTAGCTAGAGATAGTCTTGGTGTTGCATCTCTTAGTGTACTCCTTAGTTCCCTACAGTAGATTCATTATGTCTATTGTTGAGATGCCTTGGATTTTTTGAAGGTAGTTGGTAAAACAATCACTTTCATTTTTTTCATTCTTTTATCTCTTAAATTTATTTATATTGCTTATTGTATTGATCTTTATGCAACACCCTTAGTCTCTCCTTGTTTCATGTGGATGGTCAAACCTTTTAGTTGGGGAGAGGTATCTCATCCTATTATATATCTTCCATCCATTATCCTTAATCATCTCATTACAATATCCATTATTTCCATCCTATAAAATCCCTTGTTTTGTCTCCTATTTCACCTATTTTAATTAAGCTTGTGCATCATGAGATATAATTTTCATGAAACCTCATATATGTGACTATTGAGCTATCATTTTGCACGATGCTTAACGACAGGAATCCTTTCAAACTCATTTCTTGAAAAGTTGATCTGGGATCAGATCCAAGGTTTCATGCAATCTTGCAACCTACTAGAATCCACTTAGTTGAAGGTAAATGTATTTTTTCACAAAGAGACTTTTGATGGTTCAAACCAATTTTGGAAAAGATGATCAATCTACTTATTGTTTCAAAATTAACCAAAAAAAGAGATATATTTTTGGTATGTTATACTTTTAAATGAATGCAATCTAACAATGCAACTATATGAATTCCTAATTTAACCAATGGTTAGCAAAGAAAATAACAAAGATAAGGTAACAAGAGATGAAACTAAATAGCATTAAAGGGAAATTTGTATTGGACATAAAATGCAGTAACAACATGTCTACGAGTTAAATCGTTGAAAAGGTCAGGTAGGAAACCAATGAAAATAGGAGTAGCGCTTCCTCAAATCCACTGATGCAATCATCGATGGGAATTTATTAAATTTGAAAGATATTTCAATTCTTATCAAATCCCAAGGCCACAAAAAGTGCGCTCATGTGAGACAAGAAGATATGTAGGAACAATAGGGTGATCTCTTCTCCAACTCAGTACATCAATGAAATTTGTCAACATGCAAAAAATACCAGAACTCAAATATCACACAATCAAATCAACACAAAAAAACCATTGGATCCATTATTATTATGAACAAGAATTGACAAAAATAACACACTCCGATAAGAATAACTACACTCAAAATGAGAGCACTAATAACATAAATTATTGCATCAAAATAAAGACATGGAATACATGTTACATTCCTCAGTTTATAAAAAATCATCTCCTCAATTTGTGTTGAGAGTGACAGATCTCTTCATGCAAATATATGCTTAAAATTAATAAAACAACTCTAATTATGTACAAAATGACTCTCTCAATGGTGCTAAAATAGGACTCCACCCTTGTTTATATCAATTAATGGGTGCATGAGCCTTTACATGTCTTAAAACAAAGAAATAAGTAGTAGATAAGAAGAAGGAAGCTATAAGAGGATCTAGGAGTCACTGCAAACTCTAAAAATGGAAGCTTGGCCTTCTCTGAAAATCTCTAGGAGTTAAACTACTGTCAGAATGCATTTCTGCTACATGGAAAGCTCCAAATTTGGAACTGGTAGCTAACTATCAGTGCACCTCTGACTTCTTCATAATTTTTGGTCCATCTTTGGAATAGTGCACCTCTGGAGTAGCGCATCTTGTGCAATAGATTCAAAAAATCCAAAATTTTCCCAAGTGTCAAAACTAAATTTCTAGCTTCTGGGTTTTCTTCCCCTTTATACAAGAGCAATGTCTGGATGTTTGCTCTTGAATTTCTCTATAATCTTTGTCACTTGGGAAGATTTTGATAAATCTAATGCCTCATATTTATGCCTAACTATTTGTTGATAGTTACTAATATTCATTTGAGTTTTTGCAAAATTGTCAAGTCTACCATCAAATCTCAACAATACCTCTTTATCCTTGAATGCTTGCCTAATATCTTCATCAGAAAAAGCATCCTTGAAAGTTCTTCAGAATTGTTCAACCACTACTAGTACTAACTTGAGCTTTGTCTTTGACTCATCTTCAACAATTTCAAGGGAAGTAGCATCATAATACATATCTGCATCCAAAAATTTTCCTTGAGACTGGCCATTTAACTTTTGAATATCTTCATGAAGTTCTTCCATGACCTTATTTCTAAAATCTATCTTTTCAATCTAATCCTCAAGTTTATCAATCTTATCTATTGTATACACTTCCATGAGTGTATGATACCTTTGACCGTTTATTGTTTGGAGTGCTTGAAGGTCTTTTCCCTAGGTATGTACCTCATCTATAAGCCCAAAATCCTGGTCTACTATAGATACCAGTTTCTCCACATTAGAATGAACATTATGCAACAGGTTCAAATTAGCTTGTATTATCTCTACACCCTTCTGCTCAAAATTGTTACGCCATTGCTGACATGCTCCCAAAAATGAATCAACTTGGACACTCCCCTTATCTCTCCTTTCTAGTGCCACAACAAGAGTAACATCTGGGTGGTCTTAATCTAATGGACCTACAATTCCATGCAGATATTATCTTAATAGCTTGTTTTGTTTGCGTAGCTTTATCATTTCACTCTCATTATCATCAAGATGCATGAACACCTCCTTGACACCTATAGTGATCATTACTTTAGTTGTATCTATTGTGGGATTTCCTACTAGGTCTTCTGTAATCTGATAGTCCTTAGAAGTCAAATCTTTGGTCTCAGCACATGGAGGAGGAAAGGCTATGTGAGCAAGTAGGTCCTAATCTCTATTCTTCATGGATTCTACTTGTGCATCCATACTCTCCTCTCCATTTAGGTTTAGCTATCGCTTTTGTCAGACCATAACTTCCCTCCTCAACTAGGCTAGTGTAGTGCCCATAGGAGACAAATATTTGGTTGAAGAGGAGGTTTGCTCAGTAGGCTCTTTTCCCTTATCACTCCTTTCTAGAGTCTTCTCCTTTTGCGAGAGATCTAAATTTGGTGTCCGTGCATCTATTGTATCTAAAGTCCTCACCTCTATATCCTAAGAATTTTTTTGTGGTTCTTCAGGTATCTATTTCATTAGCTAGTCTATATTCAGGCTCTTCTTCAAGCATTGCTCTCTCTTCTTCAGTGATAAGAGGGAGAGGAGTGGTTGATCCTTTGTCCAAAATGAAAAATCCTGAAATGATAGTGGTGAGGTACCCAAAGATCCTTGGGGTAGAGGTGGAATTTGATTATAATCCTCTCCCAAAGGTTGGTTTGTGGGTGTATCTCATATTTTATCACCCACCATTTCAACCCCTATTGGCATAAAGTCGAAATTAGATATGTTGAAAATATCTATTTCCTATCCTTCTTGTTGATCTATCCATTGCTCTTGCTCATCCTCTGAAATTTTAACCTCAATAGGTTGCCTGGGAATAGATGATGACATGATGGTGGGGCTCCTCCTTCTCTCTTCCTTGGTAGCCCTTGCCAACTGTGTCCTTTGACTCAATGAGAGATTGTCTTCTTCATCTTCTTCATCCTCTTTAGGGATGGTTTTCAGGACTAGAGGAATAGGTATAACCTTTCTTTGTATCTTCTTCCTCCTAGTCCTTCTAATAGCAAGTCCAACTCTAGCTTTCTTAGCAGGTGAAGGAGAGGCTTGTTTCTCTTGTGCAGATGGGGGTACCTCCTGTGCTTCCTATTCTGGTGAAGGCACTTGTTGAACATCCTAAGTTTAAAAAAGTCACTTTTTCATCTTTAGGCTCTTGTTTCTTAGGTGCTTGAGCTGCCTCTTCTTATTGAGGTTCTTTAGCTTCAGGTTCAGCTTGCTTTGGAGAAGATCTTTTCCTCTTATTCTTCTCTTTGTAAATTTTGAAGTAACCAACTTCCCTATCATTTTTGACCTAACTAGAGATTGCATAGGGAAAGTTGATACTATTATTTTTGCACCTTTACCCTTAACTAGGTGTGATGTGGCTTGGAAGGTGATAGTCGGAGGAACTAGGTCCATCTTAAAGGGTTTCTTGATCCAGTCCCTTGTAATTTGGATTATATGTCTCACCCTGTGATTGATATTTTCATTCTCTTCCCTGTCAACCTCTACATTCATGATTGGCCTATCTTGTCAAAATTGTACAAGGGATCCAATACTTCTTAAGTGTCTTGTTGGATAGCCTTTAGTGGGATCTTTGTCTTCAAGGTGCCACCCACCAGATATAGAGTCATCCTACAATAATCCCTATAATTTGGATATCATAGTCATCTATTGTGTTCATCTAATGATTATCTACTGCATCTTCATGAACAAATTGTTTTCCTACCAAAAGTTGAACTTTGCCAATATCATCAAAAAATGGACGAGGATAGTTGTAATCTTCCAAGGGCTATTGATCCCATTCTACATCAAAGGTCATGATATTCTATTTACGCTCAACTTCAAATGGACCTATAGTGATGGGCCATACCCAGGTCTTCTTATGCTATTTCCTCACTCTATCATATGCAAGTGTGAGTTGTCTTGTAATCTCTAGTAAAATGAGCCTATCTAATGGATATCTTGGGAGTTTCTTGGGTTCACAGTTGTGCCTACTACCCTTAGGTAGGTGAATGTCTTGAACTAGATGTAATAGGCACCCATCTCTACAATCCTTGTTGTTACCTCTATTGACATCCTTTTGGCACAATCACCCTCAATGAATTGTATAATTGCAAAAATGAAAGCATCGTTCACTACTTTTTATTCTTTTCTCTGATCTGAGAGCTTCTTCTTTACTAGGTGGGGATATATTACATAAGGCTAGGCATTAGCATCTTCCACGTTTCCCTTCTTATACAATCTTGGATAGTTAGTTCTCCTTGCTACTAGTAAATGCACCAAGTATGATGTCATGTAAAACTTGGGGTCAACTTTGACTCCTACCAACTGCTCATCTAAGTTTTGACTTAGTACTATGGCCCAATCAATTGGCATTTTAGTTGTTTTGATGGTCTCGATGAAATATACCATCCAAATATTTAGTTTCCCAGCAGCCGGTAAACCCATAACCCTGCTTAGAAGTACAATGGAGTATCTAATTTCATCCTTCATGCATCCTCTAGTCATATGTACCTTTCTTTCTCTTCATACCATTAGTGTTTTATTAATCAAGAATGATGATCATATGATCTCTTTAGCTTCCTTTTCATGTTACCTATAACATCTTTCAACTTGACGATAAGTAATTTTCACATATTGATCATCTCTTAGGAGATGGAAAACTTTCTCAATATTTCTCAGTCTTAAGTCTAGGACTATCTCCCCTGATATACTCTTTACAACTCTTTCTTCTGACACATAATGCTCTACCAAGGCCATGACAAGCTCTAGAGATTGCATTGATGTGGGATGTGAGGACGTATAAACCAAGCTTGATGTTAAAAGTGCTAAGACTATTGAGGACCTCTTCTTAGGCTTATTGCAAAGTACCAAGAAAATGTTCTAGTCTATGTGTCCTAACTTAGTATCTCTAATCTTTGAATGTGCATCCTGAAAGTGTGATTTCTTAGGTGCCCCTTGAAACTTGAAAACAACTAGTTTTGGAGCCATCTTCTTTGCAAGTGAGGATGACGAGGAAGCCATTTTATTTGCATAAAACATAAATACATTAGTTCAAAAGGGTAAGAATTAAATCCTAACAAAACCCTAATTGCTAAAAAATAAGACCCAAAACCCTAAAACCCTTACAAAACCAGTTAAATCCCCCTTTTAGCTATGTTTATGCAGTTTAGTGCACCTTGCACACCTGCATAGGTGTACTTAATGACATAGAAATAGTCATTTGCATGTAGTTGCGCACCTACTTAGGTGTACACCAATATAGGGTGCACACATGCACATGTGCAGTACTGCGCACATTGTATGTGCAATGGGACTTGGTTGGCTTTGCAAGGTTAAGGGTGCAAAAAATGGTGCACACTTGCACACCTAACAAGGTGCGCATGTGTGCACCATTACATTAGGTACTTAATTTTATTGTTAAAAATGTGCATGTGCACACATGCACACCTTTTCCTTAGGTTTAGTCTTAGTATAATGTTTCAAGTTTTTAAAGGTGAAGAAAGGTGCACATCTTAGATAGGTGAGTAGGTGCGCACCTTTCTTTTGTTAACTTAGTGTTGTATGTGTAGGTAGGTGGTGTTCGTGCACCTTTAAGGGTGTGAAGGTGCACTCACAACTGTTGGCAGAAAAAGAATGAGTAAGGAAGGGGGGGGTTAATGAGACCAAAATTTGCCTTTATTTTATGATGTTTAAGATACTTTGTTGATACTCTGTTTATCTTTTTTAAAACATTTGTGGACCTATGTTTACCAAACCTATGATAAACCAATGGGGTAGAAACTATGCCATCTTTTGCTAATATTATACATAGTATGCAATATTTCATATAGTTATCAGAATGTGTTTTCTTATATTTGAATATAATTTGATAAATGTTTATTTGCAAACATGTTTTGAGTTATAACTAACCTGTTAATGAAGACTGAAAGATGATTGGAGGAATTCAAAAGTGAAGCATCAACAACATTTAAGGAGAAGAGAACGCCAAAGAGCAACCACGTTGGAGGAAGTTGTAAAGAGGAACTATGAAGACTTATTACAGGTGACCGCAAGAAGTTGGGTCGCAATTCTGCGAAAGTCAGATCCACGAAATTGTACTTCTCAAAAATGGGTACCCGACCCGAATTTTAAAAATTGGGTACCCGATATTTAAAAAGGATCGGGTGCCCAAGCCGCTTAACTATTGGGCACCTGCCTTTTTAAGAATCGGATACCCGATTGCTTAAAAATCGGGTACCCGATTTGTAAAACTTTTATAAACCGCTTTTTTGGCATTTTAGAGGTCATTTTCATGACCTCAAAAATGGGAGCCCGCTTAGAGACGCATACGGGAGCCCGTTTCTCAGCCCTACCGATTTCCCCCTTCCTACTAGTTTTTGATACACAGGTATTTTAATATGTTTTATACTATTTTACTTTATTTTTTTCAATTTTCAATTTAATATGTATGTTAATTTTTTTTTTTTCACTTTTCATATGTACGTAAAATTGTAAATTTACATTGTTAATGAACTTAAATGTTTAAATTTTTGTATTTGTTAATTAAAATATAGTTTCGTAAATGTTTATTTAAAAAATTATTATTTTAGATGTTTTGAAATGTATTTAATTTATGTATTTATTACAATGTTGAATGATTAGATTAGATGTAAATTTATTGTTTAAACATGTAATTTTACAAATAAATATAACCTCGACCTAAAACAATATAATCTCAACCTTGTTTTAACTATAACCTCGACCTAAAACCATATAACCTCGACCTTGCTTTAACTATAACTTCGACTTAAATTTATTGTTTAAACTATAATATCGACCTAACCATATAAATAAAACCCTAAACATATTATAAAATACTTAATCACATAACAACCGGCCAAGGGATCCAAACAAAAAACTTATAGTATTTAAAATGATTTTACTTAAATTGTATTGTACTTTGTTTCATAGATCGAAAATGGATGATGTAAACTATTTTATAAATGTATATTCTTTCAGCCTTTCATACCCTGTGACATGTACAGTGGATGATTGTGCATTCTGAATTAATTTGCCAAGTGGCATTCGGAACAAATGTATATAAATTATTTAAATGGATTGAACAGAAGTAGTTAATATGAACTTTCATGTGGACACATTATTTATTTTACTTTTAGTAGTTTATAATTATTTAAAAATGAAATGTAAATGTGCTCATTAAGGAATGCAATCTCTTATGTTTTTTATAAATGTAAATTATTGTGTGTATGTTATTGCTTGCTTGGTAAAACTTTTGATTAGTTCTTTGGATCCCTTGGTTGGGCGTCATTTAGGATTAAAGTTCTATAATGTCAATTTGTATTGAATTTAACTCTAATCATAACCCTTAGTATCATCTTAACCTAAGTAATCTTAATTTGCTAAAACCTACACCAGGTAATATATAAATAATTAAATAACTTTCCTATCTTACCTTGAGTACTAATTTTATAAATGTCAAACCCTAAGATTGAAAGGTAACCCTGGCCCTTAACTAATTAATATTATACTTATAAATCAAATTGAATTAAACCATGATCATAAACCTAATTATATATCCCAACTTAAGAGTAGAAACCTTGAATTTAACCTTAAAAATCCTTTCCCCAACCATTAACCAAATTGAACCATTACCCTAGAAGATTGAACCAACTTAATTCAATTTATTAACTCTTTTCCTAATTGAAACCTCAGCATGTAAACCTAATCAAACAGTACAAACCAAATTGAACCCTAATCCTAAAACTAATTAAACATTGATATCAAGGTCTCAAAATGATACATCATGAAAAAATTAGAAGAGACTTGAACGAATCAGGCATTTAATTAAGTAACCCTCCCTGACCATCAAGAGGTGGAGGTGTCCACATCAATGCGAGTACGAGCCCGAACTAGACCCTTAGATGGGTAGCCTAAATGTTTATTACCTTTGCAGAATGGAAGGCCACATAACAAAATATTGCCTTATTCTATAAAAAGAAATACCCACCCCCTAGTGATATATATAGTAAGATATTTTTCCTAATTTTACTATCAATCTTTTTGGTTAGAAGATGATGATAGTTTAAAATGATTTAGAAGATAGGGATAAAATGAGAACCATCATTCCTAGAATGAAGATGCATTATTCCAAGTGATAAACCCATTTCTATCATAAATCAACTCCTCCATCCAAAAAATTAGTAATGAGAAATCCCTACGTCAAGTAATCAATGGAGGGCTCATAAAATTGATCAAGTGATCAAAAAAGGGCTCATAAAATCCCTAGGTCAAGTAATCAATTGATCCCCAAGGGGAGATAAGAATCTCATTAAAAATTAGAGACATGACACTCCTAAATGCGTATCATACAAAATAATTATTGCCAAGGTCTTAGCCTCTAGACTAGAAGATATCCTACCCAAGATAATTAACCCTACACAAAAGTGTTTTGTTAAGGATATTTATGCATATTGGAGAACTTGATAACCTATTGGAAGATTTTGGATTGAGAAACATTTCTAGGATAGAGTATAGGCATGCTCAAGTAATTGATTATGAAAATGTATACAAAAAGGTGGAATGGAGTTTCACTATGATGATGTTGCAAGCCCTCCATCCAATATTAAATGTCAAATGGTTTCCTCTCTTATGATTGGTGTCAAGGTTTTAGTAAAGAAATTAATGGGGTTAGATCATAATTTTTAGGACTCTCTAGATCAATTCTAAAAGGGTGTCCTCTTTCATCCTCTTTATTTTTTATTGTTGAACATTGAATAATTACATTATCTCCTTAGAGATAACCAGTTGTCTCTAAAAGTTAGAGGATCTACTCTCCAAATAATTAATAAGTATCTAATGTACATAGTTTGTTGATAATATATTTGTATTCTTTTTAAGCTAGAAGAGTGCAACACGAGTCATTTAATGATCAAATTGGACCTCTTTTCTTTGTATCTGGTAGTAAGATTTATGTCTCTACATCTATCTTATTGGGGCTAAATATTGAGTCCCCTACCTTGTGTAGTAAATGTGGTATTGGATGGAGATTTCATAATTAAGTGGTTAGGTACCTAGGGATTCCATCTGTAGTAAACCCTAACATATAAATGAAATGTGTCTTTATATCAACAAGAAAATCTTTGGAAAACTCAACATCTGGAACTCTAATTATCTCACTTTGGTTGGTAGAATTCAAGTATGTTAAAAGATTCTCTCCTTGGATATTGGGTGTAAGTTTGTCTTCTTCTTGCTCATTTTATTTAAATCAATTTGGTCTTCCATATAAATCTATTAGGACCATTTTGTGGATAGCCAAGGGATTACTTTGGCAATAAAATGGATAGCCAAAGCTTCATAAGGTAATGAATTATGGATTATGATTAGAATTAGGATTATTATACATGGTTAGGGATAGGGTTCACATGTAAATTAGTTCATTATTTGACATGATCTACACTTATAGTTTGCAAGAAGGTTTTCAACTTGGTGCCATACTCTATTTTTGAGATCTTCTGAAATTGCTTTTGTAAGAGATGTTTATCTCAATACCTGTATATGTACATAATATGATGGTGCTTCCCCATACATATATACTCAATATACTTTACGCATTATATGCAACTTCTTATATTTTCACCTTTACATCTTTTCCCCCTTTCTAATGTAAATGCCAAAGGTGAATTTTACATGGTTATTCCAAAATGTGACAAGAAGTCAAAACATACCTTTAGAATTAGTGCCATTGTCTTGTCCCAGTTTTCTTGTAACATCTCAAGTATTTGTGTGCAATGTAATCTAAACTTCTGCTGATAATTCTATCATCTGATCAACAATGGAGAAATTGTTAGCATGTGCTCTATGACATGAGTGTTTTCGACACCTTTCTAGAGAATACTTTTTATTAGCCAACTACTTTTTGTAGAACTAAGTGGATAATAGTTAGGATTCAAACTACAATCATAAATATTTTTTAATCAATTCATAATTCTATCTCTAAGCTTTCATTAGATAATTGTAACCTTAACTCTCGTCCTAGGACCATAATAAATATCCGATACAGGTAAATATAATTGTAACTAAAACCATAATCCGAGGTAAGTTCCCTAACATTAAAGGATCGCAATCATTATAATAATCTTAAGCTTAGCCATCATGAAAATTGTTAACATAACAAAATTGTAAACCATAACGTTGTTATAATCTTAACTTTGTTTCATCCTGAGACATGAACATGTATAATCCATAATGAGTTCATACTTAAAAATTTAGTATTTAATGTTTAATTTGACTTAAGTGTTTAACTTTATTTATAATTTAATTGATATAATTTTAATAAAGATATGCGCATTTATATAGATCTAGTTGATAAATTTTAGATTTAAATTTTATTAAATAGTAATTTTTTCATACATGTATTATGTCGTGATGTATTTTTGATGTGTTTTATGTTTTATGTTGTTTAAATATATATGCAGATTATATTTGATGGACCCACTGCCACCCCCTCCCCCTCCCATACCCCCACCTCTGCCACCTCCATCTCCACCTCCACCTCCACCTCCACCTCCACTGCCACCCCCACCCACACCTCCACCACCCACCACGGATGAGCTCCGCGAGACCATGAGGCGTAACCTCAACGACCTCATGAGTGATATAGAGGCTATCGGATGTGAGAGGCACCCCCCCCCCCCCCCCCCCCCCCCTCACCTACTACGTCTTGCAGATAGCATGCAAGGCGTGGTTGAATCCATTCATCATTTTGATGTAGACATCGATTCATTTAGATCATGGAGGGAAAGCATGCGTGCCTTCTACTCTGATGGCTTATCATATAGAGAGGTTTATAACCTACATATAGGTAAAGGAAATTTTCAACACTATTTTATAAATTCTAAGACGGGTGAACCAATTAGTGACAAGAAGCCTCGCATTTCTATTAGGTGGTGTACACATCTGCGCATAGCAGCACATTTTTGGGACCGGTGGTGGATGGTATTTGACCATCCACCACACGCTAATCATGAGGTGCCCATGTAATTTCTTAGGAATTTATGGGCTGAGTTTGAGTTGGGTTTGAAACCCAACTATTTTGATATGAAAGCATTTCAGGGGGTTGGTAGAGGGATGCCTCAGGATAGGCCTAGGGCAAAGCTGAGTGACAGAACGAGAAATCGCAGGCGAGCTGAGCCCCTTGTACCTCTTCCTGCGCCTGTTGTGCTTGCTCCTCACCATCATCATGCGATTTTATCTGATTTTACCCATTTGAGTGCCCTTTCAGGCAATTTAGTACAACAGTGGACGTAGGCGGTACATGCTCCTCCACTTGGACATGTTTGTACTAGCTGCGGAGGCATATGAATAGGCCCCCAGAGCGATCCTGGTGCAGCACACGATGGCCATTATGCTAAGGGTGCAGATTTTGATGATGATGTATACGCTGCCCGTGGTGGTGGTAGTGACGAGATAGACGTGTCATCATTTGTTGACCTCATGCAATAGGGAGAGCCTAGAGAGAGTCAAGAGCAGCAGGTAAAATTTTAATTTCAATATAAATATAAAGTGCACATAATTATTTACTTTCTACATATATGTGTAATTGTATTAACTATATTAATTTGTACTTTTCAAATAACAGAGGATGGATGACACTATTCCTCCTAGGAGGCAGTATAGTCTTTTTTTGAGACCTACAGATGTTGGCGTCCCTTATACGGTATGCACTTTGAAATACACTGTAAAAATGTACATTCAAATTCGAATTTAATAACATGTGCTCATATGTTCTTTTTATTTGATTTTGTAGGGATTGTCTGCATCTACACATACATATGTTAGTACAAGTCCTACTCCAGTTACCACTGAGGCACAGCCTCAAATACATGCGGTATGAACTTTTGACTGAAGACAAATAATTTGTATTATTTTTATGTATGTACATTATTATTAACTTATAATCTGAACAATTTTGACTCACATGTATATATATTTTATGTGTTTTGATTTTACGAACAGGAGCATGGATATCATACTCATCCATACAGGCCTCGGTATAGTCTATTTTCGACTCCATCTTATGACTATCGTGCTAGCATACTTGTAGACACATCTATGACATTGGCTACCACTCAGGTATGATATATACATTATATATACATGTTTAATTTATAGTGTATAAAAAATGTAGTGTACAAATTATGTACTTTGTAATTATATTCATGTATATTTAATTTTGACTAAACGTTTATGTATCCATAATTTTAGGAGTACGTCACCACGAGTGTTGCTGAGAGCACAGGACTTAGCCAGATGGAGGTACCTACATCGTCATTTGAGGTCAGTATTGTGATTTATGTACATAATGTATAGTTCATTATGCTCTAAAATCAAATTAAAAAAATGTATGTATTGTAAATTACAGGACCTCACCACTGCTGCATTTGGTAGTTTTGAAAGTGCGCCTCCTCCTGTTACTGAGGGACACCCATCTCATGTGGTATAATTTATTTTTATTATGTAGTGAATATTTAATTTATTTGCAAGCTAGATTTTGAGACCCATTTCAATTAAGCAAGTACATGATGAGACGTGCCTCCTGTTACACAGGGTGATACATCTACCTCACAAGGTGTCCGACATGATGAGACAACTCATATTACACATGATGATCAAAATTTGATCAGATAGATTAGGTCTTGTTGGCACCTATAGAATGTGTTTTTATGATGTATGTATATATATATATATATATATATATATATATATATATATATATATATATATATATATATATATATATATAAAATTTATAATGTATGTACACTTTGTGTTAGGATAGTTAAAACTGTATGTTAGACCATGTACTCTTTTTTTACAATTTCTTATCATGCTTGTGTATGTAGTACATATATTACTATGTTTCACCATGTTTTAAGTATATTCAAACCATTTTCTTTATTCTGACATATTTTATTCATGAACATATGACACATTTTGTAAGTATATATGCAAGATGAACAATAATTTTAACTATCTATAGAGCATTATTGGATAAATATCACATCAAATTTATGCATTGAGATAATTCATACAAATAAAATTGACCTACTCGATTAAAAAATGTATTGATAACTTACTTAACAATGTATCATAAGTGATCTTAATGTGTTGTTTGGTAATGTAAGACTCATTATCACCTTATAAGACCTATTGTGTGGTAACTTAAACATATGAATACCTATCATAACGTATAACAGACATAATGACTGATTAGGACTCCCATGTCCCCTTAAGACACACATGTATGGATAACATACCTAACAATGTACATCATGTAAGTGATCTTAATGTGTTGTTTGGTAATGAAAGATATAATCAATACAATGAATACAATGAGTAATGATCTTTAAATTATCATGTGCAAGTCACTTGTTTTTAATATTACAATCAATAGTAATTTGAAACTTGAAACAAACATTAATTTAAACATGCTTGAATGTAAAAGTAATAGAACAAAATAGGAGGTCATCACTTAAATTGACAATTAATTTATAATAATTTATCAAGTGCACATACCTTTAACTTTCAAATAGAAGTAAACTCTCATTTTTGAATTAGTTTGTACAACATATTTCACAATATATGTAAGACAATGTCAATGATATATTTATAGTTCACTGAACTCATTTGAAATATAAAATTGGTTGAACGCATCTCTTCAAATGAGGTCCTGTAAAATAAAAATGTAAAACAAAAACACACATGTTAATAAACACATAAATTAATATTCAAGGTATCTGAACTATGTAAATATATATGTGTAATTTGTATGTACTTACTATGTGAAATTGCACAAGATGTTGATGTTCGATCCACTTTAACACTTAAATTTGAATAAATTGTAATTGAGACCTGAAAAAGATGTATATAAGTTCTCTAAATTGGTATTGACAACACAAACATATATGTAATTAAATTATATAAGTACATATATATATAAATAATACAATAATGAAAAAACTTACGTGTGTTTGATTTAAATGTAGTCATCCCACTGTACAATCTACATCCTCTCTCTTTTGCAATGCATCTATGATTGTCTTGTGCTCGTCCATTGAAATTGTCCATAATACCTTATTGTCGGGTCTCCCTTTGTACCTTTCTAATTTGATATTTGTTGCCACAACCAAATGAGAATGGTGTAAAATCTTCTTTTCGGTTTGGTAGTCTTTAAATGCTGGCAAACCATTTCTTCTTGTTAGGTATCTATGTAGCCAAGTGCCAGCTACAACAACAGACCCGATTGGATACTCAAAACCATCATCGTCCACTTGATGACATGTCATTTTTTTCTTAGGTTCCACACATCTAGCTAGCCAATACTCAGTCTGTTCATCATTATCACTAGGTGCAATAACAACATAAACATGTCCTACAAGATAAGATAAAGTATAGAAACACTTTAATCACTCGCGTACATATGAAAAATATATAAATTGAAGCATGAGATCACAAAAAAATCTAATTAAATTGTGCATACCAGGTTCTATGAGGTCTGAAATACGATCATAGTCTTCTGATGCAAAAGTAACATTCTAGCCTTTATTTACTATATCATCTTCAAAATGCATGTCAATAGGTGCTAATGATCTTTGTTGCCAATCTTCAACCCATTCTGTATTCTCACATTCTTCCCATTCACCTGAAAGAAAAAATTGACAAAAACAAGCAAGCTCCCTAGTCCATATAGTCCAAGTGTTAGAATCTGAACTCCTAAATGAATGCCATTTAGCTGAACCACTAATTGTATCACAATAATATCTTGAAGGGATATTATTTTCTTCAACTAGGTAGAAGAAACGTTTGATTGTAGAGTTTTGACTTGATCTCGTGTATAAATATTTGTTACACCATTCGACAATCTCATGTGCATTTTTGAATTTAGCTCTTTCCTCAAATTTTAATTGCTCTTTACTAAGGGCTCTCTTCACACATGCACCAGCACCATCATGTTCTCCTTTACCATGTCCAGCCTAAAAAAAACTCCACACATGTTGGATGCCAATTTGCTTATGTGTCCTACTCAACCAATAGAACATTCTAGCATTCTTGAATTGTCCTGTACAATTATCTGACCATATCCAATGTTGTGTCATTTGAATTTGTCTCTCTTTTAAATTATCATAAAAGACCTTGAAACAATATTGGACAAACTCAGATGAATGGAGTTTATTATCACTTAAATAAAAATGGTACTCTCTCAATATTTTTCAATCCTCCTCTGTACTATTAGGTGCATGCCTATAAATTATATGAACATAAATTGTTACTTGCACTGAATTGTAATATTGTGGTTGTACCTCTTCTTGCGGTGCAAGTGTGTAGTTCTCTGCAAAGTCAACAACTGAAAGTATAGTACCAATTGGAAATGTATTCTTACATATGCAAAATTGTCCATCAAGCCATCTAGAATATTGAGAGTGTTTAACATATTTTGGTATGATCACACTCTTAAACTCATCCATAAATGCATGACAACTAACTTTATCTGTAACTAGATCACACCTTCTTCCAAACTTCCCATCCTTCAATGGATATTCAATAGTTTTGAATCTTTTTACCTCAACTAATTTTTGGTGGGTCTCCCTTTGTACCTTTCTAATTTGATATTTGTTGCCACAACCAAATGAGAATAGTGTAAAATCTTCTTTTCGGTTTGGTAGTCTTCAAATGCTGGCAAACCATTTCTTCTTGTTAAGTATCTATGTAGCCAGGTGCCAACTACAACAAAAGACCCGATTGGATACTCAAAACCATCATCGTCTACTTGATGACATCTCATTTTTTTCTTAGGTTCCACACATCTAGCTAGCCAATACTCAGTCTGTTCATCATTATCACTAGGTGCAATAACAACATAAACATGTCCTACAAGATAAGATAAAGTATAGAAACACTTTAATCACTCGTGTACATATGCAAATTATATAAATTGAAGCATGAGATTGCAAAAAAATCTAATTAAATTGTGCATACCAGGTTCTATGAGGTCTGAAATACGATCATAGTCTTCTTATGCAAAAGTAACATTCTGGCCTTCATTTACTATATCATCTTCAAAATGCGTGTCAGTAGGTGCTAATGATCTTTGTTGCCAATCTTCAACCCATTCTGTATTCTCACATTCTTCCCATTCACGTGCAAAACAAAATTGACAAAAACAAGCAAGATCCCTAATCCATATAGTCCAAGTGTTAGAATCTGAACTCCTAAATGAATCCCATTTAGCTGAACCACTAATTGTATCACAATCATATCTTGAAGGGATATTATTTTCTTCAACTAGGTAGAAGAAACGTTTGATTATAGAGTTTTGACTTGATCCCGTGTATAAATATTTGTTACACCATTCGACAATCTCATTTGCATTTTTGAATTTAGCTCTTCCCTCAAATTTTAATTGCTCTTTACTAAGGGCTCTCTTCACACATGCACCAACACCATCATGTTCTCCTTTACCATGTCCAGCCTCAAAAAAACTCCACACATGTTGGATGCTAGTTTGCTTATGTGTCCTACTCAACCAATAGAACATTCTAGCATTCTTGAATTGTCCTATACAATTATCTGACAATATCCAATGTTGTGTCATTTGAATTTATCTCTCTTTTAAATTATCATAAAAGACCTTGAAACAATATTGTAAAAACTCAGATGAATGGAGTTTATTATCACTTAAATAAAAATGGTACTCTCTCAATATTTTTTGATCCTCCTCTGTACTATCAGGTGCATGCCTATAAACTATATGAACATAAATTGTTACTTGCACTAAATTGTAATATTGTGGTTGTACCTCTTCTTGCGGTGCAAGCGTGTAGTTCTCTGCAAAGTCAACAACTAAAAGTATACTACCAATTGGAAATGTATTCTTACATATGAAAAATTGTCCATCAAGCCATCTAGAATATTGAGAGTGTTTAACATATTTTGGTATGATCACACTCTTAAACTCATCCATAAATGCATGACAACTAACTTTATCTGTAACTAGATCACACCTTCTTCCAAACTTCCCATCCTTCAATGGATATTCAATAGTTTTGAATCTTTTTACCTCAACTAATTGTTGTCCAAAAGTAGTCAAAGCATTTTCATGCAAACATTCATCTAACAAAGAAAGATTGCCACACATATCACATGTACTAGAAAGACATGCATTGAAAAGAAAGTATTGATCATTAGGTGGCTTACAAAAAAAACCTGATATGCAATCTTTTATAGTTTGAGGTGGTATTTTTATACCACATTCTTGCAACATTTCTTTACTATGCATGGAACCACGTATAGATTGAAATACATCATAATGGTAACGAAATTGAATATGAGTTTTACAACAACATGTGATTCTTTCCTTGTTAATCCTTACATACCATGGTTTACACTTTTCAAAAGATCTTTGACTAATGGTAATATTTAATACCTTACCATCTACAAATTTTTTAAATAATTCAGTTTGAGTCATGTCCAAAAGGTGTTTAGGATGTGGATCACATATTTTTTACCCAATTCTCAATTTAAGAACATCTCTTGAATTAGGTGATACTCTTTTATTATCATGCCAAAAATTTTCAATCAAACTTTTGATTTCACTAGTAAGTTTCATATCACATCTCGGGAGTCTACCACTAGAAGTCCATAAAATATTTGTTGGATCACATTCAAAGTTAACCCTTCTCTTTACAGCTCTTTCTAAAGTCTTACGATTCACATTAAGATATCCACTTATGTTGGTAATCAATCTTTTGTCAGATGTTGATTTGTTAACTAAAGTTGTTGTTATTGCTCGTCGTGCTGCATTCTTATCTTTAGGCCGACTTCTCTTTCTGATAACATCAAAGGCACTAGCAACAGTGGATACAACTTGTTTTAAAGACTCATTTTTATTCTTGGGTTTTGCATACATTCCCAACCTTCTCATTACTTTTCACATTTTAGACATTTTAATTAGTTGCAACATTAGCTGACATTGAAACCCAAATTTCTTATTATAAAAAAAAGGCCTATACAATCTATTAGCATGTGTCCTAATTTGTCTCCATGAAACCAATCCCTCAAGATTATCTAACACATCATTAGGAATATGAAAATTATGTTCAGACACTTTACTATCATCCTGACATGTTTGTTCAATAGTTGGTGTTTCTATGTCTACATTCATGCAATTTTTATTTTCAGACACTTTACTATTTTCACTGTTATTTGGGATTTGAATATCATTTTCAATTTTTCTTGGCATTTCTTTTGGGGCTGGCATTTCAATTGGAGTGTTTTGTGCATGATCGTTTGACAATTGCTTCTCATGAAGAAAATCTAAATCATTTAAATCATAACTTGCTTCTAAAAAATCACCAATTTCATCACGAGAGAAAATTTGAGGGTTTAGAGACACACCTGTATTGAATGCATAATTAGAATGTGCACCTGAATTTTCTTGTATTGGGTTCTCTTCTTTGACTTCTTCATCCATCGTGGTATCTTCAATGTCTTTCTCCTTTGAAACATTGTTCAAGTCTCTAATTCTCTTTCTTCTCTCTCGTTGATGTTGTGCTTCATTCTCTTTATTTGCTGCAATCTCCTCATCTATCAGAACTCTTGCTTTCTTCTTTCTTCACTATTTTGATCCCATGTTTGCACCAGTTTTGAATTTGAATCAGTAACCTGCAAATTGTATAAGAGGACAAGAAAATAGAATAAGCATGACGAAATTCGATGTTGCAGGTCGAAACTGTTGTTCAATCATTGAAATTGGGTCGGTGGGGCAGCTTTTGGGACCCAACGGGTAAATCAGAAACGGGTACCTGATTTCTTAAAAATCGAGCACCTGATTTTTTAAAACTTGGGTACCCGTTTACAAATCGGGTGCCCGATTTTAAAAAAGTCGATATAACGGTTTAAAGAAATCGGGCACCCGATTTTTGAATTACAAATCGGGTGCCCGATTCGTGAGACATGAGTGGGAATTTGGCATTGCTCCCGACTTTTGCATGGGGTTTTTCCTTGGGGAAAGGCATGGCATAGGCTTGGTCCCACCAAGCTATGCCTTTGTACTCCTTTTTTTTTTCTAAGGCATTTAATTGACAATTTTTGATATTGTCATAATTTTTTTATAGTCATTCCTATTGAATTTTTTGACGAGACAAAAACCCATTATAGGTCTTGCTGTTCTGATTTCAAAAATGTAAATTTTATAGTGTTATTAGTATATTTTCTATTTTTCCATTATTTATTAATCAAAACTATCTCCTAAACGTTAAAAAGTGACATTCACTAAAACTTTAATAATTTTTTTATTTTATAATTTTTCTTAAATTAATTTATATGTCATCAATCTACATACAATTCTTTTGATGTTAAAAAAACAAATTTGAAAAAAGTGAGATTTTGATCAAATTATGTGGTCCGTACACGAGAGGTTTTAAAATTTACCTTTATAGCCAATTAATAATTAATAATAATAAAATTATTCAATAAAAAATTAAGAAAAAATATTGTCATCAATCTTAGGTTATTAGGTAACTCCCTTTAAAAGGATTTGCAAAAATTCATTTATTTGTGTCAAATTATGGTGTTCGTACATGAGCATGGTATGATCCTGAAACAAGCATTTTGAAAAAGTGGTTTTTAAAGATCCATACCAAAACAATAATATATCATATGGGTGCACAAATAAATTACATATTCAAAAACTAGATTCCGAACACTAAAATTTTTATTTTTGCAATCTCCTCATCTGTTAGAACTCTTGCTTTCTTCTTTCTTCATTGTTTTGATCCCATGTTTGCACCAGTTTTGAATTTGAATCAGTAGCCTGCAAATTGTATAAGAGGACAAGAAAATAGAATAAGCGTGATGAAATTCGGTGTTGCAGGTCAAAACTGTTGTTCAATCATTTCAATCATTGAAATTGGGTCGGTGGGGCAGCTTTTGGGACCCACCGAGTACATAAAAAATGGGTACCCGATTTCTTAAAAATCGGGCACCCGATTTTTTAAAACTCAGGTACCCGTTTACAAATCGGGTACCCAATTTTTAAAAAATTGAGTGCTCGATTTTAAAAAAGTCGGTATAACGGTTTAAAGATATCGAGCACCCAATTTTTGAATTTTTGAATTACAAATCGGGTGCCCGATTCGTGAGACATGAGCGGGAATTTGGCATGGCTCCCGACTTTTGCATGGGGTTTTGCCTTGGGGAAAGGCATGGCATAGGCTTGGTCCCACCAAGCTATGCCTTTGTACTCCTTTTTTTTTCTAAGGCATTTAATCGACAATTTCTGATATTGTCATAATTTTTTTATAGTCATTCCTATTGAATTTTTTGACGAGACAAAAACCCATTATAGGTCTTGTTGTTCTGATTTCAAAAATGTAAATTTTATAGTGTTATTAGTTAATTTTCTATTTTTCCATTATTTTTTAATCAAAACTATCTCCTAAACGTTAAAAAGTGACATTCACTAAAACTTTAATAACTTTTTTATTTTATAAATTTTCTTAAATTAATTTATATGTCATCAATCTACATACAATTCTTTTGATGTTAAAAAAAACAAAAATTGAAAAAAGTGAGATTTTGATCAAATTATGTGGTTTGTACACGAGAGGTTTTAAAATTTACCTTTATAGCCAATTAATAATTAATAATAAAAAAAAATTTCAATAAAAAATTAAGAAAAGATATTGTCATCAATCTTAGGTGTATTAGATAACTCCCTTTAAAAGGATTTGCAAAAATTCATTTATTTGTGTCAAATTATGGTGTCCGTACATGAGCATGGTATGGTCCTGAAACAGGCATTTTGAAAAAGTGGTTTTTAAAGATCCATACCAAAAAAAAATCTATCATATGGGTTCGCAAATAAATTATATATTCAAAAACTAGGTTTCGAACACTAAAAATTTTATTTCTAGAGTTTTTTAATATTCAATCTCTAAATACCTCAAATTTTGACATCAATTGACAAAAAATTTCAAAAATAGGAAAAACACTTCCACTTTTTGGCCAAAAGTGAGACCCAACTTCTTGCACTGAACCTTACCTTCTTTGCATTTACTCTATGGTGAGTGGATGTTTAGACTTTATTATTCCTACCTTAAGCCATTATTCCTTCTTCCTGCCTTCAGTTGTTATCTTCAGGTATTTTCTCTCTTGCAGATTTTAAGCGAGGTCATTTACTTTTTTGTTGTGGAATAAATGTTGATTTCCTATATATATAGGAATTGACCCAAGTGTGTTAAGTTTTAGAACTAGTTAGAAGAAATAGTTTAAGAGAACAAACTGTTAACTTTTACAGTTTTGTGTTATGTAATGAATTTCTAAAATCTAATGAAATAGTTTAGGGTTCTATCTTGTGTTAGTAGTTTAGAGAAGCTGACCAAGGGGGCCAACTTGGAAGATGGATTAGATTAGGATAGAATAGATTTATTTCCAAGCATTCTTAGTTTCTTAATTATAAGTTGTGAGTTTCTTCCTGTAGCATCACACTTTGTGAATGTTCCTGTAGCATATGCGAGAATAGTTTTAGTGGATGAGCCAAGTTGGAATATTTGCTATCTTTTCATTGTATTTCTAGTATTCATAGCAGAAATAGTGTAAGTTCTTTTCCTTGCATTTTAACTTTCCTACATCATAAGCTTATAGACTCATTAAGAGACCTAGTGCACATACTATGCCGACCATTTCAAGTATACGTCCCTCGGTTGATAAGATTAAATGCACCTCATAGTGGGAGAAATAGTACTTAGTTTGAATATATTATTCCTAAGCAAGGCCTAGTGCATGACTATGATACACCTATTGTGAGGTGGGCCATTTTTGGCGTCATTGCTGGGGATGGTGTCAAACTAGGAGCATTTTTGAGTCATAGATCATAGATAAAGTTTTTTAAAGAAAACTCTAGTTAGAAATTTCTTTCACCAGTGTGAAAAGTTTAATTGCATGCATCAAAGAGGAAGATGACGAGATGAATATGGAAGATTTCTTCCATGAGGATCTGTTAATTTGAATGAAGAAGTTGAAGAAGAATAAGTTGAGTTACCTTTTGAAGATACAAGTCCTATTTTTCTCACAACATCATCATCAAGAGCTGAACCAATAGAGATAAGCGGTCTCCAACCTTTCACTGAAGTATTGGCCAGTTTTCTTGATAATACTACTTTGAATCCACTAGTAGTTAATCATCTAGTGCCCAATGTCCCTTTTCAGCAGCAACCTCATAATCTAATACCTCCATTCATGGGACAACCTACTTTTCCATTTCTTCTTCCAAGTCTTGTAACCAATGCTAATCTTAAGAACATACCTTCCACTGCTCTTCCAAAGTTCTATGGGCTTGCAACTAAAGAACCTCATACTTTCTTGTTTGAATTTGATATCATTTGTAATAGTTTTGACTACAACACTGATGCCCATAAGCTTAAATTGTTTCCAGCAACATTGAAAGAATCAACGCTATGTTGGTTCATGGGCTTAGGAGCCAATGCAATAGGAACTTGGGATGAAATGCAAACTCTATTTTTGGATAAATATAAAGAATATTGCAAAGCATCTGGTTCAAGAGGGGATGATATCTTCAAGATATCACAAAAAGAGGAAGAAACATTGGAAGACTATGTTTCACGTTTCTTATACACAATGCAAAAGAACCCTCAGCATACATTGTCTGAAGATTCACAAAAGCTAGTCTTTCTGAGAGGTGTGAATGATGACTATTTAGAAGCATTGGACCTGATGGCTAGTAGTCCTGGGATGATCTTAAGAAGATCTGTCAGAACTATTCAAGGTCAACCATGAAGAAAGGTCGAGGACCTCATTCCATAGTCACTAAAGGAATCACTCAAGGCATTTCGAAGCTTGAGATATCCAACCTATTGTCAGATTTCAAACAAGATATCATCAACAATGTTGCTACACATCTAGATACAATGACTGCAAAGAAGAAACAAGAAAAAGCTAAATTACAACTAGCTAAGTACTGTCCTCATTGCTGGAAGAAAAAGAAGGATTGCCAATGTAAACTGGTCGCAAGCATGGAGAACCAACATCTTCCAACTAAATACATCAAGATAGATGGAGGTGATGAGCAAGTATTATTTGTTTCTCAATGTCGACCATGGGCCCAATGTCAAGGTATGCCTTAGAACCCCTTGCAAAGTTCAAATTCATATGGTAATCAATGACAAAGTCATAATTCCCAAGGTCCTCCATAAAATCAATCCAATTGGAACAATGCTAGGAAAAATAACTCACAACGATTCCAATGGTCTTAGAATTCCCAACAAACCTGGCCTAATCAATATAGTAACCAATGGCCACAAAACCAACAGAACCAACAGAACTACTGGCAAAACTAGCATAACCAATGGCAACCACCCTAAGGGAATTGGCAGTCTATGAACCAATGGAAGGGATCTCAACAATGGCCTAACCAAAATATTGGTGCTCCACAATTACCCCCTCCAGTTCAAAAACCTACTTTAATGCCACCACCTACAAATCTTGGACCTCAAAAGAAAACATAGTTACCCGCACAACCTTAGCCAAATTCGAATAGCCAACAGCCACAATAGCCCATGTATAGTGCTGATACTCAGCAATACCTTGCTTACACCCTAAATTTTGCTAATATAATTCCGAGATTTGGTACAACTTTACCAGCACCTAAACCACCTCTTATAACTAAAGTACCAGATTCTCCTACAACATCAGAACCCTCAGTTGCTGAAACTGTTGACTCACCTAATGTCACCATGTCAATACCAATTCAACTAGTAGTAGAACCTCCTTTTCCAGAAAAATTGATACAAAAGAAACCTGAACAAACTAAGGAACAACCTTTTGACATCGTTGATCAGTTGAAAAATATACAAGTTCAAATACCATTGTTTCAAGCTATTAAGAACATTCTAGTCTATGGAAAAGCTATTAGGGAAGCCTGCTTGAAGAAACTTGGAAGGAAGAAGGACTCCACCACAATCCATGTTGTGGAACAATTGGCTGACATCATGCTAGGGAAAGTGATTACACCAAAATACTCTGATCCAGGAAGTCCAGTAGTGAATGTCAGTATAAATGGCCAGTTTGTTAAAAATGCTTTAATAGATCTTGGAGTTGCTATAAATGTTATGACCAAAGATACCATGAAGAAGTTACAAATAGAAGGACTAAGGGCTACACCAACAATTTTGTAGCTTCTAGATAGTTCCACTGTCACCCCTAATGGGATGATAGAAAACATAGTTGTAACCTTAGATTCTCTAGAGTATCCTACAAAATTCATGATTTTGTCCCCTAAAGTTAATCTATCTGGTTATCCTATCATCTTAGGTAGACCATGGTTAGCCACAATTGATGCAAATATAAGTTGCAGATTAGGGAATATGACCATATCAAATGGCCAAGCAACACAACAATTTGATTTATATCCTCCAGCCCAACCATTACCAGATTTGAGTACATCTGTTTGGCCAAATTTAGAAGATGAAGAAGAAGAGTTAAATTCTATAGTACAACTCATGATGTTGCATAGACAGTCTTTTCTAAAATTGCAAGAAGAAGATTCAGTACTTCAGAGTATCCTCACTAACACTTGTGTGGTAGAACAAGATGTATTTGAAAGTTTTGTGTTAGAATTGATCACATATGAGGAATGTGATAAGAATTGTACTTTGCTTAAAGGACCTGAAATTCTTTATCCACTTTTACCTTGTGAATTAGAAGCAAGTCCAATTTCTAAAGCTACTATGATAGAGTCCACTACTACTGTTGAACTAACTAAAGGTCATAATCTCCATGTTAATCCTAAGTTAACACCCACACAGATGGAACAATTAAAAGAATTGCTTGAAAGGCATGAAAAGGCCTTTGCATGGGATTATAGTGATATGAAAAGGTTGAGTCCTACACTGTGCACTCATAGGATATACATCAATGAAGGCTATCTACCACTCCGTCAACCCCAGAGAAGGATAAATCCAAGCCTTAGAGAGATAGTTAAAATTGAATTGCAAAAATTACTTGATGCTGGTTTTATTTATCCTATATATGATAGTAGATGGGTGTCACCCCTAGTTATTGTGCCTAAAAAGGGAGGAAAATGGAGAATTTGTGTAGATTACAAAGAATTGAATAAGGATACTAAAAAGGATCACTTTCCTTTACCATTCATAGATCAAGTTTTGGACACACTAGCTGGAAAGAAGTATTTCTCTTTTCTAGATGGGTATAATGGTTATAATCAAATCAATATTGCTCCTAAAGATCAAGATAAAACCACATTTATGTGTCCATGGGGTACTTTTGCATATTCTATTTTACCATTTGGTCTATGTAATGCTCCTGCAACATTTCAAAGAGCAGTTATTAGTATCTTTGCTGTTATATCACATGATTGTATGAAAATCTACATAGATGACTTCACAACATTTGGATTCACTTTTGAAGAAGTAATGGTGAATCTTAAAAAGGTTTTGGTAAGATGTCAAGAACATAATTTGGCACTTAATAGTGAAAAGTGTTTCATGCTCATGCAGGAAGGCATGGTACTTGGTCATTTCATATCCGCTATAGAAATACAAGTGGACCATACCTACAAAATCAAAAGATGTAAGATCCTTTCTAGGTCATGCTGGATATTATAGACGTTTCATAAAAGATTTCAAAAAAATAGCTAGTCCTTTGTATAAGTTACTCACAAAAGAAGATGAATTTAATAGGACATTTGAATGTGATGAAGCCTTCCTGCAGCTTAAGAAACTTTTGACTACAACCCTAGTCTTACAAGGCCCTAATTAGAATTTACCTTTTCACAAATATACAAATGCCTCTAATTATGCCATAGGTGCAGTCCTAGCACATAAATCCCAAAATCTTGAAAATTTCATCTATTACATCAGTAAGAGCCTTCATGGATCAGAGATGAACTACACTATAAATGAAAAATAATTGCTAGCAGTAGTTTATGCCCTCAACAAATTTTAGCATTACATAACTGGCTATTCCATATTTGTTCATACTGATCATGCAACAATTAAATATCTCATGAACAAACCTGCTATAACAGGTAGGTTAGCAAGATGGTTACTATTGTTGCAAGAATTTGATATAACTATTGTTGATAAACCTGGAAAAGCCAATGTTGTAGCTGATTATTTATCAAGAATCCATCATGATGATACTAACACTACTTTGGTAGATGATGCATTTTTAGATGAGCATTTTTTTCATATTGCTGTTCAAACTTCATGGTCTGTAGACATTGCTAACTACATTGTAGCCAATAAAATACCAGTACATTTTCCTTACAAGGAAAAGAAGCTGCTTGTAGAGAAAAGTTTTCGTTTCTCCTGGATAGATAATCTCTTGTTTTACACTAGACCTGATTAAGTTATGAGAAGATGTGCGAGAGAAGATTAGACCTATGACATTCTACATGCATGTCATAATGAACCACGTGAAGGACACTTTGCAGCAAAAAGAACAACTTTCAAAATCCTAAAAAATGGTTATTATTGGCCTACACTTCATAAAGATGCAGTCAACTATACAAGAAAGTGTGACCAGTGTCAAAGGATGGGCCGACCAACCAGAATAGATGAAATCCCTCTTAATCCTCAGATGGAATTAGCACCATTTGACAAATGGGGAATGGACTTCATTGGTCTAATTGATCCTCCATCTAATTGGAAGTCCTATATTCTGGTGTGCACTGACTACCTGAAAAAATGGGTTGAAGTTAAGCCTATGAAACATGCCCGTGATGAAAAAGTTGTTGAATTCCTATACGAAGAAATTTTTACTCGCTATGGTGTACCCAAAGAGCTAGTCACTGATTAAGGTGCACAATTCACCTATAATCTGATCTCAAAATTGATGAAACAGTATAACATTAGGCATCAAAAATATAGTCCTTATCATCCACAAGCTAATGGACAAGTAGAGGTTACAAATTGGGAGCTAGATAATATTCTAACAAAAATAGTCCATTTGCACCATCAGGATTGGACCAACAGATTACAAGAAGCTGTTTGGGCTTACAAAACAACCTAGAAGACTACTATAGGATTCACACCATTTGAGCTCCTGTATGGAAAGGTAGCAATGCTTCCAATTGAATTTGAACATAAAACTCTAAAGATAGCCTTGGCATTGGATACTGAACTTCTTATAGCACAAAGAGAACATCTTCTGCATTTTAACTCTTTGGATGAGATGCACAAAGTTGCTTTGACACATACTGAACTAGTACAAAAATAAAGGAAACAATGGCATGATTCTCATATTATCAGTAAACAATTTCAAGTTGGTGACTAGGCACTCCTATATGATACCAAATTCAAGGATATGCCAGGGAAGCTACAGACAAGATGGCTAGGACCATATGAAATTAGTCATGTCTTTGTTAATGGAACTATTCAAACAACTACCATTGATCTGATACCTTTCAAATTATTAATTAATGCTCATCGACTCAAGTTATACAAATGGAAACAAAAAAAAGTAGATTTCCTATAGCATTTCCAATAGCTGGATTCAAATATGACTCAAGTAACTCTTCCTATAGCTGAAGGTGTCAACCTTTTGACTATTGCTCTTCAACATTAGTTTTATTGTGCATGCTCATAATAACGAATTTATGTTTGCATAAAGTTCATTTTTTTCTATTCATGTTTTCTTTCCGTCTCATCTCTTTACCTTCCACCCATCCACCTCATCTCATTTCTTTATCTTCCATTCACCCACTTCCCACATCATCAAATTTTCCATGTTTTCAACAAAATTCTGCAAAATGCTGATGGATGCTTCCATTGATATTATTTTCGCCACCTTTTCATATGTATGACAATCATATTGACAAGTATAACATTTTCAAATTATATTTCATTTATAGTCCATAGATTTCATTAATTATATTTAATATTGCATAATCTATATAATGGCGGTGTTATGCCAGTCCCTTACCTGTACTAGGTCTGACAAGTGAGGGCACTTGTCTAATTTTAGCAGGGGGTAGGGAAGGTCATAATATTCAAAGGCATGTCTATTTATTCGTGATGATTTTCTAAATCTTTGCATTACCCTTCATTAATGAAAATTTATTGCCATAAGTACACAAAGTGAGGTGTTGTACTCCCTATTTTTGAATGATTTTCTATGTCAAGCTGTGATGTGACCTATGTTTAAATTTTTTTCCATCATCTGAACCCTATTTCTAGATGATTCTCACACAAATTTATGATTTACCTTCATTCAAAGCTGAATTATTGTGCATAACAATTTGTTATGACAATTAATTGCTTCCTAAAACAAAGAAGTGTGATGAGTTTGAAGAATAATGTAGCAATTTGAAGCTTGGATTCAAAAAGGTAGAAAACAGAGTAAACAAAGGAAGTGTTAAGGAAATGGGTGGGCAGTTGCAAAGGAGAGAGCCGGTAGAGCACACTGTGTTGCTCTTGGACATAGAATCTGTAAGAAGGTTTAATGCATGTGGATGGCTAGGGTATTTCTTGAGCTTAATTGCATATGATGAAGAGGCGGCTACAGAATTTACCAGGACATTCTACAAGGGAGATGCTTTTTTTTGGGGCTTAACAGTAGTTGCAATAGAGGAGTGCATTGCTAAGGTAAATGGGTTACCTGCAGTTGGAGAACACTACCCTAGCACACATGATGCTAGGTCAGTGAGAGCCCAATTTACCAGGCTGCCTGATCCTCAATTGGATGTCACAAAACAAGGTTGCAAGAGAATGTCACTGTCGCCACCATACAATGAATTAGCCATGCACATAATAAGGTATTTTACATGTGAAGGTAGATTTTCATACCTGCATGCACATCATTTCAAGCTACTTAGTTGTGTAAGGCATAATCTTGCTGTGAATTTTCTAAATTTTTTGTATAATATGCTTTGCATTAGTGCAGAGGAGACTCAGAAAGGAAAAGAGAATTCTATTACTCATCATGCTTTAATTAATTTGTTAATAGAGAGGTCACTTAGGGATGTATCCCCCTTAACATGGGATGAATTTGTGTGACTTAAAACCCTGCAACCCCAAGCTAGCCCTAGTGAATAGCATAGTGAGGGAAATGTAGCTCCCACTAGTGAGCCTACTGAACAAAAAATTCAAGAGGCTAAAAATAAAAAGACTCATGGAAATGAACAAGAAACTACCCTTGTTCAAGAAAATGTGTCTCCACCTGTACAAGAAATTCCTAAACCTACTACCAACAAAGCTAAGAGAAAACAAAAAATCCTAGAAGAAATTTCTGTTCAGCAAGAACTGAGCCCTACAATTGTAAAACAAAAGAGAAAAAAGAAGGGTCCTGGAGTAACTGCTCCTGTAGTAGAAACACCCAAAGGGAAAAGTAGGCTAAAGGTTGTAACATAGGAAGAAACCCCTATAAGGAGAAGCCACAGAATGAGAGGGCAAGTTTCTAAGGATCTTATTCTATCTAAAACATCCACTAGGGAAACATCCACTAGGGAATCCCCTGTGCAAATTGTTTATGATCATTCTCCTCATCATTCTGAGATTACAAGCACTCCTGATAATCTTACCAGAAGGGTGTAGGGAAGAAATTAAAGAAAATCTAGATGATACCCCAACAAACTTACCAGGCACTTCTAGCTGTAGGGATGAGACAGTTTCTAAATATGTTGATCAAAACACTACCTTAGTTACACATAGATCAACATGGATCACTGGTTTAGTAGAACATCTATGGTAGGAACAAAGAAAGAGGAAAAGGGATCATGAAGAAGACAACAATGCTATCACACTATAGAAACTCCTCTTTCAATTGTATGGACAATATTTGTTTGCTAAGGCATTGTGGAAAGAAGAAAAGAAAAAGATGAATAAGATTATAGTATCTCAAAATGAGGAAATTGTAGAATTAAAGGAACAACTAGAAAGCCAAAAACAACGCATGAACCATGCTCTTAAGGTAGCTGACCAGGCCCTTGCTTGTAGGCCACCACCTAGAGTTTATGTTCTCTGCTTGAAAGAGCAATTTATTTTGTCTCAATTAATGTTAACCCTCAAGAATGTGAATGTAGGGTTTAAATCAGCACAGGAATTTTATGGACTATATCAGACTCTGCCACCATGGCAAAAAAACTTATTGTGTGAATTATATGTTCATAATTTTGTTATTCCTTTGGAGACTAAATGGAATCCCTTGCTTTACATAGGAGATGTACAACTAAAAGCCCTCATGTCATGGATGTCCAATGAAGTGAATTATGATAGGCAATTGAATAACTATAGGGATGAGGAAAGAACAAAACCTTTACCTTTAAGTGCAGAAAGTAGCAAGCCAAATGAAATGCTTAGGGATTGGTTCACATTGACCTATGGAAAGAAGAATCAGAAGTGAGGGAGAAGATCTTTGCTGCCAGAACTAAGGTTTATGCTAAATATGAAAATTTTCCCTACTTTACATTTTAGAGAGCCATGACCAATGCTAGGAGTAGGTCGGCTAGACTACCTGAATCTCTTAAGAAGTCAAAACCACACAACCCTATTAACTTGGAAGCAACACTTCATAGAGTTCCAAAATATTTAGAATTAGGGAAGCAACCCAGATTAGAGTTGTGGTGTCCCTTAACAATGTAGCCTCCAATGTTCCTGTGGCCCATGTATGACATTAATGTTGATAGACTTGAGAAGTTGTAGGAAGATCACAAGGGAGAAGTGTGGGAGAGAACCAAAGGATTTTACTACACTTTTAAGAGCAATAGAAAGGGAAGAATAGAAATTGGAGAGTTCAGATCACTAACAAGGAAGTGCAAGGCTTGAGAACAAGCATTAGTTTGGCAGGGGGCAGATGATGAGAGCAAGCTTTGCCTTTATTTTATGATTTTTAAGATACTTTGTTGAAACTCTGTTTATCTTTGTTAAAACATTTGTGGACCTATGTTTACCAAACCTATGGGGTAAAAACTATGCCATCTTTTGCTAATACGATACATAGTATGTAGCATTTCATATAGTTATTAGAATGTGTGTTCTTATATTTGAATTAATATGATAAAAATTTATTTGCGAACATGTTTTGTGTTATAACTAACCTATTAATGAAGACTGAAAGATGATTGGAGGAATTCAAAAGATAAGCATCAACAACATTTAAGGAGAAGAGAACACCAAGGAGCAACCACGGTGGAGGAAGTTGTAACAGTTCCAAAAGACACGACAATGAGTAAAGAGGAAATATGAAGACTTATTACCTTCTTTGCATTTACTCTATGGTGACGAATGTTCAAACTTTATTATTCCCACCTTAAGCCATTATTTCTTCTTCTCGCCTTCAGTTGTTATCTTCCTATTTTCTCTCTTGCAGATTTTAAGGTAGGTCATTTACTTTTCTATTATGGAATACGTGTTGATTTCCTATATATATAGGAATTGACCCAAGCACGTTAAGTTTTAGAACTAGTTAGAATAAATAGTTTAAGAGAACAGATTGTTAACTTTTACAGTTCTGTGTTATGTAATGAATTTCTGAAATCTAATGAAATAGTTTTGGCTTCTATCTTGTGTTAGTAGTTTAGAGAAGCTGACCAAGGGGGCCCACTTGGAAGGTGGATTAGATTAGGATAGAATAGATTTATTTCCAAGTATTCTTAGTTTCTGAATTAGAAGTTGTGTGTTCCTTCCTGTAGCATCACACTTTGTGAATGTTCCTACAACATATGCAAGAATAGTTTTAGTGGATGAGCCAAATTGGAATATTTGTTATCTTTTCATTGTATTTCTAGTATTCATAGAGTTAAGTGTGTTAGTTTCCTACAACAATAGTGTAAGTTCTTTTCCTTTCATTTTTACTTTCCTGTAACATAAGCTTAGTGACTCATTAAGAGACCTAGTACACATACTATGCCGACCATTTCAAGTATATGTCCTTGGGTTGATAAGATTAAATGCACCTCATAGTGGGAGAAATAGTCCTTAGTTTGAATATATTATTCCTAAGCAAGGCCTAGTGCATGACTATGATACATCTATTGTGAGGCAGGTCAGGGGTCCTAGGCTTTTATAGGCCTGGGATGAAGTGCACCCTTTGGAAGTGCATACTTGCACATGTGCACAGGTGCACATCTCTAAAGGGGAAATTGTGTGCTTGTGCACTTAGTGCACTTGTATACCTTGAGAAGGTGTGCATGTGCGCTAGGTGTACTAGTGCACACCTTTTACACAAAATCACCATTCTTTTCCAAATTCTTCAATTCTGGTAGATGGGTTTTTCAGGCAGAGGACCAGGCAAAACCTAGACTCTAGTTAGAGTCCCAAAAATAACTTAGACCCCAGACTAGGGGTCTGAAAAAGTAAAAAATTTACTATGGGATACTCATTTCTAGGAGAAATGGGGCGTGCATTGTGAAACCACAACAATAACCGTTTAAATCATGATGCTAATAAAAATGAAAATAAAAGAAAAAGAAGAAGAAAAGAGAAAGAAGAAGGAAAGAGAAAGGAAGAACTAATAATAGATTGAAAGAGGTATGAGTATTGGAAATAGAAAAGTGTTAAAAAGAGAAAGCTTGTCATATGAATAAAAGAAAGGGCTTTGTGTTTATATATGAGTTATCATGGGTCATGGTGGAGACAAGGCCTAAGTGCTTCTAGTTAAAACCAAAGACCTCTTGATCATTATTGATTGCACGAGGACGTGTAATATGCTAATTTGGGGGGGAAATGATGAGAGCTAATTATGTCCTATATTATACCCTATTTAAGTCCTCTCATATGCCTTCATTTCCATTGCTATATTCCACTTATATACCATTTCCCATTTTATGTTGCATATATTTCAATGTACATAAGTAATATTTACTTAAGTTGTTGTGATTGGGTAAAAGTAGGTTTGAAGGGGACCCAAAACCCCAAACAAAAAGTAAAAAAAGTCAAGAACTAGTTTTACAAGGACCAATAACCCAAAGTTTCAAAGTCAAATTCAAAGGCTAGTTTTACAAGACCAGCAACCAAGTCAAGCTGATTTTACATAGACCAGCAACCAACATGATTCAAAAAAAATAGTAGGGGGGGCCAAAAGACCAGAAAAAATAAAGAATAAAATTAAACTAGGTCTTTAATAGCTCCAGTGATAGAAGAGCCTAAGAAAATGACCTCTTTGAGAGAGTCATGAATGCTCTTCTTAGGGATCTAGAGGCCAACTTTCTTAGTACTTTGTCTGGTGTGCTTGCTCAGACCACCAGCCAACATCAGGGTATGACCAGTTGAAGTCACTTCGTCTGGAGAGGATTTCCCTATTAACATAACAATAGTCAAGATGGACAAAGTAACACCCTACATTCCCATTTCACTATCCTTTATAATTTTTTTGCAGGAAGCTTCGTACTCCTGAAGTTTAGTTGGGATGTTCCCAACTAGAGCTTCTAGCTCCGTCCACTTCATGCTTTCCTCATCCAACTTCTCCTTTAAACTTAGGGACTTTTCTTGCAAGCAAGAAACAAAAATGTGGAATTTTTTTATTTCATTGTACATCCAATTGTCCAGCTCCATCCCAATATTGGATCTATATGGATTTGTTCAGAAATTCCAGTACATTGTCATAATCTTTTAAGTCTTGGGCACTCTTAGAAACCACATTTTGTTGAGGCAATTCCTTGAATTCCTAGGTGTGGGCAATGGGTGTACCAGGATTGGTATCATCATGGCCGCTATTGGCTAGAGGGGTATTAATAAACACAAGATCAAGGGTAAGGGTAGCAATAACAAGGTTCACAACAATCTTCATTTCTATAGTTTGGGAAGTCTAGTTGATGGCCTTAACAATGCCTTTAGTAATGGTATCCTTTGAATCATTCATACCCTCTGTTTTCACCTAGATTTCACTATCCTCATTGACGGTAGCATCTTTGGTCTTCAACCTAAAGACAACCCTTTTAATTCTTTTATGCTTTGAGGAAGGGACAAAATCCTTACCCTTATAAGAAGAGTTCTTACCATGCTTGCTAACAATACTTGGGGCAAAAAGTGAGGAATCATGAACTGAGGTTTCATCCAAACTTAAAGCAACATCCTTATTCTCACAAGAACACCAATCACTCACAGTCTGGGCTGTGGCATCATTCAAGGGAGCTTCGACATTCTCCAATTCTTCTGAGCTATGCTCAAAGTCCATTTCCATCACCAGGACATGTTGACAACTACTTTTTTTTTTAGCAGTGAAGAGTCACCAATAATTTCCTTTCTGCTTGGCGAACCTTCCTCTTCCCACTTATGTTTGCTACTAGAAATAGAAATAGAGTGAGTAGGAGTACTGTCACAACAAAACTTTGTGATAAGTAGGATGAGACCCTCATGGATAATACATCTAGAAGCCTTTTTATTGTGGGATTTAAGCCTAAAGAGGAGATAATTCACTAAGTAGAAAGGGAAGGAAATTCTTTTCTTATAGTGGAAATGACTCCAAAAAAAAAGTGATAGAGATGTACTTTGGAAACCCTACCATTTGGAATGAAATACATCCACACACAAGTAAGAACCTCTTGCCAGATATCCTTAATTTGAGCAAGGTCATAAAAATTCCAATTTAGCATCCTCCTAATCATTTTTGGGAAAGTGCTTGATTGTCTCTTTGGAAGCTTTTTTTTGCTTAAAAAATTTCATTACTTCATTTGACAACCTAATAACTTTAGAAATGAAATTAGTATTAATGGTGAAGTCTCTACCATAGAGATCAACCTTATCACCATCCCAAGCTTTGTGGAAGTTGTCTATTACATAAGGTTTTTAACCATAAAATTTCTCAATGAAACTGGTTACCTTTCCTTTCTCAAGTTGATGCAATACTTCTTTCTTCTTTTTCTAGTAGTGGTACTTCTAGGGTTTCAATTTTTTCTCTTCCCCACCCATATTCTCAGAGATAATTTCTTGTAAAATGTTGTGACTAAAAAATCTTAGAGAAAAGTGCCAAGAAAAGTTATGCATATTACCTCTTGAAAGCTCAAAATATACCCATAATCCGTGTGAGGTTCTGATAGACATGTAAGCACACAAACAATTCCATTAAAATAATAAATGGAGGCATTGATGATTTTATATGAGGATGTCACGGGCATATCAAATATTGATTTTCCCTTCTCAAGATATATTTCTCTCATAATCACCTTTTTCTCTTAATACGTCATCCATGCTTAGCTGGTTAGTCCATGTGATGATATCGCAATTTTGAATTTCCAAGTTGGCCATCCAATCTGCCAGCATGTTCATCTCATGGTAGTTATGAGAAATGAACACATTATGGAAAAAGTTGAGGTCTTCTTTACTTTCACTAAGGAGTTTAGAAATATTCCATGTAGGGTCTTGTTTATTGTTTAGAATATTTTGATATTTTTAAAAGTTGTTATATAAAATATTTTGATTGTATTTACTAAAATTTATTGTGCCAAGGAAATTAATATTTCATGTGGAGAAGAAGTTCAAAATATGTGAGGATAATTACGTGTAAGAAAATTCTATATTATGTGTTTGGTTCTAAAATCAAGGAGAAGATTGTGGCTAAATCAAGGAGATCACAAAATTTATTTATGGTTATATCAAATAATAGACAAGTTTGTTTGTTATAAAAGATAATTGGGGGAAGGTTTGAACACACAACCTCTCCATACTATCAGTTTCCCTCACCACTCATCTTTGTATGGATTTTAGTAAAAAAATTAATTCACATTTAGAGAGATACCAATCCCATCTATTATTACAAATCCCAAGAAGTGATGGGTCAATTTTTTGGAAAAAAAAAGTGAAAAGTCAATGGTTCAAAGGTTTGAATCATTAACCTCTTGTTTCTAGTGCCTTCTCCTCCACCAATGAAGTATACACATTCATTAGAGTAGTTATAACTGCATAGTCTCATAATTAGAAATGGCCAAAAATAGGGAGCTTTGATTCCTCTTTTATATACATTGTAAAATGCATTGTTGGGGGATATAATAAAGATTTAATATCAAAGTACAAACATAGACCTCTGTAGAAACATTTTGTACTATTTTTTGTGTAAATATAATATTTTTTTTGATTGAAGGAGCTTAGAGGACCATTTATTTCCATCATCGGTCATACTAAGGAGGCAGATCCACTTCTTGGAATGACCGATATTTTGTTTTAGATTAGATGTGTGTTTTATTTTATGTGTTTTATTTGTTTTGATTTGATTATGTACATATACATATTATATTATTTTATACATTTTAATTTATGTAATTATAAATAGTTATCTTTAATTTATATTTTCTTTAGATTTAATTGTAAATTTATATTTGTGTGGTTTATTTTTCTATTTCTTGCAATATTAAATTGTAGATTAGATTTTCATTATTCACAATGCTTTCAAATTCTTAGAATAATTTTTCTTTAGAAGTTCCAATTTAGCTCATGTCTCCAGGAAGTGATAGTTCATGTTGCCAATTCTATTTTGGTTTGTTGTAGGTTTCTTTCTGTGTGTTCTAGATGCACTCATCACCACTTGCCGTGCTATATTCACACCTTGATAAAATAGACAGTATACCTTTCATCAGTTTATGACCCTATTTTGATATTAAATACAAGATGAACTAGCTCATAAATTTTATCAATTATTATCAATATTAGAACCATTGTTTGTCCCTACATAATGGGGCTCAATAGCCCAAGGAAATAGTATGCTATTAGATAGTATATATTGAACTTAAAGTGGATATCCTACTGCTACAAGAAGTCAAAATGTGCTAGAAATAGGAAATACCGAGAGGGGGAAGCGGGGGGTGGGGAGGGGTGGTAATCAATATTCCACAATTTTTTTCCCAACTATGGATATCTTTAGTAATATTTAAACATGCATATATGATCAAACTAAAAAGTAAACATAATAGTAACACAATACAACTAATAACACTATTATTTGCTAACTAGGGGAATACTGGCCAAGGAAAAAAATCGGTGAGGATGGTACCCACAAAATGATCCACTAATTAAAAGTATCTTGTGAAAGATATTGACTCTGTTAGGAGTCTATTACATCTACATAGTGTATATATCCCTGTTAGACTACTAGGCCTTATTAGAAGCATCAACCTTGTTAGGAGTTGGTATTACAATTACAAAAGTAGCAAGTTGATCCCACTTCTCAAACATGCACACACAATGATATATTCTGTACACAAAAGGTATAGATACAAAAACCTTTCTAATAATGCTAATATCTTTAATATCTAATTTGTCCTTTGCATTTTTTATCACAAAATAGGTCAATCTATATTGTACTATACTAACATTATGTTTGCATCAATAATGATCATAAAAAGTGTGCATCACAACATTATAACATTACATTACAATGTCACACTTCTTACAAACAAAAATGTCTTCTTTATACCCATCTACTTAACTAATAGACCTTTACTTCTTTGCACATTTCCCAAAATTCAAAATCACTTTTTGCTAAGTGAGGGTTCACATCTAATATGTCTTTCCCACCTTGTTAAATTATTTTTTTGGTAAACCAAAAGAATCCCTTAACCAAAATTATTTTACTCTATTATCTTCTTTGTTATGCTCATTCAACTTGTACATGAAAACTTGCCATAACTCTGTCCTTACATAGAATATCCTTAAGTTCTCTTAGGACCATTCTTATTACATCATAACCTTTCTTTCCTCAACTACACATAACCTTAACTATTTCCACTAACTTGTGCTAAATCAAAATGCATAATTGTTCATTGTATTGAATTATGATTAGACAATTTTCTAAGTTCAACCATCTAGAACTTAATTTTATGTGTTTCCTTCTTCATATCAAGTGTATATTTCCATAAATGAAAACCTTATATCATCCTTACATATTCTCCTATCCAAATTGCCAAAAAAAGTCCTATACCAATTTTTCTAATTTGGTGAACACACTTTGGTCGAGAGCTTTTTTCCCTACTCTAAATCTATTGGGTCTTCTGGAGGTATTCCCTATTGGCAATATGGCTAAGTAGGTTTGGAAAAGGGTTATCATTTATGGAAACATATATCTTAGGATGAGATCACAAAATGTACAAATGAAGAACCTACAATCAGAGACAAAAAATTGTCTAAGTGAACTAAATAGTTTTAATATCAGTACAAAGGTAGTTTTTAATATTGTGAAGTCTACAATGACAATTGACATGTGCATAGTTGAGGATAGGGAATATAGAGTGTCTTGTTGACATGGTCAAGAGCATAGATCAATATAGGTAGTACAAAATGAGTTATAGGTAAAATATTAGTATGGGTAGTGAATAGATTAAAACAATGTATAACATGAAAGAGTTAATTTTGGATTGAAGAATTATTTTGAGAATAAAATATTTTTTTAACTTATTAGGGATGACATCCTAGATGTTAACCCTGAGTTAGCATGGGCTAATTTTGTATTTAGTCAAATGTGTGGAAGCATCAAGCTGACTACACATAGTTTTGTTAAAGAGAAAGGTATAAGTAAGAAATCATTACTTGTGAAGTAGTGTGGTGTTAATGCAACACATATGGAATGTATGCAAACTATGTATGTGACATGAAAACTTATGTGAAATCTCTATGATGCAAATTCTAATGTAAGATCAGAGAAATGTGAAGTACAATAGTCAAAAGTAAAGAGGTTATTGTATCTATCTCATTTTTTTTAAGGCATTGAATTGTATAATTACATGTTTGGGTGGTTGGCTCTTCTTGCATATATTTGTAATTGTATTACCAACTCCTAACATGGTTGAGGCTTTTAACAGGGCCTAGTCCTCTAACAAGGATCGAGACACTATATGTACTTCATAGACTCCTAATAGGGTCAATATCATTAACCAGATTCATTTGTTTAGTGGATCATTTTGTGGGTACCATCCCCACCAGGGTTTTCCCTTGGCCAAGGTTTCCTTGGTTACCAAAATATGGTGTTATGAGTTCTCTCTATGCATGTATTTATTTATTATTTAGCATTATTTGTTTAATTTCTTATGCATTTTGTAAAGTAATTAATAATATCCAATTGTGGGTAAATTTTGTAGAATATTGATTCACTCCCCCTCTTAGTATTATCTATTTCTAACAATTGGTATTAGAGACTAGTTACTTAGAAGAGGTTTAACAACTTGAGTAGGATCCCTATGGATATGGAATAGTTAAAGATAAATCTTGAAGAATCCCTTGAACAAATTGATATTCTTACAAAAGAAAGAGATAGCCTGAAAGAAAGGTATGGAGATGCAAAAGATTACATTGGGAAACTGAAAGGTAAGATCAATCATCTCAAATCTAGAAAAGAACGTAGAGAGCAGATTAGTCAAAATGATGAGGTAGAAACCCTTAAGAAATAAATTGAGATCTTGAAACATGAGTTGAAAATTGTTGAACTAAAATTAAGCTTGAAGAAAGATGATAGCAAAATTGACTCAGATCTAAAATATGAGAATGTAGATTTAAGATCTGATCTGACACAAATGACATCTAAATTAGATTCTATCAAAATAGAGCATGCAAAATTAGAGAAATATAACACTATTGTGAAAGGAGAATTGACTCAAGCTAATTATTAGTTAGAGAAGTGATATTCCACTAGTGATAAAATTGATGAACAACTATTCTATCAAAGATCTTCTTATGATAAGACAAGCCTTGGATATCTTATTGGAGAAAAATTAGCAAAGAAAACTTAAGTTAGAAAGGAACCAAATCTAGTTCTTAAAACCTATGAGCCTAAGGAGAATGATTAGAATATGATTGAACCAAGCAAGTCTATAGAAGTACCTAAAGAAGTTGAGCAAGTAAGTCAACCTGAGAAATGTGATGAACTAAAACAAATAGAGAAAGTTGAACCACCTAAAGAAGTAAGACACAAATTCAAAAGTAGATGTTTTATATAAAATTAAGTTGGTCATATAAAGAGAGATTGCATAGGTAAGTCTTTCAAACCTATAACTAATCTCTATTGTTATAATTACCATGGTTTTGGACATAAAGTAGTAGATTGTAAAAACCTAAGTTTGATAGTAATAATGGAAATAGTAGAATATTTAAAGACACTAACCCAGCAGGTAATGAAAGAAGGAGATCCTCAAGAATATCCAATGATGGAGAAAGAACTAATGGAAAAAGGAGAAACAATGTGTGCTATAAGTGTAAAAATTTGGACACATTGTGAGGAATTACAAAGCACCAGTCAATCAGAATGAACCTAATCAAAGAAAGAGTATAGTTGCATGTCAATTATGCAATAAATTTGGTCACATAGTAAGGAACAATGACATAAATGAAAAAAGGAATGAAAGTAGCAACACCAGTCCAAAAGAGGCACTTAAAGAGCATGTTGAAGAATTTAAGGAAGTATTTGTGAAGGAAAATAATCCATCAAGTTGACATGTGGTTTTAGAAGAACATTTTTTTAACGCACCCAGAGAGAGATTGAAATCAACCATAATGTGTTATTCATCTTATTTTAATTAAGCAGTTTTCTATCAAAGACAAAACATCAGATAGATGTAACAAATGTTAGAGGTCAAGTTAGAAGTTTCAAAGTTAATAGAAGTCTTAGCAGATCACAAGGAAGCTATGGTTAATAGCACAAATCATTTGGAGATCATATAAGGTCATATGAATGAAAAAAGGTCTACTAGTAAATAGAGATCAAGTTTTCCAAAATTGGGTAGATGCATAATCAATGCAAAGTTCAATTTGAAAAGATTTAAGGGATGTAAACAATATTTTAAGTACCAATTGATCATGTGAAGAGTTAAGGGTCAATTGAGAGTGATTTGAAAATGAACTAAAGACAAATTTGAAGCATTCACATTGCAAAGTAAGAAAATCCCTAGTTGTGTGAATTTTAGGTATTTTACAAAGTTTTTGAAGTATTTGAATCGATTAAAATGGAGAATCCTACTATGTGTGATGTAAATGAAAGGTTGATGTATGTGTTTAAGAAACACCAATTCATATCTCAAGTAGATGATCCCCTAGGAAAAATTTCACAAGTTTCAAAAAATGTATTGTATATAGAAGATATTAGATCATATATACATTGTAAATTTGAGAGTATTGGAGACAATGACATTCGCAAGGATTTAGACCTAGTTTGCAATGTAGACTTATCCTTGAAAAAAGAGTTTGCACACCTAAAGGAGTTGAACATAGTGAGCTATATGTTTCATATAGATTTTGACAATCACGAGCGAAGCATAATCATATTGAGCTAAATCCATGAAGGAATGTTCAGGGTTGGAGATATCCTTATCATGATTGACAATGACATGATACATAAACTAACAAGATTGAGCAATAACGGTAGTAATCTAGTTAACAAAAACTATGTGAAGAAAATGGTAGAAACCAATTTGAAGACTAAATTAGATGGAAGGAACAGGAGGATTGACCTCATAAGTGAAACCGATGTAAGGGTGATCAGTAAGATCATTGGCTACAAAATGTGTTAGAGTAAATAATTAATATTTAATTATTTATTCTATTGCTTAAGCTTACTTAGGTCATGCATTTATTTAATACTTTTGTATTTAATGCATGTAGTGGTTGTTGTTGACAACTCGGGAGTTTTCTCCTTTGTTAGCATATTCCACTTTTTGTGGATATGTGCTGAGTTGTCATTTTTGTCCTCTACCTCCTTCCAGCTTGTTCTACAAGCTTCCTGGAGCTCTTTATATTCGGGCTCTCTCTCATTGTAACGATATCAGATCATCATATTGTGAAGCCATTTCTTATTGTAAATACATTTCTTATTGTGTTTGCATTTTTGGCTCTCATGTCCGTTTAGGGTTTTTTCCCGTGCTCCATGCTTTTCCCCTTCTTGGCTTCTCTTTGACAGGTTCGCATGCAGGTGATCTTGGCGTCTTCGGAGTTGGCTTTCCTCAACTCCAACATGGTATCAGAGCCTTCCTGCTGCAGCTTCGTTGAAGAAATTTTGAAGCCGTGATTTGAAGTCACAAACCCTAGTTTGTTTGTGCAATTTTTCTTCAAATCAGGGGATCTTCTTTTTTCGGAGCACTTTCAGCCCAAACAGACATCACCGTTGGATCCGAAAGGCCGTTTGCAATCAGGATTCATATAAAACTTGTCAAATTTGGAGACAGAGCTCCGGGAGGCAAAAAAATTTTGGTTGCACGCCCTGTCGTACGGACGATTCTAATTCAAAAAAAAAATTTAAAAAAAATATTTTCGGGCCGCACCACCGCAGCAGCGCTCGCGCGCCACGACGGGGCCGCCCGTGGTCCGCTCCTCCAGTGGCGCCTCCTGTTCTCTCCTCCCCGGCGCTGCCCCCTTCTCCGCTCGGTGGTTCTGCGAGCTGCTCCGCCAGCTCCCTTCTGTGCCCGGCGGCTCCTCCTTCCTAGCGGCTCAGTCTCCGAGACGCTCCTTAGCACTCTGCTCGGCCCAGTCTCCGCCCAGATCCGCAACCTCCGCCTGAGCCTCCGCTCATCTACGTAGCGCCAGATCTGCAGCACAGTCAGCAATTTTCTGCCATTCTACGCGTGACACGTGGCACGGGCGCCACGTGGCACATTGCCACGTGGCCCCTGCCACGTGGCACATTGCCACGTGGCCCCTGCCACGTCATCAACTGTACATGCCACGTGGCGATGCCACGTGGCACCCTTTTTTTCTGTGACGGGGGTTTGGCCGTCAATTTTAAACCAGCGGTTTGCTGACATCAGCATGACGTCATCGGCATCCTAGACCTTGCATGCACCTCTCCTGATTTGCTTTTGGACCTACTTGTGGTTTTTTGGCCATAACTCTTGCATACGGAGGTATTTTTCCGATCCGAAAGAAGCGTCGGAAAGCTGGTTCCGAGACGTAGATTTTGGTGCAGGTATTTTTAGGTTTTGATGCATTTTTATTGCTCGTTTTTTCTGTTGAAGTCCGAAGTCCTGTTTTTGACTCCGGCATGCATATCTTTTGCGTCCCATGTCTGTTTTTGGAAAACTTTATATTTTTGGAAAGCTGGTTTTCTCATCTTTTCAGAACTGTCATCTTTTTTTCTCACTTTTGGCCTCTTCTCTTTCTATCATAGTTTTGGCGTTTTTGCTCTATGGTGGATATTTTGAGTGTTTTAGGCCCGAGGATCGTTTTCCTGGCATGGTTTGCTTTCTTTTCAGCTGTACTTTCTCTTGGTTCAGCTCTTTTTCATTTTTGATCATTGTAGCTATCCTTTTGAAGCACTTTTCTTTTTCGCACTGAGATAAATTGTCACTTTTGCATTCTGGGAGTCAGGTGTACTTGCACTATTTCATAAAGCACCATGGGGGGGATTATTTGTTTGCTATTTTAGGCATTCTCCCTTTGTCAAGTGAGTGTCCCTTCCACGACATTAGCCCATGCAGAGTCAGTTAGACCGTGTCTTTATCGGTGTCTGTACTTCTTTTCCTCTCTCCTCGTTCTTGGTTCGTTTGCAGAAGATTTTGGCTCACCTTCTCAGTTGCCTGTCATCACACCCCGTCTGCATTAAGGGGGGATTATGCTGTGTTCTAATGCATCCGTGGTTCGATGGTTCGATAGTGTGAACTATGTATTCAGTGGTTGATCCTACATACAAGGCGATTGCAGTGGCTGGCTACCTATGCATTTCGGTGAGATGGATCATCTACCATATAGACATGCTCGGCTCGTGCCTTCTTCTTCCATGGAGGTTTCTTCAGATCAGCAGTTTGACAGATTTGCGACTTCTTCATGCTTCAGTGATGCTGCTTCTTCATGATCACTCTTTGTTCCTGTTTTAGGGGACATTTTCCCTAGTTCGAGACTTCTTCAGCTCTTCACTGGGTTCTTACCTCTTTTTAGGGGAGGGTTTTTCCCATGTGGTTTTCTCTCTTTCCCTGCTTACAGAGGTTTCATCTTCTTGCATTGTACTTGGGTACCTAACATGGCCTCGTTGCCGGGACCCATTATGCATTTCATCTTAGCTTTGTGAGCTTAAGGCATTTCCCTAAGTTGCACTTAAGGGGGGGTGTTAGAGTAAATAATTAATATTTAATTATTTATTCTATTGCTTAAGCTTACTTAGGTCATGCATTTATTTAATACTTTTGTATTTAATGCATGTAGTGGTTGTTGTTGACAACTCGGGAGTTTTCTCCTTTGTTAGCATATTCCACTTTTTGTGGATATGTGCTGAGTTGTCATTTTTGTCCTCTACCTCCTTCCAGCTTGTTCTACAAGCTTCCTGGAGCTCTTTATATTCGGGCTCTCTCTCATTGTAACGATATCAGATCATCATATTGTGAAGCCATTTCTTATTGTAAATACATTTCTTATTGTGTTTGCATTTTTGGCTCTCATGTCCGTTTAGGGTTTTTTCCCGTGCTCCATGCTTTTCCCCTTCTTGGCTTCTCTTTGACAGGTTCGCATGCAGGTGATCTTGGCGTCTTCGGAGTTGGCTTTCCTCAACTCCAACAAAATGAATCATAGTTTAAGGTTGACCTCGATACCTACTAGATTTATCCATGAAACATACCTTATGAAAGCAAAGAGAGAGAAAGTTAACATGTGTGAGATAGTAAGGCAACAAGTCTTGGATAACATAGAGAAATTGAAAAAGATAAGGAGTTTGGTGTTCAATTTTGAAGTACTACTGACAAACCTATTCTTCTACGTAGTTAGGCAGTTCCCTGATATGACTGATAGAGAATGGGATAATAATTAGTGCACCATGAAATTGGTGACTTACTACTACATAAAGAAATCAAAGGAGATGATGGGAGCTGATATAAATAAAATTATGAAAATTTTCTAGCAGTAATGAAACAAAGATTCATGATCCCATCCTCACTAGTAGAGAAGTATAAAGATGATATATGTTTCATGGTTGAAACAAATGTAGTGTGTATGGAGGTAGTTGAGCTGAAAGTCAAATTCATAGACCCTATGGGTTATGAAATGAGTGAAGATGTGATTGAAGGGTATGTGAAGATCATACTCAAACCAAAGAAGGAAAAGAACAATCCTATATGGGTAGCCTATGGGGAAAAGATCAAAGAAGTAGAGAGAAAATTGAACAACAAGGATATCAAAAAGAATGTGGAAAAGAAAATTGAGACAATTCTCAAAGAATCTAGTATGACAAGACAAGAGTATAAAGAAGTAAAGGGTATAACCTTGGAGATGAAGGCTATGGATAGACTAAAGTATTAGTAGCCACACCTCTAGTAGTTGCAAGACCTTTTGAAGGAGTTATTATAGAAGAGTCATATTTATAGATACTTGTTGTACCTTATGTTGTATTTTCTCAAATGCACCCTACCCAAGTTCAAAGGTAGAAAAATGATGAAGAAGTGCAGATAGTTGAGGAGAAATATGTCACTCTTCCAAGCAAAAGGAAGTCCAAGAGACTTACCAAGGTTAAAGTTGAACCTAAAAAGTCCCCTAGCAGAAAGAGATTCAAGGAACAAGCAAGTGGACCAGGAAAGAGAAGAAAATATTTGAAATTTTTTGAATTAGAATTTGATGAATCATAGGAGGAAGAATAAATTGAGGATAGACCTACAAAGAAGGTAGAAGGAGAAGCAAGGACCCTAGCTAGAAAGAAGCCTTGGAAGCCAAAGGTAGAGAATCTAAACATGAAAATCATTAATGATGATAATTTTTTTTAGTTAAATAAATATTATAGTCTATACAAAAACATAGGTAGAATTTAATTATAAAATACAATGGTAAGGAACATGGTTCTAAGGAAAAAAATTATTTTAACATATATTGAAGAGTATTCCATAGAATTTGTTTAATAGATTGGTCAATAGAAGGAGAAGAGTCATAGAAGAAGACAAGAAAATTAGAGAAAACTAGATAAAGAAACTTTGCGAAGTTAATACTGATGGTAACATGAATGGAATAATGAAGGGTATTAAGCCTTTGTTGAGAAACAAAAAAAGAGATATTCTTTTGATGGGAAGAAACTATGAAGAAGTTAATATGGAGATAGAGGAAGCCATTATTAAGTACATGACCTTTATGCCTAAGGTCATAGAGCAAAGCATGAAGTTAAGGGAGAAATCCCTATGTCTATTGAGTAGAGAACACCAACAACAATGGTAATGGAAGTCAAGGATACTATGATGACAGATCTATCTTCACAAATCTCTATTGGGACTAACACCATGAAAATTGGTGCCACTAAGGTAATATTAAATGTAAAATAAGATCCTTTCAAGGATATTGGGGAAAACATTGTTGGAAATATCATTGATTACTCTAGCTTTGATGAGGAAGAGGAGAAAAGAAAGAGTAAAGAAGAAGAGAAAAAGACAAAAGAAGATGAGAATAAAGAAGAAGAAAATAAGAAGAGCAAAGAAGATGAAGAAAAGAAAAGGAAGGAAGAGGAGGAAAAGAAGAAGAGAGAAGATGAAGAGAAGAAGATGAAAGAAGAGGAAGAGAAGAAAAAGAAAAAGGAAGAAGAAGAAAAGAGAACATAAGAAGAGGAGAAGAAAGAAGAAGAGGAGAAGAAGAGAAAAGAGGAAGAAGAAATCAAGAAGAAAGAGGAAGAAAAGAAGAAAGAGGATGAGGAGAAGAAAAGAGAAGAAGAGCAGAGGAAGAAGAAGGAAGAGGAAGAAAGTGCAACAACAACTACTCTAGCCATTGCAACACTCACAGGTTTTGATGATGATGATTAGTCCAAATTGATAGATCATCCCTAAAAAAAATATCAACAAGAATAGGTGAGTTAAGAGTTTGCAAAAGACTCTGATGGATGTAACTAAAAAGTTACAAGGAATTTTGACCATAAAATCCCTTGATCCTAATCTTCAAGATAGAGAAAAAGGCGTGATTCAAGAAATTGATGCTCAATTCAGAAGTTTGTCAGAAGCAGTAGTGACACAAGCTCAAGTAAAGCATGATGCACAAATGTTTGACACTATGTGTCAAAATAAATGATTTGATAGCTCTTGATTCTTGCATCAGGGAATATAGAAAGTGCACAATTTAAGGCAAGACCCTATATGCTAAATGCACCATGTCTTTTACTCTTACCAAAGATATTGATGAGGAGCTTAAGAAGAAGTGCGATGAAGTGAAAGCACTGATAGATCAACTAAGTCAACCTAGTGTAAATATTGAAGGAATTGAGGCATGGTTTATTAAGGCTTATGATGAAATAAGTGTGTTGGAAGACAACAAAGAAATGATCACAAAGAGGTTCTCACTTTTGAGAGAACACTTATCTATGAAGATTAGCACAGTTGAGTAGCAGCTAGAGGATTGCCTAATAGCAAAGGCATCAATATTTCAAAATGATTAAAAGGAACATGGGAGAAGAGAATGAAGAGTCTAACAGTCAATTTTGCAAACTATATTTCTCATTTATCATGCTAGAAAAGAGGTGAAGACTTAAAAATTTTGACATGTAAATAAGTTTTGACAACTTTGTCATTGATGTCAAAGGGGGAGTAATATGAAGGAAAATTGTATGGGAGATGAAATAGAAAATTGTATAGAATAATATGAAAGGGGGAATAAAATTTATATACTAAGGGGGAGTAGTATTATAGTATTATGAGGAGATATAAGGAGAAGATTTTTATATGTGTAATGATCCACAAATTTTATAATTTTTAAATTTTGTGAAGGCCAAATTTTGAGGAAGTTTTGAAGTAACATTTTGGGACTTAATCAATTTTTCCATATGTTGCCATCAATGCCAAAGGGGAAGATTGTTAGAAATATGGGTAAGTAGTCTAGGAAAAGGGTTTTCATTTATGACAAAATATATCTCAAGATGAGATAGTAGAATGTATAGATGAAGACCCTATAACTAGAGATAGAAAATTGTCAAAGTGTTAGATAGTTTTAATGTCAATAGAAAGATAATTTTTAATATTACGAAGTCTTGGCATGTGTGTAGTTGAGGACATGTAGTACAAAGTGTCCTATTGATGTGGTCAAGAGAACATATCAGTATGGGTAGTACAAAATAAGTTACAGGTCAAATACCAGTAAGGGTCTGAACATAACATAACAAAGTATAACATGAAAGAGTTAATTGTAGGTTAAGGAATAATTTTAGGGACAATGATTGCATAAATTATTAGGGATGACATCTTAAATGTTAACCATAATTTAGCATAGGATAAATTTGTATTTAGCCAAATGCGTGGAAGCATCAAGCCAACTGGATAGAGTTTTGTAAAAGAGAAAGGTATAAGTGAGAAACATTACTTGTGAAGTTGTGTGGTGTTAATGCCAAGTATATGGTGTGTATGTGAACTATGTATTGTGATATGTGAACTTATGTGAAAGCTCTATGATGTAAATTCTAATATAAGATCAAAGATATGAAAAGTACAACAATCAACAGTAAAGAGTTATTGTATCTATCTCATTTTGTTTAAGGCATTGAATTGTATAATTGCATGTTTGGGCAGTGCGCTCTTCTTGCATACATCTATAATTATATTATTAACTCCTAACATGGTTGAAGCCACTCCTAATAGGGTTGAGGTTTTTAACTAGGCCTAGCCTTGTAACAAGGACTAGGACACTATATGTACTTCATAGACTCCTAACAGGTTCAATATCCTTAACCAAATTCTTTTGTTTAGTGGATCATTTTGTGGTACCATCCTCACCGAGGCTTTCCCTTGGTCATGGTTTCCCTAGTTAACAAAATATGTTGTTGTGAGTTTTCTTGGTGCATGGATTTATTTACTCTTTAACATTATTGGTTTACTTTGTTATGAATGTAGTAAAGTAATTAATAATATCCAATTGTGAGAAAACATTTATAGAATACTGATTCACCCCCCTCTTAATATTATCTATTTCTAACATTTCCACCCTCTAGAAACCAACGTCTGTGAAGGGTTCTCCTTTGTCCTTCTCTCATAACTACCTTGTAGTTTCTTTCCTTAAGGACCAAAATTCTTGGCATTTGTTTAATATCTATGCTATTTACATAAGGATGGGCAAAAAAAACCCTTTGGGAGGAAATCATGAACTTATTGCTGAAAAAACCTTTGTATTAATTTATGTTGGCTGGTAACTTCAACTAAATCCTTTACACCTTCGAGAAGTATGGTGGGTTATCTGACTATAATGATAGTATGGGTGACTTGGCTATCTTTATAAATGATTCCAATCTAGTGGATATTCATCTTTTAGAAAACCCTTTTACTTGGCCTAACAATAGGAAAGGGGTTCACTTAATTCAAGTAAGGCTGAATAAATTCCTTGCTTCTTCAACCTGGGAAGTGGAAAATGACCTTAAGTCTCTTCTTAGAATGGATTTTGAAAATAAACCACTCATTTTTTGATGGTTGGATGCTCCTAGGTATGAACCCTACCCTTTGAGATATGAAATTATGTGGAAAAATCAACCTACCTTCAAGGATTTTTTTAAAAAAAGTGGTGGGATACTCCTATCATGGGTACTACTATGTATAGGATATTTGCTAAACTGGGGATTATCAAGAATGAAGCCAAGGGGTGAAGTAAAAAAATTTTGGGGACATCTTTGTCCAAAAAAAGGACCTCTCCAACACTATGGAATAATTACAAACCCAACTAGCTATGAGGAACAAACATTTGGATGTGCAAAACAAGGAGGAAAAATGTTGTCAAGAATGGGAGCAACTCTTGGCTAAGGAGGAAACTTACTTGAAGAAAATATCTTGCATGGCATAATTACTAAAGGAGGGAGATTGTAACATGTCCTTCCACCAATATGTAACCAACCATAGAAGAAGAAATGTTATTGACTCTCAACAAAATTATAGGGAGAAGTCCTTAATGAAAAGTTTTACCTTGGTTCTCTTGTTAAAAATTCTTTTAAGAACTATTAATATACCTTGTGTGGTGATAATAACTTTTAGGATCCCCACTTGTGCCACCTCCTCAATACAGTCACTGTAGGGGGAAATGAAGCTCTCCTTGACCATGTTACTGATGAAAAGATAAAAATTCTTCTATTTTCTATGAATGCCTACATGACCCCAAGTCCAAATGGCTCACCTCGTAAATTTTTTCAGTAATTATGAGATATTTTTGGGCTCGATTTCATTAGGGCTGCAAGAGACTTCTTCAAGATGGGTAAAATTCTTCTGCAAGATAACAAAACTTTTTTTTGGTGTTAGTTCTCAAATAGAATAATCCAAAGTCTATAATTGGATTCATGCCCATTAGTATATCCTCCACCTTCTACAAGATTATCTCTTAAATTATGGTGAACGAGATTAAAAGCCACTATTGGATAAAATCATCAGCCATAATTAGAAGGGGTTTGTTCCTGGCAAACAAATCCTCGATGTTGTCATCTCCACACATGAAATCATCCACTCTATGGAAAAAAGAAAGAATGTTGGTATGTCTCTCAAACTTGATATTTCCAAAGCTTATGGTACTATTAATTGGTTCTTTCTTTACAAAGTTCTTGAGCATTTAAGATTTAATGATAAGTTCATTACTATAACTAAAGAGCATGTGGAAATTGTTAGCTACTCTATTATTGTTAATGGCACCCAGGGTGAATTCTTCTCTCCTAAAAAAGGTCTATAGAAAGGGGACCCACTCTCCCTCTATTTTGTCATCCTTATTGTGGAGGTTATTGGCAGGAATATGCAAAATCTAGTTAATGGAATATGCAAAATTGGTGTCAAACCTCCCTCCTTTGTGATCCAATAGTTTATGGATCATACATTATTCTTTAGTAAATCTTATGTGGTTGAGGAAAGGTAGTAGAAGCTACTTTTGGATAAGTATGTTGAGGTATCAGGAATAAAATATTAACTTTCAAAAGAGTAGGATTTTATTTTTTAACAATGATATGGATATTCAAACCAAGGTCATCAGTATCTTAGAATGTTAGTTGGTTGATCTCCCCTCCACTTACCTAGGGATCCCTCTAACTATCAAAGAGGTTAAATCTAACTTCTGGTCTAATATCCTATAATGGACTTAAAATAATCTCATGGATTGGAAGGCCAAACTTCTAAGCTACATGGGGAAACTCCAACTGCTAATGTCCCCACTTCGAGGAATGCCTATGTATTTCCTCTCTCTTTTCAAAATTTTAAAGGTCATGGATAAAAAAATTGAAAAGATCCAATGCAACTTCCTTGACAAAGGGAAAGAGGAGAAAAACAAGATGCCCTTAGTCAATTGGGATATAGTTTTCTCCCCTAAAATTTTTAGTGGTCTCTAACTATAGAAAATCAATAATATTAATAAAGTAATAAGTTGTAAGGTATATTTGAAACTCATCCAAGGAAAAGTGGACTAGTGTCACATTATGCAAGCCAAGTATTTGAATAGGGGCCCTTTCAATGAAAGTTTCATGCCTAGGAACTTACCTCAAGGGTCAAAAATTTTGAACACAATTAACAAGTGCAAAACTCTACTTCAAAAGGGCATCAAATGACAACTTAGAAATGGGGAAGGTATCAAGTTTTGGCTGGATAACTCAACTGATGACACGTATCTAGATCACAAAAGGTTCCTCAATTTGTAGAGTCTTCTTACCCTAGTCCTATGGGAAAAGGTAGCGAGGTACATAAGTCAAGGAAGGTGGTCTAAACCAATTCAACTAATAGACCTATCAATCCAAGTACTAAAAATGTTGCTGAGGATCTTTTCAATGCTCTCCAACACATTATAACCCCTCAATTTCACCAAGTTGATAGGATCATTCCCACCCCCCCCCACTACTTGTGGCCTATTCACCACTGATTCACCCTGTGATCTCACTATAACATAAACCAATAACAACCATGACTAGGTCAAGATTTGGGACCCTCAACTAATTCCCAATTTTTTTTGCTTCTAGTAGACCCTCATCTATGAGAAAATTTTGATACATGATAACCTGATTAAACATGGGTTTAACCTAGCCAATAGATGTATTCTATGTAAAATGGTTGTTAAGAAAATCAATCACCTCTTCATCCATTGCAAATTTTCTTCTTTTGTCTAGAAATAGATCCTCAAAAAGATAGATATGACTTGGGCCATGGATGAAGACTTACAAAAAATTTTCAGCTAGTAATGCACCTCCAAAAACCCCCTCATCATAATTCTATGGAAAATTATGCCCCCCACTTTTTTTGGACCATATGGAAGAAAAAAAATAACAATATCTTTAGAGATAAAGAAAGTGTAGGATTTGATAATAAAAAAATCCATAGATCCCTAGATATCTTGCATGCAAATAACCTGTTACAAGGAAGTAAGAAAGGCAGAGAGAGAAGGATTTTCTCAATAAACAATATTGTATTTACTTATGCAAAACTGAATGAATAAATTTACAGCTGATCAATCCTTATGAAGGAGATCAAAAACCTAAAAGGGAAATCCTAAGAGGTGAATGAAATTTAATAATTACTAATTAATTATTAAATTTAAATGGAAGTGCATAAAGGGAAATCTTAAGAAGGGAGTAAAGGTAATTTAATAAATTAAATTAAATTAACCTTTTACTCCAACACCCCCTTAAGATGAGCAATAATGTAGCTACAAACAATGCAGAAAAAGAAAGGAACCTACAATGCAATGTTGAAAGAAAACTTGGGTCCCGATAACAAAGCTTGATGAGGTATCCAATCACAACCATATCTTTATGAAATGGAGAAATAGAGAAAACCCAATGGGAAAAACCCTACTCCAGAAGGAGATAGAAAATGATGCACAAATGAAATATCTCAAGAGACTCTCTGAAGACCATAAGTACAATGAACCCCACCATGATAGAAGCTTGAGACTCTTGTGCTGATGAACATACCAATATGGTTCCAATATGAAAGAAACAAAGGTAGTGTACAAGGAGGTTGAAACCCCTAAATGTAAGGTGAAGTTGGAAGTCCTAGCTGATGTTCAAAGGAGAATGTATGAGAATCATGAAATGGAATCTCCAATGGAGGTGAGATAATAGGTGTGTTGAATTTTTCATCTAAGAGGAGATGTGTGTCCTTTGATATATCCTCAACAACTAAAATAGGTGGCTCAATGATTGGAGCTACAATGATAGGTAATGTTGAAGAGTAATCTTGTGCAATGAATGGAATCTGAATAGGAGGTGGAGGTGTAGAAGTCATAATACTAGTATAAAAAATAACACATAAGTTCAAGTGACTTGACTTCACCTCAGTAGTCTCTTGTGAAGAAGGAGAGTGAGTCTTTGATAGTGGAGATGGTGGACCAAAATGAGAGGAGTATAGGTAGGAAGAATGATTAGTAATCCCTATAATAATAATATTGCCTATATCACTATCTCTGATGTGCATTGAATCTTGTGCAAACTCAACTGTCTTCCCCATCCCAATGTGTGTAATATGATAAATAGAGAGAAGGTTAAAGGGCAAAGATGAAACACATAGTAAATCATGAAATATACCATCATCAATGTCAAAATAACCTTTTCCATATATAGTTATAATAGTGTTGTTCCCCATCAAAATGTACAAAGTAGGAGAAGCCTCAAAAGAAGAGGAAAAATCCCAAGAAGATTCCATATGTTGTGAAGCATCTAAATCCAATAACCATCTAGAAGAGTGTGGAGTAGTAGTTGTACATAGTGCATGACCTTTCCTATATCTTTACCATCTGACTGAAATGATGATGATGATGATGATCTATGAGAAGTAGAAGGAACATCAATGTTGCTCTTCTAAAGGAGAGCTATCAAATCTGAAACTTATTTGGAATAGCCATCTAACTTCTTCTCATAGAAATGTGACTCATCATGATTGGGATTATTACAATAAGTACACTTTTGTATTTCTATCTTTGGTTTATCTCCCTTAGGAGGAGGTGGCCCTGAAGAATTGTGAGGAATAGAATCAATCTAAGACTCTGTACTATGTGACTTCTGTTTCTTCTCCTTTTCCAAGATACTAATGCATAAGTCTATGAGCCTATGAGAGAATCCAAGAGAGAGAGCTTAGCTTGTTGTCGAGTCAAATGATCACAAAAACTCAAAGGATGGCATGGTAAATATATTACCTAAAACATCTATGATAGAATAGAAGGTAGAAACAAAAATATGAAAGTTTCTACAAAGCTTAGAAAGAATCAGGTAGATGCACTCAGTGTTAGTCTTCATTTTTCCACAACCCTGCAATAAAGATCTCTATTGTTTTAACTTCATCAAGAAGTCCTCAATGGAAGGAAAAGAATCCAATACAAGAGAGGTAAGCTCTGCCTCAATCTAAAGTACTCTAAACTCATTGAGGGTACCAAACAAGTCATTGAACTTGTCCCACATTTCTTGAGGAGTGGAAACATCATCAAGATAAAACTGTAAGCTATCTAAAACACTCAAAGAAATTAGACCCATGGCTTCATCCATCTTATTCCTATGTTGTAAAGTATGATATTGACTTTGAAATACTAGTTGCACTATAGCTAAACAAGAACATAAACCCTTTGAATAGAGAAGTCATCGAGTATGAGATTTCCATGTGTGATAGTTGTGTGGATTTAGAAGCACTAGACAAGAAGAGGTCTCAACCATTTTTTAAGAAGTGTTTTAAAGTTTTTTGATATATTGATATTGTAATAGAAAAAAAAACACCCCCCACAATGCAAAAATGGAACCCCATTTTACAAAAGGAATGCTTAAATAAGAAGAGAGAAAAAAAGCTTTAGTTTTAGAATCACATGTACCTTTTATAAATACTAATTGAAAAAATAGAGAATCTAAATAAGGCTCAAGAAGATCTTTCAGACACTTCTTTTAGATCAGAAAATAGAGCTAAAACGAGCAAGTTACGCCCCCTAGAAGATAGAAAAAATTATTTGACTTCAAGCAAAAAAAAAGGTACCAAACTAGAAAAAAATCCAAAAAATACCTACACCGTCATCTCCACCTTTGAATCATCCTTTTGGCACTTCGTTTAGATTGAAAAAATACACTCGTATGCTCAAATTAGAGCAAAAAGACTGCTAGGGCCTCTGCATAACCAAAAAAATGACAAACCCTTTTAAAAAATTGAAAAGGGGGCTAAATTCAAGCCCCATGACCCTCCATATGACTGGAAGATGGGTGGAGTACTGATATTGGCAATGGTGCAAGGGCAGTGGCCATTGTGGCTAAGCCTGACCACAAGCAATGATTGCGATGGCTTACCCTAATCGCTAGCGATTTCAGTAACCACTACAGTAAAAATTAAATTGCCAATGGTAAAAAAACCACATTTTTTGTATTTTAAATTTTTTTTCACCTTAGATTGCGTGTAGAAGTCGTATAACCCTATTATGCATTTTTTTGCCTCCCTCATCACTGTTGTCCAAAATCGATAAATTTTATATGCAAATGGGGTTTTGATGCTTTCTAAATCTAATTGTGATGTCTGTTTGGCTTCAAAGTGCTAAAAAAATCAAAGATCACCCTATTTTTATAGAAAATACCCAAATAAATGTCAGATTTATTATGTCAAACCCTCGTTCTTATTTTTCTTCAAACAAGAATAGATAGCCACATGCAAGGCTCTGATATAATGTAGGATTTGATAATGAACAAATCCACATATTCCAAGATGTCCTGCATGCAAATAACCTATTATAAGGAAGTAAGAAAGGCAAAGAGAGAGAAGGGTTTGTTCAATAAACAAGAAGATTGTATTTACTTGTGCAAAATAGAATGAATAGATTTATAACTAATCAATCCTTATGAAGGAGACCGAAAAACTAAAAGCGAAAATGTAAGAAGTAAATGACATTTAATAATTACTAATTAATTATTAAATAGAAATGTAAGTGCATAAAGGAAAATCTTAAGAATGGAGTAAAGGTAATTTAATAAATTAAATTAAATTAACCTTTTACTCTAATACAAAACACTCCCCAAACCACCTTCCACATAGGGCTCCACATGCTAATGGAGAACATTGCAACTTGTAATTAGAAATGTCTAGACTAACCCCCATCACTTCTAGATCAAGAAATTGCTATATACTAGAACTTCCTGTAGGGATTTGACAAGTTTGACAACACTAAGATATTGACAAAAGCCACTATTAGACTATCCCCATCGCCTCCAAGATGGTGCAAACTCAACTTTGATGGAGTGATCAAAAGTGATATGTAGCTAGGAGGAGGTATTCTTAGGGACTACAAGGGGAAACTCATGGTTTCTTATGCTAGACCTCTAAAGGATCATACAATCAACTAGGGTGAAGGCATGGCCTTGCTATGGGGGGTTAAAATTTTCCAACTCTATAGGAGTTACCGGAATTGAGGTGGAAGGAGACTCAAAAATTATTGTGGATATTGTCAAAGGCAGGTGGAGTGCAAGATGGAAAGTTAGTGCAATCCTCAATGACTCTATCAACCTTGCAAATTGATTCCAAAGCTATAAAATATGACATATATACTAGGAGGGTAATGCTGTTGGGTTACACCTAGAAGATTTAAGATGTTGGAGGGCAAGTAATCAATTATCAAAGGATACTCAGATCCTTTTAAAGAAAGAAGAACACAAGGCCAAAAATGTTAACCATGCAAAACACCAATAAAATGATTGAGGAGGTATCAAATAAGGGTGTTAATAACTATGGTTATATTTTCAATATCATTTAAATTTAATGATGATTACTCATTATGGTGATATGGGATGATTTAATGATGACTTAGAGTGTTGATGAAAAGGATCCTTTGTCAATTTTATATTGACTTTATTTAATTATGACAAGGTATGCTTAGTGTTGGCATTACACAAATATTTATTATGTCATCATTCCTAAGGATAATTATAAGAAAATAAGGGCTCATACAAAAATAATCCAAAACTTGAAATTTCACACTTATACAATTGGATGGGACAAGGTGGTACTTTCCCAGAGGTCATTATTGTAGCAGAAGTGGTGATTAAAGCAACCATCAAAAGGTGATTTTCGGCTTTATTATTTTGCAACTTGCTACTTTCTCCTAAATATATTTTCTGTTGTGTTTTCATTGTTTGATCATGGTGGAGCCAAACTTTATATTTTGTCGAACAAAATCAATGGCACCTTCAAGAACAATTTGAAGGTGATGATTTTCTGTGAAGGAGGAATATTGACATTCATGGAGTGCATAATTGGTGGGCATGACAAAATTATTTCCAAACAATTTCTCTCTTCTTGGTCTAAGAGAACAGTTAGGGTGCAAGACATTGGCTTTAAAATAAATGAAGAGGTCATTGTGAATGCTAGTGGTCTCTCCATGGAAGAGAGCAAATGGAAAAAATGAGGAAAATGTCAAACTATGATTCCCTTAACCAATTCTTCAAGTTTCTTGATGAAGAGCCTATTAAGACATAAGGAGGGTTTAGCAGGGAGGACCTTTCAGGTATTTGGCCAAAATCTTCTACATTATCATGAAGTATTACACCCTGGAAGGTAAGTTCATTGCCTTCTACTTCTATCATCTTCTTTTCCTTAATAATTTTCTCAATAAAGACCTCATTTTTATTTCATTCTTTTTACTTCACTCAATTGAGAGTAATATTAAGGCAATTCATAAGGGCAAGGAAAATGTCATTCTACACTAGGGCCTCATGTTTAGGTTGTGTAATTTCCACCATGCCCTATTCCCCCTATTAATGTGCATGTCATTACTACCCATGATTTGGTCCCTCTCAAGATGACACCAATAGGAAAAGGGCAAAAATTTAGTCTTCCTCACCAGTTGGTTTTGGTGAAAAAACTAGTGCTAAACTCACCAAGTTGCCTAAAAAAAGAAAAACTAAGGTTTTTATAGATGACTCTGGAGAGCACATTTAAACCACTAGTAGTCGTAGGTATAATATAATTTCCAAATAAAAATGTAAGGAAACCCTAAAGAAAAATGACTCCATTGAGTCTAATAATTTCGTTTTGAAAACCACTGACAAGTTTTCTACCCACTCTTCTAGTAAGACCTATGACTCTTCTTCCCTTTGTAAGAAAAACTCCACCCCCATCCCTAACCCCACCCCTACCCCCAACCCCATTTCCCCATAGGTCTTTGTAAGATAAATGAGAAGAGGGAGGTGGGGTGGGGGTGAGGGTGAATAATCTATGTTTAGTTATCCTATAATCCCTTCAAATTATTTATGTACCAAAAAAACTTAATAATCATCATAAGCATTCACTTGGTATACACATTCATCTTCACAATTAACTCATACTATCACTTAACTCTAGACTATTCATTTAGTGTTCTATTATAATCAACATCAGTATAATTTAGTTTTGATTAAGTAAAAATAGGTTTTAAAGGACCCAAAACCTTTACAAAATAATAAAAGTCTAGAGATAAACAAGAGAAGTAAACATCAAAGAAAAGTAGCACATGACATCATGAGATAGACCTCCAAAAAGAACAACCATGAGGTCACCAAAGACAAAGCTGGAAAATATAGCAAAAGAATAGTAAAAGAACAACAACCGACCAACTAAGAAGTCTTTATCAGGTCAACAACATGATCCACCAGAATATGCATATTTTCAATAATGGCCTTCACCTCATCCTTTTTACTCACATCCTCATTCTTCTTACAATGAGCTTGGGTGCGTTTGCTAGGTCCCTAAAACTCTACCACTGGAGGGGAGTCCTACACTTTATCATTCTCAAGCCACTTTAAGAGGTTACCCATATTATCATCCATCTTTTTAAACAAATTTTCCAAATTTCCCAGCTTAGCATCCATTTTAGACACCTTCCCCTGAATACCACTAATCTCTTTATCCATCACCCTTTGTTTGGCCTCGAGTAGTGGTATCTTATGCATGAGGTTTTTAACTTCTTCTTCATTCACAATAACCTCCGAAAGTTTGTCTATATGTTTGACCAGTGTACACTCACCTCTGGTAACTTTGCTAACTTGCTCCATTTCCTTGCCTAACAATTGCATTTTTTGCTTAAGGAAGCCAATCTCCTTCAAGATTGTACCAAGGTGACCAAAAAGACCCTTGGATGACCCAAGCCCACCATCAATATTATCACCCAATTCTAGAAGATGCCCCTATTCCCCAACATCCTCATTATCTGAATCCACATTCTTCATAGTCTGTAACCTCTCCTCATATCACCTTAAATATTTTCTTTTCCTTTCTAGCCAGTGAGCTAGAGGCTCATCATCAGAAGGGGGAGAGGTTCGGTCATCTTGAAAGCCCTTAATACCTTTCCTTTACCTACACTCTTATTATAGTGATCTCTCACTAATTCCTCCATGAAATCACTTTCCAAGTCAGAATCATAGTCAACAACTATCTTTTTTTTCTTTTTAGAATTACAACTAGAGCCCTTTTTCAAACTCCCCATGCCCCCCTCAGCTTCATCTTGGGTATCTAAATCATAACCCTTATTTGGGAGAATCCCTTCCATATCTTGATTTGCCCCTTTCAAACCGCCCCTGGGTTTCACAATCTTCTTGGATTTTAACACATTGATTATCGGGACCATAAGACCCTCATGGAAAACATGCTCACTATTCAGGTCTTTTTGAATAGCTTGAGTGGAAATGCTAAGAGACTACATTAAATAAAATGGGAAATTGATCCTAACATCATGCCTAAAGTGATTTTCCAACATGAAATGTTACCCATACAACTTAGTAGATCTCCCATCTAAAGTTAGATATTCCATTATCACAAAAAGCACAAATTACCATGGTCAAGACATAGAGGCTAAGTTAAAATACAAATTACCTATTTTTACCAAGCAGATTTTCTCCCACTTTATCTCCACAAAATCATCAATGGCCCTATTTGAGAGCTTCCTCTCCCGATAAAAGTTAATCGTGTCCATGTCCAACCCCGTGGCCTCTCCAATTACTTCTTCATTAGCATCCATTTGATGGTTACCAACCAAAACAGATCCATCCTTCCAAGATTTGATAAATTGATGCATAATTGCAAGATTGTTACCTCTCAGCCTTTCCATGTACCCTGTGAAATTTTTGCGCCTTAAAATATCCTAGACCTTTGTCTTGTTACTCCACTCCAAGCAACTTGCTAGCTGCACCCTTTTCCTTTTTCTTCCCATATTCACTTCACCAAATTCGCTGGTTTTCTTTCTCTGAAATTCCCAACTCACTCTGTAACAAAATGCCACACCACAATCAAAAAGAGAAATGGAAAAAACTGCCTAGAATCTATGCAAAATGCTTGACTTTCTAAAAATCATAACCCACCACACTTTGAAAGAGTTCTCCTCATAATTACAAAATACTGACACCATCATAATTAAAATATTTTTTCCTAGATCTCCATTTATCATAATCGATAAATTGGTATCCATCTAGAGGTAAGGACTCATAATAATCCTAAATGATTCTATGATCACTGAAGCAGGCCACATTTGTAGCCCAATCAATAGTATGGTTAGCTTCTCTGAAATTATGAGTTATAATGCATGTTTGAAAATAATTTATAATGTGAATAGCCTTGAAGATAATATTTTTAATTGTCCACGATGGTTTAGTAATTTTATTTAAACAATTAATAATGTTGAGGGAGTCACCTTCCACCCATATCTTCCTCAAATTCATACTCTTAGCATAGAGAAGACCATGAAGAGCAACACAGGCTTCAGCAACATGATTGGTTTGATCCCCAGTTGGAATAGCCATACATCCCACATAGTCACCATTAGAGTTTCTAATAAAACTCGACATCTTGCTTTGCCCAAGTTCCCTGTCAAGGCCGTGTCAAAGTTTATCTTGAACCAATTCTCTAGAGGACAGTCCCATCTAAAATTATCCCTTGGATTAGGATCCTTAATATCCATATAATTTAGTTATTATATTGTTTTTATTGAGTTGTAGTAAAATGAAAATAAAAAGTAAATCAACTTGATACATAACAACATTCACACATTTGACACAAAGATTTTTAATGTGGAAACCCTATAAAGGGAAAAACCACTTGGAACTGGGAACCCAAAATTCTCGTTCTTATGAAGTGAGCTCTACTAGGAGCTAACCTTATTAAAGGTTAACACACATTGTTAATGTGACCTTGTTAGAGGATTTACACCAAAAGATCATCTATACCTTATCACTATTTGATCTTGTCTAAAAAGTAATTTGGTCTAAAGGACTTATAAACACCACTAATTGATGTTACCATATAAGATTTCAAAAAATTGTTAGATCCACTCAGTTAAGATATTTTTCTATTATAGTGATTAGTGAGTAATAGTAAAACTGACTAGTTAGGTATAGTACTATCTTGCTTGTTCATATCTCCTTTATGCTTGGACTCTTTTTGATCTCCTTCCACTGATCTATTGATTTGGATGATTCATGTTAGGAATAAGGTGTCTCAACCTTGGATAATTCCTATTCTTATTAATTGTTTTGTAAATGTATTTTTTGCAAATAATATAATTAAGTGTGTTGTAACCTTTTTTCTTGAAGATAATATATTGTGCAAGTTTTGGAGGGGTTGGGTTATTTTATCGAAAGGTTTTTTTCCACTGACATATCTTTGTGCTTATGTGTTTTCTTTCTCTATCTATTTTTTGTATCCATGGTTGACTGAAATATTATTGTTTACATAATATCAAATATGAAGTTGTAAGAAATTTAATAGGAATTTTCACAATACTTTCCTTACGGGATTAGTGTATGAAGTTGTTTCTGCACCTGAGTTTCCTTACAATTCATACCTTCTCTCTTTCTTCTTCTTGAACTTTGCTCGGTTCACCTAGCTCAAATTTTCTCTATAGAAACTTCACATTTTGATCTCTTTCTCATTCCTTAGCATTTGATCAACAACATCAATAATGACCTCATCAAAAACCAAAAACCTTGTCCAACTACTCCTTAAATAGTAGTATGTATGCTTCTAGATTCTTCCAATTATTTTTGCTTAATCATAATTTGTTGATCTCAAATACAAATCAAATACAATGAATCTAGATACTCAAAAAATAGAAATTTCATAGAACTTTGTTTCCATAATTATCCTTCTTCAATCTCCATCATTAAATCTTACTTGGATTTTCTCAGTCATTGATCTTGTAACAAAATTTGACTCGCACCTTTGAACTTCTCAAATATTCTTGAATTTCATCAAAAGTTGACCTTAGATTCCATTTCTACAAATTTGTTCTTCTTCTTATTGTTATTCAATGAACATAACATTTCACTGAGGTAATATAATACTCAGGTAATACTAAAATACTCAGGAAATACTAAGCTTCTAATGTCACTCTATCAACTTCTCAATGAGCACTATAGTCACTCGACAAATATTGTCTTCCTTCTTTAACCTTATCACTCAGTTTAACTTGAGTAGCTCAATACATTACAATATTACATGATTGTAAAACAATAAAACAAACATTAATTTATCATTGTCCAACAAATTCATGTGTCCATTGAATACCATACCAACTCTATCTTCACCATACTTTCTTTAAATCCTCTTTTTTAATCAACTTGATATAACACTTTACTAAGTTAGCATAATGTCTAGCCAACTAAGACTTTCACATAAATGAAAACAAAATAATTGATATGACTCTTTTACACATATTCATAGCATCATCAATTATATTATCTATTAGAGATAATAGTCTCTTTTTAGGTGGACACTAAGATGGATGCCACCACTCCCATGGTTGGTGTGATGTTGGGGAATATCAACAAATGACTAGTGATACTCGAAGGCATGATCAATGAGTTGAAGAAGGGTATGAATGGGTTTAATAGAAGGATTGAATACTCCAAAAAAAATTATATCAAGGTTATTCATAACTGCTCTATCACTCTCTGCATAATGCATGAGAAAATCACTAGCACCAAAGGCAAGATTGACGAGGACAACAAGGAACTGTTTGATTTCCTTAAGAAGGAGTGAACTATTGCATTTCTTTCTAAGTGGTTGGGTGGTATAGTGATAAAAATTGTTGAAGTTGATGAAAGATCAACCCCACAACTCCCAAGAATCACTTGCATGCAAACACCTGTTATAGAAGAGAGAAGCAAAAAGCTATGAAGGTACAAAATGTCAAATCCATAGATGAGACATTCTTGATGAGAAAAAAAGAAGATTTCTATAATCAACAATGAATTAATCTCTGTTCTCAATTCTCAATTATTTACAATGAGAGATCATCCTTATAAAGGAGATCAAAACCCTAAAAAGTTCTAATCTAGGTTGTATAATAATAATTAATAAAGAAATTAATTATTAGATGCCTAAAGTTTAGCTTAAGAAGACTAGAGTTAATTAGGAAATTTCTAATCACTCTAACAACCCCGCCCCCCCCCCCTTAAGATAAACTTAGGGAGTAGCTAAAAACCTAGAAACTACTATTGAAAGTAGAAATGGGCCTTGACAAACAAGGCCTGATGAGGTACCCAAGCACAACCAAATCTTTGAAAAGAGGAGAAATAGAGAAAACCACAAGGGAAAAACCTACTCCAAAAAGATGGAAAACATGCTGAAAGAAACTAGTGAAGGACTAAAGAAGCCTCCAAACTAGGGAATGTCCCAGAATATAGGAACAAAAGATGATCATGAAGAACACCACTGAAGTACGTAAAAGATGCAAAACTTTGTCAAAAGTAACTACTGATCTGAAGAACCTCCATTGAAATAGAATTTGAGTAGGTAGAGAAGACTGTAATCTACATCAAATTAGGAGGCACACAAAGGCAAATAACTGAACTCAAAGATACAGATGACATGAAATGCCAAAGCCCGAAGAGTTGATCAATTGAACCAAGGAAACGTGAGAAGCATCAGAAGAACCCCCCCCCAATGCAGACAAGGGTGAGGTGAGAGGCAATTGGAAAGTAGGCCAAAAGAACTACATGTCAAGGAACCATGATCAAGATGCACAAAAGAGTACATATGTGTGTACTAAGGTGATCAATCTTAGACTCATCATGAGGCTAATGTCATAGATGGGACACTCATTGGACAAAGGAAGATGGAAAATAAAGGCAAAACATCAACCCCCCCATGGTACTTTAATCATGAGTAGTGCATGTACAATAAGGCACAAGACATAGTGAATCCTAAGAATACAATAATCTACATGAGTGTTCTCAGATGAAACTGCTCGAATTAGAAGGCAAACAACTGAAACAAAAATATAGATGTAGATAGGCAGTTTATCTTAGTGTGTCTGCAAGAGTGCATATAAATGGTGTCTAAATAGACTAGACGAGACATAAGACTAATATAAAATATAGTACAAGTCATGATGAATCATTTGAAGCAACGAAATCAATCCCCATACTTGAAATAACCAAGTTATCCACTAGAATGCAAAAATGTAGAAGATTAAATAGAATGAGCTTGGAGCAGAATCTAGAAAAACACTTAGCATCACTAGAAAGAGCTTGGAAAGATCTTTCCAAAAATATAAATAATTCCCAAATTAGAGATCAGATGCTCAATATATGTCTCCCAGAGTGCATAAAGCATCTCTAGACTTTGACAACAGAAAAAACCATAAAAAGGCATCAAAACTAAAAACTAACTATACCACTATGACGGGCTTGGAACTAACTTTTTGACGATATCTTGTTTGCAAAAAATAGAGTCCGTATGCCTGAGATATGAACAAAAAAGCAAAGGTAGGCCCAAACAGAGGTCATGAGAAGGTGATAGGAAATGTTGATGCAGTGCTAATGTAGCATTGATGTTAGTAAGTGAAGAGCCCAAATTTGACCATCAAATGACCATTGAGGAAAAAAATGCCTAAAAATGACCCCTATCAAAAAATATATATTTGACCACCAGAAACATAGAGCTAGGCTAAGGGTCAGCGCTGGATTAAAAATCAGTGGCCAATAATAAAGATAGCATGAGCCGAAAAACAATGTGCTTTTTTAGCTAGAGGAAAAATAATTTTGATGGCCATTAAATTGCACCATAAGTCAAAAAAAATTCACGCCCATGCAAGTCAAGCTCGCATTGAAATCTCTAATGGAGGCATCCAATCATGTACTGATGAAAGAGATCCCACACATTTGGTGAGAAAAGAGACCATAAAAGAATTAGAAACCACTATTGACTGGTATAAATAGCCAAAAATCCTCATCAAAAATTGCTCCAAGTTGAGCCTCGGGTGGGTTGAAGCATAGGCGATTGTCCCTCTTTGATGAAATGGTTTGATTCAATTTTGTGCATACCATATTAAGCCCAAACATGCATACAATTGGCACCTTGTGATGGAAAGCTCATCAAAAAATGAAGGTGCAGACTCAAAAAAATAATACCATAAAAAAGAAAGAGCTTCCCAGTCCAAGAAAACATCAATTAATGATAAAGTCAACTCATCAACTCACAAGGCTGGCAAAGTCTATTTGCTTGATCCATAGGAAGGTAGCAAGCCCAAATGGATAAGTCTACCTCAACAAATGACTTGCCAAGGAATTCCTCCATAACTTCATGGGCTACACACTCTTCCCAACTTAAAGACACCCAAAAAAGAGAATGAACTCCATCAAAAATGCAAAAAATTGTATAGGGATCCCCAATCCACATAAAAAGCATTAATGAAGCTCCAAATAATGCCCATGAAAAATTCATGGGTGAGCCATGTGTTCAAAATTTTGTAGAGCGGGCCAAAAAATCACATTGGAGGGAGCATCGTGACCAAGAAGTAGATTATGGGTGGGAAAATACTCCTCCAATCACTGGAAACCATTATGTGAAGAAACCTGAAACAATCATGCACTGGCATGAAATCAATTCACCAAATCCACTAAAAACACCAACTCAAACATAGGTCGCAAGTAAATCCCAAGTTGGCTCTCTCCATCATGAGTCCCCCAATCTAAAATAGCTCTACAAGATCCCAAATTGCCCATGAATATTGCAACATATTGTAATTGGACACTTGATAGGTTCTGCAAGCACTTTAATAGAATCTATTTTCCATTAAATAGTGATTCATTAAGGATAATAGACCTTTAACGTTACTTTGAAGAGTATAGAACAAATCAAGTGATAGTTTCAACCAAAAAGTATCCACGACCAACATAATCACTCACCATGTGCTCCAAAAATCAGGGCTGAATTATCTCGCAACCCAAGTCTATTGAGGAAGGGGCCATGTGGAATGAGTTTGGCCACTGAGTCGAGGTCCCTCTTTTTGTGGATTGCTGATAAGGAAAAATTGTGCTAAGCCCAAGGTTAGTCATAATGCAATGCACCAAGTTTACATGTAAAAAAATATCATGCATCCCCACTGTAAATTTCCAAAAGCTGCCAAAGTACAGAAGTTTCCCAAGATACAAAAAAGTGTGATCTATAATGAGCACACCTTGAAAAAAACTATAGACCCATACTTGGTGCAGTAGGAGAGGTGATGAAGGTGAATAAACTCCCTATCCATGCAATAAGGTGGGAAAAAAGTGTGCCCAAACTCAATGTAGGAGTTGAGCAAAATAAAGACAACACCCAAAACAAAGCATGCGATATCACAAAATAATCTAGTTGAATAACAAGTTGGAGCTCATAAATCTTCCACAAACCAACCATCATTCAAATGCCATGGTAGAGGCCAAATTGATCATCTCGATTTGCATGCCTAGGTCAAAATGGCCTAGGTGCAAAAAAAATTGTTTCTAATTTCAACAACGTCTAAACTTGATGTATTTTATATGGAAATGGGGGTTTTTGAGTGCTTTGAGCTCAATAGTGATGTCCATTTGGGCTCAAAGTGCCTTGAAAAATAGTGACCCTCCAGATCCAAAAAAAATGCTAAAAGCTCATATCTGAAAATCGATGCCAAATCTCAAGAATAGAACAGGGGCATGAAGATTTAGAACTATGATACCATGTTGAAGTTGATGAAAAATCAACCCCATAGCTCCCAAGAATCATTTGCATGCAAACACCTATTATAGAAGAGAGAAGCAAAAAGCTATGGAGGTAGAATATGTCAAATCCATAGATGAGATGTTCTTGATGAGAAAAAAAGAAGATTTCTATAATCAACTGTGAATTAATCTCAGTTCTCAATTCTCAATTATTTACAATGAGAGCTCATCCTTATAAAGGAGATTGAAACCCTAAAAAGGTCTAAACTATGTTGCATAATAATAATCAATAAAAGAAATTAATTATTGGAAGCCTAAAGTTTAGCTTAAAAAGACTAGAGTTAAATAGGAAATATCTAATTACTCTAAAAACAATTAGTTTTTATAGTTTATGCTAAGTTTTCTTTTTTGTTTTTTAGTAGCTAGGATGGCTATTTAAACTACTTATTCAAGACAAGTGATACCCACCTTGCGTGGTGAAGTGATTCTATTTACTTTGAGTTTAAAGACTTTTGTGATAATACTTTTAATATTATGCACTATGGGTGATTTTTTTTTATAGAGGTAAAAGTAGGGTTTCTCTCTTTTGTTGCAAATGTGCTAGCTATGGTTAATGTGCTAATGATGCACTAGCTCTATTATTCCACGGGTCAACAGTGTCTTGCCACTTTTATTTATAAAACATATATGATAATAAATTTATTTACCTTTATTAATTCATCCAAATTACTTTCGATTTAAATAATTTCATGATAATACTTTTAATATTATGCACTATTGGTCTTATTATTTTTTAGATAGACGTAAAAGTAGGATTTCTCTCTTTTGTTACAAATGTGCTAGCTATGCTTAATGTGCTAATGAAGCACTAGCTCTGTTGCTCCATAGGCCAACACTCTCTTGCCACTTTTATTTATTAAAAATATATGATAATAAATTTATTTACCTTTATTAATTCCTCCAAATTACTTGCAGTTTAAATAATTTCATGATAATACTTTTAATATTATGCACTATTGGTCTTATTATTTTTTAGATAGAGGTAAAAGTAGGGTTGCTTTTTTTTGCTACAAATGTGCTAGTTGTGGTTAATGTGCTAAAGATGAGCCATCCCTGTTGTTGCATAGGCAAACACCCTCTAGCCACTTTTATTTATAAAAAATACGATAATAAGTTTATTGACCTTTATTAATTCCTCCAAAGTATTTCTTCTTCTTTTACCCTTGCACACATTTTGCAATTATGCATCCTTTATTGAAAGGTTCAAAACTAGGTTGGATAGGTCTAAACTATGCAATGTAAAATCTCAAATTACAGTCATTATTTTAAAATGTGGAATGGTGACTAAGCACATTTATTGTTTCCAATAATTCTTTGGTATTTATTTAATTTTCCAACATCTAGTTTTAAAATTGATCTTAAATGTGGCAGGCTTATATGATATAGATATTATAATCAAATATGTCCCTAATTTGGCCTCTAATTTTATTGGTAGTTTACTCAAATAGAAGAATATCTGAAACTATTGAGTAATGGTATGTCACGTTACTTTTTGTATATGTGTCAATAATGGCTTCTTTGTTTATTTATACTAAAAGAGGGGTAAAAATGTAAAACTTTATTCAAGAAGAAGAAATATATAGAGAAGAAGGACAAGGAACTTAAACAACGTTGTAAGTGTCCACTGAAAGATCTAATAAAGAATATATTTTGGGAGGTAATTTCCCTTTATCTACAATATTCAAAGAATAAATTTGATCATAAGATCATTTGGCTAAGAAATCAACAACAACATTTCCTTCTCTAGAAATGTGTAAAAATAACAAAAATCTAGAGAGCCACATAGCCAAAGAATCTTTCTAATAATTAATTGTAAGTTCTAACCAGCACCATCCTATAGTTGTCTATTATGAAATACATGGCCACCTAAGAATCAAACTCGCAAAATATTCTTCTCTAACCAAGAACATAACTATGTTCAATAGCATACAAGATGGCTAGAGCCTCCATAAGATTATTTTTTTGAAGGCCTTTATAAAAAAAAGATAAATTGGATGTCCCTAAAACTATTGTACTATCTTAAAATGGATACACTTTCCTTTTAAGACCTTTTAACTCCCTCTTCATAATTCCCTTTGTGAACCATGGATATGCATGTGCTTGATCTCCTTTTACCTCTATCTTCTTCCTCTTTTCACCCTTATCTTTCTAGTACCTACCCCTTCTTTCTATGGCACTCGAGACTTGACCTCTAGGACCAGGTTAACTCAGGTCAACCTAGTTTGGATCATAAGTGGAATCATATTTGGCAATTCCCCTCTTTCCCTCACACAAATATTTTAATATTTTAGAGACCTCATAAAATGGAGGCCTACAACCATATTTAAAGTTCTTCCATTTTACCACTAAATATTTTGGTGAGCCCCTATATTTTTGGAGTTAGATTATTTATTTTTGGTGTTTACCTTCTTTTGGTGAACCTACCCTTCTTACTCCCTTTCTCTTTTTCATGGAGTTAGATTTGGCTATCTTGTGTATGGTTAGATCTCTCTTTTATGCCCTTTATTAAATTTGCATGGTTAGATCTCATTAGGGTTTCCTTTTGTGATCTCTTCTTTTATGAGATTAATTACACACAATCCAACCTATAGTATTCTCATCAGGCGAAGCCATAGAGTCATGGGCTCCTTTGATCATGATTCCTCTTTTCTTCCTAGGTCTCATGATGAAATTCACATCTTTCATGATCTTAATCCTATGATGGAGCATAAATTGTCTCACTCTTCCCATGATTATGATGATGCTTTAAGAGTTCCTCTTTTGCAAGTTGATAAGATTTCTAGTGAATTTGATAAATTGGAAACTTGGCTTTCTCACTAAAATTAGAATTCCAATAGTGTTTCTATTGTTTAAGATCTTAAAAATATTGTTAATAATTATGACACTAATATTTCCATATTGTATGGTATATCTCACCTTATTAATACTCATGCTAAGTCTTTGATGTAATGTGCTTAAGAGATGGGATATCCTCCTCCTTCAACAACTATTGAACCTTCCACCCTAATTTCCACTACTCTTTCCAAAATACCTACATATGCTCCACCTCTTATCACTACTTTAACCCAAGTACCCACTCCTTTAAGTGTTGGTCTTCCTATCCTTTTACTTCTCATGAGTGTTCCTCCTACCTCCATTCCTTCTTGATTGCCTTATTATGATGTGGTTCCTTTTTACTTATTTGAACCCTTTACCCATTCCTTCTCATCCTCTAGCGAAATCTTTACATATTCATTTTTCTTCTTATAAATTTCCTAATCCATCTAGCATACTTGTTCTTACTAGCCTTTCTTTTAATCCTACCATTAGTACATTGGTTCAAATTGTCACCACTTTAAAACAAGAACTTGCTCAAGTAACTCAATCTAAGTACAATATTCCTACATGTGATGTTGCTAATCCCCTTTCCTTAGATATAATTTGTGTTGTTATTAGGAAACATTTTGAATTACCTCATCTTGAGAATTATAATGGTAAGGGAGATCCCATAATTCATGTCAAAACTTTCAAAACTACATGTAGTGATTTTTCTCATGACTATAGACTTATGGCCAAGTTGTTCCTGCATACTTTTAGGGATAGAGCCTTGCGAAGGTATTTCTCTCTACATCCTTATTCTATTTATTCTTTTCAAAAACTTGCTAATAATTTCATTCAATTATTTTAAAATAATATTGGTCCTAAAATTTCTTTAACTAATTTAATACATTGTAAGAAGAATGTTAAAGAGAAAATTTATTGTTCATTTATTGGTAGATTAAATTATTTGTATTCTTAGATTTCTTATCCTATACCTAATCATGATAATCAACATATATTTATTTATAATTTACAAAAAGACATTAGGGATAAGATTCTCCTTATTGGGTATACCTCCTTTTTCACACCTATGTGCAGTGCTTCAACATTACTAGTTACAAGTGAGTCAACTCAAGAGCTCTACTCTGATGGCTCTTGTTTCTAGTGATAAGAGTGATGTTGTCAAAAATTCAAACAAGTTCTCTAAACCTAATAATTTCATCAAAATCAAGTTTGCAAATACAATTGATGATCAAGTGGCTATTATGTCTTGAGGTACAACTTCTTTTTCCTCTATATTTTTTTCCTAATCATTGGTATGCTCAACTATTTGAGACTTTGTTTGAGGTGATGATTGACTTGATTTATGCTCATATTCTTAACCTTCCTCCTATTTTTCCTATTGATACTAGTAAACTATTGCCTAAGTCTTTTGATTCTAATGCCTTTTGTCAATATCACTATCAATTAGGTCATGATACTCAAAAATTTTATGGTTTGAAGAATGCTATTCACGACCTTATTGATTCTAAGGCTATGTATTTTGATTCTAAAGTTAATAATATGAATAAATATGTTGCAACACCGTATCAAAATTTGCAAATTTACACTAATATTTTTCTTCTCACTCAATGAATGTTATTAATCAGCCTTCTCCTTCTTATCATCATATTGATTATGATGAGAAGATACAAGAAGTGAATCATGTGGCTAATTATGTTGAGTTAGCACCTCAACCTTCAATTTCTTCTCCACCTGAACCTAAAAAAATACCTATTATTACCTTTAGTCAGTTTGATATGTTTAAGGCACCTAATGTTCCTCTTTACATAACTACTAGAGTTTCTCATATTCCTTCTCATGGTACTTTAGTTGGTCCTTCCTTTGATGTGAATGTTATCACCAAAGAACACCTTTTTAACAAATGATTGCATAGAGATACTTATGATTTTACTCTTGGATGGATTCAATACAGATTTTGTATATAGCTTGGAGTACTTCAGCCTTGAGTTCTTGGTACAATTTTAGTAGTATACCCAAATCTATTCATTTTTATTTCATGTTTTTCCCCTCTCTCTCCTTTTCTTCTAGTTTCTAGCAATTGTTCCTAGGAGCTTGGTCTCTTTGTTTTTTGGATCTCTCTAAACTATTGACAATTTGAGAGGCTTGATCCTTGTTTTGACCCTTCTTTTGAATAGTAATAGTTTGTGAAGCTTGATCTTGTTTTGATATCTTAAGGATATATGCAGCCTTATGTCTAGGTTATTTTTTGATTCTTCTTTTTGGGACATGGAGTTCCCTTGAAGTTGATTACCTTGATGGACTAAGTAGTATGCCACACACACTTGCTAGACCATTCAATGTCATCCCCTTTTTCTTTTGCGGAGACCTTTCCCCCTTTCTTTATCTTTTTCTTGTGTGGCTCACACTAAGGCACACAAACCTTATTGGGTAAGTAGCTACACCTCTTTTATAGCACCTATCTCTCTTATTATGGTTTTGAATGTGATAAAGAGTCAAGTTTGTTGGGGGATTAATGATTTATTTTCCTCCTAAATCACAATAAGATTTTCTCTTTTGTTCTTTCTCTACTTTACCATGAGTTTGATGAAACTCATACTCCTGCTAATGTGGGGGCTAAATATATTGTCTTAAAATGGACACACTTGCCTTTTAAGACCCTTTAGCTCCCTCTTCATAATTCCCTTTGTGAGCCATGGATATGCATTTGCTCGATCTCTTTTTCCCTCTATCTCCTTCTTCCTTCCACCTTTATCTTTTTGACACCTACTCCTTTTTGTAGCACCCATGAATTGACCTCTAGGACCAGGCTGACTCAAGTTGACCTAGTCTAGACTGGGTCAACTCAGGTAAACTTAGTCCTCCTAGGTTGACCTAGTCCCTAATAGTTCTAGAGTTTGAGGCCTTAAAGGCCTCAAGGGTTTAACTATTTTATTATCATTGTCCAGTTAGCCTATATTATTTTCTCACCTAAAAACTCATATGTAAGGAGACATGGAGGCTTCATTTTCATATATCATTCACAAATAAATTCCAAGATTTCAAGTTTTTTCTCTCAAGTGAAGATTTCTTACTTTTGCATTCATTGAGGTCAAGTATTCAATTATTTTAATAATTCAAGCAAGGAGATTTCTATCTAGTGTTGAAGGATCCTTTGTGATAATTTTCTCTTCAAGATCTAGCTTATTGTTGGCCACAAAATGATGAGATCTATATTGAAGCATTCATTATCTTCTTTATTGATGCATCTTTATATCCATGATACCATGATGATATTATGGTAGATTTTTTGCAAAGGGCAGAGATACCTTACATTCCTAATTCAAGATCTACATTACATTTACATACAAAATCCTTACAAAAAAGGGTTTCAAACAAGGTAAATCTTAACATTTATCTTGTCTCTCAGTAATTTACATTTACATTTCTCAATTATGGTTAATTCCTTAACGTAGGGATTGACCAAGGAAAGCCCTCATTAAACCCCAACCCCCAAAACTTTCATTGAAGTGTTGATTTGCAAGTTGGAGTGAAAAAATTTACAAATTTGGAACCTACTATTTATAATCTTTTTCGAGTTGTCAATTGCAAATTGCCTAACTATGTCAACCTGGTCATAAGATGTTTTCCCAAGTCAACCTAGTCCTTCAGTCTCAGATTCTAGGGATATTTCTATGTTTTTTCACTTTTGTCATTTCATTCCAAGATGTGTGGATGAATATTCAGATACAATTTAGATCTATGAGTTTTGGAGCAAAAATATATCTTCCTCTACACATTTCAAGGTGAGTCATTTGTATTTTATTTCCTTTCACACATTTACCCTAGATTTACATCTTAATTGGGCTAATTATCTTTACATAGTATCTAGATTTATATTATTTAAGCAATTAGTTCAATCCCAAATTCACATTATCCTATTAAGGGCCAAAGAGAGTACATTTCCTTGTATTGAATTCCTCTTTATAATTCAAATTTAGCATTAGCTCCCTTCTTCCTTTGGGTCCTAGCTAATATATTTTGGATCATAAGTGGAATTATATTTGGAAATTCCCATCTTTCCCTCTCACACATTTGAATGGCTTAGTGACCTTGTAGAATGGAGGCCTACAACCCTATTTAAAGTGCTTCTATTTTACCACAAAACAACTATTACAACCAACACCACTTAAACATTTATGGCCAAGATTCCCATGAGAAGACCCATTAGTGTTAAGTTTGAACACTCCGTGCAATAGAGGGGTCCAATGACCCTTCCTATTGACTTTTCAGAAATGGTGTTGTGGAGCTGTCATTTTGCACAATGCTTAATGACATAAATCCTTTCTAATCTCTCTCTTGAAAAGATTATCAATGATCAACTCCAAGGTTTTGGATGGCTATTTTTCAACCTTTTTGTTAACTCAATTGAAGATAAATGTAAATATTCACATGGAGGCCTTTGATGGTACCTACCAATTTTGCACAACTTTGTTGAAACATTACCACAAAATGATATATTTTTGTATTTTTTGTTTTATGATGAATGCAATTTCTAATCAATGCAACTATATGAATTCCTATTTTAACCAAGTGTTTGAAAAGAAAATAACAAAGGTAGAGTAACAAGAGATTAAATGAAATTACTAAAAGGGAAATTCTTAACAGACATGAGCCAAAGTAACAACACGTCTATGAATTAAATTATCAAAAAGATCTGGTAGGAAACCAATGAAATTAGGAGCAACACTTCTTCAACTCCAATAATGCAATCATCAATGGGAACTTCAATAAAAAGTTGAAAGCTATTTCACGCTTCGTCAAATCACAAGGCCACAAAAAGTTTTCTCACATGAGACAAAACATTATGTAAGAACAATAGTGATCCTTTCTCCAATTCATTGTGCAACAATGAAATTTGTAAACACAAGGAAACCACCAGAATTAAAAGATCACACAATTATAACAACACAATAAAACTATTAGCTTCATTATTATTCATGAATATGAATTCACAAAAAATAACACACTCTAGAAAGATTTACTATACTTAGAATCAGAGAACCAATAGCATTTATTATTGCATCAAAATTTATTGGCCTAGAGTATGTATTACATACATGTATTTTAAAAAAATCATCTCCTTTTGTGTTAGGAGTGAGAGCCCTTCTAATGAAAACCCATGCTAAAAAAAACTAATAAAATAAAGCTAATTACATACAAATTGACTCTGTAAATGGTGCTATGTAGGTCTCCACCCTTGTTTATATCAATTAATGGGTGCATGAGCCTTTACATGACTTAAAAAAATAAAAGAAGAAGAATATAAGAAGAGAGAATCCATAAGATGATCTGAGAGTCACTAAGACTACTAAAAATGCAAGCTTGGCCTTCTCTAGGTGATCCTAGAAGTTAAACTGATGTTAGAACGCATTTCCAATGCATGGAATGCTAAAAAATAACAACTGCTAGTTAACTATCGGTGCACTGCTTCTTCTTCAAAATTGTTGCCACACCTTTGGAAAGTGCACCTTTAAAAACTGCAACTTGAAAAAACACACCTCTGAAAAGTGCACCTTGATGATATAACCAAAATTGACAAAAAAAATCTAACTCCACAATTTTCCAAGGTGAGAATTTTTCTAACTCCACAATTTTCCAAAGTGAGAATTTTTCAAAATGAGAATTTTTTCTAACTCAACATTTTTTCAAAGATAGAAGTTTTCTAACTCCACAATTTTCCAAGGTGAGAATTTTTCTAAGTCCACAATTTCCAGTTTCCACCATCCAGATCTTGTAGACCTTTAACCAAACTAATGTATGGATGTTCCTCTTTTAACTTTTGGATGGTGGAGATGATTTCTTAAGGAGATAAAAATATGAAGCTTCATACTTTACCCTTACTTTCGTATGGAAATCATGAAGTATGACTTCTTGGAAATTCCTTGGAACTTGAAAGTCATGGGTTTGAGTCTGATCTTAGCTATTGCAGAAGATGAGGAAGTCATGGTAATATTGGGGAGCTCAGGTGCCTTTGGATATTTTAGATATGTGCATCTGTGCATATTTAGAGACAATTCCTTTACCAAATCATAAAATTGCACACCTAACTGTAAGGTGCTCAATTCACCCAAAAATTGAAGTTCTTAGTTTTGAAAATGATTTCTGGGTTTTTCTTAAATGGGGTCTAGGAACACTCTTGTGTACTTATTTTGATATTTTTGCTAATTTAGGCCCATATGCACACATTGCACACCTATGCACTTTTCTCTTCAACAATTTAAAAAATTGTGCACCTATGCACCTTAGCATCTTTGGGACCTTACACATCTTCAAGACTTTAGAATTGTGCACCTTCATACATGCACACCTTTTGGAGTCCTCCAACTTATGCATATTCAAAATTTTAATGCACACCTTGTGTACCTGTGTAGCTACACACCTACATTCCTGGTGAAAAGTACTCCTTCAAAAGGTGCACCTTTAAATGATGCAGCAACATCTTGGGTTGCCTTGTTATCCTGCTCATTTTGTTCACTCTTCATTAACCGAGTTGCCCAGTGTATGCCAAGTGACTCTTCATTAACCTAGTTACCCAGTGTTCGCCAAGTGACTATTCATTAACTGAGTTACCCAGTGTATGCCAAGTGACTCTTCATCAACCGCGTTACCCAGTGTATGCCAAGTGACTCTTCATTAACCTAGTTACCTAGTGTTTGCCAAGTGACTCTTCATTAACTGAGTTACCCAATGTACACCAAGTGACTCTTCATTAACTGAGGTACCTAGTGTACACTAAGTGACTCTTCATTAACCTAGTTACCTAGTGTTTTCCAAGTGACTCTTCATTAACCGCGTTACCCAATGTATTCCAAGTGACTCTTCATTCATCGAGTTACCTAGTGTTCATCGAGTGTCAGCATTTAGATGTGATTTCTGTGAGCCCACTTGCGGGATTTATTTTGTTTGTGACATTTATGTTAAGATATGTTCTTGGGATGTGTCCAGAATATTGTTGGGTCAGCCTTCCTCTTATGTAATGTTTTAGAATAATCTATAAGCCATTTTGGCAAGTATATATAGAGTGTTTAGGCTTAGAGTTAGGTAAGTTTTTGGGAAGAAGATTAGAGAGCAAAACTGAAAGTATGAATTTGCAGTTGGATCACTGAATTTGAATGTATTTGTAATTGGCCATAACCTAGAAAGCCTTATAGCTGGACATGTATGAAGATATTTTGATGAATCAATAAAAGTATTTCACTCTTCCTCCTCCTTTGGTTGCTGTTCTTTGTGTTCGCTTCCATTGTGTTAACACTTGCAGGGTGGTTTGGATAGTTGGGTGAGCCTTTGGCCCTAGTTATTCACCTTTTGCCTTCATTAGTTGGTATCAGAGCTTGGGGTTCATCCTTGTGGAGATTGGATCATGTAGAACCCTAATTTGGATTTGGTTGTAGGGTGGCAGATCTGTGGATTTGACCTATAACTTGCAGAGGGTTACGACCTTGCAAGAACCTGATTTGTAAAGATGGTTCATGGTAGAGGAAATAATGTTGATAATGCTATATTGGATCAGTTGAGACAAATTGCAGCTAGATTAGATGCTGTGGAGATAGCCTAGAGGAGAGGAACACATCTTGATGATGTAAGTGATGATGAAATAGCATCATGAAACCATTATCCAGAACTTGAAGAAGATCAAGATGAGGAAAGATTGTTGCAAATATTTTCTAGGGTAAATTCAAAACCTTTTGTAGAAGTTGTTCCTTATGATGGAAAATTGGACACCAGTGTTGTGTTGGATTGGAGCTCTAATATGGAGAAGTTCTTTGAGTATGAAAACACTCTTGATAATAGAAAGGTGAAGATTGCAGTCACTAGGTTGAAAGGTCATGCATCACTATGGTAGGAGCACTTTCAAACTGATAGCCAAAGGAGAGGAAAGGAGAAGATCAAAACTTGGCCAAAGATGGTGAACAAGGTAAAGAACAAATTTCTTCCTGCTGATTACCAAGTTAGCTTGTTGAGAAAGATCCAAAATTTGAAGCAAAAAGACATGACTACGAAAGAGTATACTGAGGAATTCTACAGACTAGACATCAGATCTGGACATGTGGGCGATGATGTTGAGAAAATTGCAAGGTACATTAATGGATTGAGATCTAGAATACAACATGAGATAAGTTTTGTGAATTTGGAAATTGTAGAAGAAGCATACCAGTATGCCTTAAAGGCTGAGGAGATCTTGACAAAGAAGCATGAACAAAGACAAAGAGGTAGAGGTGGCAGATTCCAGAGAGGCAGAGGTAGAGCTTATGGTGAAGGTGGCTGATCTGAAAGTTCTATGCAGGATAAAGGAAAATTTGAATGGAAGAATAATGACAAAGGCAAGACCGAATGGAAAAGTGGTAATTCTTACCGAGGAGGCACTAGTTCTTATCAAGGAAGAGTTAATTCCTATTCTAGAGGTTGATTTCATGGTAATTGTTTTAGATGTCGTAAAGAGGGACATAGATCTTTTGAATGTAGATCCTCTAAAAGTAGGCAAGGTAACATAAATGTTGTGATTCAAGAAGATGATGAGGGTTTACCAAGTGGACCCGAGGTTGGAGAAAATTTGCTGGTGAGAAGAACCTTATGCAATAAGGGAGGTGATGAGGAACCTGTTTTAAGGAGAATTCTTTTCAAGACAAGATGTAAGATGGTTGGAAAATGTTGTAAAGTGATCATTGACAGTGGAAGTTCTACAAATCTGGCATTAGAAGAGCTGGTTACAAAGTTGCAGTTGCAGAGGCTAAAACATCCCAAACCTTATCATTTTTCATGGATCAAAGATGAGCATATGATATTGGTAAGTGAGCAATGCCTTGTGAAGTTCAAAATTGGACATTACTTTGATGAAGTTTTGTGTGATATTATGCCCATGGATTGTTGTCATATTTTGTTGGGTAGACCTTGGCAATATGATAGATATGTTGTACATGATGGAAGATTGAATCAATATACTCTTTGGGTAAATGGGAAGAAACAAACATTGTTGCCTTTGATCGAAAGTCCAGATGAGGTTAATTGTATTGCTATAAAAATTTGCATGGTTAATGGGAAACAATTTGAAAAGGAAATGAAAAAGAATCAAGTCTGTTTTGCTATAATTCCAAGAAAACTGAGTTTTTTCAATGGAGACTGAGTGCAAGAAAATAGTGTTAACTGAGTGCTAATCAATGGTGACTAAATGACAGATCGTAGTATTGACTGAGTGCTAAAAGAAATTGCAGAGTTGTTGAATGAGTATAAAGAAATTATTGCTGATGATATTCCTGATGGTTTACCTCCACTAAGAAGTATAAGTCATTGTATGGATCTGATCCTTGGAGCTAGTTTGTCAAACAAAGCACCATATAGATTGACACCTATAGAGAATGAAGAACTTAATAGACAAGTGCATGAGTTGTTGTAGAAAGGTTTGATTAGAGAATGCTTGAGTCTATGTGATGTACTTGCTATATTAGCACCTAAAAAGAATGGAGAGTGGAGAATGTGTACTGATTTTAGAGCCATTAACAAGATAACAATGAAATATAGTTTTCCTATGCCAAGGATGGATGACATTATGGATTGTTTGAGTGGAGCAAAGTATTTTACCATGATTGATTTGAACAGTGGCTATCATCATATCAGAATCAGAGAAGGTGATGAATGGAAGACTACTTTCAAGACAAAAGATGGTTTGTATGAATGGTTGGTTATGCCTTTTGGTTTGACTAATGCACCTAGTACTTTCATGAGGTTCATGAATGAAGTTCTAAAAAGATTTTTGGGTAAGTTTGTGATTGTTTATTTGGATGATATTCTAATATTCAGCAAGACTAAGGAAGAACATCTTGAGCATATTAGACAAGTATTGCAGAGGTTGAAAGAGGAAAAGTTGCTGATTAATCTGAAAAAGTGTTCTTTTATGCAAGAGGAGATTGTGTATTTGGGATTTGTGATTTTAGTTGATGGATTGAGGATGGATCCTGAGAAGGTTAAAGCAATTTTGGAATGGCCTACACCTAAGAATGTGGGCAAGGTAAGATCATTTCATGGTTTGGCTAGTTTTTATAGAAAGTTTATAAAGAATTTCAGTGTTGTTTGTAATGCTATGACAGACAATGAGGGGAGATAAAAAGGAATTCAAGTGGGCACATGGAGCTGATAAGAGTTTTGAAACTTTGAAACAAAAGGTTGTTGAATTACCTATATTGGCTTTACCTGATTTCAACAAAGTATTTCAAGTTGAATGTGATGCAAGTGGTAATGCAATAGGAGCTATATTAAGTCAAGAAGGTAAGCCTGTTGCTTTCTTTAGTGAAAAATTGAATGATGCTTAAAGGAAGTATTCTATGTATGATCAAGAATTTTAAGCCATTCTTCAAGCATTGAAGAAGATGAGACAATATTTGATTCCTAAGAAGTTTGTGTTGTATACTAATCATAAATCTTTACAATACTTGGGAAGTCAACATAAATTGAATCAAAGACATATGAAGTGGGTTGAGTACTTGCAGAGTTTTACATTCGTGATCAAGCATAAGAGTGGAGTTACTAACAGAGTTGTTGATGCATTGAGTAGAAGATGTTCTTTGTTGACTAAAATGAAGGTTGAAGTTCTTGGTTTTGATGAAATGAAAGAATTGTATGATGCTGATCCTGATTTTTTTGAGGCGTGGAGAGAGTGCAGAGCACCAAATCTGATAGACCGCATAAGTAAGTATGATGAGTATTTCATTCAAGAAGGTATGTTGTTCAAAGGTATTTAGTTGTGTATTCCTAGAAGTCCTACGAGGTTTAATTTGATTAGGAAAAGCATAGTGGTGGATTAGCTGGACATTTTGGAATTTATAAGACATTGAGTTTGCTGAAAGAGAAGTATTATTGGCCACAAATGTATAAGGATGTTTAGAAATTTGTAAATAGTTGTCGAGTTTGTCAAGTTGCAAAGGGAGTGAGTCAAAATATTGGTTTGTATACACCTATTACTATTCCTGAGAAACCTTGGACTAATATTAGTATGGATTTTATTCTTGGATTGCCTAAAACAGTGAAGGGGTATGATTCTATATTTGTTGTAGTGGACAGATTTTCTAAGATGGCTCATTTCATACCATGTAAGAAGACATCAGATGTTGAGCGTGTTGCTAAACTTTTCTTTAAAGAGATTGTGAGATTGCATGGATTAACAAGAAGTATTATTTTAGACAGAGATAGTAAGTTTGTTGGTTATTTTTGGAAGACTTTGTTGAAGAAGATGGGTACTGAGCTGAAGTTCAGTTCTACATTCCATCCACAAACAGATGGACAGACAGAGGTTGTGAATAGAAGCTTGGGAAATTTTCTGAGATGTTTAGTTGGGAATAAGCCAAGTAATTGGGAGATGGTATTGGCATAAGCTGAATTTGCATATAATAATTCAGTGAATAGGAGTACCGGGAAGACACCTTTTGAGATTGTTATCGGAATGCATCCTAGAGGTATATCAAATTTGAGAGATGTTGTTGGTGAAGAAAAGAAAAGCATTGCAAGAGAAGAATTTGCTAATTTTATGGAGTCTTTGCATAAGGAAGTGAAGTTGAGGTTGCAACAAAGTAATCAGAAGTATAAGGAGAATGTTGATCAGTCTAGAAGACACCATGATTTTCAAGTTGGTGATGAGGTGATGGTTCATCTAAAGAAAGGAAGATTCCCAATTGGAACATACAGTAAGTTGAAGATGAAGAAATTTGGACCTTGTAAGATCTTGAAGAAGTTTGACATTGGTAATACTTATGAAGTTGAGTTACCCGATGACATGGATATATCTCCTACATTCAATATTGTTGATTTGTATAAGTATCATGAGTCAGATGATGAAGTTGTTGTATTAGAAGATTATCCTAAGAAGAAGATTGAAGAAGTTGAACAGATATTGGATCAGAGAGTTGGCAGGAGCACAAGAGGAAGAGATTACTATGAATATTTGGTAAAGTGGAAGAACAGGCCTATTGAAGATGCTTCATGGATTTCACAATCTGAGTTGGATTCCACTCAGATTTTGACATCTCAATGATTCAGGAGAATCATTCCTTTCAACCCCAATTGTTTGATGCAGGAGCATCCTAGATTGCCTTGTTATCCTGCTCATTTTGTTCACTCTTCATTAATCGAGTTACCCAGTGTATGCCAAGTGACTCTTCATTAACCTAGTTACCCAGTGTTCGCTAAGTGACTCTTCATTAATCAAGTTACCCAGTGTATGCCAAGTGACTCTTCATTAACCTAGTTACCTAGTGTTCACCAAGTGACTCTTCATTAACCAAGTTACCCAGTGTATGCCAAGTGACTCTTCATTAACCTAGTCACCCAGTGTTCGCCAAATGACTCTTCATTAACCAAGTTACCCAGTGTATGTCCAATGACTCTTCATTAACCGAGTTACCCAATGTATGCCAAGTGACTCTTCATTAACCTAGTTACCCAGTGTTTGCCAAGTGACTCTTCATTAACTGAGTTACCCAGTGTACACCAAGTGACTCTTCATTTTTTGAGTTCCCCAATGTTTTCCGAGCATCAACATTTGGATGCGATTTTTGCAAGTTGACTTGCGAGATTTATTTTGTTCGCAACATTTATGTTAAGATATGTTCTTGGGATGTGTCTAGAACATTTTTGGGTTAGGCTTCCTCTTATGTAATGTTCTAGAATAATCTCTAAGCCATTTTGGCAAGTATATATAGAGTGTTTAGGCTTAGAGTTAGGTAAGTTTTTGGGAAGAATATTAGAGAGCAGAATTGAAAGTACAAAATTTGCAGTTGGATCACTGAATGTGAATGTATTTGTAATTGGGCGTAACCCAGAAAGCCTTATAGCTAGGCATGTATGAAGATATTTTGATGAATCAATAAAATTATTTCACTCTTCTTCCTCCTTTGGTTGTTGTTCTTTGTGTTCGCTTCTGTTGTGTTAACTCTTGCAGGGTGGTTTGGATAGCTGGGTGAGCCTTTGGCCCTAGTTATTCACCTTTTGCCTGTGTCATTAAAATGCATACCTTCAAAAAGTGCACCTTCAAACAATGCACATTTAAAAAGAGAAACTTCAAAAAGTGTAACGTGCTCAATTCAACCAAAAATCAAAGTTCCCAGTTTTGAAAATAATTTCTAGGTTTTTCTGAGACGAGGTTTGGGAGCACTCTAGCTACTATACTTATTCCTGATCTTTTTGATGATTTATGCCCTCTTTATAGTCCAACATTTCCATAGACTTGAACTCTTTCTACTTCTTTTATGTGAAATCCTAAGGCATCTATTTTGGAAATGCATATACAATACCATGGTAATTTTTTGTGCTATGGATGATGATGGTGCCATGATGACCTACACAAAAAGATAAACATCAGTATACTAGTACTAAAGGTTAAAAATGATGCCGATTGATTTGACTCCTAAACCTAGAGTACACAATTTCCACTCCTTAAGGCACCTTGGAAGATACCCTATTCTAAAGAACAAGCTTCTGTGAGCCAAAAAAAGGGGGTCCCCATTTTCAAAGTTGAAAATGGGATGTGTGTTGTGGAACCTCAATAGGTCTCTAAATATATTCCTTGTGACCTAATTAGCTTTTATTGGAGCACCTCTTTGAATAAGAAAATAAAGGTGAATATATATAACATCCCCAGTATCAACACCTCTAGAAAAATCACATTTTGCTAGAAATATCCTGAAGAGAATGAACATTTTTACCACCATAGATACTTAAAGACCATATTGATATCTTGAAAAATCCTATGGTTCCTCTCTAACCAAATATCTCTAATGATAAAAGAGGGACCAATAGTATAAGCCACCTAAAGAAAAGATGTCCTCATAGGGGATGTCCCACTGCAAGCTTAAAAATCATCCAAAGAAGAAACATGCCAACAAGGTGGACCCAAAATTTTCCACCATAAGCACTAGACTCCTTGGAAAACTAGCTATGAAAGAAAATATGAGGTACAAATTCCACATCTAAGTGTACATACAATGCACATCAAGGGACCTTGGATCCCCACTTACATAAATTATCCCAAGATATCAATTATAAGTAACCAATAGTAGGAAGAAGTTTCACTTTAGCTAAAATAACTTACTCAAGACCTACTTGCATTAAGGAACCTCAATATATCCAAACATATGTCTAAAAATATTTGAATAACTTGTTGAAACAATATATTTTCTCATCAAGGCACTACCTTTGGCTAGAACATCCCTCCTAACCAATGAATTACAATCCCTAGAAGCAAGATTTTGAGCCAACTCATTCTAGTGCTCATCTGGACCACATAGTGACTATTCACTAGGGTCACATCATTTGAACCCCACATCTAGTCCTATACTTTGTACATACTTATAATACTTAACCTTATTCGAGCTACCTACCAAAAATATTCACAACTAGATTGCAAATGTGTATACAAGGAAAGAAAATGAGGATTATCATCCTAAGAGTCTAACCAAAAAAGAGTTCAAAAACATTGATGACACCAAAAAAATCCCTTTTTAATAAATTATGACTAATTCTTTTGAGTATTCCAGATAATAGATCCCCTACCTTCTAAATGATACCACAAACGTCCACCTAATCAATACTAGCTAAATACTGTGCCTATAAATTTGTGCCAAAATCTGATTTTGACTTATACACCATTGCCAATATAATTTGGATACTAAATAATTCTCATTCCTGTTAGTATATCAAATACCTATACCCCCTTCTTTAGACAACACACAACATCCCATTGAATAAGTGTTCACTTAGGAGTCTACAAATTACCACTCCATAGTGTAGACATCTAAACTGGATTACACAATTACATAGTTTAATTTAGTTCTCTTATATGACATCATTAATTAAATATTAAATATTTAATTGGTTTATGTTATCACCCTAGTTAATTAATTTAATTAATTTACTATAGTCCTATTAATGATCTAAATGACAATCTAAAGCTTGATAATTAATTAAATCCATTTTGCTCTATTATCTTAAATTAATGCACAATCATATTTAATTTAATTTCAAAATTCCCTTTTTGATTAAATAATTTATATTTAATATACCTTGACCCTACCTTGGCCCTTAACCAAATTCTTGACCCATGATTTAGACTCAACCCAACCCATTCACCCATACTAAGCTCACTTAATTAATTAATCAATCTTGATTAATTAAATGATTCACTTGCATTCTCCATGAAATTCCACTTGCACCCTAAAAAAATCCTAATTCAAACCCAATTTATGTAACCTTAATCATGAGGATTAAAAAACCCTAACCCAACCTAAGTCAACTCTCATGTAAAATTCTCCCACTCCCAAACCAAGTGCATTAAATATCAACCTTAAATGCAGTTACACAACCCTTGCATATCTTACATCTTTATGCCCTCTCACATCTCCCAAAATTGTCACATTCCCCCATCTTCCCAAGCCTCTCTTCTTGTGATGCTTGCCACAATAAGAGCTATTTGAGAAAGCACAATCTATGTGCTCTCTCTCAAATGCATCCTAGCCACTCTTGAGATCCTCCCAAGAATACATCTCAATCATCAATTTCACATCCTCTTTTCCTATAAATTGAACACTTCTCCCTTCAATAATTATCAACCATCAAGAATATAGTTATAATGCTAATTTGAGGGTTAAAGAGTTATAAAATTACCACTATTATGCAAAAGTTTCTCTACAAATCCATATCCATAATCTTCTTTCACCTCCATTGTTACCAAACATCCATTACCATTGAATCTTGAGCACACTTTGCACACACATCATTTTACTTGGATAAATCTAAGCTATACTTGGAGCTTCTTGAGTTTGTGAAAAGTTTGCATTATCTTGTTTTTTTTCGTTCTAATTTGTAGGTCTAATCATAAGTGTTTTTAATGATTTATTTGGTGAATTCTTAGTTAATATTTTTTTTTACTTACATTTCATTACATGCATTTTGACACTATTGGTGGGGCCCACAATAAAGGGTCATTCTGTCATCCTCATAGCTTTCCTTTTTTTTGTTGCAAAACTAACATGTTACTAACATTTTTTTTGTTTTTTTGCAGGTTAGAATGTAACAAAATAATCTTGTGCATCACTATTCTCGAGGTAAAAAAAAACACAATGATAATATCGATTTGCAGGACCACAAGAATTACATGTGGGAATGCATTCCCACTACTATAGGCTTCTCATCCTCTCCAAAATTATTATTTGTCTCTAAACTCTATTTTCTAATAGTCAATAGGAATGCAGGTTGACCCCATAGGATTGCATATTGTAATCCTTTTGACATTCAAAACATGTGACTTAATTAGTTCTGTTAGTTAAAAAATATCTAGACTTGTGCCCATCGGATCATGGGTTGACCTAGTGGTACTATGAATTGACCTTGTGGCATCACACATGTATAATTTTAATAATTGTGTCATTCATCTTTCTTGATTCATTTTATTTTTACTTACAGACTCGTGGGATTACCTATACAACTTGTTAGATTGTTGTTCCATAGTTGTATTTTTTTAAAATCTATGTAGGTTTGTAATATTGCAACCTCTGTCAGTGAGATCATTGTTAATTTAAAAAAAATAATTATTCACATTTGATTCTAGTGTTTCAAAAGAACAATGTATTCCTTAAATCTTTTCATGACTAGTTTTGGGCCCTAAAAAATGAACAAAGATTAAAAGGAACCCACAATCAAAACAATTCTTTTTGGTGCATTAAAATTAATATTTCTATGTTCACACTTCAAAATTTGTCCAATTTTCCCTTCAATCACTTGCACTTTATTTCCAATAAATGAACCTTACATACTAAAAATGAGTGTCTTTTGTCATAGATATAAAGTACTCAGTTTAAATAATTTTGATTTGGAAATGAACCATTCTTAGCATGTTTGAAGGATTTTTTTTTAAAATTGTCTTATTTTACCATTTACTTGCATAGATCCATTTAATCTAAGTGATGTAAAATAAGTAGCTTATATATGTATCCTCTCCCCTTGCTTTAGTGGATCTTAGGTGATGAGAAAGGTTAAATTGCTTGGTTTCTTCTAGTAGGGCTTATCTAGTGGGTATGTTTCCCCATTGATGACCTCAAACTGATATCCCCTCGATTGGTATATAAATAAGGTGTTGAGTAAATTCTCATCTTATCTTCTCAATATTGGGTGATGTATGTTGATGGTAGCTAGGATAAGGTGAATTATCTCTAAGAAGCCAACTTGGTTGACTTGGCTGAGTCATGCACATACAAACTAATTGGAAAGATTTTGTAGATCTTACTATGAACTAAACTAGTAGCCACCCTTTTAGGATTGATATAATATGTTGGATTTATTAGAAAGATAGGATGGTGGGGTGTATCAATATCCTCAAACTTTTACCATTCAACAAAATTCAATATTCTCCTTGCTTTCTTCGTTGCTCAGTAAACACTAAACATATACCAAATTACTTGCAAGTGAAAATGACATGTTAATGAAACTAATATAATTGTCTTCAAACATAAGTATATTAGAAAATAATAATCACACAAAACATAATAATTTTGGTCATGCAGAAACCCTTGGTCAGAGGGAAAACTATGGTGGGGGTGGTACCCATAGATCCATCACTACAACAGTAAGAGGGTGCCTTGTTAGGGCTACAATGTTTTGTCACTTTTGGTGGCATAATCTATTAGGAGTATACAATAAGATTAGTTAGATCTACCTTTCATAAGGATTTTCACAACACTCTTTAAGTATGTACATGCTTGAGATAAATACACTAGACTGTTAGGTCCACCTTTTACAAGAATTTAAAACTACTGTAATGAAAAGAAAGTAGTAGCAATTGATTTGTATGATAGAAACTTACTTTTCTTTATTAGTTCTCAATTTTGCTCAATATATTGTTTCACCTCTTGTGGTTGATCTTTCAAATTCTCTTCCAATGCTTAAGATTCATGTCCTCCTGCAAGATCAACCCTTTCCTCCATCATAAAAGTTCTTTTTGCTTCTTTTCCCTTCTCAATCATAACCAACAACATCATAAAAACTATTCCACATAGGGCCTTTTATAGTTTTATTTTTTCTTTACAATATTTGACCTAATTAGGGTCTAGGAACACTCTAGAATGCATCTCAAATTAAAATAAAAAATCTAGAATGATCTTTGCTCCATTATTTTCTTCACTTCATTCTTATTGGTCTCCTATTCCTTGAAATCATAAAATGGTTAAGTCACAAACTTCAAGAAATATTTTAAAATGTTTTCTTTGAAACACATAAATCTATTTTCCTCGCTTAGTATGTCCAATTCACATCAATCTTTGTGCCAATCCTAACTCCTATGTAGTCTTTGTATTACTCGGTAAGTACAGTCTTCATCCCGTTGTCATTCGATGTAGTTCTTTGCTCGGGTATACCTATCCTTCTCATTAGTCTCTATCTAGCTTGGTATATACTTGTGCTTGATGAGTATGCAATAACTTAGTGATAAATATATGCTTTAACTTCTCTTCTTTCATGCTTGGGCATTGCATAATCAATGACTATGTACACCGATTTCCATGGACATAACTACTTGTTCATCTTTTTTACACTAATTGGAAATATATTATTCATGGTTACTTATGAAGGTAACGTTCACCCCCTTTGATATTAGTGGTAAAAACTTTTATGTTTCAGATTACTTGGAGTTATATACAAGCTCATACAAACTCCCCCTATATGCATGCTCCTCGAGTAATGAATTATTTTTTCAAAATATTTTTGTTTGTAGTACTTTCCCCTTATATCTCTGTACATGACTATAATGAAAAAAAAAATTATGAAAAAACTATGACAAAATAATATACCTTATCTATGCCCTTTTTTTGACACTGATGTCAAAAAGTGTATAGTATTAATAAAAAATAATAACTTACTTTGGATGAATTCCAAAGTGGTCAATGAACTCCTTGTTTCACTTCAGTGTGATAGCAACCATTTTGTCACAATTTATTCTTACCAAGTCAAGTGATTTTTGTTCAACTTGTATTTAGCAAGGGTAGTCATGTGATCTACTATTGATAGGCTCAGGGCAACAATTAACTCCTTAGCAATCTTAATGTGATGTTGTTAACCTAAAGATTAGCAACAAAAACCCTTCAATCTCATTTATTTATTCTCTCAAAAAAAAAATTCTCTCTACCAAACCATGTTGAAAACTAGTGAGGAATATCACTTGGGAATAATGTACAAATAATGTTCTGAGTTCTGTAGTGAGAGCACTAACACTAGAATTCAAGTCTTCATTCAACTTTTGCACTTTGTCCTTTATATCTTTAGTAAGTGATTAAATATCATATAATTTTTGTAAAAAATAAATTGAATATTGTATTGTTACCTCCAGCTCAGTAATAATAGATGACAACACAACTTGTTGAAGTGTAATGGTTGTTATCACCTTCTCTAAAACTTTACTCTCAAACTTCTTTTCTACCCTTTATATTAACTATGATAGGGTGTTAGTATCTGGACAACTTATTTTATCAAATATTTGCACAAGTTGATCCAATATAGATGCTTTCTCATTGATTGAAATGTCAGGTACTACTTCAAGTAAGACATACTTACCATCGTATAGAACCCACTTTTGTTTTTCTCCTTCCTCAACCTTGTTTGATCCTTTTTTCATTCACAAATCTTGGTATAGATTTCCATTTTCTCATCATACATGGTATTAGGATCCCATGAGGTTATAAAGATAATCTGATCTAATGTAATCAGGTTATATTTCATTGCTTGAGCTTCCTTCATTTTCTTTTTCAGCATTCTTCCTTTTATTTCCATGTGATGAGTACTCAGGGAGACTTGTAGTGTCACTAGAACTCATGAATCTTGGGTTACTTGGTTAGCTTCTACCTTGATTTCATCTTCTTTCTTCTCTCATTTTTGTTCTTATGGCTTAACATTCAATAGTGTGACTATTTGCACTAGTGTTATACGAGACCCTTCCTCTAATTGACTTGGTAGAGTGACCTTCTGTTATTCTATCTTATTCTACTCTTCTAATTGTTGTGTAGAGAATGGGTATAACAGTATGGAATTGTGCACATAATTTAGGTGTACATGTAGATAGTGATAAGTCTTCACCCTTTCTTACCTTTCTAGTTTTAGTGTGGTCATATCCAATGTTTCCCTCACTTGGAGGTTCATGCGTTGGTGCTTCTTCACTTGTAGCAGATTTGAGTTCTTGAGAATTGGTAGAATCTCCTTGTATTTGTGCATTTTTGGGAAGTTCGCCTTTAAATTTCTATTCAGTATCTTGGTTTTCCTTAGTATCCCCATGTGCATTTTGAGCATGTTGCTCAGTGTTAGTGACCTTTTGTTCTGTACTTATATTGTTAGCTAGAGTATGTAATGATCCAACAGATGGATCCCCATGTATAGTTTGAGCATGTCGCTCAGTGTCAGTGATCTTTTGTTCTGCACTTATACTCTCAGCTAGAGTATGTAATGATCCAATAAATGGTTCTTTCTCTTTCTGCAGATCTTGTTTGATCTTGGGGTAAGGTTTGATTTTTTTGATTACTAGTGCATACCCATGTATATGAGAAAAGGATTTCTCAGTAGATGTAGGACATTTATTCTTCTTCTTAGTTTCAACCATAACATCCTCATCCTTCTTCAAACTTTCTACAAGATCCTCATCAGGTATATCTTCTATGGTTACTATATCATGTATCTCAATTGCAATTTTGTGATCAAGATCATCTTCTTGATTATCTAACTTTACATTATGTTGCTGCTTGGTATCTGTAATAGTAATAGTTTGACTATGTTCCTTGATTTTGAAGATCTATCTCCATATGGTTTGTCCCTTGACTTAAAGATAATTTATTTTTCCATATAGGAGTTTCAAATCTCTGTGTTTGGGTAAAAATATTTTATTGTGCACTTTTATTGCTTCTTTTATTTCTTAAATATGTAAGTTGGGCATCACTGTGGCTAATGATCTCTCCCTCATCTTTCTCTCAGTAACAATATCTTATTGTTATATTTGTTCAATTTTGCTATGCAAATCTTTTGGAATCATGTTTCCAATCTCTATTGGAGTGTTATTAAATTTATCCATCATATCTATAATGACATCTTCTATCTTCCTTTGGTCTTCTTCATCAATTTTATCATAATTTAAGTATTGAAAAGAAACTATTCCACCATGTTCACATAAATAATTTTCCATGTCATCTACATCTTTGGGTTTAACATTTATAGCTACATGAAAGTGTCCTACCTCTTCTGATTTTTTCCTTTTCCTATCTTCAACATAAAATCATCCTTGAGAATGAAGTTTCTTCTCCTTTGAGTTGGTTTAGTAGTAGATTTTATTGATGACTTGGGTGCCCCTTTTCTCTTATGATATGTTTAACTTATTCTTGTGTGGGCTTAGTCACCTTAAATGTGTTAAGAGACCCACTTGCATTTTCCATGAACTCCCACTTGCACCCTTATAAAATCCTAATCCACACCTAATCCTACACTAATAATTTACACATCCTTAATCATGAGGATTAAGAAATCCTAACCTTACCCAAGTCAATTCTAATGTCAAATCCTCCCACTCCCCAACCAAGTGCATTACATTTCAACCTTAAATACACTTACACATCCCTCACATTTCTTCCACCTTTCCCCCTCTTGCATCTCCCTAATGGTTCATGTTCCTCTATCTTCCCAAGCCTCTACCCTTGTGATACTTGTCACATTGATATCTATTTGAGAAAGCATAATCCATGTGCTCTCTCTCAAATGCATCTAGCCACTCTTGAGCTCTTCCCAAGAATGCATCTCAACTGTTTGTTTCACCTTGTCCTTGTCCGTAAATTGAGCCCTTCTCCATTCACAAGTCAGCCACCATCAAGAATAATGTCATATTGCTAATTTGAGAGGCAAAAAACTATCAAATTATCATTATTATGCCAAATATCCTGCACAAATCCTTAGCCAAAATCCTCTTTCACCTCTATTGTTAAACAAACATCAATTACCATTGAAGCTTGAGCACACATCCTTTTAATTGGAAAAATCTAAGCTACACTTGGAGCTTCTTGATTTTGTGAAAGATTTGCATTCTCTTATTCTTTGTTGTTCTCATTTGTAGGTCTAATCATAAGTCTTGTTAATAGTTTATTTTCTAAATACTTAGTTATTTTTTTGTGTTTTTAACTCACATTTCATTGCATACACATAGAAATTGGTGTGAGAGAGAATTATTTTTATAAGAAAGTAAAAATTAGTTGCCATAATAAAACTTTGATAATAGGAAGAAAATGAATTACCATTTGGAATAAGGGTAATGCTAGCAACAATAGAAAGCCACACATGAGTCTAGTAATTAACCTATCGATGCAACTTATCAAGAAAATTCTGCTAGAGTGTGCTTGATTGTTGGCCAATCAAAGGGGGACACCTAGACAACACAAGGAGAGAGACCCAATTTGAAACTTGAGCATAGTGAAAATCCTCCTTTGAATATATTACAAGATATTTAAATAAAATTGAAGACTTATGATAATTAAATTTTTGACCTAAACTAGCTAAGTATGTATACAACAACTTTTGAAAGGATTCTTCATCCTAAATGAAGGAAACCCCCATAGGAGATGTGTTACCCACAAATTAAAGATGAGAAATCATGGGCAACTATTGAACCCAAGTCTATCTTTGAATCATTACCCTGGATAAATCTTAGACTCGATAAATCTCTCCAAGCCTTCAGCCATTATAATTAACAAATAAGGGTAAAGAGGATATCTTTGGGGGAGACACCTAAAGATCCAAATAATCTTGAAGTCTCTCCATTGAGAATAGAGAAAGATGAGGGTGTCACATATCTTGTGTTTATATCGACCCCCCTCTAAGCTAAAACCAAAGGATATGCAAATTTTCTGCAAGAAGCTCAACCTTATTCAATCGTAGGATTTGGCCATATCAACTCCAATGAACATATATTTCTCTTTGGAAATTATAATAGAATGAATTATCTCTAAAGGCACTTCCACATCATGCCAAGAATTTCTCTTCTTACGACAAAACATTCTTTCTCATAAAAAATTAAAGTGGAAACCAAGGTTTGAGTCTCTTAGCAATCAACTTGGTGAATATTTATAAACAACATTACATAAAAAAATAAGTGTGAATAAGACCAGCTAATAAGCAGTATCCTTTTCATAAAAAAGAATGAGGAAAGTATAATTCTAGCCTTAAGAATTTCTTTGTAGTAAGATTCATGAACCACTTCCAAAAATTCCAAATTGACAATATCTCACAACTCTTGAAATAATTCCATAGGAAACTCACTTAGACATGTAATCTTATCCTTATGCATCCCAAACGCAACCTCCTCGAACTTAGATAGAGAGATTGGATACACAAGAGACTCATTCATCTCATTGGGAACAAGAGAAGGAATACAACCCAAAATAAGATTATCCTTAGCCTAAACATGTGGTGAATCTTCCGTAAAGAGTACAACATAATATTGAGTGACCTCACATGACATATATGTTTTAATCATTTGTCATTACACCAAGAGCTAGAATGTACTATCAATGCCTAATAAAAAATCAAAACTTAACATGACCCATCAGATGAGGTTAATCCATGTCACAAGTCTCAAAGGAGGTGTCAACCACCAAGTCAATAATCTCTCCCTTAGTAGAGATTGAATGGATATGTGAGAATGTGACCCTAGGCTATAATACCAATTGTTGCAATCATTTTTCATTGCAAAGATCAAATTATTAGTTTTTGATACCAATCAAAAGTTAACCCAACTCACAAGAGGTAGTTAATCCATGTCATGATTCTCCAAGGAGGTTTTGACCACCAAGTCAACAATATCTACCAAAGAAATCAACTAAAACCCAAATACATTAACCAAAAAGGATATGTAACTCGTATTATGAAAGGCCTACCCAAACTCTTGAAAAAAAGGAGTATCATGAGCCCCTTAATGAAGCTAGTTGTTACAAGCCTTTTTCTTCCAAAGCAATCCCTTCTAACTTCTAACTTTTCCAGTTCATTAATGGCTTGTGACTCAACTCTACCCAAGTCCTCAGAGATTCTAAGATCCTGGATTTAACAAGTGATAACATCAAGGAGATGCCAAAAAATCCTCTTCATAACATGAAGGTTTCCAAAGCATGATATATTTCACTTTTTAAGATTCCTCTTAACAAATTATAATTTATTAACAATGTAATACACAACAATACCAAAAGGAAGGTTTCAAATCATTCACCAATAGTCCATAAAATCATGAAGGGAAGGGTCTTGTAGTCACATAAGACAAAACATAAATGAAGTATTCTTAGGAACTACCATAATAGAAGCTAAAAGTTTGATAGGCTAATGATAAAAGCCTCTCCAATCAAGAATATTGAGAGGGTGGAGTGAATCAATATTGAGAGGGTGGAGGGTCGAAGCTAAAAGTTTGATAGGCTAATGATAAGTGTTAGATACAAGAATATTGAGAGGGTGGAGTGAATCAATATTCTAATTATTTTTTCCCAAATAAGGATATTAGAAGACTTTAAAGATGCATAAACATTTAAATAGAATAGAAATAACAAGCATCCCACAAAAAAACTCATAAAACCATGTTTTGTTAACTAGGGAAACCCTGGCCAAGGGAAAACCCTAGTGGGAATGCTACCCACAAAATGATCCACTAATCAAAAGTACCTTGTGAAAGGTTTTTACCTTGTTAGAGGCCTCAAACATGTTAGAATTTGTATTACAAAATGGAAAGCTTGTTGCTCTACGATAATTTACAACTTTACAAGTAGTATAGATAAATACCAAAAGGTTGACTTTGCTAATATCTCATTTATCTGATTAGTCCTTTGTTGTTCCTTGCATCTGATCATGCTTGTATACCTCTTCTCTACTTTGATCATCAAAAAATTATTTAACCAACATTAAAAAAACCTTACTTATAACAATCATAATAACACAAGCATTGGCAACTTTACTAATCAAAATAATATACCATTATACCCTTTTCCTTAACTCCTTTTTTTAGTCATCCTAAATAAATGACCATCACATTACCAAAGCATAATATTAAAATTCTTGAAGTAAGAATTAATATCTAGGATGGTTTACCTTCATTCCTAAGTCCTTCAATTGACAAGTCAATTCAATGCCTTAGCCAAAATGACCAAATTGTCTCATGTGCATTGTTTCTATGATATCAAATTGTAGTTGATTTTCCATCCAAAACCTATGTCAACTATCATACCAATATAAGAAAACATAGATATAATAAGTAGACTCCTTATTCTACCATATTCCAAAATTGTAGCTCTATAGGTGTATCCAATGAAGCTCACTAACAAAAATAAACTACATGTACTCTATTTTTCTTAGTCATACTTAGACAATTTCTTCATGCCAACATACCAAAATTATATCTTCAACATAAGAGAACTTAACTAAGCATAGTGTTTCCATTAATGACAACATCCAACTACTTAGCCAACTTTCCAACAATCTCCCCTTTGGCATTGATGGCAACACTTAGTAAAAAAATAGCTAAGTGTCAAAATTTTTTAAAAACTCAAAAATGTGACCAATCAAAATTTATCTTCTTTATACATAACTTATTACTCCATACCTATATACACACTCCCACTTTGTACAAAATTTCTACCTGTTGCTCCCCCTTTCTTATATAGCTTATATATTTTTCACTATCCTTACTCCCCCGTTGACATCAATGGAAAAGGTGAGTATCATAGCTATGAGTAGGCTACCACCAACCCATAAGAAGGAAACATGAAACTTGTCCAACCTCTCAGAGATGGCCTCTACACCACCCCTTATATTATTTCGAGTAAAGATTTCCTGGGATGGTTAACTATGAAATAAATTCAAGTGGTCCACATTATCTTGAAAGAGCACAACGGAAGGACCCAATGGTGGAAACACACTCTTTTCTTTAAGATAACCAATTAACTTGATTATTTCTTAATACATGATTAACTAAATTCAATTTATTACCTTTAACAAGATATCACTTTTTTTATATCATTACTTTGTAAAGATTCATAATTAGAATTTGTGTTGTCATATATTTGAATTAATTTCTTGACTTTAAATCTATCAAAAATAAGTTAGATCTTCAAGTTTATCATATGGTTACACCAATCAAAAGCTAAGACCCAACTTAGCTCTATTTTTTATGATGTATGCTTAATAAGTTATCCTTATTGATTTGAATGAAATCATTAACTTAGCTTCATGAAACTTTAAACAAGTGGGAGAACACCAAGTTTAATTCATTAAAAGACAAATTTTATGGGGGTTACTTAGCTATCGGTACCCAATGGATTCAGTATAATAGTATACTAGTATAGGGTCAGTGCAAGAAGTTGGGTCTCACTTTTGGCCAAAAAGTGGAAGTGCTTTTCCTGTTTTTGAAATTTTTTGTCAATTGATGTCAAAATTTGAGGTATTTAGAGATTGAATATTAAAAAACTTCAAAAATAAAATTTTTAGTGTTCGAAATCTAGTTTTTGAATATGTAATTTATTTGTGCACCCATATGATAGATTATTTTTTTGATATGGATCTTTAAAAACCACTTTTTCAAAATGCCTGTTTCAGGACCATACCATGCTCATGTACGGACACCATAATTTGACACAAATAAATGAATTTTTGCAAATCCTTTTAAAGGGAGTTACCTAATACACCTAAGATTTATGACAATATTTTTTCTTAATTTTTTATTGAATAATTTTATTATTATTAATTATTAATTGGCTATAAAGGTAAATTTTAAAACCTCTCGTGTACGGACCACATAATTTGATCAAAATCTCACTTTTTTCAAATTTTTTTTTTAACATCAAAAGAATTGTATGTATATTGATGACATATAAATTAATTTAAGAAAAATTATAAAATAAAAAAATTATTAAAGTTTTAGTGAATGTCACTTTTTAACGTTTAGGAGATAGTTTTGATTAATAAATAATGAAAAAAAAGAAAATAAACTAATAACACTATAAAATTTACCTTTTTGAAATCAGAACAGCAAGACATATAATGGGTTTTTGTCTCGTCAAAAAATTCAATAAGAATGACTATAAAAAAATTATGACAATATCAGAAATTGTCGATTAAATGCCTTAGAAAAAAAAAAGGAGTACAAAGGCATAGCTTGGTGTGACCAAGCCTATGCCATGCCTTTCCCCAAGGCAAAACCCCATGCAAAAGTCGAGAGCCATGCCAAATTCTCGCTCATGTCTCACGAATCGGGCACCCGATTTGTAATTCAAAAATCGGGTGCCTGATTTCTTTAAATCGTTATACCGACTTTTTTAAAATCGGGCACCCGATTTGTAAACGGGTACCAAGTTTTAAAAAATCAGGTGCTCGATTTTTAAGAAATCGGGTACCCGTTTCTGATGTACCCGTTGGGTCCCAAAAGCTACCCCACTGACCCAATTTCAATGATTGAACAACAGTTTCGACCTGCAACACCGAATTTCATCACGCTTATTCTATTTTCTTGTCCTCTTATACAATTTGCAGGCTACTAATTCAAATTCAAAATTGGTGCAAACATGGGATCAAAAGAATGAAGAAAGAAGAAAGCAAGAGTTTTGACAGATGAGGAGATTGCAACAAATAAAGAGAATGAAGCACAACGTGAACAAGAGAGAAGATAGAGAATTAGAGACTTGAACAATGTTTCAAAGGAGAAAGACATTGAAGATACCACAATGGGTGAAGAAGTCAAAGAAGAGAACCCAATACAAGAAAATTTAGGTGCACATTCTAATTATGCGTTCAATACAGGTGTGTCTCCAAACCCTCGAATTTTCTCTCATGATGAAATTGGTGATTTTTTAGAAGCAAGTTACAATTTAAACGATTTAGATTTTCTTCATGAGAAGCAATTGCCAAACGATCATGCACAAAACACTCCAATTGAAATGCCTGCCCCAAAAGAAATGCCAAAAAAATTTGAAAATGATATTCAAATCCCAAATAACAGTGAAAATAGTAAAGTGTCTGAAAATAAAAATTGCATGAATGTAGACATAGAAACACCAACTACTGAACAAACATGTCAGGATGATAGTAAAGTGTCTGAACATAATTTTCATATTCCTAATGATGTGTTAGATAATCTTGAGGGATTGGTTTCATGGAGACAAATTAGGACACATGCTAATAGATTCTATAGGCATTTTTTTTATAATAAGAAATTTGGGTTTCAATGTCAGCTAATGTTGCAACTAATTAAAATATCTAAAATACGAAAAGTAATGAGAAGGTTGGGAATGTATGCAAAACCCAAGAATAAAAATGAGTCTTTAAAACAAGTTGTATCCACTGTTGCTAGTGCCTTTGATGTTATCAGAAAGAGAAGTCGGTCTAAAGATAAGAATGCAACACGACGAGTAATAACAACAACTTTAGTTAAAAAATCAACATCTGACAAAAGATTGATTACCAACATAAGTGGATATCTTAATGTGAATCGTAAGACTTTAGAAAGAGTTGTAAAGAGAAGGGTTAACTTTGAATGTGATCCAACAAATATTTTATGGACTTCTAGTGGTAGACTCCCGAGATGTGATATGAAACTTACTAGTGAAATCAAAAGTTTGATTGAAAATTTTTGGCATGATAATACAAGAGTATCACCTAATTCAAGAAATGTTCTTAAATTGAGAATTGGGTCAAAAATACGTGATCCATATCCTAAACACCTTTTGGACATGACTCAAACTGAATTGTTTAAAAAATTTGTAGATGGTAAGGTATTAAATATTACCATTAGTCAAAGATCTTTTGAAAAGTGTAAACCATGGTATGTAAGGATTAACAAGGAAAGAATCACATGTTGTTGTAAAACTCATATTCAATTTCGTTACCATTATGATGTATTTCAATCTATATGTGGTACCATGCATAGTAAAGAAATGTTCCAAGAATGTGGTATAAAAATACCACCTCAAACTATAAAAGATTTCATATCAGGTTTGTTTTGTAAGCCACCTAATGATCAATACTTTCTTTTCAATGCATGTCTTTCTAGTACATGTGATATGTGCGGCAATCTTTCTTTGTTAGATGAATGTTTGCATGAAAATGCTTTGAATACTTTTGGACAAGAATTAGTTGAGGTAAAAAGATTCAAAACTATTGAATATCCATTGAAGGATGGGAAGTTTGGAAGAAGGTGTGATCTAGTTACAGATAAAGTTAGTTGTCATGCATTTATGGATGAGTTTAAGAGTGTGATCATACCAAAATATGTTAAACACTCTCAATATTATAGATGGCTTGATGGACAATTTTGCATATGTAAGAATACATTTCCAATTGGTACTATACTTTTAGTTGTTGACTTTGCAGAGAACTACATGCTTGCACCACAAGAAGAGGTACAACCACAATATTACAATTCAGTGCAAGTAACAATTTATGTTCATATAGTTTATAGGCATGCACTTGATAGTACAGAGGAGGATTGAAAAATATTGAGAGAGTACCATTTTTATTTAAGTGATAATAAACTCCATTCATCTGAGTTTGCCCAATATTGTTTCAAGGCCTTTTATGATAATTTAAAAGAGAGATAAATTCAAATGACACAACATTGGATATGGTCAGATAATTGTACAGGACAATTCAAGAATGCTAGAATGTTCTATTGGTTGAGTAGGACACATAAGCAAACTAGCATCCAACATGTGTGGAGTTTTTTTGAGGCTGGACATGGTAAAGGAGAACATGATGGTGCTGGTGCATGTGTGAAGAGAGCCCTTAGTAAAGAGCAATTAAAATTTGAGGAAAGAGCTAAATTCAAAAATGCACATGAGATTGTCGAATGGTATAACAAATATTTATACACGGGATCAAGTCAAAACTCTACAATCAAACGTTTCTTCTACCTAGTTGAAGAAAATTATATCCCTTCAAGATATGATTGTGATACAATTAGTGGTTCAGCTAAATGGCATTCATTTAGGAGTTTAGATTCTAACACTTGGACTATATGGATTAGGGAGCTTGTTTGTTTTTGTCAACTTTGTTTTGCACGTGAATGGGAAGAATGTGAGAATACAGAATGGGTTGAAGATTGGCAACAAAGATCATTAGCACCTACTAACACGCATTTTGAAGATGATTTAGTAAATGAAGGCCAAAATGTTACTTTTGCATCAAAAGACTATGATCGTATTTCAGACCTCATAGAACGTGGTATGCACAATTTAATTAGATTTTTTTTCGATCTCATGCTTCAATTTATATAATTTGCATATGTACATGAGTGATTAAAGTGTTTCTATACTTTATCTTATCTTGTAGGACATGTTTATGTTGTTATTGCACCTAGTGATAATGATGAACAGACTGAGTATTGGCTAGCTAGATGTGTGGAACCTAAGAAAAAAATGAGATGTCATCAAGTAGACGATGATGGTTTTGAGTATCGAATCGGGTCTGTTGTTGTAGCTGGCACCTGGCTACGTAGATACCTAACAAGAAGAAATGGTTTGCCAGCATTTGAAGACTACCAAACCGAAAAGAAGATTTTACACTATTCTCATTTGGTTGTGGCAACAAATATCAAATTAGAAAGGTACAAAGGGAGACCTGCCAATAAGGTATTATGGACAATTTCAATGGACAAGCACGAGACAATCATAGATGCATTGCAAAAGAGAGAGGATGTAGATGGTACAGTGGGATGACTACATTTAAATCAAACACATGTAAGTTTTTTCATTATTGTATTATTTTTATATATATGTACTTATATAATTTAATTACATGTATGTTTGTGTTGTCAATACCAATTTAGAGAACTTATATACGTCTTATTCAGGTCTCAATTACAATTTATGCAAATTTAAGTGTTAAAGTGGATCAAACATCAACATCTTGTGCAATTTCACATAGTAAGTACATACAAGTTACACATATATATTTACATAGTTCAGATACCTTGAATATTAATTTATGTGTTTATTAACATGTGTTTTTGTTTTACATTTTTATTTTACAGGACCTCATTTGAAGAGATGTGTTCAACCAATTTTATGTTTCAAATGAGTTCAGTGAACTATAAATATATCATTGACATTGTCTTTACATATATTGTGAAATATGTTGTACACACTAAGTCAAAAATGAGAGTTTACTTCTATTTGAAAGTTAAAGGTATGTGCACTTGATAAATTATTATAAATTAATTGTCAATTTAAGTGATGACCTCCTATTTTGTTCTATTACTTTTACATTCAAGCATGTTTAAATTAATGTTTGTTTGAAGTTTCAAATTACTATTGTTTGTAATATTAAAAACAAGTGACTTGCACATGATAATTTAAAGATCATTACTCATTGTATTCATTGTATTGATTATATCTTTCATTACCAAACAACACATTAAGATCACTTACATGATGTACATTGTTAGGTACGTTATCAATACATGTGTGTCTTAAGGGGACATGAGAGTCCTAATAAGTCATTATGTTTGTTATACATTATGATAGGTATCCATATGTTTACTACCACATAATAGGTCTTATTAGGTGATAATGAGTCTTACATTACCAAACAACACATTAAGATCACTTATGATACATTGTTAGGTACGTTATCAATACATTTTTTAATCGAGTAGGTTAATTTTATTTGTATGAATTATCTCAATGCATAAATTTGATGTGATATTTATCCAATAATGCTCTATAGATAGTTAAAATTATTGTTCATCTTGCATATATACTTACAAAATGTGTCATATGTTCATGAATAAAATATGTCAGAATAAAGAAAATGGTTTGAATATACTTAAAACATGGTGAAACATAGTAATATATGTACTACATACACAAGCATGATAAGAAATCATAAAAAAATAGTACATGGTCTAACATACATCATAACATGATCTATGAAGTGAAAAAATACATGGTCTAACATATAGTTTTAACTATCCTAACACAAAGTGTACATACATCATAAATAATATATATATATATATATATACATCATAAAAACACAATCTATAGGTGCCAACAAGACCTAATCTATCTGATCAAATGTCCTCTTTGCTCTACGCAAAGAGGACTCAGATGGATCATCATGTGTAATATGAGTCGTCTCATCATGTCAAACACCCTGTGAGGTAGATGTATCACCCTGTGTAACAGGAGGCATGTTTCATCATGTACTTGCTTAATTGAAATGGGTCTCAAAATCTAGCTTGCAAATAAATTAAATATTCACTACATAATAAAATAAATTATACTACATGAGATGGGTGTCCCTCAGTAACGGGAGGAGGCGCACTATCAAAACTACCAAATGCAGCAGTGGTGAGGTCCTGTAATTTACAATACATACATTTTTTTAATTTGATTTTAGAGCATAATGAACTATACATTATGTACATAAATCACAATACTAACCTCAAATGACAATGTAGGTACCTCCTTCTAGCTAAGTCCTGTGCTCTCAGCAACACTCGTGGTGACGTACTCCTAAAATTATGGATACATAAACGTTTAGTCAAAATTAAATATACATGAATATAATTACAAAGTACATAATTTGTACACTACATTTTTTATACACTATAAATTAAACATGTATATATAATGTATATATCATACTTGAGTGGTAGCCAATGTCACAGATGTGTCTACAGGTATGCTAGCACGATAATCATAAGATGGAGTCGAAATAGACTATACCGAGGCCTGTATGGATGAGTATGATATCCATGCTCCTGTTCGTAAAATCAAAACACATAAAATATATATACATGTGAGTCAAAATTGTTCAGATTATAAGTTAATAATAATGTACATACATAAAAATAATACAAATTATTTGTCTTTAGTCAAAAGTTCATACCGCATGTATTTGAGGCTGTGCCTCAGTGGTAACTGGAGTAGGATTTGTACTAACATCAGTATGTGTAGATGCAGACAATCTCTATGTACAAAAATTCTTTCCATCTAAAGGTGCATTTGTATGGAGGAAAGATACTCCAATTTTGTATCAAATAAACGAGTTCATAGCAAAAATGGGTATCAATTTTGACAAGGTAATGGATAATTATTTTGAAGATTTCAAGGAAAGGATGAACAACAGGTTCAGGATACCTCCGAAACTTGTTGAAGATTATAAGGATGATGTCTGTTTCATGGTTGACTGTGACATAGTCTACATCTAGGTAGTCAAAGCCCAAGTGGCATGGGTAAAACCGTTTCCCTATGAGCTAAATATTGATGATGCCAGAGATATCATTGAGGCACTGGTAAATGAACCAGTGGATCCCAAGTTGCCTGCATTTGGAACCTATGAAGAGGCAAATGTTAGAATAGAGCTTGAAATCAAGCTTCCTCAAGCAATCTCTAAAGGCAAGAGAAAGATAGAAAAGCTGAAAACTGATACTGGACCTCTTATGCTTACCGAGGGCAACGATGAGGATGAAGAAAAGGAAGAAGAAGAAGAGGAGCCAGAAAAGGAAGCAGAGCCAACAAAGAAAAAGGGTAGGGTAATCATTACCAAACCTCAAGAGGTGTTCACAAGGAGAACCAGGAGAGGCAAGAAAGAAGTTGTGTTCAACAAACCTCCTCTAACATTTGAAGAAAGGATGAAACAACTAAGGATTGGTGCAGGAATCAGCAATTTCAAGGCATTGAAATATGAAACCAGAACTCCTGCTGAGCAAAAAGAAATTGAAGATATGGTAATGGAGAAGTTGGGAACCTGAAAATTCTCCCCAGACCAATTTGTTTCCCAAATTCCTATTGAACTATTTGATAAAATAAAGGTGAGATGGGAGAACACCGAGCAAACAGTTAAAGACATTTTTGAGCAAAGATTAAGAGAACTGGTCCCCAGCCTAACAGATGCAAAAATCAAAAGGGCATTGAAGGATCATGAAGGCAGAATGAATATGAGATTTAATACATGTCTCATATTGCTAAAAAGCATTGAGCCAGTTGTTAAAAATGCAACTGATGTCTAGAGTGATTCATATAAACTGCATAAGACAACTGAGGAACCCATAGAGATCAAGGATGATGATGACAATGGTGATGATGAAGAGGATATGGATGGTGGAAACACCATTTCCATGGAAGTAACTGATGAAGACCTTGAACAGGTAATGAAAAAGAAGGAAGAAGAAGAAAAGGAGGAAGAAAATGTTAAGGAAGAGGATGATGTAGTCAAAATTGCAACAACTGTCATTGCCTCCCTTCCTCACTCTCCACCAAAGACCTTAAAATCTACTATGGAGATAGGATCTTCAAGCAAGATTGTGAGCACAATAGAGACATCCATTGCTCAATTTCCTCCAGTCTCCTCTCAGCTCCAGGTTTCTGCAATGCAAGTGCCAAGCACTTCATCTACCAAGCTGGCAGTCACTTCTTCAGTTACTAAGCTTCAAAGCACATCATCAGCCACTGAGTCATCCACTGCAGCAGTTACTTCACCGAGTATATCTCTTCCACCTGTAGCTTGTACAGTAAGTCTTCCAAGTTTCTTATCAATTTTGTCTTCCTCAGCCACATTGGCCCCAATTTTTGCTCCAGTCAGTTCTCCAATTGTAAATATACTAGTATGTACATCATTTTTGAGTAGTACATCATTTTTGGGAAGTATATCAAGTTTTGATACAGCCAACACTTCTCTTAGTTTACCTTTAGTTGGTCCCATTCCAGTCTTGACTGCTAGTCCTGCATCATCAACCATTGTATCTACTTCAAAAGGAAAAGAGGTAAGTACTGCAGATAAACCAAAGACACCATTGAAACTGCTGCTTACAGGCAAAGTATTAAATGGTGATATAGATTTGGATGAAGAAATTGTCATTCCAAAGATAAATCTAGAAATTGCTACAGTTAATGAACTAAGATTGGCTAGTCAGCGTCTAGAGCAAAAGGCATAGCAAATGCAACTAAGGAATGAAAGGGACAGAAAATTCAACATAATTGAGAGTGCTAAAAACATAATAATTGAGGCTATAAGTGTTGATGTAGATTCATCTCAACACATTTTTTTGCAGCTAGAAGAAGTGGTGAATAAATTTAATGAGGATATCTCAGGACAAGAAAAGTTAATGGAGAAAGTAGAAAGGAAATTTGAAAATAAGGTGCTTGAGCACATTGCTCAGCACTTAGCAATAAAAGAGGTTGAATCAACCTCAATTTTGTCTAACATTGAAAATTCTTTTAATAACGTAACCTCACTTTGTGCAAAACTTTGTGATGTTACCGAGTATACAAAGAAAATAAGAGAAAAGTTAAATAAGATAGATAAGGATCTGAAGATAAGTGCCCAATCGCTGAAGCTTGACCCCAGCTCAAGCTCATCTCATCACCTCAGGATCAAATTTTTGGCAGAGAAGCAGGTAGAGCTACTCAAAGAGGAAGGAAGAATAAGGTCTACACTGCTGAAAATCCAGAACATGATCCTTCTGATCATGAACACAATGCAGAAACACATTGCATATTGAAAAAATTGATCCATGACAATAACTTCTCTATTGTAGACCATATGATTGAACTTTCTGCAAAAGTTCAAGTAGCTCTCTCCACATGTAAAATCTTGCAAGACAACTGGGATAAAACTCTGCAACTAATTCTTCAGGTACATTATGAGTTTATCACACATTTTGGTGTCTCCATGTAAATACATTCTTTATTCTTTGGCATTATTGTCAAAAAGGGGGAGAAAGTAATATATAGAGGAGAATCAGACACAAAAGGGGAGAAGGTAATAAAGTAATAAATAAATAATGATAGTGGTGATAATATGAATAAAGACATATAACTCATGTAAAAACCTTGTGTATAATGTATGGGGGAGTTATATGTAAGGTAGCCCATGTATATTCAGCACAGCAGAATCAAGTTAGTTTTGTTAGATCTTGTATATAAATTTTGGCTCATAAATGCTTTTGTCACTAATGCCAAAGGGGGAGATTATTGGAATAATGATACATTTGTCATTAGTTACAACACTTATTTGATTCTGAATGCTTACTGAGTTCATCACTCAGTTTACAGTTCATACCGAGCATTCGTTGGTTACCAAGTATGTTCAGTAGTGTTTACCGAGTCAGGAAGGTAAACAAAGGATTTAGTATTTACCGAGTCAGGAAGGTAAACAAAGGATTTAGTATTTACCGAGTCAGGAAGGTAAACGAAGGATTTAGTAATTATCGAGTCAGGAATGGACACAACAGAAAGGGAAAATTATATTAACTGAGAAAATAAGCAATTACAAACAGTACAGAGAAAATAAACTTTAGAACATTCCCTAAGGGCTTACAATAGCATAAATCTGGAGACAATTTCTCCTTTTAGTACCTCCTCTCAAACTCCACTCCAAACTGCCTTTTACAATGCCAGAAATCTCCTTAAATAGACCCCGGAGGGTTAAGGACTAGGAGTACATTCTAGAAAGTGCTAGTAGGCATCCACCGACAAAATAGAAGGTTCCAGAAGCTGCGTTAGAAGTCGGTGCAAATCTAGAAGAATCCAAAAATGGTAACCGAACTTCCGAGAGGCATAACTTTTGAACCGTAGCTCTGATTGACGAACCGTTTACATTTTCGAAAAGCTCTCGAAGCGCTCTATAGCCCTATGGACAAGATTTTCTTGTCCCCCATTTTTTGACCCTTTTCGAGGTTATTTAATGCCCCAAACCTGACTTTGAAGCATTCTTAGGAGGTCTCCAAAACCCAAAATACTACAATAAATTTCAAACCGTGGGGCCTATTGACCTGATTCTTTTTCTGGAATGCTCTAAATCATGATTAGATTCATCTAGCCAATTCACACCTTCTAGTTTACCAAAATGATGGCCCAAATACATGCTCCTATTTTTTTGAGATTTTCAAACACACTGATAGTGGAACTGTGAGAGTTGGAACCTTTATTTGACCCAAATGGGTATCCAAAAATGAAAACACATCAAATAGAAACTAAGTCTAAGTACATTTTTTTTTGGGTGACACACGATTGCCCTTATACCTCTGGATGCTCCTGCATCAGACACCCAGGGTAGATTGAAAAGTGACCCTGTCACTTTATGGATGGTAGAGGAAATCCCAAATGGGAAACCTCAGCTGCTGAAATCCAAGTTGAGTCCTCGATCGATCGTCCTTTCCATTTGACCAAATACTCTTCATACTGCCTATTTTTGGTACTCCTACCCACACAATGATCTAGAATGTCTTCTATCTCCTCCTTAGAAGTAGGAATTGGACATGGCTCTAACACCAGCTCCTCATCTACACCATCATCATGATACTCTGTTAAATCTGCAATGTTGAAAATGGGAGAAATGTGAATACCATCTGGCAGCTCCACCTCATATGCATTTCCTGAGTCATGTTTCTTCAAAATTTTGTAGGGGCCAAATTTCTTCATTTTCAGCTTGTTGTAAGTACTGGCTGAAAATCTTTCTTTTCGTAAGTGCACCATGACTAGATCCCCTAATTGGAATTCCTTATGTCTTCTCCTTTGATCAGCCCTAGCTTTATATTCTTGATTCATCTTGGTAATGTGTGCTTGAACCTCCTCATGTAGACGCTTCACATGTTCAGCAAATTCTTCCGCTTCAGCACTTGTCCTCCTCCCTTGCTCTATCTTCCTCAATTTTGGTGCAGTCCTTGGGCTATTCCCATATACAATTTGGAATGGTGATTTTCCAGTACTCCTATTTATAGAGTTATTATAAGCAAACTCTGCCTGTGGTAGAATCAAATCCCATCCCTTGGGCTTATCCCCAACTAAACATCTCAGCAAATTGCCCAGACTTCTGTTTACCACTTCTGTTTGGCCGTCAGTTTGTGGGTGATGTGTGGAATTGAATTTCAAGTCTGTTCTCAACTTCTTCCACAATGTCCTCCAGAAATACCCCACAAATTTAGTATCTCTGTCAGAAACTATACTCCTTGGAAGACCATGTAGTCTTACCACCTCTTTGAAAAACAAGTCTGCAATATGGACAACATCATGAGTTTTGTGGCATGAAATGAAATGTGCCATTTTGGAGAACCTATCAACCACCACGAATACTGAGTCATTACCCCTTTGTGTCCTTGGCAATCCAAGAACAAAATCCATACTTATGTCCTCCCATGGCCTTGATGGAACAGGCAATGGCTGATATAGGCTAGTATTTTGACTAAACCCCTTGGCAACTTGACAAACCTGGCAACTCTGTGCAAACTTCTTCACATCCTGTGTAATTTGAGGCCAAAAATAATGTTCTCTAAGAATGGAAATGGTCTTATCCTGACCAAAATGTCCTGCCATTCCTCCACTGTGTTTCTCCTTAATCAGATTTTCCCTCATGGAACTCCTTGGAATGCACAATTGACTACCTTTGAACAACATGCCATCCTGAATCAAATAGTCTAACCACTTGGTTCTATCTACAACAACAGGTTCTTTACAAGCTTTCCATGCTTCAGCAAAATCAAGATCCTCGGGGTACAAATTCTTGAGTTCATCAAACCCAACTACTTCAACCTGCATTACTGTAAGCAATGACTGTCTTCTACTTAGTGCATCTGCAACCCTGTTATATTTTCCACTTCTATGCTTCAACACAAATGTATAACTCTGCAAGAATTCTACCCACTTCATATGCCTCTGATTCAATTTACCTTGGCTATTTAGGTACTATAATGCCTGATGATCAGTATACAAAACAAATTCCTTTGGCAATAAATAATGCCTCCATTTCTTTAAGGCCTGAACTATTGCATAGAACTCTTGATCATAAACATAATACTTCTTCTTTGCATCATTCAATTTTTCACTAAAATATGCAATAGGCTTACCTTCTTGGCTTAATACAGCCCCAATAGCGCTACCACTGGCATCACAATCTACCTGGAAAACCTTTCTAAAATTTGGAAGTGCCAACACAAGCTGTTCTGTTACCTTCTTCTTTAGAAATTCAAAACTTCGCACAGTTGCTACAGTCCATTGGAACTCTTTTCTATCCCCTCTTATTGTATCAGTTAGGGGTGCACATATGCCACTAAAATTCTTAATAAACTTCCTGTAAAAACTAACCAGACCATGAAATGATCTTACCTTAGTAGTAGACCTTGGAGTAGGCCATTCCAAGATGGCTTTAACCTTCTCCGGATCCATTTTGAGACCTTAAGTTGATATAACAAACCCCAAATAGACTAACTCCCTTTTTGCAAAGTTACACTTCTTCAGATTAATTAACAGTTTCTCTTCCCTTAGACTTTCAAGGACACTACGAATATGCAATAAATGTTCTTCCAAAGTCTTGCTGAAAATTAAAATATCATCCAAATAGACAATAACAAATTTTCCCAAGAACTTCTTAAGTACCTCATTCATGAGCCGCATGAAGGTGCTTGGGGCATTCATCAATCCAAAGGGCATGACTAACCACTCATAAAGACCCTCCTTGGTCTTGAAGGCTGTTTTCCACTCATCTCCTTCTCGAATCCGTATCTGGTGATAACCACTCTTCAGATCTATCTTTGTGAAGTACTGAGCTCCACTCAAGCAGTCCATAATATCATCCATCCTTGGCAAAGGAAACCGGTACTTGATGGTGATCCTATTTATAGCTCAAGAATCTATACACATCCTCCACTCTCCATCCTTCTTTGGTGCGAGTACTGCAGGTACTGCACATGGACTCAGGCTCTCTCGAATCAAGCCCTTCCTCAACAACTCTTGAACCTGTCTATTTAGCTCCTCTGTTTCAGTAGGAGTCATCCTGTGAGCAGCCTTGTTAGGCAAAATAGCTCCTGGAATTAGATCTATCTGATGACTGATTTGCCTTACTGGTGGCAATCCATCTGGAACATTATCAGAGATAATATCTCCAAATTCCCCTAGTAAATCTGAAACTTCAAATGGTATTTCACTACTACCTTCTTTATCTTTCGTAGGAATCAAAGCATAGCACATATGCTGATGTTTCATGCCATCTAAAAACTTCCTTCCATCAACAAGACAAATCCTAGCACTGCTACATACCTTTTCATCTTCCTTTTTCATGGGCTTCAATTTATGGCGAACTCCATCCTTTGTGAGAGAGTATGTGTTTGCATGTCCATCATGCACTGCATGTCTATCAAACTGCCATGGTCTACCCAACAATAGATGGAAAACATCCATCGAAATAACATCACAGAGAACTTCATCATGGTAACTCCCAATTTTGAATTTTACTAAACATTGTTCACTTACCAAGACCTTATGATCATCTTTTACCCAAGCAATCCGATAGGGCTGTGGATGTTTCTCCCTCTTGAGCTTCAACTTAGAGACCATCTCTTCTGATACCAAGTTATACGTGCTACCACCATCAATGATCACGTCACAACATTTATCCTCACACTTGCATCTGGTACGGAACAAACTCCTCCGTTGTCCTGGTTCAATCTCACCACTTAGTAGGACTCTTTCATTTACCAAGGTCTCTCCTCTTTCTGCATCCTCTGAATGTGATGATTGTGCATCCTCATCCACATGAGCAACCCTAGCTTGGCCCTCAGCTCTCCTATCTGTCCTTCCTTGTTGTTGAGGGCATTCAAAGGCACGACGACCTTCTTCATTGCAATAGAAACAGGTACCACGAAAGCCTCCTCTTCCTTGTCCATGTCCTCTACCTCTTCCTCTTTGATTTCCAAAGTCTTGATCATGGGAGCGGTTGAAACCCTCATTCCTCTGGTTCCTGCTAGTACCCACATCTTCATTTTTCTTTTGGGTTTCATTGCGGCCTCCAGATGATCTACCACTTCCCCTTCCTCCTTGACCGCGCCCTCTTTGTCTTCCTTCAAAGCCAAATTGGTATGCCTCTTCAACACTGGTCATTCTTACCAAACTTAATTCCTCCTGGATGCTAGGTCGCAACCCACTGATATAACGAGCAACCTTCTCCTTATTTGCTTCTGCATGCCCCGCTCTAATCAAGAGTCGGTAAAACTCCTCTGTATATTCTTGGACTGATCTTCCTGCTTGCTTTAACCCATGCATCTTCTTAAACAGATCAAGCTCGTAGTCCACAAGAATGAACTGCTTCTTCAATTTGTCCACCATGCGATCCCATCTTGTGATCTTCTCCTTTCCTCTTCTGTTTCTTTCCAATTGAACCTCTTGCCACCAGATTTTGGCATGGCCTTTCAGTTTGGCCTTTGCAAACTTAACCCTAGCTGGGTCCCTGATATCCTCATACTCAAAGTATTCTTCCAGTTCATTGATCCAATCGATCAACTCATTTGGTTTCAGATTTCCTGAAAATACACCCACTTCAATTGTAGGTCTTTTCCCAAACTTAGTAATGGCCCTAAAAAGCCTTTCCTCTACAAGATTCAGAACTTCCCCGTCAAGTTCCCCTTCTGGTCCCATTTCTTCTTCTTCATTGTCATCCTCACTGTCGTCACCTGCGGCAACATTTGCTCCTCTACGGAGTTCCTCTTGCAATGCTTGTACCTTCCTTTGGAGGGCTCTAACCTCCTCAGGATTAACAGCTTTGGCCCTTCCGCCACACTCTCTTCGTGGAGGCATCTTCTTAACTCAAACAAAATGGACACAACAGAAAGGGAAAATTATATTAACTGAGAAAATAAGCTATTACAAACAGTACAGAGAAAATAAACTTCAGAACATGCCCTAAGGGCTTACAATAGCATAAATCTGGAGATAATTTCTCCTTTTAGTACCTCCTCTCAAACTCCACTCCGAACTGCCTTTTACAATGCCATAAATCTCCTTAAATAGACCCCGGAGGGTTAAGGACTAGGAGTACATTCTAGAAAGTGCTAGTAGGCATCCACCGACAAAATAGAAGGTTCTAGAAGCTGTGTTAGAAGTCGGTGCAAATCTAGAAGAATCTAGAAACAGTAACCGAACTTTCAGGAGGCATAACTTTTGAACCGTAGCTCCGATTGACGAACCGTTTACATTTTTGGAAAGCTCTCGAAGTGCTCTATAGCCCTATGAACAAGCTTCACTTGTCCCCCATTTTTTGACCCTTTTTGAGGTCATTTAATGCCCCAAACCTGACTTTGAAGCATTCTTAGGAGGTCTCCAAAACCCAAAAAACTACAATAACTTTCAAACCGTGGGGCCTATTGACCTGATTCTTTTTCTGGAATGCTCTAAATCATGATTAGATTCATCTGGCCAATTCACACCTTCTAGTTTACCAAAATGATGGCCCAAATACATGCTCCTATTTTTTCAGGATTTTCAAACACACTGATAGTGGAACTGTGAGAGTTGGAACCTTTATTTGACCCAAATGGGTATCCAAAAATGAAAACACATCAAACAGAAACTAAGTCTAAGTACATTTTTTTTTGGGTGACACAGGATTGCCCTTATACCTCTGGATGCTCCTGCATCAGTTAAGCGGCTCGAGCACCCAATCCTTTTTAAATATCGGGTACTTGATTTTTAAAATTTGGGTTGGGTGCCCGAAGCATAATTTTAGAAACGGGTACTCGATTTTTTAAAAATCGGGTACCCGTTTCTGTGAAGTACAATTCCGCGGATCTGAGTTCCGCGGAATTGCGACCCAACTTCTTGCGGTCACCCTATAGTAGATTGTATTTGTGAGATGTATATGAGCCTAATAGTAGTATCTACTAGATTGAGATATAATAATAGCTAGACCACAATGTTAGAGGCAAAAAGTCATTTGCTATTTCCAAGTCTTGTGATATAATTGCATACAAATTAGTTTCCTCAAATACTACTTACTTTTAAGTCTAAATTTTATCAATTAAACAAAGAGTATGAGGTCCATTGCATCTCTTAAGCAAGATTATTTTATCTACTTGACTTTTATTTAGTTCTAATAAAAACAATAACAATAGTTTTCTTTTGAGGAAACACCAATTTTGATAGACTCTGTGCAAGTATTAGATTCTTCAATAGTAAAACAATCAATAGTAATGTCCTTTTCCATATCATAAAGTGCTAAATATATTGTAACTTATTGGCTAAAATTAGCTTTGACCATTAAATTTGGTGATATTTAAGAATAACCATTGTGATATAAGTTTTGGTCTTGATAATAACTTCAACAATTCTAAATCTTTAGCTAGCTCTACTAGATATATGTAAAATATAAGATGTGAAAAAACTTTGTAACATGACTTTGGTATGTGAAGATTCTTTAAACTATAATCTAATGTATATTTGACACTAAAACTTATAAATTTAAGACAAAAGTTTAATCAAAATTCATTGTAAAACTAAAATCTAACTATATTTAATTGCCAATCAAATGTTTATTAATAAAATATGATAATTTTTCAATTTACTAAATGTTTTTTATAACTAAAAAATAAGAAATTCACTTATATCTTGGATAACTCAAAAAAATAACATTCCTCACCAATATTATCTACCAGTGGAATGTAAAATTAATAATTCAATGTTTGACAATTATATTGACAATGTCTAAATATAATAGGTATACAATATCTTGACAAACTTCCTTTGAGAATGAATTTGGCATTCATTTTCATTTCTCTAGAGAATAAGAAATTGATGTAAAGGGGAAAATGAGGGTCTTCATTTCGTTATGAGAATGACTTGGCCATTGTCTCTTGCCAAAACTTAATACTTGTCTGGCTTTCCAAAAGTTGTTGATAAGACTCAAGACTTTTTGTCAACACATGGTTTATCACTAGTTTCAAATTAATTTTGGTTGATTAACCTTTGGAGATTTCATGTCCAAAATGTTGACTAACATCTATGACTATGTCCAAAATGTTGACTAACATCTATGACTATGTCACAAGCCCAGATACATGTCTCTCTCGAACCTTGCAACATATTCTTGAAATATGCCCACATAAAATTTAAGCTTACCTCTACATAATACAAATATGAAATTGACACTCATTGACCCAACTCAACAAAGCAAATATGAAATTGACACTCATTGACACAACTCAACAAAGAAAATATGAAATTGACACTCATTGACACAACTCAACAAAGCAAATATGAAATTGACACTAATTTGACCCAACTCAAATTGACTTTACACTAGCTGTTGATACCACTAGAAGGGCTTTGACACATGAACCAAAATATCATTAAAAAGGTAAGTTGAAACATAGTTATATATGTAGTTGCCATTGTTGGAAGAGCAACTAGAAACATGAGTTATGTCTTTCATATATGTGATGGGAATATTATCCGCCACTATTCTATTAGGAAAACATCTAGAACTTTTTGCATTGGAGATTTTTATATGATCTTATTAATATATGTGAGAAATATCGTGTGTATATATTAGTTGAAGAACTACTATATTCTAAAGAATATCCAAAGAGTTTGAAACTAAGAGACAATCCTCCCTTTTTGGATAACATGTCAAGGGCTCCAAATTATGAGGTGACAAACTTTGTTGGAATTAGATACGTTGTCACCTATGTATTAAGTTTTTTGGGGGTTCATTTCAACATATCTACAATACCATGAATAATACAACTCTTAAACACGAGCTTTTGTTAAACTAGGCAATTCTTTATGGTGAAAATGATTAATATCGTTGGGAATCTTCCTTAATCTATTATCCGCAATATATACTACATTCTTTATATCTCATATTTAAAATTATGAGTTGTTTGTTACTATCTCTTATATCTCTTATATAGAGAGAAAAAAGGTTGTATTTTAATTTTACAATAAAATATTCTATGTAAATCAATATTATTATATTTATTTCTGTAATAGAAACTTCTTTTTAGTTTTCAAATCAAGCAAATGATATCAAAGAATATCTTCAAATCAAGAATAAAAAAGCATTTGTTGTCTAAATTTTGAAATATATTAACATACATTTCAAGTTTCTAATTATAATTACGTGGTTGAGAGTTTCCTTTTATTCTTGTGAAATCACTTATTAGTATTTGACGATAGACATATACTATCATTTTAATTTATTTATTTTGAATTTTATTCTAAACTAACATGTAAATTTTTTAAATAACAAAATGACGAAAAATGATTTTCTTCACATTCATTGGCTAATAAATTGGAGGTCTTAGATAGGGATTTCATGGAAACGTCATTTCTATTATGATTTTTAATGCAATTTTTGTGAATCCATTACATAGGATTCGGTTGAAATCAATAATTTATTATAGAAAAATATTTTTTAAAAACTTAAAATTTTGATATTTGTAAGGTTTATTTGTGAAATTTTTAATTTCTAATTTTTAAAAAAATAATTTACTTGAACTTGATTGGCTCATATAGTTGGGGTCTTATAAGAACGGATTTTAGGCAAGCACTACTCAATATTTTAGCGTGCTTCCTTAATAATAAATAAAAATAACATTATATGAATTTATTTTTGAGTTGTATATATTTTAGCATACAATAGTAATAACTTTGATAATTTGTAATGCTGTAAACTATTTATACATAAAGAAACAAGTGAAAAGGTTAAAAAAATAGTTATTAATAAGAAATGTAATTATAAGTCACTATAGTATAGTTAAAATGTAGAAACTATTTATATTAGCAAAGATAGATCAGATAACATTTTAAATTTGATAATAATTAATGTTATGAACTATTGTAGACATAAACAATTGAAAAGTTAAAAAGAATAAGTTATTAGTTAAAAATTATCAAGTCACTATACTATGGTTAAAAGATTATATTTTTAAAAGAGTAATATTTATATAACAAAATATTTCCACACAAATTAATTACAAAGATTTTTATATTAAAATATATTAATTTCAAATATTTAATATTTAAAATAGAATGATAACTTCTTAATCTTTCTAAATTATAAATTAAAATGAATAATATTTCCTTTACAAATATTTTGTCATCCACATAAGTTAATTATATATATTTTATATTAAAAAAAATTAATTTAAAGTACTTAAATATTTAAAATTGAATGATTTCTTTCAAAATTAGATTTATTGTTTTGTAAAAGTTCCATCCAAAAATGTTAAAATTAATCAAATATTAACATATTATTAAATTTATTTAATATATTATATTTTTTTAACTCTATTAATTAAACTAGAGTTTACGACAAATACAAGCCACTACGTCAGAAATAATATAACCTACTTTTGTTTTTCTCAATATCCCTTGCAAATATATTTATTTATATGCTTAACTCAATACATCAATAAATATAAATAATCATGTTATTCAATTTATAAGTAAAAACTAAAATATATATAATAATGGAACTTATATTTATTATATTATTTAAAATAATTGATGTATTAGTGGTAAATATATTAAACATTGGAATTGCTAATATAATCATAATGTGCTGGTTTTAATTTATTAATTATTGATAATATATACAATGAATTAATTTTAATATATTAAAGAACGTATTTTTGAACTTTCTATTAAGCATTGAAGTTCTCACTTGTTTATATATTATTTAAGTTTTAGTTTATTTCCTTCTACAACAATATAAAAGATAAATGGTGAAAGTTTTGTTCTTAATAAATATTGATGCAAACTTTAATGATGGCTTAAATGCATTTCTTGTGTACAAATATTAATGCTCTAATAAGGTGTTCTCACAAATTGTTGTCTTCAAAGCAGGAACATACTAGATGTGTTTGAATATGTAGATTAGACTTTATTTCAAATAAGTTTGACATACAAGTATATAGAAGATAGAGATTTTTTTTTTTTTAATGTGTTAATTTAAATTTATAAGTGTGAACTTTTAAGAATATGATCTTCATCTAAAGAAATATTTGTAATAGTACTCATATAAGAGTTCACATTGTGAGAGTGGTATAATATGTAGCATTATTATAATTGAAAATACTAATAAGTAAATTTAACATCCAATAAATTTTATTTAATACTAATGAAAAAGTAATTTTTAAAAATTATTTATACATAAGTTTACACATTAAATAAATATCGTTGATTTATATTTATATTATATTTGAACTATTATATTAAAAAATAGTATTTAGTTTTTCGTCTTATTATAAAATTATTATTGCACACGAAAGTGCAAGTTCTAGTTCTAGCTAAATTCTTAATTCATTTATGCATACGACGAGTTTTTAAATTATATGTTATTACAATTGTAACTATAATTATATTAAGATAATAATTATAATTATATTAAATATTATAACTATAATTATTTATTCAATAAATACTCGCCACTACATGATACTTGTTTAATATATAGTAAGTTTTGATTCTATATGTATCCCTAAATAATTTATATAACTATCTATTTATTTTGGTTTACTAACGACAAATCACTTTGATGATTAAATTTGTTTCAACTAAACTTAATCTCTTAATCCTAGCCATTTTCTATTTTGAGTGAATGTTATGTGGTTCAAAAGATAACATAAGGGATGTTTGGAATGTCTTTTTAAAATGAGCTCCTAAAAATTTAATTCAATTTGTGTATATTTATTATAAGAGGATCAAGAAAACCATAAATCATTATTACTTCAACATGGAACTAGCAATGATAATCTGAACAATAACAATCATTAATGTACTTAAACATTTCTTTGTTTATAGTAGTGATAATCTAATTAGTACTAATCATGCATATTCAATCAACCACTTGTTTGTTTGTGACTTAATTTGGATTGACCTAAATCCAACACCTAATTATGTTTTATTTTTTATAAAATATACTTTTTAGAAATAAAGAACAATCAATGTTCAACATTTTATATTTAGCTTGCTCTCAAGTAGGGTTATTTTTGTGTTTGAATATGGACTCTTGTGTTAGAGTTTCACCATTTGTTCATGTTGTTTGTGAAAACACTCAAGTTGTGGTTTATTTGCCCCACATTGATGCTTCATTGTTTAGGGTGGATGTAGTTGTTGGTGTCCCTATTAACTTGTCTCATGTCATCCTATTATTGTGGGATGTTTGGGCCCTCATTCTATGCCTAGTGGTGTTGAATTATGCTTCAAGGTCTCCTTAGTTAATGGTTTGGTAGCATTTTCTTCTATGCTGCCACTAGTGGCCTCTGTTTTTTATGTGTGTGTTTTTGGTGACAAGGTGAGCTCAACCACATATGTGCCCCCACCTTGCTCTGGTCCATCGGGATATTTGTGGGTACTTCACTTGGTAGTACTTCACTTGCTAGCACTAGTGGCATTGGGCCTCAAGTTCTAAAAGGAGGGCCTCCCCTCCCAAATTCTATCACCACTACTAACAAGAGTTGTGCTCATGTTGCTAAGTCTTCTTCTACTAACCCCCCCAAGACTGAAAAGTCATCCCATTTCCTATAGCAAGGCCTCACCTATGGTGGTTTGTAGCCTTGAAGTAACGGAGAATATTGATTTTTACCAACAACACAAGCTTGTGGATAGTTTTGAGGGTCTTTGGACCTCTCTCCCATGTCTACATTGTTTGGGAACTAATCACTGGAAACCCCTTGTCTTTGTTAATTTTGAGCTTTATCCTTGTGCTAAGGTTTCTTTATTGCTACCTTCTCTTCTTTTGAAGATTGAGATCTCATCCTGGGAAAGATGTGGGTTTTGGGGGATCATTACCTCTCTGCCAAAGCTTGGATGGTTTATTTCAACCCTCTTACTGAATCACTTAATGTGCATTCTAAATGGGTTTGCCTTCCTAATTTACTGTTGCATTTTTGATTGATGTAGTTCTATGAAGTTGTTGGGAACTCCGCTGGGTAATTTTTGAAGGCAGATGAAGCTACACTAGCCTTGGGCCATACTACTTTTTTTTGTATTTGGTTGACTTGGATATTTCTTAGCCACTCACCGATGACATGGTGCTCATGGTTGGGGATCGGTTATGGACATAAGCATTTAATTATAAGGGTCTCCCCTTCTGATGTTAGTGTTTCTTCACTACTAGTCACTTGGCTTTAGATTGTACTCTTTTGTGTCGTAGTGATGTTTCTTCTTGGTGGAAGGTTTCTTGTTATGCCCATTCAATTATTTGTGTTAATGACTTGCTCTTGGAGTCTTCTATTGATGGCCCCCTATTTGCTAATGAGAATTTTATCCTTGCAAAAGATCTTATTAAGGCACCTATTGTTTTTCATGACCTGACCTCAACTGTCATTCATGGATCTAGGATTTTTTTTTTGTTCCAAGTCTCCCTCCAATTGGTTCCCTTAACTTTTTTGGTGCTCATCCCTAAGACCAAGTGGGTACTTCTCCTCCCTCTTCATATGTGGCCTTGCACCATGGTTCTATTGATGTTGTTCAACTTCTTTATCATTGTGGTCGATGTGTTGTCAATTTTTGTAACAATGTCTCCTTTGTTGGTGAACCTAAGGATTATATTGTTTGGATAGTCATTCAGAAGGTGAATTTATAACTCCCAACCTCCTTCTATTGTGGTGTGAGTTTGGCCCTCCTTTGTGGGATTTCCCTTTGTGCTTTGAGAGTTGTCAAGAGGCTTAGGATATTTCTTGAATGCCCTCTCTTGCGGTGTGAGTTTTGGCCTACTCTATTTGGGCAAAGGCCCCAATGCCTTTTTCTTTTAGTTGTATTTTCTAGTTGCACCCCTCGTGTTGACTTTGTGTGGTCTTTGTGTTGTTGCTGGCCTATTATATTTTGAGCCTTGTAATTGTAAAAGGGTCAGCCCCCTTATTTGGTTGTTGCTATTTTCAAAAATATTATAAATTTAAATTAAAGTAATAAAAGAAATTGGGGTTCACTCTTGGTGTGTTTGTTGTCTTAAATTAATAAAATATAGATTGTTTCACACTAGTATCTAGAGTATACATATTTTTTCATAAGTATTTTGGTCCATATGTTTTAGTTAGTTTTTTATGTCAAGATAAATGTGTGTTTTGTCATGCATAATATTTTTTAATTCATTTGAACTACCTTCTTTTTGTGTTGAAATGAAGATATGAATATCTAGGAAAAAAATATTTTTTATAATTTTTTCCTGCCTTTCAATTTTTTCACATTTGTGAAATAAAGACTTACTCGTGAGAAACAAAAAATAAACACAATAAATTTAAAAATATGAAAACATCATATTGTATGTACAAGTTCAACATAAATACTAATAAGGACTTGTTTATTACTTGCAATTATAAAGAATCTCTTTAATAATAGGAATTTGATTAGCATTTAATTGTTATTTATTTATTTTCCTAAGATGAGTAGTTTTAGTAGAAAAGTCATCTATTGTATAGTATTATGTAGGAAGGTCATAAGGCTCTTGTTTTTTTCCCCCCTCATATTATAGTTTTGTTTAAATTGGACAAATTTTCTAGGTAATTTACATGTTCTTATTTGTAAACATAATGACAAAAAAAAATTTGTGTCCAAATGTGCTAAAATATAGGTGATTTAACAAACTTGAAAAGCTAAAATAAGATGTGAATTTTGTTTTTGATATAAAAGTAGCCAAAACAAGGGGGCTGACCCTTTACAACAATGGCAAAACTACTAGCAGAAAACCAACAGACAACCAAACAGACCCCTTCACAATTTACATAAAAAGTAAAGTAGCATCATAACAGTAAATAAAAGTACTAAGGTTCATGTACTTAACACTAACAAAGTTTAACAAATTAACAAAAGGCGTGTGGATGGTCAGCGCATCATACCACCCATAGCCCATACCCAAGTTCAACAGAAAAAGAAAAACCATCAAAATTGGATGGAAAGAAACTGTTGTCACTTAGGTTTGCACCCTTGTCCAAGGCCTATGCGCGAGGACAACCTAGTGAAACATGGAAACAACCTCCAAGCTATGGGACTTGAACTGCGAGGTTGAGTCTCCGGAGAAGGCCGACTTCCTCTTACTATCAAGGCACACCTATCTACTCTTGGAGAGGAAAAGGGAGAAGAAGAGCACGAAAGCAAATCTACCTAGTCTAATCTAAGGAGGTGATGCACCAAAATAGAGTGTTCAGACTTCCTTTCTGCCCATATATGCACTACAAAACCAAGATAACATTCGAAGGACATACACACCCAGACTTATATCAATCAATAACCGCATACAGATTAGGAAACCAAACTGAATAACACAAGGAGAAGGATTTCACTTATATATTATCCAATAGGCTGAAAATAGACACAGTATGCGAGCCACAGATCTCAACAATACACCAATGAGAGGCAAGACGGATGCACATACACATCGATGGCTGAAGGAGATGATACAAAATGTTATACAACTCAGAGACAAAGGGAATTTTACACTGCAGACCTGCGAACAGTAGCAGAGAAATCAGAAAAGGAGTCCTCACAGAAAAGATCGCAAAATTGCCTTTATAGCTCAGGCATAACTGAAGATTTTTTGCATTACATTTACTTCTAAACTACTAGCAATAACTTCTCACCCTGAAAATCCAATCAAAGATTTGGTGGTCTTGAGTACCAAAATCTGATATTCCTCTGAGAAAGAGCCTAGAGAAGACAAAACGGCACCATAATTGCACACTGACCAAGTGGATGGATCGACTGAGATGGTGGAGTGTCTCCCTATGTTTCGCATTCATTTCTGGTAGGTCAGGCTTCATCACAAGATCGAAATCTCGCGGCAAAAAACCTAATTCATTGTTTCTGGCTCATGAATCTGCGAGGTCAAAGCAAGTAAAACAGTTCCTTATGCACCAACTGGGACATGCAGGCCAATCGCCTCTCTTTATTTTTCCACCTCCTCAAGGTCCCACGCACTGACCATTCCTTACGTTGGACTAACTGCGCCACCTTCGAACTGTTATCTTTAACTGCGACGATCACACTAACTGCGACATTAACTGTTGGCTGCTGACCGTCAACCCTGGTCTGCTAGCAAGACACACGTCAATAGGATGCTATGTCGCTATGGTAAAGGTCACACAACTTTACCATAGCGAGATGACGCCTCCCGTTGATCTGCCTCGATCTGAAAATCGTGAAGACTCGTCATGTTCCACTATACTGTTCTTACCCCGGGCCCATCAGATCTGGCACCACCTCAGCAACCGCTCTACGCCCAAACGACACCTAGCAATACTGACCGACGTACCCTGTTGCAACCTGGCCCTGCTGACACGTGGCGAAAGGGCACCATGTCACTATGGTAAAGATCGTGCAACTTCACCATGGTGACATGGTGCCTTCCGTCGATCTGACCTAATCCGACGGCAAGCAAGATATACTGCTCCTTGGTGCATCGATCAATAGGAATCAGCCACGTATCGCTGTCTATATTCCCTGTGCCTCCGACCTTGGACCCACGAGGACACGTGTCCTTAGGGTGCCATCTCGCTAACGTAAATCTCGTGCGGCTTCTTCATAGCGCGATGGTACTTTTCGTTGATCTCTGCAGATCTGACGGTGGAGATCTTAACCTTTGACTGCACTGACTGCGTTGACTGTATTCTGACCTGGCATACGTGGTTGTTCCCCATTGGCCTAACAAAGAACCACCTTGGTCTGATAAAGGCACCAACCTGGAGGGTTCGTACCACTTGACCCTACTGAAGGACACGTGGCGCCCAGGCGCTATGTCGCTGTTGTAAATCTCGCGCAGCTTTTCCATAGCGCGATGGCACCCATCGTAGATTAATTTCATTCTAATGATGAGAACCACCTCGTACTCTGCACATCCTTCCCTCTGAAAATCGCTGGGCCCGTGAAACTTTCTGACATGCCGCTGATTTTTTGATGACGCAACCTGCCCGCCATTAGACCTTTCTGTCGGGCACTATATCGCTATGCAGGTTTTCTGGCCAATACACGACAACGACATAGTGCCCACAGTGCCGTGAAACTTTTTCAACCCGCCAAACTTTTTGCCTGGCCTTTGGACCCACCGGACACGTGGCGAAAGGGCGCCATGTCGCGAATGTAAATCTTGCGCAGCTTCTGATGGCGAGATAGCGCCAATCGTAGATCTGACTTAGATCTGACGGCAGAGAACCTACGGGCCGTAGAACTTTTACAAGGCTTGATCGCTTAGATTTTTTCGATGTCCCTTAGGCATTTAAAATAATATTAATTCTGGGACTAGCCGTTGGACGAGCCGAACGTTTGAAATTTGAATCTTTGGCGGGTGACAAAAGATAACATTTCTGGTGACTCACAGGGGACACAAGCCTGCTATGTGTGTGACCAGTGGCCTCATGTATCCATTGGGCTATGGAGTCAAAAAATGGGAATCCTGAGAACTAAAAAACCCTAACCCCTCTGCAAGGAGATCAAAACATTGAAAACCCTAGCTTAGTAACTACAACTAGAACCAAGACAAAACTTCCTCTGCAACCTGAGACACCTCAAAATCTGCCACCCCACAGGGAGACGGTTGTACCCGCGCACTTCTTGAAAAGTAGGAAACAACAAAAAAGAAACTAAACTACCTATATATAGGAACTCGACCCTCATTTTTAGAAACAGGGCTTCAGATAAATCCCATTGACTGGAATGGGCAAAATCTCACCATTGGGTTTGCTCAGCTGGAATGCATTAGCCTGTTTGCAACTGGCAATCAGATAGGGGCCACTCCATAGTGGGTCAAACTTGGAATGTCTTTCTGGTTTTGCTCTGTCAGAATCCCACTTTAGAACTAAATCTCCTTCTCTGAAGGTTCTGACCCTAGCTCTCTTGTCAAAATTCCTCTTCATCTGCTGTTGATGTGTCTCTAGGGTTTGCATAGCCTTGTTTCTCTTTTCTTCTAGTTCAATCAACTCTACCATTCTTACTGACATGGCACTATCTTCAATCAATTCCAGCTGATAAGCCAATTCCAAGGATGGGAATTCCAATGAAATTGGGAGTCTGGCCTCCCTACCATATACCAGCACAAAAGGTGAATTCCCAATAGATCTCTTGGGTGTTATACTATCAGCCCATAGAGCAGTTCTTAATTTCTTATGCCAGACCCTCTGATTGTCTTCTATTGTCCTCTTCGTGATTCTGATCAAATTCTTGTTGGAAGACTCAGCCAAACCATTACCTTGGGGATAGTAATTTGATGATGTGCTCAGGTAGACATTGTGATTCATTGCCCATGCACAAATCTGGGTTCCAACAAAAGATTTAGCATTGTCCAAGATGATAGTAGAAGGAGCACCAAACCTAGATACAATTCCATCAAGGAATTCAACAACTGATGGTTCTGTGGCATCCTTCAAGGCAACTGCCTCTGTCCATCTAGTGAAATAATCAGTAGCAGCCAAAATCCATTTATGACTTGCACTAGATGGAGGATTAATGGGGCCTATAAAATCCAACCCCCACTGGGTAAAGGGCTAATTCACCTGAATAGGACAAAGGGGGAGAGCTGCAAGCCTCTGTTTGCCTGAAAAGAAAGCACATTTCTCACATTTTCTCACATATCCATAACAATCATGGAACAGAGATGGCCAATAATAACCAGCCCTCATGATCTTCATGGCAGTTGTTCTTGCAGAGAAATGGCCACCATCAGGGCCATCATGGAGTTCCTTAATCATCCTCTCAGCCTGATCCTCTTCAATACATCTCAACAGGGTCCCATTAAAATCCTTCCTGAATAGGATACCATCAATTACAACATAGGGGATGGACTGCAGTCTATATCGTCTTCTTTTAGCTCTATCCAATCACTGATAAGAAGCTCTTCATATCATTTATCCAGCTCCTTGGATCATTAACATTTCCTTCCTCCTCCTACTCTGTTATTACCATAGCAGCCTCTTCATCAGAATCTTAGCCTGATAACATTTCTTTGCACAACCCTTTCCCTCTTACCAGCTTGGTAATCTGAATATCCACATCGTATTCCATTACCTTAGTGATCCATCCAGCTCTCTTTTCACTGATATCTTTGCTTAACAGGAAGTCTTTTACATTGGCATGGGGCACCAACAAATGGATTTTATTGTGGGATAAGAGGTGTTTGAATTTCTTCAAGGCCCCGATGACTGCAAGGGCTTGCTTCTCTACAAAGTTGTACTTATCTTCATATTCCTTGAGCCCTTCACTAAAGAAGGCTATGGGCTGTTCCTCATCCTTGCCATTTGTTTGAGTCAAGATAGCAGAGATACTTGACTTACCACCTAAAGTGTAGAGGATGAAATCTTTCTCAAAATTTGGGTTCATGAGAGTAGGGGCTGAGGCTATGGCTGTCTTGATCTCTTCAAAACTCTCCTTTCCTTCCTTGGTCCATGAGAAGACCATACCTTTCTTAAGCATAGCTGTAAGAGGTTTCACCATGGTAGCAAGATTAGGAATAAACCTTCTTACAAAATTTATCCTACCAAGGAAACTTTGCAGCCCCTTCTTGTGTTTAGGAAGAGGAAGGGCAAGTATTGCCTTTGTTCTTTCTGGATCAATGGTCAACCCATCCTTAGATACAATGTGTCCCAATAATTTTCCTTGGCTTGTAGCAAAGACACACTTGGTTGGGTTAAGGGAAACCCCAAACTCTCTACATCTTAGAAATACCTATCTTAGATGATCAAAATGATCTTCTACATTCTTTGAATATACAGTTATATCATCAAGGTATACTAAGACAAACTTGTCAATTAATTTTTTGAAGGCCATCTCCATTGCCTTTTGAAATGTGGCACCTGCATTTTTTAGTCCAAATGGCATCTTGCAATAAGCATAGGTGCCCCATTTAGTAGTAAATGCTATCTTATATCTGTTAGATTCTTTAACCAGCACTTGATTATAACCAGAGAATCCATCAAGAAAAGAGAATCTCCTTGAACCATTGACCTTGGACAGAATCTGCTCCATGGAAGGGAGAGGATGGTGATCTTTAAGAGAAGTCTGATTAAGATCCCTAAAGTCCACACACAATCTGATTTCTCCATTTTTCTTCCTTACAAGAACAAGGTTAGCTACCCATGATGAGTGCTTGATGAGAAAAATTATATTAGCCTCAATCAACTTGGATAGATCTTTTCTCATGAGGGGCTCAATCTTAGGATTCACTGGCCTCTGTTTTTTCCTTACTGGTTTGGCCTTATCAACTAAATCTATGGTATGCTGAAACAAACTAGGATCAAATCCTTTTAAGTCATCATATGTCCAAGCAAATACATCATTAAATTCTTGACATAAATGAATGAAGTTTTCTTGCTCAGTTTCAGAACATACCTTCCCCATATTCAGAGATTTTCCATCAGCAATTGTAACTGGGGCATAATCATCCTTTTCTGCAGCTAGATTCATCCCTTTGCCTCTTGTTTGATCATCAAGATTAAAGACACTCTCCAAGGTAATGAGACCCTTGGAAAACTTGTTAGAACTAAGATGAATGATCTGATCACCATACTGATCTTGCAGTCTTGACTGGTTTCTATCTGAGAATTCTGCCTCATTCTGCAAGAAACTCACAATTTTCTCATCAGAATCAAACACCTGCCAATGAGTGTTGTTGTCAGGGATGGCAAGCCTCACTACCACCTTAATTTGTTTCTTCTTTTCCTCCTCAAGATTCCCTGGTACATCATAAGCTGCACCCACTGCTGCAAGTCTATCAGCATGTCTATTTTCTTTCCTAGGAATGCTCTAAATATTAAATGCATTGAAGCCCTCAAGCAAATCCCAGACTCTGTGTTTGTAAGACTTGAGTAGGCCATTTCTAGTGATATTCTAGTTTCTCACTTGATTAACTACCAACTCACTATCCCCATATACTCTCAAGGCTTGAATTCCTCTCTTTTGGGCAAGTAATAGACCTTGAATCAAAGATTCATACTTGGCCACATTGTTGGTGCAACTGAATTGGAGCCTAAAGGAGAAGTAGTATTTTATTTGTGCAGGAGAGATCAACATAACACCAGCCCCTGATCCATTTCTATTCCTTGAACCATCAAAGTACATACTCCATGTTCCATTCATATCATCATTAGTCCTAGCAAGGTCAGGAACTTGAGCATCTTTCTCTATTATGCAATATGTACTAAGGCCTGTCTCAAGAGTCTCTGACATAGGCTCAAACTGATATGCATTTTCCCACTCATCCAAGAAGAAATCAGGAATCTCTGCTATGGAAGTGACAAGCTCATTTACTATGTCATTTTCATCCATCTCTAGAATAGGGCAATTCATGTTGATGAAGTTGGGGGTGTAGGATTCAGTGTGATGAAGGGCTTGAGGTTCTGCTCTAATTGAGGCATTGGCTCCATATATGGTCTTAAATGACATATATGACCAATCAACAGATATGAATCTGCCTATTTGGCCAGTGAAGTCTCTTGAAAGATAGATGGCAAAATAGGGCTTGACTTCAGCAACAGAAATGTCTTGAATCACAGTGCAATCAGGGCATGCATGTAGGGCCATCTCCATATTCCTAAGGATACCTATAGTCTTGACAGTACTACCATCTAATTGTAACACATCCCTAACAATGAGTGCATATTTCATTCCTAAAGCATCAGCAACACACCTAGGCATTACTGAGCTACTAGCCCCTGAATCTATCATGCAATTGTGGACTAATTTGCCCCCTATAATCAGAGAAACATAGAATGGAGGAGGTCTAACCTTTTTACTTGTCTCCACATCCCCTGCTGGTTGTACTAGACTTGTGGCACTCTCCATGGTAGATGGATGATCCTTGGGTTCAATCTTCTCTAATTCTTGTTGCAGCATCCTCTTCTGCATTGGTATGGTAGCAACAACATCCCACATAGAAATGTTCACATTGGTCTTCTTCATTTGCTCTACCACACTAAATGGTGTATTAGGAATTTTGGTAGAAACTTTGGGAGCTGCACTTGTAAGAGGTTGAGATGGAGCAACATAAGGATCACTTGCATCCTTCTTTCTAGAATCTTGCTTTTGCTGTTGTGAAGTACTTGTTTGTTCATTTGTTGCATGTGCATGAGGTGCAACACTTGAAGTTGAGGCCTGCTTAGGAGAAGGAGGGGCAGCATGTTCCATAGCTCTCTTCTTACTTCTTGTGTTATGAGCAACAGAATCCTGGTTTACATTACAATGCTCCACAATCTGATGATTCATGAAAGAGAAATCATCATGTCCTTGAATATATGAGGCCTCCTTGGGATGATCCTCCTTGTATGATGTCTTTGCTGTAGGTTCTTGGTTAGTTAGGGCCAAATAAGATTCTGCCCTCTGGCACATGCAATAGGCATAAGAATAGTTGCAGGAAGGACAAAAATCTTGATCTTGGGCCAAGTTATTTTGAGGGACTATAGCTCTGTTCTGATTTGAGCTTGAAACAAAAGCATGACTATTTTGCCTACCCTGATCAAAAGAGCTATTCCACTGATTAGGAGGCCTACCACCATTTGGAGCTTGATATTGCAATTGGGGGGGCTTGCCACTTTGAGCTTGCTGCCTTTCTAAGGCCACCACCTTGTTACTCATTTTTTGTATCATAGAAAAGCTATCCTCTAATCTCTTTCCTTGGTCCTTCAACTCCCTCCCCTGCTCTTGCAATTTTTTATCCAGGGTCTTATCTCTCTTATCTGTATTCAACACTAGACCTTGGAGCATCTCTTTGAGTTCATCTATCCCATTTGAGGATGTGGAAGCTTGGGGAACTGGAGTAAGGGCTTGTGATGTAGAAGTTGTAGGAAGAGGGGCTATTGCTGGTTGGTGGTTGGGAACATCAGGAAAGAAAGGCATAGGGGGCCTTGGAGCCAACTTTCCTCCTTGTATTAGGATGTTCTCAGCTTTTATGGCTATCTTATAAGCATTAGGCAAGGTATCTCCTCCCATAGTTTGGATTGTAGTGGCAATATCACTGTTAAAAGCTCTAAGGTAATGCAAGAAGGCATTACCAGGGGTAGGCTTCACTGTAGTAGGTATTCTATCCCATGTCTTTTGAAATCTATAGTTAAAATCAGTCATACACTCATGGGGGGCTCTTTTAATAGCAGTCAGCTTCTCTAAAAGTGACAGATAGTCACTTCTATCCTTAAAATGTTTGCATAACCCTGCTCCTAGTCCATCCCAATCAGTTATAGAACCATGAGCTAAGCCTCTATACCATTGTAATGCTTTTCCTTTTAAAGATGAGGCTAGAAGTTTGACAGCAACATCATCCTCTGTAATACCATGAATATTACAGACATTTGCTACTTCTTGGATATGTTCTAAAGGGGAGATGGAAGTTTCACCAATAAAATCAGGTATACTTTTTAGTGCAGATACTGGTATATCATGTCTTTGGGATAACAATAGAGGAATTCCACCATTAAAGGTGGCAAAAGCACGAACTCTTGGCTGTGCCATGTAAACAAGTGTTCTATCGATGAGTGTTGATGGCAATCTAGGCTGAGTTCGAGCAACAGGAGGAGTAGAGATAGATCTTATCGGTATATTAACTGTTATTACACCCCTAACTGGTGATAATGAAGTTCTAGTCCTCCTTCTTCTAGTATTTGAAAGAGAAAGCTCTTGATATTGAAATTTACCTCTAGAAGATGCCCTTGTTTCAGCTCTGGGCATGAATCACTACAACTTTGGCTTGGAACTAGATTTGTTGATGTTCAGAGTCGCCAAGTACTTCGAAGGATCAGCCTCTTGAAGGCTTGAATACTGAAGCCAACACTACCTCTTCAGTATTAATCTCTGAAACTCTTTCTTCTTGACACCAGTAGACTTTAAATTTTGTTTGAAAAGTGTCCCACCGGGCGTGCCAAAAACTGTTGGTATGAACGGTGGAGGTTCAAAACTGATTTGAATCTTTGATACAGTCCCACCGGGCATGCCAAAAACTGTTGTCACTTAGGTTTGCACCATTGTCCAAGGCCTATGCGGGAGGATAACCTAGTGAAACATGGAAACAACCTCTAAGCTGTGAGACTTGAACTGCGAGGTTGAGTCTCCGGAGAAGGCCGACTTCCTCTTACTATCAGGGCGCACCTATCTACTCTTGGAGAGGAAAAGGGAGAAGAAGAGCATGAAAGCAAATCTACCTAGTCTAATCTAAGGAGCTGATGCACCAAAATAGAGTGTTCAAACTTCCTTTCTGCCCATATATGCACTACAAAACCAAGATAACATTCGAAGGACATACACACCCAAACTTATATCAATCAATAACCGCATACAGATCAGGAAACCAAACTAAATAACACAAGGAGAAGGATTTCACTTATATGTTATCCAATAGGCCGAAAATAGACATAGTATGCGAGCCACAAATCTCAAAAATACACCAATGAGAGGCAAGACGGATACACATACACATCGATGGCTGAAGGAAATGATACAGAATGTTATACATCTTAGAGATAAAGGGAATTTTACACTGCAGACCTGCGAGCAGTAGCAGAGAAATCAGAAAAGGAGTCCTCGCAGAAAAGATTGCAAAATTGCCTTTATAGCTCAGGCATAACTGAAGATTTTTTGCATTACATTTACTTCTCAACTACTGGCAATAACTTCTCACCTTGAAAATCCAATCAAAGATCTGGTGGTCTTGAGTACCAAAATCTGATATTCCTCTGAGAAAGAGCCTGGAGAAGAAAAAATGATGCCATAATTGCGCTCTGACCAGGTAGATGGATCGACTGAGACGGTGGAGTGTCTCCCTATGTTTCACATTCATTTTTGGTAGGTTGGGATTGATCACAAGATCGAAATCTCGCGGCAAAAAACTTGATTCATTGTTTTTGGCTCATGAATCCACGAGGTCAAAGCAAGTCAAACAGTTCCTTATGCACCAACTAGGCCATGCGGGCCAATCACCTCTCTTTATTTTGCCACCTCCCCAAGGTCCCACGCGCTGACCATTCCTTACGTTGGACTAACTGCGCCACCTTCGAACTGTTATCTTTAACTACGACGATCACACTAACCGTGACATTAACTGCCGGCTGCTGACTGTCAACCCTGGTCTGCCAGTGAGACACGCGTCAACAGGATGCTATGTTGCTATGGTAAAGGTTGCACAACTTTACCATAGCAAGATGACGCCTCCCGTTGATCTGCCCTGATCTGACGATCGTGAAGACTCGTCATGTTCCACTATACTGTTCTTACCCCAGGCCCATTAGATCTGGCGCCACCTCAGCAATTGCTCTACGCCCAAACGACACCTGGCAATATTGACCGACGTACCCTGTTGCAACCTGGCCTTGCCAACACGTGGCGAAAGGGCGCCATGTCGCTATGGTAAAGATCGTGCAACTTCACCATGGTGACATGGCGCCTTCTGTCGATCTGACCTAATTCGACGGCAAGCAAGATATACTGCTCCTCGGTGCATCGATCAATAGGAACTGGCCACGTATCGCTGTCTGTATTCCCTGCGCCTTCGACCTTGGACCCACGAGGACACGTGTCCTCAGGGCGCCATCTCGCTAACGTAAATCTCGTGCGGATTCTTCATAGCGCGATGGCGCCTGCCGTTGATCTCTACAGATCTGACGATGGAGATCTTAACCTTTGACTGCACTGATTGCGCTGACTGTATTCTAACTTGGCATACGTGGTTGTTCCCCATTGGCCTAACGAAGCACCACCTTGGTCTGACAAGGCACCAACCTGGAGGGTTTGTACAGCTTGACCCTACTGAGGGACACATGGCGCCCAGGCGCTATGTTGCTGTTGTAAATCTCACGCAGCTTTTGCATAGCGCGATGGCGCCCATCGTAGATTAATTTCATTCTGACGATCAGAACCACCTCGTACTTTGCACATCCTTCCCTCTAAAAATCGTTGGGCCCTTGAAACTTTTTGACATGCCGCTGATTTTTCGATGATGCAACCTACCCACCGTCAAACCTTTTCGTCGAGTGCTATGTCGCTATGCAGGTTTTTCGGCCAACACATGATAGCGACATAGTGCCCACGGTGCCATGAAACTTTTTTGACCCAACAAACTTTTTGCCTGGCCCATTGGACCCACTGGACATGTGGCGAAAGGGCACCATGTCGCGAATGTAAATCTCGCGCAGCTTCTAATGGAGAGATAGCGCCAACCGTAGATCTGACTTAGATCTGACGGCAGAGAACCTGCGGGCCGTAGAACTTTTACAAGGCTTGATCGATTAGATTTTTTCGATGTCCCTTAGGCATTTAAAATAATATTAATTCTAGGACTAGCCGTTGGACGAGCTGAACGTTTGAAATTTGAATCTTTGGCAGGTGATGAAAGATAACAGAAACAACCAGCTAAGAACCCACAAAGACACACTAGGCAACGGAGCAAAGGACCACTAACTGGCAACCTTCTTACTTTTCCTAGCCAAAAGAACTTTGGCCCAGTCCTCCGCAAGGAAGTTATAGAGTAGCTTCAAATCTTTCTTCCCAAGGTCGTCTTCCTCCTTCTCCTGAGCCAGAAGATGGAGGGTGGTTGCAGCCACATGGATCATCTTCAGAGTGAACTTGGAGAATTTTGTTACCTCTCATTACTATGTAGCTTTAAATGGATAAATTTTCTATGCAATTTAAATGTTTTTGAATTTTTAGATATAATAAAAAAAAATTGTAAATCAAAATATATTAAAATATAGACAACTTGCTGAACATCACAAACTTAAAATACTAAGATAAAATAAGACAGAATGATTCCACCAAGTATACCCAAATGAATATGGATTCTAAGCAATAACAAACAAAATCCTAAAACAAAGTTTGAATAAACTCTAAAATGCATGTAAACCTATATGTGAGTCAACAAGTGACATGATTGTGTTGCCATGGATTGGATGTTCAAATGATTTCATTTCATTTCATTTTCAATTATATTTATTTATTTATTACTTTGATTTTTAAAATTATTTTAAATTTTCAATCAATTTATCTATTTTGGTATGTTTTATTTAGAAATGTAAAGTTTAAATTAGGAAAAACAATAAACATCGATGGAGATTGACTCTTAAAATTGAAATGATAATTAATTATGTTTGTATGAAGTTTATCTACGAAATTAACTATGAAAATTAATATTAGATGATTGGAAATATATGAAGTGATGTTAGTGGTTAAAAATTGAATTCATGAATTCATAATGAAAAATACTTAATTAAGAATCAGCTAGATAAAGAATGATAAATAACTAATTAATTTATCACTATTTTAATATAAATATGTAACTAATTAATTAAATTATAATGATTTATTGATTTTAGAGTAAATTAGCTCGAATGAACTAATGATAATAATCAAATGTGTACACATAATATTCCTATTAAAAAAATTGAATAAAACAATCTATAGTTAAATCCAACATTAATATCATATTTACCCTCTTCAATTACTTGTAGACATTGGAATGAGTGGATTACTTGTAGACATTGGAATGAGTAGAAATAATAAGGAAGCAACCTAAATTTAGCTACTGTCTTTGTAATAATTTAATGCATTATTTTGAATAGAAAGTTGAGATGATATTTGTCAAAATGATCAAAATTTAGCATTTGAAAAATAAAAAGATAAAAAAGACTATTTATGAATATAATTAATTTTCCAATTATTCTAATATATATTAAAAAGTTCTTTATGATTAACTTCTTCACGCAAGGATCATATAAACAAGTCGGATATCCACCATGAATATTAACAAATAATTGACTAATATAATTTAAATTGTTATTATTATTTTAATAATATAACTACAATCAATATATAGATGACTATTCAACCTTCTCTTAACACTTTTGAAAAAGTCAAATTATAAATTTCTTAATTAGGAACATAATGAAAAGTTGTACCATATGATTTTCAATAATAATAATTTGAGGACTTTTTCTAGGGGAAGCCGCGTGTAAGCATTTGACGTGGTTTTCAATTGAGAATTGCTTAGGGAAGAAGGAAGAAAATGACACTTACCAATTCACTTCATAATTAAAAATATATTGTTTTATTTAATTGAAATGGCATACATTCTCTTATTTTGTCCTTAAGAAGCGTCACCTTTACACAAAGTTTTGGGAGAAGACCAAAATTCCTGTCATCATATATGATGAATGTCGGGTGAGGTGACAATGAAATTATTATTTCTTGTGGGTTTGAGAAGGTCATACGGAAGTCAAACCTTATGATGACTATATGCTTAATAGATAAAATATATACAATTTATTGTAACATTTAGATTTTTTATACACTTTGAAATCGATTTTGCTTGGGTCCATTTGGTTTTTGGAAGATGACAGGAATTGATTTTTTCAAAATTTGGATTCGAATTTTTTTGCATTTGTTTCAAAATTGGCAAAATGGAATTAGCATACCAGACTTCTAATTTTGCCACAAAACTAAAATTTCTAACTTCCTACTAGCAAATAGGAATTGAAAATCAAACCCTAATTATGTTTTTTAAGGAGTGTAAAAACATTAGATTGGACTACTTTTTGAAATTTACCGTCAACTCCAAACTTACCCATAAAAATGTGTCTTCACACGTGCCACGTGCCATTTGAGTGAAACAAACGGTTCAAGTAAAATCTCAAAAATCAGAATGAAGATTTGCAAAGCCTTGATTTGGCTAAACCAAGGTTTGTAGAAGTCCCAATTTTTTAAATTCCACAAACCCAACAGACCCTTGTTTAATACCTATATTTCTGAAAATATTGATATGTATGCATAATGCTGTAATAATCAATTTTAATATGCATAGTCATGGTTTATATAAATTATTTTCAAAGTATTTGTGCCTACATATGTGTCTATGTATGCATAGATATGTATCTATATGTGGAGATATGTATTTGTCTATATACAAATATATATTATATATTTGTTTATATACTTTATTTTTGGATGAAAAGTATAAATTTTAAGTTTTTATTGTTTTATCATTTTATGTGGGTTCTAAATATTTATTTTAGTTCACGCTTTTGAATAATTTAAAACTTCTACTTATTTTATTTTTCCTCTTAAGTTTAAAAACAAAATAGTACATCTTAGTTCTTGGATTGTCATTTTGTGTCTTCATCTTGAAACTATAATACAAATTCAAATCACCTTCAAGACCAAGTTTGCCAATTTTTAATTAGTATAGATTCTGACTTTGCATCCTAACTCTTGAGTTATATACATAGGTTGCTTATAAAAGGACATCACTCTATGTTGTGATGCATCAATTATCTACCATTTGGATATTCATATAAATGTCTATTTACTTTTAGCCTCATAGCTCTCATAATCAAATTTCTCTTATCATAATATTACTATACATCAACATTTTATGATTGCATCACATGTTTGTTAACCAAATACAAAAATCCTAGTTCTTGCACTAGGTTCATTGCATCATACTTTTGCATCTATTTGTTAACCCAACAAGCCGTCTGACCTCCTACATGCATTATGAGGCAATATTTCAAAAAAAAAAAAAAAAGACCAACAATCCCTTTTTCGGAGCTGAAATTGGCTTTTTTGGCATGTAGGGTACCTTCTAGCACCAAAAGGTGTCTTTTGGCACCGCTGCTCCCATCGACATCATTTTTTGTGTTTCCCGACTATGTTCAACACTTCTAGTCGCCGTTGCTGACTTCGGCTCCGGCGCCGCTTACCATCTCCAATGTCATGTTTGGTTTTCTAGCCCACCTCTCCATCGCCTCCCACGCCCAACTCTGCTCTGCTCTGCTCTGCTCTGGTGGCTCCACCCATTTCTCAACCACTTGCAACCAGTAGCCTTCGACACCTACCATGTGGCAGTGACACCATGTCAGCACCTACCATTTGTTAGGTGCCACATCAACATTTGGGTCCACACTGCCATGTGGCAGTCTTGTTTTGCTGTGACGGCCCCCAAGTCGTCAATTTTAATATAGTGATGTGTTGATGATAGCATGACATCAACACTACATCATCCTACCTACATGCCCTTCGTCCCTTTTTAGACCAGCTGTTGGTTTTTTGGCTGTATATTGAGCATAAGAAGTTTTTTTTCAATCTGAAAGAAGTGTCAAAAAGCTAGTTCCGAGATGGAGACAATGGTACAGGAATTTATGGGTTTTGATGCAGTTTGGTTGCCTATTTGGACAGTCAAAATTGGTTGTTCTATTTTTCACTTTGAAGGGCATATCTTGAGCATCCTAGCTCTATTTTTTGAAAATGTTATATTTTTGGAAATCTCGTTCAGTTCTCTTTCTAGAAATGTGGGTTTGTCTTCCATATTCTACTCCAATCTCTTTCTATTATGCTTTTCTCTTTATTGTACTATGGTGGATATCTTGGGTGTTTCAGGTCTAGAGATCATTTTCGTGGCACGAGATTTCTTGTTTTGGGCTATATTATCTATTGTAATAGCTCTTTGCCCTTTATGATCATTGTTAATATTATTTGTAAGCACGTTTATGCAAATGCACTGAGATAAAGTGCCACTCCTTACCTTTCGGGGTCTTCCTCATCATTTTGACTTATTGTACTCGCACTACATTATCAAGTGCCATGGGGGGATGGTTGTTTGCCTTTTAGTGCCATCTTCCTTTGTCAAGTGAGTGTCCCTTCCATGCCATTATCCCCATGATGTATTGATGACATGTGCCTTTATAGGTGTTTTTACCTCTTCCTCACTCTCGATGTTCTTGGTTCTTTCTTTTTTGCAGGAGTTATTAGCCCACTTTCTCAGTTGTCTATCACCTCACCCTTGTTAGCATTAGTGGGGTTCTTCTGTTGTTTCTCATGCTTCCTTAGTTTGATTGATTAGCTCTTCAAGCTTTGGTGTTTCATTCCATTTGTATCTTCAAATTTAGTTGTTTGCCTTTGTGTGCCTCTTGATTTGATGCAGATTATACTCTTCTCTACCTGGTCAGTTCTATTTTAGTGGAGGTTCTATAGATTAGAAGTTTCTTTTTGACAAAGTTTATGACTTCTTCATGCTTCAATGATGTTTCTTCGTGATCGCTCTTTGTTCCTATTTTCTGGAACAATCCTCTAATTGGAGGCTTCTATAGTCCTTCACTAGGTTTTCAACTATCTCTTTTTGGAGTAGAGTTGTTCCCACGGGATTTTCTCTATTTCTCCATTTCATAGAGATTTCGTTGTGATTGGGTACCTTATCAGGCCTTGTTGCCAAGACCCAAGTTTTCTTTTAGTGTTGCATTGTAGTTCCCTTTCTCTTTCTACATTGTTTGTAGTTGCATTGTTGCTCATCTTAAGGGGGGGTGTTAGAGAAAAGGTTTATTTTATTTTATTTATTAAATTACCTTTTCTCCCTTCTTAAGATTTCACTTTATGCACTTTTTTCATTCTCATTTAATAATTATTAAATAGCATTTACCTTTTAGATTACCCTTTTCAGGTTTCGATCTCCTTCTATAAGGATAGACTATTTGTAAGTATCTTGTATCTTTTCTTTTTTTGAGAATACATTTGTATGTTTTTAGAGAAAATTCTTGCCTCCTCTTTTCTTTTTCTTCTTTGTGACAAGTTTTTTACATGCAGGTATTTGAGGGTTTTGTGGATTTTTTTTGTGTATTGCTCAACTCCTTCAATACACATGTTGGCTCTTAATGGTTGATTAGACACCCCTATTTGGGATTAGTCTTTATCAAAAATTCTTTTCTTGGTGAATGACCATATTGGTTCTTGGTTTTTAGTCTCATCAACATGATACATGAGGTCATTGGATTATATCCTTTGATCACAAGGTTTCCATCTTTTGGTCTTAGTTATGGCATACCTATGATGTCAACATGTGTGTTATATCTGATGTGTGACCTATTTTTATAATAATATGACATGGTGATGATGTTCCTAGATATAGGTTTGATGTTTGTAATTAAATGTACTAATTGAGTTTGTGCATTGGTAGTATCACATGTTCTTTATAATTTTGGCCGACAAAAGTGATCTTGAATACAATATAAATAAAGAAAACCTTTATGTATTCAAGTGTGCAATGGAAGTATATAGGAATATATGTACTTGTGAGTATGCATATTTGGATACATGTTGATGCACAATATATGATGCTTATAAGTTGCATGTACTAAATTTGTAATGAAAGTGTAAACTACTCAGACAAGTTGATCAGGGAGGTGTAGATAGTTCATAACTAGAATTTGTAGAGGCTTGACACTATACATAGTTTTAGTTTCACTTTTCATTTTTTTTGGAAGTCATATTTTGTAGATCGACAATGAGCCTTTCTATATTGGGGCATGGCTATTTAGGCAATTAGCCTACCAACAATACCCTGTGTTCAAGAAGTCAGACTTGTTGTACTAAATAACCTATTCAATGTCACCTTAGTCAGCATTATTTACATTTCATGAGAATTGCCTTCTCTCTGGTTTTTCTCAAATTGGGTTTTCCACATACAAATATGGTGTTCATTGTATCAATCCACTTGTGCTTTTAATGTTTTTTTTATGATGTATTTTTGTTCTAACTGGAAGATCTTAACTAGTAGTGGATGTATGTTAAATGTTTACTGATAGATGGAAAAGTTTTATTAGTTGTGTGGGAATAACTATTCACCCCCTTTCAGTTATCTTTCTTGTTCAATAATTGGTATTCGATCTTGGTCCCTTGATTACAAATCTTAACAACTTGAGTAAGATCTAGGATGTTTGAAAAAATGGAGGAATCATATTTTTTGGATAATAGTTAGAATATTGTGATGTGTGACATCAAAAGTACTAAATCAAAAAATAGAAGAACTTAAATGGAATTTAAGGGAAGATAATGAATTTATTTCTAAACTTAGGGATTAGATCAAAAAATGTAGAACTAGGCAGAAGGAAATAATTCAATAACCGAATACACCTAGAGAAAGGATTATAAAACTTGAAGGTGAATTGCAAAGATTGATGAACCCTAGAGAAAATATGAAGAATCTTATTTAGAATTTGTTGAAGTCATTGAAATAAATGCATATTTGAAGAAGATAGTTGAGAACAATAATTAAAATAAGGATAGTTTGATCAATGGATGGCTAGCATGTTCAAAGGAATGGAAACAAACTAATGAGAAATTCAAGGAGATGATCCAGAAGGTATGAAACACAATGAAAGATTTGAAAAGGACTTTGAAAGGGTGAAGACAAGAGTAAATGAGAACATTGTAGTTTTGAATCAATTGCTTATTCAATTAAAAAATTGTTCAGATTGTATCAATGAATATTTATATCAGAATATGAAGGGTAAAGAGAAAGTGATAGACCAAGATCTGGTGAATGAAGTTTAAAAGGAGACAAAAAAGAGCTCTAGCTACTAAGCTTCTGGGAAGAAAATTGATCACTCAAAATTATTTTACCTTTAACAATTATGTTATATATGCAAAAAATTAGTCATAAAGTTATTGATTGTAAGATGAAGGAGATGAAGAAGAAGGTTCAACATTTCAAATGATAAAATATTGGTCATAAAGAAAAATAATGTTAGAATCAAAAGGCGGGATAACAAGATTGTAATATGATAAAAAAAAAAATCATGGAACCTACTATGTATGTCATAACTTTGGAATTAAGCCTAGTCAACATAAGATGAGATCTAGAAAAAAGCATGGAAGATGTCACACATGTGAAAATATTGAATACTATGTCAAATCAAAAGTTATTTCCATTGAAAATGTTCAAAAAGAATAAGTGATTGAAACTTTGAAGAAGGAATGGAAGAAAAAGCTCAATAATGATGATAGTTTGGTGTAGTCAAATTCAAGCACTTGCTCTACCAACCACTAAGTTTGATACTTTGTCTTAAAAGGAGTATGGAGCAAATTCAAATTTTTATCTCCCCTAGCAAAGAAGGCACCAATTGTATTTCTGAGTTCTATTGGTGAAAATGTAAAAAATATGGTTTATTGATCATGATTTGTTGGTGGCACATAATTATGTGTAGATAGGACATTGATTACATTTGACATAATCAATTTGAGTGCAATTTTTGAAATGATGAAAGTGACAACTTATGTAAGTAGATTTTCATAATCACTAGGCATAATTGTAAATAGGTTTTTGAAAGCAGTTTTTACAAATTTTAGTAATGGTGCCCAAGTCTTCTACTTGTAGTGTAAGTTAAAAGAAACATGGAAGGAAAATTGTTGATTTGAAGGATTTTTATCATGGAAATATTAAAGACCTGGAACTCATCTCGCTAGAGGACATGATGGAGAAATTCAAAGAATCAGGGCTCAACATATGGGGTAAGTTTCTATAGTGTAACAATACAAAATTAATTTCATTCATGTTGAGGAAATTCAATGAGGAACATTGCTTTTGGAAAGACCTTGTGTGGTGATGAAACAACTAACTAGATAAATTGCTAGTTTGTGCCATGAGGGAGATGTTGTGGACAATAAATTTGTAAGCTATGAAGAGGTACAAGACCTAACATAAATTGGAAGATATTTATGTAATTTTACTATATATATACTCTATAGAATATCTTATCATTTAAGGTATGTTTCTTATGGCATGTCTTATAAGCTACAATTTCAAAATCATGAAGGTTCAACCTCAGATATAGTTGTGCTCATGATGTGTAAAATGATTAATGAGGATGTGAAGATAGATATTTATAAGATATTATTCAACAATATATTGTTGAATGTAAAAATGGAAAATGAAGAATGATATGTTTTTCATTCCAATTCATTGGTTAGAAAGAAGATATTTTTTATCTTTTAGGATATCTTCATCTGGATGAGTGTGCCTATCAATGTTACTTCAATAACACAAGTTGTTATTAGTTCCACCTTGAGACAAGGAACACTAGAAGAAGACATTAGAAAATTAACCTCTAAACCAAAGATGATGAGAACAAGTGAAAAAGGAAAAGAAGAAGAGGTGATATTAGTACTTGAGAGTGATACCAGTGTTGGCAGTGAAGATCATACTATTGAAGGGAAAGAAGAAGAAGAAGAAGAGATTTTTGGTGGTTCCTCAGATCGATTAGGAAGAAGCAATCTTTATGTTGTGAAATTTAACAAATTTTCCAAAATACAAAACATTGATCAGTACGATCATCAGAAACTGAGAGATCAACATCATTGGAATTATTATGGACATGTTAAAAGAGTTCAATTAGAGTAGTAGTTAGAGGAGCTTGTCAAGGCTACATAAGTAACATGAAAGAGATAATTGCAGTAGTGGTGAATATAGAGTAACATCCATTTAGAGAATTCTCAAGTAGAAGAAAATATAGTGATGAAGAAAGAGAAATATGGGTTCAAACCATCTGAAAAATAGTAGATAACAAAAAATTCACAAAGATCAAAAAAGAAATGAAAAGGAATGGATGAGCTAGAAAGGTGTTCTAATACAAAGAATACAAGAAAGGAGAAATAATGTAGAACACTCTATTTTAATCCTATTATAACTGAATATGAAATACATAGTAGACTCCTGCATAATTTGTCTTACTAATAGAAGAAGAAATATTACAGTAAGAGAAGGATAAGGGTTTAAACCAAATTCTAATAGAAAAGGATTTTTAATAAGATATTGATAGAGTGAAGGACTAAAACCCATAGATTTTCCAAGTGAAAGAATCTATAAATTCCCAGACAACATACATTTGTTAAAAGCTCTCCCATAAATTTAATGGAATGACATGTTGTCTATTGTTTACCATCAAATGGTGGCAAATGATTAATGAATCATGTATGGAATATAGAAAGGAAGTAAAGGATATGAAAAAAATTACGGGATAAAAACTTTCAGATTGTGGCCTTGGGGTGCTTCTTTACCTACATTTGCTTGTGTAATAGAACTAGAAGTACAAATATTCAATGATAATGGCACTCAAGGTTAAACTTCCTCAGGAACCGTAACTTTCATAGTGTCTAATGTTCTTCCTTGTCTTTCTGAAATGTCAAGCATGAATGAGATGAGCTTAGGTTTTAGGTGACTCAAGGACAAAGTCCAAAAAGTAATTTGATAATTCTCAATAAGTTTGTAGGGGTATTTCAGTGAGATATTTTGTATTTTATTTATATTTTTAAAAACCTATAGACTTAGGGAATTATTTTCATTAACAAGTCACTTGTTTTAGCTTAACCCTCCTTATTATTTAACAATATGATTTCGTAATTGGTATTACCTAAGTTGATGAAAATATAAATCATTTAGGTAATATCAAATTTAAATGTAATCATAAGTCAAAAACTTGTGATTAAGGGCCCGTTTGCTTGTCGGCATAGGAATAGAAAATTATAATGGAAAATTAGAATAGGAATGGAAATGTGGAATGGAAATGGAAATGTGGAATGGAAATGGAAAAGAGCAATCCCATTCTTGTTTGGTTAACCTAGTATTTGATTGGGAATATGTTACTCCCTTGTTTGGTTGTACAAAAATGGAATAGGAATAAGATGAAGTTTTGTATTTTTAAAAATAGATATAATAATAATAATAAATTTTAAAAAAAATTAAAAATTAAATTAAATTAAACAAAAAATCAAAAAAAAAATTAACCAAAAAAAATAAAAAAATTGGGAATAGGAATGACCCATTCCAATAACAACTATTTTTTGGAATAGACATATGCTCATTTTAGGGGCAAAATCGGAATATGTTTGCCTATTCCCTATTCCAATTTGGGGTACCAAACGGAGAAAACATTTCCTATTCCTATTCCAACAAACAAATGGGCCCTAAAGGTTCTATTATAGGAAGTAGTCTTAATTTGGATATTGATTGAGTTTAACAAAGGAAAGGAGGTGTTTTGATTGGCCTCTGATTAAGGGGTAAAGGGAAGTGGTTACATGTTATTAACGAACATGTGCAATTGTCATCTTAGAACTATGGGAAGTTTTCAAAGTTAGTTAATTCATGTTGCAATTGGTGTCATAGTGGTCTTTTCTCAGTGTCAAATACTAGATGTGGACTTTCCATTACAATTGAAGACCTCTTAGTCTTTCCAAGAGTTTTCGGTGAGTCTATTTGACTTTTCATCATGGGTCCATGATATGGTAGTAGTTTGACATTTTTTGCATATCTTTTGGAGTATCTAGACGACCTATTTTCTAGGCTTTTGGCTTCCATCTGATCCAACTATCCACTTTTTTTTTTTGGTGGGGGGGGGGGGGGGGGAGAAGTAGTTGGAGTTTATTTTGATATAGTTTTTCACTTGTACTTGTGCATTATTCAGTTTTGATTAGATCCTTTGTACACTTTATGGACATTTTGCTTAATTTGTTTCCAAAGGTCTATCAATCTAGAGATGTTATTTTGAGCGTGTTGGAGCATAACACACCATTCTTTTTCTATTTTTGAAGTCCTATTTGTATGAAATTAAGTGATTGATATTATATTTGTGTGCTTCTTGTCTAAAACCTTTAAAGTTTATGTCTCATTTTGCATCTCTTGTGACTACAAGTACCATGTGTAGGTGATAGGTTGTATCATTGTTTGAAGGTATTAAGTGGGATATTTTCCTTTAATATTATTCATTCCTTAATATTCCTACAAAATACGTATATGTTCAGTATGTCATCAAAATTTGTATCAATTTTTAATTTCTTGCAAGTACTAAGATTGTGTTCAAAGAAAGAACAATTTTTAATGAGATCATTTAGTGTATCACTTGTTTTATTATGAAGTTTTAATTTATTAGTTTTCCTTCTTTCCTCTTCCCACCATTTGTTTAAGGTTTTAGTTAGTATAGGTGAAATATCAGTCAAACATTCAAGGATCAGCCTAGAATATCGAGTTTCAACCAACTTAGGAGTTCACCCACAAGGTCGTGGCTATTCCCATGTTCTCCAATATTTATAAGTGTGTTAAGGCTTAGTTTAGGGTGCACTTTTTGGAGTTAACAATTTTGGTACTCCCTATGGGACACATTCCTACTAGTTTTCTAAATTTCTTGCTTTTCTAGTATGCAAACATTATGTTTAAACAACTAAAAGGAGTAATTTGCATGTTTGGCAACTCTATCAATCAAGGGACCAATGTTGTTAAATTTTATGAGAGAAGTATAGACCAAGAGTTTAAGTTCCTTTGAATATTTGCAGTTGGAACCTCTTATGAGGCATAGAAGAACCCTCAAAAGAATAAATCCAACTAAAATATCACAACTTTGAGCACCTAATATTTAATTTTATAGGAGAATAAATCATTAAGAGAAAGGAATATCAAGCATTCAACAAGCCCAATTTGCAAAATTGAACATTTTAGGCTTGAGATATTTGTTGTCTCTACTGTAATTGCAATAGGGTCAAGTTCAACAAAAATATTTTCAAGTATTCCTGCTACTGCAACTTTTGTTCCAATAGTTCTTCCTATTATTGTTCCATTTGAACAAATTCAAGTTCCTCCACTACCAATGGCAAGGTAGTTTGCAAATTTTTACTATTTGATCAAGGAAACCCCTTTAATTTTGTGCAACACCATGGTATTCTATTGGTTGCCTTAAAGAGTTTACCAAATTTCACTAGTAAAACTCAAACTACAACATTTGCGCACATCAGAGATGTTGCAACATTGTGCAACATTTATCATGTTATAGAGGAGGATGGATTTATCAAGTTGTTTGCAACTTCATTCGAAGGAAAAGATCTTCAATAGTTCCAAAGTATGGATGTTGGCTCAATAAATTCATGGGATGTGTTGGGAGATGCCTTGAAAAAATATTTTGAGGACAAGTCAGATCACATGTCACTTGTTAAGCAACTCACAACCATAAAGTGTGCTCCTCGACAATAGATGATGGATTTCAACAACAGATTTCAAAAAACATGGACAAGAATACTAGTCATAGCAAGGCATTCACTAGACCATGCTTTTCTTTAATATTTGAAGAGTTTGAATAGTGATTTTTCTATCATGATACAATCTATGGGAGGTGTTTTACTGCCTCAAGCTTATTCCATAGCTACCAAGGCTAAAAACAACCTTATCTAGGTGGGGAAGATTTCTCCTAGACCTCTAGTGCCCATCTTTTTAGACATGCAACCCAACATGCCCTTAGTGGTCCCACCTTTTAATGCATTACCATTTGTTCCAAGCCAAGAAATCACCATTGTAGACCCTTCACAGGAGTTGTAAGAGTTTAATAATAGTCAATTTAAAATTGAGAATCTAATTCAAACTTTTAGAAATAAGTTGAGGAATCTAAAAATGTAGTAGTTTCAAGCTAGATTTCCTTACCAACAACAAAACCAAGCTAGAAATGAGTCCTTCTAGTAGAAAAACTAGGGGAAATACCAAGTGAATAAACATCCATATCAAGCTAACCCTATTGGAAAGTAAAATATCAACCAAATACCTTTAAGGCCTTATGGTCCAACACCTTTGAATGTTGTTAGAGACATTATTCCTTTTCAAAAACATCTTTTTTTTGAATTTGAGTGGTGTTATACATGCAATGAGCCATATAATCAAGCTATCTAAATTAATGGGGCAATCAAAAAAACATTAATAGTCCAAAATAAGACTGGGCGTCATAGTAGAATGCACCTATTGATACAAGTGAACAACACCATGATATACCTACTTCTAAAACTACATTCCTTAACTAGAAAACAAAGGAGTTGTGTGCAGTAAATGATGATTCACCAGTAGCAACCAACACTAGAGCTAAGAAAAGAGCTCTTGTAATGGAGAAAGCAACAACTAAAGATAAAGGGCTTGCTATTGCTAAATTTTCACAGGCTACAAATCCTAGTAACTCTCCTATCTTTCCCATTAAGGAACCCATTCAGAAGTAGAAAAAGCATGCTATGGTTAAGGCACATCAAAAGTTGCATCCCGCTCTTCCATTCAACATAATGGACACCATGAATGTGCCAATGTCAATGTGGGCTACATTGATTATTTTAGGGCAAATTGACTTATTGAAGAAGGCCTTATCTGATGAGGTGATTCCTAGGGGATTGCTAATGAACCTCACAAGGCTATGTTTACAAACCAAGAGGCTAAATCTCATGAAAAGGGCAAGGAGGAGACTAAGGTGCAAGGTAAAATTGTAAAACCAACACCATTTTATGTTTCATTAATTATAGGGATAAGTTGGTTCATAATTGCATGGTAGATTGTGGGGCCAATTTTTTTGTAATGCCTAAAATAATAAATGACCAACTTGAATTGAAATATGAAACCCTAGAAAAAGGTGTGGTACAATTAGATGGATCATCCATAAATATGGTCGGTCTTATCAAACCTGCAAGTTTAATTCTTCATGCATGCCCAAATTTCTCGATCCCTTAAGACATCTATGTAATAGACTTACCTCCATAGTTTCCCCTCTATTTATTAAACAACTTTACAACTAAGATAGGATGATATTTTTCATCATACTAGCCACATATGTTGTTCAGAACTAGATATGTGACCAAAGTTACCATTAGGTTTGAGGTACTTGCTAAAGATCACATTGAACCTTATATCTCCAACCATGTTAATGTAAACTATGTAGTATTAGACCAGGATCATCTTGGTGATCCTAAAATCCCAAAAACTTAAATTGAGGGTATTCTGAACATTATACTGGATGAATGGGAGAAAAATATGCAAATGATAGTCAAAACAATAAGGTTCAAGAAGCTTCTATTAGTGTTTACATGACAATTGAACCAAATTCTATAATGTTGAATCTGGTTAAGGAGTCAAACTAGGTTGCAGAACAACAAAATTTAGTTTGGAGCATGTATTTTGATTTGTCTAAGAGCATAAATTGGGTAGGTAAAGGTGCAATGTTGATATCTCCACAAGGTGAGAAGTAATATGTTTCTTTTGATTTTGATTTTTTCTATTCTAACAACGCTATTGGGTATGAGGGTTTGATAAATGGGTTGGAATTGACTAGGAAGAGGTAGATTAAGTGCCTATCATTCTTTGGTGATAGTGAGCTCATTGTAAACCAAGTTAGAAGTATAAATCAACTATTAAAAATGACACCTTAAAGTTGTATAAGAACGAGGTATGGGATATTTTTGAAGAGTCTGATGCCTTTAACATAACATCCACATCCAGGAGTAAAAACCAACATGTTGATAGGCTAGCTATTGTTGGTGTGCAATTTAATGTTGTTAAAGATCTTTCTAAGGAAAAGGTACAGTGAAATGCCAAATTAATTTTTAGGACTTAAATCCTAGATAACAACATCAATTATCAATTTTTTGACATCAATGACCAGATAATTTTTTGTTAGCTGAAGATATTTTTGCAATATCAAATCAAGACAAGTTAAACTGGTAGTATGATGATCAGATATTGCAACTGAAGACAAAGAAGTTTCCCAAGGGATTGATGATCTTAGAGACCATTTTCAACATAGATAATAAAGTAAGGAAGAATAAGACTAGCATCATGATAAATGAGGAACATTATGAAGAGGTGGATATTTTTAAAAGTAAACTCACTAAACTTGGTGTAGTTAATTCTTAGTAAGAAAGACAAGCCTTCAGAGTGTTTTTTCAAGAGTTAAATTATGTATATGCATGGGACTATTATAAATTTAATGGATTTCACCCTCAACTGACTCATCATACAATTGAGTTAGAATCAATTGCCAAGCCAATTAGGCAAAAATAGAGACTTGTTAATGCTAGGTTAGAATCCCTCATTCTAAAAAATTAATAATCTTATTGATAGTGGTACCATTTATCTTATTAAACATACTTCATAGGTTTCTAACTTGGTACCAGTTAGAAATAAAAATGGAGAGATAAGGTTGTGTGTAGATTTCATGGATTTAAATGGAGAATCTTTGAAAGATAGGAACCCTTTATCATCTATAGAAAAAAATATGTAATATATTTTTGGTTCTTGAATGGTTTTCTTTGCTTGATGGTTATTCTAGTTAAAACCAATTCTTGGTAAATGATGTTGATCAGTTTAAGTGGGTCTTCGCCACAAAATGCGGAACCATGGCTTATAGAAGAATGCCCTTTGTATTATCAAATGAAGGAGCTACATTTTAGAAAGCCATGGATATGGCATTTCAAAATCTGATGTACAAGATTGTTCTTTTATATTTATATGATATTACAATTTAGAGAAAATAGGTTGGTGATCATATTGTTCATCTAAGGAAAGTTCTTGAAAGATGTAGAGAGTTTGGTATCTCTCTAAACCCAAAGAATTTTTATTTTATTTTGCGATGCATGAAGGTAAGCTACTAGGTTATGTTGTCTCAAAGAATGGAACAAACATTGACTTAGAAAGAGTTCAAGAAATTCTAGAACTTCCTTTTCCAAGTCACAAGAAAGGGTTGTAGAGCTTCATTGACATGATAAATTTTGTGAGGCATATCATACTTGATATTGCTAATTTGCTAAGGCAGTTGACAACTATGTCGAAGAAGAACATTGTTTTCACTTGATCAAGAGAAGCTAAGCGCAATTTTGAAGCTATAAAGGAGGAGTTATCTTCTACTCCTATATTGGTGAATCCTAACTTCTCTAAATACTTCATTGTGTATGCTTATGATGCTATGGATTTTATTTCTTTTGTGTTGGTTCAACAAAACAATCTTGGGTATGAGCAACCTATTGAATTTTTTACCAAAGGATTGGAAGATTATGAACATCAGTGTACTTTTGTTAATAATAATGTGCTTGCTTTTGTTAAAAGTCTCAAAAAAATTTAGACATCTAAGTTTTGACAGCGGGGTATGCTTAATTGTAGCTCATCCTAGTGTCAATGAGTTCCTTTTAAGAAATGACCTTAATGAAAATAAGGTTGATTGGATTACCCACATAATTGACTATAATGTTGATATTCAAGAAACTAAGCTTATGAGGGGTAAGGGCTTGTATGATTAGTTAGCTAACAATAAGGTACGCGAAACTCCAAATTTTGAAGAAATAGTTTGTGTTCAAGGAGATACGACTACAAGTGATCAACCTATCAGCTAGTTAGGAGAAATGACAAATTTTTTCCAAAAAGGTGAATTCTATCTTAGGATTGATAGAGAGAAAATAAGGTACTTTATAGTACAATCCTTACCTTATTTTTTGATTGGCTATGTCTTACTCAAAAAGGATCATAATGGAGTGTTGTTGAGATGTGTGGGTGTTGATCAAAACAACAAGTAATTGAGTGAATTTCATGAGTTTGGGGGTTATTTTTCCCCAAAAAATAGCTTATAAGATCACAAGGGCAATATTTTATTGTCCTAATTTATTAAAAGAATCCCATGCTTGGGAAAGGAAATGAAAAAAATGTCCTTTTTTTTTAGAAAAGAAATACTTGCACCCTTGCCTTTGTAGCCTATAATTATTGAAAAAGCATTCATAAGATGGGGGATTAATTTGATGGGCCCTGCTAATCCCAATTCCATCATAGGTAACAAATGGATTTTGACAACAAAAAATTATTCTACTCACTGGATTGAGGTTGTAGCTTTGAGGGAAGCAAATGAAAATATTGTATTGAGCTTCTATGGGGACTTGATTAACAAGTTTAGGGTACGAGATTCTATTATTTTTTATAACACTTTAGCTTTTATGGGAGCTAAATATACTGAATGGGCTCTAAAGAATGGGATCTTCCTTAACACGTCCTCTAACTACTATCCTCAAGATAATGATTTGATTGAGTCTACCAATAAGAATCTTATCATAATAATCAAGAGGACCTTGCAAGAGAACAAAAGGGATTGACATACAAAGTTGAAATATGCACTATGGCTGGACCAAATCACTTCAAAATAGATCACAGTGTATGGTAAAGAAGCTAGGGTGCATATTTCTACAAAAATTCCTACACTTGAACTAGTTGATCAGTTAATGTTATTTGAGGATGGTAATCCTTTAAAACTTAGGTATATTAAGTTGCAAGAACTAGAGGAAGAAAGAAGAAAGGCACTACAAACAATGGGGTACCAAAAGCTCCAAACAAATAATACTTTTGATATGAAGACTATTGTTAAAAGATCCAATGAATGATACCTAGAGCTAAAGTGGGAGGTCCTTAAAAGAAGATACGGATGAGTCCTTTCATGATTATGGAGTGAAAATAACATAACACATTTCAACTTGCAATAGTTGATGGAGAAGTTTTGCCTATCCTAGTGAATGAGATATACCTTGAAAATTTCTTCAAGATATGATCTATCTAATTTATCTTGTATATAATAGGTTAGGTATCCTGATTTCAATAAATGCATTTGTGAACTATGTTAGTTATTTCCATGGTGTTGTCCGAGCACATGTCAGTTCTATTTTGCATTCCTAGTTTAGTTTTCCATACTTATATAACTGGTCCAAACAACAAGCTAGAAGGTCTCTATGGTTTGAACACATTTGTTTGAATTAGATACATGCATAAAAACAAGCCCAATGAGTGTGTGTATGTCCCATTGAACTCACTCATATACACATGTAAGGTTCAAATAGAAAGATCAAGGGTTTCTTCCATTTCTATTTTTAGGTCCAAGAAATGCATTATTTTTTAGACTATGTTTCCTAATGGATAGAGGACTACTATTTTGTGTCTAGTAGGTACACAACCAACAAAAGTTGCCAAAATTGTTACTAAATTTTAACTTATGTGAAAATGTAAGAATTTACACCCTAAGGAAAAGAATGAAAATACCAAGATCTAGAAGGTCAATTTATAGCACAAGAGAGATTAAAGATATTATCCTTAAATGACTTGATTCATCGATGATCAAATGGATAATCTAAAATAATCATATACAATACATGTAGATGTGCCTAAATATATAAGAAATGCAAGATAACTAGGAGTCATACAAGTCATAAGAACAACAACTAAGCACATGTCCACCAAAGGTGGATTATCCTCCATCACGCATGAAAGTATGTGCAATAATAAGAGGATAGGAACGCAAAGGTATATCACACAAAGAGAGGTGTGAGAAAACATGTGCTCAAATAAAGTGAAAACTCCTACTTTTCTACCTAAAAACTAATATGAAAATGCATTATCCTAAGTAAAGTTAAGTAAATTTTAAGTAGTAATATTTAATTACACCAACACCCCTCTTAAGTGTGACTTAGGAGAACACACTTAAGCTTACAAAAGATAAATGACAATGAAAATTGGGTCTTGATCCATTAGGCCATGTTAGGTACACATGTACAATATGAAATCAAAAAATATATGCAATTCAATGTAATCTCTCATAAAGTAGAGAAAGAGGAAAAACATCATAGAAAAAACCATCCCCCGAAAAGAGAGATGAAAAAGAATAGCAAGATGCATAACATAGATTGGGTTTGCCATGTGCACAATATCCAATGATGGATTAGACAATGCCACTATCGGATCTATGATGGATTGGAGGTTAATGCTACTATATCACCTCCGTGTCAAATGTTGTGGTGTCTACAATGCTCCAATGTTGAGAATCTCTTCTTTCTAGTGGAGCTCTAACTTGTATGTTGTGGTGTCAAAGCTCTATTTTGAAATGCATAGGAGCAATGTGGACCAAAGATAGAGGTGGGTGGGTTCACCTGTGAATCCCTTGTTGACTATAAATAGTTTTGATGTATATGATGTTGGTTTAGGGTTCAGTACGACCAACTTGGTCTCTATAGAAATTACCCAATTAGTCTGTGTAGCATATCATCTAGTTAGTGATCTCAAATAATGAGGTGTGTGTTCATATACGATTAATTGGCCAAGAAATGTCACAAGGAGATAAAATGCTCACTAAATGTCTGTAAGAATTCTTACTCGGGGTGCACTATGGATCAAATGTTGCGAGTTGAGCTTAAATATTTATCCCGCATGCAATGCAATATAAATTTATTGGTCTAGATATTGTAAAACCCACCAACAAAGGAGAAGATCAAATCCCCAATTGTGTTCCACCTCTATCTAACTGTGATTTGGATAGTTATTTGTGATAACTATGCAACTATCCTCAAATTTGACTATCTGCACTCATTGAAACTGACCAAGGCTGATGTAACTATTTTGAAGATAAAACACATATCCAAAAAGTGACAAATAAATGTTGTTTTAGAGAATAAAAATTACCCAATTTTGCAAAAAAAAATTTGCCACAATTTTGACTTTCACCAAATACATGGAAATTTACTGTCTAAATTTATAGAAATGACATACCAAATGTTGTTTTAGAGAATAAAAATTGCCCAATTTTGCAAACAAAAATTTGCCACAATTTTGACTTTCACCAAATACATGGAAATTTATAGTCAAAATTTATAAAAATGACATACCAAAGGCAATGGTGAGGTCAGATCTTACTCTAGACGCTCCTAGTAACTGGTGATACTACAGATCTAAATCGTGACCATCTAAAATGTGGGACAAAGATTCTCTCCAATGGTTAATCAATGACCACTCCTTCAACTCTAATACCATGTAAGATTTTTCCTAAGGCAAAGCATGAAAATACCAAGATCTAGAAGCTTAATTGATAGAACAAGAGAGACAAAATGATATTGTCCTCAAATGACTTAATTCATTAATGATCAAATGGATAATTAGATAATTAGATACAAAACATGTATATGTTCCTGAATATATAGATAATGCAAGATAACTACAAGGAATTCAAGTGATAAGTACAAGAAGTAAGCACATGTCCAGAAAAGGTGGGTTATCCTCCATTGTTCATGAAAATATGTGCAACAATGAGAGGATAAGAACACAAAGGTGTATCACACAGTGAGAGGTGCAAAACAACATGTGCTCAAATAAAGAGTAAACTCCTATTTGTATACATGACAACTAATATGAAAATGCATTATCCTAATTAAATTTAAGTAAAGTGAAATTAGTAATATTTAATTACACTAACACCCTCCTTAAATGCAACTTAGGGGAATGGACTTAAGCTTGCAAAATATTAATAACAATACAAGATGGTTCCTGACCCATTAGGCCATGTTAGGTACACATGTGCAATATGCAATTACAAAATCTATCTAATGCAATGCAATCTCTCATAAAGTAGAGAGAGAGGAAAAATCTCATAGGAAAAACCCTCCCCCAAAAAGAGAGATGAAAAAGAAAAGAAAGATGCATGATATAGATCGGGTTTGCCACGTCCACAATATCCAATGTTGGATCAGATGATGTCACTATTGGATCTGTGATGGATTGGAGGTCGATGCTATTATATCACCTTTGTGCCATGTTGGCTTAGAGTCTGATTAGATGTCATGGTGTGTACAATTCTCCAATGTTGAGTATCTTTACTCACTAGTAAAGCTTGAACTTGTGTGCCATAGTGTCGTAACTTCGGCTTTGAAATGCGTAGGATCAATGTGGACCACAGATGGAGGTGGGTAGGTTCATCTTTGAATCTCTCATTTATTGCAAATGGTTTGATGCATATATGATTGGTGTAGGGTTCACTATGACTAGCTTGGTCTCTAGAGAAATCACCTAATTAGTCTATGCAACATATAATTTGGTTGGTGATCTCAAACAATGAGGTGTATGCTCGGGTGGGTGTTAATGTGCAACTAGTTGGCTAGAAAATATCACAAGGAGCTAAAATGCTCAGTCAATGTTTGTAAGAATTCTTACTCAAGGTGCATTGTGGATCGAATGTTGTAAGTTGGGCTTAGAGATTTGTCCCACATGCAATGCAATATAAATTTCTTGGTCTTGATTTTGTAAAACCCACCAATAGAGGACAAGATCAAATCACCAAGTGTGTTACATCTCAATTAAGCTATGAGTCAGATAGTTATTTGTGATAACTATGAAACTATCCTCAAATTTGACTATCTACACTAGTCAAAACTAGCCAAGGCTGATGTAACTATTTTGAAGATAAAACATATATCCGAAAAGTAAAAAATAAATGCAATTTTAAAGATTTAAAATTACCCAATTTTGCAAACAAAAATTTTCCTTGACTTTAGCTTTCGCCTAATGCAGACTAATTTATAGTCAAAATGGAAGTGACCACCCAAAGGCAATAGTGAGGTTAGGTCTTTCTCTAGACAGTCCTAGTAACCACTGATACTCCATATTCATGATCATCCAAAATGTGGGACAAAGCTGCTCTTCAATGGCTAACCAATGAACACTCATTTAACTCTTATACCATCTAAGAATTTTCCTAAGGAAAAGAATGAAAATACCAAGATCTAGAAGCTCAATTGATAAAACAAGAGAGACAAAATGATATTATCCTCAAATGACTTGATCCATTGATGATCAAATGGATAATTAGATAATTAGATTCAAAACATGTAGATGTTCCTAAATATATAGGCAATGCAAGATAACTACAATTCATTCAAGTGATAAGCACAACAATTAAGCACATATCCACAAAGGTGGATTATCCTCCATTGTGTATGAAAGTATGTGCAACAATGAGAGGATAAGACCACAAAGGTGTATCACACAAAGAGAGGTGTGAGACAACATGTGCTCAAATAAAGTCCAAACTCCTGTGTGTCTACATGAAAATGAATATGAAAATGCATTATCTTAGTAAACTTAAGGAAAGTGTAATTCATAATATTTAATTACAACGATGGAAAATTTAGTCTTAAAAATTGCAAAATGGTTCACTTAAGGTACACATCCCTTTTATATCTACATTCAATTATTATTTATCATAAATCATTTTCATTGGATACAAAAAATTAAAGCCAAAACGTCCTTTGTATTAATCATCAAATGATATGCACAACTGATGAAAATGAAATGAAGATACCGAATATAAATAAAGCTTCCACTTATTGCTATGAGAGTAGCCTCTACTACTAATACTTCCTATTATATGAAAATGTAAAGAACATGAAATAGAAAAGAGAATAAGTATATAAAGGTTTAAAGGGAGACAATCATTACCTATTGTAATGATTGGTTGTGTCACCTTGACCCTATTTCATTGTTTTGTCAATTGCCTCAAGTCATGTCTCCAAGTCCACCAATTTGCATCCTACAAGAAAAAGGAAATGAATTAGAGCCAATGGATCTAAGCAATATCAAAAGTGCCTCATCTCAAGCATACAAGTTCTATTCTACTATCATGTTGTCCACTTGTATAGAAGAAAATAAATATCAATAGGAGGTAAAATGACAATGTCCCAAATCAGAAACCACATGAAGATAATTTGCAAAGTATTAGCTGAAATATGGACACAAAAGGGACATGTATCTTACGCGAAACATTTTGTTATATAATGAAGCAATAAAACATTAAAGGGGAAAATTATCCTTGATTTGAAGCCTTTTATTTTAATATGAAATCAAATAGAAGGATACATAAATGCATCAAGTACAATAGCTGATACAAAGAGAATTACATAGAAAGCATGTAGTAGAAATTAAAGGAACAACAAAAGCATATATTAGACATTGAATTGTGCTCAAGTGAAAAGACAAATACATAGTGAACATGGTGTTTTCTAGTTGCAAGCGATTCCTTTTAGGAAGACATGATTTATTAAACAATACAGTAAAGCATCAAAAGATGTAATTTATTTCAAGGATGAAATAATTCATAAGTTTCAAAGTTTTGTAATGAAACATGTTTCAACTTACAAGTATAGTTTGAAAACCATGGGTTACATAAAGGAGTAAAGGATAGTAGGATTATTTTTAGCAAAAGCATTTCAAGAGATAACAAAGATTGATAATGTCTATTATCAAATATAGGAACTTAAAAGAAGTTGCAATAGTAACACACTCTATTCTTTGTGACTAAAAGTTGAGAGAGGTTAAATATTAAATGGGTTGAAATAGATTGTACATTTGCTAAAACATTATTCACAATGGCACATGTTAAACAAATAAGTGATGATCTCTATCAGGGATTAAAACAAAATTTGAGAACGACTTATGAGTACATCAAAGCTATAGTTACTGGAAGTTCAAAATAAACCCAAACTCAAAGGATCTAGAATCAACACAATGATAGAGATGAACGTGTTGAAGACAATATTAGGAGAGAGGAATATACAATTACCAATGTCCATCAAATAGTAAAGAAATACTAATGATAAATGCCTATGTCAAACAGTCAAAAGTCACTAGGGGCCATAATTCTAGAGACATATGAGTGTGAGGGTTCATCGTATTCAAATCGGGTAAATGAAAAATCTTGAGAGGAAAATGTCATGCAACATTCTCTTTCAAAAAGAGGATTCAATGGATCAACAAGATAGGGAAATTCTCAAATTATACCTAAATACTTGAATAAGAATCAAAGGTTGGAAATAAAGAAGGTCAAACTATGCAAAGGAGATACTAGAAATAGGAGAAAGGTCATAGTCAAACATCCATGGAAGGGTCAGTTAAAGCTCACATACTACAATTTGAGAGAGAGTTAAAAAAAAATGCCTGCAATTTTCTTTATTTCTATAAAGAAAGTCACAAATACATTTCATGGTTCAGTGTAAAGACTATTCATGGTTGTTGGCATTGGCCAAGGCTTGAGATGCAAACACACCAAAACATATATGTTGTTTAGATGACATCCTATACAATGTATGCTTTCATGTTTAATGTTCCAAAAGTCCTAATTTACTACATCGGAGGTCATACTTAATTGGAAGAAAAAAAGTATTCCAAATGAAAGAATGCAACATTTGAGTTCTAAAGGCACAAGGTTTGCAATTAATTGCAATGCCAAACTAATGATGCACAAAATTATTTCAAAATACAAAAGAACCTAGTAGCTGGAGTGATGTTGATGATCTCTGCTAATTCTAGTCACCTATGAATGACAAACAAGTCAAACACTAACCAACACAAATAAATTTGATCCTCTAGAGAACAACATAGGTCCAAATATGTTCATCAATGCATGTATATAGATGAAGAGGTGGTCAATAATTATGAGGAATTTTATGAAGATATATGCTCAAGAAATTTAAAGTTTGGACAACTTGCTAATTTCAAGGAATGCAAGTAATTTGTGAGTATGTTGGAGTTATTTGGTGGCTCTAGGGTTAATTGGTATGATCATTAGAATTACTATGAACATTTTGTTAGAGGATTTTAATCAGAGTAGTAGTTAAAGGAGCTCATCAAGGCTTCATAAGCCACATGATAGAGACAATTGTAGTAGTGGTGAAGATGGAGGAACTCCCATTAGAGAATTCTCAAGTGGTAAAAGTATAATGATGAAGAAAGAGAAAAATGGGTTAGAACCATCTACAAAGAATAACAAATAACAAAAAATTCACAAAGACCTAAAAAAAAATGAAAAGCCATGGTTGAGATTCAAAGGTGTTTTGATACAGAGAATATAAGAAAGGAGAAATAATATTGAACACTCAATTTCAAACTTGTTTTAATTGAATATAAAATGCATAGTAGACTCCTACAAAATCATTGTTACTAAAAAAAGAGGAAATATTACACTAAGATAAGGATAAGGGTTCAAACTGAATTCAAACAATAAAGGAGTTTTAATAGAGATAGCAATAGAGTGAAGGACAAAAACCAACCAATTTTCCAAGCGAAAGGAATCGTAAATGCCTAGACAACATACATGTATATAAAAATCTCCCACAAATTCAATGGAATGACATGTTATTTGTAGTTTACCATCAAATAATGACAAAGAATTAACAAATCATGTATGCAACAAAGAAAGGAAGTGAAGGAATTGAAATAATTCAAGGGAAAAAATCTTGCAAGTTGCATCCTTGGAGTGTTTCTTTACCTACATCTACTTGTGGAATGGAACTAGAAGCATAAATATTCTTTGATAATGACTCTCAAGTTTAAATTTCCTCATGAACCCTAACTTTCATAGTGGCCAAAGTTCTTCCTTGTCTTCCAGAAACTTCACCAAGTATGATTGGAATGAGCTTAGGTTTTAGGTAACTTAAGGATGAACTCCAAAAAGAAATTTGATAATTCTTAATAAGTTTGCAGGGGTATTTTGGTGGGATATTTTGTGTTTTATTTATATGTGCCAAATACCTGCAGGCTTAGAGGATTATTTTCACTAACAAGTCACTTGTTTTAAATAACCTTATTAATTGCTAGTATGTTTTTTAATTGATATTATCTAAGTTGATGAAATTATAAATCAATTAGATAATATCAAAGTTAAATGCAACAATAAGTCAAAACCTTTTGATTAAAGGTTTGATTACAAGAAGTAGTCTTAATTTGGAAATTGATTGAGTTTAAGTATGTCAAGGAGGTGTTTTGATTGACCTTGTTGAAGTTGATGAAAAATCAAGTCCACAGCTCCCAAGAAACACCTGCATGCAAACACTTATCATAGAAGAGAGAAGTAAAAAAGCTATGGAGGCTTGAATAGCCAGATACATAGATGAGACATACTTGATGAGCAAAAAGATAAATTGTTGTTATCAAAAATTAATTATCTTAATGATTTTTTTATAATTAGATATCATCCTTATAAAGGAGATCAAAACCCTAAAAAGGCCTAACCTAGGTTGCATAATAAAAATTAATAAAATAATTAATTATTATATGCCTAAAGTTTAGCTTAAGTAGACTAGAGCTGATTAGAAAATATCTAATTACTCTAACACCCCCCTTAAGATAAACTTAGGGAGTAGATCAGAACCTAGAAACTACTACAAAAAGTAGAAATGGGTCCTGACAACAAAGCTTGATGAAGTACCCAAGCACAACCAAATCTCTAAAAAAAGGAGAAATAAAGAAAACCACATGGGAAAAATCCTACTCCAAAAAAAGATGGAAAAATGTTGAAAGAAACTAATGAAGGACTGAAGAAGCCTCCAAACTAGGGAATGCCCCAAAAAATAGGAATAGAAGATGATCATGAAGAACACCACTGAAGCATGTAGAAGCTGCAAAGCTCTGTCAAAAGTAACTGCTGATTTGAAGAACCTCCACTGAAATAGAACCTGACCAAGTAGAGAAGACTGTAATTTGCATCGAATCAGGAGGCATACAAAGGCAAACAACTAAACTCAAAGATACAGATGACATGAAACACTAAAGCCTGAAGAGTTGATCAATTGAACCAAGGAAGCATGAGAAACAAGAGAAGAAACCCCCTTAATGCAGATAAGGGTGAGGTGACAGACAACTAGAAAAGTGGGCTAAAAGAATTTCATGTCAAGGAACCACAATCAATATGCACAAAAGAGTACATGTGTGTACTAAAGTGATCAATCTCAAACACGCCTTTAGGCTAATGTCATGGAAGGGACACTCACTGGAAAAAGGAAGACGAAAAAAAGGCAAAACATCAACCCCCCATGGTCCTTTATCAAAGTAGTGCATGTACAATAAGGCACAAGATATAATGAATCCCAAAAATACAATAATTTGCATGAGTGTCCTCAGATGACACTGCTCGAGTCAAAAGGTAAACAAGAAAAACTAATAGACACAAAAAATACAGATGCAGTATGACACTTTATCTCAGTGTGCTTGCAAGAATGCATACAAATGATGTCTAAATAACCATAAGGGACACAAGAATAATACAATAGATAATATAAGTCATGATGAATCATTTGAAGCAACAAAATTGATCCTTGGACTTGAAACTACCGAGATATCCACTAGAATGCAAAAATGTAGAAGATTGAATAGAATGTGCCTGGAGCAGAATTTAGAAAAACAACCATCATCATTAGAAAGAGCTCAGAAAGAGATTTCTAACAATATAAAGAATTCCCAAATCAAAGATCAGATGCTCAAGATATGTCTCATGCAGTAGAAAACTATACCCTTGACTTTAATAGCAAAAAAAACCATCAAAAAACCATCAGAACTTAAAACTAACTGTACCACTGTGACGAGCTCAGAACCATCTTTCTAGTGATATCTTGTTTGCGGATAATGGAGTCTATATGCCCAAGATATGAGAAAAAATGTGAAGGTAGGTCCAAAGTCTAAGAAGGTGACAAGATTGCTGATGTAGTGTTGATGTCAGGAAGTGACAAGCCCAAATTTGACAGTCAAATGACCATTGAGGCAAAAAAAAAAAAGCTTGAAAAATGACCCCTGATGTCAAAAAAAAATTTGAGTCTGCCAGATAAAAAGAGTTCCCTAGAAAACAAAGGGTTGGTTCTAGATTAAAAATTGGTGGCCAAGCAACATTAGTGCCAAAAAAAAATTGCCAATAGTTTCAAACTGCCTATAAAGGTGAGAAAGGATGCCAAATCTCTCAAGAATAGAATAAGGGCATGAAGATCTAGAGCTCCGATACCATGTTGAAGTTGATGAAAGATCAACCCCACAACTCCCAAGAGTCACCTTGCATGCAAAAACTTGTCACAGAAGAGAGAAGCAAAAAAGTTGTGGAGGCTTGAATAGCCAAATCCATAGATGAGACATACTTGATGAGCAAAAAGATAAATTGCTATTATCAAAAATGAATTATCTTAATGAATTGTTTACAATGAGAGATCGTCCTTATAAAGGAGATTGAAACCGTAAAAAGGTCTAACCTAAGTTGCATAATAATAATTAATAAAAGAATTAATTATTATATGCCTAAAGTTTAGCTTAAGTAGACTAGAGTTAATTAGAAAATATCCAATTATTCCAACAGACCTATGATTAAGGGGTATAGAGAAGTGGTGGCATGTTATTAATGAACACGTGCAATTATTATCTTAACATTATGGGAAGTTTTCAAAGATGGTTAAGACCTGTTGCAAGTAGTGTCATGGTAGTCTTTTCCAAGTGTCAATTACCTAATGTAGACTTTTAGTTGACGACCTTTGAGTCTTTCTAGGAGGTTTTGATGAGGTTTTTTTTACTTATCATCATAGGGGTATGATGTGGCAATAGTTTCACATTGATTGCATGTCTTTTATCTAGAAGGCCTATTTTATAGGCTTTTGGCTTCTATTTGACCCAACTATCCACTTTTTTTAACCTTTTTTTTTTGGTGGGCGGGTGGGGGGAGTTGTGAGGGGAGAAGAAGTTGAAGGCATTTAGAGGTGCTTTTGATATAGTTTCTCACTTGTACTTTTGGATTATTCAGTTTTGACCAAAGCTTTTGTATACTATCTGGACATTGTGCTTTATTGTTTTTCAGAGTTATATAAGTTTGCAGAGGTTATTTTGAGCCTATTGGAGCCATAATATAGCATTTTTTGGATCTATCCTTGAAGTACAATTTGTATGCAATTAAGTGATTAATATTATTTTGTGTGCTTCTTATTTGAAAGGTTTAAAGTTTATGTCTCATTATGCATCTCTCATAATTACAAGTACCATGCACATCTGATAGGTTGAATTATTGTTTGAAGATATTAACTATGATATTCTCCTTTAATCTTCTTCATTTCTAAATCTTTTTTTATGAAATACTTATATGTTCAGTACATCATCAAATTTTTTTATTTTTTTTTATGTTGTTATTTGTACTAAGATTGTGTTTAAAGAAATAACAGTTTTCAATTAAATCATTCCATGTACCACCTATTTTGTTGCGATGTTTTAAGTTATCATTTTTCCTTCTTTCATTTTCCCCTCTAGTTTGTTTTAAGTTTTTAGTTAGTGTAGGTGAAATATTAGTCAAAATTTCAAGGAACCAACCTAGAATCTAGAGGTTCGACCAACTTAGGAGTTCACCCACAAACTCATTTTTATTCCCATGTTCTCCACAAATTCAAGTGTGTTAAGGCTTAGTTTAGGGCACAATTTATGGAGTTAACAGCTTCATCAAGTCACTCTAGTTAGATAGATTGTGTTGGAAGACTAATACCAACATTGTTTTTAACCTTTATTACATGTTTCCTACATGAAGAGTATGTCTAATAGGATGGTTTGTGGTGGAACAATTAGACCTTCAATAAAATCCTTTGTAGTGCTTGTTTGGCATGTAATTTTGCAAATCTATCAATTACTTCTTCACTTTAGTCCACCACATGGATGGAGGAATCTAGTGCACTTTATAATGTAACTAAATCACCTGCTATTCTAATAGTGTCCACTTCATCTTAAACATAAAATGTCTCCCTTAGTTACATATCTTTGTCCAATGTAGACCTATTCAGTTGTTGAATTTTAGCCCTATAGAGGCCACTTATAATGTTACATGGTGTCATTGTCTACTTGATTGAATTATTTGCAAGAGTTTCTAACTCTTCTCATCATATTTAAATGTGGGGGTTATTCATCATCCATGTAGTTCTTTGTTATTTTAATTAGTTTTTGAAAGGAGATAAAACATTGACATCTAGTTGTTGTAGCATATGGATAGTATGAACAAAAAGTATTAATAAGTCAATTCTTAAACACTTTTCTTCAATTATTTCGAAGGTCACAACTACCACGATTGTCAAAGATAAGAATTTCCCTATTACTCAATAAAACCCCATTGGTGATATGGATGCCAAAAATTGTTGTAACCAATTAAGAAACAATTCCTTTTTTATCTATGCATTCTCTTGCCATGCCATGCATACAATTACCTCATAGTTTTGCATATTATTTCTAATGTAGCTCTTTTCTTTGGACAAATAAAACTTGGGGATGCTCATACCAACTACACTAATACAAACTAGAGCTATGATCCACTCTCTACTTTATGATATCGTGTGTGGGACACATCACAACCATAATATAAAAATCACTAGCATGATATAATTCTTGTCATCTTATAGATGAGTCTCATTGCAATTCCAAATTCTACTAGATTCACAATTTTTTAAGTTGTATATGTTCTCCAAGATTTTGTAATATAATGACATAGTAGAAGGATGTAGTACAACTTCTCAGTTATTACCTACTTCTTAAGTTTTCCTAATAGTCAACTAAAGGTCTTTTGAATGAATTCTAAACCACCATGATTTCTCTAGCATACCATTTCTGAAAGGCTTGTATCTATTCCCATGAATTTGGGCAAAAGTTAATTATAGTTGGTTGATCTACAAATTATATTCAATTTCAACCATTTCCTCTCATTGTTGGAAAAATCTAGCCTCCTCCACCATAGATAAAATGGTACATGGTCCTCTCATAATTGTAGTTTCAACCCCTATTAGTCATTCCCTCAAACTGGTATTGGGAACATTGTACTAGACTATTGCAACTCTAATTGACATCCTTTTGTCTTCTATACTATCATTTTCTTCTCATGTCATGTACAAACCACTTTCCTCCTGGATTTGATTGATTAACACATTTCACAATAATTTCAATAGTAGCATATTCTTGTACATTAGGTTGAATGTCACATCTAACATTTATTTCTTTGATATAGTAAAAAATAAAATCCTTTGTTGGAGATTATATTCACTTCATTTGTGAAGTGTACTCCACATATAATTCTAACTATCTTCCTTCATCCTGGTATCATTCCCTTTCTACCTCTACCTCATGCCATGATTCTCAATTTACCTACATGGACATGTTTGATGATAAAAAAAGTATTAGGATCATTTTTTTAGTTAATAACATAAATATAACAAGCATGGTTTAGAAGGTTTTGGACTGCAATGCAACACACACCATATAATTACTATATGTATACATATATACTTGCAACTTAAGTATTATTTCTAACTAGCATTACATTTCATCATTAATATAACTAATATTAAATCTCATCATCAAGATACCCAATTTTAAAATTAAAAATTCCTTAATATAAATTTTTTAGCACATGGGCACCTTCACATGTTTTAATTTTGCATTAGGAAAGGGTGTTCACTTAGTTCCCCGTGCCCCTTTTATGTACACCATTGATCATCTACATGTCTTTTTTTGGACACATGTCCAAACATTGTGGAACCCTAGAAACCAAATCTTTCAACACATTTGGGCATTATGTAGTTCTATATACAATATAGATATATTTATGTGTATATATTATTGTAGACATGTACATAATTATGTACACATGTATATATAATGTATGTGTCTATATTCATGTATATGTGCATAATTATGCATACATATATAATAATGCACACACATATATATATATTGACACCTTTTATGGAAGATACATAAATATTCATCTACACGTATGTATGAGATATATAATGATACACACACACAAATATATGTGCGTATGTGTGTGTGTGTGCCCAAATAAAATTAAACAAGTAAAACAAAACTAATCATTTCATAGTCAAATGAAACCCTTGACAACATTGAGATAATTATTGAGATAAGAAAGGCCCCAAGCCATTTTAGAGTATGCAAATTGGTTGCTTTGTGTGCACTTGCATATTTTTCTTTAATTGATTATGCACATACTAGAGAATATTCTCATGCATATTATTATGAATCATTAAAGCACCTCTTTGTGATTCATGCTCTCAATTAAGTTTTCTTAGTGAGTCTAAATTTAGCTCAATCTAATTTAGTTAGGATCTAGCTTATATATTTTCATTATTGTGCACCTAGTTTGCATATCTAGATCCAAATTTCTATTTTTAGATTGAGTTGCACTATTTCTTTCAATAAAAGCAACAAATCTCTTAATTTTAATTCATCATGTAAAGTTATTTTGGGTATAGGTTGACTTGAGAAAACCTATACCCTAAGGATATAATTTTGCGTGATCTCTAGGCTTGATACAAAGATTTTTTATTTTCCCAACCATTGTAGTCAGCCTTCATAGGTTTGCACTTAGAAATTACTATAAAGGAGACTTCTTCCCCTCAGTTTGACATCCATCAATTGTAAGATGTATCATTCCAATAAATTATTCCATGATAAATATATTGTGTATTAAAGGAGTTCAAGAAAACATTAATTGAAGGCTTTCATCCATTATCCATCATCCATCAAGAATTCATACATTTCGTTCCATAGATCTAGCTTCTTTATCCATAGGATGCAAAAGAGTTTATTATCAAGGGAACATGTGTACATTCACCCATTCAAGAATTTACCTTCTTTTTTTTCAATTTAATATTGAGATTAATTACATCTATTACATGAGGTTTTTTCTTAAATGATTTCCTTTTAGTTTTTGTGTTGAGACAAAGCTATTGCATCAACATACTTAATCACATACTAAGCACAAATTTATCTACATGGTATAATATATTCTATCAGTAGATTTAATTTCTACTACATGATAGCATTTCCTTTATTTCAGTTCAAGGTTGATTCATAAATAGGAGCTTGACCATGGTAATCCCCTCCCACCAATAATTTCTCCTTTTTTCTTAAGTATAGGTACATGTGATGGAGCTATGAATTTATATTTCTATTCTTCAATATATGAACAAATACAAAATAGAATTCTACAGCTTGATCAGCTTGGGGTATAGCTCAAACTAAGTAAACATATACCCAATATAAGTCAAATTGAGTTGACCTATTCCTCAAACTTGACTTGTTTTGATAACTTTGACATTTTCACTGATACCATATATAGTCCTCAAGTCCATAGATCCAAAACACTTTCCAATTTTGATAGATTTGACATGGTTTCTGCATATCTAAGATTTTATCCTCTACTAGCCCTTAAGGTAAGTACATCACTATTTTGATTCCTTTTATAACTTCCTCAATTTCATGCATCAGATATGATATTACATCTTTCAAGTATTCATTTCTTTATTCATAACATATATATATATATATATATATATATATATATATATATATATATATATATATATATATATATATATATATATATATATATATATATATATATATATATATATATATATATATATATATATATATATATTTTTTTTTTTTTTTTTTTCTTCTTTCATATCATACATTTATGTCTATACAAAGAATTCACAAAAGCCCCCTTTATCTAGATAATACATTAGCACCTCTTATATTTATGGGTTGTGCTAATCAAATTTGGTCAAAGGGTGAGTTTTGTATTCCAATGTATATAGAAAGTGGGGGTATATCCTTTATCGCCATTTTCTATCATACATTTTAGTGAATCCACTCCTTCCATGCTTTTTACTTTCTAATTGGGTAGTCAAGTATTCTTTGTGTTATCTTCTTTTGCATCTACTTTGTATGCATTGTTTTGATCACTATTTTGTTTAATTGTATGCATCTAGATCTATAGGTTCTATTTTAGATTTAGCATTAGATTTACTTTACATCAATTACAATATTTCATTCGATATGTTTTTATTGTGAAAAAGAGTGCATCTTATTTCATGGATTGTATAGAATTGTATTTGTCAAAATAGTAAATAAATAAAACATTTCATCCATATTTATTGGATTTCATTTTCAACAGAGTGTTTATGTTCATCCTCCAAAAATTGATTCTCCCCCTAAGGACACTGTGATTACCATTGTTCCCTGGAAAGGTCTCCCTCTTGCCAAAGAGGTTATCAATAAAAATAATGGTCTTTATTTTTCTTATAAGAATTATTTGCTACAAGAGGAGGATAATATGACTATTTCTTCTAATGATAAACCTCTTCCTTGTTGGTGTAAATAAGTATTCACTATTTAGACTTTACTTAAGCTTACTTAGGTCAATGCATTATTTTATTATTTCTTAGGTGAGACACTTAGGAGTTTGCATACTCTTATGAGTTGTCATGTTGACAACACAGGAGTAAGAAACTCTAATTCAACACATGGTGTCTACAACACTGGAGTTTGCATTAATTAACTAAGTTGTCATATTGACAACATTGTTATTTGTACTCTTATTTTAGCACATGGTGTCTACAACATAATTTTACATGCTACACTTTTGTAGGCTTATCCTCTCATCATTGCACTAACTCCTGTGCTTAATTGAGGATAATCCACTCCTGGTGGACATGTGTTTGGTTGTAAGACTTATTAGTGTGTTGACTCCTAGACATTCTAGAAGCATTCCAAAGGCCTTTATGTTTAGGCACTCCTAGTGTGTATGCACATGACATGCAATAACATCAATTCATTTTGATATTGCTATTCTGATCATACTTTGGTCCATTCTGTGCTTGTGCTTGAGTTCCGTGATCTTGGGTGATTTTGCCCTAAGAAAAATTCTTACATGGCATCAGAGCTAAGGGAAATTCTCTTCACATAGCCGTTGAAGACCATCTTCTCGCTTCACCTCTCGAAGGACCTCGACCTAGATCCAGAGTATTGCAATCATTGGGAGTGTCTAGAGCCAAAACAAACCTTGCCATTGCATCTGGAACATCAATTCAATAAAATTTGACTATAAATTTGCCTACCTTAGGGCATAGTCGAATTTGAGGCAAAAAAATTTTGCAAAATGGCACCCAAAGGCCCGATTTGCAAGTACGGTATTATAGTGTCTCTCCCATTTGACTTCTATAAGTCATCTTGATGGATGCAACCTTGTTGATCTTTCGTTGAGAAGGGATCATGATTGTGACCATGAGTGGTCTACACCGTTGAGGTCATTGGATTTATTTTTCTGTATCAGTTGCTTTGATTATGCTTTGACTGATTTATGAGATTATGATGTGAGTTATGGTTCACTAAGGTTTGTGCCAGTGGTTACTAGGATCGATGTGGTATCATGAGGTTGTTTCGTGATTACCCTAAGATGTGTGTAGAAATTGCATTGTGTACTATTATCATGCTACACTAGACTAGGTTCCTGTAGCAGTGGTCAGTCATGTTTATGGCAGTGTTCACTTATGTGTTTTAAGTGACTTTTTTTTGTTCTCTAATCAACCATTATTAAATGCTTAATTAATTAGAAATGGATTGTCCATGTTGGATTATTTGGTTATGTGCTGCGGACATTTACCTTGTTATATTTTGATCTGAGAGATATTTGTTATGTATGTTATGTTTTACATGTGAGATGACCAGAGGGTCAGATGTTATACTTTGATTTCAGTATCATAGATGTTAGACTACTATGTTGTTTAGTTGATCATATTGCATGATGATGCCATTTTGAGATGACTGTGTTTTATGATGATATTTGATTATGTGGTATTTGGACACATCTCTAATTATGTTATGTGTTGGATTTAATGCTATGGTTATTTACTTCATTCTTGCATTATTATGCTTTATGCAAACGTGAGTGATGTAAATAGATTATTTCAATATAACCATATAAATGATTAAATTAGTCATTTAATACATTTATTGCTTCCACTATGTTATTATATGTAACTTGATCGTGTTGTTTAGTGTGCAGGATTTATATCCCTGGCAGTGGCACATGGAGTTAGTGGTTTAACCATTCATATTTTACCAATGTTGTCCCTGTATAGTCGACATATCCTTATTTTAATTGTTTAATTAAACTTTTTGATGATTATTAAATCCGAACTCATTTGCATTATGTGATTAGACCAGTGAGCGTGTCTGTGCATTTAGAGTTTTGCATTGTCATGAAAGTTGTCAAAGAAATTTTTGGGTTTTTGGGTTTTCAGGCTTTTTAATTGATTTATTTTAATTTCTGGTAGTTTTGCCATAGATGAATTCCTATTTCTAGGAATAGCCTGTTTTCATTTGGGTTGATTCGGGGATTAACTAGGTTGGCTAGTTATTTGCCCTAATCGATTATTCACTCGAAAAGTGAATAAGTATCCAAAAAAGAATTTGATTCCTCACTTCTCACTTTTGAATTAGAAAGTTTGAGAGTAAAATCCAAAAATCCTCTTCATGAAGATTGGTGGTTTTGTTCGTTGTGGGAGCTACAGGTGTGGGATCACTGTGAGGTTGGGCTCATTGGATCCAACTTGGGGAGACCTTGGATTGCCACAATTTTCAACTACTTTTGTAGGCATTTTATTTTATGGTTCAGATTCCCATTTTTCCCTTTTGGCTGTGAGGTAGGGCTCTCCCATTTTATTGTTTCTGCTCTATTTTTTTCTTTTGTTTTTGGTAGTCATTTGTTAGGAGGCTAAGAACTAGTGTTCCCCTCTGTTTCTATTTGTTGGTTCTGCCCGGTGGGTCGGGTATGAACATTTCCCTATTTTTCGAGATGAGGGTTTGGGGTTTTACACCGTTATGCTGGCCATTTTTGTATACAGTGTCCAAACTTGATTATTTTTGGATTTTTGAGATTTTTGTACCCAATGGCCAAATGGGTTTTAGTTTTGAAGTTTTTCCAAAATTTGGAGTTTTTACCTCGTTTTGTGTGTCGCCCTATTTTCTTAAATTTTTTTGGCACATTGTTGGTCATGGACGTGGATCATCCATTTGGATGTCAGTGAGATTATTATTTTATTTTTATGTTTGCATTGGGATGTGTGCCACATCCATACTCCCGATGTTATATTCAGTTGAGTGATTTTTATACCTATTGTTATGGTTTCTTTTGGACCCTTGTTATTGTTTCATGGACACTAGTATTTGTTTAGAATCCATACTCCCGGATTGAGGCTGGTTGAGTGAGTTCATGATGTTTGGTCTTGTTGCATCATTGGGATTCGTGTAAAATCCATACTCTCAGATTAAGGCTGGTTGAGCGATTTCATGATGTATGGTTTATTATCTTTGGGATTTGCGGAGAATCTGGCCTCTCGAGTTGTTTTCGATTGAGTGATCTTTTGCATTATGTTCTCATCCTGTCCTTGTGTTATGATCTTTGTGATGGTGGTACACCACAAAAAAGTACGTGCACATACATTTGTCAGGGGAATATGCATGCCCACATGCACTTGTCATAGGATGAGCATGGGTAGGGTAGGGTAGCATATGGAGGGGACTTCTATTTTGCAGCTTGGTAACCTCAGTCCCATAAGGTTGGCAGAGGAAGTTTTAAGTATGTGATAACTAAATAAAATGTGTGACTGGTAATAAAACTTAAGATAATAAAATATATGTGTCGAGCCTTTCTATTGAGGGATGTTGTATCCACACGATCCGAGCTTGGGCTTATCGATGCCAAGCAACTCTCCATGATGTCAACCCCTACTTAGTAGCCTATTGAGCATTTGACCAGGACCTATACTCATTGCATTGTCTTAGGTTCTTGGTTACAACCATCATACTATCTGGTGTGAGTGTTAGCCATAGATGATTGTTTTGTGTGTGTTTGTGGTTGGATCATTATCTCCATCAGCACAACAAGTGTGGACCTATGGGTGCCACATGGTTGGAAGGTGTAGCTACCTTCACCACTACTAGGGACCGGTGTATAGAGATGGTCTTTTATCCCAGTGCAACTGTAGCTGGATGTTTTCACTTGATGCTTTAGGTTTCGAAGTATGTTTTCTTTGGAATGCTTGGATATCATGTTTAGATGATACTAGTTTATTTGACACATTCCTATATTATGATGTTTAGCATATGACTATATGATGTGAATTGTTGTATTGGATTATCTATTGCTTATTGGTCAGCATGTGATAGGTGATGTTATCCGTTGGTAGGGTTATCTTATGTTTCACTACTAGCGTGTTAGATTTCCTTATGCTTATATTGTAGCATGTATTAGTAGTGACATCCCTATTATGATAGCACCGATGATCTGATCGGTGGCTTGGGATGTTACGTGCGGGGGATGGCTAGGATCCATGATAATCTTATGATGCTATTGACAGTTGGGAGGAACCACATACTTAGTTTGGTTGTTCAATTTTTGCGATGTTATTTTTGTACATTGCGATGTTTCTTATATTCACTACGATGTTGCTTTCAGTACATTCTTTACTGCTTTGGTTTAGATGGATAGATGTTCCTCTTTCCTATTTCATGGCATCTTGTTGTTTATGCACTCAAGTGTTCACTCCTAGATCTATGTGGATCTATTACTCCCAGTGTGGAGGTTTCTATTCCCATTTCATTCCTCATTTTGACCCTTAGAGAAGTTTTCTTGCTTTCCTAGGTGACCATGTGTCAGCATGGTGCGATACAGTAAAGTGTCACACACCTATTGGAGTTTTGTCGTGCGTTCCCTGATTGTATCACATGCCTCTTGGAGTTTTATTGTCGATACTTTCCAGTATGACACCCCCATTGAAGAAGTATCATACGATACTTGTAAATTATCATACATCCTTAAGGCAAGTGTCACCCAATCCCTAAAAGTGTCACCCTCCTTCTTGAGAAATATTGCACAATAGTTTAAAGTATTGCCCACTGCTCATTTAAAGTATTGCCTAACTTTTGTGAAAACCTATGCGGCGGACTGCGAGCACTTTTTGATAAGACCTGGACTTTTCGAGAAGAGTTTTGGATACCCTCTTAGGTGTTCTTCAATCCTTTGGTGACACACTTTGAATTTGGAATGTTTCGATTTGGATTCAATTATGCGTTTTCCATTGTTTGTCGTTTTGTTCGGTAGTGGTGTTTGGAGATTCGTTGGTTGCTTGGATTTTGGTGAAGTCTTCTATTGTGATCTATGTGATCCCTGTATGATTTTGTCATGTGCATTCATACTTGTAAAAAATAAAATATCTTGGCTTATAGTGAATCGTTGTTCCAAGGATCTCTGGGCGGGGCATTACAGGTATGATCATTATTTAGATATGTATAATCTATTTTTGGATCTATATTTATTCTCTGTGATTTTTCGTCTGCAAATTTTTGAAATTTTTTTTAGGCCTACTCGGCCTGTAGAGAAATATTTTTTGTAGACTGGTGAAATCTCGGCCCCCGCAGGTGGAATATTCACTATCATTCTAAAATATTCCAATATTAGGTGAACTGCACATATTTTCGATCGTCTTTTCCATACAACAAGCGACGAACACAAATTTCTGACCGGCACACAAGACCCGACAAGTTCTTTACGAGTTCATGGCAGTTCTGACCAAAACACAATAGTTTACTCGTTGTTTGAGTGAGCAGGTATTCTATCTTTTAAACACACTTTTATTTGTGTGCAGGGTGAATGTCCCCCCACTAGTTGGTTACCTTCCCGACGGCTTTAAAGCCATTTCCAGCATGAAGGAAACTTGGTGACCACCAAAAACTCCCACCTTTATCACACCACTATTGCTCTTTGCTAACACCATTCTCCATTCTCTGGTGCCACGCATCCATGCTGGAAATTGTTGTGTCCTTGCCTAGTCTCCACGCAACATTCATTGGCTTGCCCAAAAATTTGCCCACATGTTGTCACCCCTCCACATGACACTTTCAGATGTTGCCACATGGCATGTGGAGCCATCGCAACTTCGTAGCTCCACTCAACCCCTGTCAATCAAAGCACCACATCCGCTGTCACGTAGAATAGTTCACATCAATTTTTTTGCCATGTCACAAGGTGACTCAGTCGCCAAGTCACAATGGCCACCTTAGCAACCCTCTCACATTAGTAGCCATGCAAGACCTCAGTATTGTGCCACGTATATAGCCGTACTATTGTGTACAGTTGCTGATGTCACCTGCCACGTCAACTAGGGGTTATTTTTTGTTGACATTAGCAAGTCAAGAGCCTAAATTTGATGGGCATTTGACCGTCATACAGTGGTCAAATAACACTACTGTGATGATTTTTTAATCGTCAAATTTAACCCAATGTTTTGCTGCCCAGACCCCTCTTTATATGCAATTTTGATTTGATAGTCTAACTTTGAGAGGCCCTAACTCAGTCATCTAGACTCCAAATTAGGTGCAATTTTTTTAAATTTTGGGTAGAATTTCCTGAACTTTTTAGTGGTGCTATTTTTTTCTAGTTTTGGTGTACGAATTTGTTAGAAATTACATTTTTTGGTGACTATACCTGTATAATCCTACATTTTGCAACTTCAAATGCTCCGTTGGCCTCATCTGGACATATTTTTAAGTTCCATTTTTTTTTAAGTGCTTAATTTTACGTCTACTTTCTAGATCTGCAATCAGATTATATGATTGTGTGGACAAAAATATCACTTTCAGAATTAGGTCATTTTCTACATTGTATTGCTTTGTTTACTTTTCACACTAGTAAATTTGAACTCAATTTTCGACCAATTTTGGTCGAAATTTCCACCCAAGTTGGTTGAAATTTTTGACCAAGATGTTCGTCGAAGTTTTTCTCATCAAAATTTTGACCAACCTACAGGTTGATCAAAATTTTGACCAATACATTCATTGAATTTTTTTAATTTTTGGTGGTCCTAATTTGTCAATGTTGGTCAAAATTTTGACCATCCATTCGTCAAATTTTTTTTTATTGGTAAAAATTTCGACCAATGCTTGGTAGAAAACTAACAAGAATTGGTCAAAATTTCCACCAATGTTTGGTCAAATTTTTTTAGCATTGGTGGAAATTTCCACCAATGGTTGGTCGAATTGTTTTTTAGTTGGTGGAAATTTTGACCAATGCTTGGTAGAAAACTAACAAGCATTGATCGAAATTTCCACCAATGTTTGGTCAATTTTTTTTTTTTTTATGCTGTATCAAGCAATTGCTTCTTATCCAAGCCATTTGATTTGCAACTTTTTAAATCTTTGCAAAGATAAAGTTGGAGCAAGAAACATTTTCTTTTCAAAGGTGTCCTCTGATTGTAAAGCATCCATTCCATTATCTATTCAACAAACAAGACATATCTAGTTCAACAAATAATGGAATGGATGCTTTACAATCAAAGGACACTTTTGAGAAGAAAATTTTTCCTACTCCAATTTTACCTTTGCAGAGATTTAAAAGGTTGCAAATTAAATGGCTTGGATAAGAAAAAATTGCTTGATACAACATGGAACAAATGGACATTTATGCATAGGGCACCATTAGCTATGTGAGTGATGCAGATGCAACTAAAATTTTTGGGGTCAAAGCCACCAATTAATATAAAGTTTCTAATCTCCACGAGGTCGACATTGTGGTTGTAAGGGTTGTGGAGAGGGCACTTCTTCATTGTCCACTTTATCATTGATTAAATTGTACCACAAACCAATAGTATTCATCTTTGGTGTGGGCTCCTATCCCCTATGTGAGTGTTGATGTAGAAGCCAAAGTGGAAAATATAAGTGAAAGCGTGTTGAATAAGGTTTCTAATCTCAACTTGGTCAACATTGTTTATTTAAGGGCTATGGACTGGGCAATTCTTCAATGTCCAATTAGGGGTAGCATTGCATCCTCTTTAACTGTTACATTTACAACCCTAGGAGGAAATAGGTTGTTGGCTACTTCTAGCCTTGCACTTTCTTCTTTGCGGGTTTTTCTTAAACACAGCTCCACGTCCATCACTAGTTTCAAGCAATTTGGCAATGCATATATTTGCTGCAAAAAACAATACCCATTTCTTGTTTTAGGTTTTGATAGGTCTTGCTCAACTCTTTCATTTGGAGAGAAGGTTTTCATCATGGCAGCAACAAATAAAACATCCCAAGGCAAAACTGAAGATGAAAATGACTACAAGCATAGGATTGATTTACCTCAGACAAGCTTCACCCTCAGAGCCAATTCAACAGCACATGAACTAGAAATATAGAATGAAGTGCAAACAATTACCATATATGAGTTATAGAATGAAGTGTAAAAAATTACAACAATGAGTTTACCATACATGAGTTATAGAATGAAGTGTAAACAATTACAACAATGTGGGTAAACTAACTCCCCTTTATAAGCTCTAAAGTCTAAACCTTATTTGTATAGGACTTTACTCCCAAGAAGCTTGGAGAAAGAGAAGGGAGGAGAGATAGTTAAAAGGATAGTTTGTATTGTCAATAACTATAGTCTGAGCCCACCTAAAGGCCATCATATTATTCCCTACCATATAACACAGCTAAGTCCAACAAACTTTCACCAGATTGAATCATTTTGCATACACTGAAGCATTAGTAAGTGGAAGTTGACAAGGTTCAAGAAGAGGAAACAATTATAGAAGAAGAAAGTGTTTTTCCTTGCTGTTAAAGTCTCTCCAGTTGTTGGTGATCCCAAAACCCTTTGATCTAGCTGAGATAAAAAGTCTAAAATGTTGTAATGAAACTTTAAGGGCACTAGTACAAGACTTCAACAAGCATAGGTTCACATGCCTGAAATTGTCAAAACAAGTGCTGCCATTAGACCAAATGTGTCCAATACAGTTATTTCAAGCTTGATGATGAAGATATGGAAGCAATGGAGCACAATTTTATAACATTATCCAGGAATTGCAACTACTTGCAGCCCAAGAGATAGTTACTATAATAAAGGATGTGATGAGGGGATGGTTACCATCATAAAGAACATGACGGGAAAAAAAAATATTTCCCACCAAATGTGGAGGAGATAAAAGGTCATAAAGCACAATTAAACATATGACTAAATGGAAGGTGAAAGGGAACCATACAATAATGGTTTAAGTTTCTCCACAAGAATGAAATGGAGCCATATATCAGCTATTCCTAGATATCTTAGATCTATAATACTCAAGATAAGAAATTAAGGTAAATAATGTTTTTTATCAGTAAATACTAAATTGAGGATTCCGTTTGGGCCCTCATCAACAATATAAAAGAAAAATTTACAATAAAAAATCGGTTATCCTAGAAACCCATGCAAAGTTTTCAGTGCTAACAATTTGTCAATTACCAATACAAAATCTTATTCCAACACTATAGGGTAAAATTACCCCAGAACCAACCTACTTTAGACAAGAAAGTTAAAACTATAATGCTAGCAAATCCTTCCACTTTAAGGAACCCATGCACACATGCAGCTAAACACAGTCAACATAACTAACAAACTATAGAAATCTAAAGGACTATGCTTTGCACACACAACTGCAGCACCGTTGTAACCATACTCCAACCTGCTCTAGACACCCGACTCCATTAAGGTCTAGTTCTCAGCATGGGTAACCTTATTCCAGGAAGAAGCTAACAAGATGAAAAGGCTCCCCACTTCCAAGAATCCCTTCCTCAAGATACTCTGTAAACTCTCAAGCTATCAATATTCTTGGCCAAATCATGGAAATAGAGTCAAGCTCCTCATTTTGGGAGCATATGATCGAAACTCCCTGCATAGAGCTGCCAACTAAAAACCTCAAACTAGGACTTCAATTGCACCCACTAACACTTCCTCATACTTAACAAGAAGGAACACATTTTCCATTCCCAGCAGTACCTTGATTACAATTCTAAATATGCTCATTCACATTTGCATCTAGAACCCTAACCTCCAATTGGGTAGAAGCTCTAGTACAACACAATCCCACACTACCAAATCCATCTTGTCCAAGGACTAGCTTAACCAAATATGTGAGTGTGCTGATTAGGGATGAAAAAAGTATTCATAGATGGTGATTGCAAACAGGATGTCCATTATGTGAGGATCAACATTTTGAAAGGGCCAAATCATCAAAGCACAAAAATGCAGCTCGAACATTCGAGAGCAAGAGACAAGCCTCACCTCCAAAAAAGCCACTCACATAGTCCAAGCTGGAGCAACCACCTATCACACACACTAAAGGAACTTTAATATAAATGTGACATGAGCAGCAAAGCCATTCATAAACTCTACAATAATTATGAAATCCTCCAACCTGCCCAAAAGAATTTTCGTGTCATTATAAATTATTGGTGGATGAATATGAGGGAGGAGTGAAAATTAGGGCTACAATTTTTGACATGGGGTAAATAATCTGCTAAGAGATTGGACAAGAGGAAATCTCATTCCTTAAAATTATCAGTGATCCTTGTAGAGAATGGCAACAAGGTAATTTGCATATTTGCCAAATGATTTATTGCTTTATTAGACTCCCAATTCCAGTGAAGAGAATCAATTTCTTCAAAACATTTACCCACAAGACAAGCCTTAGACATGATACCATGTAACTTCCAATCGTATAGCCTAACTATGTTTCCATCTTTAGAACCTCTAACACCACCCGTAGCTTCCCTTCATTGTTGGATCTAGTCCCAAGGAAGAAAGAACTACCTTTGGCATACTGCATTTAGCACAATAAAACAAAAGCTCCATCCAAAAAAACAAAGGTTTTGCTGCATCAAAATTCAACTTCTATAACTCTCCAAAGATAGCCTCCAGGATGTCCCTAATCATTTAATTCAATGTTTGAATACCTAATCATTTAATTCAACATTTGAATACCTCATTCATGGGTATATTAAAACAATTAAAGTAAATTGAATGACAGTGAGAGATTCGTGATTGTCTGAGATGAAAGAGTTAACAAAATCCTCCAATACTGGAAGGTAATGAAAATGAAATAAAAGCTCCATTTGTCAAAGAAGCCACTAGGGTTTTACTTAAACAAGAAATTACAAAAAAAAAATGTACAATAATTTTAAAAAGGGAATGAAGCTAGTTGTAGTAAATCAACTCTGGATAGGTATGTGCTTAAACCTTATAGTATGTTTTGCTACTTATACAGAAGAGCTATCAATTTTATTGTAATAGAATTATTCATGGTCATGACTCATGAGAGATGGGTTCTTCTGGATTACTCATGAAATGTGGATCAACGAAGATTTGACTCAAACTAGATAATTGACTCCTTGTAAATCATCACATAATTTGATACACTGAAAACACCACTCATTGGAAACTATTAATTCTTATCAATAACAATGCAACACCATTATTTAACAAAACTTTGAGGCAAGATTTTACATGAATGAGTCTAATGATCAGGAAAGGTATGCTTAAACATCAAATTTAATGTCATATGATGAAGACCTCTGACTTGTAGATTGTAACAAACACTTCAGGAACAGTTCCAACAAATGAGCCAATTATGTATGGACTATACTTGACATTTGTAGCAACACTAGCATAGTTAAAAATAATGTAAGGAAATGGTGAGATTCTCAAAAGAGCAATAGCTTAGAACTGATGGAACTAGTTTCCTTCTCTTGCTAGCCTGATCAGTGCAGATTTTTGAGGCCACCTTTCAAGCCATTTTTATGTTAGAAAAGAGATATTGACCATTATAAGATATCTTACAAATGCAATCAGCTGAATTTTATCAACATGGAACCACAAGATGATGGGCATAAATTTACATGCATTTAGCTACAAAAGGCAGACCCAATGAAGTAAGGCAAGGACATGTCAATACAGATTCCTACTATTATTATCAGGAATCAAATGCTGTATCCAAATGTCATTCCAACTAGCCACATTGAAGGTGCAGAAGGTAGCAGAAAAATAGGAAACAAACTCCTTGACCCAATAAGCACAAATACAAGTGCTTTCACACTAAAAGTTGCTGCTTCCCAATCCAAGATTGGTATAATCACCTACCACAAGGCACAACATAAGACTTTTATGAGAAGAAGTTTTCTTTTTTAGAGAAAAGAAAGGCAACATCCATGTAATTTGTCTTACAACACTAATGCAAGAACAAAATTAATTCCAGTCTGGCTAGTCACAAACAAATGATCATAAACTCTAGAAAAAGATGTGGAGCATTCTAAACTACATATATCTTGCTCCTCCATCTACTTCTCCAACACTTTCAAATATATGCAAACCACCTAGAAAATGATAGTGACTCACAATCATTTACAACCAAATAGGCAGAACAACTACAAGCATACATGTATGTGTATTCACATTAACACACATAGAGAAATGTGAATGCTTCCCTCCCTCCGGCTTATTCTCATATTATTTTTCATATAAAACTAAATTATGTCAAGAAAAATCATCAATTGCATTGGATAAGTCAAAAAACTATCATAATACGTACTCGAAAAATAATGCCATCTCAATTAAGCTAGATGGTATACCAAATTTATCAATGATGAAAAGAAATTGAAAAATCAATTTTATAGATCTCCAAAGAAAATCACAAGGAGTTAAAACATTTCAAAACCTAGTCAATTAGAATTGGCATTCCCCATATGATGAAAGCAGCTACAAGTGCCAACAGAGAAAAGCTTAATAAAACCATCTTAATCCACCAGCATATGCAATACTTCTCTGATTTTTTCAGAACTTGCAACCTCCCAAATTCTTGGGGCTCTGGTTCATCTATAAAACCTAATCTAACATAATCAATTTTTTCCTGACATGTCACCTACCTGACATTCCGAATGATTTCCCTCATTGATTCAATGAAAGCAATGGACAACTTCTTGTTCTTGTCTTTATTATGAACAGGCCAATCCAGTTATGTGTATCTGTACACATAGATCACAAAAGGAAAGGTTAATGAGAATGATTTATATGACCATAATTGTATGTAAAAAAGCTCAGTTTAACTTATTTCAATAGATCAAAATGTTATAAAAATAGCACATCATGATCCTACAAGAGAATTTAGAATAATTACACTCAAAGTGAATGCCTGCTGCTGTACATATTGACTTTTCTAGTTACCACTGTATGTCACCAGTCTGACAGCCTCCAAGAAGTTCATGTGTGGAATGATGGGGTCTTGATCTGGATATTTTGACCCAAAAAGCCAAAATATTCAAGTTAATACAATTCAAAGATCTTTGCCACCTTATCACAACTTGCAATTAACAACTTGCTAAAAGAAAAGTTAGGCCAAATGGAATGTTCATATCAAGAAAAACCACAGGAATCTAAAAGACATTGTGAATTTTTTAATCAAGTAATGTTTCTCACTTGTAAGAAAACCTCAAAAACACAAAAGTCGATAATATGAAAAGTTCTCCACAATTGCACATTAAATAAATAGCAGCAGATGTGCAAAATAATAAAAAGGAAACTCGACACCAACTTGTATCGAGAATAACTGGCGACAAGTTTAACAACTCATTTTAGTTGTTGAAACTTGACATACATTATTGCCTGCTTTATAGATTTTATCCTATGTTCCCCGAGGACGCGTACTTGGCCTAAAACCCCCCGTTTTGGGGACGGGGGGATGGATATGGGACGTCCCCCAGCCATCACCAAATTCTCTTTTTTTGTAGGGGATGTCCCCGAAACTTGGGGATGTGGGGGGGACAAAAGGGGGACAACCAGTCGTCCTTGGTATGAAAAGGGGACGTCTAGCCATCCCTCGATCGTACCGGGTATGGTCGACCGTCCCCCTTTTTTGCAAGCTCAAAACATTTTTAAAAAAATATTTGTTGTGTCTTTTTTGGTTGGCTAGTGGGCCCCACTCCTCCAAAAACCCTAAAATGTATATAACTCAACATATTTAAATTGTTTTAACCATTCTTTGGTTTTCATTTTATGTTGCAGTCGGCTGAAGTTTTCATTTTGCAAGTAGAGGAGGTAATAGTTTTGCTTCCAAGAGCTTGACCAAAGGTTTGATCTTCTATTTTGTCCACCAAGTAAGTATAAAACTCTTTGTGCTTTCATCTATCATTTTTTTAATAAATTTGTTGCTTGCAAAGTCTTTTTAAAATTTTTTTTTTTATTGTTTCAACTCATATATCTATTCAATTGCATATTTAAACACAATGAGTAGTAGTGGGAGCACAAGTAGTAGTAGTGAAGAAAAAAATGTAGAGGTTGATGTTGTTAGTAGTGACACTAGGCAAAAACCCAATCCTAAAGCTGATTTGTTTAAATGCCCTTCCGACATTATGAAAAATTTTGTAAAGGGTCATTTCAATAGGAAAAAACCTCTTCTCCAATATCTCACACCTAGGCCAAAAAATAAAAAGAATTCGGGAGGGACTAGGGTGTGGGATTGTCATGTTTGTCTTGATGATTTTAGGGGCAACTATACAAGAGTGAAGTCACATTTTTTAAGTGTTACATGCCAAGGAGTCAAATCTTGTCCTAACCTAACCGATGAACAAAAATTAGAATGTCAAAGATTGAACTTAGAGGCTGAAATGGAGGGGCAAAATTTGATAGTGACATCACCATCCATTCCCTCACAATCATCTAGGCATATTTCATCCGCCATTGGTACTAGTGGCAGCCCAAGTGGGTCTAGAGGGAAGAGAAAGATAAGTAGTAGTGAGAAGGGCTCGGTGGAAAGTATGTTTAATGCACAGGCAAAGGAGAAGTGTGAGGCATCCATTGGTAGATTCTTTGTTGCTAATGGTATCCCATATAATGCAACCCGTTCCACTTATTATAAACAAATGGTGAAAGATATTATGAGCATGAATTCCTCATTTGTTCCCTCCGGTGAGCATAAGCTACGAACCACTATCCTAGATGAAGAGTACTCAAAGGTTGCTTTATTATTTGAGGATATGAGATGCACTTGGGTTAGGACAGGCTGCTTTATTGTGATGGATGGGTAGACCGATGTAGACATCGACCACTCATCAATATCATTGTCACATCCCCTGCTGGCTCTTATTTTTTGAGAGCCATAGATTGCTCAGGAAAGAAGAAGGATGCAAATTTTCAGTTCACCATTTTGCGAGATGCCATAGAGGAGATTGGGCCCTCTAATGTTGTACAGGTTATCACAGATTCTGCACTTGTGTGCAAATCAGCAGGTTTCATGATAGAGGGTGCTTATAGGCACATATTTTGGACCCCTTCTTGTGTTCATTCCTTGAACAATGCATTGAAGGACATAGGGAAGATTGAATGGGTGAAGCAAGCGGTGCTAGAAGCTAGAGAAGTACAAATGTTTATTTGCAACCACCACACTTCACTTGCTCTATTCAGGTCCTTCTCTAAGAAGGAGTTCCTCAAACCAGCTAAGACAAGGTATGTCAATTCTAATTATAGTTTACTTTTAGTTTGTTTTAACTTTAAGTTATTTAAAAAAATTATTTATAAGTTTATTTACATGTGATGCTTTTTGTTTTAAATTTTAATCATTAATGTTTAAGTTTAAATTTTAAATTTTTAATTGTTGCTATAGGTATTGCACATATTTCATCTTGATGGAGAGGATGATTGAGGTGTATGAGGCCCTTCAATTGATGGTGGTGAATCCAGAGTTGGGACGATGGTCTCATTCTAAGCCCACTGAAGGAAAAGCTATAAGGCAAAGGATCCTTGATGAGAGTTGGTGGTCCACAATGAAGTAAGTTGTTGGTTTTTAAATTTACTATTAGTCTTTTGCTTGCTGATTTTCCTACTAATAATCTAAAAATTCTTAAAATTCTAATTCTGATTTTTTTTTTTTGGCATTTTGATCTTGCAGATACATTTTGTCTGTCATAGCACCTATTGTTGATGTCATTAGATATGTTGATACTGATGCTCCTAGTTTAGGAGAGATCTATGAGACTATTGACAGCATGTTGGGTAAGATGAAGAGAATTGTTGCGGCAAAAGATCCTACATTGGGCTTTTATGAGGAGCATATTAGGCCTATTATGACGCGGAGGTGGAACATAATGAATACCCCACTTCATATGGCATCATTTGCTCTAAATCCCAAATGGTATGCATAGTTAGGTGGAAGGGGCCTCCCATTTGATGATCTTGAGGTTCTGGATGGCTTCACAAAAGCAATTGATAAGATGTATTCAGCTCAAGATGCCTCTACTCTTCATGCACAGTTCCTTGACTTCACCAACCTTCGTGGCCCAAACTTGGGTAAGCCACAAGTAAGGTTGGATAGAGTTGTTTTGGCATAGAGGGATCCTATTGGATGGTGGACTTGGCATGGGAGAGATACACTTGAGTTAAAGATACTTGCCGGTCGCCTCCTTTCACAGGTTGTTAGTTCTTCAGCTGCAGAGAGGAACTAGTCCACATATTCATATATCCACTCTATCAAGAGGAATAGACTTACCTCTAAAAGAGCGGAGAAGCTAGTGACAGTGCATCATGCTCTTCGACTTGCCGATCGCCAGACTCCAAAGTATAGGTAGACACCAGCTTTGCGATGGGATGTCGAGCCTAAGGATGTGGCCTAGATAGATGAGGATGACATAGCACCAGGACTAGTTGGGGTTCCATTACATGAGACTATGCTTCCTGTAGAGGATGACAGTGAGGAGGATTCTGATTTTGATGCCACGGATTAGTAGAGGTAGAATAGGAGCAGCAGTCTGCTTCATTTTCTATGTTTTGCTTTTTATGTTGAACATGAACATGATTATGATACATTGATTATATGATACTTATTACTTTATGGCAGCCTATAGCTTTGGGCATATTTTGATTTTGATTTTCAGATTTATGATTTATCATGCTTATGATTATGAGTCTTATGATATTGACAATGGTTAATAACTTAATGTTCATTGTTCAGTGTTCTCTGATATTGTATTGATATGCATTTTGAGAATTGGATACTAAAATACTAAATAGTAAAATACTAAAATTAGATATTATTTCATAGATGGCATTCAAATATTGTATGTTAGGGTTCTATAATATTTAAATGACATGCTTTGTGCTTAGTTTCATATGAATGACATGTATATTTACAAATTTCAATGTATATACTATATTTTTAAATTTTCCTATATATATAGCTGTCCCCGTCCCCCCCCGTCCCCAAGATCGCCAAAAAAATTTGCCGTCTCGAAAACCCGTCCCACCGTCCCCTTACCGAAAACTTGGAGGAACATAGATTTTATCTCAATGTGTTTCGATAATCTAAAAATCCATCTTACATTTAAACTAAGCTGAAATTTCAAATAATAGTAAATATAATGTGGCTCTCTCAGAAATGATATTGCTGAGAGGCCTTAGAGAACACAAAAAGTGTTTCTACACCATGAAACTAACTTCAGGGTTGGATACACAAAACACAACACAACTATTTGTCCAAAACAATACATTTCAAATGCCTTAGAAAATTTTAAAGGTGTCTTTGCAACATGAAAGTTGAAAATAATTTACTTAGGTTGGATACCTTAGATAAAATCTCTACAAATTCCTTCATATGATTTTAAATTGGCTTTGGTGTCATCATGTGAAGTTAGGAATTTAACCTGAATCTGTCTTCAATAAACATGAAAGATATAAATCCTGGTATATAGCAATTCCTCAACTGATTTGTATAAATAGAAATTAAAATCTTGTGTGCTGTGATTAATCTCAAGAACATCAAACCTAGAGTCCCTCTTGTGGATGCACATTCTGTAACGCCCCGCTCGGGAACCCAAGAGAAATAAACCTAATATGTTACAATGCTTACTGAACTATTTTTTTAAAAAAATTTTAAACAACATCAAGATAACATTAATGCGGAAGCAATATGAACATACACAACAAATTCACATTTGCAATTACAGATATAGTTTCAATTCCTCAAAGGTTCCTTTACGTTGAGTCACATTTAATAATTTTAAATTAATTAGTTTAAGTTTCAAGTACAATGTCACATGATCATAAAGAAACAATAGATACATAAATCGCATAAGAAAATGCATAAGTATAAACAATACAATAAAAGTACATCCAATCAATAACATCCACTGCACATGTCGCAGGGTATGTGAAAATAGATATTGTACAACAGAATACATGATAACATATATACATCATCTGAAAAGAAGTCTCTGAGATAAGAAATAAGAATGATAAAGGTACATCTTCTGCAACGAACATCCAACAGCTAGCAATGTGAAGGGGAACCCAAATGGTAAGAAGGCACTACCTCCCGACCGCGTGGTTACCTAGTTAGGCTTCCACTCCCACCGTGCAGGGAAGATAATGAACGATCCACATACGGCTAATCAAACATAAAACATTCCTAGGCAAGGTACCCCTAAAAGCCAAAACTACCTCAAAGGTAACACATGCTACTCAAGAAGATAAAATAATCCAAAAGTAAGAACACTCAAACCAATACCGACACCACATAACCAAACATCATACACCAACCAAGTATAAACCAAATACCAAGATCATAAGATAAAGTCAACGAAAGATAATCATCTCAAGTCAAAAGCCACATGTCAAAAGTACAACATTCATGAATCACCAATCATCATCAATGAAAGTAAATATCCACAATAAACACATCCAACAATAAGTACACCACCAGAGATACACAAATCTACAGAGGAGACTCAGGCTACATACTAGGGAGTGTCATCACATGGCTGCTTGAGTTACCCTGGACTGATCTCTTAAGAGACCTCGGACCCTCAAGTGTTGAGTTACCCTGGACTAGTTACTATGAACCCCGGACCCTCAACATCACTCATATGGAAAACTAGAAAGCCCTCTCAAGAAGACGAGGCACTCTTCTCATTCCCATCCTTAGTCTATACAAGCACTCAAGGCATGGGTAGATCAAAATATCTAACTTATCTTTTTAGTGTGTTTCCCCCCCATAAATTTTAATTACTAGATTATCACTTATTACATAACTTGCATTAGGTTACCCTGGTACTGACCACTTTGGGTCCCGGACCCCTATGCAAGCCACTCCCAAGTCACGTACCTAGACAACCTCTCCTAAGCACATAAAAACATAGTTGTGTCCCATACCACAACACCCATAAAGATCAAACTCGGTTCTTTAACAGGCAACCCGAAAGCAATTTGGTTCTCCAAACCCAAGTACACATAAATGTTCCATAGAGTAAACCTCATAAATATAACTTCAATTTGAATCACAAGACACATCATAACATCCAACCACAAAATGGTATCAAAGAAATTTCATAAAACCTCTGGTGTACGCTCTAGACTGGTCGACATCTAATCAACACCAAAATCCCAAAGCATAGACAGTATAAGCAAAACAATACAGTTTTTATAGTTTGAGTTACAAGTAAAGTTTCAGTTTTGTTTTCAATGTACGTTTTCAAGTATACAAGATTCTCAGTATCGCCCTTATAACTTAACCCAATCATTTATTCGAATAAAGTATAGAATTACCCCTAATTGATTTAAATCAAATTTTAGTAATAATTTAGCATAACTATTTACCAATATTATTAAAGCAATATCTATTGATCTTTGAGTAAAATAATTGTGATTTTATTAAAAATCAACGTCTTTAATTAATAATAAAATCAGTTCACTTCTTCTTAAATAATTTTTATTATTTAACAATCTCAAATAAAATAGTAATTATATTACTATCATTAATTAAATTATTAAATGTTAATAAGATTTATCAATAAAATTATTAACAAATAATAATTTAAATTTAACAAAATCTATACTTCACAATTTAAATTTAATAATTTATATAAAAAAAAATATGATTTAAATTTAATGATTTAAAAATTATTTAATAAATTAAAATTAATATAATATAAATTTAATAATTTAAGATTTTAATTTAATTAAAATTTAATAATAATAACATTATAATTAAAAAACAAAATTTTAAAAAAATAAGCGCTTAATAATAAAGTCGTTGGCTTATATAGCCATGCGGTCAACCTTAAAAAGGTTGCCGCAGGCTTTTATAAAGCGACCCGTGCGGCGGTTTTAACAACGCTGCCCCCAAACGCATGCAAATTGCGATTAGTACAGCCGCCGCCAAAACAATAAAGGTGAATGGTGGGGGTTGGGGTGAAACCCCTCCCCACGTATATATATGCTCCATTTTAATTATTTATTTATAAATTTATATGTTTAATAAGATTAAATTTAGTTTTCAAAACTTTATTAATTATTGTTAGGAATTTTTAAACCAATCCTCTCAAATAAATATATATTATTTAAAATTTTATTTTTAATAAAATTTTAACCAAAAATATCTCTCTTTCTTATACTTTATTTTATTTTTATTTTTATTTTTTAATTTTTTTTTCAATTAAATTTAATTCAAACAACCCCTCTGTAAAACGTATTATTATAATAATTATTTAATATTATTTGCAAATATAGTCTGATAGAAGAAATTCTATCAACCATTCGAATTTTCAATTCTAAGATTTCCATTTCCAAAACAAACCCTTTCCAAATTTAAATTTCTTAATTCCATTTTGATCCAAAGCACATATCTTGATTTAACACTAATTCCTTTCAATTGTAGAACGAGGTTATCTAAATAGTTTTTCAAACCCGATTCCTAGAAGAAATCAAATAGCAAAAGATTCAGAAGAAAGGCAACAAGATTCATTCAATAAAATTTGAGAAGGCAATTTTCAACAAGCACGAAGAAGACAGAGGTCCGAAAGTGTTTCTAGAATGGTTCACAAACCCTACCTTGATATGATGCTAACAATATGGTGAAACCCTTGCTAATTCGAAGCCTTCCAAGCTTCCAAAGATTTCTTTGTTCCCCTTTCCAAAAGTGTGTTCCCTGAAACCTGTGTGTGAAAAACTTGTGTCTGAAAAACTCTCCCTTGAAAAATGAACTCTCAAATTTTGATAAGGAGTTCTCTTCCTACAATTGGGCACTAATTGTGCGTTTACCCGAGAGGTCTCTTGATCCCTTTCGTTAACTCTAAAGTCAACCTTTATTTATCTTATCTTTCATATTTTCATGCACGTTAAATGGATTATTAAATCTCTTTATTTAATTAATTCATTCATGCACAATTAATTTCTTTTTAAAATATTCTTTTATTATTCCTTCATGCACTTTAAGTGAATTGTTAAATTACTTTATTTAACTTTCCACTTTACTTTACTTTAATAAATTTATAACTTATAAATCTCATGCGCACTTAATGCGATTAAATATCTTTATTAATTTCACATGTTTAATCTTTTCAATTAATTTCTTTTATTTTCAACTCATGCATAAATCATGCGAATTATAATCTTTATGATAATTAAATATCTTTTCACTTTTAATTTCATTTTTTTAGAAACTTAATTGATAAAATATTTATTAACTTAAATAACAATAATATTTAGCATTTATTTAAAAATGCACTTTAAATATATTATTATTAAATTAAATAAATATAATCACATTCTAAATTTAAACTTTATTTAACTTTTTAATATATTTAGAACGTTTAATTTGATAAATATTTATTAACTTAAATAACAATAATATTTAGCATTTATTTAAAAATGAACTCTAAATATATTATTATTAAATAAAATAAATATTATCATGTTCTAAATTTAATCTTAAAACTTTTATCTTCAATTTAATTCTTTATATTTAATTAATTTCTCAATTAATTAAATATAATTAAATATTCATAATATCATAATAATTTTCCATTAAATTAAATTATTAATTTCATCTATTAATTAGACTTAATTAATAGAAATTCATCAAAGACTCACAAAACAACATACGCACAAAATACTCACGGGTTTAAAAAGGGTAGACAGTCTGTTACGAGTCCTCCTTGCAAGACAAGTATTATAGGCTTAAGGCTAGGATTGGACCTGATCATTATCTTCCCATTCTCACCATTTGAGTATTTGTAATAGGGCATGCTCATCCTGGCAATTCAGGGAAGTCGATGCCCGGTACCTGCATCCTGCGTAAAAGACGAGCATGTACATTTATATAATATATCTAAACTAAACAGACAATGGCGGGGAGTGGTTCATCGTATAGATCTCGACTAGCAGGTGACTACGACTCCCTCCCTTAACCACATCAAACACGTCAGACAGAAAGATAAAATAAACACGCACACCATACACATGCAAGTATGAGGTAAGTATAAAAATCACAAATCTAAGATCAAATGCGTACATATAATAATGCATCTCTATCAATACAACATTATCATCATTAAAGACATCATGGTAACATTTTTATAAAAGAAACCACTTTTACTAACTAGGATCATCATTAACGTCATGTGAAATGAAATCAACTAAACAATTATAACCGATATATTTGTAATCAAAGTCATGAAATAATATCATAGTATTGTAAATCCAATATCTCTAAACTAATCAATGCACAAAATCAGCCTAAAGAATTTGACAATGATAACAGAAATGCGAACTAGGGGCAGGCACTACACATTCGTCATCAAATAAGTGTATCAAAGACTTGCAAATCAGATAGTGATCTTAAGATATCTGTTATTCTAAGAGCATTATTGATAGTATTGAAATTGACATAATAGAGATAATTGTTTATATAAATTTATCTCCATTATCTGAAGTCGTCCAGATATAAGGTTTATGTAGCTGAGTTGATGGTATTGAGGGTATGAGTTGAGGGTGCAGAACTTGGGTAGGGACCAGTAGTATTTGTAGTTCCTGAGCTATTAGCTGGACCAGACGATGACCTAGGCTGCTTTCGTTTTCTTCCATTCTGACCTTTAGAGCCAGCCTTTCACAATCGCAAAAAATCAAAAATAAGATTTCTCAACTTGAAGGTTTCCAGCTCAGGTGCATGGGCTTTACATTTTCAGATTTCTCTAAGAACAACTTGTTATGTTTCATAGGTCCTATAACTCTACTGGAGGTTGATTTTGCTAAAAACCTATCAGTTGCATCAAAGGACAATCATATATTTTTAATGTTTTTCATACTTGAAACCTGCCGCTATGGGCATTTTATTATAATCCTTATATAATGTGTATGCATATTAACAATGAAAGCATATAAATCTTATAAATTTGTCAGTCAAATCTCATGTGAAATCGCAATTTAAGCCCAAAATTATGCATTAAGCTTCTATACTGTCTATGATGAATGCTTTATCAACATTTTTGAATACTTGAAATTTCTCTATATTCTTCAAAAACTCTAATTTTAACACTCTTCCTCTGCCATCTTCAAAAACTTGGCCAAAAACTTAAAAGTATCCTTCACGTACATTATAAATATTTGAAATTTCTCTATACTCTTCAAAAATTCCCCTAATTTTAGTTCATCCTCTGGCATCTCCAAAAACTTGGCCAGAAACATAGAAGTACCCTTTACGTACTGCCATCTCCATCCCCAAAATGTGTGGGGCATAGCCAGGGCACTAAGAAACATAGAAGCATACTGTCAATAGAAGATTTCAAAAGAGACCTGGAATGAAACCGTAGGGGACAATTTCATAATTCTGATCATGTTGTGCATCTCCTAAGAAATTCTTATCGGGTGGGCACAATATCCAAAGCATTATGCTTTTACCAACCACAAAATCAAGGTTGGAATTGAGAAAGGCCACAACAACCCTGAATCCTAAAGCCACTATACCTGGATAACTTTCAAATTTATCTGCTACAGCCTACCACCATACCCTCATAGTTATAAACCATTGAGGATAGCTGGAGTAGAATTTTTTACAGTCTTGTTGTATATTTCTTGATATGCATACACATACACAGAAAGAAAAGAACAAATCTAAGTTAGCAGGAAACAGAAGAGGATTTGCATACAGGCATTGGAAATGGAGTAATCCCCAGAAACAAATAATCATTTGTTTTTTTAGTATTAAAGGAATGCAGCCCCCAGAAATGTCTAGGAGACGTTGATATTTTTCCAGACATTTTCAGGACAACCTGCCATGGCAAGCGAATAGAAAATATCTCCCATAATATCCATATCCAGTCCTATACCATTAACATACCACCATTGAAGCATTGCGGCATTAAAAATTAATTTAAAAAGCGCTGTGCTATTTACAGGGCTACAGTTTTATAAAATCTATAGAGACAGAGAAACTTGGACAAAAATAAAACAGAATTAAAAAATCTTGGGATTTAACTGGCATCCATGATTGATGGTATGTAATGCAAAACAACCAACACCCCTGTTATTCATGAAACAAACTAGAGAAAAAGACGAGGACTGTAAGATGTCTAGGAAACACTGGCATTTTCCAGACATTTTTAGGACAACCTGACATGACAAGCCAATGGAAAATATTCTCACATAATATCCATATTCAGACCTGTACCATAAACATACCAGTACTGAAGCATAGCCGCATTAATAAATAATTTACAAAGCACTGTACAATCTACAGGGCTCCAGTTGCATAAAAACTTTAGAGACATAAACTTCGATGGAAATAAAACAGAATAAACAAAACTTGGGATTTCACCAGCATGTATTTAATGCAACACAATCAACACCCTTGTTATTCCTGAAACAAACTAGAGAAAAAGACAAGAACTGGAAGCTGATGTAAAATAAATATGATAAGTCATGGTCGTAACATAAAGCTATTTTGTTGCTTCTGCTTTCTTTTCCTTTCAATTGCTATCAATGCAGCTGGCTTTCATATATCCATTCAAGATGTCCATTAACTCTATTTTAACTCTTACCTTCCTAATAACTTTAGGGCTTACCTAGCGCATAGGACTTTGCAGCAACTTCTGCAGCAATGCGAGCTGATATTTTTCTGATATTTCGAAATGGTGGATAGATGAGACCCTGCTCTAGATGCTCTTTAGTAACCTGTTGAGCTAAAGCCTGAGCTGTTATACAATAAAATGCCAAGGTTGATGTCATTTGTACTCAGCATAGTGCAAATGTTTTCATGCATAGAATTTATATAAAACTATAAAAACTTACAAGCTGCCAATAGCATATCATTATGGACATGAATTGTTCCTGACATGACCAAGCCTAAACCCAATCCAGGGAATATGTATGCATTATTAGCCTGCAAATAATTAAATAACAAATATTAAGTTTAGAAGCTTCTAGAGGCATACTGACACTTACGATGAACGTGGGAGTTATCTATAGGGAAGCTTATAGAGTGGAATTAATATAAATATAAATCCTCTCCATAGATAGTAACAATGCTACAAAATCTTGCCCTTTTTGCCATCAACCTGAAATTTTGAAACATATCCTTTGGAGCTGTCCTAGAGTTAAAAAGAAATGGAATGTTATATTTCAGCATTTTTCTGCTATTTTTTATTATATTTTAAAATGGAAGGAGGCAATCTTCGGGATTGGTTTTCATAAGAACATAGTTGCAGATTCTATGCGGCAATGCATTTTGTTACATATATGGAAAAGTAGATGTCGAGCACTTTTTACTGATCATTGTTTGCATCAGGAAATAGATATTCTAGTGTTTTACTCAGACATGTTGTTTGAACTAGTTTATCTATGTTCGCAGCTGAAGATTAAGCGTAAAGATGGAGCACGATATCAGAGACAGCTGGATGAAATTAAATATCAGTTTTTGCAGCTACAGGAAGGTGAAATAAAATGTTCCAAGCAGCTTCAGCAATTTCTTAGTTTCAGAGTTTAATTGCTCCTTTATTTGTCTCAGTGAGCCGCTGTTCTAAGCCTTGTGGCTGGTTATGTTGCATGGTTATTTGTCTTAGTGAGCTGCTGTTCTAAGCCTTGTGGCTGGTGTAAGTTATGATGGTTCAGCATGTTTTGTCTTAGAGTTTCATAACTATGGCTATTTATTGTAATTCTTTCAGCTTTCTTCAATAAAAAAAAAACCAATGCCACAAAAACATAAAATTGGAATAGAGCTTTCCCTAATAAAATACTTGAAAAGAGGTTACAAATGCTTCATCAATACATAGTGATAATACAATATAGATTAACTAGGTTTTGCTAGCTTTCACAGGAATATCAAGTAGAAGTGGTAAAAGAGACCTGGCCAGGAGTAAAGGTCTTTCCACCATAAGTAACAGGATCAAAAGGACTCCCGCTGGCAAATATCGCACGGCCCTGTGGAAATATAATAATGAATCAAGAGTACTATAAGTTGTTCTTGTGAAAGTCGTATTTAACCAGGGTCCTATATCATATCACTAATTCGAGCGGCAAAGATAATTGAGATGTTTTGTTTCTCTCTATTTGGTGCCTCCTTATGCTTTCATAAATAGCACCTTATTCAACTTCTAAGAATCAAATTATTCCATTCATTTACATCTGAAGTTGACGAGAAACTACTGCAATTGTTTGTGTATTAAAAATGAATATATTCCCATCATTGGTAGTACTGAGATATCAAAAATTGAACTTTGCAATAAAATGACAAAAACTCAGCAATTTCCTTATAGCAATTTATGTCAAGTGAATGAGTTTACCTTACTCCATGTATACACTTCTTCTGCAGTGCATTCAGACTGAGAAGTTGGATTTGAAAGAGCTAAAATAAATGGTTTCTGCAAGAAATCAACAAATATTATTTAAAAACTAAATATAAACCCCTCTGTGATGATTACCTATACTTGCTTGGTAGCCTAAGTAAGTGAATAAAAACTAAAATAAAATTGATCGTATACACTTCGACATCTTTACCTTTGTTATAAAAAAATGGAGCTACAATGAAAAATTACCTCATTATAAGAGGAAAAAGTCTCAATGACTTCTTTGGTGAAAGTTTTTCCAACTCCTGATGTTCCAATCAAAACTGTAGATTGTCTGAGAAACCTACCACAATCAACCTAAATACATCATGGAATCATAATAAGCTATTTTTAGCGCTCCAAGAGGGTATGTAAAAATGTGTTAAAAAATTTTATTAATGCTCAATAAAGAAAAATCAAGTTCTACCTCCACAGCATCCAGCAATTTGTTACAGTATTCATGCTCATGTGCCCAAGGCTTTTTGAAGTGTTGAAGGGACTCCATTCTAGACTTCACAATGAGCCCCCATAATTCCAATAAGACTGTAAAATCAGTGATTCACTTCTAATGATTCTTTTATGTTGGCAGATATTTAACCATTCAACACAAGAAGTGATAGAGGGCCACACCACTCTAACAACTCACAACCAAGAATGCAACAATATAGAGACAAAAAAAATGCTTCACAAATAATTTTATTATACTTGAAAAATCCTTACAACACCCACAAGATGATATGACTTCTTCAACATAAGAGAAATCCTAAATAAGAGTCTTCACACCAAGAGCTTCACCAATAACTTCTACTTGAAGAGCTACACCTTTAGAGTTTTCACACCTTGAAGTCTTCACGCCTTCTAGCTTCTACTTCTCAAACTTGATTAGAAATGCTCATATGCCTTGCTTAAATAGGCACTTACCACCCCATGCATGGCTTATCCACAACCTTCTAGAATTCCTCCTACACAGTATTCACAACCTTCTAAAACTTCCATAACCTTCTAGAATTACAACTAAGCACCACCATGTGGCCCAATTAGAAAATTACATTTCCTTTATGGATCACAACAAATATTAAATGCAAGATTTAAGAAACTTTCCACAAGCTTCTAAGATGCCACCTACACACCTCGATTAATGTAATGACAACTATTTTTTTTAATTTATTTTTTCTTTTTATGCCACCTATGCACCTCGAAAATAAAAATCCTCTTTTCCTTTCTTTTATCTTTTTTATTTTTTATTATTTCTCCTCTAATTTTCGTCACTTTCTCTCTCCTCCAGATTTTTTTTTAAAAAAAAAAAAAAAATTAATTTTAAATTTTAAATTTTACATTCAACATGTCTCCCCTTTATTTTGGATGCAAGATGCTCTGCATCAGACTCCCCAGGTCCGAAAAGATGTTCTAATAGCTGGAAGAACATCTTTCGGGATTCAATACATAAATCCCAAATTGGTTCTTCACATATATGTCCTCCAAATCTTCAACTTGCACACTCTTTCCCTTGTTTTTCTTCTTCTCCTTTACATCCACCACAGGTGTTCTATAGGTTTGCTTCCCATGCTGATTTTCAATCTTCTCAAAATCTGCCAACTCAACTCGACTGCCAACACTCAGGTTTCTCCTACCGAACACTTCATTCTGCAAAGGAATTAAAGAAAACTTCCTACCACCTTTCTCAATAATAAACACATTCCTAACACAATCATGTATAGCCCTGCAATCATACTGCCAAGGTCTACCAAGTAACACATGACAACTGTTCATATCCACAATATCGCACAATACTTGATCCTTATACTGCCCAATCTGAAAATCAACAAGACATTGCTCTCTCACTTTCAAATTATGCTCACCTTGCAACCAGCCAATTCTATAAGGACAAGGATGTCTCAATCTCTTCAAACCAAGTTTTTGAACCATCTCCTCAGCAACAAGGTTATCAGTACTACCACTATCTATAATCACCTTGCAAACTTTCCCACCAGACTTACAACAAGTTTTGAACAAACTAGTCCTCTGACAAGAATCCAATGTCTTCTTACCCATTAGTACTCGCCGAGCCAACAAACTTTCTCCTTCCTCAGGCTGATTTTCCTGGACTTCAACCTCATTCACAATAGTAGCTATCCTACCAATAGAACATTCAAAAGATCTATGCCCTTCTTGACCGCACTTGAAACAATTACCTCTGAATACACCTCCACCTGTCCTTTTTCTTTGTTCAATAGGTTTTGGTTCACCTTCTTCTTTTGGTTTAGCTTGTACCGAACTATCTTGCTTCTCCTTCCCTCGGGAACTACCTTGATTCTTCCTCTTTAGCTTCTCCTCTGCTCTCAAAGCATACTGATAAGCATCTTCAACTGTGGAAATATTCAGCATACTAACCTCATCTTGAATATTGAATCTCAAACCATTGATATACCGTGCTACCTTCTCCTTTGACAGTTCTCTATGCCCAGACCGAATAGTCAACTTGTAGAACTCCTCAGTGTAATCCTTCACAGTCATATCCTTTTGTTTCAGATTCTGCAACCTCTTAAACAATTCAAGTTCATAATCAGCCGGAATGAACTTTGCCTTTAACTTAGTCACCATCAATTTCCATCTAGTGATCTTCATTTCACCTTCCTCTTCTCTGTCTCTTTGCAGTTCCTTCCACCAAAGAGCAGCATGTCCCTTCAACTTAGTTTGTGCCAACCTTACTCTCAATGGATCTTCAATACCCTCAAGCTCAAAGTAGTCCTCTAATTCACCAATCCAATCAATTAGGTCTTCAGGATTCAAAGTACCTGAAAAATTAGAAACCTCCATCTTATGCTTCAACTTCAACTAAGATCCAGGTCGAGCAAACTGACTAGCCCTAATTCCAATAGGTCTCTCCTCATGATCACTTCTATCCTCACTAGTACCTTCAAAGTCTTCAGCAACTTCATCATATCTGTCTTCAGTACCCACATGCCTAGGTACACCACCCAAAGCACTCACAATTTCAGCAATCATGTCACTCTTTATCAATGCAATCTCTGATTTGACCTTTGCTCTTATCTTCTCTAAGATTCTTTCTTCCATCGCTTCACTAAGGTCATCATTTTCCTTGGGGTCCAATCTTCTTGGAGGCATCTTCCAAAAATTTAGCAAACCCTAAACAAATCCACCAATCTAAAAGATCAATCAGCCACAAGATCAACCTTCTTTGCAAATCCTGGTGTAAACTGCCTCACGTTCGGCGATCTGTCCACACACTCAGGAACTCCCGCTCTGATACCACTTGATAGAGGGCCACACCACTCTAACAACTCACAACCAAGAATGCAACAATATAGAGACCAAAAAAAATGCTTCACAAATAATTTTACTATACTTGAAAAATCCTTACAACACCCACAAGATGATATGACTTCTTCAACATAAGAGAAATCCTAAATAAGAGTCTTCACACCAAGAGCTTCACCAATAACTTCTACTTGAAGAGCTACACCTTTAGAGTTTTCACACCTTGAAGTCTTCACGTCTTCTAGCTTCTACTTCTCAAACTTGATTAGAAATGCTCATATGCCTTGCTTAAATAGGCACTTACCACCCCATGCATGGCTTATCCACAACCTTCTAGAATTCCTCCTACACAATATCCACAACCTTCTAAAACTTCCATAACCTTCTAGAATTACAACTAAGCACCACCATGTGGCCCAATTAGAAAATTACATTTCCTTTATGGATCACAACAAATATTAAATGCAAGATTTAAGAAACTTTCCACAAGCTTCTAAGATGCCACCTACACACCTCGATTAATGTAATGACAACTATTTTTTTTTCTTTTTTTTTTCTTTTTATGCCACCTATGCACCTCGAAAATAAAAATCCTCTTTTCCTTTCTTTTATCTTTTTTATTTTTTATTATTTCTCCTCTAATTTTCGTCACTTTCTCTCTCCTCCAGATTTTTTTTTTTTTTTTTTTTTTTTTAAATTAATTTTAAATTTTAAATTTTACATTCAACATGTCTCCCCTTTATTTTGGATGCAAGATGCTCCTGCATCAAGAAGACAATTTAATTGACTCTTCAAATTGATAGTTTGATATGATATCTAAAGAACTTGTGCAGTAAACTAATTAAGATCATAGACCATTTTTTTTTTTTTGTGCATGCATCCAAAGGCATTTGGAAGGAGGGTATGAGAATAGGCTGAGAGAGACCTTAGAGTCCACCAGCCATATCTTCTTGCGAGCTTCATTCAATGAGATTTTTTCCTGAAATGAAGCAATTATATGTCAAACCCATAGATACAACAGAAAGCGGTTACCCCAACACCAATATGATGGCAAAATGCCATATGAATAAAATTTATTAAATGCAGCTATCCTGCAATACCTCTTTGGCTATTGCCAGTGCAATAAGCTCTGCAATACCTGTCCCTGCTTACACATTTTCGCAGTGATTTAGTTTCAAAAGAGACCAGAAAAGAATGCAATTTAGTTACAGAAATAAAAAAATCGTAAGCTCGAGTGAAATATCTTAAATTCCAAACAAGAAAATAGCAATGATATGTAAGCCAAAAAAATACTATGATATATCAGAGGACCAATTGTTTTACTTGCAAGCAAATGCAACTTCATCATAAGATTTTATTCCTCAAATAGATAGCATAGAGAAACTTAGCATAATGAAATACAAAGTTTGCACTTTTCACACAGTCCCTAGACCATAATAACCATGTTGAGAAGTCAATTAAAACAACTTTCCATGCACATTAATCTTCTAGTCTGATACATTGGGATAGTCTTTCACAGTAGTATGATGGGGCCAGTTTAGCATTTGATTGAGAATTACAACATCTTTTCATTTAAAAGTGTCTGACAAATAGGCAATCTTTCACTACCCCAGCACAGTGTCTATAGGTCCTTCATCCATTGAATATTTTTAAAATTTGGTAATGAATTTAATGTATTGACACAGATATTGTTTACCGTGTCTTCTCCTTACCTCTCCAGCTCCAAGGAACAGGAACTTATGATCAGACAACCTCCCACCAGTCAGTTTCAATGATACGACAAGACCTGAAAGAACCACTGCAGCTGTCCCCTGCAAAATGCAAACAACATTGTTGCTATAAGAGGGGTTAATTAGGTCTAAAAAACTAACCTGCTATGTTTTACGTAACAATATTATCAAATCTCCAGATTATTAAACATTCTCATCATAATGTTCTGGAGTTATGCAAATTATAGGTAAAATAAAACAAATATTCTTTGGGAAATTTGGGTATGAGTGCAGGTATAGGGATGGGGAACCATTTAAAAAATAAAAATAAAATTAGCTGGTTCTTCCAATTTTCCTACAAATTATCCCCAAAAACCTTCATTTTCTCTTTTTTTTTGAGAAGAAACTGCACTCTTTTGTGCATGAAAGGTTCTTGGTGGAGCATAGGATGCTTGTTAAAATAGGTATTTGGCTATTTTTATTTTCTTTTGAATCTGTCGTTTAACTTTTAAGTGTACCTGCATGTTTTATTGGGATATGTCTCCTGACAGTTAAGAGGCATTCCAGTGACATATCTAAAAAGATCCAAAAATGTCATATTCACTTGACACAAAGTTTACTTAATCATCATAAAACAAACATGAAATAAGAAAAAGCAGGCAAATCATTCTCGCATTTTGACAATTAGAACATAGAGCACTCTGGACATACCTGGATATCATCATTAAAGACAAGGTGAGTTGAAGAATACTTCTCCATCAAGGTAAATGCATTGTGATTAGCAAAGTCTTCAAACTGGCACAAGGGCACACTTTTCTTCAGCTTCCTTAGACTTTCCTCACTAAATCTATAAATAGCATAATAGAATTGATGTTCTGATGTTGTCACAAAATGTAGAATTGATGTTCTGATGTTGTCACAAAATGTACTAACATATACTCTGCATACATTAATTAATACCAAAGCTTCCATACAATAAGAGAAAAAGGCTTCATCTCCACAAGCGTCATGGTGATGTCCTAGATCACCACGAAGAATTTTTGTAGATCTTCCTTCCAAGTAGCAGCTAAGTATGTATCATTTTGACATTAATACATTGATAAAAGTGGCCTTTAGCTTGTTTATAACTCTACTAAAAAACGTGTCCATCTCATAGAACCATCCCTATCCAAACCATCCAAATTAGTTTTAAATTAGCCAACAATTATACACTATAGAAAAGTGGTATTGATAAAAACAACTTTTTCAGGGTATTGACTTGTAAATACTTGAATATTTCTAATAACCTATGCTAATCAATTTTTTTAAAAAAAAATTGCAATGATAAAATGTTAAGATTGAGGTTGGCGAGCATGGCTTTATTGTTCTTCATGTAGACAATAATTGGATCAAGGACAATGGTCAAACTTCTGACTTCTATTTTAGCCTTAAAGAAAAAGATATTAAAGCAGTAAAGGTAATTCTCTTGATGGTGAATGCCTTAAATATTGGCCATTTATTGTTTCTTATGAAATCTTGACAATCAATATGGTATTCATAAAGTACTGTCAACATATGTAGATAATGTGCAAACTTAAAGTTTCCATTTACTTCTCTTTGTAAGATTTTCAAAGAGATTAAAGCTCACAATCAGTTATTACTTTTGAGTCAATATGAATTGTTCTCTCATTCCTAAGCAGGTACTGAGAGATGGAAAAGGTACTACCAAACAGGTATTGGATGCGATTGTAGAAACAAAGAGTGATTGGGAGAGGTCAATAATGCATAGGTGAGTATACTAGCTATCAATAATAGAGAAGGAGAAAATGCTAACTTTCTTCTTTAAAATGTTGGTAGTATTTTACTATATTTTAAATATTTATGTAAATGATTGTTCCTCTGTCTTGTAATTCTATAACTGTCAATGGTATCTTTGAATTATAGATGGTGTTAAAGTCGAATTCTCTTTTTGGGTTTTCTAATTTTGTTTGCATTGATAGACTAGTCAATTTGTACATATAAATCCAAACAAATTTCAGCAACTCTTATACTCCTTATTACATCAATAGGAAATAAATGATATCACAAAAGAATAACATTTAATTCTTCACTAAACTTGATTCAACACATTAGCTCTGCATTAAATATAACACCTCTTGCATCTAATAGAAGGATTTCAAAAAAATAACATAAGCATGTTAAATATGTCGGTTGTGGGCTTATTTTGGAATCTATTTTCAATTACTCCATGGAATGTTCCACCAAATAGCCACCACATTTTACTCTGTGCTCATCTCTTCACATAAGCATTTGGCCAAATACTTGGCCATCTCACTATTCACCTCTACAACCAGCATTTGAACCTATGCACTACCTATTAATTGGTAAGCATAACCAATTTTCATCACATTGCGACCTACTTTAGTGGAGATTGTACACAGAGAATTTTATCAAGTATTTTGCATTCTGTCTGATTGTTCTGTCATTTTAAACTTTTTACTCACATATGAACTTATTTTTTCCTATTTAATTGATATCTCTTTGAGACTAATTATGAATAGTACTATGCGTTGTCTCTATGTTACCTCATTGAAATTAGTTCGAAGAAGACAAGTTCCTATGCATCAAATTGATTATGCTAATTGCGGCCCTATGTCTAGTAGTGTGGCGGTGTTTGCATCTCAACAAGTCTTTGCTTGGGCAATCCAAGCTACACTTCTACATAGCGTATGTTTTAAGCTTTCACACAATTTTGCTGCATTATTGACTTATAACATTTGACTTCAAATTTCAAACCCCCTTCTATGTTGCAATAATTGTGCCTTGTACATGCATCATCTCTTCTCTACAAAAAATAATAAAATTATTCGTTCCTATCTTCACCTATGCATTTGGTCATAAGATTCATACCAAACTGCGTGCCCTGCAGCTATGCTTTATTCAAAAGTTTGAGAAATTATCATGACAATGTTGCTCCATGCACAACAATACTTGAATTTCATTTTAGATTGGAATTTAATGTTGATGAAGATGTGTTTATCTTTGTTATTAAAGTCCACTTGTGGTCATTTCCTTTGGCCAACCAAGCCAAATATTAGAGATTTCCATGTGCCATTCTATGCCACAGTTCCATCTGCACATATGCAATTACAAGAGAATTTCAATAGTTCAAAGCCAAGTGAGGGACATAAATAATTGTTTCTTGAGATGAAGCACTGAGATAGAAACACTTAGATTTGGAGCATTCAAAATCATGCTTTAGTTATGCCCACTTAATTTTAAGCATTCAAAATTGGAGACTTAAGCTATGGGTAAGTGCACCAAGTTGTGGTGCCAAAAGGGGGGTATAAGTGGACACCTTTTTCTTGAAATCACCAATTTTTGGATTTCAACAAAAATTTGAAAATAGTTACGCTCAAAATTTTAAGATATGACAAAAACAAAAGTCATAGTCTAATTTTTTTTCAAAATGGTTTAGTTTTAGGTCCTCAAAAAAGGGGGCCACAAAAAGTGGTACTGTTTATTTCAGAAAAACATAACATAGTACAAAGTGTGGCCCCCCTAAAATTTTAACTTTTTTTTTTAAATCTTTAATTGCTTTAGTCAAAAGTTACCTAACACTATGTAGTTTATCCTAGATTTTTTGGGTAATTTTTTAATGTGTATTTTTCTTTTAATGAATTTTTTAGTCAGACCCATCCCAAAAATGTGAAATATCTATGTGCTCCCCCTAGAAATGATTGAAAACTAGTCTAAAATCAAAACTTCTTTTTTTCAAAGTGTGTAGAATGGAGTCTAGTTTCTAAAAAACTAAGTTTTTGCAAAATTCGATGAATGAGCTAAAATCTATAGCCCAATTAGTACATGTTGGTTTTTGACAAAAAATGGACATACATTCAAAATAAATTATAGATGAAAGGCTTGAAATAGTTCAAATAAAAAAAAAATTATATGGTTGTGTAGCTAACACAGAGACCTACAATGTCATGTAACCTGATTTTATCGATGCTCAACCACGAGGAAGCTGGAAGGAGAGCACATAAGAAAAATCAATCATTTTTTGTATGTTTTCAGCAAAACACGTCTTAAACCAGTTTATAGACTCCAAAGCTTTGGGTTGGATCCCCAAGGCAAAGCCAAACATTAGGCTTGGTAGAATGTAAAGCTTTAAATAGCCCGTGTGCCCTATAGTGCATGCGTGCTATAGTGCGCACGTGCTATTTAAACCCTTTTAAATTTACTTTTAAATAGAGCATATGCGCTTTGTAATTTTTTTTTTTGAAAAGTGCATACGCGCTTTAATGCATACGCACTATAGTGCATACACGCTATGGCTTGGCACACCCAAGCCATAGTGTGTGTGCACTATAGTGCGTACGCACTATAACACGTACACGCTTTGCAAAACTAGAATAAGAAAAAAAGGTGTCATCTTTTTGGCACCACAACTTGGTGCACTTACCTCTATACAAGAAAACAACAATATGTCCAATTATACTATTTCTAAAACTAATGTGACTAAAACTAATATTTAGTCAACCTCAGAATTCTATACTTTCAAAGGTCTCCCTTAGTCTTACCAAATCATCCTTTTTATGATCCCCATAACCCTTACTGAGTTGTCCTCAAATATCTAAGTCTATTGTGCTATTGCACCCTATTTCTAATATTTAATCTAAGAAAGAACACTACCTTTCCAATATACAAATATCTATATATATAAGTAGGGAAAAATCTAAAGGAGGAGGAAGGGGGAATTGGACAATGGTCAATTGAGAGAATGAAATTCCAGCACCAATCACAATTGCAAATCATCAGTTCAAAAGCAGTCAATAACATCACTACAAAGCTCTATGATTAGCAGCAATGGATTCATGACTATAAATACATCATAGGGGTAGAAACTAGATGTTTAATAGAAGAGACATCAAAAAGTCTTCAAAGAATCAAGTGAGTAGGAATCGAGGTCAAATAGTATACAACAACCCACGTAGAAGTTGGTAGATTTGGCAGCTATGATTACACATATATTTGGTGACTGTGATACACTATACAAAAGAGACTTCTTCAGTAGTGTACGATGTTCAGAGCTGAACAAATCCAATACTTCAGTACACACTATAAATCTACAATGCCACATATTACATATGTAATCTTAATCTATGGGTCATGGTCATTTAATATTTAGCGCTAAAGATCAGAGACTATAAGTCATGATGAGAAAAGGTATGAACTATCAAACAAAAACAACCGATATAATAGAAATTACTATTAAGGAATTGGAAAAGATAACAAAAATATATATCTTACAAGGAAGATATTGCAGATATCAAAGAATGCAAAAGATAGTATACTTATCACAGAGAAGACATACATTTTGTCAAAAAAAAAAAAAAGATTTAGGATTTATGGAAATCAGTGATCTAAACATTCTAGTTAGCATCAATCATAAACTTGGACAAACACTCTGTTAAACACAATCCAAGTCATTCGAGGGAAAAGAGTCACCAGTTAATCATAGCTTTAAATCTGCACCATAGGAGGGATTCATCTCATCTTTGCATCATTACAAAAACCACAAAAAGACTTACCTCAAAAAGCTCCCACGACGATGCAGGCAAAACCTCCTCGGACCAGTGCAAAATATAGGTTATCCCTATTTCATTTCACCTAAGCAAGCCAGAGTGCTTGGGCCAAACCTTTGCTATTGTATGTACCATTAACCTTTCCCTTGAGAAGGGAATGAACACGAAATTTTTCATCTTTAATATCTGCATTTCAATAGCTTTGAGGTTTTAGGTAAACAATGGTGGATGATGAGCACTTTGAAATCTGCATTTTGTGTTCTACTCCGTATTATTGCATTTTCAAAGATGAGGAGACACAGGAGAAGTGAAGGCATGCACCAACTGATTCTTCATAAGTTGGGCACTATCTAATTGAAGGGTGGGCTAGCAATGGAGGGAAGGAAACATAGCATGTCTCAACCAAAGCTTTATTGATCTTGGACTAACACAACTTTTTTTTTTTTTTAATGAACTCAAGTTGTTCGAATTTTCAACCAAATCAGGTATAAAACCATAATTTGGTCAAAATTTTGACCAATGCAGGTATAAAAACAAAACAAATGATGAAATCATAGGTTTATATGGCCTTTGGTCAAAAATTTAGGTAGAAAATTTGAAGGAAATATACTCGAGTCAAAATTTTTGTACATCTGAGCTACAGTGCTTAGCACCAGATTTGAACCTCAAAAGGCAGTTGTAAATAGCAAAATCAAAAGTCCACTGTGTACTTTTTGACAAATGGCCTATTGTACATGCACTACATATAAAGTGCCAAAGCATCATTTTGGGGGGGTGGGGGGGGGGGGGTGTCTTTTGATTGAGTGAATAGGGGGTGTCTCTTGTGTTCTTGTGTCTCTCTTTCTCTCTTGTGCTCTTTTAATTCTTTACATCATAGGTTCACCTAAAACTCCATTTTTAACTTCACACAATTATACTACATGGAAAGATATTGTATGGAGTAGACTAATGGAAAAAGGTTTATATTTATATGTTGATGGTACAATTATAACAAGTTGATTGGCAAGTTAAAGATAACCAGGCTTTAGGAATTATTAGGAGTTGTGTTCATAGAGATCTCTTCTTCCACATTTCCAGCTTTAAGGAAGCCAAGGTTGCTTGGGACAAACTTGAAGGGTTGTATGGTAAGGTGGATGAGGAAAAGGGATACCAAATTGAGGATGACCTACTTCTATTGGATTCTAATAATTTTGACACAATTCAAGATTATATCAACAAAGCCAATGAATTGAGAGCACTACTTAAGGATTGTGGTAATTCCATGAAGGATGATAGATTGATTCATCACATCTTGAAGAGGCTACCTTCAAAGTACGTATCTCTTGTTTCAAGTTACAACACTCACAGATTGACCATGGGAAGAGCCTTCACTAAGCCTACATTTGATGAATTTACAAAAATGTTGATGATGGAACAATCCAAGTTGATAGATATGGGAATTCTTAAGTCATCAAAGACAAAGGCATTAGTGACTAGCAATGAGAACCAATCAAATCAAGGTGGAAAAATTTCTACCAACAACAATAAAAAGCAGTGGAAGAAAAATTACAATTAGGGACACAACAATCTACCCCCTCATAGCAAGGCAATTCTTCTTCCAAAAAGAAGGGAAACAATGATAAGAAGGATAAACTATTTTGTGCATATTGCAAGAAATCGAATCATGATGAGCATCATTGCAAAACTAAGAGAATAGATGAGTTGGAAAACTTACTTAGGAAGAACAAAATCAATGTGCCAAATGCTTCCAAGGATTCAATTCCATCCACTTCAAAGGGAAAAGGGCAAGCAGTTACGGATGGTTCAAGTTCTTCAGGGGATCACATGGGTTCTTCAAAAGGAGACTTTTCTCCATTACACATCTTTGTAAGACATGATACAAAAATGGAAGTTGAAGGGAAAGGACAAGTTGAGATGGACAATGGAGAGTTCAAAGAAGTTCTCTATGCTCCCAACCTTAGCTCTAATCTCCTCTCAATCTACCAAATCACTCACTGTGGAGATGACAATAAAGTTGAGTTCCTTCCTGATTCAGTAATGGTGCGCAATCTTAAAGATGATTCATTGGTTGCAATGGGTAAAGTCAATCATCACAAAAGGCTTTATTCTTTCTCCCACTTTGTTCCTAAGTCTTCTTCACATGCCTTGTTGACTCAATCACATTCACAAAGCAAATTATGGCATGAGTGGTATGGATATCTTGCCTTCTGCTCTCTTCATCAACTTTGCTCAAACAATATGGTCAAAGGTCTACCTACAATCAACTTTTCTAAAGTTGAATGTTCAACTTGTTCCATGGATATGCATCTAGAGGAGAAGTTTGATAAAGGGAAGTCTTCAAGAGCATCAGTTGTTCTTTAGTTGGTTCACATGGTTCTAGCAGGTCCTTTTGCAGTAACATTAGTTAGCAAGGGTCGCTACATCCTCACTTTCATTAATGACTTTTCACGCTACACATGGGTCTACTTTCTTGATCACAAGAATGAAGTGTTTGATAAGTTTCTAGCCTTCAAGAGTCATGTTGAAAAGCAATCAAGGAAAGCCATCAAGGTTCTTCACATGGACAATGAAAGCATATATGTGAACTCAAGACTTAGAGACTTTTGTCAACTTGAGGGTATTCATCTTCAGAATCCACAAGCATTTAGTCTGCAAAAGACAGATGTTGCAGCAATGAGGATTGGAACTCTTAAGTCTATGGAAAGTTGCATGATTCAAGTCAAGTCTCTTGATCCAACACTTGAAGTTAAAGCTATAAGCAGTGCCAATCACATACTTAATAGGTCTCCTCATAATGCCTTAGATGGAAAGAATCCTTTTGAGGCATGGTGCGACAGGAAACCAGTTGTGAAACACTTTAGAGTTTTTGGTCGTCCAGCATGGGCATACATATCTTTAAGGGAATGCAAGGCACCACCACCAAGGCCTTGTACTTTCAACAGATATGAAGACAGTGTTAAGGCATATAGACTTATGGATCCTGAGACCCATGAGATTTTCATAGAGAGGAATGTTCACTTTGAGGAAAGTTCACCTAGCTTATCCTCTAATCCTCTTTGTACTTCATACATTGTGAAAATTGATAGTGACAACAGTGATAGTGATTCAACAGATTCAGATATGTGGGATCCCATTGATAGTTACAACATGATGTCACAGTATTAGCACATTTCACATGCATACATTGCTACAGTGATAGGTCCATGCAATTCAGAACAGTTGGTGACACCTTGTCTTCCAGTTCAACATTAGTGGATGACTACATAGTAGATATTTTAGGTTTGTTTGTGGAGTCATACATAGTAGATTTGGGAGACATCATTGATGATCTACATCTTCTCTTTGATAATGAAGATCCTTCTTTAGTTGTTGCGAGGGCTCACTCTGACCCTCCTGTCCATTCTCTACATGATCAATCTTTCCAGATTGATATGATTGTGGTTCCTTATGTACAAAAGTTGCAAGAGATCTCTTTATCATTTGAGGAGACACACGGTTCTTTGGAATATGTTCTACATCCATCCTTGCTAGATCCGACATTATTATTTTCAGCAGTATTGGAAGGGGCACCAGTCAGTATCAATACAGGGATAGTTGAGCAAGTCTCAAAGACACCATTCATCATCAATATTCTTTCTACACATTGGGGAAGCATCTCATATGTACCTATGATATTGTTTCTTCCAAAGGGGAGGAACATTATTCAACAGTCATGAATCAACTTCTACATTGGAGTAGCTAACACTGATGGGCATTCTTCATTTGGGGGGAGGGGGGGGGGGACTACCTCGTCTCCTTTCTTCTTCTCTCTTTTGGGGGGGACCTTTTCCTCTTTTGGAATTGTGTTCTTCTCATACTTCTCTATTGTATATACTTGATGTATGTCGTAATTGGGGGGTCTTGATTACTCCATCCATCCATGCATCTTTTTTTTCATCTCTCTTTTTGGGGGAGGGTTTTTCCCATGAGGTTTTCCATCTTTCTTTTCTTTATGAGAGATTGCATTGCTTTTGTACATGGGTACCTAACATGGCCTAGTAGTCGGGACCCATCATGCATTTACATCCTAGCTTTCGTAAGCTTAAGTGCATTCCCCTAAGTTGCACTTAAGGGGGGGTGTGGGTGTAAATAAGTATTCACTATTTAGACTTTACTTAAGTTTACTTAGGTCAATGCATTATTTTATTATTTCTTAGGTGAGACACTTAGGAGTTTGTGTACTCTTATGAGTTGTCATGTTGACAACAAGGAGTAAGCAACTCTAATTCAGCACATGGTGTCTACAACACTGGAGGTTGCATAATTAACTAAGTTGTCATGTTGACAACACAGTTATTCACACTCTTATTTTAGCACATGGTGTCTGCAAAAAAATTTTACGTGCTACACCTTTGTAGGCTTATCCTCTCATCATTGTACTAACTCCTATGCTTAATGGAGGATAATCCACTCCTAGTGGACATGTGCTTGGTTGTAAGACTTATCAGTGTGCTGACTCCTAGACATTCTAGAAGCATTTGAGAGGCCTTTATATTCAGGCACTCCTAGTGTGTGTAAATGACATACAATAACATCAATCCATTTTGATATTGTTATTCTAATCATACTTTGGTCCATTCTGTTCTTGTGCTTGAGTTCCTTAATCTTGGGTGATTTTGCCCTAAGACAAATTCTTACATTCCTGTGAGTTTCTATTATATTCCTTCTATAGATGAGGCCATGATGAGTTATGTTTGTCCTTATCCTAAGAATGCCTTGTAAGTAGAGGATAAAATCCTTGATGCTTTTTCTTTTCCTAGTTAATCTTTTGAGCTTAATGAACCTAAACAATTTGATGCAGAGATAAACTCAACGGAAGCAAAAACAACAGGAACCAACACTAGAAAGAGATAGATAACAATATTCATCTAATTGATTCATTAAATGAATAGTATATACACTTGCTCTCCTGAAGATTTCTTCTCCTTGTAACTTTGTATCAAAAAACTTGACTAAACCTAAACCTAAAAACTCTATTTATACTTGCTAGGATGATCTACAAAACATTTTAGATTATTACAAAATAGGAAAACTAACCCAAAGAGATCTCTTGCCAAAACAGCTTACAGGATGTTCTAGATCTTGCCAAAATGGCTTATAGAATGTTCTAGGTTATTATAGAATAAGAAAACAGACCCCACAATGGTCTGGGCACATCCCAAGAAGAGATCTTTATGTGGGTGCTCAGGTACCATACACCCAGGGACAATAGAATCCAAGTCCCTTGGATTGTCCTTCCTCTTTCTTGTCTTCCAATTCCTTGTTATTTGTTGTTTGTACTCTTGCCAAGTACCCAAGTCAACTTTCATATTTTCATAAAACTCTTCCACATAAGAATTCAAGTAGAAATCTTGCAAACCTGCAATAAATGGATTATCAAAAAAAAATGGAACCTCATAATATATGAATTCATCAATTTGGTTTATTCTAGGAACCTTTGCATCTGTTTTTATGATGTTTTTATGCTGCAATATCTCCATGTTTGGAGACAAATTCATCACTATTTGAGCCTTTTGTATCCTCTTAGCTTCATCATAAGTCTTCTTCCTTGCTGCAACTATTATCCTTTTGAAAGGCCATACTGCTTTCTTTCTTAACTTCAAATGCCATCTCTTGGTTCCATCAAGAACCAAGGCATCCACCTCCTTTCCATCTTTATGAACCTTTTCATCACAAGGCTCATCAACAATTACCACTTCAACCTCTTTCCTATCTTCAAGAACCTTTTTATCAGCAAGTAGATTCATTTTATATGAGTGCTAGCCCTAATATGAAGAAGGTTAATGGGTGTCTTCCTAGAAACTAGGATTGCCTAGTTTTGGTCATTTCTCCTGATTTAGTGGAAGAAGATGTCTCATATATGGAGTAGACATGCTCTAATCTATAAGTTTCTTGGTATTTGCATTCCTCTGTCCACTCTCAAGTCTTGGATCCAACATTCTTGGAAGATTGATGGAGATATGGACATTATGCTTGCAGCAAATAGCTATTTTATGGTTATTTTCTCAAATATGGTAGATTACAATAGAGTTTTTGAAGGTGGCTCATATTTTTATAATCAAGTTGGATTATTTATTAAGCCATGGCATGCAAGTTTTAATTTATTTGAAAAGATGCCTTCTTGAGTTCCTATTTGGGTTCGTCTACCTTGCCTCCCCTTGGAGTTTTGGCGAGAAGACATTTTACATAAAATTGCTAGTCTCTTGGGAAAGCCTGCAATAGTTGCTACACAAACCTTTGATAAAAAGGTGATTTCTTTTGCCCAAATTTGTGTTGAGATAGATCTAAGTAATCCCCTTTCGAATTCGATGGAAATTTGTTTGGGATCTTCATCATGGTTTCAACAGTTAGATTATGAATCTCTACCTTTACAATGTCAGTTTTGTCATGAGTATGGCCATCTCCTAGGACATTTCCCTAAAGCTCATAAGGAAACTCATTCCCCCTCTTCGGTGCCTCCTCCTCTAGGTAAAGAGGATAAAGGGAAAGCTCTCATGATGGCTGAACCTCAGGAAAAGGACAAGGAATAATTTGTACCTATTAAAACTAAGGCTAAACATGAGCTAAGAAGAGGCCATTCAAGGATAAATAGAAAAATGGAGGCATTAATAGGTTTGAGGTGCTAGAGAATTTAGCTTTGGAAGAAGGGGTCTTGCATGTGGTCACTTCTAATAGTGTTGGGGTCAGTATGGAGGTTGTACCGGTTCTTGAACTAGAACCAATTCAAGCTATTCAGGGACAACAAGTGGCTCAGGTGACTTTAAATAATTCCATAGAGGATGACATTGTTTTGACATATTTAGCTAGAGAAGTTTTAGTTTCATCTCAAAATAAGGGTTCATCTCATAGATTGGGAGTGTAATAATGACCCCTTAAGAAAGGTCATACTAGTAGCTCCTCTAAAGGGTGGAAGACAAACCTTGAAAAGATAAAAATGACTAGAGATCTATTGATGGAATTTGGGTTTGTTAAACCCATTGATGCTCACTTTTCTCAAACCCCTCAATGATCATCAAAAATCTATTCATGATTTAATTTCAATTCAGTCTCTAGATGTCTTTTGTGTTCAAGAGACTAAGGTTTCTGTTGAGGTTATGCATCAACATGCTCCACACATTTGGTATGTTGTTCACTGTCAAAGTATTGGTTCACAAGGGAATTCTAGAGGTTTGGCTCTATTTTGGGACCCTCGAAAGATTTCCCCCCTTTGATGGGTTTCTACTCATTACTCAATCTCTATGGTGGCTACTGCCTTGGACTCTGGTGAGACTATTCTTGTGACAAATGTTATGCCCCTATTGACATTTGTGGGAAGATTCATCTCTTGGATCACATTAGGTTTGTGCATTCTTGTGCTCCTTATTTTGCTTGGATTTTAGGAGGTGATTTTAATTCTATTTTAAGTCTTGAGGAGAAAAGAGGAGGTTGTTCTAGGCTTGGCCCTGCTTCTAATATTTTTCAAGTCCAGGTGGATATTCTTTCTATTATTGATGTTAAGTCTTCAAATGGGGTTTTCACTTGGAACAATAGATGAAGTGGTCAGGAAGCTATCTTAGAACATTTGGATAGGTTTCTTGTCTCATGTTATTGGCTTGGTAGTGGCCTAATTATGAGTTCTAAAATTCTTGATTGGAGAGGTTTTGATCATTGGCTAATTAAGTTCTCTTCTTCTCCTGTTGCACTCCCTAAGAACCCTTCTTTTAGATTCCTGCTTATGTAGCTTCGAGACTTGTCCCTTTATGATTTGGTGGCTAAGTGGTGGAGAGAGGGTGGCCCAACTTATGGCATGGATATGTTTGTCTTTGAGAAGAGACTTAAATATGTCAAATATCATCTTAAGAGATGAAATACTTCTTGCTTTGGGAACATTTAGTCTAGAAAGAGGAATGCTCTAGATCATCGTGCAGTGATTACTCACCAAATCAGGCACTTTGGGATTATAGAGGCTCTTGGAAGGGTAGAATCCTAGACTATGCGGGATGTGGAAGAATGGGAACTTTGGGAAGAGATTTATTGGAAACAAAAGGCTTGTATTGATTGGCTATAGGAAGGGGATAGAAATACTGGTTTTTTTCATCATTTTGTTCAGGCTTGTCATAATAAAGGGTATATTTCTTCTCTTGTTACTATTGAAGGACTTCAGATTTCTTCTTAGTTTGCTATGACTAAGGAAGCCCTTCAATTTTATTCTAAACTTTTTACTAAGGATTCTCAGCCTGCAACTAAGGAGGAGAACTTAATTCTTTCATGCATTCCTTCTCTTATCACCAATGCTATGAATGATTATCTTCTTCATCCAATTTCGATATCTGAACTTGAAGAGGTTGTGTTTGGGATGAATAAAGGTAAAGCTCCAGGACTAGATGGATTCCCTGTGGAAGTCTTTTAGGAATTTTGGGAAATTATTAATATGGATATCTTGGAGGTGGTTAAGGAATCCCTTTAGAATAAGCAAATGCTTTGTGCATTGAACTATACTTTACTAACTCTTATCCCTAAGAAAGAAGGTGTAGGCAATCTTGACTCCTTTCATCTCATTGCTCTTTGTAATGTTGTGTACAAAATTATCACCAAATTGATTGCTGACAGACTCAAGATATGCCTTCTAGTTATGATTTCAAAGGAACAAGGTGGTTTTATGGCTGGTAAGAAAATTCTTGATGGAATTGTTATTGCTTCTGAAGTTATTCATTCTATGCATACATCAAAAGAGTGAGCTATGTTCATTAAGTTGGATATGACTAAGGCTTATGACAAAGTCAAATGGAGTTTTCTCCAAAAGATCCTCTTGGCCTTTGGTTTTTGCCAACTGTGGGTGAACTAGATTATGAGTTGTGTTATTTTAGCTTCTTTTTGTGTTTTGGTGAATGGTGTTCCTTTAGAGCCCTTTGATGCCTCTAGAGGACTTCACCAAGGGGATCCTATTTCACCTTATCTCTTTATCATTCTAGCTAAGAGTTTGGGCTGCTTTCTTATGCTTTGTGCTCACTAGGGTTTGATTCATGGGTGGAAATGGGGTGTTGGCTTGCCTCATATTTCGTATCTTCAGTTTCTGGTGATACTTCATTTATGGGACACGTTCGTCATCAGGAGGCTACTTCTTTTGGGCATGCCTTGGATGTGTATCTTGCAGCTTTGGGATAGAAAGTTAATGAGAACAAATCCTCCATTTTTTCTTCAATACTTCCCAGGCTATTCAAAGGCATATTGCTACTATTTTGAGGCTTCTAATTGGGTCTCTTCCCTTTGTTTATTTGGGTATTCCTCTTACTGTTGGTTGACATCCTAGATCTTCTTGGCAAGTTTTGCTTAATAAACTATGTCAAAAGGTTAATCATTAGACTCATCGATGGCTATCAACTGCCGCTCGCTTAACTCTAATAAAATTGGTTATTCAAGCCCTTCCTATTTATAGGTGTTTTGTTCAGGCTACTCATATGTATTTTCTTGAGGAATTTGATACTCTATCTCATCAATTCCTTTGGAGTGGGAACCTTTCAACTTCTAAATGGAGTCTAGTTAAATGGGAAACAATTTGTAGACCTCAGAAGGAGGGTGGCCTTGGCTTATGATCATCTATTTTAAATGGACAGGTTCTTGCTGCAAAACTTTATTGGCATTGGTGTACTAACCAACATCAACTTTGGGCTCGTATTCTCACTCATAAGTATTTTCTAGATATTGATGTGGTTGAAGTTCACCACTTTCCTCTAGAAGGGAGATGATTCATGATTTGGAATACACTAAAGTTTGGAGCTTAGTTGGTTAAAGATGGTCTCTTTTGGATTTGTCATTTGGGGCCACAAGCTTTATTTTGGCTTGACTCTTGGGATGGGTACCCTCCTATTCTTATCACTCATCCTTAGTTACATGCCCTCTATCAAACTTTCAGTGCTACTAGTTGGGACACAGTTGATTTTTATAAGATAGGGCGTGTTAGAGGTTTGGATCCTTCCTTTTTTTGGAAACACGCCTCTGAATGGCCTCCAAGAGGATCTGAGGAGGATAGGATGGAGTTGTTTCAGATTTTGGAGTCTCATGAGTGTACTACTTTGGTTGGTAATGATGTTCTTGCTTGGGACAGTGAAGATATGGTGAGCTTCTTTGGCAAACGTTGGGGGACATTCAAATGCCTTGGTGGAAGCAAGTCTGGTACAAGTTTTCTTGGCCCAAATGTAATTTTTTAATGTGGTTGGTGGTCCATAGCCAATGTCTTACGTGGGATAATTTATGCAAGTGTGGCTTCCAAGGACCCTCAATGTGTGTTCTATGAAGGACTAGTGAAGAACATATCTCTCATCTCTTTTTCCAATGCTCTTTCACTAGACATATTTGGCACTCTTGGTGGAATATGTGGAACCAATCCTATTGGCATGTTTACTCACTAGCAGAATTCTTTGCTTGCTGGGGTAAGGCTCCTGCCAAGACTTCATTTCTTCAAGTTGCCTAGACTCTTGGACCCTCCTTTATTATTTGGCATATTTGGTTGGAAAGGAACTTTTGTATCTTTAAGGATGAGTTTTTAGAGGTTCCTCACTTATGGTGGAAAATTCTCCATTCTTTGGGGTAAACTATTTCTGCAAAATGTGACACTTCTAAGACCATGGAACCAGGGGAGGATATTTTCAATAATCATCTGAATATTCCCCCTTGACATGGAAAATTGCTAAGAAAGATGTGTAGACATCTCTTGCAAAAGATAAATAGGGTGGGGAAGTGGAGTGCCCCTCCCTAGGGTATTCTTAAAATCAACACGGATGGGTCTTCCAAGGGAAATCCATGTCCTTTAGCATTGGTGGTGTTGGTAGAGATAGTAAGTGGGATGTCTAGTTTGTGTTTTCTATTTATAAAGGTCATCACACTAACAACCTGATGGAGGTCATAACTATTTTGTATGCTGTGAAGAATGCTTGTGACCTTGGTTGGAGAAGGCTTATCTGTGAATCTGATTCACAAGTGGTGATATGTCTATTGAATCAGTAACATTCTGAAGTTGTTAGTTGGAGGTTAGCTTTGATTGCATACTAGATTCATAATTTGTGTACTTGTTTGGAGTCTATTACAACTTTCACTTATATTCCTAGGGAATGGAATAGTGTTGCTGATTGTTTGGCAAAGTGAGCTTTTGACCATATGTATAATTGGAACATTGTTGATAAGAATCACCTTCCAATGTCAACTTCATCACTTGGTTGATCTTGACAGGGCTATCTGATGCCCTTTCTCTATTTTTTCTTGTTTCTCTTTCAGCTTGAATAAATTTTCATCCCTCCTTTATTTCATATTGTGGATGGAAAATAAATGACCATCCAAGAGGCTAGTTTAGCTAATAAAAGACAAAGGTCATTTCATGGAACATAAGAGGATTAAAATATACTCATAAACAAGATGTTTTGATAAACTTGGTGTAAGATAAAGAAAAAAACTTGACATAGTGACGATTCAAGAAACAAAAATGCCAAAAGAAAAAGTTTTTAAAATAAAATATTTAAAAGTTGTGGGGTAGAAGGCAATGATTCAAAAGAAGTCTCTAGATGTACTGTCATCTTCTAGAACCTCAACCAAATTGAAGGTAATCACATATTTATAGATAAAAGCATCATATCTATACATAGGATTCCCCTCTATCTTAGGGAGCTATTACAACAAGACTGATGAAAGTAGATGTGGGTTCCCAAAAATTAGGAGCAGGGAGATTTTAGGAAAGATAAAAAAAAAAGGAATCATAAAGCAAACATGATATTGTGGATGGGGAAAAAATGACCATCCAAGAGGTTAGTCTAGCTCATAAAATATGAAGGTCATTCCATGGAACATAAGAGGATTAAACAATCCTCATAAACAAGATGTTTTGAGAAACTTGGTGCAAGATAAAAAACTTGATATAGTGATGATTCAAGAAACAAAAATACCAAAAGAAAAAGTTTAAAAAATCAAAATCTTTAAAAATTGTGGGGTGGAAGGCAATGATTTAGAAGAATTCTCTAGAGATACTATCATCCTCCAGAACCTCAACCAAATTGAAGGTAATCACATATTTATAGATAACAACATTATATCCATTAGGTTCCTTCACATAAGGGATATATTTAAGTGGATTTTCACTAATATTTATGCCCCCAACTCAAAGAATGGTAGAAAATATTTTTGGAATAAAATGTAGAGTGCAATATCTTTGTTTCCCCTTAACAAATGGTTGGTTATAGGGGATTTCAATACCCCCTTGAAGGATTGCGAGAAATATGGAGGTACCACTCCTGTCATTGATAGAAGGATGGATCTAATTGAATTCATGAAAAATAATTAACTTCTTAACTTCGATCTTGAAAAATCTTAGATTACTTGGTCTAATGTGAGAGTTGTGAATGATCAAATTTAGGTAAGGCTAGATAGAGCTCTTCTTTCTTTGGATTGGATGTCCTTTTATTCTTGTAACCTCTCTTATTTCCCTTGCATTGGGTCTGATCATTATCCCCTTTCTTTTATTGTTGATCCTTTATCTGGTAAATTTAACCACCCTTTTCACTTTAAAATAATGTGACCGGATCCCTGAGTTGCAAGAAAGATTCATGGAATTTTTGAAATATTCATGTGGAAGGATCTACAATGTATAAGATTTATAAAAAGCAAGGAAATGTCAAAACTAAGATTAAGATATGGAATAAAAAAGTGTTTGGGGACATTTTTTAGGAAAAGGATGAAACTATTATTAAACTTTAAAATGTTCAAGACAAGATTTAAGATAAATGTTTCTCTGATTAGTTAAGGAAGTTAGAAAGAATTTTTTAGGTGAACTATCATGGCATTATCTTGAAAGAGGAAACTTTTTGTAAGAAAAGATCTAGAGCTTTGTGGTTGGAAGCCAGGGATAGAAACATAAAATAATTCCATATGAAAGCTCTTAAGCACAAGGTAGCTACTGGGATTAACTCTATTAAGATAGTGTCTGGAAATGTGGAAAAGGACGAAGACATAAAAAAAGAAATGGTGGGCTATTTCTCCAATTTGTTGAAGGAAGAAGTGAACTTAAATGTTCATTATTAAGGTGAATTAATTTCACCCATTTTGAAAGGGACCATTGAGAAACATGATAAAATACTTACTTTTATTGCTTCTCTAGAAGAGATCAAAGAGTCTACCTTTTATATTGAAGGGGAAAAATTCTCAGGTCTTGATAGTTTCACTATTTATTTTTCTCCAGAAGTTTTGGTAGGTTACCGCGAATGATGTTTCAAATGCAATAAAGGAAGTTTTTGGATCTCAATCTTTACTTTAAAAAATTAACTATACTTTCATAGCTCTGATCACTAAAACTCTAGGAGCTAACATCTCCGATGGATTAGTCTTTGTCACTCTCTTTAGAAAATCATCTCCAAGATGCTAACTTTTAAAATTCTTTCTATCCTTACATCTATCATCTTAGAACAAAAAAATGGTTTTTTTCCAGGTAGAAAAATCATAAACTCTATCATCGTTGTACATGTAAATGTTTATTCTTTGGAAATGTCTAAAAAAGAAGGTTTCATTATGAATTTATACCTTTCAAAAGCCTAAGATAGAGTTGATTGGTCCTTCTTATTTAAAGTGTTTAAAATTTTTGGGTTCAATAGTAGAGTAATTAATCTCATAAGGAATATCATATCAACTTTCTCTACTACTATTCTAGTTAATGGGGATTCTTGAAGCTTCTTCAAACCTACTAGAGGTCTCAGGTAGGGATACCCCATTCTGAAAATCTTGTTTTGCAGAATGGTGATATCTCTAGGGAGATTGATTAGTCATTATGTTTAGGAAGGAAAAATCAAAGGGCTTAATCCTTTATCTATTCCTAAAAGTTGTTCTCATGAGCAGTTTGTGGATTACACTGTATTAATGGGAAGTTACTCAATCCATGAAATTAGAATGTTTAAGGAAGCTATTACTAAGTAAATTGAAGCTACTAGGAAACTAATTAATTGGAACAAAAGTTTGATTTACTTTATAAATATTCCAGTTCAAAGAAAAATGAGAATGTCAATAATTATGGAATGCAAGATTTCTTTTCTCCCTACTACTTATCTTCGGTTTCCTTTGGATTTGAAAATGGATGACTCTTTTTGGAATAAGATTAGTGATAGGTTTATTTTTAAACTGGCAGGAAGGAAAGGATCCCTTCTTAGTCAAGCCGAAAAGATTCAACTCCTTAAGGTCACTCTTTAGAATATGCCTATCTATACCCTAAAATTCTTTTTGATTCCTACTAAGTATTCTTATGCCATTGAAAAAATTTAGAGATCCATTTTGTTGTCAGGAGTGGAGTTGAAAAAACATTTTCCTCTTGGTAATGGGAAGGTGTCTATAGGCCTAACCAAAATGGAGATCTTGGAATAAGATCAATGAGATTGACTAATAACACTCTCCTTGCTAAAAAAATTTGAATAATTTATGAAGAGGAAAGAGAGTGGAATGCAATTGTTAAAAATAAATATCTATCAAATTTTGTGAATTTGGAGCCCTTTTAGAATTTTCCATTTTTATTAATGGTTGCAAGTGGATTGTTGGGAATGGTAACAAGATAAAATTTTGGGAAGACACTTGATTATTGGATAAACCCCTGAAGGAGTATCCAATTTCAGCTCAACATAAGGAAAAATGTATAGAGCTCATTGGGAATGAAGTTAGTAGCTATTGGAGGGACAACAATTGGATTAATATGAACTTGATCATCATGGAGTTAGCCCCCTTGAAATTTAAATCTTAATCTTTGGTTTATTAGACCAAAATTCATTGACAAAATGATCTAGAAACTTAATCCGCATGGTAGGTACTCGTAGCCTTAGTGATCTTAGAGGTGTACAAAGATTTGGCTAAGCCTTTCTACGCTAATACATGGATAAAAAATATTACCCCTAAAATCAATATTTTCTATTGGCTATTCCTTCAAAATAAAATCCTAACTATAGAAAACCTTGAAAATAAGGGTTTTGTTTTACCTTACAAGTGCTATCTATGTGAATGTGCAACTGAGAACACTAATCACCTCTTTATCAATTGTTCATTTACGTAGGAGATATGGACTTCTCTCTTTTCTAAGATGAATCTTCATTGGGTTAAGCCCAACACTATACAAGAGTTTTTGAAAAATGGAAAATCCCTATATCTCACAAGGGCATGAAAATCTTTGGAATTTCATAGTTCCTCACTTGATATAGAGTGTGTAGAAAGAACACTACAACAATATTTTCCAAAACTAGAGTAAGCATCTAAGAGAGATAAGTGAACGAATTATATATTATATCAATGAAAATATAAAATTGGTTGAGGGAAAGGGAAATAATTAAAACATTGAAGAAACGAAAAATATTAAAAAGTGGGAGATCACTAAAATCAAGAAAGGTCGAAGACAAAGAAGGGAGAACCTGGCTTGAACTTCTTTGATGAATTGGGCTAAAAAAAAGTTTGACGACACAACGAAGGGAAACCCTAAAAAAGTAGGATGTGGAGGGATAGTTAGGAATAAAACCAAAAATTGCATATATGTTATTTTCATCCCTTAAAGGATTCAAACTAGGTATTTTGTGGAAGCCATGGTTGTGCTTCATACCATTTAAGTTGCAAAAAATGGTGGGTTGTGAATTTTTTTGTATGTTTGGTGATTCCAAGAACGCAATTAATTGTATAAAAGGTAATTATGAGCTGGAACAAGATGTTAAAAATATCATTGATAAAATTAAGGCCGTGGCTCAAAGTTTTAGTAACTTTCACATATCACATGACTTTAGAGAAACAAACTTTGCAGCTGATTAATATGCCAACATAGGTACTTTCAGTAATGATGTACATACTTTGTATGGTATTGTCAATATGGGAGAGGACTTAGTTAATATAATAAATGAGGAAAGCGAAACTTCCAAGTAGGGGTAATAATTAACATTGATGGAGATGAAAATTTATTGTGGTATGATTACAAGTTGTATTGATACAAGCAAAAATATTTTCCTCATGATTATAGATATCATTTACCTTTCTTTCTGGGTTCACATTCCCATGAACTTGAATTCCTTTAGTGTAGTGATTGGTAAGCCAAGAATTCTTGAAAACATTAGTGGTGATCTGAATTATGCGCATTTGAAGTCTTGTTAGTGGTAGAATAAGAAGAGAACTTAGAAGATTCTTTAGAAGGCCAGTCTTTCGAATCTCCTTGAGTAGTTTAAAGGCATTGATGAATAAATCAAACATAATTTTGTGGATACCTAGAGCAATGACAAAGTGACTTTGCACAATCAAAAGGCAGACCTCTATATGGACCTGATTGCTAAAGTTACTGGTATGTCAAATGTGGGTAACAAATTCTTAAGGACATAGAATATGCTAAAGATGTTATTGTTTTTTTCTCGAAAAGCACAAAAGAAAAAAGCTATATTGACTAAGAAAAATGGAAGTTTTTTTTGAAATTACCGAAATTAAGAAAAAAAAGAGCAATGTGTTGAAGGAAAATATGGAGTATATCATGTTATATGGTAGATTTACTGGGTTCAAAATTTTCATTTTGCATTCTTTAATCATTTTAGGCTTGAAAATAATTTTTTCCCCTATTACTTGCATAGCTCATTGGTTAATAACTTGAACAAGAACTGTAATGATCCCACGAACCCAATTCTTCATGAGGGTTTAATGAAACTCATTTCCAAATATTGTGATAAGCATAATGTGGGAAACTTTTTGGGCATGAAAGACTAGGCTAAATAAATGGAAACTATCCAAAAGAAGCGTAAACATGATCAAGGTGAATGAAAGAATGAAAAAAATGAGAAAGAAGAGACCAAAGATTCTTCAAACGATTTGTCTTTAGAGTCGGAAAAAGAAAATTGCAAAAAACAAAAAAATGAAGGATTTTGATTCAAATGAGAGCTTGAAGAACAAAAAAAAATCATGATAGTGATGAGTGAGAAAGCAATAAAGAGGAAGGGGAGTCTGGTGATTAGGAAAAAGATGAAGAGTAGAAAATGAGGAAGAAGAGAAAGCCAACAAAGAGGATGAAGCAGAGGAAGCCAAAGAAGAAAATGAAGCCATGGGATAAGGAGAAGATGTGAAAGAGGATAATGAAGATACTAATCAAGAGGACAATACCAACAAAGAGACCAACTAGGATGAGATGGCAACGACAATTATTCACAAAATTGGTGAAAACAAGGAAAATGAGAGAACTATAGGCAAATAGATTATCTGGAACAATAATTGGAATTTGAACCAAGATAGTATGGCCAAAAACCCTTTTAACTATGAAGGATCCCTCAGGACACTTCAATTTTGGGAAGGATGAGAATTTTTTTTCTCAAACTAAAGCTACAAGGTACAAAGTGAGTAATGATAATGTAAGAATTTGCCTTAGGCCAAGATTCACCCAAGATCATAGAACTCAAACACAAGCACAATTGTAGGCCAAAAAAGGATATGATCAATATATCAGAGTATGTCTACATACATTGCTTTGTATTGTATGTACAAACACACTAGGAGTGCCTGTGTATAAAGGCATCTCAGGAAGCACCTGAAATGTCTCTAGAAAGAGCTAGGAGATAAGATAAACATGACAACTAAGCACACATCTTATCCATCATTGTAGATGAGTGGATAAGAATGACAAGGTTGTAGACACCATGTGCATAAAAGAGGTGTGAACTCTTGTGTTGTCAACATGACAACTCACAAGAGTACACATACTCCTAGGTGACTAATAAATAAATAATAAAAATATGCATTAACCTAAGTAAACTTAAGTAAGTGTAAATAGTAAATACTTATTTACACCAACACCCCCCCCTTAAGTGCAACTTAGGGGAATGCCCTTAAGCTTACATAAACTAGGATGAAATGCATGATGGGTCCTGGCTACTAGGCCATGTTAGATACCCATGTACATAATGAAAATTCAATCTCTCATAAAGTGAAGAAAGAGGGAAAACCTCATCGGAAAAACCCTCCCCCAAAAAGAGAGATGAAAGGGATGCATGGATGGATGGAGTAATCAAGACCCCCTCATTATGACATACATCGAGTATATACAATAGTGAAGAAGGAGAAGAACAAGACCTCATAAGAGGAAAAAGTCCACCCCATAAGAAAGAAGAGGAAGAGAGACAAGATAGTCACACCCCCCCCCAAAGGAAGAATGTTGATTAGTGAAAGCTGCTCCAAGGTAGTAGCTGGTCCAAGAGTGTAGAATGGCATTCCTCCCCTTCGGAAGAAACAAAGGAAAAGGTACAATTTTGAAGATATATGGTGGCCCTGAAACCTGCTCAAGTGTCTATAGAACCTATTCCAGAACTATCCCCTCCACTAACAAAGAGACCTCCTCCAATTGTTGTACATAAGTATCCACAATCATGCCAACCTGTGAAGATTGATCATGTAGAGAATGGACATGAGGGTCAGAGTAAGCCCTCACAACAACTGTAGAAGGATCTGCCTCATCAAAGATAAGATGCAAATCATCAAGACTGTCTCCCAAGTCTGCGGTATGTGACTTCACAAACAAACCTACAATTTCTGCTAGGAAATCATCAACTGAAGCTGGAGCTAGAAGACAACATGTACCCTATTGTGCTGGACCTTTCACTATGGCAATGTATGCATGTGGATTGGACTGATGTCATGACCTCTTGCTACAATTGTTGATAGAACCTCACATGTCTGAATCTATTGAAGTACTATCGCTGATGTCACTATTAGTTTCCACAGTATATTAAGTGCAAAGAGGATTAGAGGATAAGCTGGGTGAACTTTCCTCAAAGTGTACATCCTTCTCCACAAAGATCTTGTGTGTCTCTGGATCCATTAGACTGTATGCCTTCATTTTGTCATCATATCCAATGAAAGTACAAGGTCTAGGTGTTGGTGCCTTGTAACCCGTGGAAGATAGGTTTGCCCATGCTGGACAACCAAAGACTCTAAAATGACTCACAACTAGTTTTCTACTACACCATGCCTCAAAAGGAGTCTTCCTATCTAAGGCATTATGAGGAGACCTATTAAGTATGTGAGTGGCATTGCTAATAGCTTCGACTTCTAATGTAGGATCAAGAGACTTGGTCTTTATCATGCAACTTGCCATGGATTTGAGAGTCCTAATCCTCAACACTGCAACATCTATCTTATGCAGATTGAATGCTAGTGGATTTTGAAGATCAATTCCCTCAAGCTTGCAAAAGTCCCTAAGTCTTCTATCCACATATCTATTCTTGTTGTCCATTCGTAGAACCTTGATGGCTTTCCTTGATTTGTGTTTGACATGAATCTTGAATGCTTGAAGCTTATGAACCACTTCACTCTTGTGATGAAGGAAGTAGACCCATGTGAATTGTGAAAAGTCATCAACAAAAGTAAGGATGTAGTGGCCTTGGCTAACTAAAGTCACTACAAAGGGTTTTGCTAAAACCATGTGAACCAATTGGAGAACAATGGGTGCTCTAGAAGACTTGCCTTTATCATACTTCTTCTCAAGATGCACATCCACTAAATATGATGAACATTCACCCTTAGGAAAGTTGATATTAGGTAGACCTTTGACCATGTGTTTGAAGAAAAGTTGCTAAAGGTAGCAGAAGGCAAGATGACCAAATTGCTCATGCCATAATGTGGTTTGTGAAGTAGAGTGAGTCAACAAGGCTTGAGAAGGAGACTTAAACACAAAGTGGGAGAAGGAATAAATCCTCTTGTCATGATTGACTTTCCCCACTACAACCAATGAATCATCTCTAAGATTGCGCACCATCACTAAATTTGGAAGGAACTCAACTTTGTGAACATCTCGAAGGTGAGTGATTTGGTAAAATGAGAGGAGATTGGAGCTAAGATTTGGAATGTAGAGAACATCTTTGAATTCCCCATTTCCATTTCCACATGTCCTTTTCCTTCAACTTCCATTTTAGTATCATCTCCCATGAAGATGTTTGGTACCTATGACTGCTTCAATGAACAAAAGCCTCCCTTTGAAGAACCCATATGGGAGGAGGCACCTAAGTCAAGTATCCATTCCGTAGAAGAACTTGAGTTTTCCATAAGTGCTTGCCCTTTTCCCTTTGAAGTGGGTGGAGTTGAATCCTTGGAAGTACCTAGCACTTGAATTTTGTTCTTCCTAAGTAGATTTTCTAACTCATCAATTCTTTTAATCTTGCAATGATGCTCATCATGATTTTGCTTTTTGTAATATGAACAAAAAAGTTTGTCCTTCTTTTCACTATTTCCCTTCTTGTTGGAAGAAGAACCACCTTGTTGTGAGGAGGATTGTTGTGTCTTAGACTGTGATTTATGCTTCCACTGCTTCTTGTTGTTGTTGCTAGAACTTTTCCCCACTTGACTTGATTGGTGCTCATCACTAGTCACCAAGGCTTTGGTCTTTGATGTTGTGAGAAGTCCTAAATCCATCAAGTGAGTTTGTTCAACAATCAACATCTCTGCAAAAGCATCAAAAGTAGGCTTCTGGTAAGCACTTCCCTTGGTCAACCTATGAGTATTGAAACTCAAAACAAATGAAGCATACTCTGAAGGTAGCCTCTTCAAGGTGTGATGAATCAACTTTTAATCTTTCATGGGATTTCCACAGTCTTTAAGTAGTGCCTTATACTCATTTGCTTTGGTGATATAATCCTAAATTGTGTCAAAGTTCTTTGGATCCAAGAGAAGTAGATCGTCCTCAATTTGAAATCCCTTTTCCTCATCTACCTTACCATTAAATGTTGCAAGTTTATCCCAAGCTTGTTTGGATTCCTTACAACTAGCAATGTGAAAGAAGAGATCTCTATGTACACAATACCTAATAGCTCCTAAAGTTTGTTGGTCTTTTTGTTTCCATTCAATGAGTTCTTTAGCATCAGTGCATTTGGTAATCGTACCATCAACATACAGATTGCAACCTTTTTCCATTAATCTACTCCAAGCAATATCTTTCCATGTAGAATAATTGCATGAAGTTAGAGGTGGACATTTAGGTGAACCCATGATGTAGGAATGTAAAGAGCACACAAAAGAGACACAAAAACACAATACAAACCCCCCCTTTTCACTCAATCAAAAGAACCCCCCCAAAAAAGATTCTTTGGCACTTTACATGTAGTGCGTGTAGAATAGGTCACTTGTTAAAAAGTACAAAGTGGACTTCTAATTTTGCCTGTTACAACTGTCTTTTGAGGCCTAAATCTAGAACTAAGCATTCTAGCTCAAATATACAACAATTCTGAAAAGAAATGAAAGCAATACAATGTAGAAAAGGCCCTAGTTCTAAAAGTAATAATTTTTTTGTCCACACAACCCTAAAATCTGACTACACATCTGGAAATTAGATAAAAATTAGGCACTTTAAAAAAAGGGAACCTATTTTTTAGTCCAGATGAGCCCGTATGGAGCATTTCAAGTTGCAAAATGCAGGATTGGACAAGTACAGTTGCCAAAAGATGCAATTTTTGAAAAATCCTTGCACCAAAACTAGAAAAGAACACCACCACTGAAAAGTTTAGGAAATATTACCCAAAATAAAATAAAAATTGCACCTAAATTGGAGTCTGGATGATTGAGTTATGGCCTCTCAAAATCAGGCTGCCAAATCAAAACTACATCTGAAGAGGGGTCTGGGAGGAAAACTGCTAGCTTAAATTTGACAGTCAAACAATCATCGTAGTAGTTGAAAAATGACTAGGAATGATGGTCAAATAGTCATCAATCTGAACCTCGTGTTTGACTTACATCAACAGAAAAAGTAGTCACCTAGGCTAATGTGGCACACTGATTGGACATACAGTTTGCTGAGTTAGATTGTTAATTGGGCACTGATTTAGTGTTGACGTGTTGATAGCTAGCTTGCATGGTAGATTATGTGGTGCTGGCTATATAGATAGGTTGTCGACACGTGTCTAAATTTTGTTGGGCCATGTGGCGGCTTAACCTGCTAACAGGGATGACTGTTAACCAGCGGGTGACTGTGTACCTCACTGTCGTGGAAGTTCTATTTTCTACCATGTGGAGGGAGGGATATGTTAATGCATGTCCAAATCTATGAAGAGGTACGTGGCACCAGATTTCTAAATAATGACGCTAGTATTTATAATTGCGTCAAGGTTCCAATGATATCGGTAGGCTTTCACGACATCGGGATTCAATTTGCTAATGTTGGATTCCTATGCAAAATCCCACATTCATGGGGTGAACACTCTAAAGAGTGTTTAAATAGCACGACCCGCAAATGTTAAAAATAAGAAAGGTTGCTGGAATGTTCGAACGGGCTTGTCCTGTCTTGCTTGCCAGATTATGATGCAGTTTGGTTTGGAAAATTGTAGATACTATCGGATGTAATTGTTAGTGCCAAAAATATGATGTGCAACGATTAGGAATATTCTCCCAAACTTGCAGGGTTGGGGTGTGATTGCCCAATTCTATAAAAAAAAATTCTCTGCTAGCCCAAATAGGCAGATTTTTTTTTGAAAAAAGCTATCCAAACAACGTAGAGAAATTAATTAAATTACAGATCCAAATTGAATGAAATTGCAGATCTAAAATATCATACTCGTGTTGTAAATTGGGGTCTTTGGGTGCCGATTTGCAAAAAAAAATTGCCTCATAATCGATTTTGGGCTAGGGTAGCCAAATTTATATTCGATTTTCACTGAATCAGTGTTTCGAACACAATGGCAAGGTTAGATCTGGCTCTAGACACTCCCAATGAAAATGATGCTCTAGATTCAGGCTAAGGTGCTGAAGCAACAAGATGGCCTCGAATGACTTTGTGAAGAGAGATTCTCCAAGAGCTTTGATACCATGTAAGAATTTTTCCTAGAGGCAAGATTCACCCAAGATCGTAGAACTCGAACACAAGCACAACTGTAGGCCAAAAAGGGATATGATCAATATATCAGAGTATGTCCTCATACATTGCTCTGTATTATATGAACAAACACACTAGGAGTGCCTGTATATAAAGGCCTCTTAGGAAGCACCTAGAATGTCTCTAGAAAGAACTAGGAGATAAGATAAGCATGACAACTAAGCACACATCTTATCCATCATTCTAGATGAGTGGATAAGAATGAAAAGGTTGTAGACACCATGTGCATAAAAGAGGTGTGAACTCCTGTGTTGTCAACATGACAACTCACAAGAGTATGCATACTCCTAGGTGACTAATAAATAAATAATAAAAATATGCTTTAACCTAAGTAAACTTAAGTAAGTGTAAATAGTAAATACTTATTTACACCAACATATACCTCTTCCTTCAAGGACAATGAAGAGTTGAATGTCAATCAGTAAAGTCCCATGGATATTTTGAAAATTGTCAAGGCTAGGTATTCCTAGTCTTTCAAGTATGACAGTGGATAGTTGAGGAAATTAAGAAGCTCAACGATGGCTTGCATGATTTTTGCAAGAAGGTTGAAGACATCCAAAAGGGTGACAACAATAAGGTGTCTAACAACAATGTTGAAAGTGAATTCAATATAATAAATGAGGTTTGTATGCACTAGATAAATGAACATATGGAAAGGAATGAAGCTTTGTTGAGTAACATTCTACTCCATAGTCATGAAGACCTCAGGGAATCTAGGACTAACCTCAAAGGTCTACAAAAATTGCTTGAGAGCCATAAGGAAAAATAAGTTATCAATGTGGAAAAGGAAGAGGGCACTTCAACTACTGTTAATGCTGGTTATAGAAATAGAACACATTCAAGCATGAAGAAGAAGGCCGAGGTAGATAAGAAGGAAAAATCTTAAAGAAATTTTTGAAACCAAGGAACTACTATAGAGGCTTGAGAATTTGCAGAAGGAGACAAAGACTCTCCTCGTGTAGTTCGTCTAGTTGGTCCCTCTTGGTCTTGTTTTGCTAGTCATTTTTGGTTCTATGTCTATTCTATAATTGTGTTTCTATTATTCTTAGTGTGTCTTATATTTAGCATTTTGGATTACCTTGCTTGTGTTACCTACTCTTGGGTTAATAGTATTATCTAATGAACTTATTGAAAATATTTTTGTAAAGAGAATGCAAAGGGTTTGAGGTCCCTTCAAAACCTATTTTTACCATCAATAGAAAGATCACTAATCAATAATGATTTCCTTTAACCAACCAAGTTAACTACATAAACTTAAATTGTGTAGAGTGATCAACATATATAAAATCTTTGAAATATCAAATATCAAGTGATGACCTTGCAACAAATATGCATAATGACATTTCAGATCTACACTATTTATTTGAAACTACAATGTATTTTCTAGACCTTATTTTAGACTTATGCAATTGCTATGTCGATTGGCACAATATCACTTCCTCAATCAAAAAATGGATAAATAACCAAAATATGTTGTCACAACCCATTTTTCTCTTGATTGGGTAATTTGGTTTTCTCTCTACCAAACTGGAATTTTATTTTTAAAACTTTTATTTCACAATTTAACTTCAAAAATTGAGGAGTAAAGACATTTTAATTCCAATTATAGAATGCCAATTTTAAATATATCAATTAGTTGCACTACTCTTTCTAAAAATTAATTTCCATTCTTTCCTTTTCTATTTTGGCATCTTCCATTTTTGGGATTCAATTTTAGCATGTTGGGGTTTTCTTATTCAGTCAATAGGAAAAGAATTAGCATTCAGTGAATGTCTTTATGTTAATTAGATTTATTAAGAAATGTCTTTTCCATATAAATTAGATTATTATTTTTGGGTTTAAATGGGCATGCATACATTTTTAGGATAGGGAGGGCATTCATTTGAAACCTTTTTTTAATCTCTTGTGAGTCTGTGAAAAAGAAAAACATTCAAATTAGAGGACAATGTAGATCATTCATCTAAATTGGAAATAGTCTGTAAGGGCATCCCTTATTGGTGGGAATGGTTTAATTAGAAATATAGTATGGTTAGTCTCCTTTCTACTTACTATATCATGTAAGATTGATAGTTAGTTTCCTTTCCACTTACCATATCACATAAGACTAAAAAATTAGGTTTGGGTTATGATCAAAGTTTAGATATAAATGTTTCCATATAACGTTAAGGTTGCAGGTTTTATATCATTCCTCATCACAAAGGAATGATTAATTCCTCCAAAAAAAAAATTGTGCATGAGTTTTGGTCTTAATTCTCACCAAAATGCATGAACAATGATTCTATCTAGAGCCATCTATTTGATAAGTTTTAAAGGATACAATGATAAAATCTTAGATTTCTTGTTTACCAGTTGGATTTCTAGACAATAATAACAATTTGATTATATTTTTAAATTTTACATCCACTTGACAGGAAATATTCCTTGCATGATATGACTGATTGATATATGATATGATATTGGGATTAAATGCATAGTTAATGTGTATATATGACGAGCATACATGAATATTGATTGTACTGTCCTATTTTGGATAAATCATATTAAGTTTTGAAGGTGTTTGGATGGAACTAAGATACTAAAATGATGAGTAACAAATTTATGATCACACTATCTTGTAAATTATGATAGTCAAATGCTTGTGTATTCTAGACATTATTATACCACAATTCCATTATCCTTCTTAGTTTTTCTTGTTTAGACTTCCTCATTGCTAGGTTGGGTATCTTTCATGTTAGGAAAGATTCCAAGGAAGCTTAACAACTTTGTAGCAAGGTGGCAAAGCACTCCTAAAATATTCTCCCCCTTTTGTGTTCTTAAGTAGGTTCTAGAACTCATGTAAAAAAGAATAATCATATTTAGGCAATTTTAGTATTCTTGCAACTGACCAATGATTTCTTGGGTATATTGGTTAGTCAATTATTTGATATTGTTAAACTATCATATTCCAGAATTTAATCATGTCAATTTATATGCTTGTTCATATTATTTATATAAATGGATAATGTTCTTGTTGATTGGTCAATGTGTATAGTGACCTTGACACTTTTTCACATTTCTTCTATTTGTGGAGATTGCTAATGTGAATCCTATTTTGTAGGTGTAGTCTTTACATATGTCTTCCTCATTGACACCTTTTTAGAATATATTTTATATCATATATATAACTTGCAAGATTCAAATGTTTTGTATCTTAAAATTTGAAGAAGCATGTCACTTTGAGGTCATATGTCTACATAAAATAAGAAATCAATTAAATTCATGGCTCATTGTAAATTGGCTAGTTAGACTTAATCACAATCTATGACTTCGTTTAACTATTTGAACCAATATTATCATTATTTACATAAACCATAATTGATAGACTAGAAATTCTCTAATTGTTGATGCTTGGTCTATTAATCTCATTCCTTTCTTGATTGTTTATCTGGTGATATCAATCAATCCTTATTGGTATGATTGTTTAGCGATTCATGTTTGAGCCCATCTCTTAGGGATCACTTGGTTACTGGTATAGGGATTGAAGATTATAATAGAAAATGGGAATGGAAAATGCCAATTCCAATCCCATTTGGTTCACCCAAAATTTGATTAAATTATCATGCTTTGAATTAAAAAATTTGTTCGTCCAATATATTAAAAAAGGCCTCCTCTTTCAAACCCCTGCAGATGACTTCTCCTCTTTTACATAATATCTTGCCGAAACATTGGCTAAAATATTGGTAAAATTTTATCCTTTCATCGACCAATTAACAACCAATCCTATGGATGGTGGGATAACATGCTTTGCAACAATTTACATCCTCTTCTTCATTTTTGTACATACCCAATTCATTTCTTGGGGATCAATTCTTGATACTTATTATGGCCATGAGTACCATTCCAAGAATGCATCCTTCCACATAGAACTGCAATGGGAAGTAAAAAATGGATCTAAAAACATTATCAAATAAGAAAAAGTCAAAATGAGAATAGGAATACCTATTCCAATAATAGGTATTTTTTGGAATGGACATATGCTCATTTTGGGGGCAAAATGGGAATACATATTTATATTCCCTATTCCAATTTGGTGCACAAAAAAGAGAATACTTAACATATTCCTAATCTCCTATTCCTATTAAGGCAACCAAATGAGACCTTAAAGCTTTGTATTGCTCTTTTCATTCTCAATTTGCATGTGACATAATTATCATTCCTTAATTTGACAAAATAGATAGATACTTTAATAGAAGCTATAATATTAATTTGACCTCAAACCTAGGAGTCATACAAGATAATAGATTCATTCATTATCATTGTAGAGATAATATGACTCAGTCTTTAGAACATAACTACTTATCAAATAATAGAGAGATGGAGTGTAGTTCAACCAACATGCTACTTCATTAGATTAATTATGAACTTGGACCAAATACTATTTCCATGATATGGTATGGCATTGTATCTTTTCTTAATCAATATATTAATTGATATTAGTAATCACTGCCAAAAAATCATTGCTTTTTCCCTTTTTTGATCAACACCATTAGCAATGCTCAATACTAAACTAGTTCTTACTTTCCCACATGGTCGGTTAAGGTAATTTAAATGTATGGCCACATTCAATAATATTATATTTATGATAATAAAGATATAATAATATTCTATATATAATTATTATAGTTAGTACAATAATAGGATGTAATTATAAGAAATATAAACCTTTAATGTAACTAATGTATTGTTTTATCTTATCATTTATATTTATTATTTTTGATAATATATTGAAGAGTGGATTATATTTTATTTATTATTATTTTTTTATAGAATTTTGAAATTTATCTTACTAAAATTATCATAATTATATTTTTGTATTTATAATTATATTTAAACCCATCTCGTAAAAAGGAGCATTACAACTTATTTCAATCATAATTAAGGTCTACAAGGAATATTGTTCCCTATCTTCTAATGTTGGTCAAATGAATTGTTGATCATCAACATGGGGTTGAATGGGGTGGGGTGGGGGGATAATGGAACAACTTTTGATTGTGCTCCCATTAGAGATTAGCATGTTACTAGAACAATAACCAATAAAAGCATTGGTTGTGACTAACCAAGGCTTTCTGATGATTAAAGGATATCCTCCCAAGGCATCCTTAGGTGTAATAACCCCTTATATCTTATACCAATTCAAAGTTCTTGGAACTAGAAGAATTAACAATTCTCCAAGCATGAAACTTCCACAAACCCTTATCTCCAATTTATCCTCACAAAATTCAATAAAATACGATGATAAGTGGTTTGATTTTCAACTTGGATTTATATATTTCTTCTAAACAAGTTGTCCGAGAAGCTTTTCCATCACATCTTACATAACTTAAATCACTTTTTATTTTATTTATCATGCATTAACTAACAAAACCATTTAATAAGACACTTAATACAAAATTCATTTAATGCACTTTATAATCAATAGTCACTAAATTCTCTCATAGTAGTAATTGACTTTATAATATGAAATTCCTTTTAATTATAAAGTCACATGAAGTTAATACAATATCCCCATGAAATATTCATAATATCCAAGTAACACTTAAATAATTATTAAATGTCATATCTCCATTAAAAACTGTTATATAATGGTTTTGACTTCATCACTATCTAATTCACTGCTCTTACTATCAATTTGGGTTCCTTAGTAAAAAATAGTAAGGGCTTCTCTCAATCATTGATTGGCTTACTATAAATAGTAAGTCCCTCAAAATGAAACCAAATAGCTCTAAATATCAATTCCTTAGAATAAATGAAAGATTCAATGGGATAGAATTTTACAATGACCACTTGAAGAGCTCCAAAACTCCCAAATTGGACCCTATAGTCCACCATACTAGCCTGTGAGGGTCACTTCTAGGTTAATCCAAACCATTAACCATTGTGAGCTATAAAGAGGACATTATAGCCTATCATTCCTAAACTTTCTTCTCCCTAAGAAATACCATAAACAAAAAGCACACTAATCCACCTTAATCCTAAGGGTAGAAATGTGTAGTTTCCATGTGAACAACAACTATCTCATCTAATATCATCATTGGTATAATTGATAGACCCTTCCAAACTTAATCAAATCCAACTATAGGTGTTGTAGGAGTGAACATCTCATAAGGAAAAAACTTAGAAGGAAGATATAACTTGCTTCCTAATGTTGTGAAGTGAGCTTCCATACACACTAACCAACACATGTGCAACTAAAATGTGCATTTGAAGAGAGTCGTGCATGGAATGTTCAAATAAAAAAAACATAGGTGCTCCTCTCTATGAAAACCCCTAAATTATCCTCAATGAGATCTATCTAAAAAATTAATGCACTCAAAGGATCCCTTGAAGTCCAAACAAAATCATACCTAAAAGAAGATCCTCAAACCTTTATTGCTCAACTTTGAACTCAACTGCATTGTGCTGAAAGTGGTGAAGCAAATTAATGAGACTTGACCAAAGTGAAGTGCTAAAAATTGCAAGAGTGTTGATCACTCACATGTCATTTGTAGGATCAATATAAAAGAAAATATCAACCCCTCCAAGATGGGAGGAAACCTCTTTGATACCACAATAATAACAAGTTATTTTGAATTTTTCTTTTGTTAAAATTTTACCTCAAAGAATATTTTCAAACACTTTGTATGCAAACTATTAAGTTGGTTTCACTAATAATTTTATTTTAAACTAGATATACTTGCAAAAAATGATGTGATGTCATTAAAATTTGTTAATATTCAACATGGAGTTAATCAAATTCTTCACAGACATACTACAATACATTGTAAATCTAAAGCTCTATATTTGTTGATAAAGTGTAATTTGTAAATGTGCATATACAATTGTCTTATAGATTGTAACAAATATTTAGACTTGTATTCAACAATTACAATTATTGAAACTAAGAGATGAATTGATTTTATTGAAAGAGCTTGATATGAATAACAATATTGTATTATATTGTCAAAATGAATCACAACTTAATTTTTCATGACAAGGACACCATTATACGGTGTAGACGTGCATCATTAAACTCAATGTTCCTCTTGAATTCTTGATGTAAAATTTCAAAGACTCACACCACTCCTTAAAAAGGGTGTAATTGCCTTATTAAATACCAAATGTTGGTCTTTGGGATGCGATTTGGATAATGAAGTGACTCTTTATTCTTTGCAAATAAATTTAAATGAAAAGCTATGATACCAAACCCTAAATCCTTCACCATTAAGCACAACCATGACCCCTGTGTAAAGAAACAACCAATTACACAAATCATTAAATCTTGCATTAATTTAGAGTGCTCAAAATTCTAGAATAATCTATAATTTTCCAAACACGAAACTTCTACAAACCTTTGTTTCCAATTTCTCCTCACAAAATTCAATTAAATTTTTAAATGATCCACTTAATAAAATATTCATTTAATGCACTTCATAATTTGACTTTATACTCTTGAAATGTCCTTTCAAAGTAATAAAAATATTATCTTAAAATGATCTAATTATTATTAAAATAAAAATTTAATAATAAGTAAATGTCATATCTCCATTAAAATCATTATTTAATTATTGTAACTTCATCTTGGCTAACTCACTACCCCTAATGTTAATCTAGATACCTTACAAAAAATAGTAAGGGTCCATCCCAACCATCCATTGGCTTAATATAAATTGTATGTCCCTCAAAACAAAACCAAAAACCTCTGAATATCAAAGCATCAGACAAAATGAATGATCTGGTGAGGTAAACACTTACAATGGATACCTAAAGAGCTTTGAAACTCTCCAAAAGGACCCTCTAATCCACCATACTAGCCTACGAGGGCCATTTATAGGATAATCCAAATCACTAACCAATGTTGGATAAAAAGGGGATATTACATTAGGTTATGACACAATAAAGTCCATAGGATACTCCTATGCATTTATAGTGACAAACATATCTTTTATGGCTCCTTATGCTTTGATAGTGAATTGGTCAACTATTTGCAACATTGTGGGAATAGGCTTGATGTTGGCTAGTTTGAGGATATGTATAGTTCCCTTATTCATTAAATTAATGACCACCCCTAGATCAATGAGAGTATTCTCAATAAGAGTGTCATTTATATGAACATTCACAAAAAGGCTACTGAGATTTTGTATGTTTAGGGATAACTATTGTTCATAGCTTCTTAAGACACAATTCTATAATGGCCTTGATTTAAATAGGGACATCATTGATTCCATGTATGGGAGGAATTTCAATAGTTTTATTCTTCAACTAACCTAACATACTTTTGGGTAGTCAAACTTCTTGGAAATGAATGGTCCTTAGTTAAGCTTTCTTATTCAACAACTAGTTCTAGTTGTATTGGGTTAGTGACATAAATTGATGGTTCTTCATTAGTTACTTATTATTTGTGGAGTAGTTGGACCAAAATAATTCCTTCCTAAGAAGAGATCAATGTCACTAATCTTAATTATGTAACTTGGGTATTGAGTGACATCATTAGTATAAGATTTTTGGAAAACACTTATCATTAGGATTAGGTGCATTTAAAACAAACAATTATGTAGCTCTTTTCTATGGAGTGGTGGAAAAATTTGTGTTTGACATAGTAGTCTTCTATTATGGGACTATAGTAGGCATTCAATCATGTGGGTAATTCAAATTTTGTTTTGGCTATAGGTATGGCATATTATCCTAGGGCTTTAATTGATTTCCTCTTTGTGGTTGATACCATGTATTTTAAGCCCCTTTTCGTTGATTATAATTTTATGTTTAGGATGGAGGTTATTGAGACATCACCCCTTCTCGAGGAACCCAATTAGGATTCATATTTCCTTGTCATGGTTTCTTTAAAGATACTCATTATTGGGCATTCCAAGCTATTGTATTTTGCTTAATTTTGAATGATGCATTACTATAAGGTAACAAATCAAGAGCCATACCTTGTTTTTGTTGCCGTCATGGTTTTCTATGAGGAATATAAAATAATTGGCCATCATCATCTTCTACCACATATAAATCTATTCATGATGGCTTCTTTTCATATATAACATCTGCCTTCTTGCATTTATAGGCTGCATTATTTTGAGTAGTGTCAACAATATTCAACAAGTGGAACATTAGCTTCCTCCAACTTCTTAATATGAAACATGTCCAATTATGTGAAAATGTGGCTTAGAATATACACTTTCATATCTGAGATTAGATTTCTAAGTTCTATGAGAGAAACACTCTTTGAAGATTTGGGAGTAGGCAATAGCCAACTACTCTTACTCTATTTCAACATTGATCTCGAGTAATTCTATGCTAGCTTATTGATATTAAAAAAAAATTTGCGTAAAGTTTCCCACTCCTATTGAGTTAAATGCATCAATACAATCATTGTTTCCTCCTCCAAGGAAAAAAAAGCTTGGAGGATAAAGTAGAAAGTCAATTCTATGGACATTTCTTGAGAGAATCTTGAAAGATCTCTATGTAGTCTTCCAATGGTTCATTTTCTTTTTGACTAATTATGAAGGTGTCCTCCTTTCTTGAGTTCCACCTCTTTAGTAATCTTGGTACTTCTATGAAAATTTCTCTTTCACCGCTGCCTAGTGGTTAATGGAATTCCTGCCAATTCGCATAAACCATCTTAGAGTAGCATCCTTTTAGATTTATAGAAATAGCTTTAGCCTGTGTTTGTGAATTTATATTATATATCAAATATCCCTCTATTTTTGGATCAAGAAATGACTTTGACACATGAAAGATCACTTGATTGAGACTTGTGTCTAAAATATCTCAAATCTCTCTATCCGCAATCCTAGAGGCCCCCTACTATCTATAGGCCCCTCTGACTTTACCCTTGTTACACGCAAGCCTAGGTGGTACACTAGGAGAGCATCTTGAGGGAGAGGATATTTATACCTAACTACCACTCTTATATATCTATATGCCAATTGGAGAATGCTCAACACAATTGATAGATGGGGCTATCTATCTATACATTGAAAGGTGTAACTAGGGGAGGGGATGCAAACCCCACTTTATGTAGCTATAGAGTGTTGTACTCTATTTTGTCATAACAAAATCGAGGTAATAGTATGAAACTTTTCCAATTAAGCTTCACATTACTCTGAGACAACCTGTTATTTGGTTGGCAAAAAAAGATCAAACTATTATTACCAATTTACATAATGAAATATTTTATTGAAGGTTCTTGTCAAGTCTTTTTCATTTTTTCAATTTGTTAACCTATACTTGATTTTTGAGACATTTAGCATCCCTTTTGTGAATTTGAGTGTTTTTTTACATTTTTAAAATCTTTTTGCTTCCTCCAATCTCTTGCTTTTGGTTTTCCTTTCAATTTGATATATCTTGGAGATTAATAGGAGTTATAAGTCAAAATAGTTGAAGTGCTAAAAAGTGGGTTGCACTTTTTAAAATAATAACTTAAAATGACGTTATGTTATGTTTTTAAGTTACTTTATCACTTAAGTTACTTAAGCCATTATAGTGCACTTTTGTTATAATTTAATGTTGAGTTGCTTTTTAATTTTTTACTTAAATGACTTTATGTAGTCTATAGTATAATTTAATATTGAGATTTACCTAAAAAAAATATTTTAAAACATTTAGGTGAAACATTACTTTTTGAATATATTTACTCATAATATGTAAACTATATAGTGTAAACATTGTATTTGAGGGCACTCATTTTCACCAAAAAAATCACATGTAATGCCCTATTTAGCACATGCTGAGGGCATGCATTTTCACCAAAAACATCGCATGTAATGCCTCTTGGAGAGTGCAATTTGGATTGTAATACAAGTAACATGCATTTTCCTTGCATTTTCTCTTTATTTGTTTGGAGTTAGAGACCTCGATTTCCTTCATGCAAGGAGGTGTTTCATGCAAATAGGCTCCAAGAGCATGATTTTCCTTGTAGATGCATTTTCAAACATGAAAAACATTCTCATAAGTGTGATGCACTTAGGAATACATTTACAATCACATTGTCGATACCTTGCACATACATTTGCATCTTGCAACGATGGTTTGAAGATAAACCTTGAATTTTTCAAAGATATTTGGTTACCACATGCAAATACACTCGGAGAACACAATTTTGGAGAAGACAAGTTCATTCTAATTTCTTTTTCTTCCAAATTTTTATCATTGCACTCCAAGCAAGTGTGAGGATTCAATTTTTCTTGCATTTATTTCTTTTTTAGCTAATTTTCTGCATTCTTTTGCTCTTTGTAATTCATTCATTCAAATACATCCCTAGTTGTCTTGCACTAAGTTATTAAATAAGCTTGAAATCTTTGTCTTTGTTGCAAATGCAAAGCTCTTCCATCTCAAAAATGAAATTGCATTCAAAGTGAAGTTTTGGAGTTCCTCAATGTTTGAGTCAAAGAAAGAGGTATGTTTTTCTTTTTCTTTTTAGTTTTCATATATATATTTTGCTGCTTGTTTTGGAAAAAAGTTGAAGACTTTCACCCAAGAATGCAAGTGCATATCCACACTTTCATCTTCCATGTCAATTCATCATCCAAACTCCAAATTCCCACATATATAATTACATTCTACAAACCCAAATACATATTTACATAAAGTAATTATGATGAATTTTCACCACTTGTAATTGCAGCTCATAAACCTAATTTTGGTGAAAGCTCACACTTTTTAAAACCAAAATTCTCATTTTGCACTCATCCATATACTTCCAACTTGCATTCTTTGCCATCCAAAATAAATGCCCCACTTTTCCTACATGCAATCCACCATCCAAACCCCAATTTTGGCCAAAATACAAGTTGTTCCATTCATTTCCAGCCTTCTAAAGTGCTCAATAAATATCTAATCCATTCTTTGAACAACCATACCTCATGGATCCACCATTGTAACTCAAATCCCGGACCTTTCATGGATCCATTAATATTAGAAGTTTTTTTGGTTATTTGGAATCTTCATGTTGCAGTGAATTATTCATGATATGTTAGAATTTCTTCAAAGAATAGAGACATCTCGCTAAGAAGAAACACTTCGAATCAAAAGAAGAAATATTCATTTGGTATCCACTTTCCCAATGGCGGCCCTAGAACTCGAGTTCATGTTGGATTGTGCCAAAGGAGAGAGAGAGAGAGAGAGAGAGAGAGAGAGAGATCAATTGAAAATATTGATGGACAAGTTGTTTTGAGTTTACATATAGACATCATTGAGAAGGTTTTTAAAGTGTCAGATACTCCAGAATGTGTGAATCTAACAAAGAAGAAATCACAATTGTGGAATGGGAAAAATCTTGATTACATAAGGTTTTCAAATGAAAACTAACATTTTATCAAAGAGATTACAATGATGTGGAATACAAGAATTTTTGATTCAAAGACCCTCCATGATTACATAATCAAGTACAAAGACTTTGCTAATAATCTATAGCATTGATTCAATAGTTCCAACTTTTTCTTCAAGAGAATTTTTCATTTTTGTATTTGTAGAAGATAGATTATGTGTAATTTGACTATATATGTAATTCAGTTACACAAATCTTCATGTAAACCAATAAATCTTCTTTCCTAGTTTGACTTGGTCAAGGTGGTTGAGTTTCTCTCACCTTTTTCTCCTTGTTTATCACTCCTTTTTCTTATATAAAGGAGTGACCCCTCATTCTAAAAATGATCTTTTATTTTATACAAGAGAGCTCTGGTGAACTTGTGCAAGCATAACTTTGATTCTATTTCATCAATTTGGAAGAATAATGAATGCAAAGAAGCAATTGGATTCAAAGCTTTGATTAGACATAATTTTGATAGAGAAAATTAGAAGCTTTGACTATGATTTGTGCTTATTGTCTTTGATTCAAGTTATTATTGTATGTTTATTAGAGCAAGTGGTTAAAAGAAATAATTAGAGCCGAAGCTTTGACTGGGAGAAATTGTGGTAATATATAACTAGAAGCTTTTATTGTAGTTATATTACTGTATGATATTCACACACTTTGTTAGATTTAAGTTACTTACATGTCTTTGAATTGAAATAACTTATAGGATATTAGCATAGAAATCATCTACTTTTGAAAGTCTTTGAGCCCCAATAGTACTGATTTACTTTATAGTGTAGAACAACTAGACTTAGCTCCAAGCCAATACACTTTCAATCAGGGTTTGAGTTGGTGTTAGTGTATCAATATCACTATTTCCAATTCCTAGATAGAAGTGTAGTTTAGAGGACCTTCTTTCCCATTACCCACTCTGCAAGTAAGTGGATTCTTTACCAAAATAATAGGAAATAATATTAGTAGCACCCTTCAAAGTACCTCTGACTTCTTTCTTACCTTGAGTTAATCCAAGGAACAATGAGAAGTGGGAACCTTCCCTTTAGGGTAGGAGGGACTTTGCCTCACACACTGTGGTTAGTCATCCTATTTTGTGACTAAATTTGCACAAAGCATTAGTTACAAAATATCAACCCTATCTAAAGGATGAGAGAATTTATGTACACTCTCAATTGATAGGCCTTTTCTAATATAGGGTGGGGGCACTAAACCCCATCTATCCATATGGGGGTCTACCATCCATCAATTGTGTATTTACGAATCTAGTAGAGATCATCAAAATCAAATAAGAAAGTATTAGGATTTCTTATGAATATACCATAGAAATTAGGAAAACAAAATGGGGTTATATTCTTTAGGGAAGTAACTCTCTCATAATCTAATATTGGGAACTCAAAGGTAGTAGGAACTATGGGATTCTTGACCTGTTCATTATCCATATTATCCATATAAGGAGGATGCTATAAAGGCTACTCATTTTTAGGGTCTTGGAAAGGGTCCCCTTTCTATATTGTCACAGGTCTTGCCTCTAGCATCTTTATCAGTTAGATGGATCTTATTGATCAATGTATGTAGAAATTTTGTCTTGCATCTTAGTAGAGGGAAGAAATCTCCCTAATGCATATCTCTTTCACTTCATGTCATGTGTTGGAGTATGTAATTGTCTTTTTTCACTTGTCGATAGAGTGTATTTTAACTAGAAATTATTCTAACTAAGATCTAATGCTTGAAAGAATATCAATTAGGCTATGCCAAAAAATTGAAAAAAACTATACTAGAAATCCTAAGCCTTGGAACCATCCTCATGAATGGTTCAAAAAATGACTAGTATACACCATGGATGATTAATTGGTGTATATAACTCAATACACTCTCCTAACCTAGAAACCAAACCCGTATTAAATATTTCTTCCTCCTAAAAAACTATCATTTAATTATTAATTGTGAATGTATATACTTATATGACATCTATTCTATATGTGCAACAAAGTTAATCTAGACTCTAGTTAAAACATATAACTATAAAGAAAGAGCATAACATGTAATCTAATACCAATTTCATTCACACATATTTGGTTGTGGGTTAGATGTTGCAGTTGTGTATGAGAAGAATAAATTGTAACATAAACCTAACTGAAAGAAACTACTTAACCTAAATTTAATAAATAAAACTTAATAGAATCTAGCATTCATCGAATCAATCATGCATTGCACAATAGATGAAATTTACAAAACTAAACTGAATTTAATACAAGAAAAATATGAATGAAGGAAGCAACTAACTATTCTACTTTAATAAAGAGGTACATCACCTCAATTGGTCCTTGCTTGAGAAGTCTTAACCTCAAATCAAATCAAAACTTTACTCAACTAAAAGTTGCCGTCCACTTTTATTCACTATCATTGAAATTAAAACATAACAATAGAGTGTATTATCTACTATGATCTAGCACACACTCTACTATACCATTATAACCATTACCCATAACACCTTCCTAGATTTATAAAAAATATTTTGATAAATAGTAACAAAAGTTATTTAAATTATATTCACAAATGTCGTCTAAGAAGAACTAACTTTTATTCTAAAGCATAAAGTCAAAGAGAACTAGAAACATGAAACTTTAAATGGAATTTAACATTCCCATCATGGACTATTTAGTAATGTAGGAACAAGGCTATTATCTGGTTGGATGACTACTACCACTGAAACTTTAAATGGAATTTAACATTCCCATCATGGACTATTTAGTCATGTAGGAACAAGGCTATTATCTGGTTGGATGACTACTACCACTCATTAAAATCTCCATTGGAACCATACACATAGTAGCAAGATGAAACATTATGTTGTATAAAGATTCATTGATTATAGCCCTTGACTACATCTTCCATTATGACAATAATTTATGCCCATAATTATAGCTCATGTTTAATGTCTTCAGATTGTCAATTGGCCAATGAACAAGATAAATGCATATACTTATTGAATCATCCGTAAACATAACTAAAAGTAGATTAAATTATTACATCACACAAAATTTTAATTATAATATATACCATTATAATATACATGTTAGCTACTATAGTGGGTTCATCATAGTATGTTAAGTATCAAAGAGTCTTGGTAAAGTTGATAAAATACAAATAAATCATTAAATGCATAGTAGGTACTATAGTGGGTTCATTGTAGTATATTAAGTATCAAAGAATCTTAGAAAATTATGACAAAGTACAACAAAACCAACCCAAAATACCCCAAAAGACACTAATTTATAGACTCATCAACAATTTATAGACTCTGAGTTTTAACTAGAGGCTTACCCTCGTAGACCCGTAACTAAGCTTAAAAGGAGACACACCAACAAGCCTAATAACAAACTCCCCACTAGAAATGCCAAATCTTTGTAGACAAATATTGTCAAAGGAAAAGATGAGAAACATAATCCTCATTGTTATGACACAAAGTACACATATAGAAACCAAGGAAGTCCCATCGATACAAATTATCCCAAGACATTAGTTTTGAATCATTAGCCACATGAAAAATAATGCATTTGAGTTAAGAGAATTTGTTCAACACCTATTTCCACCAAGCCACCCGTATACCATAAACAATTGTCTATCAAGCTCCAAGTACCCTATAGCAAAAATTGTACTTACTACATGATTCTCTTCCCTAAACCAACATATCTCGCCTCACAAAGGAGTTGCACTCCTAGGATGCAAGAATAAAAGATAAGTCTTTGTAAGCCTCTTGACCCACTTAGAAGACATTTATATCAATTTTTCCATTTATTATCATTAGCCAACCTTAAATTTAAGGATAGTCATATAGCTCACTCTTGTATTCCAACTAGCTACAAAAAAATTGTTATAAAGGGGATACATGTTTGGATATATGGATAGAATGAGATGATTACCATCCCGATAATCAAGTAGAAAAAGATCCCTCAAGCCTTTCTTGCAAATCAAAAAATCCCATTTTTAATAAGCTAAGCCTTAATTTTCATAGTGTACCAAACTATCATGTCCCTTCTATCAAAATGATTATGAGGAACATCTACAATGTCAACTCCCTTTAAATAACTATGTTTGAGAATATGAGCCCAAACCTATTTCTAATATGTAGACCATTATAGATGTACTTTGGTTGCAAGAACTTGCCAATTCAAGATTGTAGAATGAAGATCAAGGCCCCTCCTTTGTTTAGCCTACACAAAGACTCCCACTTAACTAAGCTCCACTTTGAGGCATGAAATCACCACTCTAAAGGAATTGGCAAGCGAGAGCATCAAATTCCTTAAGGAAATACACAGAAGATGCCTAAACAGAGCCCATATAAATAGGAATACCTAAGATCACAGATTAAGAAAAAGTCACCCCAATAATAGTTGATAAGAAAAAATGGGTCCAATGATTAGCCTTTCGATGCAACTTATCTAGCAAGTCCTATCAGAATGGGCTATGGTGCCTCCCAACAACTAAAGGGACACATAGATGAAGAAAAGAAAGAGAACCAATCTATAACCTCAAAATATTGACAATCCCTCCTTGGACAAGCTTAGGGTTGTTAAAAGAAGATAGAATATTTCTTATCATTGACTTTCTGATGTGAAGCATTTGACTAAACTATTTAGCCTCATGAAGACAAGTGACCCCCATAAGATAAATATCATCAAAAATTTGGAGATACCCATTACCCTAGGTTTGACCCTAAATCAAGCCTTAGGAAACTTGAGACTTAATGAATGCTCCCAAACCCTTAGCATTAATAAAAAAAAAAAAAGGGAGAGAGGGTCCCCTTGATCGAGACACTAGAAGCTCCAAATAACTTAGAAGGTTAGTCATTGAATATATAAAATAGATGAAGTAAAGAAACTCATTTTCCAATTGGTCCACTCCCTACTTAAACCAAAGGCTAAGATATTTGTTCTTTGTAAAAAGTGCCAACTCTATCATATGCTTTGGCCATATCTAGTTTGGTGAACATAAATTTCCCCTTAGACACTTTGATAGAATGAGTGGCTTCAAACCAACCACTAGCCCCTACAAAAATCTACCTCCTTTCCACAAATCCCCCTTGCTCATTTGAAAGTAAAGAATGAAGCCAATTTTTGAGCCTCTAGAATCAATTTAGTAATAATTATTAAACCACATTACAAAGAGAAATGGGCCTAGAGAAATCTAGCCGATTAGCTCCTTCTTTTTAGGAATAGGGACAACAAAGTAGAATTCAAGGCCCAAAGCATTTGTTTGTTACCATGAGATTCTTGTACCACCGCCAACAAATCCAATTTAATAATATACCAAAATTCTTGAAAGCAATCTTTAGGAACCCATTCAAACAAGGAGATTTTCCCTTGCACATCCTAACAAAACCCTCATCTAATTCAAACAAAGAGATTTGATTGATGAAAGATTCATTCATCTCATTGGTGAATAAATAGAGACTACATGCTACAATCAAATTCTCCCCATCTTTAGTAGGACTTTAATCATCAATAAAGAGAGAAAAGTAAAATTGTATAGCCTCATGATAAAACATTTGCAAAGATGATAATTGAATTCTTTTTGAATTATCTGATGAGAAAATATAACTCCTATCTCAATGAGCTTGCATAGAAGTGAAAAAAAGCATGTGTTCCTATCACCTTCTTTAAGCCAACAAATCTAGGTCTTTTGCATCTAAAATCTCCTCACAAAGTTCCCATTCCTCAAACTCCTCACAAATTGGGACTCAGCTTTGCCTAAATCTTTTGAGAAATGATAATCCCATATTTGGTGAGTAATAACATCAAGGTGCACTTAAATATTCCTCTTCATAGCAAGAAGGTTACCATAGCATCAATTGTTCCATCTTTTAAGCTGAAATTTCTCAAATTGTAATTTCCTAACAAAAGAATGCATAAAAGTACCAAAGATAGGGCCACCATCTCTCCACTTCTGAGCCATTAAGTCACAAAGGGAAGAATTACAAAGCCACAAGATTTGAAAATCCAAAGGAGTACTCTAAAAGAAGCTACTAAAAGTTTGATTGGCCAATAATCAGAACCTCTTTCATCAAGGATCCTAGAATTTGTAATCAAGCTACCAGCCATTTAGTAGCAAGAAACTAGAAAACTATCCAACCATTAAAAATTAGCTTCATCTCCACACCATCTATTAGTTCAAGTATAGACCCCATTAGATGTTTTGAGATTAATTGAATCATGGAGGTGTATTCTCATGAAAGGGATCAGAAGGACCTAGATCCACCTACACCTCCCTCCCACCCTCTTTCTCCTTTAGACTTAATATATAATTAAAATCACCAACAAAAATGCAAGAAATATATGGAGCACATGATCAAAACGAAGTTTTCCCATAAATATCAATTGGAGAATACACATTAGTAACCAGAATAGTCTCCATAGATTTGAATCTAGAGGCTACCATGGAAAGAGTGGAGTAATTATCATTAGATATCCACCAAAGTGGAACAATCTTTCTCACATACCAAGAAAGAGCTAAACCTCCAAAACAACCTAAGGAGCAAATGTACTGACAATGACCAAAATGCCAAATACTTGGATCATGTTGAAGCATACAATCAACTAAAAGCTTAGACTCTGGGATACAAAAGATATCCAATGAATAAATCACAAAAAAATCATGAATAGCTTTTTTTGAGGGATATTATGTAAGCCCCTTATATTCTAAGAGAGTAATGATTTGAGAATTGGTAAAAGTGAGCATCAATGGGCTTCAATAACTCAAATTTCACCATTTGTTCCCTAATTAATTGTATCTTCTCTTGATCCTTCTTGGAACCATCTTTAGAAGAATCCTCAAAAGGACCTTTCCTAAGGGATCATTGTTGCAAGCCCAAAGTCTAAGAGGAACATTTTCCTTGATGAAATTCCAACACCTCTGCAAGACTTATAATCTGCTTGATCTTGCAAATAAGGATTACTAGGAGAAACCTAGGGATTTTGTAGGCTTTGCAAAGGATAAAAATCTTGAACAATCCCTTGCTCTTACACATTGTCCATATACATGATAGTAGCCCCAAACGTCACATCATCTAGAATTTCTTCTTTAGAGGCCAAAGTTTCCAACACCTTGAAATAGTTGAAGCTCTTATCATTCTACATCTCTCTATAAGACCTCGTGTATCCCATTAGCAGAAGGCAAGGTGTAAAATCATCATTACCTAAATCATCATCCAACACAAGGGTTTCTCCTTTGCCCCCTTTATCCACTTTTGAAGCCAAGGAAGAAAAGGAATTAGAACACCAACTTTATTTACCTAGGACATTGTCATTAAAGGTGCCCATACTCATGACAAATCCAAAACTAAAAAAGAAGTCTCATTATTTAACTATTGAACCCAAAATGAGGAGCCTACAAAAATTTATAATGAATCTAGCAAGGGATCATTCAAATCAATTTTTAGACAAATATGAGAAAATATAATTACCTTTTTATTGAAAAGGTTTGTTGAGTTATTGCAATCACCTTCCCAAATAGAACAAAAATTCTTCACAAAACATCCTAAAAAACTCCAACAAAAACCATAGAAGACAAACCCATGCAAGAACCCTTGAGAGAAGTTCTTCAATTGAATTGCAACCCAAACACCCAAGGTTAATGAATAAGCCTACATGATTGTAAAAGTACAACCTTCTCTCAAAAACCCAAATCCTATTAGCCATGTTGGAGAAAACAATCGTGAAATTCCTATATGTAACTAACATGATCTCCACATCACCCTCAACTTACCAAGAATGATGGATTTGAGATTTTAGTGTCAATAGAGAAATATGGATCCTGAGGAATTTATTTATTAGAATGGGTTGCTCAATAAAAAGACATCCTCCATAACCAATTTGGAAATGAATAACCAAAAATGAGCGACCTTGGCTTCTCAACAAACAACCATTCACTTTCTTAAGTTTAGAAACCTCACCCACAAAAAATGAGTTTGATGGACTTGCATACATGCCCAAAGAACAGCTTCATTATGACCACCACCAAATGATGGCCCTACATTCTTAACAACTAGCACAAACATCACCAACCCCAAATACAAAAGCTCACCTTAATCACAACTCACAACACCCAAAAATTGCTCACAAAAAATAATAAAAAGTCTCAAGCACCACACAACTGCCACATCCCCACACCACTTCAATAACAAATCCCACCCTAGCACTAGCAATGCACAAATCCCCCAAAGGCAGTAGACAACAGATCTGATTGCATGGTTAGGGAACCGTAACATGCACAACAACAAAGATCAATGTCATTCATTTTTTTTCCTATTCCCCCATGGATGGACATTCCTATTTGATATTGCTTAACCTCTTAATGAATTAGTGGGTTTTCTGCAGCCAAGAAAACAATTTATTGTTTTAAAACCTATCACAAATGAAATTAGTAATAATCAATGGTAGTTCTAGAGAGTATTATGTTTTAAATAAGAAATTACTACAAATATATGATATTTACTACTTATCTCAACATAAAGGTATTACCTATCGATAAAAAAAAGAAATTACTAAAAACTGCGAGCACAACAAAAAGAAATCAAAACAATGCTATAAATGATTAAATTAAAGTTTGCTGCATTTCAATAATTTGTAAATTTCTTTTAATTAATTATACTAAATAAAGTATTTTAAATAGTAAGATTATTGGAATATTCGCGCTAATCTATAGTAAATAATTGATTTTCATTTAGCATTGTGCAAAATAGTGGAAAAATAAAGTAGCAGTTAAAATTTATGGGTTCATGTGCAAATGTAATAAACATCTTAAAATAAATATCTAAAAGATGTTAAGATATCAGTTCCAATATTAAATTGTTCCATGAAATAGATAAACCTCTTCAAACTAACAACTTGTGACAGATTCTAGAAAAAATTATATCATTAGATTTATAATTTTTAGTTCATCTACGATTTTTGTTTCTAAATACAAATACCAGGAACTGTTTTCCAGTAAACTTTGCTCAAAGTAAGCAGAGCAATTTGCATCCTAGATAAGCTAAACTTGTGTGGGGTTTCTAGAAATTGAGACATTATTATATATGCAACTTTTGTTGCTAAATTTAAATAACCTCTCAAAATGTTGAGACTGGAAGCTTTCTGAATAATCCATGATGTAAGTCAAGAATCTCAAGACTCGTTGCTTTATTTTATGTTCTTCCAAAGCATATTCAAATACCCCACAGACCGAATCGGTTTTGGCAATGTTATATACAATTGTTGTTGTCTCTGTAAACTTGAAAAACAAATTTCCAAGCTACTCATATGATGCTGTGGATGTGGTTACATCTGTTTATTTGAAATTCAATTATTAAAGTAGGAAAAGTATTTTTTAATTGAGATAAGATCAGTTTTTTTAATGTTTCACCAATACCTTGACACAGCCAGAACAATGCCAGGAAATATATTTAAGAGATACTGGAAATGAAGAATATGGTACAAAATTTGTCCTCACACCTCTTCGGGAAGGCCAATCTGATAATTCATGACATTAGCCCTTGTAGTTGCTCGGATTCCTCTTTCAGCAATGTCATTGTCCAATATGAGAACACTATCATTACGCTTGGGCCTCCTAGTATTTGCTACTTGCTCTTCTGACATATTCTTGGAGATACCTAAACTCATTCCCACTGAAACCAGGGTCTCAAGTGACCTTTCGCTGTTTAAAACCAGGTCTTCATCCAGATCTATTGCATCCTGCCAAAAGAGTGCTTTTTTATAAATATCGTTGTAACAACTCCATATGTACAGATTAAAAAACAAGAAGATTGCTGCATGCCTCATAATCAGGGAACTTGAATTTGGTCCCTATAATCTACAGAAATGCTGCATACACCATTGGCTGCATTTATCACTAATCTGGACTAATCACCTATATAAACCCCTTTTTTTAAGGCAAACCTATCTAGCTCTTGATCTGCTAATTTTTGAAGAACTTACTCACAGCTAATGTACTTAATGAAATGTGAATACAAAAATTATTTACCTTCTCGAAAACACAAACAACAGTACTTCCCCCAAATGAGAAATAACCAAGCTGCAATGGGTGCAGAAGACATCTATTAATAACATAAGAAGTCAAGGATAGGAACTAGTCCCACTTCATTCATTCACATGCATAAGACAACAATGTATAAATGACAAGTAATATAATAATAAGATACCTCATCTCCTTTCTGCAGAAAATCACCTTCATTTTTGGTAAAAGTGATGCTGCCCACCATTGTTGCTCCAATCGCTACAAAAGCCATCTATAATTGCATGCATTTATAAATAATCAGTTGCTAAAATGAAGGGTTCACAAAATATTTTTGTTCCAGTTACGAGTATCTTCACATTTGCTTAAGCTGCCTTTGTTACTTTCTTCTGTTAACTAGAATTACATTACTCCAGTCTTTTGCTAATTCTATGCATCCAATCTTGGAGCCAATCTACAATTGATGAATCATTTTGCAGGATAAATGCAAAATTGGTTCAGGTAATCCATGTTTCTATTCTATATCACAGACAGGAAAAAAACGTTGCCTGCAGCCCACATTGCAGTAAAGCTTTGCATTTTTAATTAGAGATGAACATGCCAATATGAGATTCAGTTTCATGTCACAAATTCAGCATCGTGCTCTTTAAGAAGGATGCCCGAGACAGTTCTGTGATATTGTTATGTGTTTGTGCTAGTTAAAATAGTATTGAAAATGTGTAGCTTCAATAAAGGCTCCAAGAGTCAATTACAATGAATAAACAAGAAATTGATGATGGGCTCCTCCACCCAATACATGCATGGACATTGACAAAGATTAACCAGGCAAATGCAGAAATGTAAAAAATTAACTTCCGTTACTTTCATGAAAAGGAATTAGAATACCCAGAAATTATGGGCTACAGTCTCTTGGGCTTTCAACTACAAAGAAACTTGATTCTATCAAGAGCATCAAGCAGCCCAAGCCACAATCTGCACTACTAAACCGTCCTCTATAAGCCCCATTCACCTTCGTGATCTTGGAAAGTAAAAACACCCTGGAATGTTCTTGAATGTGTAATTCCCATTTTCTGCACCAGAAGTTCAACCATCCATTTTTCCACATAAGAAGATATTATATTGAAATTGAAAATTAGTATTTTGGTAGAACTTTCGGGACTTGTAACTTCCTATCTGAGCATTCGATTTTCAATCATTATATCTCGTTTAAAGCTCATGAAATTTGTGATGCCAAATTGTGCTATTGAAAAATCTGTCCAAGTTCGGAACTAGTGAAGTGTCAAAGGGCCTCAAATTCAAATTTGAGATTGTATTAGGGAATTTTGTTAGATAAACCTTTAATATCTCTGAAAATCTATGTGATGTTGAAAAAATTCATTCACCTTCAATTTATATTTCAGATTCACTATCTTTGGGGTAAGTTTTCAGAATCATCTGTGCACAAATGCCACCTTATTAAAAATATAACCTGTCATTTTAATCCTTATTGAAAAATAAAGAATATTTTGGGGGATGCAATAGTGCTCTTACATCCTGGATGCTCCTACATCAGAAATGGGATGAAATTTGATATTGAGAAATCATTTGTAAACACCCATTTCTCTATCACCACATCAGAACTTTACAATTATCCAAATTTTTGTATTGTATCACTTTTCTTGTTGGCCCCTACAATGTCCCAAGTAATGATAAATTGCAGAAGTAAAAAATTGACAAAAATGTGAGCCACAAATTCTAAATCAATTGATTATCAGAATGGAATTACAATTTATCAGAATGGAATTACAATTAGAAGAGCAAGACAATCTTGACAGACCAGTCTTCTAATGATTGATATCCATGTTGTGATGCACCGATACTGATTGGTATCCAAATACAATAGATGTAGCGAAGATACTGTTGATCGGATGTTGTAAGATCAGAATTATAAGAGGAGTCTGTAATTGAGTATGAGATCACCACTACTGAGATGAGTATGTAGTAGATATGCCTCTGATCTCTGATCAGGTTACCTTCGACTATGATCTCTGAATACCTTTGGTTACCCTCTGTATGTCAGGTTCTGTGTATTAAATAATCTGTGTATGACAGTATGCGCTCCTCAACTGTGAACACCCTCCATATGGAACGACAGACTGAACTATAGATATGGTGCTATCAAGAAGTCTGCAAATGATATCTCCGTATGAGGTCATTGCTGAAGATGCTATGCCACAAGATATTGCAGGATGTATGAAATTTCTGGATTTGATTGTGTAAGATTTTTTATCATCAACATTTCGGATCGCACTACATCATCCATCATTAGGATGCAAGTGATCAAAAGGAGAACAAATTTCCTTATCTCCTAGTTCTTTTCTCTTAGGGTCTTGTCAACCTTGGGCCTGGTGTTTTCTCCTTTCTCTCTCCTACCATCTTTCCCTTCTTATTCCACCACTTTAGGTATGCAATCTAAAAAAAAATGTTCTCCTTTTGATCTCTTGCATCTTGATGAAGGATCATGTAATGTGATCCGAAACGTTGATGATAAAAAAATCTTACACAATCAAAGCCAGAAATTTCATATAAAATATTCAGATGGATTGTAGATATTTGATAGCTCAGATATGAGACAATTCATACCAATAAACATAAAATATACCCTGGGAAAACCTTTCAACTCGAAGAGAAAAAACCCAAACTATCTCTTATATTTTTTGAAATGAATGATTACAATATGGTCAAATTATAAGACCAATCACAGAGATTGATCACCACTGTAATTATGATACTGATTATAACATATAACTATCAAACTGCTGAATACTACGATCTGATTATATACTGATCTGATTGTGACTTTGTCGTTTAACAAAGTCATTCTGACCCTTTATTCAATATGCCTCTGCATACACATATATTGATCTCCCTGAGATTATATATATATATATATATATTTCAATCTGACGATATACTTCTGTCTATGTAAATCAATCTACCTTCAATAGTATTGTCACCTTGATATCAATCTTCTTGGTATTGATTCGCTGATGCTTGTATAATTGATTGTTCCAAATAACAGATCACACATCTCTTATCTATGTGCATGAGACCTTTTCACCAAGGGTCGTGACATATAAAAGAGGTGGCAGAAATATAGTCGGCTTAATACAAATCATTTAATTATATTTGTACATTTAATATATATATATATAAATCGCTGAGTTCAATTTCTAAGGCGATAGGCCAATTAGACATTTAACTTTGTCAGCCTGTGGATTCCAACCATAGCTATGGCATCAACAGGAATTACAAATTATAATATACATATTTAGGGTGTTAAGCAGTTGATTTAGATTAGGAAAAGTATATAATATATATTGAAGAAATGAACCCTTAACATTGCTGGTAGCATTGTGTGACAATAACATATCTATGATTTTGATATCAAAATAGTATATATATATATAAGAGACCAAGTTTTGTTCTTCTCAATTTGTTCTATTTCTTCATTCATTGCTTCAACCCAACTTTCATTTTCCAATGCATCTTTGGCATTTCTAGGTTCAAATTCAGCAAGTAAACATGTACCTTTTAATTTCCTTCGTGTCATGGTTCCATCAGATTTGTCACCAATGATCTGATCAGGTGCATGATGCCTTCTTACATATCTTGCTAACACAGGCACTTTGGATAATGAATGACTTTCATTGATTTCATCATGAACTTCAGTTTTAGGCTCAGGTCCCGCTGTCTGTGACTCGGGTCCATCAGACTTGGTTTGAACTAGCTCGGTAGCCTCTGACTGCGACTCAGGTCCTTCAGACTGTGACTTGGTTTGCACTAGTTGCAACTGGGTAGCTAATGGAGATTTTGGGGACTCAGGCCGCGAAACATTATTTCCTTTAGATGTGATTGGTAATGTATCAGATTCATAGCAAACGAATCTTCTGTAATCTTTTGGTTCTTTGCAGCTTTCTTCTTCACTCTTTTCTGCAAACTCATCAATTCTAACATGTGCATTTTCTAGATTTTATGAGTAGATAGATTCAAACACTTGTATGCTATACTTTTGTACGAATATCCTAAGAATATGCCTTCATCACCTTTTACATCAAATTTTTCTTTTCTAGATTCTTTCAAGATATAACATTTACTGCCAAATACTTTCAAGTAACTTACATTGGGTTTATAGCCATACCATAGTTCATAAGGAGTTTGATTTGAGTCTTTCTTCAACTATACTTTGTTCAAAGTATGAATTGCACTGCTGATAGCTTCCTTCCAATATTTGAGAGCAACATTCTTTTCAATCATTGATGTTCTTGCACAATCCATGATGAATCTATTTCTTCTTTCACCTATACCATTTTGTTGAGGTGTACCAGGGGCTGATATCTGTCTTTTGATTCCTCTTTCAATGCATAAATTATTGAATTCATTGGAGATGAATTCACCACCTTTGTCTGACCTCAAACATTTCATTGTCTTTCTAGTTTCTTTTTCGACTCTTGCCAGATACCACTTGAATTATATATATATATACTATTCTGATATCAAAATCATAGATATGTTATAGCCTCGGTGTCACACAATGCTACCAGCAATGTTAAGGGTTCATTTCTTCAATATATATTATATACTTTTCCTAATCTAAATCAACTGCTTAACACCCTAAATATGTATATTATAATTTGTAATTCGTGTTGATGCCATAGCTATGGTTGGAATCCACAAGCTGACAAAGTTAAATGTCTAATTGGCCTATCGCCTTAGAAATTTAACTCAACGATTTATATATATTAAATAGCCTATTCCTTAATCACTCGTTATAACCCCTCAAGGGAATAGGTTTGTGTTGTGTAGAGAGAGGTAGAGTAAATCTATAGAACACAGGTGAATCCCAAGATAGAATAGGGATGGGGTTCTAATGCCTTGTAGGAGCCTACTTATAGATTGTGTTGGGTGGATATTTTGCAACTGACAATTTTGTTAAAATCCAGTTGTAAAATAGGTAGACTAGCCACAACATGTGCAACAGAGTCTCTCCTACCTTAAAGGAAAGGCTCCCCCTTCTCACCGTTCCTTGGATCAACTCAAGGTAAGCAAGAAGTTGAGAGATTTTGAAAGGACTTTACCAATATTCTTTCCTCTTAACTTTTAGGAAAGCATCCAATTACCCGTGGACTGAGTAATGGGCAAGACGAAATATTTAACTACACTTCTATCTAATAGCTGTAAACGCTGATACTGATAAAATCACACCAACTCAAAGACTGATTGAAAGTGTACCAATTTGGCTCTAAGTCTCGTTTTAACCTATTCTATAAGAGTAACCTCTACCATTGGGGCACAAAGACTTCCAGAAGTAGGGAATTTTAACTATTTTTCATGAATTTGAGATGGTAATACAAGCTATAGTCAAAGCTTCTAGTTTATGTATCACCACAATCGCTCTCAGTGAAAGCTTCGGCTCCGATTGCTTCTTAACTCACTATGCTCTTATTATTGAACACACAATAATAACATGAATCAAAGACAATAGGCACAAATTATAGTGAAAGCTTCTGCTCTGTCACAATTGCTTCCAGTCAAAGCTTCGAATTCAATTGCTTCTTTTATTCACTTTTCCCCAAATTTGTACTACACAATCAAAGTTATGTTTGCACAAGTTTGGCAGAGATTTCTTGTAAACAACAAAAGATGAGATTTACACTCAGAGGGCAATCCTTTATATTGGCAAAGAAGTTGAGAAAAAGGAGGACAAAGTGGGAGCAACTCAACCAACTTTGACCCAATATAACTAACAAGAGAAATTATTGGATTACATGTCATAAAGACATGCAAATCGTATTACATGTAATTACACAATTCCATGCAATACATCCTCTTCAATCTACAAACATGAAAAAGAGAAGAAAGAAGACAAAAAAGAAGTGAACCAATCCTAACGATTATTTTTAAGTGCCTTGAACTTGATGATGACATCACGCACTATAGGAAGAGCATAGATTTTCATTATCTTTGATATAGCTTCTATTCTGACTACGTTGGCATATGTTGATTTTAGAAATTTACAATTTGCCACAAGAGAATCTTGTAGATGCTTTGCTAAGGTTTCGTACAAAGCAAACCTATTTATTGTGTGAGAACCAAAATCTTCAGAATTTAGATCAGCATTAACTCTCATTGTATATTCTAAAGTCATTTGTTCCATTGCAGCCAAGTTATCATGCTCATCAAGAACTTGACATCCCATTTGTTCCAAGTCACTCGTGATCCCAGTTTCTATTGCTTGACAGTCTTCTAAGGCTGCCTACAACTTTGTTACAAGTTTCCTCAATGTCTCTTCTTTATAGCCCATGAGTCCATGACATCTATAGAACATTTTGCAAGATGAGACAACATCACATACAACCAGGACATCCAAATCAGAATTGGCAATTTCATCCCAATCACACATAAATTCCTTGAACGTATTAGCTTCCTGACTCGGGTGCAATTAGGTCATGCACCATTTCTTCAATTCCTTTGACACGTTCAAGAATTCTGACCGCATTTGTGATGGCTTGAACTCTTTTAGAGACAACTTCTCCAAATCAAGTTTTTGCTACTTCCATGATCCGCCTTACTTGAGGTGTCTAAGATGTAGTGACTACATGTTTCGAAGACTTATGTTGAATAACCTCATTTAGGCGAGCAACCTCCTACTTGAGCTGATTCTTTTTGTGAGGTCTCGTCCTGACCCATCTTAGCATAGTTGATACATTATTATTTTGATACTCATGACTCGATATGTCGAGACATTGCTAGATACACTGGACATTATTATATTATTTTACGTTGTGTGATGTTTTACCTTCAGATGTTTAATAATGTTATTTAATGTTTTATGAACATGTATACTAATGAAGTAGTGTAGAAAGTGAATGCAAAATTAACACTTTGGTTATGCAATTTTAATGATTAAGAATATAAGTAGAAACAAGACAAACAACTAGTTATTTGAAAGATGGATGTTTTAATTTATGTGATTTCCTTGATAAGTTATATATATATGCATGTGATTTTCTTGAGTTACTAATGTGTGCAATGAGTGTGCAGGATATTTTAGCCGAAAAATCTAACGGAAAAACGAAATTGAACCCTATGTACCAATTGTGAAAACCAGGGTTGAGTCTAACAAAAGGCGTAAACCTCGTTGTTCATGTTTTATTTGTATCGTGAAATGTATGAATGTATCATTCTGTAATCAATAAGTGTTAATGTTTTGTAACAGTAATTTTTTTCAGTGTCGCTTGACACTCGTGAATTGTATATGCATTCCAGCATGATAGTTAGGGTTAACTGAGTAACCTAAAGATCTAAGTTGGACTAAGTTAGTGACCATTTTACTAATCAGTTAGTAATCGGGATTATTTACCCTAATCAGGATTAGTGAGTAATCTGCATTTTTTGAAAGTGGTTAAAAAGTCCTAAAATTTCCAAGCTTTTGATAGATCCCTAATTAGTGCTAAAGGCCAAAAATCATGAAATCTAAGTACCTAAAGGGTATGGGTATGGGTTGGGGGCATTTTCCACCTCCCTAGCCCCTTTTGTTGACTTTTATAGTCACCCAAAAACTCCATTTTTGCTTTATTGCGAAAATTGAATGTTTTCATCATGAGTTGGATAACTTTAACTCCACCTTGAGGTTAGCCTTATGTCTAGTTGAGTTAGAAGACTCTAGAACTTTTAGGCAACTGGGGGAGTTATTACATTTTGAAGGTGGTTGAGTCTGGATCTTATTTAGAGGCAAATTTGAGAGGGTTTGAGTGTTCACTCAACCTCTAGCTTTAGAGTGCAATTCAGGATTGAAGGAGAGGAAAAGAAGCTCCTCTCAAATTTGTTCAATTGCCATAACCTTATTATGAAGGTAGAAATCCCTCAGCTCATGTTGTTCATGTTTTGTTTCATGCTAAGTTATTTTGTTTGCATATGTATGTTCGTGTGTGTGTTGAGTATGTTTGAGAGGGATTGAAATGGGTTTTTATTGAATGGTTTTCTTTTGTTTTTTGCTTTGATTTTCGAAGGGATGGTATGGGTTGTATTGGCATTACTCACCCTCGGATAGGGTAGAAGTGGCCATGTACGGGAGGAGGTGTTTAGTTGGACTCCGACAGTGTAGAGTCTCTTCTCAGGATGAAGAGAGGGAGAGAGAGTAGGGTGTTATGGGCCCCTACTCGTTAGTACAAACCACGTTTTGAGTTTTGGAATTTAAGAGATGGAAGAACGAAAGTTCTTGAGTTTATAGCCCTGAAAGGACACCTGTTATAGTATTGTGTCTGACGTCTTCTGTTGGAAAAAATCCACCTTCTCCCTAGTCTGGTTCAATGTCGAACCTATTGTGCAAACCTGGATGGGAGCGAACATTTGAATTTGTCTTCATGTTGAGTTTGGTTGTCTCTTGGTCAGTTTTCGTTCTCTCCATAATCACCGTGATATGTTGCAAACTTCGTAATAGTTTCCCTGTTATTGAAATTCAGTTATGTTGAGAGTTTTCTCCTCGGGATAGAAATCCTGTGTAAAAATGTTATTTTTAACTTATTGTGGAAATGGCAACGATGTCGGGTTTTCTTCCTGGTTCTTTCCTGACGGAGCCTTTGAATCAGGTGGTTCAATAAAAATAAATTGAGTATCATTCTTGCATACGAGTCTTCTAATTCATTTTAGTTTTTGCATATGTTACTTAAAAATCAGATGTAATGATATTTCACTCTTTCTGCAGCATTCTTATGTTTCGTAATCATATTCATTTGATTTGGATTAATTGGATAAAATGATGATAAACAATCATGAAATTTAAGATTCAAAATGGGTTAAAAAAAATTTAATATTGCGATTGGGACTTCAATTTACTTTCGTGATTATTAAGAGATATGATAGTCTTACATTATGGTTTAAACGATATCTAAACTCGATGATTATAATCAACGTTAGAGAGAAACAAATAATATTCCCCCTTGGTTAAATAGATATGTTGCAAAATTCCAACACCTAGAAGAAAAGAATTATCATCCTCTTAAACTTGAAAATATAAACTTTATTCAAAAATCCATACTTAGAATAAATATGGACTTGAAAAAAAAAAACACACTCCGAAGAGAAACAATGTAAATATGGACTTGAAAAAAAAAAACACACTCCAAAGAGAAACAATGCTCACTAGATTTTGTATGGGAACAAAATTAGTTGGCTTTCTTATAACAGAGCATCTAAAAGATTCCTCAAACATTCTTTGACTTATCCTAATATTATATATACTTAAATTTAAAAAAAAAAGAAAAGAAATTATTATTAATACATATTAATGTCCTAAATATCCTATGCCACCACCTAACTAACTTTTTGCCTCTACCATATTCAATAGAGGAGACTTGATGTTTAGACAAGCCTGCATACATCCCTCCTGCATCATCCTTGGGCTGTGTGAGAGGAGATTTGAAATGTCTGTGGGCGGCTAGGAGTTAGGAGTAGAAGTTAAAAAAAAAAGAAAAAAGAAAAAAAGCAAAAATTTTAAATGCATGGACTTTGGTTATATTTGATTGGACAGCCTTACTCCTTAATATCCCCTTGGTTAGGCGTGGAGGACAAAGGGGAGGGCATTAATTTGCTGGGCCAGCACATGGGGCTGCTTGGGCAGCGTGCAGGCCACTTCGAAAAAGCGCATGGCCTAGGGTGGGTGGGAGGAGTCGGTAGGTTAGTTAGTAGTTTTAAATAAAGTTTTTTTAAATTTAAGTTAGTTTAAATTATTAAATAGTATTAGTATTAGTTTAAGTATGTTTTTAATTAGTATTTTTCGTAATGTTAATAATTGTTTTTATTTTAGTACTAGTTAAAAGTTAATAAATATAATTTAGTTTTAGTTAGTTTAATACATTTTGTTTATTTTAGTTATATTTTAAATTTGTATTAATTAAAGTTAGTAGTAGAGATTGGTTAAATAGTTTATTTAAATGTTAGTGATTATATTGTGTTTAATTTGTAAGTTAGTATTATTTTATTTTAAGTTTTTTTAAAGATTAGTAGAGGATATAAAGTTAAGTAGATTTATGACTTGTTTTACTGTATAGGTTTAAGTTATGTTAGTTAAATATTTAATTTTAAAATAATTAGATTATTAGATTTCACTTTAGGTGTACGAATAAATAACTAGATTGAATTAGTATGTGTAATGTAGACAATGTTGTGTTAATATATGATAGACGTTAGATAATGTAATTGGTTTAAATAATTGTTTAGTATATGTGTTTGGGTTTGGTATACTATTGTTTTGTGAGTGTAATATTTTAAAAGTATATACAAGTAATAATATGTTAGATCTTTTAATTAACTGAATTTGGATTGTTTAAATTAATTAATCGATTTGACAATGAAAGTTTAAATTTAACGTTCTACTCCTACATGTTTTTAAACTGAGGTGTAGTCTTAAGGTATTGAAAGGAGAACTTGTTCTGTTGTACAATGTACCTATACTTTAACTTCTGAAATCAAACATATTAAACTTAGTGGAATTAACTTTTTTAAAAAAAATTTACGTGTGTTTTGCCCTTGTATTTTAGGCATGACACTTTTCCTCTCCCAACTCATGATTGCTCTTTGATATATTAGCAAGTGCATCATGAGCATCTTGTAGACAACTCAATTGTGATTGCTTACCAAGTTCGATTTTGGTGAACTTGTAATCCGAATAATTAAGTTCTTCAACCGGTTTGTCTGCCAATGGTTTAACAACCTCCACAAACTTAGTCTTATCGGAATCAACTACGACCCTTGAAACAATCTTATCTTTCAAAGATTTAGACTTGGTTTTCTTAATAGGAAGATTATCTGGGGGTAACACCACCTTCCTTCTCTTCATGGTAATCTTGCCCAACCAAGCAAGCAAACTAAAACCCTCACTTGATGAATCAGGGACAATAGCGACTATTGACACTAATCCTCATTGTATTTCTATGGTGACTAAACATGCTTCAGTTTGTACTATTGTACCGAGAGGTACTTGATGAGAAGATTCTATCATGGATGCCTCAAAACAAGTTATTGAAGTATCAAATTGGGAAACTTGATCTTCCGTGAATGTTGGGAAATCTTCAAACATATTCCCCAAATTCTCGCATTGCTCAGCTGTGAGAATAGGATTTGTTGAAGGGATAGGAAGCAACAATGTGTTCACCTCCAAGGCAAAGATGGTAGATGTGAAAACAATGGAGAATAAATCCATGTCATCATCTATGACACCTAGAAAAGGTGTTTCCAGAGTGGATGGACCTTGTTGATTTATTGGTCGTAGAGGAGATGTGATCATAACCTCTCCTTCCTCTTTATCCTCCTTAGGTTCTTCTCGAGATTCTTCCTCATGAGGTTCTTGAGCTTGTCCAGGTGCTTGTGAGGATTCTTGAGATGACTTGAGACCCTTTCCACCTTTTAACTTGAACTTGAGAGATTTCGTTGCAACGGAGGAAGATGCACCATCTTTGCTTGAGATTTCCAACTAAGATTTCCTTCCAGGTGGCCCGAAACTTCCACAATCTACCCCAGGTTTGGGATTCACCCTCTTGAGACCCTTGATCTTCAACCATTTGTTGGTATTTGCTAGGATGGATTGAAATCTATCAAAAATGGATACACCTTTCTGCTGCCACTGTATAGGAAAAAGACACTACTTGTCAAAACCAACACGATGGTATTCTGGATCAAGAATAATAGACCTCCAAGTTGACCTTTTAGTTTTGGCACTAAGAATAGGATTAGACCTATTAATTACAAGTTACATTCATATAGTTCTTTCCCAATATAATAGGTCTTATAAGTTACATGAATTGCCCAAATAGGGCCAGACTCAATTAACAATTGAAATGAAAAAGTTCATTACCAACATGGCTAAGGCCAATAGGCTAATTAACCATTAGATGTACTAGGTTGGCTGACACAAGGCTGAGGTATCCCAAGAGAGAAAACCTCAAACTACCCTTGCTAAGAGTTACACACAAAAGATTACTCTAAGAATCAACAAGAAACATGAGGCTATGTGCAACAATTCAATAAGTGTAATTATTTAACTTCACATATAAAACAACATGCCAAGCTGTGAGGTCTTTCAGGTTGGGACCTTATATAGAATAAGAATTACAATTTAGATTCCAAGCTCACATCTTCTAGCCCATTTTCTCCTTTTTATCTCTTAGAACTCCCTTCCTACATCTAACCAAGCTTCTTTTATAGCCAGCTAAGCCACAAGTCGGTTAGTCAAGCATTTAATTACGATATAGGTATAGCCTAGAAAGAGTAAACCGAAACCCAAGCAAAAGACAACATAAGATCACACACACTTAAAGATAGGCCCACACGGGGGTTGGGAGTCAGCTCCCAATTGTGCAAGATGTCACATCATCATAGGAAACTGTGCTAATAGAAATAGCATGTCTTGTTGGAAGAAAACTATAGGAAACAGAGACCGCAAAGAACAACACCGAACTTGAAGAATATGAAACATCAGATGACATGCACTTAGGACAAGGATCTAGGATAGGTTCTTGACATGATATCAACTGTGCACAATCTGAAATCAAAAGCAACAATGGCTATTTCGCAAACAACAGATTGGTATAAAAAAAATTGCTTTTGGTTGATGCAAGATTTCTCATTGACCCAAGATGCTCCTACAACACCTGGGGTAAGAAGATAACTAATGCCCACATCAAGACTCAAGTGTGTTCTGACCTAAATCATAGAGATTCGGTTCAGCCTGTGATATCCGTGAGCTATCTTCAACTGGTTTTCCTTTCCATTGAACAAGGTATTCCATGTAATCCTTTCCTCTAGTACTTCTGCTTATTCTAGTACTCAAGTTTATTCAATGCTTTTCTCTCTCTTTCCTGAATAATCTAGATTATTAGTCAACTCACTTTTAGGCTCATTATACTCAAAGATATCAGAAATGTTGAGCATGGGTGAAATATCCATACCTTCTTGCAACTCGACTTCAAAAGCATTTCTACTGTCAATCTTTATCAGAATTTTATAAGGCTTGAACTTCATCTTCAATTTGTTGTGTGTTCCAACTAGAAATCTGTTTTTGTTCAAATGAACCATTACTTGATCACCCTCATTGAAAGATTTATGTCTTCTCCTCTAATAAGCTTGTTGTTTATATTCTCGATTATTATTCTGCAAAGTATCTCTTACATCATGTAAATCCCTTGTGAAACTCACAAAATCTTCAGCATCAATGCTACTCTTTTCTTCCTTACTCAAGTCTCTCAGTTTTGTAGTTTCTCTAGGGTGTAATCAATTTATGATCTCAAAAGGTGTCTTCTTAGTACTTCTATTCATAGAGTTGTATGCAAATTCAGCTTGTGTCAAGACCAAGTCCCAATTTGTAGGTTTATTTCCAATCAAGCATCTCAATAAATTACTCAAACTTCTATTCACAACTTCAAGTTGTCCATCAGTCTGAGGGTGAAATGTAGAACTAAACTTAAGCTCAATATTCAACTTCTTCCAAAGTGCCTTCCAAAAGTATCTAGTGAACTTAGTATCTTTGTCTGAAATGATAATCTTTGGCAATCCATGCAACCTCACTATCTCTTTGAAAATAGTTTTGCTATGTGCACTGCATCAAATGTTTTCTTGCAAGGTACGAAATGTGCCATTTTAGAAAATCTATCCACTACCACAAAGATAAGTTCAAAAGCTCTCTGAGTTATAGGAAATCTAAGTATGAAATGCATGCTTATATCTTCCCAAGGTCTGCTAGGAATAGGAAAAGGTGAATACAATCTCAAATTCTGACTAGTTCCTTTAGCTACTTGACAAACTCCACAACTTCTCACAAATTTTTGAACATCCTTATACATCTGCAACCAATAGTATCTTTCAACAATCGACTTCAGTGTCTTATCAATTCCAAAATGTCTAGCAAGTCCATCACTATGCTTTTCTTTAATGATGTTACTCCTCATAGATCCTCTAGGTATGCAAAGTGAATTCCCTTGAACAACATGTCATCCTGAATGAAATAGTCAATCCACTTATCTTGTTCAATTATCAAACGATACAAGCTTTCCAAGGTTCTACAAAATCAAGGTCAGTTTCATACAAAGTCTTCAAATCATCAAAACCAAGCACTTCAACCTTCATTTTTGTTAGCCACCTCCTTCTACTCAAAGCATCAACAACCTTGTTAGATTGTTGACTTCTATGTTTTAACACAAAAATGACATTCTACAAATATTCAACCCACTTCATATGTCTCTGATTTAGTTTGTTCTAACTTCCAATGTACTACAAGGCTTTATGATCTGCAAACAAGACAAATTCCCTAGGCATCAAATAATGTCTCCACTTCTTCAAAACTTGAACAATAGCATAGAACTCCTAATCATAAATTGAGTATTTCCTTGTAGCATCAATCAATTTCTCACTAAAGAAAGTTATAGGTCTTTCTCCTTGACTCAAAACAACTCCAATCACATTCCAACTAGCATCATAGTCTACCTGAAAAACCTTAGTGAAATCTAGCAAAGCAAGTGTAGGAAACTCGATAACCTTGTGTTTTAATGTCTCAAAACTCTTATTTTCTCCTTGTGTACAGTTGAAATCCTTTTTATCTCCTCTCATAGTTTCTGTCATAGCATTCCATACTAAACTGAAATTTTGGATAAACTTTTTGTAAAAACTTCCCAACCCATGAAATGATCCAACTTCTCCAACACTAGGCCACTCTAATATACCTTTTACCTTCTCAGGATCTATCTTCAATCCTTCAGCTGAGATCACAAAACTAAGATACACTAGCTCCTCTTCTATAAATGAAGATTTCTTCAAGTTAATAATTTTTCCTCTTTCAACCTCTGTAACACTTATCTGATATGCTTAAGATGTTCCTTTTTAGTATTACTAAAAATCAATATGTCATCAAGGTATACAATCACAAATTTGCCCAAGAATTTCTTCAAAATTTCATTCATCAATCTCATGAAAGTGCTAGGTGCATTAGTCAAACCAAAAGGCATAACCAACCATTCATACAAACCTTCATTAATCTTGAAAGCAGTTTTCCACTCATCTCCTTTTCTAATTTTGATTTGATCATATCCACTTTTCAAATCAATTTTGGTAAAGTATCTAGCTCCACTCAAACAATCCATGATGTCATCAATCCTAGGCAAAGGAAACCTATATTTCACTGTGATCTTATTTATCACTCTAGAATTAGTGCACATTCTCTATTCTCCATTCTTCTTAGGTGCCCACTGCCAATACATCAGGCATTGCATAAGGACACAAACTTTCTCTTATCAAATCTCTCTCAAGCAATTCTTGCACTTGTCTATTCAATTCAACATTCTCTGTAGGGGTTAGTCTATGTGGTGTTTTATTTGGCAAGCTAGTTCCAGGTATCAAATCGATACAGTGACTAATATTTCTCATAGGAGGCAATCCACCAGGTACATCCTTAGAAATAGCATCTTGAAATTCATCCAGTAAAGTCTATGTCAAGTGCATGCTCAAGTTCATCTCGTTTTTTAGTTTTTCTAAGAATCAAAGCAAGACATATGTTTTCTTCCTTCATATCTTTAACAAATTGATTTCCATTTACCAAACAAACTCTTATTGTACTACAATGTTTCTTATTAAGTTTCTCAATCAAAGGTAACAAAATCTGCTTCTTCTCATTTGCCCAAATAGTATACTGATTCAATCTATCATCATGCAATGCTTGTCTATCATAATGCCAACGTCTATCCAACAAAATGTAACAACAATCCATAGGCATAATATCATACAAGACTTCACCATAGTAATTCCCAATTTAAATTTCATGAGGCATTGTTCAATTATCAGCAATTTATGCTCATCTTGAATTCAAGCAACATGATAAGTGTTTGGATGTCTTAACCTCTACAACTTTAGCTTGTTTACCAATTCCTCAGAAGCTAGATTGTCTGAACTATCACTGTCAATGATCACTTTGCAACATTTTCCATCAATTTTACATTTGGTTTTGGACAGACTTCTCAAAACAGGTCCTTCATCCGATTTCTCATTCTTCAAGACTTCTTATCATTAGATTCTCACCATTTTCAAGTTCATAAGGTGTTTTAACAAGTTCTTCACAAGATAGAACATTTCTACCACTTCCTCCATCCTTTTTACCAGAATTAGTACATTCAAAAGCTCTATGTCCTTCACCACATTTGTAACAAGTACCTTTAAACCAAGCTCTTTCATCCTTCTTACCATTCTTACTATTCCTAGAGTAACCAATATAGCAACCTTTAGTGTAATTACCTCTTTTACCAGCACTTTCATCTTTCATATCAGATTTCCCTTTCTCTTGCACTTCAGATCTGGTACTTTCTCCATAGGTTTTGCCTCTGTTTCTTTGAAATCTGCCACCTCTACCTCTCTATCTTTGATCATGTGTCTTAACCAATCTTTCTTCAGCCTTTAGAGAATTATGATATGCTTCTTCCACACTATCCATCTTAACATAATTGATCTCATCTTGAATTGATGTCCACAAACCATTCAGGTATCTAGCCTCTTTCTCAACTTCATCATCTACATGTCCATATGTGATATCCAACTTCTAGAATTCTTCAGTATATCCCTTCACACTCATGTTGTTTTGTCTTAGATTTTGCATTTTTCTCAACAAGTTGACTTCATAATCGGCATGGAGGAACAACTTCATTTTCCCAATCATTTTTGCCCATGTCTTGATCTTTTCTTTTCCTCTCTTCTATCTTTCAGTTTGCAAATGATCCCACCAAAGTGAAGCATGACTCTTCAACGTTGTGACTTCTATCTTAACCTTCTTGTCCTCAGGAGTATCTTCATACTCAAAATTCTTATCCATCTCAGGGATCCATTCCAACACTACATTAGTCTAATGTCTCCCATCATAGCAAGCAACTTTAACAGCAGGTCCAGTATTTGCCTTAGACAAAACTCTCAAAAGCCTTTCCTCATCTTGTTCAACCTCAGGTTCAGGATTAGAGTTTAAAATTTAACATTTAACATTTAACAAAAGTATCACTTGCAGCATCAGAAAGATCCAGAAATAAGCAAGAACAAATTTTATTGAAATTATTGAAAAGATGTCCAGACATGTTTCTGGGGAATTTCACCCCATCATCAGTGGACTTACAATAAAAGATACAATAAAACGGTTTAAATAGAAGTGAGGGGACTTCTCAACTTCCAAGAAAACCAACAGTCATGCTTATAAAATTAATCAATTAATCAATTAATTAAAAAGATTAATTAATCAATCAATCAATTAATTAAAACATCACTTATGGAGAGGAGAAAAGACCAAAAATAGTCGTGCGGGTACTTTTTGGCAAAAAGCCATGAATGTATAGGGTTTAGGGAAGCCCTCGTGTTCGCTACATAGTAGCTAGGTACGAGGGGACCCAACTCCCACGAAGTAGGAGGCACAAATCCAATCCATAGTGAAGGCGACCAAGAGCAACCACGAGCATGGAAACCACCAAGGCAGCAAAACCGGGAAATCGGAAACCACCGAAAGGAAGCGGAAACCACCAAAAACGCCCGTGGGGGCCGAGAGAGGAAACACCGAGCGCCAAAAACGCGGAGGTCGACGAAGAGGGCAGGGGCCAAACACGAACCAGTTGCAGAGAAGAGGATCGCCAAGGGGGATCCAAGGAGGCGGCATCCTGCGACAGCAGAGAGGTGGCGTCCGAAGGGGCAACAAAGCCCAAAACTGCAGCATGGAGCAGAAGAACCCCCGGCCGAAAACGCAAACCCGCGAGAAAGGAGGCCACGGCATCGCCAGTAGGGATCCAAGGCGGCACGGGGTGCAAAATGCATCCAGTGCCAAGGGGCACAAAGTGCCAAAAAGCTGCAAAAAAGCAGCAGAGCGGCCGCAAAGCCCTAAAGGGCATAAAAAACGGCAGCCCGGGCCTTCGCCGAAACCAGAGGAAGGCGAAGGAAAGAGGATCGACCCACAAAAATCCGGCACCAGCGAAGATCGCGAAGGGGGACAGCAAGGGTGGAACCAACCACGAACCATCCGCCAAGACCCGAAGCAAAAAAAGCCATCAACAGCGAAGCACCAGGACAGAAAAGTGAACTGGAGAAGCCATTAAACACCGATAGCAAAGCCTCAGGAAAACTGGAAAAATCTGACGGCAGCGTGAAGAAGGAACTTTAGGATTTAAAATTTAACAAAAGTATCACTTGCAGCATCAGAAAGATCCAGAAATAAGCAAGAACAAATTTTATTGAAATTATTGAAAAGATGTCCAGACATGTTTCTGGGGAATTTCACCCCATCATCAGTGGACTTACAATAAAAGATACAATAAAACGGTTTAAATAGAAGTGAGGGGACTTCTCAACTTCCAAGAAAACCAACAGTCATGCTTATAAAATTAATCAATTAATCAATTAATTAAAAAGATTAATTAATCAATCAATCAATTAATTAAAACATCACTTATGGAGAGGAGAAAAGACCAAAAATAGTTGTGCGGGTACTTTTTGGCAAAGAGCCATGAATGTTTAGGGTTTAGGGTTTAGGGTTTAGGGTTTAGGGTTTAGGGTACAATATGCTACAATATGCCTCAACATGTCCATAATATCATTATTTGCATTTTCTCTACCACGAACCATCTTGACAATAGTTCTTGCAAGATCATAACTTTTTGCAAGTTATAGGTCAGATTTCAGATTTGCCACCCTACAACTGAACACAACAAGGTTCTCCATGATCCAAGCCGCAAAAAAGAACTTTTCTTTGATACCACCTAACGTAAGGCTAAGATATCCCAAGAGAGAAAACCTCAAGCTACCCTTGCTAAGAGTTACACATGAAAGTTTACTCGAAGAATCAACAAGAAACACGAGGCTATATGCAGTAATTCAATATGTGTAATTATTTAACTTTAAATATAAAATAACATGCCTAACTGTGAGGCCTTTTGGGTTGCGGCCTGTTGATATTTCGAAGACCGTTGCAAATGTACTAAGCACTACCATAATGTTTGGTATGTGTTTACCAAATGGCAGCGACCTCTTATTTAAATGGAAAATTAGCCATGAAGAGACATATCCCATCATGTTTGGGACATCTCTATTCGTGAATTAGATAATTAATATAATAAACATTTAATCATTGTGTTATAGATATATTATATTAATTTCTCTCATATAACAATTAACTTATATATATAAATTCTTCTCATATATAATTATATAAGGTTTATCCGACGGAAGCTACTAAACATCAACACTCCCTCTTAGCTAGGGAGGATAAACACACATATTACCTCAAGGTAATATCAAGTTAGCAAGACTAAGGATATCTTTGATTAGAAGATATCCATCATTTTGATATCACATTTTATATCAAGAGTATTGGTCTCCTAGAATATCAAGATATGATATTCACCAATTACTCAATAAGGTTTGATATCACATCTAATATCATGAGTATTGGCCTCCTAGGAAGATCAATAATATTCACCAATTATTCAAAATAAGGTTTGATATCACATCTAATATCAAGAGTATTGGCCTCCCAAAATATCAATGATATTCACCAATTGCTCAAAAATGTTTGATATTATATCTGATATCATGAGTATTGGCCTCCTAGAATATCAATGATATCCACCAAGTACTCAAAATAAGGTTTGATATCACATCTGACATCAAGAGTATTGGCCTCCCAGAATATCAATGATATTCACCAAGTGTAATGGCCTCCTAGAATGTTGAGATGCAAGACATTCACCATATACTCAATTTGTTTGATCTCATAATACAAATTATTGTAAGATCGTCACCTTACAATAACTTCTGCAAATACAAGTGACATCATTTGGAAGTTGTCACTTCCTCATGATGTACATGGGGTAGGTCCATTAAGAATAATATAGTCATGAGGTATATTCATAAATCAAAATCCTCTTGACTGGTACAGTTTATTGATCACTAGAGAATCCATCTCAACATGGTTTACTCCCTTTGAATCAATATGACCAAGATTACTGAAAGTTGGTTGAATCATATCCTCTATCTACTCCCTCTCTTTCAAGGTTGCCTCAAATGAAATGTCAGACTCCCTCAGAATCTCAGTCTCGCTTTTTCTACAAGAACACTCTCGGAGGAAAAGATGAAGGCAAATAGCTCGTATAGAAATATAAACAAGAGAGAGACAACACTGAGTAGATAAATAAAATACTTATCTACACATGAAGGTCCATATGCATCAGTTCAGAAAATGCCTCTTTATAATGTAGAATGCCCACTTATATTAACCTCGTGACCTCTTATAGTCAACGAATTCTCTAATTGAACATTAGACTCCCTATTCATTTACACCTAAGTACTCACAAAGCTTCCACATGCACTTATACAAAGCTCTTTGAATTATTAAAAAAATATATAATATAAATTATCTATTTATAACCTTCTTTAATAAATAAACAAAATATCATTTAGAATACTTACATGTTCGTATACATATATAACAACTATGAAATTTATACTCTCCAACATTTTATAAGAACAAACAAAGGGAATCGTACCTTTTAATTACAATAGGGTTTGTGACCGGTGCATACCACTTAAATACTTGACCTTGATAGATGGGTCCATACCCTACCCAAGGCATGTGTATTTGATAACTTTATTTACCGTGGCCAGTAATTGCCTAGGCCGAGCGATCTCGAATTGTGCTCTAAAATCGATGTCCATCAACACCCAGTCAATGTTCTTCACTCCAACATTAATCATGTCAATGAACTCGTAATCACCTACAGGTATTCGTTCATTTTCTCCCATCGTGATTTACAAATTATTGTCGTGGCAATACCAAGTGTTGATATCCTTGTATAGCACACATAAAATCACATGGACAGGATAGCAAAGTTTTATATTTTACAAAGGCCCTCTGCTCGTCCATGATTCCACTACAACCACAGTCATCGCAACAGCAAGGAGAGTTGCTCAGTGTTCTATGTAGCTTGTCTTTAACTGAACTTTTGGAGTCAATTTAGATCCACTTCTTTCCTGCATAAATCATTTCTTTGCTCGTATAAGGTTCAAACTATTTTAGCATCTCATCAAAACACTTGTCGTTGATGAGTTTTATTCTTCTTGCTAACTGTATTCTTTGCAGTTGCATAATGCTCCAACTTGGTCAAAAGTTATGTTTTTCTCAACATTTCGGCAAAGTAGATATGCATTCATGAAATCCACAAGCTGGTAAGGAACCTACTCCAATACCATGTTGACATTTCGACGACCACTGCAAATGTACTAAGCATTGTCATAATGTTTGGTATGTGTTTACCAAATGGTAGCGGCCTCTTATTTAAGTGGAGAATAAGCCATGAAGAGACATGTCTATTCATGAATTAGATAATTGATATAATAAACATTTAATCATTGTGTTATATATATTTCTCTCATATAACAATTAACTTGTATATATAAATTCTTCTCATTTATAATTATATAAGGTTTATCCGATAGAAGCTACCAAACATCAACACAGCCTTATATAGAATAAGAATTATAATTCAAAGTCCAAGCTTGCATCTTCTAACCCCGTTTTTCCTTTTTATCTCTTAGGAACTCCCCTTCCTACAAATGTCTGTGAATGTGCCCATGATCATAAAAGAAAACTGTATCTGTTCTTGAGAGCTAAATTCAGAAATATTGACTGGTTAAATGTTTCGTCAACTACTTGATTAACTGTCTAGTAGTAGGAAACCATAAAATTTGCATGTTTGTTGGAATAAAATGGTAGCAATTTTATAGTGATAGCTGAGCTAGTTTTCTGGCCAGCCTATTAGGAATTAAATAAGGTTCAAGCAGAAATATATTTCTTCTTACACAGCTTAATTAAAGTTCTAATGCATATTATCAGAGAAATCTTAGAAAAGGGCAGTACAATTTTTGAAAAAGTCAGAAGTATTCCTTTGGAGGATTTAATGTACACGAAATCATGGTAGAGAAGGAAAGGAGAAACGAAGGGCTTAGTATGGAACAAATAGTTAATGATCTTGCTAGAGGGCAGTAGCAATTGGCTAATTTATCAATGTTCCAGCACCCGTTGGGGATGAGGGGATGATAGGATGAGTTCTAAGGATGGGAGGACAGACAGCCTAAGTTTGGGGACAGTGGCAGGGAGGTGGCACTGCTGAAATACATTTAGTACTTGAAAACTAGTTATTAAAAGATGTACACAAATTACATTTCAAATGAAATTTTGGGACATTAGTAAAATAGCAAAATTGCAAATACCAAATATTAAATATTACGATATGAATTGTAAGTGTCAAATATGACTGCTGATAATGACTGCTATATAATGGACAGCGTCACTCACCAGTGATTCTATGAAAGCCTTATGCATTGAAATTAACCATATATGAAAATGGAGTTGGCTAATGAATTGTTGGTTATATATGATAGTAGAAATAAACATGGAATCACCAACACAAAACTCCAATTCGTCAAAGTAGCTAGTGGATTCAGCAATAATATATGCAATAGAAGGTTAAAACTCTCATAAATTGTTCATATTAGGCTTGCACATGATCTGAAAATGTCCTTCATATTGAGTAACATGGATCGTTTTTGCAAATGTAATTATATTGCCATTGTTATAGATATGTTCCAAATGTAGATCTCAATCTCTTATAAATATAAGAGGAGACATGTCCCATGAAGAGACATGTCTCTGTGATTAATCATTATTAGTTAATATATATGTATAATATATTATATATTTATAATATTATATATATATATATATATATATATATATATATATATATATATATATATATATATATATATATATCAACATTGCATCTTAAGATTAAATCAATCTGACTATAGTTATAATCTTAACATTCCCTTTTAGCTAGGGAGGATTTGCTATGGAATACAATATGCTCTCAAGTATATGGATATATATCATCTCAATGCGATATTCCTGGAATGGCATATTTACGGATATCAACATAAATCCATCATCACACACACACATATTAACATAGATTACATATGGAATTTGCTTCAATTCACTATGAGGCTAAATTTCTCAACACTCCCTCTTTAACAAAGAGAGAATTAAAGCAATTACAATACAAGATTTGAACACCACCTTAAGTGTGATCTATGAAAGGTGATTGTGAGCTCTTTTTCGCTCATCTTTCAAGGCTCCTCAACCTTTCGTACTTTTCTGACTTGTGCTAGGCCACTTCCATGTTTGACCTACTTGCAATGGCTATTCAGAAGTCTGCCATTCTTTCCATTCCTCATCGCCCTCCTTTGCCCCTTCGCAACAAACGTTGTAATATTTGTCCTATGTACCAATGGTTGAATATTGACTGCAAATCTTTGCATCGTTATATGCGTTATGCTTTTGTGACTCGCTCCACCGACTTTACCTGCATTTGCTCTTCTTATCTTCACTTTCTGCACGGTAAGAAGCGTTCCTTTTCCGCTTCCAAGTGCAAATCCCTCTGCTCCATACTAATCCATTGGCCCCAACTTTTCTGGCGCACTCTCTTTCCCCACAATTCTCCTCCTCCCTCTGCCCTTGACTTTCGCTCCCTTACTTTACATACCACGGCTCTTTATGACATCTCGAGGCAACCTTCTGTCCATCCCATTTCGCCTCCTTTCAACCACTTGTTCACCCCTTCCCACATCTTTGAGGCTATCAGATCCATGAAGTATAGTAGAGCTGCTAATGAGGAAGGCTTTCAGGCTGAGCTTTGTAAGTTTGGTGCCTTAGTTTTGGGTCCCTATCTCTCTATTCTTTTTAATAGAGTGATTCACACTGGTTTTCCGACTTCTTGGTCCAGGCATCTGATTTATCCTATTCATAAGACTAGTTTGGTCTCAGATCTAGGGAACTACAGAACCATCATGATTGGACACACATTTGCCAAATTGTATGCGATAGCCCTTAATACTATGTTATCAGGTGAGCTGGACAGGATAGGTTGCAGGGCTAGAGGACAGGTTGGTTTCCGAGCAGATTATCAGACTATGGATCACATCTTCACTCTTTGAGCTATTATTAAGGAGGCTAGACACAGATTGGAGAAGGTTTATTGTTGCTTTGTCAATTTTTGCAAGGCTTTTGATTCTGTTCCTAGAGTGGCTCTATTTGAGAGGCTTAGGGAGATTGGCATCTCTGAGATGTTTCGTACCGGTATTATGAGACTATATGAGACTGTGGTTGGCAGATTTAGGACTCTTGAGGGTTTCTCGGATCCGATCCGTAGCACTATTGGGGTTAAGTAGGGTTGTCCTCTCTCTCCTACGTTGTTTGAGTTATACGAGCTCAAGGACTTTATATGGAGGTTCTCGCTCCCTGGAGATGGTTGTTATCTTCACCAAGTTCTGATCTCCATCCTTCTTTTAACCCATGATGTGGTTCTCCTTGCTTCCTCTCTAGACAGTTTATAAAGACTTCTTGATGGCTTGGCTTCCTTCTGTGATCAGCGATAGCTTGCAGTTAACTTGAGTAAGACTCGGGTCATGATTTTCAATTGTTTAAAGACTTCACATCTCCACTTCTTCTTTTAGGGTCAAGAGATCGAGATCACTAGATCCTATACTTATCTGGGGGTTAAGTTTTTAGGACCACAATTCAATATGAGGTCAGCTATTCAGCCTAGAGTTAATAAGGGTATGGGTTCTCTTGCTTTACTTGAGAAATAGTGTTTCAAACACCACTTCTAGGATACCTCGTCCAAATTATCTCTCTTGGACTCTCTTGTGAGGCCTACAGTTCTCTATGGGTCTGTGATTTGGGGCCCATCTCTTCTTGGTTCTGACTGGGCCTTGATCGAGCGGGTTCAGACTTTATTTTTGAGGCGCATCATTAGATGTCACAGGTTCATTCCTCATAGTATCATTCTTGCGGAGTTCGGTGCTCATCTGTTTAGTCTTACAACCATCTTTTATTTGGTTTTGGTTCCTCCATCGTCTTCATCATTTTGCAGATCATGCTGGTGATTGTGATCGATACTCCTATTTAGCTTTTTGTTCATCTATATCTACTGTGAGCGCTAAGTCTGGTTCTTGCCCACGTTGTTGGTATGTACAGGCCTCTTCTTTGCTCGGTTCGATTGGGATTGATGTTGACTGCCTCCCCCCTTTTCAATTCTCGCTGGATGCCCCGATTCATCTCCTCCCATCTCAGCACGAGTTGAATAAGCATGTTAGGCTTGACATCTATAGACAGTACATTGCCACTATCCAGGTTAACCCTCCTGGTGGGTTATGCCCACGGATGTCCTTTTACATGAAGCACATTTTGGAGATGTTTGATGGTATTATTGTTTTCCCTAGCTACCTTTCCCAGAGGTGGTCTCATGCCCTGCATATCTCTTTGGGATCTTTCAGAGTTGGGTCTCATCGTCTTCGGATCCAGACTGACCATCATATTGATAGTGGTGAGTGGATCTACAGGTTTTGTACTTCGGGTGAGGTGGAGATTGAGACACACTTCATTTTCTGTTGCCCCATTTATTATGAGATAAGAGGAAGATTTTTCTGCTTATTTCGGGATTGCTTCTCTTTATGATTTTTTTAGCTACTATGATCAGCACTGTCTTGCACTTTATCTTTGAGAGACCACTATGCTCCGTGATAGCACGATCCAGTCACTACTTTTGCATCGACACTTGTCTACTCAGCTCATTACCGTTTTTTTCACACCATTATCTCCTTTGCGTGGGGTGAAAAAGCCTTCTAGTTGCACTAGATCTACCAGGCATTCTAGATGCATGAGGTCTTGGACCGACTATTTGCACCAGCGACACTCTATGAGTGGCCACATACAAGACAGGGCCTTTACTCATCGGTATACATATCGTTTAGTGACTGACTTCTTTTCGCCTAGAAAGGACTTCTAGCCTCTTTCTTGGCCTCCTCTCTAGTTCTTGGTTTGCTCTCTCTTGTTGTTATTGTATTTATTTTCAGACACCTTTGTGTGTTCGTGCTGCTGTCAACCTCATTGTTGTAATTTTTCAATCCCATAGACCTTTTCTTTTGGTCTTTTGTTGGGCATTAGTATGATTATCTTATCTTATCTTGTTTGGCAAGATCTGGCCCGAAGAACCATAACAAATTGATTTTCATGGCGTCTGACAAAATCTGGCCCGAAGAACTATGATGAGTTGATTATCAAGGTGTCTGGCAAAATCTAGCCCGAAGAACCATGATAAGTTGGTTATCAAGGTGTCCAATGAAATCCGGCCTGAAGAACCATGATAACACTTGCTCCAACACATTTTGGTGTTAGGAGATCAAATATTGATAAAGTTGTCACCTTACAATAGTTACCTTCTCTTCATTATCATGACTTCCAACACTCTGGGACAACAACTTAATGAATTCTATCATGATAATAGGTCTACCATTTATAAGATCGCCACCTTATAATGGTTACCTTTTGTTTATACATGTCAATGAAAGATCGTCACCTTTCATTACATATGTGAAATAGTAACCACCATGAACCAGGTCAGAGGGTGGTACAAAGGCTTTCACCTCAATTCTATCTTATAGAGAAGAATACATTACAATACATTTTACTTAGAACTTCTCGTAGAGAAGATATCATTTATAAAGGATTGCACCTCAAAATTCTCCGTCTAAACATTGATCCTAGGAAGTTAGGTCCTCTAGTTACTTCCTCAGAAGCTCTCTTCACCCAAGGATGCTTGTTGAACTCGCTTTGAATTTGATATCGATCTTTTGATTTTCTAGTGATAAGTCAAAACTTCCTCATGATGCACTCAAGAGTAGGCCCATCAAAATCATGCAATCACACACATGTATTTCTAGACTCCCTCTGAGTATTAATCTTCTAAGCTCCTGTGTTGCCTTCAAAGAAGTGTCATACTCCCTCTTAATGTAGAAGGATGCTCATAATCTCAATCATCAAAGATATTTGCTTCAAGAGCCTCACTTTATCCATCCTGATCACAACTTTTAAGCTACTATCATAAGCTACCTAATGTGTCATTCTTCTTTTCCTGCAAGATCAACTTTAGATACAAAGGAAAGGATCAAGGCAAATTAATCTTATAATATGTGTAAAATTACAAATAAGAGAGAGAATATAATAAGAAAGTAAATATAATACTCAAGGATAATAAATACTTATTTGCACATTTATGTTCTTGATACAAGTTGCTCTAATGAAGGTCCACACGCATCAAATAAGATGATGTCTTTGTATAAACAGTTGTCAATCAATGGAAATGAAACATTTGTTATTATTCCCCCCACAATGTAAAATTTTTTTCTCATTTCATCAACATTGTTGGGTCATAGTATCTATTTAGTGATACTTAGTTCTCATGAGCGATCATTTTGTTCCATGCAATTCGTATCTTGAGGAAAGTAATGAAGTTCTACTTCCATGAACGATCCTTGTAGAATATTTCTCACCTTTCACTTCGATTCACTTATATTTTATATCTATATTATGACTTGTCATTTTATGGTGATGACTTTTCAACAATCATGTCTCTTTATAATTATAGTTATAATAAACATTATTTATATATCTTATTTATCTTGAAGAATTCATAATATTGTATACATGTGCACACATACATATATTACAATCAAACATAAAAAGGAACATTTATGAAATAAATATTATGAACAAAGCATACCTTTGTTTGTTACTAAGCTCATTTGCCACTTTTCTGGTGGTATGGTATCTCCACATGGGGTACTGATACTTGTGGTGTGTGGGGTACCACCTACTAATGACAGTTTGATCCAATAAAAAGGTCGTTCTTACAACCTGAATTTATTCAATTATTTTCAGCTGTCACAGTCTTCTTTATAACTATTTTGATGCACTATCCTTATATATGTTTTGTGTTATTAACAACATTGATTATATTATACATATTTGCTATTGATGTACGACACTATCAGTGGATTCATACACATATTTTCTCATTAACAAGGGGTCCAGATTTTGTTTTATAGATGATGGTAATAAATCCCAATTTCTTCTATGTTAGTATGTATTGTGGGCCCAGTTGCCCTTCAAGCATACATCTCTATTTGACCCGGTCGTCATTTTTGTAGGACTCGGGCCCCGAAAATGCAGATAACATTTCAAAAATAGTATTTGCAAGGTTAGAGTGTGATGGTTTTGATTGATTATGAGACAAGCTACAACTTCATTGATGAGGGTGAAGCAAGAAAAAGAGGCATTAAAATGGAATTTGAAGGGTCCAATGTGATGGTTTGCCAAAGGGTTTACTAAGCTTGCAACAAAAAGATATCATGATTGAGCATTGCACCAATAAATCAAAGGGTGAGAAATAATATTTATGTACAAGTGTATAGTGGTGAATGGAACAATCACTAGCATCTCGAACATCATAAATAATAGTATCATAGATATTGGAGTATCTAAAGGGAAAATCTCAAACAAAGAGAAATCTTAAGGATATCCTTGATCATTACAATACATGAAAGAAAAAGCAGCATACTCCAAATTGAATTGAAATATAAATAAAATGGATGAAGTGCTAGACAATAAAGGTAAGCTTGTAAACATTGGTAAAACCTTAACTATAAACAAATAACATCATAAAAATAATAATATAAAATGCTTTTACAGAGCATGATTGTGCAAAAAAACATTAAAAAAAGAGAGAATCGGTATTAGAGGATAATGGATAGGGAAATAGACATGGCATACAATGGCTATAAATTGCTTTGTAAAAATACATGTATATCCTCAAGGAACTTTGGAAAGCCTCTCCATGGAAAAATAGAAGTATACACAAAATGAAAATAATTGCTCATAAATTGAATGGGCAAATCCTATTCAAAACAATAAAAGTCGATATGATTTTACCTTCCCAAATTCTTGACTTGAAATTATGCAGACTACTCGCTTGTTCTCTGTAAATACATTGCAATATTTACTATTTACAGCTATAGGGTTCACCTGCATTACCAATAGCCAGAATGCATTATGGTCTAGATGTAGCATTTGGTCATTAAAAATGCTAGGATTTCCTTTTCTGTATGTGATATGCCTGTTTCTCTATAATATATAAATCCTCTTTTCAGGAAAAAATTAAAAAAATAAAAGAGGGAGAATATTGTTATTCTTTTTCATATGCAGCTTTGAATATTAATCTGACACACAACATAAAGTGATACAGGTGCACGTACCGTATATAACTGACCAGGAATCTCACTAAACCTTCCTATGACACCACTGATAGGCGTATGGAAACGATGGTAATCCTGCATTGAAGGGAATAGATACATCAAATAAAAAACAAGATTTTTGATCAATGCGTTATTATGGCTTGACCTCAAGTTTCATTATCCTAAAAGCATAAATCACTAATGGAAACCAAACTCACAAAAGCATCACACACCATAAAAGGAAAGACAATTTCATATCGTTTTCATTCTGGTGGAAAGGGAAGAAAAACATTTTGATGTTTCTTGTTATTTATAATGCACCAAAAGAAATTAACCTGTGGAGCCAATCGAAATATCACCAAGGCCCCTTCATCAAATATCTCTGAATACATTTCATCTCCTAGTAGACCTTGGACAGAAAATTTCTTCCCCTGCATAAATTAAGAAGAGTCAATTTCTCCTGGATAAATTTTAACTAGAAAATGACCATTTAGAAAAGAAAAAGCAAAAGAAATTAATTAGAAAAACTTCATGTAACTATAATTTCATATATTCATTCATTTGCTAATGGTACATTTGTCTCTAGTTTAAGATTGCCTTTCTATTCAGAGTGCATGCCTATTCCATCAAAAGAGAAATTTTATAGTGTAGTTTTCCTTTTTATGGAACTGAAAACACGAGATATGAACCTCACATGAAAATACATCCTACAAGAACATCACATATTGAGCATGATGTAGCATAGGAACATGCATAATTCAAAGACTGAGACATAATGTATACTCAAAACACACACAAACTCAGCAAAATTTTCTTACATTAAAAAACACAAAAATTTGTAAAAGTATTCTTCATAACATATTATTAAGTTTAGAGAGAACTAAACTGAATTCCCTTATATGTAGATCCAAATTAGAGTTGATACACATCATAGTGAAGAGCACATGAATATACTAAGGGGGGGGGGGGGGGGGAGAAGGTGGGGAGGGGGGGTGAATCAGTATATTAACAACTTTGGCAATTTAAAACTTTTATTCACACAAGTAATTTTAAATACTTAAGTAAACAATTATGCACTTGAACACTAACACAAGAATTACGTGGAAACCCAAATTGGGAAAAACCATGGCAAAATATTTTCTTTTATATATATCTTTGATCCTTTTACAAAATTGTAGGCTCCAACCTACAAGAGGCTCCAAGCTCGTTTTTATGAGCACCAACCCGCTGGAAGCTACAACTCCCACAGTTCGCAGGCTTCAACCCACAGGAACAACCTACTCCCACTTCTGATGTTAAATCTGAAACTCTACCTTTGTCTTTGTTGCTTTTACAACTAATGATGGAACTATGTAATTTCTTTTGCCTTGAAGTCAGCCAATCTTTTTCAATAAATATATAATTTTGGATTCCTCACACTCCTTTACAAATTCTGATTAAATATATATCAGATTTATAATATCTGAATATATATTTTTATCTCTGCTCTTCTCCCATCCAAGCCGACCTAGCTACTTGCTTCTATTTACAAATGAATCATTCTCCTTCTATACATTTAATGTTGAAGGTCATGACTTTTCATAATTAAAATCATCTCCTTTGATCGCACCATTTCACAAATACATAATTAGACTTCAATGATTAACTTAAACATTTTATTTTTATATTTTGAAATCTTGACTCTTCTTTCTTTTTAACAATTCTCTAATCACACTTTGATTATTACTTTATAACCCCATAATTTGCATATACTGTTAATGTGCGATAGATATGACACATCATTTCTGGATATTCATATTTCACCGTTTCTTCATAGTTTTTTTCTTTTTACCTTTGACCACCATAAATATAGTTCATGGACTTCACCGTTGCTGCTTTTGAATATTTTTTTCATCGCTGTTTGTTTGTTTTGCTTTACCGTAATAACTTCAAGCATATGTATTTCATCTAACACATATAGTTGCCATGTAATATACTGATGCTGCTCCATGTTTTTGCTGAGATGATATTATTAATTCACCAGTGTAGAGAATATTCGTTGTAAACACTCAATTAATCATTGTGGTATTCAATTTTCATGTTCTATAGATCTGTGTTTGTCACTGTTGCTGCTTACATATATTGATTTTTTTTGCCATAAAATTTCTTCTCCATTGTTAGCGTATATTGGCTGCCACTTAGATTATTTGTTCAATGTATGACATGGGTCACTGTTATTGGAAGTATGAGTATTATTACTGCTATGCATATGTCATGACTCCTATCCATCGACAGATAGAATTGCTTTGTTTATCACCTCCATTTATCATTATTGTAGTCATCATCCATCCTTCTCTTCATACACAGGACTAGTCTTATTATTCTTTTTTGATTTTACCTTTCATTTCCAACATTGCTAATTGAGTTTCCTGAGAGACCTGACAGCAACAATTCAAATTACACAAGTATTGTTTCAAGTGTACTGTCTGCTGAGACTATGATCCTGACATGTTTATTCCACCTGTCTTTGAAACTCTTTAACAACATCGATACTTTTCCATGCTCTACAGCATTACTCTGTTCCATTCCCAATAATCTTTGACAGTAGCAATAGATAACTCTTTGGTCTTATATCATTTGTGATTCATGTCAGTTTTTGAGAATGTTAGGAAATAAATATTAATATCTACAAGAGCTCATAGTATTCTGATCATACATATACAGCCTTCTATGCTTGTTCCCAATCGACACTGCTGAAAAGTATATAGTATCACAACTGTTACTTCCGCAATCCAAATCAATGATGAATGGTATGTCAATCACCAGTTTTTACAATAATGTCTTTGTGAATGATTATTTTAGATCATTGTCAGGTACTTGCTAATGATTATTTTCAACTGCATATATACTGTTTTTCTTTGATTTATTGTCACCACAAATTGATGACCTCTGTTTTGTCATCTCTGCATTTCAAGAGTCATCAATCTGTAAGTCACCTTTGTATCCCTCAAACTATATGTCTAGGTTTGATATTAATGCAAACTCCCACGTCTTTTCCTGGTTAGTCAATTGAATATATAACACGCTTTGGCTAATAATGACATCACTATCAATGTTACACCATTTTTAACAACCTCAATTGAAGAACTTTGACATCAATGACAATACTTTCATCACATAGATCAATAAAATGAGTTCAATTCATATCGATTGTAATAATTCCATATTATTTTGTTTTCATAATCTAAAAACTTCTTCAGTGACCAAACCTCCTAAATGGCTATTTACAAGTTCTTGAACTAGACATTACCGTTTCACCTTCATATTGAACAACAAAATCATCTTCAGCAGGAGCCTCATGCATGGGTCTTGATGTGAATATAACAAGGTCACTGGGAGATGGGGAGACTTGGAGGTCTTCAGTACTGGTACTAATACCGGTACGACAATTTTTCAAAAATAGCAAACAGGGGTACTTGGAGACGGCAATATTTTTTTTTAATAGTTTAAAGAGTCTAATACTAAATACAAAATTTGAAAATAGTATTACCATAAAACTGAAAGACTAAAGTAAATAATAATAGCAATGTCACATTAATATAGAGTCAAATATTTCAAAACTCACATAATCACAATATTTTATCTCATTGGTCTTAATTTTTGCATTAAAACTATTAAAATGAGGGCTAAAATATATAGAATTATTTAATATTATATTTTACATTTATATCTTATTAGGAGACTTCAAGGAGACTTCACTCTTTGAATTAAGAGACTGGGAGACTTCAGGAGACTTCGTCATGAAGTCTCCAACCTTTTTTGAGGTCTCTAGAGACACGAAAAGTCTTTGAGATGCATCTTAGTCTTTGAGACGCGACTTTTAGGGGGGGCACAGGTCTCCCGGTAACGATGGAATATAATGAACCTCCAGTTTACGGTCCTCCCTTATGGAATGTCTCTATCATATTTTGTTGATCAAGTAGCTCAATTTTGTGAAGTATTTGGAGAGACAAAATTGAGTCAATAAATCAGAAATACAAAGCAACAATGGAAGAAGGAAGATTGAGAACAATCATTGATTAGTGAAGAGGAATTACTTGGAAGATGGTGATATTCAAAAAAATGTCCAATTCCATCAAGTATCACTATCAAAGGATATTGATTAACAAAATATGAGTCAGCAACTCATATGCTAAACAATATTACGAGCATATTGATAATACACCAATTCTAATGGCATTTATTAAAGAATAATCAATACCTCTTTAACTATATGGTGATGCAACGTGGAGGATATGAATGCACATCAAAGGTCAGAAACACCAGTCCAAATACAATGCTATTAAGGAGATATTCAGTAACCTAAAACACATTGGCTAAGAGCAAGAAAGATACAAGCAATACCAACAATACAAAGTTACACAAAAGCAAACCGTCAATGAAATAGACTATCTTCAGCCAGTGATGGCATCCTTCACATACATGAATACATTCATAAGCAAAGAGTATCATATGAAATCCAACAAATAGCAGTTGACCATACTCTACAATGTGGTTAAATTTCGATTGCCAACATTTAATAATAGAAATTGACAAGTAAGATGCTGAGTATCAGAATCAATATATATTGCCGCATGAAGGAAAGACCACAAGACATGGCACTGACAAACCCATGATTGAAGTCAAACAGTCTTATGTATCTCAGGCAGTGATTGGCAATACTGGTTATGAGACAATGGCAATTATGGAATAATAGTTGACTGTGGCATATATGGTTTGTAGTCTACGTGAATAATATAGTAGTTTGAAAGACTTAGTCCAGCTACAACAAAAACAAACTAATTAGGATTGAATATAGAGATGAGATGTGCAGTGGCCATTGATGACTCAGCAATAATTGATTATTAAAGTATTTAGTCATGCTCACTGTGAATAACAACCAGTTGACAACCAATGAAGCCAGTTAACCAAGGAAAATATCATATCATCAGTATGCCAATTAATCATTAGTGGTATTGACAGCAAATGGAATATGCTCCCTATTAAGTTGTGTTATGTAGAAGAGTCAGCAACTACACTGGGAAATCTAAGGGAAACAAGAATGGTCAATAGAGATCACACGCCATAAGTATGTTAACATCATGGAGAGGAATAATTTTAAACATGCATCATTTTTTAAAGAATTTAAGGGAATGGTGCTTAATAAAGTCTAATCCTTGATATGAAGGGATTGATATAGAAGGGGAGGTGAATACTCAAACCTCAAGGGCCAACACCTTTTAAAATCAACGGATAATAGAACAAGTCTCAAGCACATTTGTTCAGCATCATTGGAATCTTGTATTTTTTTCTTAATCCAGTTTGGATCTGCTCTGTTAGAACAATTGCCTCCTTGCATATAATCTAGGGATTCTAATCAGAAACAGTCCGAACATTGCAAATTTATAAGTTCAGATTAGGCACAACAATAAAACTGTTATAAGCAATAATTGGAGATGTTGCATATTTATAAGGTGCAAATCAAATAGTATCCATCATGGAAGTTGAAAGCATACAATTATCGATCTAAAACACCAACATATCATTGTTGGTGATATCTATACATTGTATAACCAAATTGACATATCGGACATACCTGTTGTCTTGCATTTTGTCACCACAAAATGTAGGTTACAGTACGCAACTTCTTCAAATTAGTTTCGCATTTTTCTGAGCTTAGTTCATCATTTAATTGGTTAAATAATTATCAACCAATCGGTGCCAATTGATATAACAAACTCTTTTACTAAAGGCTTTCGTCAAGTCTTTTTCGTTTTGCTTTCTGTCAAGCCTTTGCTTGATTTTTGAAGCCTTCATCGTCTTTTTCTTTTCTTTTGAGTTTGCGTTTGTTGGTTTTTAGTCCTTTGGTTTTGCTCATGTCATGGCTTTTGGTTTTCCCTTCAATTCAGTCTAACTTAGAGCTCAATCGGAGTTGTCAATCAAGAGTTATGGTCATTTTAGTGCCTCGAAAGTGGACCTTTTTGATGCAACAACATGAATTAAAAATATCATGTTATATTTTTAATTTGACTTTCACCTTTTGAAAAGTATAACTTAAATTCACTTTTTGTTATGTTTTTAAGTTATTTTATCTTTAAATTTTTCACTTAAAGTGACTATAGTGCACTTTATGTTATAATTTTAAGTTGAGTTACTTTTTGATTTTTCACTTAAAGTGACTATATAACTATATAGCTTGAGTTTAATTTTTTATTTTTCAATTAAATGCTCATTTAAATGTTACTTTTTAAATGATAGTTATGTGTTGCATTTTTAAATATGATATATAAATATTGTTTATGTCCCATTTAGTAACATTTTTATGAAATTAACTTGATTAAATGACTTTAAGTTATCATAAGTGGAGATTTTACATGTCACTACACATAAAGTTCAACTTGTAAGCATAAGTGGACCTTTTTCTTGTCATTACATTAAAAGGCTATCAAAAGGGGACCTTTTTTATGTCATTACATCAAAAAGCAAGTTTTTATATCTTTGCATCAAAAGTGTGAGATACAACTTAAAATATGCTAGTCACCCCAAAAGGTGTTGATCACTTGCATATTTTAAAACATGCGATGCACCCAAAAAGGTTCAATTTGCCTTGTTGAAAGTTTTTAAAACATGCTATGCACCCAAAAAGATCCAATTTTCACTAAAAGCATGTTTTAAAATGTGTATTGCCCTCCAAAAGGTCCGATTTTGAAGAAATGCATGCATTTGCCTTCCAAGAACCCGATTTTGATTATTGAGAGACTATTTCTTGGTGGATTTGCATGAGATCTTCTAAATTGAAGGCATTTTTGCTTGGCAATGAATTTTCTTCAATCAAGAATGGATTTATCATGCTGAAAATTGTTATTGTAAGCTCTATTCTAGGGCATTTTGAAGAAAACTCCAAATAGATCCATTTTTTATCAACGTTTTTGCATGTGGAGGAATCGATTTGGTGTTTTATGGTGATTGCATTGCATTGTGATACAAATTTCCACTTTTAAACTCCAAATCGATTTGATCTTTCTCCTTGGTGAAAAGCGTTTTTCACTAAAAACATTCCATAGCATGTGCTTTCAAAAACGTTGGACCTTGGAGCATTTTTAGGGCACGTTTTGGCATCCAGCACATAAAACGCCTTGTTTGCTGCCCCTTCCCATTCGAATTTGCAAAGTTGGAAAAAGTCTAAGCATCTTTGGAGAATTTTTCAACATTGGAGCATCTTTTTACTTCATTTTTTGGCACTTAATCTTTATGTAAGTGGACTTCTTCTTTCTTGCTATTTAATTTTTGCTTATCTTGCTGATTTTATGCAAATAATTGCTTGATGATTGCGACTTGTTGAAATCTATGCCATGGAAGTGCATTTTTCCTTTAAAAATGAAGAATTTATTCATTTTTATGGTTTTGGTTCTTTCCCAAGTTCCAATTTTAAATTTGTGTGTTGAAGTGCTTTGCATCTTGGCATGTTTGAGTCACTTTCCAAAGGTAAGTTTTTCTTTTGTGTTTTTGTGTTTTGTGCTTGCTTGCCGGTTTTCTCCTCTTTGGAGAAGTTATAAGTTCTTTCCCAACAACTTGTTGCTTCACTTCATGCAAAAGCATCATCACATTTCCCTTCCATCTTCCATGTGTCAAAACTTCAAATCTCATCCGACAAATGCGATTACATGTTTTCCATCTCATTCACCATCTGCACATGCATTTAATCCCATTTTCCATTTCCATTTTCACTCATTTCACTTTTCGCATCCACTCGCACAACACAATTACACGAAAAGCAATACATGTAATTGCATCCAAAACGTCCGATTTTGCTTTAAAAGTCACTTTTTCAAAAGTCAAAAAGATGTCATTTTCATCTTTCATGTGCTTTGACTTCATCTTTTTACCAAAGGTGACTATAAAGCTCATTATCCCTCTTCCATTTTTCATTTCCATCTCTCCATATGCATTTGTGCCTTCATGAACAAATACATGTTTCCGCATTTTTCCATGCTTTCCATCTCATCCTCCATTCACACTTGCATGTAAAGTAAATCCTCCATCCGCATTCGATTCTCATCTCACCTTTCATCTCCCGTTACATGTTGCACTTACACGTACTCATTTTTCATGCAATAATGCCTTGAAAACCCTAAGTCATGTTTGAAATCAGCAATCTTCATTCGCACGCATTCCCATGTGTTTCACCTTCACACTTTTTCATTTCATTCCATCTTCCATTTAGATCTATTTCCGACCTTTTGTTGTTGATCGCAAATTATCTTGTATGGCGATTCCTTCTGACGTGTTTATGTTTTGGGATTTTTGTGTTGCAACACAAATGCAAGAGATGCCCTCATCATCAAAACCCAAAGGAAAGATGAAATATCAATACAATAAAGAGTTGACTCATGCAACTCCATCATCAGTTGCACCTATTCTTGACAATGTAATGGACATGATGATTGGTCATGTGGACATGGCTGATTTTTTACGAAGAGTTGAAAATCTTGTTAGTCATAAGATGAAGCGCATCAAAAGAAGTAACATTCACTTGGTGTTTGCATTTCTTATGGCAGCTATGGAACTTGATTTTGTTTTTGGATGTGCACAACATTTGACTCCAAAGACGAAGACTATCAAGGACATTGTCGGCAAGGTTATCATTAGCCTTGATCCATAAGTTATTGAGCAGATCTTTAAAATACCACATAAAGTAGAATGTGTAGATTTGACCAAGGAATCATCTTTAGCATGCTGGAACGGGCAAAAGGGTGATTATTAGAAGTTTGTCAACCTGTACTAGTTAGACAATAAAAGGGACAACTTCTCCAGATAGCCAAAGACTGCTCATCGGTCTAACTTCAAACAAGAATATAAGGATCTCATCATCCTTCTCTGCAGAATTTGCGGTCTCAAAGATTCTACTGATTTTGAGCCATGGATGTATAAGTTCATCTTTCAAATCATGGAAAACAAAGAACACATCTTTTGGGGAGAGCTCATCAACACTCCACTTTGCTAGCAGATACTCAATGTAGGAATTTCAGTGCCCTTCTACATTAACTCTTATCTTGTCTACATTGCTGCTGCCATGGGATCTTTCTCTGGCCTCTCAACTAAGGGAGATCGTCTTTGGGTTCATATTTGGGATTACTATGACCAAATCACTTTGGCAAATAGTAAATTTCATTATAGAAGAATCCAAGATGCTTTCATTGGACATTTCTAGTGCTTGTTCGATAGACAGTTATCTGTCAAAAGAGTATCTGATGCAGCATGGGAAAAGGTGAATCAATACAACTGTATTTTCATTCAATTTATAACTTTTACATACTTGAGAATCAGATATTTCAAAGGTGAGTTGTATACCTTACCTAGGTATGCTACAGAGCAAATCATCTTGATGGAGCTAGCTAGATGGCTCATGGACATGCAGAGTGATCAACATGCTATGCATAGGCCTAGTTTCGGCATTACCTCAACTAAACCTTTGGCTATTGGAAACTAGTTGATCAATTCTGTACCTAAAGCAAAGAACATGTAAGCAAAGTTGCAGTTGATCACCTTGAAGAAGTTCAAGGTCAGATTTGACTTTGATTACCGAGAGATGAATTCTCAAATTAAAAGAGCTTTCACGTATGTTCATCGCATCGAGGATATTTGGATTGATATGAGAACAAACTTGACATCATGAAGATGGACTACTGCAGATTAACTTTGCACCAGATAATTGACCTTAACATGTTGGAGATTCCTTCAGATTTCCAAGTTGAAGATGATGGCAACATCCTTGATCCAGAGTTTCATCAAGCCAGCTTTGATAAGAAGTGCCTTTTTCCTATTTAGTGGCAACAAAAGGAAGGTACACCTATCATGGATAAATTTCAATCCATTTTAGTGAGCACCAATAAATGATTGAAAAATAAAGGCCTTAAAGGAATTAATCCTAAGATTGGATTGGATTGTGGAAGTTTTGGCCCTCCTAGTAGGAAGTCACAACTAGAGATTACAAGGAAAGATGGTGCCTCATCTTCTGATGCTAAGGGTTCCCTCAAATTCAAATTGAAGGGTGGAAAAGGTTCTAAGTCTTCTCAAATCTCTGAACCAGTTGAAGAGTCAGAGGAAGAATCAGAAGAGGAACTGGAGATAGACTTGGATAAGGAAAATACAAATGAAGAGGAAGTCATGATCATATCTCCCCCAAAGCCTGCACAAACTAATGCACCATCTATTCATGAAGCACCTTTTCTCGATGAGGTAGATGATGATGTGGATTCATTTTCCATGATTTTCACTCCTATTCCAATCTCGGAAGTCAATACAATGGCTCTTCCTATTTCTTTTGCTGCTTCTCGTATTCCTGCAAATGAACAATATGAACATTTAGCAAATTTGTTTGAGGATTTTTCAACTGTTACAAGTGGTCAAGTTTCCCAACTTGATACATCTTTGTCAAGTTTTAAGTTTTTCATGACAGAGTCTTCTTAGCATGTTCCTATGCCTTCAATTGTACAGACTGAATCTTGTTCAGTTATGATGGAAATACAATATGGATCAATGCCAATGGTTTCCACTGTATCTGCTTCTACAGATGAAAGTTTCAGCTTGCCTCCGTATATGAGTAGAATCACAACAAAGAGAAGTGGTCGTACCACCAGATAATTTTCCCTATTAAAAAGACTAAATCCAAATCTTTGAAAGATACGATTGTTTCAAGGATTTTGGTTGATTCAGATAAAACCAAGTTTGCTGAAGTTGTTGAGCCCTTGGTGGACAAACCTGCAGAGGAACTTACTCGTTCTGATTACAAGTTCACTAAGGTAGAAATCGGAAAATAGTGACATTTGAGTTGTTTACAAGATGCTCAAGATGCATTGGCAAATGTACGAAAGAACAATCATGAGCTATGGGAGAAGAAAAATTCAATGAAACAGGAGGTTTCACGCCTGAACATTCGGAAACAATCTTCTCAAACTGTTGTTACCATGTCTCAAACATCCAAGGAGAGGAAGCTTATTGAAGCCACCAAGTCTTGGATACAGGAAATCATTTCTAAAGGAGTTCAAGCCATCATGGAGACATTTGCAATTCTTAGGTGCGTCAAAGAGATGAATGAAATGGAGCGAAACTTAATTTCTTCTTTGACTCAAGAAGCGGATAATTTGAAGGAAATCCTCGATGATTGGGATGAAATGGTAAGATTTGATCTAGATGCCTTGGTCTCATGTGATATTCTTCCATCATGTGAAATGTTCTTCAAATTTCAAGGGCTCATTGGTTACAAAGAGAAAACATCGAGGAAGCCGATCACAAAATTGCAAGCGGCCTTTAGAGATTGTCAAACACTTGAAATAAGTGTTACTTTTGATTTGAAATAGATGGGATACCATGTTATTGATGAATTTGGTAATCTTATTGCAGTAGAAAGAGTAAACTTAGTTCTGAAAACTTCGGTTCACACACAATGAACAAGTTTGTCTTGTATAAATCCTCAATGAAACATTTGTTGGATTCTCTGGCAACAAATTCTAAAGTTGTGCAATCATCATATGCAAATGCAGTAAAGATCGAAGCCATATCAAAGACTATGGCAATTGCTAATCTTTCCACAGTGCATGACATCATCATCAAATTCAAGGCATTGAGAAACAATCTTTACGATTGTTGTTTTTGTTTTTATTTCATGCTTGTAGGTTTAAGAGGATGCATTAAATGAAAAAGTGTAATTACATGTAATGTGAGTTACATGTATGTAAAAGGATGTAATGCGAGTTGCATTTACAGTTGCATGTAACCCTATATTTTCTCTTGTAAGTTAGACTAGGTCAAAGTTGGTTGAGTTGCTCCCACTTTTTCCTCCACCTCTTTCTCAACTTATGTGCCTATAAAGGAGTGCCCCCCTCATTGTAAAATCATCATTATCTTTATGCAAGAGAGCTCTGGAGAAATTGTGCTAGCAGAACTTTGTCTGTGTAAGCACTAGTTTTAGAGAAAGTGAATACAAAGAAGCATTTGAGACTTAACTTTGATTAAGTGAGATTGTTACTTGTATGAGTTGTAACCTTTGTCTATAATTTATCTAAGTTATTTTTGATTCATCTTATCTTGTGTTTTTGCTAAGTGTATCTCGCGAATTGAATATAAAAGACTTAAGAAGCAATTGGAGCTAGAGTTTTGATCAAAAGCAATTGTGGAAATGTATAGCTAGAAGCTTCGTCTGTAGCTTATACTTCTTTCTTAATTCACAAAATAGTCAAGTTATTCTTACTTTTAGGAGTCTTTGAGACCTAATTGTAAAGCTTTTCCATATAGAAGAACAACCAAATTTAGAGTCAAACTGATACATTTTTAGCTAGCCTTTGAGTTAGTGAAGGTTTATCGATATCACTATTTCCAGCTCTTGATAGAAGTGTAGTTAGAGATTCACCTTACCCATTACTCGCTCCACGAGTAAGTGGATTCTTTCTTGAAAGTTAAAAAGAAAGGATATTGGTAACACCCATTTTACAAAATCTCTCCATTTCTTGCTTACCTTGAGTTGATCCAAGGAACAATGAGAAGGGGGAGCCTTCCCTTTAAGGTAGGAGAGACTCTGTCTGACATGTTGTGGCTGGTCATCCTATTTTGCAACTGGATTTTTACCCAAAACTATCGGTTGCAAAATATCCACCCAACAATACCAACCTATTGCTGGAAAAAAAAGATTGCATATCATATATCAGACATTGCTATCCATTCAAAATCAATTTTGCACCCATGGATGGATGGTTGGTTTATAAAGTCTAGATCAAGCACAACAATATCATCTCTAGAAGCCATAATTGGAGACATTTATAAGGTGCAAACCCTATGGCAGCTATCATTAAAGTTGCAAGCATACAATTATAGATCTGTAACATCAACATATCGCTGTTGGCAATATCTATACATTGCATGATCAAATCGGCATATCAGACAGTAATCCATTGCTGAGAGCAATAAATTGATTGCATAAGCATATCATACATCAGACATTTCTAACTATTTGATATCAATTTTGGGCACAGACACACACACAAAGATGGATGGATGGATGCTAGAAATAACAATTGATATCTTGTGTAACATCTTTACTTGGTTTTAACTTTTAATCGTAGTCATTTGATATGTAAGAAGGTGGAAATGGTTAATTGTCTTGGCTTTCCAAGTTAGCAAAAAAGGGGACATTACAAATTATAATATGATGCTACATCTCTTTCTTATTTCATTGTCTCCCTCTTTAAATCAGCTATATCATCATCACTATATATTGGATTTGCATCCTCATCAACCTAATTTGAATATGAATTCATATCATTGAGGTCAAACACCTCGTGTCTCTTGTAATATCTCTTTCCACCGTATGTATACTGACTTGTGGGATGGGGGGGGACCAGAACAAAAGAACAAGTTTCTGGAACAAGAGGACAAAGGGATTTTAATTTGGGGACAATGGGCGAACGCTGGCCAGGGAAGGGGTGGGGGTGTGGTGTGGGTGGGGTTGTATACACTATATACTATATACATGGTTCTTAAAATGCTAGTTATGAAAATATGTATTGCAATATAAGATATAAAGATGTAAAAGAGTAAATACTTGAACATAAATAGTTGAATCAGCAAATAGTCAACACTAGGGCATCCCCCCATCCTTGGCCGAGGAGGCAAAATCTGGTGACACTCTCAGGAACTGGGGGACGGAGTCCCCAAGTCCCTGGTGCATCCTTGTCTCTAAGATTGAAAGATCCCTAATGGATCTCTGCTGCAAATCTGCTGTAGATTTATTTTATTTTTGTTTTTCCTGTTTATTAATGTTTTCTTGTAGAACTAGACAAAAATGCAAAAGAGTTTGTTTGTTTTTGTGTTTTTGATGATTATTCCACATAGAAATGAGAAGTAACAAATGGCAAGAAAAGAGTCTGAAAATAAATAAAAATATGCAGTAAAGTCAAAGTTGATACAAATCGTACCAAGCAGATCTCTGAATTAAAGAGCCAAATAAAAGATCCAGTACATTTTCTCTAAAAATGACACCACAACTGGCTGATGAAAACAAGCTGATAAGATGCAAGATTCTGCTGCTGAGTAACCGATTTTTCTATGTATCCAAGTGCTGCAAATGACAGAGTACGGCTGCAAGTACGGCTGCAAGAAATGACAGTGTACGACTGCTAGAATTCACCTTCCATACGCCAAAGAACATGCCCAACAAAACAAACTGTAGGCCCAAGCTGAAGTGGCGTCTACCTTCCTCCTGAATACTGTTGAAACTACTGACAAACCAATACCCAATGCTGCTCAGGGTTACGTCCCAGCCAGCAATTACCCTGGGGTTTGCATCCCAGAATGCAAATCGCTCAAGCAGAGAAAATCTGAAAAGAAGTGTTTGAAAAATATGCATAATCATGAGAAATGGTGCCCATCTCCTTATAAACCCTTGCAAAGCAATTCGAACCCTAAAGTGACCCCCAATTGGCGTTAGCTATAAAAATGAATTAAATCTTATTTTAAAGTGACCATGTCACTAGAAAATGACCTTTTCCACCATAGTAATAAATCCGCTCACCGAATTGCCCTGAGACCAAAGAGGAAGATTTAGAGAATTTCAAGACCTTTCCAACGAGCTATCATAACATGGGATACGCATCCAGATGAGGCCAAAATTCCCTTATTACTCCAAAATGGCTATTAACTTAGCCTTATTTAAATATTAAACGCTAACTTAGGAAATATTAAAAATATAACCCAAATAGCCACAAACTGCCCAACTGACATCACAAACCATAAAATCATCCTGTCACCTGTTTGTGACTGAAGTTGAAAATCAAGGATCCACTGGCAGTCTCATCCCTAAAATCTAGGGATGCTCCTAAAATTTAGGAAACAAGCCCTATCCCTCTGAAACTGAACCCAAAGGGTCATCTCATGGAAACCCAGCCCTGGGCAGGATCATACCTCCTAAAAAGTAGGAATGAACCCCATAAATGTAGGAAGTGCCTCCTAAAAACAAGGAACGTCACCCAACTGATCAATACCCACCAGAAAACCAAGTCCCCAACACTGAATAACCATACTAGGTCTCTATCCAACCCTGTCAGCCTACAAGACCCCATAATAAGCTGACTCACATGTCTCTGTTACACTGAGCTAGAGTGGGGACATGACAGTCCTCCCCTCTCGGAGATGCTTGCCCACAAGCAACTGTAATGCAGGATGTTGTAAAATGCTCTCACCCTCCCAGGTGGCATCCTCTATGGGAAGATCTCTCCATTGAACCAAATACTCTCGAATCACCCGGCTTCTCAGCCGCCGTTCCCTCACCTCAAGAATCTCATCAGGGACCAAAATCAATTTACCTTCCTCATCCATAGGAGGTAATTCGGGTGAAACTATAATATGCTGTCCAAGGGCCTTTTTCAGGCAAGATACATGAAATACATTATGAACTTTGCTGCCATGTGGTAACTCAACCTCATATGCAACCTCTCCCACTCGCCTGAGTATCTTGTATGGACCATAAAAACGTGGTTTGAGCTTCTCAGCTCCCCCCTTTTTTAGGGTGCTCTGCCGATATGGTTGTAAATGCAAAAAGACCATATCATCCACCTCAAATGCCCTCTCAATCCTGTGCTTGTCAGCGTACATCTTTTGCTAATTTTGGGCCTGCTGTAAATTCTCCCTAAGAGATCTCATGACATCCTGGTTCTCTTGTAACCAATCCTGAGCCAAGGGAACTCTACTGTCACCAAATGCCAAATCAGTGAAAGATAATGCCTCATATCCCTAGAGAGCTTTGAAAGGCGTCATGCCAATGGACATATGATGCGTAGTATTATAACAATACTCGCCCAAATGCAGCCAACGCACCCATGCTTTTTGCTGCCCTGACACATAGTTACGCAAATATCCCTCAACCCATTTGTTAACTATTTATGTCTGCCCATCCGTTTGAGGGTGGTAACTAGTACTAGGTGTTAACAAAGTACCAGCTAGTGTAAAAAGTTCCTGCCAGAAGGAACTCATGAATCTGCTGTCCCTATCACTCACAATGGTCTTTGGAAGACCATGAAGTCTAAACACCTCCTTGAAGAACAACTCAGCCACCTGTGATGCTGTAAAATCTAATGCAATGGGAAAGAAGTGGGCATACTTCGTTAGGCTATCCACAACAACATAGATGCAATCTTTCCCCTGAACCCGAGGAAGACCTGTAATGAAATCCATGGAGATCCTTGTCCACTTCTGTTCCGGTATAGGCAAGGGCTGCAATAATCCCGCTGGGTAGGTATGCTCCGACTTGTTCTGCTGACAAGTCATACACTCACGGACATGGCGTAAAACATCATCTTTGAGACTCTTCCAAGAGAATCTCTCACGTACCGCCTTGTAAGTCTTACCATATCCTGAGTGTCCGGCTATAGGAATATCATGGAGAGCATGCAAAATTTGTTCCTTCAACTGAGAACCCGGAACAAGGTAAACCCTGTCTTTATAGTAGATAATATCATCTACCACACTGTATCTGTCATCCACTATCAATCCTTCCATAATCTCATAAGCATGCTGATCCTTGGAGTATTCAACTAAAAGTTGAGCCTTCCAATCTGCTGAAATCTCGCTCAATGAACATAGGGCAGCCAATGAAGGTTTCCTAGAGAGTGCATCAGCCACATTATTATTCTTCCCCTTTATGAATTCAATATCAAAGTCATAAGCCTAAATTTTGCTAACCCATTTTTGTTGTCGATCATTGAGCTCTGTTTGATTTAGAAAATACTTCAGACTGTTATGGTCTGTTCTCACCACAAATTTACTGCCAACAAGATACTGTTTGAACTTGGCTAATGCATGCATAATAGCTAACATTTCCTTATCATAGGTAGAGTACAACTTTTCTTTGTTTTGCAACTTCCTGCTCTCATAGGCAATGGGGTGTCTATTCTGCATCAACACCGCTCCTATACCCAAGCCCGACGCATCACACTCCAGGACAAATGGCTGCGAGAAATCAGGTAGTGCCAAAACGGGGCAAGTACTCATAACTTCCTTGAGTCTATCAAAGACCCCCTGTGCTTGTTCTGTCCATCTGAATGATCCTTTCTTTGTGAGATCTGTCAAAGGTGCTGCCAGCTGTGAGAAACCCTTCACAAATCTTCTATAATAAGCACACAATCCAAGGAACCCTCGTAACTCAGTAATGTTCCGAGGGATAGGCCAATTCTGAATCGTCTGAATCTTCTCTTCATGCACCTTCACCCCCTCAGCACTGATCACATGACCCAAATATAACACCTCCCCAATCCAAACTCACATTTGGAAAGCTTAGCAAATAGAGACTGACTCTCCATTATGCTAAGTACCTCGCTGGGTCCACCATCTGACGCTGCCCTCAAAATCACCTTCTGCCTGCTAGAAAGAAACTCTAACTGCATACGGTGGTGATCAATAATGTAACGCCCAATACCCTGTAACCACTGCATGCCCAAAACCACATCATAATCTTCTATGGGAAGCACATAGAAGTCATCAATCAAAGTATAATCTCCCATCTGAATAATAAGCTGTGGAATCCGCTTGGTACAACCCAAAATGGCACCATCAACCACCTTCACTCCAAAACCACCAAACTCCTCGTACTGTAAGCCATGCCTCTCAACTAATTTTTGATCAATAAAGTTATGTGTAGCACCTGTGTCTACCAAACTGGTGATCCGCTTACCCTTAAGTGTACCTTTCAATCGGAAGGCATGAAACTTAGGATAACTAGAGAGGGTAGCCATAGCTACTTTAGCTGATGCCACAGGCTCAGCAGTGTCTAACTCCAACTGTGTCGGAAAATGCTCAACATCCTCTGTATTATCCTCAATATCAGTATCAGGAACCTCCTCATCTCCTAACTCAGAAGTCACCTCAATCAAATGAACCTTTCCTTTACCCATGCAACGGTGTCCTGGTTCCCATGGTTCTTTGCAGAAAAAACACAACTTTTTCCTCCTCAATTCATTCCTCGTCTCCTGATTCATCGAAGGAGTTTTAGATGAGGTCCCTCCTTTGTTCTATGTCGTATTGGCCTTCTGTGCAAGCCGTGAATCTCTAAATGGTTTCTTATCTGCCTAATAAGAAGTGGGAACAGTATCCAATCTCAATGTCACATCAATAACCTCCTTAAGAGTAGCTGGTTGGAAAGCACGTACCAATCCTTTTAGTCTATCCTGTAAACCCTCAATGAACAACATCACACTACGTTTCTGGGGCATATCCGGTACCATAACTGCAATATGCTGGAACTCATTAATATAGGCTTCTGCATGACCAGTTTGTTTAAGGTGAGCCAACTCCCTGTAATAAAGTTCTGTATCCTTACAGTCAAATCGTGCAATAAGTCGCTCGGTGAACTCAGCATAGGAGTGAACTAAGGCGTGATCCTGGGTGACCAATCCATGGTGCCACCAATCATAGGCAATCCCCTCTAAATGCAACACAACAAACTGAATAGCCTCACGCTTAGGCATGGACCTCAATGAAAGGTATATGTCCAGCTTGTGGACCCAAGCTCGTGCACTAGTGTCTCCTGAGCCATTATATGGGGCCAATGTAATCTTCCCAGTAGCTCTATTGAGGTCATAATTCTGTTGCTGTTGTGGTAGTCTATTACCATGATCTCCCCTAAACCTGGTTGTATCTCTACGCTGTGCACAATACTGGAGAAGAGGGAAGACGTCCCTAACCTTAGGAGGTAGAGCTCTCCACTCAGCTGTGGCCGTCAAAACTGACTCCTGAAACCCCACTTCTGGTGGTTCCACCTGCGCTGGCCGTTCACCTGGTATGAATTGGGGAAGCAATGGCCTATTCATAGTAGGTGTACGATGGCGATGCCTCCTACTGGAATGAAGGGAGCTCCCAACTGAAGAATGGGACTAATGGTTATGCTGACTACCAGCCACCGAAACTGATCTACTTTGCCTGCCTCTGTGTCCACCCATCTCCAAACCCTCCAAAGTATCCTGTAACCTGTCTAGAGCCTGAGCGATCCTGGGTTGAGTAGTGAATAGGTTCCGCACCATCTCTCTTTCTTCTGCCTCTGTAGGCATGCTGTCGCCAGCAGCACCCTGTGCCTCACCCATAGCTGGTATTTGTGCATCTCTGGCGGCCTCTGCTTGCCACTGGTTTCTCCTGCGCTCGTAGAATCTGTGTATTTCTCGACCAGGATGCATAGATTTGTATTCAATCCACCAACTAGTGACTACCCAGATGCTGAAATGATTTATCAAAAACTTTTATCCAATACCCAGATGCCAAAATCTGTTGTGACAATTTCTCACAAACCCTACAGGCTGGCAGGATGTAAGCTCTGATACCACTGAAAGATCCCTGATGGATCTCTGCTGCAAATCTGCTGTAGATTTATTTTATTTTTGTTTTTTCTGTTTATTAATGTTTTCTTGTAGAACTAGACGGAAATGCAGAAGAGTTTGTTTGTTTTTGTGTTTTTGATGATTATTCCACATAGAAATGAGAAGTAACAAATGGCAAGAAAAGAGTCTAAAAATAAATAACAATATGCAGTAAAGTCAAAGTTGATACAAATCGTACCAAGCAGATCTCTGAATTAAAGAGCCAAATAAAAGATCCAGTACATTTCCTCTAACAATGACGCCACAACTGGCTGATGAAAACGAGCTGATAAGATGCAAGATTTTGCTACTGAGTAACCAATTTTTCTATGTATCCAAGTGCTGCAAATGACAGAGTACGGCTGCAAGTACGGCTGCAAGAAATGATAGTGTACGGCTGCTAGAATTCACCTTCCATACGCCAAAGAACATGCCCAACAAAACAAACTGTAGGCCCAAGCTGAAGTGGCGTCTACCTTCCTCCTGAATACTGTTGAAACTACTGACAAACTAATACCCAATGCTGCTGAGGGTTACGTCCCAGCCAGCAATTACCCTGGGGTTTGCGTCCCAGAATGCAAATCGCTCAAGCAGAGCAAATTTGAAAAGAAGTGTTTGAAAAATATGCATAATCATGAGAAATGGTGCCCATCTCCTTATAACCCCTTGCAAAGCAATTCGAACCCTAAAGTGACCCCCAATTGGCGTTGGCTATAAAAATGAATTAAATCTTATTTTAAAGTGACCATGTCACTAGAAAATGACCTTTTCCACCATAGTAATAAATCCGCTCACCGAATTGCCCTGAGACCAAAGAGGAAGATTTAGAGAATTTCAAGACCTTTCCAACGAGCTATCATAACATGGGATACGCATCCAGATGAGGCCAAAATTCCCTTATTACTCCAAAATGGCTATTAACTTAGCCTTATTTAAATATTAAACGCTAACTTCGGAAATATTAAAAATATAACCCAAATAGCCACAAACTGCCCAACTGACATCACAAACCATAAAATCATCCTGTCACCTGTCTGTGACTGAAGTCGGAAATCAAGGATCCACTGGTAGTCTCATCCCTAAATCTAGGGATGCTCCTAAAATTTAGGAAACAAGCCCTATCCCTCTGAAACTGAACCCAAAGGGTCATCTCATGGAAACCCAACCCTAGGCATGATCATACCTCCTAAAAAGTAGGAATGAACCCCATACATGTAGGAACTGCCTCCTAAAAACAAGGAACGTCACCCAACTGATCAATACCCACCAGAAAACCAAGTCCCCAACACTGAATAACCATACTAGGTCTCTATCCATCCCTGTCAGCCTACAAGACCCCATAATAAGCTGACTCACATGTCTCTGTTAGACTGAGCTAGAGTGGGGACATGACAAAGATGTGGGGCAAAAATGTGGGGATGCGTCTCTGTGCTACTATGGTTTCCACATATTCAATCCAGGAGGAATTAGTATCCTAACTAATTCCCATAACCTATAGTTGGTGAAAGCGAATCAATTAATTTAATTATTTACCATTACCCATGAAAATTCACTAACGAGAAAAACTCTTTAATTAATTTAAGAAAGTTCATGAAGTGACTTTTATGGTTATTTGAATGAAGTTTTAATAGTCACTTTATTATTTCCCCAAGCTTAAGTTTAAATCAGAAAAGAGAGGGAAAACCTAACAAGTGTCTAAAAGCTTCACCACTGGTTTTAAAATAGCACTTTGGGCCTCATTTGATTTATCCTTGGTTGTTTTTCTGATATCATTTTAGAGAGCTTCTTGGACCTTGTAACCCTAGGAAGAAAACCCTAAGGGATTGTTGGTTTAGGTTTAGGTATCACCCAGATATTTCACAGTGCCTCCAATGTACCATATTATGAAATTTCTGAGTTATCTTTTAGAGACAAATTTCCTAATTTTGAAGATGATGCAAATATTGGTTGTAAATTGTAATAGTTCAATGCCATATGTATAATACAATATCTAATAGGGATGAAGGTGTATATTTCCTAATCTTTTGTTGGACACAAATTTTGTTTGGGTTGAAGAGTAGCTGCAAAGATATGCTACCTTTCGAGGAATTCAAATCTGATGGAAATTTTGTGTGAGCATGTAAGGGATGTTAAGGGCATAGCAGTTAGTGAGGGTTGTGATTACTCTGAAAGAATGACACTAAGTTTGGTGCTGGCTATATGAGGTGGAATTGAGGCTAAATGTAACGTAGCAGTTCAAAATCACATTGGTAGCACACTCACGGGAGAATGGATTCATAGCATTGACTTAAAAATATTAGTCATAGTGTTGAAAATCCAAATAAAGATGATTTCCATTGTCCTACACGACTTTAATAATTTTCAAAGAATTTTTTTTGTTTTTATCAGTAACAAGCCAAAGCCAAGATTAATTATTATTATTATTATTATGTTTTGTGATTAATTATTATTATTGTTTATTAAGTTCGATTAGACTTGAACCCAAGACCTCCCAATTATGAGGCTCACAATTTACCATTGTGTTGTAGGCTCTTGCCTAATTTTCAAGGAAATCTTGCTATGCAACTTAAATAAAGAATTAATTGTTTCCAAGAGGATAAATACTTTTTATTCTTGGGACAAGGATCACATGATTTCTTTTTCAGCTTTCATAGGAAGAAAATCCACATGTTATTACAGGTCTCAGCTGATATAACTAACATTCATTTTATATGTAATCTATGATACATATATTCAACCGAAAACAAATATAGACAATATTCATATAGGTAAATATACCTACAAAAGGACACGCATAAATGTGATATCCCAGAATTTCAATCACCCATGATCCCTACATAGAAATATGTTAAAATCGAATTGTTTTGTTATTTCTTGCTATTTATTTAGAAGGACCAAAGGATGATGGATTAAAGTTTTACCTTTATCCAAAATCGTTTACTGTAATCCTGGGACTTAAATGCCATAAGTCGTGAATCGGCACCACAAACAGCTACATGGTCATTATCTTCATATGCAATTGGCCGACAACCTGGCTTAAGCTCTCTTGTGAAGAACTCATTGAATGTCTGCAAGAGATCAAAAAGGCATTTTCAACAAATGTGTGGATTTCAAATAGTTAGATGTTAGTAATTGAGGAAAGAAAAAGGACTATATTCATAAAATCACAACAGATTGGAGTGCTCAGAATAGGCCATAAGAAAACAAATATTTTAAAAAGCAATCATAATTTGAAGAATAAGATCCTCTGTAGCATACTGAATGATAGTTTTTATTCTTGAATATCAGAAAATCAGTACTCATTATTTTTTTTAATAGAAAATCATCTATTGTGATCCCTAACATTTTCTGCTAAGAAGTACTACTTAAGAACAAACTCATTCTTCCATGTACATAGAATTTAAATAATCATATAACATAGATGCCTTGAGGATTAAACTCCTCGTGCAATAACATGGTGTATTTGTTTATGTTTGTGTAAAATGTTGTATTCAAATTCATCCTTCCTTATCTTAGGAACATAAACGCAAATGGCAGGGAACAAGCTACGACATGTACAGACCTCAAATGCAGATATTGTATTGTTGTGTACAAATTACCACCTATCATGTTTACACAAGCAGTCAGTAATTATTAAGTACCAAGTCTCTGCACAAATATTACCATAAATACATAATATGTATGATGGATACCAGTGTACCTTAAAATTCAATATACAACAATAGAGAAGAATATTCTTGAGATAAAGTAGCAAAAAATAGTACTAATATCCTTTCATGATGTCCTAAACCAGATATTATATGGTTCTATGATCCTATAACTAATGAATGCATTATATAAGCCTCTCATTTTATAATTCTAGTGTTAAAGAAAATCCTCAAGAATCTTACCACTTATTAAGCCAACAATTATCCAATGGAGATTTCTCCACAACTTACCCATTTGACCGTTATACAAGTTACCCATCAAGCCCCTCTTTTCAAAACATAGGTTATGTGTGTACAACACATCACCTACTCTTTAACCTTGTATAATCATGTTTTGTTTGTGAAAAAAGAGAAGTATACAACCATCCTTCCACATGATAATTTCATCGATAATATTTTCAATGGTTGCACACTTGCTCTATGCTACTACAATTCCCTAAAGATTCAAAATTGTTGATCATTTTGTAGAAGTTGCCTCTTGGATTTCATATCTCTACATAATTCTTGACCACTATTTTTTGTGTACACCATATTGTCAGTCCTTGATTCTCCTTGTTATGTCTCCATGATTGTAGCATCTTGTGATGATGTGGATGCAAATATGTCGAAAGGCTTAAACCCCTATTTTATTACTACCTTTCCCTTCATCAAGTTTTTCCACTAGTTATTTTTTACTCCTAAGTACTTGGAGGAAATATGCTTCATAAAATTCCAATAGGTGGGGCTTTTATTTGGTATTTTGATGAGTATGAAGTTCAATTTAAGACCTCATATAGTCAAGCAAAAGCTTACTTATGTGTTGAGTTTCTGTGAGATTAAAATATGTGAATAGTGAAATAAGAAGGGTTTACGAAAAGAAAATATCATGGTATTCATTACAGAACAAGACAACATAAGATCAATTTATTAACATCGAACAAAAGATCAACAAGAGGGTCCAGGGACTGCTGAAACAAAGGAGAAAAACAGCCCACAATAGGAGCACCAAATGGTGTCCGGGGAGCAAAACAGAACAGAAAAACAAGAGCAAGAGGAAAGGTCACCAAATCAAACAGTCTAGCTAGTTGCTCCACGCAACTGGAAATAGTCCAGAACCAATGGATAGACCCTACGGCAAGAAAACCCAAGCCATCTCCGAGGGCCACTGGAAGAACTAGAAGGTCGATGCTGAGTGGAAGAGCTGTGATGTCTAACAACCCTGGAGGACCTAGAAGGAGGATCAAGTGGCTGCTTGATACCCTGTGTGGGAGAAACCACCACGAGAATGAGGTAATAGGCTGATTGGACTGCGATCCCAAGGGAAACAACTGCTGCAGAGTGAGGTCCTTGAGCTTCTTAGCCTCCTGAAGATAGAGGATGAGACACCTCTGATCCGTATATCTAGAAAAGGATGGGAGAGACTAAGTCTCCCTGAATAAGCAATAGAATCTCCCTTTGATCTCATAGTAGATGGGGCAGCGAAAAATAAAGCCAGTCTCCATCTCAGCCTCCTCCATATCACAAAGCTAGCAGATCGCGTCATCCCTGGCCAAATGATGGCAGATTTGAATAGGTAACTGATGTGAACCCTCTCTGAATGAACTAAGAGAGATATGGAGCGCATGTGACCAGCCATGAGATAGGTATGAGGGGCAGAATACAATCCTGTCCTGTAACTTTAGCAAGTGTTCCACATAGAATGTCATTCTCAAGTGAAGCCCCCCAAGGGACTTACCCAAGTCGTGAGAATATATTGTTTGTAATATCCATCCTAAATGCCAATCCTGTTACCAAAGAAGAAATTGATGTTGCATGTGAAAGGGCAAAATGAAAATATCATCCTTTAGCAAAGAAAACACCAATTAAAAATATTACAATTTCAAAATAGCCTCCCAACACCCTTTCCTAGAGACACCCTCTATCCAAGATAGAAATCACTTTCCTTCGACAATTGTGACCCATTGGTTAGGAAACTTTAAAATGAAGGATGAGATATTGCACAACAAAAAGTTGTGCGATCAATTTATGCCAATGGTCTTCCTTTTCGACTTGGTGACATCCCCTAATTGGTGGGAAATGGTAATGAAAGTCAATGATGCACCTTCAAGTTTTACAGGTCTTGGGTATAACAGATGTGCGCCAACCGTATTAGAAAAAGAAAAAGAAATTGTAAAGAAGTCACTCAAACTAATTAGAAATTCTTGGATTGAAATAGGAATCTATTATTTTTGATGGATGGAAAGATTGCAAAAATCGGCCTACAATAAATATTTTTGCAATGTCACCCAAAAGGGCACTGTTATTGAAGGTAATTGATTGCGAGGGACAAATCAAGGATGCATAATTGATTTTTAAAATTCTCATTGAGCCCCCAGAGATGGTGGATCTTGAAAAATGTTGTCCAATTAATTGTGAACATGTGTATGACTTTGACATAGAATTGGTTAAGGGGAAATGAATATTATTGCTGACATCTACTCTTTCTAGGAAGCTCTCTATTTGTTCTCTTTCAGATATTTCAACTTATTGGAAACCTCGCTTTTGGTTGAGCATTCAAATACACATTTGAATGTCAAGTTATTGATGAAAAAATTTAGGATGACAAGTGCACAGAAGTAGATGATATGATTTAGAAAATATTTTGAAAACCATCTATTATAATCCACTAGTAGGGCATCCATGCTTTTTTAAACTTACAAGCAAATCAAAGACATGCTTTTATGAAAGGTGCTCAACGATGATGTCTGAGGACATGTCTAAGAATAAATTGTCAATAAAACAAGTCATAATATATTTTGCCCTACTCCAGAAAAGAAGAGTATAGACAACAAACTTCATCAATTGTCAATTTAAGGTGTAGGGAAGAGACTATATTTGGGGTAGTTGATTGGTTGACCAAGTTTACTCATTTCTTTGTTATTTTAACAAAAATTAAGGCACAATGTATTGTAATTTTTTCTTCCCAGTGGTATTCAAACTCCATGGAATTAGTGATTAAGATAATGTATTTTTTAGTATCTTTTGGCAAGAACTATTTAGATTGGTTGGCATAGAAATTGACCACTAGTACAAGTTACCACCCATGGACTGATGGGAAAACAAATATAGTAAATAAATGGGTGGATGGATATTATATTAGCTATGTGTTGGAGCAATAAAAGGCTTGGATTAGGTGGTTGCATTTGGGTGAGCACTATTATGATACCATTTATCACATGCTGATTAGGATGATCCTTCAAAGCTTTATACGGATATGATGCACTATTGTTTCTGGATTTATCTTTCGGTGATAGAAAGGCTCCCAAAGCTAAGGATTGGATCAAGAGAGCTGGAACATCCATAAGATACACAAGCATTATCTTCAAAGTTTCTTGAAACAATAAAAAATACATGCAAATAGGCACAAATTTGAGTCATCCTTAAAGAAAAGTGATGAATTCAAGTTAAAATATCACTTCTATGGCCCTTATAGGATTGTTCGGTAACATATGAACTTAAGCTTTCGGAGATGCTCAAAATTGATGTAATGTGTTCTATGTTTCATGTGTCAAGAAGGCACTAGGGAAGCAGAGCACATTGTCATCTAAGCTTCTACCTTGAGACATGGAAGGCAGAATGGTATTGGAACCTGAGGAAATTTTGGACATCAAAGATATGGTTGAGGAGAAAAGTGATTCAAGAGTATCTCATCAAAAGGAGAGACTTGCCAATAGTGCATGCCACTTTGAAAGAGTGATCAAATTCTTTAGCATCCTTATCTACAATTGCCTGAGAGAAACCAATTTTGGGAAGTGAGAATTGAATTTCCCCTTCAAAGGAGTGGCCTTGGAGGGGATTCCCCCTATCTTACTCCTGTAGGCTGAAGTCCATGATAAAGGGAATAATTTAAATTAATTATTCAATATTATCTAATTAAATAAATTTTGGGGATAGTTTAAATAAATGAATTTAATAATGTGCTATCAGGTGACATAAGCAAATATTAAAAGGGAACTATTAGGGTCACTTAATTTTTTGAACTTAATGAAATATTAAAAAATGCAAGAATTTAAAAAGTCCTTTGAGATGTTTCTAGGATAAATATAATATTACAAGTTGAGGATTATTTAAATATGGTTGGATTGTTTCTTCTAAGTGGATTTTGGAGAACTCTTGAGGAACCAAACCCTAGGATGAAAACCCTATTGGATGTTGATTTTAATAGTGAACCTATCTGCCTTAGCAAATTGTTAAAGATTTCTTTCAAATTTCTTACATGGACATAACGGTTTACATTTTAAAATTAGTGAAGTCATTCAAAAGACAATTATTTTGTAAAGAGCTGCAAGCAAGGAATTTGTGTGCCATTATATAATTTATTTGGCAAAGACCATCGGAATGTTAGTGGATGGATTTCTTTGCATATGCTGGCTGCGCCAAACTTGAACTGACTGATTTCTTTATGGAACAATGTTCCAAGTTGAAGCAATGAAATGTTTACCCTCGTTGGGTAACAGAGACTAATTGCACACAAAAAGTAAAGTACTCAACATGAAATGTGAAGGAAGATAATAATAATATATTCATTCATTGATCACTGTACACAATGTACTCCATACCAACATGTCTCAAATAAGGAAATGATGCATACATATAGCATCCGAGGGGTTGCGAGGAAAACTGTTGCGACTGGGTAACTCCCTCAGATGTGCCAACTACCCAATAACCCAACAACATCATCCCCCCCAAAAGAGTCGTCCCTTGGCAACTCACAACTAACAAAATAGGAGATAACTATCTAAATACATCAAGAAAAACAAAGACTATGGGGTGAGGTTGTGTCCCTAGAGTGTTCAGCAACTGACACAACTTGTAGACCTAATCTGTGCGGATGCACAAATCCTTTTGTGTCTTCGTGTTAACCTCCATAACATCCTTCAGTAAAAGTGTTGCCTCCATGGCCCCGGCTTCCTTCTACAGACAAGCTTCTTTAGCTTCCTGTAGCCCCTTTTTAGCCTTTTCCTTGTCCTGCAAGAGCATTTCTCACTCTCCCACTCGAGTTGCCTGTTGGCTAGCCAAGTGAGTGGCTAGCTCCTCCCGAGCCTTTGCCTCCACCTCTCTAGACCTCTCAACTACTACTTTGTTTGCAGCCGCACACTGCTGAGCATAGTAGGCGTCTTTATACATCGGTACTATCTCATATGCAAGCCTTTCCATGGTGTTGGTGATTGGTCCCAATTCAGGTTTTGTAGCCTAGTCTGCCAGCATTATTGGCGTCTCTATTGTTGGCCACCCTCTTGCCTCAAAGCAAGAGTGGAACTATTCCGGGCACGTTCGTTGTATGTAGGTTTGGATCAGCTGCAGTTCCCTTGTTCTGGTAAAAGCATTATGTCCAAGTACTCAACCTCTTTCAAGCACATCCTCCAAATCCCTAATGTATGTTGTGGATCTCTCTTCATCTGACCCATAGGAGAACCTCTCCTCATCCTCCTACTCAACCTGCTGGTCTATATCAATCACCATTCCTCGTGTGGCAACTACATCCACCTCCAACGTGGCCCCCTCATCTCCTGGCACACCCTTGGATAGTGGAATCCCTATTTCCTATGCTGCTGCTGGTATTCTAGCCAAAACTTCTTATCATCTTGGAGACTGAATGGAGGGACTGACATCTGCAGGAGTGAGCCATAATTGTTGTCGCAAGAACATACTCACTTTGTCAATCACCTGGACCTCCTATGCCTCTGGTTGTGCCAATTGCGCCATGCTCACTATTTCGACTAACAAGGTAGAAGCAATGGTGACAACCACCTCTGTGCCAATTACCTATGATTTGACCTGGGGCTGTAGTGATCTTCTCTCCTCTCCCTCTAACTCTCGGTGCATCTCCATCGAACTCTAGTGATTTTCCCTTTTGTCTTTAATGATATCACCATGGGTGAGACCCATTCACTTGTTTCAACTTGAAATATGATTCCTGCCTCCAACTTGTGTTGGATCTCTTCGTTAACCCTAGCTATGTAACTCTTGTTCATTCTGTACAGTCTTTTCTACATGAGTACCACACTAGGCACTTCGGGTATATGGTGCACACACAACTCTAGTGGTACACCCTTCAAGTCCTTGTAACTCTACGCAAACACATCTTTGTACTCCATGAAGATTTTGAATGTTGTGGCCTTCAACACAAGATTCCAATCATTGCCAACTAGGATGTTGTGTGGACTCTCTTCGTCCCCAAGGTTTGTGACACGTACGGATGGTTCTTTGTATTTGATTAGTTTCCCTGCATCGAAGTTGTCAGCAAGACTTTCATTCACCCGGGCTTCTCCTTTATACTCTCTGAACTCCAGTGGAAAAACCTCCTCTTCTGCATCCATTCCTTCTACACCTAGCATGTTGTAGCTTAGAAGTAACTCGAAATCTTCCATTTGCCAATGGAAGAGGTTGTTTAAGGAGTCTAAGTCATCTTCCAAACATTGTTCAAGTTCTAGCATGCCTTCATCATTAGGCTCCATCATCTCATCCCTTGTCCCTTCCCCTAGATTTTCCATTAGACTTAAATTTTGACACCATCTCCTCACCAATTTGTGTCCGAAGGTCGATAATGAACTTCCTTTTGTCGCTCTCCAATGAAAGTGCATTTCTCTTCCAATTGTGGTATGCCCTTACTGTTAATAGACATCCCCTTCTGAGAATGGCATCATATCCCTTCTTTAACGAAATCACAACAAAATCTAACACAAATGGCTGAGTTCCAATCGTGACTAGCTGAGCCATCAATGTTCCTAGAGGTTTGATCCCATACTAGTCTACACCAAGTAAGTTGAAGGTAGGGGGCCACAAGGTAGGTTTCCCAGGTTTCTTCTATGTCTCCTCCGGAAGCACATTCACCCCCGACCCTCAATCAAATATGGTATCGATGAGGACTGTCTTGAGGATAGCCATCTCCACTACCGCGGGGTACCATCCACTGTTTAATGCAATTAGCATAGGGTCTACTGTTGATCCTCCCAAAACGTTTGGTTGTTGTACGGTGTTGGCGCTTGGTTGTGCAGTGCAGGTGTTAAGTAAGGCTGTCTTCAACTAGGGTAAGGTGTGGATGTCTTGTAATTTAATTAGAACCTCCATTTGCAATATCCGCCCTATTATTTTATTCTCCACCTCTGTTCGTCCAGAGTTACTTGTAGCCATAGGTGTATCTCCCTTTGCTTTCGTTGCCTTCTCTATTTCTTCTTTTGCTTCCTGTACTCTCTGTTTCTCTGTATGAGGATCAGGGTACATGGTTTGGTTTGCTTGGTTACGAGTGACTGTCAATACTTCTTCCTCCTCAATGTTGAGTAAGTTGACTCAAGGCTTCGGGCAGTTGGCTTCTTCGTGATCTCCGGGCACCATCAACACAACTTCTGCGGTGTGTCACTCTTGTCGTAGTCTCGGGTGAAGTGGCCCCACTAGTTGTACGCCTGACATTGAATCATCAGCTAGCCCTTCGAATCATATTGTATCCAACTTTTATTTTCGTTACCTCCTCTTCCTCATCACCGGTTATTTCGGAACCCACCAGATGATGCATTGTTTAATTGTTGGTTGGCGGCCCCGGAGGTAGATGGTTGTGCCTGAGTGAAAAGGACTTGCGGTCCTCTTGTCTTTAAGTTATACGTGCATTCCTTGGTGGAATGGTCCATCACCTAACAGATGTCACAGTGACTTTTGGGACACGCTCATTTTGTGTTCGTTCTCTTTGCATTCCGTGCACCACATTTCTCCTTCGTCATTTCACCTTGCACCTCCTTTGATTGTCTTGAACTCCCGCATCATGCATTCCATATCCTTTGTAATGCTTGTACCTTTTTATTAGATTCATCCTCACTGCTACTATCCTCGTTTGAGGATTCGTTGCTCTAGGATGATGACTAGCTTTTCTTTTTCTTCTTTAAAGTTTTGCTTTCACTTTCCAACTTCATCACTCTATTGTACGCATCATTGTATGATGTCGACAGTACAATCCTCATTTTTCTTCTCAGAGATGTGTTTAATTCGTCAACAAATCGTCTCTTCTTTAATTCATTCGCTAGTTGGGTTTCCATCTTTCCAAGGAATTCCTTCAACCTTCTATTGTATGCTTGGACAGTTTCCTTCTTTCCTTGCTTAGCACTATAAATCTCTGTGGCGATCTCATTGTCATCTTGAAGCAGTTTAAATTCTGCTTGGAATTCTTTCCTGAGATTGTCCCATGTATTTATTTTTGCTTTGTCCATGTCTGAATACTAGTCGATAGCAACACCCCGTAGTGTTGTAGGAAATTGTTCAACCCATTCATCTTTGTCAGTAAAACCATTTGCCGCCTAGATAGTTTCACACGTACAACAATGTCTAACAGGATCTTCCTTCCATCACCAGTAAACTTGAGTAATTTCTATTTCGGCCCTGCCATAACTGACACCCACTGTAGTGCTATAGGTGGCTGTTGTGTCTGTAACAATTGTTGTTGTTGTGCGTGCACTTCTTCCTGTGTGTAATGCGGTGTGATAACTTCTGCGAAGAGGCGTGGTCTACTATTGAACTATACTCACTCGAATGGTGTATTTGAGACAAAGTAATCACCGTGCGCTCTTGCTCCTTCAGCACCTTGAGCCACATTGGTTCCCTCTTTATTTCTGTTTGCATTCTCCACCTGTGGCGTATGTAAGTTCAAAAACTCCTCCCTTGTCTTCTCAACCAAATTCAGCCTTTGAAGCGTCTCTTCGAGTGAGTCCTTGGTAATTTTCGCTCGCAAATGGTTAGGCGAACCCTGCTCTCTGTTCAGTGCACCTCCTGTTGCACCGATGTCACCCTCTATGACCCCACCATCATACCTATTAGCGAGTTGCCTAAGCCTTTGTTGTCGCTTGACTTGTTGTGCAAAGACCAAAGCTCTTTGTGCGGCGTAATATCATCATTATTTTGTTCATTTCTATTTTTGTTTTTGTTTAATTGATTTGGCATTAATCTTCAAGAAACATCATAGTTAACAAGAACAATTTTATTTATGTAAGTCTTCGTACATCATTATGTTCGTTTGTGTGACCATTTCATTACAGAGGTTAGTGTTCTTTTTCACTCACACCCTACTCACGTTCCCAATGGCCTAGGGCTCATGGGTGGGAGCTTCGGTTATTTCCATCATGCTCTTTTGTTTCCTGACACTTGCATTCCTTGAAGTTCCAAAGGGTCTGCTTCCTTCGCTGCTCTCGCTCGATCTCCTCGCATTGTTGTCTCTGTGCCAGAAAGGCTTGTGCCAATAGTCTGGAAATTGATGCAACAGTCGGTTAGTGGCAGGGCTCAGGTTCAGTGAGTCCCAGACAATGTCCTTCGGAACTTCTTCCTGTATAGTTTCTCTCTGTACGAAGGTTTCAATACTCGAGTGGAACAAAATGTGGAAGCTTTTTGCCAATTCATACTCCTCTTCGAACAACTTGGGTATTCCGTTTTCGTTAACTCTCATGTTCTCCTCCAGAGGTATTCCCATTTACTCTATTTGTGGCATGCCATTGGTTGCGTCGCTTTCCCCAAATTTGAAATGGCAACGACGCCAAATGTTTACCCTCGAGGGGTAGCAGAGACCAATTGCATACATAAAGTAAAGTACTCAACATGAAATGTAAAGGGAGATAATAATAATATATACATTCATTGATCACCAGACACAATGTACTCCATACCGACATGTCTCAAATAAGGAAATGATGCATACATCTAGTGTCCAAGGGGTTGTGAGGCGAACTGTCATGACCGTCTAACTCCCTCAGATGTGCCAACCATCTAACTACACAATAACCCGACAACATGAAAGACTACATATGTGTTGATTGATGAAATATACCCACTACAAATTTGCCTTGGGATATTGAATTTTGTTTGCAAATTTAAATCTCTGAGCAGCGTGAAGAAATGTTTTTGGATTTTCTAATATTCTGATTTTTAAAATTTTTTTTGTGTTTTCAATTGTTTTGATATTTTTCTCAATATGAATGTGTTGAATGCTAAATGTGATTGCGCTAAATAAAGAGTTGGATTTTCTATGATAAACCAACATATTCTTTAAGAATTAATTAACAATAAATAGAATTATAGAAGCTGGGTGAAAATTCCAGGACAAGATATAGAACTATGGAAGCTGGGAGATTATTCCCACTCTAATCTGGGCAGGTAGGCTGCTGCTGGTGAGGTTCTGAGCATCAAACTATGTCTAATCTGTAGCATGTAGCCTCCAGAATTAATGCAGGTGGCTGGAAAAAGGCTGGGCGTCCATTCACCAAGTTGTTGACTGTGGGCACCCTGAACTGCTTGATTTGTCCTCCAAATTGAAGTTAGCGGTCAAAACAATGAAGGATATGTGATTTTATAAAGTGAAGTCTCTCCAAACAAGCACGTGGACTGATTCTGATAAATGCTGGGCAAGTGAGGGCGATTGAACTGTTATATTAGTCCTCCAGAATTACCATTAAAGGCTGAAATGATGCATGTGACTCTGTGTCAATCTGGCTAATGTCTTTCAACCACAAATCTGCTAAGTAGAATCAATTTCATTCCTCTATTGCATCCCCATCTGCAAATATTAATACCACTGATTTGAAAGGCCAATTCTGGGTGGTGAACAGATAGCTGGAAGTCCACCAGGCAAATACATGTCAATGGTAATCTCCAAGTCTGCTGTGCGGTAAATGTCTTGGTTATTTTGATGTGCAAATTGCAAATACGCCCGAGTCTATCACGTCCCCTTCTCTATAATAAGTTGAACACCTGCTGGAGGAGATGGGGGCTACATCCTACCTATAGACCCAAGTGTTTGACATTCTCAGGCCTCCAAATGCTTGCACATGTTGTTCACAGAGCCAGCATTTTCCAATAATAAAAGTGATATTCTATCACCACAAAATGGACCGCCAAACACCTTTTATCATCCCAGCTGAAGATTTGATCCACAAATCTCTCCTGCAATTGAGTGTTTGCAGCCCAAACCTAGCCTTCACTTCACCCACGCATGGAATATTTGATAGAAAATGAACTCTTTTGTAAAGTTCAACATCCAGATTATTTAATAATTACACCGAATGCATACCCTTTCCGAAGTTCGACCAACTTCAAAGTTATATCTACAGTCAAAAGCTCACTAGAACCAATGCAAGACGATTGATATGAGTATGTTATTTTTCATCTAAGTTACCGATTCAGGTGCAGATCTGGATGCGGATGTGAGAAGCGGGTACAAGCAGGTACATGGATGCACAGAATTTGTTTTTTTGGAGGATGCAGATGCATTTGGATATGTGTATTTGTCTATATTATATACATATATATGCCAAAAAATGCATTTTATTAATCTTGAATATTGAATAAATGGATTGTTCTAGAGTAACAAATTCACAGATATTGCCAAAATCTTCAGTCAAAAACCACAGATCTCCTGAACTAAAAACAACATTAGATAGTATTGCATCTTTAGTCTTATCTATTATCTCCTTAGCATTTGTAATGGAAGACACCAAGTACAGAAAAATTTAAAAGCATAGTAGAAATTGATCTCTGGATTTAAATCTGCTGCCACACAACCTCTCAGACACATTTTCTGCTTGTAACACAAGACAATGCTCTGCAAATGCCCTCCATATGCGAAGTAACCAATAATTGTCAACCTTCAGATTTAGCAATTAAGAATTCTTTCTTCTCTGCAAGCCTAAACTGGACATAAATCTTAAGTTTTAACCAAATAATAGAAGCATATGCTTGTGGAAGCCACCGGGAAATGTCTCCCAGACATTTGGATGCTTAGGAGGCACTTCCAGCTAGCTTCTGCAAGCATTTACCTCGGCATCCGCCTCGACAGGCAACCACTTCCACCTCTAGGCCTAGGATTCCTGCTTTGGCTTCTAAGTTTTTCGTATATTTGACTGCTGCTACCGGTTTGTCAATTGCTTTTCATTTACCTTACCACTGCTTCTGGTACAATTATTATGGCTCTTTTTATGAAGCAAAAAGGAAGGTCTATATAGAGTGGAAATATGACTCAAGATAATAGAGATATGCAAATGATATAGAACAATGCAATTGAGATACACAAGTAAAACATAGAATGTACCTTTAATACCACAATACCAGGAAGCAAGGAAATGGTTTCTTTATTAATACCAAAAACATCCTCCATACGTTGGCAATATTCCAAGTACTTATAGAAGGGTCGGTTGGTTGGGAGAACCAAATGATGCATTCCCTCACTTCCTAACTACCTAGTCCAACTAAGCTTTAACAAGTACTAAACACAGTAGTTACTTTATTCTGACTACATCTATCCCACTAAACAATAGAAGTCATCTTCCAGACGACTTTTGAGCATGAAAACAACATAAAGAACTTTGACTTTAAGAAGAGGGATGGGAGGACATCCTTGTACTCGGAGCTCCCCGTAGCCATTGCAGGTCATGTTCAGCTGTCTTTTGTTTTGTTTGAATGCCTTGTAGTACCCTTAAGGTGTCCATCTTTTTTGCTTCTGCTATGGCGACCTTGCTTTCTAATTCAGCTTTCTCTATCTTCTAGGTCTCCTCCATGGCAACTTTTTCTACTTTCCACTGATCTTGAAGAGTTTTCCTTTCCAGCCCCCACACCTTAGCCAAGTTTTTTCCTTGTTGAAGTTCCAAGAAGGTCCCCCGAAAGGCAACTTCCATAGTTACAAGGGCCTCCATGAGAGGCAGAAATTGTTCCTGTCCACCAGAAATGATAGAATTGCTTGTCCATGTAACGGCCATGTCCTCCTAGGAATATCCACCCTGCTCTAATAGTCCCCAATCTATATGGCAACAAGTCTGCATAAATGCGGCCAATGCTTCTTTTGCTATTATGATAGCTTCCAAATTTCAAGACTTAGCCTACTGCATGAGCTCCTTAGTAGAATACTCCATGGCATGTAATTCATTGAGAAATAAGTCTGCCTTGGCTGCAAAAGAGGTCGTGTCAAGAGGCTCCCCACACTTGCTTTGTATCTCAATTTGCTCCTCATCATCTACCAATAGAGGGGAGGATACCATGCCTTCTTCCTCAAGTAATCTGTTAGCCTCCTCCAGGACCGTATCTGCCATAGTCATAGCCATCATACTCTCCTAAGGGTGAATTTCTCCCTGGTTATCCACTACTCATGTCAACTACACCACGAGGGCAACTCAATGTACTACTTCTGGCCCTAGAGGTGTTTGCAACCTCACCTTATGTGCACACTTTGTCTGGCATCTCAAATCTATTACTTTGGTACGGGTGTGTTGTCTGGGGCGATTAGTTGTGCCACCCTCGGAAGTGATAATCTTGAAGCCCCCCATGTCGAAATTTGTTGCCTATCGCCTACTCCTTGGACTCTCTCCTAGTTTGGGGTGAAATTATCTACTGTAGCCGTTCCTTCGGGTTCACCAGTCATGCTTATGTTATGGTAAATCTCCAGAGATTCTAATATTCTAGTAGGAAGTGGCCCCTCCGCGAGTGGTAAAAAAACTTCTCGTGGGGTCCCCTGCAGGTGACTTAGGCGGATTACTACCTTCTGAAAGTCTGAGGAAGATGAATCTGTATCATTGGCCTCTTCTTCTAAACTATCTTCATCCTCCTCATCCTCTTCAAGTGTCTCAGCCACAACTGCCTGTTTCAGTTTCTTTTTTTTTGGTTTGCCACCGCTGTGAAATCCTACACTCATGTTGTCCATATGGAGCCAGCATGTCATAGCAAGCTTTTAGGGTTCCACCCTATTGGATGGTATCAATGTCCCTCGATGCTTGCTGCTCACTTGAGTCTATACTGCTTCTAAAAATAAAGCCACAGCATGATGGGGCATAAAAAAGGCTTTGTGTTTCAACTACATGAATTCCTGAAGTCTGTTAGAAAGAAATTGAGCTCAATTATATGCCTGTCCTTTATATAGTCCATCCACAACGGGCAACATCTAGAGGGCAATGTCTGAAGTACGCTGTTGGCTGTGAGCTTACTTTTCACCAAATCTACAATACATTACCATTCATCATTTACAATGAAAACTTTCTTGAGACCCCAATTGTTCTTCAAAATTCCTTCCCATTCTAGATTTGTAAGATCTTTTGGGCACATTAGTTTCAACCACTTCTTGTTGTCCTCTACTGTTATAAGGGTTTTTTCTAGTTCCTCCTCTCTATTGGGAATTCTAAAAACTCTACTTATTTCCTCCGCTGAATCAAAAATTGCCACCTGCTATTGGAAATACTGCACTATAGATTTATGGCATGATCTATCATATCCTATGATTAAATTCCATAGTATAGGTTCAAATTCCTTTAATTCAAATATTGGCATGAAAATTATTGTCTACCTCGGCTGTGCACAATGCCTTTTTTAGAGGATGATTCGCTTCTGCTTTCTCCCACTAGGTCCTACACTCGCTTCCCATCACACTTTCAAACGTGATATTCTCCACAGTGATTTTATGTGCTATTTTACCCTTGCCCTTTGCCATCTTTCTTATCTCTTTCTTTGCTTTCAGTGTCGCAAGCTTCTTTTTGGAGTTAATAATGTTCCCTCTACTTAGGTTTCCTATGTTTAATTTCACCCTTGTGTGGCGATGCGTCAATTCCAAAATTTCCTTCATTGTTTGTATATGCCACCTGTACCAACCGTTCCTGTGATGTGATTGCTTGTAACAAACTTCTTCCACATATGGCAATGTGGTATAGACTAGGTGTGTATATGAACTGCCACTGTACGGCCTGAGCTGCATTCTTACCTTGGAGATGGTGAGTACGGATCTGAATTGCTGGTCTTTTGTTGTCTGACACTGTACGGATGTCTTTCTCCTTAATACCTCCTACTGTACTAACGTCTTTTGTTGTATGGACACCCTCTTTCTAATTAATGCCTTTTGTCATACGGACGTTTTTTGTCGTACAGACGCCTTTGCCTCCTTTCATATGGATGCCTCCTTCATCTGTACTTCTCTATCCCGCTTCTATACGGCTATCACCTTTGATGCTTTTTGTACGGCTATGTCCGTACATTTCTCTACCTATGACTGTCCTTGTATGGCCACTCTTTCCTCTTCTTGTGCAAGTTGTACGGATGTCCATATGACCGCTCTTTCCTCTTTTTCTGCAGGTTGTACGGCTGCTACTTCCTCTACTATGACTGCTATGTGAAGCAAGGTGATAGTTTGTCGAGGAACCTCTTTATATCAATTAGGATTAATGTTTTTTGGTTGGTCACTTTTTTCTTTTCTTGTTCCTTTCCTCCTTTCGTACTTATAAAATAACTGGTTACTTGATTATTCCTTTCTTCATATGCTTTTAACTTAGACAATTTCACTAGGTCTCTGATAGGTTTATTATCTAGACTAGAGAACTTTATTGCCCCATTCTCCTTTATCTCTGATATTCTAAATGGTCCTAACCATCGGACTTTAAATTTTACCGGTTTTATTTCATTTTTTCCATTGTACCTAAGTGTCAATTTCCCATGTTTAAAATTCATTTTCTTTAAATGTTTTCCATGCCAAAGCTTTCGCCTTTGTTGGGCCACCTATTGACAATTGGCTAATGAAGATATGTAGTTGCCATTTATGGCAACACATGATGTACATGCTTACAGGAAATTGTGGAAATAAAGATACTTAGCTTTTGGTACTCAGAAAATTGTCGAAGTATGAATTTGGTATATAGCAGTGTATTGTTCTGTATGTAACTTGTTACTAACATCATATTATGACTAGCGAAGTTAGATGAAGATAGTATACATGTTGATAATGATGTGTATAATCTCGGAAGTCAGTACAAATTGTATGGAAAAGGGATATTCACGTTTTACTAGTGAAATAGAACAGCGGAATTAAAGGAAAGGAATTATTTTGTTTACAAAATAATTACTTGTCCAATTAGGGCCGACATCCTAGATGTTTACTCTAAGTTGGAAAGTGTATTATGGTCTTAGCCAACCTAGCAGCAATTTGTGAAAAGTCATGGTATTTATGCAAAGGACATCTTGCAAATTAAAAGTGTGAAGTGCAAGTTGTGAAAGTATTGTGATATGCGAACTTACCATGAAAGTGATATATGCGAAGTTTTGTAAAGTTATTTTGTGATCCGAGATTGAGTTGAAGATCAGAGATCAAACAAGACAGAAGTTAAAAAATCTATATTCCAAAAGTCTGATTACTTGTTTGGGCAGTGAGCTTTTCTTGTAATTAGAAGTGCATGTTTGGGCAATGGGCTCATCTTGCATCTACTGTACTACAACTCCTAATAGAGTTGGAATCTCCTATCAGGAATTCAATGTCTCCTAACAGGGACTCTTTATACAGAATTTTCTCATTGACCCCTAACAAGGTCCATCCTCTAACAAGGAACTTGTATATTAGTATATTATCTAGAGGGTATCATCCCCACCAGGGTTTCCCCTTGGCCAGGGTTTCCCTAGTTAAAAAAATATGGTGTTATGAGTTATCTGTGTGCATGGTTGTTGTTACTGTTCAGCATTACTTTATTACTTTGTTATGTATGGTTTAAAGTAACAAATAATATCCAGTTGACGACTAAAGTTTGTCGATTACTGATTACCCCCCGCCTAGTAATTCTTATTTGTAACAATTGGTATCAGAGCACAGTTACTCAAAAGAGGCTTAACAGCTTGAGTATGATCCCTATGGATATGGAATAGTTGATGAAGAACCTTGAAGAGGCACTTGAACAGATTGATCTCCTTACTAAAGAACAAGATAAGTTGAAGGATAAATATGAAGACTCCAAAGTATATATTGGATAGTTGAAGGAAAAGATTGAACATCTCAAATCCAAGCCTGAATCTAATGAATCTGAAACTAGTGATGATGATTATTCAAAGCTGAAGACATAGTACAAGATCTTGAAGCATGAATTGAAGATTACGAATCTGAAGTTATTTTGAGGAATGATCCTAGCAAAGTTGAATCTGATTTGAAAACTGAGAATACAGATCTTAGAGCAAGTCTAGAGAAGAAGACATCTGAGTTTGAAACATTGAAAGAAGATGATGAAGAACTTCATAAGTACAACACTATTGTGAAAGGTGAATTAACTCAGTGCAAGCAACAACTTAAGAAGTTTTATTCTAGCAGAGAAAAGCTTGATGATTCAATGTCAATACAGAGACCTACTTATGATAAGACTGGTCTTGGTTATCTATTTAACATGTCTACAAAGAAACCTGAGATTGGATCAGCTCCGAAAGAAAAAGATAAATCTAATGACAAGATTGAATCTAGTCAATCTTCTAATAAACCTAAAGAAGTTGGACAAGAAAAGGAAGTTGAAATATTGGATGAACCAAAGCAAGTGGAATCTCCGAAGGAAACCAGGTATGAATTTAGAGGTAAGTGTTTTTCATGTAATGAAATAAGTCATATGAAAAGAGATTGTACAAATAAGTCATTTAATCATGTTAAAGACTTTTATTGTCATAATTGTCATGGTGTGAGTCATAAAGCAATTGATTGTAAGAAACCTTAATATGATAATGATAGAAGGAATAGTAGAATGTCTGGAAATACTAACCCTACAAATAGAAGAAGATCCAATGAAAGGACATCAAGAGAAGGATGACCTTATAAGGAAAGAAGACAGATTGTGTTATAAGTGTAACATCTTTGGACACATAGCTCAAAATTGTCATGCACCTAATGATCGGTACAATCGTAGAAGCAGAACTCTAGTATGTCAATCTTGCAACAACTTCGGACATATAACAAAGTATTGTAGAATGGATAGAAACTTCGGAGATAGAAGGAACAATGGAAGAAACTTCGAAAATAGAAGGAATGAAGGAAGAAACGTCGGAAATGACAGAAGGAACCATGAAAGGAACTCCGGAACTAAGAAAGACAATGAGGAACAAAGAAATGTAGTCAGTGAACTTCGAGAAGAACTCAATGAGGCATTTGTAAAAGGATTAGACATCTCAAAAGATAACTTAGATGATGATGAGACAAGACGATCGAAGTCAGTAATCGAGTTTTTTTAAAAGTTAAATTAAGCTTGTTCACATCACCAAAACTTGAAACTTCATTCAAAGATCGAAGTAGAGAAAGCGAAGTTGGGAAAAGGTGTATCGAGATGAGTTTAGATGGTATTTAACTCACTTGTAATTTGACGCTTATCTAAACTAGTTACGAAGGAATTAAGAGTTACTATTATTACAGAGAAAGTCAATTCTGTAGCAGAAGATGAAAACTATGTTCTTACTGAGCATTTCATGGAGCAAAGTTTTGTGGAGCATTGTAATGATGGAAGGAGGCTATAGTAAACCTCGGATAGCAATTGAAGATCGGATAGAAGATCTTGAGCAAATATTTGATTTCAAAATGTAATTGACAGCTTTTTCGTGTTTGCAAAGTACGCAATTAATGCAAGTTCAGGTTGAAGGAATAAAATGGAGTGCAGACTTGATTAGCACTTCATTGCAAGCATAGAGCACTCAGAAGAGACTAGATAAGGCAATTTCAAAGCAACCCCTATTTTTGGAAAGAGGTATTTTATCGTTTTTCTGCAAAATTTATTCGATAAAAGTTCATATTTGATAGAATCATGGATATGTCAGTAGTTCACAATGTTAAGAATGAGGAGAGACCAAAATTGAAGGTTGGTTCCATGAAACCTGTAGAAGGAAACCCTAACTCAGTATTATCCATTACTCTAAACAATGTACTGTATTTGGAAGATATAGGAAGTTGTCTTAACAATAAGTTTGAATCTATTGGGAGTGAGTATATGAACAAGGATATGGAACTAGTCTTTATCACGATATGACTGTGAAACTCGGATTTGAACATTTGAAGGAACTAGACCTATTGAAATATCATTTCTACTGAGAATTAGACACAAATCATACTAAGTAGAATACATGATGGAAAACTATGGATGGAAGATAGTGTAGTTGATATTTCAGCAGACCTTATTCATGAGGTAACTGGTCTTAGCAAACAAGGTAGTGTACTTGTAGGCGAGAAATTGGTTGAGAAGAAAATTGAGAGCTACACAAAAGTAGTTTATAATGGAAAGGCTATGGTGATCAGCACCATTAAACAAGATGATGTAAGATTCCCGAGTACAATCATTGCCTACTCTATATGTGCAAGTTCAAAGATTGATGAATTGTCATTCGGATTCATCTATGCGGCATATAAGATATGTGTTGAGAAGGAACAAGTTAACCTCAGTGAAATTCTAAGAATGCAACTTCTTGAGAACCTAGAGAAAATCAAAAGGACTAAGAATGGTGTGTCTAGATTTCAGTCACTGATCAATCACATATTCTTTCATGTACTTAAGAGGTTTCCATATTTGTTAGTCACAGAGATTATGAGCAATAGGAGGTATACAATGGAGAAAATCACAAACGTATGTAGAAGACATCCAGCAAATAAAATATTGGATAGTTGAAACTTGATAACGAAAACGTTTCAAAATGAAATGAGGCAAAGATTCAAAATTGCACCTGCAATTGTAGACTGATTTAAGGAAGATATTTGTCTTATGGTTGATACAGATTTTACTTATATTCAAGTAGTAGAACCTTGGGAAACATTTCTTGATCCCTTAGGTTGTGAATTGAGTGATGAAACAATAGTTGGATACATTGATTTATTGTTGAAATCAGAGAAAGACCAACCTAAGTATAGATTTGAAACTTATGATGAGATTACCCAATCAGCTCATCAGGCATCCTTGGAGAAAGCTTCTCACAAAAAGATAGAAACAATAATGACGAAAGCTCTATCAGAGGCTAGTAAGACTGAGAGTGAGTCACAGGCAGTCAAGCAAACTATGAAACAAGGTATAACATATGTGCAACCTTTGTCAGTGTCTATTGCAGAGACATCTTTGAAATAGAGCGTTCCTTATGCAATAGTGTCAAATGTGCAGCCAAGTGAGCCAAAGAGGAAATCAGAGAGATTAGTGCAAGCTGTGACCACCAAAACAAAAAGGGTCAAGCAACAAGCAGCTGGACCTGGAAAGAGACAAAAGACATTGTTGACAATTGTTGAGTCTAGTGAAGAAGAAGAACAAGAATAAGAAGTCAAATAGACAGAGAAGGTAACTACTGCCAAGCAATCAGCAGGAAAAGCTCGCCAACCCTAGGAGCAAAAGATAAAGAAAATAATTTCAGCTATTGCTAATGAAGGAAACTTTGTTCAAATGAAGAAATTTTATGACTTGTATAATAATTTTGAGAAAGATCAGATTGATATCTCTACTGTGAGATACATGATAGCCAACAATCTGAAACTTAAAGATATTGAAGGCACTGTAGACCAAAAAGTCTATGAAAGACTCATTGAAAAGAAGGCACCAACCCGAGAAGAGGACATAGAACTTCGGAAGTCTATGATAAGAACAATATGCAAGACTAATGATAAAGAAGAAGTCAAGAGATTGTTGAACAATCTAGCACCTTACTTGAGAAACAAGGTAAGACCATTCCTGTTTATGGTGGGTGAGAAAGATAAGAAGTAAAACAACGGCAGCTATAAGTCAGATGATGACAGAGTCCAAGGCAGCATCTTCACCAACACCCAGAACCTTGGAAGTGTCAGTGGGCGATGACACAATGCAGATAGATCAGACCAATGTTACCATTAACATTGATGATACAAACCCGTTTGAGAGTTCCGACCAGAATGAACCTCATACTGAAGATATTGAAGATCAATTGAAGCAAATTGAAGAAGAGAAGAGGTTATTAGAGGAAGAGAAAAGGAAAATAGAAGACGCCAAGTAGAAATTGCTTGAAGATGAGATGAAAAGAAAAGTAGAGGAAGAAAAGAAAAGATTAGTTGAAGAATATATGCAAAAGAAAACAGACGAATATAAGAAGAAAAGATTAGAAGAGGAAGAAAAGAGAGAAAAAGAAAGAAAAGAAAGAGAAGGGAAAGAGGAAGAAGAAAAAAGAATCAAAGAGGCAGTTGAAAAGAAGCAAAGGGAAGATGACACTAAACCTTTTAGTTCATCTACTCCACTTTTGCTTGCCAACTTGACAACTGATGATGATGATCAAACTGACTTGATCTCATCTTTGTCAAAGTTTATTTAGAAGAACAAGACAGTGAAGAGCCTACAAAGAACCTTGATGGAGGTTATTGACAGATTACATAGTACTCTGGCAGTATTGCACACAGAGGAAAATCTTGAACAAAGAGCACTTGTCGTGCTAAAATCTTTTGATGAGGTATTTACTAATTTGCTGAATGTTGCAGAATCTAAGGCACAGATTACACATGATGCTAACTTGTTTAGCACTATTTGTCAGAACATCAAGAAAATTCAATAAATCTTGACACTTGTATCAAAGAACTTCAGAAATGTCAATAGGATGGAAAGGTATTGTACATCAAGTGTACCTTATCTCACAAGTTGACCAAGGACATTAATAGTCAGATTGAAGCTAAGATGAGTGAGCTAGAGGCTCTATCTAGCCAGTTACAACATCCTACTAGAAAAATTTAACGATTTTGAAGGACAAATGGCCAGTATTCATAATCATAGCAGGAAAATGGAACATCGGAAGGAACAAATTTTGAAGAAAATATCGGATTTCAGAGAGTCTATTACTTTGAAATTATCTATTGTTGAGAAATAATTGTAGGAATGTGTCAAGGCCAAGGACAATTATTCTAACTTTTTATACTCCGACCTCAATACAGTTGAGATTGCATCATATGCCTTATGTGCAATTCTCACTTCTGCTAAATCAACCAAAGATACATGGACAAAAGTTATGAACAATCTTAAGGCAAATTTTGATGATTGCATGGAGATACTATCAGCTTAAGGCAGAAAAACAACATTTTTTACAGTAGTTTTTTACAATTTTTGACATTCTAACCTTTGTCATTGATGTCAAAGGGGGAGAAGTACATAAGAAAATTGTAAATCAGGTAAAGGAGAAGATAATATTGTAAAGTATGAAATCATATTGTAAGGGGGAGCATATGTAAGATGGACAAGTTGTAATAGATATAATGTTAATGTGTTATTTATTTAAGTTTTTGATACTTAGCCAATTTTCCCTATTTTGTTGCCATCAATGCCAAAGGGGGAGATTGTTGACAATTGGCTAATGAAGATATGTAATTATTGTCATTTATGGCAACACATGATATACATGCTTACAGGAAACCTCGGAAATAAAGATACATAGCTTTTGGTACTCAGAAAATTGTCTAAGCATGAATTTGGTATACAACAGTGTATTGTTTTGTATGTAACTTGTTACTAACGTCATATTATGGAGTATACATGTTGATGATGATGTGTATAACCTTGGAAGTCAGTACGGACTGTAAAAAAAAGGGATATTCATGTTCTACCAATGAAATAGAGCAGCGGAATTAAAGGAAAGGAATTATTTTGTTTACAAAATAATTACTTGTCCAATTAGGGCCGACATCCTAGATGTTTACTATAAGTTGGAAAGTGTATTATGGTCTTAGCCGACCTAGCAACAATTTGTGAAAAGGGATGGTATTTATGCAAAGGACATCTTGCAAATCAAAAGTGTGAAGTGCAAGTTGTGAAAGTATTGTGCTATGAGAACTTACTGTAAAAGCGATATATGCGAAGTTTTGTAAAGCTATTTTGTGATTTGAGATTGAGCTAAAGATCAGAGATTAGACAAGAAAGAAGTTATAGAATCTATATTCCAGAAGTCTGATTACTTGTTTGAACAGTGAGCTCTTCTTGTAATTAGATGTGCATGTTTGGTTAGTGGGCTCATCTTGCATCTATTATACAACTCCTAACAGGGTTGGAACAACTACTTACAGGGTAGGAATCTCCTAATAGGGACTCTTTATACTGAATTTTCTCACTGACTCCTAATAGGGTCCATCCTCTAACAAGGAACTTATATATTAGTATATTATCTAATGGGTATCATCCCCACCAAGGTTTTCCCTTGGCCAGGGTCTCCCTAGTTAACAAAATATGCTGTTATGAGTTATCTTTGTGCATGGTTGTTGTTACTATTCAGCATTACTTAATTACTTTGTTATGTATGGTTTAAAGTAAAAAATAATATATAATTGCCGACTAAAGTTTGTAGATTATTGATTCCCCCCACCCCCAGTAATTCCTATTCCTAACACCACCTCCCTACTCCATTGAGCAAGTGTCCTTTCATCCAGTTTGAGTAAAGTATATAGTCTTTCCTTGAGACTCTCCTCATCATCCAATCTGTTTTGAATTGGTACATGTAAACTTGGTACTATATATTCCATTGGCATCACTGCATCCTGTCCGTACATAAGATGAAAGGGAGTGTGTCCAGTAGTGGCCTTATAAGTAGTTCTGTACGCCTAGACCACCGCCGGAATTCATTCTTCCCAGTCTTGCCCTTCTACTCCACAAGTTTTATATAGGATTGCCACTATTACTTTGTTCGTGGCCTCTTCTTGGCCATTTGCCCTTGGATAGTAAGGACTCGAGAAAGAATGAAAAAATTTATACACTTGCCATCATCCTAATGGTGTGATTCACAAAATGCACTCCTTTGTCACTTGTCAACCGGAGTGGGATCTTGAATCTCATGACTATTTGCTCATACAGAAATCTGGTCGTGTTGAGAATAATGTTGTCCGGAAAGCCCCGTACTTCAGCCTATTTTGTTAGGTATTCTGTTACCACCACTATGTACTTACCTTGATGACTTTTGCTTACCAGTTAGGGGCCCACAAAGTCTAGTCCCTACCGTTCAAATAATTCTTGTGGTTGGGACAGAAATAGTGGTATGAAGTCCCTTTTGAGCGGTTTGCCTGCTCTCTGGCAAGTGTCGCAGCTCAATACCCATTCCCTCGCATATGCATACAATGTCGGCCACCAAAGTCCCGCCAAGAGTACCTTGCCGTAGTAACGGTCCCATGTGACCTCCTGCCAATACTTGATGGATTCTTTTAGAACTCCTAGAATTTCTTCCTCCATCACACACCTCCTCAGTATTTTGTCCAATCCCATTTTGTAGAATAACCCTTCAATTAGTTACAATGTGCTTCTTTTTAAAGTAATTTTTCTCCTCTCGGCTGTAGGCATTTCTCTTGGGAAGGTTGTTGTTGATAAGTACGATCCAAATTTTTCATACCATTGAGGTAACACAACAATCTAGAATAGGTGTGCATTAGGAAAGTCCTCGCACACCCCACTGCCAGAGGCTTATCCTGACTTGATTCTTGACAATTGATCAGCAATTACATGAGTTTTTCTTGGCCAAACTATGATTTTGAATGTAAACTCTTGTAGCAAAATTAGCCACCTACTTACTCTCCCTTGGATCATCGGCTTGTTTACTAAGTACATTAGTGTTTGGTGGTCAAAAAAAAATGTAAAGGGTATAGCTAATACGTAATCTCTGAATTTCTGCATTGCATACACCATGCCTAATGCTTCCCTCTCCGTGGTACTCTAGTTATGCTTTGCTTTAGATAAAAGCCTGCTTGCAAAATATACAGGATGATCGAGCCCTTCCTTCCCTATTTGTGCCAAAGTGGCACCTATTGCATAATTGGATGCATCCACATGGACACGAAATTCTTTGTCCCTATTGAGATATATGAGAATAGGGGCCCCGAATAATCTTTTCTTCAGTTCTTGGAAGGCATCTTCCTGTTCTTCCTTCCACCCAAACCGCTCTCTTTTCCTGGTTAAGTTCTCCAGTGGCATTGAAACTTCAACAAATCCTTTTATAAATTTTCTATAGTATCCCACATGGCCAAGGAATGATTTGACACTTGTTACATTCGACGAAGCTTCCATTTCCAAAATCAACTTGATCTTATCAGGATCTATCTTCAATCCTTCTTTGCAAACGATATGTCCAAGAAGTTTGCTGTGTGAAACCATAAACCTGCATTTTTTCGGATTGAGGGCTAGTCTTGCTCTTCGACATTTCTCCATGCATTCTCCAAGAATTTTGAGGTGTTGCTCCTTCCCACTATAAACCGACCAGTCATCCAAGAAGGCTTTGAAATTCCCCACTAACATGCCATAAAAGATTTGTAGTATGATTCTCTAGAACATGGTTGGTGCATTGGATAGTCTGAAGGGCATCCTTTTATAAGCATATACCCTGTCTTCAACCACGAATGTAGTTTTTAGCTTATCTTCCTCCGTAATGCTAATCTGGTTGTACCCTGAAAATCCGTCCATGAAGGAATACATTTCATGACTCGCTATATCCTCCAAAATGCTATCAGTAAACGAAATGGGGAATGGGTCTTTTATTGTCACTACATTCAAACATTTGAAGTCTACACATATCCGAATTTGAGTGCCATCCTTCTTGAGTTATATGACTATAGGAGATACCCATTCACTTGTTTGTACTTTGAATATTATCCCTGCTTCTACCATCTTTGTGATTTCTTCCCTGACCCTTTCTGCATAGCTCTAATTCATTATAAGGTCATTTTCACACTGGTCTTGCTCTAGGTACCAATTGAATCTGATGGACACACAGCTTCGAGGTACTCCCTTCAAGTCCTTGTACGTCCAAGCAAAGATGTCCTTATACTCCTAGAAGATTCTAAGGGTTGCTGCCTTCAACACTGAGTCCCAATTATCCCCTATCTAGATTTCTTTGGCTTGATCCACTTCTCCCAGGTGTAAAGTCTGGAGTTTGGTCTCCTTGTATTCCACCTCTTTTTCAAAAATGTGTGTAGGTGTCTTGTTGAGAGTTGCCACACCTTCCTTATACTCTATGTATCCTTTCGAGTATCGTTCTTCCGACTTAGAATCTTGTACTTCCAGCATATTACATTCCGCATGGAAAACTTCATAGTCTACCATTTGCTAGTGAAATAATCCATTAAGGGAACTTGTGTCGTTCTCTGAGCATTCGCCTAATCTAAGCACTCCTTCCTCATCTAGTTCCATCCCTTCATAGTCTTCTCCTTCGAAGTCTGATGCCAAGTCTTGACTTACTAAGTGGTTCTTGAGATCTATGATGTACTTTCTTCCTTCAGACTCAATAGATGGAGTGTTCCCTTTCCAGCTATGGGTAGCTTTTGTTGCGACCAACCATCCTCTTCCTAATAAAGCATCATACCCTTTCTTCTCTAAAGTGATAACCACAAAATCCAGAAAAAATTGTTGCGTACCAACTATGACTTTATGTCCCATCAAGGTTCCTATACTCTTGATTCCATGTTGGTCAGCTCCCACTAGTTGAAATGTCAGTGGCCAAAGTGTAGGTTTCCCTATTTCCTTCCATGTTTCTTCTAATAAAACATTTACGCTGGAATCTCCATCAACAATAGTATTTGAAAGCTTGCACCCTAATATCTCCATCTCTACTACCGCTGGTGTTCTCCCTATTCCTATAGTGAATATCGTATTGTCTTCTGTCCATACTTCTCCTTCCATCTCTTTCTTTGAGGTTGTCCCTTTCAAGTTTGCCCCTTGTGTTAGTGCTACCTACAATTGAGCTAGTGTTGCTAATAAATTAGAGATTTTTACTAGGATAGTGGTTTCCAGTACTTGCCCTACAATATTCGGTACACCCCAATTCAAAGTAGGTTTTTCTGGCCTTGTCTTTCCTTCCACTCCCATGCTATCTTGAATGTCCTTTGCTTCCTGAAATCTTTGTCTCTGTAGTAGCATCTAGATAGGTTAATTTTTTAGCTTGCATCATGGTGATCGTAAGAATTTTGCCTTCTGGATCTTCAATGTCTAACATATTTACCGCCTTTTGTCTCGAGCAATTCGCATCCTCGTGATTGTTTGGCCCACACCATTTACAAAGCATCCCTCTATTTTGTCTTCCTCTGCTTTGGCAATCTCGTGCAAAATGTCCCCATTCATTGCATCTCCTCATTGGATCATAGGCCTCCCCTTGGAATCATACTGGATTGGATGTTGGGGCGTGTTGTTGTTGTTGTTGTTGCTATTATTATTACTTCTTCTGTTATTTCTGTATCCACCTGGTGAGGCTTCCATATTTGTATTCTTCGGAGGGGTGGAGGGTGGTGTAGATTGCTCCCCTTGGGTAAGGAATACTTAAGCGCTTCGTGTTATTAAATTGTAGGGACAATCTTTAATTGTGTGCTGAAGTACTTGACAAATCTCACAAAATGCTTTCTTTGGGCATGCTCCTTTTGTATGGCCTTCTTTTTCACAGCCAGTGCACCAAACTTCCCTACCTTCTTTATTTTCTTCCTTACTCCCTGCCACTTCCTTCATCAATTGCCTCAGGTCTTTTCTCAAGGCTTGGATGGTTTTGGATTCTTCTTCGCTTTCTTCCAAACTTTCACTCACGCTTCCATGCCTTCTTGCGTTGGAAGTTTTGCTCTCGCTTTCTATGTCCATGGCACGAGTACACGCATCCCCAAAGGTTGATGGTGGGTCTATCTTCATCTTTTTTCTAAGGGATAGTGTCAATCCTTCAATGAACCATCTTTTCTTTAGTCCATCTATGGGCTTGTTGTCTAGTTTCCCTATCAGCTCTTTCAGTCTTCTATTGTAGGCTTTGACGGATTCACTCTTCCCTTGCCTTGTGTTATAAATCTCCGTTACTATTTCATCATCATCCCTCAGGAGTCTGAATTTTTCCTCAAAGGCTATGCGGATATTATTCCATGTGTTTTTCTTTGCTCACTCCAAATCAGTATACCAATCAATGGCGATACCCCTTAGTGTGGCCAAGAAAGCTTTTAGCCATTCTGCAACATCATTTTCTCCATTCGCTTGCCATATGGTTATGCATGTTTTACAATGGCAGGTGGGGTCCTAAGAGCCATCCCCTGTGAACCTTGGCAAATTTTGTTTGTCTATTGCCATTATATGGGTCTTATTCCCTCGTGGTGGAACACTTCTTCCCGATGGAACACTTCCTCCTGATGGAACATCTCCTCCCGATGGAACACCTCCTCCTAATAGAACACTTCCTCTCAATGGCACACTCCCTTCCGATGGAACACTTCCTCCTAACTAGATGTTCGCTCTCGACGAGGAACCTCATTCTTGATTACTAAAAGTATCCTCTTCTTCCGAACTTTTCTCCTGTTGAAGATCTCTTCGTGCAGGTGTCTTCGGATTTTTGTATCCTAACTCCCTTCCTAGTGTCTCCAATATGACTAAATTTTCTATACCTTTGATTGTATGCTCGATCAACCCTTCTTGGATTCTAGTGGAATTCTCTTGTCCTCCCCTCAAGTTACGACGTCGCTCCTCCTCCTATTGGAGACATAGTGTCCTCAAGGCGACTTCTTCCTTAGTTTCTTTTCCTTGTACCTGCCTCGGATATATGTTTGGAATCAAGGGCATGAATTAGTTTTATTGTCTATTTCCCTTTTTGGAATTTTCACGTTCCTCCCCGTTGCATTCCTTGGTCCTCCTTTCAACAAATTGTTGGAGTACTTGTTGTCTCCTTCGTTCCTTTTATGTCTTAGCTCTTTCCTCTTCTACCTATAACAAATTGCTCGCCAACAAGCGAGGAATCTGTCCCAAGAGATTGCACACCATTGGTGGCACCGAAAGTTCGTCGCATACCATACCTTCAGGGACTGTTCTCTCACGGGCTTCCCTTTGCACATATTGATCGACTGCAACTTCCCAGGCCGTCACCAGATCATGTGTAAACTGATCTTCCCTAGTTATTTCCTCCTCTTCTCCGTCACTATTTGTTAATTGTATGAGTGGTAAAAAGGGCCTTCCCATTACCCCATCTTGCCGACCTCTAGGTTCGGACTTAGGCAATGATGCCAAAAATGTAGAGTGGAAATATGACACAAATTCACAGAGATATGCAAATAATACAGAACAATGCAATTGAGATACACATAAAGTAAAACATAGAATGTACCTTTAATACCACAATACTAGGAGGCGAGGAAATGGTTTCTTTATTAATACCAAAAACATCCTCCATACATTAGCAATATTGCAAGTACTTATAAAAGGATTGGTTGGTTGGAAGAACCAAGCAATGCATTCCCTCACTTCCTAACTACCTAGCCCAACTAAGCTTTAACAAGTACTAAGCACAATAGTTACTTTATTCTGACTACAATCTATTCCCATATATCACAAAAATTGCATCAAATGAAGTCAATAATGTCAAGGCATTTGCCAATGATATTTAATTCTATGAGTGAATGAAGGCAAGGCTCCTGACAACTACGGTAAATTAAAAGAATACAAAATGTCACAAAAGTATGAATGTAGTGGATAAAATCATATTCACGTGGCGTCCAAGTTGTCAAACAAAACATTTTGATTTACTCTCTATATGTGTCCGTCTTGCTGGGCTGAAATATCCTGATTTTTTATGTTGTCTGTCCTACATAGGCAGAATACTTTGTTGTTTGTGCATGCATGCCGGTCCCACCTAATGAGGACATGTTCATTTGTGTGTTGTGAGCTTCTAAAAATAGCTACTTTATTATTATCATTATGTGGTTAACCCTTTATTCAATTCATGGCTAAGGTGCTTTACAAGAACACAAAACAGCAAAATGTTGGGTCTAAGGTTTAAAACATTGGTTCTTGCTAGATTGGAGGAAAAATGAAGATGATTCGATGGAGAGTTGTTGAGATTGCTCGCAACTTGGAACTGGTTGATTAGTTTTTCATTATCGTATTCCCAATAGCTGGATTGGCACATTGACTTTGCAAGGCAGTGTAATCCTGGCAGGCAAAGCACATGGCATTTCATAAAGAGTTGTTACGTTGCATTGGGTGGAAGTTGCACTAAAGCAATGTTTGCATCTAGATGAGGATGGCTTCTTCAACTCGATAACATCCCCAGAGCTAGATCTATGATTTTTTGTAGAGGGAGGGCTGTCATTAGTTTTCCTAAGCGAACTTTTTGAATACTAGGCGAGTTTTCAAAATAATGGGTGAATAGGACCAAAATATAATTTTTTTAAATCATTTCTCATGACCTTTAAAGAACTAGAAGACTCAATAGTAATACTTGAGATTATATGTATTTTAAAAATTTTTAACAAATATATCATAAAATAAGTTATTAAGATAAAGTTTATCAAAAATGTCACGATCAAAAACTGTTTTAATTTAAAAATAACGAAATACTAAGCAACATATAGAAATGTAGAAATATATATTTATAAGAATGATTTATAAAATAAATTTAAAATATATATTTAAATTGATTTTTATTTGCAATTTGAATCTTAGTTACTCTTTAAGAGATTTTCACAATCTATTGAATAAGTAAGAATATTGGTTCTAGATTTGATCTATATTTATGTAAATTTTATGTTCTAAATGTATTTATTATGGCATATTGTTCTTTTCAATATAAATATGAAATATATACTTGATTTCGGAGAGTATAAATTTATATATTTTAAAATGTATATGCTCTTTAAACTCAATATAGATTAATTTAACTATAGGCAATTATTTCTATATTATTTTATACAATATAAAATTGTTTTAAAATCATTATGTTGAATATTCTTCAAAATATTTTGATACGTAAATCTAAGTTTGAAATTAAAACTCTAATTATGTATCTTGTATTAATTAGGTTTAAGGTTTATATCGTGGTTGTAATCATGATTAGGATTACGGTTTTGATAAGGGTTAATATTTAAGGTAAGAATTAGGACAAGGGTTTAGGTTTACATGATGGTTATGGTTAGGATTGGGTTTACAATTTGGTTTGTGAATTGGGGTTTAATGTTTTGATTAAGGTTAGACCTAATATTGGGATTAGCATTGTGAATAGCGCTTAGGGTTACAATAATAGTAATGATAAGATGTTACATCATGGTTAGTATTATGCTTAGGGTTATGATGCTTATTATGCCTTAGTTCAGGTTACAAATGAGGTTAGATTTAGGAATATAGTTAGCTTTGTGATTAAATTAGGGTTTTTATTAGGGTTGGGGTTAGGATAATAAGTCAAGTTTGTCATAATTAGAAATAGGGTTGTGAAAATATCGACTAAGTCGATTGCCAATTGATCTTATTAGTTCTAAAACTATGTGCAAAAAATCACAATTTCCCCTAAATGACCTTCAATATCTCTTCAGGATACCCATTGCACCCTAAGGTACAACTGCTAATAATAATTATTTCAGTAGTAATAGAGCTCCTTCATTTATTTAGTCTATTAGTAAAAGTTTTGTCTATGAAGTCTTATTACGACAAGCTTGGACTTTTTTAATTTAATATCACCATTTATTTTATTTTTAGAACACTGTCCCACTTTGATGTAATGTCCTCGTTTTGGTTGACATCGTTTTGCGTGCCGAATCAATCTATCACAAACTCTCGTAGACTGGTGGTTGTGATGAGAGGGTCATTCTGGCGTTTATTTGAGGATTGGATGGCTTATTATGCTCTTGCAGATATTATTTTATCATTACTTTTTTATATGCGGCCTACATGTTATAATTTTAAGTTGAGTTGCACTTTTTATTTTATAAAGTTATTTAATTATAAAAGTGCATTATAATGAGTTTTTATAATGGATGCTTCTAGAAGTTCTTAGTAACTTCTTAGAAAAGTGAATAAATAGAGGGCTTGGCCTCTCATTTGCATATACGGGATTTGGTAACTCAACTACATCTTCTATGAGCATCTGTGGAGCTTGATAGTCTACAAATATTCAGCATAATCCTTGAGAACGATACCTCTCAAGAGATTGCATAACTGAGGAAGTAAAAGACCTTCTGAAGGGTTGCACATTGGAAGTGGTACTCAGCCATTTCATGTTGATCTTCATTGCTATATTCAGTTTGGATAGAGATTTGATTGAGGGTTTGATTTTTTAAAAAGCAGAACCGAAAAAAGCAAGCCGAAAAAGCAGAACTGAAAAGGCAGGCTGAAAAAGCAGTCCGAAAAAGCAATTCAAAAAAACAGATCCGAAAAAACAGTTCGAAAAAGCAAATCGGAGAAAGCAAAGCAGAAGGGGCAGCATTGAAGAAAATTATTACAGCCCTCTACAACCAGGTTCCTTTGTTAGCATTGCTTTTTAGGTGTATAAGTTTCAGCTTTAGGTGTGCATTATACCAACATTATCATTTTTTGTAATTCATGTAAATAACAAAAGTCTTGGCCATATTTCATGAGCATTGTATTAGAAATTTCATTGCAATTAAGAAGATAATAGTTGCTGGTGTCATTTAAGCAATTCAATATCATTATTTATTAGCTAGTTAGTTTGCATACCAACTGTTTGTAAAAATGCCAGTTGGCTGTAGATGTTCATTTCTCATGCTTAGATCATATATATGCACTGAATATTGTGAAAATTAGTTGCACACTCATGTTAGATCATTGTGTAGTCCATTTTGAGTCTTCTAGCACAAGATTCTCATTGATACAAGTGAAGGAAAGAGACATAAAAGCATACTGAAATTTTATATCAGTCATATGACCCTTGTATGCAAAGTGTTTTATAAAATAAAAAGTGCAACTCAACTTAAAATTATAACATGTAGGCTGCGTATAAAAAAGTAATGATAAAATAATATCTCCAAGAGCATAATAAGCCATCCAATCCTCAAATAAATGCCAAAATGACCCTCTCATCACAATCACCAGTCTATGAGAGTTTGTGATAGACTGATTCGGCACACAAAACAATGTCAACCAAAACGGGGACATTACAGTCCACCCTTCCTGAAATTGCTTGTCCCCAAGCAATGGTTGAACAACAAACTAGTCGCTCCACCTAGATCCCAAATGTAGTCATGAACTGTATTGCTGTCAGTCAACGTAGGCTCCTGCAACAACCTCTGAAATATAACTAAGAGGAATCCATGAATGAATTGCGAATCACGGTGCAACTGAACTCCAAATCCACTACTGCCACAGTTAGGAACCCACGAGGCACAAATTCTCAAAATATCAGACCCCGAGTAGAGTAGATCACCCAAACTGCCAACATAATAAACACCATCCACACAACCCATCGTGTTATGTGGAATGCACACTCCAACTCTGCTACAATGGTGACCACTCCTACATGAAACTGCACCAAATATAGAGAATCCACACACTGTACATCTATTGCTATTAACACAACTCTACAGATTACCGGCCACTGTCTCATAACCATAACACCCATGCACTGCTGATGGTGAATAGTCATTACGCGGTAGATAGCAAAAACGAGAGCCCAGTCCAAACCTGTCTGCCATCAACTCCTCAACACATGGATCAAAAGTAAACTAATGAACATATCCTGCAATATAATGCTGGTAAAAAGAACCAATCCCAGTCAAAGACTCATCCTGCAGACGTGATACGACCAACTGTGATTGATCATCAGCTAAGTCAGATGATGATATAGCCAAGGGTGCAGAATCAACAACATCACTAGTCTCTGTGCCCTTCAAGTCAAACATACCACAATGCTCAGCTGCAGCGCCTAACTCAACTGAACCTACCTCCAGTGGAAACGGACCAAATATGCTAATACTAGTGTCGTGGACAGATATATCCTCATCTCCACTGCCTCTATCAACCTCGACCATGGACATCCTCGGATCACCAGACACCACGGTCTGTGATTGTACAGAATATGGTAAAGACTGAAGTCGGTAACTCCATGGTCACCTTAGCTAAATGAAACTGTGACTCCTTGAAAGCCAACTGTGTACTCTCAAGAAACTTAGAAGTCACCTCGAGCTACTGAGTAAGCTCACTCACCTCATCTTCCTTGACCAATAACGCATCATATGCTGTACTGCCCCACTCCATAAGATAATCTCTGTCAACTACCAACTACATATAATCCTATCTCAGAATCCAGATAGCCTCCCATAAACAGTGGATCTCTGTCAAGGAAAGATAATTGCCTCCCTGCTTATCACTAGTAGGAGAACCCCATCCATAAACTGCTAACAACTAACGAATAGCATCGAAATGCTCACAAGCGATAGAAATGTCTCGCTCGCCAACTCTTAGCTGACTAGACACATGATTGTGCCGACTGGTCGAACTCCTATACTCTATCCCTGGTACACTGTCCAAAGGAGTAACCTTAAAATAGCTACCATCTGTAATACTCAGATCTTGGGACTGTCGTCGGTAGAAATTGTGCATTGGTCGACGGGTCCCTTCGGTAGAAGTCTTGTTATGTAGCCGACGGGTAAAACAGTTTGTAGCGGGTATAATGTACCTGGCCGACCGATACCTTCGGGAAGGTTCGTTGGGTTCAGCAGGTCAAAAGAGGCCCCGAATGGACATGGCAGATGATACTGACAGCAGCCGACAGGAGACATCTTCTGAGCAGGATAGTGTGGAGGAAGAAGAAGGCGAGGGCGAGGATAATGAAGCGGTTCAGATTGTCACGGCTACCCCCTTGCTATTTCCACGTACTACGGTTCCTATGACTTCCGAGTTGTTACCCCGAGGCCTTCACATGGCTCACATTCCAAGATTTGGGCAGACTCGGTGACCAATATTGATGACTGGAGGATCCCACCAGGCAGTCACACTAGCCGCACCATGGCAACATGGGGTACGACCTTCTCCTGTCCGGCCGGGGGTAGAATTTACGGTCGGCTTTGCCCACCTGGCCGCACCCGTTGACCGAGAGACTTCTACAGCTCCTGAAGCACTTCCAGTAGCAGCACCCGTGGCGTCTGCCATAAGTCAGCCAACAACAGTTGTTACAGTAGCACAGTCAGCAGAAGCTCAGGCACTTCTAGTAGAGAAAGTACCAAACGGAGGAGTACAAGAGTGTACGAACCCAGCGCAACCAGAGGTCATGGATAGAGCCAGTGTTTTTCTGAGGCAGCAGTTCCAATTCGTCCCTGACAAGCGTGGCCTGTCCATTCAGTCCCCCAGCTATTCAGGAGTAGCACCTGTACCAGAGCCTCAGTCTCAGGAGGAGGGAATGCGACATGCCGTCATTGTGCCGACAGCAGAGGAGGCGGCACCGAATGTGGGCATGGCTCCTGCTGATGAGGAGGACAATAGTGATCCCGAATGGTCATTCGAGGACTTCGCCAAGGAGGATTATGGGTCAGATGAGGACAGGTGCAGGGACTACCTCAGGACTATGAAGTTTGCATTAAAGAAAGGGCATGATGTGGCGATTCAGGCTCTCACTCGGCGAAGGGAGTGGCATTTGATTCGTGCGTATATTCGTGGGATTTGTCCTAAGCGATTTCAGACTTGCTTTGTTGATAGAGGTTGGCCGGCAGTTGAGACACCAGAAATGTTGGCAGATTAGGCCACTGAGCCAGAGTTGGGACCGAGTGACACTCCGATGATGAAGTTGGCACATGAGATTGTGGGACTGTACAAAGAGGTTTACTATGCGCGGAAGTGTGCGAAGGTGGATAGGGCAGCAGACACTGTTGCAGCTCAGAGGTCTCTAGCAGTTGAAAAAGAGGCAAGAGAAAAGTTAGCCACTGATTTGGCCGACAAGCAAGCAGCATGGGCAGCAAAGCGGGCAAAACTATTGAAGGATATGGCAGCAGTGGTACAGGAGAAGGACGCAGCTATCCGGGATAAAGATGCAGCAGAGCATGAGTTACAGTTGGCCAAGAGATAGGCTATGGATGTTGCACTTCTACTGAAGGAGGCTGTAGAAGTTAATTCACAGATTCAGACAGATCTGCGCATCCGAACTGACCAGGTGTATGAATTGCGTCGTCAACAGCACTCTTCTGGGAACCCTCCTTCTTCTCTCTAGTATTTTTTTTTCTCTTGATTGTGGGTTGTCTCCTAATTTTGCTAGTAGTCAGGAGACGACTTTTCTTTTTGGGGGGGATGATGTCGTCGGTAGAAATTGTGCATTGGCCGACGGGTCCCTTCGGTAGAAGTCTTGTTATATAGCTGACGAGTAAAACAGTTTGTAGCGGGTATAATGTACCTGGCCGACCGATACCTTCGGGAAGGTTCGTCGGAAAGTATTTATAACCCCTTCGGGAAGCATTGTAATCATTATTATGATAGGATGAAAGCATGATGTACTGATGGTATATGCGAATAATAATAAGAGTTCTGCTATTTGCTGTTCGTATTCGTGTCTATTTCCTGTGTACGTTGCTTAATTAATCCATACGGTAAACAAGGACTCTCCTGTAAACTCTGTCATCTCTGAGAAATCATCAACATGTGACCTGACTGTAAAAGAAAATTGAGTCCTTGCTATACGCGCTAACTCCCGAACTGAGCTCACCTCAAGACAAAGCTCGTCCACATGTCTCTCAGAATCCTGGAGAGCCAACTGAATACACACCAAGGAATTTCGAGTATCCTCCAGCTCATGAGAAAGTCAGTCAACCTCCTCCTCCTTCTTCTTCAATGCATCTAAATAGATCCCTGCAAGATTAAGGAGATGATCGCGATCTGAAAGTAGGTGTATGTAACTTACCTTCATTGCCTCCATGCCTTCCTTGATCTGTTGTAAGTTGTCACAAGAAGAACCTGTTGTGACTCCTTTCCGTCTCTCTTGCAATTGAATCATCCAAATGTGATTCTCAATCAATCCATGTACCCTGTCATGATGAGATAAAGCTGTGACAATATTCTTGTCCCTTGTCTTCAGTTGGCTTGCCAAACCAAGTAAAGAGCTACTAGCCTCTATCTCATGTGAAGAAGCATCCAACTGTGCTTGATACTCATTTTCTGCGAAGTCCTGAATGCTCACTTTCTGATCAACTGTACTATCCTCAAACATGACAGTATCCTCAACTGCTGTAACTTCATCTAGCCCAACTGTACTAGAATCACTATCTGTGTCAATCACACAATCCGGTGTGCCTATGATATCACCTTTTGATGCTACTGGCTCAACCTGCACAACATCTGTAACCCCTTCTGCCTGTGAAGATGATGCAGATAAACTATTACCTGAAGATGTGCTAATGTCTCCCTGTATCGAATCAGCATGTTTGTTAAACTCATACAAGTTTCTGCCTGTCATAAGGAAGGTACGATCCTTAGGCCTATCAAAACGTTCAATCAGTCTCTCCGTAAACTCTACATATGACGAATGTGTGTATGACCCATAGTGACCATACCATGATGCCACCACTCGTGTGCTAACCCATCTAGGTGAATTGCTGCATACTTAATAGCTTCTTCCTCAGGCATAGGGTTCATTTGAAAGTATGTGTCAAGCTTTTGAACCCAAGCTCTTGCTGTAGACTTACCCGAGCCATCATAATATGGTAACTAAAGTTTTCCTACTTTCTTCCATAGCTCATAGCTTTGGTTCCTGTCATGTCCATGTGGCATATGCTTCATCCGCACATCTATATACTCCCAAAAGGTAATTGCAGCAATAAAATCTGGACCTCCGACTTCCCAATCTCTCCTAAGCTGGTCCTGTATATTAGTGATCTGGGGCTCTGGTACGGGCTGCTCTGGAGCTCTAGGAGGAAATGTGGGAATCATGGGCCGCGAACTCACTGTCCTAGTTTGTTGGGGTGCATGACCAAAATTGTTCCCAACTTGTTCGCCTCCATTATGTGTCCCATCCTGATTATTGCCATTTTGATTATTACCATTCTGATTATTTCCTCCACACACATTAGCATTCAAACCCATTTGACGAGCCATCATCTGCATCATAAGCTCCAATCTTTGACTCTGTTCCTATGCTCTCTGCTCTGTTAATTGTTGTCCTTGTGCTAAGGTGTCTAATAACTGTAAGAATCTTTCCTCTCCCTGATTTGGATCGGCATTCTCGCCTCTGCCTAATCTTGTATTCCTGTCATCTAGGTCACCCATATTGATGTCTTGATCAAAGAATACCTCCTCTGTGTGTCTGTATGACTTGATTCTATGTCCACCTGCATGGATGAACTAGACTGTTCGCTCTGCAGGTCTGAAATCCTATTTTGTCTTGATCTGGTATTGCGGAAATTATAAGGCCCCTGTCCCATGCTCAAACATAAATGTTTTGATTTTAGTGTTTTGACATTTCGTCAAACACTTTCCCCTCTATCCGACTGTTCCAAATTCCCTATAAGACCTCCACAGGATGGCAGGACTTATAGCTCTGATACCACTGCAATGACCTTGCTCAAATCTAATCCCAAAATGCTGATGAAGGTTCAAGAAAACACTTTGCATACAAGGGTCATATAACTGATATAAAATTTCAGTATGCTTTTACGGCTCTTTCCTTCACTTGCATCAATGAGAATCTTGTGCTAGAAGACTCAAAATGGACTACACAATGACCTAACATGAGTGTGCAACTAATTTTCACAATATTCAGTGCATATATATGATCTAAGCATGAGAAATGAACACCTACAGCCAACTAACATTTTTACAAACAGTTGGTATGCAAACTAATTAGCTGATAAATAATGATATTGAATTGCTTAAATGACACCAGCAACTATTATCTTCTTAATTGCAATGAAATTTCTAATACAATGCTCATGAAATATGGCCAAAACTTTTGGCATTTACATAGATTACAAAAAATGATAATGTTGGTATAATGCACACCTACAACTGAAACTTATACACCTAAAAAACAATACTAACAAAGGAACCTGGTTGTAAATGGCTGTAATAATTTTCTTCAATGTTGCCCCTTCTGCTTTGCTTTCTCCGATTTGCTTTTTCGAAAAAAAATTTGGATCTGCTTTTTTCGGACTGCTTTTTCAGCCTGCCTTTTCGGTTCTGCTTTTTTCGGATTGCTTTTTCGGCCTACTTTTTTCGGTTCTGTTTTTTTAAAAATCAAACCCTCAATCAAATCTCTGTCCAAACTGAATATACCAATGAAGATCAACATGAAATGGCTGAGTACCACTTCCAATGTGCAACCCTTCAGAAGGTCTTTCACTTCCTCAGTTATGCAATCTCTTGAGAGGTATTGTTCTCAAGGATTATGCTGAATATTTGCAGACTATCAAGCTCCACAAATGCTCATAGAAGATGCAGTTGAGTTACCAAATCCCGTATATGCAAATGAGGGGCCAAGCCCTCTATTTATTCACTTTTCTAAGAAGTTACTAAGAACTTTTAGAAGCATCCATTATAAAAACTCATTATAATGCACTTTTATAATTAAATAACTTTATAAAATAAAAAGTGCAACTCAACTTAAAATTATAACATGTCGGCCGCGTATAAAAAAGTAATGATAAAATAATATCTCCAAAAGCATAATAAGCCATCCAATCCTCAAATAAATGCCAGAATGACCCTCTCATCACAACCACCAATCTACGATAGTTTGTGATAGACTGATTTGGCACGTAAAATGATGTCAACCAAAACGGGGACATTACATTTGACGCCTTGGTTATAAGAGGCGATATTTTATTTCATGACTTTTTACTCGCAAAGTGATTTTAATATCACTTAATATTATTTTAGAATTAAGGACCCTCTTTATTATTTTAATATTAATGAGACCTTAATTTTAAAATTCACAACTTATAAGTTGTGCCTCTAGGATATGGACCCCAAGCACCCCTTTACTATAACTTATTCACTAAAGTGAACATAGAATTCACTTATATTAATTTATTTCCTTATTAATTAATAATAATAGTTTGGAGCTCATGTTGGCTCTTAGAGCCCTTAGCTATACTCTGAGAACTATTTGTTGAATTCCCCAACCATCCAATTGGCCTACGAAAATAAGGTAATAGGTCAACCTATCACTCTGCTCATGTCACCTAGAAAAGGGACATTACAGTCCCCCCTTCCCAAAAATTGCTTGTGTATAAGCAAGGCACCATTGTACCACCAAAATCCTAGACATACCGTATGCAGAATATCGATGTCTCCCACTACTTTCTCTACTATACATTCCATGAAACCCCAGTGCCTGAAGATCTCATAAGTGCTCTAAAATGTTAGGTACCACCATGAAATCACCATGTTGGTCTCACAACAATGCATAATCCCTATTGTGCGCTACACAAGAGAAGATGAAAGCCACATCATCTCCATATAATATCCAACTGCATATGTAGTCATCCCAGTGCTATGAGGGTGAAACCCCTCGTACCATATAGTCCACACAAATGGCTATCTTGTCCGTAGCCATAACTCGTATTAGTAGCCAATCTAACATCCCTCATACTATCAAACCAATGCCAACCCATGGAGAACATCCCATAATAATTCTCTATGCGAAAGATAAGTTGCTATGTGCCCCCATACAAGTGACTCACTGGGGTAACCAATGCCAACTCAAAGGATACTATAAGATCCCAACAAGGACAACCACTAATCCAACTATAACTAGGGAATATAAAATCATCAATCAATAAGACTATCGATGTCAAACCAAAGGGAGTAGGTGACACAACTAGTGGTGAGCTAGGTATATCCTCAACAATTGTAACAGGAGACTAATGTGTTGCTGGCCCACAAAGGGTGTCGTCAAGCATGGCATCAAAGTCATAAGAGGAACGATCAACCACATCATTAAGGTCAGCAATTATACTCCTCGTTGCAATAAGTACCGCCTTCCTTCTATCCACTATGAACTCAAGTTGCATCGTAAAATCCTGCACATATCTGCCTAAGGACTGCAAACACTGCATTCTCAAGACCATGTTAGTCTCACAAAGTTCCACAACATAAAAAGCCTTTGTCACAGTATATTCACCCATATGTTATTCAGTTGTGAAACTTTCCTAGTGCAATGTAAAGGAAATTCATTTGTCAACATCACACTCAAATCAAGAAAACCCTTTTCCAACACCCCTCATCTGCCAACCAATCTTCATCTACAAAGTTATGCATAGCTCTGTTGTCAACCAAACAGATCAACTATGTCCCCATGATCAAACCCTACATGTTGAAGGGGTGAATCCTCAAAACTCTTGACATAGTGGTGATAGTGCAATATATCACACTTACTACATCAACATCATTAAGCTCTATCTGTTGTACCTCCTACTCACTCTCAACACCACTATCTTCAACATTTATGTCTAGAACCTACTCATCATTTGCATCAAAATAAACCTTGATAAGGTGTGCCATGCCTTTTCCGAGGCACCTGTGTCTTGGGTCGCATGGTTCCTTGCAAGTAAAACACATTTTTCTCCTCCTCAACTTGGTCTTGGACTCTAATCTAACTTGGGAGGTTGCAATATCTCCTCTCTAGGTGACAAGAGTAGTCTTCAAGAGGTTGGCATATTACTGGGTTCCCATAAGCTAACAAGATGTTTAGGGGACTAACCAAGGATCCACGGAGTGGTTACAGTCTTGTGGGGTCCATTCAGAGCCCTGGGCCTTATTTTATTATTTAATAAGGAAATAAATAAAATATTTCCTAAATGAAATTTTAAATAAATTATTGTAAAGTGAATATCGTAAATAAATTAACTTTGATAAATAGACTAGTACAATTGAATAATATATTATGTCACTAAATAATTTATAATATTATATAAAAGGCATTTATAATAACATGAAGGCAAAATTAAAATTAAATAAATGCATAGTGGGCTTGGCTAATGAAATAAAGGCTTTTCTATTATTTTAAAATAAAGACAAGCCTTAATTTGGAGGGCTTGATTACTTAATGGGGTTATTGTTTCTGAGATATTAACTAACACTTTCACCTTTGAAGGGTGCAAGGGTTACGCCCATAGTGATATATATTTATTATTGCTTTGTGGATACATTATTGCTACATTTTGTTTGCAGTACCAATTGATTGAGGGGAGATTCCTCTATTGTCCATTTAATTGTAAATGAGTTATTTTGTATTTTGGCATACCTCAAAGGTAAAATTGGGTTGGATACGAAGATTATTTAGAGACTTAACTCTTGAAATAGTTGTAAATCTCATCCCTTATCTCTCTATTTTGCCAATGTTAATTGTCGCTTTCTACAATGTTAGCCCTTGCAATTTATGTATGGTAATAGCCCATGAAATAGTGAGTGGAGTTGTCTTTGACTTCCTAATGTGATGAGGACAATTGGTATGTCTATGGATCATGTTCATAACATGATGACCCACAGTATTTATCAAAACGTATGCAAAATATATGGGAACACTTGGTGGTTTACAACCTAGCCTGTGACAAATGTCAACAACTTCACCAAGAGCTCCATTAGCAAGTCCTATCTCTATTCATATATTCGTTGTAAGCATGATGTGCTCCTCTGCAAAGGAGTACATGTTATTCAATTTGTTAATCATCCACAATATTATTGTTTCTACATGGAGAATACATTGTTGTGCTTAGCGCAATTGGGGAATTTAATGATTTCAACATCTTCTTGTGTAATTTTACGAGAACATTACTCGCAAACAGGAGTATGGCACCATCGAATCCTGAATTTCAGATGTTGTAAGCTGTTTATTTGTACATGTCATTAGTAGTTACCAATAATCTTTTGTTGGATTTGCATCTCAGATATTCTATAACATTCGACGTAACTATTCTTAAGGTTTTAAATGCAAAGGTTCAATCACCCGATTGGTCAAAATCATAGGTGGTGTTCATCTCGAAAGGAAAGAAAGCATGTCAGGCTAAGAAGTGAAATCTAATTTAATACTAAAACCCCTATTGAGTGTCAATTGAGAGAGAATGCTTAGAATATAAATCATGCAAAGAAAGAGACAATCTAAAGGTTTAAAAACTCATGTACCAACATGCATGAGGGATTTCTAAAGTCATAATCCACGGGTCTCTATATCATATAATATTCTCTTGTAACTTTTCATATGTTTCTACTATGTGATAGTTGATCATCCAAACTAGACTTCGAATTTTGTCTTTATTATTATTTTGAAGAAGTTGTTAATGTTTTATAGCTTCAATTGGATAAAACATAATGTGTAAACATAAATGACAACTCTTTGATTAAATATTATTATAGCAGTATATATATATATATATATATAATCTCATAATAATATCGCATGGTAATAAAAATTATAAATCAAAGTCTTTATGGTTGTCATCAATATCATCGAGCATATTCATGTGATTAAAAGCAACGTATGCTTGGGCATTAAAGTCACATGATATAGTTTCTCGGGCATACACTAATTGCTAAGTCATGTCTCTACCCACATGCAATCAAGTATTCCTGACACATTGTCATGAGGTGTTTATTCCGCGTTACTAAGCATAATTGTTCGCTGATAATTATTGAATTAGTTAAGTGCAAGAGTGAAGGAAGTGGTCATGTCGATTGAGTGCAAGGATGTACGAAGGGGTAATGACCCCATAGTATTTGCCCCCTTATTACAAATTGGAGATCTTGCCAGTTTTCTTGGACATAAAACAAAACCAATTTCTTATTCTGGTTTTCCATTGCAAGACTCAGTCAAAGTACGTAGTTGCATTATCAGAGATCTTAATTGTAGAGCAGAAGTTTGGTGGGCCAACATAATTAATAATTTGTAAAGACCAAAATAAATAAATATATTCCCAACTAATAGGATATATATATATATAAAATCTCATAATAATATCGCATGGTAATCAAATATATATATGCAAGCATTTATAGTTGTCATCACTATCATCGAGATATTCACATGATTAAAAGCAACACACACTTGAGCATTAAAGCTGTAGGAAATAGTGTCTCGGGCATATACTAATTGCTAAGTCATGTCTCTACCCACATGTAATTGGGTATTCCTCACACATTGTCATGATGTGTTTATTCCATGTTGACCAAGCATAACTATTCGTCGATAATTATTGAGTCAATTTAGTCCAAGGGTGTACGAAGTGGTCATCTTGATTGAGTGTAGGGATATACCCATAATATTTACCCCCTTTGTTACATCCCAATTTTTGACCTAATTAAAATATAGCTGTTGAGGTTCACATGAAGTCAAATGATAGTTAAATTGGTTATAATCCAGTGAAATAATAAGATGGTTAGTCGTTATAATTATTTATCACGAATTCATGAAATTGAATGGGCAGTTAGCCATTATGATTATTTATAACTTGTTATGATAATATGATTTAATTGCAGAGAATTTCCTTGTAGGAAATACATTGAAGAGGTGGAAGCATTGTCAGAAAAGAATTAGGCATACGAGTATCACCATCACTGGGCAAATGGGTTGAGGACCTAGCAACTTGAAATAGGATTCATATGTGGGACCCGCATGAGCTATTTAAATATTTGAGAAACATAAATAATTGGGTTAAAATATAAAATGTACCTCAAAGGATTTTAATTGATCTTTCATCATATTATTATAATAAATATTTATATACATGCATATAAATATAAAAATGAAATGGCACCATTATATTATAATAACTTAATATAATGATGTCACCCCATTGATATACTTACATGAACATACTCAAATATATATTATAATAATAATATTCAAGATATAATAACATTTGAATTATAATAACATTCAAACTATAATCTTCCAACTTTATTTTTTCCATTTTAATATTCTTTGCTTTTAATCGATTAACACTTGGCATGATAAATTGACAATAATCTTTCCAACTTTATCTTCCAACCATTTAAATTTTCTTTTCCTCTTCATTGTTTTAATCGAATTAAAACATTTGGAATTTGAATCGGCTATAATCTTTTGTAACCAACGTAAGCCAAAGGGTCTTCTTTGAACCTTTTTATATCATGAGTCGAGAAAGAGGTAGGGAGTTATTATTATTATTTTTAAGTATCCGACTTCTTTCATTCACCCGACCATTGGTTCTTAGCGACCGATATCCCAGCAATATTTTACATAATGACGATGGTAGTAAATCCCCTTTCCACGATTTTTCTGTTATTCTAATGATTGGTCGGAAACCGTGAGCCATAATTACGTTCTAAACTACATTTCAAGATGTCTCCTGTATGATGAGATGGAAGGCAGTGTTATTATTTCATGGCACCTGACCCTTACATTTTTTTCACTATTGATTTACTTTTGCTGATACTCTGCTAATCGATTGATAAGCTTATTTATGTAGTATGATTTCCATTCCTTGTTGTGAAAGTATTCTAGCTGAGAAACAGAAATTTTATGCATTGGAAGTGACGTCTCAAGCAATTGGAGGAAACTGATCCATTCCACATGTTCTTCAAAACAATACCAAATTCTTATCAGGTCATGAGTTACCTTTCTAATGCTTTTAAATACAATTTCTATAGCAGCCGGCTAGGCACAAGAATCTCTTTTCTTTATGAATGTGCTCATGTTATTTAACTTGCTGAATAACCCCTGTGAACTATAATGAATTTCCTTCTTATTTTCATAGTATTCGGGTTTATCATAAAAGAAGTTGAATAGAATCTCTTTAGGAAGAGTTTCCAAGTGTAATAAGAACCTGGATGAATGCTGCTGATCTCAAGAACATGTTTTATTTTGCCACAACTTATGATAAAAGATATAAACAATGATAAAAGGCTGAATGCTCATAAACTTCCAAAACACTTGGGATTCACCGACTATGTAGCCATGAAAGGTGAAGAGGTGGAACGAATCTGCAAGAAAGCAGAAGAGAAAATTAGACATGATTAAATAAATTAAATTAAACATACCTAATAGCTCATGCACGATCCTGTTATTGTAACTCCTGTTGTCAAGTCGAGTGGTACAGTTAGATACTAGGATGCTCAATAGATGATAGATGTTCCAAGTCCAATTCCGGGTAGGGAGGACCTTTCTCGTTGGAGATTGTGTGGGGAATAAGTTAAGGTCCGAGGTTGGGTGGTTAAGCCCCCGACAATATTTCACCTCTTCCCAAGTTGTCGGGCGTACAACAAACAAAGATAAGCTATATATTCAATTGTTTGTTGGAAAACAAGTATTTTTACTTTTATGATGTATACGCAAGATGAAGGTAAGATTAATTGAGTTCTACCATCGTTACAATTATTTTACTTTTAGTTGTAAAAGATGGATTTTATCTGATGGATTGCTATATCAATTTTTCATTTATATGAATAATAAATATGAGCATATCTTCTAATCTTGAGTTATTGCCACAGTTAAGCAATCAGAAGGAAAGGAATGATACAGTGGTATTTGGAGCCCTAAATGATACAGTAGTATCTGAAGCCCTAATTGATTTCGTGGTATGTGAAGCCCTAATTGATACAATGGTATCTGATGCCCTAAATGATCCAGTGGTAATTGGAGCCCTAGGTGATACAGTGGTATCTAAAGCCCTAAATGATCCAATGGTAATCGATGCCCTAATTGATACAGTGGTTTGTGATGCCCGAATTTTATATAGTGGTAATTAATAGTAATCGTCGTTTGATTTTGATACAGCGGTATTGAATGATAGTCGTTATATGATTTTGTTATAGTGGTATTTGTGGACTAATCTGGGTGATTGCAGAAGCATCCCTATAATGATTTCTTAGTTCAAATTCTATGGTATGTGAATTTTAATTTCTATAGTAATTCATTGATGGTGTTTTAAGTTCTTAGTTAAGAAATTTTGTTTAACTGATTTTAACCGTCAATCTCTTTCATATGAATGAAACTGATTTAGCTATCTTCCTATGAGAATGAAGTAATAAATGTATTTCTTTGAGTATGTTAGTTGTTAATTAAGACCCAAGAAAATTGGTTGTTACACCCTTCTTATTATAAATTGGAGATCTTGTTGGTTATCTTGGCCATTGAATAAAATCAATTTCTTATCCATGTTTTCCATTGCAAGACTTGGTCGGAGTACTTAGTTGCATTATCAGAGATCTTACTTGCACAATGGAAGTTTGGTGGGCCAGCATACTTAATATATTGAGAAGACCAAAATAAAATAAATAAATATATTCCTAAGTACTAGGATATATATAGATACCATAGTAACGAGACTCACCAGGAGTCGGGCGAGTTGTCCGAGTCGACGAGTCAAGTTGCCTCAACCGGGTCAAAATGACCCATGACCCTGGCTCAGCAGGTCAACTGAGCTAACTCGCCTGACTTGGCTGACTCGGCTGATTTTTTTTTTTTTTTGCCTTTGTAGTTACGTAATTGATGTATGGTATGTATGTGATCAAATTACCTTCTATTTTATGATGTTATTGTGTCTTTACTCTTTATTCAATAATGGGTGCATGGAATTAATTTAAATCCAAAAAAATCTCTAAATTTCAAGGGTTTTATCACTTTGCCGAGTCACAGGCAAGTCTGAGCCAGGTCATGAGTCGAGTTACCCTTGCCGAGTCCGAGCCGGGTCTAAGTCTCGTTACTTTGATAGATACATTTATAATCAAGTTAACAACTTTTGTGTGTGTGTACTTTAATAATTCAAGTTACCTACTTTTGTTTGTGCGTGCATGTTGATTGACCCAATTTAAAGTGTTAAAGGGCTTACACATCATAAAAGATTTGAACATTTAGTTATAAAATAAAATAAGTCTAATCTTAAATTTTAACAGAAGCTTTATAAAATGTCATAAACTAGTATAATACCAGTCAATATTTCAATGCAATCCCTCTCTTACATGTTCTTATATGCCATAGAAATTTTCATAAATAAATGGAACATCTGCCAATGTCATAAGATTATCTCAGACATTAAAAGGACAAATGGGTTTTTAAAAAACTTGTAAACATTGGCAAATAAATTACTAAAAGTAGCAAAATATGTTCACTCCTTTGAGTGGACCCTGTTATCTATAGTGGAAATCCCTCCATATAAACTTCAAACCCTGTTCTTGCCCTCGCATCTCCTTAAGTGGAAGGAGTAGAGGCGAGCCCTCTCCCAGCCTATAAAATAGGAAGAAAAAATTTTAAAAATAAAATCAACAATACATATTGACTTTAATGAACAATTTATTTATCAACCACCTAACTAATTTTATCCTCCATCATTTTATATTTCATATTCTAAACTATATCCATTTTAATCTTTAAAAGTATATTATATCTTTATGTTTTTTTAATCAAAAATTGGTTTAGAAGTCTCTACTTATGACTGACATATTAATGGAGAAAGTGCATGCTATGATTGTCTCGATCGCTATGGGATTGATAGTGAAAGGTTAAAAAAATATCTGTTAACAAAAAATCAGATCTTCCGGTACTTTTGATATTTTATTCTATTGGACATGTGTATTAATTGTTTAGAAAATAGCTTTTACTATGAATAAAAAATGACTTCTAAAGTACCATATAAACAGCAGGGATAGAGTGAAGGGAATTTTGGTTTGCATCTTTGAAAAAAGACCAGTCCTCCACTAATGTATACCTACGTCTTTTTTCTGCTTGATAGCAACGTTGGTTATTATTATAAGGATGTGGCCAATACTGAATTGAACAAAGTTTAAATCTCACTACAAGAACAGTGAAGATTTATCAAAAAAAAAGATCTATCAAGATTTTCCTTCCTTGTGGATTTTATATGAATGGGTGGAAAAGGATATGGACTGATCTCACTATCAAAGAATTAAGTAGAACTGATAATAGTAGCACACAAGAACACTACTTGCTTCTTTACTGTAGAATACAATTTCTAGCCATGTATTTTAAAGTGGATGTTATAGTCACGTAAAGTGATGAGGGATTTTGCAAATAGCCATCTTAAAAACAAGAATTCCAAGAAGAGCGTTGGCAGCTTCCCTGCCATGCTAGCCCTATTTAAGTGCATGATCTAGCATTGGCATTTTGGTTTGTCCCCTTCAAGTGGACAGCGTAGCATTAACTAGATATGCATCACATTCTTGGCACTATTTTTGGAAACTCTAAATTCTATCTCAAATTACAGACTCCGAACACGTAATCCACAGATTCCATGCAAGCAAGGGACATTTCCGACATTGCTTTCCGTTTCTATGGCGTAAGACTGCTAGATTGTCCAAACAATCCGACCAAAGTCTCTCCAAGAGAAGAAGCCTATCAGCTTAAATATTTAGAGGAAGCCATGTTTTTCTTTTTACAAGTTAGTCATTCCCTTGAATGTTTGCATGGAGGAGTTTAATTATTTTTGGCTCGACAAAACTATAGTTCAAAATTAATATTGTATCGTGAGTAGAGCCGAGAATTGGAAATCGGGTCGTGGAAAAATGGAGTTTGGGGAAGATTAACCCTGTTCTTGAGCGATCTTTCTACAAAGTGAATGTTACATCCCAGATTTTGGCCTAATTTAAAATAAGCTCATAGCCATTGAGAATTCATGTGAAGTTAGTTGACTAGTAAAGTTGTCGAGATATTTGATCATGTGAAATGGAAATTATGGTTGTTCCTTATTATTTTATATGAATTGTTAGTTAATCATTATACTTGAATTTCATATGACCTATTAGTTTATCGTTATACTAGAATTTCATTTGAAATATTAGTTAATCATTATATTGAATTTCATATAACATGTTAGTTAATTGTTATGTTTGGAATGGAAAATAAATATAATGGAAATTGGAAATGATGATGTTGTATTTTGACATTTATTGATATTTTGAAATCATGGAAATATGTTATTACTCCGGGACCTTGCCTTTTTGCAGGAGCATGATGAAGGGGGTGAGGGGGGAAGTATTGCCAAAATGTGAGTTAGGAATGGGGCACCAAATCCATTGACGAACTATAAAGTATGGAATCTAACTACCTTTACTAAGAATAGACGGCTTGGCAAGCAAGAGGAAATTTTCGTCTACCATGACCTAACCAGTTATCATAAAACATTAAATAATAAAGGAGAATCACTAAGCATTAACGAATTTGTTACCTTTATAATATGAGAACCTTCTATTGTGTAAAGCATGTTTTAATATAACGACACCATGATACCTATGTATACTCATAAATGTACATACATATGTATGTATATATGCGCAAGTCAATTAAGATGTATACATCTATTTTTGGAAGTAAACATAAAATACTCATGTTTAGGATTGGCGCATATATACACGTATGTGTACATACACCTATGAGTATAGATAAGTACAATGATGTCCTTGTATTTAAACATTAAGAGAGTGAAATTATTTCACCTTGTTGATAGCTTTATTATTTTTGCCTTGAGAGGCCACCTTGCAAAATTCATTTTTTCCATCGGGCCTTATATTTGTTAAATGGTTCATCATAATTTAAATATTTTGATTCAATGGCCTTGCCACCTTAGAAGTTTCTTGCGTAACTGAGCATGCATAGCGGTGAGCCTTTTATTATATGCTCACGATGGGACTCATACCTACTTCTCCCATTTCCAGTTGTCTTCTCTTGATACTTCTTGTCATAACACCTCATTTACATAGTCACTTCCTTTTAATTTTGAGCTGGAATGTATTCATTTACAATAGCAGTGTGTACGAATTACTAGATCATACTACCAGCGTCCATTTCTAGACGAAGCTATTCTATCATTATTGGCATTAGACTGTCGGCCCTCATTTCCAGAATTGATTGTTTCCAAAAATTGTGCTCGACTCGAGCATGCAAATTTTAGGTCATGTTTATATCCACCTTGTATATTTTTTTGAATTCAAGCCATAGATTAAACTAGTTTTAGTCTATCAATGAAAGGAATAATATTATCACTAAATCTAGGATTTGGAATGAATATGGCCTTGAGTATATCTTTCTTTATCATGTTTATCTATGTTGATATAAGAAAACCTCAACTTCAAGTATGCATGAAAACTCTATTTGATCTCTGTCCAAAAGAGCCAACTTGTATAGGAGTATTGTAAATATATCTCTGAGACAAGTATGATATCTATATGATATTGAATAAATTGGAAGAGAATTATAATTTCTCAGTGTGTAATGCCATAAGCCAGTTTGGGCGCATTGAGATGGCATTATCTATAGTTCATTCTTGAGGACCAACATGGTCCAGATGAAAGGTGTGAATAGAAACATTCCTACATGAAAAAGAGTAGATATAAATTAGTAACACTATTTAAACTTAAATAAACAAGTCAGCTCATGGTAGTCCATTGTATAATTTGTTGTTGTCAAGTTGAGCAGTGCATGATTGGGCATATATATTGCCCATCTGAAATCCTTGGCCAAGGTAGGTTAGTGGCATGATTGCTGCTGTGATGACTAGAGGTGAAAGTGCAAGTAGTTAGAAGATAGGTTGATGGAAGGAGTCCATAGCCTTGTCACTTGACTAGCCAACAATCTAACACCATGATGCTCAGTGGCAAGACAACGTTGTCCCAAGCCTAATCCTAGGGGAGGGAGGGCCTTTCTCAGTAGAGATTGTGAGGGGATACTTAAGGGTCTGCGCTTGGGAGGTTAAGCCCATGACAATGCTTCTCCTCTTTTCCTGATGCCAACGCTCACAAAATACAAGGACATTATCTGCTTTCTCTCGAGTACCTATTTCATGTTTTTGCTTTCATTTGATATATATAGCCATGTATTTAAATTCTGTTATTTGCCTTACATTAGATGTCGGAAATTCAGTTATATGGAATAACTGTGAGATAGAAATGCAATAGATATGGTAGTTTTAACTGTATTTCATGTTAGTCTAGAATTGGAATGTTAGTTTATCTTTCAGTTATACGAATTGTAACTTATGGTTAAACTCTTAATTTCTTTCATGTGAATGTGTAGAATAACTGCTATAACTGTCACTCCTTTCATTCGGTTAAGACTGTAATAGTTTTATATTCAACTAATGGATAAATCAACTACCAGAAATTAGCATGTTGCAGTGAATGAACAATCTTTGACAAAGATCTCACTGAATTGAGAGGTCTTTAAACGGAAAATTACAGCATACCTGGCTTAAGAACACAACCTCCTGGGCCAGATTGGGGTGTGATTAGGATGCTGCTCTCAATCCACTTGGAGGAGTTAGATTACTGAGAAAGAAAGGAACCAGCTTTGTATGTGTTGTAGAGATTTGATTCTTTTAATTGACCAACTGAAGATAGCTATTTTATTTCAGCCTTAGCGGATTTGGAGATGGATGGTTGATGTGATGCTTGTCTGTGAGGTGAAATACCAATCACATACCTTCTAAGAATAGCTAGCGTCAATCTTAAGAGGAAGATGTGAAGAAATAAGTTTGGGTTCTCGATTTGGCATAGTGGGAAACTATTTCTTTAAAGACTTGGGCGGTGACTAGATAGTCAACATTTCAACAAATAAGCTTGGAGATTATAATCTCCCTTTCCTCAGCCATACAACAGACAATGGGCCTTCAAAGTCATGTCCCCTTTTTAGCGACATAACTTTAACAAGGGATTTGCCTATCATCGACTCTCGTAGGCAAGTGATTATGGGAAGAGGGTCATTTTTGTCTTCCGATGATTACAATTTTGCTTTCGAAGAATAATAATTTAGTAAGTGGGGCCTACTCGTTCTAATATTAAATTAAGGTTGTACTCTAACTTTATAAAGTTATTTATTTTATTTTATAAAGTTTAATAATTGAAGTACATCATAAAAGATGATTCCGGAAAACTTCCAGAAACTTCTCAGCGAAGTAAATAAATAGAGGACATAAGGCTCCCTTTTGGACAAGCGACTTGTGGATTTGATTTCTATTCCATTTGGAGCAATTTGTAGCCATTGGTCTGCAAATTTCTCAGAATATCTTTGGGAACGATAACTCTCAGGGATAAGCAATTTTGAGGATATGAGATACTATCCGAATTATTGCACTTGGAGGTAGCATTCAGCTATTTCGAGTTGGACGGAATTTGTGGCCTAGGGCCAACATCTAAGGGTTTAATTGGGAGGTGGCGGATTGCTGCAGTAAGAAGAGAATTCTTCCCTCATGAAATGAACGATCTGTGTAAGGCAGTCCTGAGAATTCGCCATTAACAGGAGCAGCTCGAAACTCAAAGAATCAACAGCAAATTTTGTAGCGTTGTTCGCCGACTGATTGGGCACTCTATCTGCGACAAGTCCGCACATGTCTATCATCGAATCGCAGGGTCATGACCACAATTCAGGAGGGAGGACGAATGGTAGCAATCATTCGTTATCCGGGGGAAAGGTCGAGTTCGGTTTTTTTTACCATGCAAAAATAATAAGCCAGTTCGGATTTATAACAGACAAACAAACTGAGCGGCAAGTTCGATCCAGTCGGAATTAATTTTCCGCGGTTGATTAAGGTAGTCTTCTTGCGGATCTGCACATTTCTCCATAGCGGGCTCTACTCCACGGTAAGAACAGGATATCGGGATCCACCATCTCTTTGGCCCAACGCAGTCCAGGTTCCAAACAATTATTTCATATTATGTTAAGTATATGGGTAAATAAAGAATATGTGCGAACCACATCATTTGCAGTGATTAATATTGTTCCATTTATAGCAGAAATAGATACCAATATCACTGAATTGCTCTTCGGTTACAACCAAATTCCTTAGTTTCATATCAAATTTAATTCAGGATATTTCAGTGGTTTCAAAAGGCTGTGTGCTAACTGTTTGACGTAATTCCTAACCCTTGAAGTTCTAAAATTTTGGTGTTAAAAGGAAGCAACAATATCTGTCGGGGTTACTTCAGTGGTATCAGAGCTGTGTTCCTGCCATCCTGTTGGGTAGGACATCTTATGCAATCATATTCCAGATATTATATTCATAGGAGGACCAGACAAAGAGGTAGAGACATGGGGGAAAGACAATCGCAGAGTCCACCAAGATTTCCCAGAATTGATGATGAGGAAACCAAAGAGTTTTACAGATTCATGACTACAAGACAGGAAGAAATAGCTCGGTCACTTCAGGCTTTGAATGTTACAAATGTAAATGGCGGAAAATTTGAATGAATTAATCAGAGATCAAACTGATCTATATATACAAAGAGGAGAGTCAAATAGAATAGAAACATTCTATTCTAGACTATACTAAATATTAGAAACATTCTAATATTTACAGAGATATAATAAGATACAATACTGAGCATTAAAAGGAAACATGAAGGTTATTTTAATACCCCCCCTTAATGCTCAATCTATTTACTACACCAATAGATCCCCTGAATTTAACAAACTTGTCAGGACCAAGGGGTTTAGTGAAAATATCTGCTGATTGCTCTGAGGTAGGAACATAGCATAACTGAATAGATCCATCTTCTACTAATTGTCGGATGTAATGGCAATGAAGCTCGATGTGCTTGGTTCGTTCATGAAACACTGGGTTCTTGGCAAGTTTGAGTATGCCCTGATTGTCTGAAAACAAAGAAGTCGGACCTACTTGAGGAATATGCATATCTGCAAGCATCTGTCGAAGCCAAACTGCTTCACAAGCTGCCTTGACAGCTCCTCTATATTCTGCTTCTATAGAGGAGAGTGCATGTGCCTGTTGCTTCTTACTGGTCCAAGTAACTGCTGCAGATCCGATACTAAACACATAGCCAGAAGTAGATTTCCTATCATCAACTGAGCCGGCCCAATCGGAATCAGTGAATCCACTGAGCTGAGGAGTAGTACTCCTTGTGTAAAGAAGACCATAATCTGAAGTACCATGTACATAGTGTAACACACGTTTCGCTGCAATCCAATGATCAGTCTTGGGGTTTGTCATGAACAGTGAGATGTAGCTGACTGCAAAACTGAGATCAGGTCTAGTAGTAGTAAGGTAGATGAGACTACCTACTAGCTGCCTGAAGAGTGTTTCATCTACAAGAGGAGAAACAGATTGTGCGGACAATTTCAGACCCGTCTCCATAGGAGTGGAGGCAGATTTGCAATCCTGCATTCGAAACCTATCAAGCAAACTTCTGGCATACTTGGACTGAGACAAAAAAATTATGTTGTCAGTCTGCCAAACCTCAATACCTAAACAATAATGAAGCAATCCGAGATCTGTCATATCAAAAGTTCTGCATAGATCCTGTTTGATTTCTGAAGTCAAATGTTCTGAATTTCCAGTAATGATCAAATCATCCACATAGACAACAAGAAAAAGAATATCATTACCAGAGTGTTTAATATACAGATTATTGTCTGACAGACTATGCTGAAATCCTTGAGTAACCAAGTAATGATCAATCTTTATGTACCAAGCCCTAGGGGCCTGTTTAAGACCATAGAGGGCCTTCTGGAGTCTACATACTTTGTGTTTTGAACCAGCAACCTTAAAACCTGGGGGCTGCGTCATGTAGACTTCTTCCTGTAATTCACCATTGAGAAAGGCGCTCTTCACATCCATCTGATGAACTTTCCAACCATACTGAGCTGCAATTGCAAGAAGAATGCGAATAGTGCTCATTTTGGCTGTCGGTGCAAATGTCTCCTCATAATCAATGCCTTTGCGCTGGGTGAATCCTCGAGCAACAAGTCTAGCTTTGTATTTGTCCAAGGTACCATCTGCATGGTACTTGACCTTATAGACCCATTTACAGCTAATGGGTTTCTTCCCAGGAGGAAGATCTGAAAGAACCCAAGTGTGGTTCTTTTGAAGACTCTGAAGCTCAGAATCCATTGCTTGTTCCCATTCTGGAATTCCTTTGGCCTCTGCATATATCTGGGGCTCAGGGATACTGTGGATGTTGGCCATAAGAGCTATATTAACTGTGTTGTGCTGAAGGCTCTTATTTCTGGAGGTTCTACCCTCAATGAGTTCATCAGGACGAAGATCACTAAGCATTTGAGCCCACCATTTTGGCCGAAGAGTCGAGGAGCTAATATCAGATGCTGTCGGCATAGCTGGAGGAGAAGCAGGAGCAGGAGTTGTATTATCTGGAAGTGACTGAGGTGGTGTATCAGTAGCATCAGATGACTCATATAAAATAGAAGAACCTAAGTCAGAGATTGCTGAAGACTGAATCTCGGAATGTGGTGGGGAGTCAGAGAGCGGAAATGGTCCAAATTCCTCATCAAACACAACATCACGACTGAAGATTAAACGATCAGTATTTACATCAATCAGTCTGTAGGCCTTATGTGTGTGACTGTATCCTGTAAACATAAGTTTCTGGCTTTTGGAATCCAACTAAGTGCGTTTGGCATCAGGAATCCATACATATGCCAGAGAGCCAAAAACTTTCAAATGGTTGATCCTAGGTTTGCGACCAGACCAGGCTTCCTCAGGAGTCTTATGATTAACTGCAAGGGTGGGTGACCGGTTAAGAAGGTAGACAGCTGTGGATACTGCTTCTGCCCAATATTTTCTGGGAACATTTCTATGTTCTAGCATAGCCCTAGCCATTTCTGTGATGGTACGGTTTCGACACTCTACAACACCATTTTGCTGAGCGGTGTGAGGTGTGGTGAACTGATGTCTAATGCCATGAGTAGTACAGAAGGCAGAGAAAAGCAGAAGAACAGAATTCCCCCCCATTATCAGTCCTAAGAGTACGGATGGAGGAACCAGACTCTTTTTCTACTAGAGCTTTAAACTGCTGAAATACAAGAAAGGCATCTGATTTTTGCTTAAGAAAATATACCCACATTTTGCGACTGAAATCATCCACAAAGAGTAAAAAATACCTGTTCCCAGTAATAGAAGGAGTATTCATAGGACCACATACATCAGCATGGACTAGCTGGAGTACTTTGTATGCCCACCATGTTTCACCATTCTTAAATGGTGTCCTATGTTGCTTCCCTGCTTGGCAAGCTCCGCAAACACGATGGTTCTGGGTCTAAATATTAGGTAGGCCATGGACTAAATTATCTCGAGCAAGTTGTGCTAGATATTGAATGTTCAGATGACCGTATCGCTGATGCCAGAGACTGCTGAGAGCGGATGATTCGGCGATGAAGGCATGCTTAAGGTAATCGCCTGAATCTACAAGCCTATAAATACCATGATCCTCAAGACCGGAAGCAAGGGTAGTGCGAGAAGCACGATCAATAATCGAACACTTATTTCCACTGAAAATGACATCCAACTGAGGGGAGTGCTTTATAATCTGACTAACAGACAGAAGATTATGTTTCCTGCCACGAACATAACATGCATTGAGAAACATGAGTTTTCTTCCTCCAGTCTGAATCTAAACATTACCCTTGCCGACAATATTGTATTCTTCACCGCCTCCAAAGATTACAGAGTCAGAATAGGGAGTGAATTCAACAAACCAATCACGCCTATGAGTGAAATGTCGGGAGGCACCAGAATCGATGTACCAGGCAGAAGATTTCACATGATTTGCAGGTATGCTAGCCATAAAGGCATGGTAGATAGATTCTTTCTGCTCTGAGTGTTGGGTAGCATTGGCGTACTGTTTAATTGAGTCCGACTTCTGATGCTGCTGATATAGATGCTTATAATATGTGAATATTTCAAATGGCACAAACTTCGAGGTGAGAAAATGAAAGACCCAAAAAAATTGGAGTACCCAGAAAAGAGCTCGAAAAACCCAAAAATAAAGTGTTGTCGAAATTCGGATCCGCTGGCTCGAAAATCGAGGCACAAAAAACGAGGTACCCACAAAAATCTGATGAAGACCCATTTGAGATTTCAAAAAACCCACCAAGAATATGTGATCAGAAAATTTTTGGAGGTCAAAAAACTAGGGTTTCGAGCAAAAACCTAGTCAGCAGCTTCGAAGGTCAGATTTGCAGGAAAAATGGCAAATATAGGCAGATTTTGGAACAAGCGGATTTGAGATAGACGGATCCAAGCAGATAAGGGCGGATTGAACACGTTTTCACTCACACAAAATGCCGAGTTGCAAAAAAACGGCGAGTTGCAGAAAAACGACGATAGAAACCCGCGATTTGTAGAAGATCAGACGTGAGCCAAAGAAACCTGCAATTTAAAAAACGTGAACTCGGGATTTGCAGAATGAATTTCAGATTTCTCAGAATAGAAACCCTAGACGGGTTGTAGAGAAAATGGCAGAAATAATTTCGAAATTTAGAGCAGATAATTTCGAAAGAAATTATAAACTATTCAAAACCATTTGAAGCAATAGCTCTGATACCATGTTACAAATGTAAATGGCGGAAAATTTGAATGAATTAATCAGAGATCAAACTGATCTATATATACAAAGAGGAGAGTCGAATAGAATAGAAACATTCTATTCTAGACTATACTAAATATTAGAAACATTCTAATATTTACAGAGATATAATAAGATACAATAGTGAGCATTAAAAGGAAACATGAAGGTTATTTTAATATTGAATGCCACAATGGAAAGAATTATTCAGCCCCGATTTCTGGAACAAGGAAGAGGTACGTCCGATCAGGATAATAGAAGTGTGGCAGGCTCACAAGGTGCTCCTAGGCACAGATCATGGACAGCAAATAGGCCTACTCGTCCCACCTTCCTAAGGGAAGAGGCTCAGGAGATGGGAGAAGATGATGTACCAGAAGATTTCCAGGATGATTTAGGGCTGCTACTGCATAATGGCAGGCATTACCCCCGCATGTGCGTGAACTATTGAACTTTGATCGATATCTAAACCAAAGGAGAGAACATATGAGGAATAGCCGCCAGAATAGGAGGCCTAGAGGAGGTCATGATAGTGAGTTACAGCGAGCTGTTAGCAAACTCACTTTACCTTTTTTCGATGGTAGTGGTCAGATGACAGCACAAGCTTGGATTCATAAGTTGGACACTTTCTTAGCATTGAGGCCTATGTCTGAAATAGATGCCATTAGGTATGCCACCTTGCATCTGGAAGGCGCAGCTCATGATTGGTGGTCACATGGAATGGTTACGTTGCAGCACAATCAGGTAACATCATACCAGGACTTTGTGGATAGATTGGTTGAACGTTTTGATAAGAAGGATCCAGAAATTTATTTTCGCGACCTTGCACAGTTAAGACAATTTGGCAATCTAGAGGTTTATATTAGTGAATTTCAAAAGTTGTCAGTCATTGTACCAGATGTGTCAGAAAGGAGGTTAGTTATCTTATTTACAGAAGGATTGTCTGAACCTCTTAAGGGATGGATTAAGGCATTTGATCCACCAACACTGCAGGAAGCCATGAGGAAAGCACGAAGTATGGAGCTTACAGCACCTTCTAGCAGGTTCACTTCCAGGAGTACTACCTCTTTCAGAGACAATAGGAAGTTTGATAAAAATAAAGGGAAAAGCATAGAAACCAAAGGAAAATCTACTACACCCCTGGATGCAGAAGCACTAAACGACTTGCGCAGGAAAAAATTATGTTTCTATTGCAAAGGCCCATATGACAGGGATCAAGTTTGTCCTCTGAGACCTAAAGGAAAGGCCAACAGAGTTATGTGGGTATATTACGAAGGGTCAGATTCCGACAGTGCAGCAAAAGAAGATGATCACAGTAGCTCAGAGCCTGAGGAAGAAACAGGGAATTCAGAGCAAAAAGAGGAACCTGAATTGCATTTACAGCAGGGGCGTTTGTCTAGCATTCAGCAGGAAGGATCTTTTAGATTACGTGGTGTTCTAGTAGGACAGAAGGTGATCACATTGGTTGATACAGGAGCTACACATAACTTCATTGATGCACGATTGGTTGAGCGCCGTGGTATTAAGACAGAAGAATTTGAAGGTCTTCGAGTACAGGTTGCTGATGGATACACTCTTAAGTGTAACAGGATGGTTAGAGACATGCCTTTACGCCTGAATAATTATGAGTTCAAAGCGGATTACCATGTGGTCAATATGGGTGACTTGGATATCGTTTTGGGTATGACATGGTTACGTTTATTGGGTGAGGTCACTTTTCGACTCAAGGACATGGAGATCAAGTTTGAAGTAGATGGGAAGCAGCACGTGTTGAGAGCTATCCGGAATAGTGACATCCGAACGATTTCTCTTAGACGATTGGAAAGATTGGTGAGACATGAGGATATTGAATGGGCAGCCATGTGTACTCTCATGCCTACACAGGAGGAACAACAAAAGACAGAATATCATCCTGACATACGAACATTGAGGGAAAAATATAGTAAGGTATTTAGTGATATTCCACTTGGTACACCACCTGATAGAGGGATTGAGCACATCATCGAATTAGAAGAAGGTGCTAAACCAGTTATGATCACTCCATACAGACATCCAAAAAGGCTCAAAGATGAAATAGAGAAAACCATCAAGGAGCTTCTGGCGATGGGACACATCAGACCTAGTAAGTCTCCTTTTGCTTCCTCAGTAGTCTTGGTTAAGAAGAAAGATAGTTCGTTACGGATGTGTATAGATTACAGGATGCTGAATAACAAAACCATTAAGAATAGATATCCTATTCCACGGATTGATGAGCTAATAGATGAACTGCATGGGGCATGCTACTTTAGTAAGATTGATTTGAGATCAGGGTACCACCAGATTAGAGTCAGAGAACAGGACATTGAGAAGACTGCATTCAGGTGCCACTGCGAGCATTTTGAGTTTGTAGTAATGCCATTCGGGTTGACAAATGCACCAGCTACTTTCTAGTCTACCATGAATAAGGTTTTCCATCATCAGCTGAGGAAGTTTGTATTAGTTTCCTTTGATGATATCCTGGTATACAGCCGAACATGGCATGAGCATATGGAGCATCTAGAGACAGTACTGAAGACCTTGCAAGCAGAGTCCTTGTATGCAAAAGAGTCTAAATGTGACTTAGGCATGATTGAACTATTATACTTGGGACATATTATCAGTAAAGGAGTACAGATGGACCCTGATAAGATTCGCGCTATTATGGAGTGGCCTACTCCTGAAAACCTGACACAGCTAAGAGGGTTCCTTGGTTTATGTGGCTTCTACCGCAGATTTGTTTGTGGATATTCGCGACACGCGGCTCCTATGACAGATTTGGTTAAAAAGGGAGCTTTCGTTTGGACAGCAAAGGCACAGGCTTGTTTTGACAGATTTAAGGAGATCATGACTTCATGTCCGGTACTAGCATTGCCTGATTTCTTGAAGCCATTTGAACTCCAATGTGATGCTTCAGGAGATGGTATTGGGGCTGTTCTAATGCAGGATAAACACCCAATTGCATATGAAAGTAGAAAACTCCGTGGGCCAGGAAAAATATTCAGCATTTACGACAAGGAGATGTTAGCTATCATGCATGCATTAGCTAAGTTCAGGCAGTACTTAGTAGGTGGCAAGTTTTGCATAAAAACTGACCACAACAGTTTAAGACATTTCCTTGGACAGAGGGATCTCAATGATAGACAGCAGAAATGGGTCAGTAAGTTACAGGCATATGACTTTGATATATCTTACGTTAAGGGCACACAAAATGTGGTAGCGGATGCCTTGTCACGCAGACCACATCTTAGTTCGATGATTGAGATCTCTGAGGACTGGAAGCATGTGATTATTGCAGAATATGCTAGAGACTCATGGGCATCTGGGATAGTTGACGGGACAATTGTTGATACCAAGTATACACTTGTGGATGAGTTGATTGTTTACAAGAACAGGATATTTTTAGTCCCAGGATCGAGGGTGAAGCAGTTTATTATGCGAGCTCTTCATGATTCACCTATAGCTGGCCACCCCGGATACTTTAAAACTTATAGACAGGTGCGAGAAAGGTTTACATGGAAGGGACTCAAGAAGGATGTTTTGCAGTATGTTCGTGAATGTTCTGTTTGTCAACAGAATAAACAAGAACACACCTTTCCAGCAGGGCTTCTACAGCCACTTCCCATTCCGTGTCAGAAGTGGGAATGCATATCCATGGATTTCATAACCGGGTTGCCTAAGGCTCAGGGTCGTGATTGCATTTATGTGGTAGTAGATAGACTAACAAAATATGCCCATTTCTTTCCCATCACCACTACTTATACCGCAGTACAGGTAGCCAAGGTATTCTTCAGAGAAGTTTTCAGGTTACATGGGATACCCCGCAGTGTTGTCAGTGATAGGGATAGTAGATTTTTGAGTCATTTTTGGCGAGAGGTGTTCCAATTATGTGGCACTGAGCTCACACCCAGTACCAGTTATCATCCGCAAACCGATGGACAGACAGAGATAGTAAACAAATGGGTGGAAGGCTACTTGAGGAATTACGTGGCTGATCAGCAGAGGGCTTGGGTAAGATGGATTTATTTGTGTGAGTACTGGTATAACACAACTTTCCACATGTCTATCCAGATGACACCTTTTCGAGCATTATATGGCTATGATACACCGAGTTTCATTGACTTGTTAATGGGTGATGTTCGAGTTCCACATGCCGGGAATTTGATGCAAGAAAGTAAAGACATTATTAGCTCTCTACGGGATAACATAGCTCGGGCACAAAATCAGTATAAGCAATATGCAGATCAAAAGAGGACGGAGAGGAGCTTTGTGGTAGGTGACATGGTTTACTTAATGCTACAGCCATTTCGACAATCTACTCTCAAAAAGAGTGAGTCAGAAAAGCTTAAGCCCAGGTATTATGGACCTTTCAGGATCATCAGGCGAATAGGGGAATTGGCTTATGAGCTTGAGCTTCCAGCAGACAGCAAAGTATATAATGTGTTTCATGTATCACGCCTCAAAAAGGCGTTGGGACAGAATGTGATACCTTCTGCAGTATTACCTCCCTTGGATGATGAAAGGAAATTGATCCTAGTGCTGGAATTCATTTTAGAAAGCAGAGAAAAACAGCTCCGCAGAAGAGTAATCAGAGAATATTTGGTTAAATGGAAGGATCTACCAGTCGAAGATGCTACTTGGGAAAATGAGACAATTTTGCAGCATCCAGCTTTGAGATTGCTTGAGGGCAAGCAATTTCAGGAAGGGCGGACTGTCATGTCCCCTTTTTAGCAACATAACTTTAACAGGGGATTTGGCTATCATCGACTCTTGTAGGCAAGTGATTATGGGAAGAGGGTCATTTTTGTCTTCCGATGATTACAATTTTGCTTTCGAAGAATAATAATTTAGTAAGTGGGGCCTACTCGTTCTAATATTAAATTAAGGTTGTACTCTAACTTTATAAAGTTATTTATTTTATTTTATAAAGTTTAATAATTGAAGTACATCATAAAAGATGATTCCGGAAAACTTCCAGAAACTTCTCAGCGAAGTAAATAAATAGAGGGCATAAGGCTCCCTTTTGGACAAGCGACTTGTGGATTTGATTTCTATTCCATTTGGAGCAATTTGTAGCCATTGGTCTGCAAATTTCTCAGAATATCTTTGGGAACGATAACTCTCAGGGATAAGCAATTTTGAGGTTATGAGATACTATCCGAATTATTGCACTTGGAGGTAGCATTCAGCTATTTCGAGTTGGACGGAATTTGTGGCCTAGGGCCAACATCTAAGGGTTTAATTGGGAGGAGGCGGATTGCTGCAGTAAGAAGAGAATTCTTCCCTCATGAAATGAACGATCTGTGTAAGGCAGTCCTGAGAATTCGCCATTAACAGGAGCAGCTCGAAACTCAAAGAATCAACAGCAAATTTTGTAGCGCTGTTCGCCGACTGATTGGGCACTCTATCTGCGACAAGTCCGCACATGTCTATCATCGAATCGTAGGGTCGCGACCACAGTTCAGGAGGGACGACGAACGGTAGCAATCATTCGTTATCCAGGGGAAAGGTCGAGTTCGGTTTTTTTTTACCATGCAAAAATAATAAGCCAGTTCGGATTTATAACAGACAAACAAACTGAGCGGCAAGTTCGATCCAGTCGGAATTAATTTTCCGCGGTTGATTAAGGTAGTCTTCTTGCGGATCTGCACATTTCTCCATAGCGGGCTCTACTCCACGGTAAGAACAAGATATCGGGATCCACCATCTCTTTGGCCCAACGCAGTCCAGGTTCCAAACAATTATTTCATATTAGTTTAAGTATATGGGTAAATAAAGAATATGTGCGAACCACATCATTTGCAGTGATTAATATTGTTCCATTTATAGCAGAAATAGATACCAATATCACTGAATTGCTCTTCGGTTACAACCAAATTCCTTAGTTTCATATCAAATTTAATTCAGGATATTTCAGTGGTTTCAAAAGGCTGTGTGCTAACTGTTTGACGTAATTCCTAACCCTTGAAGTTCTAAAATTTTGGTGTTAAAAAGAAGCAACAATATCTGTCGGGGTTACTTCATTCAAGACAAATCTGCTCACATTTCTTAACATCCTAGTAGCTAAGGTCAGTTAAAGAGGAAATCTGAAGCAGTTTGGGACCATGTTTCGACTCAGAATTCATTATCCCAGTTCTTAGTATCCAACAGATTATTTACTTGGAATCTCCAACACATTATTCTACTATTCCAGCCTAGTATAATTTTGTAAAATTATCTTAGGGCCATGGTCTGAATATTACAAGATTATATGAGTTGTTGGTTGCATTAAGTAATTACTTAATCATATGAATTATTCATTAGTTACAATTATTTGAATTCAGCATTGCATTTCATTTATTTCAAAGTATTGAGAAAATACGTGCACAAATGTGTGAGATTATGATTTGAGTCCTTGGTTGAGGTAGTAATTAAGTGAGAAGTACAAGTTTGAACTAAATTGATAATGTACATGGCAGTTCTTAGTTGAAACCAAGTTCTAAAGTGCATTAGTCTTTAAATAGCAAGATAAGGAAGATAGAAGACATCATAGAGAGTGACTTTATCATGTTGGAGCTCTCTGTATGGACTAAAATCAATCAAGAAGAGAGCCATGTGAAATTACCATTTCCAGGACCTTGGGTTTCTTCTCTATCTTATATTGTTTTGTTTCCTTCTCTTCAAGTTACCTATGGTTATTCAACAATGTACACAATCCATGCACGTACTACTACAGCATGTTTTCAAGCCATTGTCATTTGAAATAAATTTGAGTTGGCTTGGGCAGTGGGTTTTCTCCCCATTGCTGTCAAGTTTAACTCACTGAACCTGGCGTTTAAATGATATGTGTTTGTACAAGTCTAAGTTACCAATTTGGGTGCAGATGTGGATGCAGGTACAAGAATCAAGTGCGCAGATGTCTGAATTTTTTGGGGGGTTTTAGGTGTGTTTGGGTGCGCTTATATGTGTGTGTGTGTGTGTGTGTGTGTGTGTATGTATGTATAGATTTCTCTGTGTGTGTGTGTGTGTATATATATATGTGTGTGTGTGTGTGTAGAAATGCAAGAAATATATAAAATTAAATTTGGGTCAAGTAAACACACTACATGGCAAATAATAACTGATAGTAAATTAATGTTCTAGTAGAAAATAAAGGATTTGTAAAGAATAGAGAAGGTGCTTATGATGCAAGGGATTTTCTGAATAAAATGCCTAAGTACAGCTAAAATATAGAATCAACCAAGCCTAGGGAACTTAAACCAATTCATTTAGCTTTGAAAGACTCTGCTGATCCCTGATTCTCACGATCAGATAGTTAATGTCAGTAATTTGATTCATATGACATGGGAAGCAAAAGTCTACATTGCTATCAATGATTATGTATGCACCAGTGACCACCCAACTAACATTGGCAAGGAGCTTTTCAAAATGCATTCTCCCTGCCCATACATCTGTAAACCCCAATGAATTAAATCTAGCAAAGTAAATACCTGAAAATGATTTGCACGGGGTCATCTAAGGTTCTGCAAACAAAGGTCAGCTACAGTTCTAGGTATGCATATTAATACACCAGAAACGGAAGTCTCTGTGGCCGATTTCAAATCCTGTGTGGTTCCAGCAACACCTGATCATCAGGGGATGGATGATTCATCTAGAGATAGTCTAAGCAGCAGCATGTAAACGGTAAACATCTGTTTAAGCTTTTTCAGTGAAAATTGGGAAAAAAGTTTACTTCTGGCATTTTTTTGCATCCTGAGCCCTGCATGAATCCAGATGCTCTCATGGTGCCTACAGGAAGTGCATCAGTGGCCTGTGGATGCACTGATCTGCATCCACAAAGCATCCACAGGGCACAGATGTGCTTCCTGTGCACACCAAGAGAGCACCCACCTCAGCATCTACATCCAGGGGGTCTAAGAGAGCATCCGGTAACTAAGGGCAAAGCCCTTACCCATACCTCAAGGGACTAGTCTTGTCTCAGCTCACCTCAAATTTATCATTGGGCTGGGTCATGGGGATACCCTTGGTGGCCCAAAAAAATAAAAAAATTTGAACAGCATTTCTCAACGAAAATTATGTATCTCACCAATTATTCCTCAAAGATCAGCTTAATTTTGTAAGGAAAGGAATTGAGCACATTCTAATTGACAAAATATCTAAGAATTTATTTAATATAGGACACATTCTAAATGACTGATAACTTAATTATATCCTTTTGCGGTTCAAATATTTAATTTTGAAATTGATATAATAAGAAGTTCAAATCAACAAACTTTACAGTGATCAGATTTTGATGGAAGCATTGACAAATACTATTGTCAAGTCAAGTCAAAAATAGATACCCTTAAGCTCTTGTGCCTAGAAATAATTATTATGCGTTCTGTTTTATCTTTAAATATGATTATATGCTGTCCTACAGCACATTCTGTCAAACTTCTGGGCATGCTCTATAATATTGAGATAAGTAATAAAAATCAATTTGAAAGACACATGGATGAGTCTTTTTACATTTTTCAGTGGTCTGTTGTCTTGTGCAACAAAGAAATTGAGTTTAGACATTCCCTGATTTATATAATCTGTATGATTTAATCAAGTCATACCTGTCTTATCAACACATCAAAAAACACTGTAAGCAGTTTAATCATTTAAACTGGACAAGATAAATATCTAATTTTTTATTACTTTCAGTTTCAAATAATGTATTGTCCATCCAGATAAAGATTTATTTGCCAATCCTGAGACAGAAAAACTAACGATCAGTAATGAAGCACTCTTTTCAGCTAAAAGGACTTGCTCAGAATATATTGTTGTTATAAACTGCTTCTCCTTTAATTAAGGTTGACTTTGTTAATCTATTAACATATTTAATGTTACAATGAAATTTTTGAACATGTATGTGTTAGATTATTCATACGAAGGTTTAGCTACATGACACATCATCATCTATATTCAATTTTCAAATTTACTGCTGTTATATATATATATATATATATATATAGAAAATCCCCCAACCCCCATTAGGATACCCATGTATTTTCTAAAGTACCTGCCCAAGACACATACCATTTATGACAGCACCTGTGAACCTAGTACTTTAGGTTTAAAATTTGAATGATATGAAGTAACAAACACAAAATAAAATGATGCTTGATCTCATATTCAAAATTCCTCAACTCTATGCATACATGAAAAAGTCTTGTCATCAACATCAGCAGAAAAATCCAATCTTAGCCACATAGAAATTGTTTGCTAGCAAACTTTACCAACTTTTACTGCCATGTAACATGGTCAATTCTAACAGGCAATTCACAAACTCCATTTTCAGAAACTTTGCAAAATAAAGAAAACAACTGAGTTTTTGAGAACTGGGTAGGGGACACTACCAAGACTGAAATGTCATCTGTGATTTAGAACATCTTGCTTTAGAAAGAAAGCATTTAGTGTTCAGAGGTTTTATGTCACAAGTATTCTCTGAATCGACAGCTAAAAATTTAATTCAAAAGATTGAGAAGACAAGATTTATTATTGATGGAAGTTAGCTGAAGGTGAAACGCTAGTGAAGGCATCTTTCACTGTAATCCTTCAAAAAATCTATCAAATCATGTTCACATTATATATCTGTGCAGCCTTATAGCCATTTATGTCAACTGAATCTGCATGATTGAAATATCAACTATAGAACTGACCTTTTAGGAGCATCAAAGATATGCAGACCAGCAATAATTAAGTCCTACATGCTGATTAATGTTATAGAATAATCACTCACTCTAACATTGATGTTTATAGTCTCAAAATGAACTGCTGCTATGGAGAGGGGCTTACCTTGAAATGCTCTATAGGATATCTAAATTCATCAACATTTATGCGATCCTGAACACACACATGAAGTTGAATAATCAGTGAACACAATCAAAATAGTATGTAAATGACTGTCAAATCAGCTATTAAATTTACAAGAAGGGTATCACTCCTCCATCAGTTGCACTAGATTGAAAAAACAATGTCATCATTATCAATCCTTGGTTGCTTTTCTTTTGAGTTGCAATATAGATTCTGCATGCATAGAACTTCTTATAAACTTTTCTTACATCTAGGATGGTTGTGCAGATAATAATGAAATTGCCCATAGGAGAAAATTCATAGGTAATTGGTGCTTTAAATATTTAACTATAGAAAAGATAAGAACACATAGCAAGGCATATGGTACTGAATGTGAATCAGGAGAAAGGCCAGTAAACGTCATTTTGCAATGTAAATTATCCATAAAAAAACATCCTGATCGTAGAAAATATAGAACCACTCACGTCTAAGTAACACCCCTCAAAATCAAAAAAAATATTCCATAACCAAGTAGACACTTTTGTATATGAAAATGTGTGTGCATGTGTGGGTGCACGTTAGTCTGAAGCATAGTTAACATAAAAAAGTAAACACTAAATCCTTGAATCTTTATTCCCAAATCCCATAAAATGTACTTGCATGAGATAAACTATGCTTGAAAAATAAACGTTACAATAACATTGCCACGGAGTGTATAATTATGGAACTATCAAGGCATACAAGCATTGAATCAATGTATATATCATTATCAATACAAGGTGAAAATCCATCATCAAATCTTTAAGGCCCTGTATATATCTTATGTTCATTAGAAATTATTTTCCATTTCTATGACTGATCTGCATATTTGTTATCATGGTTCCGCCATTTGAAATCACAGCTTATGTTTGTGAAATCCAGGTGTTAAAAATCTGTGTTATCAAATTTTGAATTGTTTTTTAACCATGCTATCCCTTTTCTAGCAACATTTTCTTTCACTCTTACTGAGTAATTTTATCAAATAGTTTTCACACAACTGTGCAGGTTTGTGTTTGTTCTACATTGGTTTAATTCAGCATTCATAATAGATGGCATTCACATAATGCATTGACAAGAAGTATAATAGAACATTTGCTTTCTCAAAGTCAATATATGTCTTGCACAAAATTACAAAGACAACGTAGATTGCTGATCTTAATTTGATATAAATAAATTTGCATATGGAATAACCCTACGTGGTTATAGCCTTAAATAAACACCATTTTTTTTAGCTAGTCAACAGTTTAGCATTTTGTCGAATACTTGGCAAACCATTCCACTCTAAGTCATCTCCCTTTGACTATGGTGTGATGTAACTTCCTTTGTTTTGGTCACAAACTTTGTATATGGAAATCATTAAGATATCTCACAACTAACTATACCAATTATCACAACATCTCTACCTTACAATTACTGATTTAAATATCAATGATTCAATAATTGAAATTCCATATTAAAAAAATGAGATGAAGCTGAGAGAGTTCTCTTTAATGCCTATTGATATGGTTTCAATTACACAAAATGTCACATTACTGGGAAAAAGCAATTACACAAATAAATGGAACCTGGGCATGTATCAACAAATTGAACCACACCCTCTTATTTCCCAATCACAGGCTTGAGAGAGTATATTTGTTAGCTCCCTGGCAGATGCAAGGCCTCTAGAGGCAGTCTCAGCCCCCTGAATAATAAATCACAGGCTCTGAATTTCAAAACGCAGATCTTTGTAGCAAATTGCAGAGCTAGATAGGTAGATCGGAGGCTGTTATCTCAAGTGCTGGCCACTATTGCTTGAATGCAGGCACTAAATTCTTGGACGCCAGATCCTTAGACAGTTCACAGCCCTTCCAGAATGATGAAACGCTGCATATCAGGTATCAGCAGGCCAATATAGATCAGATAGTGTGAAACAGCAGCCCTCTGTTCATACACAGTTCGCCCAAATGCCAAATGCAGGCACAATTAGATCACAGCAGCTTAATATCTTCCTCAAACCATTCGATTTTCTCAGAATACAGCCACTTCTTAGACACGATGAAATACAAGAAGTATTGGCAAATTGCAATTTTAGATAATTTCTAGTTTTCAAACTCTCAGCCAAAACACACAAGAAAACAATATTCTATTGGATAGATTTCCCAAAAATAGTAGGAACAGTAGGATTGTGAGGCCTCACCCTGACCCATCATAGCTTAGTTGATACACTTATTTTGATACATTATGATTTGATATTTTGAGACATTATATTCGATGGACTAAACATTTATCAGTATTATTTATGCCATGTGATGATTACTTCAGTAAGCTTTATTGATGATGTTTACAATCTTTTAGGTATATGCAAGCATTTTGATGATCATCTCAATATTTTGATTCGAACTGGTGAATATGTTATGGTATTTCAATTATGCAATCAATTATATGTTATCAAGTGCAGAAATGGAAAAGTTTATTAAAATAAGAATGTAGAATGTTTAGTCAATTGATTATGCAATTTGATTTATATATATACATGTGATTTTATCAAGCTACTGATATTCAATTGAGTGTGCAGGAAAGTTACCATGGAAATTATCATAGAAACAATAACCAACCATATGTTCAAACTGTAAAGCCAAGGTTGAATGTAATGAAGAGATTCAAACCTCACTGTTAAGTGATTTAATTTGTGATTGTAATTTTTATGTATGTATTAGGTGTTTTCATATGTAATTAGTGACATGTCAAATGTTGTTTAATGTGATTTTATAGTGCCGCTTGACACTTGTCATGTGTGTGTAACGACATGTCTACTAAGGTTGGCAATGTAACCCTAAACCTAATCGACTTATTAGGAACCTAATTAAACCCTTTGAGTTGGCGATACTTGTAAAATCCCACCAATTGGGTTGTTTGGATTAAAATTCATCTAGTCACTTCTAGAGGCCAAAAAGTGGTCCTAGGGGCCAATTTTAATGAAATCTAAGTGCCTAAGTGTTAGGGGTATGGGTTAGGAACATTTTTAACACTACTAGAACCCCCTTGTGGCTTTGGTGACCCTTTTAATATCTCATTTCCCACATGTTGCGAAAATTGAGTTAACCCTTGACCTTTCCCCAAAACCACACTCCTTTCCAATCTTGCATTTAAGATAGGGGACAAAAGAAAGCCAAAGGACTCAGGGGTCATTTCTGAATTTAATGTTGGTGGGTGGGTAGGATTTAGAGGCATTTTTAGAGGCCCTTAGAGGTTGTTCACCCACTCTCTACTTTTAGAGACATTAGGGTTTTGGATTGAAGCAAGCAAAAGAGATTGGGCTCTTTTCAAATATCATTTTACCATAACACTTGTGAAGGTTGGTCACCTCCATTACCATAAATTCTTGTTCTTGTTTGCAAATAGATTAGTATGTGATATCATTCTCTTGCATGTCTGCTTCATGTATTTTGTGTTGTTGAAATGTAAGGGGATGAGATTTTGGCTTTGATTTCATTCTTGTTTTGTTCATCTTTCTTTGATTTTGTATGAGGGATTTGTGAAGGGTGTAATGGCATTACTCACCCTTCGATAGGGGTTTAGGTAAGTGGCCAAGTTGCTAGGGGTAAGTTAGGTAGGGATGTTTAGGGGTTGTAAGATAAGATAGGTGATTATTAGTACGATTAGTATATTATAATTAAAGCGTAGTATAGTTAGTGTATTATTAATAAAGTTTAGATAGAGTTTAGTATATGTTTAGGATTACTAAGGTTATGAAAGTGTATTTAGTTAGTATCTTTATTAGGGTTAGTAATGAGTAGTTAGGGATTAGAGGATAGTGTTTATATGGTTAGATTAAGAGTAGTTTTATATACTTTATTTCATTTATGTATTTTTTCATTTTAGAATTGTTATATAAAGGTTACTCTAATCAGCCCTGGTATTTGCTAAGGAGGTTTAATATAAGAATTAGGAGAATATAGTTAGGAAGTAAGTATATGATCGAGGTTTTATTTTATGATAGAGTATTGTGTTGAAATACTTATATTTTTATTAAGGGAGCATTTTAGTAGTGGTTTCGTAGAAATGTTACATATTTGATTATGGGTTTTATCTAGTTCGAATTTACTATGTCTAGGATCGAAAGTGTTATTGAAAAGGTCTTGCACAGATGACTTGATCGGGTTATAGCATTATGTTCAGAGATGAATTGTATGTCATAAATGATTTAATGACGAGGATTTAATATTTTAATAAGTTCTAATAGGTTATGTAATAACCAAGATCAAGTATAAAGGTATTAATAGGTTCCCCTACATGTGCAGATTAGTATACCTAGGGGATTGAACTAGTAAAATGAATTAAGAATAAAGGTATCAAATCAAACACAATATAACTTATGTTATTGATCGGATGTTCCTCAAAACATGATTTCACACCTTGCTATATATGAAACTATGGTTTAATCAATCGACTTGGTCAACCCGAACTAAGTGTTCCTGTAGCGCTAGAACCTAGGTTTTGGAACCCATGTAGTATGATTGTAAACCGACTCTACATCCTCATGTGATGTAATCCAAACTCAGATTGTTGCCTAGACATTGTGACTTGAAACCAACCTTGCCTTGTTGACATCCTTCCGTAACATATTTTATGTCAATATGTGTGTTAACATAGTTGTTATTACCAAAAATTTAAAAAAATTGGTGTGTTGTTGCCCTAATTTTGGGCATGACAAGGGTAATCAATATTCAATTCCAACAAATCTCACAACATGACCCATAGTACCTCAGTTGTGGAATCAAATGCACTTCTCAACTTCAAACCCTTATACTTTAGCAAGGGCACAGAAATCATCAACCTCAGAAAAACTCACAAAATTAACAAAAGAATAATAGATAATCAAATGTTTTTCTCATCAAATGGACTCATTTATAATCTCCACATGGCACAAGTTTCCCAAACGTAACTCCACTTAAGAAGTTTCCTCAAGAAAACCTCATTTAATAACATATAATAATAATAAAGTGTGGTTATAATAATATTAACTTTAATAATTAATTAATAAATATGAGCTCATGCAATAAATAGTCCTACCAAATGCAAGTGATGACCACCAGTGCCACCAACTGCACTGCCAAATATGGCAACTGCCCAAATTGGACTTACTAAAAATAGTGAGTCCTTAGTCCACACCTGAGACCCTTAAATCTTGTTGTCAGCTGACGAGGATCGCTATGATGAACTAACTCAATCAACAGAAAGAGCTCACCAAAAATGGGGACATTACAACATAGGACTCAAGAACAACTAATATGAAGTTTAGTATACGCTGAGAAAAAGCTCAAAAATGTAATATTCTCGTTATAAAATAAATCATTTATCAAACTATTGTAACGAGCCGATTGATTTTATGTATCTCGGACCCATTCTTATTTTTGTTTCCGTAGTTTGTGTCGCTGTCAGCTATCTTTGTACACCCTCGGAAAGTTTTCCCCAATGGGTATTTAAGCATAGCTTAGAGGTAGTCTTTAGGTATGCAATTTGGATTATTTTTGTACTCCGAATTCCAGTTGGGATTCTCTTTGTTTGCCATTTTGGAAGTGAAAGATCTTCCCTATTTGGCCCTTCCAGTTTCGGTGGGATTCAACCCTCACCCTATTCCGTCGCCTGTAGCACGTCGCTCGGATCTAGCAAATCGGAGCACTATTATCTTGTGAATTGATGAAGTCATTATTATCAAATTCTCTTGTGTTGAACGAATAAGGTATTGCATAAAAAGTTCTATGTTTTTCTTTGCATTTTACCGTCCTTCCCATTGTTTGCAAGTTCCGTATGACATTCACCCTTCTCTTGTGCAGTATTCATTGACCATACGGCCCTCTTTATCCCCTTACAACCTTCTTGTACAGCTTCCCACAATCCCTTGTATCCACTGTACGGACCACAACACCCCCTCCCAAACAACCATACAGACTATCCTACCAATGTACAACCGTCCATCCTTGACCATACGGCCTCCCTCTCCCACTGTACGGCCATCATACCATACAACCCTTGTGAGATCTCTTCCCACTGTACACCCAAACACCATATGGCCAACAATCTGCTCCTGTATGACCTCACCCTTATCAATGTATGACTAGCACAGTTACATCGTACGATCAAGACTATTGCTGTGTACAACCATAAAAATAAAATACCGTACCACACCCTCCAGTGAATTGACAGGCACAGAATTAGAAACTGTTGGAAGTTTTGTTTTCCCTGGGTTGGAACATTACAGTGGTATCAGAGTGCTTAGATCTTGCCAACCTGTGGAGAGTGAATGAGAGTTTATAGCCGGAAGAGGACACATTCCGTTGATCAAATGGCTGCCGAACCGGAACCAACAACTACCGAACTCGTGGCACTACTAAGGGAACTTGCCAAGAATCAAACACAAATCACTGATACTCAATGACTCATGGAAGAGACTCTCAAGAAGTTGGTGGACAATAAAATATTTGGAGAACAAAATGGTCACGACGCGGACTCGGTGTCGAGTAAATCAAACCCTCATCCGGCACGCTCTTGGCCTTCCATGTCGTCTTTTCCCCCACGGACAGAGGCACAACATAGAGGGAAACAACCAACCTTTGAAGAGATGCAAGAACAATTGAGAGAAGACTGGAAGAATGCAAATCTTGAGAAAGATATATCCTACAAAGATTACGGAGATCTAAGAATGAGATAATCGGGAGAGGGAAACAGAGGATATTTTAATGATGAACTCAGAATAAAGTTGAGTAAAGTAAATTTGTCTCCATTTGACGGATCCAGTTCCATATCTACGCCTGTGTGGGTAATGAAGGCCGATACTTACTTCCAACTAAATCCTATGCCAGAAGAAGAAGCAATCAAATTTGCGGCGCTACACTTGGAGGGAGTTGCGCATGAATGGTGGCATCACGACACCATCACATTAGGGCATGATCGAATAAATACTTTATGCGGAATTCACGGAGAGATTGATAGAGCGATTTAATGGTAAAGATCCGAAACTCAACTTCAAAGATTTGACACAACTAAGACAAACTGGATCTCGGTCGATCAGTTCATTGCGGAATTTCAAGAAGTCTCTATTTTGGTCACGGACATTTTCGAAAGAAGACGGGTAGTGCTCTTCATGGACGGACTGACAGAACCTCTAAAAGGTTGGGTAAAGGGGTTCAATCCTACTACCCTATTGGAGGCAATCAATAAAGCGCAGAGTATGGCATAATCATCGGCGTCATCCTTTCAAAGTTACTCAAAGTCCAAACTAGCGGCATTTCCGAGGGACAAACCTACGCCTAGGAAGCTGTCGTTGGATGAAGCTACCAGACAAGAACTTTGGAGGAAGAAACTGTATTTCAATTGCAAGGGACCTTGGGAGCCTAGCCATAGATGCCTTGGAAAAGGGAAGATCCATTACATTGAGGTCAAGTCCGATGATGAGGACGAACAAGAAGAAATGCCAACCGAAGACAACCAACCTTACAATGACACCAACATGGTCAGTTTAAACCGTACGAAGAGAATTGCAGCTTTGGTACGACATGGAGGAACTATTGCCTTAGCCAGTAGCCCAAGGTGCACAGTTTTTCATGTACGGGGAACCCTTCAAGGACAAAGGGTTATGGTGATGCTGGACAGCGGAGCCACTCTAAACTTCATTAACTTATCTCTGGTGAAGCGAAGAGGTCTACCTACGGAGACACACACAAGCTTTCAAGTCAAGGTTGCTAGAGGGACTCTTTTGCCCTGCACACACCTTCTTCCTTAGCTAAGTATCACAATGGCGAATCACACAGTGACTGAGGATTTCTTCATAGTGGACCTTGATGACATGGAGATTATTCTAGGCATACAATGGATGGAAACACTTCATGAATACACTCAGAGTTTCAAACAGATGGACTTTAAATTTGTTGTTGATGGAAAGAAGGTTGTCCTCCGTAGAATGGCAAATGAAGGTCCGAAGGAAGTTTCTGCATATCAGATGGAGGCAATTTTTCAACGAGATGACATTGTGTGGGCCGCACACTATTTTATCTCAGCAGAACCTATAAATGGACAATGGACACCTCCACAAGATGATGAACTCTAGGATATTTTAAGTAAACATGATAAAGTTTACATGGACATTCCTCCTAGCATACTGTCTCATCGAGGGTTTGTAATGTCCCCTTTTTAGCATTCATAGCATGATGTTGTCGTTAGCCTATTTTTCCCACGGTCCCATAGGCTAACCAGGACATTAAAGGGACTTAGAGGCTATTTGGCCTAGATAGTTTCAGTTGCAGGTCTTTCTGAGAGGTTTTGAGGCAACTTTGGGCATACTTACTATTTATAGTAAGTCATCTTGGATATGGTCGAACATCCAGTGGCAGCAGTATGTCGATGGTAATTGTTTAAAATCGACAAGAAGACTTGTTTATCATTGATAAGATTTGTTATGCATTGATAAAGCTATTTTATAAAGTTAAATTTAAATATTTAACTTTATTAATGCATAGACTATAGTTTGTGGAAAATATTTAAATTAAAAGAGTCCCCTTTATTTTATAACACATTGGAGACATAAGTTACATAAAGGGAGTTATGTTTTATCCCACATTGAGAAAACGAAAGATGGAGCTCTTGTGAGAACACTATAAAAGAAATGGAAGAGCTTCTTTTTAGCATGGTTGGAAATATCAAAGAATTTGGGGAATTTTCTGGAGATTATGTCTCAATAGTTTGAAGGACGAAATCCCTTCAAGCTGGAAATCTTGACGCCATTGAAAGATATGGTCTTGAGATTCAAAAGGGTGGCAGTCTAAACGAGCAGATACGAAAAAGCAATCTGAAAAAGCGGAACCAAAAAAGTAGGCCGAAAAAGCAAGCCGAAAAAGCGGAACCGAAAAAGCAGGCCAAAAAAGTGGAACCGAAAAAGCAGGCCAAAAAAGCAATCCGAAAAAACAAATCGGAAAAGCATAGCAAAAGGGGCAGCACTGAAAAAAATTATTACAGCCATCTACAACCAGGTTCCTTTATTAGTATTGTTTTTTAGGGTGTTATAAGTTTCAGCTGTAAGTGTGCATTATACCAGCATTATCATTTTGTAATCCATGTAAATGCCTAAACTCTTGGCCATATTTCATGAGCATTGTATTAGAAATTTCATTGCAAATTAAGAAGATAATAGTTGCTGGTGTCATTTAAGCAATTCAATATCATTATTTATCAACGAGTTAGTTTGCACACCAACTGTTTGTAAAAATGCCAGTTGGCTGTAGGTGTTCATTTCTCATGCTTAGATCATATATATGCACTGAATATTGCCAAAATTAGTTGCACATTCATGTTAGGTCATTGTTTAGACAAATATGAAGTCTTTTGTAAGCATTCTCTTTGATGCAAATCGAAACAAGAGTTATTGCAGCAATCTGAAAAGTTATATCAGTCATATGACCCCTTGTATGCAAAGTGTTTGACAAAATTCCTTGAGCTTTCATCAGCATTTTTGAGGGCAGATTTGAGGAGGGTCATTACAGTGGTATCAGAGCTTGCTTGCAAAGTGTTTGACGAAATGTCAAACAACTGAAGTATAAAGATTTTTGGTGTTTGAAGAAGTTATAACCTATTGGGGTTATTACAGTGGTATCAGAGCTTGCTTGCAAAGCGTTTGACGAAATGTCAAACCACTGAAGTATAAAGATTTTTGGTGTTTGAAGAAGTTATAACCTATTGGGGTTATTACAGTGGTATCAGAGCTTGCTTGCAAAGTGTTTGACATTTCGTCAAACAACTGAAGTATAAAGATTTTTGGTGTTTGAAGAAGTTATAACCTATTGGGGTTATTACAGTGGTATCAGAGCAATAAGTCCTGCCATCCTGTGGAGGTCTTATAGGGAATTTGGAATAGCCAGATAGGGAGAAAAATGTTTGACAAAATGAATGCCGGTCCAGATCAGGGAAAGGAAAGATTCTTACAATTATTAGACACCTTAGCACAGGGACAGCGATCAGCAGAGCAAAGAGCACAGGAACAAAGTCAGAGATTTGAGCTTATGATGCAGATGATGGCTTGTCAAATGGGGTTGAATGCTAATGTGGGTAGAGGAAATAATCAAAATGGTAATAATCAGGATAGGGCACATAATGGAGGCAAACAAGTTGGGAACAATTTCGGTCATGCACCCAGCAAACTAGGACAGTGAGTTCGCGGCCCATGATTCCCATATTTCCTCCTAGAGCTCCAAAGCAGCCCGTACCAGAGCCCCAGATCACTGATATACAGGACCAGCTGAGGAGAGATTGGGAAGCCGGAGGTCCAGATTTTGTTGCTCCAATTACCTTTAGGGAGTATATATATGTGCGGATGAAGCATATGCCACGTGGACATGACAGGAACCAAAGCTATGAGCTACAGAAGAAAGTAGGGAAACTTCAGTTACCATATTATGATGGCTCGAGGAAGTCTACAGCAAGAGCTTGGGTTCAAAAGCTTGACACATACTTTCAAATGAACCCTATGCCTGAGGAAGAAGCTATTAAGTATGCAGCAATTCACCTAGATGGGTTAGCACACGAGTGGTGGCAACATGGTATGGTCACTATGGGTCATGCACACAGTACCTCATATGTGGAGTTTAAGGAGAGACTGATTGAACGTTTTGATAGGCCTAAGGATCATACCTTCCCTATGACAGGCAGAAACTTGTATGAGGAGTTTAACAGACATTCAGATTCGATACAGGGAAACTTCAGCACATCTTTAGGTAATGGTTTATCTGCATCATCTTCACAAGCAGAAGGAGTTTCAGATGTTGTGCAGGTTGAGCCAATTGCATCAGAAGGTGATATCATAGGCACATCGAATTGCATGATTGACACAGATAGTGATTCCAGTACAGTTGGGCTGGATGAAGTTACAGCAGTTGAGGATACTGTCCTGTTTGAGGATAGTACAGTTGATCAGAAAGTGAGCATTCAGGACTTTGCAGAAAATGAGTATCAAGCACAGTTGGATGCTTCTTCACATGAGATAGAGGCTAGTAGCTCTTCACTTGGTTTGGCAAGCCAGCTGAAGACAAGGGACAAGGATATTGTCGCGACTTTATCTCATCATGATAGGATGTATGGATTGATTGAGAATCACATTTGGATGATTCAACTGCAGGAGAGACACAAAGGAGTCACAACAGGTTCTTGTGACGACTTACAGCAGATCAAGGAAGGCATGGAGGCAATGAAGGTAAGTTACATACACCGACTTTCAGATCGCGATCATCTCCTTAATCTTGCAGGAATCTATTTGGATGCATTGAAGAAGGAGGAGGAGGTTGACCAGCTTTCTCATGAGCTAGAGGATACTCGGAATTCCTTGGTGTGTATTCAGTTGGCTCTCCAAGATTCTGAGAGACATGTGGACGAGCTTTTTCTTGAGGTCACATGTGGACTCAGTTTTCTTTTACAGTTAGGTCACATGTTGATGATTTCTCGAAGATGACAGAGTTTACAGGAGAGTCCCAAGATCTAATTATTACAGACGACACCCAGGGGGATGTTTTGGACAGTTTTGAGGACTTAGTTTCCTCAGCAGTTTTTTATGGTACGGAGGGGTTGGACAGCGATGCTACAGTTTTTGATACTACGTATGTTGATATGAGCTTTGGAGTTGATTCGCAGGATATGGATGGTAATAGTCTAGAGACCAGTAACTTTGAGGATGCTCCTTTACACAGTGTGTTAGAGGAGGTTTGTAGGAGACAATCTAGCCAATGCCATCATGTGTCTAGTTAGTTGAGAGTTAGTGAGCGAGACATTTCTATCGCTTGCCAGCATTTCGATGTTGCTCGTCAGTTGTTAGTAGTTTATGGATGGGGTTGTCCTACTAGTGATGAGCAAGGAGGTAGTTATCTTTCCTTGACAGAGATCCACTCTTTATGGGAGGCTATTCAGATTCTGAGACAAGATTATATGCAGTTGGTAGCCGACAGAGACTATCTTATGGAGTGGGGGAGTACAGCATACGATGCATTATTGGCCAAGGAAGATGAGGTGAGTGAGCTTACTCAGCAGCTCGAGGTGACTTCTGAGATTCTTGAGAGTACACGGTTGGCTTTCGAGGAGTCACAGTTTCATTTGGCTAAGGTGACCATGGAGTTAGAGCGACTGCAGTCTTTACCAGATTCTGTACAGTCACAAGCTGTGGTGTCTAGTGATCCGAGGATGTCCATGGTCGAGATTGTCAGAGACAGTGGAGATGGGTATGCATCCACCCTTGATACTAACATTGGCATATCGGTTCCGTTCCTACTAGAGTCAAGTTTAGTTGAGTTGGGTGCTATAGCAAATTGTTGTGGTATGCCTGACATGGTGGTGGCCTCTAGTACTGATGGCACAGAGACTAGAGATGTTGTATCAAAGATCATGTGTGATGTTGGTGAGCCGACAGTTGGCATGGTTCCTGCTAGTGATACTACTCCCTTGGCGATGTCTTCGAAGGTAGTAGTCAGTTACAGCTTGGTTAGTGATCGATTGCAGTTAGTTTCATTTGGGTTGCAGTTTGAGCCACTGACTAAGATTGGCGCATTCTATCGGCATTACACTGTGAGGTATGCTCATCAATTTACCTTTGATAACCATGTTGATGAGATGATGATATGGAGATATACTTTGATTCCTAGTGCTTGTCATCAGTTATGGGATGGTTTGACGCCACAGGATGAGAGTTGTGATGGGCATGACATGGCAATAGGTTCTGCGGTTGATAGCTTGATAATACATGACTTAGAGCAGGAGTTTGGGAGTGATGCTTCAGCAGTTGTTGTTATTGATTCTACTCCTTTGGTTATGACATCTCCTGACTTAGCTGGTGATCAGTCACAGTGGGTTGTATCACTTGTTCATGGTGAGCTGTTGACTGGGGTTGGTTCTTTTTATCAACATTATACTGCAGGGTATGTACATCAATTAGCATTTGATCCGTGTGTTGAGGAGTTGGTGGCAGGCAGATTTAGTTTGGGTTCTATTTCTTGCTGTTTATCTTGTGATGTCTTTTCACTTTTAACGGTGCATGGGAGTTATGGTTATGAGACAGTGGCCCGTAATCTACAGAGTTGTGTTAACTACAGTAGATGTGCAGTGTGTGGATTCTTTGTATTTGGTGTAGTTTCATGTGGGAGTGGTCACCATTGTTGCAGAGTTGGATTATACATTCCGTATAGGCCAGTGAGATGCGTTGATGACATTTACTGTGTTGGCAGCTTGATTTGTCCACTTTACTTGGGTTCTGATGTTCTAAGAGTTTGTGTTTCGTGGGTTTCTAACTGTGGCAGTTGCAATTTTGGAGTTTGGTTGAGCTGTAATTGTCAATTCGATTATGAATTCCTCTTGGTTAATTTTCAGAGGTTGTTGCAGGAGCCTATGTTGACTGACAGCAGTATAGTTCATGACTACATTTGGGATCCAGGTGGATTGATTGGGTTGTTGTTCGACCATTGCTTGGGGACAAGCAATTTTGGGAAGGGCGGACTGTAATGTCCCCTTTTTAGCATTCATAGCATGATGTTGTCGTTAGCCTATTTTCCCCACAGTCCCGTAGGCTAACCAGGACATTAAAGGGACTTAGAGGCCATTTGGCCTAGATAGTTTCAGTTGCAGGTCTTTCTGAGGGGTTTTGAGGCAACTTTGGGCATACTTACTATTTATAGTAAGTCATCTTGGATATGGTCGGACATCCAGTGGCAGAAGTATGTTGATGGTAATTGTTTAAAATCGACAAGAAGACTTGTTTATCATTGATAAGATTTGTTATGCATTGTTAAAGCTATTTTATAAAGTTAAATTTAAATATTTAACTTTATTAATGCATATACTATAGTTTGTGGAAAATATTTAAATTAAAAGAGTCCCTTTATTTTATAACACATTGGAGACATAAGTTACATAAAGGGAGTTATGTTTTATCCCACATTGAGAAAATGAAAGATGGAGCTCTTGTGAGAACACTATAAAAGAAATGGAAGAGCTTCTTTTTAGCATGGTTGGAAATATCAAAGAATTTGGGAAATTTTCTGGAGATTATGTCTCAATAGTTTGAAAGACGAAATCCCTTCAAGCTGGAAATCTTGACGCCATTGAAAGATATGGTCTTGAGATTCAAAAGGGTAGCAGTCTAAAAAAGCAGACACGAAAAAGCGGAACCGAAAAAGCAGGCCAAAAAAGCGGAACCGAAAAAGCAGGCCGAAAAAGCGGAACCGAAAAAGCAGTCCGAAAAAGCAAATCGGAAAAGCATAGCAGAAGGGGCAGCATTAAGGAAAATTATTACAGCCATCTACAACCAGGTTCCTATTAAGATAATATCTTATACTTTCTATAATAGTCAACTACTTGTCTATAGTCCGTCTTTCAGTCTAGATAGGAATGTTTCCTATCCTGTCTCTTTTTTCTTCAGTTCAGATAGGAATGTTTCCTATCCTGTCTCTAGTTTTGTTTCTAATTTTGTCTTCACTCTACGTTGTTTCTTTTAGAAACAACGTCCTTGTAATTCTTTATAAGGAACACATTTGTTCCTCTGTTTATCAATCAATCATCCGAAAATCCATTAATCTGCCAACTCTTCTTGAATCTTGTAACATGGTATTAGAGCTATTACTTAAATTTTTTCGAAAAAATTTATAATTTCTTCGTGAAATTATTTGTTTAAACTTTTTCAAAATTATTTTAGTTGAATTTCTCTAAAACCCGCTTAGGGTTTTCGGCCTAGAGAAATTCTTGAACTCGGGTCTGCATGTGTTTGTTCAGCACACTCTAGCCCCGTTCGTCCATGCACATCGATCCTTGAAGAAAAATCTACCATTTTTCATCAAGGAATCTGAAGTTTTTTCAAGCTTTTTTCAGCTAGGGCCGTTTTTTTTTAAACCCTAATTTTTTAGGTCGAAAAAATATGTTGTTTGCAAATTCTTGGTGGGTTTTTTGAGAGCTCAACTGGGTTGTCGTCCATTTTTTTTTTGGTGCCTCGATTTTTGTGCCTCGATTTTCGAGCCAGCAGATCTAGAAATCGACAGCAAATTCCTTCTAAATTTTTCGAGCTCTCTTCTGAGTCATTCTCTGATTCTTCTGGGTCTTTCGTATTTTTGCCTCGAAGAACGTGCCTTCACAGATTTTCAAAAATTTTCATTGAAAAACATGCCATGGCATCTCTGACAAATATTCTGCTCGAACATAATTCCAAATTCAATGGTCACAATTATGGAACTTGGAAGCAGCGCATCATCCAAATCTTTGAATATTGAAACACCGATCAACTTGTTCTGGGTGTTAAGCAGCGTCTGACTTCTCCGCTTCCTGATCAAGGCGAAGCTGCATTTTTCGCCTTCTGAATTTGTTCCTGTTTTTATGGGTTTGTTGATTTTCTCCTCAAAAATCATTTCAAACTGTCTGTAATACGCAAGGTTGTGTGAGATTCTGGGTTTGTTGATTTTCTCCTCAAAAATCATTTCAAGTTGTCTGTAATACGCAAGGTTGCGTGAGATTCTGGGTTTGTTGATTTTCTCCTCAAAAATCATTTCAAGTTGTCTGTAATACGCAAGGTTGCGTGAGATTCTAGGTTTGTTTATTTTCTCCTCAAAAATCATTTCAAGTTGTCTATAATATGCAAGGTTGTGTGAGATTCTGGGTTTGTTGATTTTCTCCTCAAAAATCATTTCAAGTTGTCTGTAATATGCAAGGTTGTGTGAGATTCTGGGTTTGTTGATTTTCTCCTCAAAAATCATTTCAAGTTGTCTGTAATACACAAGGTTGTGTGAGATTCTGGGTTTTACCGTTTTTTCCACAAAAACGAAGTTTTGTAATTACAACTTATTTTGAGTCATAGCACTCTTCTGGCAAAGCTTCTTGGTTTCAACATTCTGTAGATCCAGGGAGGGTCTCAGTTATCACAGAATGTTCCAACATCCGTACGTTGACCATTAAGGGAGGGTATTAAGATAATATCTTATACTTTCTATAATATCAACTACTTGTCTATAGTCCGTCTTTCAGTCTAAATAGGAATGTTTCCTATCCCGTCTCTTTTTTCTTCAGTCCAGATAGGAATGTTTCCTATTCTATCTCTAGTTTTGTTTCTAATTCCATCTTCAGTCTACGTTATTTCTTTTAGAAACAACGTCCTTGTAATTCTTTATAAGGAACACATTTGTTCCTCTGTTTATCAATCAATCATCCGGAAATCCGTTAATCTGCCAACTCTTCTTGAATCTTGTAACAGTTCCTTTATTAGTATTGTTTTTTAGGGTGTTATAAGTTTCAGCTGTAAGTGTGCATTATACCAACATTATCATTTTGTAATCCATGTAAATGCCTAAACTCTTGGCCATATTTCATGTGCATTGTATTAGAAATTTCATTGCAAATTAAGAAGATAATAGTTGCTGGTGTCATTTAAACAATTCAATATCATTACTTATCAACGAGTTAGTTTGTACACCAACTGTTTGTAAAAATGTCAGTTGGCTGTAGATGTTCATTTCTCATGCTTAGATCATATATATGCACTGAATATTGCCAAAATTAGTTGCACATTCATGTTAGGTCATTGTTTAGACAAATCTGGAGTCTTTTGTAAGCATTCTCTTTGATGCAAATCGAAACAAGAGTTATTGCAGCAATCTGAAAAGTTATATCAGTCATATGACCCCTTGTATGCAAAGTGTTTGACAAAATTCCTTGAGCTTTCATCAGCATTTTTTGAGGGCAGATTTGAGGAGAGTTATTACAGTGGTATCAGAGCTTGCTTGCAAAGTGTTTGACGAAATGTCAAACAACTGAAGTATAAAGATTTTTGGTGTTTGAAGAAGTTATAACCTATTGGGGTTATTACAGGGTTTGAACATACTATCGAGTTGGAAGCAGGAGCCAAGCCGGTCATAACCACACCATACCGCCATCCCAAGAAATTCAAAGATGAGATCGAAAAGACGATTCAGGAATTGCTAGAGAAAGGATGGATCCGTCCCAGTTCTAGCCCTTTCCCGTCATCTGTGGTATTGGTCAAAAAGGACGGGACAATGTGCATGTGTGTGGACTACCGTGCATTGAACAAAAAAACAATAAAGAATAGATATCCCATTCCAAGGATAGAGGAGTTGCTAGATGAATTGCATGGCGCGGTTTATTTTTCAAAAATAGATCTCCATTCTGGATCCCATCAGATCCGCATGAGGGAGGAAGATGTAGAGAAGATGGCCTTTCGTTGTCACTATGGATATTATGAGTTTCTGGTCATGCTGTTTGGATTGACCAATGCACCTGCTATATTCTAATCATGCATGAATCGCACTTCAACAAACAATTGCGTAAGTACTTATTGGTATTTTTTGATGATCTTATTTATAGCAGGACATGGGAGGAGCACCTGAAGCATCTGAATGAAATCCAAAGTATCATGGAAGAACAGTCTTTGTTCGCCAAGCAATCAAAATGTGAATTCAGTATGACAGAAATATTGTACCTGGGGCATGTTGTCAGTAAATATGGAGTTCAAGTGCATCAGGGGAAGATTCAGGCTATGCTTGATTGGCCTCCCCCAAAATCACTCACGGATTTGCGAGGCTTTTTTGGACTATGCAATTATTGCCAGAGGTTCGTTAAAGGATTCTCTCAGCTCAGCGCACCCTTAACAGATCTAACAAGGAAGGGGTCTTTCCAGTGGAATGAAAAGGCACAACTCACTTTCGATAAGCTGAAAGAGGCAATGAGCACTTGTCTTGTACTTGCATTACCTGATTTCACTCGATCATTCATTTTGGAGTCATCCAGAGAAGGCATTGGCGAGGTACTAATGCAAGACAGACACCCCATAGCTTATAAGAGCAGGAATCTTACGCAGACAAAACGCCTATATTCCATCTACGACAAAGAGATGTTGGCCATCATACATGCACTAAGTTTCGGCAGTATCTGGTAGGTGCCAAGTTTGTCGTCCGTATGGATCATAATAGTTTGAAATATTTTCTGGAGCAACAGGACTTGAACAAGAGGCAACAAAAATGGGTAAGCAAGGTTCAAGCTTTTGATTTTGACATTGAATATGTGAAAGGGAAGAAGAATGTGGTTGCAGATGCCTTGTCTTGGAAACCAACCATCTGCTCACTAAACCAGATTTTTGCTAGCTAGAAGGCACATCTGTTAGTTGAATACTCCAAAAACACATTTGCCTGTGAGCTAATGGATGGCCACACCCAGGATGATTGGTACAGAGTGGTGGACGACATCATCTACTATAAAAATCGGATATTTTTAGTGCCTGAATCCAAATTGAAGTAGAAAATCTTGAAGGAAGTACACGACTCACCCTTGGCAGGGCAACCAAGTTTCCTCAAAACTTATAGAAGTCTTCAGAAGAGGTTTTCATGGAAAGGACTTAAAGGGTACGTGTTACAGTATGTAAGAGAGTGTACAGCTTGCCAACAGAACAAGTCCGAACATACTCTACATGTCAGGCTGCTACAAACTCTGCCAATTCCAGAACATAAGTGAGAAAATATATTGATGGATTTCATAACAGGGCTTCCCAAGGTGAATGGAAAGGATTGTATTTTCGTGGTGGTTGACAAATTGACAAAGTATGCACATTTCTTCGCCATCCCCTTCGATCTTCAGGCTGCACAAGTTGTTGATATATTTTTTAGAGAAGTCTTTTGTCTGCACGAGTTACCCCAAAACATTGTCAATGATCAGGATGGGCGATTCATCATTATCTTCTAGATAGAATTGCTTCCCACAATCCCTTGTATCTACCATACGGACTACAACACCCCCTCCAAACAACCTTACGGACTTTCCTACCAACCTACGATCATCCATCCTTGACCATACGGCCTCTCTCTCCCACTGTATGGCCCCTGTGACATCTCTTCCCACCGTACACCCAGACATCCTATAACCAACAATCTGCTCCTATACCACCTCACCCTTGTCAATGTACGGCTAGCCCAGTTACATCGTACAACCAAGACTATTGTTCTATACGACCATAAAAATATAATACTGTACCACACCCTCCAGTGAATTGACATGTACAGAATTAGAAACTGGTGGAAGTTTTGTTTTCCCCGGGGTTGGAACATTACAAGAAATGAACAACAAATAAGGATAGGACATCAAACAAATTAAGTGCTATAGAACATAACCAGTCTTCAATGTATGAAAAACAGGAATGAAGTCTGGATTGCAGCAATCCAACATACACAATAGCTACTAAGTATGCATGCGATAATCTAAAAATGCTACTCTCCAACTCTTGGGAATAAATGGTATTTAGCATAGATTCTCCTTACCAAAGCTTAACTCAACTCTAGGTTCTAACCCTGAACTAATTCTACGGACACTGGAGATAAGGCTACAAAAGTGGAATCTGAAACCGATCCTTGTTTTGCCAAATTCAACAACTCAACGAGAATGGTGCAATTTTCTAAGGTATTCTATGGAAATTTACATCATAACTATTCACCCACATTTGAACAATGAATACAATAATGGAAGTTAAGGTTTTCTATCACAAGTTCAAATTAACTTTGCACAATAGTTGCAAACCATATAACTATCAAGATTCGAAAGTATGAATATATTGATTCCACAATGAACATTCTCATCAAATCGTTCATTCAATTTAACCACTTGAAAACAAAATGTACTCTAAGTTAGGAACAAGAAACCATACAACCTACAAAAGATATCAAATTCACCAAAACTTGAACAATGAATTTACTTGAGAAATGTTTTACACAATTTCTCCAAATCTCTTCTAAGAATTAAATGGGAGGCGTTTAAATAGTAGTTCAAAAACAAATGAAAGGTGAACATCAATTTAAGATTGACGGTCAAAATTTATACAACCATGCCCTAATTAGGTTTACAATTATCCAAAATGGACCAACAAAAAATGAACAAGTGTCACATGTAGCTTAGCCTAATGGAAGAAAAGTTTAGGTTTGTTAAACTTGGGCGCCTTGTCTTGAAATTATTTGATTGGAGGAAATAGGTGGCTACCACCTCATTAGGTATACAATTATCCAAAATAGACCAATGAAAAATGAATAAGTGTCACATGGAGCTTAGCCTAATGGAAGAAAAGATCAAGTTTGTTAAACTTGGGTGCCTTGTCTTGAAAGTATTTGATTGGAGGAAATAGGAGGCTACCACCTCATCATGCTTATCTCTTTGAATGAAGTTATCCTAGAAGAATTCTTCTTCAATATTGGAAATTTGGAATTGCATCATCATTGAATTTAGATTTTTTTCTCTTTTTTATGGTCTTCTTCAGTCCAGGATTGCCATTATGAACATTCAAATTTGGAACATGTCTTTAAAATCTTCTTGGGACTCTATCCTTGAGTTGGCATCTCAACACTTCGCAAAACTTTGGTAACGACAATGAACTTGCTTCGATTGCAAAATCTTTTAGTTCTGAAATCAGTTGGAATTCAGGGATTTGAATTGAACAATATTTCACGTATGCTTGTGAAATATCCAATACTTAGCCAAGTTTTCCTTGCTCTTTGAATTTCCTTGGCATGAAATGAGAATTTCATCATATTTCTTGTATTTTCAAGCTTTTAGGGTAGAATTTGATGTGTTTTAAGGAATCTCCCACACGTGGATAACTTTTTTGTTTCCTTTAACTATCACTTCTCATGGAGACCACTTGGCTTTCTTCTAGAATCTTTTATGAGTGGACTTGGTGTTGCCTTGTGGATTTTGCCAAGCCCTAGTCAAACTTTTCATCTTTGAATATCATCTTTCTTGATACCATTGAATGAATGAAGGATTTTAATGACGTCCACGAGAGCATCGGTCTTAGGGACCACAAATCAGAAGTATTAGTCCTGATTCCTTTCCAAATCCAACCTCCTACTATGAATCTTGACAATCAAACCAGCAGTCTATCGTATCTTATCATCATCGAACAAACTATGTAAGCTTATGCCATCCCCTAAGATGACCCTGTATTGAGTCTGAATATCCTCATATACCTTGCAATCAGTAAGAAAGTGAGATTCCATCTCCACCACCCCTTCGCAAAATCTGCAAATCCTCTCCTCCCACTCCTCTTTAGGCTTCTCCAATCTACCAGTCTCGCATCTGAGATGATGTGATCCAGTCCTCAACTATGCAATTAACATCCTAGCCTTACTATTAATAGCTGACCCCAAATATGCTTGATCCCCATGCCCCTTAGAAGGATTGAAAACTTTGATATAATGTGTCTTTTTTTGACCCATGTTAAGGGACCACATGGCAGTTTGAAATTTTCCCCTGTCGAACTTCTTTATTTTCGTGTTAGTGATAGGACACTCTTGCAACTTGATATTCCACGTGGTCAACCACTTTATGTTTTCTTTCATCCAAGTCTTCTTCCTATGAACCAAGTCCTCTTGCATTGCAATTTTGGGCCAACGTTGGCTATCCATGTTGTCAAGTTTCATTAAATAACTTATTAACCAAGTTATGGCAACCGCCTCCACCAGGTACATGCCAGTTTTTGCTAACAGGATTTCATAAGATACAGATGCCTTGACCTTAATATTAGTAGTGATTAGATGTTTCTAGATCCTCTTTAGTAGTCTCCACCCACACTTTGTCATTCTGCCCTCCTCCCCAAACCTTGCAACCATAAAGAACAACTGGAGTGACCAGCAAACCAAATAGAGTTTTATTGATCTTCTAGTCCCATAGCTCGGCATTCTTAAATCTATTTTACCGCAGATATAGTGCTTTACCCCTGTATCCTTTTAACTATACAAGTCTCCAGCTGAACTTGTGGGTGAAGTCAATCCCTAAATATTTGTATTATTTCACCTATTCTAATGGGCTGCCTTCAAAAAGAAAATCCAAATAATTGTCCTTTCTTTTCAAAGAAAAAATCATGATTTTCATCTTGGATGTCTTCACCTGAATTCCCACTACTTGACAAAAGTTCTCTAATGCCTTTAGGTGATCTTTTAATCCGTGAGAAGTTTTTGATATTAAGATTAGATAATCCGCATAAAGAAGAAGCTTCACAACATAGCTAGCTAACTAGACCCCTTCCCCATCAATTTCATTAGCCAAGCTTCTAGTTTATCAATTTATAAACCAAAGAAAGTGGGGGATAATGGGCACCCTTGTTTCACACTAATATCACTCCCAAAACTCTCGGACATTCCCTCTTTAGTTCTGATTTTTACTCTAACTTTCTCATAAAGTCTATGCACTCCTACTTTGTACACATCTAGGATGCCTAATTCTTCCATTCTTTTCCATAGCTTGTCTCTAGGCACTGTATCAAAAGCTTTCTTCAAGTCTACCCAGCAGCAAAAAGCTTCTCCCCCTTGGCTATCCCACACTTTCTCTATCAAATGTCTAAGAGTGACGCAGTGATCAATAGTAGAATGTCTTGGTCTAAAACCTGCGTGTCTTTTTGCTCTTTTTCCTTCAATTTCCGCCCATTTGCTGATCCTGTGATCCACCATGCTCCCAAAAAGTTTGTTGAATAGCGGGTTGACCATTATAGTGCGATAATTAGATGGGTTGTTAATAATCTCCGCTCTTAAATAAAGGTATAACCACACTAGTGCCCTAATCATCCGGAAAGCCATCTTGAATGACCCTGTTAAAGATCCCCTTTATGTGAGGAGCTAGGAGATCATCTCCCCATTTTAAAAAAGCAGCTTGCAGCCCCTCTATATCACTTGCCTTGCCATTTGCTAACTTCTTTATTCGAAGTTTGATTTCCTCTACTGTGAAGAGCTTAGAAGAAGAGTTCCACAAGAGGTGGTTCTTTCTCCTCAATGTGCTCATAAAGTAACTTCACATATTCTAACCAATGGGCAGCAGTGATATTGTTTTCATTTTGATCTTTCCTTTGCTGCATTTCTTTCCAAAAGTCCTCGGAATTGTGTTTTCTTAGGGCTAATAACTCCTTCTGTCTTGCATTTACATAATATATTTTCTTTGACTAGACCAACTCTATATATTTCTTCTTGTCCTCTTTGTTTGTATACTTTCCTTACAAAGATCTCTTGGCTGCCTTGCACTCCTCGTCATACCACAAGTTAGCAGGAAAAGCATTTGCAACCCTCTTTTTACTGCGAGATCTTTTACATTCTTTTAGAGCTTTGTGAAGAATAGGGATAACCAAGCTAATGTGTACATGTTCTAGATCCATGTTGATCCATTCATCCATGCTATTTGTGCTTGTCTCAAGGAGTTGTTGTTGGAGAGCAGCCCTGAATATGTCCTTGTTTGCTTGATTTATGAGTACTCTCCCACTACTAGTGGCTGCCTTTTCCATGTGGAAATCACATTCATTACACATGTTATATGGGACCAAGTCCAAATTAAAATAAAGAGGCAAATGATCAGATTTCATTTCTATAGGAGCTTCCCCAACATTGACATCTATCACTCTAGGAATCCAATTTTGAGAACAAATCACATAGTCCACCTTGCTCTGTCCATTGTATGTTTGCATGCGATATCCCTGGATGTTGGCCAGCTGCTCATGCCATTGCAAATAACCATGCCAAAAAGACTACACATCCCAAAAAGTTCTGCCCCGAAATGTGAAACGCCCCCTTTGTTGTCTTGAGAGGTTCTCTTCCAAGAGTGGTCATTATTTTCTTCTAACAAATAAAGGGTTATCCTCCCCTTCTTCTTTGTTCAATTTTAGCAATTGATTATTGGCTGTCCTAGAAGTCGCCGACAAGCATAATTGCCCCCAGTTGCTGAATAGAGATATGTCCTTTTTTATTGAAGTAAATAGGTCTTCGATGTCCAAGCTTTGTCTCTTGTATAGTTCATTTGAATTCTTACATTTCATCTTGATCTTTGGAAATCCTAGGTTGTTTTGTATACCCTTGATTGTTCATTTCACATTATTCTTCCAAAACAACATTGAGAAAATTGTCAATAACTCATTGAAAGGACTTCACCAATCTTACCTTTAATTTGGAAATGGCTTTCTGAATTTTGGAAATGACAAAGTCTCATTCTTGGAAATGCACTTTCAAGTTCAATTTTTAGGAAATTTCTCATATCTAGGGCATTTTCACCATTGCTTCCTTATTGATTTCAGCCTCTAAAATCCTCTCTCCTAGATACACACATCTCTAGAAACTTAATATTTCCCTTTTGTTTCCTCTTTTCCAATTGGAATTCTCTGGATACTTTGTGATCTCAACCTCAAATGACTCTGGACTCCACAATTTGCCCACTTTTGTCTGGCTCTAGAGGATGAATTTCATCTCTTGGTTTGCATTCTTCACCCAGGTTGTCAACACTTGGCCAATTGTTCATCACAAGAGGATAGAATTTGCATGATCTTGGGGATATTTCCTCAACTTTCCTTGTTTGAACTCAAGAATTTTCATAACTTCAGTAATTGTCCACAACTTCTCAGAATTTTAACAGTGCAGTTTGCATTGAGTTTAGTAATTCCTCATTCTGCTTGGGCAGAATTCACATGGTTTTTGGGGATTTTCCTTAATTTTCGTAGAGTGAATTTGACATTGAATTAAGGATTCTTCTATACCTTTAGCGAATTCTTCATGTTGGAGTAGAACTTTTATCAACTTGTTAAAATCTCCATGCATCAGCAATTTCAACACCTTAAGCACTTTTTCATCTATTTAAGGCAGACTTTGTGTTGAAATAAGGATTTTCAAGTACTAGACAAATTTCTAATTGCTTTCCTCTAGACTTTGAACGTCCATATCTTCTTGCTTTCCTCTTGATTTTCTTTTGAATTTCCTCTCAATTTTCCTCTTATTTTTTTTCCAAATTGGGACAGACTTAACCTAGGTTAGAGAATTTTTCATGGACTCGACCAATTTTCATGTTGCCCCATGAATTTTCCTTACTTCCTTGGGCATACTTGGGCATGGGTTGAGGAATTTCCTCACTTAGATTTCAAACACACTAGGTTGAGTTACCTTCGTGTAGAATTGTGGATTGTTCCTAATTCGGAGGTTGGACATCATGTGGATTTTGGACAAGTTCTCAAGCCAAACTTCATATGGACCGTGGACGAGTTCTCAAGTTCGACATCAGGTGGATTTTGGACAACTCTCAAGTCAGACCTAGGGTCTTGATGAGGATTTCAAAGCTTAGAGAACAAAGTAATTTATACAAAAGCATAACATTTGTGTATGAGAATTTAAGTTATATTATATATAAATACTATTAGGATGTTTGAATGTGGTTTCAAATATCTAGGAGTTATAATGGAGATTCTGAATTCTGAAAGATCATAAAAAATTTAAAACAACCAAATTTCAATAATCAACACATATCCATCAAAACTCCTGCATAGCTTCTAATGACTTTTCCAAGATCATTTTGATACTCGAACAAGGATTTTCTAAGAATTTCACAATTTTGAATGTTTTCCTCATTTTTGAAATCTAGAACTTTAGACCATTTTTCATGCTTTATAAAATCCCAAACGCACTTGAAGTTGAAAATAGACACTTTTACATGGGTGATTTTGCAATAGTTGGCCTTCCCAAAAAGTAGAAAAAGCAGGCAAAAGAAAAAAGAAAACCCTAATTAGCCTATAAGTATTGAAAATAGAAACTTCCAGAAAGATAAAAAAGCATAAAAAGGAACTTTTCCTAAAAAGTGGCAGGAATCAAAATTGACCTCAAGTAATGTGGATCTTCATCCCTTTGCCCTTTTGAACACCTCTGTGGCATCACAATACACATCTGGTCATGCTTGCTCTCATTTCTTTATGAAACTCCAAAACTCGAAATGAACTCCTAAACTTTCTTACTGGCAAAAGACTAGAGACTAAAATAAAACCCTAATAAGAATTAATTTGGTGGTCCCTGTTTCCAATTCCAATGGGGCAATGTGTGACAACATCATGGTAGGTCCCTAGGGCTATTGTTGATACACATGAGAGAAGACTAAGGAGGAGAGTTATTAGGGAATATATGTTTTCGTGGAAGGATTTGACAGTGGAGGACACTACATGGGAAAGTGAGCACACACAACAACAATCGAGCTTGAGGTTGTTAGATGACAAGCAATCTCAGGGCGGGAGGACTGTAATTACTTTGCCTAAGAAATTCAGTTCGTAGATGAAGTTGGCCTATTAGTTGGTTCCAATAGCCTGATAGGTTCGGGGGGGACCCTTTCAATGACTTGTTGAGACACATCAAGGCTTTGTGAGCTAGTTTGACCAATTTTGGACAATCTCCTGAATTTTAGGAAGAATCCCTATTTTTAGGGATGAACAAAACAAGGACACACCAAGAGACCTTCGGGATCAGCCTAGAGACTTTTCGCACAATTCCTATTTTTAGGAGGGTTCCTAAGTTTTGGGAAGAGATTGTTAGTTAGGTCACAATGGTCACACAAGAACAGTGAACATGCATCAACAGACAGAACTCAAATCAAGGTCCAAATGAGTGAGCTCCGAATAATTTGGAAATAATTTAATTATTTCTTAACTTAGTTTTAATAAATCAATAATAAAAATTATTATTGTAATCACTATATGACATAATAATTTATCAAAATAATTGGCCCAAGTCCCTGGGAGACAAATTAAGTTATAACTTGTTAAAGGTGCCAAATTTTATAATGGAAAAAAGGTTTGATCCCTAAGAAAGGACTTTGATTAAATAAAATAATATTTTATGATTTAAAAGGAGCGGGAAAAAACCCGTGAAAGAATTTTGGAGCATTTAGATTGGAAAATAAACTTATAAAATTGTGTGAGAGCCTTGAGCAAGGATTTTCATTAGATCTAAGCTTTCTGACAAAGAAATCTCTCAGAGAGATAGTTATTTGCAGGTGTGAGATAACACCTAAGGGTGGTTTTATAGGACTTCAATGCAGATGGATTTTGGAGGAGAACATACACATTTTCAGAAAACAGTGGGGCAAACATTCAATATAAAACTGTAGAATTGTCCCAGAATAGAAGATCTAATCATTACCTATTTGCTAGCAGATCATGTACTTTAACGGTGGGCACAGGAATTGCAAAGGCATTTTCTGACTTTACAATGCACTGCAACAGTTGTACAGGTACAGAACCTAATTGTTGACACCTAACTTGGATGTGGGTGGTTAATTTTAGCAAATAGTTACTATTACCAGCCTATCTTTATGTTTGCAACAGATCTGGGCCCCCTAAACCAGATTCAACTTCATTGCTGACAACTCATGAAGTCAGTCTAGTGAATTTCCTGGCAACGAAGATAAGGCAACCAAAAAGGTTTGGACCAGCAATGAAGAAGATAGGAATGTCACAACTCTGTTCCAAAAAAAAAACATAAATGCCTGTGAGGAGATGAATTCAGTTGTTGTTATAAGTAAGGGATATGTGAATCCCTATATTGGTGACTTGGAGGTTGTGATTGACAAACATTAAGATGAGGATGGTTTCACTTGAAGAGAGGACATATCAGAGTATCAAGATGTTTCCAATAAGTGTTTGAAACTTCATATGGTGAGAAATTTCTTGCAAATAATGACATAGCAGCAGCCTTGACTTGGCATGCGGATCAATCAAACAAGGATTTTGAAACCTATGATGATTGTGACAACACTGTTGGAAGATAAGCTCAATCACATGTTCTTTATAGCAGTAGTTTTCTTGTGCATAATCGCATTTTGTAAGATAAAAAATAACTTGGAGTATCCCAAATTTACTTAGAGAGTATATGTCATTGAGGATGCCCATTTGGTGAATTCTGAAATGGATAAAATCAATCTGTTGTTAGAAGAGGGCCTGGCCTACGAATCTGAAATTTTTACAGCAGATGGTGATTTGTCTATTGATCAAGGGGCTGTCCTAACTTGTGAATCCAACATAAAACAAAAATTGAAAACTCAAGGGGCTGACTAGGAGGATCAATCAGAAAAGACATTTCAAGACAATGGTTTTGAGAAGCATACTTAGAAGAATCAGCTGAAGGTCATTGTGATGTCATTGTTGCATCCCTAGTACATTATGATGACACTCACAAGATCACTGAAGACCTCTACAGGAAGCTCAAATTGAAAGGAGACAAAAGGGCAATAAATGTGATTTTTATTTTGTAGACTTGCCGGTGGTCAAAGTGGCTTTGGAATCAATGAAATCTAATTATTTGTGTTTACATTCAGGAAGGGATCTAAAAGATTATTGAAGTGTATGCTGATAAATTGAAGGAAAGGAGGATGAGGTCAATAAGCTCACCATGGAGCTTAATGATACATAGGAGATATTGGGAATACACAAATGGCTCTTCACGGAGCAAATAATTAAGATTGGTGTCACTCATTGTTTCAAGTAGCAGGAAAACAAAGTTAGGACTATGTTTATCAAGGATGTGATTAAGGAACTTGTAATATCCCCCTCTTGACTAGAATTTAATAAATAATAAAAACTAACTGACAAACAAATAATAAAAACAATAATTTAATATTAAAATTGAATATTCATATAATAGATATATTGATGTAATATAATACAAGATTATTAATGAATATATTAAGATTATAATTATTATATTATTATTACTACACAATAATATAATATATGAATATTATGTAGTTATAATTTATTGATATAATACTAAATCACCCATATCCTTAATAAATAAACAAGTCCTAGCATTGTATCAAATAGCAAACATAAGGCTTTGCGTTACTATATAATTCGCTGACAAAAATACACTCTTCACAAGTCAGGAGCACTTCTAAGACTCCATGATAATAATCATCGCCATCAATAGCACATTATATGCAGAGGTGTCACTGCTAATGGCAGTATACACATAACTAGAAGTCTTCAAAAAGGTATTTATAACAACTTATATTATGATTTTCCCAGAGTCTATAATCTTTAAACTTGTATCTTCATAGGCAACTTTGAAAATGCAGGAGTATGGATTAAATTTGGTAGAAGCAATTTCATCTTTTGAAAGATTAAACTTAAGAGCCAAAGCTATATGTGTCAGACAAAACGATTGAGCGTTCAGGATTAAAACCATTGTGAGTTCAAAATTCAAATTTCAAAGAACATATGTGCATCAAAAGGAAGCACAATGAAACTAACAACAAATGAATAAAATATGGTCCATGTTGTATAAAATTTTCTTTTTGTTGAAAAACTGCATAAAGGTCATAAAGATTCTAAATATAAAGATGAAAACAAATAGCCCATACCTCAAAAAAGTCAATAAACTTTGGTATATCTTTAGCAGAATCTCTAGTGTTCATGTGCTCCCCTTGCTTATTTGATATGCTTTGCAAGAGGTCCTTTGTACCTACATTATTATTGTACATAGAACTCTCAGCCTCAAAGATAAGCGTCCTTTTACATGGCATTGAATAATTAAAATTTAATATACAAACAGGTTATGCAAGATGCTTGTCAAATACAAAATGAAATATACAACATTGAATCAGTAAAGTTTCACATTTGAAATCAATGAGTGGAGATTTATTGAAAATTATCAATATTGGAAAACACGATATTAATCAAAAAATAAAATAGAAAATTAAAACTATTTGAGAGCAAATGCATATTATGCATGGTACAAAAAAAAACCTAGAACTGCTTGATTGCATTCATCGAAAGGAAGACATTATTCCAATAATATAATGATTCGAGGAAAGTCACAAAATGAGAAATGAGATGGAATCCTCATAAACGGACAAGACAAAATCAAATGACCCAATAACAATTTGGATATTATTTAAAATAACTTTGAACTAAAATTCGTCCCTATCAAACAATGGAGAGAATGAGGAAAAGAAAATGTTAAAAAATATGTTCCTGGACAGAAATTGAAAATGTGTTATATATTGGTGTTTGAAGCCATGACTTGTGGCCATCAAAGGTGAACTACAAGAACTTCAGATTAGCATTTTTGGATTCTACATATAATTGCACTTCTATACTACTGTAATGAAATTTATCATATATCTATAGATAAATATCTGACCTCAATTTCTCTTATATATCTACAATAGCTCCTAAAGGTCCTCAAGCCATAATGAGCATTGTATCAAGTACTCAATGATTTTAACTACCCTTTCACTTCAGTTTATTTACCTTTAAAACCATGGCGCTCCTTTTCACCTCCTATGTCTCTCTTAACATCAACTTCTATAAAGTTTGATGACCATGCCACTCCTAAATTATGTTGTGCCTCCATACAGAAATAGAATGTTACAAAAGAGCTACAATTACACAGGGGCTGCTAAGCAAGGCAAAGTCTCTAAAGAAAGCTCCAACATAGACAAACCAATGATGCAATTCTATTTCCTCCTCAACACTTACACATCGGACTCCCAATTCCTCATGTCACATTGAAAGGTGGTGTTTTTTTATCTTAAACCTTTAAATACCATCATAAAGACCGAGTGGTAGAGTTTTAGTCCTAAAGGCATTCAAGATCCTTAAAAAGCTAACAATAATCTTTTGAAGAATTTTCACAAACTCCCTTTCACTCCTCAACCAACTGTTTCCTTCCACATCATTATGCATCCTGCTGCAACTAATACTTCAGGAAATAATGTGTATTCAAAATATGATGATTTCTTTATCTCCACGTAGCTCCTTGCATAGGAAGCAAAATTATCACACACCATTTAGTATGATTGAATGACCGGTATTTAAAAAATAGTGTAACTAGAAATTACTTAAGATCTATACATTGTTTTGTCACCTTAAGCTCTACTATATCTTTCTTGCTTTATAAATAAATCTTGTGTATTAAGAGTCTCACAACAAGAATGAATAAGATATTTAATCCCTCTTCAAAATTTAAAAAAAATATTTGCTAGGCATAAATTCTTTGATGAATTTTTGGAATCACCATGTAAGCACATTGTTTTGTTACCTTAACCTCTACTATATCTTTCTTGGTTTATAAATAAATCTTGTGTATTAAGAGTCTAACAATAAGAATGAATAAGATATCTAATCCCTCTTCAAAATTTAAAAAAAATATTTGCTAGGCATAAATTCTTTGATGAATTTTTGGAATCACCATGTAAGCACATTTGAGGATCTTGAATGAATCCATCTAATCACCTATGTGGGCTTTCATCCACTAAAGGGTTTTTTTTCTTAGTGTTTCTGTCCTAGGCCAAACATAAATAGTCCCTCTATTATTCAGTGAAATTTATAAGAAAGGAATCCTAGAAATGAGAATTATTTTTCCAAACACCCTTCTATATACTTCGTGAACAATTAAATACTATCTCTCATATCTTTAAATTTTCCTTCAATAAGTTCATATATTGACGTTATATTTCAAGCCCTAAAAAGTCACTTTTTCTATTCAACTTATCATTTACTAAAAATAAAATAAGAATAAATAAAGTCACCCAAGCTTAGATAAATTAAATTCAATTGATTAATTATTCCATTTTAACTCCCAATTGTCCAACAACAATGAAAATGGGCCAAGTCTCGCTAACTATTTACAATTGCGAAGGGGACATTATAGTCCTCCCAAACTGAATTCGCTTGTCCTCAAGCAACTACAAATATGAATGCAAGTACTTGCTCTCCTTCCTAAGTGGTAAGTTCTAGAGGTAAATCTTTCCACCAAATAAAAAACTCGTTCATGATCCTACTCCTAAATTGTCTCTCATTCACATCAAATAATTTCAAGGCCCAATATCAATTTACCTTTTTTGTGCAATTGTGGAAGCTTGGGAGAGGATGCAATATGTTGCCCAAGTGCCTTTTTGAGGCGAGAGACATAGAATACAGTATGGATCCTTCTATGCTTGAGAAAAATGTACATGGAGGAATTTGTAGACACAAGAAAACTAAGCCACCAACCTTAAAAGACCTCTCCACTCTATGCCTACTTGTATAAAGTTTTTGTTGATTTTGAGCTTGTTAGAGATTTTATTTCAATTCAATTTAGAACATTTTAACTTTTCTAGGCACAACCTTTTTTCCTTCACAGCTCTATTATCATCAATAATCAATTTTTAAAAAAGTGTGGAAACATATCCATAGAGAATTTCTAAATGGGATCCTATGGTTGAAAATGTGGTGTTTTGCATTGTACCAATGTTCTCCCATATACAACCACTTGATCCACACCTTTTTCTTTCCTAATATGTAGAATCCTCTACCCATTTCTTGACAACCTTCTACTACCAATCTGTCTACGAGTGATAACTAAAAGATTGTAATCTTCCCACTATTAGGGTTAGCTTGGGATAAGAAATACTTGCAAAATAAATGTCAAAATTCAAACAATAATAAGTATAACTCTACTATTCTACCCTCTAATTTAACCCCAGCCTTAAAGATATCTCCAGATCAGGCTTCCTAACCCTTAGTTATTCCATTGTCTTCTCTGTAGTGCACCCCTTAAGGTTCTTCTTGGACGGGACATCCTCTATCCAAGGCCACTCACATATGCATATGTTAACTCATAAGTATATTTTGGCCATTATATAATTCTCATCTAGCCATTCATACAAGGTTGTACTCATCTCTCGCATTGGCATGATAGCCATTCACACAAGGATCCAACCTCCTACACTGGTTTTGGCTCCTAATTTGATAGGATTTCAAATAACTTTTGAAGTGGCAGGGGAAACCTAGGAATTAGCTACAGACCATAATAGATATCCCCACACAAGTCCATTGGACCAACTAATAAGACTTAGCAGTCTTCTCCCCTTTGAATTCTGCCAGATTTAGGTGGGTATACCTAGGAATTCATTACATTTCTTTCTTGTCAACAGCAACATCAGTGAATTCCATCTATACAGCAGACATTTGTCTTCAATTCTTCTAACTTAGAGACTACACAAGGGTTGTAATTCAGCTACTATTCCATACCCTAGATATTTTCTCTAAATCAAGCATAGGCTATCCTTCAAGATCCACAAACAAAAACATAAGATATTTGGCTTCGATTTATGAAATTTAGTACTGTGAAACTTTCCAAGACCTATTTATTACCATCTCATGATCAGTGCCTTTATCCTTTTGGGTAATTTACTCATAGAACTTGAACATACTCCAATGGATCTATTTCTGACACTTTGTGAGAAGAATGTCAATACTCAATTCAAAATCCTCTACTTATCATATCTCCCTGTGACATTTCCAATTCCCTTAAATCACATCAAGCATTTAAACAATCACATTGATTAACAGGAAAATATGTAATAAGGTATAATACTGAAAAGAATCATAACTAGAGCTTAGAACTTGTCCTTAAGCCTCAGAAAACTAGAAAATAACATAAAAAGAGACAAGATCAGAATTGGGCATTCAAAATATTTCTTTCTTTGTACTCATTTTTCTTGAAAATAATACAATCCTTATGTTGAAACTTCGTGAATATCAACTCAAAATAGATATGCAACTTTTGTACTTCGCCATTCCAAATCAAAAAGTAATATACAGTAAATGGACAGACTCTGAGAAAACACAAAATTCTATTCTCTTCAAAATTTTCCAACCCTTCTCTAGCCTTGAGAACTCATTTATATAGATGAGTTTGAACAAGCTTCAGGCATAGAGACTAAGACACATGTCATCTTCCGATTTAATTTTTGAATTTGTTACAATCAATCAATCATATAGCTGTGTAAAACAAAAGTTAATCCATTAACAACTTGCTGTGATAGCTTGTACTCACGTGACCGTCTCCTTTTATCTTTTACACTTTATCCTGTTCAAAATATTCCTTTGGTATGGCCTTTGTGGTGGTGAATCTTCATCATTTGAGTCGTCAGCTGGAATATACCTTCTAACCCACTCTTCAAATTCATCATCTGTTGGCCACGTATGATCTAAGATTTGATCCACTACCTACCTATATGGGTTGTACTTAACTATGGCCTAAGTAACCTCTTTCTCAAAATTCTCATAGAATATCCCAGAGATAACCAACTTGGACATACATTCCTTGTGTGATATCCATATTTTCTGCTATCCTTTTCACCATGTCACTTACCATGGTGATGGCCTCAGTTCTCCAAGCAGCAAACTCTTTGATATTTTTGTCCTTATCCAAAATAGGTGGTACTAGAGCATCTTGGAAACCCTCTATTAAGTGCTTTAATTCCACCATTTTACTTTCAATGTAATCAGGTAATACAGAGAAGTTTCTAAGTGACTTGACAATTTTCACTATAGCCATGGCATTTGGGGGAGGATTAGGGTCTATTCTTACACAACTCAATTTTTCTCAATCCTTTCTACCCATTTCTGATATGTTGGTTTAACCAACTTCCTGTCAGCCTCCACCTTGCTAATAGCCAAATAAAGCATTTTATATACTTCATGAATCCAGAACAATTAAGAATTTATCTTTTCATGCAAAAACATCAATGCAGTTCTAACGATAACTTCTTTGTTATAATCAAAATCATTATGTTTATTCTCCAACTACATTTGTAAATCCACCTCTTTTATTAGAGCATCATCACTTTTGCTTTTCTTTGAAGGAGTTTTCTTGGCATATACTGGTGTAATTGTTGAAACAATACGTACTATATGCTCAACAGTTTTGATGAGGTGGCTTGTTCTTTGCTCAATGATTGATTCATACCAGAATTTTTAGCTACTTCAAGCTCAGCTATCTTTTTTCTCCAACATATTTACCTAAATTTGCAGATTGGCATTTTCTTTTGTCCTTTGCTCATATGCTGCAAACATATGGTTGTATCTTTCCTATAACTGCTCATATCTCTTTTATATTCCTTCTGCAACATTATAAACATAGACAACATGTTCTTGCAAATTCTTTGTGGAATGGGAAAGTTTAGCATCCTCTACTCTCTGCAAGACCACACTCCCTTTGACTCCACTGTCATCATCAATACTTCGACTAGAAGTTAAGAAAGACCAGGTAGCTAAAACAGCTAAATCCTCACTATAATACATTCTAGAGGTAGACCTTTCAACTTCCTTCATAGGCCTCTTCAACCTCATGTCTTTCATAATTGAATCAAACCCAATTGCATCAGCAATATTAAGATTTGGCAATAATTGGATCCCTGATTCCTTAATGATTTTCCTCCCTTCTTCTGGGGTAATAGCATCAAAGTTTATTGTCGTCTCATGCTCCACTTCTTGAGCAAGGTCATCAAGATCAGCATCTGACCTTTGTATCCTTTTCTCCTCAGCACTTTTGAGACAATCCTCCCTATAATATTGCCATAGCAATTGCTTGAAGGGGACTGATTTATCAAATTCATCATCAGTCACATCTAACTTACAAGACTCTATTCTCAACACCCTTGGGAAAAGTCCTTTTATATCTTGTGTTGTGATATCAGAAATTGGTGCCCTAGAAACTTGAAGATATCTTCCTGCCAATGCTTCTTCAGGGACATAGATGTATTCTTCTTCTTCATCATCATCTCCATAAGGAAGATTTAATTCCCCAAATTGCTCTACACCCTGAATGTTCTCTATAAACCTTGGGGCCTCTCCTTCACTAGCCTCTCTTTCCCCAAGTATATCATCATGATGCCTTTCATGTGGTGAGGCCATAACAGAAGATCTTGCAGATTCTAGAGGAGATCTTCTTACTGGTCCTCTACCTCTATTGCTTCTAGACTTACTATCTCAACTATCCTTGGATCAGTGGGTCTCTCTACCAATCTCCTCCTCTGATACATTCTTAAACCCTCTGGAGTTTCAATCTTCTTCTCTAACTTATCACGATGAGTTTGTGACTCTTCTCTTATCATTTTCTGTCCTCTTCCTTCTTTAGGGACTACATCAGTAGATTGCAATAGCACATCTAAACTTTCTGCATCATCTACAAAAGTTACCTTTGTCTTCTTTGTTTTTCCCAACTTTTCATTCATCGTATCATGTATATTTAAGAAATTATCAAAAAGTATTCTCAACTTCTGATCTAGGCTTTTACAATTTGAGAGTGGACCATAACTTGGATCCTCCTCTTGAATTTTCCTCAATATCTCCTAGTATGTATACCAATATGCTTTCTTTCTTTTCTGAGATTTCAAATCTTCATCGTTTCTAATGATTTCCTCTAGATAATCAAATTCATGCTTAACCCTAGGTGCCTTGTTTATTTTGTGCACTAATCTTTCAAAGAAAGCCTCTATGTCATTCATCCTTTTTGAACTGACTTCCAAATGGTATGGTCTAAGCAACTGCACCAAGTCATTTCTTCCATTTCTAATGATTGCTAAGTGGCAAAAAACTGTAAGATCAGAAAGAAAGTTCCGTTTCGGGCCTTTTCTAGTGGGAAGTCAGTATCTTCAAGCATTGCAATCTGCCTCGTGACTTCAAGAAAACCAATCCTTAATGGAACATATTTGGGCAGCACAAAAGGCCTTCCAAGAAACCCATACACTCTGATAACTATAGTATGAGGGTAGAAATAAATGTCTCCCCATTGGTGGCACATCTTTGCTTTCGTATTAAAATCAATTGGCCTCAAGAAATTTCTCAAAGAGCAAGGAAAATACTAACAAATGCCAAAATCTTCTTTCTTAGAGCAGTCCGAAATTGGTTTTCAAATAACACAAAACTAGAACCGTGCCAATCCACTGACGCAATGGTTGACCACAACTGAACAAGCAACACTTCATCATCCCTTTCAAACTCAAAATCCATGCATTGTGCAAAATAATCTTTATTGTGAAAAAGAATCATATGAATAAATAGTGAGTACTGCCTGAAATCTGTCTATTCACCTTTCTTCAATGTTGCCAATCCCTCATTGATAGTTGCTTCAAGATACCTAGGGAAATCATAGATTACTGCATCCCCATACTTTTGAATTCGAAGACACATCCACATTGTAATTTTACTGCATTTTCTCCTATTTGTCAGCCCTAATACTTGGTAAAGAGCAGTATGGGTATTCACCAAGGTATCATTATAATGTTCACAATTACCTATGGTGTGTGATATAGCCGAAGGTGTCAATTTGATTCCATCTACCTCCTTTAAGAAGGAAACTATCAATTTCTATTGCACTTCAACCCCAACTTGATCAAAAGCTTCTTCAAACATTTTGAAATCTATCCTATCAGTTACATCTTTTGTTGGATGGAGACCAAAAGCTTCTTTGATGGAATCAGTGTCTATTTTTAACAAAAAATCACCACTTATGTCCCTAATTATGTGTGAAATCGGGTCATATCTATCCATTAGCTCCAACAGTAAATCAATATTGAGGAAAACAGTGGGCATTACCAATTTACCTAAATCATATTGCCTGCCATTACTGAGAGGACTCCCTAAATTAGGTTGACCATACCACCACCTAAAAACTTCTAAACTTTTGGTTGGCACATTCGTGTCATGGACATTTCCATACCTATCTTTCAAACTAGGGTATACCTCATTTTTCAAAGTTTTCCATACCTCAATTGCTTCCCTACCCTCTTTTGACATAGGCAGTTATTCAACAAAATCATCTTGTAGTCTTTTATCTTCGTAATTGAACTTACCAAAATCCTTCTTGGGAGGCACAATTTTTTATTACAGGGTATCCATACAACTAGCGCTTATTTAGGGTTTGAAAACTCAATGTAGGGCTTTATCAATCAGATGCAAATCCTAGAACACACAATTTCCTAATTTAGAACACAGGAAAGAAAATAGGTACTTGTTTGTTTCATGAATTTCATAACGTGAGTCCGGTTTTGAAAACCTTCGAACATGGATTTCCCACTCTTGCAAATTTCGCATGTAGATGTTGATATATCAAAAGGAGGAGACAACTTTTAAAAACGTTGTAGTAGCATTAAAACAATGAATTCATGTGAAATAACTATCACTCTGTCAAGCTGAAGAAAAACTTCTTTTCTCATCTTAGTACCAAGTTTAAAAGTCCACCATTAATCATCTTCCAACTTACATCGGACAACTACAAACTCCCTTTGACATTCACAAACCATCTGATTCATCCTTTGGGACCCATCATCAACCAATAAGAAATCAAAAAAGTGATTACATAAGCTCCTTTGAAAATTCCACACATTGAAGCGGGCGGGACATGTGTCTACATCGTGCTTTATCGCTATACAGATGCTAAGCAGTTGCAATAACACGCAAACCATCGATCTCCCTTTTATTTTTGAACACACGGACAACTCATCTTTATCGTGTGATTAAGTCCCCACCATCAATTTAATCCTCATACACAATTCTTCCTTTTAAGTAACAATGGAATGCTATGATGTGGGGTAGACACGTGGGAGCATTGTGCTTCATCGCCATGAGGATATAGATTTCTTGCAAGAGAACGCAGGCCATCTGATTATCTTAGGATTAAAACTGCAGATGCTTACATACTTGGATTTGTTGACACTATCCACATGGCCCAATCATATGTCAGATCCCTGTTGACTCCTCAGGTCCCACTGGAAACTTTTTTGTTGATCAAAATGCATGTCATGATCTTGCTTTTTCTCTATAACCTTTGTCAAAGATTATGAGAACACGATAGTCGTAAATTCAAAGAAGAGAGGACCCACTGTTTGATAAAGGAAAATCTAATCCTCGTGTCCGTGTGGCAACATCTTGGCATCTCCATTTTACGATTCATACCTCAGACCTATTCATACTAGCTGACATGGACGTACACAGACCAATCAGAATGTAATGAATCCTTGTTGGAGTTGGTCCCACCAAACAATTTTGAACTTGGGTCTATTCCATGCGGCAAGATCTTGCTTCATCACTATAGCTATTGCCCAAACTTGCAAGTTAATGAGGACAATCAATTAACACTTTATAATGAGAAGACACAGGTCCATCCCCTAGACACTCGTCCAAATCCCACTTCGTTGCCACACAGAGGAACACATCTTGCGAACAAGCAATGGCCATTGATTTCTTCAGCTGTTGCCTTAAAGGGAAGAATGTTTGGCCCTGCCATCAGACATGTGGAAACATCGCGCATTCTCACTACAAGAACTATCAAAGCTTGCGAAGTAACATGTAATGTGGAAACATCGCACATTCTCGCTACAAGAACTATCAGAGCTTGCGAAGTAACATGTCCCACCATTTCATGCACTTAAAACCAATTAATGTTTAGGATGTTTACGACCAAGGTTTAGCTATCAATTAAAGTGTCGACCATGAGTGATATAGAAGTCAATACCTAGGATATTCACGAAGGGGCCCTAACTACGAAGAAATAACCTTTGTCCTTTTTATGACAGAACATATTTAAAACAAAAATGGCACGGGGTCACAAAATAAAGTTAACAACGCCTAGGCTTAAACGCAACATGACGGTGGACACCCCCTTCTTTAAGTGAAACAAAAAGTAACGAAGGAAAAGTATTTAGAGGATTTTTTAAATTTGACCTAGAGTTTTCACCTCAAAGCCCTTGCAACTAGGGTTTTTCAGAAAAAACAAATTTGCTACCTTACCAAGTTACTTTTTAAACCCCATATAGAGATTTTTGCACAAAAACACACGAAAAACTAGCACTAGGAGATGTCGTTTATTAGTCATCTAGCCATTCATACAGGGTTGTACTAATCTCTCACACTGGCATAATAGCCATTCTTACGATGATCATCCCTACCTCTGTACTGGCACTATGATCTCACTAGTCATCCATACAATGTTATGCTAATCTTTTGCATTGGCACTACTAGCCATTCATACAAGGATTGTACTAACCGTTCATTCTGGCACGATGAGATTACATTTATCCTAAGTTACTGGGTCGGCTTCGGTTCCTAGTTTGAAGCTCAAGAACCGGTTCGTAGGTTCGTCAAAATTTTGGAAAGGGGTTTGGGTTTGTTAGTAAAAAAACATGTAAAGTTATATATATATATATATATATATATATATATATATATATATATATATATATATATATATATATATATATAGTTATCAAGCATGAGTTAAAAGTAGAACGTAGCACAGCAGCATAAACACATTTAAACAACAAAAACACCATGAACTTGTAATCATAGATCATACCATCATATAGTTCAACGTCAATGATTCAAAAAAAAAATTTAAAAATCATAGCATTAAGTTCAAGTATCATTATTTCATGTTCATTGTTCAACTAATGGAATAAAAATCTATTAATATTTTGTCTTCTTCAATATTCATCCTGTTCTTCATATTCATCATCTTCTTCTTCTTCTTCTTCATCTTCATCTTCATCTTCATCTTCTCTGGCATTAGTTGAGCCAAGGCCAATGGGATCAGCAGCAGCAACAACATTAGTTGTGGATGCCAATATATCATCAAATTTTGCGAAAAAAATCTGATTTTCACTATCTAGGAGGCCCAACAAATAGGTGGGTTTAAAATTGGTTCGATTTTCCTCAATTGGTCTGCCAGGGTTCAAACTTGTTCCGAACCCAATCTAACCCCCTGTCACAAAACAACACCTTGCCCAAACTAGAATTCGAACCGGATCAGAACTTCGAACCAATTCGAACTTTTCTTGGTCCTGGGGGGGGAGGGGCAAGCCATGGTAACTTAGCATTCATCCTATCTTAGCTATTCATAGAGAGACGACCCCAAACCCTACACTGGCACATAGCCATTCATATAGGGATGAGCACAAACCCTACACTGGCACTATAGGAAGTGGATAATTACTTCTCCCAAAATGAGTTATATGAATATCTTATAGCATATGAATTTATTATTTTTAATCTTTAAATATCATTCTTTGAATTAAAGTAATTTTTCCAATGTTCATAATATCAAAGCTTAGCATCTTTTGTAAATTTCCATGTATGTGTATATTTCGTGTATGTATATAGAATGTAAGTGGAGAACTATTTAATGAAGTTCTTTTACTATTTAAAATAGCTTTTCCAATTAATAAAGTATATTTTACATTTGATATAACATACCTCTTTTTAGTCAACCCCTATAATTTAAGGCCTTACTCGTTTCTTCTATTTTGTGGTCCTTACCTTATATATGTCATCTCCATATAAATTTAGATTCTCCCGCTTTCTCCATTGTGAATATTGGATTAAATACTTTGAAAATTACTTCCAAGTCTAATCAATTTATCCTTTGTTTTTCTCTACATGACTTTCCACGTGGGCTGCCTTGGAATTCAAATTCTTCAATGGTCTCTTTTCCTATTATGCTCTAATGCCTTTCTTATTCCTTGGGGGATGGAATATATTCCACCCCCATTCCTCCTTAGGGGAACTATTAAAGAATCACCTCCTACTTGTTGGCTACATGGGTATCGCCCCATTTAATTAATATTAACTTATTCTTTGAAATGCCCCCACAATTAATTAGGAGTTAATTTACTAATTGATAAACTTGTTTATAAGCTATTTTATTTATTTATTTATTGATAGTTGTCTTAGTTATAATTTATATTTGTTTGTTTATTTATTTATTTATTAATTAATCTAGATAGCATATACTTGTAGTCGATTTAATTAATTTATCAAATACTTATCAATTGTGATTTAACATTATTAGAGTGGATATTAAAAAGATAATATCTATCAATTTGAAGAAATTTTACCAAATACTGAAAAATTAACAACCCTAATTTATTTCAATGTTTTTGGGTAGACCGTGCAATCTTACAAACTCTCTAAAAAAGAATTTTGCAACTTGGTGTGCCTTAAGATACTGTAAATAACTAAGCATACTTAATTTGTATACCACAACAAAGATACAATCATTTTTATACATTCCTAGAAGTCCAACAAAAAATCCATATATACACTCTGAAAAAGTGTCCTTGGAATATGTAATGTTCCCTTTCCAAGCAACAGGAGATCAGCATCAGGTTGGCCTATCACCTGAGTTCCAGAGCGTTAAGACACTTACTTGGAGGTTCACAAAGTGTTGTTGGGACTCTATGAGTCATCTTCAACATTTCTATTGATGTTCCTACTTTTAAGGGAGAATTGACAGTTGACAGAAGAATCACCGGAGCACAAAGTAAAATAGGGACCTCTGGAAGAGTTTCTAGTATTTTGAGTGAGGTTCCTATCTTTTAGGGCAAGCTCCTAATATTTAGGAGTTGTCAATTAATGTGCACGGGTTTAGGCATCAGCAGTTCAGACAACATTCAATTTTGAGCCCAGATTCGCACTCTATGGATTAATAAGGAAATATTTAATGTTTCCTATGTTAAGGAAATAAATAAATTAATATTATAAAGATATATTCTAATTACTTTATTATAGAAAAAATTATAAATCAAGCAGCCAATGTAATATTAAAATTAAAGGCCTAGGGAGTTCAAACATGCTGAAGAGGCCATATATGTTATTAAAATTAAATTGAAAGTGGAGGGAAAAACCTAAAATACTCAAACTTGCTAAGAGAGGGAAATAAATTTTTGTTTTTGGTCCCATTTTGCATTATTGGTGATTGAGAATTTGCCTATATTTTGTGGAGATCTCAGTAATCGAGGTTTCCCAGCAATTGAGGGACTCAAGGACAAAAATCATTGAACCCTAGCAGCCTGGACATTCCTCTAGTGCTACTGAAGTTAGGTTTAGTTGTTGCAGCAATTTTAGGAGTTGGTTATTGCATGTCCTGAGAAATTCATTGTGGTTCAATCTGAAGCAAGGGCTGCAACTGCGAATCAAAAGCATTAGGCTGCAGGTCTGATTGGGTTTCAGCACTTTTTTGTGTTGCCAGCCAATTCATTTCCTAGCAATACATTTCCAGAATTGCACTATTCCAGATTGGCATTGGTCAGCATCATCAGTAAGTCATAACAGGCTAAAAAAAGGGTATGTATTATTTCAGAAGTGCAGATTGGGCTTCTCTGAGTTGAGTTGGAGCCTCAATGTTCACTCTTGCTAGCCACACCTCACAAGGAGAGGCTAACATCATTAGTTAGCAAGGAATCTGAAAGTTTTGGAGAGAGGATTTGATGAGATAATGTGTAGTTCACCTCAGATTGGGGTTTGAGGCATACATCTGCAGATTAAATGCTGTCACCAGCTAGCGGTGCTGCCTAATTTCAGTTCTAGGTTTCCTCGCTGGCTGTACAGGCTTATTCAGCAGTTGGCATCAGTTCTGGAGGGCCAAAGTACAGATCTGTCAAAAATCATGCTCAGATTCGTCATTCTGAGCCCACAGGCTTAGCAGGAGTTAGCACTAAATTTACCAGTATTCATTCTTCTGTCCAAATAACCTAGTACAATCTCGTGGTCAAATTGTTTGATTTTAGAGGTAAATCAGTAATAAATATATGTTTCCAGATTGTCAATGTCACTCCAAATTTGCCTGGTATAATTTGATGCTTTCATTTGTTTTGAGAAGGAATAAGCGATTCAGTTTTATTGAATTTTGGAGGATGTTGCAAATGTAATTACACTGCCATTATTGGTATTTGTTTTCCGAGGGCAGCGATCACTCTCTTATAATGTGGATGAGACATGGAGAGACATATCCATTCATGGGAAATGTCTCTTCATTATTATTTAATTAATATAATAATTAATTATTTAACTACATACATACATATACATATCACATTTATACAATATATCTATATCTATATCTATATCTATATATGTATGTATGTATGTATCTTCAGTTTAGTCTTATGGGTTTATCCAACAGAAGCTACCAAACATCAACACTCCCTCTTAGCTAGGGAGGATAAACACAAGTTATTACCTCAGTGTAGAATTAGGAATGGAAAGCTTTAAGAGTATCTTTGATCAGAAGATATCCACCATTTAGATACCATCTCATGATATCAAGAGTGATGGCCTCTTGAATGTCAAGTCATATGATATTCACAAGGCAAAAATGGCATCCTGAATGTCAAGTCACGTGACATTCACCAAGTACTCTTTGAGTAATGCCCTCTTGAATGTCGAGTTGCAAGATATCCACCAAGCGTTGTAAGTAATGGTCTCTTGAACATAAAGTCACATGATATTCACCAAGTACTCTATGTAATGGTTCCTGAACATCAATTTGCATAACATTCACGAAGTACTCAAAATATTCATAAGGTATGTGCACACGCATTCTCAATAGTGCTTACCATATGAACAACCATAGTTTGTTTAAGGAACTTAATCCACCATGCAAGTAATCATCTATCATGATCTACTTAGACATCGTAAGATGTCCATCACACTAGAAGGCCATGGTCTATTTAAGGAACTTAATCCATTGTGCAAGATATCATCTATCATGATCTTCTTAGACATCATAAGATGTCCATCATAATAGATGGCCATGTGTTTATCAAACTTAATCCACCATGCAAGATGTAATCTATCACGATCTGTTTCAGCCATCATAAGATGTCTATCACAATAGATTAAGTTATTGAAAGATCGTCGTCTTTCAATAACTCCTACAAATACAAGTGATAATCATTTGGAAGCCGTCACTTCCTCATGTACACAAGGGCTAGGCCGATCAAAATCATGTAGTCACATGCACATGGATTTTTGTAATGTCCCCTCTTTAGTTCGACATGGCATTGATCATGGATTTGCCTATTCCAGACTCTCGTAGGCAAATGGTGTGGAAAGAGAGTCAATTCTGCAGATCAGATAGTCATATCTTGCTCTTGAAGAAGTGTTAAGAGGTTATATTTTATCATTATGTGATATTGGGGCCCACATGTTATAATTTTAATTTGAGTTGCACTTTTTATTTTATAAAATTACTTTATTATAAAATAGTGCATTATAATGAGAAATTATAAAGGATGTTTCTAGAAGTTCTAGCAACTTCTTAGAAAAGTGAATAAATAGAGGGTTGGGCCTCTCATTTGGACATGCTTGGATTGGAGAACTCTTCTACTTCTTCATTGTGAAGACAATTGTGGACTTTGGATCTGCAAATTATTCGATCTTTGGGAACGAATCACTCCCTTGGATTGGCGACTTTGAGGGTGTGAAATATCACCTGAATTGTTGCATAATTGGAGTTGGTATTCAGCCATCTCATTGGAGCTTATTGAGAATTCGTTGTTAGGGTTTGTTTTTGGTTGGAATAAGGATTTCAGATTTGCCCTATCATTGGAGAAGCATTTGACAAGAGTTTGAAGACAGAATAAGTGCATTTTCAGAATTGGCAAAGCAGGGTTCGGAACCACATAATTGCTCATATCTCCTCAACCCCTTGGAGTTATTTTTTATGGTTTTACAGGGTTACTACCTAACCCTAGGCGCCCATTTTCCTTGCATTTGGGGGTCCCAAAACCCTAATATTATTTTATTTCAGCAGCCGTACAAGTACGGCCTGGTACGGCCCTGCTAGTTTGGGCAGCAGCAGCAAATTAAGGACAGTTTAGGGGTGCGGTTGGAGGTCTTCATCAACGATCTGCAGCAAAACGTGGTGTTCTTCCATAGTTCTTCAAACCAGGTTCTTGCATTCTGAAATATATGTCAATTTTTGGGTAAATTTGTTGTCATACAGTCATTGTAATAATCAGTCCAGAATTGGTAATAAAAATAATTTCAGAATTTATTGCATTGTAATTGAAATATAGTTCAATGGCTTTATATATATTGTAATTCCGTGATTATATTCTGAAAGTATCAAATCTGAAATTACCATATTCTGAATATTGTTACTGTTACACGCCAAGTGTTTGACAAAATTCCTAAGTTCAGTTTGAGGGTTTCTGTGGCCTTTATAGAGAGGGTCATTACAGTGGTATCAGAGCTATAAGTCCTGCCATCCTGTGGAGGTCTTATAGGGAATTTGGAACAGCTGGATAGGAGGGAAAGTGTTTGACGAAATGTCAAAACACTAAAATCAGAGCATGAGACAAAGGCCTTATAATTTCCGCAATACCAAAACAAGACAAGATAGGATTTCTGACCTGCAGAGCGAACAGTCTAGCTCATCTATCCAGGTGGACATAGAATCCAGTCATACAGACACAGGGGAGGTATTTTTTGATCAAGACTACGACTACAATATGGATAGAGGCAGGAATGCCGGTCCAGATCCGCAAGAGGAAAGATTTTTACAGTTATTAGACACCCTGGCACAGGGACAGCGATTAGCCGAACAAAGAGCACAAGAACAGAATCAGAGAATGGAGCTTATGATGCAGATGATGGCTCGACAAATGGGGTTGAACGCTAACATAGGTGGAGGAAATAATCAGAATGGTCACAATCAGAATGGGAATAATCAGGATGAGAGACATAATGGAGGCGAACAAATTGGGAACAATTTCGATCATGCCCCCCAGCAAGCTCGGACAGTAAGTTCGAGGCCTATGATTCCTACGTTCCTTCCTAGAGCTCCAGAGCAGCCGGTACCAGAACCCCAGATCACTGACATACAGGATCAGCTGAGGAGAGATTGGGAAGCAGGAGGACCAGATTTTATAGCTGCAATCACCTTTAGAGAGTATATGGATGTGCGGATGAAGCATATGCCCCGTGGACAAGACAGGACTCAGAACTATGAGCTACGAAAGAAAGTAGGAAAACTACAGTTACCATATTATGATGGCTCGGGGAAGTCTACAGCAAGAGCTTGGGTTCAAAAGCTTGACACATACTTTCAATTGAATCCTATGTCTGAGGAAGAAGCTATTAAGTATGCAGCAATTCACCTGGATGGGTTAGCACACGAATGGTGGCATCATGGTATGATCACTATGGGTCATGCACACATTACCTCATATGTGGAGTTTACGGAGAGATTGATTGAACATTTTGATAAGAAAGATCCAGAACTCCATTTCAAGGAATTAGCCCAGCTTAAACAGTGGGGCTCATTGGAAACATACATTTCAGAGTTTCAGAAACTTGCAGTGTTAGTAACAGATGTATCTGAACGAAGGCTATTGGTTTTATTTATGGATGGGTTACTTGATCCGTTGATAGGGTGGATTAAAGCTCTCAACCCTCCCACTTTGCAGGAAGCCATTAAGAAAGCTCGTGACATGGATTCCTCTTCAGCTTCTAAAAATAAATTTCAGGCAAAGAGTTTCCCTTCAGGAAAAGATAAGGACAGGAAACCCTTTCATAGAGAGGCACAGCTACCTAAGGAAGAAAGCAAGAGGCTGGACAAGGAGACACTTAATGACTTGCGTAGGAAGAAGCTATGCTTCTATTGCAAAGGCCCGTATGAGTACGGCCATGACTGTCCTATGAGGCCAAAAGGGAAGGCCAACCGGGCAATGTGGGCTTATTACGAAGGCTTAGATTCAGATGGTTCAGAACATCATGATGAGGATCCTGATGAAGCAGAGGGAGAGCAAGAGATAGACAGTGCAGGGCAAAGGCAGGAAACAGAGCTACATTTACAGGAAGCACGACTGTCTAGTATCCAGAGAGAGGGATCTTTCAGACTTCGGGGAGTCTTGGCTGGACAGAAGGTTATTACATTGTTGGACACAGGTGCCACGCATAATTTCATTGATGCACGATTTGTAGAGAAGCGTGGACTCATTACTGAGGAGTTCGAAGGACTAAGAGTCAAGGTAGCTGATGGATACACTCTTCGTTGTGACAGGATGGTACGAGACTTACCTTTGCGCTTGAACAACTATGAGTTTAAGGCGGATTATCATGTGGTCAACATGGGTGACATGGACATAGTACTTGGGATGCAGTGGCTACATTCATTGAAGGTGGTTACCCTGAGATTAGAGGATATGGAGATACAATTCGAAATGAATGGTAGGATTCATGTGCTAAAGGCTATCCGTAATGGAGACATCAGGACTATCTCATTTAGGCGGCTAGAGAGATTAACTAGGCATAATGATATAGAGTGGGCAGCAGTTTGTACTTTGATACCTACACAGGAGGAGCAACATAAGGTGGAATATCATCCTAATATTCAGAAGTTGAGGATTAAGTATGAAAAGGTATTCAGTGAGATTCCACCAGGCAGGCCACCGGACAGAGGTATTGAGCATATTATTGAACTGGAGGAAGGTGCTAAACCTATCATGATCACACCATATCGACATCCAAAGCGACTCAAGGATGAGATCGAAAGGACCATTGAGGAGTTGCTAGCTATGGGGCACATCCGACCTAGTAAGTCACCTTTTGCATCTTTTGTTGTTTTGGTAAAAAAGAAGGATGGAACGCTTCGGATGTGTATTGATTACAGGGCATTAAATAAGAGAACCATTAAGAACAGGTATCCTATTCCTCGCATTGATGAGTTGATAGATGAATTGCATGGGGCCTGTTATTTCACGAAAATTGATTTGAGATCAGGATATCACCAGATCAGAGTCCGTGAACAGGATATTGAGAAAACTGCTTTCAGATGTCATTGTGGGCACTTTGAGTTTGTAGTCATGCCTTTCGGCCTGACCAATGCACCTGCCACTTTCTAGTCCACTATGAACAGAGTTTTCCACCATCAGTTGAGGAAATTCGTGCTGGTGTTTTTTGATGACATTTTGATCTAGAGCCGATCATGGCAGGAGCATCTAGAGCATTTGGAGACGGTGTTGAGCATTCTACAGAAGGAGTCCTTGTATGCAAAGGAGTCCAAATGTGACTTAGGGATGACCGAGCTGTTATATTTAGGACACATCATTAGTGCAGAGGGAGTGCGGATGGATCCTGAAAAGATTCGCGCTATTGTTGATTGGCCTCCACCAGAGAACCTTACACAGTTAAGGGGGTTCCTTGGTTTATGTGGTTTTTATCGCAGGTTTGTCAGTGGCTACTCACGATATGCAGCTCCCATGACAGATTTACTAAAAAAAGGGAATTTGTGTGGACTCAGAAGGCACAGGACTGTTTTATAAGATTTAAGGGGATAATGACTACGTGCCCAGTTCTAGCATTACCTGATTTCACGAAGCCATTTGAGCTTCAATGTGATGCATCTGGAGAGGGAGTAGGTGTTGTACTTATGCAGAATAAGCACCCCATAGCTTATGAGAGCAGGAAGCTCAGAGGCCCTGAGCGTTCATTCAGTATATATGATAAGGAGATGTTGGCCATCATGCATGCTTTGGCCAAATTCAGACAATATCTTGTGGGTAGCAAGTTTTGTATTAAAACTGATCATAACAGTCTGAGGCATTTCTTGGGACAGCAGGACCTGAATGATCGCCAACAAAAGTGGGTAAGTAAGTTGCAGGCATATGATTTTGACATCTCATATGTCAAGGGAACTCAGAATGTTGTTGCAGATGCTCTATCTCGAAGGCCACACCTCACTCTTATGGTTCAGCTATCAGAGGATTGGCGACACTTGATTATAGCAGAGTATGCTAGGGATACATGGGCCTCCGATATAGTAGAGGGAACAGTGATTGATACCAGATACACACTTGTGGATGATTTGATCATTTACAAGAACAGGATTTACCTAGTCCCAGGATCGAAGGTTAAGCAACTGATTATGAGAGCACTTCACGACTCACCGACAGCAGGCCATCCCGGGTACTTCAAGACTTACAAGTCAGTTCGAGAGAGGTTCACTTGGAAAGGGCTGAAAGCTGATGTTTTGCAGTATGTTCGAGAGTGTCTTGTTTGCCAGCAAAACAAACAAGAACACAGCTATCCGGCAGGGCTCCTACAGCCACTTCCGATTCCCGACAGGAAGTGGGAATGCATCTCCATGGACTTTATCACAGGTTTGCCCAAGGTACAAGGACGAGATTGTATTTATGTGGTGGTAGATAGATTAACGAAATATGCTCATTTCTTTCCTATCACCACTACACATTCAGCAGCTCAGGTGGCAGAGGTTTTCTTTAGGGAGGTTTTCAAATTGCACGGCTTGCCTCAGAACATTGTGAGTGATAGGGGTAGCCGTTTCATGAGTCACTTTTGGCAGGAGGTATTCCGGTTATGTGGCACGGAGCTTACACCCAGCACTAGCTATCACCCACAAACTGATGGTCAGACAGAAATTGTGAACAAATGGGTGGAAGGGTATTTAAGGAATTATGTGGCAGCTCAGCAGCGAGCTTGGGTCAGATGGATATATCTCTGCGAGTATTGTTACAATACTACATATCATATGACTATACAGATGACACCCTTCATGGCACTTTACGGTTATGAAGCACCTAGTTTCTTGGATTTGTTGTTGAGCGACAGCCGGGTACCCAGTGCAGGTGAATTATTACAGGAGAGTAAGGATATAGTTGCTACCCTCAAAGACAATATTGCAAGAGCTCAGAACCAGCAGAAGCAGTATGCAGACCAGAAGAGAACTGAGCGTAGTTTTGAGGTAGATGATATGGTTTACCTCATGTTGCAGCCATACAGGCAATCTACTCTTAAGAAGAGTGGGGCAGAGAAACTTAAGCCACACTATTATGGACCATTCAGGATTATCAGGCGAGTTGGTGAAGTGGCTTATGAGTTGGAGCTTCCCGCAGACAGCAGAGTGCACAATGTGTTTCATGTGTCACGCCTCAAGAAGGCGTTGGGTCAGAATGTGGTGCCTTCTGCAGTATTACCTCCTTTAGACGATGAGGGAAAATTGATTTTAGTACCAGAATCCATCCTGGAGAGCAGAGAAAAGCAGCATCGTAGAAGGGTGATCAGAGAATATTTGGTTAAGTGGAAAGATTTACCTATTGAGGATGCTACTTGGGAGGGGGAGGCTATTTTGCAACACCCGGCGTTGAGATTGCTTGAGGCCAAGCAATTTCAGGAGGGGCGGACTGTAATGTCCCCTCTTTAGTTCGACATGGCATTGATCATGGATTTGCCTATTCCAGACTCTCGTAGGCAAATGGTGTGGAAAGAGAGTCAATTCTGCGGATCAGATAGTCATATCTTGCTCTTGAAGAAGTGTTAAGAGGTTATATTTTATCATTATGTGATATTGGGGCCCACATGTTATAATTTTAATTTGAGTTGCACTTTTTATTTTATAAAATTACTTTATTATAAAATAGTGCATTATAATGAGAAATTATAAAGGATGTTTCTAGAAGTTCTAGCAACTTCTTAGAAAAGTGAATAAATAGAGGGCTGGGCCTCTCATTTGGACATGCTTGGATTGGAGAACTCTTCTACTTCTTCATTGTGAAGACATTTGTGGACTTTGGATCTGCAAATTATTCGATCTTTGGGAACGAATCACTCCCTTGGATTGGCGACTTTGAGGGTGTGAAATATCACCTGAATTGTTGCATAATTGGAGTTGGTATTCAGCGATCTCATTGGAGCTTATTGAGAATTCGTTGTTAGGGTTTGTTTTTGGTTGGAATAAGGATTTCAGATTTGCCCTATCATTGGAGAAGCATTTGACAAGAGTTTGAAGACAGAATAAGTGCATTTTCAGAATTGGCAAAGTAGGGTTCGGAACCACATAATTGCTCATATCTCCTCAACCCCTTGGAGTTATTTTTTATGGTTTTACAGGGTTACTACCTAACCCTAGGCGCCCATTTTCCTTGCATTTGGGGGTCCCAAAACCCTAATATTATTTTATTTCAGCAGCCGTATAGGTACGGCCTGGTACGGCCCTGCTAGTTTGGGCAGCAGCAGCAAATTAAGGACAGTTTAGGGGTGCGGTTGGAGGTCTTCATCAACGATCTGCAGCAAAATGTGGTGTTCTTCCATAGTTCTTCAAACCAGGTTCTTGCATTCTGAAATATATGTCAATTTTTGGGTAAATTTGTTGTCATACAGTCATTGTAATAATCAGTCCAGAATTGGTAATAAAAATAATTTCAGAATTTATTGCATTGTAATTGAAATATAGTTCAATGGCTTTATATATATTGTAATTCCGTGATTATATTCTGAAAGTATCAAATCTGAAATTACCATATTCTGAATATTGTTACTGTTACACGCCAAGTGTTTGACAAAATTCCTAAGTTCAGTTTGAGGGTTTCTGTGGCCTTTATAGAGAGGGTCATTACAATTTTTAGACTCCCTCTAAATATATATCTTCTGAGCTCCTCATCCAATATTGCCTTTGATAAAATGTCAAGCTCCCTTTGAATCTAATATTAATCTTCATTTCCTTGCAAAAACATCCTCGGAGAGAAGAACAGATCAAGGAAAATAGTTCTTATAATAAAAATCACTTTTAATAATTAATTTCATTATATATATATATATATATATATATATATATATATAATGTCACGTTATATATAATAGGACTTGTACCTATGTTCATTATCTCATTAGAATAAGGAAGCTTATTTCATAATTATTGATCCCAACATATATCACATATACTTCTTAGTTTTATTAATAAATTGAAAAATCCTTACATACCTTTGCTAAGTTTGTGGGATCCGATGCTTTAATACCAATGAGGGCTTACTCTTCTTATATTGGACGTGAATGATATGTTTATATAGGCACCTTAGTATTATACTCCATTTTGTAATACTTGTTACAATATAATGTGATATTAAATCATAGACCGCCCTCTCAAATGTGGGTGTATATGTCGTCGTATGTCTTTGTAATGGATCATCCAATGGAATACCACCCTCATGATTTCAACCTTTCCCTATCGGTCCTGACTAATACCCATCCGCTTTTTGCATAGAACTTTGTCTTCTTTCCATTTATTTCATCGATATCCTTCCTTTTCCTCCTTATCACTTCGTCCGTCCATGTGTGTTATTTATTTAAATTTGGTTAATGTCATCTACTTACATGTGTCAAATGTTCCCTATTTCTATTCGATGATCATTAAAATTTTGGAGGTTTACATGCTTGCCTAAATGTGGTAATATAAATATATTTCCATTAACTATATTGATGGGTCAAGCCAAATACAACTCTTCCTGATTAATTAGTATGTTTTCTGCATTATCGTCTTCGGATTCTTTTGTATTGCAAAAGTTCTTTTGTTTAGTAGTCGAGTCCCTCAACCAAACAAGTATATAATCCAACATATCATGATGTCATCAACTGAGAACATGTTGAAGATGACATAGTGAAAACTAAAAACATGTTGAAGATGACATAGTGAAATCACTATCGTATGTTTAAATGTATTGCCTTTGAGATTTGCATAATATCATCATGCAACTTTTATGAGTTTCCTAGCCATATTGCTTTGTATGGTACCTTTGGCATTTATTTTAGTGACCCCTGTGAGTTTGTGCTTACAATGTTTACAATTGTTGGTTGTAGTACTTTGACTATATACTATGTCAGTACAGTTTCAACTACTTCACATCAGCTTTGATAAATTGCATCTAAGCTCCAATTGGATGCATTTCAGTCTAAAATGGTCATTCAGTATCTTCTTCGGGTGGCATTCTGACAAACCACTTATCTTTATATATTCCTCCACAAATAAGTATGTGTGATCCAAATTATCACCTACTCTAATTTTCTCTATTGTCCACCTATGCTTTATTTAATTATTTTAGAAATGAATATTTCTACCATGTCTTTAAACCAGTGTTATGGGACTCGCCGAGTCAGACCAGGACTCTGCGAGTCCGAGGCAGAGTCTCAATTTCCAAGGCAATCTACCTCTGGACTCGGTCTCGACCGAGTCCTGGCAGAGTCCACTCGAACTTGTTGAGTCCAAGGACTCTCCAGACTCATTGAGTCACAATGCCAGGACTCTCGATGATGGCCAAGAAGGAAAAAGGCAAAAAAATAAAAAAATGTTTTGTTTTATGTTGACTTTTTTGGTTCTTATAACATGTTATTTACCTAGAAAGGTCATTCCACCATTTGCTTGTGCTCACAAGAGAAAGGAAAGAGTTAGAGAAGAATATTGAGGTTTTGAGAGAGAAATCAGCAAACCAGTTGGCTCTCCCGCATTGATTGCTAATGGTTTGTGCATCTTTGTAGCTTGCATTAAAGCATTGAGAGGCGCTTAAGGGAGCATTTGGAGGAGGTTTTTACAAACTTGCATTTCCATTGTTTGACTTTTGCATTTCCATTGTTTGACTTTGTGCAAATTTGAAGAAGTAAGCTACAAGTTGCATTTCTTTGTGTTGTTTTGTAATATGTTTTAAACTTTTACATTCGTATTTTTTAGTATTTTTACTTCTCATTTTATTTAAATTTGTTTGGTCTCTACTACAAGTCTACTACTAACTACTATTTTTTACTTCTCATTTTGTTTACATTCATATTGCAGCAAGCTAGCAGCAAACACATTGAAATTTGACATAATGTCTCAGGGTGAGGGAAGTGGAACTAGGCCTCCATTTAAACCTAATGCAGACCCAACTGCAATAGCAAGGGATAGGGCTTGGAAACATGCCATCCTGGGGCACAAAAAGGGAGTTGTTACATGTTGGCATTATGGTGTAGTATATAATGGGGGAGGAATAAATAGATTGAAGTATCACCTAGCAAATATACCTAGACATGACGCTAAAAAATGCAAAGATGTACCCCAAGATGTTATGCGAGACATGCAAACTCTTCTAGAGGAAAAAATGGAGAAAAAAAAATTGAAAAAGAAGCAACATGAAGAAATGGCACAACTAGCCGGAGCCCAACAGGGATCTTCTAGTTTCGCTGTCCATTATCCCCTACTCCACCTACGGATGCAACTGCTTCTACGAGTGTGACCATTGGGCCTCGTACTCATAAGCAAAGATCGACACTTGATTCCATGTTTGCTCCACGCATCCCTCCAAGTGCACAACCATCACTTGAGGGCATGGGTTGGAACAAGGATAAACATGATTATGCAAAATTGGCACTTGAAGACTTCTTCATCTACAACAACATTTCATTCAACGCAGCAAGGTGCTTATTTATTTAAATTTAAATTTATGTCTTCTCTTGCTTTCAAAGTTTCAACTTTCAAGAGACAATAATATGCTTATTTTGTTTATTATAATTTGTATTTTGTTTTCAAATTTATTTATAATATATTAATTTGTTTAACTTTAAATTTTATTCTATTTGTTTTAGGTCCCCTTATCAGCAAATTGGAATCGATGCTGTTGTTGTTTGTGGTCCGAGGTTCAAAGCCCCTAGTGCTAAAGAGCTAGGAGGCCCTAATTTGAACCAAAGGGTGGCTGATGTAGAAGTTAAAATCAAGGAGCAGTGTGAGGTGTTGTTTGTGGTCCGAAGTTCAAAGCCCCTAGTGCTAAAGAGCTAGGAGGCCCTAATTTGAACCAAAGGGTGGCTGATGTAGAAGTTAAAATCAAGGAGCACTGTGAGATGTGGAAGAGGAAGGGTTGCACCACCATGACTAATGGTTGGACTGATAGAAGGAGTAGAACACTCCTCAACTTTCTTGTCTCCTCATCAGGTAAACCATAATTGTACTTAGAGTCTTAGACATTAAAAATTTAGAAGTAGAACTTGTACTTAAGTGATTAAGTTTATAAATTATGAATTTATAAATTATGATTAATCATTTATCATTACACTAATTTGTTTCATTTTCTTCAGGTGCTACGGTTTTTTTGAAATCAATTGATGATTCAGGAAAAACAAAGAATGTTAAATATCTTTGTGGGATAATGGATGAAGTGATAAAGGACGTGGGTGAGGAGAATGTGATGCAGATAGTTACAGATAATGCAGCAAATTATGTTGCTGCAGGAAAGCTTCTTATGGAGAGACACCCTCACTTATTTTGGACCCCTTGCGTTGCTCATTGCATTGACCTCATGTTAGAGGATTTTGGTAAACTCCCTTGGATAAAAACAATAATAGAGCGAGGAAGGAGTGTATGCAAATTCATATATAATCATACATGAGTCCTCAACCTCATGAAGAAACGCAATGAGCAAAAAGAATTGTCTCGTCCAGGGGTCACTAGATTTGCAACCAATTTTCTCACATTGAAATCTTTGTTTGATTCAAAGGGAGGTTTGAGACACATGTTTGTTAGTGAGGAGTGGATTGCATCATCATATGCAAAGACCACTGCAGGGATTGCTGCAGCTGATCATGTTTTTGATGAGGCTTCTTTTTGGACACAATTGCTGATATTGTGACAGTAATTTTCCTTTTTGTCCCCATTTCAACTTTACTTTGTTTATGAAATTATGTTATAAATTATTGTTCATTTTTTAAAGAAAAAACTTAAAGCTGATTATTTCTTTTCCAACTTTCATAATGATTGCAGTTTGTAAAGCTGCTTGTTGTTCTCCTACGAACTGCTAATGGAGAGAAGCCCTCAATGGGCTACATTTATGAGGGCATGGATAGGGTGAAGGAGGCCATTCACTCTTTTTTTGCAGAGAATCGAGATAGGTATGGGCCTATATGGGATGTCATTGATAGAGGTTGGCACAATCTACATCACAGGCCTATACATGCAGCGCCTACTACTTTAATCCAGCATACCAATTCAGCCCACATTTCAAGGCTGATGATGAGGTGTGGAGCGGCCTCTACGATGTTGTAGAGAGTATGTCACTTGATTCAACAATTGGAACAGTTATAGTACGTGAGATTGAGTTGTTTAAGAAAGCTGAAGAGGACTTATTTGCATGGGAGTTGTGCAAGAAAAATAGGACAGAATTGATGCCTGGTAAATACTAAAAATCTTTGATTCTACATCCTAATTTCTAATAGTAATTCTATTACCATTTTAATTTGATAAATTCAAAGTTATTGATATGATTCAAAATTTTCTTGTTTCAGATGCATGGTGGGAGATGTTTGGCACAAAGGTACCAAATTTACAGAGGATTGTGATTCGCATCTTGAGCCAGCCATCTAGTGCATCAAGATGTGAATGTAATTGGAGTTTATTTGAGCACATACACTCGAAGAAGCGCAATAGGTTGGCAATGGAAAAATTAAATGATCTTGTCTTTGTTCACTACAACCTTCACCTTCACCATAGATAGATCCTTGGTACCGATACATCACCGATTGTATTAGAGAATGTTGATCCTCATGCAGAGTGGAACACAGAGATAGCTGATCCTATCTTCAGTGATGAAGTTGTGGAGTGGGTAGATCAGGGGGATCAGGAGGCTGAGGCAGTAGCAATGGCAGTTGAGGAGGCTAGAGCACGAGGAGACAGAGTGCAGGACCCTAAGGCTAGGAGTGATGGATCCTAGTCTGATGACGAGGATTATGTGTGTGAGGATGAGGATGAGGATGATGTTGAGGAGGATGAGGAGGATGAGGATGAGGTTCAGGCTCAGCCTCCGACAAAGGGAGAGAGGATGGCTCTAGAGTCTTCCATGACTTGTCTTAGGCACACTCGTAGGAGAACATAGACTACTATGAGCCTTAGTCTTCTAGTTGCTATTTTGATATATGTTTTGAACTTTTGAATTTGATACCATGGATTTTGTAATCCATGAATATTGTAAACATTTGAGTCTTTGACACTGGAGTGACACTATGTTTATTACTTTATAGTTTATAACTTTATATTGTGTTATTTAGTTTTATTCCTTCAGAAATTCGTTTTTATATTTATGTGATCTATGCAAAATTGTGTATGTGTATTAAGTAGCTTCTATTTATCTCAATTATTGTGTAGTTGATGCTAATTGACTAAAAGATGCACAAAACAATCTTAAAATCCTTTAAAATCTTTGAATTTCATGGGATTTTCAATTTTCCGAGTCTATGCCGAGTCCGGTCATCGAGTTCGAGTTCGAGTCGGATTTTGACTTTCCGAGTCAGAGGCGAGTCAGAGTCTCGTAACAATACTTTAAACACTTCCTTACATTTGCAACCTAGCTCAAATACCATACTAAATTTTGGAGGATCGTTGCAAATGTAATTGCACTGTCATTAATGGTAAGTGTTTTCCAAGGGCAGTGATCTCTCTCTTATAATGTGGATGAGACATGAAGAGACATGTTTCTTCATGTTTATTTAATTAATATAATAATTAATTATTTAATTGCATATATACATACATGTCACATATATATATATATATATATATATATATATATATATATATATATATATATATATATCTCATGGGTTTATCCAACTGGAGCTACCAAACATCAAACATCAATAAGTATCTATCAGCTTGGGTAAGTTTGATTTATACATGATAGTCTATCTTGGCTCATCATTGCATATCTTTGCAAGTTTATTCAAATCAAATAACAAAGCTCAAAAAAAAAATCATTAAACTACCAAAACCACAAAAAAATAAAAAATAGAAACAAACACAAAACAAATTCCTCTTCTCTGGTTAAAGTCAAAATTTCAAAACAAATAACAGCATTTTCATCAAAACCCCTAGTTGGTATCTTTCAGAATACTAAACCGGAATTTGCATCTTCCAATTGTGAAATATCTGACATGGGAAAAAGGATAGGCTTCCTAGATAAAGCATCTACAACAACACATCTTTTATACTTAATGTATTCAACATCAATACCATAAGCCTAAAATTTGCTAACCAATCTTTATTTCCTTCATTTAGACTCTCTAGTTAATAAAGTACTTTGATCTACTATGATCCATCCTTAGCAAATATTTATTTCCCACCAAATCAAACCTAAACTTATCCAACACATTTCTGATGGCTAACATGCCCTTATCATAAATGGAGAAGCCCTACAATATTTCCTTGAGATTCCTGCTTTCAAATGCAATACCCCCTTAATTTTGGCCTTAGAAGATTTTTAAATGATTAAGATTATAAGTTGTCAAAAATGAATAAATTTAATGACAACTTATTCAATTATGTAATAAGGTCATATAAGTAATTAATTGCATAGTGAATGGTCTTATGCTTTTAGAGATCATTCATATTTCATTATTCTGGTGCTGGATCATGGTTATCAAGAGACTTTTTATGATGGGGACACAACCCAAGAACAGAATGGACACAACAGAAAAGAGAAAATTATATTAACTGAGAAAATAAGCTAGTACAAACAGTACAGGAAAATAAACTTCAAAACATGCCCTAAGGGCTTACAATAGCATAAATTTGGAGATAATTTCTCCTTTCAGTACCTCCTCTCAAACTCCACTCCGAACTGCCTTTTACAATGCCAGGAATCTCCTTAAATAGACCCCGGAGGGTTAAGGACTAGGAGTACTTTCTAGAAAGTGCTAGTAGGCATCCACCGACCAAATAGAAGGTTCCAGAAGCTGCGTTAGAAGTCGGTGCAAATCTAGAAGAATCTAGAAACGGTAACCGAACTTCCGGGAGGCATAACTTTTGAACTGTAGCTTCGATTGACGAACCTTTTACATTTTCGGAAAGCTCTCGAAGCGCTCTATAGCCCTATGGACCAGCTTCGCTCGTCCCCCATTTTTTGGCCCTTTTCGAGGTCATTTAATGCCCCTAACCTGACTTTGAAGCATTCTTAGGAGGTCTCCAAAACCCGAAAAACTGCAATAACTTTCAAACCGTAGGGCCTTTTGACCTGATTCTTTTTCTGGAATGCTCTAAATCACAATTACATTCATCTGGCCAATTCACACCTTCTAGGTCACCAAAATGATGGCCAAATTGCATGCTCCTATTTTTTCAGGATTTTCTAGCACACTGATAATTGAACTGTGAGAGTTGGAACCTTTATTTGACCCAAATGGGTGTCCAAAAATGAAAACACATGAAACAAAAACTAAGTCTAAGTACATTTTTTTGGGTGACATAAGATTGCCCTTATACCTCTAGATGCTCCTGCATCAGACACCCAGGGTAGATTGAAAAGTGATCCTGTCACTTTATGAATGGTAGAGGAAATCCCAAATGGGAAACCTCAACTACTGAAATCCAAGTTGAGTCCTCGATCAGTCGTCCTTTCCATTTGACCAAATACTCTTCATACTACCTGTTTCTGATACTCCTACCCACACGATGATCTAGAATGTCTTCTATCTCCTCCTTCTTAGAAGCTGGAATTGGACATGGCTCTAACACCAGCTCCTCATCTGCACCATCATCATGATACTCTGTTAAATCTGCAATGTTGAAAATGGGAGAAATGTGAATACTATTTGGCAGCTCCACTTCATATGCATTTCCTGAGTCATGTTTCTTCAAAATTTTGCAGGGGCCAAATTTCTTCATTTTCAGCTTGTTGTAAGTACCGGCTGGAAATCTTTCTTTTCGTAAGTGCACCATGACTAAATCCCCTACTTTGAATTTCTTATGTCTTCTCCTTTGATCAGCCCTAGCTTTATACTCTTGATTCATCTTGGTAATGTGTGCTTGAACCTCCTCATGTAGACGCTTGATATGTTCAGCAAATTCCTCAGCTTCAGCACTTGTCCTCTCCCCTTGTTCTATCTTCCTCAGCTCTGGTGCAGTCCTTGGGCTACTCCCATATACAATTTGGAATGGTGATTTTCCAGTACTCCTATTTATAGAGTTATTATAAGCAAACTCTGCCTGTGGTAGAATCAAATCCCATCCCTTGGGCTTATCCCCAACTAAACATCTCAGCAAATTGCCCAGACTTCTATTTACCACTTCTGTTTGGCCGTCAGTTTGTGGGTGATGCGTGGAACTGAATTTCAAGTCTGTTCTCAACTTTTTCCACAATGTCCTCCAGAAATACCCCACAAATTTAGTATCTCTATCAGAAACTATACTCCTTGGAAGACCATGTAGTCTTACCACCTCTTTGAAAAACAAGTCTGCAATATGAACAGCATCATGAGTTTTGTGGCATGGAATGAAATGTGCCATTTTGGAGAACCTATCAACCACCACGAATACTGAGTCATTACCCCTTTGTGTCCTTGGCAATCCAAGAACAAAATCCATACTTATGTCCTCCCATGGCCTTGATGGAACAGGCAATGGCTGATATAGGCCAGTATTGTGACTAAACCCCTTGGCAACTTGACAAACCTGGCAACTCTGTACAAACTTCTTCACATCTTGTGAAATTTGAGACCAAAAATAATGTTCTCTAAGAATGGCAATGGTCTTATCTCGACCAAAATGTCTTGCCATCCCTCCACTGTGTTTCTCCTTAATCAGATTTTCCCTCATGGAACTTCTTGGAATGCACAATTGACTACCCTTGAACAACATGCCATCCTGAATCAAATAGTCTAACCACTTGGTTCTATCTACAGCAACAGGTTGTTTACAAGCTTTCCATGCTTCAGCAAAATCAGGATCCTCGAGGTACAAATTCTTGAGTTCATCAAACCCAACTACTTCGACCTGCATTATTGTAAGCAACAACTGTCTCCTACTTAGTGCATCTGCAACCCTGTTAGATGTTCCACTTCTATGTTTCAACACAAATGTATTAACTCTGCAAGAACTCTACCCACTTCATATGCCTCCGATTCAATTTACCTTGGCTATTTAGGTACTGTAATGCCTGATGATCAGTATACAAAACAAATTCCTTTGGCAATAAATAACGCCTCCATTTCTTTAAGGCCTGAACTATTGCATAGAACTCTTGATCATAAACAGAATACTTCTTCTTTGCATCATTCAATTTTTCACTAAAATATGCAATAGGCTTACCTTCTTGGCTTAATACAGCCCCAATAGCGTTGCCACTAGCATCACAATCTACCTGGAAAACCTTTCTAAAATCTGGAAGTGCCAACATAGGCTGTTATTTTACCTTCTTCTTCAACAATTCAAAACTTCTCGCAACTGCTACAATCCATTTGAACTCTTTTCTATCCCCTCTTATTGTATCAGTTAGGGGTGCACATATGCCACTGAAATTCTTAATAAACTTCCTGTAAAAACTAACCAGAACATGAAATGATCTTACCTCAGTAGCAGACCTTGGAGTAGGCCATTCCAAGATGGCTTTTACCTTCTCCGGATCCATTTTGAGACCTTCAGGTGATATAACAAACCCCAAATAGACTAACTCCCTTTTTGCAAAGTTACACTTCTTCAGATTAATTAACAGTTTCTCTTCCCGTAGCCTTTCAAGGACACTACGAATATGCAACGAATGTTCTTCCAAAGTCTTGCTGAAAATTAAAATATCATCCAAATAAACAATAACAAATTTTCCCAAGAACTTCTTAAGTACCTCATTCATGAGCCGCAAGAAGGTGCTTGGGGCGTTCGTCAATCCAAAGGGCATGACTAACCACTCATAAAGACCCTCCTTGGTCTTGAAGGCTGTTTTCCACTCATCTCCTTCTCGAATCCGTATCTGGTGATAACCACTCTTCAGATCTATCTTTGTGAAGTACTGAGCTCCACTCAAGCAGTCCATAATATCATCCATCCTTGGCAAAGGAAACCGGTACTTGATGGTGATCCTATTTATAGCTCGAGAATCTGTACACATCCTCCACTCTCCATCCTTCTTTGGTGCGAGTACTGCAGGTACTGCACATGGACTCAGGCTCTCTCGAATCAAGCCCTTCCTCAACAACTCCTGAACCTGTCTATTTAGCTCCTCTGTTTTAGTAGGAGTCATCCTGTGAGCAGCCTTGTTAGGCAAACTAGCTCCTGGAATCAGATCTATCTGATGACTGATTTGCCTTACTAGTGGCAATCCATCTGGAACATTATCAGAGATAATATCTCCAAACTCCCCTAGTAAATTTGAAACTTCAACTGGTATTTCACTACTACCTTCTTTATCTTTCCTAGGAATCAAAGCATAGCACATATGCTGATGTTTCATGCCATCTAAAAACTTCCTTTCATCAACAAGACAAATCCTAGCACAACTACATACCTTTTCCCCTTCCTTTTTCATGGGCTTCAATTTGTGGCGAACTCCATCCTTTGTCAGAGAGTATGTGTTTGCATGTCCATCATGTACTGCATGTCTATCAAACTGCCATGGTCTACCCAACAATAGATGGCAAACATCCATCGAAATAATATCATAGAGAACTTCATCATGGTAACTCCCAATTTTGAAATTCACTAAACATTGTTCACTTACCAGGACCTTATGATCATCTTTTACCCAAGCAATCCGATAGGGCTGGGGATGTTTCTCCCTCTTGAGCTTCAACTTAGAGACCATCTCTTCTGATACCAAGTTATCAGTGCTACCCATCAATGATTACGTTACAACATTTATCCTCACACTTGCATCCGGTACGGAACAAACTCCTCCGTTGTCCTAGTTCAATCTCACCACTTAGTAGGACTCTTTCATTTACCAAGGTCTCTCCTCTTTCTGCATCCTCTGAATGTGATGATTGTGCATCCTCATCCACATGAGCAACCCTAGCTTGGCCCTCAGCTCTCCTATCTATCCTTCCTTGTCGTTGAGGGCATTCAAAGGCACAATGACCTTCTTCATTGCAATGGAAACAGGTACCACGGAAGCCTCCTCTTCCTTGTCCACGTCCTCTACCTCTTCCTCTCTGATTTCCAAAGTCTTGATCATTGGAGCAATTGAAACCCTCATTCCTCTGGTTCCTGCTAGTACCCACATCTTCATTTTTCTTTTGGGTTTCATTGCGGCCTCCAGATGATCTGCCGCTTCCCCTTCCTCCTTGACCGCGCCCTCTTTGTCTTCCTTCAAACCTTTTATTCAGCTTCTATTCAACTCGTAGGGCAAACTGGTATGCCTCTTCAACGCTGGTCATTCTTACCAGACTTAATTCCTCCTAGATGCTAGGTCGCAACCCACTGATATAACGAGCAACCTTCTCCTTATTTGCTTCTGCATGCCCCGCTCTAATCAAGAGTCAGTAAAATTCCTCTGTATATTCTTGGACTGATCTTCCTGCTTGCTTTAACCCATGCATCTTCTTAAAAAAATCAAGCTCATAGTCCACAGGAATGAACTGCTTCTTCAATTTGTCCACCATGCGATCCCATCTTGTGATCTTCTCCTTTCCTCTTCTGTTTCTTTCCAATTGAACCTCTTGCCACCAGATTTTGGCATGGCCTTTCAATTTGGCCTTTGCAAACTTAACCCTATCTGGGTCCCTTATATCCTCATACTCAAAGTATTCTTCCAGTTCATTGATCCAATCGATCAACTCATCTGGTTTCAGATTTCCTGAAAATAAACCCACTTCAATTGTAGGTCTTTTCCCAAACTTAGTAATGGCCCTAAAAAGCCTTTCCTCTGCATAATTCAGAACTTCCCCGTCAAATTCCCCTTCTGGTTCCATTACTTCTTCTTCATTGTCATCCTCACTGTCGTCACCTGCGGCAACATTTGCTCCTCTACGGAGCTCCTCTTGCAATGCCTGCACCTACCTTTGGAGGGCTCTAACCTCCTCAGGATTAATAGCTCTGGCCCTTCCGCCACGCTCTCTTCGTGGAGGCATCTTCTAACTCGAACCCACAACCACACAGTCTTGGTGCAAACTGCCTCACAGTCGGCGCTCTGTCTACACACTCAAGAAAACCCGCTCTGATACCACTTGATAGGGACACAACCCAAGAACAGAATGGACACAACAGAAAAGAGAAAATTATATTAACTGAGAAAATAAGCTAGTACAAACAGTACAGGAAAATAAACTTCAAAACATGCCCTAAGGGCTTACAATAGCATAAATCTGGAGATAATTTCTCCTTTCAGTACCTCCTCTCAAACTCCACTCCGAACTGCCTTTTACAATGCCAGGAATCTCCTTAAATAGACCCCGGAGGGTTAAGGACTAGGAGTACTTTCTAGAAAGTGCTAGTAGGCATCCACCGACCAAATAGAAAGTTCCAGAAGTTGCGTTAGAAGTCGGTGCAAATCTAGAAGAATCCAGAAACGGTAACCGAACTTCCGGGAGGGATAACCTTTGAACCGTAGCTCGGATTGACGAACCGTTTACATTTTCGGAAAGCTCTCGAAGCGCTCTATAGCCCTATGGACCAGCTTCGCTCGTCCCCCATTTTTTAGCCCTTTTCAAGGTCATTTAATGCCCCTAACCTGACTTTGAAGCATTCTTAGGAGGTCTCCAAAACCCGAAAAACTGCAATAACTTTCAAACCGTGGGGCCTTTTGACCTGATTCTTTTTCTGGAATGCTCTAAATCACAATTACATTCATCTGGCCAATTCACATCTTCTAGGTCACCAAAATGATGGCCAAATTGCATGCTCCTATTTTTTCGGGATTTTCTAGCACACTGATAGTTGAACTGTGAGAGTTGGAACCTTTATTTGACCCAAATGGGTGTCCAAAAATGAAAACACATGAAACAGAAACTAAGTCTAAGTACATTTTTTTGGGTGACACAGGATTGCCCTTATACCTCTAGTTGCTCCTGCATCATTTTATGTCAATGGAGAATTATGAGGGTCACATTATTGATTCCAAGGCCAAAGTCAAAAATTAAAATGAGATTATATTTTGTAAAGCATTCCAGAACTTTCTCAAGTTGGTTAGAAAGAGATGTGAGAGACTCATTTCATTATGCTTAATTTATAGTTGCCCCTTGAAGAGCTTTAAGAGCTCCTAACTTTCAATTCAGAAAGCTCTAAGAGGGAAACCCTTAGGCTTGGTGAGTTGGACAAAACCACACTTGATTCTTGAGGTGGATGCATTTCCAGATTCCCCATTGCATTTCAATGTTCAGTGTTGGAGGTTTCATATGGAAATATCAAGGAAATTTTCACAGACAAATCATAGATATCAGATTTCTCAAGTCCCTTTCAAAGACAAATTTACAGATTGGTGTATTAATTGATATATTTGATAAAAAAATTGTAATATGCAGACCATATTTTATTTTTTTAAATGCCAATTTATACACATTTTTGGGAGCTAAGAGTTTTCTGCTTTCTGCTTTTATCGTTTTCAAGTTTCATAAATCATATGTAATGAATTTTTGACATCTACTTTGCATTTAAAGAAACATGACATCAATATGCCCAAACAAGAAGTTCAACAATCAAACTTAGTATAATCGAATACAAGCTGGAAAATAATTTATTGCAATAAGATAACCAAACCTGAAAATGATTTCCATCCATGTAAATATCACTCTGACATAATCAACAACCAAATCTGGGCATCAAATGAGACAAAAGATGATTTGCTAGATATCTTTTAAGTCTTCAAACTTGACCAAGTCTGCTCTAGCTATACCAAACTCCAAATCTGCAATGTTAGGCACCAATACTAGAAGCTTTCAGCCATCTAAATTGCAGATTTAAGCCTTCACAACACCCACATGCCCAAGGGTAAGAAGTACGACCCTCATGGTATGGGTGATTTGCCTTAATAATTCAAAACTTCACCGTAAGCAGAAAATGAACTATGACAATGGGCCACCTAGCTAAGACCAATGCTTTGGTAAAATACCCAAAGCAATGTAACTGTTCCTCTTTAAAAAATTAACAAAACTAGGTTTCTCTGAAACACTACAATTAAAGAAAAGCTCTCTAAAAAAGCATCTTATCACCACAAAATGCAAACAACACTCTCAGAATGAACTCACCACACCAAAAAATGGACATCCATCTCAGTATCCACTCTTGCAGCCATTAAATGTGCTTTTTACAACTTAAGCGGTGACCCCCTTTCCTAGGCATAGCATTTGGGAACACTTTACCACTTTAGTTATAAAATTAATTTACAAAATATTATTCATCCAACCTTAGAACTCACCAAGGCACCAAAATCAAAAACACTTCGATCTAAACTGAGAGGAAACGGAGACTAAGACCAAGTGCTCAAAATGGCGCATACTAAAAACTCATAAGCTAAAAAATAGAAACTCTACTAAAACACACTGAAATGTCCTGCTCAAGCTCTCCATGGGACATTGAGTCCCCTAGCCAACTCTGCTTAGCCTACTTAAACTTGCAATTCATGTGTATTGAACTCATTTTTTGCTCTACAATGTGTATTGAACTTTAATATTGACCTTTACATGAGAAATCGGTAACTTGAATAACATGCAAGTTTTTTAAGAGTATTTTAAAAAATTATATGGTTTTTGTGCCCAATAAATTCCCCCAAACAGCATGTTTTTATTCCATAGTCATGATTTAATGTATCGCATTTTCTTGGCCTCTTTGTGCATAACATGAAACTAGATGGAGACTAAAAATGTGAAGAACAAACAATGTTCATCATTTTGTACTATGATTGTGATCCTGAAAATAAGCAATCATCTCCCTTGCTAGAGCATATAACATGCAATAATACTGATAGCATTAGCATAGCCATATACAAACCTGGTTAGCAACACATTTCTTCTCTTTTAGATTCTAAGCATGGTCAAAGCATAGTATCTCTTTTCGTTAACACCTGGATTTTTCCCTGAGCATTGAAAATCTTTATGCCAGTTTTGTTCCACTACCAATGGATGGAAAAATAATGCTAATGTTTCATCAAGCCGAAAACAAGACAGAACTTTTACCTTTGTCAATAAGTGTAAGGCCCAGTTTAGATTGGTAAAGAGCCCTCAGTGACATAACAATTTTGCGCTGAATCACTTCCTCCACTAATCGTTTTGTTCGTCTATCAAAAACCTGCATTGGAATAAGCCAATACACATTGCAACAAAAAACATTGTCAGCATGATGATCAGGATGAAACCTTGTAAATCCAAGAAAATAAAATCACCATCAATAGAGACCAATAGCATCAGATGCAAAAGCCAACTTGCCCAAGGCACTGAAAGATCAATCAAGTTATAAGGGATAAAAAATGTCATTGTACATATATGCCTATGCTCTGTTATCATTGGGCATGCAATCTACACTTTACTGTGCTTGTGCCATGATCTGATACTATAAATAAAATGATGATAGACTTAATGTAGAGGGATTGGCTGAGAAGCCATTCCATTTTTACTCTCATTACTACCTTCAAGTAATCGAATGTTACACACATCTATTACATGAGTAAGCAGTTGATGGAAAGTTGTTTTAGAACAATGCTTCACAATCAAAGATTAGATCAATATATTATTAACTTTAAACAATTCATTTTATTTTTGACAACTTTGATTGGGCCTAAATCTTATGATATGTACTCTGAATATGTACAATAAATTTTATGTACATAAGGAAAAAGGACTGTGACAAACTGTAATGATAATATTCAAACCTCAATTACAAAATAAGGGTTATCAGAATGTTGGCATGGTGACAACAATTGGACAAGAAAAATCTTGCACAACATAGAAAATATTTATTGAAAAAGGGAAGTTATTCCCTGCACTGTCGAGCACCTAGCTATTTGATAATATATACAGCATGTCAATGTTTGGTCGAACCCAGTAAGGAAATTTCTCTACATTTTTGTATCTTCCCACTAATAATCAGGCCAACCCTATAATTTTTTCATTCCAAACTGCGTATTTATGGATTGTTAACAATGCAGCTTCTTATTATTGGTGAAAGTACCATGAAACTAATTCGTTTTTCCTCCATTAAAAGAAAAAAATAACCCTAACTTACCGTGCAGTTTTCATTGTATAGTGTTCTTTGTGCATCAAAAGTTGAAGTCAGAAATAGTCATAGGTTGCCATGTCACAGCCCAGAATTTTAAATATTGGAAATCTACGAGCTTGTCCATTACTTTTGATTTTGATTATAAGTATTAATATTCATATTTTAACAATAAAAACTTATTGATAGTTAACATCTCATTAAAATAAAAAATTAAGGAAAAAATTAATCATATATTTACTGGTTAACAACTAATATTCTCAAAATTCGAAATTTAAATTTAAAATAGGTACTAGTGGTACATCAGATTGGTAACTTGAAAACCCTATTCAAGGAAACTCGCTCTATTAGAGTTTCTTGACATCTTGTCTTTTTTGTAAATGTCATACTGCATTTCTCTATGAGAACCTTCTGGTTCTTTTTTGCGCATTTATCACAGGCCCTTTGTAATGGTCAGGCCTAAGGCCTTTCTTTTTTCCTTTTTATATGGCCTTGGCTTTTTATCCCTCTGCAGCTGCTACAAGTGCACTTGAAAGCTTGACATTAACATCCCAGGGCTCACTCACTCAAATGACCCTGGTGATTTGTCCTAAAGGTGTTTCACAAGGTATGTGTTCTGACCCACATCCCAATATTGTCCTTTCACTGTCAATTTTTGAAGAAACCTAATGGCTTGAAAATTTTACTATTGCAGATTATTTTGTGGAAAGGGACCCCCTAAAAGCGTGCTCCATGACTAGCTGCCCAAATCTTGGAGCCTACATGAGATTCAATTGGTTGCGTACAAAATCTTTTCAAGGCTTTTTCTCTTTTCCATTTTTCTGAAGCCAATCGCGACTGACCTGTTCTCGACCAGGGCCCTTGGCTTGTTTTTTCTGTTTGGAAATATTACCTTATATAATTTTAGAATAAGTAATTAATATTAAGTCAGTGAGTGAGTCAACTAGAAGCATCCGTATACGAAGTTATTCACAGGAAAATAAGGCTGTATAAAGCCAATTGGGAAGCAAATTAATATCATACAGATGAATCCATATCTCATTTTTATGTTTTTACTATTGCATTGTAGCAAAGTTTGATCTGCTCCTCATTTTAACATGGTACTAAAGCATTCATTTTTCTTATGCCTGTCAAAAGATAAAGCTGCTAGAGGACAAGCTTATTGAAAATCTGCAATGAGGCTGAGGCAATGTGCTGGGTGTTGATAAATATTTCTTTGAACGAGTTTTTTCAGCTTACAATAGTTGCAGTAAAACTGTGATAAATTTTTCCTTTCCCAACAAAATTTCAAAATTCAAAATGTTTAGGAAAGCCAAAAAACAGAGCTACAAAACCCAGAAAAAGTTCTGAAGAAAATCGTAGTGATTTTGAAGTAGATTATGAAAGAAGTTCAACATGAATTAATAATTCCTGCCTGCGAAAAAAATAGATTTGAAAATGAAGTTTGATGTATTCTTTTAATCATTGCTGGGCCTAATAAATTTTCTGAGACATTAGATTTTGGTGCATATACAGACTTAAATTTATTGCAGAGAAAGGTGTGGGATAAAAAGTGTAGGAAGTCATGCCAGAAGCCAATGTAGAAATTTAGTTTACTCCTTCCTTGAATGCCTCTATCATCTCACTCAGGAAGACACAACTGCTACAGTTGGGGAGGAGAGCGCATGGAAAGTTAAATCAAATCTGGAAGTTATAGAGTACTTGAAATTTACTGCAATAGTGGTTATTCAACATTGATCTTATAAGTTTCGAGTTGAACAAAATTATTAACAAAATTGCAATGAAATCAAGCCCTACTCAAATCAAGAGAAAAAAAGAGAGAGAATCAAGGCACAGGGCATGTGAATAAGGTATACATATTTTCATAAGGTATATTACTATATACTAAATATCTATTTCTCAAGTTATTTAAAATGGATTAAGAGTGCAACATCAAATGATGCTTGGGGGTTTATTACTTGAAATGTTCCTCTGTGTGAAAAGAGCATCAATGTGGCGAGACTTAAGTTTGAATGTATAACTCTTTGGTCATATTGGAGAAATGGGAAGGACATTATAAAAGTGCATTTTGGCTGAATGACGCAGTTTCAATTTTATAATTTTTTACATTATCATCCCAAACAATTGTGCCACACTTTAAAAGTCTTCAGAGATTATAATGCTACATATATCTAGAAAAAGGCTAGGGAGTCCACTCAGAGGTTGGTGGAAATGGAGGTAGAAGGACATCAATCATCCCGAGATAGCTTCGCACTTGGGAATGACTAATTGCATGAAAACTACCCAATTTGTGTCCCTAACAAAAAGAGGGAGCTTCACATGATGTGTGTCCATTCAAGGAAAAGGTGGTGGGTGCAGAACAGAGGGGGTGATAAATGTCACAACCGACACCATAGGATCATATTTACAATTCTCACATGTTAAACTATCCCTTTTGTCAAAATATCACAAGAAGAATCAATATTCAAATTTCTACTTTAGTAAAATACATGAATATGTTGCCTTTACAAAAAGTGTTATTAAAATGTTTTTGCTAGTACAACTACAATTTCATTCAAAATTTGAAAACTTCAATTTCATCAATCACCAACTTAAACATATAGTTAAACAATTATCTCTCCTCTTACATAATAAATGTCATGGTCATTAAAAATTCCTTAATTAGTAGTGCTTGGACATTGGCAACCAAATTGATTCAATTTTAAGCTCAAATATTATTAGAAACAATTAGTGATTCTTAGGTCATGAATACACTCATATATTACTAAAACTTAATAGCTAGTTAAAAAGCCTCAAAAGTATTATTTGCAAGATTATAACAAAAAAGGGGGTACATAATAAAATAGTATATAAATAGCAGTAAATAACAAATTGTAATGTCCCTCATTGGGACCTTAACTTCTCCTAAATTTCCCAATTAGGGTTTGGTTTATTATGTCCCCTAATAGGAACAGTGATTCATTCTATTAGATTTAACTTCTCTTCTTGCCAACTGCTGGAATGGTAATGGCTCCTTATGGTCATTACCCGGTCTTTTTCGGGATGCTGTGTGATCCTCAAATATTTTGGCCATTACTGAGACTCATGAGAGCCCCATGTGCCCTCTTCTAGGTTATTCGGGGTATGAGTGGTTGTCAGTTTGCGGGGATGAGATTCAAAATTTTGGTGGGGTTCGTGGGTTTGGAGGTGTTGCCTGCTTGGTTCGTGATGATATTTACAGCTTCACTTTAGTTGCTCACTCTAACACCTTTGCTAGATTTATGTGGGTGTAGATTGGTCGGTGGAAATACCAACAAAGAGATATTTTTATTGCTGTTTGTTATTTTCCACCGACCTCCTCTCCTTATGCCATTCATGACCCAAAGAATGGTGATCTTTTTTGTGACCTTCAAGAGATCATTTAACAATTTGAGGCTTTAGGAGACATTATTTTTCTTGGAGACTTTAACGCTCGAACCAGGGATCTTCAGACTCCTTTGCATGATCGCGGTTTTGATTCGAACTGCACTTCTGAGTTAGACTTAAATACTATGGGACTTCAGCACACCTTGGAGGATGTTCTTGGACCGCTTTCAGGTTATGGCCATCACCTCCTCCAACTCTGTGAGTCTTTTGGATTGTTGATTCTAAACGGTTTATCCTTCCTTCCCAAATCGGACCGATTTCACCTATTGGCCGCACTGTGGTGGTGCAAGTGTTGTGGACTATATCATTTCCTCTCATTTCTTCCATTTGTAGTTTCACCATTTCGCATCTCCCCTTGGCTGATCATGCTCTTCTTAGCAGTTCTATTGGCAGTTCACCCCACCTGTCGCACTCCTTTCAGTCTTCTCACTGCCCGGCTGATACCATCTCCTTTCCTACTCGCTTTCATTACCCTGAGAGCGATGGTGAACTTTTCAATTATCACCTTAGGAGGCTTTTGATACCTACTCGTTTTAGTGAGTTGCTTGTTGCATCTGACATGTTTGACTCACTTGCCTCTGCCATCTAAGATTCTACTCTCCTTTCTATTCCTCACTGTTCCCCTCCCTCTCTCAGAGATAAGTGTCGGAATACTTGCTCTATGAATAAATGGTTTGATACTGATTGCAAAGCTTTCCATCGCTCGGTTCACGTCGCCTTTAAGACTCAATCCCCTGCCTTCATCTAGCTACATCTTTTGTATCTCTGTTTTCTTCGCAACAAGAAATGTTCTTTTGCCTCTTTTCAGTGCAGAACCCTTTGCTCCACGCTTATTCAGAATCCCCATTTTTTTGGCGTACCCTCTTCCCCCGGTGCTCCCCCCCATCCTCCACTCTTGACTACCACTCTCTAACCTCCCATATCATTACACTTTATGACATTCTTGGGCAGCCACCTCTTCACTCCACTTCACCTCCTTACTGCCATTTGCTCACCTACTCCAATGTTATTGAGGCCATCAGATCTTTGAGATGCAGCAGAGCAGCAGATGAAGAGGGTTTCCAGGCAGAACTTTTCAAACTTGGTGCTTTGGTTCTTGGATCTTACCTTCCTACACTCTTCAATAGAGTGGTTTGCACTAGGTTTCCTGAGTCCTGGTCTAGACATGTGGTTTACCCTATTCACAAGTCTGGGCCTGTTTCTGATCCGAGTAACTATAGAACTATTATGATTAGACATTCTTTTGTCAAACTGTATGCCACTGCTCTGAACACCATGTTATCTAGTGAGCTTGATACAAGAGGTTGTAGAGCGAAAGAGCCGGGTGGTTTTCAAGCAAACTATCAGACTGTGGACCATGTTTTCACACTGCGGGCTATTATTGAGGAGGCTAGGCACCGCTCTCAGAAGGTATATTGCTGTTTTGTGGACTTTTGTAAGGCTTTCGATTATGTTCCTAGGTTGGCCTTATTGCAAAGACTTCGTGAGATTAGGATCTGTGATATGTTACAGACTACTATTATGAGGCTTTATGAGAAGGTAACAGGTAGGCTCAGGACTCTGGAGGGTTTTTTTGTTCCGATTCAGAGTACCATTGGTGTGAAGCAGGGATGTCCTCTTTCTCCTCCACTGTTTGGTTTGTATATTGATGAGTTGGAGAATTTCCTTGTGAACTCCTCTCAACTGAGTGATGGGTGCTATTTACATCAAGTTTTGATTTCCATTCTCCTTTTTGTTGATGATGTGGTTCTCTTGGCCTCTTCTCCCGACAGCTTGCAAAGACTCCTCGATGATCTGGCTTCTTTTTGTGATCAACGGCAACTTGTGGTCAATTTGTCTAAGACTCAAGTTATGGTCTTTAATTGTGTAAAGACCTTTCATCTTCATTTCTTCTTTCAGGGTCAGGAGGTTGAGATTACTTCCTCTTATATGTATCTCGATGTGAAGTTCTCAGGGCCACGCTTTAGCTTGAGACTAGCTATTCAGTCCAGAGTTAGTAAGGGCATGGGTTCCCTTGCTTTGCTGGAAAGATAGTGCTTCAGGCATCATTTCCAAGATATTTCGTCCAAGTTGTCCCTTTTTAACTCCTTGGTTCGTCCAACAGTTCTCTATGGCTCGATGGCTTGGGGGCCTTCTCTTATTGCTTCGAATTGGTCTTCTATAGAGAGGATCCAGACATTTATGTTACGGCGTATCATAAGATGTCACATACTCACCCCTCACAGTATTGTCTTAGCCGAGTTTGGAGCTCGCCCTCTTAAACTTGTCATTTTTTACTTGATTTGATTTCTTCATCAGCTTCGTGGTTTTATGGAGTCAGGGGTTGACCAGCACAAATACTCTCATCTAGCATACTGTTCTTCTATTGAGATTATGAGATCTGACACCTCTACTATATCTCGCTGTTGGTAAGCCTAGGCCACCTCTTTGTTGGATTCAATTGGTATTGAGATAGATCATCTTCCTCCTTATCAGTTTTCACTCGATGCTCCTACTCATTGTCTTCCCTCACGTTAGGAGTTGAACGAGCACATCAGACAAGATATTTACAGACAATACATTACTACTACTTGGAGCAATCCCCCGAGAGGTCTTCGACCTAGGATGGCCTTCTATGTTGAGCATTTTCTTGTGATTCAGGATGGTATTATTGCTTGCCCTGCTTATCTCTATCAGTGCTGGAATCATGCCTTATGGTTTTCTCTAGGCTCATTCAGGGTTGGTTCTCACCGCCTCCGGGCTCACACTGATCACCATATGGATCGGGTGGATCGGATATGTCAGTTGTGTACCTTACCAGGGGTTGAGACGAAGATCCACTTCATTTTTCAATGTCCTCTTTACTATGAGATTAGAGGGAGATTTTACTGCCTTTTCAAAGACTGTTCTTCTCTTTCGATGTTCTTCAGTTCTATTGATCAGCAGTGTCTTGCACTTTATCTTCAGGAAGCCACCCATCTTTGAGAGATTACCATGCAGTCTTTTATACCTCAGAGGCATACTTCATACCAGCTCATTACTACCTTTTTCTCTCCCTTGTCTCCTCCTCGGGGCTTGAAAAGTCCTTCCAGTACTTCTCATTCCAGATCAGTTAGATACTGCACTAGTTTATCCAGGCAGCGATAGTCCTACCGCAGCTCTACACGGCAATCTAAGACTATGGATCGTCCGTGGATTTACCCATCCATTATTGATTTCTTTGTGACAAGGAAGGACCCTTAGTGCCTACCTTGTCTTCTTTCTTGTTTTGTTCTTAGCGTTTGTTTCTTCTCAATCACCATTTGGTGCTTCTGCTTTAGCCGGCTCTTCTGTTTGTATGCTCAGTCCCATAAACCTTGTTGGTTTTTCGTGGACATTAATATTATCTTATCTTATCTGTTCAAATTATTATAATTCATGCTTATTTTATTACTATTTAAGCTCAATAATGGAAGGAGTTGATGTTATCCAAGTTGCCTAGAAACCAAGTTGCAATGGATTCCCTCTAAGTTTACAGATCCAAGCCCTTAAGCCTTTCTTAGGACTTTGTCCATGATGGAGCCTTAATTTCAACAAATTAGGGCCTCCATTTGTGAAGTAATATTGAAAACTTGAAGGAATATTGTTATTGAAAGACAAGTAATGTAACAGTGAAGAGCAGACAATTGAAATATGTTTGACAGTAGTATGAAGCGGCAAGAGGTAATAATTCAGAGTTAGCATCAATAGCTAAAACCAGGGTAACATGACTCGCAGCGAGTCACATGAGTCACACAAGTCAGCGAGCCGCGCTGACCTCGCCGAGTCACAATGACTCGTGACCCGCGAGCGGCGAGTAACGAGGAGTGACTCGCGTGACTCGCGAGTCACCGAGTGACTTGCATGACCCGGCCTCCTTGACTCGGCCACAACAGGCTTGAAACCGGGCCTTTAAAATATAATTTTTTACATGTTTTTTTTTACATTTCAGAGACAAAGGGTATAAGGAAAGGAAGAGGAATTGTTGTAGTAGATTCACAAAGCAAGTCTACAGGAAAGAGGAAGTGGAAGAGCCACAAAAAAAAAAAAAAACGACGACGACAAATTGAAACAGTTCGGAATGAGTAATGCATGATGCCAAAGGGAAGGGTAGACATAAGCAGTTGCCAAAAAGAGTGTGGAATCGGAAGAAAATGACAGAAATAGTGTGTTCCATGCAGTTTCGTGTGAGTTTCGGAGTGCTAATTTGGTCTTGGCGGCGAAGGGCGCTGCCCCTCGACCCCACCCTGTATTGCGACAGGGAGTGCACCTAGGGCGCTGCCCCAGGACCTCGCGGGGGCGCTACCCCTCGACCCCACCGGGGGCGTTGCCCCCTGGACCGCCAGTCGTTGCGGATATCAGTCATGGGAGGCTAACCAGTTGAGAAGAATTGGAGTTGTTGCAGGCATGGAGTGTCTGTGTACCAGAGGCACTGAGAGTAGGTGTTGCTCGTGAAGCTGTCTTGGTGGATGCATAGAGAGCTCGGGAGGAGCTGATCATCCAATTGGAGGCAGTGCAACGACACTTGGCTCAAGGTATCGAGGAGTTGGAAACAGAGAAAGCAGCAAAGGTGGCTATCAAGGTCAGCTAAGGAGATAGTATTGTGTTAGCAGAGGCTATAGATGCAACGTGATTTGGAGACCAGTTTGGTGCAGGCATGGGATGAATGTGAAAGTGATGCGACAGAAACAGATCTATCTTGTTATAGTTAGTCAATTAATATATTTTGTTGTTAATTTGTCTCAGATATTGTGTAATTGTCGTCCGGAGACGACCTTTCTTTTGTGGGGGGATGATGTTGTCGGTAAAATGTATAGTGTAGCCGACGGGTAGATTAGTATCCAAACGGGCACATGACGCTTGAGTCACCCCTTTGGAAAGGTATATGTACATGTCCGAAGTGGACTTTGGAATCATCAATGAGAATCGATAGATCATTGTAGTCATTGGAATCGGATTGTAATCTGCAAGTGCATACATGAATAAAGTACCTGTTCTGAATTGAATCGTGTTATACATGTGTTAACTTCTTACCCTATGCGGTAAACAACTCATATAACCCTAAAAGGGCTCCCATAACAGTCTATACTCTATAGTGATGTGTTGGATTTCATAATGCATAAATGATAATACATATACATTTTGATGGTTTGCATGGATTTATCTTAGTTTGACTTTAATTACTAGTAATATAGTATTTACTTTTAGCAATTTACCTTTGTAAGTTTGTAACTTTGTAGTATTGTACATATGTAATCGATGTTTGACTTTTAAGTTTTAAGTTTTTAAGTATGTGGCATGTGCATTATGATCAAATTATCTTCTATTTAATGATGTTATTGTGTCTTTACGCTTTATTCAATAATGGGTGCATGGAATGTTCTTTAAATCCTAAAAAATCTCAAAATTTTGAGATTTTTTTCACTTTGCTGAGTCACCACCGAGCCGGGTCACAAGTCAAGTTACCCTTGCCGAGTCCGAGCCGAGTCCGAGTCTCGTTACACTGGCTAAAACACTTGGTACATCCTGTGATGGACTGAGGATGCTTGAGGATATTAATGTTAATTAAAAATATCTGTTGATACTTATGGAAGGGAAATAAAAATTTCTCTAACTATTGAAATTATAAATCCTCTTTGCATAGAGATTGATATTGATCTCTGCAGCCATGTGCACTCAGCAAGTATCAAAGGATTTGTGAATATGAATTCTGCAGAAATAAATGTCGTGCTAATGCTCCTCATAACTGGAAGATATATTCCAGGATAAGACACCTTACAGAACAGAAATATTCATCCTTTTCATTCACAGCTTCATACACTTGCAATATGAGCGCACGAAAATACAGTTAGCAATGCTTTAACAGTCACAATAAATCGATAATGTCAGGAGTACAAGAGCATCTCAACGCCAATGAGTAGCGATTGTTTTTAAATATACAGAGTGGTAATAAAGCAGAGGCCCAGAAAATGTATCTATCATATTGAGACAATTATCACCATTACACAAAGAGCTAACCTCAGAAATTTTATGTTGGCAAAACGTACGCAGAAAAAGAGGTACACTTGACCATTGTAAGGTACTAAAGCACAATAAGCAGTACTGCAAATAACTTATGACAACTTGCATAAAAGGTATCAACAGAGTCCACATACACAATTATGCAGCAGCAATGACCTTGGTTTGGTTGAATTTAAGCACAGCAATGAAATGCAATGAATTAGACGATTTACCACATCACCATCTCTGTGCCAGCAATGGGTATGTTTTCCTGGAGGGAATGAAACAAATATCATGTGCATTAGGCACAGGAGATCAAAAACATCTATAGAAGAATTACCATGGTGATTGAAGACAGGAGTAATTTTTTTTATTTCAAGGATTTGTGGGAGGCAAAGTATAAAAGGATACCGGAAATATGTATTTGCATCATTGAAGAGTTTGAAATTTAGCCAGAGACCTTCAGCCAGTAATCGCACTTTGGTATATGTAGATATATATGCAGAGTGCTATTCCAAGAAACAATTGGCATGATAATGGAAACTTTAGTTTTCCACATCGTACAGAACAGCTGAAGTAGGGGTTTTGTATTGATTGTTACCAACAATTAATGAAATTTTGTTAGTAAATTATATCTAACGATATTTTTGTATTTGTTTACAGATTCAAGATCCCCGGTGTTAATGAATAGGAGGATGAACCAGTTCCAGTGAATGAGAATAAAAACAGGGAATGGATGGCATAGGAAACTCCAATATATTCCAAGCCAAATATTTTTCAATGCAAACATTGCTATCAGGAGCTGCTGATGAGTTAAGAGTCCGCATGTCTTTTTGCGGACAAAAATATTAGTTCCAGAACACACATATCTAGATATTGTACAAAACGATGGTCATCGAACTTGGAGATTCAGTTATGAATGGAATCTGATGCAAGGGTATAAAGATATCAAGGCGGAATTCATCCATGAGATCATTGTGATGAATGGCTATGTTGCCTTCTCACGCAGATAAAAGACATCATTAATGGTTAATTTGATAGTGTTTTCTGGAGTTTGGTGCTTCTCAGGATCTACAATCTCTTAGTAGAATGTTGAAACAAAAGCTTTTATGTGGGACACAAGCAAAGCACAAATACAATTGATGAACCTTCTAATCAAAATTCATTAATAATAATGATCAATAGCCCTGGCCAAGTGTGCATAGATAGCTTGTGTATAATTGCAAAATTGGAGATGGAAGTGAATAATATATTTGTCATTCTTCATGACTAACATCTTGATTGCACCTAATAAAAGGGATGCCAACAATGTAGCAGAATTCCGTTCCTGTACATGTCAAGTGAAGTGAAAATTACCAGTTTTGACTGCAATTATACTCAAAGTGAATTTGGACGTAGATTGCTCAGAAACACTCCTGAAGCCGTTGGAATTAGAGATTTTGATTATATTAAACAATCATGTAATAGGCTAAATCAATTTTTGTTTTAAAGAGTTACGATGGTTGGGTAGCCACCGTATAACTCTTTATTCATTTATAAATATAGATGTGTAAAATCAAAGGAAGAGACAATTCTTACAATTCTCTATCATACGAACTCTTTATATACAGGCTTATGGTGTTTGATTCCTCTTTGGGCAAAGATTGAATTTTTTTGCAACCTTGTGAATGTGGATCATTGTTAACAGCAACCAGATATATCTATGCAATATAGAGAAGGAATACAGTGGATTGATCGTCAGTCATGATTGTCTCCATTAGCCTTTTCATTTTGGCATAACAGTAAGCATTATATTTTTTATTTATTTCTATAAAGAATTGAAGTCAACAATACTAGCAAGTTCCATAAGAGTGCATATTCCCAGTAGTGAAAAAAAATTAAGATGGTAGATATATTTGTCTCAGTTTATTCACGACAAGTGTTTACATAGTCAAAACTATATGGCAGCATTGATAGAGTGCGAAGATCATCGGTGATGCATTGGATGAAAGAATTAATATTTGGATTGCTAATAATATTTTCTTACAATGTGTTTGTGACTTGAAAACAAATTGCTAGTCATATCATGTTCCTTTGAAATGAAATATTCATTGATCAGAAAGATAAAAATAAGAATGATTGTCAATCAAGACAAATAACCCTTATAGTATGTATAGAATTACAAATAAAAGAAAGACTACAATGAGTAGATAAATCTAAAAAATAAAAGTACTTATCCGCACATGAAGTTTCAGAAATTGTCTTCTTAAATTATTTGAGAATGGAACATCTCTCCTCTAAAGAAGGTTCAAGTGGGAATGGAACATTGACTATTATCCCACCCACAATGTAAAATTCCCCCTAATTCTTCTATTGTTGAACAATTTTGCATCAAGTCAAATAATGATTCAGATTTGAAACTCTGAAGATGCCCCTTCCCTGACATCTCCCCTTTTTAAAGATGTTTAAAGTGGGAATGAAACATTGATTATTATTAGTCCCACTTAAACCATCTTTAAAAGTCGGAGATGTCAGGGAAGGGGCATCTTCAGAGTTTCAAATCTGAATCATTTTTTGAGTTGATGCAAAATTGTTCAACAATATAAGAATGAGTGGGAATTTTACATTGTAGGGAGAATAAAAGTCAATGTTCCATTCTCACTTAAACCTTCTTTAGAGGGGAGATGTTCCATTCTCAAATAATCTAAGACATTTTTGAATCTTCATGAGCAAATAAGTACTCTTATTTTTCACTTTTATCTACTCATTGTAGTCTCTCTCTTATTTGTAATTCTATACATACTATAAGGGTTATTTTCCTTGATTTTTTCCTTTATGTTTGAGGATGTTCCTACAAGAAAATAAGGTTGGTACTTTACACATGCTACCAAATATTCGGCAGACTCAATCTAATGATAGGAGCTCCAAAGACCCTAATGATCAAGATGGATAAAGTTAGGCTCTTGAAGCAAACATCTTTGATAATTGAGATTATGAGGTCCTTCTACATTAAGAGGGAGTATGACACTTTTTCTAAGGCAACACAGGAGCTTAGAAAATTGATACTCATAGAGTCTAAAAATACATATGTGTGACTACATGATGTTAATGGGCCTACTCCTATGTATATCATGAGGAAGTGATGACTTATCACCAGAAAATCAGAAAATTGATATCAAATTTAGAGTGAGTTTGACAAGCATCCTTGGGTGAAGAGAGCTTCAGAGGAAGTAACTAGAGGACCAGACTTCCCAGAATCGATGTTCAATGGGAGAAGTTTGAGGTGCAATACTTTGTAATTGATATCTTCTCTATGAGGAGAAGTTCTAAGTGAAATTCCTTGTAATGCATTCTTCTCTGTAAGAAAGAATTAAGTGAAAGTCTATGTACCACCCTCTGACTTGGTTCATGGTAGTTACTATTTCATATATGATATGTAATGAAGGTGACAATCTTTCATTGACATATATAAATAGAAGGTAATCATTGTAAGGTGACAATCTTATAAATGGTGGACCTGTGATCATGACAGACTTCATTAAGTTGTTGTCATGGTAAGATTAAATTTTTTGCAATTGTGTGTTATGAAAGCTGACGATCTTTTATATGTGTGAGGTCACTATCATAAGGTGACGACTTTATCAATAGTTGATCTATCTCCTAACACCAACAATGTGTTGGAGCAAGTGTTATCATGGTTCTTCAGGTCAGATGTTGCCGAGCACCTTGATAACCAACTTATCAAGGTTCTTAGGGCCAGATTTTGCTGGACACCTTGATAATCAACTCACCATGGTTCTTCGGGCCGAATTTTGCCGAACACCATGAAAATCAATTGTTATGGTTCTTCGGGCCGAATCTTGTCGAACACCATAACTTAAATTTGTCATAGACCATACTTAAAGTGGTGTTTAAATCTTGTATTATAATTGCTTCAATTCATTTTGCTAAAGAGGAAGTGTTGAGAAATTTAGCCTTATAGTGAACTGAATATCATATTGAGATGATATCTCTGCATATACTAGAGAGCATAATTTGTTCCATTATAAATCCTCCCTAGCTAAGAGGGGGTGTTAAGATTATAGCTACATACATACATACATACATACATATATATATGTTATATTGTGATTTTTATTGTTAAATAATAATAATTAATCATAGAGAAATGTCTCTTTATGTCTCCTACTCTTATATTTATAAGAGATTGGGATCTGCATTTGGAACATATCAATTACAATGGCAATATTAGTACATTTGCAGAAAACGATCCATGTTACTCATTACTATAAGTATCCTTGTCATGGCACGAAATTTTGCAAGAATTTGTTTCCTACAACCCTTGTTGTACATACATGTATGCCTATCTTGATGCACAGATGTCTTGTGTGGAGCGTAGGTGTTCCAATTTTCCACATACAAACTCTTCCTTTCCTTGACGCATCAAATCCTTTTTCCAACATTCTTCTAAGCTGCTTCATAAATGCTCCATCTTGAAAAGTTGATTTCCTTCTCAAGCAAGGAAATGCCACAAACCTGAGGGAAACTTATGAACTTTTCATCCAATTAAATATCCAACTGATTCCTTGAAATGTTCAAAACTTCACTCACTTCAATAGCATCCATGTCCATCAAAAAAAGTGTTGCTTTCATCAATTATGTCAAAGCTAGTTCTTGTGTGTCTAAATAACCAAAATGGAAGAAATGTTTTCTATTACTGTATAACACATACACATTGCTTGTTCCATTTAGCAAGTGAAGGTAATGGAGAAAGTTGTCTTCAAATACACAAATTCATATACATATTGAGAGCTTCAAATAAAATTAGGGATTATAGGATGGCTCTAAACATTTTTAGAAAAATCTAATGGGTCCAATGTGAATCTAAGAAAGAAATAATATTCATAATTTTATGATGAATGATGTCATGTTCATAAAACCAAGCATTGCAATCAAAACAAGAGTGTCCATTAGAAGCAAACACTTTACCTCATTTTCTGAAGTTGTATGAAGCTGGGGATTCACTATTGGAAGAATGCTTTGTTACAGAAGTATGTGAGATATTATTTGAGGAGGATACATGTTTCCTTGCATTTCTTATTTGTTTCATATCCAAGGGTAGCAACCGTAATCACAAAATTTGAACTCAGACTCAGTGGAGACACAGAAAATAGGCAATTTTATCAAAACAATATGATAGATAAGCAATAGTTTTTCATTTAAATAGATTTTTAGTACTCTTCTGCTCTGATTTACTTTTCCACTCCTTTTTTTATGTTCTGGAAAATCAGCAAGCACTCACTGAATCTCATAACTATGATACCAACCATTGTTATAAGCACATAAAATTTATAAAGATGTTTGTATTGCAATAGGAATATAAACAGTATCAATATGTTAAAGCCATGCTTACAAGAATATGTGCGGCTGCCGATCCAGACTTCAGGCCAACATCATAGGTAGAGAAGTGAGCCCATTCACTTATCTTGAACATCCATCTGAAGAAAATCATAAGCATAGGGATACAAGCAGCAGTGTTGCCTCTTAGATTTTGATATTAATCCAGAAACAAAGACAACCAGACCTGTGCATGTATATAAAACAGTATTATTTTGTCCACGGAGAAATTATTTCGCTCACCCATACGATGCTTGCTTTTCAGTCAAGAACCCTCCAGTCATAGTTTGATTTCCAGTTCCCTCGTCAAAGCAAAGGCTAAGGTGAATCATGTCATTCAAATTGTCTGAGACACCAAGTGCCTCTCCACAAACTGGACAGCTGTTAATAAGTATTTCCCTAAAAAAGAAATCAATTTTAGAGCTCAATGAAATAATACATAGAAAGTTGACAGACTCTTATCCATGGAAGCTCTAGTAACATGCTAATGCTTCCTTTCAACCTACTATATCCTTCAAAAGGATTAAATAATTTGATACATAAAGCCCATCAAGTTACCCAATATTGCAGAAAGAAAAAACTATATTTCCAAATCAGTTTAGGCACCTCAATAATTATTATAATATAATTTTAGGTTACAATTTTATGTTTTTTTTCCTTTTCCCATAAGAGGCCATTTTTTCCCTATTTCATGTATACAATTCATTCTAAAAAACTAACAGTTTATTTGTGTGCAACTGATCATACACTTCATAATTATGAATATCTAAACACTCCAAGCCTTAATTCGGACTGCACAGGGAACTAGTACAAAATCAACTTTAGATTACATATTTGTTTGCATAAGGATGTTAAATGAGACAGATTATCCCCTTCAAATACAAAAATTTAAAACCCAGAACTGAAGAATAAATTTGAATCGTTTAAGCATAAAAATATTTTAATTCTCAAAAATAGCAAAGCATACTAAAACTATACCATAAAAGGAATACCTATCATAAGAGGTATAACATGGTTTGACATTTTTATAAGGCTACAAAGCTTCTGGATTTGATTATGTTTATCTTTTTAGCATTTACGTTTCAGATCATACTCTATGATCCATCATCCGGATGAAGAAGTGCAAGCAAAGAAAACGAACCAAGTCAACACAAAGTAGAGGCGAACTAGGCACAATCTATTGCATTCGATTTCTATTGATTGCTTAGATACAACACAAAGGTCAAAACAAAGCTGCAACTACCAAATTCTTCCAAATGCTTCTCTAATAAAAACCGGCAAACCCTTAAGAGAGGCAAGGCTTTGCTTTCATACATCAATTTCCATTTTTCCTAGAAGTCGTAAATTTAAATATTCTACCTTTTTCCATCTATGAATCGTCATCATGAAGGTTCCTGCAACTGCTCATGGGCCATCATTTCTAAATCATCATTTCCACTCCTTGCCAACTAGAAAGCCCAATACTTCAGATGAAACAAGCTAAGGGTGAGCCTCAAACCTTTATTTGAATTTCATCCTCTAGGTTGGACACGTGGCACACACAAAGACCATGTTTTCTTGTGAATCAGAACAATTGCGCACTTTTATGAGCTTTCAATGTTTAACGAAGCCCAGCACGTGCAGTGAAAACAAATGGCAATTTCTGCTACTCCCTTCATTTTTAAAAACAGAACATCGCCCTACTGCTTTACTATATGAAAGATGGTGACCCTTGAGAACTTGTGTTGTGCCACACATGATGCTTTCCACTTTGCCTAGGAGATAAAGAATTAAAAGAATGCTAGGCTTTCAGCTGCCACAATAGTGGATTGCATCTAAAGCTTCTGGTAACTCCTTGGGGAACTTTGATTGTGTTGCGCTAAATCAATCACTAGTTTGCAAAAATGGGGAACAAAAATAGGCAATGTGCCACTTCATAGCTTTGCAAGGACGGACTGCTAAGGTTCACAATCTGCTGCAAAAAGAAAAACCTGGAAGGCTTAATCTAAGTCAATATTCTCTTTGAAAGAGAGATTGCTAGGAATGAAAAGGGTTGTTTCCACATGAAATCTAAGTCGTTCTAAGGAATGCAAAATCTCTTCAACCTCCACTGTGTTGGGATTGGGACTGAGTGCTTGTAACACAGACTGATCAAATTCCCTACCCTCCAATAATTGTTTCCCTTGATTCTCTACCAAAATTGTTCCATCTAGAAGGAAAGGGTATAGAAGTACCAACTAGACAAGCTGCTCAACATGCCCTTTCATGTTTTACACTATCATTTTGAAGGCTTTGAGGCATACATTTCTTTTGAGGGCGGCCTCATAACATTTAATAAACTCATTTGCCCTTTTGGCCACATGTCTCCTATCACTAATCCCTGTAGCTACCAGGGCATCAACCATCACACTCTATACCTTCACAATTAATAGCTTGAACCTATCCACCTTAGGGTCTATGTTTTACAAAATCTGCTCAACAATGAACCCTACATTTGTTCTCAATTCTAGGAAGACGTAATAAATGTTAATGTTGGCCCTCAAGTATACAACAACAATCTTTCTTTTGTACCAACAGATGTATAACTACTGCAACATTTGAAGTAAATATGCTAGTTGCAAAAAATTTGCCAACAGATTTTGCAGTTGCTGGATTGGTGCCCACTTACCATTATTCTCCTTTCACTATTTATTAATTTCACTTAAAGAGTTTTTTTGATGCAGCAATGCTGACTTGGTGGTTGCTGTAATGTCCCTTGGGTTATATTTTAGGATTTGGAACTAATTTTTCTTGCAAGAGACTTCTCTCTGCTAAAATTATACTCTAAAAGGATTTGGATAGTAACTAGATACTATGTAATAATGTTCACTTCCTTGTTATTTAACTCAGATGTAATAAATGTGGAAGATCATCTTGGGTTTGCAATCCCTATATCTAAATAGTTAGATAATAAGATCAATATGAATATGTGATAAGAAATCTCATTCAATTTATCTGGATGTCTTTTAATATGTATGGATATAAGTATATTGGACAAATATGTCGTCGGTAGATTTTGCATTTTGTAGCCAACTTGGTTATGCTGTTGGAGATTTTGTATTTTGTAGCCGAGGGGTAGATTAGGATTGTTTTGTAGCCGACGGACCCCTTCGGGAAGGTTCGGCAGAAAGTATTTATACCACGTCTCGGTACATTGAAAATCATCTTATCATCAGTTATGTAATCTCTTGGCATATGCGAATAAAGGAGTACTGCTATTGCTATTCATTGTCTGTATGCATTAATCAATTAATCTATACGGTAAACATTTGGCGTCGTTGCCCTATGAACCTGGAAGGAGGGAGGAATGAAGCTTAATGCCAAATCAGCTTAACAAGGATCGAAATAAGATAAAGGGAAATGATGGAATAGGTACTACGCAAGAAAATTTAATTTTGGCACAGCAAGCCGAACGTAGGAGGAGGTTCCAGAAGATTGCCAACGAACACAGAAGCGTGGAAGAATTGTTGGAGGAGACTCGACAGTGGGTGGAGTTGGTGGAAGAAGCAAGCGAGGAGTTTTTGAATTTGTATTCGCCGAGGGAAGAGAATCCAAATGGAAGGGAATCAACTCGCATAGCTCGAAGTGTCGAGGGAGCACGAGCGTGGAGTGAACTCTTCCTCCAAAATACACTTCCGGAAGGGACAACTTCAGAAGATCTTTCTTCACCAAAGTTCACAGCTGTTGAGACCGCCGGTGTGGGAGTGAAAACCGCCGGTGTGGGAGTGCAGATCGTCGGTGTGGGAGTGAATAGTGTCAGTTTTGCAAGACCGAATAGCGCCCGTGCACAAAATCCAGTAGTGATCACAGGACCAAAGGAAAAGCTACCAAAGTTTGATGGTGATGGTACGGCTGATCCAATCCGACATTGTAAAACATGCGAAACAATTTGGAGGGAAAATGGCATAACAGATACAAACGAATGGGTCCGGCAATTTCCAGCCACCCTATGGGGTGTTGCAATTGATTGGTTCGCCGATGCAGATCCCTAGAAATTAACCACTTGGGACGACCTCAAGAAAGAGTTTACTACAGAATTTCAACTACTCCGCGACGACAATGAAATCGTAGCCGATTTATACAATACAAAACAAGGGAAAAATGAAACAATCCGAGTCTATGCCAGGAAGTTGAAGGACTTAATCAACAAAATGGAGAATAAGCCAGCTGATGGATTACAGAAAAGGTGGTTCATTGAAGGCCTACACCCAAAATTGCGAAAGAAAATGAAGATCGTGCCACCATTGTCATACATTGAAGCGTACAACTAGGCACTGAACCTGGAAAGTGAGCAAAAGACGAAAAAGAAGAAGAAGAGTAGCTCCTCTGAGTCAGACGACGATGCATCCTCGGAAGAAGAAAGCAGCGATGAGGAAAACAGTAGCAAAAAGCTTCGAGCCCTCCAAAAGGACATGATCCGGACGATGAAGAAATTCAAGAACATGCAGAAAGAAACAAAGGGAAGCGAACTATGGTGCACAGAATGTAAGGCAAAAGGTCACACAAAGGGCTCTTGTCCAAAGAACTAGTTCTATGACATCTGCCAGATCATGGGACATTCCACAAAAGAATGTCCCTTCAACATGAAAACCGGAGGACCTCAACAAGTGTTCCTAGCACAGGAGGCTTCCGCATCCGAAGGAGGGAGCGAGAACACAAGTACGGAGGGTGCCACGTCCGGAGGATACAAAAATAATAGACATGGGCAGAACAACAACAATGCGAACAATAACAATAACAATGGCAGCTGCAATCAAATTCAGTACGATGCGAACAACTGGCCAATTGTTCAATGTCGAGCATGTAATTTGTGAGGCCACTTTGCCTAGGATTGTACAACAGCGAACACACCAAAATTATTATGCAGATGGTGCGGACTCGGCGATCATGAAGATGCCAAGTGCCCAAAGTCTAGAGTAAATCTGATCACCGTCGGGACGGATGAAGAGGAGGTGTTGGCAATCACACAAAAACAAGAAAACTATACCCCGACCCCGTGGAGGAAAAGAAGAGGCTGGAAGAAGTACGGAAGGAAATCAAGAAAGCAACACAGGCAGAGACAACTCAGTTGAAGGACACCGCAGGCACCTCAACAAGGAATTGCGCAAAACAGAACATTGTACGACAGATACTACAAACGGAGGTACCCATCAAAATCAATGATCTGTTGATCACAATGCCTCAACTCCGATCAGCACTCACACATATCACACCAATTGCTAAGTTACCAGGAGAACCAGGAAGAGGGAAGGGAATTGTCGCCGGTGGAGAATACCCAATGTTGCTAGCACTCGCATCCGAACGGCGTCCAGCGGTCATCAAGCTGGGGATTCTCGGAAGTGTGCTGACGGACACAATTGTCGATAGAGGGTCCAATGTGAATGTCTTACCCGAGGATACCTGGAAGAGGTTGGGACAACCGACGCTGTGGCCACCTACATTCCAGTTGTTAACAACAGACCAACATGGCATTAAACCTCTCAGCGTCTTGATGGCACAACCGATGACACTTGGCACACAGCCGTTCCTACTTGACTTTGTCGTGATCCCGCTGAAGAGAAAAGGATACAACGCCATTCTGGGCCGCGGATGGCTTATTTAAGCCAAAGTTAAACACGATTGGAAGAGAAACAATTTATCACTTGAAAGCAAAGGGAGGAAATTCGTCATTGATTTGCACACCCAGATGGTGGGGGAAGAAGCTCTGTCATCAGATTCTGAAGACGAAAATGAAGGAAGGAAGCGTATGGAACTAGATCAAGAGGGAGTCATGCGATTGGAAGATTTGGATTCCGTCAACAGTCTTTACCATTGGCAAATAGAAGACTACGAACTATTTCAGAGCTGCAATGTACTGACAGTAGAGGAAGACCACAACGGAGATGAGTTTCCAAGAGAATTCAGAGAAATGAAAAAGGGGGATGCGCAGCTCGATGAGACACCTGCCCATGCATTCACTAAGGGGGAGCCCATCAAATACAACGAAGTCACACTGCAAATTATGAATTTGGGAGATGAAGCCGAACCGAGAAACATATTGGTGGGAGATAACTGGGATCCAATATTAAAAGCAGTGGTATTCAAGATATTCCAAGAATATAAGGATGCATTCGCATGGACATACAAGGATCTAAAGGGACTACCTCCGAAGTTATGTGTGCACCGCATCCTGCTGGGCGAAGGAGCAATGCCGGTACGAAAGCAACCCTACAAGATGAATAAGAATTATGCAGCACGGGTTACAGAGGAAATCAACCGGATGTTGGAAGCCGGTATCATTTTCAAGGTGCAGACCAGTGAATGGGTGTCCCCCATAGTAATCTCACTGAAGGAGGACACCACCTAGATCTGGATATGCGTTGATTTCAGATGCCTGAATGCAATCACGATCAAAGATCCGTTTCCAATCCCATTTACGGACAGTATCTTGGAGGAGGTAGCCGGACATGAGATTTACTCATTCATGGACGGATTTTCCGGATACAATCAGATTTCAATCATAGAGGATAAACTAAAGACGACATTTGTCGTAGAAGATGGAGTGTACGCATATAACCGGATGTCGTTTGGTCTGTGCAATGCGCCTGCTACATTCCAACGTATCAAACTGCATATCTTTGAAAAAATGTCCGTGGGAAACTTCAAAGCATTCCTCAATGATTGGTCGGTATTCAGCGCTGAGGACAAACACTTGGCAGCACTGGGCGAGCATATGGAGAGATGCCGATGGGCGCGCCTAGCACTGAATCCGAAGAAGTGCAGGTTTATGGTTCCGCAAGGTTGCTCGGACACATAGTCTGTAAAGAGGGATTAAAGAAAGATCCAGACAAGGTCAGAGTAATATTAGAAATGTAACCGTCCACCAATGTAACGGAGGTAAAATCTTACTTGGGACATAGGGGTTATTACAGAAGATTCATTAATTTTTTTGCCAAAGTATCATATCTGCTGGACAGATTAACATGCAAAGGAGAATCATTCAGATGGGAGAAGGAACATGATGAGGCATTTGAAGCGTTGAAGGTACGATTGGCTACGACACCCATCTTGGCATATTTGGATTGGGATAAGGAATTCCATGTTCATGTCAACGCATCCAACTATGCGATCGGAGCAACCTTGGCACAGACAGGCAGCCACAAATTGGATCACCCGATATACTTTGCCAACCGACTGTTATCAAAAGCAAAACACAACTACAGTAGAACAGAACTGTAGCATAACAAAACGGGAAGCATTGGGCATGGTGTACGCAGTACAAAAGACACTACTTGCTGGCGACACCGTTTGTATTCTATGTGGACCATCAAGCTTTATTGTACCTAGTAAATAAACCAGTCATTCAAGGAAGAATCAGTCGGTGGCTCCTTTTGCTACAGGAATTCACCTTCAAAATTGTTGTACGGGCTGGAAAGAAGCATGTCAGTGCAGACCATTTGTCGCGGATTAAAACAGGTGAACCAGTGGATGGAGGTGTGAAGGATGACTTCCTTGATGCACAGTTATTCCAAATTGCAGTACTGCCGAAATGGTATACCAGTATTGGGGAGTACTTGTCCACGGGACAGCTACCGAGGGAGATGCCAGAGAATGAAAGGTGGAAATTGGTATTAAGGAGCCGCAAATTTTAGTTGATTAATGGACTGTTGTACAAAATGGGGTTAGATCACATTCTTAGACGATGTGTGTTGGAGAAAATACCGAAAGTACTGAAAGAAGCACATGAGGGACTAGCAGGTGGACATATGGGACCAGACACCACAGCGAGGAAGATACTGCTGGCAGGACTGTGGTGGCCGACGGTGTACAACGACGCACGAGAATGGATTGTCAGTTGTGACACTTGCCAACAGGCCGGGAAGCCACTGAAGAGAGACTTTATGCCGCTCCACCCTTCACACGCGCAGGAACTCTTCGAATAATGGGGACTGGATTTTATCAGACCTCTGAAGGTGAGCAAGACTAGAAGGTGCCGATAAATTATCGTGGCAACGGAATACCTGACGAAGTGGGTGGAAGCACGCGCACTACCGGATAACTCGACGATAAGCACAACAAAACTTATTTATGAGCAAATCATTACTAAGTACGGGATTCCATTGCAGTTAACTAGTGATAGGGGTGGACACTTCTTGAATCATGTTATTCACCGGCTCACCTCTGAATTTAAGATTTATCATTCATTATCAAGCCCGTACTACCCGAGAGCAAACGTACAGGCCGAGGATACAAATAAAGTCTTGGTGTCCATTATCTATAAATCCTATGCAGTTGAAGGTGAAGATTGGGAGGAAAAATTACCCTCTGCTCTCTGGGCTTACCACATGGCGTATAAGGTGACAATGGGGCACACACTATTCCAGCTAATGTTCGGGCAGGAAGCAGTGATACCAGCAAAGTTCATGATACCAAGCTTAAGGATTGCATTGGAAAATAAGTTAGGTGACATGGAAAGCTTAAGGGAGCGACTGCATACATTGAACAAGGTAGAGGAGAAGCGATTGTTGGTGCAGTGGACGATAGAGGTAACACAGAACAGGCGTAAGGCATGGCACAATAAGCACTTGAAACTAAACAGATTTCAACCTCGATAGTGGGTGTTGAAGTACGATGGCCGAAATGAAATCAAGCTAGGCAAGTTTAGAGTTAAGTGGGTCGGGCCATACCAGATTCGGGAAGTAGGTGACAATGGGGCAATAAAATTGTGGACTTTGGATGGACAAGAGGTGCTTGAGGCAGTGAACGAGTCGAAGTTGAAGATGTACCATTCTAGGAAGCCTCCCTCGTCCACGCAGAATGGAAAAGTCTGAACTCCCTCATCGTCGCAGGATGGCGAAGTCTGGAGGAAAGGTTGAGTTGTATATTTTTTTTTTTTAAAGTTGAGTTGTATTTTTTTTTAAAAGTTGAGTTGTATTTTTTGTAAAAAGTTGCGTTGTATTAAAAAAAAAAAAAAAAATTAAATGTGGAAGGGAGCGGAAGTGTGCCCGCGGACTGATGCTCCATGGACAAGCTGTCCCGTGGGCACCTTTCCGTTGGTGGTCCCGTGGACCTCCCTTCCACGGGTGTCTTCTCCCCACGAGCTTCTATCCTTTCGCAGCCGGCATTCTACATCTTCCGTGGACATTTTCTATTCCATGGAGTATCCTTTACCTCCCGCGGACAATCCTATTTACTCACGGGCTATCTTGTTGTCCCACCAACAACAAAATATGTATATGAGCTGCTATGAAGTATATAATCCCTCATCTGACTAGCAGAGTTATGACTCTTGAACAAATACATAATTAATGTTATCAATATGATATATCGATCGAGTATTGTCTTTGATATTACTTAATGAACCTATAATAGATATTTCAACTATCCTCAGAGTATAACTTATTACGGATATCTTCTTAAGTATATGCATGTGCAATATATATAAATATATAATGATCCGTGTTCTAAGTATTCAACTTCTGAATCTGGATGAATGAATCTCTTAAATTATGATCTAATGATAAACTGATTCCATCATGATTGAGAAGATGGATTCGACCCTAATTAAATATATCATTGCAAGAATGAATGGTAGCACCCTTTCAATGATAGGGGACATGTCTCTTTGTAAATCAATCACACCATTTAATAATTAACCGTTGCCACTATGATAACTGCTTGTAATTACTCCTTTATTCGTATATTTCAAAATTGATGCAGATTGGCTTAACTATCAATATCACACCTTTACCAAGTACAGGGTCAATAAGATGATCTCTTCTCAGTTTGTAACAGCTCTATAGTATATGGGATTTAGAGAAATCAAAAAGGAAAACAAATCATTTTTAAGCCTAATTTCATGTAATATGATTTTGTCATTCTCTTACCCATTCAAGGACCAACTGTTACCCTTCAATAGGATACAAGCTTGGAGAATTTGAATGGAAGTCTTTAGCATATCAAGGAACATTGCTTGATCTATGAGGCCCCTTGAAGACCATGTGAAGACCATAATTTTATCACTTGCTCCCTGGTTTGATGGTTATGGTAAACCTTCTCTCTCAAAACTTGATTATGTCATTCCTTACATAGCAGACTGAAATTTTGAAATGCACACCACCAATCAAGTTATTGATATTGATAGTCATTAAAAATGATCAATGATGTTTATCGACTTAGTGTCTTTCTATGCAGTTCAAGATTCTAAGTCATCGTCTTATATTTTGCAAGTTTGTGCCTAACATTGATGTTGATTAGATGAAGCCACAATATATGCCAAGCCAATTCTTTTTACTATCTTTAATTTAAACTTATTTAATTGTATATTATATTATAGTTCTACTTCTATTAACTTTTTCTTTTACTTCTATTAACTTTTTCTTTTAATATAATTATTATTATTTTATTTACTTTTATATTTAAATATTGTTATCTATGTATTTATTTTTATTCTTCAATTTTACTATTAATTTTTATTATCTTAATCTTATTATTTATTATTGCTAGATCGTATTTTAGAGAGGGCACATTACTGTTGCTTGCACACATTTCTCTCTATCAGTCAAAATTTGAGCCCCCGAAAGCTCTTTTTGAAACTGAGCTTCCTTATGTTAAAGTTGTTGGATTTGAACCTACATGCTGGAAGAATCTAAAAGCAAATAATAGACTTAAGCCAGCTCTTGCATGTTCTAATGCAGTTGGTTGAGCTAATGCAGTTGGTTGAGCTACATGACTGACATAAGATGCATAGGGCAAGTTTTTGCCGATTTGGAACATTTCCACCCCAATTTCACCACTAAGCATTTGCAAGGTAAATAGTATAGTGTTAGAAAACAAGGTGAAAACATATTTTAGTTTTTATCTACTTATCACGCATGCAAAGACATCAAAAGTCAAATTATTGTACCTAGGGTTTGAATGTTCCTTTTCTTGCCAAGACTGAGGAGGATAGCTTCGCCATTGCATTATGACACACTTCCATCTTAACCACAATGAGGTCTCTCACCTCAACATAAGGTACCATACTCCACATGCAATCAATCAATCACTCCATGACCTCTCTGTTGAGATCCGCATAGGATGGAGAGAAGTGAAAACACGGGTTGAGGAAGCACCCCGCTGCATGCATGGGTTGGAGGGAGCTAATTGTTCCACCTATCAATAATTTCCAAGGGTGGGGTCAAATTTGAGGTTGTTCCCCTTGTATATTTTTAAAAACTCTTTGGCCCTATTTATGGCCTCATAAAGATACCCCCCGGGGGTTTGCTACCCATCTACCAAGTGACGAACTTTAACCAAGGACTTCGTCACCTACAATTGAAAAGTAGAAAACAATTATCCTCAATCAGAGACTAGAGTTAGAAATTAATAATCAAAGACTTGATTATTGAATACAACAAAATTAAATATTCAAATTTTGAAGCTTCCAAGTTACCTTCACAATTTTTGTAGCACCATCGAGAAAGTATTTGTCAAAGACAATGTGTGCAACATTTTGTCCATTAGAACTTCTTTGAATTTTTTGAGTTTAGCCATTCTAGACTCACAAACAATTGCTTCAAGGATTCAAATAACTAATAACACTTTGCAATGTTCAGAAAATCATTGAAAACTTTGTGGTAGTAGGTCTAACAACCTCCTTCCCATGGGTGAATTCTCTCATCAAGCAGAGAACCCAAGAGTGACCGTAGATGTATTTTGTCATCTTTCTTGCATCCTCTACAACCGGTCTCACCCAATCCAATTTTTTTATGTCCTCCAAAAGGTCAAGGACATGTGTTGCACAAGGAGACCAATAAAGAGTGTTATACTTATTTTGGAGGATCCTACCCACTACCACATATGTTGTTTCATTGTCGGTAATTATTTGCACCACATTAGCAACCCTAACGTCCATCACAAATTTCTTGAACATTAGAGCCAAAATTTTAGCTTTCTTTTCTTATTTGAGGCATCCCAGCATTACAAAAAGACGACTTGATCCTAGTAAGAAACCAAAAAATTGATGATGGTACAATTTCTTGAATCCATCCATCCATTCGAAAGTATGATGCAACCAAATTGTTTCTATTGTAATCTCTGATCATCAACCACATCTTTGGCCCTAGAAACATTTTTGAGCAACCTACAATCGTGAAATTAAGTTGAAATTAAGTCCATGACTTTGATTAAAAAAGCTTATATTGAACAAAAATAAGTAAATTGTAAAACAATAAAACATTAAAAATGAAACAAGTGAACTAACCTCCAAAATCAAGTCTTTAGGTGTAGACTTTTCCTGCCACAATGATTCCTATAACAAAATTTAGCCAATAGGGACTAGATGCAACATTGAACGGATTGTTGTTAAAAAACCAAAAATTGACACATTGGACACAACTTGCCAATGCACATCGTTGCTCCACACAATATCCTCTAGTGATGGTTGTGCTACAAGATTGTTTTTGTGCACAAAAAAGCCATCAGTAGAAGATGTGTTGTTGTCCTACACTTTGTCACCGCAGAATGTAGGCAACAATACGAAACTTTTTCAACTTAGTTTCGCATTTCTCTAAGTTGATTCATTATTTAATTACTTAATATGATCAATCAATCGACCCCAATTGGTATAATGAATCCTTTTACTGAAGGGTTTCATCAAGTCAATTTAATTTTTATGTTTGTTAAGCCTATGCTTGATTTTTGAAGCCTTTAATGTCCTTTTTCGCATTTATAAGTGTGTTTGTTAGCTTTTGGTCTTTTGGTTTTGCTCAGTAATTGCTTTCGGTTATACCTTCGATTTGGTCTATCTTAGGGCTTAATCGGAGTTGGCAGTCGAAAAATATGGTCATTTTAGTGCCCAAAAGGTGGACTCTCTAATAAGTGCAATTGTATGATTTTAAAAATCTGTACTGTCCCCTTTTTTCTAGGACATTATAATTCAGTGTTGCCGGCTCACTTCGCCTAGGTTTCGGGGGCGAGAAGGTTCTTTACGGAGTTCCGTTTGAGATTTGACCAATACATTTCCAGTTTCAAACCCATTAGAGCAGTTTTGACAGGTTGTCCGGATGCTTACTATTTTTAGTAAGTAAATAGAACTCAGTATTCTTGATATCTCAGTGTTGGTTTGGAAGCGTCTCGCCGAGAGCTTTCCAACGAGCTATTGCACGTGCTTATTTGAGTTCGTTTGATCATTTATTTTAATGCCTGATGATTATATGATTTATTAGATAAGTGACTTTTAAAGTTCATTTAACTTCTCACTTTATTTTAAAAAGGTACTATCTCACTTAAGTGACTGAAGGAAAAAAACGTGTTTTATCCCACATTGCTTGAAAGAGCGTGCATCACATTGGGAAAAGTGATAAAGGTACAACAGGCTCCAAATGGGAAGTAATGAAGATTATAATATTTAAAACAAATATTAAAAAGATATGGACCATAATCAATATAATTTCATTAAAATGCATGACTTATGACCTATGCATAGAGGTTTTACTGAGACATATAGGTGTGAAAACGAGACAAACTTTAGAGGTTCTTGATAGAACACAAAAAAATAAACATCAAATCACCAGTATTGCACACAACAATGAGTCCCAAAATAGATTCTGCCAACTGTATTATGCCTTCAAAGGTTAAAAAAACATCACTTCAGAGATACAACTTTCAGAAAAAATGAGTATACAAAGGACAGTAAGATGTCACAATAGTCTATTCTCTATCTTGAACTGTATCCATCCCTCCTTGGTATTACAGTTTTAGAAAACTAAATACCAAAACTCCTGGTTGAAATCAGGAAAAAAGGCTACAATAAGGGAGTCAAAAGCTATCAGAAAGCTGACTCACAGCTTAATAACTGTACCAAGTCATAACAGAACCTATGACTCACTTTTAACTGCCCTTAAAAGACTCAAAAAATCAACACATGCCCTAAAAAAGCTAGGACAAGGTCAAAATTCGACCCACAGTCCTGGAAAGACTCAAAAAGCCTTAAATTAGACTTTAAAAGAAGCTACTAAGTCTCTAAAAACAAGACTCTAGGACTTAGTCTAAAAGACACATGCCACAATGACTTGTTAATCATAAGATCAACTCAAATTCCCCCTTTCTCTCCTAAATCCGAAAATAGATTTATTTAAACTTAAATTTGCTTAATTTTAATAATAATCAATTGATTTATAATATTATCAATTTGATTATTACTAATTACATTTTACATTTTGCAAATTTACATTACATATCACTCATTAATAAAAGTTAAATAATATAATAATGTATTACTTGGCTAAAGTAATACATTACTATACTATTTAATAAAACAAATGAGTTTATAGACGCATCAAAAGATGATGCCGATATATTTTGCTGTCGGATTTCAAACTTCATAAAATATATGAAAAGGTGTTTGTCGGTTTGAAAATAACCTAAGACTCCATCTTCATTTGCGTTTTTTTCATTACATGAAAAGAGGGGGGTCGGCTGGGTTTGCTGAGAGAACTTCATTGCTTGCCGTCACCAGCTTGCTGTAGTGTTTGAATCACCTTGTTAGCTCATTCTCTGTCGTGACTCAGTGCTGGAAACGCGAATTTTTCTTTTCTGCTATTGTTCTGGAGTCGCCATGGTTTCTTACAGCTAGAGGTAACACTTTTTTTATTCTTAAAAAACGTTTTGCTGTTGTGTTGGATACATGCTTCTGTTATATTTGATGGTATATTTAGAAAACATTATGACAGATGCTTTTAAAACTAGTGCTTGAAGCACATTTTTTTTGCTTTTATCTGTATATTTGTGACTGTATATAACAGATGTGTTTAAAAAATCAGTATTGGAAGCACGTTTTTGCAGGGTTTTGCTTTGACCTGTATATTGGGGTACGTTTTGTGAGGAAAACTGTTCCACCCAATAGCAGTAACCCCTTTGCTAGCAATTTCATTTTAGAATGAGAAAAATAAATTTCTCTTTTGCTGAGTCCCTTTCTTGTCTGTGACAACGGATTTAACACTCGATGCTACTATTGAATGCCTACCATCATTTGGGTTCTCCTTAATTCCACTTGGCAACTTCTGCATCAAAGTGACAGCATTTGGTTTGCTACTGTACAGAGATTTGGCTCCTTTTTGCATATTTCCGCAAATTTATGTCCATCTTGCATACATAAATTTGTTGTTTTCATCTTATTTCTGGCTATAGCATTGTGTTCTAAAACCACTTGACACATAGGGTTTTGTTGTGCTTACATTTTGCCCTTATGTGCTAAAGGGTTCTCTGTTGTGTTCCAGTCTTACCACTTCTTTTGTACCCTCAGTTTCAAACTGATATATGCAACCATCTAGCTGTAGTTATCTTTATTCATTCATGCATAATATGGCAGATTTGAGCAGCAAATCTTTATATGGCTTGATAAACAATTTTTGTTTAACTACTGGCACGATTTGATGTTTTAATTTCATCATTTCCTTTTCCAGATTATTACTTTTATGCAATGGAAACACCTCTTACTGCTGTCTGACAAGAGTTTTGTAACAAAAATCTGGGCATTTTTTTTTACCTTAAAAGTCGTCATTTTTATGAAAGAAAACGTGTTTGCTAATCTGATTTTTGTATGTATTTGACTGAATGCTCGTCTTTTATCATGCTTTGTGTACTGATCTTGTAGATTCTGTTACGAGTACCTGAGAGAAATGCCATAAAAATACATTGTTGACCTGTATATTAAATGAGATTTTCTCTTTCCAGATAGAAATCATTTTATTTCCACATTGATTCAAGCATGCTCTAATCATTTGATTTCTTTTGTCAGATATGAGCTTTAAAACATTCCGCAGTAATAGTGATAAAGTACATGTGCATATCTTCATGCTTGTTACTCTCTTTTCAGTTTAGAATGCTTCAGTGTATTCAGATTCTTCTGTTGTTTCTCTATAACTGCTGGTAACTGTTGTGTTGGATTTTTTGGAAGATATCATTGTCTGCAATATAGATTCCTGTATCTGTTACATAGACACGTAAGAATTTTCTCTGCAACTGCAGCTCCCTACATTCCTTTGCATTGTATTATTAAAAAATCGCTTCTATTCACTTACAGCATATACACAAATTTCATTTTAGTAGAATAAATGCAGTCATAACAAAAAGAATATTTTATGCTGTTCGAGCACGGGCTCGTGACAGTCATAAGTCATTCCTTCTTGTAATTTATAGTTATTTCTTATTAGCTGAAAATGCCTGTGCTTGATTATAATGAAAGGTTTTGTATCAAAATAATACGTCCCTTTGACATTATACTTTGCATCTTTTGCATATATTCAGAATAGGAGAAATGTAACATGTGCAAGAATGTAGTTGTAGGTAACTAGTCATTGCTTAGATCATAAAGATCTAACCCCACCTTTTTTTCTCGCAGGGAACGAGGAACCAGGAGCTTTACCAAATCGAGAGTTGTACTATGGGCGACAATGCAACAACAGAACATCTAACCAGTCAAAGTCTGAAAGGCAATGACTGGTTATCTCTGACTTTCTCCCATATGTTTCATTTTTTTTGTTTTGAGTACATATGAAAGATAGCAATTGTTTTCACGACTTGTGTGAAATACTTTGCCTCCAACATTTCATTATTTTGTAAAATATCGATTGTATATTCAAGAAATGAATGATACAAGGACATTTATATTCTTTCAAATATCAAAATGAAATGTGATTTTATCAAAATAGAATTTTCATGTCTGAATTTTAACATGTGTTAAAATTAAGCAACATTTATATCAAGGGTTTTTTAGTAAATATCCAGAAATGGATAGTACAGTGGTATCAGAGCCAAGAATCCTACCATCCTGTGGAATCACGCAAAACACAAGAATTTATGAAATGATATATTGCAAATGCTGGTTGCTTAAATGTGACTGGTAAACTCTGAGGACGAAATCCCTCGAGTTTAGTTTCCAAGAAATTTGGACGTCACCCCAAGTTTCTCACTTTGAGATTTACAGCTTTGGTAGAAATCAACAAGTTTGGGTAATAAATGCAGTTGAAGGTAAGAAGTCGAAATCCCTAGCATAGTAGGAGTTCACTATTTGATTCAATTCTGAGAATGTACGTCCAAGCAGAGAATAGAGTGGTGGATGGTAAAACCATAAAGTTTGGGCGGTGAGTTCTATATGTGAGGATTGAAAACATTGGAGGAAGGACGTCTACTGCCATATTTCGAAGTCCCCAACATTTATGTTTGGTCATGCTTATTAAGATAACCGAGGGAGTCATTTTTCCTTGCTAGCGGCAAATTATGAGTCGGAAAGTTGTAGGTTACAGTCAGTTGTGGAGGGCAAATAGAATCCAGTAAAAACGTCCTCATATACACCCGTAAGAAGATTCGCAGGTAGAGAACTTGTGACTGTAGGGGGGGTAGTTTTGAATAGATAAGCCGCAGGTTTGGGGTCTATACTTATCATTTCAGATGTTGACTAACTACACAGTTAGTGTTGGTCAGAATGGTCCAGGAAGAAATCGTGGGGAGATTCTTGCATGGACGACAGGTTCATCAACATTAGCCCAACATCTTCTAATGCCGGCTACTCAAGGAAATCGATGGTATCAGAAATGTCAGTAGTTCATTGAAGTTATTTGCAGGGCAATTGGAGGCAGCTTTGAGTTTATGGTGGCAGTCGGATTACCAGTATTGACACCCACGCAGGAGAAGAGGTTCTTCAAACCAGTGCTAGACGTGATGATAACAGACATTCACCTAGCAGACGCCGTGTGTAGAGAAGGATGGGTGCTGCATTAGGATGCAACCCGAGTTTGACAGTCGGCAAGGAGTAAACATTTTACCGCCCAGTCTCAACCTAGAATTCCTTTCGCGAGGACATCCAGATAAAGACTTAAATAGTACAGTCGGGGCCCGATATTTGTCAAGGTTCAGGTGGCAACTGGAATTAGAACATACGCACTAAGCGAAAGTTGGGAGTGGGACCAGTTTCCTGTGCTTCATACTTCAATAGCATAACTACTCTCAGCTGATAACCTTCATCAAACTCAAAATGGACGTCTGTATTCATAGTGGCATCTCTTTGAATGTTAAGATATTACTTAGTGATTATTCTGAATATATGTTGCTCATTACTCTAAATGTATGTCATAAGGACCTCCTGATAACTGCTTGATGTAATGCCCGGTCATATATATATATATATATATATATATATATATATATATATATATATAATTTTATTTTTTATTTTATTTTTCTAGTTATTGCCAAGTGAGATCATAAGCCTACATATAAGAGCAATACAGTGGTCTTCAACGGAATGGTGGTTATAGTGTGGGCCAGTTAAGGAACAAATCATGCTGATCAACTAGTAAAGTTTGGGAAAATCAGTAGACTAATATTGGGTATTAAATTTGCACCAAATCAATCTATTGAGCACGTTCCCTAAAATGTCTAAGCTGGCTAAATGATATCTATTCCATATACATCTGATCATAATCATGAAGTGATACAGCAGCAGCATCCATATTTCGTTGTCTATTAGCTTGCCAACTGAATGATAAAATGTCGAGGGCCAAAGAATTAAAGTTTTGATAACAGCCGAGAAGGGATCAGTACAGTGGTTTCAACCAAGCAGGAGAGAGCAAATTTCCGTGTGTGTTAATTTGAATCCTGATATGCATTCAGCATTGTAAGGCTGTGAGGTATGAAGGGATAGTCTATGTCTTTCCAACATTTAAAGACATACATATATTTTGTTTTCATTAACAGAGACAATTTAAACTGAGATATGAATGAGGCTAATAAATATTCAGTCAACATTGCGCTCAGGACAGTACAGCTATGAAACATTACCAGTTCATGAGATCATGGCAGCATTTTGGCATTTTCATAAACTAAAATATCAGATTATTAACTGAGAACATTGCAGTGTTAGGGAAAAATCTCGATAGATATTATGAAGCCTCAAGAGCAGTTTGCCCAAAATTTTCAGTCCGATATGAGGACTGAAATAATGAGCACATATGATGAGTACAACAAATTCCCTCCACAGATTCAAAAAGAATTACCCTTCATGGAATATGTGAACTTTTAGCTAGCTGCAAAACAAAACAGATATGATAAAAAACAAATACTATGATTTCGCTCGAGCTCTCCTTGCAGAGGACAATTACAGAAATTTGCATAAGGAAGACATTAATCAACTTGATAGTAGTATTGAAAAAGAAGAGCAACCTTTGTATGATAATATGCAAAATACTAATAATGGCACACGTATACTACTAGGTAACTGGGAGACAAAAATATCTTATGGAGTTGTTTACAATAGTCCTTTTGATGAGCGTATTGATAGCTCAGGTAAAAGAGTTGACCAAACCGCCAACGTTGGCAACTCCCCATCTTATTTAGACAGGGAAAACACCAGCATCTTATTTGGGGACATGGAAATTAACTTGGATGAATTTTATAATAATACTAAGCTGGAAATTATGTCAAGTTTTGAGGAGCAAATGGAATGCAATGTTGGCAGGATAGATGATCTAGCACACATTGAGTTAGAGGATATATTTGAAAATGTTGTTCCCGTAAGTGATGAAAAATCAGAAAATTCTATGAAGAACAGCCCACTTGTGTTTGAAGAAGATGATCAAAAACCATTATCACTTCTTGACTTATTGGATATGCTTTTGGTCAAAAAGGACAAGATTGTCCAAGTGTTGACGAGGACGGATGATTCTTCCAATTTGATTGAGGATCGCATGCGGAAGATTGTGATAGAAAAGAGGCATGGGAATGTATGTGGGGTCACAAGTCCTCTTTTACATACTATTTTTGAAACTTTAAAAATGATTAAATATGAGTACTTGCAACTATTAATGGATAGAGATCTAGCAATAAAATTTGGAAGGGACAAGGAGAGTGAGATAGATGAGCTATGCCTTCAACTGAGCTTGACACATTATTCCATCCACAAAGCTGAAAATCAAACGAGTGAGGCAGCCACTTATGAAGAAGATAACTGGGGTTCAAGGGCACAAGAAATCACGCAAATCATTAAAGGGATTGTAGATGTGAAGGCAAACAATGTGATTCAATCACGTGTTCCCCATTTGAGACTTTCTATGGTGAGAAAAAATCTATGAATCAGCAAGTTGATGAGTCTGAAAATTCTGATTTTTGTGACAGCAATTGTGCATCTTCACATCAGCACATGGTTAGTGATACAACAAGTGAGGATAATTCAAAGATTTCAATTAATGGTGAACCATCCTCTTACAAAGACTTAGACATAAGCGAGAGTAATTATGGTGGGGTAGGAAGTTCAGATTTATCCTTTGCATGCACTAAGGAATTTTTCACCTTACCCAGAGATTTATCACCTGGCTCTTACGAGATGGCCACGGCCTACTTGTTAATTGGTGATTTTTCTTGTTGGTATATTTCCACTATCAATGATTTGCCTATGTATGTTGGTAATATATTCACTGATTCTATTTGGCCTTCTCGGGTCAACAAGTTATTTGCAGGTGAGTGGGGAGATCACACATTACCCTACATTCCACATGAGGTGCCTACATTTTTTATTTAACAGGGTATTGAAGACAGTGTTAGCACTCATGATGTTGGTGATTCACCAACCACTCTTTCATTTACCCAGGATCATGTTGATTGGGTAGTCAGGGACCCAAAAGTTAATAATATCTTACATCTAGCAGATTATGCTATGTTGCTACACAGTCACATGATTGTGATCTGTGTTTTTCAGCTTTCTGACACATCAAAGTTTCAGAGATTAGGATTACTCCTTTTCCACCAAAGTGATATGGTGGTGGAGTCGGATTGGTCGAATCTATCATTGACATCAGAACAGATATTACAAGAGTGGTATAGTGATACAGTGGTACAAATATTACAAGAACTGGTCAGTGGTATCTCAAACAACGCACGAGTCCTCACTTGGGATCCAAGTGGAGCATCCCTAGGTATTGCCTTTTATTGGGGAGCCAGATGGAGAGTTTGGTTGCTATCTTCTTGGGGTGGATATGGGTATATTGTTGGGCTCCCATCTTTACTTGACAGTAGATACTCACAGGGTCACTCATGGAGTGAGGCTTTCATACTGACTGAGGGTATTGGCACACAGGGCAACAGCACATGGCAATTGGTGTCCCTTTATGGTGAGACTTGGGATCCTGGCATTTAGTTATTTGGCACATTGATTCCTATTGTATTGTTTCACCATCCTGAGTTTGGGAAGATGCATGTCGAGGTACATCGACTGAGGAGTAGAACCTCATTCTTGACGCTAGTATGGGATCCTAGCATTTGATTTCAGCAAGTATGAGTAGATTGCTTGAGGGCAAGCAATCTTTGAGAAGGGAAGCTTTGTAATGCTCCCTTTTTTCTGGGACATTATAATTCAATGTTGTTGGCTCACTTCACCTAGGTTTTGGGGGTGAGAAGGTTCTTTACGGGGTTCCGTTCGAGATTTGACCTAGAAATTTTCAGTTACAAACCCATCAGAGCAGTTTTGGCAAGTTGTCTGGATGCTTACTATTTTTAGTAAGTAAACAGAGCTCAGTATTCTTGATATCTCAGTGTTGGTTTGGAAGTGTCTCCCCGAAAGCTTTCCAATGAGCTATTGCACGTGCTTATCCAAGTTTGTTTGGTCAGTTATTTTAATGCCTGACGATTATATGGTTTACTGGCTAAGTGACTTTTAAAGTTCATTTAACTTGTCACTTTATTTTAAAAAGGTACTATGCTCACTTAAGTGACTAAAGGACAAAAAGGTCCTTTATCCCACATTGCTTTAAACAGCGTGCATCACATTGGAAAAAGTGATAAAAGTACAACAGGCTCAACATGGGAAGTAATGAAGATTATAATATTTAAAACAAATATTAATCTGGGAGCTAGAAACAGTTGTTGGTTATTTCTTCGAGGACGCAAACCCTTGAAGAAGCATTTGACGGTTGGACGTAAACCTAGCCTTCTTATAGGTTTTATCTACATTTGTCAATCTGACTGGTTTTACTGTTTATAGGATTGGATCATTTGGATAGTTGCATGTTATTGTATTGCTGTTGTATAATACGGTAACGCAGTTGGTGGTTAATTGTGTTAATTCCCGGTTTATATATGTACTTTCTGATTATTGGAGGAATAAAAACAACTTTTCTGAGTTTTCTCGTATGCACATTTGCTAGTTATAAAGTGGATTTAAGTTCTGGAATTTATATCAAATAATAGTTTACTGTTCAGTTTAAAATTTGTAAGTTTATATCAAGGGTTTTTTAGTAAATATCCGAGAAAAGATAGTACAAAATCATTTTAGATTTTAATAATAACATTCACTTTTTGAAAAATATAATGTTTTTAAGTTACTTTATCATTTAAATTTGCCACTTAAAGTAACCATAGTGCACTTTATGTTATATTTTTAAGTTGAGTTATTTTTTTAATTTTTCACTTAAGTAACTATATTAACTGTAGTTTGATTTACTTTTGGGTAACTTTATGTTTTATTTAAAACATATAAGTTAAATATTACTTTTTGAAATGATACTTGCTTATTATATTTTAATTCTATTATACAGATGTTTTTGACCCAATTAAGTAATATTTCTTCAAAAATCAATAAGGCATGTGCTTAATTGATCACTCAAGTTGTGCAATTTACAAGTCTTTCAACCCATGTACATGTAAATATGCAAATGCCTCTAGACACCATGATTTTGAACTAAAATGGGCATTTTTCAACACCTAACATGTAAATGCATGCATTTTGAAATGTGCAATAACCCTCCAAGAATGTGATTTGCATCTTAGAGTTCATTTAAAATGTGCAGTGATCCTCCTAGAGTGTGATTTTGCACTATAGGCATGTTTGAACAAGTTTTTAAAACATGTAATGCATTCCCAAGAGTGCGATTTGCACATAGAAGCCAAAATACAAGTTTTTAAAGCATGCAAATACACTCCTAGAGTGTGATTTGCATGAGAAGTCAAGTTTGATGCATTTTAAAACATGCAATCTCCATTATAGAATGTGATTTGCCTTTGGATACATGCATTTGCATTCTAAGAACCCGTTTTTGGCTTTCAAGGAGGAAATCTGCATGCATATGAAATAGCTTGAAATCTCCAAGATCAAGGTCATTTTTGCAAATTTGGGCATTCTCATGCCCTTGGCATTGGATCTCATGCAACAAACGTTGAATTTCATGGTTTCTAGAGACCACTTTTTTGCAAAAATGTCCATTTCATGGTAGTTTTTTAGCACAAGATGAATCGTTTGAGCCTTTTATTCCTTGCCACTGGTTTCTAAGATCACGTTTTTGCCCTCAAATGACAAAAATGACTTATGATATGGCATCTTCATAACACATTTTTTTCCAAAAAAAACATCTAGGGGTTCAGTTCTGAGCAAAAATAGTTTGTCTTTTAATGATCTTTGACCAAGTTTTGGGGTTTCTCATGCCAAAACCTAACATTGAATGCTTAGCAATCATCCATTACTTTCAAGAGTGGAGGAAGTCAAATAGTTGTTTGTGAATTTGGTTTTGGAGGAGATTTGGTCTTCAAACCTATCAATCTTCCTATTTTGGCGCATTGATCTCCAAGTAAGTAGACAAGTTCAACCTTGCTTATTAATTCATGTTTATCTTGCTATTTTGTTGTATATTTTAGCTTGATGTTGCACACTTGTTCAAAGATATGCCAAAAAAAGTGCATTTTGCCTTTTAATATGATGAGAACTTTCACTTTCACATAGTTGGTTTTTCCCCAAACTCCCAACTTTGAATTTGCACTTGAAAGCAACTTGCTTGTTGACATGTTTGAGTCTAAGACCAAAGGTATGTGTTTGTTTTGTGCTTATTTTCATTTGTTGTTTGCTTTCTTTTTTGTTTTTTCTTCTTGTTGAAGAAGTTGCAAGTTCTTTCCCAAGAACTTAAGTACATTTCACTTCATTCAATTTTTTCATCTTTCCATGCAAGCGCATCTTTTCACTCCACATCTATCATTTCATGCCAAGGCACATTGCATCCATTCCTTTCATACGCAATTACATTCCAAGAGCAATTACATGTAATTCCATCCTCCATCCGCATTTACATGTAAACTCACTCTCCATATGCATTTACACATAATCTCATTCTTCAAACCTCATTGCATGATTGCATCAAGTCATGATTACATGTAAATCAGTTTACATACAATTGCATCCAAAGAACCCGATTTTAACTTAAGGTCGCTCTTTAAAAGTCAAAAGTCATCATTTGCACACATTCCCATGTGCCTAGCCTTCATTCCTCAAGGTACTTACATAAGTACTCAGCCTTCACCCACATGTATTTCATATCCCAAAATCGCATTTCAGCCTTTACATATGCCTACAATTTCATCCATGGTCATTACACAAGATCTTTGAGTATTTGATCCACACTCTAAGCATTTTGCCCTTCATAGATCCTTTGTTGCTGATCTAGAATCAACGTCTTTGTGGAATCAATATCTTCTAATGATGTGTTCACATTTTGGAATTTTCATGTTGCAACACAAGATATGCCCTCATCCTCGAAATCCAAAAAAAGGATGAAGTACCAATACAATAAAGAGTTATCTCATGCAACTGCATCTCAAGTTTCATCAACTCTTGATAATGTTTCTGACACAGAGATTGTGCATGTTGACATGGTTGATTTCATACAAAGGGTTGAATCTCCTTCAAGTCGTGAAATGAAATGCATCAAGAAAAGTAATATTCATTTGGTGCCTACTTTCCCTATGGCTGCCTTGGAACCAAAATTTGTCTTGGGATGTGCACGAAATTTCAATCCAAAGACCACGACAATCAAAAATGCAGATGGAAAGGACATCATTAGCCTTGACCCAGAGGTTATTGAATAGATCTTTAAAGTTCCTCAAAATGCAAAGTGTGTTGACTTGTGAAAAGATGTCTTTGGAGTTATGGAATGAAAAGAGGGCGGATTATCAGAAATATATAAATACATATTGGTTAAAGGTCAGAAGAAACAATTTTTCATGATGGCCTAAAACTATTCGTAGGTCAAACTTCAATCCAGAATGCAAAGACTTGATCACTCTTCTTAGCGGGATATGTGGTCTCAAACATTCCAATGTCTTCGAGCCATGGATGTATAAATTCATTCTCTAGATCTTTGATAATGAAGAACCTCTCTTCTGAGGAAACTTATTAGTACTACTTTTTGTGAGCAATTGTGGGAACCTAAACGCCATTCTACATGAACTCCTACCTATCTAAACAGCTACATCCATGGGATCTTTCTTGGGTCTTTCCACCAAAAGAGATCGGTTACAAGTTCCTATCTGGGACTACTATGATCAAATCACCTCGTTGCGTAGGAAATATCAATATAGGAGAGTCCAAGATGCATTTTTTGGATATTTCCGATGTTTGTTTGCTAAACAGTTGGTAATCAAGTGAGTGTCAAATGAAGCTTGAAATAGGGTTAATCAATTTGGAGCTATCTTTTTGTAATTTTCAACTTTCACTTATTTGAGAGTTGGCTACTTCAAAGGAGAACCATATACTCTACCAAGATATCCTACAAATAAGATCATACTAATGGAATTAGCCAAACAGCTCATGGAAGTGTAGTCATATCAAAATACTCAACATAGGCCTGGATTTGGTATCACCACAACCAAACCCTTGGTAATTGGTCAATATATGATCAATTCAGTCTACAAAGCAAAGAATATGGAGCCAGAACTTCAGCTCATTACATTAAAAAGGTTCAAGGCTAGGTATGATTTTGATTGTGGAGGAATACACTCAATGATCAAAAGAACATTCACCCATGTCCATCGCATAGAGGACATATGGATTGATCTATAAACTAAGCTAGGCATCATGAGGATGGACTACTACAAACTCACTTTGCAACAAATCATAGATTTTAACGTGCTTGAGATCCAATCCAATCTCCAAATTGAAGATGATGGAAATATTCTTGATTCAGAATACCATCGTGTTGGTTTTGATAAGCAGTGTCCTTTTCCTCTATAATGCTAGTAGAAAGAAGGCGTATCCATTTTTGATAGATTTCAGTCTATCTTTGTAAATACCAATAAATGGTTAAAAATCGAAGGCCTAAAAAGGGTGAATCCTAAGCTCGGGGTAGACTGTGGTAGTTTTAGACCACCTGGAAGGAAATCCAAAACTAGAAATTTCAAGCAAAGATGGTGCATCTTCTTCCATTTCAGCTAAATCCCTCAAGTTTAGATTGAAGGTGGAAAGGGGTCTAAATCTTCTTCAAAACCCTCACAAGCACCTGCACAAGCTCAACAACTTGATGAGGAGGAATTTGGAGAAGAACCTAATGAGGAGGACGAAGGAGAGATTATGATTGTATCACCTCTGTGACCAATAAATCAGCAAGTTTCATCCATTCAGCAACACCTTTTCTAGGTCTCATAGATGATGATGTGGATTCATTCTCCACTATTTTCATACCTAGCATCCCTGCCTCAAAAGTGAACACATTGGCGCTTCTCATCTCTTCAGTGGCTCCTCCTATTCTCACAGCTGAGCAGTGTGAGAATTTGGGGAATATGTTTGAAGATTTCCCAAGATTCACAGAAGGTCAAGTTTCCCAACTTGATACTTCAATAACTGGTTTTGAAGCATTCATGATAGAATTTTCTCATCAAGTACCTCTCGGTGCAGCTGTACAAATTGAAGCATGCTCAGTCACCACAGAAATCCAAAAGCTTTCTACTCTCTCAGAAAAGGCTCTAGCAATAAATAAAAAACACAAATATGTGCTTGTTGGGCCATCACAGGCCAATATACTGGCACAGGCGATAAGCTATTTCAAACTGCAATAAGTTGATCAATTATCACCGATATTTTGGCAATATACCTGCGATATGTTGCAGATTATAGGTTGGCAATAACTTGGAGTAGATTGTCATCTAGCCTGATTAATCATGATAAGATCACTTATTGCCTATATATCGGAGATAAGTTGATCTATGTGATACTACAATGCATCAACCCAAAAAGTCTTCTTAGAGTTAAATGAGGAGTGGAAGGAAGCCCAACTTCCTTCAATTTCATTTTCTATTTGTTGGACATGGACACTGGATAGTTCAGTTGTTGGTTTTCTTGTGGGTTTACTTTTGATAGTTGAATTCATAGGTTGTGAATTCAGTTGGAACTGTCATATGACTCGATGTTTTTTGTTGGGTACAAGCCCTTTTTGAATTGAACTTAATCAAAACTTAATGTTAGCAATTCATTGAACAATCATAACAATGTGTTTACTTATTCCTTGTATAATTATACATCTCTTCATAATTAATTTTTCAAGTGCTATATGTATTTTCTCCAATGCCCCTCACTATCATCCCCAAACTTAGGTCTCTCATACCCCCTTTCACTATAACCAGTCCACCCCTCCCCACATTAAGAGACTTGGTTGAATATTAATGAAAATCGATATAATTCTTGTGTTAAATCGTTAAAGGAAAATCAATATGATTCTTGTGTTAAATCGTTAAACCAGATACGATGGATATTTCATCACCAAAAACAGTGCATATTCATGAGGATTTTCATCCTCAATCAACCTCGCAAGAGCTTCTATATTCAATCCAGTACCACTGTGTTTTGTGTGTAGTCTGCAAACTCAAATCATCCAAATCAAAGCCCTCATACTCCATTCATAACTTTCTGAAAGCTATTTTAGGAAAAAGAATTTTTAGTTTTCTGTTACTTTTTCCCTTTTTCGCTACTTTGTAAAAAATTAATTTTCGTTTTTTTTTTGTTTGCTATTTTTTTCAAAAAAAATGTTTTTACTGTTTGGTTGTATTTTTAAAAAAGCAATTTCACACTCAAAAGGACCATTTTAAATATTAAAATATTTCATGTGCAAAGATCCCTCTTACCTCTCCTAGAATGTCATGCCCCCCATTCAATGACACAAAGATAATATAAAATAAAATTTGCATTGGATTGCAGGCTGCTTAGAATCCTTGAAGCAATATTAATCAAACACTAGAGATAGTTATCAAGGAAGAAAGAACGAGTATTATTAAAGAGTAATTATTGTAAACAAATATTAAACCGCCAATTACAAAGGGCCACAAGCTATGAAAGGCAACAATCAATGGGAAGAGTCACCTCATTGGTTATCACAGCAAAAGACATGTTGTTTTCCATTCCTCTTAAGAGATATGTAGAGGCAGACCACCGATTGTAAACAGGCATCAAACAGAAGGAAGATGCAGATAAGAATCATTTGTACAGAAAACTAAAGTATATACTGCAGCATCAAGAGACAGAAGACCACCAACGCCCTTCATCATTCAGCTTACAACAACAATCATTAGAACAAAACGTCATCACAAGAACACCAAATCAGGCAGAACAGACCCCTGTATTTTAAAACTATTATTCCAGCATCTAGTAATATGATAATTACTCTTCTGGCATTATCATCAGGGCAAACTTTAAGAAACCCCCCTCCAGAAAAAGTAATAAATTATTGGCAAATCTTTCATTGTTTTGAAAAACCAAATTATTTTTATCAGCAAATCTCTCAGGTTTTTTATTTTAAATATGATTTAGATTCGCGATTATTTTGGAATCATAATTTTTGAGTAGAAAAATTATTCGCGAATCTCAATAATAATAGGAAGTTCACTAATCGTCATGGAATATTACAAATCAAAATTGAACATGTTTTATCTCATGGAAATTATGAGAATAATTACATTATATTTTAAATCAATAGCATAAACTAAATATTGGAAATATATCCCTAAAGTAACTAATAATTATTATAATTATTGGTGAATTAATTTTAATTTCTTCAATATTATATAACATTTAGGTGAATAAAATCTAATCATGTATCGAATATTATGGGGAATCTTTGAGTTTAATTTTTTTAATAAAATAAATTATTGAGCAATTTTAAATATTTTAGAACTAAATCTAATAAAAATGTGGTGATTTAGGTTGCATTAAATCTTAAATTATTAACCAAATTACTAGCAAAAAAATTCTAAAATTCGCAAAATTACGAATATTCACCACTAAAAACACCCTAATTATCATTACCTAAGCATATTATTTGTCAATCAATTATCTTTTATATATATTTATGATTTGATATGGAATGCATATATCAATAATATGTTTGTAAACTCATCATTATAGAAGGAAGGAGGTGCAATGAAAGAGGAATCATGATGATTACCATCTAGGTATTATATACCAAGTGATTGTCCATGTTACCTACCACTGAGGCAAAGATGGCCAAAGCTCCACTCTTGGGCTTAGATAGGAAAATCAAGGAATCTCCATTACAATCTACTCTCTAATTCTAGCTATTAATTCTAGGAGATGAAGCATGAATAGGTTAAGAAGGTACTTGCACCCCACTAGGCCGATACCCTAAGTGGATGTCCATGTTGTCTACCATTGGGGCCAATAGGACAAAAGCTCCTCTCTTGGGCTTAGTGTGGGATGACTTTGATCAAAGCTAATGTGCTTCTCTAATGAGTTTGAACTTTGAATCTTGCTATATATATTATATGAATATCATGTGTTATGGACTAACCCTAATAATGGATATATGTGTGCGTGTATGTATATCTTTCTTATGTTACGATTGCAAGACTAAGATCCAAGATCACACTATTTGAAGGGATATCTTACATGGTACAATGTGACCTTAACCCTAATTTGTTATGATTCTAGTGCAAGGGAAAATTAGGAAGGGAACATCATGTAGGCATCCACTTGAGGGGACATAACTTTTTTAAATTGAAACACTAAAATAAATATTATAATAATGTAATACTTAGGTACAATGCATTGAAACTAAAATTAAATCATGCCAAAAAGGAAATAAATGCTGAGAAATGATGATGAATGACAACACAGGCACTAACAAGAATTGTGGAGATCTTATAAGGCATAAAACACTACAAAGAGTCTTATGAAATCTTAAAGCCACTTGAACTCCAATACATCATCGAATGCTAAGGAAAGTTGAAACTAAGCTCTCCAATAACATTAGAATTCTTCTAGCCCACCTAATAATTATGCTAAACCTTGAAAATGAACCAGCATTCATGAAATGGTATGACATAAATTCATGACATTATAGTCCTCCCTCATCAAAGATTGCTTGTTCTCAAGCAATACAGACATGTACTTAAATTGGTTCTTGTGTAAACACAACAGGATTCTAGGATACCAAATTAATTTGAGGAATTGAACTTCATCATGACTCCACTGTTCCATTATGATACAATCATCTACTGCAATTTTGCTACTCTGAAGCAATTACAACAATCATGTCTATTCTTGGGTTCCCAATTTTCATATCAACATACACATAGAGGCTGAAATAATGAACATCTCTCATCAAGTTACCAACAATCATCACACAAACCCTTTTCAGGTGGCTGACATAGAAGATAGAGAAATGTTAAATCAGAAACTTAGAACATTAGTCATCATATGAATACTTCTGTTGTCGTAATTGAGAATGGCTCAAAATTACAAATTTAATCAATCTCGTTTGATTCAACAATTGAATATTACAAAAAAATTGTAGTCTTCTCCCATTACAAAACTCTGGTTTCAGAAGTTCATAGATTGCCAGAAGACAAAGACGCCAGCATTGAATAGATATCAAGTTATTGAGCGATTGACTCTTGAGCTGGGTGATATTGATAGAGGTGTGGAACTTCCCTTATTTTCAGGGTCGATTCTCATTGCTCAGTGTGGAGTTTCCTAAGGTTTGGAACTTTGGAGTTCATTGCTGGCTTTATTTCTACGCACCATTCTTAAAATATAGCTGGCCAATTTATCATTTTCTAAGGCATGAAAAAGCTGCAGGTTCTGGGATGCCTTATTGCATTTTCCAGAATTAATTTTGCTCTCTTTTCCTATGCTATTTTCTCCCTTGGTTGGGTGTGGACTTCATCCAAGCTGGGCAAATGACTTAATGGATGAATGGAAAGTCATTTGTTGGAGGTGGAAAAATGTGCTCAATTTTCAGCCTATGGATTCTGTTTGGGTCGTCCATTTCTGGGAAGACATGAAGAGGAAATACTGCCTCCAGTGTGGACTTCTTTGTTATTGTAATATAGCCCCTGCAAATTCTCACAGGTCAGATTTGTGTATGAAATCATTTGTTATCTGCCTTCAAAGTCATCAATCAATCTATGTGAAGATCATTTTCTATCATTGGAGTTAAAGGAATTGTGTTTCAGATTTATTTCTGCAGTTTAGTTCAGTCCACAACAGTCAATGCATGAAGTCATTTGAGTCAAACTGGGTGAATATATGTTTACTCAAAGTGTTGTTATTACTTACTTCCATAATGATGGTCAGAATTCCAAGCATTGTGATTTATTTCCCATCAGAAATATGATGTATGCAATGCAAAAAATTCAATACTATTATATGTTGTATCTTGATGTTGCAATATGATTTTTGTTCAATATTGACAGTGCACACAATAACACTGTTGAATTGAAGTTCATTTACAACTGAAACGCATATCTCTGCTACACGAACTCTACATTACCGAGAGAAATCTTGACCCGGATTTTACATAACATCAGATAGCAATTACTTGAGAGGGCAAGATTTAAGCATGATAATGCCTAAGGTGTATGGTAAGCATAAATTCTTATAAGATGTAAAATATGAAATAGCCAAAAAAGATTCCTTACTTGCCTCCATAATTGGTTAGAAGTTTAACAAGCTCCTCTGAATCAACTTCACCATTACCATCAACATCTGCTTGCTTAAAAATTTCTTCTAGCTTTTGTAAGAAGAAATATAATGTATTTCAATTATTAAGGCTTTAGAAATTATAATAAAATAAAAGACCAGTAACTTGATGGAAGTTGGCAGTAGAGACACTGCCAGTTAGGTAGATCAGTGTTCCAATCTCTAATATACTGACCTTGTGACTTGCCATTTTATTTCCAAAAGCTTTGATCAAATCAGAGAATTCTTCTACTGAAAGCTTCCCATCATCATTGTGATCCTAGCAGTGATCACAGACAAATTATAGAGTGATCATACAAAAGTGGCACTTAATTATGTCTTTAGTAGAAATTATTCTGCCAAACTACTAACCATAAAAATACTAATCTTAAAATGTTACCACATTCATAAATTTGAAAGAGCTTCAAAAAATAACAGAAGTGTATTGAAGAGATAAGACTTGTTACAACAACAAAATTATCCTAGATTTAGTAGAGGTTACATAAATCTAAACAAAGGAGGCGAGACCTCCATCTTCAATTTTATTTTTAATGTTTTAAGTCGTCATTTAATTTTAAGCTGTTTTCCTTAGGTCCTTAAAATTGCTCATGAAATATGTGATTGACGACCTTAAACTTACAAACTTGCTAGAAATCAAAGATATGAAATGATAATAGATTAATACTCGATATTAAATAAGCAACAGGAATACTCCTTAAATAAAAAATTACAATATATTTCCGAAATGGAAACAATTGAGAACTAAACACAGAATAAAAAGTTACTGACTAGACAAATTAAAGAACAGAAAGTTACTGTAAACTAACTGATTTAAAAGAAAATCAGTTACATGACCATTATACTAAATATGTAAATATTACTGAATTACCCTCCCTTAATGGTCATTCAACAAACTTCCCTACAGAAAAGTTGACATAATTTGCAGTCATTTGACCATAAATGCATAGAAGGGTGACTCCTCTTTGAAACGTGCAATATGAGCTTGCTCCTCAGACCCTCCACAGTTATACTTCTAATCAGCCAACCACTTTCTTCAGAACTTCCCATTTGTGACCAAGAACAAGAACATGTTGTGCTTTCCAAACTAATGTTAGGTAATCAAGTCATCCTTGCCATTATCCAAAGACACAAAAACTGAGATCAACTTCAAAAAAAACTTCCATTCTTGTTGATAAAGTTTAGCAAAAAACTCTAAAACCATGATTTTCCCAAAAATTGTCAAAATAAACTATTGCCACATAGCACCATGATTTTGTGGAAAATCATCAAACCCTCAAGGAAATGCTGAGATCGTGCACAATTTTGTGAATAATTATCAGAAACTCAAATATATTTGAAAGAACACCATTTGCACAAGAAACCCTGATTGCAACCCAAACACTATAGAAGAAACCATGATTTTATTAAAACTCTGACAACATTTTGTTGGAGATGGAAAAGCAATTTCTTCCAAAAAGTCATCAAAAATCTTTGTTTTGAGCATAAAAGGGTTAAAACTCATGATTTTCAAAAGATTGTCAAAACCGAATCTAGCCAAATCAAAGAAAACCGTGTTCAATCGAGCAAAACTTTTTTACATCATAAAAATCAAGATTTTTGGAAAAATAATACAAACCCCTCCACTAGTCATGAAGACCATTGTCATGCAATATTGCACTACTAAAACCCATCACATGAACAGAAAGGAACTTTTGCACGAAAAACAAGACACAAGTTTTTAATGAAAATTTGCCAAATACAATGGTAGATCTAAAAATAAATTTGTAGAGGCCACAATTGTTGTTCTTGATAAAATTGCCGAAAAACAGACGCAGTCGCAAAGAATCCCATGCAAAGAGTCCTGATGCATAGCAGACATGAATAGAAAGCAACCAAAATTCTAAAAACTTTCACGTTGAACAGAAAACCCTCAAACAAAACCTAAATCTCCTTAACATGTTTCAAAAAAACCAACTATTTTTGTTAAAAATTGTTCGAAAAAACTTTTGTTAAGGAATTTCCAAGTGTAACTATGATTTATTTAAACAAAACAATTGCCAAAAAAACCTTGCAATTTTTGTTCTAAAAACAAGGGAAAAGAACTACTTAAATTTCCTTGAAATAAAACTACAAAATTTATTGGAATATTTGCCAAAAACCAACCTCTTTTCTAACATCAAGAAATGATAATAAATAAACAAAGAAGAGAAATACTCCTTGAATAAACAATTTAGAAGATCTTTATATAATGGAAACAATTGAGAACTAAAGACAGAATAGAAAGTTACTAAATTGACTATACAAAAGTTACTAAACACCAACTGATTGATTTAAAAGAAAGTTACATAACCCATTATTACTAAATCTTATAATATTACTTTAATAAGATAAACTTAGTGTAATGTGATTATCTACCTTAAAACTACATATTTGATACTAGAAACCAAATATAGCCTTAGTTTTTTTCATTTTCTTAGTGAAATGTGATTGTCTACCTTAAATTTTACTAGAACCCAAAGCTAGCATTAACTTCCTCAGACTTTTAAATGATGCAAATACCTAGGAAAAATAATTTCTTGGTTTCCAAAGGCAAAAAGACCCCTCATCATTTGATTAGTCAATTGATTGTGTAATTGGAATCTCTAAAGTAACTTTATAGTCACAACTACATTAAATATTAACTCAAATTCATCAATGATAATTGTAAAGATTAACCACGGACAAAAACAACAATTACATGCAAAAATATAACCAATATCAAAAAATAATAAATCGCACAGAGGAGAACACAAAACACAAAATTTGACGTGGTTCACCCAATCCCTAGGCTACATCCACCAACAACAAGTCCAATATTATTATTATCCAATGATTACAAGTCGCAATCCCTTATAGCTCAATACTGCAACAAGAAGCTACAACCTCATCATACATTGTGAAATCCCTAACCCTAAGCCATTTTATACGAGCATTTTGTCACTTACAGAAATTAGGGCTAGAATAAGTCATCCAATAGAAAAATAACAGCCGACACCTTTAACAATAGTAAATTCACTTTTGGCTTCAGTGGCGCTACCCCCAAAAACCCCCGCGGGGGCGTTGCCCTTCAACCCCACATTGTACTACCACAGGGAGTGCACCTGAGGCAAAGCCTACAAGGGGCACTGCCCCAAAACCCTAGTAGTAATAATTTGGGGGGAATCCGCACCAAAAAAGGTTGGAAAAATTAACCTTTGTGTCTGATTAGGCTCCACATCACAACAATCTCCCACTTGGAGATTGATCAGACTCCACAACAATAACCTCCCACTTGTAGACTGATCATAGCACCACTAAACCTGTAGCTCCCACTGGAATACCAAACCACCTTAGACTCTGTTGTTCTTTTATTTTCTTCAGTCTAGACGACCAAGCAAAGTTGAAGAGGAGTTCAGTGTCTCCCTTGTCACTGCCTTCGTAAACATATCTACTAGATTGTCATCTATATGTATCTTCTCTAGCTTTAACTAGTCATCATCCAAAACTGACCAAATGAAATGGTACCACAACTATATGTGCTTTTTCTTTGAATGTAGAGCAGAATTCTTTGCAAGATGAATGGCACTCTGACTATCTATAAACAAATAATTATCCCTTTGTGGGTGTCCCAATTCTTCCATGAAGAACTAAAGCCATATCATCTCCTTGGTTGCTTCTATAGCAGCAACATACTCTGTCTCTGTAGTGGATAAAGCATTTACCTTCTGCAACCGAGAAATCCAACTGACTGTTGTCCACCAACAATATACATAACCTGTAGTACTCCGCATAGTATCAATATCTCCTGCCAAATCTGACTCAACATAGCCCTGTAATCAGTAGTAGAGCCCCCAAAATGTAAACACTTACTAGATGTTCCTCTCAAATATCTGAGAACCGATTTGACTGCATTCCAATGTTCAATCCTTAGATGACTCATATATATGATAGCAACTCAGACTCAACATAGCCCTGTAATCAGTAGTAGAGCCCCCAAAATGTAAACACTTACTAGATGTTCCTCTCAAATATCTGAGAACCCATTTGACTACATTGCAATGTTCAATCCTTAGATGACTCATATATATGATAGCAACTCCCACTGCATGTGCAATATCTAACCTAGTACATGCCATAGCATACATTAAACCAGTGTTACGGGACTCGGACTCGCCTCTGACTCGGAAAGCCAAAATCCGACTCGGACTCGGACTCGGCCAGGACTCAGCAAGGACTCGAAAAATCATACAAGTATAATAACAAACTTTTGAAGGAAAAAATTGAATAACATAATATAAAGTTGAAGATTTAAGATTTAAGATTCAATCCTTAATAGATTCTTGACATGCCACATCATTTTCAGAATTCATATACATTGTAGAAAACATCTTCCGGAAATCTCTATCTTTTAAAAAAAAAAAAATTTAAAAAATTTAAAAAAAAAAAATCAGAGTCCTGGGCTCTGGACTCGCCTTGGACTCGGCGAGTCCACGTGGACTCTGCTAGGACTCGGCCGAGTCCGAGTCCAGAGGCAGATTGCCTCGAAAACATGGACTCTGCCTCGGACTCGCAGAGTCCTGGCATGACTCGGCGAGTCCCGTAACACTGCATTAAACTTCCTACTACTAAAGCCTAAGGTACCTAGGACATCTTAGCCTTCTCTTCTGGTGTCTTTGGACACATCTCCTTAGTCAATTTTAAATGACCAAGTAAAGGTGTATTGATAACTTTAGCATTCTTCATAAAGAAACATTGTAACACCTCAATATAATCAACCTGAGATAATGTCAATTTTTTGTGCTTCCTATCTCTACAAACTTTCATACCAAAGATTTGTTTTGTTGCCCCCAAATCCTTCAAAGCAAATAAATGTGCTAACTATTGTTTTAACCCCTTAATGTGATACATGTTAGACCCAGCTACAAGCATATCATCAACATCTAAACATAAAATAATGTAGTTGTCATCATCTAACCTCTTAAAATAAACACAATGGTTAGAATGACACTGAGTATAACCATGCTCATTCATAAATCTGTACACCACATTCTCCTTACCTGTGACCTCAAATCCCTGTGGTTGTACCATATATATTTCTTCATCCAAATCACCATGAAGAAAAATTGTTTCAACATCAAGCTACTCGAAATGCAAATCTTCAGTAACCACAATACTTAAAACAGTACGAATAGAAGTCATTTTAACAATAGGAGAAAATATTTCATCAAAATCAATGCCCTTTTTTATGCAAGTCCTTTTACAACTAACTTATCTTTAAATCTCTTTTTACCTCCATCCTCTTCTTTCAACCCATAAACCCATTTATTTTGTAAAGCCCTTTTACTTGCGGGTAACTTGCATAAATTCCAAGTCTGATTTTTTGGCAAGGAGTCCATTTCTTCTAGTATTGTAGGTTCCCACTAAATCTTTGTATCCACCTGCACAACTTCATCATAACATTCAAATTCACCAACATCTGTTAATAAAATAGAATACAAAGAGGGGAAAAAATTTTCTAAAGGTCTACTTAGTCTTGTTGACCATCTAGCATTCACTAGGATGCGTGGTATTTGTTGTTGCAAAGCATGAGGAACTGCCAAAACATCATCTTTTGAAGTATCATCTAGCACTACGCAATCATTTTCTTTCTTCTCATGTTGCTGCAGCAGATCTTTGTACAACACTTTCTCATTAATATGACATCCCTACTTCTTACAATTTTACAATTTTGAAAATTCCAAAGCCTATAACCAAATTCATCAATGCCATATCCAACAAATACACATTTCTTTGACTTGTCTTCCAGCTTGGTTCTATTTTCAGAATCTATATGTGTAAATGCTTCACAACCAAAGAGTGAGAAAAGAACAACTCACCTTACTAGTCCATGCTTCCTCTGAAATGCCACAGCCCAAACGAGTAGAAGGACCTCTATTGATCAAATATACAGCAATATTGACAGTCTCAAGCCACATGTGTAACGGCAGCGCAAGATGCAACCTCATGCTTCTTGCACGCTCCATTATTGTCCTGTTCATGTGTTCAGCCACTCCATTGTCCTATGGAATCCTGGAACAGTTTTCTGCCTACAAATACCATTAGCGGAACAATAATCTTCAAATTCATTGCTACAATATTCACTAACATTATCAGATCTGAGACATTTTAACTTTTTACCAGTCTCATTCTCAACCAAGCATTTACATTTCTTAAAAGTTACAAATACATCAGATTTATGTCTAAGGAAATAAACTCATACTTTTCTAGTTGCATCATCAATAAATGTAACATAATAATGAGAGCCACCAAGGGAAGATACCTAAGCTGGTCCCAATACATATGTATGCACAAGCTCTAATTTCTCACTTTTCTTTTCCTTTCCAGTCTTCACAAAACTCAATCTCTTTTGTTTGTCATACACACAACTTCCACAGAAATCCATATTGACACATTTCAAACCTGGTAAAACTTTCTTTGAATGAAGTAATTTTATACATTTCTCACTCATGTGCCCAAACCTATTGTTCCATAGTGCTGTATCAGAATCTATGGCAATTGCTTGTTCTCCCTACTCAACTACAACAATTGTTTCTGAACATTAATTTTTCTCTGAAATAATTAAAGTAAAAGGAACAGTATGACCTATACAAAGATATAAGGTGCCTACTTTCACACCTTTTGCTACTACAAGAAAACCTTTTCAAACCTTCCAATTTTTATCATTAAAAGTAATTGTGCAACCCTCATCACCTAGTTGCCCTTCTGAAATTAAATTCCTACTCAACCTTGGAACATGTCTTGCCTCTTGCAGTAGCCAATGATTCTCATTCGACAACTTAATCTTAATGTTGCCCTTTTCAAACAATCTAACAGGGTTCATTATCCCCCAAATAAACTAACCCAAAATCCCCTTGGACATAATCAAAAAAATAACCTCTATGGGGAGTAGCATGAAATGAAGCCCCTAAATCTAAAACCCATGAATCATCAACACTTTCTAAAGAAATAAGCAAATTATCCTCTTCGGATTTATTACTTACCACATTTGCCTCCTTGTTCCCTTCTTGTTTGTCTCCTTTTATTCTTTCGAGTCCAGCAATCTTTCTTCTTATGTCCCGATTTTTTACAGTAAGAGCAATCTCTTTGTCCTCTGGATTGAGACCTCTTTCCCTTTGACTTTTCTCTTGATTTCCCACGATTTGAAGAATTGTCTCCTCTTTCACTCGTTTTGCCTCAACTTTGTGCGTTTAAAACACCTCCTGATGAAAATCCACCTAAGCTTTTCCGACAAATTTCCTCACTCAAAATAACACCAATCACATCATCAAATTTTAGGGTATTAGATCCAGAAACAAAATTACTCGCAGCCATTACCAAGTCATTCCAACATTTAGGCAAAGAACACAATCAAGAGAGCCCTAATTTATTCATCAAAATTAACACTTATAGAAGATAATTGACTAGCAACCGTATTAAACTCATTTAAAGAATTTTAAGAACTTGAAGACCAACAAACCAGCATTCAAAGGAAATAGTGGCAAGGAGTTCAAGGGTAACTCCAGTTTTAATGGGGGCAGTAAAGGGAATGAATAGAAAGGACTATCGTCAGGATGATTTACATGTGGTGGGGATCACTATGCCAACAAGTGCCCTAACAAGCCAAATACCAACCAACTGCCACGACCCCCACAGCAAGTCATCTATCAACAAAGGATACATGCAACACTGGACAACCCGCAAGCCAAACAACAGTTGAGTCCAATAGAAACTCTGAGTAAGATCTATGAAAACCCTATTTCTATAATAATTGATACATGAGCAATTGAATGTTTTCTCCCCAAAATTGTTGAGTAGATTTCCTAAGAGAAATGGATTTCTGGCAAAATCATGGACCATTGAGTATGCAAACCAGACAAGGGCTAAGGTAGAGTAGTGTCTAGTTGAAGCCCGAGTTGACTTTCCCAAGTTCTCTACAGGGGTAAATCTGTGCATAGCACCTCTAGGGTCCTATGACATCACTACGGGGATAAATTGGCTCAGTGAGCATAAGGAAAAAGTAGATTATCTTGCTAAGACAGTAAAGTGTCTAGATGATTGGGGAAACCTCATGAACATTCAAGGAATTATGCATGAGGTTAAACCTCTCCAAATCTCAGCCACGCAGCTTAAGAGATGTAGAAGAAAGGGGTGTGAAATCTTCGTTGTAAAGATAGAAGACTTGAAGGAACCCTTAGAAATTACTTATCAAGATGACTACATCTTCAAAAACGGGGAAACTGGAGAAAAATTGAAAGAATCCTTTGAGGACAAGTATCCATATTTAAGAAATTTCAGGATGAGTTTTCAGAAGAACTCCCTGATTTACCTCCATCTAGAGTATTTGATTTCACTATAGATTTGGTACCTGGGGCAGAACCCATATCAAGAGCGCCCTACCAAATGACCACTACAGAATTAATGGAACTACAAGTGCAGCGGCAAGACTTACTAGATAAGAAACTTATTCGACCCAGTGCTTTCCCTTGGGGAGCTCTAGTATTGTTCGTCAGAAAAGAGGCTGGAACTATGAGGTTGTGCATAGATTATACGATGCTTAACAAGATTGCCATTAATTGATAATCTATTCGATCCAATGGGGTGAGCAACAATATTTTCTAAAATCAATTTAAGGTCTAGTTATCACCAGCTTCCAATCAAGGAAGAGGATATTCACAAAACTGCCTTTAGAACCCGGTACAGTTACTATGAGTTCACAGTACTACACTTCGAGCAAACCAACACCCTGATAGCCTTCATGAACCTTGCAAACATCTTCCAGGATTGTTTGGATAAATTTGTGTTAGTATTTATTGATGATATTCTCATCTATTCCCAAAATGAGGAAGAATGTCAAAAGCATCTAGAGATAGTTTTATAGAGGCTACGAGAACATAAACTATATGGAAACTATCCAAGTGTTATATTTATCAAAAGGAAATTCAGTACCTAGGGAATATATATCATCCCAAGGAATAGCCATAGATCCCACTATGATCAAGGCAATCAGAGATTGGTCGATGCCTAAGAATGTGTCTGAGGTCAGAAGCTTTATGGGCTTAGCTGGATTCTATAGAAAGTTTGTCAAAGATTTTTCCAGAATTGCATATCCCTTCACCTCACTCCAAAGGAAGGGGAAGAAGTTTATTTGGATTGAAAAATGCCAAGCAGCCTTCGAATATCTGAAGGAAAAGTTAACTACCACTCCAATACTTAGAGTACCTGATCCAAAAGGTCAATTCGTAGTTCAAACGGATGTATCTGGGGATGTGTTAGGAGGCGTATTAATGCAGGAAGATCAAGTTATTGCCTATGAATCTAGAAAATTGAAAAATTATGAAGAAAATTACGCTCCCCACAATCTGGAATTAGCAACTATTGTTTAAATATGGAGACATTATCTAATAGGGAAGCCATTCAAAGTTCAGTCAAATCATCATAGACTAAAGTATACATTTACTCAGCCTAAACTCAATGCTCGTCAAAGAAGGTGGTTAGAGTTTCTAGCAGATTATGACTTCGAAATCAATTATACTCAAGGCAAAGAAAACAAGGTAGCAAATGCTTTGAGCCAACAAAGACATATATCAACGATAGTGGCAATAAATATTGCGCTCAGTGAGCAGGTACTACAGTGTCTGCCTAGTGACAACACCTATAACGAGGTTAGTCAAGCACTTCAAGGGGATCCCCAAGACCCCACAGGATGGACTCTTGAGATACAAGAGTAGGATGTATATATGTCATATCCTCATTTTAAGATAGAATTTTAAAAATAATAAGCTAATACAATGTTATTAAATTAATAAATATAATAAGGTTATATTAAAACTAATACTAAAATATAAAAATAGAAAATAATTATTATTTAATCTTTATTATCAATGAAATAATATTTAGTATGAAATTTTAAATAATTAGAAAATAATAAAATTACAATGAATAAATAAAGAAACAAAATTAAATAAAAAAGACAATATTGTAGAAAGTATGTTCAAACTTAACTTTCTAAATAGAATTTAATAATAAACACAAATAAATAAGTAAATAAATAATACAACATAGAATAATATAAATAAACTAAATCTAATGAAAAGTCAAGAGATATTCAATAAATAGACGTGACTCCTTGAAATTAAGACATAAAAGGGAGGAGAGTTTATTTTAGAGAGGGAAAATGAAGAGAAGATAGGAGTTCAAAAAAGAAAATGGAAGAGGAAAGTAATATGAAGAAAATAGCAAAGTAACTTTCTGAAAAGGTCTCAATGATATTGAAAGGATGTGAACCCTTGAAAGGATCATAACTTTGAATAGTTGTGACTCTTCAAAAACATTGTAATTATAAAGTATTGGGACTTTTCCAAAGGATTTTAGTTATGAAGTGATGTGACTTTTTGAAAGGATTATAACTATGAAGTGTTGTGACTTTTCAAAGGATTTGTATTATGAAAGGTTGTGACTCTTGGGAAAGAAGAAACAAAAAAGTACATTTTATCCTTTTCTTATAATTGAAAAATGAAGAATTTTAGGAAGTATATATAGAGTTGAGATAATCTAGAAGGAATAATTCATTGAAGGACCAACTAAGGATACAACCATATGGACCAATCAAAGAGGAAGGTAAGAAAGGATGTTTGTGAATTATAGTTGTTTAATTACGTTTATGAATTTATTTTTATTAATGAATCATACCTGTGCATAATTTATACATATACATATCAATATATAAAGGTGGTTCGAAGTGGATAATACACATGACTTAATGGTTAATGGTTTAAGATCAAGATAGTCTCTTTTTAGATTAATAAATAATCTTAATGTTCATTAAAGGTTACTTGATCAATGAAATCTCTTATAGGGAGAAGATTTGATCATAATTTATATAGTGGCAATATCAGAGATGGGCTTAACCTCCCATTTGGCTGACACGATGAACTAGATCACAAAGTCTCAATGTCAATATCAGAGATGGGTATAACTACCCATTTGGCCAAACACTATCTAAAAGGATATGACCTCCATAATGTTGGTATGCTAGAAATTTTATCTCTATCTAACCAATATGCTTGAGGAAATATAATGGTAAGAATATTCTAACGATGTCAACATATGCATGTGTGAGCCTTAAGGGGTGCACTCTAGAAAAGACGGTTGAATAACTAAGGGTTAGAAAACCCAATCTAGAGACGTTTTTAAGGTTTGGGTTTAGGCTAGAGAGTAGGAAAGAATACTAAGATTTTTTATTATTAAGATCCTAACTATTATTTTTGCAGGTTCTGCCAACACTAGTAGCAGGGACATTTACAATATACCTAAGAATCCAGAAACTTGAAGGATGATTTTATGAGAAATCCATACTGCTCCATATTACTAACATCCTGGGGTGACCAAGATGTTGGTGGATGTGAAACCTTTGTACTTTTGGAAAGGGATGAAAAGAGAAATAGCAGAATATGTCGCAGGATGCATCGAATGTTAGAAGGTCATGGTAGAGCATAGTTATCCAGTTGAGCTATTTTATCCAAGTGAGGTTCCAAAATAGAAGTGGCAGATAATTACCATAGATTTTATTCAAGGATTACCCATGACACACAATAGACACAATACCATCTTAGTGGTTGTGGATAGATTAACCAAGGTGGCTCATTTTATACCAAGTAAATTAATAGATGGAGCGTCAGAGATTGCTCACAAGTTTGTCAGGGAAATTTTCAGACTCCACGAAGTACTGGAGAAGATTATATCCGAAAAAGATGCTAGAATAACATCCAGGTTTTAGCAAACCTTGTTTTCGACTTTAGGAACCAAGCTAAATATCAGTTCCACCTATCACCCTAAGACTAATGGCTAGACATAACAGAATAAATCAAGGATTAGAAGATCTCCTAAGAGTATATTGCATGGATCTACAATACCAATGAAAAATATATCTTCCCTTAGTAGAGTTTGTCTATAACAATTCCTACCAATCTGCTATCAAGATGGCACCTTTTGAGGCCCTACATGGTCGTAAGTGCAGAATCCCTGTAAGTTGGAACCAAATTGAAGGCAAAATCATCGACGAACTTGAGATGCTATTAGAGATGGAAGAACAGGTAGTTCAAATCCGTTAGAGACAAAAAAAAAGGCAAACGATAGACGGAAAAGTTATGTAAATGCAACAAGGATACCTTGAGAATGCTTATTGGAAGAAAAGGTTCTTTTGAAGGTAAAACCACAAAAAAGCACTATTAAGTTTGGGAGGAACGCGAAACTAGCCCTGAGATATGTGCAACCATTTGAGGTGTTTGAAGTCGTAAACCCGGTAGCCTATAGAATTGCACTACCTCCAACCCTTGCCAAAATGCATAATGCATTCCATTTATCATATATTAAGAAATATATAACCCATCATGAGCATGTAATTGATTGGAACCTCTTGCAAGTACGAGACCCAAGGGTGGTGGAAATAGAGCCACTCTAAATACTCAAGGTGTGTAAGCTTTGCTTACGAAACCCGAACATAACCTAGTGCAAGGTCCAATGGGACTAGTATACCGAGGAAAATGTTACCTAAGAAAACCATGATGAGATCTTCTAGAAATTTCCCCGCCTTTTCTCAAGGACGTGAACCATAAATAAACTCTATTGAAATGCCACTTAGAACCTTGTATTGTTTATTTAATTAGAATGTTGTTCCTTTTATATTATGAAGTTCATCAAGGACAATGAAACATAAGGGGGAGGGTATGTTGAATCCCAAATTTTTGCCAATTTAAATATTCATATAGCTGCTATATATTTCATGTTAATGTCAGTTGGTTAGTCAATCAGTTGAATACTATGATCATGTGAAATGGAAATATGGTTGTTCGTTTTGATTCATGTAAAGATGTCATGTTAGTTGTTCATTACAATTTTAACAAAAAATAAATATTTATTATAAATATAAGTTAGAAAAGTTAGTTGTTATTGGAAATGGTGGTTAGTCGTTATGATGATTATGAAAATAACTTTTGACTATAGTTATCTTGATTAAATTGAGGAATATTATTATCGTGGAAATTCTTCTTGGTTGTAGAACACGACGAAAGGGGGAAGTATTGCTAAACGGGAGCTAGGGATTGGGGCACCAAAAGTCCACTTACAGGCCATCAGGTATGGATTCTAACCATCTTGGTTAAGGATTTAATGACTAGGCAAGCAAGAGTATACCTTGGACAATGATAGCTACCCAGTCAATTCATAACACTTATCAAGAAACATTAAGCATTTAAAAAATAAACATTATTACCTTTTCTATCTGAGATCATTGTGTAGTATCCTCGTTATATCTCCATTTATTGACACCATGTTATTTTGACATCTATACTTGCATTTGCATGTATGTGTGTGTGTGTGCGTAAATTAATATAATAATGCAAAAGAAATATATGAATAAAATATATGCACATATATGTATATACGTACGCACAAATAGAGGTGGCGCAGATACCATGTTGCCAATATATTTTAATATCACAAGGAAGGATAACCTTTATAATTATCGTTAGTATTTTCTCATTATTTGAGTGATTTCTCATCTTTTATTGGACTTATATTTTTAAATATTCAAATCGATGGAGTTACTCTTTTAATTGATTGGAAAAGTAATTTCTTTTTGAACCAATAGTTGGCTTTCCACCCGCCACCTCAGCCTCTTCTTGTAATCGAGAGTGTGTTTGCAGGGTGTTTATTTATGCACTCGCCAAGACTATGCGAGTATTTTTGTTTTCAAAGCTTTCTTTATGCTCTACGATTTTCATCTCACGGCAACAAGCCAAGGTCTATGGTAACAATCAAATTCTTTGGGAGAAGCTCTACATTTACTCAAGAGCCTAGCGGATAGTCTTGACTCTGTCAACTTCTATGCCAACATTTACAAGTTAGCATTCCACCTGCATCACAAGACTATGATCTCAAGTTCACTCTAGGTAGCGCAACTCTCATTGCAAGTTATGCAATCATTGTCCCTTTTGCATTGGCATAAATATGGATTGTTTGTTAATAATATTGTTATGCAGTCATTGTTCTTTATTATATTGCCACATATATGGATTGTTTGCTGATAATACTGTTATACAAATCATAAGTTGGCCTCATGATCACTGCAAATGATTCATATTTACATTCCATTGGCAGATTTTGTGTATGATATGCTTTATAAGCAAGCACCGAAATACTTATTGTGCCAATTATTCATCTTGACTTATACAGAGGTGTTGACAATATGCCTCTGAGATAAGATCAGCATGCAATGCCATGAAATAACATTGAGTATAGAATACTCAAATTGAGACCAAAATTGATTATTATCTCAGGATCTCCTAGGAAGCACCCCTAAGACCAGAATGGTTAAGTCAAATGGGTGAGAGGAGAGAGCATCCCTATAAAAACAAAAGAGTCGAAAATGAAAGTCATCTAAATATAAAATTGCATAAATAAAACTAAGTCAGCTCATAGTTGTCCAATATATAACTCTTGTTGTTAAGTCGAGCGGTGGGTGATCGGGCATAATTAGTAGCGCATTGAAATCTTTGGCCAAGGTAGGTAAGTAGCATGCTTGTCATAGCGATCAGTAGAGGTGAAAGTGACAGCTAATAGAGGTGAGGTTGATGGAGGATATCCATGGCCTTGTCTATTGCTTAGTCGACACTCTAACACCAAAATGCTCGGGTGGCAGGACCATGGTGCCCCAAGCGTAACCTCGGGATAGGGAGAGCCTTTCTTGAAAGAAATTGTGTGGGGATAAGTAAAGGTCCATGGTTGGGAGGTTAAGCCCATGGAAATGCTTGTCCTCTCCACCAGATGTCGAGGCTTTCTCAACACAACGACTGTCATCTGCTTCATGCATGGTACATGATTCTTTTGTACATTTCATTTATCATTGTCATAATTCTGTGTCTTGTTATTTAAATTGATATTTCATTATGTTATCTCTGAAGATTGCAATAGAAATGGAAAGAAAATAGATATGGAAGTTATAACTATTTTTCATGTGAACTAGATTAGTTTGTTACTAGTTTGTGTTATAATGAATTGTAATAAGTTGATAAATTTCGATTTCATGTGAAGTAATTGTTATAACTACCACTTTGTCATCTTGCTATGAATCTAGATTTACTTTAAAATATGGTTCTTAAAATGGCTACATAAAAATAGTGTATTACAACAAACAAGATTGTACTCATGGAGCTAGCTAGGCAACTCATTAAAGTACAAGCTTATTAGTCTAACTTGCACAGACTAGGAGTAGGAATTTCTTCAAGGAATCCTTTGAAGATTGGCGAGTATTCTATAGACACTGTGGCTAAAGCCAAGAACATGGAATTCAAGCTTCAAAGAATCACCCTAAAGAAGTTCGCGGCAAGGAGTTGTTTTGATTGGATAGGACTAGATGATAAGATGAGGAAGAATTCACACATGTATACAACTTAGAAGATTTTTGGATTGATGTGTGTACTGAGGTGGATATCTGACACTTGGACTACAGTCAATTGACATTAAAACAACTATTAGACTTCAACCTTGCATGAATCCTTGATGGAGTTGAAGGTGATAATTAGATTTTAGATCCTGACTATATTCAGCATCAGATCCTTTTCTTCCTCCTACATGGTCAAGTAAGGAAAACACCTCCATCTGGGACCATTTTTAGCCTATCCTTGCTAACACCAACATTTGGTTAAAGAGGAGAAACCTAAAGTGTATCAAGATCAAACCTAGGAAAGATTTTGATTATGATAGCCCGATTGGCATGATGTCAGAGAGAAGGGCTAAAGGAAATGATGGGACTCCATCTTCGACAATTGAGCCTCCTGCCCAATGTCTACCAAAGCTTACAATCAAAGGAGGAAAGACCACTGGTAGAATACTCGAGGTAAAAGAACTTGGATCGCAAAAAACTCAAATTGATTTCAGTGATGATGATGCAAAGAAAGCAAAGGAAGTAACACTCAGTTCTACATTCCATAAAGGTTCGCACAACAGCCACTCTCCTGGACTCGACACTTGTATTAGATGAATCCCCCAATTCACCTTTGTGCATAGTTGTGGATGCATTCTCCACCAAACGTCCACCTCTTGAGGATCCTGTGATAGTGACTCCAGCATTGCCCATGTCCTCAGTTGAACCTAAACTGGAAGCAAAAGGTGATAAGTATGAATACAAGAATGTATATGCATCTTCTATGTCGATTTCCTCTACCTCAACTCAGCCTATGGCACTAATTGATGCCACTTCAGCTCAGTTCGAGCAATTCATGACTGAGGTTATACATAGTAGTCCTACACTCTGTTGTCCTGCATTTTGTCACGACAAAATGTAAGTAACAGTACGAAACTTTTCCAAGCTAGTTTAGTATTTCTCTAAGCTTGTTTCATTATTTAATTGGTTTGTATTGATCAATCAAACGACACCAATTGATATAATGAATCATTTTACTGAAGGCTTTCGTCATGTCTTTTTCGTTTTTTCGATTGTTGAGCCTATGCTTGATTTTTGACACCTTCAATATCCTTTTCTTCGTTTTTGAAAATGTGTTTGTTGGTTTTTAGTCCTTTGATTTTTCTCAAGTCATTGCTTTCGGTTTCCCCTTCAATTTGTTCTAACTTGGGGCTTAATCAGAATTGTTAGTCAAAAGATATGGCCAGTTTAATGCCCAAAAAGTGGACCTTTTTATGCAACTGCACGAATTAAAAATATCATGTTATATTTTTAATTTGACATTCACTTTTTGAAAAATATAACTTAAATATACTTTATGTTATGTTTTTAAGTTACTTTATCATTTAAACTTTCACTTAAAGTAACTATGGTGCACTTTATGTTATATTTTTAAGTTGAGTTTGTTTTTTGATTTTTCACTGACTATATTAAATTTTAACTATATAGTTCAATTTAATTTTTGATATTTAAATCAAATGCTCTAGTAAATATTACTTATTAAATTATATTTACAAATTATATTGTTAATATGATAATGTAAATATAATTTATGTCCCAATTAAGTAATATTTTATCAAAATTAAATTGACATGTGCTTGAAAAAATCACTTAAATGTATAAAATCATTTAAAAGTGGACCCTTTTTATGCTATTGCACGTAAAATAATTTAAAAATGAACCTTTTTTATACTATTGCATGTAAACTCACTTAAATGTGCAATGACATCAAAAAGTTGAGCTACATATGTTATATGCATATGCATTAAAAAGGTTAGTTTTTGTCTTGAGTTGCATATGCATGTAACTTAAACATGTCTTTACACCAAAAAGGTGTGTTTTGAACTAAAAACATGTAAACACATTTAATAAATCCGTTTTTAGGCAAAACACACGTTTTTTAAACATGCATATGCACCAAAAAGGTGCATTTTTGCCTTGGGAGATGTTTTTAAAACATGCAATGGCATCTCAAAGGTGTGTTTTGCATATGTTTTAAGCATTTGCAAATTTTAAACCCGAAATTGAAGATTCAACAGCCAGAAACTTGATTTTTTTCCTCCAAGAACACGTTTTTCATCAAAAATGCTAAGATCTGCCCATATAATGGCTTGAAATCCATCACAAGAGGGGCATTTTTGAATTTTAATGCATATATATGCATTTGGGGTCATGAATTTGCATATTCAAGACAAATATGACTCATATTTTTGCATTTTTGAGCCACGTTTTTGTTTAAAAGACCCACATTTGGGGCAATTTTGATCACGTTTTGGCTCAACTAGAAGTCGTTTTGGCATGTCAATTCTAATATATACTATTGAAGAACACGATTTTGCCATTAGATGTCAAAAAAGCTTCATTTCATGTATTTTATGAATCACGTTTTTGCTAAAAACGCCCAGAAATTTGGGTTTTTAATCTGCTTTTATGCATTTTGAAGCCACTTTTTTACATTTGGATCCATGTATTAGCATTTGGGGAAGTCATTTTTGCATTCACAAGTCAAAAATGACTCAAAAACATACATTTTTTTGCCATGTTTCTCCAAAAACGGCCCAGATTTTTGCATAAAAAAGTCATTATTTTGTTTAAAAAACTCAAAAAATGGCATTTCAGCCCATACATTTCGATCAAGAGGGGTTGCTTTTTAGTTTTAATGCATGCTATTGTCTTTGGAGACCATGTATTTGGCATTTTCATGTCAAATTCAACCCTTCATTGCTCATTAATATTTGTTGAATGCAAGTACAAAAAAAATCAAATTATTGTTTGAGAATCCAGATTTGGAGGAGAATCGATCTTCAAAGTCTATGATTCTTGCTATTTTGGCTCTCTCATCTCCAAGTAAGTGGACTTTTCAGCCTTGCTCATCAATTCATACTTATATTGTTATTCCCATACATACTTAGCTTGAAGTTGCACATTTGTCCAAATGTATGCTATGAAAAGTGCATTTTTTCTTTTAAAATTATGAAAACTCTCATTTTCACACTTTTGGAATTTCTCCAAATTCCAAATTCAAATTTGCACTTGAAAGCAACTTGCTTGTTGACATGTTTGAGTTTAAAACCAAAGGCATGTGTTTGTTTTGTGCTTGTTTTTCCTTGTTGCCTTGCTTGCTTTTTTGTTTTTCTTCTTTTGAAAGAAATAGCAAATTCTTTCCCAAGAACTTAGCACTTTTCACTTCACTCCACTTTCCATTTCATGCAAGAGTATCATTTCATTCCATTTCCATCTTTCCATGTCACAACACTTCACATCTCATTCTTCACATGCGATTACATGTATTTCCATCTATCATCCGCACGTACATGTAATCTCATTCTCCATTTCCATTTTCACTCATCTCACTTTCCGCACCCAATCGCATGTCATGATTACATGAAAAGTCTTACATGTAATTGCATCTCTAGAACCTGTTTTTGACTAAAAGTCACTTTTTAAAAGTCAAAAAATGTCATGTGCATGTTTTCCCATGTACTTTGACTTCACTTTTCCTCAAAGACATCTATAGAGTTCACTTCGCCTCAAGTTACATTGCATTTCCATCTTTTCATATGCACTTACACTTCATGAGAAAAAATACATGTAATTCCATCATTCCATGTCATAAAGCATTTCATCTCATCCTTTACACGCACTTACATGTAAGCTCATCCTGTATCCGCATTCGCATGTCATCTCACTTTTCGTTTCTCATTACATGTTGCATATGCATAAAATCCACTTTCCATGCAATGACATCTTGAATGCCCAAGTCACTTTTTAAAAGTCGAGAGTTTTCATTTACACGCATTCCCATGTGTTCCACTTTCATATCCCAATGCTTTTTCATCACTCACTTCATGTTTTCTCTCTCTCCACCTACCGCTTTCCATCCATATACATACGCTTTCCAATTCATTTCCAGCCATCATATGTGTTCCATAAGTGCCTAATTCATACTTCGAATACCCACCCCTCATGAATTTGTCATTGTAACTCAAATCCAAAGGTTTTCATGGATCTAATCTCATTGGAACATGTTCTCATCTTCATGTTACGGCACACTCTTCAGATATGCCAGAATTTCTATAAAGAATGAAGACATCCACTAAAGAAGGCGTGCTTTCAGTCAAGAAGCAATAATTCGTTTGATTTTCATTTTCCCAATGGTTGCTCGAGAACTTGACTTCATGTGAGAATGCGCCAAGCACTTTCTTTCAAAAAAAAAAAAAGTTGCAGATGCTTGTCAAAAAGTTGTTTGAAGTTTACCTCAGGACACCATCGAGAAAGTTTTCAAAGTGTCAAGCTCCAGAATGTGTCAATCTATAAAGGAGAAATCACGACAACTTGGAATGGGGAAAAGTTTCATCACTTGAGTTTTCAAATTACAACTGAAAACTTGTTAAAGATAATGCAATGGCGCAGAATACAAGAATCTCTGATCCTGTGGTCATCACGCAGTACAAGGATTTTGTTGATAGTCTACAGGATTGATTTATTCAAAAACAATAGCCTCAACACTTTCTTCTTCTTCTTCTTTCATGTTTGTAGTTAGAAAGGATGTATTGCATGAAATGATGTAATTACATGAAATTGTGTAATGACATGTAACCCAATAATTTCTCTTGTTAGAATAAGTCAAAGTTGGTTGAGTTACTTCCACTTTTTCCTCCATCTTTTTCTCAACTCCTTTACCAATATAAAGGAGTGCCCCCTCATTGTAAAAAATCATCTTTTCTCATATGCATGAAAACTCTGCCACATTTGTGCAAACATAACTTTGATTTTGTAGTACGAATTTGGGAGAAAAGTGAATAAAAGAAGCAATTGGATTTGAAGCTTTGACTGGAAGCAATTGTGATAGAACAAATTAGAAGTTTTGACTGTAATTTGTGCCTATTGTCTTTGATTCATGTTATTATTGTCTGTTCAATAATAGAGCATAGTGATTTAAGAAGCAATTGGAGCCGAAGTTTTGACTGGGAGCAATTGTGGCAATACATAGACTAGGAGCTTTGACTGTAGCTTGTATTACCATATCAAATTCACAAAAAATAGTTAGAATTCCCTACTTCCAGAAGTCTTTGTGCCCCAAGGTAAAGGTTATTCTTATAGAATAGGTTAAAACAGGACTTAGAGCCAAACTGGTACGCTTTCAACTAGCCTTTGAGTTAGTGTTGTTTTATCGATATCACCATTTCCAGCTATTAGATAGAAGTGTAGTTAGAGATTTCATCTTACCCATTACTCGCTCCACAGGTAAGTGGATTCTTTCGTAAAAGCTAAGAGAAAAGAATATTGGTAACACCCCTTACAAAATCTCTCAACTTCTTGCTTACCTTGACTTGATCCAAGGAATGGTGAGAAGGGGGAACCTTCCCTTTAATGTAGGAGAGACTTTGTCTCACACGCTGTGGCTGGTCATCCTATTTTGTGACTGGATTTTACCCAAAACTGTTGGTTGCTAAATATCCACCCAACACACTTATGGCCATTCAAACTAAAACACCTGCTGCAATCACAACTGTCATGCAAGACAATCCAATACAAACCATGGTAACTAGTAACTACTACTGCAGCTGGCACTTCTTCTTTCAGTCTTCCTCCATGGCTGAGCACAATCACACAAAAGAGGAAGGAAGAAATCCCACTAGAAGAGTTTGATAGGCAAGTTGTCAAAACAAAGGCTTCTCAGAATAAAAAAGCTAAAACTGTTTCTCGAATTATAGTTGATAATAATAATATCAAGTACGCTAAAGTTGTTGAACCCTTTGTTGAGAAATCAGGAGAAGAAATGCAATTTGCCAACTACAGATTCACTAGGATTGAGCTCGAGCAACAAACTCGTTTGAATTGGCAACAAGATGCACTTTGCTTGTTAACCCAAAAGAATGACACTTATGGGAAAAGAAAAGCAGATTTAAGGAAGAAAATGCATAGCTCCTGGAAACCATTAAAAAAATAAAGAAATCTTCTTCAAGTGTTGAACTTGTGCATTCCGAGTGCACAGAAAGAATAAAGCAAAAGACGTAGACTGTAGATGAATGGGCGATTAGCACTGAATCACATGGAGTTCAAGTCATTCAAGATGTTTACAGGATGCTGAGGAAAGGAATGGAACCTATTGCTAAATTGAATGATATTCAGGAATCATTTGATCATCAACTAGAGTTGTTGGATGGGGACATTGGTGCCTGGAACAACATGATGGAGATTGATTTGGATGTCTTATGCGAGTGTGAAGTCATCTCATATGTTGAAGTGTATCATGATTACATGCACCTGATGACTAAAAAAGAACAAGTCTTGCAATAGCTCGTAAAAGATGCAAAGGCAGCAGTGGCTAAGATAAACAACCAAAAAGACATTATCAGTGAATGTTAACAAAAGTTGTCATGCGGAGTTACCACTGAAAAAAATGCACTCAAGAAAGAAGAAGACATCCTTATAGGATTCACTGAAGCAATTCTCTTACAACTTGAAGCGGTTGACTTCAATATCAGTATGATGAATGCATTTGCAAGATGGAAGTGTTCACTAGATGATCTACAAAGCAATATAGAGGTTTGTGGCAAAGAGTTTCCAAGGCAGCAAGCACATTTCAAAAGATCACAATGGTTGCACAATATGTCGGCGAACTAGATGTCACATTTGTACATAAGTCACTGCGAATGTTTAGGTAGCTAGTTGAGACTATGTGAACACTTCAAAATTTTCATATGCTTAAAGTTAGAACGACAATAGAAATATTACATGTAAAGAGCAATTATGTTGTAAGTACAAAATAACATGAACCTATACAATCAGCTCATGTAGTCAAGTCGCAAATGCATTAGGCGTGCAACTTTGAATAAATCAAATCAATTGGTTAGAAGTTTGCTAGAGAATAAGTCAAGGTGGTTGAGGATTTCCCCTTTTCCCTCCACCTTTCTCTCTTATTTTCCCATATAAAGAAGAGAGCTCATTGTAAATAATCATCTTTTGCTTTATACAAGAACACTCGGCTTGTAACTTGAAAACTTTGTGTTTCTTGATACAAAATTCTCAATTGAATAAAGAAGCAAGTTTTCCCAAACTTTGTGTTGTGAGACTTGGAATTGATCATAGTTTTCTTATGTTGCTTTGATCAATTTATCTTTGTTCTATTTTATAATCATCTTTGTGAAGCATTCGAGCATTTGATTTTGTTCGTGAAGACTTTGAGTTTTTGGAAACAAGATTGTTATAGTTTAGTAGTGGTTTTAAGTACTAAGAGTTAAAGACCTGGTGTTTTTAATTCTAGTTTATCATTTCAAACTGGATAGTTGATAAGAAACTTTGTGCCTTGTTAGCTCTTCGCCTTAATTTCATAAAGGATTGATCATGGGAGACTTTAAGTTCTTATTAATCAAATAGATTTAGTAGTAACTGTTGTCTTAAAGTTGTTCTTATGTCAACTCCTAAGCCCCTGGTATTATCGTAGTAGTAGATACCTTTTGTTAATTTACAAATAGTAGTTGTTAGCACAAAATCATTCCTAAAAAAAGAGGAATTGATTTAGAGAACCACTCATTTGTCAATTCCAGTTGGTTTTCTATTGTAGCCACATAAGGTAAGAAAGGAGCCTCCCCTATTGCTGAGAGGAGAGATTTATCTCACTACACAATTGTCTAACTTTCCCATTTTGTAAGTTATAGTTTTAGTGACTTACAAAAAATTTAGCCAACAAGTTTCTTCCTTTGAAGCCCCTATCACGAGTCCCTATCTATCGGAGGCTTTTTTTGAGTCGTCTCCTTGACTGTGTCCTACAGTAGAGGTGGAGCACAGGGTGCATAATTCTTGGAGGAAGACAATGTAGCCATGTCACGCACATTTTTAATGATTTCGTTGAGAGTACATGCGTCAAAACCTTTGATCCAACCTCTCAAGGGTTCCCTCAACCCATCCAGGAATAACACAATCCATTGTCTCTCTAAGATGTCTATGAGCAGCATGGATAGTCTCTGGTCTTTTATGATGTAAATGTCAACTGAGTCAATTTATTTAAATTGCACCAGATCACTGAAGTTCAATTTGGAATCCTTTCCATCGAAGCAATGTATGAGTCTTTCCATAAATTCAACATGAGAGGTTATTTGATCATGATAGAGAGTAACCAAACCATGATGCCACCATTCATGTGCAACTCCTAAATGGAGCGCAGCAAATTTGTTTGCTTCTTCTTCAGGCATCGGATTGAGATGGCAATATGTGTTTGTCTTCATCACCCAAGCGTATGCTAAGATTGATCCAGATCCATCAAATGGTGGTAAGTTCACTTTGTCAATCTTCCTCCTGAGGTCATCATTAAAATAACCACAATTTCCCACGCCAGAGTACCTCATTATCAGATCAGCTTTTTCTTTGTAGCACAAATTGCCTTCCATATTGGCGCTCCTCCAATCTTCTCAAAGTTGTTCTTGCATTTCCAAGAAGGTGGGCTCCCATTCTCTGCGCGACATTTCCATCCTTAAAGGGAAAACTGGTATTGAAGGTTGAGACTAAGAGGTTTGAGGGTTTGTCCTACACATAATAAAGTTGTCACTATGCCCATTTTATTCTCCAATTGCTTTTCCTTCTACCAATTTCTATAATGCTTCCTACATAAGTCGTTGGGTTTCGTTGATCTAGACTTGGTTTCTAGTGAGCTCTCTTAGAAGATTCATGACTTCTATCATAGGATGTTGTGGATCTCCCATTTTACTAATGTAATGATATCACCGCCTTCTTCAGGTGTAAACTTATATTCAATTCCATAGGCTGGCAGAATCACTAGTTTTGATACCACCGTAATGTTTTGAATAGACGAATGACCTTTAGGATGAACCTTGTATAGTATCCTAGACCTCTAGATAGACTCCAACGTCATTCCTCCAAAACCCTAACCAATCTTGACAGCTTCCTTGATGTCTTTGGTGTATGATCTCTAGCTCTATATAGTGTTAGTGACATATTTGACAGGCAAAACCACAATGAAGAGAGACCCGTTTGACAAAACCCCAACAGACAAAACCTCAGCAATAGAACCCTGATGGACAGAAACTTGGCAGCAGAACAAACCTTGACGAACAAGACTCTGACAGAAAAAACACCGACAGCAAAACCCTAACAGTAGAACCTAACAAACAAAACCTTGGTGGGATGTTTGGATGTTCTACGATGACATGGGGCAATGTCGTACAAAGATGACAATGTCAAGATTTCACAACGAACAATCAAATGGTGTAATGTCCCCATTTTAGCAGTTGACCAAGTGTGTGTGCGTTAGCCTTGTTCTACATGGTCCCGAGGGCTAATGAAGGGTTTAATAGGATCCTGGAGTGTTTTGGCCTAGTCATTTCCAGTTTGGGCCAAAACGAAGTTGATTTACTTAGTTTCAGGCATACTTACTATTTTTAGTAAGTCGGCAGGACACAGTGCAGGTCAATTTTGGTGATTGGATTTGATACTCCTCGGTGAGAGCTTTTCGATGAGCTATCACTCGCATTATTCGGAGTCTGATTGCTAATACATTTTAATGCCTGAAGTTTTATTAAAGTAACGTCTAATTTAATTGTAAAATATTAAAGTGTTACTTTAATATTTATTTTATGGGGATGTGTACCCAAGGGAGACATAAGGGGTATTTTAATATATGTTTTATATACTACGCATCTTTTATCCCACATTGCCCATATGAGTTGAGCGGACCCTTGGAAATAGAATAAAAGGAAGCATTTGTGACTTCATTAGCCAGGTTGAATATGAGAAGAAATTGGTGTGTGAGTTGCAGCTCCGTTCTTGGCATTTGAGGACGTCTATTCTCTCTTGTAACATTCTAAACGTCATTCCCTTGGGGTTTGGCCTTTGGAATTCTTTGTTATTGGCTTCATTATCAAGCAATTTAGTTGCATTTCCAGCTACAGGCAGATTTGGTATTTTGCTCATTTCTTCTTCACTACTTTTCCGATGCTTATGCCGCTTTGAGGAAATGATATTACGAAGGTAGTGGACTGATTGAAGGACAAAGCACTGTAGCAGCAAGTTCGAAAGCATGGGCTGGAGTATTATGTCAATACTGCTGAAGTAATTAGTGAGTTGATAAATCTGCCATGTATTGGGTTTTATGAATTCTGAAAATGACATTTTATTAGCAGCAGTTCATTTCCACTTTGCATATTATTGTAGTTTCTTTCTTGTTTATGTTGTATGATACCAAGTTCCATGCACAAAACACAACAAACAAATAAACGTTTGATTTCCGGAGTTATAAGGGGTTTAAAACATTAAACGGAGAAATAAGAGGTTGAATGCAAACTGTTTGACAAAATTCCTTTCAGCAAATTGGTTTAGTTTTTTGGGACATCCACGGGTGTCCATTACAAATGGAAATTTGGTTAATACCAGACATATATATATAACTGCCAGAAATGCCAAACACAGAAGTGAGCAAGAAACATAGAGATTTATGCAATAAGTTTTTGAAACATAAAAGTATCTCCATAGAAAAAGATGGTGCTCCGATTTGCTAGATCCAAGCAAAGTGAAACAAGCAAAATAGGGGAGGCCTAAATCCTACAAAAACTACAATAGATAAATAGGGAAGGTTTTTCACTTTCAAAATGGCACAACAAGTAGAACTCCCGCAGGAATTTACAAAACAATAAAAATGATTCAAGTTGCATACCTAAAACATCCTACATGTCGGTCATAAATACCCTATCGAAGGAAAACTCTAGAGGTGCACAAGTGACGACAGGATAACAAACACCAACGACCCAAAATAAAGATGAACCTAAGATATACATAAATCAATCGAGACCCCAAAAATAAATGTTATTATTTTATTTTATCTAATGACGGGGATATTATAGATTATTTTGAAGTCATAAAATTAGGGATTTGTAATCTATGAATAAGTACTTTGAATAAGTTTTTTTCTAGAGAAAGATATTTGATGCTATGGTTATGCCGCAATACTATAGTTCAAGTTATTTAGATATGTTTATAATTTCATTTATTAAATTGAAACCTAGTGATGGTTTCAAGCTTCATATTGATTTTGTTATTCATCTAAGTGGTAGCTTTGTATGCAACTTAGCTCCTAAAATTGTGGGTTCGTTCTTTGTCCAAGTTCTTATTCTTTTAAACATTGTTTATAAAATATTATTGGTCTTCAATTCAGCCAATAGTATGTTGTTTTTGTTCATGCTTACATAGTTTTGCCTATCAATATTTGAGAATCCCATTTACAAGTTATGGCTATAAGGTGTCTAGTGCATGTGCCCAAGGAAGAACATGGACAAGTTATCGTTTCTTTTATACATGACACACTCAAAAAATGTAAGGCTTGCATATCTTAATATACATATCTTGCATATAGTTTTTATTTTGGGGTCATATTAGCTTGGGTTTAGGTTAGTTTATATCTCAAAGAGCTTCCTCTTTGAATTTAAAGAGAGGTTTGACCTTGCATATTGCAAAATTTTATGTCTTGCTCTTGCAAACACCCAAAATGCCAATAGTCTTTGTCCTAGTCAAAAAGCAGCTTGTTCAGCTTGTGTGAAGTCTGAGTCTAGCAACTATGTTCAAAACCAACATCAAGTTACCTATTGAACAAATGGACAAACTTTACAAAATACTACAAAGCCATCATCCTAAATAAAGAAACGTATCTCTATTTCATATTAAAGAACAACCTAGCATAACAACTTATGACTTCCAATGAGCCTATAAACCCTACTGCTATTCATCCTCAAGAATAACTATTAGTAAGAATGATTGAAAACCTCAGTCAGACCTTTGAATACTTCTCATCAAAAGATAATATACGTGAGGTAATACAATCTTTAAAAACTTACAGAACAGTAGAACTTTGGTTAAGAACTATACACAATTACACCTTGTCCCCTATGTAATACCACAAAGGAGGACTTACTAATTTTGGTACCTGTTTGAGCCTATATGTCATTCCTAAACCAAAAAATCTCTATGGTGAGGCCATTACAATGGCCTTCAAATTAAACTGATTGCAGCCAATAGTGGTTCAATTTTAAATTACTACAAGCTATTCTTATAAGAGATTACAAGAGGATGTTTCTAAATAAAACACTTAACAATACAATTTAGAAAAAGGAAACTTCCTCGATCAACTAAGATGACCAATATAGAAACATTACAAAGTTTTGATACCCACCCTTAATGGCCATTATCCTAACTACCCTACAAAGACATAATTTGCAGGTCTTTTGGTCGTGAATACATAGATGGCCGCCCCCTTCTCTTCAAAATGCTCTATGACATGAGTTTGATGAAAGTATTGTCATTGATGTCAAAGGAGTTCATAAGCACGAACAAAAGTATAAGTATTATCAATGTCAAAGATACAACCAGTCGTAATAAGTAAAGCCAAATAGATAACAAAGAAGCAGCCACAGTAAAAGATGAACAAGAAGATGAATGGAAGTCATTAAGTTTAAATTGAAGATTTAAACTTTTATCTGGCCAAAACAATAGTCATCCACATTAAGAAAGAGACTGACTTATAGACAATAATCTGCACTTCTGAAGAAGGAAATGATTGCTAGCACATTAAATATAAAGAACATGGAGTGGTGACAGTACAGTCATTAGCAAGAAACAAATTAATATCAAATAAAGCAAATATAGAAGTAGCAAAGCCATAGAAGACAGAGCCCATAAATTGTGGAGGTTCAATAAAAAAAATATTATGAACAAATATTGCAAGGATGCGGTATTAGATTGAATAGAGTGATAAACTCTAATACAAGAGTTGCTAGGGTGGACATAATATATGTATAGAGAGATCATAGATGAACAGATTTACAAAGTTTAATGAAAATACAGATAAAACCTATGAAGACATGGACAGAGACATTATTAATAACAACGCTCTGTTTATTTGGGACAACAAAGGTCATTATGATGCAGCCCGATGACATAAATACGTATTTTCCTAATACCGGTTAAGCAGTGACTAAATGCAGCAGCAAACCAATAAAAGGCCATTAAAGTTACATATATTTATAATGGTCATCACCACGAATACAAGAGTAGAAAGAATCAAGAGCATATAGAATATGAAAAGCATCAGTGATATGGCAATAGTCTGGTGATGAATCAGCCACTAACTCTCGCATCATAAAATATATTGTATACAAATGAAAAGTCCTAAGATAGTCCTTTTAAGATTAGTATATTGACACATACGAAAGAAGACTCATCAAAATGTATAGAAAGGTTATACTGCGACCAGATGTTAACAAATAGAGAAGTGGAATTTATACCAAGATCAACCGTATAGATGAAGACTGGTTTGAATACATACGCAGAGACTTCAAAGAAGGTATAAACAGAGATGCTGTCAGAATTTATGGAACATACAGCAGCTCGATATGATGTGGAGTTTGTAAATGAATTGATTGTCTGGAGGAGTAAGAGTCTGACGTGAATATTTCAATAAACCTAAATACTTATTTACCAGGTGTGCTGCATATAATAGTACAATATTATTAAAGTTTCTCATGCAGATATCGATCTCCTGGAGCTTACGAAGGATTAAGGTAGTATCAATATAAAGTAATAGCGGTAATGTTATGACTTCCATATTGCATATATTGGCAAGTGTATAAGTAATAAATATTGACGGCACTGATAAATATTTGACATTGAAATAGAAGACCTTACAGCAACACAGATACACAGAGCAATGTCTTAGAAGAAAGATGCCATCAAAGATTCTAATACAGATATAAATCCCCAAAAAGCCTGACAAGTCAATGAAACCAGATAAAATACACTTACGGTAACATTAGTAATTTATTGCAGAGATTTTAATATACATAATCCAGCAACGATGTAATATAGAGGTTTTATGACAAGCTATTGATGGACATCGGCTTCTCCTCTAAATTAAGATTAAAATCTATTCAGTGCTATGATTCTGTCATGTCCCGTTTTTAGTGACATGTTATTTCTCGGTGAATTTGCCTATCATGGACTCTCGTAGGCAAATGTTTTTGGTGAGAGAGTCATTTTGATGATTATTTGGGGATTGGATGGTCTTATTTTCTCTTGGAGAGATGGGGTTTGTTATATTTTTATTTTATGTGTTATGCGAGACCAAAATATTATAATTTCGAGTTGAGTTGCACTTTTTATTTTATAAAGTTACTTTTTATAAAAGTGCATTATAAAAGGATTTCATAAGAATATTTATGGATACTTCTAGAAGTTCTTAGAGGCTTCTTAGGAAAGTGAATAAATAGGGTGCTTGGCCTCTCATTTGGACATCCCAAGTTTTCAGTTTACAATACTTTTCTCTTTGAGCATTTGTGGCACCATCTTGGTCTGCAGTTTGTCATTTGTTCTTTGAAAACGGAGTCTCTTAAGGATTTGCATAACTGAGGAGTTGAAATATCCTTTGAAGGGTTGCACTTTGGAAGTGGTATTCAGCTACTTCAAGTTAAGCTTATTTGGGCATTTTCAGCAGAGTTCGATTTTCAGCCTAGACATACATTTTTGCTCATATCTCACTATTGGCTGGGAGTTTGTTTTTTATTTTCTAAGAGAATTTTCCTTGCAGCCTGGCGATTATTTCCATATCATTTTCGGCACCTTTCAGCCCAGCATTTATTTTTGTCAGGAGCCGTACCAGTTCGTACATGTACGGTTGTCCCTGCACCCCTACGGTCAGCAAATTGGAGGGCAGTTTGGAGTTGCAATTTTGTCATTTCGTCTTCAACATTCAGTCTCCAGCATTTGCTCAATCCAGGTTCTTTCATTTCAGTTTGTAGTTGCAAGAAATTCTCAGTTGCACAGTTGTAATGTGCCATGTTGTAATACCTTGAGATGAAAATCGCATATCATATGTAAAAGCATTTGGTTATCATTGAATGAATATATTGGCACTATTTTACATCAGTTATTTGAGTAGATTTGTTGCACAACAATTTCCTTTATTCAGCATTTTACTTTCAGCCGTGTATTTAGTTTGCATGCCAAGTGTTTGACAAAATTCCACAGTTCGGTATTAGTGGTTTTTAGTGGCTTATTGGTAAGGGCCATTACAAATTCACGCTAACAGACATGATGGAAGCGATTCATTAGAACAATAAATAATTGATTGGAATCACCAAATGTTTTATACAGAAGGCATCGTGCTTGAAAGAAGGTATCAACGATTCTATGCAAATACAAATTTATTCATTAATTGATTAAGTGCGATTAAAATGAGATTGAGATCATGGTAAATAAAATTACTTAACCAAAACAAAAGGTGCGATGGAATATGTTTTGAAAAGAAATGTCTTTTTAATAAGTCACAATTCTTCATAAGGAATATGAACAATATAAAAGGAGAGAGAGAATATAGAGTAAGTGGGGTGAAAAATAAAGAAATGTATAATCAGATTTTAATCTGATTTATATATTTATCAAAGAGGGTATGAAGGTGCGGGAAGTAATAAGAGCATTTTGTATAATTGTAAAGAAGCTTTATAGGGAATTAATTATCAGCAGAAAATAAGTCAGTGATTGAAGAATGAAAAGGAACAATTGAAGAATATTAAAGAAGAGAGAGAAGTGATTGACAATATATATTCAAATTGTAAATCTGATGTATATGTATATATAAAAGAGTGAGTTCTTCTGATAAGAAGCTGATAAAAAGAAGAAATTTAAGATGTATATAAGGAAGTATGAAGAGTTAAAGGAAGTTCGTTGACAGACTTCAAAGCAAGAGAATTTGGAGCTGAGTAAGCAACATCGCGAAGGTGGAAAATAAGTTTGTGCACAATGGGTTGGTGGTGATGAAGACAACAGAGGGAGTTGGAGCCTCCTATACGTCGAAGCCTACTAAGTGTGGGAGTTGGAGCTTCTAGTGAGTCAATATAACAAACAGGTTGGAGCCTCCAGTAGTTCGTAGCCTACAAATCATTGTAAAAGAACAAAGTTTATATAAAAGCATTTATTGTCGTGGTTTTCTCCCGCATTGGGTTTCCACGTAAATCTTGTGTTATTGTGTTCATGTGCATAATTGTTCATTTCAGCATTCAAAGTTAATTGTTTGGATAAACATTTCAAATTGGCAATTTGCTATTATACTGATTCAACCCCCCTCCGCCCCTCCCCCTCTCAGTATAATTGTGTGCTCTTCAGAGTTTGTTGTTGAGACCCTCCCTAATTCTACAGAATTTTTGTATACAACTATACAACCAAGATAATCGCAATCCTTCCAACATAATGTTGGGTAACAAATCTTTGCCTCCAGTATCAGTATCTCAAAAAACACTGATTTTTGTTGACGAGAAAAAATGAAACAATGCTTTTGTGGAAAATTGCCCAAACTGTCCATTGCATCTAAAAAATAGCGACAACTACAATTTTGTCAATTGTTGAGACCCTTTCTGATTTTACAGTACTTCTGTATATGACCAAGATAATTGCAATCCTTCCAACCTAATGTTGGGTAACAAATCTTTCCCTCCAATATTAGTTTCTCAAAATCCATTAATTTTCGTTCACAAAAAACTGAAACCATGCTTTTCTTGAAAAATTGCCAAACTGTCCATTGCATCTAAAACATAGCAACAGCTACAATTTTGCCAAAAACCCATCAAAAACTTTTGCAGATGAGCACTACAACCCAAAAATCGACTGCAAGAAACCATGATTTTTGTGGAAAAATCAATAAACCCTTGATGTGACACTGAGATCACCCACAATTTTGTGGAGATCACTCGTATGATTACAATTTTCTTCAAACTAGGTGTTTATTGTTCTAAGTCAAGGCACCCATAAAGCAAAATGTCACTAATCTTTCTTTCAGCATCCAAAAGGTTTTCTTTATTTCCTCAAGAGTGAAACTATCTTTTGGGGGATTTTACATATTCGAGTTGTTTCCAATCTCCTTCTAGCTGGAAATTTGGTCAATTGCTTGTCTCTTTTGCATGATATTGCAAGATTTCTCTAATTTCATCTTGCTAAGTTTCACCAATTCTTGTGCTATTACACTCTTGAAGGATTGGCAATTAAAAGTTGAATGGTCTTGGAGGCGAAGACCAAAGTTGCCTCTAAACAGAGGGATTCAAAAAATCATATGACTAAGGGTACCAGGTTGTATTTGTTTTGTTGGGTGTAAAGAGGCAAGTTTGTAGGATTTTTGTGTATACATTTGACAATGATTTTCCCATTACACACAATGAGCCAGATTGAAGTAATGAAAAATGGGTATATGAACACTGAAGACATCAAATGTCATCACAAAGTGATAATTATGCATTCCTTGGTGCCTACCAATCAGAGGACTCTATATGGATGTTATTTCAGAATATACTCGTCAAAGATACCCATGTCTAAGTTTTGGTGACAGCATTCTATCATAATCCTTCCTTTCATATGTTTTCTTTTATCATTTAAAGTTAGTGATTATGGTTATGTCTAGAAGGTTTTAGTGAAGCAGCTATAACAGTCAGTACTAAAGAGGCCTTTGTTCCTCTATTCATAACATTTCTGGTCAAGATAAATGAAATTACCTACATCTGTTGAGATGCTCAATCTATATTATTTTAAACTTTGATTCTCATAGTAATCATGCAGCTTGGCAAATCTAAATAGTAGACACCCAAATAGCTTTATAGACACAGTTGACACCACTCATAACATTGTAAGTGAATTCCAAAATAGTTTCGTTTTGAAGAAACAGATATAAATTCATGAATTTGGAAATATTAAAGAGTTTGAGACTCAAACACTATCTCTCGATGCATTTGATGATGTAATATCATTAGAATTCCAAATGAGATTTGTATTTCAGGAATAAAACTTCAAAAATGCAACAATTATAAATACCGCAATAGAAAGAAGACGACGTGCAAAACTTCTTTCTGTGTCTTCTGGGTCCTATCATAAACATTAAAAAAACATTGTTATTCTATAATTATATCTTTAAGGTTTCGTATTTAGATATACATGTAAACACAGCCCAAAGAAATTATAGAAAGTTCAAGATAGAGTTTTCATATACCTCAGCACTATAAGAAACCATGATATTGCCTACAATTTTAGTCATTGTATTTGGATCATATAATCTATGAGTTTCACAGGTATGATCTACATCCTGCATGAACCAAGATACAAAATCAAAATGCCTATACTACGTCACCAGAAAATTAAATGAAATGCTTATGAATCTATGATAATGATATGCTCCAACAAGCAAAAAAACCTTGAATAAACGTCATTTTTAGCCAACTAAAAATTCAAGAGTCAAATAATAAGCAAAAAACCCATTTAATTCTCAACAAATTTTAATAGAAATATTTATCACTTTATCATCACCAAGATCCTATGTGGGTGAGGTGAGAGCATATGAACAAATAACAAGTTGAACAAATAACATAAATATTTTGATGTAATAATAGATTGAATAAATAATATAAATATTTTGAATCTTTCAAGAAAACAAGAAAATATGAATAAAATTTCCTCTACAAAATAATGTCCTTCACTGACTACAAATATATGTTTGTGCAATATAATGGAGCTTTAAAAATACAAAACTTGCTACAAATACCAAAATATATGTTGAAACCCAAACATATCCTTGAAATACAAATAGAACCTCTATGCTCAAGATATTGCCCTCAATAAATCAAACTAGAATCAATGAAGTCCACGACCCTCACTTTCGTGGGATGGTGGTGCAGGAGCACCTAGTCCAAAGCTTAATCTAAATTTTCCCTTTTGGTTTGGGATGGGCTTGTACTGACTCTAGCCAAATTAGGAAGGTGAGTAAGTTAGGAGTTGGTAAGTAGTTTTTTTTGGCATGTTTCTGAGTTTTGATTTGAGTCAAAGGGCATACATCTACGACCTTAAAAAGTGTGGGAAAGATGTGTCTTGAACCCACTTGGTCATCTATGGTGTGATTTACAGCTCTTATATGGATAAGGACTCATAGGATGTCATGGGTGAGTTAGGAAGTGAAAAGATGTAAAAGATGTCAAGTTGTGCAACATTTGTGAAAGTTGTCAAGCAAGCACAATAGCTTAAAAACATGCATATTGGTGCCTTGGGGACAACCTCATGTTTTGACATCATTTTTTACTCAATCCAAACAGGTCATGAGGCCCCAACATGATGGGGGGAAAAGTTGCTCATGAAACCCAAAAGTTGTCCTGTTTGTGCAACTTTTTGAAAAGTTGCTTGACAATTTTTTGCGCACAAAATTGCAAAGTGCAAGAAGGAGCTTGGTGGTTATGCCAACCACTTGCAACCTCTTTGGATGTCTATATATTCATCATTCTAACACATCCCAAGTGTTGGGAATTGTAATAAGCCAAACTGAGTAATTTGAATGCACGTTTTTCTAGACAATTTTCTGCATTTGCATTACCTGTATGGACAAATGGATTGAACAGACCAATCTGGTGTTGGATTTGTGTTGTTTATGCTTGTGCAGTACTTTTCTCTTTAAGTTGTTAGTTTGCAAGTTTCCATCTACTAGGGTTTTGAAAATCTTTTCTAATTAAACAGTGTGCTGTTCCAGTTTTGGGTTTTTGAGCAAAAATGGCTCTCCCATGAATTCTTGCTGTGAGTTCTTCATGGTTTCAAGGGACATGGTAGTAGAGCCTATGTACATAATGTATATTAGTTTTGGGGCCCTGAGAAGCATGGCAATCAATTTTAAGGTGATCCCCTAAGCAAGTCTATGCACTTGGTTAGGAGATCACAGATCAAGAAGAGAAGTTTTGAGGTTTGAAAGTGTTTGGATACTTCAAACCAGTTGGTGTAGAAGGAGGAGGAATGAGTAAGGTAAAATCCTACCGAGGGAAAAGTTTCTAAGATGAGTTTTGGAGGGTGAAATATCATACCCTATCCAGCTCAGTCAGCAATGTCTTGAAACCCTTAAAAGTAGGCTAAAAAGTTGCTTTTGGGCATACGAACACTTCAGAGTTTTGAGACCCACAAAATCTTTAAGCTTTCCCAAAAGGGTATCTGAATATCTAGTTTGGTTGCCACCTCCTTTTGAGCAATTTGGAGATGAAGTCCAAAAACTCAGTTTGGAGGGCTAATGCTATAGCCCTATTTTGAGCAATTTTGAATTATAAGGAACTTGGTTTCAACTTACAAGATTGGTGTCTAGAACGTCAAGGGGAGTCCAAGACCATTGATGCCAGTCATCACACTACATGGATAGAGATTTTGGTCAAGAAACCATAGGAGCAAGGTTAGCAATGAGTTGTGAAGAAGCATTTGTGTAAAGAAATAACCCTAACTATTGGTGTAACTAGGTTGATGTGTGATTGGAGGATAGGATAAAGGTCCTCTAGGGATCAGGGCATCAAAGAACCCTAATAGGCTAGTAGTAAGCCTGAGCGAATCCTTAAAAGGTAAGGATTTGCAAGCAACCAAACCTAGTATTACATCAGATGGTTTTTCGAATTAGTCGAGTTGGAAGATCATGTAATGGAGGCCTTAGAATCGAGGTACTTGCAGCATGAAGATAACCTTCAGAAATGGCTTCTGTAAAGACCTCGTGTTAAAATGATGCAATCTCCCTTGAGATGCCAAAAATCACCTCATTGTTATGATAGGAACGAATAAGGAGAAATTGTATAGGAAGGGGATCTTGAAGCTAGGGTATTTTGAGCTAGTCACTGTATGGTACTATGTTGCTTCTCTTAAGAAGATCATCCTAACTTCAGTTCTTCACAACCTCAATGGTTATAAAACGGAAATTTATTCTTGACGGGAAAAAAATTTATAAGTATTTATGTGTTATGATTATGGACACAGTAGATAAGATGAAGAAAATATCACAATGAAGAAAGAATAAGAAGAGATTGCAATACTAGAACTAGGTACACGAATCTCAAAGTAGAAGTTAAGGCTAATGGCTCCGGAGTCCCAAAATTGCAATTATAGATAAGTATAACAAAAACAAAGAGATCTAGGAGGAGGATTGGCAAGCAGTTGACGTAGCTATGGGCACTTACAGCTATAGATGTAGGTTTATTCCTTATATTTCAAACATTAAGTGGCCACAAGTCAGATCCAAGTTTAAAGACTATGTGAAAAAGGAAAAGGCAGCTTATAGGGACTATCTAGCCCTACTTTTCTTGTCAAAATAATATTCATTAGAAAATAGCCTTTCTGAAAAACAAAACTAATATTCTAATGTCAGAAAGCAGTCATTTAGTCCTCTATGTAAGGTAGGTGCAGCCATGCAAGTGTCCTTTTAATGTCACCAATTTTACAAAAATAATTAATTATTGTAAAGTTATCCAACTAAATTAAATATTAAAATAGATGACTACATCTAAATTTAATTAATAAGTGACTTAAAATAAAATAATAAAATTTTATTATAACATCACTTTAAGTATTAAATCCTCCAACTTACTATAGAAGCTACATTAAGACTTGGAAAAATCTAGAAGTTCATCAAAAAAATTATAAAAGAGGGTCTGCAAATTCAGTTGTCACGTTCAAATATTATTTTGATTTCATGAATTTGCCTGATGCATTTGCATTAATTGGTTTTCTAGAGACAAAAACCTTCAGGAGTTGATCAAAGCTCTGGACAAGAGCCTGATTCTTCTTTGGAATGGGTATGCAACAGAGTTCACACTTGTATCAAATTTGCGAAATTCCCTATGGAGACAAACTTGCAGATGAGTTTTATTATCAGGATCAATATTTTATCCGCTTGGAAGTGTTCTAAATTTAAAATTGGAGAAATGAAATAATATTTAAGTTGAGCATTTTACATATTATGGAATGAAATAAAGAATTTTGAATATATTAGACACGGCTATATATATTCTGAATAATATTTGTAGCAGATAAGATAAGATAAGATAATAACAAGGTTGCATGGGTACTCGTACCCACACCCCTGGTACTCGTACCCACCGAGTACCCACGTACCCAAGTACCGGGTACACATATCCCACGTACCGGGTACTCGGTGGAGAGCATCATAGCTAAGGACCTGTGATTAAGATTCTGATTTTTTTTTGGTTTTTTATTTTTGTATTAGCTTGTTGTTTATCAAACTTAATTCAATACCAAATCAGTTTGAAACTTTGATACTCATTAAAAATAAACTTTATCACTGTTCAAGTCATAAGTTTATCATTTGCAATATGTCATTGTTATATGATTTAGGATCCTCTTGTTCATATTTAAAGTCTGCCTTCTTTGTTATGCATCTAAGCATTTATCATGTATTATTATTTCAAACATATAGCAAATCTATAACTGAAAACAATACATTACATTTGCAAACTTTATCACTGTTCTTGTTTTGAAAAACCATTGTCATGACTCATAATTTCAGATTTTTTATAAATATAAAGGTATAATTTTTAAATAAGTTTGACATACCCAAGTACCTCCGTCCCCTATTATGGAAAATACTTTAAACATTAAACATTCAGCAATAGCATATATATATATATATATTTCAAATTTCTTGTTTTGAATGCTCAATGTCATGACTCATGACATATATTTTGATTTTTATATTTTCTATAAAATATTAATAATATAGAAAAAATAGGCATACACACGTACCCCCGTCCCCTATTTTGAAAAATATGCGTACCCGTACCTGTTCCCGTACCCGTCCCCGTTCCCGTACCCACGTACCCGTGCAACCTTGGATAATAATATTAATGTCCAACAAAAAACCACAAGGGTTTATGGGACTGAGCATACAAACAAAGGAGCCGATCAAAGCAGGAGCACCAAACGGTGTCCGAGAAGAAACAAAACAAGAAGCTAAACAAGAAAAACCAAGGTAAAGACTAGGGATCCTTCTTTGGTACAAAGAAATCGGTCACAGAAGGGAATAACTGTGGATGATCCAAAGTCTTAGATCATCGCCGAGAACTGCTGGAAGAGTGTCATTGCCTGGAAAGACTGGTGCAATGTCTCACCGATCTGAAGTGAGTGATACTGGTTGGCCTTCTCACACCTCGTGGTGGAGACAAGGGTGAGAAGAAGGCGGTGATGAGCTTATCTAAGATATGGCACTGAGGTATGAGTGACTGCAGGGTATGCTCACGGAGTTGGGTGGCCTCCTAGAGGTAAAGTTCAAGGCACCACTGGTCAATATAGCTGAAGAACGCTGAAAGAGAAAAACAACCTCTAAATAGGTAGTAAAATCTCCCTCTATCTCATAGTAGATAGCAGATGATTTATTTGATTTATAATAGTCACACATCTATTTTTGTGGGTCTCAACCCCGGAAGGAGAGACTTTAAAGAGGTATTAATATTTCATGTTAACTTGTTATCGGGAAGAGTATGTAATACACACTCATTAATTTGAGGAAAGAACCTATAGCACAACGCTAAATTTGTGAGCCTCTCATCTTGGAGGTTTTGGGTTCGGAACCACTTGAACTTAAAACACATAATAATAGTTAATCTGAACAAATAATAATGAAATAAGAAATACCCTAGGCTTCGGCCCATTACCTATCAAAAAAAAATACATAACATCAATTCATTCATTTAATAGAGCTAACCTTTGAAGTCAGTAACAAATATTTCATTCTACATTGCTGCTAATATTTTCTCTATGGTTTTATCGCAGGGTGAAAATATATTTGTTTGTAGTTGCCATGGAAAGACCATCATAGAAGATCCATATCTATCGAAGGGAAACAATATTCATTGTGTTGTCTTGCATTTTGTCACCACAAAATGTAGGTAACAGTACGAAACTTTTCAAGCTTAGTTTCGCATTTCTCTGAGTTTAGTTCATTATTTAATTGATTAGTATTAATCAACCAATCAGTACCAATTAATATAATGAATCATTTTACTGAAGGCCTTCGTCAAGTCTTTTTCGTTTTGCTTTCTGTCGAGCCTTTGCTTGATTTTTGAAGCCTTCACAATCCGTTCTTTGCTTTTGAGTTTGCTTTTGCTTGTTATTAGTCCTTTGGTTTTGCTCATGTCAAGTCTTTCGATTTCCCCTTCAATTCGGTCTAACCTAGAGATCAATCGAAGTTGTCAATCAAAAGTTATGCCCGTTTTAGTGCCTCAAAAGTGGACATTTTAGGTGCAACAACACAAATTAAAAATATGATGTTATATTTTCATTTTGACATTCACTTTTTGAAAATATAACATGATATTCACTTTTTGTTATGTTTTTAAGTTACTTTTACTTCAAATTTATAACTTCAAGTGTCTATAGTGCACTTTATGTTATAATTCTAAGTTAAGTTACTTTTAAATTTTTCACTTAAAATAACTATATAACTATATAGTTACATTCTAAATTTTTGGTTTTAAAATCAAATACTTATTTAAATGTCCCTTTAAAATGATGTTTATGTATTATATTGAATAATATGATAAATGAATATTATTTTTGACCCATTTGATGACATTTTTATAATTTTAAGTGAAATACATGACTAAAAGGCTTCAAAAGTGGACTTTTTATGTGCAATTGCATATAAAAACTATGAAAAGTGGAAACTTTTCATGTCATTACATATAAAACTCACTTTTGAGGATACTTTTCATGCCATTACATCAAAAGCTCATGAAAGTGGATCTTTTTGATGCAATGACATGAAAAATAGAGTTCTTGTGCTTAAGCATCAAAAAGGTGACACACTTTAAAACATGCATATGACCTCAAAAGGTCTGATTTTGCCCATGAGCATGTTTTAAAACATGTAATGCACTCCAAAAAGTGCGATCTTGCATGGAGACATTTTTTAAAATGTGTAAATGACCTCAAAAGGTCCAATTTTGGAGAAAGACATATTTTAAAATGTGTTATGCTCATTGAAAAGTCCGATTTTGAGAAGAAAATGTGTTCTTGCTCCCCAAGAATTTTGGCCATAACTCAAGATTTTCTTCATGGATTTGAACGAAATTTTTTGCATTCAAGGCTTTTTTGCTTGGTGATCATTTTGCTTCCATCAAAGATGAGTTTAATGTGTTGAAAACCATTTTTGGGAGTTCATATCTAGGGCACGTTTTTGTGAAAAACTCCAAAAATCTTCATTTTTGCCCAATGTTTTTGCATGGGGATGAATTGTTTTGCCCTTATTGAGTGATTACATTGCATCTTGATTCATATTTTGGTGTTTAAACACCAAAACGTTTTACTTGGAAATCCATGGTGAAACACATTTTTTCTAAAAATGTCCCATGAGCTTGAATCTTTAAAAATGTTGGAAGTTAGAGAGTGTTTAGGGCACGTTTTGGCATTTTGCAACAAATTCTCCTTGTTTGTTGCCCTCTTTCATTCGAATTTGCAAGATTGGAAAAGGTCTCACCATTTTTGAAGAATTGTTCAAACAAAAGAGCATCTTTTTCCTTCATATTTTGTATGTAAGTGGACTTCTTCCTTCTTGTAATTTAATTCATGCTTATCTTTGCTAATTTTATGCATGAAATTATTAGATGGTTGTCATTTGTGAAGATCTTTGCCATGGAAAGTGCATTTTCTCTTTAAATATGAAGTTTTCTTTCATTTTCATGTTTTTGGTTCTTTCCCAAGTCCCAATTTCGAATTTGAGCTTTGAAGTGCATTGCATCTTGGCATGTTTGAGTTATTTTCCGAAGGTAGGTTGTTTCTTTTGCATTTTGTGTTTTGTGCTTGCTTGCCAATTTTTCTCCACTTGGAGAAGTTACAAGTTTTTTCCCAAAAACTTGTTTTTGTTTCATTTCATGCAAAAGCATCGTCATCTTTCACATTCCATTTCCATGTCACAACACTTCATCTCTCACTCAACGAAATGCAATTACATGTTTTCCATCTCATTTGCCATCCACACATACATGTAATCCCATTTTCCGCTTCCATTTTCACCCATCTCACTTTTTGCTTCCATTTGCAAGACACGATTACATGAAATGTCTTACGTGTAATTGCATCCAAAAGGTCCGATATTGATTATAAGTCACATTTTGGAAAGTCAAAAAAGATGTCACTTTCGCTTCCCGTGTACTTTGACTTCTCTTTTTCCCTAAAAGTGACTATAAAACTCATTATCTCACCTCCATTTTTCATTTCCACCTCTTTATATGCATTTGGGCTTACATAAATAAATACATGTTTCCGCCTCATTCCATGCTTTACATCTTGACCTTCATTCACACATACATGTGAAGTGTTTCCTTCATTCGTGTTTGCATCTCATTTTCACCCTCTACCTCCCGTTACATGTTGCATTTACATGTAATCCATTTTTTGTGCAATGACATCTTGAAGATCTTAAGTCACGTTTGAAAATCAGCAAACTCCATTTGCACGCATTTCCATGCACCAAGCACTTTACTTCAAAAAAAAAAAAGGTAAAGGTGTTGATGGAAAGTTGTTTCGAGTTTACATACGGACATCATTGAGAAGGTCTTTCAAAGTGTTAGAAACTCCATTTTGTGCTGATCTACAAAGGAGAATTCATGACAACTAGAGTGAGAAAAGCTGGAGCACATCAAATTTTCAAATGACAACAGAGAATTCATCAAAGTCAGAGGTTACCAAGGTGAATGCAGCGGTACAAAATACAGGAACTTCCGATCCTATGATCATTTAGGATTGCATCGTCAAGTACAAGGCCCTTCAGAACAATCCATAGAATTGTTTCCTTCTTTTCCGTTTTCTTTCTTCTTCTTTTATGTTTGTAGTTGGAGAGGATGTATTACATGAAGATGTGTAATTACATGTAATGTGAGTTACATGTACTTGAAAAGATGTATGTAAAAGATGCACGTGCAGTTGCATGTAACCCTATATTTTCTCCTATAGTTAGACTAGGTCAAAGTTGGTTGAGTTGTTCCCACTTTTTCCTCCACCTCTTTCTCAACTCGTGTGCCTATATAAAGGAGTGACCCCTCATTGTAAAATCATCATTATCTTTTATGCAAGAGAACTCTGGAGAAATTGTGCCAGCAGAACTTTGTTTGTGTAAGCACTATTTTGAGAAAATGTGAATACAAAGGAGCATTTGAGACTTAACTTTGATTAAGTGGGATTGTTATTTGAGTGAATTGTAAGCTTTGTTTATGATTCATCCAAGTTGTCTTTGATTTATATTGTCTTGTGTTATTGGTAATTGTTCTAGTGAATTGAATTGAAAAGAGTTAAGAAACAATTGAAGCCAGAGCTTTGACCAGGAGCAATTGTGAAAGTGTATAGCTAGAAGCTTTGTCTATAGCTTATATTTTCTTCTTAATTCACAAAATAATAATATTCTTATTTTTAGGAGTCTTTGTGCCCTAATTGTAAAGTTTTTTTCATATAGAAGTAGGACCGGACTTAGAGCCAAACCAATACATTTTTAGCTAGCCTTTGAGTTAGTGAAGGTTTATCGGTATCACTGTTTTCAGCTCTTGATAGAAGTGTAGTTAGAGATTTACCTTGCCCATTATTCGCTCTACAAGTAAGCGGATCCTTTCTTGAAAGTTAACAAGAAAAGATATTAGTAACACCCTGTTTATGAAATCTCTCGACTTCTTGCTTAGCTTGAGTTAATCCAAGTAACGGTGAGAAGGGGGAGCCTTCCCTTTAAGATAGGAGAGACTCTGTCTCACACGCTATGGCTGGTTATCCTATTTTGCAACTGGATTTTTACCCTAAACTGTTGGTTGCAAAATATCCACCCAACACATTGCATCTACCATGGCACTACGAAATTATTAGCAATTGCAGCATATACACTTCCTAGCATAGGCTCTACATTAAGGCCAACCCAAGGTGAAGACTAAACCTATGAGTCAATGGCATAGGTGGAGCTTGCATGGTACAGGTGTTTACCGAATAGGGTAAGAAGTTCAACACAAGTATAACACGATTCAATTCCGAACAGGTACTTTATTCATGTATGCATTTGCAGATTACAATGACTACAATGATTTCCGATTACAATACCCCTTCCAAAGTCCATCTCGGGCATGTACATATACCTTTCCGAAGGGGTGACTCAAGCGTCACGCGCCCGTTCGGATACTACTCTACCCGTCAGCTACACTATACATTTTACCGACAACATCATCCTCCCAAAAAGAAATGTCGTCTCCGGACGACAATACAACAAAATTCATTAACAAAATTTTCTAATGCAATACATCAATGCATAAGTACTAGACAGAGGGATGCGTCCCTGGTGCAGTGGTCGTCCACCTCCGCAACTCGTTCACCTCTGCCCTTAGCTTGTAGACTTGTTCCTTCCTGATCTTTAGCTCAGCTTCTGCTTCCAACTAGAGCTCTAGGGTTGACTGCATCATCTCTCCGACCTCTCCCAATTCCCTCTCCTTTTCTGCTGCCATCTTTTCTTTTTCTGTCTTCAACTGTTCATTTGCTACTACTAACTGTTCTTTTGCTGCTAACAGGGCTGTCCTCTCGGATTTCCAGGCTGCCCTCTCCGATTCCCAGGCTGCTTTCTCCGAAGCAAACCTAGCAACTGACTCCTCCCGAGCTCTCTCAACTGCTAGCTGGTCCACCTGACTCCTCCAAAGGGTGTAATATATCTCCCTGTGTAACCTTGCGATCTCCTGAATCAGTATCTCAATCCGGCTCTCCTTCACAAGTTCCCTTGTCATGGACCAATCCTGTCGCATCTCTGTGGTTTCCACATCGGGCCATCCCCTCTCTTGAAAACACACGGTAAAGGCAGCTAGACATCCCATCCTCATGAAGGATATGACTCCCTCCAGCTCCTTCCCTACTGACTCCAACGCCTGCATCTTTGCCGAATCTATAACCTGGCGAGCCCGAGATGCTAGAGCTGCGACATCATCAAGAAAAATTGCCTCTATCCTCGTTGCCTCCTGCACTAGTGGGTGCTTTTGCTGTGTACCTATAGCCTTCTCTACTTCATCTTCCATACGCTCAACAGCGTTGTGCGTTACTCACTCATTTTGTGCCTGCACAACCTCCTGTAGTGGGTTCTCTCAAACTGCTTCCCGCGTGGGTGTCGGCAAGTATGTCACTCGAGGTGCTGGAGTTCGGTGGAACTTTGTACTCAAAAAAGCACTCACCCTTTGTGTCCGGTCCTCTCTCTCGCTGTCCTGCTCAGGTGATGCCAACAATGTCGTGTCTTCTGCAACCGCCGCATCAGATCTTGCTACATCAAGTAGGATACTTGATGCCCCCAATTTCTCACCTATGGGTATCTCCAACACCCTTGTCTCCGTGTCTATCTCCATCTCCCTGTCAGGTACAAAAGTCTCTCCTGTATTTGGTAGAATCTCACGAGCCGGTTCCATCGGTGCCACCGGGGCTACTATCTCCGTCGGTGCTAGATGTGATTCTGCTACAACTCGTGTCTCTACAGTGGGCTGCATCGTAACTGAGACTGGTGTCATCACTATCGGCTACCTGATCTGTCCAAACCCTGGGATACCGTGTATACCCACCGGAACCAAGTGTTTCGTAGTCGAAAGCACAGGCCGTGGAAATCTCAAGGGTGTAGCCGTAATTACTCCTACCTCTTCGTCATCTTCCTCTTCCCTCTCAGACTTGTTCTCCTCTGAAGATGTCTCCTCTCGGCCACCATCCGGCCTTGGTCGCTTCTGCCCCACTGTTTTGGCGTTGAGAGTATCCAAGTGCTTCCACTGCATTATAGGGGGTTCACCAGGCGCGAGTGGTCCCGATTTTGCCTCCAGTGCATCATTCGGAATCATCCGCGCCGTCGCATCCAAAAACAGACCAATAGCATAATGTGGCATATAGAACATTTTGTGCTGCAGTGTCATAAACTCTGACATCCGCTCGGCCAATAGTGCTGCCCAATCATAAACTTTGCCGTGCAAGATTCCATTCATCATGGCTACGTGTGGAAACGCGATATCTGAAGCGCGGCTCGAACCTGTGAGACGGCTTTTAACTATGTCCATCAAACAATGCCAATGCCCCTCCTGGATATTAGATTTCTTTAGTCCTCTGCCTTTGGATGTGACTGAAAGAGCCTCCTGTTCTACCTACGACATGTCTCCGCACACAAGCTGTATCAACTTCATCTTCACCTCACGGCTTAACTTTTTTGGCTTGCTTTCTATTTTTCTCCCTCCCTGTGCATGACCAGGTATGCCAAATACCCGTGTAAAATCTGTCGGTTTAAATGATACTGTTAACTTGCAACCAAGATATTCAAATGTACTGCTTTTGGAGAACCTGTCATATGTTTCAATCATAATGCGCAAAAACCCTTCGTAGTCTCTGATGCAAAATACAGGCATTTGCACTACCCATTCAACCTGTGCTCTTCAGATACTAGCCTTCACCTGGTGGTTGTCTAGGTTCTCCTACCACCATTTTCGGCACTCTGCACCATCTTGCACTAGTGGTTCCTGTATACATCCCTCCTGCTACCCGAATTCCCGACGGTAGTGTCTTTGCATTCTTATTCATGTCCTCGTCCAATTTTCTCTTCCAAGCCCTCTTTCCAGCTGACTCCATATCGTTACCCTTTGGTCTTTTGTGAATAAATGTCACACCGTTCTGGCAAAATTACTTTCCACAATTTCTCTAGCTTCCGTACTGTACGGCTTCTTAATTCCAGCCTCCATAGTGATGGTACGGCTTCCTTGAAATTTTCCAGTACGGCTCTAAAAGAATTTCTTTTTATCTTGCTTGGAAATGTTCTAATGTTTCTTCAATCCTTAAGATATCCTCCCTCCTGTATATTTCATTTGCTTCAAATCCCTTCTTGTGTACGGTCCTTGTAATATATATATATATATTTTTTTTAACCTTTTTCCAACCGTCCGTACGTTTGATCTTTCCAAAGAATTTATCTCAGCTGTACGGCCTCTTCTCCTTCTTATCTGACTGGGTTAGCAGTTGTACGGTCTCCAATTGCCAATTGCTCCCCAAGCCGTACGGTTTCCAAAAACCAATTACTCTCCTATCACCGTACGGTAATGTTCCTCAGGCCGTACAGTCTCTTATTTAGTTTTCCTGTCTCCTAGGGGCCGTACGAGCTTTCATTTAGTTTCCCAATGTCCGTACAGGCTTCTGTATTATCTCCCAAAGGTCGTACGGTCTTCTTCTTCTATGTTGTCGTACGGTCTTCTTCTTCTATGCTGTCGTACGGTCTCTTCTATGCTGTCGTACGGTCTTCCTGACTTGGATATTATTGTATCGCCTTTCTAATAATTATTTTGTTTATTTTATTTACTTATTTATTTATTTTATTTTTTATTTTTTCTTTCTTTCCTTTCACCCTGCTTGAGCCCGTACTGTCATGAAGATGGGTCGTACAGTCTTAAATCCTGCTCCTCAAAGACTCTTTTTGCCAATTTACCTCTTTATACATTTATTTTATACTACATTTTAGCAACTCGTGCTTTTCCAACTTCAGTTTATTATTTCATATTTAAAACTATATTCGATTTTAATATTATACATATATACACTATTTACAGACATTTTCTTCATTCACTTATTTGTCTGAGGGGGATCTTTCTTTTCCCTGTATATTTTTAACTTTGATCCATTTACGGCATCTAGAATTTCTTTTCCGTCCAGTGTCCATAATTTAATTGCTCCATTATATCCAACTTCTCGTATCTTGTACGGTCCAACCCATTTAACTTTGAATTTCCCAGGCCTTATTTCATTTCGTCCATTATACTTCAGTACTAACTGACCTGGTTGAAAGTTGTTCAATTTTAGGTGCTTGTCATGCCACGCCTTCCTCCTTGTTTGTGTGACTTCAATGGCCCATTGCGCCTGCAACCGCCGCTCATCGAGTTTGTTCAGGTTATACAACCTCTCTCGTAATCTCTCCATATCGCTTAGTTTATTCTCGATCGCTATCCTTAAACTTGGCACCATGAATTCTGTCGGCACCACTGCCTCCTGTCCGTACATTAGCTGAAACGGGGTATGTCCTGTAGTTACTTTATACGAAGTGCGCTACACCCATAAAGCAGATGGTAACTTCTCTTCCCAATCTTCTCCCTCAACTGCACAAGATTTATAAATCACTCCTACCAGAATTTTGTTCGTTGCTTCTACCTGTCTGTTAGCTCTTGGGTAGTACGGGCTCGACAATGAATGGTAAATTTTGAAATCAGTAGTGAGTACTCTAATTACATGGTTAACAAAATGTCCCCCACGATCACTCGTCAACTGGAGTGGGATCCCGTACCTTGTAATAATTTGTTCATATAAAAATTTTGCTGTGCTGACTGCAGAATTGTCTGGCAATGCGCATGCCTCCACCCATTTAGTTAAGTACTCCGTTGCTACCACGATGTATCGGCACCTTGTTTTGCTCACCTTTAGTGGTCCGATAAAATCCAGTCCCCACCTCTCAAACAATTCCTGTGCATGCGAGGGATTCAAAGGCATAAAATCTCTCTTCAATGGTTTTCCAGCCCGTTGGCATGTATCACATGCAACGACCCATTCCCTGGCGTCATTGTATACAGTCGGCCACCATAGTCCTGCCAAAAGTATTCTCCGCGCAGTAGTATCTGGCCCCATGTGTCCTACCGGGCCTTCGTGTGCTTCCGTCAATACTTTCGGAATTTCCTCCTTAAGAACACACCGTCTGAGAATCTGATTCGGTCCCATTTTATAAAACAACCCGTTTATTAACTGAAATGTTCGGCTTCTAAGCACCAATTTTCGTCTTTCATTCGGTGACATGTTGCTTGGAAACTGCCCCGTCGATAGATATTCTCCAATGCTTGTATACCAAGTTGGTAGTACTGTAACGTGAAAAAGTTGCGCATCTATAAAATCATCATTAACTCCTTCAGGTGGCTCCCCCGATTTTATTCTTGATAGGTGATCTGCACTCACATGACTCTTCCCTGGCCGTACCACGATCTTAAATGTGAACTCCTGTAATAATAACAACCATTGGCTTATTCTTCCTTGAATAATCGGCTTATTAACCAAGTAGAGTAACGCCTGATGATCTACATAGAACACAAATGGAGTGGCCAACAAGTAGTGTCTAAACTTTTGTACTACATATACCATCCCCAACGCTTCTCGCTCTGTGGGACTGTAATTTCTCTCCGGTTTCGACAACAATCTGCTTGCAAAGTACACTGGATGGTCCAACCCGTGGTCACCAGTCTGCGCCAATGTTGCTCCGATGGCATAATTTGAAGCATCTACATGGACATGAAATTCTTTATCCCAATTCGGATAGGCCAAAATTGGAGCCGTAGCCAACCTTGTCTTCAATCTGTCAAAGGCTTCGTTCCGCTCAGCCTCCCATCTGTAAGGTTCATCCTTGTAGGTGAGTTTGTCTAGTGGATAAGAAAATTTTGCATAATTTTTGATAAATCTTCGATAATAACCGATGTGCCCCAAAAACGACTTCACTTCCAACACATTCGTCGAGGGTGGCATCTCTAAGATCACATGGACCTTGTTTGGATCCGTCTTTAGTCTTTCTTTACAAACTATATGCCCAAGCAGCTTCCCCTACGCAACCATGAACCTGCACTTCTTCGGGTTCAATGCTAATCTTGCTCGCCTGCACCTCTCCATACATTCTCCTAACGCCGTTATGTGTTTGTCTTCTGTGCTAAAAATTTACCAATCATCTAAAAATGCCTTAAAATTTCCAACAGACATCTTATCAAATATATACAGGATAATCCTTTGGAAAGTCGTCGGAGCATTACATAATCCGAACAGCATCCTGTTATATGCATATACTCCATCCTCGACAATGAATGTCATTTTTAATTTATCCTCCTCAACGATGGATATTTGATTATACCCCGAGAATCCGTCCATGAATGAATAAATTTCATGCCCCGCTACTTCCTCCAAAATGCTATCTGTAAATGGTATTGGAAACGGGTCTCTAATGGTCACTGCATTCAGACATCGAAAATCCACACATATTCTTATCTGTGTTGTATCCTTTTTCAAGGATATCACGATCGGTGATGCCCACTCACTTGTCTGCACTTTAAAGATGATACCCGCCTCTAACATCCTGTCAATCTCTTCCGTGACTCATGCTGCATAGTTTTTGTTCATTCAGTACGGTCTCTTCCGTACTGGTATTGCGCCTTCGATTAATGGTATCCGATGGACACATAGTTCTGGTGGTACTCCTTTCAAGTCCTTATACGTCCAAGCAAAAAACATCCTTGTATTCCATAAATATTCTGAATGTTGCTGCCTTTAATATTGGGTTCCAATCGTCTCCTACAAGAATGTTCTTCGGATTTTCCTCATCACCCAAGTTCATTGCTTTCACTGTCGGCTCTTCATATTTTATTAGTTTATCTTTACTGAACGTATGGGCAGGTGTTTCATCCACCTGTGCTTCCCCCTCCTTCAGTTCACTGTACTCCTTCGGAAACTCCTGGCCTTCTTTTCCCTCCTCGACACTCAAAATATTGCAGCTCGAAAAGACCTCAGTGTCTTCCATTTGCCAATGTAGCAGTCCATTCACGGAGTCTAAGTCGTCATCAGTTGAGCCTCCTTCTAGTCTCAATACCCCTTCATCATCTGGTTCCATCCTTCTTTTCCCTTCGTCGTCACTCTCGCCATTGCCTTCTAAGTCCGACGACGCGGCTTCTTCTCCTACCATCTGTGTGTGCAAATCGATTATAAATCTCCTACCTCCCTTCTCTATTGACAGGGTGTTCCTTTTCCAATCATACTTTACCTTAGCCTGCACCAACCACCCCCGTCCTAGGATGGCGTCATACCCTCTTCTCTTTAATGGAATGACTACGAAATCCAACAAAAATGGTTGTGTCCCAATTGTTACCGGCTGCGCCATCAGAGTGCCCAAGGGTTTTATTCCATGTTGATCTGCTGTAAGTAACTGAAAGGTGGGTGGCCATAGTGTTGGTTGTCCTAGTTTTTTCCAGATATCTTCCGGCATCACATTCACTCCCGATCCTCCCATCTACTATTGTATCTGTTAACACCGTACCCAGAATGCCCATCTCCACTACTGCTGGGTGTCTGCCTGTTGTCAGTGCTAGTAACATCGGATCTGTTGCTGCCACCGAGGTTGTTTCCTTGCTATTCTTTGTTCCCTCCTGGCCATCCTGTGCTTCTTCCATTGCTCTCGAGAATGGTGTCATATTTATAATGGCCGTACGCAGCTGTGGCATGGTAATAAGAAGATCATTTAATTTAGCTGGCACCTCCATTTGCATTATTTGTTTCACCATACTTTGTTCTGCCAAGTTTCTTTTCGAAGTTACAGTACTATCTTTTATTTGTGACTTCTCTGCTATCATCTGCTTTTCTATCTCTGCTCGGGCTTTCTATAACCTCTCTTTTTCTTCTTCCGCATTCGGATATTTTGCCTTCCTCGCCTACTCCCGTGTGATCGCCAACACGTTCTCATTCCTTGTTTCAATACTTAATAAATTTACACTTTGTTTAGGACATTTCGAATCTTCATGGTCCCCTGGACCACACCATCTGCACAGTAGCTGGGGCGCCTCTTTCGTAGTACAGTCCCTCGCAAAGTGACCCCAAAGATTACATGCCCGGCACTATATCATCGGCCTTCCACTTGCATCATATTGTATTCTACTTCGGCCTCCATTGTTGTTGTTATTGCTTCCACCCCTTCCGCGTCTATTGTTATTTCTATATCCACCTGAAGTTCCATCATTTCCCGTGTTATTGCTATTGTTCAACGCTTCCTGCATGAGTAACACCTGTTGGTGTCCTTCTGCTTTCAAGTTAAACGGGCACTCTTTCAGGGAATGCCCCGCCACCTGGCAAATGTCACAAAACTGCTTCTTCGGGCATGAACCCTTCGTATGTCCTTCCTCCTTGCAATCTGCACACCACAGTTCTTTTACTGTATCTGGATTCTTTTTCAAATTTTTGAATTCTTCCATCATCCGTAGCATGTCTTTCTGTAGCGCTTTCACCTTCTTGTTTGATTCCTCATCACTACTACTACTCTCCGAGGATGAATCATCTGAATCAGAGGACTTATGTTTTTTCTTCTTACTCGTCTTCTGTTCACTTTCCAAATCCATAGCGCGAGTATACGCATCGGTGTACGATGTCGGTGGTACAATCTTCATTTTCTTTTTAAGAGCCGGCCGTAGCCCCTCCACGAACCACCGTTTTTTCAACCCATCCGCTGGTTGACTCTCCATCTTTCCGATCAATTCCTTCAGTCGCCTGGCATAGGTTCGGACTGTCTCATTCTTTCCTTGTTTGGTACTGTGGATTTCTGCCACTATTTCATTATCATCTCAAAGTAATCTGAATTCTGCTATAAATTCTTTTTTAACATTATCCAATGTATTAAGTTTCTGAGGACTAGTGTCAGAAAACCAGTCTATCGCCACACCCTGTAGGGTCGCTGGAAATTGTCTTACCCAATCATCCTCATCCGTCACACCATTTGCCGTCCATATGGTTTCACACGTTTTGCAATGTCTGATAGGGTCTGTTGAACTGTCACCGTGAAACTTGGGTAACTTTTCTTTAGGGCCAGCCATTGTTACTTGTCTTTGATTTTGAGGTACTAGTGTACCCGCTTTCTTCTGAGCTCCCACGTTGTTTTGTGCTCCCACATTGTTCTAGACTCCCGCACTGTTCTGTGCTTCCGCGCTGTTCTGGACTCCCGCACTGTTCTGTGCAACAGTCTTGTTCCCAACAACTGTGTTGTCTGGTGACAAGTCTTCAAGTGATGTTCTATTCTCCGCCTGTATCCGTTCGTCCGGTGTATCAGGAACGAAGAGATCCCTCCACGCTCATGCTCCCTCGGCAATCCGAGCCGTGCAAGTTGCTTCCCTTCCGTTTGGACACTCTCCCCTCGGCATATACAGGTTAAGAAATTCTTCCCTTGTTTCCTCCACCAAATTCAAGCGTTGTCGAGTTTCTTCCAGCAATTCCTCGGCACTCCTCAGCCTATTAGGTGAGTGCACTCCCTCCGTCTGTGCCTCTTCACTCCTTCGGTGCCCCTCGGCAATCTGCTGAAGTCTCTGTCTGCGTTCTACTTGCTGTGTTAAAATTAAAATTTCTTTTGTTATACTTAGTTCATTCTTATCTTTCACCTTATTCCGATCTTTGTTTGGCAAATTCGGCATCAATCTTCATATCATTCCTTCGTTCCAGGTTCGTCTGGCAACGGCGCCAAATGTTTACCGCATAGGGTAAGAAGTTCAACACAAGTATAACACGATTCAATTCCGAACAAGTACTTTATTCATGTATGCATTTGCAGATTACAATGACTACAATGATTTCCGATTACAATCCCCCTTCCAAAGTCCATCTCGGACATGTACATATACCTTTCCGAAGGGGTGACTCAAGCGTCACGCGCCCGTTCGGATACTACTCTACCCGTCGGCTACACTATACATTTTACCGACAACAACAGGTATATCATTGTCATAGAGACAAACATATCCGAGGCATGCTTGACGGATATGAGAAATGGCTTGTTGCTTTGCAACTCTATATTCGGCATTCCATTCTTACTTTCAAGGTCCTGTTGAAAGTAAGTCAAAACATATTCAGCAAAGCCCCAGTAAATATAAAAGTAGGGGTAATGAGATACTATGAGACCAACAAATGCACAATATCAGTCATTCATGTCACCACAATACTAGCGAATTAGTTAGATACTACCAAATGGAAAAATGACCTGGGCTTCATAGCGAACATTCATAGAATTCTTTCTTAAGGAGTTCCAGAAATGAAACCATAAACTATAGAGTTATATGCAAACCTTGACAATGCTCATTTAGCATTCCAGTTACAACTAAATTCATAAAAAAATATGCTGCAGGTGAGATGATTGAGATGTGACAAGTAAAGAGCACTATCCATACGTTCTATATACATTGTCATTTCTTTCCCAATAAGGAATTTTTATAGATATGCATCCTTTGAATTGGAACTACGGTTTATGAATTATGTTATTTTCTACAAACCCGTATTTTGCAATTTATAAATCAAATACTAAAAATTGTAACTTTATATGACAAGTAATCATGGGATATGGTTCATGAGGAAGCAAGATGTTTCGAGATCAGCAAAATATGTTGACTTGTCCATCCATCTTAGTAACTACAGAGAAAACTTATCATAGAGCTTATTGTGGTGATGTAAAGATGTTCCTAGTCAATATTTTCTTGGATTCAATTGTGCAAACTTGAATAGAGAAAAATGAATGGAGGAAAATGTTTCTCTAGATGTGCATGTCATTCCTACAGGTAATTCCAACAATAGATCAAATACTTTTCCCATGCATTACCTCATTTCCTCACTGAAGATCAGAACATGTGGCCTATTCAACTCATGAATCAGATCAGAACAGTAAACAGAGATTGATATCAAAAAATTTCATGAGGTATTGAGAGGTATTAGAGAGAAAATCCTTACAATGTTGAAAATATCACTTAGATCGATTTCACAATAGCCGACAAGGTTATTCTTGCGAAGCCTGTTGGTCTGTAGAAGAACAGCATGCCAATCAATAATGATGATGATCAGAACAATGTCATATCTCAAATAAACTGCCATCACAAGATTAAATGCTAAAATTCAAGTTGGTAATATCTCTCTGCCTTTACCAATAAGATTTTTACAACATAAAAGTATGAACAACTTAAAGAGTAATAGAAGTTTGTATGCTCTCATATTCCCCACTCTCTAGTTTAATTACAGTGAATCGGACAGTGTTTTTCAAATCCAAAACCAAATCTGCAAAGCTATCAAGCCATTGTAAACAATCAAAAGAAACATATTTTAGATAATGCACTGTTCTACAATCCCCTTCTAACCAGAAATATGTAGAATGTATTTTCTAAAACAAAAAGTTATCTACATTGTGCTCGTCATAGTTCCTGGCCTAAAATCAAATGCCTGAATGTGCTCCACCAGAAGGGATTCAAGACATCAATTAGGATAAGTTACTAAACCTCAAAGACTGAAATGTGTGCAATGCTTGGGCCATTTGCTTCGAGTGCAACCTTTATCTCCTGTGAAAATGCAGAATACTTTAGTTATCTAAAAGTAATGTTCAGTAAAGGCTTCTTTTTATATCAAAAAGTTAGTGTAGCATTTTTGTTAAAAAAGATTTGCAAAACTACATTTTGAAAGATGAATACTAAACATCTAAATCCTCACCATAAGACAAAAGACTGTATACTAGGTTTTTTACATTTGAATGTTTAATTTTAACACTAAGCTACCAAGATCCTTTGTTGAAATTCATACTCAACAAGCAAATTTTGTTTCCTAGTTCTAAAATAAATGTTTATGATAAGAAATTAACTACAACATTATAGCATCCAACCAAAAAAATTCTACACAAAGAACAATTTTCTATATCATGAAAGGTCAAACCTCAACCAGCGGTAATTTCACTTTAAACTCTTCTTTGCACATGCTAGAAGTGCAGAGTTTGCCACATCAAAGCATGTTATGTAATGGCTCTTAAAAGACATAATAGTTGACACTTGGAATACTTGGAGGATGACTACTCATACATAACACAACTTCATATTTGATTGTCACCATACTATAGAGAACCATATTCATATGTTTAAATAAGGAAAATGTTTGTATTGCAGAAATAAAAGGCAAAAATATTTTCATCGAAGCTTTCTTGAGCCAGGTTATGTTATGTTATTTGACTTATTTCTTGAGAAAAAATTCTGATGAATAAGTTATCCACAAATGCATTACTTTCATCACCGTAATTATCTGTGTAACTCATTTACCTATAACATTGTCACTCAAAGCTCTACGATTTGCCCTCAGAATAGTGGAATGGATGCTTTCTTCATGAAATTAGCTAAATTGTCAATTTAGATGTGAGTGGAGATGCGGATGCAAGAATCAGGTGGGCAAAATTGGTTTTTTGGGATTATTGATGTGTTTAGATGTGTTTATACATATATAGACACATACATCTCTCTCTCTCTCTCTCTCTCTCTCTCTCTCTCTCTCTCTCTCTCTCTCTCTCTCTCTATATATATATATATATACACACATAAACATTTGTATGTGTGTGTATTGTATATGTGTGTGTGTGTGTGTGTGTGTATATATAAAGAAACCAATTAATATATTGCTAAATAAATAATTAATATTTTATTGTCAAATTTAGGCAAGAGCCTACAACACAACGGTAAATTGTGAGCCTCCTATGTGGGAGGTCTTGGTTCGAATCTACTCAAGATTAATACTTAATAATAATAATTAATCACAACACATAATAATAATAATGAACCTTGGCTTCGGCCTCTTACTGATCAAAATATATATATATTGTCAAATTTTATTTAAAAGACTAAAACAATAACAAAAAAAGGAACAAACAAGATAATTATAAATAAGTGCATAACAAAATAAACAAACAATTTAATGTAATTTAACATAAACGTTGCGCTTCCTATTTGGTGGTCTCCACTTTTGTTTTCATGTTGTGCAGGTACAACAAGCTTCGTTGCAAGTACAAATAGAGGGTTAAAAATGTCAAACAAGCTTCATTAGACACAAAAATGCAGTTTGTTCCACAACAATGCAGTTTCTTCCAACAATGTTGGGTATCAGATCACAATACTCGACCTCTTCATCTCCAACCATGCACAACCAAAAAGAAAATAAAGTTTTCTATGCTTTGATATTATTGGTTTCTCCTGCACTTGAATTTATGCTGGAAGACAAGTACGTTAGCTGGTATTAAGTAGCATAGTTGAGCAGGAGAAAAGGGGAGAAATGGGTGGGAAACACATGGGATCTATCAACAAACATTCGGATTATTAAATTGGCAATAGAAACAAGAACTGTGACCTCATTCCCTTGTATGTTGACCACTCTTTATTATGTACGCACTTCCTTATAGCATCCACCATGCCTTTGCCTCTGCATCCAGCTCCCAGCGCATCCACCTTTGCATTCAAGCCTACTAGAAGGACATTGGTAAATAAGGATATTATGGATGTTGTAGGCTCTTACATATAGATGGATGACCATTTTTATCAAGGGGTTTTTTGCGTTTATGTGTGAATTTGTAATCAATCAAATATGAGTTCCCCATATTGGAATGAACTAGAACTTATATTCAAAACCGATTTCTTCTTGAACTGTTGAATTCCCATAAGAAAACATTTTAAAATTCTTGTAATATCTTTAATGGTATTGTAGCTAGGGACTATAATTTGGTCTTTGTCAACTTATGGAGTTAGCTACAGAACATGAATGGGATGAGAATAATGAACTTGCTATAGGGTCAGCTTTAGCATTGAATGCCAATCCCATGTCTTTTCCTAGAAAACTAGGTATTAGCAAAATCTTAGTATGTAACAAATAGCATACATAAGTCTATGGTAGATAAATAGCTTTTTTATTGTTAAAAATTAAAATGATCTTTTTTTTGTATAATTTATTAAATACTCTATAGCTCTTTACATTAGACCCTACAAAGTTATATTAATAGAATTATGATATAGCTTTCGTTGTCCTAAAACTGTTTATCTTTCTCCTTAATAGTTTGATTGTATTTTTTATGCACAATCTTAATATGAAAAAATGTTTAGGAAAAAATTAAATTTAACATATTTAGTTTAAACTTAACAAATCTATTATTTAATTATTTAATATTATATTTGCTTTCTTTTAAAATTAATATATTGAATACCAACCAAAAATAATAATATATTGAAATATTTAAAATAATGTTTTTAAAATAATGTTCAAATAAAATATTTATATATTTTGTGTTCTCATATTTTTCAAATAAAATTTAGTTGATGTTTTAAATATTAAATATTATTTTGTTTTTCAATGATACAAACTGTATTGGCTAGACACAATCTAACTTTCAAGGCATGGAAATATGTGACACACAATGGTGTTGAAATCAGCTATAACAAGTACCCAAAAAAATTTACTAGAAGTTCAACAAGGGCAATAAACCACTTGCTTGATATTGCAAAGGAGTACAGGTGGAAGTGTTACTATATGTCCAAGTGCAACCCCATAGACTAGAGCTATTTAACAGGAAGAACATACCTCTTTGATTGTAGGGTAGATGAAAGAAGCACAAAAGAAGCAAAGAATTGAAGAGGATGTGTCTAGATTCACATTTATTATGTCTTCATCTTCCAGTCAACCAATCGAAAGTGAGTGGAACATTAAACAACTTTAACCAACAAAGAAACAATAGGTGGATGATGCACTAGCTGATTATTCTATTCAATGTACCTAGAAATCCAAAAATAATAATGCAATTCAAAGAGTTGCAGAGTTTGGAAAAAGTTGCACCCTTCATTTTTTGAGAATTTTAGGACAACTCTTTTGCAGATAGGGTGAATGATAAATTAGCTGAGGTCAAAGCCTCTTGGAAGGAAACAAGATGTACTGTATTGAGTGATGGATGGTCAGATATATGTTGATTTAATGTTTTGGTGGCTTGTCCTAAAGGTGTTGTGTTCTTGAAGGTAATTGGCATCATGAACCAAAAGAAAACTTCTCGCTGTATATTTCAAATATTACATGAAATCATTCTTGAAGAAGGGAAGAAGATGTAGATAAATCAGTAAGTGACAATGCATCAAATTGCATGGGAGTTGGGGAACTGATCGTAGAGAAGTACCCACAAATGTATTGGAGTCTTTATGCAACCCATTGTCTAGATTTGTAGCTTTATGACTTAGATAAATTCCCATGGATGCACGAAGTAATTGATAAAGTAAGGAAAATTGCGACTTTCATAAGAAAATCATCATCTCACATTGAGCCTTTACAAACAACACGCTCCTAGGGAGTTGTTGAGGCCTTGTAACGCAAGGTTAGCTTCATTTTATATCACTTTGAAAAGAGTGGCTCAAGAGAAAGGAGCTTTGAGATATATTATTGGTTCCAATGAATGGGAAACTTGAATGCTTTCTGAAAGTGCTAAAAGTGTCATATCCCTGTTTTAGGATAGAATTTTAATAATAATTAGATAATACAATGTCAGTAAATAAATAATGATAATAAAGTTTTACTAAAACTAAGACTAAAATATAAAATAAGAAATTATTATTATTTATTCTATATTATCAATGAAATAATAATTAGTATGTTATTTTAAATAATTAAAATGAATAAATAAAGAAATTAAATTAAATACAAGAGACAATGTTGTAGAAAGTAAGTTAACTTTCTAAATAGAATTTAATAATAAATATTAATAAACACAAATAAGTAAGAAAATAAATAATATAACATAAAATAATATAAATTAACTAAATTTAGTGAAAAGTCAAGAGATATTTAACAAATAGACATGACTCTTTAAAATTAAGATATCAAAGGGAGGAGAGTTTATTTTAGAGAGAAAAAAAAAAAAAAAAAAAAAAAGAGGAGTTCAAAAAGAAAAAATGGAAGAGGAAAGTAATATAAAGAAAATAAGGAAGTGACTTTTTGAAAAGGTATCAATGATATTAAAAGGATATGAACCTTCGAAAGGGTCATAATTATCAATAGTTGCGACTCTTCAAAAATAATGTGATTATAAAGTATTGAAACTTTTACAAAGGATTTTAGTTATAAAGTGTTGTGACTTTTCAAAAGGATTATAACCATGAAGTGTTGTGACTTTTCAAAGGATTTGCATTATGAAAGATTGTGACTCTTGCAAAAGGAGAAACAAAAAAGTATATTTATCATTTCCTTATAATTAGAAAAGAAAGAATTTTAGAAAGTAAATATAGAGTTGAGATAATCTAGAAGGACTAATTCATTGAAGGGCCGACTAATGATAGAGCCACATGGACCAAGAAAAGACGAAGGTAAGAAAGGTATGTTTATAGATTATATTTATTTAATTATGATTATAAATTTATTTATATTAATGAATCATACTTAAGGATAACTTATGCATATGTATGTAATTCAAAATGGATATAACACATGACTTAATGGTTAATGGTTTACGATCAAGCGAGTCCTTTTTTAGGAAAGAGAGTGATCTTAATATTGTTAATGGCTTAAGATCAAGAGAGTCCCTTTGGGAAGAGAGTGATCCTAATGTGGTTAATAGCTTAAGATCAAGAGAGTCACTATTTGGAGCTTAATCTATTTTGTACTGATATACAAAGTTATTATGAAGTTATGATACGGATTTTATGAAGCCATTAGTATGTTTGAACTACATCAAACAGTTGCAGCTCTAATCAAAGACATTATTGGAAATACAAGAAAGCAAAAAGATGTTTAGAATACAACAACCAATTATGACGCAAAACGATAAGTACGTAGAAATAAATGACGGATGAGCTATGGAGCACAAACTCTTGATCTTCAACACTTTTCCATTGAAATGGAGTCACAAAGAAAGTTTAACAGCTACTGAGAAGAAGTGGAGTTTCTTTGGCTACATACATTCAAAAAAAGGAACAAGTTGTCATCCAGAAATTCAGGAGATCTTGTCTATATTTGCAGCAATTTAAAATTGTTTGTGAAGAAACTTGTAAATGACTCCACGTCTCCTTCACAGCAAAAAAATTCAGAAGATGTGGCAGTGTCAACTGCAGATGAGCCTAATATTTTTTATGATGACTTGGGTAGTGATATTGATGATGATGCTACACCACTTGAGTCAAGTGCTCTTGGTGAACCTGGAGCTTTTAAAAAGTTATCAAGCATTGACTTTTGATTTTACATTTTTGACAAAAAACATCTTTCCAATCATAACTTTACATGTTTCTTATGGTTTTTATTTTATAAGTGTGTCATCTTTCTAGAATGATTTCAAATTTATTTGGCAATGTTAAACTATCTCAATAATTCATTGGATAAATTACTTGTATTTAAGCATAAAATAAAATTATGTAACATGAATTTAATCTTAAGTTTTTTTTCCAAATTTCAACCCTTGTTGAACATCATGAGAATCTTATAAAAACAAATATTCTAGAAATTCTCTAAGCAATTGGTCAATTTTATAATATATGAAAATGACTTAAAAAAACTTAAGTTAGATCCTAAATAGACACCACTTACCTTTTATAAAAGTTATAGCTTCATAAACAAGGCACCACTTATAATGCCTAAAGGGACTCAAAATATTTTGAAGATCGTAATGTACATGGAGTGACATGCACTCCAAACAAAATTTGAGTGCCTCAAATGCTTGCATGGGCACCATTCGTACAAGTACCACATTAAAGTAAAATTGTTGCTAAAATGGGAGCTCAAATACGTGCATTATACTATCTACCATAAAATCAAAATATTGACCTTCCAAAAGAACCTTGAAGGCATCCCAAAATTTTACAGATATTCAAATAGTAATCAATATTTGCAAAAATATCCATAATTGCTAACAATGATTTTATGAAATCTGTACAAAAGCTTGATCCACATGGAAATTGGTACCTACAATTTATACGCATTTATTTCTCCTTGTAACAAAGATACTCAAATTTATCATCAAAATGTGTTTCTTGGACCACTTAAGGACAATTATAATGTCAAAAATAGCCCAAAAGGGTCCAGAATTATCCTACAAAAAAAGTAAACCAAACTACAACTAAGATTCCATCTGTTAGATGCGTACAAATCAACAGCTGATCCTAGCTATTTTGACTATTGTAGAAATAATTCTAAGCTCAGAATATCTCTACTGTTCACTATATATGCCAGAGATTTAAATCTACATTCTTCCAAAACTTAAAAATGGAATAACCCTATGACTGTATGACATCATGGCTCTACACCATGTTAAAATGTTACATAAACAAGAAATCTGGGGGGTGGCATCTAACTAACATCAATCAAGGATTGATGAGGCAATGGTGGCACTTGATTACCTCAAGGAGAATACATGTCCTTATTAGCTACCTAGAGGAGAATAATTAAATATTATTATTCTAGGTAAATTTAATAACTAGGTGCAATATTACTCTTAGGATGAATGCTATCCTAGGTTAACTAAAATACTTATGCCAACAAAAGGTAATGTCTTACTCGGTGCTGAATTGTTACTATTGGGTGGATATTTTGCAATCGACAGTTTTGGCTAAAAATCTAGTCGCAAAATAGGATGACCAACCATAGCATATGAGACAAAGTCTCTCCTACCTTAAAAGGAAGGCTCCCCCTTCTCACCGTTCCTTGAATCAACTCAAGGTAAGCAAGAAGTTGAGATATTTTATAAAATGAGTGTTACCAATATCCTTTCTTCTTATCTTTCAAGAAAGAATCCACTTACTTGTGGAGCAAGTAATAGGCAGGATGAATCTCTAACTAGACTTCTATCAAGAGCTGGAAACAGTGATACCGATAAACCTTTACAAACTCAAAGGCTAGCTAAAAATGTACCGGTTTGGCTCTAAGTCTGATCGTACTTCTATATGGAAAATTTTTACAATTAGAGCACAAAGACTCTTAAAAGCAAGAATAACTTAACTATTTTGCGATTTAAGAACGAAAAAATAAACTACTGACAAAGCTTCTAGCTATATATTCAAACAATTGCTCCTGGTCAAAGCTCTGGCTTTAGTTGCTTCTTAACTCTTTTCTATTCAATTCACAAGATACAATTACCAATAACACAAGATAACATGAATCAAAGATAATTTGGATGAATTATAGACAAAGCTTACAACTCACACAAATAACAATCTCAATTAGTCAAAGTTAAGTCTCAAATGCTCCTTTGTATTCACTTTCTCTAAAAATAGTGCTTACACAAACAAAGTTCTCTTGGCACAATTTCTCCAGAGCTCTCTTGCATAAAGATAATGATGATTTTACAATGATGAGGCACTCTTTTATATAGGCACAAGAGTTGAAAAAAAAGTGGAGGAAAAAGTGGGAGCAACTCAACCAACTTTGACCTAGTCTAACTACAGGAGAAAATAAAGGGTTACATGCAATTGCACATGCCACCTTTATACATACATGTAACTCGCATTACATTTAATTACATTTTTTTTATGTAATGCATCCTTTACAACTACTAACATGAAATAAAAACAAAAACAACAATCTTAAATATTGTTTCACAGTGCCTTGAATTTGACAATGATGTCACGCACAGTTGAAAGATCAGCAATTTCCATAGTGTTTGATATGGCTTCTACTCTCACTGCATTTTCATATGCTGATTGCACAACTTTGAAATTTGCTGCTGTAGTATCTAACAAGTTTTTGTCAAGAATTTATACAAAACAAACTTGCTCATTGTATGCGAACCAAAATCTTCAAAATCTACATCAGCATTGATCCTAATTGTATATTCTGAATTTACTCTCTCTGCTGCAATAAGATTACCAAAGTCTTCACTAACACGACATCCCATCTGTTCCAAATCACAAGTAACACTTGTTTCAACTGCTTGACAATCTCCAGAGGCCACCCGCAACTTTGTGATGAGCTTCCTCAATGTCTCCTTGTAACCAATGAGTCCATGAAACCTGAAGAACATTTCACATGACAGAAGAATGTCACATGAGACCATAGCATCCAGATCAAATTTGATCATTTCATCCCAATCATCAAGGATTTCCTTTAGGTTATCTGCTTCTTGAGTCAAGGAAGAGATTAAGTTTCGCTCCATTTCATTCATCTCTTTGACATGCTATGAATTGCAAATGTCTCTAAAATAGCTCGAACTCCTTCATAAATGATTTCCTTTATCCAAGACTTAGCGGCTTCAATCAGGTCTCTCTTTAGACATTTGAGACATAATAACAACACTCTAAGAAGATTGTTTTTGGATTACCTCATTTAGACGAGAGACCTCCTGTTTCAATTGATTTTTCTTTTCCCAAAGTTCATGATTGCTCTTTGATACATTAGCCAATGCATCTTGAGCATCTTGCAAACAACCCTAACGTTACTGCTTTCCAATTTCAACCTTAGTAAACTTGTAGTTAGAACGAGTAAGTTCCTCAACAGATTTATCTACCAAGGGTTCAGTAACTTCAACAAATTTAGTTTTATTAGAATCAACCAAAATTCTGGAAACAATCTTGTCTTTCAAATATTTGGATTTGGTCTTCTTAAGAGGAAGATTGTCCCGAGGAACAACCACTTTCCTTCTCTTTGTTGTTATTTTTCTCAACCATGCAGGTACACTGAAACCTTCATCCACAGAACTAGTTACAGTGGAGACCATTGGCATTGATCCTGATTGTATTTCCGTTGTAATGGAGCAGGATTCAGTTTGCACAGCTGAAGGCATAGGAACATGCTGATAAGACTCTGTCATGAAAAGCTCAAACTCTGTCAAAGATGTATCAAGTTGGGAAACTTGACCATTGGTAAGAGTTGGAAAATCTTCAAACACATTTGCTAAATGATCATATTGTTCATGTGCAGGGATGCAAGAAGCAGCAAAGGAAATAGAAAGAGCCATGATATTAACCTCCGAAACTAGAATGGAAGGAGTGAAAACGGTGGAGAATGAATCCACATCATCATCAACCTCATGCAAAAAAGGCTCTTCATGTATAGAAGATGTACAAGCTTGTGTAAGCTTTGGAGGAGATATGATCATGATTTCCCCTTCTCCATCTGAATCTTCTTTATCAGATTTTGTTTCCAAATCCTCTTCTGATTCTTCCGCTGATTCTTGAATTGGTTAAGGAACTTGAGATGAATTAGCTCATTTTTCACCCTTCAATTTGAATTTGAGGTAACCCTTCGCATCAGAAGATGAGGCACCATCTTTCCCTATGATTTCCAATTGTGACTTTCTACCAGGAGGACCAAAACTTCCACAATACTAGCCCATCTTAGGATTTACTCTTTTAAGGCCTTTACTTTTCAACCATTTATTGATGTTTACCAAGATGGATTGAAATCTGTCCATGATAGACATACCTTCCTTTTGTTGCCATTGAATAGGAAAAGGGCACTTCTTATCGAAATTGGTTTGATGAAATTACGGATCAAGTATGTTGCCATCATCTGAAGGGATTTCCAACATATTAAAATCAATTATCTACTGCAGGATTAATCTGCAATAGTCCATCTTCAAGATGTCAAGTTCTGTCCTCATATCAATCCAGATATCCACAATGTGATGAACATGAGTGTAGGCTCTTTCCATCTAATAATTCATCTCTCGGTAGTCAAAATTGTATCTAGTTTTGAAATTCTTCAAGGTGATCAATTGTAACTCCACTTCCATGTTCTTTGCTTTAGGAACTGAAATGATCAAATAATTGCCAATAGCCAATGGTTTAACTAAGGTAATGCCAAAACCAAGCCTATGCAAAGTATACTGATCACTTTGCACGTCCATGAGCTGTCTAGCTAGCTCCATCAAAATGATTCTATCTGTAGGATACCTAGGTAAGGTATATGGCTCACCTTTGAAATATCCAATTCTCAAATATGTGAAAGTGGGAAACTGAAGAAAAATACAGCCGTATTGGTTCACCCTCTCTCATGTTGCATCAGATACTCTTTTGACAGATAACTTCTTATTGAACAAACACCGAAAATGCCCAAAGAAGGCATCTTGGACTCTTTTGTAATGGAATTTACTATCTGCCAAAGTGATTTGGTCATAGTAATCCGAAATAGGAACCTGAAGACAATCTCCTTTGGTAGAAAGACTAGAAAAAGATCCAATGCAACAACAATGTAAACAAGATAAGAATTCATGTAGAAGGGCACTGATGTTCCCACATTACATATCTGTTGGCAGAGTGCAGTACTGATGAGTTCTCCCCAAAAGATGTGTTCTTTATTCTCCATAATTTGAAACATGAACTTATACATCCATGGCTCGAAATCAATAGAATCTTTAAGACCACAAATCCTGCTGATAAGGATGATGAGATCCTTATATTCTTGTTTGAAGTTATACCAATGAACGGTCTTTGGCCATCTGGAGAAATTGCTTCTCTTATTGTCTAACCGGTAAAGGTTGACATACTTCTGATAATTACCCTTTTGCTCATTCCATCATGCCAATGATGATCCTTTGGTCAAATCAGCACATTCTGCTTTATGTGGAACCTTGAAAATTTGCTCAATGACCTCAGGGTCAAGGCTAATGATAACCTTGCCATTAGCATCTTTGATATTCTTCGTCTTAGGAGTAAACCGCCATGCACATGCAAGAATGAAATCAAGTTCTATAGCTGACATGGGAAACGTGGACATTAGGTGAATGTTGTTTCTCTTAATACGCTTCATTTCATGACTAGCTGAAGCTTCAACTCTTTCTAGAAAATCAGCCACATCCACATGACCAATCTTTGTGTCCAACACGTTATCCAAAATAGATGACTAAAGGAGTTGCATGAGCCAATTCTTTATCATATTGATATTTCATTTTGCCTTTGGATTTGGACAGCGAGGACATGTCTTGTGCTTGCACTGCAACACAAAAATTTCAAAACACAAATACATCATCAGAAGGAATCTCCATACAAGTTGATTTTGGATCAACAATGAAGATTCGAAAATGGATTGAAGACTTTGCAAATCTGACAAATTGACCTTAAAGAGAAAACATATGCATATGCAGTGGAGTGCGGAATGAAATGAACGGAATACAAAATGAAATGGTCTGAAAGTGAGAATATGGAAGATGGAATGAAAAGAGACTGTGAGAAAGCATGAAGGTGGAATGCATGGGAATGCGTGCAAATGAAAATTGTTGATTTCAAAAGTGACTTAGTATTTTCAAGGCATTACTGCATGAAAAATGAATACATGTAAATGCAACATGTAAGGGGAGATGGAAGATGAGATGAGATGTGAATGCAGGTAGAGGATGCACTTCACATGTAAGTGCGAATGAAAAATGAGATGGAAAGCATGGAAAGATGAGGAAACATGTATTTGCTCATGGAGGCACAAATACATATGGAGGGATAGAAATGGAAAATGAGAGTGAGATAATGAGTTTTATAATCACTTTTGGTGAAAAGGGGAAGTCAAAGTGCATGGGAGATGAAAATAACATCTTTTTGACTTTTCAAAAAGTGACTTTTAGTCAAAATCAGATCTTTTGGATGCTATTACACGTAAGGCATTTCGTGTAATCGAGTCGTGCGAATGGATGCGGAAAGTGAGATGGGTGAAAATGGAAACAGAAAATGGGATTACATGCATGTACGGATGATGAATGAAATGAAAAACATGTAATCACAATTGTCGGATGGAAGTGAAATGAATGGAAATGGAAACAGAATGTGGAATGTGATGATGCTTTCACATGTAATGAAGCAAAATCAAGTTCTTGGGAAAGAACTTGCAATTTCTCCAAATGGAGAAAAATCGGCAAGCAAACACAAAAGAAACAATGTACCTTTGGAAAGCGTCTCAAACATACCAAAATGCAATCCACTTCAACACTCGAATTTGAAATTGGGACTTGGGAAAGAACCAAAAACATGAAAATAAACAAAAGCTTCATTTTTAAAGGAAAAATGCACTTTCCACGGCAACGATTTTAACAAATGGCAACCATCAAGTAATTTCAAGCATAAAATCAGCAAGATAAGCATGAATTTAAAGCAAGGAAGAAAGAGTCCACTTACATATGCCAAAAATGAAGGAAAAAGATGCTCCAATGTTTGAAAAATTCTTCCAAAACACTTAGACTTTTTTCAACTTAACAAATTCGAATGGGAGAGGGCAGCAAACAAGGAGAAGTTGTTAAGAGATGCCAAAACGTGCCCTATTCATGCTCCATAATCCAACGTTTTTGGGTGTTCATGCTTGTGGGACATTTTTTGCAAAAACGTTTTTCTTCATGATGCAAGATCAAAACGTTTTAATCATTGAAGACCAATATATGAACCACAATGCCATGTAACCTCCAAAATATGCCAAATTGATTTACTTGGAAGGAAAAACATGAATTAAAAATGGATTTATTTGCTGATTTCTCCAAAAACGTGCCTAAAATGAAGCTTTCAAAAACGTTTTTGAGCTTAATAAATCCGTTTTAGAAGCAAGAGAAATCATTGCCAACCAAAAACGCCTCCAATGGAAGAAATCTCATGCAAATCCATTGAGAAAAACTCAAGTTATGATCAAAATTGGGTTTTTGGATGGCAAGAGCATGTTCTTCCTCAAAAACAGACTATTAAAGGGTCAATGCACATATTAAAACATGTCTTTATCCAAATCGGACCTTTTTGGGTCACTTACACATTCTAAAACATGCATCTCTCCAAAATCGCACTTTTTGGGTGCTCTTACATATTTTAAAACATGCTCATGGGCAAAAACGGACCTTTTGGAGGAGGAAACATTTTTTTTAAAATGCAACTCACCTTTTAGATGTCTAAGCATGAAAACTTCACTCTTGATGCAATAGCATCAAAAAGGTCCACTTATGATGAATTACATCAAAAAAGTCCACCAAAGCAAACTTTATATGCAGTGACATGTAAAATGTCCACTTTTGATGGATTTTACATGTTATTGCATATAAAATGTCCATTTATGAAGACTTTAAGTCATTTTATTCACTTAAAATTTTAAAATTATAAAAATATTACAAAATGGGTCATAAACAATATTTATTTATCATATTTTGAAATATAACATATAAACATCATTTAAAAGTAACATTTAAATAAACATTTGATTTTTAAAACCAAAAATTAAACTGAAACTATATAGTTATATAGTTATTTTAAGTGAAAAATTAAAAAGTAACTCAACTTAAAATTATAACATAAAGTGCACTATAGTCACTTTAAGTTAAAAATTTAAAGTTAAAGTAACTTAAAAACATAACAAAAAGTGAATATAAGTTATATTTATCAAAAAGTGAAAGTTAAATTGAAAATATAACATCATATTTTTAATTCGTGTTGTTGCACCCAAAAGATCCACTTTTGAAGCACTAAAATGGGCATAACTCTTGACTAGCAACTCCGATTGACCTCTAAGTTAGACTGAATCGAAGGGAAAAATGAAAGGCATGACATGAGTAAAACCAAAGGACTAAAAACCAACAAATGCAAACTCAAAAGCAAAGAAAAGGACAATGAAGGCCTCAAAAATCAAGCAAAGGCTTGACAGAAAGCAAAATGAAAAGAACTTGACAAAAACCTTCAATAAAACAATTTGATATATGAATTGAAATTGATCAATTGATCAACATTAAACAATTGAAAATCAAATTGAAGCTTAGAGAAACACGAAACTAGCTTGAAAAAGTTTCGTGTTGTTACCAACATTTTTTGGTGACAAAATGCAGGACAACAGTTACTAAGATCATCCTTGTTAAAAGAGAACTTTATCAAAGATGAAAACTCAGTAATGGCCTTGACACCTTTTGCATATGGGTCTACTTCTCATTACGCAAATGCTTTTGGTCATGGTTGTTATCATCAAGATGGACTTATCTTACAAGATAGACCGAGTTATAAGATGTTGCATAGATGATTTCCATGATGTTAGAGACTATGATATGGAATACTCAACTTGTTTCGTTTCTCAACTTTTCAATTCATTTCAACACATTTGTATTAACCGAATATCTCATTGTGGTTATGATGAAAGAATATAACTATATGAGATTTGAACGAACTTCTGTTGAATTGAAACTCGACTAATCAATATTTCATTAATCATCATTGGAAACATTGGATGATTTGTGTTTGCAAACATATGATTCTTCTAGTCATACCCCATATGTGTGTGTGTGTGTGTGTGTGTGTCTATATTTTCACACACACACACACACAGGTTATCTCTCTGAATTCTCAAATTTAATGAACCTGCTACACTTGAAGTCTCACATTATCTAAATTTGATGGAAAGATGTATGCATACACACATTTGTGTGTACATTTGAGAATGCAAATCATCATATTTGATGAATTTGCCACAGCCATAGTCATTCACAAGATAGATTGTCTATAAGTTTTTAGGTTCACAAGAGAGGAATTGAAGATATATTTAATATCCACACATGTTTAATGTTAATCAAGTCCTTAAATTCCATAAGGAAACTAACATATAACAAATTTAATTGTCGTAGCATCAGAAACTAATATATAAGTTTGGCATATCTGGTCAATAATAATATAGATTGAAAGAAGTTAAAGCTTGAAAAGAGCCATGCTGTTATTGCAACTGATCCAATTAAAAGAATGCTTAATGGACTACAAGAACGGGTATAGTTCTACTCACAGATTTCCAAACAGGTTTCTCTGTGCTGTATGATAGGTATTCCCACAACATGCACAAGAAGAAGTAAAAAGTGTCAATAGTCAATCTATAAAGCTTCAAGTACTAAGAATAAGAATAACAGTAGACATTCCTTAGGTAATAATTTAAAATGCTACAAAATGAGAAAAGCTAGAGACTGAATCAAGACCGAAGGCAATCATAAATTTTGTCCCCTTTGTTTGAGAGTAGCATTAAGAGGACCTAATTGCATATGCTTTGTTCGTTAAATAATTGAGGCTGCATATAAAAAACTTGTACATGTCCTCTTTCTCAAGGTTAGTTGAGTACAACCCATGATACTTCGTTCTTGTTGGATAAAAATGTCCCAGATTTGAACCTAAATTAAACTCGTATCTCAGGTGTCCAAGCACAGGAACAAAAACAATAAAGATGCTTAAGAAAGGAACACTGCAAATCAGCCACGGATATTACTGTGGAGTTACCATTTTAGAGATTAAAAAGCAGTTAGAATGTGATGTCAATAGAAAATAGAGAAAACTGAGCAAAAGAAATGAATGTCGAGTAACCAACTAGGCAACATAAAAAATGAGAAGAATACATAAATTTTCATGCTGGCTTTTCTTGATGCCAACGGAAGCAGTTGCAGTACTAATTTCAAATTCATGTGTCCCTTGTAATTGATACTGTGCCAAAAGTGTCGAGAACTGCTTATTCCTTGTACTTTATTTTCCTCAACTCAGAAGTGACATATTGATGCATTGAAAGATAGAATCACATTAGGATTATAAGAAAGATAAGTCAGTTTCCACAGGAATTCTCTGATGCTTCCTTGGGTCTGCATATTGCCCCGTTTTCAGAAGAGATATCCTGTGATATAAGCCCTTCCGCTGGAGCTTTACTTGTCAGTATGGCTCTTAGGTCACAATAGTTGTCAATTACCCTTTCAGAATCACTTAATCTTCTTGAATTCCCTAATACACTAAACATGAGGTAGAATACTTAATTTGCAGATCTATAGAGGGAAGATAACAGCAGCAGATATATTGTCACAACAAGTTGTTGGTTAATTATTTAACATAATGTGATGTTCTGGTAGTATTTAATTTTATAAGAATGAAAGTAGACATTCATGTAATCATATGAAAATTTCATTTGTGTCATATATCAGATAAATTCTTGTTAATGTAAGACATTTCCGAATCTTTATCTGCCATGGTCATAAATGACATGTTTATTACTAACTTGCCGGATTCAGACCCTAGAGCTCGGGTCCATGTCGGGATTCAAGCCCGGGTCCGCAACAGGTCCGAGCAGGGTCCGTGTTTTGGGTCCGGGCGGACCCGCAGGCCAAAACACGGACCCTGCCTAGACCCGTCGTGGACCCGGGTGAATCCGGGCGGACCTACGACAGGTGGGGCCACCCAAAAAAGCATTAAAAATATGTTTTTTTAATTATTTTTTTTGCCAAACCCTAAAGTAAGGCCTATTAGATGCATTTCATTCATCTAATCTCTCATTTGCTTTGTCATTTTGCTCTCTCATTTTGGTGTGGCCATTTTGCAAGTTTGAAGAGAAGGTTGTAGAGATTATTTGTGGAGTCTCAAATCCTTCAAATAATCAATGTTGAGTGTTCTAGGTATGTATTTGATCCTTCCTTTTGCTTCTTTCATAGTTTGTTTTTAGTTTTTTTTTTTTTTATTGTTCTAAATTTTTATCAAATTTTGTATAAGTTTTGAAATATTTTTTTAAATTTGTTTTTATAGATTGCAAGAATCCAAGAATGAGTAGTCAGGGTTCAGTGGGTGGGGTGGGATCCCAAAGATTTAAAATTGATAAAGGCTCTCCTTTGTGGAAGTATACAACAAGAATTGAGCAATGTGCTGGTGGGGGAGGGTATATATGGAAATGCAATTTTTGCCGAAACCAATATAGAAGCTCCTATTACTAGGTTAAACATCATTTGATAGGTCCACCAGGTCAAGGGATTTCCATTTGTGAGGGGCCCCCAGAGGGAGGTAAAAAAGGGTTGCCAGCTCCTCAAATAGCAAGCATGTTAAAAGAACAACAAGAGGCTGATAGGTTAGTGTCAAAGGCAAAAAAAAATAAGTCAAAGCAAAAACCACCAACACCACCCTCTCAAACAATCAGTAGACCACATCCCTTCCTACCTACCCCATCTGTGGATGAAGATGAAATAAAAACACCCACATCTCGCAAGAGAGGCCCATTAGATACGGCATTTGAAAATGACAAGAGAGAAATTGCTAACATAAAAATTGGGTGTTGCCTCATTACAAATGGTGTTTCATTCAATCTAGTGAGATCCCCTTATTGGAGAGAGATGGTGAAAGCAATAAATGATGCACCTCATGGTTACCAATCCCCTGGATATGAAAAGTTGAGAACCACCATATTGCATAAGGAGAGAAAGAATGTAGAAAACCTCCTCAAACCAATAAGGGATTCTTGAATCTAAACGGGGGTGAGCATTGTCTCTGATGGATGGAAAGATGGCAAAAACTGTCCATTAATAAATGTGATTGCTGATTGCCCCAAGGGGGCAATGTTTTTGAAGGCGGTTGATTATGAAGGGCAAGTAAAGGATGCAAATTTTATTGCCTAACTTCTCATTGAATCCATAGAGTCTGTGGGAGCTGACAATGTTGTCCAAGTAATAACGGACAATGCTAAAGTTCGTAAGGCTGCAGGTGCTTTGGTAGAAGCACGATATGAGCATATCTTTTGGACACAATGCACTGTCCACACCTTGAACTTGGTGATGAAAACAATGGGCAGCCAAATTGAATGGATGAAAAATGTGTATGAGGGTGAGCAGATCCAAATGTTTGTGACAAACCACCATATGTCACAAGCAATTTTCAGAACTTTCTCCCGCTTGGAATTATTGAAGGTAAATTTTAAACTTTATTTAGCTTCATTTGTCATTTTAACTTTTGTGTCATACTTTACAAAATTTAATACATATTCTTAAATTTTTGTGTTATCAACTTATCATATTAACTTACAATTTGAATTAACATGGTAATAGGTTGCTGAAACAAGGTTTGCTTCACACACAATCGTCCTTAGACGACTTGTGAGGGTGAAAGAGGCATTGGGTCAAATGGTTATTAGCAACAAATAGGGTGGATGGAAGCAAGCTGATACAGAAAAGGCCAAAACTGTAAAGGATTTGATCGTGAGTGATGATTTTTGGAATAGGGTGGAATATGCATTAGAACTCACTGAGCCCATCATGTCTATGCTTCGGTATGCCGACACAGATGAGCCTTGTTTGTGGAACATATATGATGCCATGGACTCCATGCTAGAAAGAATGAAATCAATAAGTTTAAATTTTTATACAATACTTTATCCTTGTTTATTGAGAGATTTTTATTTTTTATTTTAATTAAGTTATTAACACTACATCAAGATAACTTACATGTACATCATTTGACATCCCAGGTCATTCAGAGGAAAGAGCAGGATCCTGTAAAGATAATAAGGCTAGCAAGTCTATATACTTCAACATCTTCTTTCATATCCTCTATATAAACACTCTGTTGTTTATAATGATCCTTTTGTTCATGATTCAAGGTTCAATTGTCAACTTCTAAGTTCCCAACTACTTTAATTGATTTAGCCGATAGGTCTTGGCATGAGACTTCCTTACCATTAGATATCTTAGTGTTTTCTGAGGGTTGAGACTCTTTCTCCTCCACTATTTCTCATTCCTCTATATCTCCTGTAGAGATAATAAGGCTAGCAAGTCCAGTTATAGTTTTCAACATTTGATTGTGATGTAAGAGGTCTAGATTATTATCAATTTGTTTGGGACTAGAGACTAGATTAGCTATCTTTATTGTTTTTATTAGACTTTTTATTAAGATTCGTGTTTCTACTATATTTTTGTATATGCCTGCAGAATTACTTGAAAATTTATCTAGTTTGCGGATGGAAATATTATGAATGTTATCCTCATATTTACTATAGCAAATATTTTATATAGATCTATTGGTTATGAGTTTTACAATTTTATTTTTTAATACTTTCTGTTTAAGATTTACTAAGATTTTGATGTTATTAGTTTCCTTATAATTTTCTTCCAAACCTATAAACTCTCCAACAGAACATCCTATTCGTTCTATAATGTGGAGATTAAGTAGTTCACTTGGTAGGTCTTTTAAAGATATCCATGTAGGCATAGAAATATCTTCTATACTTGTCTCAATAATGTTAGGTTCTCATTCGTTAATTTTACACTGTAACCTTTATAAAAACAAAGCTGATTTGAAATAAGATATGTTTTAATTTCATTGTTCCTACAATGGAGATAAACCAAACTCTTAGATAGAGTGGTTACTCTAACCCGATCGAGATTGAATTATTTTATCCAGTTAGCCAGATTTCAATTGAAAGAAGCAGGGTCATTCCAAAAAACGAAGACTCCATAATCCTCGCACTCTTTTCAAATCTATTCACTAAATTCATTGCTCATAATGAGTAATTGGTTGTCTAATTCATTTGATTTAATACCAAGCATGTGAGGGTTTAGAGTGGCTTCATTCCTAAATAAAGTTTCTTTTGGAAGTGCATCCTCTAAAGATATATTAGTGTTCCTAGGTTGAATGTGTTGAGCCTAAAATTTAGGAGATTCACTGGGATTTGATAAGTAATCTATTATTATTAATACTAGCTTGGATAACCACATTTAAAGGTTTAGGTGTTCTTAAATAGCTTGATTCATGTTATTTTTTGCTTGAATCACAACGACTCTCTAAGTTTGTGGACAATTTATTAACCAAATTTTTATTAGGCAAAACAATATTGTATGTTTGAGCGCTAGCTAGGCTAAAAGTAGAGTTTTTATTATCTAAATATAAATCGCTAATCCTACCTGTCCTTTGGGAATATATTAATGATTTAGAAGCTACACTATCCAAAAGAATACTATTGTTCTACCCTAAACGTTGATTAAGGGTATGAGGACTTACCTTAGCCCTAGCATGCCTCTTTAGAAATCTTTCATATTCAAGCAAATTTCTTTTTTGAATAGATGGAAAGTTGTTAGATTTCTCCTACTTTTCCTTGGCATATCTAGTTTCTGAAAAGAAAGAGAGTTGTCTTTCCCATGCTTCCGTCGCTACTTCTGTCTGTGTATAAATTGGATTTCTTTCTATCCTTAAAGCTTTGTTATCCAGAGATTTCCATGCATTCTTGTTCTTGTGAGTATCTTCCTTTAATTCTGACAAAGCATTATATTTTGCTGACCATATTGTTCCCCATCTAGCCCAGACTTTTGTTTAAATGGAGGAATCTATCCTGCTTTGCCTTTCCAGAAGAAGAGTAAGGTCCTCACAAGGATCTTTCTTGTTCACATGCTGTAATTTCTTATTCTTTTCGCCTTCTACAAAGTTTGTTAGGGCATCAAATTTGTTCAAGCATTCCAGAGGGGTTTGATATTTAAAGTGTTATTTGGAATTCAACGTCTGTCTTTTTGCACAACGTTCAAAGTCTCAACTGGACAGACGTCGTTCGAATTAATGTTTGGGCGAAAAGCCGTGGTACCAACTGAATTCATGGTCCTAAGCCTCCGGATTGCAACTAAAAATAGACTCAGAGATATGGAAAGTCTACGAGAGCACCTATATTGACTGAACAAATTGGATGAACAAAGATTAAAGTTCAAAGTCACACTAGACAGACGTCGTTCCAGTTAATGGTTGGGCGAGAAGTCATGTTACCAATTGAATTCATGGTCCCGAGCCTCTGGATTGTAACTAAAAATAGACTCGGAGATATGGAAAGTCTATGAGAGCACCTATATCAACTGAACAAATTGGATGAACAAAGATTAACGTCGCAATGGGTCATGGCATGATAAACATTTGAAAAGGATGAGGTTCCAGCCAGGCCAATTGGTGCTTCGGTACAATGGCCGCAAAGAGATAAAATCGGGGAAATTCAAGGTCAAATTGCTTGGACCATACAAAATCAAAGAAATTGGTGATAATGGTTCTATAAAATTATGGACCTTGGACGGGTGAGACATTGTTGACGCCATTAATGGATCGAAGTTGAAGATCTATCATGAACGGCAAGAAGGCGAGGTAAGGGGTGATACTAGCTGAAAATTAGACTTAGGTAGTTGCAAAAAAATTTAAATTTTAAAAAAAAAATTTAACTAAAAAAAACAAAAAAGGTCTCGCGGCACATCACACCCCGCGGACATGTTGTGGCCGCGGATGTGTGCCCCATGGAGAGGACAAATACAAGGGTGCATCACGCACGAATGGAAATAAGAGCAAAACAAAAAGTTTCCGTGGAGAAGAGTAGGGGACATTCTGTGGGGGAAGAAAGGGCACATCCCGCGGAGAAGAAGAGAAAAGAAACAGCCACATTCCGCGGAAAGGGATAAGACTTATGCAGCATGGCAGCGGGATAAGACATGTAACATAGCCGCAGGAAAGAAGTCGAATAAAAGAAATAAAAAGGGAGCCATTGCCATTCGGAGAATCAAAGAAGCAATAGAAGGAAGTATTATGTGCGCATCGTGGAAGAAGAAAAAAAAAGTGCCACGAAGAGAGAAGGAAATATACACCGCGGGAGAGGGATAGAGAATACTGGGAGGCTGAAGCACGACATTCCGTGGACAAGTAAAAGGAGAAGCAACCGCAAAACCTAACTATCTTTGCTGCAATAAAGACAAAACAAAAGACCATTGATCAGTTGGAGTATGCAGTTTGCAGGGAAAACAAGACAGTGGAAGGATCAGTTGAAGGAGAATAGTGTCAAGATGGACAAGAATGCAAGAGTATTGGCCTCAGGAGTCCTTGTTGCAAGGCCAGGAACATCGAGTAGCAAGAAGCAGAAGGTGCGTCCTAAAGTGCAGCCATCCACACAAAAGGCCGGCCTTTCTCATCTCATAGTACTGTTTGAAGGGCTGAATGGCAATGAGTGTCGCAGATGGTGGCAAAAAATGACCGACATGGACCTCATAAAACAAATAGTGATCCGCGCGCAAGTACATTGGGCAATTCAACTTTCAATGTTTTCCATACGATTGTTTCAGCCGATATTAAGAACTATGATCGAAACATACAAGAAGCACAGAAAAACAAATACATATGTATACAAGAAGCATCGTCTCATAGTCTCGTTCAAAGCCCACAACTTCACTAGGGTTCTTGGCATTCCTGGCCAAGGAGGCCGCAAAGTGGTAACTACAAACCACAAACTTCCACAAGAACGAAAGGAGTATTGGGTGAAGTTGGTTGGACACGACCTCACACCAAAGGAATTTGAGTCCATCATAAAGGGTACTAAGAGTCGGGGACTACGTCAAGACTTCATCCAAGAAGGCCATTGGCGATATATCATGGATGTGATAAAGAGCAAGTTAACCAAGGTGAGTAGGGCTTATTGCCCTACCACAGATTACCTTCATGAATGGCATTATGAATAATACAGTATATGATTGGGCAACTGTCCTCGTTGATCGAATGGAGGAATTCATGACATTGCAGCATCGCACATTCTATATGCCGCACCATGCTATCAGGTTGTTTCTTGAAGCAACACTCCATCAAATTCCAACGGATGAGTTTGAAGTCCCACCAAGAGGAATATTGGCACCAAGAGAACCCCCAGTATTCTATTGGAGGCATTTGGACACAAGTGGCACAGTGGTCAGCCAGAAGAGGGTAATACAGGGCTTAGATGCGTACGGTGACATTGATAGCAAACGGGAGGATACCATGGAGGGTAGTGGGACCGATTCAAAGGGAGAGTGTACCTCAGCAAAGGTTAGGAACGATGAGGCAGTTGGAGGGTCCCCACCTAAGACACTTTTCACTCCTCAGTTGCCAACTTCCGCACACTTGATAGCCACGATCCCCATGCCGCTTATTCCTCAATACGGCCAGAGGCATGCGCCCGTTGTTATGACTCCACCCACAACCATAGCAGAGAGCACAAATGTATCGGCTCAGGTCCCAATGGATTCAATTGCCCCAAATCTAGTAGCAATAGTTGCAACGATAGGGTTTGTAGAGATGCAGGCACCAGAGCCCGAGCCTCAAGTTCGACTAGACGTGATTGGCTCAGAGGTTGTTGTCACCATAGCTTCATCCCTATTAGCTGAACCCACAAGTGTGGCCCAGCCAGCACAGCCAGAGATCGAGAGTGTTGGAAAGGCCCATCCAGAGAGCGAGGGTGTTGAAGTGATGGACCTCTTCTTAAACAACAATTCCAACTCACCCCTGCAGATGTTGGCCCCTCCATTCAGTCCCCGAGGCGGTGAGAGTTATTCATAGGAGTAGCTACCATTCTAGCACCACAGGAGTTGAGAGTACCACAGTCCGAGGATGCACCCGAAGATGAGGAGATTTCACACCGGAGGTGGACATGGCTGCCATAGAAGGGGCAGAGATGGATGCGGAGCAAGATGCCAAAACTGAGGACAAACTGAATTATGGGTCGGATGAGGAGAGATCCATGGCATACATTAGAGCCATGGAGGTTGTGTTGGAGAGAGGTTGAATTATTGGGCAGCATGTTTTGACCCGTAGAAGGGAGTTGTAGTTGATCCAAGCCTATATCCAGAGGGGTTGTCCAGAGCATTTCCACTCTTGCTCTGAGGCCAGAGGATGGCCAGCCATGGAAACACCAGAGATGTTGGCTGATTGGACTATAGAACCTGAGTTGGGACCGTGCAACACTGCTATGGAGAAGCTTGCACATGAGATAGTAGGGGCATATAAAGACCTCTACAATGCTCATCGGCGTGCAGAGGCAGATAGAGAAGCAGAGAGGTCCAGGGTAGTCGAGGCAAAGGCTCGAGAGGAGCTAGCTACTGAGTTGGCTTGTCAGTAGGCAGCATGGGCAGCAGAGCGAGCAACGCTCTTATAGGACAAGGAAAAGGTTGAAAAAGGATTGCAAGCGGCTTAGACTCAAGCTATGGAGGCACCACTTCTATAGAAGCAGGTTGTGAAAGTTAACATACGGACACAGAAGGACTTACGTATACGCACCGATCAGGTTTACGAGTTGCACCAGCTGCTGAACACTTCAGGGACGAAACCTCCTCCCTAGTCTATGTTTGCTTCTGTATTTGTATGTTGTCTCCTAATTTTGTCAATTTTGAGTAGCCAAGAGACGACACTTCGTTTTTGGGGGGGATGATGTTGCTCAACAAACTAGGCAGTAGACCGTTATGGGTATAGGCACAGTTGTGTCGCTTCATGGCACCGTGTCGGATGTTATAAATGTGGCATACACTTATGTAATTGACATCATGTTGGTATTGAATATTGACATTATGTACAGAAGCATTTGATAAATGAATAATATTCTACCTTGTTAAGTTATATGTTTCTTTCCTATTCACCTACAGGCTGAACAGGGTTTATGTAATCTTCTAAGCTTATTGGCATTGGAGAGTGTTGTTTCTTCTCTATAGCAGCAGTCAAAGGGAGTGAAATATTCACCTAATATTACTTATTAGGTTGGCTTTATATAGAGGTCATCCTTGTGCTGATTAGAGGAAATTGCAGATTTTATTATCAGATTGCAGGCAAGTTGTTTGAGCAGAATGTGTTTGCATCCTTGGTTGATTATTGATTGTCGTACTTCTTTTTGGTGCACATACTACAGCCATACCCTACAGCCACAGCTAGGTACGATTTTGATGAAGGGCCCTAAAAATTCAATATAAATTAAAAGAAGGGATGCCTAGTAGCATCAGGCTTAGATGACTTTGTTGCTAATTGGTGGAGATTTCTTGCATTCTTGTCTTGCTTTTTGGGCCAGCACTTATTAAAAGGGCTTCTTCTACGACAACAAGTATGCCAGTTGATCATAATGAGTTTTCCTATAAAATAAAGAAGAAGAATGGTTGAAATCCTCTTTTTCATTCCTTAGTTGTTTAGTTTCGAATTCCAGAAGGTTTTATTTCAGCATGCATTGCTTTTTATGAAAAACTATCTCAGATCTCACAAAAAATGCAAACAATGAAAAGAACAAAAGAACAAGCATTGTCAGTTCAGCAGTTAGAACCTTAAAGGTTTCTTACATAATGCTAAAATGTTTACTGCTAGAGGGAACTAACTTGATTGCACAGAGGAGACAATGTCCCAAAAACATAGCATACAACAATATATATAGAAGGTGATTATCAAAAGAACATGGTAGAAAGATATGATGTATATCTCCAATTGCAATGTTCATAACCCAGACAGTGCTGTCTTTCGACAGAACAGGAGTACATATACAGTGCCAAGCAGTTGGTTAAGAGTACCAACCACTAGCAACTACACAAAACTAATTGGAAGTAATTGACATTAGATTGCCAACTAATTATTCCTTAACTAACATGTTTATTTCAAAACTTTGTTAAGACTGTCAACTACAATGTTATACATAGAAGAGGCACTAGATGAAGTGTTGGGATGTTTGGAACCTTTACTAAAATCTTCAGTCACTATATCTCAATAGACCATGCAACCTAAGATATTTATATTTTTCTGTGTCTTTCAAAGGATAAGGTTCGAGAATTTGAAATTCCTTCACTAATATCTTTATGATAAATTATATGTTTGCAAAATTAGAAACTTTTTGATAATAATTAAAGTTTTTCTACAACCCAATAGTAGCGTTACTCAGATTTTTCTCATTGATATCTTTTTACATAAATTAAGCAAAAATATAGCATGTCAGAGTCAACTTCTAGCTGATGATTTTAATTGTGAAATCTGTGCCACTAAGAATGGTTTCTGCAACCTTTACATGTATGTAATTTGCAGCAAATTTGAATTTGATATGAACATTTACCAATCTAAGTGAAGATTTGATGTTGAAGTGTGCCACAGTGACAATGATGGAAAGAGAATTCAGAAAATATTTAAAATATTGTAACCAAAGGGTCCTGTACTAAGTAGTTGTGCTAGAAAAATAGCATATCCTGCGACTTGAGATTAGATCCTCCATTCAAAAGACTGACGGCTCTAAAGAAAGATTGCAAGTTCAGAAAGGTGAATAAGATATTAAGAAGTATTGATGAGAGGCTGGATACTCTGAAGATGAGTTTTTTCAAGAATGCAGATATTAGAAGAATTGCACTATTTGGGAGAATGCAGATAGAACTAGTACAGTTGCCTACAACAAACTAGTCCAGTGCACCTAAAATTGCCACATATGATGAAGAGCACACAAAAAAAACTGAGAGGGGGGTGGAACAATATTTTAAACTTTTAAACACATGAAAACCACATAAAATAAAGCAATAGAATAAAGTGCAAACGTCAACAAGAACACCAGATTTCACATGGAAGACCCTTTTGGGTAAAGAAACTGTTACATCCCAATTTTTAACCTAACTTGAAATATAGCCGTTGAGGTTCGCATGAAGTCAGATGGCAGTTTAATTTGTTATATCTGGTGAAATGGTACGATAGTTAGCCATTATGATTTCAAGTGAAGATGACATGTTAGTTGATTGTTAATCACGAATTCATGGAATTAAGAAGATGGTTAACCGTTGTGATTATTTGAATAATTTATTACGATTTAATGGTGGAGAATTTCCTTGTAGGGAGCCTGTCAGTGGGGCGGGAAACATTGTCAGAAAAGAATTAGGTAGGAGCATCACCATCACTGGGCAAATGGGTAGAGAACCTAGCGACTTGGAACAGAATACATTTGCAAGACCCGCATGAGTTATTTAATAATTAATTTAATTAAAATAATTGAGTTAAAATATAAAGCATATCTCAAAGGATTTTAATTTATCTTTCATCATATTATTTTGATAATAATTTATATTCATGCAATTAAATATATAAATGATTTAACAACATTATAATTTAATAATTTAAATAAGTGATTATAATAATGTTCAAAATATAACAATACTTGGAATTATAATATTCGAATTATAATTTCTTATTTTTAACTGATTAATACTTGGCATGAAAATCGATTTAATATTTGACAATTTGAACTGTATAATTGTTCAACTTTATTTTTCCAACCTTTTATTTATCTTTCCTTCTTATTCTTTTCCTCTTATTTTCCTTCTTTTTATAAATTCGATTTGTTTTGCATTCAAATGGATTCTTGTAACTAAAGGAAGCCAGAGAGTCGAGCCTCTCTTTCTTTTATAGAGTCTCATAGTCGTATCACAACACACCTTTTATTCTTCACCTTATTTCTTACTCATTGCTGCTGGTGGCTCTCAAGAAACTGAGAATAGTTCTGCCTGCGATTTAATCCGACTGTGAATATTTTCAACTGAGTTTATTGCCTTTTATTTTTATTCTCCTTCACGTTTCTTGCCGTGGGAATCCAAACCAGTAGTGGAGCCGAACTCCCAATTTCAGAGCAACTCAAACAAAATTGAAGTGTCAAGTAAGATTGTCATTGATCCAATGTAAGCCTTCTTATTTTTTTCTTTGTAATAATAAGCTTGTCGGAAATCATAAAGTATCCGGAAACTGATAGTAATACAGAGACTCGAAATCTTTTATTCATTTCCATATCGCATGAACTGTATCTTTGTACCACATAGCATCAAATTCATAACATTGATATCTACTTATTTTCAGACCCAATTTCAAGGAAGAATATATAGATTTTAGAATATGGATACTTAATCATGAAAGCATGTCAATCATGAGTCAATAATTATCTCAGCCCAGAATTTATTACATTCATTTATATCACAGAGATGAAATATTATCATGAATCCAAACTCCAAGGAATTCACTAGGTAATATAGGTGAAGAGGTGTTAAGCAATATAGTGGATATAAACTCGTGAGCACCTAGGAATCACCGGCACGGTAGCCTGAAATGGTGAGGAGGTGTAGAGAGTCTATACAAACAATTCATGCAATTTCTACTAAGTCCAATCTGATGCTCGTTTATTCTTTCTTTACTCTCATTTCTCATTGTTAAACCAAAGTTAGTGCTCTGCTTTGTATGTTTACCTTTAATGATAGTTCATGACAGTGAATGCTAATTTTATTGTCCCATGTCTTTTACATATGAGTGCATCAGTTTTTGTTAGTGTCATGCTATGTAGGATTGTCTAGACAATTTCCAACACCAGGTAAAGTATTGTAACTCTTGATTTGTTTTTCACTTAGTATAATATCTATTTTCAATCAATACATAATGATAGGTTAGAGAATGAATCATATATGTCCCAACTCTTTTCTTTTTTGATTGGATATCCGTCATTAGCCGGCTAGGCATGATAGTTGAGAACAATATATATATATATATATATATACACTAGTTGTTTTCCTGATGTGCATAAGAGATCAATCTTCGAGTATCCTTGAGAATGCATCATTTTTGAATTCAAATAGTAGTGTTTAAAAACCTGATTATTTTTAAATGAATCAACTTCAATGCCCATGCTATCACAATTTTCCGAACAAATTCAGAATACTATTAACACTGAGAAATTCATCAGTAGAGAAGCCATGAAAAGGTGAAGAGGTGGAGTTAATTAATTAGACATTCAATTTTGAAATCTTTAAAGAACATAATTATGTAATCTCAAAGTGTGAAATGCTGGATGTATGTAATCTTCTTGAAAATTTGACAAAGTCGTCTGCTCTGAGAATTTCCAAATACATGGGACTCACCCAGTTGTGAAGCCAAGGAGATGGGTGATGAGGTGAGAAAAAGGAATCATCAATAATATGAATCAGTATCAAATGTGACATAACAACGTTTATCATTTTTAATATGAATTAATTAATAGCTCATGCTTATTTTTGTTATTGTGATCTCTTGTTGCCAAGTCGTATGGTGAGTTAATTACCAGGAAGCCCAATGGATGGCAAGATGTCCCCTGTCTATTCCGAGTAGGGAAGGCATTTCACGTTAGAGATCGTGTGGGGATAAGTTGTGGTCCGAGGTTGGGTGGTTAAGCCCCTGGCAATGTTTCACCTCTCCCCAAGATGTCAGTCATGCGTCAAACAAAGATAAGCTATGCATTCAATTGTTTATCGAAAACAGGTATTATCACTTTTATTTAGAAGGAGGTAAGATTAAATTGAGTTATTTCATTATAACCGTTACTTTACACCTAGATGCAAGAAATAGATTTAAGGATTGATTTCATTTATATGAATAACGAATAGTTACTGTCACAGTTAAATAATCGGAAGGAAAGGAATCTGAAGCCTTAATTGATTGAGTGATAGCGGGAACCCTAAATGATATAGCAGTATCAGAAGCCCTAATTGAATCTGTGGTAGCGGAAGCCCTATTTGAATCCGTGGTAGCGGAAGCCCAATTTGAATCAATGGTATCGGAAGCCCTATTTGAATCAATGGTAGCAGAAGCCCTAATTGAATTAGTGGTAGCAGAAGCCCTAATTGAATCCGTGGTAGCGGAAGCCCTAAAAGATTCCAATGGTAATCGATGCCCTAATGATTTCAGTGGTAAGTGATGCCCTAATTTTATGTAGTGGTATTTAATGATAATTGTCATTTGATTTTGATTTAACAATATTGAATAGTAGTCGCTTCGTGATATTGTCATAGAGGTATTTGTGGACTAACCTAGGTGGTTGCAGAAGCATCCCTAGTTTTGATTTCGATCTCAATTTCTGAGGTATGTGGATTTCAATTTCTGTAGTAATTTCATTTGATGGTGTTTCAAGTTTTTAGTTAAGAAATTTTGTCTAACTATTTTTAAGGGTAAATCTTATTCACATGAACATGAATGATATAATTGTCTTCCTATGAAATAAAGTAATAACTAATTTTCTATGAGCGTGTTAGTTGTAAATTTAGACCCGGGAAAACCGGATGTTACAAAAACCCACTGCACATTAATAGCTTTTATAAACGAAATGGGCACCAACCCATATTACATAAATTGGCACCAAATCACAGAGACCCTGATAGAACAGCCCTCCTTTACACACCAACCCCGCTTAGCAGAAGCACCACCTTTAGTTTGAGCACCGACTCAAAAATACATTGAACCTGATATCATAAAAAATTGTTACGACATCAATCTAAATTTTTATTCACTCACTCCTTCAATTTCACCAACCCAAGAAATCACACACACACAATAGAACTCCTACGCATCAGTCCTTAGTCACTCCAATATCTCACACCTTCATTCTTTTTACACACACTTGTAGGAAAGTATCATTTTTCAAAAGAAAAACTCATGTTTTCCTCCTATTAAAAAATAAATATCTTGCACCACCCAGTAATTGCCAAGAAGATCGAATCCTTCAATATATTTCTTCCAAATCCTCAACATGCTCAACACAATACAATCACATCTCTGTCACATGCACAGCACCGAAAATGATCTTCACACATAAAGTATACATTGTTCCACTCAATACAATTTATTCACACAGCCTTGAGTTATTTTGCATTGCACTTCACAAAGCACACTGCCCTCAATTGAAACAAATCAGAGCTCAATTCAAAATGCCATACACACCACACCTCAACTCTTATAAAAAACGGATCCATCATTAATGATATGCACAACTCCAATGATGCACACAACTCCAGTAACTCCCCCATAAGAACAACTTGCCTTTAATGTTTTCCAAAATCATCCATTGATCAACTTGCCTTCAACATCTTCTGAATCCATGCGTCACTGGTTTTAAAATATCTCCGGAATTGCCTGCAGAAATTCAAAATACATGGCAGCCCAATTCATTATATATAGCCGCACTAACCAGAAAATTGCCAACAATATATCTGCAATGAACCCGATAAACCAATACTATTGTACCTCTCACTAATAATGTTTTCTTTTTTCTACAAATTGTATCAAGATGAGATTCTCATTTAAAAGCTTATAAACGAAATGCAATAAAAAAACATTACAACGAAAACTAGAGTCACCACACTTAAAATAGGTGAACAAATTAATGATTTGATTCAACCAGGACCGCCGAACTTTATTTCCAAAGCTTTCCATGATGGTGAGAACAAATAGTGAATGCTTATTTAATTTGGCTGCCATATTCAAAACTAATGCAGCCCCCAAAAAAAGAAATCGAGCTTCTTAAATATTCAAACAATGACATGGCATATAATTTGACTTGGTACAAGCAAGCGGCTGAAGAAGACAAGCAGTCAACTCAAGCAAACAACCCAGCAGCTCAACCACACAAGCAAGTAGCTGATCAATAATCAGCAGCTTTATAAGCATTTCATTCCACTTCTTGTGAGCATAGTGCCCTGTTACATTGAGTAATCCTCCAACATTTATACGACCTAAATCATAAACCTTTAATATCAATAACCAAATATTCAATATTTAATACCCATTGTAAAAAAATTGAAATGATTTTGCTCCGGCTATAGTTGGACTTGATATTCCTATTTGATTTTCAAAGCCCAACTTTAATGGCATTGTTATTTGCAAAGAGTCCAAGGACACAACATTGCAGGCTTATTCAACAAAGGGATTGTTGGAAACTGACGGCTAAGATTTAAGATAACTATACAATGAGAAGTTGCCAGAGAGAAGTAAGGAGGATAGTTATCAAGAAAGGTTTCTTGGTAACAAAAGGATAATTCAAAATGCAGTGAAACAGAGTGATAATGACATGCAAAGTTGAAACTCCGTGAACTGTAAAGAGGATTTCTTATCTCTCTTTATATCATATTAAGTGCCAGTTGTTTCCTTGGTTTACTTCATATAAATAATAGCATAAGTAGGATGGGAAGGGTTCCATAAGGTCATTGAGAGTTGTTGGGGTTGTTGGGATTGTTGAGCATCCATCATTTCACATATTTTGAGATCATTACACTCAGTTTGTTTAGAGATTACCTATGTGCAAAGCCTTTGCATGATCAATGGGAGACGGTTTAATCCTAACCTTGCCTTCATCTTAATACAAATCCTCACCATGTCTCTGTTTTAATACAGGTGCTAAAGACTATTCTTTAAGGTTCTTGTCATAGTGAAGACAGTAAGAAGATGCAAGAGCCTTGAAAAAGGAGAAGATACTTGAAAGATTCAATATTAACACACAGGAGGCAAAGAGGAACAGAAGATCATTGAGGGCAACCATATAGAGGATAGCATGTGGTTAAAGCAATGTGCAATAAAGGGACTGTCATAACACCTAAAGAAGTAGAGTTTGTAGTCAAGAAGGGATGGTCACATGCACATGAGAGTGTTACACAGACAAATGCAGCAGCAAAAGATAACCCGCAAAACAGTCACAAGAACATTAAAGGTCTGCCTAGCATCACAACAACAGCCTGTACACAACAATGCATAAGGGACAGTCATTGTTTGTGAATGACAGACTTTATCAGAACAAAGGTGACCTATAAGTGTATGCATGAAAGCTTACTATGACAGTGGTGGAAATTGTAGAGTGAAGATTCACAAAACATCCTGATGCACAAGAAATATGAAGACAGCCTAAGGACAGTAGGAAAGAAAAGAACAGTTCACAGACCAAAACGAATAGTGAGCAGCCCTGTGAAGCATTGAATGGGTGCTGTGCTGGTAATGGTGGCAGTCTCAGACCAAACAAAACAAAACATGTATTGCAGAGATGAAAAGATAGTGAGGAAATCGAGTACGAAGATGACATGTAGAGGTCAGGAGTTTTTTATTTTTTGACAATCCCAAAATGAAGAAAGTTTGAATAGTCACGAGTATGAGAGGTATTACTGAGTAGAGATAAAGGGGACTGAGTTTTTTATAAGAGGAAGAGGCATAAAGGGGCATGTTTATAATTCCAAGTGGCATTTTCACGTGGGCAAATACATTTCAAGGGCAATAAACACGTGTGGGCAGCTATTTCAAGGCATAACAAGTCACTTTGGATCAGTCTAGAGGGCCTTTAATAGCCTAAATCAGTTCTATCCGACCTAGGACAGATATGAGCACCATGAAAGCATCTAGGAGTGAATTTAGCATTTTGATGACTTGAACAGAAGTTGCAACAGATGTAGTGAGCGATTTTAACCAAGTATGAGCCAGCTGAGAGCATCTGGGAATTGTCTGAGGTGTCTCATCAATAGATGGGTCAAATAGGAAGAGTTTTTTTTTTGAAGCCACCTAAGAGCATTTTTGAGGGTTCAAAAGTAGCAGCAGTTCAGTTGGATATCCAAATCCGTTTGACCCAGCAAGCTTAAGTAACACTTGTCATTCTCTCTCAAACTCTTTTTTCTTTCTTCTAGCAAGCTGTTGCACTATAAAGCACATCTCTTAGGCTTTTTTTGAGTTAGTTCTTGCTATTTTAAGCTGAATACTGTAACCTGAAATAAGTTCTCTCTTGCCTATTATGTATTGTAACTCATTTTCAGACTTGTATAAAACTGTTGAATCACCTTTTTCTATCAATAAAAATCAAATTGTTACCTTCTTTGAGCTGTTTCAATGGGTAAGTTTGTTCTAGATGATTGCTATAATCTTGTCACGATGGTTTTCTACTTGATTTTTGTCTCATCCCCATTGCCTTTATGTAGACAGATGCTTATTTTGCAGGATATAACTTGTGTTGACCAAGGGTAGGGATTAGGTCATGACACCTTTTCCAGCTCCTTCTTAAGTTGTCCTTTGTGATGTCCCCAATTAAGGCTGCGTTGGCCAGTCTATTTGGGGTAGTTTTGATTAAACAAACTGATTAATTATTTAAAAAAATTATCAATAAATGAAAGTGTAATATAATTTTGCCCTTGGCCGACCTGTGTAACATGATGGGATATTTGAAATGATATTGCAATAATTCAATTAAAGCCAGCTTTGATAATTGGTGTTGGGAGGCCGAATTTAGCTGTGTGAGATGAGTATTGTATGACTGAGCCAACCTAATTTGGGAGCAGTATGTGTGTGTGTGTGTGTGTGTGTGTGTGTGTGTATAAGGATTGTTTGGTAAAAGATAATCATCATGGATTTGGAAACAAATTTCTCTAAGGAGCAAGAGTGTCTGCTGGGATGAAACCCCAAAAAGGCACAAAGCAGGTAGAAGAAAACCCCTGTCTGCATTACTCTAGTTCATCATTTGCAGGTCTTATCGGCAAAAAGAATAAAGATCACACTCGTGCATCTGTAGCAGATAAAAGGCGAATTACAAGCCCTACAGAGAATTGTGGATTGAGCAGCAAAGGAAGGATTCAGGCACCACTGCCCCACTATCCTATTGCCCATATTTTACAAACATCAAACTGAACTGAGCAGAGATATCTGCAAAACAATGATCTTTGAGTGGACTTTTGGGCAGTATACTGCAGGAGTTCTTTGTATAACACCTCTGGAATGATCATCCTAAAGGCTTAATGTTGCAGGACTATGTTCTCATTGGTTTTCCTTTCTATGAAAACAAATAGTTTATCTGCATTATGTTAACCCTCTCTCCTGCAAATAAGTTGGCAGTAGTTGGGTCCGTGTTTATAATTAGACATTTACATAAAGGTTCAAATCTGCAAATCCTTTTATTTCTGAGTTTTCAGATAAGTGAAGCATTCTTTCTTTTTCTCTCTGGTTGATTAATGATAAAGATTGCATAATAATAGTGGAACACTGTATCCTTAGTATTTTCAACCTGGTTATGAATAACTTTTGAATGTGCATCTAAATATTTGACTTGTGTATGTCATGGCTTGAGAAGTTCATCATGTTGTGCATTTGAAACAGCAGCATAGGCTTTGAATTCTAAATAGGTGCATCACAGTAGTAGTCATATGTTCATTTCAAGTTATCACTTTCCCAATTCTTTAACAAAGCTAGTAGTTTAGTTTAGGGTGAATCTCCAAGGGAACCAGCCCTCGCTTGAAAGCTGGTTTTAACTATCAGAGACCACACTCTGTGAGACCATCCCATGTTTCAACAGGCATTTAAGTTAAGAACTCAATTAGTTGATAACAGTTGCTATGTGCAACATGTCATGAGATTGGCAAGTTGTAGGTTTTGACACCACTTACCTCTTAGGTGTTGAAGATGGTTCTAGAAACCATGGGTGCCTACCTCTGTGTTGAGCTCTATGTATATGTTGATACCTTAGTTGATTTTATAGTGTGTAGAGCTCTATATATATGTTGATACCTTAGTTGATTTTATGAGATAGGTTGATTATTTTCTAAGACATTGTTATGCTGCCAGAATTGCTTCAGAATTATCTGTTGTAGCTGCTCCTAGAAGAGCATAGACTTTGTACTTGTATTCTCTATGTTTTGGAGTCCACTTTTTTCCCGAAATAGTTTTCCGACGTAAATCTACTGTCATGTGTTTATCTGTTTAAATCTGAAATTTGTATGTGTTTAACTAATACATTTAAAAGGTTTGTAAGAATTGTTTGCATTATCTGTCATTTTAGATTTAGCATTCGGAAGCATTATTCCGTACTTTGCTTCCTATCAGACATCAGATATCATACTACATGATAGCTTATTATATAGACTCAGAGTAGTGTTGGTAAGCAGAGATTTAATGAAACACCTAATGATTTTCAGCTACCAGAAAATGATGAAATACTCATCAAGACACGTGGTTCCAGGAAACAGATATTTTATCCAAACGCAGAAACTTATCTTGTTAGTTCTATGGGGAGAGTGGCGGGATGAGTTACACCAGAACGGGGATAAAGTAAACTTATACTCTCTAGCTGAAACTGGTGCAGATACTCTATTTGCGACTGAGAAAGCTTACACTTTCAGCTTTGTACATAGGCATCCATATAAGCTACAGCAGCATAGGAATGACAGTGCCTTGCAGTCTCTGGATGTTTTCAATCACTCTAGAACAATGATCACATTCAATATAATGACCCAGATGTGGAGCAGAATTTTCAGCAGTGTAATGATACAACGCAGGGGTGAAATCCTACTTTCATGAGACATTCTAAATCTCAAGAAATGCTTTAAAACTCTAGAAAACAAAACAGAGAAAGGAACAAAAAAATGGCTACATTTGTATCGTACGCATCATTAAGGTGGTGACACATAGAGAATTCAGATTCAGAAAGACACAGAAGGCAGAGCACACGACAAATTCTAAATCAGTAAGACGAGGTTTTGATTATAGATTTGATGCAAGCTATGTGGAGGAACCGGTAAATTGCTAGAAAAAAGCCATTAAATCGTAAATATCCAAGAGATGGGATTGAAGGAATTAGAGATGCATTCCGTGAGAAATCAAGAGGGTTCAAAGTCAGCTGTATTTGAAAAAAATGGGAGCTAAAGATTGTTTTAAAAAGTTCCATGTCACCTTAGGGACTGAAATTAGTTTGTTTCAGATTTGTAAGTTGTGATATATCCAAAAGGCCTTGGATTGTGTTTGCCATTGAAGACAGTGAACGATTTGATTTGTCACCTTTGCGGGACTTTTTCTTTTTCTTTCCAACAATTCAGGTTCTCCAGCATAAAATCCTTGCGTATTCAACTATCGGTTGTTTGCTCCCATTTCTTTTCGATTTCAAAGTAATTAATTAATCCTAGAGTATAGTATTAATTTATTCATTTAAATATGAATGTTGATGACTATTTTAGGCCATAGCCATCTCCAAGTATAACAGCACCGGTGAAATCCCACGAAAATTAAAAATCCAATTATTAAAAACCTTCAACTCTTACACAATTTCTCTCTTACTAGCAACAACTCTATACAGGGCAACAAAAAACCACTTGCCCTGATTTCAAATTATCCTAACCAAGCACCAACATGAAATTGCAAAAGAAAGTCCGCACAAAGTAATATTATCAGCAAACTATTCCAAGCTCAAATGCACTCAACTGATCTGAAGTCGCAGATCTAAAAGTTTGTTGCCCAAGGGAAAAGCAAGCAAACCATTTGTCCTTGAACTGCATATCCGCCTGTATGAATGAATATCATAAACTTATTAAAAGCAGAACACGAAAGCAAGCATGACCAAAAACAACATTCACACCCTCCCTTACCTGCACAAGTTGGAAACGCACAATTCCGTAAAAATCGTCAGCAGTAAAGAGTTTCTTCTCACCACCATTACGTCTACTACTACTGTAATGGCTTGACCTACGTTTTAAAAATTTCTTCTTGAGACGGCTGCGCCGGCTAACACTGCTCTGGTCTTTTTCTTCCTCTTCAGATCTACACCCTGATGCCGAATTCCCCATCACAATTGTTTTCCTCTGCACCACTTCTCAAGTCTCTGTTCTGTATTGTTTCTTTCTGAGCTCTCTTCGTCTAAATACTAGTTTAAAATGAAAAATAAAAAATAAAAAAGACAATGACCACCTCTTTTACCTGCCGCTCTCTCTGCCATTGATGAGCTCTGTTAAATATTTCTGGTCAGCAGGCGCTCAAATTTGTCAACATGTTTTTGTTACTGTTTGTCTCATTCATTCAGGATACTGGAAGGTCTGTTGAATAAGTATATCCGTTGAAAAAAGAATTATGTACGAGGGAACTGAAAAGCCATTTTATTACGTTATCCCCGAAATTGCCTTTTGCCTTTCTTTTAATGTTAAAAAGGTAATCCACTTTTAGGTCAAAAACAACTTATGAAACTTACGGACAAAGTATAAATGTCACATCATTATCATTAATGAAAGAATATTCATAGTGGCTAAATAACTACAACATATGGTTTATAAAATGAAAAATATAAATTAAAAAGTATGTTTTATTTTGTTGCTTAGATTTTTCAGTGTATATAGTACAGGAAAATGAGTAACTTATGGAGGGTGATACTTAATTTTTTTTTCAATTCTATTTATTATATAATTTAAATTAGCAACACTTTGTGATGTATAGGTGATTTGGTTTCTTTTTATTATATAATTTACATTTCAGTTGGGATCACCTTGTGGTGTAGTGGTGACTTGGTTGCACTGTTACTAGTACAATCAAGAATCAAATCCTCACTTGGCCCAAACAATGTTTATGTTGGTTGGGCCCACCTTTGTTGCCATGCATGGTAGTGGAAAGGTGCACATATATGGCGTACTCATGGTGGAGATCACGATGTTGAGGTCGCTCACTAATGGAGATGGAGAGAGTGATAGTCAACTCTCACAATCGTCGGTGAGCTGCAAGTGCTCACAGCCCTTGTGTTGAACCCACGTCAGGTGTGTTGGTTGTGCACCTCAGGCTTGGCGTCCCTATTGGACTTATGTGCTCGCAGGTCTTGGTTGTTGTATTCGGCAATGAGGTCAACTAGATTTGTGTCCTCATTGGTTCATAGCTCTAGTCAAAATGTTACTGATCAAAAAATAATAATAATAATTTACATTTCAGTTGGTTATTTAGCCACTGTCCTTACCTGTGAAACTAGATTCGATGGTCGTTCATCATAAAACATCAAAGGCGTAGGCATATTCTATTGTAATATTTGAGGGTTTTTTTTATTTGATCAAGGAATTTGAACTTCTTGGTGGTGAGTCATTTTGTTAGTTTCTCTACTACCAAAATTTCTAGTGTGAGGTATATCAATCGTCTTTAGTGACTAAAAATTATTGTATAGATGGACATTAAGTCCCCTAATCTTACTAAGAACCCAAATCAAGAGCCCTCTCTCTTACAGCCTTGGTATGGTAGATATACTACAAGGGGATTGCATTGTCCCCCTAAGTTACTCATCATATGTGTTTCCTTGGAGTATAGATGGAAATTCTTGGCTTGGCATGGATTATTTATAGCCTTCCAAGAAGAGTGTAGATGTCACCCAAATGGGGGTTACTCTAACTCACCAAACTCCTCAAAAAGCTCTAAGTATATTTCATCTTCTCTTACTTGCAAAGGTATGTAGTACAATGATTAAAGAAATATCAAGTTATGAGTAGTGTAATCTAATATTTATCATAGGTAGAATACATATTTTGTGCTTGACAATTAATGATAAGACTTGTGTAAATCTTGGGCTTTGAGGAACCTCGAAAACAAAAGGGCTTTAAAAATCCTTGAGAATAAAAGTATTTTACAGTTTTCTATTTTTTGTCTTGCATGTTTTCTTGCCACAAAATGAACACTACAAGATTAATAAAACATAGTCACAATCCAAAAGCAAACTTCCAAAAATTATTTAAAAACACAAAACCATCGTTCAACGTATCTACTTGATATTTGGTGTTTATATTATTTAACACATGTGCCTAGACAATAATGTGTATCTCTCTCTCTCGACTAAGATGATTTTTTTATAAAATAAAATAAAAATACCCTTTGGCATTTACACTAGTTGTTTGATATCTTCTTTTTCAATGCTTATGCTAGATAATTGATATATGAGCCTCTCTAAAATGTAATAATCTTGTCTGAAAATCAAAAAAAATCTCTCACTAATTATGGCTTATATGTTGTCATTGATGGAAACATTGTTGATCTCATAAGTCTCATTGGCATGAAGCTTGTGAAATATAAAGGGTGTTGTCATTGATGGCCAAATTGATCGACAACTAGTCAAAGGAAGAAGATGTTACAAGGTATCATGGTCACTGGTAGAAGGTTAAACTAGTATGCACACATTGTAATATTCCACCAGCGACAGATAAGAGTGAAAGGCAATTGATCTAGATCATCAACAAAGTGAGCCACCATGGATGTGATGGGAGAGAAAATGCATTGAATGGATGTGACAGTAGCAAAGAGTGAGTGGAAGCGAGCAAGGATGAAGGCTACTATTGGTTCACAGACACACTAGAAGGGATACTAGTCTAGACCCTAGGAGTAGGGGCCACAGGTTTTCACTAAGAGGATTAGATATGGAATTCAAAATTTTAATTTGAAAATGAGCAGGATAATTTGGTTAGACTAGAGAGAGAAGAGTGTGTGGAACAACACAAATCCGATCAAAGTATAGACTAATGAGTAAAGCAGTTGCAGAAAAAGAAGATACAACAATAAGATACTTGGAACAACCAAGGGGAGAGGTGAGACCAGAGTTCTCGCTAAGTAAACAAGGAGATTAGTGCATTTTCAAGGATACACAAAGATCTCCAAGGCAAGCCAATCCTACATTTTAGGTCTAATACATTAAATTGTTTTATTACCATCACGTCTAGTTGTAAAACTTAATAGGGCAAGCTTCAATAGTAAAATTATTATAAAATCCTCTATCAGGGTGTGCCTCATAAGGAGATTTTCAAATCTTTTAACAATGTAGCTTTCATAGGCTTGTGTAACCCTAACAAGTTATAGACATTCCTAATAGTATGTGTTTCTAGAATAAATAGTTGTAGCTCCTAATAGGGAAACCCTTTACATGCATTATAAGGGCTAGTGAGTCTATTATCTCCACTATGGTTTTCATCCTTTAATCAAGGGTTTACACATATAAATCTGTATGTCAACTTGATGAATGCTTTTACATGTGAATTTACTTGCTTTTACCTTATTACATTTATCTTGGCTTTAATTGTTAAGTGGTACATAGTTTGTTTAGAATGGTTAAAGGAGTAACCAATTTTAGAGTTGGTGTTGATTTACCCCCCTCTTAGTACTAGTTGGGACCAACAATTGGTATCAATGCACATATCCCTATTGCAACAAGTCTAAAACTTAAGGGAATATCCAATGGCATCACTTATAAGACAATTGGAGGAAGCACTGGACAATATTGAAGACCTGAAGGACAAACTTATAACGTCCTTGATTAAGAGGAAGAAGATGATGAAAAAGCTTAGTGAAGGTCAAGAGGTTATCGAACAAATAAAAAAGCATAGCAAGTCAGAAGAGTCAGAAGAAGTTATATCTGACTTAATGACTTAGAATGACTAGTTGAAGGAAATTGTTTCTCAGATGAGCAAGGAAAAGGAAGAATTAACCAAAGAGGTTATTAGAGCTCAAGTTGAATGAGATGTTGACATCTCATCTAGAGATGAAGTTAAAGGAGAAGTCAAAAGAAATGATGTGCAAAAGAATGAGGAGAGAAACCATCCTAACATGGAACACTTCATGGAACTAACATAGCAAGTGTTCAAGCTCATTGTAATACCACTCCTTTACTATCATTGCAAACTTAGTTGTTAAAGTTCTATATGACTATTCTATAGATATGTTAGTCCATATTTGATATTTGAAATGCAATACTTTGATATGTTGAGTAATTGATTATTTAGGTTGTAACAATTTCTTAGCTGCACTAATGATGCTTTTATTGCTCTTAGTTAGTTAATGAAATTACTTTTATGATGATGTCATATGGTGTGTCTTAGAAAGATGTTTATTATGTCCTCACAATGATGAGATATTCATGTTAGAATATCATGTTATATATATTTAGGATTTACTATTATACTTACTCCATTCTTCCATGTGTATGGTGTGCGTGTGTGTGTTTGTTTTACATTTATGTTTGACGTGCATGATATGGTTGAGGGAGGGATTCGTTGTCACCTGCTAGTTGGGATCTATACCATGTACCACCTTCCACTATTGTCTGTTTAGCTTAGATATATATGCACATGTACATGCTCGTCTTTTATACAAATTTACAAATACTAGACATTGACTTCCCTGAATTATCAGGATGAGCGTGCCCTATCACAATAACTCAATGGTAAGAATGAGGAGATAATGTATAGGTCCAATCTTAGCCATAGCCTAATTACATTGTAGTGCCTAGCCCTAGTTTGCACTCTGTTATTATTGCCAAACTCTTTTAGGCTAGTTTTATGTTTGATGATTAGTAGCATTATCTTTCAGATTATCAGATATTGTTTCATATTCAGTTGATTTTATGATGAGACTACTTGGTACTATTTACTTCATGTATTCATAATTATACCTTGATGATGATTATTACAATGATTTCAGTTATTTGATGATGATTAGTTAGATGGATTATTATATGTGTTTTCCTATGGATACTTACCCCATACTACATGTGTATGGTGTGTGTGTATATTTTTGTTATGTATGACATTTCTGATGTGGTTAAGGAAGGGAATCGTAGTCACCTGCTAGTGGAGATCTACACGATGCACCACTTCCTACCATTGCTTGTTTAGTTTAGTATATATGTGTTTGTGCATGTGTGGATTTTATGCAAATTGCAAGTACCAGGTATCGACTTCCTTGAATTGCCAGGATGAGCGTACCCTATCGCAATATCTCAATGGTAAGAGAGGGGAGCTAAATTCTTGAGTCCAAATCCTAACCTTTAAACCATTTGTCCTAGAAAATTGGGACAAGTATCTGCGATGATTACCCTTTTGAATTCCTTGCATGATGAAAATTTGTGATTATAACCCTTAAGTTTGATCTTGTATGTGGTATTTTATGTTGGATTTTGTATTTCATCTTATAGGTCTTTGGTGATTTTTCTATTAATTAAGTCAAATTAAAAGATTAATTAATGATTTAATTTAATGAAAAATTATTATGATAATTTCAATATGTAATTATATTTAATTAATTTAGAAATTAATTAAATGAAAAGAATTAAATTTTAAAGAGAAAATTATAATCTATTTTGAGAGTATAATAATATTTAATCAATTTAATAATAATATATTTAGGAAATCATTTTTAAATAAATGCTAAATATTATTATTATTTAAGTTAATAAATATTACATTAAAAATATTTTGAAAATTATTAAGAGAGAGTAGGCAATTATTTAATAAAGTTTATTTTAATTAAATTACATAAAGTTTATGCAAGAGATTAAAATATAATAAATTATTAAAACATAATAAATTAATTAAAGAGAGAAAACAAGTAAATTTAATAAAGATATTTTATATTATATAAAGTGTGCATGAAAACATAAACAGAAAAGATAATAGAGAGTTAAAGGGTTGTGATCAAGGAGTTCCCTTGGGTGATTGCACAATGAGTGCCCCAAATTTAGGAGAGAAGTCCTTATCAACAATTAACGGTTCATTTTCTAGGGATCAAAGTTTTGGGAGGACCGAGAATTTTGGAGAAGGAATTTTCGGAGAGAAGGTTTTGAGAGAAGAAATTTCTCTCACAGTCTTTTGGGTGTTTGCAATTTTAGCATCACAACCAAGTAGATTCTTGTGTTTTGATTCATCCAGCTAATTACATTATTTAAATATTCATGTCTTCTTCGTGATAGTGAATTGATTATCTAAATCTCATTGTGACGAATCTTTCAATATTGTAATTTGGAATTACTGGTATGCATGTGGGTTTCTTTTGTATAAAGGAAGATTAAAATATCATTAGAACCCTCTTTCAGTAGATTTTAAAATTGAAAATTAAGCCACGAAGGGTTTTGAAAAGGAATGGAAATTTTAAATGGGAAATTTGATTAGTTCGTCATAATTCCTCTGTCAAAGTATTGATAGAATTCTTTATTAATATATATATATATATATATATATATATATATATATATATATATATATATATATATATATATATATACAAAATTTGTTAAGTGGGGGAGATTGTTATTAAATTTTATTTAAAAAATAAATAAATAATCTATACATATATATAATGTTGGTGGGGAGGTGGGGCCATCAAACCCCCACCTCCCACCAAACTCCCTGCCACAGCAGTTGGGACTGTCAGCGGCCATTAAAGGTCGCACAGCAGGCCATGGTTGAAACAAGTAGTTCCATCTTTCTAGTTTAACATAACCATAGAAGGCCATGGTTCTATTTTCAAAGGCATGAAACAAGTAGATGTTAGTATCCATAGTGGGGGGCAACATAGAGCCATTAAGTGAAAAAAAGGGGGTAATATGACAAAACCAAAATCCAACCGGAGTTAATATAATAGTAGGGAAGGGTCTAGAGCGATGTGAGGTGATGCCATCAACTTGATTTGAATGATAGTACTCCTCTCAAAATCATAATTAAAGTGATATTTTAATTCATGACATCCTTGTGAGGCCAATTTTATGCGTTCACAGATATGTGAACCAAGATTTGTGTTGTTATGGGAAATCATGAAACCAAGTGTCGATTTGAATAAGCCTAGTGAATATCACTAAGTATAATATTCATGAACTAGCTATGATTCAATGTTAATATGTGTTCTCCATCTGTGCCTACGTTTGCTAATTTATCTTCTTTAGTATTGCCTTCTCTAAATATATGTGAGAATCTAACTTCCTCAAATCCTTCCAGTAGTTTTAATGTTGCTTCCAATCAGGAGTTTAATATCCAGTTTGGAGTTCTCCCTTTCCTGAGTGCATTTAGGACAATTTGTGAGTCTCCTTCGATTATAATTTTCTTAATTCTTAGATTGATACAAATTTTTAGTCCTTCTTCTACTACTTCTAGTTCTACCATGTTATTTGAAGTAACTCCCAGAGGTTTTGCTCTTTTTGCTAATCAGATCCTCATTTCTTCCCTGACTATGCACCCTATTCCTACCTTGCCAAGATTGCCTCTAGAGGCCCCATCAAAATTTAGTTTCTTCTAGCCTTTCGGTGGTGGTTCCCATTTACATTCTTTTCTAGTGGCACTATTATTCCTCTTATATGTGAGGGGTGGATTGATTAGAAGTTTCCAGTGTTTTTTAATTTATGCATCCCACTCTATAAATGATCCTTCTTCTATCATTTTTTTTCTAATGTCGCTATTTATTACGTCCACTATATTAGCCTCAATTTTATTGCAGAGCGATAGTATGTTTAGTTCTTTTTCTTTAAAGATTTGTTTGTTTCTCTCTTTCCATATCTCCCAAGCTAGAATTGTTGGAGTAATGCTCCAGAGTTTTCCATATACTTTCTTGTCTATGTTTTTTGGCCATCCTATTAAGTGATCTTGCCATTTTTCTGGTAGAGGGGTTGTCCAATTAAGTTTTGATTTGATCCATATCCAACATTCCTTCGCAAACTTGCAATGGTATAGAAGATGCTTTGCTATTTCTAATTATTCTTTGCAGAGAGTACATCTTGATGGACCTTCAAAGCCCATTTTTCTAATTATGTTTGTTGTAAGGATTCTATTTTGAGTGGTTGCCCATAGGAAGATGCTAGCTTTGGGAAGCCCTGTTGGATCCCAACATATGTTTATTAGGATGTTTAATATTTCCCATCTCTGTGAATTAGTAATTTGTTTATATCCTTCTTTTACTTTATAACATTTGTCTTTAGATGTTGCCCATATAAGTGTATCCTCCCTATTTTTGACTTTGATCGGCTGATCTTTCAAAATGTTTTCTAGGGTTTCCTTATCTATCTAGTCAAGATCACAACTAGCTAAGGATTTTCATTCCCAAGAGGTTTCTTTGTTGCTTTGGCATACTTTGATGTAATATTTAACTTTAGAACCCTAAATAGTCTTTAAGTGAGTTTTGGTGTTATGATTTATATCAAAGTGTTATAGGGGGGATACCCATTCCAAGAGTCTTCCCAAAATAATGCTTTATCACCTTCTCCAATATCTCATGTTATATATTTGGTTATGAGGGTATGACACTTCATTAGAAAATTCCATGTTGCCAAACCTCTAGGAGGATTCCTAGTCCTAAATAGTGAGGTGTTGTCGGATGCATTAAGATATTTATTATATAGGATTCTAGCCCATTTGATGTGTCTTTCTTGATATATTCTCCATCCTTTCTTTTCTCCTAATGCTTCATTTTTCCATTCTAGGTATTTAATTTCTAGTCCTCCTACTTCTTTAGGCCTACATATTTTTTCTCATCTGATCAATGTTGCCTTCTTTTTATCTTCTAGGCCATTCCCAAAGAAATCTCTTAATTTCTTTTCAATTTTTTGATTTATGTTCTTAGGTAGTTGTAAGCATAAGAGTTGATAAATAGGTATAGTTGATAACACGACTTTGATTTTTGTTGTTTTCCCAGCCTTAGTCAACCATTTCCCTTTCCAAGCTTCTATTTGGTTATCTATTCTTCCCAAAGTTTGTTCCCATCCTTGATTATTTTTGTTTCCTTTTTCTAAGTATATTCCTAGATATTTAAGGGGGAAGGTGCCCTTTTTAAATCCTAGTTTGTTGCATTAATAGTCTTCTCTATCTATTGTAGTGTTTAAGAAAAAGATTTTTTTTTTTTAGCATTTTTTTTCTTTTTTACCAAAGGCTTTTGTGTAATTGTTTAGAATTGTTTCAAAATGGTCAATCTCTTTCTTAGTACTTGCTCTAGCTAGAATTGAATCATCCGTGAATTGTTGGTGAGTGGTATTTTCCACATCTTAACCTTTAATCCTTTAATTTTATTTTGAAGTTGCACAATTTTGATTGCTCTTCCAAAGGATTATGCCATGATGATAAAAAGGAAAGGGGAAATTGGATCTCCTTCTCGGAGTCCCCTAGATATACTAAAGAATCCTTTAGGGGTTCCATTGATGAAGAGTGAGATTTTTGGGGTTGGAGATGCATTGAAAAATGATGTTTATCCATTGTTTCATGAAATCGAAAGCTTCAAGAGTTTTACATAGGAATCTCTAGTCCACTTTATCATAAGCTTTTTGTATATCAAATTTTAATAGCATGCAAGCTTCTTTATTTTTGTTTGCTAAGTGAATCATTTCTTAAATGATTGAGATACCATCTAGGATAGATCTCCTGGGTACAAATCCTGTTTGTTCTTTTGATATTAATTTAGGGAGTAGTTTTTTTTAGACGGTTAGCTAAGGTTTTTGAAAATACTTTGTAGATAGTGTTGCATAGTGCAATTGGTCTGAAGTCTCCTGGTTCTTCACACTTGTTTTTCTTGGGTATGAGAGTCAAGAAGGTGTGATTGATTTTTTGCTAAAAGGGTTCCTTCATTCCTAGAAGCTTCCAGAGCTTTCCATAAATCGTCACCTATTATCTCCCAACATTTTTGGAAGAAGAATTCTTGAAATCCATCAGGTCTAGGTGATTTGTCTAGATTAATATTAAAGAGAGTCATTTTAATTTCTTGCAATGTGAATGGTTTATTGAGGATTATATTATCGTCAGGTGAAATTACCTTAGGTATAGTTTTCAACATTTCTTTTTGTTCTATTATATTAAAAGTGTTATAGTTATTGAGAATATCTTTAAAGTATTCCACAAAAATTTATGCTATTTTATCTGTATTTTCTATTGATTCACCTTGCATATTTCTTATTTTTGATATATTACTATGATCTCTATGATGAAGGGTGTTGTTGTGACAAAATTTTGTATTGCGATCTCCTTCTGCTAGCCATTTTTCTCTGAATTTTTGCTTCCAATACACCTCTTTTTTAGCTAATATTTCTTCTTGTTTTAGTAGATGTTTTTTTTTCTAGTTGGTAAGTTTCATTTTCATTCCTTTTCTTATGATTTCTTTGTTTAGTTTTTCCAGTTTCTCTTCTATGTCTAATTTTTCTTTAAATATGTTTTTGAATTGTGTTTTATTCCATTTTAGTATTTTTTCTTTTATGCTTTTTAGTTTGGATACAAAGCAGAACATTTTAGATCCCTAAAATTGTTCTTCTTGCCACCAGTTTTTTATATTATTCATAAAAAAATTGTCCATAAACCACATCTTTTCACATTTGAATGGGTTCTTGTTGGGCTTAGTCTATTCCTTGATTTCAATTTTGACCGGAAATGATCTGATCCTGCCATAGGTAGAATTTTTGGCTTGATTTCTCTGTTCAAGTTGCTTAAATCTCCTTTAAAGAAGAATTTGTCTAGTCTTTATGCTATGTAACTAAAATCTTTTCTTCTATTATTCCATGTATACACTCCATTTTTTGTCAGAATGTCAATGAGAGAGTTCCTTTCTTTCCATTCTTTGAAATCTTTTGTAGCTCTGGATATTGTTCTTATCCCACCATATTTTTCATCTTTGTTTAATATTGCATTAAAGTCTCCCCCAATAATGATGTTCTCATTTTGTAATATACTGAGAAAGGTGTTGATCTCGCTCCAAACTATTAATTTGTCTATTGTTTGTGTGGGCCCATAAACATTTATTACTATCATCTATAAATTGGTTTCTATTCTGGAAACTCTACTTCTCATCCAACTTGTGTAGGAGATAATGCATTCTATATTGACTTTCCAAGTATTCCAAATAATTTCTAGTCCTCTTGAGGCTCCTTGTGATGGTTTAAATTCTAATTTCCAAGTTTCTAATTTCTATCCTAACTTTAAACCACCTTCTTTATTTAATTTTGTTTCTTGAATTAATAGAATCTTTGTATCAAATAATGTTAGTTTCTTGCTAGGGGCATTTAGGCCCCTAGCATTCCATGTAGTGATTTTCATTGTTCCTTGGGAAGGATCTTCCCCTTCCCGCCTTGTAGAATTTCTATGATCTTAGTTTGTTCCTTTGCCTATCCTATTGCCTCCCTTAATTATTTTAATGATTTTCATCCTCATGTATGTTTTAGTTTTCCAAAGATGGGTGTCTTTAAACCTTCTTGATTCATAGATATACCCAAATTTTCCAAATTTATTTGATTGTTTACTCTTTCTGCTTTTTCAGATTCTTTTATTTCCTGGTTGTCCTCTGCTAAGATTTCTTTAATTAGTTGGTTATTCATTTGGGAATCTTCTGCTTCTAGTTATTGCCCTTCTTCGTTTAATCTTTTTTCCTCTGCTCCATCCTCCCTATTGGGGCTTTCGACCATAGTTCCATAATCTTCCCATATTACATGTTCTTGCTTTTCTTGTTCTTCTTCTTGCATGTTTAATTGTTTATCAATCTATTCTATTTCTAATGATGTTTTTTTTCTATACCTGTCTCCCTCCTTGATTCTTCTCTATCATGTTTAAACATATCCTTTCTGTTACTTAGTGTCTACTAGAATTTATAGCTTTTTTCTTGATGGTTACATTACTCCATTGGGTTGATTCTGCTGGTGGGATATTAGGATTCTATTCATTCTTCTCCAATGTTTGATCTTGTTCTTGATTCATTACTTGCTCTGATTCAATTTCTCTAGCAATCCCTGTTTCTATCTGATTATTATAATTCTTCCCTTTTTGTTTCGTTATTAACTCTTCTTCTATTGGTATGAGTTGTATATTGCCTCTATTTGTTGCTTCCTCCTTTGTGTCTATTTTCAAGATTTCCTCGCCTTTGTGTTTTGTATGGTTGGCTTCTACTATGATACATTGGTCTTCCAGGTCATTCTATAATAGTAGTATCTCATGGGTGAGTATCTTTAATTTTTTGACATTAATCTCCATCTCATCTATTGAATCTTTCTCTGTTCTGTAATCTTTACAATTTTCGTATTTTTCTAAATAATGTTGATAATATGTGTTTGTCATCCATCCATATTCTTTCTCTTCTTCTCTTTCTGAGTTCTTTGTTTGAGTCCCTTGGACTAACTCTGTTTCCTCCATGTCTTTCTTTCTTCCCTTCTCTGATGTTCTTTTTGCCTTGTTTTTCTCTATTTTTTCATCCTTTTTTCGGCTTGCCATTTGTATTTTCTTAATGCTATTCTTGATATTAATGTTGTTAAAGTCTATTCGTATAATGCTATTAATTTCTCCTATATATTCAGTAAAGATTAATTTGTATATTGATCTATTTGTTATGATTTTCTTGTTTATGAAATTGCTTTGTTCTGTTTTTACTAAGAATCTTATCTTGCTTGTTTTATATTTACTAACTTCAAATCCTATTAAAGTTCCTAAAGATTGACCTATTCTTTTAATAATGTGTATTTCATTTAATTCAGATGATATGTTTGCACATTCCATCCATTTGATTACCTATTTATGTTTGTTATAGTTTTCATTGAAGTTAGGCTGCCATGCTATGAAATCTATATGATGCCATTTATAAAAACAGTTTGATATTTCTAAATTTTCATTTCTAGATTCTATATCCTAGCATTGTAGAAACCAACAATGATTTGTATGGGATATTATGTTACTTACCTTTTCTTTACAGATTTTAGCTAGGTTTCGTTCCAGATTGTTTTTGAATTTGGCTAGACCATTCCAATATGCATTAATACCTTTTTCAGTGCATTCTTGTCATTTTGCTTCATTGTACATGTTGTTGATGATTATAGTGTCGACGTTATCTATTTTGGCTGAGTTATTTTGTTTAGGATATATTTCTTCACTTGGTTTGCTTAATACATATTGCTTCTTCTGATGTGGTGGAATGTATGTCGACGAAGGTGATGTATTAGCTCCTTTCTGAATTAAATTTCCTGGTTGATTATTTAGTATAGAAATGTATGATTCCTGTCTTTCTACTAGAGCCCGTGTTCGAGACAAGAAGTGCCCAAGGGTATGTTATTCGGCTTGAAGATCAAGATGGGCTTGTTTGGTTGCTGATTGTGTTGACTTTGCCTCGATAGAGATTTTTGGTCTTCTCTGCTAGAGTATTTGGTTTTATTAAAGAAGACCTCTTGATTCTTTAGTCGTTGGTTTATACCTTCGATCATTTTATATGGTTTTGTATTCTGTATTCTACCTTCTTGTCTAATCTTTTTTTTGTTCTCAACGATCTTCCATTCATTTTCATTTTTGTTGTTTAGATTCCTTTGAATGATTGCATTTTGTTTTGAATGAAGGCAGATTAGGGTTTCGAGGCCTTTCAATTTTTTTGATGTTTCATAGATTCCTTGTTCATCCTAGATTGAGGCGAGTACTTCAAACTAGTTTCTTACTTGGAGAATGTTTCCCCCTTCATTTGATGTTAATTTGGGGGAGGCCTATTTTTAGGCATGATCAATTTTCCTAATTTCCTCGGGTGATTCGTCATATTCATTATTTTTTGCAAAGCATAGCTGAAAACATTAATGATGAATATTTTTTAATGGAATTTTAAATTTTATTATTATTATTGGTTTTAATAAAATTGTAATTATTTTATTTTAAAATCAATAATTATTATTTTAATAATTTAAATAAATAATTACCCTTAAATTATTTTAGAATAATTGACTTATAATTGAATAGGGGTAATTGTGCATTTGTTCAAATTCAAGAATTGGGTTATATAGTTAAGGGTAAAATGTAAAATTCATAAGTTCAAAAAACTTACATTGAAAATGAAAACTTCACCTTACTATTAACTCAAAACTATGTGCTTTCAAAATCAAACCAAACTTTGAACTACACTGTTATCTGTGCTTTGGGTTTGGGTTGAGTAGAGTGTTGACCAGTTTTAGGATGTCTACCAGAGGCTTGGGAGTTCTGTGTTTGTGATATTATGATGAATTGATCTTGATCTTTTAAACTCAACCATGGTAATGTGATTGGTATGCTCTATGATGAGTTTGGTTATATTGTTGGTTATTGCTTTCAGTGTCCCTGTGGGATAACGAGATGGATGTTATGACATATTTGACTTAACCTTTTTGAGTCTTCGATTAGTATTTCTGGGACGTTTTTCAGTTGCTTGTAAAGAACTGATGGGTTATTGTGAATTATCTTTTGATGCTTTCCAGTCACTTGTATAGGACAGAGGTGAAATTTGTGATTCTTTGAGTTATACTTTTATGGGCTTAGGGTAGGTTATCTATATGTAATGTCAGGAAGTGGCTTGCAATAGAGACCGGGCCTAAAGTGGTTGCCAGGGTAGCCCATTGTAAGTTGTTTAATAAGTGAAAACACTACACTAAATGCGAGTAAAATGAACCTAATAAGAGTCTTTGTATGCTCTTTCCCATGCCTCGAGTACTAGTACAGACTACGATGGGAGTAGAGAGAACGCTTGGTTGTGACCATGCATCATTAGTATGCCTTATCAGTACGAAAGGATACTAGTGCGACATAGAGTTACTAGGGGGTTGGGGTCAAGTTAGATTGCTAGGGTAACTCTAGCATTGATTTGTGTGATGACAATTGCCAGTTTGCATAGTAGATTCCCGATGTGTCTTTGTTTGTCTCTGGGTCTAGATTCAATTTATCTTGGAACCTTTGAGTTTGATTACCTTTAGGATTTCCTTGACTTAGATATTACTTTTGGTTTTGGGATTGATATCTTGTTTGGGACTTGAGACTATCTCCTCAGTGTGGTGGGAGTGGACCTTTTTGGGTTACCACGAAGTCGGGTGGTAGTGCTTTTTTACTTTTACCATTGAGATTCGTCTGTTGATGTGGTAGCTGGAGTTTCTTAACTATTTTTCTTTTCATTTTGTCTTTATGTATTATGATGGATGGTTATACCTTTATGATGGATGATTTTGCTTATTGTATTGTACTTTATTTCATGGATCTGAAAGGGATGATGTAATCTATTTTTATAAAAGTATATTCTTTTAGCCTTTCATACCCTATGACATGTACAATGGATGATTGTGCATTCCAAATTTTATTGCCAAGTGGCATTCAGAACAAATGTATATTATTTAAGTGGTATGGACTTGTAGTTGTACTTTCATATGGATGTGTTATTTATTTGTCTTAGTCTTAATTAATTTAAATGTGACTCAATGTCTTGGGATCCTTAAGGAATGTAATCTATTATGATTGCTTATGTATGATTGTATGTTATTGCTTCCGCTATTTTATGATTGTTGTACATGTTATTCTTTAAAAAAAAATGTTTGACAAACTTAGTAAAACTTTAGGTTAGTTCTTTTGGATCCCTTGGCAGGGTGTTACATACATGTCCTAAGAAGGACATGTATATGACTTTCCACCCTTTTTAAACCCGTGAGTTTATCTTTGTATGTATTTTTTGATTTTGAGTTTTTGTTAGTTTTGGTAATGTTGCTTTTATGTGGATTTGGCTATGTGATTTATTTGGTAAATGATTTAATTATAATATTTAGGTTAATTATATAATATTAAGAATTATCAAATATTATTTGATTAAAAAAAAAATATTAAAATATAAGAATATTTAATTAATAAAAAATTAAATATGAATTTTAATTTTAAAGACTTAATTTGGAGGTCTAACTTAGACAATTGGTTAAAAATAAATTAAAATATGATAACATTTAATTAATTAAATATGTGCTTTAGTTGAAAAGATTTAATTTAAAAGGCTAATTTAAGAAGTTGGATAAAAATAGAATTAAAATATTAAAAGATTAAAGGTTTAATATTTCTTTATTATAAATATTTAATTGATAATAATTAAATTAGAGTTGCATTTATATAATGAGCTTAAATTATTATTATTAGTTTAAATATTAAACTACAGTTTAAATAGTGCTTGCACTAATTAATAAAGTGGAAGAAAAGAAAAGAAAAGAATACTTTACTTAAAAAGTTCTTTAATTGTGCATGAAAGGATTAAACAATTAAAATATTAATATTTTTAATAAAGTTAGTGACATTTAGTATTTGGGGAACATAAACCATAGTTAGGGTTATGGTTCATTATTAATAGGTTTGTAGTTCATTTGAGAGACACACAAGTTTTGGGGAGCAAAATTTAGAATCGGAGCAAAAGAATTGTTTAAATTTTTGGAAGGTTTGGATTTGCATGCATTCACATATTCTCACATATTGTAGTTGTTGTTTTGAGGCAGGGTTCGAAAATCCATTGTAGAATTTTATTGAAAGATATGTTTACTTTGTGACTTCATGGGTGCTTGCATAATGTTTATTAATTTATTGTATTGATTTTTTGATAAAGAATTATGTTGTAGATTTTGAAAAGGAAAACTTCATGATAAAAAAAATTTGACTGAGGAAAATTGTACAATTTTTTTTAAAATCATTATGATTGTATTCTTTTAAAACCCTTTCTAATATAGGGAATGTTCTACTATAGTATATTGGAAGAAAGCAACAAATTAAAAAGCTAGAATTTTGACTTTAGATTTGCCATTAGAACCATGTCATTTTGACTTTAAATTGGCCCTTGGAACCATGTGATTATCATGAATTTTCTAAATAAAGATAAATATTCTTCTTATATCTAAAATAATTTGGTTGCAAAATTAATCTGAAAAACAAAAGATTAATTGAGAGGAAAACATGGTGTAACTAAACTTATACATGCATGTGTAAACAAATATACTAAAGATAGAAAACTAAATTTATTATGCTTTCATGATTTGAAATATCAAAGACATGTGAAAATACTAAATGAATTTTTATTTTTATTTTATTAAAATATAATTTTAATTTTTAGATTTATTTAAACAAAAAAAACTATTTTTTATGATTAATTATTAATTTATGAAATTTTAATTTTTTTAATTTTTATTTATTTATTTATTTTGAAAATTAAATAAATGAATACTAGTTATTTTCTTATAAGTGGTTTTAATTTTTTTTTAAAGAAAAAGTGGACATGCCACTATATATATTATAATATAATAGAATGGTTCAAAAAATCAATCAGGAAAGAACCATTAAGAAAATCCGACATCACTGTTTTATACAAAATGATATATATGAGAAAATGAAGTCAAAAAGTTAGTGCAACTGCCATCTTGAGACACCCTTGAAAATCCCAAAGACAACCTAAACTACACTAAATATTACATATGCTGGCACAAAACTCTTTACATATGTTGAGTATATTGTTTGTCAATTGCGATGAATTTTTGCAGATCATTATCATGCTAAAACAATCTCATTGATTTGTCTGTTTCAATGTCCAGACCATCATACCCCTGGTTGGCCATGAAATTTGCCACCATGTTCCCTTCACAAAGGGTATGTGACATGCATATTTCTTTAAGGTATCTAATAGTAGCCAAATTTGTTGTAATACATGTGCTAATCTCCAATTATGTGATTCCCACTTAATACATGCATTGATAATAACAATTGATTCACCTTCCACTTTTATGTGCTAAAATTCACCTTTTCTAGCAAGAACTAACCCTGCAAATAATGCTTGCGCTTCATCCATATTATTACGACCCTGCTGTAATGAAGAAGATTTAACTGCTAATACCTCGCCCTGATTGTCTCTAATACATATCCCAATTCTAGATATATCAAGATTACCACACAAGCAACCATCAAAATTTATTTTTACAAAACCTGGGCTAGGTGGATACCAATGCACTACAACTTTATCTTGGACACCTTGATTTGAAGAGCTATGGAACCAACCAATAGGAATATGTATGCCTTTCCATTCACGAATGACTATGTTGTCCCAATTAGATACCATTGGATTACATTGGACCTTTGAATGACTAGCATTAACTACCTCGTAAATAGATCCTTCTAGATTTTGAAGAACCATGTCAATATCTGAAGGATTGTATCAGAATATCCTCTTGTTATGTTCCCACCAAATTGCCTATACTACAAGTGTTGGAATACATTTCCATAAACTAGAAAAGAGGCAAGAGGAGTATAACTCTAGCCATGACTGAAAAAGATCTCATAATTTGTTGGGCAATGGGGTGGAGTACTAAAATTTTCTAAGAACATAAGCCAAAAATTTTGTGCAAATGGACAGTTCAAAAAACAAGTGATCCACATCTTTTATTTCTTGGTTACACAATCAACAATTAAAAGGTTGGGAGATATGAAGCTTGTTTAACCTGTCACTTGTTAATGCCCTTTTCTTTAAAGTTATCCAAGCAAAACATCTTGCCTTAGGGAGAGTGACTGGATTCTAGCAAAAAGAATATGCCCGGCAAGGAGCCTTTCTGACCTCCTGTTGTTGTAAAAGTCTATAGGCTCCTTAACTGAATAGTTACCATTTTTACCTAGGACCTAGAGTAACTTGTCTTCCTTGTCCGACAAGTAGATTATTTTCCCTGATAACAATTCTAAAAATCTTTGCTTATCTTGATCTATTATAGGTAGTTCATCCAAATCTTTCCATATCACTTTCCTAGAAAAATAGACATATAGCTAAGATAAAATCCATAAGGTGGCATCCCCATAGTCTTTTTGAATGTGTAACCAAATCCTAGTTTAGATTAGTCTTGATGAATAGAGGAGCTCCATTCAATGAATCTCTCTAGAACTTAGCCTTCACACCATTGTTCATTTCCCATGTAATATATTTGACCACAACATATCTTGAAGGCATCATAAAATCCCAAATGGTCGAACCCTTGACTGGATCCAAAATAGACAACACTCTTGATGAGCAATTGTTGTCAAGATGTTTTTGATACATAATATGGCACCATTTAGTATGTGGCTTAGAATACATGTACCACACTAGCTTCCCCCCAAAAGCTTTATTATAATTTACCAAGTCATGAACTCCTGCATCTCCGAATGACTTTACCTATGCCATTTCTTTCAAAGAAACAAGCAAGATTTTCTTCATGCCATTCACATTCGTAGTCCATAAGAAATCCCTTAACAACTTTTTTATTATTTGAATCACTGTTGTAGGTGCTTTGAGTACTGCTAAACAATAATTTGGAATAGCTGACAACATTAAGTTTATAAGGAGAATTATGCCTGCAAGAGAAAGCCATCAAGCCTTCCAAGCCACAACTCTAGATTTAATTCTTCCAATAATGGTTTGCCAGTAACTAATTTTATTAGCCCCTATGAAAAGAGTTATACCAAGATATACTGATGGTAGGGTGTCAATTGAGAAGCCCAAAATATTGATGATTTTATTTGAAATGGACTGATTGGTATTGAACAAATAGATTTTTGATTTACATGCATTAACCTTTTGTCCTAAAGTTGAAGTATAGAGATCCAAAGTCTGCTTAATCTATCTAGCTTCATTAACATTAGACTCCCCATAAAGTAAAGTGTCATCCGCAAAGAAAGAGTGTGTTATTTGTACCCTCAATTTTAGCACCTTTCCAATTGCTAAGTGTATGTGGTTTGTGAATAGTTCTACTAAAGACTTCTGCCATGAGAATAAATAGAATTGGGGAGAAAGGATCCCCTTGCTGGAACCCTTGTGTGGATGAAAAGAAACCTATTGGGATTTCGTTTATTAAAACTAAAAACCAAGCACTTGTTATGCAGGCTTTAATCCATTTACACCAACCCTTTGTAAATCCAAATTTCTACAAAACTTTGAAGAAGAGCCCCATCTAACTCTATCGTATGCTTTCATCATGTCAAGCTTGACCATGAAGATTGAAGATCTATTACTGTTAATCAAATGGAGTACCTCATGAACCACAAGTGCTCCTTCCATTGTCTCCTTGCCTGGAACAAATCCACCTTGTTCTTGAGACACCAATTTTGGAATGAAATATTGCATTCTCAAGTAAATTTCCTTTGTAATCATCTTGTATATTGTGTTACATAGTGAGATCAGTTGGAAATTTGTAAACATTTTGGGACTTTTGATCTTTGGGATGATGGCTATATTGGTAGTATTAAAATATTTTAACATAGCTTTACTTTTCCTTGACTCTTCAATGACATCTAGGAGTTCTCACCCTATGAAATTATATTAAGCTTTAAAAAATAGAGTTGTATAGCCATTAGGACCTGGGGCTTTATCTGGTGGAAGAGAAAAAAACAACTTTTCTAAGCTCTTGTATGGTGAAAGGAGCCATAAGAGCAATATTATCAGCATCTAACACAATAGATGGTATGTTATTCTAAAGATCATGCTCTGAATGTCCACTAGATGTAGGACTAGTAGGTGGTGGAAGTAGGCTCTTAAATAATCTTACCCCTTCTTGGATTCCAATCTTATCAAAAATTTGTATACTAGTATCAACATCGTTAATGGAAAGAACACAACTTCCTGCCCTTTTTTGTTTTGTCAATGCATGAAAAAAGGAGATATTTTTGTCCCCATCTCTTAACCATAGTTCTTTGGATTTTTTATGCCAATATTCCTCTTCTTTATTGCATAATTCTTCCCATTCTATTTATAAATCCTTATGTTTATGACAAGTGTCATCATCCATGTGTTGTTTGATAATTAAGTCGTAAGCTTTAGCCAATTGTTGTTTGACTTTCCCTTTCTCTTTGAAGATGTTTTTAAAAACCACTTCATTCCATTTTTTCATTTGTTTCTTAGTATACCTTAATTTGACAACAAATTGATGCATTTTTTTATCCTTCACCCTGAGGAGCACTTATCCACCATTACTTAATAAGGTGAAGGAATTGTGGATTATAAAGCCACATCCGTTCAACTTTAAAAGATGGTTGATGCTTGAAATCATGTTGTGCCAAAGGTGGGGGGGAGGGGCTATGAGTAATGATATGGGTAAGTGGTATGAACCTGGTAATGGTAGAATATCTAATTGGAAGGTGTTGTTTGTTAACTTCCATTCCTGTGAAATGAGAAACCTATCCATTCTGACCACAATCTGGGTAGAATTTGCTCTTTTATGAGTCCATGTGAAGGTACCATTATTAGGCTCCACATCCAACAATTTATTGTCCTCTACAAAGCCCAATAAATCTTGTATAGTTTTTATTGGTGGAGAAATACCCCCATTCTTTTCTATCATATTGCAAATGGCATTGAAGTCACCACCCAGAATTATATGTTGATCACTATGTATCTGGATAATCAGAGTCAAGTCTATCCACAATTTTTGTTTATCTTGAGTTGAAGTAGAACCATAAATGTTTATCAAAATGAAGGAGAGCTTGAATTTATCCATTTTCAAAAGTTGTTAGTTGTCTTTGTGGTCTAAGAGTTTCTCTTGCAAAGGAGCAAAGTTCCAAAGTACGACAATACCACATGAAACTCCTATCTCCTTTCTATGTACTGAATTCCATTTAAACCATTTGGCTACTATCTTCTCAAAAGTTTCTTGCGACATCTTGGTTTCCTATAGCAATATAGTGTCTACATTCATAGAATCAAGTTCCTTCTTGATTATATTTCTTTTGTTAGGAGCATTCAAGCCCCTAACATTCCATGACACGATTTTCACTATTGACAAGGAGAACTCCTAGTTCTCCTTGTCACTCTTTTAGATGGTGTAAATTTACCATCCAATGTTGATTGAATTCCCACTACAATTTCCTGTTTTGTCTTAGCTCTCTTAGGCTTTCTACCCCTCTTCTTGGGTGTCATTTTGGATTGTATGTTCTATCTACGAGTCTGTTCAATAGATAGCACTAAATTGTGATCATATCCACCTTTACAATCATATTGAACTTCCTATTGTAATTACTTACTTGAGTATTGATTAGGATCCTCTGAATCAAAGCCATTTTCTGAATCTATGTCAACATTAATAATCTTATCTTCATAATGCAAATTTGTGATAACATGTTGATTAGTAGCCTATGTATTCAAAATCTTTCCTAAATCCATATTCATTTGTGAATCATGACTAGAAGAATTTGCCTTGTTATTTTCCAAGTAATCTTCTTGTTCTCTTACCTCCATGAAGGAGCCAACAACCATTCTAGTGTTTTGAGAATCCTAAATTAAGCCATTAATATCTCTACAATAACTTTGCATATCCTGAGAGTCCTCACTATTAACACGTGCCCTCAATATGTCATTAAGAACATAATCCTTTCTATATTTCTGAGTACTAGTGCCCTGACATTGCATGTCATTTCCAATATCAAGATCATTTTAAAACATATCTCCCTCTTCTTCTTCCCTCATAACTTCATTAAAATAACATTCCTTCCCATGCTAAAAAATGCTAGTATCCCGATACTGCATCTTATTTCCAAGACGATGATCATCTATGAACATAACTCCATCTTCATCTACTATCTCATAAATTATCTTGGTAGCAATATCTATGATCATGTGATCAGATACTTTCCTTGCTTTTAATCCCCCTACTACATGTTTATCAAACACTTTGTGCATATTGGGCATTTTAATTGGGTAATCTTGAAACATCAACTTTTGAACTATACTATCTATCTTGGAAGGCGGGACCTCTAGCTGAACGCATTCTATAGTCCTTAAGGTTGATGATGAAGCATGACAAATTTTTTCCTGAGATTTCCAATACATAATTATCTACCTTAGGAAAGTGAATTTTTTTTTGAGCATCTTAAAATAGTGTGTCATAGTGTCTTGTGGAAAAAGATGTCTATGTGAAGTAACTAAGACTAATTCATTTGAAACTATCCTTCCTTGTACTAGCTCATTGTGTGAACACTAGATCTGTAGAATGATCTTTGCACACTCTCACTTCTGATTCTATTTTATTCTTGCATTGTGTGTTAAAATGCACAAGTCTATGTTGGAAGTTCTGAACTAACTTTGTATTCTACAACATAATACTTTGATGCCAAATTCTCCATTTGGTTTTAATGTTGATTTTCTTTGGCAAGAACTTTGAGTTGTCAAGAAGAATACATACCCTGATATCACAGTGCAGAAACTCAAAGGGGATTAAGCCATGTTTAATAAAAATACCCAATTTGTTGGCAAGGATTTCCATAATGTCTGGATGTCTATATTCCAGAGGCAACAGTGGGAGGGAGATCTTGTAGGGGAAAAGATTGCATGCTTTCTCATCTAGTTTAAAGTTCAGAGTCCTAATTGAAGTGAAAAGACCCGAGCCTTTGCAAAACCAACCTTTGCACTTGTGTATCTCATTTCTCTATTTAGGAGACTCAAATAATACAACAAAGAAATTTAAACTAGTCTCTAATAAGAAGATATCCTTTAGCCCAACCCATGATGTCCATGCCCATTCCTTAATGTCTAAAAATAACAAATTTTCAATTACAAACTTACCTATTAGTGTCGATTGATGAAGGAGACCAATATGGTTTTGCAACATCTCTTCATGAATAGTGATATTGAATGTTGTTTCAAGATCATGACATGTATGCTTGTTTAGTAGTAGAAGTTCTTTTTCCCACCATACTTGTGTAAACTTGCTTGGGTAGAAGGGCATTTTGCTATGTTTACATGAAGGAATCCAAACTTTTAGTTCTAGATTCCCTTACTAGTTTGAGTTTCACATATCATTGAGAGGGGATCCAGGTGGAGTCCCTTCACAAATATGGAATGGTCGTTGGCTCTGCATAGACTATTTGTTCCATCCTTTATTATGTGTTTTGAGGTGTGTATTCTAAAACAAAAGGTGATTACTTAGTGTAGCCTTAGCTCGAATATACTTCTCTTTGGGCACAACTATGATTGCATGATGTGAACTCATCTACTATATTTTAGCTTTGTATGCCACTTGTTTGGATGACTCACCATGCTCATAAGTTGAGAACCCTTTCAACCCTAACCACTCTGTATTTGAAGTATGCCCTTGGCGATGCATCACAAAGGTTCGAGCTACATCTGCATAGGAAACATGCCCTTACCGAAGAAGAGTGGATTGATTTTCCATTGGGAAATGTCTTTTATGATTAAACAAAAATGTGTTACACATCTATTTTGCCCCACGATCTTCATATGTGATACATGTTTGTTTTGCCCCACAATCTTCATTACTTTGTGCTTTTACCTTGAAGTGAAAACTTGGATTAACAAAAAAGGGCTTTGCTAGTTGAATAGTTATTTTCCCTCTGATTATTTAAAGTCCCTTATCGGTGCTTGTCCTAGATTATGATGTATCCTTCTATGTGTACAAAAAAGCATGGAAACCCTTTCTTATAGTTTTTCCCCTCAGCGGTGTACAGGCTGAACTATTAGATTTCCCCTAAATATCTTTGTTAAAGCTATCTACAGATCAAGTTGTTGAGATGCAATACATTTCTCCCTTTGATTTTCATATGTCTATTGCATTAACTCCTTCATGTGCACCTAGTGCTTTTGATCCCTTGTGCTCCTCATTCTTTGTTTCTACTTTACTTTGTTCTACTCCTTATAAGTGGGTTTTTAATATCAATTACTTTTAAAACTCTTAGTGGGATATAACTTATTATATATTTATTAACGCAAATGGAGTTACAAATTAATAAATTTATAATTATGATTTCATTATATTTTAAGATAATTTATAGTAGAGTTCACCATATAATCATCTAGTTATGAATATTTAATATTATGAGAATTAAAATTATAATTTCAGGTTTGAGTTATCTCTCCTTGCATTATGAATTAAAGGAAAAGTAAATATTAATATTGGACTTAGATAAAAGTCAAATTGATATTTTAGAAATAAAATTAATATTAATATTTAATCTAATAATATACATTTATGTTTTTGAATTAAAGGCAATCAAAACTAAGGGGCTGGCCCATAAACAGGTAAAGTGATCGACTACTAGCAGATCAACAACCAAAACAACATATAGATCGAAAACATAACTAAAAGAGTATCAACAAGGCTAACATTGCCTATATTAAGTCTAGAAAAGCTATGTAAATAAATGAACAAAGGCATAACAACCTTAAACCCAACCAATTCTAGGAACCAACAAAAAAAAAACATTAAAAAATAGAGGGAGGGAGCCATTAAGGCTTCTTGGCCTCTTTCCTCCCTAGGAGAATGTTTTCCCAATCTTCTGCAAGGAAGTTAAACAGTAATTTGGAATCCTCCTTCAACAAGTCTCCCTCCATATGTTTTAGTAGGTGAAGAGTGGTGACAGCAACATGTGTCACTTTAATAGGAAACTTCATCAAAAGATGCATCCTTTCTTCTAGCGCATGAATTCTCTTCCACACCTCATCACTAGTCGTCTTCTTGGTGTCCACGTTACCCTCCTGCATGTTGCCCAAACCGCCATCCGCCTGCACCAAAGTGACATCTTGCACATTTGGGGAGTTAGCAAAATCCTTGGGAGGAACCTTAATAGGGGAGGAAATCATTCTGGGGGAGGGCACATTATCCATTGTATTAGGGAATTGGTCCTGAGTTAAATCCACACACCCCAACCCAATGGTGGCCAAAACATGTGACACCTCATTCTTCTCCCTCATCCCACTTCCCAAACTAGATCATGATAAATCTAAAACCTCCTCATCCTCCTCCTCCATTCTCCCCTTCCCAAAATTCAATGCCTTCTCCTTCATCCTTCTTTTGTGATGACCTATATCCTTTGAATCTGAATCCTCCTCTTGTGAGGCCCCATCTTTCAGCTTCCTCTTAGCATTGGACTTAACTAACCTCCCCAACCTCCTCCTTCCCCCTCACCCTTCCTCCTCCAAATCCTTCGATTCCTTTTCTCTCCCTTTCTTTCCTAGGGGGGTGGGCTTCAACTCAACAGGGGACCTGCTAGGTGAAGGTTGTGGGGTAGGGGCACTGGGGCCCATGATCCTAAGGGGAATCGGTTGGGGCCGGGGGTTAGGATGGGTAGGAATATCAATCTCCACAATCCCATGGGGGACTAGGGCCAGGTGGAATTGATATAGTCAAAACATTAACCCTTGGTGTAAAATGGTAAAATTAACACCCTTCCTCATTTTTTCCTTAACAACAGTAATTGAGTCCACTAAATCATGCAATAGAAAAAATGGAATTGAAATAACATCTCAATGGAAAAAATGGTTTAGGAGAGGAAAGTGTTAGTAATTACATACACCATACCTCCCTTCTAGGGTTAAGTACTTCATCAACGTCAAATAGACCTCATTCCATGGCTCAGGGAGCTTCTCCTACATAAAACCACCTATGTGTTGAATTGGTTCCTCAGCCTCCAAAAAGAACTGCTACAGACTCACTTCATTGGCCACCCTAGTCACCTTTTTCCATTTTCTTGCCTTCATAGCCAAACCCGTCGCTAGGGAGATGACTTCCTTAGAGATGTGGAAAGAGATACCATTTATCATAACTCTACGGTCCTCCCAGGAATTAATAAACTGCAAAGAACAATTTTCATCATGCCCATTTAGTGCCTCGATAAATGGAATGAAGCCACCTTCCTTCAACATATACCATACTAATGACTTCCTAGCACTCTCCTCTATCATGGATGACTCAATTCACATTAGGTTGCCTCCCATCTCTATAGTTTTCCCTAATCCTCTTGTCTCCTTCCAAACCCAGAAACACTTGCTAAGAATGACTTCACACTTAGGTAGAAATCTAAGATCCCTTAAGTGGACATAATGACCATTATTATTAGTAATTGTAATAGCGTCCCTTGTAGAAATAAATGTCACGTGTCAACCACCTCTATCTTTCTCCCAATCTTTTCCATCATTCCCAATGCATACTAACCATTTAAAATTTGAATCTTTTCTCATCCTAGCATATAAGAACATGCTTAAGATAATAATTAAAAAACCCCTCATATCAAACTTCAAATATTCAAGCCATGTGAATTTATTATTACTAGTACAAATTCCATCCCTCTTGGCCATCTGTCCTTCATAACTTCGTCCTATCTACCAACTCAACTATCTAATCAATATAACACCCTTTTAGTTACAGGATTGGACGTCCCTTACCACCAAAGTACTATGCTGATTTTCATTAAATGTCAATCCAGGAGCATGAACTTGAGATGATGTCTGCAAAGTATATTCTCTAGTTTTCACTAAAAGTCACTATACTTTGAATGCAATAAATGTTAAGGAAATCTAGTTTATCCAAAGGAAAGATGACTATCAAATACTTGGAAGGAAATTCTAATTATTTAACCATACATCTATGCACCTACTACTGCAGGAACAGTGACTGGTTCTATTTCTTGTGGCTGTAAGAACAACAGTTCTAACTCTAACTTAGAAAACTGAGTCTAACTCCTAATTACTAAAGTAAAACTCCACCTTTTGCGTGGGCCCCCACGGAAGAATGAAGGAAAGACAAACTTAGATAAAAGTGTAGAAACTCAGCAAAGGCATGTATTCATCGAATGTGCAGTATTACAATAACTTAGGAAAAACAATAAGATGTTTATCAACCCTGTCTGTCTATTCACTACTTAACCTCATAGATACAAACAAGGTCTTATTTATAGGGAAGAACAATAAACTCCTAAAACTACGACTTCCTCATGAAGGAAAGTCAGTTACAACTTTAAGAATGCAAACATGCAATTGGAAAGACATTAATTCTCCCTTAAATTCCCCACAAATATAGAGATCATAGAAAATGCTAGATTTTCTCATTTATCTGTCTTCGAACAGCTTTCCAGGAATCTAGGTATCGTGCTTTGCATGTTTAACTAATTGCTTTTATGCTTACTTCCTTGCTCGACCGCTTGATCAGGTCCCGCTTGGTTATTCATTAAAATAGGTCCCTTCTGACTTTGTCGCCAAGTCTTCTAGTTGTAACGGTGTCATAACATTTCTCCTTAATATCATTAATGCCTTAGCGCTATTCCTTCATAGTTTGTTTAACTCCCACTCAGCCTGTATCCTACGATCAACATTTAATACACAGAAGACTTCCCACAAACATTTATTTTCATTTATTAGTTTATAAAGAAAAGGCATTAATTATTCAACTAACAAACCCCTTTTTAAATATAATTCCGACTATCATTTTATGCCCTATGTCCATACTTTATACATCAAAAGTTCAAAACATTTATACTAAAGGATGATAAAGTTTAGCATGTTATAGACAAATGTTCATAAAAAGGGCTACTAAAACTTTTATTTCTTCATGTCATCATTTTTCCCCCCAACCATCCTGAGGCTGGTCCCTTCAGCATCTATAAGTTTCTGATCCTCATTCGCAGTCTGAGGTCATTGGCGATTTTCTCCCCTGATTCATGAGTTCTGTAATTAAAATACCCATGATTTTGTTTCAATCTTGCCCATTTCTGTTCTTCAGCAGTCATGTTATATTCAATAAACAGATCATGTTTTCCAAGCATAGGATGCAGGAGTATTGGCGATTGGAAACGAAGAGGTACCCAATAATTTTTTTGATTTCTTCCCAATGTCAGATGCCTGGGCATCCTGCTGATGGCTAATTCCAGATTTTGGGGAGAGTGCAACTCCCTGGTTTTCAGGTCTTCTGGCAATCGAATCCATCTTTGAAGAGAAGCTTGTATAGCATCAGGGGCATTTTCAGAACAATGCTGCTCCCAATCCAGAAATGCCTATTTGCGGACAGGATGGATTTTGGCAGCAACACTATGATTATTGCTAACAAAAAGCCAATCGAAGAATACTCTATAAGTGTTCTATATTTTTGACTGAATGTACAATGGTTCAAACATTTCCTTTTCCTTGTAAGGAGCAGCCTGGTTCTCTTGACTGATCTCATTCTGCATCCATGACATAACGACCCTAAACTGTACATCTCCCACATACAACAATGAATTCCAATCTTTATCATCTGGTATAGCAAGATTATGAACATAAAATTCATAGAGGAGATTCTTCAAAGTCATTGGAACTGAATTGAATGTTGCATAAAATTCTTGGGGAGTATGTAAAGAAGGGGTCAATCCTCGACTAATTCGAGACAACTAAAAATTAATCATTTGCTCCTTTAGGAACAATGTATAAACTGGAGATGGGAACCTCCAATTTATAAGCTCCAAAATGAGCTCTGTGATCTTTGTGACACGTTGTTGTAGGATCTTAATTTCATTATCCTTTTCTTCAATTTGTTGTGCTTGTTCCCTGATAGTTCTGAGCATTTGTTTCTTCTCTAAATACCAATTTGCTTTTTCCCATTGAAATTGTTGGTACAGATTAAAGCTAGCTATTAATAGAGTGGAAATGTCCAGTGGTGTATGATGACAGACAATAGGTCTATAATCTTCAAGGCGGTGTTTAGGATGATGGTGGTCAGCAGCTTTGTCATCCTGAGAATGATGTTGTTTAACAAAATCATTATGTTGACAAGTAATAGTGTTATCAAATTTTTTTGAAGAGGCAATGGCTGTAGGATGAGGTGCAATAGTCATTTGATCTTGAAATGTTTCAACAATTTCCTGAACCATTTCTTGTGCAACAGATGGATATTCCTCTGGTGGTAGATTATTCGCTGGGTGTTCAAATCCAGACACTATTTCTTCTGAGGACTCTGTGTCACTATCAACATTAATAGGACTATTTGGTTTTGTGGAAATTTCCTCAGGATTATTTTCATGTTTAGGAGTAGGTGCTGTGTGCTCTAGTGACTGTGCAGGTGTAGGTACTGGAGTTTCAATATCAATAGGTGGTATATGAGGCTCAGCCGGTGGCGGAGGAGGTTCAGTTCTTATGTTCACCCCAGACATTCTGGTGACTCGTTGTGGGGTAGAAATTGGTTTCTTGCCCTTATTAATAGATTTCCCTTTATTTGGGTTAGGTTCTTGTGATACTGGAGGTATTTTTTTTGAACCTTCCTCTACGACAACTGTGCATGATCTTCTCTTCCTAGGAGTTGAGGCTTCTATGGTCAAAATTTTTCTCTTTGCAGTTTTAAGCATAGAAGCAGAAGCCGAAGCTTCTTGAACCGTTCTATATACTACTTTTTTGACTCCTACAACAGTTTTCTCTCTTCTCCCTACTCCTTGCCCTTTAGGTCCACCCCTTCTAGGTCCCTCTGACCTTAACTTTACAAAATCATTCCATGTTCCCAAGTGCGGCCTAGTCAACTCCTTTTCAATTATAGCCCTAATCAAGCAATGGTGGGATACCTACTGGGTTTTTCCTTGCTGTACATAGGTAGCTTGCCTTTTGATGATATTATAAAGGAAACTTGGAAGATTTATAGGACAATCCCCATGCCGCAAACCACTCAGAATTTTGAAATGAACAACATGCAAATAGAAATATCTTCCTTCACAGGTAAAATATCTTATGATAAATTCAACAGGGTGGATAAATTGCAAAGGGAGAGATAACCGTAATGTACCTTGCTTTTTGTTTTCCTCTAGCCGAGGATCTCTTGGTACTGAGAATTGCTCTTTTTCTTGTCGTGCATCCATATCCTCTGTCCAACATTCTCCAATTGTGGGTAACCCAGAAACTTCTACCACCACTTCTTCGATGAATTCTACCCAGATGCCCTTAATAGTTGCATATCCATCCCTTAATGTATTATGAAATTGGAGTGCAATTTCTTGATCAAACTGCTTCAAACTAAGACAATAAGCCAGCCAACCTCGCTGTTGAAACAAACTACATGTTGCTGGGTCTGCTAGTAAGACTATGATCTACTGGTTCATGCCACTGAGGTTCTCCACCCATATTTTTGAAAAAAAATGCTAGTACAGGCGATTTCATTGCAAGTGATTCTGAAAGTATGGGCGGTGATAGCTACAGGGGTTTCTACAGAGGGAAATCGCAATTCTTCAATATTTTCCAAACATCACATCCTTCAATACTTCATGATGGCATTTTAATCACCAAACCATAATGGGAATAAAGATCATGCTAAAAAACATACGCCATATTAATGAGGAGTTATGCGAAATCATGATTTAATATTATTTTACACATTTCAAATGAGTCTTCCCTATACATCCTATATGCTAACTTAAGATTTCATTGATTTTGCATTCATGATTTCAATTTCCCCTCACCCCAACCTAGCAAAGACTGGGTCCCACCAGACCGTAAAGATTGCAAATTTTGAAAATTGAAATAACATGCTTTCCTAAATAAATAATAAATTAAAAAAATAAATGCAAAGGGGTTGAGTGTGACTGACCAGAGGTGCGATAGGAAGGATGAACTAAGAAGTGCCTTTTTAGAGAAAGAAAGTGAGATGGAATGATGATGGAAAGACAAGAAGATGGGATGGAATGAGGTGAAAAAGGAATGAATTTTCGCATGAGTGTGAATTTTTATTATTATGAAGGCCTTGAAAATAAATTCAAGGGACTGCAGGCATCTGAGTGGAAGCCTCAGATGAAGTGGCTGCAGGAAGAGATGTTTCTATTGTTGTGAACTGTTGAAGAAATTCTTCCCTGGTTGCTGGTTTATGATATAACTTCAGGCGATGCCCATTAACCAGGAGCTTGAATTTAACCAGATCAATTGTTGACAGTTGAACTGCTCCATTGTCAAAAATTGTAATGATTTCATAGGGACAAAGCCATTGAGTTTGAAATTTGCCTTGGTGATGCTAATATCGTGAATCATACAGGAGTGCCCAATCACCAACAGAGAATTCTCTGTCTTTAATAAATTTGTCATGCCATTGCTTCCTTTGACTTTGAATTAATTCTGTGTTATGAAGAGCTGATTTTTGCCATTCATCCAACTCATTGAGATGCAGAATGCGATCCTGTTGTGCTGCAGGAAGGGTAATATCAAGTTCCAAAGCTATCCGCAGAGTTTTATGTTCAAATTCAATAGGGATGACAATTGTCTTCCCATATAGGATTTGGAAAGGCGTGAATCCAATAGTGGATTTCCATGTTGTTCTATATGCCCATAAGGCTTCAAGAAGTTTAGCTGCCCAATCTCTATGATGCAAAGAGATTATTTTAGTGAGAATATGTTCCAGCTGTCTATTTGTTACTTCTACCTGTCCATTGGCTTGTGGATGATATAGAGATGATTTGCCATGCCAAATTTTATATTCCTCCATGAGTGCTGCTATCAGGTTAGATGTGAACTGAGGCCCTTGATCTAATTGTAATTCTCTTGTAACATCAAATCTGGTAAACACACACTCGTACAAAAACTTTGCAACATTATTGTCATGGGGATGCTTCATGGGTTTTGCTTTAGCCCACTTAGTAACATAATCAGTACAAACCAATATGTAACTTTTCCCTTCTAATGGTGGTTCAATAGGGCCAAAAAAATCAATTCCCCCTTTATCAAATGGTTCTACTACTATTTGTGGCTGCAGGGGCTTTTCACCTATTTTTGTCGGTTTACCCGTTCTTTGACATTTATCACATTTTTTTGTATACTGAGCTGCATCTTTGTGAAGTGTAGGCCAATAATAACCTGTATTCAGAATCTTTAATGTAGTCCATTTGTTAGCAAAGTTTCCACCATAGGGCTCATCATGACAAGCACGGAGGACATCATATGTTTCATCTTCTCTGAGACACTGTCGTGTTACCTGATCTGGTCTAGTATAAAACATGAATCATGAGATCCATGAGAAATTAAAACTCTTTTCTGCTAGCAATCATTTTTCTTTTGTAGAAAAATGTGAAGGAGTTTTTGTAGTAGTTAGATAGTTGGCAATGTCAGTGTACCAAGGATTTTGCATTGATAAAAGGAAGAGATGTTCATCAGGAAAGCTATCTTCTATGGATGCAGGATCATCAGGTGTTTGAAGACGAGACAAGAAATCAGCCACAACATTTGCTTTACCTGGCTTGTCAATAATGGTGATGTCAAATTCTTGCATTAGTAACAACCATCGAGCCAATCGTCCAGAGATTGCTGGCTTATTCATCAGATATTTGATAGCAGAGTGATCTATATGTACAAATATTTGGTATCCTATAATGTAATGTCTGAATTTTTTTAGAGCATAAATTACAACAAGCAGTTCTTTTTCTATCACCATGTAGTTATACTCAACTCCTTGAAGATTTTTGCTGATATAGTAAATTGCATGTTCTACTGAATCTGTCTTTTGGCCAAGTACTGCTCTAATGGCATGATCTGAAGCGTCTGTGTGTATATGAAAAGATAACTCCCAATTTGGTCTTCGAAGCACTGGTGCTGTTGAGAGAACTTCCTTAAGCTGTAGGAAAGCTTTTGTACACTCTGAATCCCATACAAACTCTGCATCTTTTCGAAGCAATTTGTATAAGGGTGTTGCAATTTGATTGAAATCTTTGATAAAACGTCAATAATATCCTACATGTCCTAAAAAACTCTTGACTTCTTTCAATTTGGCTGGTACAGCTAATGTATGTATGACTTCTATTTTTGTTGGATCTACTTCAATTCCTTTAGGAGAAATAATGTGTCCCAAGACCACTTCTTCTTGCATCATCATAAAGCACTTTTCACTATTTAATGACAAATTGTAGTCTTTGCATCTTTGTAAAACCTTGTCCAAGTTTTCCTTGGCTTCTTCAAATGTTTGCCCATATGTGTTGAAGTCATCCATATATACTTCCAAACAATCTGCAGATATGTCAGAAAAAATGGTAATAACAACTCTTTGGAAGGTTGCGGGTGCATTGCACAAACCAAATGGTAAGACAGAATAAGTAAATGTTCCCCATGAACATGTGAATGTTGTCTTGTCCTGATCTTCTGGTGCTATCTGGATTTGATTGTAACCACTAAACCCATCTAAGAATGAAAAGTATTTCTTTCCTTCAAGAGTGTCAAGCACTTGATTGACAAAAGGTAATGGAAAATGATCCTTCTTGGTAGCTGAATTAAGTTCTCTATAATCTATGCAGACTCACCATTTCCCCCCCTTTTTGGGAACAATAACTAATGGTGACAACCATTAGCCATTAGAAATAGGATATATGAAGTCAACATTAAGTAACTTTTGCAATTCATTTTTGACAATATCCCTTAATGTTGGGTTTATCCTACCCTGAGGTTGTCTCATAGGTTTATCATCCGGACTGATATAAATTCTATGGCTACAGAGTGCATGATCCAAACCTTTCATATTTGTATACTCCCAAGCAAAAGCATTCTGATGCTTTTGTAACAGCTGCAGGGTATCATGATGTTGTGCCTGAGATAAGGACTTGCTTATATTTAATTCTCTTCTTGGAATGATTGTTGTTTTGACTACTTTTTCAGCCATTGAAATTTGCACAATTGGTTGTGAATCTATCTCATGTGGCAGGATTGAATGCAGTTCATCAGATAAAGGCAGAATTCTTTCTAAGACATACTCTTGTGTAGAAGATGTCTCAGGTTGTGTCCATACTCATTCAGTATAATAGAAGAAATGACATCATCTTCTTCTTTAATGTATACAAATGAGTCCCATGAGATCATCATCAATTTTTGAATATAATCTATGTCCATATCAGAGCCATCCATATTTGGCCAGACAACTTGATCATCCTGCAGCAAAGGCTGAGTAGGAGAATACAAGGTCAAATTTTTAATGTTTGTTCCATCTAAAATAGTCATTTTTCCTGATTGGCATGCAATATAAGCATCTGTTGTTGCTAACCATGGTTGTCCTAAAATAATAGGGTAGCCTCCAGTACTTATTTTTTGAGAGAGTACAACAAAATTGACTGGATACTCCCATTAATGTAATATGACAGTGACATCTTCTAGCATACCATCAGGAATGATGGTAGAACTATCTGCTAATTACAAGATTGTTGGCATTTTCCTGAGATCAATTATACTTAATTTGGACACCACTTCCTTGGTTATTACATTGATGGATGCTCCTAGGTCTATTAAGACATTCTGTACTTGTACTCCTTGAATGGTGAGGGTTACTACTGGGCTACCAGGGTCTGCATACTTAGGCATTTTGCGGTTATCAAGCATAAGATCAGAAAGCTATCCAAGGACATGGATAGTCTTTGGGTCTTTCTTTTTCCTTCCTGGCTTTTTAACATAGGTTTCTTTGATGGCTTTTGAATATATAGGTACTTCCTTGATTGCATCAAGTAAGGGAATTTTTACCGTCATTTGCTTGAGTTGCTCAAGCAAATCTAGTGCGGCTTGATTTTCACTTGGCAATATTTTCTTTGTTAACCTACTAAGAAATGGTGGTGTTTTGGCTACAGGAGAAACAGTGGTGGCAGGTTCTTGAATTGACTCAGCACTTGTATCATCTATTTCTGTTATAATGGGTTGCTGAGGTGAGGCAAGCATTGTTCCAGATCTTAGATGAATATTATTTAGGGTGATGGAATAACTTTGTTGTTGGGCTGAAGGTTTTGCACTATTAGGGTTAGGTGTAGGTTGTGCAGGTAACTGTGGTTATTTTGGAGGAGCTGTATTGGTTGCAGGAGGCATTAAGGCTTGCTGTTGAGGAGGTTGAGTCAAAGTCGGCTGCTGCTAATGCTACTACCATTTCTGGGTTTGTTGCCAACCCTGTTGAGGTTGGTGCCAACCTTGGTTAGGCTACTGCCACCCTTGGTTGGTCTGTGGCCAACCTTGGTTAGGTTGCTGCCACCCTTGGTTAGTTTGTGGCCAACCTTGGTTAGGCTGTTGCCAACCTTGGTAAGGCTGTTGCCAACCTTGGTAAGGTTGCTGCCAATGATTATAATTACCATGCTGTTGTTGCCATTGACTATTACTATCGTAATTATGGAGTGGGTGTTGAGAAATACCTAATCTTGGAGCCCATGGCCTTTGTTGAGCAACATAAAAGACTTCCCTATCTTCATCAATTGCCTTGAACTTAGTAGGCACATGCTGTGATTCCATGCTAGCAATAGGCTTACATCGACAGTTTTTTCTCTGCAATAGGGGCAATATTCTGCCAACATACTATCAGCATCTTCCTTCTTCCTACGTGCTTGCATGGTATCCAATTGTGTAGCAACATCATTAATGATGTCTTGCTTGAAATCTGACAAGAGGTTTGACAATTCTATCATAGATACTCCTGTCTTAGGAGTCTTTTGGAGTAAATCCCTCAAACCTCGTCCTTTTTTTGTTGTTGCTCTAGAATAGTTTAAAAAAATATTTTGGATTTTAGCCCACGTCTTCTATGTAATGTCACCTCCAGCCATTAAGTCTAAAGCTTCCATACTCCTATCATGTACTCCTTTTAGAACGATATGCTTTTGAGACTCCTCATTCAGCTGATGTTATGTGTTGCGCTATAGGTTAAACATGAACTGGGCAACATAGTCCTCCAAAGTCTCATCATCCTTTTGTGACATTTTAAAAATGTCATCTCCTTTCAAATCATGGCCTCTACAATATTCCTTATATTTATTAAGGAAAAAATTACTCATAATTGGCCAATCTGTCACAGCATTGGCACCTAAACTCATAAAACATCTCAAAGTGGCTTCTTTGAGAGTTGATGGAAACAATTTCAGCTTATGGGCATCAGTTGTGTAGTCATAACTTCGATAAAGGATGTCAAACTCAAAGAGAAAGGTTTCTGGATCTTCAGTAATAAGTTCATAGAATTTAGGTAGGGCAGCTAAGGGTATATTTTTCAAATTTTGATTACCCTGCTGAGGAGGAATTGGAAAGGAAAAGGTAGGTTGAGCTGCTGCCATTTGTAGATGTCCTAATGGTGGCTAATAAATGACTAGAGCTAATGGATTATCTTGATATTCTGGCTCAGCAAAAAGATTATTCAAATGAAAAGATTCTTTAGATGTGGTTGGTGATTGTACTTGTTTCGATACTTCTACAAATACGTTCTCAAGCAATTCTTCTTCTCTCTCTTCTCTTTCTTTAGAGTTAGGATAACAAGGACCTTCCTGATTGAAGTTGGGAAGAAATCTTCCAAGGTGATCTCTTCTTCTATGCATGCAAGAATGCTGAAAATGAAACTAAATGACTCAATAGTAAACACTAGACTGACACCATCCCTAGCAATGGCACCAAAAATATGTCTAATCAATATAACACCCTTTTAGTTGCAGGATTGGACATCCCTTACCACCAAAGTACTATGTTGATTCTCATTAAATGTCAATCTGGGAGCGTGAACTTGAGATGATGTCTGCAAAGTATATGCTCTAGTTTTCACTAAAAGTCACTACTACTTTAAATGCAATAATTGTTAAGGAAATCTAGTTTATCCAAAGGAAAGATGACTATCAAATACTTGGAAGGAAATTCTAATTATTTAACCATACATCTATGCACCTACTACTGCAGGAACAGTGACTGGTTCTGTTTCCAGTGGTTGCAGGAACAACAGTTCTAACTCTAACTTAGAAAATTGAGTCTAACTCCTGCTTACTAAAGTAAAACTCCACCTTCCGCGTGGGCCCCCATAGAAGAATGAAGGAAAGACAAACTCAAATAAAATTGTAGAAACTCAGCAAAGGCATGTATTCATCAAATGTGCAGTATTACAATAACTTAGGAAAAACAGTAAGATGTCTATCAACTCTGTCTGTCTATTCACTACTTAACCTCATAGATACATACGAGGTCTTATTTATAGGGAAGAACAACAAACTCCTAAAACTACGACTTTCTCATGAAGAAAAGTCAGTTAAACTTTAAGAATGCAAACATGCAATTGGAAAGACATTAATTATCCCTTAAATTCCCCACAAATATAGAGATCATAGAAAATGCTAGATTTGCTCATTTATCTGTCTTCAGCAGCTTTCTAGGAATCCAGGTATCGTGCTTTGCATGTTTAACTGATTGCTTTTCTGCTTACTTCCTTGCTCGGCCGCTTGATCAGGTCCTGCTTGGTTATTCATTAAAACAAGTCCCTTCTGACTTTGCCACCAAGTCTTCTAGTTGCAACGGTGTCATAACGCTTCTCCTTAATATCATTAATGCCTTAGCGCTATTCCTTCATAGTTTGTTTAACTCCCGCTCAGCCTGTATCCTGCAATCAACATTTAATACACACAAGACTTCCCTCAAACATTTATTTTCATTTATTAGTTTATAAAGAAAAGGCATTAATTATTCAACTAACAGTTTTTACAATCTCTTCAGCTGCAGGAAGATCTACCCATATCAAACATTCATGAAGAAAGATTTTTACCACAAAATGAACCCCTTTTTAAATATAATTCCGACTATCATTTTATGCCCTATGTCCATACTTTATACATCAAAAGTTCAAAACATTTATACTAAAGGATGATAAAGTTTAGCATGTTATAGACAAATGTTCATAAAAAGGGCTAATAAAACTTCTATTTCTTCATGTCATCATCAACAACAAGTCACAAAAGTTTAAACTAATTCTCTAGCTAGGATTCATCATGCTTAATTTCTTGGGTTACTAAATCACTTACCCAATTTGGCAAGGCATTTAAGTCCCTCCAACATCTTAGTCCTATCACCTATAGGCCTAACACCACCATCCCATCTGCCACACTATTTTCCTCCCAAAAGATATGATTCAAATAGAACCTATTCAAATTAGCTAATAAATGTCTGATGCCTTTTATAACATGTTTAATGGCACATCCTTCCCCCATGTTACTTTTAATAGTTTCTATAATGATTTTTAAATTGCCTTCAATCTCCACATTTCTCCATCCCACACTTATTACCAATTTTAAACCCTAGAAAAGAGCCATCACTTTCGTAGTATTATTAGAAATTTTCTCTAGCTATCCGAAATATGCCAACAATATCTTTCCTTTACTGTCCCTAGCCATACCTCTTATCGTTGAACCCTCTTTTTTGGTAGCACCGTCAAAATTGAGCTTAACCCAATTTGCAGGTGAGGGTTTCCATCGTGCCCTTTTCCTAACCAACATATTGGAATTATTTGTTTCCATTATCCCCTCCTCCAAATTCCGTCTCTTAGCCACTCTGACATCTACTATGGTAGGGGAAACTTTGGTTTTCTCCACTTGCTACAACTCATATTCTCAACCATTAGCTTGTAGATCTTCTCCACAACAACCTCCTCGATTCTTTCTTTATTCCTAAACACTCTGTTATTTCTCTCTTTCCAAATACCCCAACAGACATGTGGGGGGATAATTAACCTTCCACAAACTAAGGGGGTGGGCAAAGGGGCCTTGCCAATACTCCAGAAATTGCACCAAATCTTGATTAAACACCTAGTTCACCTCCAACTTCTATAAAAACCTCCCCCAAACACTAGAAGCATAACTACAATGAAGGAATACGTGAGTAATATTTTCCTCTACCTTCTTACACAAATAACATCTATTGAATAATTGAAAACCCCATTTAATTAGGTTATCAATAGTGAGAATTTTCCAATGGATGGTGGTGCCCCAGAATATATTAATCTTTCAGATTAAATGATTAAACCATATCTTTCCTCAGTCATTTGGTTCCAAATTTTTATCAAACATTAGTTTGTAGGCTAATTTAAAAGAGAACTCCCCTGTCGAAGTGGCCTTCTAAATGAATCCATCATTCTGAACCATCCTTGGGATTTTGTACCTTCAAGCAGAGCATTTAGCTCTTCTACCAGGTCCCCTCTAATGGGAGCATTCTGTTGCAACTCCACCTTTTTCCCCTTCCTCCATGGGCCAATAAAAACAAAAACCATACCCCCATACTCCTGGAGGTGGTTTCAAAGGGACCCATACTTCATTCTTGCTAGTGGTTTATTAGTCAACCACAGTTCCTCCCAGAAGTTAATCAAATTACCATTACCCACCAGCCACCTAACACCCTCCTTCAACAGAGTTCTATTTTTCACAATATTTCAACATATTTTAGATCCCATAGGGAGATCATTCCTCTAGGTGCAGTGAGAGAATTTTAGATTCCCCAAGTACTTTGCTTTCAAAATATTGCACTAGTTTGCTTCCTCCTTCATCAGGTTCCACCCCACCTTGATGAGTATCTCATTATTCAAATAAGATATCTTCCTTACTACTAGGCCACCTCTTCTTTTAGGTTTACAAGCCGTATCCTAATTCACCAAACTTGACCTATTCTTCTCACTTCCTCTTGACCAAAGGAAGTTACATTGTATTTTCTCCAATTTCTCTACCATACTTTGAGTAATTTTGAACAGCGATAGGAAATACACAGGTAATCCTTGGAGGGAGGAAACAAGAAGCTAAAGCTTACCTACACTCTCAGGGTTTTTCCTTTCCACCCTATCAACTTCTTTTCCATCCTCTCTAGAATGTTATTCCAAAATTTGTTACTTACATCTTTCATCGTTAGGGGGAGGCCCAAATATGTGTCTGGAAACACAACAATATTACACCCTAGAATATTAACAATCCTTCTCTATATATCCAGGGGGGGGTTTGAAGAACACTTTACTTTTGTCCAAAATAATTTTTTGTCCCACATTAGCCACATATATCTCTAGCACAAACTTCCAAGCTCTAGCTTCACTCACTGAGGACTCCCCACTAATGAAAGTGTCATCCACAAACTGCTAAATCACCTTGCGTGGAAGCGTTGATGCCAGTTTGACCCCCTTTAATCACCCCCTCTTCCATTTTTCTCAAGAACGCCCTTCCCAAACTTCAACAACCATGATAAACAAATAGGGGGAGATAGGGTCACCCTGTCTTAGTCCCCTCTCCCCATCAAAGTTGCCCCAAGACAAACCATTCACCATCATTGAGTAATTGATTGTTTTAACCATCAATTTTACCATCTTTATAAACTTTTGACTAAAACCAAATTTACCCATAATTTCATATAGGAAAATCTAGTTAATCCTATCATAGGCTTTAGAGATATCATATTTCAAAGCCATACTCAGATTCTCACTCTCCTCCATAGAGTGCAAGACTTCATGATATGTTGTGGCAACATAAAGAATTTGGCATCTCAGGACAAACCCATTATGGGTTTTCCCAATGAATTTACGTAGCATCGATTTTAGCCTATTCACGAAAATTTTAGAGAAAATCTTATAAGTAGTGTTGGATAGACTAATTGGCCTAAAATCAGAGAGGACCCTTGGGTCTTTAACCTTCGGGATCAAGGCAATAAATGTTTTATTAATTTTCTTGAGAAGTTTCCCAGTTCTGAAAAAGTCACGAGCTGCCCTGAGGAGATCCAATTTAACAACATCCCAAAAATGCTAGAAGAACGCCAGGGGGAAACCATCGGGTCCTGGGGATTTGTAGGCTTTCATAGATATATTTATGTTATTAACTAAATCATTTATGATTTAAGATTATTTATATTAATAACATGATAATATTGCATGGTATTTTATATGCACAAAGAGATTTCACACTTAAATACTTATTGATTTAAATAAGTATATTAGCATAATAATTTATATTAACATGTACATTCTTACGTTATTTCTAAACACATTCTTATGACCCAAACTAAACAAGAGAAATAAATGGATTTAAATCATATGGCTGAAAACTATGTATTTTTTTATATTCTATTTATAGTCTTGTGATGTTTATTTTCGTGATGGTTTTGTTTGTGGGTTGTTTAGTTGGCCAAGTTAGGATGTGCACCAGAGACATTTTTGAGATTTTTTTTATAATTATTTGATTGGATGTCATGATGTATGTTATGATTCAATTTAAAATTTATTTTAGGAGATATCTTTTGATGAGAATTTATGAGAACTTGAATTTTGAGAACCAATGTTATTATTGAGTTGCCTATTAAGGAAGCAAATTCGATCAATATTACTTTTGTGGTATTAGACACAATTGTAGTTTGTGAACTTTGGGAAGGTAGTCTAGGTGCATGTCTATGAGAGTGGTTGCCAGGATAACTCATTGTAAGTTATGTAATAAGTGATAATCTAGTAATTAATATTTGGGAAACACACTAACAAGATAAGTTAGAGATATTGCCTCGGCCATGCCTTGAGCACTTGTATAGGCTACATATGGGAATGAGATGATATCTAGTGAGAGGTATGACTAGTTTGCCTCATCTTCATGAGAGTGTATTTTGGTTCTGTATGTGTCACATTGAGGGTTAGAGGTCCAAAGTGTAATGTTCCTTTTTTGAACCTTACCATTTGTCTAAGTCTGAAGGGGGAAATGTCTAATTTGTACAACAGAGAAAGCTATCACACGATATAATGGATATACCCATATGGAGGAATGGAATGTCATACAGGAATTTGGAAGGATGGTAGATGAAAGATGGTGATAGAAGATGGAAAATGGAAGTTGGCAGATGGAAGATGGAAGTTTGGGAGATGGAAGATGGCATATAGAGGTTGGCAAATGGAAGATGGCAGGTGGAAGTTTGGGGATGAAAAATGGCAGATGGAAGATGGAGATGGAAGATAGCAGATGGAATTTGGTAGAACGAGTACAAGGAGTATAGAGGGATGTAGGAAGAAGTATGGAGGGATGGAGGGAGGAGTACAATGAGAGGTGGATGGAGGGAGGAGTACAAAGGGAAGAGTACATAGGGTATTGTATAGAAATTGGAAAGAGAATACAAACTCATATATAATTAATATTAGAACACAAATCCATCAAGTAAATGCCAAACATGAATAGATATTGAATACCAATATTCTCCAAATAATACTCATAGACAAAGATGGTGGTTTGATTTGCTAGATTCAAGCAAAGTATTATAGGCGACGAAATAGGGTGAGGGTTGAATCCCACCAAAACAAGAAAGCCAAGTAGGGAAGATCTTTCACTTCTGAAATGGTGAACAATAGAGAACTCCAACTAGAATTCATAGTACAAAGAAAATAATTCAAATTGCATGCCTAAAACAACCTATAAGAAGGCCTTATAAAGGGCTTTGGGGAAGCTTCCTGAAGGCTTACATAAATGTTGATAGGTTGACAAGTACTAAACAAAAATAAAGAGCAAGCCTAAGAGATTAAAAATATTGATTGTCAACCACATAAAAAAATAATTTAATTTAATTATATTGGGGACATCACAGTCCTCCTTGCCCAAAATTTGCTTGCCCTCAGGCAATTTCAAACTTGGATGCTCTAGAATTTGCTCGCCTTCCTAGGTGGCATCCTCAATAAGAAGATCCTTCCATCACATAAGAAAATCCTTAATGGTATGGGTCTTGAGCTTCTTCTCCTAGACATCTATGATCTCAACTCACTCTAAAATTAATTTCCCTTCAATGGGAGGCAATTCCTTTGACACCATGATGCATTGTCCAATATCCTTCTTCAGACATGACACGTGAAAATACTGTGGATTTGACTCCCTTTAGGTAGCTCCAATTTGTAGGCAACTTCTCCTACCCCTCGAACCACTCTGTATGGTCCGTAGAAGCATGGTTTTAGTTTCTCCTTACCAGATGACTTCATGAAGGATTGTCTATATGGTTGAAGTTGAAGGTATACCAAATTACCCACCTCAAAACCTCTCTCAATCTAATGTTGGTCTGCAAACATCTTCTATTGGTTTTGAGCCCTTTGTAGATTTTCCTTAAGAGATCTCATGATATCTAAAATATCCTATAGCCAATCTTTAGCCCTCAGTGCATGATTGTCTCCCAATGAAATATCCATGAATGATTAAGATTCATAACCATACAATGCTTTGAAGGGTGTCATACCTATTGACACATGATAGGTAGTGTTGTAACAATGCTCACCCAAATGTAACCAATGCACCCATGCCTTCTACTATGTTGAAACATACTTCTTGAGATAGCCCTCCAACCATTTGTTCACCATCTCTGTCTGCCCATCTGACTATGGATGGTAGCTTGTACTTGGTGACAACTCTATTTCCACTAGCCTAAATAACTCCATCCAAAAAGTGCTGAGAAAATGACTATCTCTGTCACTTACTATATTTTGTGGGAGACCATGTAAACAGAAAACCTCATGGAAGAATAACTCAGCTACCTAAGATGCTTGGTACCTAATGGAAATAGAAAAGAAATGGACATACTTGGTCAAATGATCAACCATGACAAAAATGAAATCCTTTCCCTGAATTTTGGGTAGCTAGTGTTGAAATCCATTGAAATACTTTCCCACTTTTGATCAGGGATTGGCAATGGTTAGAGAAGTCAGACAAGTAGGGTGTGCTTAAATTTGTTTTGCTGATAGGTAGAGAATTCTCATACATACTACAAGATGTCATTCTTGAGGCCTTTCCATGCAAAATTTTCTCAAATTTTCTTGTAGGTTTTTAAGTATCCTTGGTGTCCAACCAAGGGTGGATCGTACATCTCCTTCATAATTTATTTCCTTCATTTTGGAATCGAGGATCAGATAGATCCTGCCCTTTTAGTAGATAATATCATCTACCACCTTATACTTATCATCTTGTACTAGACCATCCATAAATTGGCAGGCAAATATGTTCTTGGAGTATTCAACCAATAGGTGTTCCTTCCAATCCACTAAAATTTTAGACAAAGAGCATATTGCAAGCCTTCTTGATAGAGCATCAACCAATACATTATGTTTTCCCTTTACATACTCAATATCAAAGTCAAATGCTTGGAATTTTCTCATGAACTTCTGTTGTCATTCATTGAAGTCTTTTTGCTCTGAAATATATCTTAAGCTACTATAATCTATTTGCACCACAAATTTTGCTCCAACAAGAAACTGCCAAAACTATGTTACTACATGCATTATTGTGAGCATCTCTTTATCATAGATGGAGTATAGTCATTCTACTCCTAAGAAATTTTGACTCTCGAATGCAATGGGGTGATGATTATCCATCAACACTGCCCCAATAGCTTCTCCTAATGCATCACACTCCAAGATGAAGGGTAGATTGAAATCAGGTAGTTGTAGCATTGGGCATGAACTCATGACTTCCTTTAACTTGTCAATGATGTGTTATGCCTTCACATCCCAATGAAAAGATCCTTTTTTTGTCAAATCTGTCATTGGTGCACTAAGTTGTGAGAACCCCTTCATGAACCTTTTGTAATAACTGTACAATCCAAGTAATCCACATAGATCAAAGAGAGTTTTGGGAGGTGGCCAATCCAAGATGGCTTGAATATTTTCCTAGTTACCTGAACCCCTTGAGCATTGATTATATGCTTCAGATACAATATCTATGTCATTCCAAACTCACATTTAGACCTCTTGGAAAATAGTGATTGTGATTCCATAATCCTGATTACTTCATCCAAATGCCTCGAATGTTCCTCCCATGTCTTATTGTAAATAAGTATGTCATCTAAAAACACAAATAGGCACTTTCACTGTTGCTTATTGAAGATGTGGTTCATGCATGACTAGAAAGTAGCTAGAGCATTGGTCAAACCAAATATCATGAAAAAGAACTCATAATGGTCATAATGGAAATGGAAGGTGGTCTTCTTGATATCTTTGTCCCTCATGTGGATCTGATGGTATCCAGAATGAAGATCTATTTTGGAAAAATAGAGTGCACCATGTAACTTATCCAATAATTTGTCGATCCTGGGAATGGGATGCCTCTTTTTAATGGTTTTCTTATTCAGTACATGGTAGTCCATACACATTTGGAGGCTTCCATCCTTCTTCTTAAGAAAAACTACTAACGATGCAAAAGGACTAGAACTCGTCCTAATCCATCCTTTCTCTAGGAGTTCTTGGATCATTTTTTCTATCTCATTTGTAAACCTTTTAGGATGGCGGTAGGGTGTAGTGATGATGTGTTTGGCTCCTTTCTTCAACTTAATGGTGTGCTCAAATCATCTGTGTGGAGGGATGTTGGAAAAGACCATACTATGCTTATCCAATATTGTGTGAAGCTCATCATCTTGGTAGTTGGTCTATTGTCCCTTCATTGGTTTTGTTAAGAACAAACATTATGTTGCCCAAATAATGCTATCATAACAAAGAATGACTTCCATCCATTGTGTTGAGATTTACTTTGGCCCTCCATTTGACATTCCCCTAAGGACCATCTTCTTCCATCCACTTCGAATGAAAACTCTATTAATTTGGAGCTTTGTGTGTACTTGTCCAAAGATTCCATCCACTGGATGCCAAGAATGGCTTACATGTCATTTAGATCTACTACAAAGAAATTTTTGGTCATCGTATGGCTTCCCATGGTAATGCTAGGTTGTGGGACCAAATGGGTACATGATAGGAGGTTTCCTCCTACTAACTTGACTTGGAATCCCACATGTGCCTGTGTAGCTAAACCTCTTCATTTCACAAGTGATGAATTAATGAAATTAGTGTGGCCCCACTATCTAGCATGACTATGACCCATTGTCCTTGGAGTGTTCCTCGTACCCAAAGAATAGTACACTTTACAGTGCTTGTAAGAGAAATGGTATCTCCTCGACATACTATCACAACAATCCTCTGCACAATTTATGTCACCCTCTTTGGAAATTTGTTGATAATCTTCTTTGACTTTTGGCTCCTCATCCCCTTCAATATCTGACATCACCTCTATGTAATGGATCTTCCCTTTCCCTAAGCATCGATATCATAGTTCCCATGATTCCTTACAATTGAAACATAGCTTCCTCCTCCTCAAATCTTATCTCGTAGCTTCATCCATTGACTGCTTCTTGGGGGGCGGGGGGGTTCTTCCACAAGTGTATCAAGGTTAAAACCCTTCACCCAATCCTTTAAGAGTTTGGTCAACCCATCCATGAATAAGACAACAAGTCTTCTCTTTGAAATGTCTGTCACTAGTACTAATACCCTCTAAAATTCTATAATGTAGCTCTTTATTGCTCCAATTTGCTTTAATTGTGCCAACTCCTTGAAGTTGAGCTCCGAATCCTTTTTGTCAAAGTGGTCAATAAGTCTCTCCATGAAATTGACTTATGAAGTGCTTCGACCATGACCGAGGGTGACCATCCCATGGTGCCACCATTCATGAGCGATTCCCTCCAAGTGAAGTTCCACAAACTTGATTGCCTCTTCTTCAAGCATGGGGTTGAGCTAGAAGTATGCATCAACCTTTTGGACCCATGCTTGTATTGATGTATACCCAGATCCTTCAAAGCATGATAATTTTATCTTTAAAATATTTTGTCTATTGTCATCATTTTAATTGTCCTACCTCCTAGAGTATCTCATCCACAAATCCACATAATCCTTGAAGGAAAATTTTACACCAAATCTAGCATCAAACCAGTCTTGACAGAATTGATCTTTCATCTCAAGGAAAGTAGGCTCTTGTTCCCTAGGTTGTTCTAACCATTGGGGAAATGTTGACATCATTGTTCATGTGTGGGAATTCTTTGCATGAAGCCTCTTAGTGATAAAATTATCACCATGCCCATTGTGTCCTCCACTTGTCCTTCCTTGTGCCAAAAGTCAAAGGGTCTCACCAATTTGATCTTGCCCCTTCGCCAAGGTCTCACCAAGTTGTGATTATCCATTCATCTTAGTGCTTGATTCACCCATTCTTCCTATTGATCAAGATCTTGGTGGCATCCAATGTCACCAACAGGCTAGCAAGATCACCAGTTCTGAGACCACTATAATGTTCCTCTTTCGAACCTTACCATTTGTCTAAGTCTAAAGGGGGAAATGTTTAATCTGTATGGTGGAACGAATATGCCCATACAAAGGAATGCAATGTCGTACAAGAATTTGGAAGGATGGAAGATGGAAGATGGTGATGGAAGATGACAAATAGAAGTTGGTAGATGGAAGATGGAAGTTTGGGACATGGAAGATGGAAGATGGAAGTTGGTAGATGGAAGGTGATAGATGGAAGTTGTGGGATGGAAGATGGAGATGGAAGATGGAGGATGGAAGTTGGTATAAGGAGTACAAAAAGTATGGAGGGATGTAGGAAGAATTACTGAGGGGTGCAGGGAGGAGTATAGAGAGAGCTGGATGGAGGGAGGAGTACTGAGGGAAGAGTACGCAGGGTATTGTATAGAAATTGGAAAAAGAATACAAACTCATATACAAGTAATATTAGAACACAACTCCATCAAATAAATGCCAAGCATGAATATATATTGAATACTGATATTCTCCAATTAATACTCATAGATAAAGATGGTGCTTCGATTTTCCAAATCTAAGCAAAGTATTACAGGTGATGGAATATGGTGAAGGTTGAATCCCATCAAAATTAGAAAGAGAAGTAGGGAAGATCTTTCACTTCCAAAATGGTGAACAATAGAGAACTCTAATTGGAATTCATAATACAAATAAAATAATCCAAATCATATGCCTAAAACAACCTACAAGAAGGCCTTATAAAGGGCTTCGGGAAAGCTTCCCAAAGGCTTACAAAAATGTTGATAGGTCGATAAGTACTAAAAAAAAATAAAGAATGGGCCCAAGAGATTAAAAACATTGAGTTTTGGCCACATAAAAAAATATTATTATTTAATAATATTGGGGACATCACACAAAGTGACCAGTCTAGGGTAACTCAATGCTTGAGGGTCTGGGGTCTAATGAGAGACTAGTCGAACGTAACTCAAGTAGTTTGACCATGTGATGACACTCCCTAGTATGTATCTTGAGTCTCCTTTATAGATTTTGTTTTGTAGTTATTGGTGGTGCAGTTGTTGGTGGTGTACTTACTATTGGATGTATTTACTGTTGGTGTTTACTTTCATTGATGGTGATTGGTGATTCATGGTTGATGTACTTTTGACATGTAGCTTTTGACTTAAGGTGGATATATTTCATTTAATATATCTTGATTTGATACGATATTCCATTTCATATTTGGATGTTTACTTGGTGTGTGATGTTGGTATTGGAATGAGTGTCCTTTAAATTTTGAGTATCTATTCTTCTTGAGTAGTTTGTGTTACCCTTGAGGTAGTCTTGGCTATTGGAATTCCTTTCCTAGGAATGTTTTATGATTGATTGGTCATTTGTGGATTTATCATTATCTTTCTCGCATGGTGGGAGTGGAAGATTGACTAGGTGACCATGCAGTCGAAAGGTAGTGTCTTCTTACCATTTGGGTCCCCCTCAATTTGACAGATGTTGGATGTTCATGGATCCAGTTGTACCATCATCATTCTTATTCTTATCTCAAAGATTTCTATTTAGTTTGATGTATATGTGTTATCATGTTATCTGGTATTTTGATGTACTTGTATCTATTCTCACATACCTTGTGACATGCACAATGGATGTTATTCATTAGATGTATTTCACTGCATCAGTTTCTTTTATGCATTTTCTTATGAGATGTTGTATCTGTTATTTCTTTATGATCATGAGATATTGTACTTGAAATGTAAACTAATTAATATAAAATTCTTAAATGTGACTCAACATGAAGGAACCCTTGAGGAATGTAAAACTATATTTATAATTTCTTATGTATACTTGATGTGTATGTGTATATTGCTTTTGCATTGTTATCTTGTGTTGTTTAATTTTAAATTTTTTTTTTTTAGTAAACTTTGTAACTTACTAGGTTTTTTTTTTGGATTCCTGAGTGGGGCATTACACTCATAAAAGAGATAAGAAGCACAAATGAGCCTAATGAAAAGCTGAGAAAATTCAATGAGAGCTTAGAGAAGATAGATGGGCAACTGAAGGCTCAAATAAGAAAGAAGAGCACATCTAGTCTTGACTACCAATGTGACAACAATATTGAGGAAGGAAAGACATATTGAGAAAAGAACCTAGACAAAAGAAGATTAGGAAGCACATGTCCAAAAGGTAAGGGTACTGTTGGACCCACTTGTCATTACTATGGAAAGAAAGCGCACACATATAGTATGTATTGGTTCAAGTAGCTTACACATGTTAATAGGTGTACCTTTGAAGGGTATTGTAAAAAATGCCATCTTTATGGCCATAATATGCAACAATGTAAATCCCATTTTAATGAGAAAGAATAGATGGGCATTGCTACTATTGCAACAAGTATGGACATAGAGTTGAGGACTATAGAATGAGAAGCAATGAAAACCATATGTCTTCTAAGGAAATGAATCCCACTAGAAGGGATAGGTGTCCCACACTAGTTTGCATAACCCGTGGAAATGATGGTCATCCTATAACATAATGTAGATTGAGGATGAACCCAAGAAACAACATCAGACCATGGAAAGGTACCAAAATGACATACTATATCTATCACAAGATTGGTCATCTTGAAAGAGATTACAAAGAAGAAGACCAGGTAGTAAATCCCCAATCAATAAAGAGAAGAGTAAGATCATGGAATAGTTGGAAAAGGACTTTTCCACCAAGTGGACGAAGAAGAGTGAAGTAGCTAAATCAATAAAGCCAAATGAGGTAACTAACTCACCAGTCAATGGTGAGACCTCACCAATTGAGTAAGCTTGGGAAGCTTAGAAGGGTTAGATACTAGAAGGATTAATCATAAATCAGTCCGCTAGTCTAAACCGGTAGACCACACAAGTGAGAAGAGAAGATGTTGACATTAAAATAAAGTGCAAACCTATTGATAGAAGATCAAAGGGAAAACCAACCATTGCGAGACATCAAGAGCATTAAATGATATATGTTTTGTGGTAGATAAAGATCTTTGTCAATTGTTATAAACTTAACATTGTCATTCCATAACATAAATATGTGAATTATAAATCATTTGATACTTTATATTATTGAGATAATTTGTACTTTCATACTACAAAGGCCTAAGAGCTCAAAAGTCAAATTCATAAGAGTATTGTTTGTAGGAAGAATCTTTCACAATCTCGCAAAATGATTAATCTAGAGATGAGAAAGAACAATGGAAGAAGAAATCAACAAGTTCAATCTACCGATAGCTCACAAAGTGATCATCCATTTTGTAAGAAAGCAAAAGGGAAAGATGTGATAGAAAAAAATAAGACTGTGATCAGTTTACAATGATGTTTTTCTTACAAAAGATATAAGTGCATACTTGGAAGTTGAAATTTGGGATATAGGAGACAATGAGGTATGAGATTTTAATAGTCCATTCTTCTTTGAAGAAGTATTAAAAGATGAGAACAAAGATTTGGAGAGTTCCACACTAACCAGAGTGATGGACATGCCCAATTTATCCCATGTAGAATGGGTAAGGTTTGTTTTGAGTCTAATTCATGAACAATATATATGGTTGGACAAACCATATAACATTTTACTTCCCTAAAAGAGAAGGTTACTAATTTCAATGTACCTGGCATTGACCTATCCATGAATATCATATTGGCAAAGTAAGTAGCCATAATTACTGGAGGGAAGCAGACCCAGGTTGGAATGGGATGCACAATGAATGAGATCCCAAACCCAAAGATAAGGTTTGCAACTATGGTGATGGGGTGCAAGATGTTCCACACGAGTATGGAAAATAATATCCATAATAACATAGCTTATGGAGTAGTTCAATCTATTCACAACAAGTCTCAAATTGGTCTATATGTATATTTGCATAGGAAAATAATGGAGAATCTAGGGAAGATTATGAATGATCACAAGGATAGAACCCTAATATTTGGATCAATACTTGTATGCATATTTTTCTACCTTAGAGGAGAATTCCCTAGATCATTGCTCAACAAATGGAGTGAAGACTGACCGATCACCAAATAGATATATGATCTTTACATGAAGTTGGAAGGCAGAGGAAATGTCATGTTGTGGGAGTATTTTAAAGGTTTGCAAAAGGAAATGAATCAAAGAGAAACAATTCCCACTAGTTTAGTGGAGAGTTTTAAAGATCAAGCTTGTTTTCTTACAAGCGCATACAAGTGCATCGTGTTTGGAGTTCAACATAGAACTCACTAGTTGACACCATTTGGATACAAAGTGAAACAGGAAGAGGCAAGGCCATACATAAAATGGCTAGTAGAAAAGGAAGAAAGATCAATCATGCCAAGGTTTGGCACTTGTATAGAGATAAGGAATAAGATTCTCACAAAGAAGAAGGAAGCCTAACAAACAATCCCACAAAGGGTAATCGAGAGTCAGGCCTCAAGACTATTTAAGATGAAATCATTCAAGGTAATGAATAATACAAAAATGAAAGTAGAGTTGGCTACAAGTACCCCATCCATGACTCAAGTTCATGAGGAAGAAGAGTCACCACTGGCTCAACTACAGATTGAATCTAATGATGATGAAGTTGGAGTAGTTGTGATTATAGAGGAAACTAAGGAAGCATAAGTTGAAACATCAAAGATGCCAAAGAAAGCTAAGAAAAAATATAAACTTGTCCCTGTTGATGAAATTGTAAATACAATTGTCAAAAAGCACAATTACTCAATTTTGAATAATAGATTTTCAAGATTTACTAAGTACAATAATAACAAAGCCATAAAGGTTGTATTGGAAATTATGAGAGGAAAATAAAGGAAATCATATGATATTGGATTGTTTTGAAAATGGAATATAGGCAGGAAAGATTGAAAAAATGGTACAGGATTCCTTACTCAAAATGAGACCAAAACTATTTGAGTCTCACAAGATAATGTGTATAGAAGATACAAAGGAAAGTTAAATAACACAAAGGATATGGTACATATCATAACTAGTTTGACGAATGAAGCTTAGGAAAGCATCAATCAACACTGGAAAGAAAAAAATCAAGAAGTAGATGCCTATGTAAAGGGAAATCAAAACCAAGGAGGCACCAAGAAACCATCTGGGTCCAAGAGAAAAGAGGCTAACAAACAAAAACAAATGGAGGATGAACAAGGTGTAAGGGTTAAAACAGGTACAGGAACTAAGGAAAGAAGACAAGAAGCACCAAGTCCTAAGAGGGAGGAGTAATTACAACACAAATAAAAGTGGGAAGAAACTAATGTGACTCAAGGAGAGTCAATTGCACCTTAGATAGAGGAGAAGGCACATACAACTAAACTTGGGAATATTGATCAACTGGTAAATAACCCACTAGTTACACATGATGATACTTAGAGTATAGATGAAAGAGTCAATTCACCTACAAGTATGACTCAACACCATATTGATGAGATCATTAGGATCACCACCATCATCGTTGATTCATCTCCAAAGAAGGACAAAGGTGAAAATGGTAAGTTGCCTGAACTGGTATAGGTACTCGATGCAAATCCCCTTGAATATAAGTCTAAATTATTGGAGCAAGAGAAATAGTCACCACTAAAGGGAGGTGATAAATCCAAGGAATAAGAAGAGAAACAAGAAGTAGGAGGAGGTATGGTAGTCAGGAAAACATCCTCAAGATCAAATTGTCTAAGAGAAAGACACATGGACAAACATGTCGAAAGAGAGCACCAAGCATGTTAAGAACAACAGGTGGTGAGTACTCAAGGAAGAAGAGAAGGCCAATGGGGTATATGATGACATCTTTAGATGAAGGAAAATTATTTGGAAAAGATGCAAGTGCAACAAAAGAAAAAGAAAAACTAGATGTCATCATTGCTGAGAAGAAGTCAATGGTCAAAGATATGGATCTAGATGAAATAAATGAATGCAAGCAACAATTAATGAGACAAGTACAACTCAAGAAGCAAAAAAGAGAAAGAAAATTGTTCACCAAAAACATAACTATAAAATTAGCTTATGATGCCACGTATGATCCTAATATAGATCTCATCAACCAAATCACCACTTTGGTTGATAACATTAAAGGCAATCAAGGCACTATTGAAGAACTAGTATAGAAGAAGTTGGAAGCCCAAGGATATATAAATTAAAAAATTATAGTAGAACTTAAGAAGACCACTTTTGAAGATGTTAAGGAGAAGATGATCGAGATACTACAAGCCTTTGCACCAATCATGCAAAAGACATCTAACCCAACTACACTCTCATCAGACTTAGAACATAAGCTACAACAATTTCAATAGGAGATACAAGCATTAAAAGGTACTTTCAATGTGGTCACTAACTCCATAGCTAATTATCTATCTGGAATGAAAGGGACATTACACCTCATCCATCAGATCAAAGCAAGATAGGAGAAAAGAGAAATCACAGTGATGGAAGTGTAGTGCATTCTATCACCCATGACATGCATTATTCAAGCACATATTGGAGATGTAGATGCACTAGTCCCCAGTGCACCGACCAACACACTGAATGAACTGGAAACACTCGTGGAAGACATAAGGAGTCAAACAATTGCACTCACTTACTTGAAGGTGTTGTGAGATACCCATCTTGCCAGCACATAGGGTCAATGCAAAGATGTATTCAATAACTTGTAGAACCCTTTGTCATTGATAAAAAAAAGGGGGAGAATTAAATAAAAAGGTGGAGATGAATATGCAAGGGGCAGATATAAGGGAGATAGTAGACAAAATATATGGGGATATGATAAAATACATACAATGCAAAATAAAATTGATAAAAAAGGGGAGGAATGGATATAATGTAGAGAAATATATATAAAGGGGGAGAAATAAATAAAAAAAGGAAGAAGAGCGAAAGGAATGGATCTAATAGAACATATAGGAAATCATATTGTTAGCGGGAGATCTAAAGTCCACCCACTGATGAAATAATTTTCACCAGGTAATGAAAGAGAAATATGATAAAGTGATGGTAAAAATGCTAAATATAGGAACCATAGAAGAAAGAAGTATATGCAGAAAAAAAAGGAAAAGGAGAAAGGAAATTTTGCCATCAATGTCAAAGAGGGAGATTGTTGATCCCACAAGTCTCATTGGCTTGAAGATTGTGAAATATAAAGGGTTTTGCCATTGATGATCATATTTATTGACAATCGGTTGAAGGAAGAATATTTTTCAAGGTATTATGGTCATCGGTAGAAGACTAAACTAGGATGCATGCATTGTACTACACCACCACTAGCATATAAGAGTGAAAGGTTGGTGATCCAAATCATTAATGAAGTGAACCACCATGGATATAATGAGAGAGATAAATGGGTAGAATGGATGTGACAAAAGTATATAGAAAAATAATAGAAGTAGGAAAGGACAAAGGCTACTATTGGTTCATAGACGGACTAGAAGGGTTAAAAGTATAGACCCCATGAGTAGGGGTCACGAGTTTTCTATGAGCATATCAAACATGGAATTTAAAATTTGAATTTGAAAATGAGAAAGATAAAAAATTTATGGCTAATTGAGCCCTAATGCCACAAAATGAATATAAGTACTCAAAATACAAGATTGGTTGTTGGTTGTTGTTGTTGTGAAGAAGCTAGAGAGAGAGAGAGAGAGAGAGAGAGAGAGAGAGAGAGAGAGAGAGAGAGAGAGAGAGAGAGAGAGAGAGAGTGGAACAACACATAGCCAATCAAAGTGTAGACTAGCAAGCGAAGTAATTGTAGAAAAATAAGATACTACAATAGGTTTTCTAGAATGAACAAGGGGAGAGGTCGGACCAGAGAACTCACTAAGTAGATGAAGAGATTAGTGCATCTTCAAGGATACCTAATAGAGATCTACACAGAAAGCCAATGCTACATTTAAGGTCTAATACATTATATTACTTTCTTACCATTGCATCTAGTTGTAGTCCTTTAAGAGGGAAAGATTTAAGACTAAGCTTATTGTAAAATACTCTAACAAGGTGTCTTTGATCAAAAGGAGATTTGTAAATCCTTTAACAAGGTAGCTTTCACAGGCTTGTGTAACCCTGATAGGTCATAGACATCCCTAAAAAAATGTGTTTCCCTGGAAGAAATAGTTGTAGCTCCTAATAGTGTAACTCTTTACATGCATTATAAGGTCTATTGGGTAAATTATCCCCACCATAGTTTTCATCCTCTAATCAAGGGTTTCCACATATAAATCTACATGTCAACTTGATGAATGCTTTTTTGTATGAATTTACTTACTTCTACCTTACTACATTTATCATGCCTTTAGTTGTTAAATGATTTACACATAATTTATCCTCCAATTTATTCTACTTGTCCTTTTGAATTAGCCCCTTCCCAACATAATACTAACTGCAACAACAAATCTCATCTCATCAACAACTTTAAATAGTTCTATGAAGGTTCTTAAATAGTTTTATTTTGCCTCTTACATTCTGTGACCTAATTAGTGTTATGGAATTCTCTAGAATACATTGTAGATCAAAATCAACAATCTAGAAGAATCCATTTTCTATACTTAGTTTCATTTCATTTCATTAGTCTTCTCTACCTTAAAATAATAATCAGTCAATTCACATCTACCAATAAATCTTTTCAAATCTTTACCTTTATATATGTAAATCATGTTTCTTGCTTGGTAAGATCATTACATAAACTTATGTTCCATTCAAATATTTAAGTATCTTTTGTGTAACTCGGTGTACACTCTATTTCTTCTTAGTAGATGTATTGTCACTCGATGGCCTTTAGACTTAGTCATTCTTGTAATGATCAGTGACTTCTATGCTTGGTTAGTATTTATTTATTCAATGTAAATTGAGTTCTATGATAACTAACAATATGCTTATCTCTTTCCTTATGCTCTGGAAAAACAATGTAACTATATAACTTGGTGACAATGTTCGCCAACCAATATCTTCTTCCTTCATCATCAACTATTTGACACTAAAGACAACATGAATGTGTCTTAGGAGTAATATTATCCTCATTTGACATTTGTGGAAAAATATTATGCTTGGAAATAATTTGAAAATTTGTAGATCTCCCCCTACATATATAATTTAGTGTAGGAGCACCCAACCATCATATGAATAAAAGAGATTATAATGTATATTATAATGATTTTTGTTCATTCTTATATTTTTTAATGTCCTTCCATGTAATGAAATATAGTTGAAGAGAAAAGTTGTAACAAAAATGTAATGTTGTCCACATTGTCATAGTTAAGGTTTCAATTAGTTAAATATGTCAAAAGTTGTAAAATAACCCTTGAAAGGGTGATAACCATCTAAAAGGTTATTAAATGGTCATTTAAATATTTTTTGAAGGTTTATGCAAAGTCATGGCATAATATTTGTCAAAAGTCTTAAAAGTTGTCAAGAAGATGAAGAGTTACAAAAAAAGAAGCAACAATGTAAAATTGTATTAAATTTGTAAAAGGAAGTCCAAAGGTCATGGGTGGTATTTATAAGGTCTAAACTGTCAAAGAAACTATAAAATGCATTTTAAGGTCAAACCAAGCAAGAAAATAAAGAAAAGTGAATAGTTAAGATCTTTTGGAGTATTTTGTACATGTTATTTTGATTGGTTTTTCTAGGTTGTTTGTTGTTTCTAAGATTTGTATGACATTCACAACCTAGAAAGGATGTATTATTAATATGGTAATGAATAATCCTTCCATTTATTTTTCATTTGAGCTAATTGCATGCAAATTTGAGAAAGTTATGAACATTCTATGGATGATAATTTTCATAATATAGTAATATTGAATCAATGTTTAGAAATAATTAATAGATATTTTAAGGGACTAACCTTATATTTTTGGAAAGATGGATGAATTATCTTTCTAATTCAATTGGTTTGGTCTATTTTTGTTAAATTTTGTATAATTTATGATTGTTTTAGTGAAAACTAATTTTTAACCTTCTTCAATGGAGTCAAGAAAAATGGGTCTCGGTGTAGAGAGCGTAACTTTTGATTCTACTGTAGATTTTTCTCAAGTTTTAGATATGTTTTTGGAGGAAAATTCATGCAAAACATAAATGGTTTGATTGAGTAAAAAAGGTCAGGTTAGAAAGATGTGAATCTCTATGTGCAGGTCTATCCCAAATGGACAAATTGAAGACTATGTTTTCAAGACTGATTAGTTATTTGATAATGGTGATTTGATTGACACTTTTATTGGGAAACATGGGTTAATGCCTCTAGTATGTTGAATAAATTATATTTATGATTGAACTCTATGGTTTATTTGGGGTTCTTTGTTAGATTTTTTTGATGCTCTGCATCACTATTGGTATTAGAGCTCAATGAAAGATCTGGGCTAAGCAATTCTTATTTGATTTGTTTTAGTAATGCTTTTTGTTATAGGTGAAGTTTCACTCATTGAAGATTGGTGGACATGTAGTTCTACCAAGAGGGACATAGGAGATGGTTCAAGTTTTGAGAAGGAGGTTCAATTGGTTGCGAAAAGACCCATGGATAGAGGCAAGTGATGACTCTCGAGTGAGGCAAGTTGTTTGTGTGTGATGTGACATAGAGGAGTGAACTTTTGATAGTTATATTACCTTGGAGGTAGCCACTTAAAATCCATTGATGAGAGTCATAGTTGCAAGATAGAAAGAGTAGTGAAGGAATCAAAGATCGATTGAGAAAAAGAGGCAAAATTTCTTTTGTAGGTTATCACCAACACATTTCCATGGGACATGGCAATTTTTAAGCTCGAGAGTATGGTTTAGGAGCACCTAGCCATCATATGACTAAAAGAGATCATAATAAATATTCTAATGATTTATGTTCATTCTTATATTTTTTATTGTCATTCCATGTAATGGAATCCAATTAAAAATAAAAGTTGTAACAAAAATGTAATGTTGTCCACATTGTCATAGTTAAGGTCTTGATTGATTAAATATGTCAAAAGTTATAAAATAACTCTTGAAAGGGTAAAACCCTTGTAAAAGGTTATTAAATTGTCATTAAGACATGTGTTGAAGGTATATGAAAAGTAATGGCATCTTTTTCTCAAAAGTCTTAAAATGTTGTCAAGAAGATGAAGAGTTGTCAAAAAATGCAGCAATGTAAAATTGCATTAAAGTTGTAAAACGAAGTTGAAAGGTCATGGGGGGTATTTGTAAGGTCTAAACTAACCAAGAAACTATAAAATTAATTTTAAGGTAAAACCAAGCAAGGAAATGAAGATAAGTGAATTGTTAAGATCATTTGGAGCACTTTGTACTTGTTATTTTGATTGATTTTTCTAGTTTGTTTTTGTTTCCAGGCTTTATACAACCATGTACAACCTGAAAATGATGTATTATTGATATGGTAGAGTATTAAAATTCATAATACTTCCATTTATTTTGGTTTGAATTAATTACATGCTAATTTGAGAAAGTTATGAACATTCTATGGATGATAATTTTTAGATTTTTAGAATATAGTCACATTCAAGTAATGTTTATGATTATTTAATGGATATTTTAAGGGATGAAAATTATATTTATGTAAAGAGGGATGAATTATATTTCTAATGAAATCATTATGGTTGTAAAATTTATGACAATTTTAGTGAAAACTGGTTTTTAACCTTCTTCAATGGAGTCATAGATAAATGGGTCTCAGTTTAGAGACCATAACTTTTGATTCCATTGTTGGATTTTCCTTAATCTTGGATATATTGTTGGAGGAAAAAGTGTTCCCAAACTAAATGTTTATATTAAAGAAAAAAGGCTGAGTTAGAAAGATGTGAATTTGTATGTGTAGGTTTATCCCAAATGAAAGAATCAAAGACTATGTTTTCAAGATTGATTAATTATTTAATAATGGTGATTTAATTAATGATTATACACGGAAACATGTGTTAATACCTCTATCATGTTGAATAAATTGTGTTGATTATTGAACTCTATGGTTTATTTTGGGTTCTTTGTTGGATTTCCATGATACTTTGCATCATACTTCCTCAGTATAACTGATGTTTTGCAAAATCTTTTTCAAAACTCTTTTGTTTTCTATTTCAGCTTGTATATTTCTTCCTTATAACTCCTTGCATATATACACACAAACATATATTTATCTTGTATATTTCCTCCTTATAACTCCTTACATGTATATACACACATATAGTCCACATATCTCAATAAACATATATCTCCCTTTTTTTGACACTTATGTCAAATAACCTTAAAAAGTGAAATACTTACTTTGGATGTAATCAAAATTGATAAAGAAAATATTGATGATTATTCAACATGATGGACATGATATTATCCTAGTTTATCTTTAGGAACTCAATTATTCACTTCCCTATCCTTAACTCGGCTTCTAGATCAATCATATGATTTGTAATTGATAGGCTCGGGGTACTAATGAGATCCTTTTCAATCTATATATGTTCATTCATGACCTCAAGATGAGGTAGCAATACTGTTTGAATTTCATTGATCTCTTCTCTCAATCTTCTTTCTTCCTATAAAAGTTCATGTTAAAATCTTGTTAAAATTCTTACTCAGGAGTAGTGCATAGAGGATGTACTAGGATCAACATTAAGTGCATGTACACTTGTTGAAGTTGATGAAAGATCAACCCCGTAGCTGCCAAGAATCACCTGCATGCAAAAACCTATCACAGAAAGAGAGAAGAAAAAGCTATGGAGGTTAGAATTCCCAGATCCATAGATGAGACATTCTTGATGAGCGAAAAGAGAAATTGCTATTATCAAAAGTGAATAAATAAATTACAAAGAGATCAATCTTTAAAAAAGGAGATCAAAACCCTAACAAGTAATTAACCTAGGTTGCATAATAATAATTAAGAAAATAATTAATTATTATATGCCTAAAGTTTAGCTTAAGTAAACTAGAGATAATAAGTGATTTAATAATTAAATCAAAATAATTTAAGTAATTAGAAAATACTTTATTACTCTAACACCCCCCCTTAAGATAAACTTAAGGAGTGGCTAAAAACCTAGAAACTATTATTGAAAGTAAATTTTGGTCCCTACAACAAGGCTTGATGAGGTACCCAAGCACAACTAAATCTTTGAAAAGAGGAGAAATAGAGAAAACCACATTGAAAAAACCCTACTCCAAAAAGAGATGGAAAAAATGTTCCAAAAGATAGGAACAAAAGGATGATCATGAAGAACATCACTGAAGCATGAAGCTGCAAATGTCATGTCCCCTATTTAAATAATTAAAAAAAAAAAAACTTTGTTAAGGCAGGTAGGCTCCAAAAAGGTGAAATTTCGGAAAAAGAGGCTAATCTTTGGAAACCAATGGACTAATAAATAAAAATTATTATTAAATTATATTTTATTAACCCCTCTTGGACGTGAGTTAGGGTTATGCCCTCTTTAAAAGGGGTTTGGAGGCATTTTGGGCTCATTCTACATCTTGATTCTTGCTAATTTTCTTGTTGTTCTTCAGAGGCTGCCAAACTTGTGGAGAAGGAGACCCAAGAACGGGAGTTTGCAGGTTTCTAGGAAGGCTAAGGATGGGATTTTGAAGCCATTCCATGTGCATGCTCATACAGAGTTTGCCTTTGTGGTGAATAGTGCCGATTTGGGTCTTTTCGGGGTTGTTTTTTGGTTTGAGTTTGGGTTTTCAGTTGAGTGTTTCATATCAGTTTGGTTTGCTGCTGTATTTCAGGCTTTATGATGTTAAAATAGAGCCGAATATATGTATTGGATCGTGATTAAACTTCTGAGATAGTTTATGAGTGTTTTGTGGTGTTTCCGGGCATTTTTGTGTTAATTTCGGGAGCCCGATTGAGCATAGTTTTGCCCTACATTTGTGAGCTGTTGTGTAAAGGCTATAAAAATATGGAAATGTCATTTTGTAGGCTTTTATGCTGCTGAAATTTCTGTAAAAATATCCATTTTCAGATTTATTAATAATTTGTGAAGTTGTGAAGTTTTTGGCACTAATTTGGACATACCCGATTTGGGTTTTATTGGGAAATTGGCAAATCTTTGTAATATTGGTTGTTTGATTTTAAAATTTTGATTTGAGGCTGGAAATATCATAAAAAATTAGTAAAGGGACATTACAGCAAACATTACCAAATTGCTGATCTGAAGAACCTCCACTGTATAAAACATGACTAGGTGAAGAAGATTAAGTTTGAAGAGCTAATCAATCAAAGATGGAAGGTATCTTCATGGCATCCAAAAATAGGAATGAAATAATTTCTACATGGTAAATGATCCATCTCACCAAAATGCATTGGTATCTAGCCACTGCCACTACAACATTTAGGATCAAACTGCAAAGACAATTTTTGAAGATGGTGCAATTTTTGGTCATTTTCATATTTTTTTTACAATTCTCCTTGATGTCATCGCAATACCAATGTCTATGTTGTAATTGCAACGCGCTCACAAGCATTAAAAAAAAAAACACATCAATCATTTTCCATTTGTTTTTATTTTGGAGAGTTGTGTGCGAAAGAGGTGGAGAGCTGTGAATGTTGTCGCGACCCTTGTGATTGGTGCATTTGGCTGTTCTGCCCTCGTGATCTTTGCATTTTTTTGTCATGTCCTTCTTTTGCGATTTCATTTTCGTGTCGTGCCCTTGTTGTGTGATTTCATTGTCATGTTGTGCCCTTGCTCTATGATTTCATTGTCATCTCGTGCCCTTGTGATCTACATGCCCGTGTTGTTTGATTTTCTTCAAGGGCGAGAATAGGTACATATGTAAATGTTTTTTTCTCTTCCTTGTAAACATGTATGTCTTTATATTTCCTTCTAAACATGTATTTTTTTATATATTTAGAGAGATATTTTTTAAGGTGCTTATTACATATATGATCTAGCTGCATATATATTTCAGAATCAAAATAATAAAACAATAAAACTCAATTAATGCTAAGTGACTTACCTCAAGATCCTGCACAAAAATAATGTAGACCATGAAAAATGGGCAGAGTTCATAAGAAATTTTACAAAAACATATCATAACAGATATTTTTAGAAGGAAACAAGCCATAACCCAATTAAATTGTTCTAGTTGTTGATTAGTTGGGTTGATTACAAATTCCTATAGAACTGTCATCAGATCAAGTACATATTCCATAATCCAAATAATAAAACAATAAAACTCACTCAACCTGTGCTAAGTGACTTACCTCAAGATCCTGCACAAAAATAATGCAGACCATGAAAAATGGGTAGAGTTCGCAAGAAATTTTACAAAAACATATCATAGAAGATATTTTTAGATAGAAAAAAGTCATAACCTAGTTAAAGTGGTCTAGTTGTTGATTAGCTGGGTTGATTACAAATTCTTGTAGAACTATCATCAGATTAGGTACAATAAAATAAATAGTTAGTTGTTTCTAGCTAGTAGGATCAAATACAATTTTTTAAGATGGTAAAATTGCATATGTAGATGCATCACTTGCATTCTAGGCATGAGGTGCATTCCCCAACTTATAATGAATGGTTGGATATGAAGGCTCTATACGCTAGCCAAACAATGGAAGCCAAGGATGTAACCATGCATGTATTGGAGTCTCCCTTCGAGGATCCTAGGTATCTAGTTCCAATTTTAATTATGGGTGGTTTCATATTGAAATGTGGTTTGAAGGTAATAATTTGTAAGCATGGGTAATCTCTTTATTCAAATCTTTTTTTAGTTCTTATACATGCCTATATCTTGAGAGTTGTTGGATATCATTATGTATTTGGATATGGCCTATTGGGATCCTTTCCTTTTTCAAAACTTTATGAAGGGCATAGGTTTTCCAAGTAAGTCTTCTGAGTGAATAAGATACATATAAAACTATTTAATACTTAAAATAAGTAGTATGATATTCTCTTTCTCATTATCCTATTATTGATTTTGGTGTGGACTAACAAAATACACATAATGATATTACATTGTAAACATGGTTGTCTCTGATATTATGTTTATTTCATAATTATAGTTAGATACTATATGACTCCCTATTTGAATTTGTTCCCTCTATTGCTTGCTGAAATTTTATGTACCAAGATCTTACTTTGTGCATACTTTTATCATTATAAGTATATGATGATTAGTTGGTTTATTATTTCATTAAATAGCATCATACACATAGATTATTTATTTAATCAAACTCCTTTTTGAGTTTTTTATTCATATATTTGCAATCACTTTCCTCAGTGTTATCTCAGGATGATATGGGCTTTTCTATTCATCATAAAAACATGGAGAAAGAAATTGAAAATCTATTCTACAATATATAACAATAGAGAAACAATACAATTGGGAGAAACAAGGATTTAGGTTAGTTGAAGATGGAGAAATAATTTTTCAATTGAAAATAATTTGAACAATCATCTGTTCCCAACTAGTAGGATCAAATACATTTTTTCAAGGTGATAAATTACATATGCAGATACATCACTTGTATGCTAGGGATGAAGTGCATTCCCTAACTTATAATGAATGGTTCGATATTCCATATGCTATCTCAACAATGGAAGCCAAGGATATTGGAGAATAACTTCATTGAAGAGTTGAGTGAAAGGAGTTGAAGAAGCAAGTTCTGCTTCTGTGTAAATGCCATAATCATGAGGCTTATTCCCTTGTAGAAGCCTCTACCACAATAACATTACCTCTAAACCTCTAAACATATCGAGAGACATTTTGTGGTTGACACTGAGGCCCTTTCAAATGATGATCAAATAGGGCCCTAAGGCACAAATGTCTTGGAAATTAATTTGTGCACCCAAAATCATGATTAAGGACTTCAAAGTCATGAGGATGAACTAGGTGAGATCATCTCCCTGACATGGCTATCAAAGTGAATGTGATGGGGACAAATAATAAGAGCTCAACCCATTAGGAGTTAGTAAGGTAGATCTAATATCAACACCATGTTCTTGCTTTTGAGCTAACAATTCTTTAGGTGCATTTTCTTGTAAAACATTAATTTTGTTAAACAATTGTAAACTCTTAGAAAATGCATTCTTATTTTCTATTACCATTGATGTGATTCCATTGAATAAAATCAAAATGGAGAGGCATAAATACACCAAATTTTTCTTTAAAAACCATATGTGCTGATATAAATATTAAGTAGAACATGTCCAATATTTTTTGCAGATATACACATTAATACACCACATTTTTCTTTCAAAACCATATGTGCATAAATAAAAATTAAGTACAACATGTCAAATATTTTTGTAGATGGACACATTAATTACACCATATTTTTCTTTCAAAACCATGTGTGCAGATATAAACATTAAGTAGATGATGCTCCTGATGCTACTACTGATTAGGATGATAATGCTTCTACTGATCACAATGATGATGATGATGATGATGATTATAACCTTTTATTGTTTATAATTCACACATGATGCTAATATTTGATGTAATTTTGAGTATATGTTTCATGAATTTTTAGCTAACATATGATAATTGATTTACTATTGCAGAGACGCGAAGCCCTTTCATAAGCATCCCACACAGTCTCATAGATCATCAGGTATAAATCAATACACCCCATAGAGATTAATGTCTTTTACCATTTGTAAAATATCTCTCTCATTTCCACCTATCTCTCTTATTTTGTGGAGTGCAAGTACCAATGAATAGGTATTTGTCAGATTTGTCTTCCTTGAGCGAGGAAAATGTAGGAATGGAAGAAGAAATTTAGACATTTAGTATGTCTAAATCAAGGAGATTGATTTGAGGTCAAAATATTAGAAAGAAATTCAATAAGCGCATTAAATTTTCTTTGCACAAGGGGGGTCATGTTCTTATGATGATGAGAGTAAAGGCAACTTTGATATGCCCTTTAGGTATAAACATCTACAGAAACAATGGGTTCCCAATGAACTTCTTCTAATAAACATTGATTTTTATGTTGGAGAAAGGATATATCAGATAACACCATCCTCATTACATGGTTAGGGCCTATTTTCCATGGATGGCATGAAGGTCTCTTACAACAAGGTTGTTGAATTGATAGAGTATGTTGGACCTTGTTATGATTACAGTAGTTGGATGTGTATATGAGAAAATGTTAGTATGCTAATAGAAACCAAATTTAAATAAAGCTTCTACAAACTAAACAAAATTCATAAACTTCAAGATAGACTAAGATGAGCTCTTAATTGAGAATATGAGCCATTAATGGGCTCTCTCAATAAGAAGCTCTCTTGTTGAGTAGCTTTGTCTAAATAGATAGGATGTATGCTCAAGCTTTATGCTTCAAAAAGGGCTTCAATGGATGATTGTGGATTTTTGGTGTGGATAGATGGCTTTAGTATGGATTTGGATCTCAAAATAGCATTATAACTTTACTTCATGGATTGTGTTAAAATGATTTGGGAGAGGATTCCTTAAATAGGCAAAGGGCTTGAGGGATCAAGGGCTAGGATGCAAGGATGTGAAAAAGCTTATGGAGGGCTCAGATTGCATGAGAGGAGAGCACATGGATTGTGCTTCCTTATAGCCAATCAAGGAGTGACACATGTCACATGGTGAGAGGATGGAGGAAAGGGCAAGGATGAGTCAACAAAGGAGGCTCAAGAGATAAAATCTTCATAAAGACCCTCATAATGACTTGTAAGAGCAATAAAAGGGTTTGTAAGAGTCATTTATGACCTAGTGGACTTCATAAAGTTTTATGGTTGAGATATTTTGAGGGTGATGAGAGCAAATTCGACTTGGACTTGATTAGGAAAGTTTTAAGCTTGTTTAGGCTTGTGCAAATGATTAGAGGATGGATTAGGATGGTTTAGGATTAGCTTAAAGATAGGCAAGTGGATGGCATTTAATGAGGGTGGGTGAAGGAAGAGATATTTGTTAACTTTGGCTTGGGTTAGTAAGTTTTAACCCATGTTTAGGGAATGTGACAAGGTTAGGAGGGGATTAGGATTAGGTTTAAAGACATCTTCTAGAAGATTCTAGATTTTGGATGAGGATAAAGACTTTCTAGAATAGTCTAGAATTTCCTAGGATGAGGATGAAGACTTTCTAGAAGAGTCTAGAACTTCTTAAGGTGAGGATAAATTAGATTTTTAGGAAATAAATAAAGTTTTATTTATTTCAAGGGTTTGGGTTGAGGAGATATTTATTAAAACTTTTTTAATAAACATGAGGATTAATATTTAATTTTAATTAAATATTTTGAGTTGGGGTTAGGGGTAGGAAATGATGAGATTAGCCTTTAATCGAAATTAAAGAAGGATTAGAAGATTTTGCAAGAGGTTATTGGTCATAAGGAAATTGGCCAATTTTTGGGCAAAAAATAAATTTTTTATTTATTTTAGGATTTTTGGTCAATTTATTAATTAAATAATTAATAAATAAGGAAATAATGTTTAAATAAGATTTAAACATTTTTGGGAGGGATTCCTTAATTAAATATTTTTAATTAAGATAAAGGGATTTAATGGCATAAAAATTAATTAATTAATTAAATAATTAATTAATTAATAAATGATGATGTCATCAGGACTTTTTCAGAAAATAAAAATACTTTATTTTCTAAAGGTTTTTAGGTGTCTACATTTTGCCCCTCTTTGATGTGATGCCGCAAGTGGCATGGCATCAAAGATAAGAAAATAAGATGCCCAAGGCTAGAGCAGAAGAGGAGAGAATGGACTGTGAGATGCCCTCTCAAGAAGGCAGCGGGGAGAGAAAGCGAGGCTTGGTGGCTTCTTGAAAAACACAAGAATCTGGGATGAGCAAGGAGACTCAGATTGGCAAAGAGAAGGGGCTGAATTAGCTCAAACTCTCACTATGGGAGAATGATAAAGGAGAATCAGATGCACAAGAGGAAGCAAGCTTAAGACTTTAGGGAAGGTGGAGGATGAAGGAGCGAAGCGCTATATAAAGGAATCCAGGATAGGGAGATGGATGAGGGGATTATAAAGCTGATGCGATAGGATGTCAAAGAGTCAGATTGGTGGAAGATGGGTTTCGGAGATCCCTAGGACTAGGATTGTGGATCTCGAAAGATGAGGCTTGGTGGATTGATTTGGATTGGTGGATCCCTAAAGCTAAGAGTGATGAGTGATTCAAAGAGATACTGATGCATCAGCTGGGGTAGGAGAGACAGATGCTGGATATGGATGGGGGATAATGGAGATGAAGGAAAACCATTGAAGCTTTTTGAGCGAGGGGATACTTCAAAGAGAAGTACCACCATGTAGTTGAGCACTAGATTTGCTATAGGACTATTGGTTAATTGCCAAGGTTACCAAGAAAATCAAGGCCTTTTCACCAACCATCCAAAGGACTGACAAACTAACTCAAAACAAACACACAAGGATTGCCCCAGCATCACACATGAATCCTAGAGGAAGCAGCATGGAAACGACACTGGAGAACCCACAAGCAGAAAAGAAAAACAAACGAAAGACCTGATCAAGACCTTACGCTCTAATTGCCCCATTCGCAGCATACCATGATATGGAAGATCGTGGCAACCTTGAGGAGGGAACAAGGAGATTGCTTGGAAAAGATACTTCAAGACCCAAAAGGGAAGATCCCAAATCAAAAGAAAGCGAAAATCCAAAAGAGAACCGTTTGCCAACGAGATGGGTAGGACGAGGTACTAACGGACCAAGATCAGACATGAGGAAAGCTATATCCTGCAAGGACCTATCGGAGAGCACCTAAGCTGGTGGATCTAGATGAGTGATGTGTCTGGCAAGCTAAACTAAGAAGGAGAACACTTTGGTGACAAGAGATCTAGCTAAAGGATGCATTGGAATAGCTAACCAAGAGTTGTGCGATGTGTGCAAGATGCTGACCAAGGACGAACTAACACGAACGCTGGATAGATACAATGGTACTAAGCTAAAGAGGATGTACAAGCTGACAGACCAAGATATTTACAAGCGAGCTAATCAAGATATGGTACAAGCTAACAGACCAATGATAGGTATGATACAGATGGATAAAAAAGCTCAGGATGAGAGGATAGCGGGATGGCTCAATTTGGTGCAAGAGGCAGAAGCTAAGGGTGGGGTGATAGCAAAAGATATGGATTTGGCAAGATGCATCCAATGATGATGAGAGATTTTGTGACCAAGGATAGCTAGAGAAGCAGGATGAGATGGCTGGATAGGATGGTAGATAGCTAGGATTATGATGGATATAAAGAGATGACATTGGGTTTGCATGAGGATAGCCTAGAGCTAGATACCAATGACAAGGGAGGATGGACAAGACAAGATCTCCAAGGAATATAGTGCCCCCAATCAGAAGATAACATGCAGAAGGAGGTCTTATGATGGATGTGATAGGATTGAAGCTAGGATGAAAAAAGCTGAAGGGGCTAGGGAGATGGATGATAGCTGAGATGATTGGCTGAAGCTGCATAAGATTAGTGGATGGTGTGAGATGGAAGCTCGAGGATGGAAGATAGGTGGATAGATTGGAAGATGGAGTTGGATGTCAAGAGATGACCAAAAGCATGAGGGTGATAGGCTAAGCTGGGGATGGCGGGCTTACACATGACGCTTGTTTGCCAAGTTTTCATCATGGTACTTGTCCAAGGCGCTTGAATTGCCAAGTTTTCACCAGTGGACGCTTTATTTTTCTTTTCTTTTTTGACTTTTTGACTTTGGACTTAGCTGGAATGATTTTGACTTTCTTCAGCTATTTTGGCTTTTTTGGGATTTTTCACTGGCTGTTGGAATGTTCAATTTTTTTGCTAGATGTTGGTACACCGGATGTGTGATTTATGCAATAGATTGGATTAGATGGGATTGATGGTGGGAGATGGAGGGATGAAAAGTTTGGAAAGGAGCATGATATGGGGATGCTTGCAAGAGCAACATTGGCACATGTTGGGATGGGTGTGAAAAGAACATATGGGGGATAGATGGTAGATGCAGGCGTGATGGAGGATTTGTGGAAGCGTGCTTGGGGATATAGGCACCCAAGATGGAGTTAGGAGATGGGGGATATGAGTCACTGGATGGGGGATTAGCAATGGTGGATGCCATTATGCATTGGGTTTCAACTTTTTTCTTTGGGATCCACATGGTTTTGGATTTTCTTTTCATAGGCGTTTGCATTATTTTGCATTCTTTGATTGGATTTTTCCTTTTTGGAGTATGTCTTTTAGAATAGACATATGATTGCCTAGGATGTGGATTTTTAGCTTTATGCATTTTGAAGTTGGCATTTACATTGTTGTGGTAAGCTTTGGGAAGATGGTTAGGAGAAGCTTTGTGAGATGGAGAGGATATGGGAGAGCGTGTAGGGGGATGATGATGGATGGTGTGCCCTGATATGTGCCTTTTTTGATCTTGCATAGGAATGGATGGAATAGGATTTTTATGATGGCTAATAGGAGGATGGAGGATGGTAGATTTTGGGACATAGGGACCCAAAATGGATTTAGCGGATGAAGGGGGGATATGGTAGGTTGTTTTGGGTTGCAAAGATGGTGGAGGGGGGATGACATAAGATTTCTTGAAGGAGTGATGGGAGGCTGGCATGGTGGGCTTGGAGATAGGCTTGGTTTGGGGGTGTGGTGTACCAACACCTTTAGATGGTGAGCCTTTGGATACATATCCAAGACCATGAAATCCTAGATTTTTTTGTGCAATAATAGGCTCTCTGATTCCTTGCTCTTGTGGTCCTAAACCTTGACCTTGATAATGCCATCGATTGAGCATTTGAACAAGCTGAGGAAACTTTTTGCTTGCAAAAAATGGTAGAAGTGATTTATTAGGTGTATTGCAATGGGGAGATACTATTCTTAATTCTTCTGTTGAGAGAGGGCCACCGTGGATGAATGTAAGTGAACCAAGAGGGTAGATTATAGATGGTGGAATAGCTTGGATAGGTGGTAAGATGGAAGCATGGAGCGGGGGAGATGGAAGGATAGGATCTTGATGTAGCTGGTGGGATGACAAGATATCTTGTAGTGGAGGAGATATGGCTCGAGGTTTTGGAGATGGAGGAGATGGTGACTGCACTATGGATGGAAGACATGGTACAATGATATCTTCATTTATGCTTTGGGGGATGTCAACATGCTTTTGGGCAGGATCTTGATAGGATTGGTTTGGAGTGGATGGTGCAATAGGAGGTGAAGGGATGGATTCTTCAAAGGCAGCGAATGGATAGATGGGAGATTCAGTAGTGGAGATGGGTGAGTAGAAGATGGATGCATAAGGGTCATTACGAGAGATTTGGGAAATGCTTGGAGGCAATGTGGATAGGATTTGGAGGGATTTGACAGGTGGTGGGATTTTGACACTTGTGGGAAGTGGAAGGATTTTAAGCAATTTGATGGATGTTATGGGGATGATAGCTATGGGAGATGGAGGTGATATTATAGATGGGGAAGCTTCATCACTAACTACTTCACATGGTTGGATTAGATGACATGACTTATCGACTGTTGGAGGCAACTTTTCTTGTATTTCCTCTAGGAGATTCCTTGGAGACTCGGGTGTCGAAGGTGGAGGTGGATTGATAGGAATAGCTAGTGTGATGGGGGTGGAAGATTGGAAGCTTGGTTGATGGGGTGATGGAGGGGAAGCTGGAATATCAGGTGGCATGACTAGATAGTTTGGAATAACTCTTGGATTTTGGGGGATGCTTGGGGGAATGTTTCTAAGTCTTTCAATATACCCGTCATAGTCAACAAGATTTTCATCATCATTGGAATAGGAGGTGGCGGGAGCAAGGACAATGCGACCAAACACATCATGATAGGATTGGTACTTCATGCTTTGATGATGAGTTTGATGGGGATGGGGTCTTGCATATGGATGAACACGAAAGCTCATGGTTGGATTTGGGTTAAGCACAGATTTTGGATTGGTTGATGAAAGATTTCCTAGGGAGGGTCAAAGCTGTATGACAGACCTAAGGAGGATTGGCTGGAGATTTTTGGCTTTCTTGTGGATGGAAGACTTCAAGGGAATGTTGTCAAAAGGTGAGAGGTTTGCTTTCCTATGCGCTAGATTCGATGGAGATTGTGTCAACTTAAGGATAGACTAATGATCCTATGGGCATGACACGAGATTGACCACTTGTGGATCCCAAACTTTAGCTCAAGGTGATGAGGGATGCAAGTGACAAAGCTAGATTACCCTAGACAATGCTCTGTCAGAGGGATAACCTTGGTGAGATTGGTTGATTGGTAGGATTGATTAGATAGCAAACTCTGGCAGAGTAAAAACAACTCTTTAAAGGCTTGGGTGATTTTGGATTGGGTTGCTAGCTGGCTGGGGGGATGATTTGGATGGACTTTGGATTTGGGATTGTTCTAAGGCAAAGAACTAGATAGATTCGGTTGCAGCGGGGGAGCTTGGATGATTTTCTGATGAGGCAGTGACTACGCTAAGTATGCCTTGAGCTGGGAGATTTTTGCTTTTTTTGGATTTTGACCAAAGTTGGCAAACATTCATTCAAAAGCTATGAACAAATAAGCAGACAAAAGTTTTGAGCAAGCACATCAAACACACCAACATCCTAGGAAGCTTTCTACAAGGATGAAATTTGTTATAGCTAGGGAGTCCTCGATATACGCAAGGTACGTGAGGCCCAAATCCGTAGATGAAACCAAAAAGATGTCACACAGCCGAGAGGAGCGGTAACCCACTTCTCCTCTTTCACTTCTCAAGGGTATAAAGTTCCTTGAGGCTTAGCCCGAGTGACAAAATTTTGATCCCAAGAGAGGTGTCTTTGGATTCACCTCCCGATCTTTATACTCCGCCGGAACGCTGGAGTTGAGGTCGTCCCAAGGGGTGATGAAATCCCCAAGCAGGCCTCCTAAAAAGCTAAGACAAGATTTTGGATCCTAATCTTATGCACCCAAGATGGCCTCGAAAGACGACAAGGGGAGTGAAGACTTGGATGATCTTGGGCTAAAAAACACGCTTGTTCTTTTCCAATTGATGATTTAGATTTTGTAAGCTATGATTGAAGACACTCGTGATTAGGACATACAATGTTCATTCCAACTTGACAGTGTCGTCAACATAATGAAAATCGAGAATTCGTCAGCATAAGAAATGCGAGCGTCATTAAAATGCATCAAAACCATGCAATGTTCATTGATTGTTAGGCATTCAAGATTGTGTTTAGCAACATGCATTCAAAGACAAGTGATTAAACATTCAAGTTTTTTCCTTTGAGCATTCAAGATTGAGATTTTGTGTGTTGTTTTAAGAACTTTGAAGTGCTTTGTTTTAACCTTAGATCATTCAAGATTATTTTTGTACTCAAAAGTGAAAATGACTCTTTGGACTTTGGTTTTCATTCAAGATTTTGTGTGCTAGTTTGCATGTTTTAAGCCCAAAAATGATATTCCTAGATTGTTTTGATGCATGAAAATCCTAAGAAACATTCAAGATTTTGCAATAAGACATTTGTTTGGAACAAATAATAAAGCTTTTAGGACAATTTTTGGCAACCATTTAGGACTCTTAGTTTTCATGAGATTTTTTTAAAAGAACTTTAGTGTGCACTTAGTGTTGATTTTGAACCTTTTGAAATGGAAACTTGAAGTTCTTTTTAAATTCCCAAAAATGAAGTGTTCCTAATTTTGCATGAATGCATCTAAAACCTTGATGTTGCAAGGATTCAAATGATTAGATTGGTTTAGTTTCACTTGTTAAAAGATTTTTTCTTTCTTGCAAATTTTTAATTTTTCAATGGATTTAATTATGATTTGGGGGTTCATTTTAAGCACTAAAAAGAAGTGTGTATGATTTTGCTTCCTTAAAAAAAAATGGCCAAGATCTCCCACAAGAAGAAGAAGAAGAAGTAGATGGAATAAGAAGAATATAGACAAGAAGAGGAAGAAGAATTTCAAGTTCTTTGTCCACCTATAAGCTTGAAAAATCTGCAAACACTATGAGATAGATTATGAGTTCCTTTGTCTTCTTCATGCTCATGTGGACCTACAAAACCAATCTATACAATCCTACCAATCACAAAAACAAGAAAAATTAGCCAAAATCAGAAAATAACATACAAAATTTGATTAAAAAAGGTAATGAAGATGACCCATGCGGGGTCCCACCGGGCGTGCCAAAATGTATATGAGAAAATGTTAGTATGCTAATAGAAACCAAATTTAAATAAAGCTTCTACAAACTAAACAAAATTCATAAACTTCAAGATAGACTAAGATGAGCTCTTAATTGAGAATATGAGCCATTAATGGGCTCTCTCAATAAGAAGCTCTCTTGTTGAGTAGCTTTGTCTAAATAGATAGGATGTATGCTCAAGCTTTATGCTTCAAAAAGGGCTTCAATGGATGATTGTGGATTTTTGGTGTGGATAGATGGCTTTAGTATGGATTTGGATCTCAAAATAGCATTATAACTTTACTTCATGGATTGTGTTAAAATGACTTGGGAGAGGATTCCTTAAATAGGCAAAGGGCTTGAGGGATCAAGGGCTAGGATGCAAGGATGTGAAAAAGCTTATGGAGGGCTCAGATTGCATGAGAGGAGAGCACATGGATTGTGCTTCCTTATAGCCAATCAAGGAGTGACACATGTCACATGGTGAGAGGATGGAGGAAAGGGCAAGGATGAGTCAACAAAGGAGGCTCAAGAGATAAAATCTTCATAAAGACCCTCATAATGACTTGTAAGAGCAATAAAAGGGTTTGTAAGAGTCATTTATGACCTAGTGGACTTCATAAAGTTTTATGGTTGAGATATTTTGAGGGTGATGAGAGAAAATTCGACTTGGACTTGATTAGGAAAGGTTTAAGCTTGTTTAGGCTTGTGCAAATGATTAGAGGATGGATTAGGATGGTTTAGGATTAGCTTAAAGATAGGCAAGTGGATGGCATTTAATGAGGGTGGGTGAAGGAAGAGATATTTGTTAACTTTGGCTTGGGTTAGTAAGTTTTAACCCATGTTTAGGGAATGTGACAAGGTTAGGAGGGGATTAGGATTAGGTTTAAAGACATCTTCTAGAAGATTCTAGATTTTGGATGAGGATAAAGACTTTCTAGAATAGTCTAGAATTTCCTAGGATGAGGATGAAGACTTTCTAGAAGAGTCTAGAACTTCTTAAGGTGAGGATAAATTAGATTTTTAGGAAATAAATAAAGTTTTATTTATTTCAAGGGTTTGGGTTGAGGAGATATTTATTAAAACTTTTTTAATAAACATGAGGATTAATATTTAATTTTAATTAAATATTTTGAGTTGGGGTTAGGGGTAGGAAATGATGAGATTAGCCTTTAATCGAAATTAAAGAAGGATTAGAAGATTTTGGAAGAGGTTATTGGTCATAAGGAAATTGGCCAATTTTTGGGCAAAAAATAAATTTTTTATTTATTTTAGGATTTTTGGTCAATTTATTAATTAAATAATTAATAAATAAGGAAATAATGTTTAAATAAGATTTAAACATTTTTGGGAGGGATTCCTTAATTAAATATTTTTAATTAAGATAAAGGGATTTAATGGCATAAAAATTAATTAATTAATTAAATAATTAATTAATTAATAAATGATGATGTCATCAGGACTTTTTCAGAAAATAAAAATACTTTATTTTCTAAAGGTTTTTAGGTGTCTACAGGATGTAGATTGTTAAATATAAAAAAATTATGCATAGGTATGCACTCGCAACAAATTATATACAAAAAAAAGTTAGTGAACAAAGAAAAACATTCTTAATATACATTGGTGGAGGGCCAAAAGAATCAGGGACTATTGCATGTTTTATAAATAGTACATGACTTGTGTCAACTAAGAAGCAACCTAATTGCATATTTGAGGCACACGAGGGAAATCATGTATTTGTATGCACAATAAAATCAATACGTGGAGGTGAAGAGCTTCTTATTGATTACAATTTGAATCACATAGATACAAACAAATCCAATATCATGCGCAAGGTGGTACCTACTATGCACATTTATAATCAACTCCAAGAAATGAAGATAAACACACCATTAAATTTGTATTTTTTTTGCTAACTTAGAATAATAACACATGTATTTTAACATGTCTCAATGATTTTTTTTTAAATGAAGGGCTACAATATAGATCAACAGCCACATAATATGCATGACGACGACGATTCTTCTTCTTGACAAGTAAAATGCATTATTGTTGTACAAATTAGATACAAGAAATATGTTAATGTGTATTTTTTATTATGTTTTATTCTTCACTGCTATTTTGGATTAATTTTAAATATAGAGATAATAACATTGCTCTCATAAATGAGTGCTAATCAGGACAAGGGAAAGGAAAAACTAGTCCAAAAGGACAAGGAGCCACACCATGATGAGCTAGCTGAATTTATTATTGATTTTGATTCAGCCCTTGATCTTGTGGTTGCATTGAAAAATTTGATTAATGATATAGGAAAAATATATACCAAAAGTGGCATTAACTCAACCTCATACTCCTACAACACAAGACATGAATGATAGGTTGGTGACCCTAGTTATACAGTAAGTATAATGTAATTTTAATTATAACAAAAGTTCAATAATAGTTTTTATAGTATACTCTTTTATTTATGTCATTAAATAGAATGCATGTGCTATTTTTTTAGAGGATGGTAAGGATGTTAAGGGGTGATCCCCTAGAGGATGATACTTTAGGTGGCTTAAGCACATCACATGTTCTATCCTACAATTGTGTTTTGCTCAAAAAATATATTTTTTAATAGCTCTAACAATCTTGTTTTATTGTGCTCTAACAATCTCTTTTTTCAGCTCCTACCATTGATCCTCTGTTCACTACATGACCTACTACAAGGAATAGAACTGAAGAGGCACTGCCAACTACATATTCAACATCACGTAGCTCAACGATAGATGTGGTGGCATCACCTATTGGTAAGCTGATTCCTCTTTTTTTCTCTCATTTTTCATGTGTTTATTTCACTTGAACCATTATTTCTTAGGGGGCATTTTTTAATATTGGATTCATTTTATGCAGGAGGTGACGAGGACCTTCTTGAGTGTTCTTGTTAGAAATAGGGATTACTAAGAAGGGGTGGGGAGGTGAATCAGTAATCTACAAACTTTAGTTGCCATCTGGATATTATTACTTTTTTTAAACCATGCATAACAAAGCAATAAAGTAATGCTAAATAGTAACAGTAAAAATGCACAAAGATAACTCATAACACCATATTTTGTTAACTAAGGAAACCTTAGAAAAGGGAAAACCCCAGTGGGGATAATACCCACCAGATAATATATTGATATATAAGTTCCTTGTTAGAGGATGGACCTTGTTAAGAGTCAATGAGAAAATTCAATATAAGTAATCCCTGTTAGGAGACTTTGAATCCCTATTAGGAGATTCCAACCTTGTTAGGAGTTGTAGTATAATGTATGCAAGAAGAGCCCACTGCCCAAACATGCAATTTCAACTACAAGAAGAGCTCACTGCTCAAACAAGTAATTTACTATTATCTTCCTTGATTGATCTTTGATCTTCAACTCGATCTCAGATCACCAGATAGCTCACATAAAACTTCACATATATCGCTTTCACAAAAGTTGGCTCACTTTGAAATCTTACAAGATAGCACTTGCAAGCACTTCACAAGTTTGCAATCTTATCACAAAAAAGTCATTTGCATAAATACCATGCCTTTACACAAATTACTATTGGGTTGGCTAAGAACACAATTCATTTTTCCCAGTTAGAATAAACATCTAGGATGTCTATCATAATTTGACAAGTAATTTTTTTTGTAAACAAAATAATTCTTTCCTTCAATTCCACTATCTTGCTTCATAGAAACATAATTATCTCTATTCCGTACAATTCATACAAACTTACAAGGTTATACATGTCATCCCCAACATGTATCCTATCTCCATGTAACTTTGCTAGTCATAATATGACATCTGCAACAAGTTATAAACAAAATAGTACACTACTATAAACCAAGTTCTATACCTAGAGAATTTTCTGATTACCAAACACTAAGTATCTTTATATCTGAGATTTCCTAGGAACATAACAATACACTACTATAAACCAAGTTCTATACCTAGAAATTTTTTTGATTACCAAACATCATGTGTTGCCATAAATGACAACAAGTACATATCACTATTAGCCAATTTTCAAAAATCTTCCCTTTGGCATTGATGGTAACAAAATAGAGAAAATTGGCTAAGTGACAAAAACTTAACATAAACAACATATAAACATTAAATCTATTACAACTTGTTCAACTTTACATACATGCTCCCCCTTACAATATACTTTACACCTTTTATTCACATTGTATCTCTCCCAACAATCTCGCCTTTTGATATGTATACAATTTTCACATGTATCTCTCCTTCTTTGACATCAATGACAATGGTCAAAATGTCAAGATAGTGTCCAAAAAATGTCAAAACTACTGTCCTTCCTTATGCTGAAATAATCTTGATAAAATCATAAAAAATAGTCTTTAGACTGTTCATACCTTTGGTCCATGTCTCTTTGGTAGAGTCAGCTGATGTGAGAATTGCATATAAAGCATATGATGCAATCTCAACTGCATTAATGTTTCAATACAAAATTTTTGAATATGTTTCCTTGGCCTTGACACATTCCTCTAACTAATTTTCAACAAAAGATAATTTTAGAGCAATGGACTCTCTAAAATCAGATGTTCTCTTCAAGATCTGTTCTTTCCGAAGTTCCAGTTTCCTAATGGTACTGTGAATATTGGTAACTTAACTCTTAAAATCATCTATTTTCCTAGATGGATGCTGGATTTGGCTAGACAAAGCCTCTAGCTCACTCATCTTTAACTTTATCTGATTGTCCAAGTCTTAGTCAGCTTGTATGATAAGGTACACTTAGCATATAGAGTTTTCCCTTATTGTTGACATTTCCAAAGTTCTTTTATACAAGTATGAAGATTGACTAAGTTGTTCTTGATATTTTGAAAAATGGTGCTAAACAAGTTAGCATCATGGGAAATTTGAGCTTTCAACTCTATAATATTCAATAGATTTGTACATTCTTCATCAAAGGATTTTAGGACTGGTTGTGCTCTCTATTCCGGATTTGACTCAACATGTTGAACTGCCAATGTGCTATGCAGTCTATCTGTCACTTCCATTAGAGTTCTTTGTAAACTCTACACTTTTTTATTCTTCTTAGTTAGCTTGGTCAGGGATGAGATCAGATCTATTTGATTGTCATCATCAGAAGATAAACTAGAAAGAGAGAGTGGAGTAGATGAACTAGATGGTTTAGTCTCATCTTCCCTCTATTTTTTTGCTGCTTCTTTAGTTCTTATCTTTTCCTCTATTCTCTTTTCCTTTTCCTCTCTTTCTCTCTTTTCTTCCAATATTTTCTTCTCTACTTCCTAAGGTTTCTTTTTCTTCTCTTCATCTGCAATTCTTTTCTTTTCTTCATCTTCCTTTCTTTTCTTATCATCTTCAAGCAATTGTTGTTTGGCTTCTTCTATTTTCTTCTTTTCTACTTCCAGTAACCTCTTTTCTTCCTCATTTTTTTTAACTTAACCTCAATATCTTCACTGTCTGGTTCATTTGGATTAGAACCACCAAATAGATTGTTATCATCAATGTTAAGGGTAACATTGGTTTGATCGATCTACATAGTGTCACCACTTCCTGACACTTTCAAGGTTCTAGGAGCTAGAAGAGATGCTGCCTGTGACTTTGACATCATTTGACTAATTTTTTCTATAGTCTCTCTTCTCAACTTATCCATCTCACTAATCATGAATAAAAATGGCCTTAATTTGTTCCTCAAATATGGAGCAAGGTTATTCAACAATCCTTTTAGTTCATCTTCATCACCAGTCTTGTAAATGGTTCTTAGCATAAACTTCTAAAGTTCAAGGTCTTCTTCCCTTGCAGGAGCCTTCTTCTCAATGAGTCTCCCATAGAATTTCTTGTTAATGATGCTCTCAAGGTCCTTCAATTTTATATTATTTGATAAAATATATCTCACAGCAGATACATCTTATCTGATCTTTCTCAAAATTGTTGTACAAATCATAAAACTTGTTCATCTAAACAAAATTACCTTCATTGGCAATTGCTGTGTTGATATTCTCAATCTTTGGCTTGCAAGGTTGCCAAGCTTTTCCTGCTACTTGCTTAGGTGGAGTCACCTTTTCTGCTTGCTTAGTTTCATGTTCCTCATCTTCTTCATCACTAGAGTCAATTGTCAACAATATTTTCTATCTCTTTCCTGGTCCTATGGCTAGCTGTTTGAATCTCTTTGTCTTTGTAGGCATTGTTTCAATTAATCTCTTAGACTTTATTTCCTATTCACTGGGTTGAACATCGCACACTGTTGCATATGGAATACTCTGTTTCGAAGATGTCTCAACAACTGATACTAACAAATCTTGTATATTTAGTACACCTTGCTTCATTGTCTATCTCATGGCCTCAGATTCACTCTCTGTCATTTTGACCTCTAATAGTGCCTTCTTCATTATTGACTCAACTTTCTTATGTGATGCCTTCTCCAAGGTTGCTTGATGAGCATACTGAGTGATCTCATCATATGTGCCAAATCTCTACTCTACTTTGTCTCTGTCTAAATTCAATAATAAGTCAATATATCCAACTACTACATCATTTAATTCATAGCTCAAGGGATCTAGAAATTTCTCCCAAGGTTCCACTACTTGAATATATGTATGATCTGTATCAACTAATATACAAATGTCTTCCTTGAATCTATCGGCAATTACAGGAGCAAATCTAAATCTTTGTCTCATCTCATTTTGAAATGTCCTCATTATTAGATTGCCACTATCTAATATTTTTTTTCTATAGGGTGCCTTTTGCATGCCTCTAAAATCTTCTCCATAGTGCATCCGTCACTACTCATTATGTCTATTACTGATAATTAGGGAAATCTCTTGAGTACATGAAAGAATATGTGATTTATCAATGATTGGAAACTAAACACACTATTCTTGGTTCTCTTAATCTTTTCAAGGTTTTCCAAGAGTTGCATTCTCAGTATTTCACTCAGATTTACTCGCTCTTACTCAACACATATCTTATATGCTACATATATGAATCTTGCTAAGAGTTCATCAATCTTAGAACTTGCACAAACTGAATAAGCAATAATTCTACTAAGAAATATCACATCATATTGCTTGATGGTGTTGATCACCATAGCCTTACCATTGTACACTACTTTAGTATAGCTTTCAACTTTCTTCTTTACCAATTTCTCACCTATAGGTACACTGCCTTGTTTGCTAAGACCAGTTACCTCATGAATAAGGTCGAAAAAAATGTCAACTACATTATCTTTCATCCACAATTTACCATCATGTATCCTACTCAGTATGATATGTGTCCATTCATTTGTATCTAACTCATGATGGAAATGATACTTAAACAAGTCTAATTACTTTAGATGTTCAAATTTGGGCTTCACTATCATGTCGTGGTTAAAAACTAGTTCCATATCTTTATTCATGAACTCACTACCAATCGACTCAAACTTGCAATTCAAATTACTTTCTACATCTTCAACGTAAACTACATTGTTTAGAGTGATAAACAATGTTGAATTAGGGTTTCCATTAGTAGGTTTTATGAAAACTATCTTTAACTTAGGTCTATCTTTGTTCTCAACACTGTATACTACTGACATTTCCATGATCTTATCATACAATATCTTTTACCAAATAAATTTATAGAAAAATAATAAAATACCTCTTTCAAAAAATAGGGTTTACTTCGAAATCACTCTGACAAGTCACTTCTGAATGCTCCTCACTTTGGATGTGTTCATAATGAAGTGAAAAATCAATTCTGTACTCCATTTATTCATCAACTTGAACTTGCATTAATTGCATACTTCACAAATGCGAAAAAGTTGTTACTTACATTCTTCAATCAATTAATTGCCCAAGATCATCTCTTCAATCTTCAAATGTTAGGTGAGGTTTACTATAGCCTCCTTTCATCATGACAAACATCCTCAAGACTTCGCATCACAAAATTCTTTGCAAAAACATACTTTTCATCTTCTATTGTAGAATCAACCTTTATTGTAATACCAATAACTTTTAATTTCATCATAACTTGATTAGATGAACTCCAAATTACAAGCGAGCATAAGTACCATCTAAACATAACTGGATACACCTTTTCCCAACTTCGTTACCTCTAATTTGATCTTGGATTGAAGTTCTTAAATTTTGATGCTGTGAACAAGCTTAATTCAACTTAATTGAATCAAACTCAATAACTAACTTTGATCTTCTGGTCTCATCATCATCTAACTTTTCTTTTGAGATATTTGTTCCTTTCACAAATGCTTCATTAAGTTCTTCTCGAAGTTCACTCACAATGTTTCTTTGTTCTTCATTGTCTTTGCTAGTTCTAGAGTTCCTTTTAGGGTTCCTTCTATCATTTCCAATGTTTCTTCCATCATTCCTTCTATTCCCAAAGTTTTTTCCATTGTTCCTTCTATCTCCAAAGTTTTTGTCCATTCTGTTGTACTTCACTGTGTGTCCAAAGTTATTTCATAATTGACATACAGGTGCTTTGCTTCTAGGACTCTACTGATAATCAGGTGCATGACAATTCTGAGCAATGTGTCCTAAGTTGTAATACTTATAACACATGATCTATCTTCTATCTTCATAAGATCTTCCTTCTCTTGATGTTCTTTCATTAGATCTTCCTCTATCTATAGGGTTAGTATTTCTAGACATTCTAATATTTCTTCTATCATTATCATACTTAGGTTTCCTACAATCAATTGCATTATGACCCATACCATGACAATTATGACAATAAAAATCCTTAATATGATTAATTGACTTATTAGTACAATCTCTTTTCATATGACCTATTTCATTACATAAAAAACACTTACCTCTAAATTCATACCTAGTTGTCTTGGAAGTTTCCACTTGCTTTGGTTCATCCAAGATTTCAACTTCCTTGTTTTGCTCATCTTCTTTAGGTTTCTCAAAAGATTGACTGGGTTCAATCTTATCATCAGATTTGTCTTTTTCTTTCAAATCAGATCTAATCTTAGGTTTCTTCACAAACATGTTAATTAGATAACCAAGACCAATCTTATCATAAGTAGGTCTCTGTATAGACATAGAATCATCAAGCTTTTCTCTACTATAATAAAGCTTCTCAAGCTGTTGTTTGCATTGTGTCAATTCGCCTTTCACAATAGTATTGTACTTATGGATTTCTTCATGATCTTCTTTCAATGTTTCAAACTTAGATGTTTTCTTTCCTAGAATTTCTCTAAGATCTACATTTTCAGCCTTCAAATTAGATACAACTTTGCTAGGATCATTTCTCAAAGTCAACTTCAGATTTGTAATCTTCAACTCATGCTTCAAGATCTTGTACTCTATCTTTGAGTTTGACTAGTAATCATCACTAGTTCCAGATTTAGTAGATTCAGGCTTGGATTTTAAATGATCAATCTTTTCCTTCAACTGACCAATGTATACTTTGCAATCTTCATATATGTCCTTCAACTTATCTATTTCTTCAGTAAGGAGATCAATTCATTCAAGAGCTTCCTCAAGGTTCTTCATAAACTATTCCATATCCATAGAAATCTTACTTAAGCTGTTAAGCCTCTTCAAAGTAACCAGGCTCTGATACCAATTATTAGAAATAGGGATTACCGGGGGGGGGGGATGAATAAGTAATCTACAAAATTTAGTCACCAACTGGATATTATTACTTATTTTAAACCATGCATAACAAAGCAATAAAGTAATACTCAATAGTAATAGTAACAATGCACAAAGATAACTCATAACACCATATTTTTTTAACTAGGGAAACCTTGGCCAAGGGAAAACCCGAGTGGGGGTGATACCCACAAGATAGTATACTAATATATAAGTTCCTTGTTAGAGGATGGACCCTATTAGGATTCAATGAGAAAATTCAATATATGTAGTCCCTTTTAGGAGACTTTGAGTCCCTATTAGGAGATTCCAACCCTGTTAGAAGTTGTAGTATAATGTATGCAAGAAAAGTCCACTGCCCAAACATGAAATTTCAACTACAAGAAGAGCTCACTACTCAAACAAGTAATTTACTATTATCTTCCTTCTTTGACTGATTTTTTATCTCCAACTCAATCTCAGATCACTAGATAGCTCACATAAAACTTCACATAAATCACTTTCACAAAAGTTGGCTCACGTTGCAATCTTACAAGATAGCACTTGCTATAAAATTTCTCCAAATTCGATGACTAAATATAGACTAGATTTGATCTTCTTCCTCTCATTTGTTTTGCTAAGAATAACTTCAAAGTATTGCCTTCAATTGAATTAGAAATATAATTCAGAATTCTATCTTTTAATTCTGTAATTTGAATGTGGGCAGTATTGACTATTGAGCAGACTTGTCTTTGTTCTTGTGTGATCTTAGAATTCAATCTTACTCTCTATAAATAAATAAATCAAGGGACATGTTCTTAGAAAGGACATGTCTCTTCCAAAGTCCATTTATGTTTAACCTCTAGAAGTCGGTGACTTTCCAAGGATTAAGTGAGTTTAACATAAACATAAACTAAGGAGTTTAAATTAGTTTTAAACTATTACAGAAGGATAGACACTGTTGTCTTAAGGAGAATAAGGCAAGGACTTAAATCTATATTTATTCATGCCATATCAGATCAAACTGATTTGTTATCAGATTAATATGGTTACAAGTTATAGAATTAATACTTCCTCTTAACTTGATAATTATACTGAGAGATATCATATCTAGAAACATCAATAAAGATGAACAAGCAAGAATTGATACTCTATATCTATCTAAATCCTTTTAGCATGTGGTATCATAGAACACATGATACAAGGTCATATTACTAAATTTGTAATATGACAAATCATTGCTACTAGTGATAATAGTATTGCAAAGAATACAATGTATAGGATAAATTTGAAGAGTTATTTAAGTTCTTTATTTATCCAAGTTGTGACTCATAGATACTAATATTCCTATATCACAACATGATCCTAAGTTTAAGATCTACTAGAATATAGGATAAACCTCGAAGAATAATAAAATTCTTCGTTTATCCAATTTGTGACTTATAGACATAACAATGTCTACATCACAATATGATCTTGAACTCACCTAGATCTTACAGTAGAGTTCAACACATTATCTAAGAGATCATCACCTCTTAAATAATGAACACAAATGGTGGAGCCCATGACACTCAATAGCTCGACAAAAAAATTATTCTATTAATAATTTAAATAATACAAATAGATTACAATTTAACCATACCAAGTCTTCTTCTGAAGTGGTCTATCTTCACTCTAGATAGAGGTTTGGTGAGTATGTCTACTATTTGATTTGCAATGCAAATGTATTCTAATTTAGAATTATTTTCTACCATATCTCTTACATAATGGTAAGGAATTTCAATATACTTAGACTTGTCATGAAAAACTAGATTCACCGAAAGCTTGATGTAACTCTGATTATCACATTGAATAATCTTATGATTCATAGCTTGCCCAAATAATCCCATAAGTAACTTCCTTAGCCAAACTGCTTCTTGTGATGCCATCATTATTGTAATGTATTCGGCTTCTGTGGAGCTCTGAACTATTGAAAACTACTTTCTGCATATCCAAGATATCAATGTTGATCCTAAACTAAAACAACATTCTGAAGTAATTTTTTTGTATTTAACACTTCCACCACAATCTGAGTCAGTGAATCCATGCAAAACTAAATCAACTTTCTCATATTTGAGTCCAAAATTAAGAGTCCCTTGTAAGTATCTCATAATGTGTTTAACTGCCACTAGGTGAATCTCCTTTGGCTCACACATAAATTGGCTTAAGGCATTAACAACATAGAAAAAATCATGTCTTGTATTTACTAAGTACATAAGGGGTCCAATCATTTGCCTATAGAGAGTAGAATCTATAGGAGGTGATTCTACTACTGCTTCTTTAAGTTTATGTAGATTAGTCTCCATTGGAGAAGACATAGACTTGCAATTCCACATTCCAAATCTCTTCAAAATATCTAATGTATAATTCCCTTGATTAAGTATGATACTGTCAGATTTCTACTGTACTTCCAATCCTAGGAAGTAATGAAGGAGTCCCAAGTCTTTCATCTCAAGTTCTCTAATTAGATCTTTCTTGCATTGATCTAAAAGATGATCATCGTCTATTATTAGTAAATCATCAATATACAGTATCAAAATTACCATTTCATCTTTATCTGTTTTATGTTATAAATTTGGATTGACTTCATTCTTAGAGAATCCTAATCCAGTGAGATACTTATCAATTCTTTCATACCTAGCTCTTGAAGCTTGTTTAAGCCCATTGAGAGCTTTCTTGAGTATGCAAACAAAAATGTTAGGATCATGAGTTTCAAATCCTTTAGGTTGCTCCAAATATACTTATTCTACCATATTTCCATTTAGGAATGTTTTTTTTACATCTATCTGATGTCTTTCCATCCCTTTGATGTTACAATTGCTAGGAATGCTCTTACAGAGGTATATCTAGTGAAAAGAGAAAAAATTTCTTCATAATCAATCCATTCTTTTCAAGAGAATCATTTGGCTATAAATCTAGCTTTATATTTCTCAATGCTACCATTAGTAGCATGCTTTATTTTAAATATCAACTTGGAAGAAACAACAGATTTTCCATTAGGTCTTGGAACAATTTCCCAAACATCATTTGTCATAATAGATTGGTATTCTTCTATCATAGATTCTTTCCAAGCTATATGTTTAATAGCATCAGAAGGATTGGTTAGTTTTGTTTTGGATAAATCACTCATGCTTGTTCTATAACTAGAGAATCTTTTAGGTCCTTTGCTTTCCTTGAATATTCCAGAAGGTCCAGCAAAGTCCTGTGCTTCCTTAATTATTTTAATGGCCCAAAGTGGTATTTTCTTTGAATTTTGATTTTCTCCAAGATTTAGATTTTGAATTTCATCTTCAATTTCTTCTATGTTCTCCCTCTGGGACTTAGACTCACTATTTCTTTCAGAACTAGGTAAAGGAGAAGGTTCTTTAGAACTTAGGGCTCTTTTGAATGCTAGATCTTCTTCAAAAATTACATCCCTACTAAGTTCAATACTTTTCTATCCAGGTATGAAAATCCTATATGCCTTAGATGTTTGACTATACCCTACAAGAATACCTTTCCTCCTAGAGGGTTCTAACTTGGTTCTCTTTTCTTTTGGAACATGGATATATATGGGGCACCCAAAAATCCTAAGATGACTTATATTGGGTTTAACCTTAGTAAAGACTTCTTCAAGAGTTTTATCTCTAAGGTAAGAGTGAGGAATTCAATTTTGAATATAAACAACAGTACAAGAGGCTTCTACCCAAAGATAATATTCTAGGTCTTGATCAAATATCATCACTCTAACAACTTCTATAATTGTTTTATTCTTTCTTTCTGCTACCCTGTTTTGTTCTAGATTATAAGGAATGATGTACTCCCTCTTAATTCCTATTTCTTTACAAAACCTTTCAAACAACTCTAAGGTGTATTCTCCTCCATTATCAATTCTAAGAATTTTAATTTTATGTCCTGATAAGTTTTCAGTTAATGTTTTGAATTCTTTAAATCTCTTTAGGATTTCTTCTAATTTTTTGTACTTTAAGAAGTAAATCCAAGTTTTCCTAAATAAGTCATCTATGAACAAAATGTAGTACCAAAATCCTCCAAGAGAAGGAACAAACATAGGTCCACATAAATCTGAATGAATTAATTCCAAAATATTATTTGTTTTTGTAGTGCTATTATGAAATGGACTTTTGGTGTTCTTACGCAGTGCACACCCTTTTCATATGCTTGAGTGGTTATTTAGTTTAGGTAGACTAGTAACCATCTTCTCCGTAATAGATAAGGTTTTGAAATTTAGATGCCCTAATCTTCTGTGCCATATTTCATTTATGTCTACAACTTCATGAATTAAGGCTTGAATAGGTCGGCTTGATTTTGAATTCAATTCATACAAATATCCTTTGCTCTAACCAATCAACTTCACTTTCTTGATTGAGGAGTTCTTTTCCTAGGTTATTACTTTACCATCTGTGAATGCAGTGTTATGCCCATCATCTTCAAGTACTATAATTGAGATTAGATTTCTTGTTATTCCTGGTACATAGAGTACACCTTTGAGAAGAAGTGAATTTCCTGATTTTAGTTTCACGGTGCATTTTCCAATTTCTTTGATGAAATGTACTGAATTATCACCAAAGGTAACTTCACCATTAACCTTTTCTAAAATAGAGTCTAGTGCTTATTTGTATCCTATTATATGTCTAGAAGACCCACTATCAATTACCCATGCTTTACTTGAGATTTCATTTGATAGCGATGAATACAATACATGATTCTTAGGATCATAGGTATCTTCTTCCCTAGTAACATTTCTACAATTTTCTTGTTGTTTGGAATTTTTAGGAAAATTAGATCTGTAGTGTCCAAATTTTTCACATTTGAAACACTTTATTTTGGATAGATCTTTCTTGGGTTTGTTATTCTTTTGATTTCCCTTTTTCTTCTTGAAATGATTCTTATTTCCCTTATAGGAGTTTGTACTAACAACACAAAGTTCTTCATCTTCTATTTTCATTTTCCCTCCTTTCTTTAATTTTTTGGATTCTTCTTGAAGACAACCTGATGCAGGAGCATCCTAGGTTTTCTTGCAATCCTAAATGTTTGGAGGGATTTTGGTCAAGTGTTGAGGATAATTGAGATTGGAATTTGGTGGAGTTACATTTGCATGGTTAGGTATGTGTTGGAGACACATTGGGGAACCCTTCCTCTTGATTGAATAGAGATTGGATGGATTAAGTTGAAGTTTGAGCTGTTGGAACCTTGCTGCTAAAACTGTGTTTTTCTAGTTTTCGGGTGCCTGTTGCAGGATGTATAACTAATTAACCTTAATGAATGATAGGCTACACACTTCAAGGATTGAATAGGGCCTAGACTAATATCTCTAGTTAAGGGCACAAGTTCTAATTAATTATAGGTTGGGAGATATGGCAATTCTCCCGAAGTATAGATTTTTGGCATTTTTGTATGACAATCTATTGTGTGTGACTTTCAGGATGGATGCACATGTTTCTTTAGGGAATCTGCCTTTTTTCATTTAAGGGGTTGTAGAGGACCTACATTTCTACGTACATCTTGAAGCACAAGTTCTAATTCAATTAGAGCTAGAGATATCATGATTTTACTCGAATATCAATTTCTAGATGTTTAATTGTTGTTGTAGGCTGACTTGTGGCATTTAATTTATGTATTTGTATTTAATTTTTGTTCTGGGCCAATGTGTGGCTTAGATCAGTATAATTAGGGGTCTTGTGGAGTCTTTTAATTATTGAGTTGGAAATAAAGGAAGGATAGATGCAAATTTGAAGAGCTAGAGTTGCAGCTTAGGAACTAGAGGATCTCTTGGTGGACCTGCGGGTACGAGTGTGGATTCTTCTTGGTGTTCTTATCTAGTTGTGTATCTAGACTAGATGAGATTGGTTGTAAGTTGGATCTTGTAGAACTAATTTTGTAATTTTTTGTTTTTATTTGGTCCTGAACCAAAAGGCCTTACAATTGGGCATATTGCATGTAATCAGTTATATTTATGAACAAATTATTGTGAGTTGGTATCATATCTTGCATTATTATTTCTTGCTATTGTGTTTCCACTGTGTGGTTATATTACTTGGGGCTAGGAAATCTCCTTTGGAGATATTCCTACCTTGTGCTACATCAAATGGTATCAGAGTGAAGGTTGTTCCTAAGTGTGTAGACAGATTGTCGAAGCTAAGGTAGTTTGCACCAGGACTTGGGTTGAAGAAGGTTGATCTTGTGGCTGATTGATCTTGTGGATTGGTGGATTTGTTGCTTAGGGTTTGCTAAAATTTTGGAAGATTCCTCCAAGAAGATTGGACCCTAGGGTAATTTCTCATCTTAGTGATTCTATAGAAGAATAGATCTCAAAGAAGATGAGAGAATAGTTCAGATATGAGATTGCATTGATGAAGAGTGACATGATTGTTGAAATTATAAGTGCTTTAGGTGGTGTACCTAGAAATGTGGGTATTGAAGGAACTTATGAGGAAGTTGCTAAAGAATTTGAAGCTATTGGATCTACTGGTGAGGATAGAACTGATCACGTGGAGAGACCTATTGGAACTAGGGCTCACCAGTTTGCTAGATCTGGATCTCAGTTGAAGCTAAAGCATAAGATGGAGGTTTTTAATTTTTTATGTACTTTGAATATTGAAGAGCTAATTGATTAAATTGGTGAATTGGAAGACTACTTTGAGCTTGAGGATATTGAGGATCCACTTAGAGTAAGGTTGGCACAAACTAAGTTAAAGGGACATGCTACTCTTTGGTGGAAAGAAATACAAAGAGATATAGAAGAGGAAGGTGAAATGAAGATAACTAGATAGAAATTGATGGTGACTAATTTGAAGACTAAGTTCATTCCTGCTAATTATGAACTTGAGTTGTTTAAGAAGTTGCATAATTTGAACCAGAAGGATACGACTATGAAAGATTATATAGAGGAGTTCTACAAGTTGACTATTCAATCTTGGCATAGAGAATTGTCAAAAGAGAAGGTAGCTTAGTATATTAATGGTTTGAGATTCAATATTTAGGATGAGGTTGGTATGCTAAATATTTCTTTAGTTGAGGATGTTTATCAATATGCTGTAAGAGTAGAGGAGAAGCTAAAGAGGAAGAATCAAGGTAGTTCTTGAGGGAAGGAGAAACAAGATAGTTCAGCACAAGCTAAACCAAAAGTAGAAGGTGAACCAAAAATTGCTGATCAGAAAAAGGATAGGTGGAGGTGGGTTTAGAGGTAATTATTTCAAGTGTGGTCAAGAAGGGCATATATATTTTCAATGTCTAATTGGGAGGACAACTACTGTTGTGAATGAGGTTGCAGTCTAAGATAGTCAGCCTAAGCAAGGAGAGAGTTTGCTGGCTCAACAAGTATTGATTGTTGAGATGACTTAGATTCTTGTCAGAGGACTAGTTTTTTTAGGACTTGTTATAAGTCTAGTGGTAATGTTTGCAAGGTGATTGTGGATGGTGGTAGCACTAATAACCTTGTTGTTGAAGAGATGGTTTAGAAAATTGGTTTGAAGAGAATGAGAACATCCTTATCCTTATAGGATTGGCTAGTTTCAAGGTAAGCATGCTTTGGAAGTGAGGGAGGAATGCCTTGTTGATTTCTATATTGGGTAGTATAAGGATCAAGTGTCGTGTGATATTGTGGATATGAACAATCATCATGTGTTACTTGGTAGACCTTGGTAGTATGATTGCAGGGCTATGCATGATTGTGTTAGGGATGTGTTTACTGTTGAGAAAGGTGGAAGGAAGTTTCCCTAATTCTTTTGTAGAACAAAGAACTTGGTAGGAGGAACCTAAGTATTGGTAGCCAAGTTGAGTTGGCAGATTCTTAGAAGGTTGGAGATCAGCATGGAAAGTAGACTTATGGAACACGTATGGTGGATGTGAAGAAGAAGAAAAAACAAGGGAAAGAGTGTACAAGTTGAAGACTTAGAGGATGTGTATGTGAAGAACCAATTTGGGATTTATGTACTAAATCCTAGAAGATGTTCTTCCAGTTACTAGAACATCTTTTCAAATATGGGGTGTCTGATGCAGGAGCATCCTAGGTTTTCTTGCAATCCTGCATGTTTGGAGGGATTTTAGTCAAGTGTTAAGGAGCATCAAGCTTGGAATTTGGTGGAGTTATGTTTGCATGGTTAGGGATGTGTTGGATACACATTAGGGAACTTTGCTCATGATTTCATAAAGATTGGATGGATTAAGTTGAAGTTTGAGTTGTTTGAACCTTGCTGCTGAAACTGTATTTTTTTGGTTTCTGGGTGCCTGTTGTAGGCTGTATAACTAATTATCCTTAATGAATGAGATGCTATCCACTTTAGGGATTGAAGAGGGCCTATAATAATATCTCTACTTAAGGGAAACAATTCTAATTCATTATAGGTTGGGAGATATGGCAATTCTCCGAAAGTATCAATTGCTAGCAGTTTTGCGTGATAGTCTATTGTGTGTGACTTTTAGGATAGATGCAGAATTTTCCTTGGGGAATCAGCCTTTGTAAATTTAAGGAGTTGTAGAGGACCAAGATATCTAGCTAAAATTCAAAGCATGAGTTCTAATTCAGTTGAAGCTAGGGGATATCATAATTTTACTCAAATATCAATTTTTGGACATTTAATTGTTGTTGCAGGCCGACTTGGGGCATTTAATTTAAGTATTTATAATTATTTTTTTGTTCTGGACTGACTTTTGGTTAGATTGGTATAAGTAGGGGTCTTATGGAGTCTTTCAATTATTGAGTTGGGAAGAAAGGAATGATAGATGCAAATTTGAAGAGCTAGAGCTACAACTTAGGAACTAGAGGATCTCTTAGTGGACCTGCGGGTACGAGTGTGGATTCTTCTTGGTGTTCTTATCTAGTTGTGTATCTGGACTAGATGAGATTGGTTGTAAGTTGGATCTTGTTGGATCTTACAAAACTAGTTTTTTAATTTTTTGTTTGTATTTGGGCCTAACTTGGAAGGCCTTATAGCCAGGCATATTGCATGTAATTAGTTATATTTATGAACAAATTATTGTGAGTTGGTTTCAGATCTTGCATTCTTGTTTCTTGCTATTGTGTTTCCACTATGTGGTTATATTACTAGGGGCTAGGAAATCTCCTTTGGGGATACTCTTGCCTGGTTCTACATCAAGTGGTATCAAAGCAAAGGTTGTTCTTGAGTGTGTAGATAGATCACCGAAGTTGAGGCAGTTTACACCAGGACTTGGGTCGAAGAAGGTTGATCTTGTGGTTTAGTGATCTTGTGGATTGGTGGATTTATTGCTTAAGGTTTGCTAAAATTTTGTAAGATTCCTCCAAGAATATTAGACCCTAGGAAAATTATTGATCTTAGTGATGTTGTAGAAGAATGGATCTCAGAGAAGATGAGAGAAGAGTTTAGATCTAAGATCGCATTGACGAAGAGTGACATGATTGCTAAAATTGTAATTGCTTTAGGTTGTGTACCTAGACATGTAGGTACTGAAGAAAGTTATGAGGAAGTTTCTAAAGAATTTGAAGCTATTAGATCTAGTGGGGAGGATAAAACTGATCGTGTGGAGAGACCTATTGGAACTAGGGCTGGTCAGTTTGCTAGATCAGCATCTCAGTTGAACCTAAAGCATAAGATAGAGGTTTCTAAATTTTTAGGTACTTTGAATCCTGAAGACTTGATTGATTGGATAGATCTTTTGAATGTTTAATTGGGATGACAAGAAGGGCATAGATCTTTTAAGTGTAGTCAAGAAGGGCATAGATCTTTTGAATGTCTCATTGGGATGACAATCGCTATTGTGAATGAGGTTGTAGTCCAGGATAGTCAGCCTAAGCAAGGAGAGAGCTTGCTAGCTTAGTGAGTACTAATTGGTGAGAGGACATTGGATTCTTGTCAAAGGACTAGTTATTAGACTAGTATGATTACAAGTTACAAAATTAACACTTGCAAGCACTTCACAACTTCACAATCTTATCAAAAAAATTTTCTTGCATAAATACCATGTCTTTACACAAATTATTGCTAGGTCGGGTAAGACCACAATTCACTTTTCCAAGTTAGAGTAAACATCTAGGATGTTAGACCTAATTGGATAAGCAATTTTTTTTGTAAACAAAACAATTCTTTCCTTCAATTCCACTATCCTGCTTCATCAAAACATGATTATCTCTATTTTGTATAGTCCATACAAACTTTTGAGGTTATACACATCATCAACAACATGTATACTATCTCTATGTAACTTCACTAGTCATAATATGATGTCTGCAACAAGTTATAAACAAAAAATACACTGTTGTACACCAAATTCTATACTTAAGGAAAATTTTTGATTACCAAACACTAATTATCTTTATTTCCAAGGTTTTTTGTGAACATGTATATCATGCGTTACCATATATGACAACAATTACATATCACTATTAGCCAATTGTCAACAGTTTCTGTGTTAGATGTACGAGAACATTAAAGAATTGCAATTAATTACTTGTTAGCAATGAAGATGGTCTTCCCCTGAAAGTACCCCAACTTCCAGTACTTTAAAGATTGATCCTTTCTTTTACTATACAATCGTATACTCATAATCAAATGCACTAACCTCTCGTGCAGTTCCTTGCAATAACTACTAATTACATTATTATTTTGCAGGGAATAATATATTTTATGATGAATGTTTTTGTATATTTGGGTTGACCATATGCACAGGGTATCATATTTTGATTTCACTGCTAGATCGTGTTTCCTTAATTCGATCAATTTCTTCAAGTAAATTAAAAGGTAGCTTCAGTTCATTTATGAATCTAACAATTTTTTTCTTTTCTTAAAAGGTGGAATTTGTGAGTGAAAGAGTTAAAGGACCAACTCATTGATGCCATGACAACACTTTTTGGACCCAACATCTTTCAAAGACTTAGGTTCCTTGAGAAAGTGGGCCAAGCTTTGAAGTATATTAGGTTCAACTACAGGACCCAAATGAAAAAAAATCCTTGTTATTAGCGGCCCCTCTATATTCCCATTATTGAGTGGGAGAATTTTATAAAGGATGCCACTAAGATAAAAGCAAGAGATGATGGAGAATTAATGGTACCACCTGAGGAAAGAAGGGGTATATCATAATATTAAGAATGAAATTATGTAATAATTACTCTTAATACTTATGTGATCTAACATATTTCAAACTTCACATAGGTTGCCTGACACATAAAAGACAAACAAAGAAAGAAAACATAAGCACAAGTAGCACAAGCTTGGCTCAAGTGGATATTCAAAACTTGCTGCATGAGTTGTAAGTATAAGTAAATGAAAAATTATATGCAAATATTTATAAATTGTAAAAAATTTGGTATTTGATGAAATTGATTATAAAAAATTTCATGATACCAAGCAGAAATCTAGACCATGGAGTTAAAAAAATCAATCTCTAAAGAGGACAAGACATTAGCCTACACAAAAGGCTATACAACCATGGCTAAACAACTCAGAGCAATGAGTGTAGAAGGTTCTTCTACTAGATCTATCGATGAGGTAAATAAGTCAATTGATATTTATTTCAAATTGAATACTTTAGAAATTACTATATTTGATATTAAGTTCCAATAATATAAGTTGTAATGAGCTTCCACCTTTACATGGTTGACCCTAATTAGTAGAGAATATTAAAATATTTTCAAAACCAAGTGAAGCTCAACATTAACCTATGATTGCATGAAAACTAACTATGTGAATCTTTTGGTTTGAAGCAATGTAGAAAGACGACATACTCAAACTCATTTTTTAATGAAATTTAGTTGTTGTGTATGAAGTATTTGAAAGAATGGCTTACTATGGGATTTCCTTAAATTATTTCTCTCAAAGGTATTCTATTATTTTTATTTATCTGCAATCATATTTAATTGCATTTGATAACTTTTGTTGTAAATTGGGAGACATGAAGAAGAATTTGAATAGTGGAAACACATGATATTTTATGATATTTCATGCTTTTGTGTTGGTCAATTGGTAGGCCATTGTAGTCATTTTCTATTGTCCATGCTCATTAAATGTCTTGATCACAAGAATGTGGTGCAAAAACCTCAAATGTAGATTAATATCATAGAAATTTTTGCTATCCTTGGACAATAGTAAAAAATCACAAGCTTATGCAGCAGTGGTTGGTATCATGTCTGATTTGGTTTCCAATCCCATTGATGATATAAACAACTAGAACAATTCTTTTTAGGCTGTAATTGAAGAGTGTCTAGTGCAATTTGCAAAAAAGGTAAAATAATTAATAGTTCTTTTTCTTTCTTGAATATACATGTTGTTAGATGACACATATGAAATTAGTATTAAATATCCACTAATATGTAGAGTTGGTCAATATAATGCAAAGTTCAACTTGTTTATATACATTCCTAAAGAGGTGCCAAGAAATCGTCTGAAATAATAAGAAATGCCTATAGATAAGGAAAGTGGAGTTTTTCCTAGAAAAACATAGATGTTAGATAGTAAAGGAGTTTCAACCTCCTGACCTCATCATCCTAGGTTTCTTCTAATGTAATGTCAGAGTCCCTCTAAATGTTATTTTTCATATGATAATTTAGACATTTTCAGTCCTTGGGATACCACTTTCTCCATTGGCTAAGTACTGAAATAAGAGTACTACATTCTGATATTTAGTCATTGTGTTGGCTTATGATATTTCTAGAAATAATGATTCTTTGATGACTAACATATACCAAACCGATCACAACAATAATGGGTTTGATACCAATATGATTCAGAGGGGATTGTGGTTTAACTAACCAAACACATTTTTTCTTAACAAGGTCTTAATGACCATCCAATAGTCTACTCATTAGTGGCCTTCCTAAAGAATCACTTAGGACTTGTCCTCTACCTTCCTAAGGTATTTAACAAGACAATCCAACAATTCTTGGTATAGTCAAATTAGAATTTCTCATAGAGAATGAACATATTTATATGTTACTTAGACCCAACATGTAACCATAGATACTTTGGTTCTTGTCCACGAAAAAAACTCACAATCCAATTTGCTACAGGAAGGGCTAAAAGAGACATGATAAAATTAGCTCTCCTAATGAGGTATTTGAGTTTTTTCTCCTATAATTCCTAAATGACCCCCAAATTAAATTGTATATTTAGAAACTCTTTTTAGGCTATGAAATAGTATCAAAGAATGGGAATTTGGTTTTTCTGCTAGCTCCCTTCACCTAGATTGAGCAAGATTAGGTCTAATTTGTAGGTTTAAGACCAACTCGCTCTATAAGTTACTATTGAAAATATTCACTGGACATCTCTGTTACTAAGGACAAAATCCTATACCCCTGATGGTATGATTTTTATATGTTTTCATTATTGGTCAAAACCTTTATATTATGTTGTATGACATAAGGAGAAGTGTTATCAGAGAAGTGTTACTGATATACTTATAATCTGGTCCAACTTCCATTAACTTCTGATATAAATAGATCACCAGATTTTTCATCTTGTATTTACCATAGTAAATTATTAGGGTTTTTTTGGCACCAAGTATTTTTCTCTTTGTGTATCTAGGCTTCTCGTTTAATTATCTTTTTAAGTTCCCAATGGGTCTACTTCGCATTTCTTCTTAAACACTATTTTTTGTTATCTCTGCAATTGTCATTGCTTCAATTGGTTTAAAAATTTGTTACAATGTTTAACAGTTTTTGTGTTTAATTGTGAAAAAAATTATATTTTTATTAGAATCCAAGAGAGCTAAGGAGTTTAAAAAAACAATTCCTTCATCCAAGCACTAAAATCAAGATCAACAAGTAGCGAATAAATTGTAATTTAAAAAGCATTCATTTTTTGGCTTGAAAGCAATAGGAAAAGTTAGTTTATTCAATCATTACTTTTATGTACTTATTTTTATTCTAGTTTTGATTTATTTACATGTAATTACAAGAAGGGAAAGATTTTTTGTTTTGTTGATTTTAGAAATAGATTTCTTTTTTTGGTTGTAAAGCAATTCCAGTCATGTAAGCATGAACATAAGAACATAGAAAAGAAGGGTTTCCTTTCATGTAATGTCACTCTGACCCACAATTCCACTTTAATCATTCATCCATGACATCTTCAGATTTTTTTTACTAGCATGCAATATTCCAATGGAAAACATGATCGTCAAAGTCCCTAATGTGCTTGGCCATTCTCATGGCTTGGGTGATATTCTTAGCTTGCATGTTCAAGCATTCTATGCATAGTCACAATTGTGGACCAACAATTCTAAACCAAACCAATTTGATTTTTGTTTTTCAACAAAATAAATTGATTCTCTTGATGAATCACGATGAAAAGGGTCTTTGGGAATGATGAGTTTGGTTCCTGTATGGAGTAAGAGTTGGTCTTTGGAGAATAGACCAACAATAGATGATCTAATTGAAAGGGCTAATGTTCTTTTTTTTCAACCTTCATGCACATTGAAGATAAAATGAAACGCATCTATGTAGGGATTTTTTAAATGTTGATGAAATTAGCCAAGTGAAAATTGTAGATTTGTGTTGAAGTCTCTACACTTGGCCATATGTTTTAAAACTATCATCAACCAGAAATTGACACTGATTCTCATGAGCAACATTATGCCAACAAAATTAAAACAATTTTTAAAAAGGAAATTTTAAATCACAAGTCCAATTTCTCTATAAGTCACAGATTTTAGAAAATCTATAACACTGACCTTCAGATAGTTATCAATTTTAGTCTTGAAGATATACTTAATGTGTGTTGGATCCATAGTGAAAAAGAGTCTGAAACTTATGGGGCTTACCTTGAATGTGGGAATTTACATTGTAGCTATGTGGCCCACAACATCATTTTTTGAAGGGTCCTCCACTTCCTCTTCCAATAACAATTTTTAAAAAAAATATTTCAGCAGCCATCACAATTGCAATGGCCCGATCTGATAGAATGATGTTGGAAGAATAACATTTCTATCGTATAGTTGTCATCATTGCGATGGATAAATCCAATGGATATTTGACACACCCATGGAATTTTTGTCACACATCATCATAAGTGTGATGCCTACTCTGATGAATGACCATCCGACTTTGAGCATGGGTGTTACTATTGCAATGACATAATGAAACTATTAGATGTCATAATTATGGCGGTAGCCTATTGCAAGTACAACAATGTCATGATGACCTCTTGGCCTTGCCTTCTACCAAATTATGATAAATTTTTGCATTGCAATTGTGATGGAGGAGCTTTCTATCACAATGCATGACACTAAAAGTCTGACGCTCATCTAACGGGAGCCAATTCTTGGTACTGTTGCTTGGGTGATGGTTGGCCATCACAATTTGGGTCCAAATGTAGTACTATGCAATAGCCTAGTACATATGATAAAATACTAAATACATAGCTCACTCCATTGAACCAAGAAAGAAATAAAACCAACATAACCCCCCTATAATGTTGAGAGGTAAGACATGAACATTGAAATTGAATGTAATATCTCTTGTACAAAGAAGAACCAGGAACATCGATAGTGTAAAAGAAGTACAAACACCTATAATGGTATGTTTCATCGACACATCATGAGGCTAATTTTGTGGAAGGAACACTCACTTGACAAAGGAAGATGGAAAATATGGCCAATGTAAAACCACCCAAGGCACTTTATAATGTAGTGCAAGTGTAGCAAAACACAAAGATGTGCAAGATCTTGAAATGCAATAGAGAGACACTTTATCTTAGTGCATTTGCAAAAATACTACAAAAGTATGTACACAAAGATTAAAAGAGACATAAGGCTGATATAAGAGATAGTAAAACCCATGAAAAATCATCTGAAGAAACATAATCAATCCCCCAACCTAAAACAACCAAGATATCCACTAGAATGCAAAAAAGAAAAAAATTGAATGGGATGTGCTTGGAGTAGAATCTGGAAAATAGAATGTCTCAAAATATGTCTCCTAGAGTGCAAAGTAGAACCTTTGACTTTGACTACATAAAACAACAACATAATAGTATCAAACATCCAAATAAACTACACCATCATGATAAGCTAGAAACCAACTTTCTAGTGATATCTTGTTTGCGAAAAATGCAGTTCGAATGAGAAAATTATGGCAAAAAAACCACATGTAGGTCAAAAAAATGTTAGAAGGGCAAAATAAAAAAAATTACCGCCTTAGGATCCATACCAAAATGCATTGAAAATTATGTCCACTAGTACTAGAAATTACCTTAGGAAGTGTGCCAGTTTCATACAAAACTTTCTTGATTTGTGTGTCCAAAAATCTTGATTTGCATGCACACAAAATATTGAATTGCATGCGCAAAAATTCTCAATTTATGTTACCAAAAATCTTGACTTACATGCCAAAAATCACAAAATTGTTGCCTTGGGAAACATGCCAAAATAAAAATCTCGATTTGCATGCAAAAAATTCAAAAAATCTTCACCTCAAAAAATGTGCTAAAAAATATCAATCTTTGAACCAAAAAATCTCGATTTGCATACCAAAAAAAGGTCAGAAAATTGCCACATCGATAAATATGCACAATCTGGAAGCAATATGATTTTGCCTCAAACTCAAACTGCATCTAGATTTGACAAATTTTATATGAAAATAAGGGTTTTGGGGTGCTTTGAGCTCACCGATGATGTCCATTTGGGCTCAAAGTGAACAAAAAATTAGTGACCCCCCAAATTCAATACAAAATAACTTTGAACAATGAAACCTTTTGAAAGAAAAATCATATATTTGAAAGCCAAGCCAAACCTCTCATAAACATAACAAGGGCACAAAGATATGAAACTCTGATACCATGTTGAAGTTGATGAAAGATCAACCCCATAGCTCCCAAGAATCACCTACATGCAAAGACTTGTCACAGAAAGAGAGAAGCGAAAGCTATGGAGATTGGAATTCTCAGATCCATAGATGAGACATTCTTGATGAGCAACAAGAGAAATTGCTATTATCAAAAGTGAATGAATAAATTACAAAGATATCAATCCTTATAAAAGGAGATCAAAACCCTAACAAGTAACTAACCTAGGTTGCATCATAATAATTAATAAAATAATTAATTATTATATGTGTAAAGTTTAGTTTAAGTAAACTAGAAATAATAAGTGGCTTAATAATTAAATCAAAATGATTTTTTTTTTTTAAAGAGGGGTAAACGCTTTGACTTGGAGCTATAAACCAGTGAGGCCACAAACAGGGGACCTCATCCCCATGAGATTTGAAACTTGATGGCAAGGATAACAACACAACAACTTAACCATCACAACATGCCACTATTGGCTAAATCAAAATGATTTAATTAATATGAAAATATTTTATTCATTTATTTTTTGATTGGTAAGAGGCCAAAACAATATTATTTATTATGTATTACAATTTATTATTTAACTCAACTAGATTCGAACCCAAGACCTCTTTGATTAGAGGCTCAAAATTTACCGTTGTGTTGTAGGCTCTTGCCTATAAAAAAATACTCTATTGCTCTAACAACACTTGATTGCATATCTTCATTGAATTTTTGTAATTTATCTTTTATTTCATTTGTGAGAATGGTATATCACACAACTTTTTGAATAATGTAAACACATTCTACATAATAGTTTCCAACTCAATAACATGAGTAGACAATTCCACTTGTTTTATTGCAATCTTGCTTGCAATCCTTTTTGACTTTTTTTTCATTTCTCTCCATTAGGTTGGTATGTGTATCCACATCAGGTTCATTTAGCTTCTCAAGAATTTCCACAAGTTTCTTCAAGATTGGAGTCTTCTCATTTAGAGTGATATGGGGAAAAATGTCCAATAAAATATCTTTAACATCATGAAGAACTTGTTTTTGCTTATGTTCCTTCTTCAACCTTTATTGTTCAACTTTTCTAGCACATAATTCACCATAAAAGACTATAGCATCAACATCCAAAGTGTTGAGATCCCAATTAGGTATGATTATTACCTCATCAAGTGTAACCAAATTGGTCTTGGTTGTTGGTGGAACCCCCTTCTGCTTTTTCTTAATCTTCTTTCCTTTAGAATCTATGACACTTGTACTTAGGGATAGATTGGGTGGAATTGGAGCTTGAGTCTCTTTATTTTTCATTTTAGTTTCATCATTTTTATTTGTTTTATCTCTCTTTTCTCCTTGATCAATATTTAGAATTATCACAATTTGTGTTGGTTGAGACAAACCCTCTAATTGTTTCAGTGTAGAATCAATTTTATTCAGTATATTTCTCTTCACCTCTTCCATCTTCTCTTGTTCTCCAATAATAGGTGTTGCCATAGATGCATACATAAATATTTTTTGGGGTGTAACCCTTGACTACATCTAATCTTATTTATTCTTATCACTTTTAGAACTAGGTTGTCCTTGCCCTCTATTTCCTTCACTCCAAGGTCCCTAGGCTAGTGGCCTTTCATCTATAGAAGATTCATCTACTCTATTATCAATTGTGTATCCTTCTATTTGAGTATTGCAGTCATCTACAATGTCATTCTTTTTCTTGGTATCTGTATTATCTTCCCCTCGCGTGCTTTGAGTTTGCTGCTTTGTATTTGTGTCATTTTGATCTCCATAAGTGTCCATAGGAAAAATTACCAACTAAAGAATGTAAGGAACCAACAAGAATATTCTAAGATTCATCAAGTTTGGGATATTCTTTTATTTTTTCAATAGCTAGTGTGTAGCCTAGTATATGAGCACGAGCTAACTCGATTAATGTTAAATCTTCTATATGTTTCTCTGTGCCAACTGTAACATTTTCATCTTTTTTAATTCCTTCAATGAGATCCTCACTAGTTAGATATTCAATAGTTGCAATCTCTCCACTCCTAATTATTTTATTTACTATTTAATGTACTTTAGAAGCAGAATCTTGTGTTGTAATATTGTCAAATTTATCATCTTCATTTTCAAGCACTATATACTTGGTATTCTCTTCTTGTGTTTCCTCCTCAACATCTTTAATATTATAGATTTTTTTACCAAATCATTTGTGCATCTTCATCAACATATTGTAATTTTCCTAATAGAACATATAGGGCTCTTCTTTTCTAAATGAAAGTTTGATTATGCTTCTTAATTGCTTCACTAATTTCACTCACATTAAATTTAGGCATTATATTGCCCAATGACCTTTCTCTCATTTGTTTTTCAGTATTTAAAGCATGTTTCCATCTATTGTCAATTTTATCACACAATTCATTAGAAATCATATCACCTATCTCTATGGGTGCAAGTTTAAATGTTTTCATCATAGTGATCAATGCTTCTTCAATCTTTAATTTGTTAACATCATTCATAGTGTCATATTTAATGAATTTAAAGGAGGAAAAACCTGTATGATCTTTACGAGATTCTACCATCTCATCAACTATTGTAGGCTCCTTGTGTACATCAACTCTAAACTAAATTACCTCATCTAATTCCATCCTCTCACTATCCTTAATATCATCATCATCTTTGATAATCAAAATTCTTCTTCTTCTTTGTGTAGGTTGACTAGATGTAGTAGGTACTTTCTTTATCTTCTAATATGTTTCTACTTGGGTTTGTGTAGGCTTAGTTATTGTGATAATTCCTTTCTTTAATGGTAGAGTAACCTCTAAAGCATCTTGGGTCCTAAACCATGTATTTTGGAAGTCTTAATTGGAAACCAAGATACTAAGAGGGCTGAATCAAGATCAGTAACGCTTTTCAACAATTTCACAATACTATAGTGCATTCACCACATTTTCCATATCATATCCAATTTCTTATGCATGCATAACTTATATAATCAAATTGTAATAAGACAGATTTAATCTATCAATCACATGCATGAAAAGTAATTACATGACAAAAATATTTTGGTTACTGTTGGCCAAATTTTCCTTCCAGCCAAAATCACCACATTTGAATTTAAAAGATAAATGACCACTTCCCATGCTTTTTAATTTTTAAATACCATGGAAATATAAAATTGTGAGGTTTGGAGCCAGAAGTCAAGGGCCTATGATGGTACAAAATTTTGTAAGATCACCTGAGGAAAGTATGGAGTGTTGCAATGTTATGGTGGTCATAAGATTGGGGAGCCCAAATTATAAAGGCAAGATGTTACGAAAAGGGGTCCACCATAAGATCGTAATATCAAAATGATATCAAAGGTCATTGTAATATTGGTAAAGTTAAACATAAGGTCCTCCAATATTACGATATGGAGTAGAATCAGTAAAGTGAAACATAAGGTTTACAATGTTATGCTAGACTCGTAAGATCGGGGAATCATAGGATTGAGAGAAGAGAGAGAAAGGCTTAAGATTTTATGCTGATTGAGTAGTTGGAGGCCTTAAAGGGCTCATTTGCGATGTTATGATAGAGGCCTTAACTATAGCATCAAGAGGGAGAAATGTTAGTTATACGATGCTACAAAAGTCAAAGGATATCATAAGATTGGGGAATCATAGGATCGTAAGGCCAAAAATGAAGACATGAGATATTATAAAGCTGCCAAATTTTGTGAGATCGTAAAGGGAAATTTTCTTGATTTTGATCTGATGGTTGAGAGACACATGTTCAAGGAGATAGCACTGCAGGTGGCATTGGTAATTAGGTTGACATATTTTGTTAACCACCATGGTTAAATCTGAAGGAGGTGCAATTAGCTAAAGTGATATGGTCAATCACGTGGAGACTTTGTGAGGTGCCAAAACAAAATTAGATTATTGGCCCATGTGGCCCATCTTGGTTGTAGGATTTAGTTGACCTATTGAATATAGTGGTTCATCAAGCCAACTATGAAGAAGAGATGTTTTTTGCACAATATGATCTTCATGCTCGATTTCAACCACTCTCCAATGAATGTCATGCCTAGTGAATGGTGGAAAATACTCCACCATCTTTGGTTTTATCCATCTACTTGGTTAGAATGACTTAATGGTGCTATTCTATCTTCTCAAGGCTTTATTTTGGAAAAATATAAGATTTCATTGTATTTGAATCTGTACCAGGATAAGATTTTCCCTAGAACTATATGATTATTCTCTGAAGCATTTAAGATACTATTTGGGGAGTAACTCTAGTTAGAAATATCTCAGTTATGCCTGAGCTATAAAGGCAAATTTTGTAATTTTTGCAAGGGTTGATCTTTTTCTGATTGTCTAGTATTGCTTTCATGTGTACTACTACAATTTCTCATGCCTCTAAACCACTATATTCCTCTGTTGAGTGTCTTTTAGCCATTAACACACTATGCAAGGTTCTTTACCTCTAGTTAATTTTTTGTCTATGTTCTGTAATTTGCATGATTGTATCTACTTTTGACATTTGAATGATATCAAGTGGATTTTCTTACTATAGCATTCTTTTGTTATCTGATCTACATATAATTGTTGAATTGAGCAAGGTCCAAATCTATATTCTTTGAGGTCACAACTGGTTGATTGTGCATTCATGGGTAGAGATAAGTTCAAACACTTTATTTTGGTGCATCACCCCTTTAGGTTAGAGTAGGTAGATTTTCTTTCATGCATCCCTTCACCCTTTTCCTCTCCAAGAGTAGTTAGGTGCATCCTAGTAGCAAAGGAAACTGACCTTCTCCAAAGACTCAACCTCATAGTTCAAGTCCCATAGCTTGGAGGTTGTTTCCATGTTTCACAAGATTGTCCTTAGGTAAAAATTTTGGACAAGGTGCAAACTTTTGTGACAACAATTTTTGACATGCCTGATGTGGCTAAGTTCAAGAAGATTTCAAGTTGATGTTGAGAAGACAATGTTGCTCTCAGTATTCTAGGCCTTAAGAGGCACATTTCCACAAGCAGTTAGCAACTCTACACCCTTCATATCTGGTTCCATACTGAAGTTGCTGTGATTCATGCCAAAAGCTAAAATAAGGGCATCTTCTAGAGGCAATTTTCAGTATCAAGAACTCTCATTTTCAAATCCTAGAAGAAGAGAGACTAGATTGTCTCTATCACTAGTTAGGAGTACAGAAGAAATATATACCCCTGCAAGGTCAATTTCCATTCTTCCTATTGTGAGATCTCAACCTAGAAAGCCATCAACTCATATTAATAGACTACTTTTTTATATGGCTAGAGCTCATGCTTTTGCCACCTTTAATGGTTAATGTCCTCTTTTATTGGCCCAAAGACATGACATACCAGCAACTACACTCAAAGTATACTTGAATTTATTGGTGAAACTTCTAACTCTCCCTTAGAACATATTCAAGAATTCACAAATGTCTATAATATCCATGGTATTATAAAAGATGATGTGGTCATTAGACTCCTAGCTTCATCTTTAAAAGGAAAAGCCCTGTAATGGTACAAAAGTCTATCACATGGTTCTATAACAGATTGGGATGGATTAGGAGTAGGACTATGTAAACACTTTGAGGAAAAAAGTGACTATTTGTCACTTTTAGAACAACTAACTACTATAAAAAGAGCCCCCCATGAATGTATCACCAATTTCAATTATAGATTTAAAAAAAACATGGGATAGAATACCTACTTAAGTGAAGCCTACCTGTGGTAATGCATTCTTACATTACTTCAAAGCTTTTAACAGTGACATTGCCACCATAATCCAAACTATGGGAGGAGACACTTTACCTAATGCTTATGAAATCACAATAAGGGAAGAAAAAATATTGATACAAGGAGGAAAGTTAGCCCCAAGGCCTCCTATGCCCTTCTTTCTTGATGTCCCAAATCACCAACCAGCAATGGCCCCTATTCCCATAACTTCCACATCACAATCCCTTGCTCTAGTCCCTCAATCTTCCACATCTTCAAATGGAATAGATGAAATCAAGGAGATGATAATGTCTATGATATTGAGCATAGATAAAAGATTTCAAGGCCAAGCGAAGAAATTGGAAGATGGCTTCTCTATGATGCAAAAAGTGGCCAACAAAGTTGTGACGTTGGGAAGACAACAAGCTCAAGGTAGTAAGGCTCATCAATTGCAATATCAAACTCTGAGCAATGGTAGGCCTCCAAATCATAATTATGGAAACAACTCTTTTGATTAGAGTGGGATATATAGTCATGCTTCTACCTCAAATGTAAACCAAAGTAGGGACATAGTCCCTCAAAACAATATGGCCCAAGATCAAGATTTTTGTCCCTTTTGTAATTAATCCTATGCCTATTGTATGTGCTAGAAGGCTAAATCTTATTTGGCTTTGACCATTAAAGAGTCTACAATAGGATAATCATTCAAGGAGAACTAATCCAAATATGCCTCATATATGAAAAGATAGAGTGATTGCTCCTTTATGAATCATTAGGTGGAGGAACATTGTAATGTAAACCTGGATTCCATTGCTCACAACACTAGGAGCAAAAGAAGAGCTATTGAAGATGCTACCACTCCTCCTCCTAATCAAGCTTCAATGCCAAATGCAGTGCCTCATCTACAAGTAGCAGATGATCGAGCCAATGCTCCTCTACAACAAAAACAGAGTAATTCTAGAGGAGATGTGAATAGTCCCCAAGTTGTTCCATCTCAACCTCCTACACATGTAGTTCCCAAGGCTTCTACCAAAGTACCTAATGCCTCATTTAGTGTGGTAGAACAAATGAAGAAGACAAATTTGAATATTTCCATGTGGGATGCTATATCTACTATACCCATACAAAAGAGGCTACTACAACAAGAGTTGGAAAGTGTTGAACCAAAGAATTAGCCACCAAGCATGGAAAGTGCCACAAGCCTAGTACAACCATCAAAGGAGGTAGAAACAAGTAAAAAGGTTAGACTTCCTACATTTTATGTTTCTCTAATTATATGGGATAAGCTAGTCCACAATTGCATGATTGATTCAAGGGCTAGTAGTTCAGCGATGCCTAGGTGTGTTGCTGATGCTTTAGAAATGAAATATGAGCCCATTGTTAGGGATGTACTATAGTTGGATGGTAGTACTATCAAGACTATAGGGATCCTTAGGAATGTGGAAATGTCCCTACATACATGCCCTAGTTGTACTATGATTCAAGATATATCCATTGTTGAAGTCAAGCTGCATTTTGTCATTTGTCTATCAAGAGGCTTCACTACCCAAATAGGTGGTTACATATCTTCTGATTGGTCATTTTTTTTTTTAGAACAAGATATGGTACCAAGGCTTCAGTTAGAGCAGAGCCTCTAGCCCTCCATAATATTGAACCCTATACCCCTAATCTCATCAATATGAATTGCACTATCCTAGAAATGGATGAGAATGACATAGTGAATGAGCCTACCACTTCTCTAGTAGAGATACCTAATTTTTTCTTAGATAAATGGGCTAATGCATATCAATTTCATCCCATATTAGAAACTCTTGAGATAGGTCTTGGTACATAATGTATGTCAGAAAAGGATGCTCTTGTCCCCAACTTTATGAAAACCAAATAAGATGTGAGTGGGATATGGAGTATGTAATGTGATGGATTAAGGAATAAGAATGGATCAGGGGCGGGTGTCATGTTGATTTCTCCTGCACAAGTAAGGTACTACTTCTATTTTAGACTCTAGCTTAGTTGTACCAATAATGTGGCTGAGTACGAGTCCTCGATTTAGGATCTTCTACTGGATCAAAAAAGAGGAATTCAAACTTTGAGTGTATATGGAGATAGTGAGTTGGTGGTTAATCAAGTGAGAAATTAGAATATAATTAAGAATGGCTTGCTCAAGTTTTATAAACATAGAGTATGGGATTTTCTTGAAAGTTGCAATGCATTTAATATTTAGAGCATCCCTAGAAAAGAAAATAGACATGCTGATAGGCTTGCAATAGTAGGTGCATCTTATGATGTACCAAGGAATCTTGAGGAAGAGAAGAGGTAACAAATCAAAGCAATAGTTAGGCCTACAATTCTTGACAACAACACTAATTGGCAAGTTTTTCAATCTAATGCACAAATTGTAATTTTCCCTCAAAATGAGGTAGAATTCTCAGAGAGAAACCAGTCTAGTTTACATGACTAGTATGGAAATTAGATCATCAATCTCAGTTCCAACAAATTGCTGAGAGGTCTTATTGCCTTAGAGAGTGTTTTCAACCCTGATAACAAGTGAGAGGTAGAGTCATGAACTTAGCTACTGACAAAGATGATTATACACTAGTTTTGGTTGCTGATGGAAAGACCTTAAACATAGGGAAGGTATTCTTTGAAACTAAGCTAGTGAATTTTATTCACCTATGTCAAGAACTTAATGATATATTTTCTTAGACATACGATGATTTAAAGGGTTTTGACCCAAGGTTGGTTCAATATGCCATAGACTTAATTGATAGTGTCAAACCAGTAAGACAAAAATAGAGGCCAACAAGTCCTAAAATTGAGTAATTAATGAGAAAAGAGTTATCCAAGCTGGTTGAGGCTAATATAATTTTCCCTATCAAGCACTCATCATGGGTAGAAAACCTTGTCCCTGTTAGGAAGAAGAATGGAGAGATTAGATTATGTGTGGATTTTAGGGATCTTAACCAAGCTTCCCTTAAGGATCACCATCCCCTTCTTCCATAGAACATATTTTGTCCAAGTTTAGTGGCTCAGAGAGGTTCTCATTTCTTGATGGATTCTCTGGTTACAATCAAGTACTAGCCAAAGAGTTTGATAGATACAAGACTGCATTCACCACCAAGTGGGGCACCTATGCTTATAGTAAGATGTATTTTGGGATAACAAATACAGGTACCACGTTTCAAAAGGAAATGGAGATGGCCTTCAAAAACATGATTAAAAAGTTTGTATTGGTTTACCTTGATGATATTACAGTGTATTCAAAGATTGTAGAAGATCATTTTGGCCATCTCAAATAAGTGTTCATAAGGTGTAAAGAGTTTGAGGTATCCCTTAACCAAAGCAAGTATGTCTTCACTACCAATCAAGGAAAACTATTAGGACACATTGTTTCAAAGGATGTTTTAACTATTGATCTAGAGAGAACAAAGGTGATACTTGTTCTCTCTCTCTCTCTCTCTCTCTCTCTCTCTCTCTCTCTCTCTCTCTCTCTCTCTCTCTCTCTCTCTCTCTCTCTCCCTAGTCATAAGAATGGTCTACAAAGTTTTCTTGGTAGAATAAATTTTGTGAGGAGGTTTATCCCTAATTTAGCTACCATGGTGAAACCTCTTATAGCTATGCTTGAAAAGAATATGGTCTTTTTGTGGACCAAGGAAGGGAAGCTAAGTTTTGAAGAGATCAAAGTAGCAATAGTCTCGGCCCCTACTCTTATCAATCCAAACTTTGAGAAAGATTTCATTCTTCATACTTTAGGTGGTGAGTCAAGTATCTCTACTATCTTGACTCAAACAAATGATAAGAATGAAGAACAACCTATTTCCTTCTTAGTGAAGGGCTTAAAGGATATGAAGACAAATACAATTATGTAGAGAAGCAAGTCCTGGTAGTCATTAGAGCTTTGAAGAAATTTAGACACCTTTTGTCTCAAAACAAGATCCATTTGTTGGTACCCCATGCTAGTGTAAAGGATTTTCTTTTGAGCAAAGATATTAGTGAGAAGAGAGCTGGTTGGATTACTAAAATAATGAAATATGATGTTAACATCTAGATTACCAAGTTGATAAGAGGGAAGGGATTGTGCAAACAAATGATTTTGTCTTAGGATTCAGATGAGGAAGTTGCCATAATATTGACATAACAACAAGAAGCAAGAAATGGTAATCTAAAGAATTGGATGAATGAAATGATGACCTTCTTGATAGGAAGTGGATACCCTCAAGGATTGGTTAGAAGTAAGAGGAGACAGTATAGGTTGTAGTGAATTCCTTATGTCATAGTGGATAGTATCCTTTTTAGGAAAGATTTTAATGGAGTCCTATTAAGATGCATTGACACAGACCAAGCTAAAAGAATGATCAAAGTGCTTCATGATGGTTCTGATGGTGGCCACTTCTTAGCAAAGACAACTACAATAAAGATCATGAGGGATAATTACTACTAGCCACCCTTGTTCCATGATTGTCATAAGTATGTAAAGAAGTGTGAAAAATGTGCCCTCTTCTCTGGTAAGAAAAAGCTTGTAGCTCTTCCTTTTCATCCCATCGAGGTGGACCAACATTTTTCTCAACGGGGATTGGATTTCATAGGCCCTATAAATCCTTCTTCTAGCTTTGATCACAAGTGCATTTTAGCTACTACAGATTACTTTACTAGATGGATAGAAGCAATAGCATTGAAGGATGCCACAAAATCTTCTATTATTGAATTTCTTGATGGAATCATGACCAGGTTTGGTGCCCCTTCAACCATTATTTTAGATAATGAAAAATCTTTTGTAGGAGCTTAGATTTGTGCATGGGCAGTTGATCATAATATCTACTTGAGAACATCCTCAAATTACTACCCTCAAGGAAATGGATTGGCTGAGTCATCCAATAAAAACCTAGTCAAGATTATGAAAAGGACTATAGAGGACAATTAGAGATCTTGGCATCAAAAGTTAAGGATAGCACTATGTGCTGATAGAATAACACCTAAGAGGGCCATAGGAAATTCACCCTTTATGTTAGTATATGGCAGGGAAGCAAGGCTTGCAATTTCATTAGAGTTTTCAACCCTAGAACTAGCTCATTAGATGGAGCTAATGGAAAATGATGCCATGATAGTAAGAATAACAAAACTAATGGAACTAGAAGAGAAGAGGAAACAAGCCATGCAGACCCTAGAAACACATCAACAATAGGTGAAAAGGAGTTATGGTAAGAAGGCTAGGGTCAGAGTCTTCAAAGAAGGTGATTTGGTATTAGATGGGATGTAGGCAGGGCAAAACTAGGGAGCCACTCAAAATTTTATACACTATGGAGTGGTCCCTATGTGGTTATCAGTTGCAAATAAGCTAATGCTTTTCAATTTAGTAGGCCCAACGGTAAAATTCTGCCTATTCCAGTTAAATGGAATATATCTTAAGTCTTGCTTTTGAAAAAGGATGAGCACTTCATGTATACAATTTAGGATAGTTTCCTTTATTTTTTCTTATTTTCCAAGATGTGCATGAGTACATGTGTTTTTGTAGAGGTTGCAAAAAGTTTTTGGGTTCTTGGTTCCAATTGCAAAGAGGTAGTTTTGAAGTTTCCTAGGTATATTTTCTACAATTTTTAGGGTTTTGTTGGGAAAATTCTTGTATTTTTATTACTCTATAGCCTAATGGATGCTTTAGGCCACTAGTCTACGCATAGCCAACTTGCATCCCCTTTAAGTCACTAGAATTGCTGGAAATTTGCCTTCTTGCCAAAATCACCACATTTGAATTTGAAAGATAAACAACCACTTCCCATGCTTTTTAATTTTTAAATACGGAAATATAATATTGTGAGGTTGGAGCCAAAATTCAAGGGCCTACAATGCTATGAAATTTTGTAAGATCACATGAGGAATGTATGGAGTGTTGCGATGTTACGGTGGTCGTAAGATCGGGGAGCCCAAATTATAAAGGTAAGATGCTATGACAAGGGGTCCATTGTAAGATCGTAATATCAAAATGCTATCAAAGGTCATCATAATATTGGTAAAGTGAAACATAAGGTCTTTCGATATTACAATATGGCATAGAATTGGTAAAGTGAAACATAAGGTTTACGATGTTATGCCAAACTTGTAAGATCGAGGAATCATAGGATTAGGAGAAGAGAGAGAAAGGATTAAGATTTTATGCCAATTGAGTGGTCAAAGGCCTTAAAGTGCTCATTTGTGATGTTACGAAAAAGGCCTTAACTGTAGCATCAGGAGGGGAAAATGTTAGTGATACGATGCTATGAAAGTCAATGGATATCATAAGATCAGGGAATCATAGGATCGTAAGGCCAAAAATAAAGACATGAGATATTACAAAGCTACCAGATTCTGTGAGATCGTAAAGGGAAATTTTCTTGATTTTGATCTTATGCTTAAGAGATATGTTCCTGAGGAGATAGCACTACAATTGGCATTGGTAATTGGGTTGGCATCTTTTGTTAATCATCACAGTTAAGTTTGAAGGAGGTGCAGTTAGTTAAAGTGATATGTTCAATCACATGGAGACTTTGTGAGGTGGAAAAATCAAATTAGATTTTTGGCCCATGTGGCTCATCTTGGTTGTAGGATTTAGTTGACCTATTGATTATGTTGGTTCATTAAGCCAACTATGAAGAAGAGATATTTTTTGCACAATCTGATCTTAATGATCAATTTCAACCACTCTCTAATGAATGCCATGCCTAATGAATGGTGGAAAAAACTCCACCATCTCTATTTTTATCCATCTACTTGGTTAGAACAAATTAATGATGCCATTCTAGCTTCTCAAGGCTCTGTTTTGGAAAAATATTGGATTTCATTGTATTTGAATCTGTACCAAGATAAGATTTTCCCCAGAACTATATGATGATTCTCTAAAGCATTTTAGAAAATGGTTGGGCAGTAACTCCAGTTAGAAATATCTCAATTATGCCTGATCTATAAAGGAATATTTTTATATTTTTGTAAGGGTTGATCTTTTTCTTATTCTCTAGTATTTCTTTCATGTGTACTACTATAATTTGTCATGCCTCTGAACTACTGTAATCTTTTTTTGAGTTTCTTTTAGCCATTAACACATTGTGCAAGGTTCTTTGCCTCTGGTTGATGTTTTTGTCTATGTTCTACAATTTGTATGATTGTATCTACTTTTGACATTCAAATGATATTAAGCGGAGTTTCTTCCTATAGCATTCTTTTGTTGTTTGATCTACATGTAATTGTTGAACTAAGTAAGTTATGAATCTATATTCTTTGAGAAATGACTATGCATTCATGGGTAGACATAAGTTCAAACACTATTTTGGTGCATCACCCCTTTGGGTTAGAGTAGGTAGATTTTCTTTCATGCATCCCTTCTCGCTTTTCCTCTCCAAGAGTAGTTAGGTGCATCTCGGTGGCAAAGGAAGTTGGCCTTCTCTAGAGACTTAACCTCATAGTTCAAGTCCCATAACTTAGAGGTTGTTTCCATGTTTCACAAGGTTGTCCTTAGGTAAAGACTTTCAACAAGGGTGCAAAATTTTGTGACAACAATTACCTAGGAACACTTTAAGGTGAAGGTAAAATTAGGGTCGGTTTGACACCCACAAATCCTCACTACTGCAGTAATAAAGTTAACTTGTTAGGGTTATAATATTTGACCATATCCAATTATCTACCCAGTAAGGGCTTTGACCTATTAAAAGCTTTCAAGATAGTTAGATCTCACCCTATTAGAGGATTTTACACTTACAACAAAGTAAGGACTCTTTTAGGAAATTTACAAATATCTATTAAGACCACTCTGTTAAGAGATTTACCCTAACTCAATCTATTAAAATTGATTCAGTACCTCATCCTCAATTTGCTCTGATAAGATATTCTTGGATCTCCTCTTTTCAATATGATCTTATCTCTAATATGATATAGTTTTTTGTCCTTCACTTCTTTGATAAGATTGCTTGCTTTGTTCTCTTTGCCTCTTATACAATGCTTGCACTATCACACTTAATTTGCTTTATGATCACACAAATAACTTGTTTGCTTCTTCACATCACCATAGTGTTCTTGCTATATATATATATATATCTTAACTTGTTCAAAATAGGTTTAGGTCTGCTCTATTTAAAGATTTCATAAAAAGTTTTCTAGATGCTTTCTGATTTTTTCTCTTCATCTAATTTGTTCATTACAGAACATAGGGATCTGTGATCCACATCATAAAATACGTAAAACTCTTCATAACAACCTCTACAAGTATTAAATATCTTGTCCATGTTAGCCTAAAATAGTTTACCTCAAAGTTTGTATTATTCCTAATGTGAATGTCAATTCTACGTTTTGCAACACTTACTATCTTTGACACTTGACATTCACTGAATATGCTGTTGATGTTTTGTCTTTACTATGTTGGGCACCTTCTATTTAATTCAGCTTCAATATGTTTGAACTACTCAGTTAACATTAGACTTAGCTTACACTAAAGATACTTAGCAACCATAGACTTGTTCGACTCCTATAGAGCTCAGTATATACATATTTATATACATGTCTATCTCATGACTCGGCCTATATAGAGTAGTTCACTCATAGTGATGACTATTTGACTTTGCCTAAAATATGTATAAGTATTTTACACTAATAGACAACAATAGTTAGAGATGTCAAAAATCTCCCCCTTTGACATTAGTGGCAAAAATACCTTTTTATGATTACATCATTACAATGATAAGATGAGTACTCCTTCTAAGCCTATTGCTTAGTTCTAATAGAACTACAAAATGTTGACTTATGCCAAACAAACCAATAATGAACAACATATACACATGACTTTAAGTAGTCTGATTGTTTCAGTGTCATACCATGTTTTCCTTCTACATTCTAATTGCCATCTAAACATTTATTTTTGAATGTTGATCTCTTAACTTTGACTCTTCATTTGCTTCTTTCCTCTATTATTACCTCCATTAAAAATATGTAATCAATAATTACAATCCCCTTTGTCTTTGTCACTTATGTCTACTGCAAGGGTTGAATGGGTGGAATCAAACCATATTTTTCAATTAAAAGATTGTGAACTTGGTTAATCATAGCAAGTGCATGATCCCAAGTTATTCTTGCTAATTCCAAAATGTGATTTTGCAATTGTAACCTAGCTATCAAATCACTCAAACTTTCAACAACTGAAGGATTATGATATTCATTGATAAAATTTTGTGTTGATTTAATTTCTCTCCACATAACCTCCAAATGAGGTATCAACATCGATTGGATGGAGATCAACTTTGATCTCATGCTACTATTAGCTTCCTAAAGCTTGGTCAATTTTCCTTGAGTATTCAAAAACTTATTATAATGACTTGAACTAGATTTAGCTGACTGTGAAATAATGTTACTTTTTTTTGCATATCAACCTGAATCTGCTAGATGTTTTCCTAAAGATCACTATGAATCTTGGAACATCACACAAAATGTTGTACATTTTTTTAACTTTTTGTATTATTTCTATTGTGTTATGTACACATTCTTGTAATAGAACTTTATGCTCACAATAGTTCGTGAGACTTTGTCCATACCCTTATTCTCAAATTTTTTCATTGACAAGTCCATTAATTTTTTATGTGATTCTATATCTCCAACACTTATTTGTTTAACAATATTTACAAGATGGGAAATGATTAAGACTTGCTCATCAAAATTTTTCATTTCAAATACCTCAACAAAAATGTCTTTAACATCATGTTATACCTTTGTTTTTTGATGTTCTCTTCTTAGTTGTTCTTGCATCTTCTTCTTAGTCAAAAGTTTTTCCAACAAAATTATTTGCTCAAGAGTGAAATTTATCAAATCTAATTGTGGCATCTCAATAACTTTATCTAGACTAACTTCAATATCTGGAGAGCTGTATTTTATTTCTTTCCTTCTATGAGGTGTAGAAATCTTGCTTCTTGACATTGCTTTAGGAGATAGTGAGGAGGTATCACCACTCGGTCTTGCTTGTACATTAGTGCTAGAGATAACAATAGGTGCACTCATCATTGTTTTATTCTCTTCCTTAGTCTCCTCAATGTGAGGTCCTCACACATCTGGTCCTTCTTGATGTTTGGTAGAAATGTCTACACTAATGTCTTTATTTGTTTCTTCTACCCCATGCTCCTCCTTGTCTACATCTAAGGGCTTCTCTAGAGTGTCAGGGATGTCAACATGGATTAGTGACATGTTGCCTTTTTAGAGTCAATACATTTCAACTCATTTCATCACTCTCACCATCTTGGATAGTTACTATCTCAGTATCATTCTCTTTTGTTACCTCTTTTGCTATGAAACCAAAAATACTTTTCCAAAGTAACTCATTTTGTTGAATTACAACTTCAGTCTTATTTTTCAAGATCTTAAAAATTCTGAACTTTGGAACAAATCTATTCCTATGTTTCTCCAAAAATGTTTCTTTTTGTTCTTAACGCAGATCATAGATAACTTTGGCCAATATGAAACATCTAATGTTTTTCTCTTCTTTAGCTACCTATTGCCACCTTCTATCATGTCTATTGTACAAATCTATTGGAATTTTATTCTCTAATTTAGAAGTAGCCAACTTCTAATTTTCCATCATGTCTATCATGGCATCTTCAATCTTAGATTTGTCTCCATCATTTAATGTATCATATTTTACATATCCAAAACTAGATAAACTTATATATGCTCATATTTTTAGTGCATACCCCATCAATAGCTTTGGTTGTTCTTTTGGCTAGTCCCTTAACCAATCTTCTTATTTTTGGTTGACTTGCAGGGGCTTGAGATATTTGTCTCTCTATGCTTGACTTGCTTGACTATGTAGTCTTTACTTTTTCTTGCTTTGTAGATTGCTCAACACTAGCTGGTGGTCTTGTCCTTGGTTTGATTGGTGGAGGAGAGAGGTGTGTCACCATAGGCTTCTTTGTAATTCCTCTAGCCTTCTTTATAGGTGGTGTGACAACAACTAGGGCTTTACCCTTGACTTCTTCTTCTTCATCTTCCTCTTCCTCATCACCATTACCATTTTCTTCATCTTCTCCAAGTCCTTGTGTAATATGCAGAGGTTCCTTGTTCTTTCCTTGGGTGCCTAGCTTTTCCTCTAGGTTTGCAATTATTTTCTTCCTTTTCTTTTCCTTAGAATCTATCTTTATTTGTTTAGTGATTCTTGCCTTAGCTTCTTCATACTTCCTAAAAGATTTTTCTTCATTGTCAATTTCTTCTTTCAATAATGCAACAAGTTTGCATTCACTGTATCACTGTCAATCTCATAATCAAATGTTTTTAGTCATGCCTTCCTTAGCTTCACTACCTTCCCAAATGTGTTATCTATGTCTACTAGGAAATCTACATCATTATAATGTTTCATTACCAATTCTTTTGGTATTCTCATCCTCATTATTATTCTTTGCTGGAATTCTTCAAAATAAGTATCCATGACATTTTCAAAATTCTCTGCTAACTGGGTTATGTATTCATTTATTTGCCTTTTCACTGGTTTTCCTTGTTCCCAAACAATATTTATAATACTAGGAAAATACTTCTGAATATAAAAGAAAATACACATAATAAGTGATCTAAACTTACATATTGAGTTCTTTTCCGTCTTGATGGATGTTAGGTTTTCTACTAATTGTAGTCTCTATAACTTAACAAGATCACATTCATGATCATTCATGACTATATTCCATGCTTGATCCACTACCATACATGGCACAACAATCACTCTCACAACAAATTCAATCAATGGATTAGAAATGTTTGTGATGGATAACCCTTGTCCATTCCACTTGGCTCTTGTATTGGCTTTGACTTCCTCACAACTCAGTTTTCACATAGTCTTCTTCTTATCTAGAGTGGGATAACTTGTGACCTTGTGAATCATCTTCTTGGTTATTTCAATTGGTCCATTGTGTAACCAAAACTTCATTTCATGGATCCTACTTCGTACAACCTTGATCCATTTGATCTTGAATGATACAAGTAGTAAGGAAGATTAATGAGTTTCCCTAATCGTAGATGAAGCATGAGCTACAAATATTGTACATGAATGAAATTGAAATGACCTTCACAGATAATATACTGACCTAGAAATTTAGTTGCCTCGTCCCATGGTGGAGGAAGAGACTTTTTCTAAGTGCCTTGTCATTTCACAATTTCCACAAACTTGTTGCATTGCAAGAAGTTTATTCGGCCATCTATCAACTCTGTAACCCTGGTGCTAGTGGTAGGAAAATAAAGCTCTCCAATTTGTGTTAAATTGGTGACTGCGACAACTATTTGTACTATTATTGGAAATTTTATACCCCTAGTTGTCACATTGTCCTTGAGGAACCCTTGAGAAAATTCTACAACAATGACATGGTCGTAACCTTGTAATCCTCAGAAATATTGATACCATCCCACGTGACAAAAAATCTTGTATGCCTCACTGATCACCAGTAACTTGTCAATAGAATTAGGTTCAAAGCGCTTGTGTTTACACTCATTGCAACCAAAGATAAGGAATTCATAGGAAATAGTATTGAACCAGGTGAAAAGACTATGAAAACTAATCAAGAGTGGAGTGTTTATGTGAAAAGACCATAGATGATGAATGACAAGACAAGAATAATTATCAATAGAGGTGAGAGACCTAAGGCATTATTAATACAGGTTGAATGCCCCCCCCCCTCCCCCAACTTTTTCATGAAAATGTCCTTGTTTAGCCAAAATTAGATATAGAATAAAACATAAATAGAAAATACTATTAAAAAAGAAGCTAAGAATACTCCCTAGAAAGCATGACGATGAGAGAAAAGATATGATAATGATGTGGAAAGGTGATTTCACAAGATGTGAAAAGATCGGTCAGTTGAGATGCTAAATGGTGATGTGGTGAGCTAAAGGGAAAGAAGGCCATGTGAACAAAGTATGTAGAGGAGTTGTACATGGAGAAAAAGCAATAGGCACTAGTAAAAAAAAATGCAGCAAGAAGTACCACCCACAAAGGACAAGGATGAGTAGCAATAGGAACCAACAAAACCTAGTGTGGAGAGGAAGTTGAGTGAGTGTGGATGCCAGAAGCTCAAAGAAGTGAACAACATAGCAAAGAGAGGCAACAAGAAGAGAATGAAGATCCTATTGCAAGAACAAGGTTTGTTTTTTTTTTTTTTGTGAATCATTATGGATAACGATAGGAGGTCACTGAGGACTTGATTTTCAACCCCATACCACCTAATTATCATAGTCAAGACTTATTACAACTAGGAGCCGCTAGCAAGCCAATTTTTCAATGCATAGTTGGCCAACAATGCCGAGAGTTTGATTTTTATTGTTGGATCCTTTTCTTCTTGTTTGGGGTTTTGAAAAGTTAAGTTCAAATGAGGCCAAAAGGAACCACAATTAGTTCTTTGGTGATTGTAAGAACAAAGGCTTCTTTTGAAAGAGCCCTCTGATATAATTTGAGATGATTTTTGTTAACAAGGAGCATAAGACGGTCAAAGTCCACCATGTAGAGTGTACAACACCATTATCAAATGCATGTTCTATTTCATAGGGACCCAACCATCGAGTATGAAATTAGCCTTTGAAGTCCTAGAATCAAGAGTTATACAAAAGTGCTCAATCCCCTAGCTGGAAGGAGCATTGGGGATTGTGTTTGTCATGCCATAGTGCCTACAGATTCTGAACAAGTTTGGTATGGAGGAGTGCCTTATGATGGAGTTCATCCAAAGAGTGGAGTTGTGTTATGCATTCTTGTTGAGAATCAGAGAGACTCAAACTGAGTTGAAGTGTAGTTCGAAGAGTCTTAATCTTAAGCTCAATAGGAAGAATAAACGTCTTAACATAAACCATTTCATAAGGGGTTAGACCAGTGGTGGTCTTCCACATGGTGTGATAGGCCCACATTGCTTCACAAAGGTGTGTGACCCAATCACACTTATAATAGGGTGACCTCTACTTGTCCATTCACTTGAGGGTGATTGATGCAGAGTCTACAACCTCTATCCGCCAAAATCTTCTTAAGTGCCTAGTAGCACCCAACCCATTGCAAGATGCCAAAAAATGTTATCAGCCTTTACCAAATGTTGACCTCTATCTCTCCAATTAGACTCCACTTCTCCAAGGTCTTACTCCCTCTCTAGGTTTCTTAGCAAACTTGGGTCAAATTAAGGCTTTAGGGATACTAGCCCTAAACTAGGCCAAATATGGAAAATTAATGCTTTCAAGGTTTCAAAATTTTTTTGTCATTCCTAGTCATATCTCACTAGGATTCATCCACTTTTAGGGTTCCAACACCTTCAATAGATCTATTTCCCAAATCTAGGCCTAGAAATCCTAGAAGGTCTATTTTCAGTTTTTCAAGGTTAACTCCCAACTCCCCAAACAAGGTGACAAAATAAACACCTTTCTAGATACCCATTACCAGGCTCTTGAAGATTCCAAAGTCTAATGGGCTGATCCTACTCTAGCATGTCCAAACACCAACTAGGTTCACTGACCTAATAGGCCTAATTAGGCTAGCTTTCCAAAACAAGTATTAGTAAATGGGTTCATAGAACCAACACAACCACCTGGGACTCTTCCTCACCATGCCAAAATTCCATTCCACCCTTCACCTAGGTCATTTCAACAAGTTTGGCAGTTCAACACAAATTTTTCAACAAAATTGGGCTGAACACATGAGGATGTTCAACCTAGGGCCTAAAATAAAAAATAGACAACCTTCTTCTCTGACCTTAAAACTCTACAATATACAAGAATACACCCCTAAATTTCTTCCCTCCAAAAGACATCCAGGTCCTACTGTTGGGTTGCAAGTTAGAGGCCCATAAGTACAAACTAGTCAAATTTCAGGCTTAACCAGACAACCTTCACTAAAATTGCAATAACTTACTCAAATGAACAGATAAAACCCTCAAACCAGATGTAGATGAAAGCTAGTTCAAATACCTATCCAACCATGTCCATTGACCACATGTTCCAATCTATACACATCCATACAACACCACAACACAATCAAAATGGCAAAAAAATAGGTTTTTATTGCTCCAAATGTTCTCAAATCTGTACAACCATCACTCCCCCCAACTTGTACTATCATTAAATTTATATATATGCTTCTATTCCAATAGTTATAACCATTTTCAAATGGTTGTTGTAACGTTCAACTTATTTTGCAACTATATTGTAATGCTGTCAGCATTTTTACAATTTTGCTTGACAACTTTTGCAATTTTTGACATCTTACCTCCTAGACACCTAGAATTTGACCCAATGATCCTAAGGACCATTAAAACCTTTTAAAAAAATCCTATTTGCATTGAAAAGTCACCATTTTTTGTCATTTTTGACCCCTTGGTTCATTTTGGCACTCTGGCTTATAATGGCACCTAGAGTTCAATTGACTTTACATTTTGGGTCTCATTACATAATTGTCATCAATGTTCCTAATCTACAACTAGGATCACCATTCATTTTTTTTGGTGCCCTTCACCAGTGATAGGGTGATGATTTCTAGTTGTAGATTTCATACTCTTTGACTAATGCAACAATGAGATCTGAAGTGAGCTGGGGTCCTTAATCTATAGTAATCTCCCAAGTAACACTAAAGCGAGTAAATATATCAAAGTATAGGAAGTCAAAAAACTTGGTATCATAGGCATGCTTAAGTGCAACCACTTTGAACCATTTGGTAACATAATTTGTACAAAGAAGAATATGTTTCTTATTGTTAGAAGGTGGGTTGATAGGTCCTACAAATTTGAGACCTCACTTTTCAAAAGGTTCAAGGGAGAGCTAAGGATGGAGTGGAATTTCATCAAATTGTGTAAGATGACCCATTTGCTGGAATTGATTGTAATGATGACCATAATTCTTGCAATCCTTATGGAGTGTAGGCCAGTAATATCTTGCAATAAGAATCATTTGAGCAACAAAGTGTCCAGCACAAGGTTCAACATGAAAACTGTGAAGAATATCAAAGACATCCTCCTTAGGAATACACTGACACATGATGTTGTCAATGCTGCTCTGGAAGAGCAGACCATTGATCCAGGTGTGTTGTCCACTAGGACTAACCAAGTTCCAACATTCTCTAGGAGAAAAATGTAGCTAGAACCTACATGTTACCAAATAGTTGGAAATGTCAGCATACCACAGACTCTTTGTAAAAATGGCAAATAGATGTTCATCAGGGGATGTATCATCAATAGGAACAAGTTCATTATTTGGCTAGTGCAACTTGGATAAGAAATCCACAACCACATTTTCTTGGCTAAGCTTATCTAGTATAGTGACATCAAATTCTTGTAACAAAATCAACCATCTAATAACCCTACCAGTTGCTATTGGTTTATTCATTAAAAATCAAATTGTTGAGTGACTAGTATGAACAAATACTTTTAAACCAATAACGTAATGCCAAAAATTCTTAATAGCATAGTCACTAGCTAAAAATTCCTTTTTAATTATCATGTAGTTGATCTCTGCATTGATAAAGTTCCTACTGACATAATAGATAGAGTAGAAGATGTTATCATTCTTTTTTCCTAGTACTTCTCCCATAGAAAAAACACAAGCATTAGGGTGAATATGAAAAGACAGTTCCCAATTAGGGCCTCTAAGTATAGGGGTAGTCACAATCTTGTTCTTGATAGTCTCAAAGGCTTCTTGACATTTAGGGGTCCAAGTGAAGCCAACATAACTTTAACTAACAAGGCAAACAAAGGGTAAGAAATATTTTTAATGTTTTGAATAAATCTCGTACAATATCCAACATGACCAAGGAAACTACTAACATCTTTTTGGGTCGAAGGTGTAGGGAGGTCCTGGATGATTTGAATCTTTTTGGGATCAACTTGGATACCTTTCAAGGAGATTAAGTGACTAATACATTTCCCTCAACCATTAACATATGACACTTCTTATGGCTTAGAGATAGGTTGGTTCTATACCTCTCTTAAGTACTTTCTCCAAGTTACCTTTAGCTTCGTCAAACATGTTCCCATGAAAATGAAATCATCCATATTGTAGACACTTAAAATTGTCCAAATGCTATATTAATTAATTAAATATTTCTCGTGACATTATAATTAATTAATTATATTTTGTCATATTCTACTTATTTAATTAAATAGGTTCATTTCCTAAATGTATTTAAATTTAATTTGAATACAACCCCTCTAATGTATTAAATTTATTTAATACATAGTGCTCCATAAATCCCCTTTTTAAATAAATTCAATTTATTTAATCCCCTCCACTTTATTAAATTCTTTAATCTTATGATTAAGTTAAATCTTATTTAATTTAATCCTAATCCCATCCTAAAACCTAATCTATACCCATCACTCTCATCCGTCTAAGCCTACTCACTACTTAATCTCACTTATTTACCTTAAACACCTTTTTAAACACCTTTTAGCTCCTAAGTGTTTTCTCACACATGTGTGAGAAGCTCATGATCCCATAAAGCTTCCACTTCATTTACACATCTTACACCTCTTACACCTTTGTACCCCTACTCCTTTCCCCAAGGTTGCTCACACATTTGTGAGCACACCTTGAGCCTCTCAACCATAAAAGTTGTTTTTGACTTTTGCATGGCTTGTCCTTTAGTCCACGTGTCTCGCTTGTGGCACCTATGTGGATGGCACATACATGCTACCTCCCCAAGGCCTCTCTCAAACCTATAAATAAAGCCCTTGTCTCAAGCATTTCTCCACCTCCTCTATATGCATTGTTATCATGCTAGTATAGTTCTAGAGATTTTTAGAGATTTTATGCTTAGAACTAACCTTTGGTAGTTGTTTGCATTACTTAGATTTCTAGTTTTTGCATTAGTTTCATGGTAGTATGATGTTGTAGGTTTCATTCTTCATAACATTTCATTTACTGCCATATCCATGGAATCCTTTGAGGGTGGCTTACTCATAACCATTGCTTGAAGGTATTTCAAACACATTCTTAGTATGGATTCATTTCATATTGCATTCTCATCATCAAGGAATTCAATAATTGTGTTTGGGAGAACACATATACATCTCTCACACTTAAGTGCACCAATAAGGCCTCTTATGAGCACCCTTGTTGAGCTGCTTTGAGGTTGTGTAACGACGCTAATATGTTGGTTGCATAGTTGTTTAAAACTCAAGTTGAATTAGTAGTTTTCCAATCATATTTGTTATCTTGAATGCAAATACTACTAATGTTTGCTTGTTTACGCGTGCTCCCAACAGGTTAGGTTTTTGCATATACATTTTGGCATGCCCGGTGGGCCACATCCCTATTCCACCTTCAAAAAATGTCAAAACCAATAACTTGCTATTGAAACCTACACACTCTTGTCTCCGCTAGGATGTAGTGTCATTTGCAAAGATGGTCTATCATCTCCACAGATCAATGTCTCCGCCGATTTGCATCTCCACAGATTTGCATCCTTGCCATTACTTTTTTTAAAAATCAACCAATCTTGCATTAAATTTGAGTTTTTTCATTTCCTCTTGAGTTTTAGTATCTCTGAAGTCTATTTTGTCATCTTTGTAGATTTACCATATTGTCATCTACATTGTGGGTGGCCATTAAAACTAGTTGTTTCACTATATTGTCATCTGCAATTTGTCACTGAGTTTTATTGTCTCCAATCCATAGACTGTCATCTATGTATTTTGGCGTCTCTAAGTTTTGGCACCTGTGACCCTGTTCTATCTTTTGCAATTGACAACCTATATATTAGTGAAAAGTTAACCATACATCCTAGTGTTCTATCATCTACATTTTTTAGCGTCTGCATAGTTCTATTGTCTACGCTTGGTGTTTGTCGTCTCCATATTTTGGCAGATTGAATCAATTTTTTAACACTTAACCCATTGATTGATTGATTGATTGACATGGATTTCTAATCAATTTTTATTGTAGGAGACAAGCTTTGGAAAACTTTCTTTTAGTGATTTTAATCACTTAAAAATTTGTAGTGATTTTTATCACTTAGAGACTTTATAGTGGTTTTAAGCACTTGAAAAGTTGTAGTGATTTCAATCACTTGTGGGATGCAAATGGTAAATGAACTGTATAAATTAATCACTTTCAATGCATGTTGCAATTAATATATAAAGGTAAAACACACTATTGAATGTCCTAAGGTAAACCATTACACACTCTTCAGTGCCTTACGAAAAATTACACACATTTAATTGGAATGGATGATGCTCAAACACACTCTTGAATGCCATTAATGAATGAACAAGTTTTTCATTGGAATGCATGTGTAGACTAGCCAAACCCAATCTTGAGTGCCTTAAGGAAATTGACATGCTTTCATTGGAATGAATGTTTAGATAGAAAATACACTCTTGAATGCCTAAGGTCAATGAAGCTTGCTATGAAATATTTGGATTTGGTGCTTAAAATGAATTCACTCAATCTTGAATGACTTAAGAGAATTAGTTTATTTTTAGAAATTTTCTTACATTGAAGATGATTGATTTAATTTATGTTGACGAATCCTCACTTTTTATTATGTTGATGACGTTGTCAAGTTGGAAAGAACAATGCATGCTTAAACACAAGTGTCTTCAAGAGTAGATTAAAAAACCTAAAGCTCCATTGGGAAAGAACAAGTTTCTTTAACCTCGAGGTGTTTATATTTTTAGGAGGTCTACTTGGGGATTTCATCACCCCTTGGGATGACCTCAACTCTAGTGTTCTGGTAGAGTATAAGAATTGGGTGGTGAATCGAAAGACACCTCTCTTGGAAGAAAAATTATGTCACTCTTGGCTAAGCCCCAAAGAACTTTATACCTTTGAGAAGTGAAGGCAAAGATTTGGGTTACCATCTCCCCCAGTTGTGTGGCACTATTTTCTTTCATCTACATATTTGGGCCTCATGTACCTTGCATATATCAAGGACTCCCTTTAGATAATCTTTGTACATCCTAGTGGCAACATTATTAGGATTGTTGATGTGTTCAATGTGCTTGATTGTTTAAACATCCAAAACCAATACCAAAGATCAAACAAGTTAAAAAATGAGTGAAATGGTGAGCTAAACTTTCAGTGAGTGAAATAGTTGTAAGTGGGTCCTCTTGACCTATGATTATTTTTTAGGAGTTCTTATATTTGTTCTACCATTTGGAAGTCACTGGGTCTTTTAGTCACAAGCTTATTTGTAAATTTTTTTGAAACTGCATTTGTTTTGTTCCTGCCATGACCGATAAAGTCAAACCTAAGAAGGTGAAATTGTCCAAACCATTTGCTTACAAGGAAAGAAAAAACCTAACACATGGTGATAAACAATTCTGATATGCTAATAAAGACATCAAGAAAGAAGAAGTTGAATAGGACTTCTATGATAGAATCGAATACAATGCTCAACTTTGAAATTGGTTTGCTTTCCCTGGAGTGAACCCAAGGTTTTTGTTCCTAGTGAGAGAAGATCGAGTTAACAACATAATAGCCATAACACCTTCATTTTCCACATCAACCCCATTTCCAAATTTCTAGTCTTCCATTTGCAAAATTTCCTCTAGAGAGCTTGATCATTTGAACCTTAATCTTTTGGGCATAAGGACATCTTAGTTACAAAACTTCTAAGATTACAATGGTAGACCTTTATCCATAAGCAAACAATTATCATAGTTACATTCACTAATTTGGGATCACAAGTCCATCTCCAAATAGTGGTTAATCAATTTGGTGTCCTATCTTGCCTAAAGATCACTTGTCCATCTTTGGTAGGAGAAAGATAATTTTATCCTATATCACACTTGGTTTGCTAAGTCAACTAGGTGTTTTGTTTACATTTAGGTTGTTGGCCCTTTTATCACATAAGGTTTAGTTTCTCTCCCACACATTCTTCTCTTTCTTCCACAATCTTCCACCCATTGGTTTGGTCACTATTGTATGGTACACACATGATCCGATAGATTCACATTTAATCTAATGTCTTGTTTGTTGGAATCATTAAGGTGACAAGAGATGGAGAATCCTTTTCCTCCATGATTAGCCTCATTGGGGAGCACATTTCCCCTTAGTAAAAACTTTGGCATGCCTAGCTCAACATCCACACAAGAACCAAAGGATCCTTTTCACAACACAACTCTGGGAAGTAATTCACATGATGACAAAGAAGTATACCAAGATGAAGATCCTATTGATAAAAACAATATCCCTAGTGATGTTTGAACATTTCTTGTAGATCCATACAACTTGGAAATAATGGAAGTCTATTAGGGAAAACAAGACTGAGATCTTCCTAAACTTGGTTAAACATGGTGTTAATGCCCCTATGAGTTTTGATGAGAGCACTTTGTTTAGACAGATTACCAAGGCTAGTGCTCCCATATTACCAACTTCAAACATAGCCCAAACATCTGGTAAAGAGAAGGAACTTGTAATGAGAACTAGTTCCATACCTACATCAAGTGTTTCAACACAACTGACATTCCAATTAAGTGTGGAACATATCCAAAAAATCATTAGTGCTATGCCCAACACTACTAATGCTAGTATTCTACAGTCAACCTTGATAGGTCCAACTATAGTATGTTTAAACATTGGGCAAGTACCTACACAACATATGGTAATTCCAACACAACCGATATATTCCTCTTATTTGCAATTGCCAACAAGTATGGTGAAAACATCTGTGCCAATTCCAATGACTACATATCAATACATTGGCCAAAGTGGAGCACTTCCACCACCTCACAATACGTTTGGGACTCCATACAACTTGGGAGGTGGGTTTATCAATTCCCAACAATCACAAATGCAACCAAACCAAGATCTAGCCTAGAAATTGCATGAACTTTGAAATTTGCTCCATACCATGAGCAACAAAGGGGTGAAGGATTTCTCTTTTGAGGAAATTTTCCCCTTTCCATTTGATAGATCATTAGCATGATACCATTTCCACCAAACTTTGAGATTCCTAAATTTGACAAATATACAGGAGAAACATGTCCTATCACACATCTCAAGGAATTTTTTGTTTTGTGTCAAGAAGTAGCCTATAGCGAGGATTATCTTAAGAGGCTCTTCACATGAAGTCTTGGAGGCCCAACACTAGAGTGGCTAATGAAATTATCCAAGGGTTCCATTACTTCCTTCAATGATTTAACAGGGAAATTTGTAGCATAATACTCTTACAACATTGAACATCATGCCTCATTAAGTGATTTGTGCAACACAAAACAATGAAATGATGAAACATTTACCAACTTTCTACAATGGTGGAGGCAACTTGCTAATCACATGCCATAAAAAAATGAGGATTCCACCTTGTGGATATATTTATCAAAAACTTGATACTAGAGATGTCTTTCCACATGAAGATGGCTAGTCCTGAAGACTTTGACACCTTAGTCAAGAAAGGTAGGAACATTGAAAATGGACTCCTAGACAAGGGTTCCATTAAAAATTATAGCTCTTCATCCTTGAACAATGACACAAACAAAAACTAAAAACCCAAAATTTGGTCCAAAAACAAAGGTGTTACCCACAATGGTGTCACTGATGTTAAAAGTGTACAAAACCTCCAAGGTGGGAACAACAACAATAGCAACTATGATAATCAGAACAACAACAATTCAAACCATGACAACTAGAATCAAAACAATTAGAAATCTCGTAATCAAACATAATTTATTCCTCACAAAAACAACAATACCAACAACAATTACAATCATGACTATGATCAAAATAGGAAGTTCACTAACTTTCGTGAACCCTTAGATGCCTTATTCCAAAAACTAGTAGATCACAATTTGATTGTGTTTCCCAACACACAACCTTTTGATGAAAATCAACCCAAATCAAAATGGTATAGGGAAAATGAATAGTGCAAATACTATTGCATCAAAGGACATGACACAAACAAGTGTATAAAACTCAAGGTCTTCATTCAAAATCTTGTTGAAGATGGAGAAATTGAGGTAGAAGGGGGACAACCCTGTAAAAATGCTAAACTGAAGATATTTCAAAAGCCATTTCCTGATCACAACAATGACAATAACAATAATAGAAACAACAATACGAACATTGTAAATTGAGCTTCCACATCAAATGCATTACACTATGACTATTCTACTAACCACATATCAGGATTTGACTCCTTGTGTGGTAAAATAGAAAAAAATGATATATGTGGTTTTGACTGCATGTGTGGTCACATTCAAGAGGTAGACACTCATGTTAATACCCTTGTCCTACAAGCAGCTAATTGTGATGCAACCACTTGACAGAGAAGAATCACTTTGCAAGCCACCACTCCCAACCCCACTAATCTATCAGTTCCACATGTGCCTATTGTGCCATCCACTTCACAAAGACCTACTTATCACTATGATGAATTATCCAAGATAGGGAGGACTCCTACACAAATATCTGTTCTAGAGCTCCTCACCACCTCACCCATCCACAAAGAGATTTTAGAGACTGCTCTTTTAGAGTCTCATGTTCTTGAAAACATTAATGCATCCCAATTCACTACCATGATTGGAAATCTTGCCGCACAACAACACCTTGTCTTCATAGACAAAGATTTCCAAGGTCCTAAGCAACACCACAATTTGTTGCTCCACATTGAAGTCCTTATACAATGACATAAGATAAAAAGAGTCCTTATAGATAATGGATCTAGTTTGAACCTTTGTACATTAAATATGATCCATTTCTTGGGACTTCTAGAAGACCTCCTAGATATCAATAAAAGGATAACAATCAAAGCATATGATGAAAGATAAAGAGAATCAAAAGGAGTTATCTTGCTACCTCTAAAGGTTGGTCCAGCTATCATAAACACTGAATGCCATGTCCTAGATTTGGATTTTCCATATAATATCTTTCTTGGTTGACCTTGGATACACACACTCAAGGTATCCCATCTAAATATCATCAATGCTTGAAATTTCCCTACCAAGGAAGTGAGGTCACAATTCTAGGCGATCCTTTGCCTTTTTATTTTTGTAAGAGATTGGAAGGTGCACCAATAAATTTTTGTCCAATCAATGAGTTTGCTAAGGTTATACCTATATCTCTCAGCATAATGGAATCACCTTCCACAAAAATACCAGAGTTATCCAATAATGATTCCAATTCCTGTAAAGGAAAAGAGAAGGTCAAAGATATTAAGGTCAATACTACAGGGAAGAAGGTTACTTTTGCTTACATAGGAATGGGAGAGTATAGGTTTGAAAATACCTTGTGTGTTGGACAACTACCACTCTCCCCTCACTCCTTTGCAAAAAATTCACAAATACCACCTTCTATGAATAAGGATACTATGCATGTTAACAAGACAACATTTGAACATTGGGGTTCACTTAGTGATGAACACATGGAATCTAATATCCTAGATTGGCTATATTTTGATGGAAAAAATGAACCTATGGAATTTCGTAAAGATAAATATGTTAAGGCTCCTTCCATCATTAAAAACATGGGATATCATGGTACTAGCCTTGGGCCTAAAGAAGACAGAATCAGACAACCCCTTGAGGCTAATAGCTATCCTAAAGGATGTGGTTTGGGCTCCATTAAACCCAAGGTGTCTTTTGTTGACAACTATTGTATGGTTGAACCTGATTCTGAGACTGAAGAGGAGGAATTTTTTGAAGTACTCTTCCAATACATTGAGGATGACCTAGATAACCATGTTTGTGCCATTACTATAGTCGACCTTTCATCCACTAACCTACCTCTCACCAACCCTGACATGATAGATTGGGACCTTCAAGACACACCACTAGCTCTCAATATTTGTAACTCTAATGAAGCAATGATGCCACTCTTTGGCCTTAAGAATTTCCAAGATTACAAACATGAGGTCCAATACAATGAGGAAGCCTACTTTGGTAGCCAAGTCAACTCCCTTAGTCACAAAATTGAGAAAGAAAGAAAAGAAAAGAAATAAATTGAAGAAACATCCTCTAGTGAAAACTCTTTTGTAGCACTTTTGGATGAAGAAAAGGATAAAATAAAGGACACATCTTCTACTGAAAACCTTCTAGAGGTGCCAACAGAGGGAGAGGTTGACTTACCATTTAGATCTTTACCACTAGAAAAGTCATCTATATTGAATGAGGACGCAATTCTAGTTAATTTGGGCATAGTGGATAATCCACAAATCACCTACATTGCTACTACCTTAAGTACTCAAGAAAAAAAAGTGACCACTAAGTTCCTACAAAAAGGAAAAATCAATTTTGCATGGACATACAAAAATATGCCTAGTTTAGACACAGATTTGGTTGTGCATCACTTAGCAATAGATCCAAAGATTAAACCTGTGAAACAAAAGTTGCACAAGATGCATCCTAAGGTAGCACTTTAATCAAAGTAGAACTGCAAAAAATGCTAGAGGCAAAGATTATCTGCCCTATTGATTATCTTGAGTGGGTTTCCAACATTGTTCCTATAGGAAAAGCATCTAGGGGCATCCACATCTATTTAGACTTTTGAGATTTAAATCTTGCATGTCTTAAGGATGATTTTCCAGTTCCTAACATAGACATCATAATGGATTTGACTGCCAGACATGAAATGTTGTCTTTAATGGATGGTTTCTCTGGTTATAATCTGATCAAAATTGTAGAAGAAGATCAACATAAAATGACATATACTACACCATAGGGGACCTTTTGTTACCAAGTCATGCCTTTTGGCTTGAAGAATGTTAGTGCCACCTATCAACACGCAATGACTACAATCTTCCATGATCTTCTACATGTCATAATGGAGGACTGTGTTGATGACATTCAAGGAAAATCTAAGACATGTGATTCCCACATTGATGTACTCACAACCATTTTTGAAAGGTTAGACAAATATAAAGTGTGCTTTAATCCAAAAAAGTGTGTTTTGGGGGTCAAATTAGGCAAGTTGTTAGGCTACATAGTGTCAAGAAGAGGCATTGAGGTAGATCTCACCAAAGTGAAAGCCATCATGGAAATGCCTCCACCTACCACATTGAAACAACTCTATAGTTTTTAGGGAAAGCTATAGTCCATTAGATAGTTTGTGTCCCAATTAGTAGATAAGGTCCATCCACTTCAACATTTGCTTTGAAAAGACACTAAGTTTCAGTGGGATTGCCTATGTCAGAAAGCATTTGAACAAGTTAAGGTATACTTGGCTAATCCACCAGTTCTAGTCCCTCCAATCACAGGATGATCATTGATTCTATACATTTCAGCCACTTCAGTTGCCTTAGCTGTCCTTTGTTAGAATCTGAAAAGATTAATAACCCAGAAAACTAGTGCAAAGAGTAAATATCTAAACTATGAATGCAAATGATACAAAATCAAAATAGCAACACAAAGTTAGTCTCCAAGAGAGTAATGCAAATGCTAGAAATAAAATAGCATTAAGAGGATGCAAAAATAAGAGATGCAAATACAAGCTAGGTAGCATGCTTATATAGGCTAGGAAGAGGGAGGAGGTGGCAACACCAACCAATGAGGAGCAACCATCTATCAGACTAAAGATAGAAAAGTATCTTCCCAAGATAGCTAATGGATGCTCACATGTAGGAAGGTGACACCTCACAACCATTCACCTAATAAGACATGCTTTATTAACCTGAGCGAGATTACTAAAAGTGTAGGAAAAACCTAGCAAAATAGGAAAAATAAAAAACTACACTAACACCCCCCCATAAGTTAAGCTTAGGTGGATGTAGAAATGGGTCCCGACAAGTCAAGCCTAATGAGGTACCCATGTACATAAAATTTACCCAAAAGAGAGAGAAAAGAGAGTCCCCAAAGAAAATTAGGACTCCAAGTGAGAGGAAGAGGCCCCCCCAAAAGATGAAGCATCTTGCACCCCCAGCAAAGCTTGCAAATTTTGTCCAGTAGATCCACTTACATCGAACAAGTTTTCTTCCCTTAGGAAAAGGGACAAGATCCCAAGTGTGGTTCCTCATCAAGGAACTATACTCTTCCTGCATAACTATATCCCACTTAGAAATACCAGAAGCCTCATGAAAGGACTGTGGATTTGAGGTAGTAGCAATGAAGATATGCAAAGCATCCTAGAATTGTGAACAAGTCTGCTTGGTGTCTGATGGATCCCCAACCCAATCACCTGCAAACTGCAAGGTCTGTCTAGCCCAAAGTGGACCAGAAGATGGAGAATCTAGAGGAGAATCATCAACCTCTAAATGATGACTAGGAGAGGAAGGAGGTGAGTCCTCTGAATCACTCTCTTCATCAGAAGTGGAGGTAGAAGACTGCTCAAGTGAATCTGACCCATTAGAAGATCTATCATGTATTCCAAGTGACTCCAATGTCAAAGTAGAAGGCAACCCTATGACCATGCTCTACTGGTTAAGCTGATGCAAGTAGTGGAAGTTAAGATGGCCAAACCGCTCATGCCATAATCTGCTCACATCATTAGAGTGAGTGAGTGAAATAGTCAAAGGAGGATTAGGAACAAAGTGAGAAAACATATAGAGTCGTGACTGATGATCTACTCTCCCAACTGCAACTGTAGAATTATTGTGCAACTCATGTATCTCCACTGAACTAGGAGCGAACTCAACCCACTTGCCTAAACTTGTGTGAGTGATTTGGTATACCGATAGGAGATTAGTTGATAATGAGGGTACACAAGGAACATCATGAAATGTGCCATCCCCCACATCAACAGATCCTCTCTCATACACCTCAATAGGAGTGTTATCACCCATCAAAATAGAAGGCATAGTACACGGCTCCAAGGATGCAAGTTCTTCCTTAGATAAAGCCATGTGGTGTGAAGCACCCGAATCAAGAACCCAAGTGGATGGTGAGGACGCAACTGCAAAAAGGGCCTTGCCCTTTCCTTTCCCCTTGTTGTTTTCTTTTTCGTTGTTAGACCCTTCATTAGAAATTTGTTTGATAGACTCAGGAACACTGATATTATTCTTCTCAAGAATGTATGTCAAGTGATCAAGTTGTTTCTGCAAACATTTATGTTCATCATGACCAGGTCTTTCACAATAGGCACATTTGACCTTTTCTTTCCTAGGCTTATCACCCTTGGAAGATGGTGTATCAATAGTTTCTTTTGAAGAAATCAATATCTGATCCTTTTCCTCGTCGCTATTCTTTTGTTTCTTGTCCTTACTATTGTTGTTACTACTTTGTCCTTGTTGTTCTTTTGTGCCTTGGTTGGCAGCCAAGGCATGTGACTTAGAGGACTTAAGAGTGCCCATCTGGATTAGCTTGTCCTATTCTCGAGTGAGATTGACAGAAAAATCATCTAAAGATGGCATGGTGAATTGAGTACCAAGTGCACCCTTAGTAGCATAGAAGGTAGAGACAAACACAGAATATTCTGAACTTATCTTAGAGAGAATACTAAGAATTAGTTGTTCATCTTTGTTTTCAATTCCACATTGTTTTAACTGCAGCCTTAGTGATTTCAATTTGGTGAAGAAATCTTGGATTGTGTTGAAATTGCCTGGACTCAAACTAATTAATTCATTTTCCAACATATGACCCCTCATTGAATCTTGTGTGCCAAATAGTGTTTCTAGCTTTGTCCATACTTTATTTGGTGTATCCAAAGACTCAATGTGAAATAGCAAGTCAGGAGAAACAGACAAACACAATGTTCCATATGCCTCATCACATTTGTTAAACCACTTAGGCTTATCTTCATCTTTAGCAGGTTCAGTTTCAAGTCCCATAGTTATCCTATTTAATCCAGCTTTCCTTAAGTGAATTGTCATGCGTGATTTCCACTCAAAGTAATTGTATGGAGTTAGGATGGGCATATTTGTTTGATCCATGATGAAGAAATGCAGAGAAGAAATGCTAAAAAGAAGAGAACCTAGCCATGACAATGCCCCCCCACCCCTTTTTACTCAATCAAAGAACCCCCCCAAAGAAATATGATTTGGCACTTTATTTTAGTGTGTTTACAACTACCACTAGAAAGAAATACTTAGTGGTCTTGATTTCAATGCATTACAAACCCTCATGAAGAGCATATGCTAAAATTGAAACTTGGACACAATAATCATGGAAAAAAATAGCACCACTATGATCTACTCGAAAAATCATGCACTTTCAAAAAAAGAATCACTTCGATATGAGGTCGTATGAAAAAGTTATGATCCTCCGAAGTTTTTAAAATGAGAACTATGCACAGTCACGACTGAGAATCTATAATTTTTGAAGAATTCATGCATGAAAATCAAAAAACAACTCCACTAGTGGATAGAGCACAAAAAAATAGCCAAGTTCATAACAAGAATCATCAAAATTGGAGTCCGTATAAGCAAGAATGAGACATTTGAAAACTGCATTCAAATCTGCGATTGCCAATGGAGAGAGGTATGGTTGTAGCTTTTCATGCTCAATTTTGCAAAATATACAGCTTGCATGCAAAATCTAAAAGATACCCAGATGGTTTTTTGGGGCTGCGAACAAAACCTAGAAAGTGTTTTTCTTGCTGATGTACAAAAGATGTTGCTGTAGTGTAAATCAGACGCCTTTAACAGTAAAAAATGGCTCCAAAAATCAAAAAATGACCCCAGCAACCGGAATATGACATGCAAATGTTGGATCAGCTTCTTAAGTCCATCAATGGCATGCTAGAACCTGCAAAACTGATTGAAAACTCCAAATATGCAAGTTGGTTGTTAGATTTGAGATTGAAACCCTAGAGAAAAATCATTTTTGTCAAAAATTTTCTGATTCTCAAGATCATCCAAAGATGCAAGAGAAGAGCATACTTCATTTTTCAAAAAACTACAATAAAGTTTATTATCCCCCCCCCCCCCCCCCCGAATCTCTCAAATAAGGAAACTAAAATCTACTCTTGCACATAGAAAAGCTTTGATACCATGTTAGAATCTGAAAAGATTATAACCCAGCAAACTAGTGCAAAGAGTAAATATCTAAACTATGAATGCAAATGATACAAAATCAAAATAGCAACACAAAGTTAGTCTCCAAGAGAGTAATGCAAATGCTAGAAGAAAAATAGCATTAAGAGGATGCAAAAATAAGAGATGCAAATACAAGCGAGGTAGCATGCTTATATAGGCTGGGAAGATGGAGGTGGTGGCAACACCAACCAATGAGGAGCAACCATCTATCAGACCAAAGATAGAAAAGTATCTTCCCAAGATAGCTAATGGATGCTCATATGTAGGAAGGTGACACCTCACAACCATTCACCTAATAAGACATGCTTTATTAACCTAAGTGAGATTACTAAAAGTGTAGGAAAAACTTAGCAAAATAGAAAAAATAAAAAACTACACTAACATCCTATTGGCACAACTAGATGGAAATGGTAATGAGCAAGCCATATACTATCTCAGTTGAATATTAGTTGGCTATGAGTTGAACTACACTACTATTGAGCGAGTTTGTTTGGTAGTAGTCTTTTGCATGCAGAAACTATGCCATTATATGCTTAATCACACTGCACATCTCATTGCCAAGATAGATCCACTCAAATATTTTCTATCAAAAGCCTCTCTCATTAATCAAGCTGCAAAATGTGTCTTGATTTTAAGTTAATTCAACATTGTCTATAAGGATAGCAAGGCCAGTAAGGGACAAGTAATTGTAGACCAACTTGCTGAAGCTCCTCTTCAAGGAGACCATCCCATTATAGAAGATTTTTCTAGATGACACAATTATGACTGTCACCCCTAATACACAATGGAAGCTATTTTTTGATGGTTCCTTCACACAAAAGGGATTAGGGGTAGGAATTTTGTTTGTTACACTGCAAGGAGACCTCATTCCTAAGTCTTATAAAATTTCATTCTCTTACACAAACAATATAGCTGAGTATGAAGGATTAGTCACAGGGTTTCGTCAAGCTATCAGATGGAATATAAAAAGCCTTCTGGTCTTTGAAGATTCTCAATTGGTCATTAAACAAGTCACAGATGAATACCAAAAAATGGATGAAAAGTTGTTGCCATATCATTGGATAGTTGAAGATCTTAAAAAAAACTTCACTGAGATAGTCTTTTAGTAGATACCAAGGACCAATAACAAAGTAGCAGATGCCATGGCCACCATTGTCTCCATGATCGCCATGCCTGAGTATAGTCCTAAGTGTGAGTTTCTTGTTGAGAATCTTTTTCTTCCTGCTTATGAGCAACCCAATTCAAAGCTGGTGTGTGAGATTGCCAATCCTGAGTCTCCATGGTACATTTTTGCCTATCTTCATCACAAAATGATCCCCATCACCCTCTCCCCAAATCAAAGAAAAACCTTCATCCATCACATTGCTTGATATACTATCCTAGGTGATACACTTTTTCAAAAACACTTTGATGGAACCCTCCTCTGATGTCTTAGTTCAGACGAAGCCAGAATGATGTTAGAAGAGGTCCACCAAGGAATTTATGCTGCTTATTCCTGTGGCCTTATGTTAGTAAAAAAAATCCTTAGAATAGGTTACTATTGGCCTACTATGGATGTAGATACCTATCATTTTGTGAAAAGATGTGTCCCTTGTCAACAACATGGTGATTTGATACATGCTCTCACCCAAGACCTTTAGCCCACCATCACACCATCGCCCTTTTCCTGCTTGGGATTCGATCTTGTTGGTCAAGTATATCCAAATTCCGCAAATAGCCACAAGTATATTATTACTACCACTAAGCACTTCACAAAGTGGGTCAAGGATATCCCATTAACCTACACCATTGGAAATACATTTCAAAGTTCATCTTAAACTACATTATCTATCATTTCAGTATACCTCAAGACATCATGATTGATAATGGAACTCCTTTCAAAAATCAGGAAGTTGCCACATTGTGCAGAAAATTCAGAATCACCCAACATTTTTCCACCAAATACTACCCCAAGGCAATGGCCAAGCTGAAGCTACCTATAAAACAATTTTGAAAATCCTAAAAAAAACCGTAGATGCAGGTAGCCATGAATGGAACCTCTAAATTGTTCCCACCCTTTGGGCCTACCGCACCTCCATCCATACCCCTATAGGAGCCACTATATTCTCCCTTGTTTATGGTTTTGAAGCTATCTTACCCATCAAAATTGAGCTCCCTTCCTTCATAATCTCTCTAAAAAATCTGATGTTCGAAGAAGAGTACCATGTTGCCCACTTGCAAGAGCTACAACTCCTGAATGAGAGATGCCTAAATGCCCTAAACGACCTCTGCATGTATCAAAATCACCTTCAACTTCAGTTTCACAAAAAAGTTAGACCTCAGGAATTTGAGGTGGGTGACTTAGTTTTTCATCATAACACGAAGAACCTCCAGAACCATGAGAAGAAAAGAAAATTTGAACCTAATTGGCTTGGTCCATTTATCATGATAGCCAAATATGATTCTGGGGCATATTAGATTGCCACTTCAAAGGGAGATATGCTCACTAAACTTGTAATCCAACACCTCAAGTGGTTCTATGCTTGAGTCTTGCAATTCCTATAAAGTGTTGTTATAGCTCCACAAAATACAAAAAAAATAAAAAAATCAGAAAACTCCAAAAACATTCATAAAATGTTCTTGAAGAAAAGATGAAAAAGAAGAAAAAGTTCCTGAAAAAAGTATTTTGGTCCATTATCTATAAGGCTCATCTCACTTTACCCCTTTCCACCATTTCATGTCACCTTTGTGCAGAAGTCCTATTTGACATTGGCTTTTCATGCATTTAATAAAAGACCTCTTGTCTATGAGGCATCCATTCACTTCCATCTTTCAAAAGGCATCTAGTTCGTGAGGCTTTTTTCTCATCAAGTGTTGATCCTAAAACCCATTACACTAAGCTTTTTTCCACGATAGTGACTGCAATAGAACCTAAATAAAATCATTGTTTGAGACTTAATGATTTGAGAGATTTTTCTTTTCACAGCTCTTGCCAAACTTTTTCAACAACATTAGACAAACACATAGGATGAATCCTTCCTACACATGGTACAACAATTTTCACATTTTGAGACTTAACGTTCTTGGTAGGAATTGTTGACTAATTGACTACTTGGTCATGAGGTCTCTTTTGGTTGATTTCATTTTGTGTGTTAGTGATAGCCTTTTATGGTGTGCCTTGATCTTCCATATTTTGGTATCACCTGAATGGTTTCAACTAACTACACATGTCATTTGTGGTCTGATCTATTTTTGATGCTTTAGTACATGTCTGTCTGTCTCGAGTTATGATTATGCATTACTCACTTGGGGCAACGAGTTAGCACACTTCCCACCAAAGACCCCTAAAAAGGCTTTGGGTGTGCCTAGACCTCTCCAAATATGTAAAAGTCATTTGTTCCATCATGACTATGCAGACTACATTTATCGTCCTAAAGTTTCTATTGTGTTCAGAGCCTAGTCCACGTAAAGGAAACTTGTCATCTATGCTTCTATAACATATGGTGCATCACTCCTTTTGAAAAATCAAACTAGGGTGTGCTCTCCCATATAAACACAACTAAATCCCTTGGTGTCATGTAGTTATGATTCATGTAGTATAGGGTTTCATTGCACCCTGCTTGAGACAAGAGTTTTGTTTATTTCCCCCCTCCTATGCTACACTACTGCGTTCCTACAAGTGAGGAGTTTTGACACATGTCCATTCATTAGGTTCATTCATATTTCATTTTTATATTTCAATAATTTCACTTTTCATTCATTTAGTGTCTTTTTCTGTTACTAACATTTTCATTTAGGATATTCATTGCATTAGGCATTTTATTCATTATTAGATTTCATCATTGGTTCATTGCATTAATTCATTAGGTGCATACATTATAATCATTATAGTTAGTGGCATATACATCATGATCCATCTCACAAAGCATATAGTAAATCCATACATGTAATATAACACAATGCATACATCTCATATATCGCCATAGAACTTGGATCATTGACACATTAGTCATCATATATAAATCATAGGAAACATAACATCACACACCATCCTGCATCACAATGTTAGTAACTACATCATAGAAATCACATGCATAAGAAACAATCATCCATACAAATCTAGGCTCATCAAATCATGTCATATATATCAAAAAATAATCAATGTCTATGTACAATCCGTATACAAAAGAATCATGTAGTATATCATGCGTCATGCATCATCAAAAAACTCGCCGCATTTGCATCACTGTGTCAAAAATGCCTACTGTAGAAATCATGAAGCTGGCTGAGATGGGCCTAGCCCCTCCTCTACCTCCTAATCCTCATGGAGGCCTACCCTGTCCCACTGCTCTAGCCTCTCATGGCCTCTTGTGGTCCATGAACTAGATGCCTCGTGAAAATATGGTTGCTGCTAATCGGAAGGCATGACATCATGATATAAGGACCTATAGTAGGCCACCTCTCACATGACCTGTGTATCCTATCCATGGGTTTCCATGGCCTCCTATATCAAAGCCATAGTCATCCCAAGCTATACCATCTGTAAGGCTAGATCATGCTGTCGTCGATACTCATCCACCTATCTCTGGTGCATCTCTCGCTCTATCTGAAGAGTGGCCATCTTATGTTGTAGCATGTCTATCTTGGCCAACTCCTCTATCTCAACCTCCAGATCAAAATCACTAAAATCTCCCACATCTATCCTAGCCTACAATATAGCCAAGGCCTCCTAGACATTGTCTACTCTCGCTTGATGTGCTTGTACCTCCATCTATAGAGCCTCACCTTGTAGATGAGAAACCTCTATCCAGAGGCTATCTCACTCCACCCTATCCATATTTACATCCTCTGGCTAAGGTGGCCCTTGTACCTGTGGCCCCTTTGGTGACCCTGTTGGTGCTGGTACCCTACTTTGGCGAGCTTTGTGCCCCTGAGGACCCTGTTCTGCCCCGAGTATTGGTGATGGCACCACTGTTGCCTACCCACCATCCTCTACTCCATCCCCCTGACCTTGTGCCTACTTTGGTGGTGGTGGTTCTCAGGGTACTATCATTCATAATAGCTAATGGACTGCCCACCAGAATGTGTATGTAGGTGTCATCCCTGCATCTCCTTAGTCTTGTTCGTGCACCCAAGGCACTGGCTGCATTGCCTGCCATGATATCCGAGCTAACCTCAGGCTAGTCCCATGACCCAATAATCTGTCATACTCCTAGGATACTACTAGATATACAAACCTATTTGGCATTACATCTTGATCCTCCCAAACTATTGTTGCACTCTAGAGGGCATATATCTCATCACCACATGCATGGTCTGCCTGATCAACCAATAGTCTATCTGTGTATATTAGAGGTACAATTAATCCTCACTGTTATCCTCTCTCCCAACTGGTAAAACACTCCCCCATCACTCCACACCATCATATGGAGTCCAGTCAAACATAATAATCTCATCTAGGCATCTCTCCAAAATCCAATGGACTTGATGGAGGTGTACTAGATCAGCAGCCTGTATCGCCATGTATATGGCTCATCGGGCTATGGGGTCTCTCATTTAGTGATGGGGCATTTCACACCTATGTGCTCCTATGACCATACCATCAATAATGTCAACCTTGGACCTATAGTCCACTATGTCTTGTAGGCACACATATGTAAGTCATGGTACAACTCGACAAAGATGGTCTAACCCTAGTAGAAGATCGCACCATCATCCTATAGTAAAGTGCTTAGCACCCATGCCCAACATGGTCTGGTACCATCCTCCATATGAGTGAGGCAAGGTAAAGGGTGAGTCATGACAATTTCTGCTCCAATGCCTCCCTCCATGTCAACCACGATCTCTGTATGGGTAGCCTCTATTAGTGGTGCCTAAAGCACTCTCAAAGATAGGGATCGACACCCTCTAGAACATACTTTGGGTACATCCCATGGATTGGCACTCATAGAATCTGCCACACATTGAGCAACATAATTATCACCTCTCCAATAGGTAGATGGAAACTAGAAGTCAGTGTATGCCACCACTTTATCAATGCTGATAGCTGCACTAAATCAACTCTCAAATTCAACCACTCATGGACATGCTCTAACCCACACAGTCTCACATGCCCCTACTCTGCCTTTGTCAATGTCTCCCCTAGCACCATAGTTGCTAGATAATGCTCTCGTGACCAAAATATCACCGTCTCCATCTGCAACATAAACATGCAAATTATTAGTATATCCTCTATCTTATGCTCTTTTTTGCTTACCTCAACATGAGGCATCCTACTCTATTCACCCATGATCATCCTCATCCCTTCATTTTATAGATTTTTCCCAAAAGACGGAGACACCAATCAGCAAAGATGCAAGTCAACGAAGACACTAATCCACACAAACATGAATCAGTGGAGACGACAAGCTGTAGATACACCAATCTAGCATCTCTGGTGGCTATGCATACATCAGAATCTTGTCGGTAGCTACCCAACTATCATCTATGAAAATGATGACATGGAGATCATTGTCTCCACCTTGGCTCTGATCCCCATTTTCCCCTATTGGTCTCTACACAAAGCCTCCAATCCCTAGTTTGTCATCTGCCCATACGATAGGGTGAAGACTATCGTCTCTATGCCAACTGAGTTTCCCCCTATTAAATTTGCAAAAAGGTTTAATTTTAAAGGCATAACTAAAAATTTGACAAAGCGGGATAGTCAACTCATTGGTGGGCCCATCTCAACTGGTCTCTGGTGCTCCCAAGCGTGCTCTCCAAGCTATAATCTATCGATTGGATCCATCTTTCACGTTGGGCATTTTCTCTCTAGGTGTGCAAATGACCCTTCCTTGAACCCCTTGGAGGTTTATATAGGCCCTCCAAGGCCCCTTTTCAAGCCCATACACTTTCTTGGGCCATGTCGACCCCTGTTTATCCCCAAGTCATGCAAAATTTTCATCTATGCCTTTTTCCTACCCTTTATTTTCTTCTAAAGACCTTTTCCTGAAAATGGCCCAAAATTTATTTTTTGCACCATTTTCACAAGGGGGCACCCTCCTCCTTTGTCGTCACTTTGACACCACTCCTAGGACTTCTATCCTTTTTGGGGCAACCTATATTTTCTTTTCTTTGATATAATGTAGTCCCGACATCACATCAAAGAGGGGAAAAATGTAGACACTTAAGATTGTTCCAAATGCTATATTAATTAGTTTAATATTTCTTGTGACATTATAATTATTTATTTATTAATTAATTATATTTTGTCATATTCTTCCACTTATTTAATCAAATTTATTTTAATTAAGTAGGTTTATTTCCCTAATGTATTTAAATTTAATTTGAATACAACCCCTCTAATGTATTAAATTTATTTAATACACAGTGCTCCATAAATCCCCTTTTAAATAAATTCAATTTATTTAATCCCCTCCACTTTATTGAATTCTTTAATTGTATGATTAAGTTAAATCTTATTTAATTTAGTCCTAATCCCATCCTAAAACCTAGTCTATACCCATCACTCTCATCCCTCTAAACCTACTCACTACTTAATCCCACTTATTTACCTTAAACACCTTTTAGCTCCTAAGTGTTTGTTCACACATGTGTGAGAAGCTCATGATCCCATAAAGCTTCCACTTCATTTACACCTCTTACACCTCTTACACCTTTTTCCCCCCACTCCTTTCCCCAAGGTTTCTCACACATGTGAGCACACCTTGAGTCTCTCAATCATAAAGACTTTTTGTGACTTTTGCATGTCTTGTCCTTTAGTCCATGTGTCTCCCTTGTGGCACCTATGTAGATGGCACATAGATGTAAACTCCCCAAGGCCTCTCTCAAACTTATAAATAGAGCCCTTGTCTCAAGCATTTCTCCATCTCCTCCATATGCATTGTTATCATGCTAGTATAGTTCTAGAACTTTTTAGAGATTTTATGCTTAGGACTAACCTTTGGTAGTTGTTTGCATTACTTAGATTTCTATTTTTTGCATTAGTTTCATGGTAGTATGATGTTGTAGGTTTCTTTCTTCATAGCATTTCATTCACATCCATATCCATGTAATCCTTTGAGGGTGGCTTACTCATAGCCATTGCTTGAAGGTATTTCACACACATTTTTAGTATAGATTCATTTCATGTTGCATTTTCATCATCAAGGGATTCAATAGTTGTATTTGGGAGAGCACATCTACATCTCTCACACTTAAGCACACCAACAAGGCCTCTTATGGGTGCAATTGTTGAGCTACTTTGAGGTTGTGTGAGGAATCTAATATGTTGGTCACATAGTTGTTTAAAAATCAAGTAGAACTAGTAGTTTTTCAATCATATTTGTTATCTTGAATGCACATGCTACTAATGTTTGCTTGTTTACATGTGCTCCTGACAGGTTAGGTTTTTACATATACACATATAAACTTCTACACAATCATTAATCAAATCAACAAAGATGCTTAATACTACTCTTTGGAATGTGGCATGAGTGTTACATAACCCAAAAGTAAGAACATTGTATGTGAAGGTTCCTCATGGACAGGTCAAGGTTGTCTTGTCCCGATCTTTTGGGGCAATGTAGATTTGATTGTACACACTAAATCCATCCAAGAAAGAGAAGAACTGTTTTCCTATAAGAGTATCCAATATTTGATAAATAAAGGGTAATAGAAAATAATCCTTCTTAGTATCCTTATTTAAAGCCCCATAATCTACACAAATATGCCACTTACAAATTTACTTTGGCACGATGACCAAAGGAGATATCTATCTACTATCTGAGATAGGATAGATGAAACCAACATTCAATAATTTTTTGTGTTCTTCATTGACTACATCACCCAAGGTGGGGATTGAGTCTTTATTGTGGTTGTCAAACATGACAACTTTCATTTTCAATGTAGATGTAGTCGGTACAGGTGTCAGGGTGAATACCTCATATGTCCTAATATTCCCATGCAAATGCTTCTTTATGTTCTTTGAGCATACTTGTGAGATCTTTAATTTGAGCTGGTGTTAACTATGGATTAATATTGAGAGTACACCTTGGTAAGATATCCATAGGTTATGATGGTGTGGGAGCATTAAGAATAAGATTTGGTGATGGATTTGGTTTATCTAAAGATAATAATGGACTATACAAACACTAATGTGGCAAAAGCTGGTGTAATATGAGAATGTATTAGATAGACCAAGGATTCACTACTAGGGGAAAATTTCCAAAAGGACAGTCAACAGTCGCATGAGAAGGAAAAACCATAGTTTCTAAGTTATTATTAGACTCATACCTATTCTAAATAAAATTCACCAAAATGTTGTCATCAGTAGGCTCCTCAAGGTGTTGTGCTTGTTCGATGGTAAGGATAGGTACATAATCTTCTAGATCACTATCAACCCATATAGGATCTTCTATATCTAACAAAGGTTGAGCAGGGGGATAAAGGCTCAATTGTTTTGTTTGTTCTCCATCAGAAATGACCATGTTACCTGACTAACAATTGATGTGGGCATTAACATCTGCTAATGAGGTTCTCCCTAGGATGAAAGGATATCCCCCAACTTAAAATTGATCAAATAATCCCAACTATCAATGGAAATAATAGTGTCTTGTATAAACCCCTTTGGTTTGGCTAAGGACTGATCATCCATCTAAAGTACCATAGGAGTAGGTCTAAGTCCATCCAATGATAATTTAATTTTTGTTTCATTGGTTATCAAATTTATATTAGCACCTAAATCCACAAGTGTATGAGGAATAACAATTTTACCTATGCTTACCTGTATGACTGGACTGCCAGGATTTTCATATTTTGGAATAGTTACATTCTCAAACATTAATTCTGCCAATTATCCAATAAATTGAACGATCTTTGGATCCTCCTTTTTCTGTCATCAGGTACATAACTCATGTGCTATTATGTTGAATACCAAAATATTCTAAAGAGCATGCAAAAGAGGAATTTTTATATTAACATTGCGTAATTCATTTAAAATATTAAACTTTGAATGTGTTGGCTCTTTAGGCTCTTACTTAGGGATGAATCAATTAGGAATGTGGGGATATTTTTCTAGCTCTTTTTTAGGTTCATCATGGACCTCTGTGATAGTAGGCCCTTTAAGAGCCTTTCTTGATATTAGTTGTATACCTTTGAACTCAAATATTTTTATATGATAAGTAGGGAAATTGGACACCTCATTATTATAAAATGATTGAGAAGGTTTGTAGTGCCTCTCCCATTTGATTTTTGTAAGTCATCTCGATGGATAAAACCTTGATGAACTTGCTCAGTGAGCAATCATGATTGGAACCATGAGTGGTCTACACCCTTAAGGTGATTAGGTTTATGTTATTGTATCAGTTTCTTTGATTATGCTTATGGCTGATTTATGAGATTATGATGTGTTATATAGTTTCACTAAGGTTTGTGCTAGTGGTTACCAGGATTGATGTGGTATCATGATGTTGTTCCATGATTACCCTGAGATGTATGCAGAGATTGCACTATGTATTATTATCCTACTACATTGGACTAGGTTCCTGTAGTAGTAGTTAGTCATGTGTTTGACCATGTTAATTTATGAGTTTTAAGTGTCTTTTTATGTTGTTTAAACAACTCTTATTAAATGCTTAAATAATTAGAAATGAATTGTCCACGTTGGATTCATTGGTATGTGCTACAAATATTTACCTTGTTCATTTTGGTAATTTATGCAAAATGGTTATTAATGTAATTTAATGCATTTATCACTTTGGCTATATTATTATATGCAATTGCACTTGATCGTGTTGTTTAGTGTGCAGGATATATGTCTCTAGTAGTGGCACATGGAGTTAGTGATTCAACTCTTCATATCTGGCCAATGTCGTCCCTGTATGATCTATGCATCCTATTTTATTATTTAAATTAACACTTCCAGTGATTTAATAAATCTAGACTGATTTAAATTATGTGATTAGACCCCTGAGCGTATTTGTGCATTTAGAGGTTCACAATTGTCGCAAAAGTCATTAAGATATTTTGTGATTTTTGGTTAAAGAGAATTTTGGCCTTTGTCTTATTTTATTTTATTCTTGAAAGCTTTGCCATAGTTGAATTCTAATAACTTGGAATAGCCTATTTTTATGTGGGTGGATTTAGGGTTTAACTGGATGATCTGGTTAATTACCTTAATTTCTTATTTACTCAAAAAGTGAGTATATATCCAAAAAGAAATTTTATTCCTCACTTCTCACTTTTTGAAATATAAAATTGAGAGCAATTTTTGTGGCTCATCTACCTAAGGGTAGAATGGGTTTTATTTTCGTTGATTTTTGTCAATGTTGGATTTTTGAGGTTTTTGCCTCATCTTGTGTGCTACACAGTTTTCTCAAGTTTTCTTGCCATGGTGTTGGTCATGGATTTAGATTATCCATAGGATGTCAATCCAACCACTATTACATCTTTATGTTTGCATTTTGATTCTTGTCAAATGCATACTCCCAACTATGTGTTTTGTTGAGTGATTTATACCTAAGGTTATTATTTTTGATCAAATCCTTATTGTTATTTCATGAATGCCAAGATTTGTGTAGAATTTGTACTTCTAGACCTAGGCCGGTTGAGTGAATTCATGATGTTCAGTGTTTTGTTGCATCATTGGATTCATGTAGAACCCATACTCCCAAATTAATGCTAGTGGAGTAAGTCATGATGTTTGGTTTTATTATTCATTGGGGTTCATGTAGAATTTGTACTCTCGAATATAGGTCAATTGAGTGATTTTATTACTTGTGTTCTCATCTAGCCCTTGTTTTATGATCTTCATGGAGTTGGTGTGCCCACACACAAGGACATGTATGAGAATTTATTGGTTATTATAAGACCCAAACTCCTGGTTGATTTTGATAGAGTTATGTTCATTGGGGTTGGGTTGGGAATATGCATTGTCTATGGGAACTCACCATGTGATGAGCATGGGTGTGTAGGGTAGGCAGTAGAGGGACTTCTCTCATAACCTTGGTGTTCATTTCCTAGTTGGTTGGCATGAAGAAGTGTTAAGTGAATGATAACTAAAGAAATAAATTGGGTAATAAAACTAAGATAATTAAAATGTGATGCCTGTACAATTTATCCAAGGTCGAGTGTCTTACAATTTGATTTTGAGAACACTTAGCAATGGCCTCCAATGGAGTACCTTGAGAGTATTTCCACACTAGTGTGATGGCCTTCAAGGGAGTGTCTTGAGAGAGTTTACAAACTAGGTTTAGCTTGGGGTACCAAGCATATTACCCTCCACTACAATCCCTATATAGTTCACCCATAGAGTGTCTGACCAAGACCTGTTGTACTTGCATTGTCTCATGATCCTAGTTTTAGTTCTCTTTACTATCTGGCATTAGTGTTAGCCATGGAAGCTTGCTTTATGTGTGTTTATGGTTGGATAACTTTCTCCATCAACACGATAGGAGTGGTTGTATGGGTTCCATGTGGTTAGGAGGTGTAGCTACGTATACAACTTCTAGGGACTGGTGTACAAATATGGTCTATTTCTAGTTGAGACCAATGCTTGACATTCACTTGGTATTTTGGATTTTTTGGAGTATGTTTCCTTCTAATTTATGCTTTCATTGGAAGGCATGGATATCATGTTTAGATGATGTTATTTTCATTAATGGATTCATTTATTATGATGTTATAGCATATGTATAGATGATGTGATTCACTACTAGTTGGAGTATCTATGCTTTGATGGATTAGCATGTTAGATCTTCTTGTTCTTATGATGTTATTTACATTTGTTGTAGTAACACCCTCATAAGACATCTCCGAATATCTAGTTGGTAGTTTGGGATGTTACGCATGGGATGGCTAGGGCCTTTGAGGTCTCATGATGCTATTATGGTTGGGAGGAACCACACGCGAGTTTTATTTGTGTTGGTGCTTAGATGATTATGTTTTCCTTCATATGTTGTTTGGTTTATGAACCATGTATGTACATTGTGATGGTTCTTTCCACATGTTCCTTTATGTTTTTTTATGGATTAGATGGATAGTTGTGTTTTTGTCTTGTAGTTCATGCTTTAGAGTGACATATCCTCAACTACAATGGTTTTTGCACTCCCTAGTGTGGAGTTTCTTACCTTGCTTTCCTTCTGAACTTAGTATTTTTCCTTATGGTTTTGAACCTGGGTGATATTTGTTTAGCATTGGACGATACTAAAAAGTATCGTACAATACTAATGAAGTATCACTTGGCCATAGTAAGAAGTATTGCCTGGCCATAGTAAGAAATATCGCCTAGTCAGAGTATGAAGTATTGCCTAGATAGAAAGTATCACCTGGCTATAGTAAGAAATATCACCTAGCTATAGTAAAGTGTTGCCTAATTTCTTGCAAAAACCTACTTGGGCAAACAACATATATCTCTAAACTTTTTGGTTGAGAGTTGAAGGGAATTTTGGGTACCCTTTAGGGTTGCACACCTTCCTAGTTCAAAATTTTTTTATGGGGTTTAAAATATATCATCTAAGCATATATATTTTAATATATGCAATGATTCATTTGACATAGGTTCCAAACCTCTTTGAGTTAAGAAAAGGATTCTAGGAAATTTCAGGGCTTCAAAAATTCAAACTTAGCCAAATTTCAAGGCTTTAAGATTTCAGACAACCAAATTTTAGGTGTCAACATTTAACTTTCAACATGGTGTTTAGTAGATGAGTGGTGGTAACTTTGAGCCCTCATCTTCTGCATGACTATTGTTGGTCTCTACTTGAGATTCATGATTATGATAGGTTTAGGAAAATATGGACTTGTATGTCTAACCATGCTAGGATTTTTTACTTTTGTTTAAAAGAGAACATCCCCTTAGAATATTCTCATGATTCATGTGATCTTTGGTTTGTGAGTTATGGTTTAGAGCTTGGAGATTTTTGGAAGTAGTTGTAAGACTTTCATTGGTGTAGGTGAACATGTGAGTCTTACCATGTTCCCTATTCTTATCACCTTGTTTGATGCTTCACTCTTGCACTTGGTTACTTTATGCTATTGTTAAGTAACTTATCTTAAGAAAAAAAATATTCAGTGCATGTTTTATCCTTGTGTTCCAAGGATCTTTGGGTGGGGCATTACAAGGCTTATTATTAGGATTTGGATTTGGTTGAATTGGCATGGATTTGGTGGATTTGAAGGTGCATTAGAGGAAGACAATATTATTGGAGGAATAAATTGGTGAGGTTGTTGATAGGGACTTATCATTGGGAGTGAAGGAAAAAAATGTTGTGGAAGATAGGCTTGTGTATAAGGTTGTGGAGGTGGATACGAGGATTGTGGCACATGTGGCCTCCATGTTTGATGCTATGGCTGTGTATTAGGTTGAAAAGCTTGGGGCCATTGAGGATAGGGTTTAGGTTGTTGCCAACCTCCATACCATGGACCTTGGTTAGAAAATTGATGAGATGGTCTTAAATAATGTTCATTGGAGAACCCTCTAGGTGGGAACTAGCATCATGGAGTCATAAAGTAAATCGGTTCTTTGGTATATTCCATAAAAACCATCCCTTTAGGAAAAAGTCATAGTGTTAAAGTGTTGGAAATATAAGAGGAGTAAATAAGAGGGGAGGAGTGAATCAGTTACCACAAAAATAAATCCGATGTCCCTTAGATGTCAATACAAAATAAAATATGAAAACTAAACTCTTTTGATGCTCGAAAAACACACTAAAAAATGTTGTAACTCAGTAAACACTGAAAGTGCTCGGCAAATACTTAACATGAAAATCTTAAGATATTATCTATAATTACTATTACTTTAACTTTAGATGCAAACACATAAGAGAAATAACATGAACACTTTTGACACCGAGATTTAACATGGAAACCCAATTTGGGAAAAACCATCAATTGCAACTAATTACTGATTTTCACTCTTGAAGTGAGCCCTATTAGGAGCCAACCTTGTTAAAGGTTGCAAAACACACTATCATGTGTAACCCTGTTAGGAATGGGCTTGTTAGAGGTCTTTGGACAATTCAATAGAAATTCCACCTTATTAGAGGATTTAAAAATAGTTGTTAAGTCAACTCTGTTAAGTGATTTTGATCACTGCTACAATGGTTAAAGAGTAATAATGAGATGACTTGATTTTGGATGCAATTGAATTGCTAATTACAGCTCTCAGTTATGGCTTGTATACTTGATCCTTCTTGATTGAATGTATCCTTTTAGCTTCACAAGGATATTCTACTTATTCTTCTGATTTTCTTCCTCTTAGCATCACTAAATCTTCAATTATATTCCATGCATTCACACTTTCTAAATCTCAACTTGACCTTATATTTATATCTTTCATATTGTCAAGTTGGCTGGAATATAACTTAGAATAGTTAATATTCATCTTGTCAGTCAACTAGAACCAATCAGACAATTCAATTGAACTTAATATGCCAAAACAAGAAAATCCTTTGTTAGCCGACCCTGTCGATAGACATTAACTCAGAAACAATTGTCCCATGTTAACCAAGTGAACTCGGTTAACACTGCATATTCACAAAATTCCATTGGTAATCGAGTGAGCTTGGTTAACACTGGTTCTATCCAATATTTCCTTCATTAACTGATTGAGCTCGATTAACACTCAACTTTTGCAAACTTTCCTTTAACACCCAAGTGAACTCAGTAGATACTGATTTTTTAACTAGGCAAACTTTGGAATTCTTGGTGGACACATAAAACTATCTTCAATGCCTGAGTGAGCTTGGCATACATTGACTGCTAATGATATGACATTTTGTGTAACATCAAAGACAATACACAATTAATCAATTGTTCCAACACAAAGTTTTGTTGGCTTTCTCGTGGGATGCTACATATGTTTGATTATAGGGGTAGTCTTTTGGTCCATGCTTCTTGCAACAAGTTGGAAAATATACTACCAAGGCCTTTTCAGCTTCCTCTTGTTTCCTACAAGTATACAAAGTGGCAATTTTCTTGCCCATATGATTTAATAAATCAGTTTTAAGGTCTTCAAGTAGATTATCAATTTCTTGCTTGGAGATACTTGATGCATTACCCATAGTGGAAAACTTACTTGAGTGTCCATGAACAAATCTATGAGACCGTGAATAGTTCTTGCATATATCAAAAATATCATCGAAGGATAATTTGGAAATATCACCTTTACCAATCAATTTAAAGCATCCATGGTTTCATCTTGAATTCCCCTCAAGAAGATAATTTTGATGGTATCTGTAGTTAAATTAGGGTGTTTTGAATGTTGTAAACTAAAGGCAAAATGCTCTAGGAAATCTTGAATTAACTCATCTTCTTGTTGAGTCATGTGAAATATTTAATCCTTTACTTCTTTGGTCTTACAATATTCTTGATATTTTTCTAGAAAAGCATCTTTCATTTGGTCCCATGTTCTAATGTCTCTAAGGCTCATAAACCATCATAATGAAACATCTTTCAATGTAGCTAGGAATAACTTTAATTTTTGTGCATCATTGTGATAATCATGGCTATTATAAAGGACATCAAATTCAAATAGGAACATATCAAGATCTTCAAAGGTTGACCTCCTAAATATAGGAAGCATTGAGTGAGGGATATTCTTCATAGGGGCATTATCCTCAAGAGGCTAAATAGGAAACTTACAGTTCATATTGTGTTGAACAATTGCATTACCAATGTTTCCAGCATTATTACCTCTTAGATCATTTCTTGTATTATTAGCCATGACTCCTTCCAAGACTTCTACTACCCAAGTTGTGTAGTATGTCTTAAAAGGTTGTTCTGGTGGATCTAGATGTTTACTACACCTAGCTTTGTATGAGTTTTTGAATTGTTGAATTTTTGTATAATAGGGAAGGTGGATTGAGAATGTAACCGTAAACCAACTTTGTTCTTTGGTTGGATTTCGATGTTTAATGGACCTTTCTCTTTTTGTGGTTTTGAATTTTTGAACTACCTACTAACTCTTTCTTAACAAACCTATCTTGATTATCTCTAGGCCTATTCATGCACCTAAATGATTTATTTTAGTGCTGTAGTGCCTGCCTCTAAGTTATGTTTTAGCTATCATTGCCAAACTCTTTTAGGCCAGTTTTATATTTGATGATCAATACTATTGTTTGGAGATTATCATATATTGTTTTACATTCAATTTGTTATATGATGAGATTACTTGGTACTCTATATTTCATGTATGCATGATGATTATTTAGTATTTTCAGTTATTGACTATGATTAGTTAGATGGATTATTATGTGTCTTCTTATGGATACTTACCCCATACTACATGTGTACGATGTGCATGTTTGTTTTCTTTATGTATGGCAATTATGATGTGGTTAAGGAAGGGAGTCGTAGTCACCTACTAGTCGAGATCTATATGATGCACCACTTCTCACCATTGCATGTTTAGCTTAGAATATTTTGTTTGTACATGCATGGATTTTATGTAGGTTGCAGGTACCGAGTATCAACTTCCCTGAATTTCCAGGATGAGCGTAACCTATCACATTATCTCAATGGTAAGAGAGGGGAGATAAATTCTTGAGTCCAAATCCTAAACCTTTAAGCCATTTGTCCTAATTAAAAATTAGGACAAGTATCTGAGTCGAGTACCCTCTAAATGTGCCAAATGATGTTAATTCGTGATTGTAACCCTTCAATTTGATTTTGTATATGTATTTTTATGATGGGTTTTTGTATGTTGTTTTATGAGTCTTTGGTATATTTTTTATTAATTAAGTCTAATTAAAATATTAAATTAGTACCTCGATTTGAGGAGAGAACTCCTTATTACCAATTGAAGGTTCATTTTGAGGAGAGAACTCCTTATTACCAATTGAAGGTTCATTTTGAAAAACACAAATTTTGGGGAATGAATTTTGGAGAGACGAATTTTGGGAGACGAATTTTGGATGCGAAATTTGGAAGTGAATTTCAGAAAGAGAATTCTAGGAAAATTTTAAGAGGAAGGTTCTTGAAGAGGAGTGAATTCTCTCATAGTTTTTAGGGATTGCGTATTAGCATCAGACTCAGGTAGGGTCTTGTGTTTTGATCATTGATTAAATACACAATTATCCTTTCCTATGTTCTTCGTGTTTGTGGATTGTAAATCCGAATTCTCTGTGATGAAAGTTTAAACATTTCAATATTGTAAATTATTAATTGCTTGTCAATAACTTTTGTATATGTAGGGACTAGAAAAGGAATTGGAAAACCCTCGTTTTCTAGATTAGAGAAAATAGGATTTAATTTGGGAAGGGTTCGAATTTAAAAATGAAAATTCTAGATTTTAAAAAAAAAAGATTTTAGATTGAAATTCGAATGATTGCAATTATTTTCTCTATTAGATTATAATTGTAAATGTTTAAAAGATATATTATAATTAAAAATAATATAAAAATTGTTTAATTATTTAAAATATTATTATTGGAAATCCAAAATAAAATGAATTACATATTTGGAAGGGGAGTGTATTTAATTATACATGTTTTGAAGGGGAGTTTGAATTGTTTATTTAATTAAAAAAAATATCATATATATATATATATAAAATTTTGAAGGGGGGTTTGAATTGTTTATTTAATTAAAAAAAAAATCATTTTTTAAAATATCATATATATATATATATATATATATATATATATATATATCATTGAGGAGAACAATTTATAAAAATTTTAATTTTAAAATTTAAAATTTAAAAATATATATAAAATAACAAAAAACATACCCACTTACCATTTCAGGTGGCAGCTTCATGCATCCCTGTACTACGTGCATACCTACCCTGTGTTAATGATAGCAGGCATTAATGCCATGCCGATGGCCCCTCTTTTTTTTAGGAGGCTGCTCGGGTGGCCTTTAAAGGTATGTTTTATCTTTGAAATAATTTTTTCTTATTAATTTTATTATATATGTTATTAAAATTTAATAAATTTAAATTATTTTCAAATTTTTATTAAATTTAAAATATATTAAATTTACATTATTATTTATTAATAATTTTATGTTAAATTTTATATTATTATTAATTAATGATTTTATTATTAATTTATATTAATTTTTAATAAATAAATGAATTAGTAATGAATGTAATATGGTTTCTATTAATTATCAATTATTTTAATTAAATTTGATTTAATTAAAATTTAGTAATAACAAAAGTTAATTATTAAAGTTGTTAATTTAATTATTGCTAACAATAATTAATAAAATTATTTTTAATAAATTATAATCGATAATGGTTACTTTTACAATTTATATAAATAAATAATTATCCTCATGTTATTCTTTCAGGAAAATGACTTGTATAATGCAGGTAATTATATATATATATATATATATATATATATATAAGTTGAATAAACGAATGGGTTATTGGGTGGAATAAACTGAGAATCCTTTACTTGAAACATACTTGGAAAATGAAAACTGAAATCTTAATGTTTAACTCAACTGCGTGTTTTCAAACCCAAACTGTTAGACTATTATGTTTTTCTATGTACTATCTATGTTTCTTTTGGGGTTTTGGGGTTGTCCTAGCGTTGACTAGTTTTAGGTTGTTACCAGAGGCTCAGGGGTTATGCGATTGTGACGTTATGATGATTTGTTCTCGATCTTTCTAAACCCAACCATGGTGATGTGATTAAGTATGCTTTGTGATGTGATGTATTTACTGTTTGTTATTGCTTTCCAGTTTCCTTGTGTGAAGCTGAGGTGTATGTTTATGAGATACCTGACTTAACCATTTTTGAGTCATCGATCAGTTATATTTGATTTTTTTTTCAGTCGCTTTGAGAGGATTGAGGTGTTTTGAGTGATTTGTTCTTGATGCTGTCATGTTGAGACATGTTTTGACTTGACCATTTTGGAGTCTTTGATCAGTACTATTTTGGGATACTTTTTGGTTGCTCGTTGAGAACCAATGGATATTGTGACTTATTATTTGATGCTTTTCAGTTGCTCCCTGAGAATTGATGTGATTATTATGATTATCTTGATGATGCTTCCCAGTCGCTTGTATAGGACTGAGGTGATTTGGCGATTTGTGATTTCATGAGCCTAGGGTAGGTTATCTATGTGTAGTGTCAGGAAGTGGCTTGCAATGGGGGCCAGGGCCCTAAGAGGCTGCTAGGAGAAACCCATTGTAAGTTGTTTTAATAAGTGAAAACATTTACACTAAATGAGAGAAAAATAAACCTAACAAGATAATTGTATGTTCTCTCCCATGCCTTGAGTGCTAGTAGAGACTAGGATGGGGTAGAGAGAACACTTGGCTATGACCTTGCATTCTATGGTATGCTTCATCAGTACGAGAGGATATTAGTGGTCATAGGATCACTAGGGACCCTATATTCCTAAGGGATTGCTTGGGTAACTTCCAACATGATTTGTACGATGAAACTTTCCCACTTGAATAGTAGATTCCCTGCGTGTCTTTGTGTGCCTTTGGGTGTAAATGTCGATCTATTTTGGATACCTTGGCGGGGCATTACAAGTGCAAACCCAAGGTATCAGATTGAACAAGGTTGACACTTCATTAGGAACTCCCAAAGACACACTATTCCTATCTTGACTTACTACAATTTCACATCTTTAATATCTTTCTCCAAAAACAGTGCCAAAAATATTGGGTAATGTTAGAGTCTAACTTGATGGATTATTTCTGGACATAATTGAATAGAAATACCCTAAGAGTGTCAATCCAAGATTCATAAACTAGTGAGAGATATAATGACTATTTTCTCAAGGGATGAAGATAATAAATCAAATAGTTATGAATGCAATTTTTTACATGCTAAGAAATCAAACTAATATGCTTTTAATTAATTCGATTGGAATTCACACTTTAACAAATGAAACTAAAGAAGAATTTATATGTAATCAAATAATTTCTAACCAAATAATTACTAAAATATATCTTTACACTAATTTATTACTGATAATAACAATCACTGTACATGAAAGCCACACCATTCAATTAAATATTAAGCACTATCATTCATGAATATGTCTAATTAAAGACTAAAAATTAATCTTTAAATGATCTAAGGAAATGAAGTTTAAGTTGAACTTTATTTGATACATGAAGTTCAATTGTGATAGGAGGTTTCTAATAACAATTACGTTTTTTTGGTAATAATGTGTGATAGAAAGCTTACTAAAAATGAAGGGCAATGACAGGAAGTTTGGGGAAGATAAGGGAAGTTTGCTGAAATAGGGGATTAAATGGATGAATGATGATCAAAAAAGTGGTAGAATAGAAATGGCCACAACTCAATAGTCCAAATTCTTTTAAGAAATCAAAATGGGACTAAATGCATAACATAAACCATGTGAGTTTCATTTCCTTTTCACCATAGGAATTTTCACACACATAATTGATCTCTACTCTGTAACTAATTCATAATGAAAACATATGGCATAATCGACACTACACAAACTCACAATACAAATTGAAATGATCTCACCAGGATTTCCAGGAGGGGGCCCTGTTAGAAATAGATAATACTGAGAGGGGGGCAGGGGTGGCAAGGGGGGGGGTGTGAATTAGTATTTTCAATCTTTTTACCCACAACTAAATATTATTAATTACTCTACCATATGCATAAGAAAATAAACCAACAATGTTGAACAATATAAACAACCATACATAGAGAGAGCTCATAACACCATATTTTGTTAACTAGGGAAACCCTGACCAAGGGAAAAATTTGGTGGGGATCAAACCCACTAGATGATTCACTATTTCAAAGAATCTGTTTAAGGATATTGACCCTATTAGGAGTCTATGAAGAATATATAGTGTCTTGAGTCCCTGTTAGGAGACTAGGCCTTGTTAGAAGGCTCAACCCTGTTAGAAGGTTGTAAATCATATGCAAATGTGTGCAAGAAGAGCCCACTGCCCTAACATGCAACTATACAATAATTTCTTCAAGAGAATAGGTATACATACAATACTGGATCACTTCTTGTACTTCACAAATCTTCTGATTGTCAGTTCTTCATACAAAGAGTGATTGCTCACATATCATATCTCCAATAAAATTGCTTCACATCACATATCGTAATATCGCATTCACATTTTCTTTTTCACACTTAACTTCACATTTAGAGTTTTTTTACTTATATCAAACATATTAATAATTTCTTCCTTAGTCGGCTCACATATCATCCTTAGAGTCGGCTCAACAAGATTTAGTAATCAAAATAATTTTGCAAGTCATACAAGTCAATTTGTTGACATGCTCTATTCTACACAATGAGATATTTGCATTAGTATTTCTTCCATAACTTGAACCCGGTTGATCGTATGGACATGCACACTGGTATGCATCATCAAGATGATGTCATGCATCTAGGGTTAACTGTGCAAGAGAATATTTTGCTATCAATAAATCTTGTCATGCTACTATAACACTATCTAATACTTAGATAATTTTCCTTCACAAATGATCATGACTAAACTACAAAACAAATGTTTCCATAAATAACAATCACATATTTGACCTTATTTGATTGATTGGCCATATTACCAACAATCTCCCCCTTTGGCATAGATGGCAATTGTCATACCTATCAAAGTAAATAACCATAACACAGTAAAAACATTGTATTCATCTTTTGAAAAGATTACATCCCTTGTAGCTCTAATTATAAAGTTTTCTTAAAGCAAAAATTACTACTATACTTCAAAATATAACTATATAACTTACAATTAGAATTTTCCTTATTCCTCCCCATTTGACATAAATGACAAAGGTTCCAATAAAAGGGAAAAAAATCTTGTCAAAATCTAAAAGCTACATCAAAACTTGGAAAAATAATCACTATAGTTAGTCTTCAACTGTGCAAGGTATTCCTTCCAATTATCTTTCAGTGCATTAGACACACTAATTTGTGCACATAGAGCATATGCGACTAACTCTGCTGCATTCAAATATGTAGCTACCAAATTTTCATATGAGGACTTGGCTACTAAGCATTCCTCCAACTGATTTTGTAACAATGTAATTTGTGGGGATAAACGGTCCCTTAAAAGAGTGAATCTTTTTAGAACTTTATCCTTTTCTTCTTGAGTATCCTTGATGCTATCATGAAGTGCTTGCATTGTATGCTCAATAGTTTCTAACTTCTGATTCTATTTCAAAAAGTTATTAGTGAGCGTCTGAAGCTTAGTTGCCTTCTCTTTGATTTGCTCATCAAAACTATGAAGATGAAGGTATGCCATGTTTCACTTAGCATATATTTATTTCCCTTCTTCCATACTCCGCCTCAATACCTTAATGCATACATTTAAAGTTTCTATATCATTCCTTATATTTGTACACATGGTATTAAGAAGGTTACCGTCATGCTTAATTTATGCTTGAGTTGTAGCCACATTGGAAAGTGTTGTAAACTCATTATCAATGGTTTTGCACAAAATTACTACTCTCTATTGGATATATATAGGTGTATCAACATGACTTACTGTCTTCTCCAATCTGTCCAAAACTGAAGTTAGATTCTTTTCAATAGACTTGATAGATTTCTTCTTTTCAAGAAGTTTACTTAAAGAAGATATAAGATCTTGTGCCTCATCTTCTTCATGTAACTGTACTGCCTTTGTTGTAACCACTACTGCTTGTGTAGGTGGTGTAGAAGGTGTTATTGTTGGTATTGCTAAAGACATAGTTGAAATAGTTGCTTCAGTGCTAGATTCAATTTTCTTTGTAGAAGGTCCATCTTCTTCCTTAGACTCTTGATCTTTTTCTTCATTAGATGAGCTACTGTAATCAACAATATTTCCAATAATGTTGGAACCAAAATCTTTAAATGGGTCCTCAATTCTATCCACTCTCACATTGGTGTCATTCACTTGCATAGATTCACTGCAAATGGTAATATGTGGTGAATGACTTGGAATTGGTGTTTCAGTTGGTTTCTCAAAATTGTGAGGTGGACTGACTACAATAGGACTTGTTTCCTCTTTCTTCTCCAACTCCTTAGGCATATGGTTTTCCTTCTCTGGCCATGCACTCTCCTTTGGCATAATAGGCATGTATGTGACTATTGCATTTTGAGTTTTCACATTTACTTCTTCATAAATTCCTCCCATGAGGAGAATGGATCTCTTCTTATTTATCAATAATGGTGCTATTCCTTTCAAAATTTTGGGTATTTCTTCCTCCTTATGTACAATACATAGATTTTTCACCATATTTATCCTTATTTTCTTATCTTCCTCAATAACTCTACTTTTTTTGTTTAAAAGTCTATTGTACAAGTCTTTAGGTATTTGACCTCTTATGCTATCAAACCTTTTATCTTTTAGGATCATATTTCTAACTACAACATTCTCTAGCTATCTTCTATCCATATTATTATACAAGTCATAGTACTTATTCAATTGTATAAAATCATTGTCATTAATAATTTGCATGTTAAGATTTTCTACCTTGGGTTTCTATGCTTTTCTTCCTCCTGAAGTCTTTACTTCCTAATCTATTGGCTCTACTGGTCTGTCACCAGTTTCTTCTTTAGATTTAGAAGAGCTAATTTACAAGGTTCTTCCCTTCTCACTTGGTCCACTTGTATTTTTCTTGACTCTCTTCTTAGGAGGGGTTTTCTCAAGCCTTGTGGATTTCCTTGGTGTTGACACTTCCTTTGTTTTCTTTGAGTTCCTTAGAGGTTGCTGCTACACAACTATTGCATATGGCACTATAGGTACTTATGCACTTGTGTGGGCAACTGTGACCTCTTCAGTAGGTCCGACCATTTTAATCGGTGTAGGGGTCAATAGTTTAGATTGATGACTGGCCTTCATTTCCATGGCTATCCCTTTCACCTCTTCAAATTCCTTTCTTGACATTCCTGATTCCTTCAAGATAGAATCACTCACTTTTTCTACCTTCTTCTTGGAGTCCTTGATTATTTGACTTGTTTAAACTTCTCTCATCTTCTCAATACATGTCCCCCATCTAGGACATTCAGAATTAACTTTTGAGTGTCGGATTAGTTGTGCATATCCTTCAATCAGTTGCTCACTCATTTCGTAACCCATAGGTTCAATGAACTTAACTTGAGGAATTACTGCCTCCATACATGTGAAATCTATTTCTACCATGAAGCATAATTCATCCTTATATTTTTCCACTAGTGCAAGAGGTATCCTATACCTTTGCTTCATTTAAGCTTGGAAATATTTCATCATTCTATCAATATCATTGTCTCTGATTATTCCTGGTTTGGTTTTGTATGCACGAGTGATAGTCTGCATTACACACTCACTTCCATCCCAATTTGTGATACTATGAAACTTCTTTGTTGTGTAGAAGAATATATGTGTTAGTAGGGATTAAAACCTAAAGACTACACTCCTAGACTTCTTGATTCTTGATATGTTATCCAACAACTGTGTTTGGATAATGTCACATAGATTAACCTCTTCACCCTTTACTGCTATATAAGCTACATGGATAAATCCTGTAGGAACTGAATCTATCCTAGATCTATGGTTGAACTTATATCTCAAAATTTTACTAATGAGTCTCACCCCTTCACCAACACCTTCATGTTTCTGCCATCAAAACATGTGTTGAGATTTGTTTCAACAAACTTGCAAACATTCTTTATGTTCACTGGATTGCATCCTTCATTGTTTAAACCTGTGACCTTGTGAATTAGGTCATTATCAATGCATATGATAGAAACTCCCAACCATAGAAGGTCATCATGAACTCTGCTCATAATTATTCTTGTCCATTCATGATTATCAAAGTCCGTATAGAACATGTGCTTAACTAAGTTAAGTTGTTCTAGGTATGTATGTTCTGGTTTTAGTGACAAATAATTGTTTCATATTTTCTCTAATTCCTTATGGATCTCTGTATCTCCTATGCTTTCAATTTTATAGTGAATATAACCTCTTATATCTTTGACATGAAGTACATTTTCTGATACTTGTGAAAATGCTTCAATGGGGTCATCAAGTAGAGAAACAAATGGGTGTTTCTTGAAATTATATCTAGGTCTATTTCTTACATTAAACACTTCTTTTTTGGCCATTTATGAAAATATACTCGACAAATTTGGAAAATACCGTAATTTTGCACTTTAGGGTTTTCAATGATTTTGCATATCTCCAAACTTCTTCAACACTTCAAATCTCTCTTCAATCTCACACTTAAGATTTCACACAAGAAAATGATGTTTTTAAATCAATTTGCATCCTTTAAATCTTTTGCAATCTATACCTTGTATTAAATGCATATCTGCTACTAGTCCAAATACTATCTCTATATAATAAAGAGGTTATTCATCTTATATATCCTTGTCCTAATCATATTAAGCAATGTGCACTTAATTGTAGACTCTTCTCAATGTCTAATATATATTTTTAATTGCGCAATTTGTGATATGCTTCCTAACATTAGTTATGATTAACTGATGCACTATTTTACTAAGAGTGCTTAATGCAGGTAATATGGGTCACAAAGAATAAGTGACTTTACTATCTTGTCAGGTACATTAGGATGAGCTTCTTCTTGAACTATGTGAGAACTTCCAACTTATTTTTCTTTTACAAATATTTCCTTAAATTCTTCTGTCAACTCCTTCATTTCTTCCTTTAGATTGTCATCATTTCTTCTATTGTTCCTTCTATGATTTTGATTCTTGTTAAGGTTTCTTCTATCCATTTTGCAAAATTTTTTTGTGTGTCCAAAGTTATTACATAATTGGCATACAGGTACATTCCTTCTTTGTTCATTATTCTAGTTGTCAAGTACTCTATAATTCCTTGCTATGTATCCAACATTGTTGCATTTGGAACAAACAATTTTTCTTCTTTCTCCACTTTCATTACTGTGAGATCTTCTTCTATTGCCTACATGGTTACAATTCCTAGACATTCTACTATTTGCATTATCACTATCAAATTTAGGTTTCTTACAATCTACTGTATAATTTCCATATCCATGATAATTATGACAATAAAAATTTAAAATAGGTTTAAAATACTTACATTTGCAATCATCTCCAATATGTTCAAGTTCATTACACAGGGCATGAGATTCCTCTCTTCTATTATCCTCATCTTGATTAGATTCTTTAGATTTCTTAGAGTGAACAACATTCTCCTTGTCCTTAGATGTATCATCTATTTTTCTTATGCTTAGATCCTTTTTGATTTTAGGGGTATCAGGTTCTTTTCTCTCAATGGATTTGTTGTTGTATTGTCCAAGGAAGAATCCAAGTCCATTCTTGTCATAACTAGGTCTCTATATAGATATTTTTTCTCTATCCTTTCATTGCTAGTATATAATTTCTCAAGTTGTTGTTTGGTTTGCACCAACTCACCTTTCACAATAGTTTTGTATTTCTCTAATTATGCATCCTCTAACTTGATAAATTATAATTCAGATGTTACCTTTCTTAATTGGGATCTTAGATCTGCATTTTTATCTTTTATTTCAGAGTCATTTTTTTCTCCATTTTTCTTAAGACTTATCTTGAGTTCAACTATTTTAAACTCATGTTTCAAGATCTAATTTTCTTTCTTTAGATCTTCAATATCATCATCATTGGTTTTCTCACTAGGTCCTTTTTTCTTTAGGTCATCTATCTTGTGTTGATCTTAGGTTGGTTTTGACAATTGAGTGTCAACACACTTAAGTCATTTACTAAGTTCGTGTCAAACTAGTATTACATGCCAAGTATAATACGCAAATACAAGTCCATGTCAAGTTGCAATGTGTGCCGAGTCACTCAAGTGCTGAGCAAATAGACCATGCCAAGTGATTCAAGTGCCTAGTAAATAGTAGATTCTAAGTAGTTTAGGTGTCGAGTCAGAAAAAAAATTACAATATGTGCTAAGCATCAGTGACTTGAAGTGTCGAGTAACACAGATTGGACATACTTGTTTGTGATTACACAAACAACTATGTAAACTATATTTTAGCCGACCAAAGGAAATAAAACAATCTTTTGAAGATAAGGATGAATTTGTATGTGGATTCCCTATGCAATTACATGTAGCCAATCAAAAAATAGGATGGATTAAGTGTCAAAATGGATGAATCTCAATCATAGATTCATACCTAACCCTAAGTCTTCTAGTCTTCTTAAAGAGGACAAAACCCTTAACTTCATATGAGTGTGTAAGGAATTGAAGGAGAAGTATAGATAAGTTTGCATATGAAAACATAGCATTCATGGAGACTTAGAAGTTATAGAGAGTGAATTGCAAAATCAGTTGGAGGAGAAAAAGATCAAAATGATACAACAATTGTCACATCAAATTAGGAAGGATCAAGAAGAACATTGTAAAGATTTGATCTTTAGTTAGGCAACCAGAGCCAATCACAAGATCTATGTTGAAACTTCCTAAAAAGTGATTTTATTTAAATCTCCTAAGTGGAGTAGTCCTAACAGACTGTTGTAAATCCTTTAACAGTGTGACATTCCAAGTGGATGTTCAAAAGTCCTTTAGCTAGGCATACTTCTAATAGGGTGTTGAAATCCTCTAACAAGGTGGGACTTAATAGTCCTTGTAAGCCTTTAATAGGGTAGACCGTTCATAGGGTAGATCATGATTTATGGTCAAACCATTGTAACCTTAATTGGCTACACTTTAGTGTTGCAGTAGTGAAGAATTGTGGGTGTCATCCCCACCCCATTTTTACCTTCTCTATGGAGAGTTTCTAGGTAATAATATTTGGTGTCAAATGTGTGATTGCTTATATGTTTATATGATTTAGATGTATGTTCTTTAAATGTTATTTTGGTTTATCTATTGAATGAATGAGTTGAATGAGTGGTGAAAAGTTTTATGGGTTCATGTTTTAACTGATGATTGCAACAAACAAGATCATCAGCCACATGAATGTAGAACTAGAACCATGCATGCACTAAAATTTGAAGGATACTACTACAATTGTTAGAAGTATGGACATAGAACATTTGAATGCAGATCCAAGTCCACATGGTCATCAAACAAGCCAACAAAGGTAAGAAGCTATGAAAACTCTTATAATTGAGATTACAATACAAGATATAGTTGTCACTATTGTCAGAAATATGGACATGTACCTAAAAAATGTATTAGGACCCACTTCAATGGTAATTACAAGAGGTGGTTGATTCAAACTACATGTTTCAATTGTTTGAAGACTAGTCACATTAGTAAACATTGTCCAACTAGGTCCAAGGCACCAAGTTGTGAATTTGATAAAGGTAAAGGCAAGGCAGATGTAAAACACACCAGGAATGAGATGAACAAGACATGGAAGAAGAAAGATGGTGGTAGTAAATCAAATGGAGAAATGATCACTTCACCCAAAGGGTCAAGTGGTCACACCTCATCAAACTGAGAAAACAAGAGGTATGTGGGACTGATATTTAATATTATATCATACATAAGTTTCAAAAATAAAATAGCACTGAAAAGATTGCATTAGCATGAATAAAGATGCAAAGATATTGTGAAAAGTTCAAGGTTAAATCTTTAAGTTTTCATGTTATTTCCAAGCATGAAAAGTTCCTTATGAATGCCAAGTAAAATACTAGTGAGTGTTGAGCTACTAGTCCAAGATAGTTAGAGCTAAGTCCGTAATAGCTGTTGAGTGAGGGAAATCTCTATAGATGCTGAGTGGAACAAAAATTGTGTTGATACTGAGTTTACAGTTGTACAAGCATCAAGCATTAAATCCAAAGTTTTAAAGGGTATATGGTCGATTCTCACCTATTTTTCATCATTATGAATTCAAGTGAGAGCAAGCAGAGTAGAAGGCAAGTCAAAAACCTAGTTTGAAGAGATTGCACTAATTCTAGCAACGATCCAACTCTAGTTCATCAAATTTTTGAGGTATTCTTCATAAGCCAAGTTATGTAGTTTAAAATTTGTTAAACCTTAGTTTGAAAAAATGGCTTCTATTTCAAAGAATGTGAAGGAGAAAGAAGTTTTTGATGTCCAATTAGTTAGTAATGAGGTCAAACAACCAAAATTTAAAGCCATCCAAGACATTGTTTATAAACAAGACCTGTTAGGCATGTTATCCATGATTCCACCTAAGGTCATAATGGTTCAAGATGTAATAAAATGTTACAACTGGAAAGTAGGAGGCATAGGTGATATGGAAATAAGGAAAGCTTATGATAAGTTGTGCAAAATGGTGTTTTGAAGGAAGAATTTAAGATTGTTGAGAGAAAGGGTTTGAGCCATGCCCTAGACTTCCCCACAACATTCAAAATGGAATGTATCAAGATAGTGTTAAGCAAGATACACGATGGATGTCTATGGTTGGAAGGAGGACCAATCAAGATTTCAAAAAGAATTTTTCATAGGGTGAGTGATTTTCCAACCCTAGATCAGACTCAAAAGAGGTAATGGACAAGAACACAGGTGCAAAATGGAATAAGCATGGAATGAAATAGATAACATCACAGACCCACTACTTGACTTTGCAATTAGGGTTATTTCTCATAAATTTTATTAGTCAAGCAGGTTAAATAGTGTATCCTACATTGCAGTGGATGTTGGCTATAAAATTTTCAAGAAAGATCATACTTATGATCTTGTAGAGCTTCAATTAGTACAAATAATAAAAAATATTGGAGCATTTAGGAAGACAAAAAGTGCGTAATGTAAATTTGGATCAATACTTGTGTGCATATTTTTCCATGTACATAATGAATTCCCATCTTTTGGTAAAATAGGATGGAAGACAAATAGATCAGTGGTTGTGCAAATCAATGAATATATTGAGCAGATGGGTGAGAACTTTGAAATAGTTATGACAAGCTATTTTGAAGACTTCAAGAAGTCTATGAAGAAGACTATGAGGATACTTATCTCTTTAGTTGAAAAATACTACAATGACATATGCTTTCTTGTAGATATTGATTACACATACATACAAGCTGTTGTACCTAGGGTAAGATGGCAGAGACCCTTAGGGTATGAGATCAATGTGGATGATGCCTCAGCTACCATCATTACACTCCTAGCATACAAGATTGATAAAAGTGCCAAGATATGTGGTAATTATGATGTTATGAAATCCAAAGTTGAAATGGAGTTAAAGACAACCTCCACAATGAAGAAGAAAGACAAATTGGTCAGAAAATTAAAGACCAAATTTGAAGAAGGTGCAGGTGAAGAGGAAGAAGAAGATGATGAAGAGGATGAATAGGAAGAATAAGATCAAGCCCAAAAACCACTTGCTTTGACCCAAGGCATGGGTGAGGAAATTGAAGAGGAAGGTGTCAAGGAAGAGCAAACCAAAGAAGCACCAATACAAATAGATCCTCAGAAAAGAAAGGCCAAGGAAAAACCTTTGGCAAAAAGAAAGGCAAAGAAGATTGCTAAGCCCAACCCAACAAAGCCAACAACACCAACAACCAAGGCAAGCACAAGGGCCACTATAGAAAAGGCCAAAGAGCAAGCCAAAGAAAAGACAAAGGCTATTGAACAAAAGGGCCTAGTATAGAAGAAACAACAAAGAAAATACATTGCACATCTAGAGACTAATGATGAAAGAATAGAATCTGAAGACACAAGATGATTTTGAGTGGTAAGTCACACACCAAAATCTAATCTTGAAAATATCTACAAGAATGTTAAGAATAATGTAGATTTGATAGGTTTAAAAAATATTGATTTTGGGAAACTTGGTAGAGAAGAACAAAATTTGATTGAGGAATCAACATATGCAATGATGTCTAAATTTAAGAACACTCCACGTGAATTAGAGAATACAATGCCTAAGGATTTGTATACTATTGTTGAAAATAAGTGGCATTATTGTTTAAATCTCGAGAAACAAATTAGAGAATCCACACTAGCCCAGGTGATGCCAGAATTGACAAAATAAAAAATTGTCAAAGAAAATAAGCAATATGGTGGATGGTTTGTACCAAAATATAGGGAATTTAGCATCCTTTAGAACAATATTGAAGATGTTGTGAAGAAATCCACTCAAATGCAAAAATTGCTCTATGGGTTGACAACTATTAAAGAAGGAGAAGAATATCTGTTTGAAGGCAGAAACAATGGAGATGAATATGAGGAAAAGGAGGAAGAAATTGAAAAAGATAATACTGTTGCAGAGGAGATACAAAAGGAAAAAGATGACATGGCTCCAACTGAAAAGTAGCAGGAAGAACAGAGTGTGCAAGACACACAAATGCCTAGGATGAGCCCTCCACATGACACAAGCATGCCTACAGAAACCATAACTATTAAGGATGTCTCTAATGTCTCTACTCAGAACATCAATCCTTTAACTGTAGAAGACCTAAAGAAGATTCTTGACCAATTCACACTACAAGCCAGATTGTGTGAAAATCCAGTATTGGTCAGTGTTGATGAACTTCAGAAGGTAGTAGTTGACATTACAAGGGATAAGGTGAATACACAAGAACCACCTTCTGCCATCCCTTTAGCTACTAGTGTTGAACCTTTAATACAAACATCAATAGACACATCCACAAAGGTTGACACAACTGTTAATGTTGATTTGGTTGAACAACAACAAATTGCAATAAAAGAGAAAGAAACAACAACAGATCAAATAGGATAGATAGACACATCTATACCTACAACACAACCACAAGGTGAAACTCAAATCATTGTGATTGACGGATGTAGATTTGAAGAAAGTAAGGACATACCAAAGGAGAAGGAACAAGAGGCCATTCAAGTATTGGTAACATAACCAACATCTGGCACTCCTACGAAAGTCCTTTAAGAGTTGAGCAATGAAGCTGTAGCATTGTAGATCTCAGCACTAGGCTCAAGTTCGTCCAAGGTTGCTAAGGTAATTCACTATGGACATGTAACTCTAGATGAAGAAATAGTGATACCTAAGTATGATTATGCAACTATAACATTAGAACAAATAGGCATAATGCAATAAGCCTTGGAAAAGAAGAAAAATTAGGAAATACTTAGAAAGGAGTACAGACAAAGGCAAGCATTACAAGAAATCAAAGACATCTTCTTAGATGCATTAAGTTTTCCAACACCTGAAGAATCAAAGACACTATTGGAACAATTATCAGAAATTGTGAAACAGGTGAACAATGAAGACCTAGACACTAATGCAAAATTTTTGGAATGGTTTGAAAGGAAATTTCAAGGGAAAGTAAATGAAAAGATATCTGGTGACATAGCACTGACACAAGTTGAGTTGGCTACAAAAATTGAGAAAGTGAAGAAGGTACTTGAGAACATATTCTCATTGTACACCAAACTGTGTGATCCCACACTCTTCACTCAAGAAACAAGCCATAGAGTTCTGAGTCTAGAGAGAAATTTAAAAGTCTCAGGTATGCAACTACCTCAAAACCTAACTCAAAGTGAGAAGCATTTTCACTCATTTCTTCAATCACAAAGTCAACTAGTTGTGTTAATAGTAGAAGAGGCTAATATAAGAGCCAAGTTGACTAATATCCAAGCCTGCCTTACCCCCCATATGGAGATACTCCATAAGAACTAGGATATGTAGAAAATTTGTTGAAGAAAGATCATAATCTTTCTACATCAAATGGACTAGTTCACCTTGTAGTGGAGATAACAATCCAAATAAAGTCATTGGATGTTGCATGTGACAATTGGGATACTACTTTGAAAATAATTATGGAAGTCCATAAATCCTTTTTGGACAAATATACCGTAAGTGTATAAACCCTTTGACATAAGTGTCGAAAAGGGGGAGATAAAATAAGAAAGAAGAGAATTTTTCTGAGAACACATAGAATAATGAAAGGGGGAGCAAACAAAATAAAAAAATAAAGAATAGAAATAGAGCATATCAGATAAAGAGTATTAGCACATTTGAAGTCAAAGAGTATTAGCAAGAGACAAATCTACTTAGAAAGAAGAATAGATTTTGGATACAAAATAGGCATATTAATTCAGGGGGAGTTACAATTTTTTTAAGGTATATAATCTATTACAAAATTTTGTAATTTTGAAGTTTTGTATATAAGTTGAGTTGTGAATATATTATACTTGAGAAGATTAGATAATTATGTATAGTTAAGTGTTTTTGACACTCATGTCAAAGGGGGGGATTTTTGATCTTAGATTGGTTTTGACAATTAAGTGTCAACACACTTAAGTCATTTACTAAGTTCATGCCAAACTAGTATTACATGTCGAGTATAATATGTAAATACATGACCATGCCAAGTTGCAATGTGTTCTGAGTCACTTGAATAGATAAACTATGCCAAGTGATTCAAGTGCCAAGTAAATAGTAGATGTTGAGCAATTTAGGTGCTGAGTAAGAAACAAAATTATAGTATGTGCTGAGCATTAGTAACTTCAAGTGTCGAGTAACACAGATTGGACATACTGGTTTGTGATTGCACAAAAAACTATGTAAACCATTTTTTAGCCAACCAAAGGAAAGAAAATTATATTTTGATGATAAGGAAAAATATGTATGTAGATTCGCTATACAATTACATGCAACTAATAAAAAAATAGGAAGGATTAAGCAAAAAAATGCATGAATCTCAACAGTAGATTCATACCTAACCCTAAGTCTTCTAGTCTTCTTGAGGAGGACAAAACCCTAATTTTCATATGAGTGTGTAAGGAATTGAAGGAGAAGTATAGAGAAGTTTGCATTCAAAAACAAAGCATTCATGGAGACTTAGAAGTTATAGAGAGTGAATTGTAGAATTAGTTGGAGGAGAACAGGAACAGAAGGATACAACAATTGTCACATCAGATCAGGAAGGATCAAGAAGAACACTATATGGATTTGATCTTTAATCAGGCAACCAGAGCCAATCACAAGATCTATGTTGAAACATCCTAACAGGTGATTTTAGTTAAATCTCCTAGGTGGAGTAGTCCTAACAACCTGTTGTAAATCCTTTAACAGGGTGACATTCCAAGTGGATGTTCATAAGTCCTTTAGCCAGACACACTTCTAATAGGGTGTTGAAATTCTCTAACAAGGTGGGAATTAATAGTCCTTGTAAGCCTTTAATAGGGTAGATCATGATTCATGGTCAAACCATTGTAACCTTAATTGGCTACACTTTATTGCTGCAGTAGTGAAGAATTGTGTGTGTCATCCCCACCCCATTTTTACCTTCTCTTTAGAGGGTTTCTAGGTAATCACATATGGTGTCAAATGTGTGATTTCTTATATATTTACATGATTTAGATGTATGTGCTTTACATTTTATTTCAATTTATCTATTGAATGCATGAGATAGATGAGTGGTGAAAAGTTTTATGGATTCATGTTTTAACTGCTGATTCACTCCCACCCCCCCTCAGAAGTTTACCTTTCCTACTTGTAATTCCAAAATCTTCTCCTTTAGTTCACCAATTTAAGATTTTTCATCTTGATATCTATCTTTTAGGCCATCTCTTTGATCAGTAAGGAGATCAATTTGTTCAAGAGCTTCTTCAAGATTCTTCTTCAATTGTTCCATATCCATAGGGATCTTATTCAAGCTATTAAGCCTCTTTTGAATATGTAGGCTTTGATACCAATTTTTAATTAGTATTTTAAATCTTTTTACCCACAACTAAATATTATTAATTACTTTGTCATATGCATAAGAAAATAAACCAACAATGTTGAATAGTAGAAAAAACCATACATAGAGAGAGCTCATAACACCATATTTTGTTAACTAGGGAAACCATGACCAAGGGAAAACCATAGTGGGGATGAAACCCACTAGATGATTCACTATATAAAAGAATTTGATTAAGGATATTGGCCTTGTTAGGGGCCTATGAAGAATGTACAGTGTCTCAAGACCCTATTAGGAGACTAGGCCTTGTTAGAAGCCTCAACCCTAATAGAAGTTGCTTCAACCCTGTTAGAAGTTGGTAAATCATATACAAATGTGTACAAGAAGAGCCCAATTCCCTAACATGCAACTATAGAATAAGTTCTTCAAGAGAATAGGTATACATACAATACTGAATCACTTCCTGTACTTCACAAATCTTCTAATTGTTTGTTCTTCATACAAAGAGTGGCTGCACACATATCATATCTCACATAACATTGCTTTGCATCACATATCATAATATCACATTCACATTTTCTTTTTCACACTCAACTTTGCATTTGAAATTATTTACTTATATCAAACATATTAATAATTACTTCCTTAGTCGGCTCACATATCATCCTTAGACCACTTTGTTAAGAGATTTACCCTAACTCAATATGTTAAAACTAATTCAACATCTCATCCTCAGTCAACTTTGATAAGTTGTTCTTGGATCTCCTCTTTTCAACTCGATCTAATCTCTAATCTAATCTTATTTTTCTATCCTTCACTACCTTGATAAGGTCGCTTGCTCTGTTCTCTTTGCCTCTTCTACAATGCTCACACTATTGCACTTAATCTCTTCTTTGAACACACAAATAACTTGTTTGCTCCTTCACATCACCATAATATTCTTGTTATCTCTCTCTCCCTCTTATATTATTTGAAATAGCTTTAGATATGCTCTATTTAAAGATTTCATAAAGAGTTTTCTAGATGCTTCTTGATTTTTCCTCTTCATCTGATTTGTTCATCACAAAACATAGGGATCTGTGATCCACATCATAAAACATGTAAACCTCTATGTAAGAACTTCTACAAGTATTAAATATCTTGTCCATGTCAGCCTAAAATGTTTTACCTCAAATTTTGTATCATTCATGATGTGAATGTTAATTCTACATTTCTCAACACTTACTATATTTGACACTTGACAGTTACTAAATATTTTGCTAATGTTCAGTCTTTACTATGCTCGACACCTTCTGTGTAACTCAGCTTCAATATGCTTGAACTAATCGATTAACATTAGAATTGACTTACATTGAAAATACTTAGTGATCATAGACTTGCTCGACTCCTATAGAGCTTGATATATACATGTCTATCTCATGAATCGACCCATATAGAGTATTTTAGTTACAATGATGAACGTCTGACTCTATTTAGAATATGACTAAGTATTTGAACTAATAGACAACAATAGTTATAGATTTAAACACATGTATTCTTAGGACTTTGTGTCATAGCTAGTGATCTCTTCTTGCCTTTCTTCTTCTCAGGTTTGGCAACAACAATAGCTTTTCTTTTGTCGTCTTCTTCCATGATATCTTCTCCTTTTCCTTTGGTAATCATTAACGGTTGATTTTCTTCTTTCTCTTCAAGTACATTTTCCAATGTATCAATCATCTTTATAGGTTTCCTCTCCACTTTACGTGCAATGATATCCATTTTAATTCTCTCCTTAGCAACCTCATATGTACCAAAAGTTTTTTCTAGCTTGTTTATAGGTTCATTAAGCAATGCTACAATTACCTTAGTTTCTTGATCAATGTGAATCTCATTCTGCATAAGTTCAAGACATGAAACGATCAGATTCACTAATTTCATAGGGGTAGTGTTAGTATCCACAAGAAAACATATGTCATCACAATATTATTCTACTAACTAAGGTGGGATCTTGTAACTTTGATGCATTCTTTCTTTAAAATCATTTAAGTATGTTGTTATAACACTCTGAAGGTTATCTCCTAACGTCTCAATGTATTCATTGATTTGGTAGATGATAGGTGTGTTTTTTTTTCCAATTTACTTGACCAATTGTAGGGAAATAGTTTTGCATGTAAAAGAGCATAGATACCAACATTTGACCAAATTTACACGTGTTTTACTTGGAAACTCTGATAGTTTTCATGTTCTCAACTAGTTGCTTCAATTGTAAATTAGATAGGTCAAGTTTGTGTCCATTCTTTACAATTTTATATGCCAAATCAATAGCTCCACATGACACATTATTGGGTCTTCTATATTGAAAGATTTTATATGCAATAACATACACTCCAAATATTTTTCCAAATAGTAATTGTAGAAACCTTCAAACCTTTTCCATCCCACTCGTCTTTGGTATTTTATTTAGTTTCTTTATTTGATGTTTTTTTGAATATAATTTACTTTCTTACTAATTGAGCATCTTGTAATTATATGTGTCACATCTCTAGTGATCTTTACTGGCTTATCTAACCACATTTGTATGTTTTGAACTCTGCTCAACATAATTCAAATCTAGTCTTCCTCAAACACTTTTACAAAATTCAAAGCATGTGTAAGAAAATTTCATCTCCATGTACTTGTGTTCCTCTTTGAATTTCCAATTCATGCATAATTTATCATATACCTCTTGTAATTCACAGTCTCCAAATTCACTAATCATGCAGTGATAAAACATATAGATATCTTGTATCAACAAAATCCTAGGTAGAATAGATGATAATGCACAAACCTTATCAATTTGAGTAAACATTTTAGGATGCAATTTGTATTATATCTCTTTACAAACTTGAATATGAATAAGTTTGATGATACTGACTTTGTTCTTCTTCTTCATTGTTGCAGAGCTTGATGTCATCATCGTAAGTTAGGGTTCCAATCAATATATTCAAGATTACTTGGTTTTCTCTTCAAATTCACTTTCACACAAAGATTCTTGATCAAATTTTCATCTAAAGTGTTGGGATTCAACTACACACTTAGATAGCTCAAATTTTCTCTTCAAACTCAAAAATGCAAGGTGACCAAATGAACTGTAGAAACCCCAATTTATACAATAAATTTTCTTTTAATGCTCATTAGTTCATATTGAATGTTCTTTACTACATCCTTGATTACTACATACTTCCTTTCCAAACTTCACTCAATTTCAATAGGATACTCGAGCAAGCAAAACTTATAACTTTTACTAGGCTACCATAGTAAACCTGCTCAATTGATACTTACCTCAACTTCTCTACTCAATGTGGCTTTACTGACTTCATTAACTTCATACATCCCATTAGTTGTCTTAATGCATCATAAATTATGCTGATAAGGACTTCATCCCATTGATTTGAGGAACTGATGTAAGATATGATAGTATTAATGTAGTTCCATACCTTCTGATAATGCTTAGTATTAAGTGAAGGTTTCACCTAATCCATTGGATGAGGTATTATTAATGATATAACTTTATCTCCCATTCTTTTTTATCTTCCTTTTCCATTTCTTACTTATATAATCATAAACTTCATCAACATTGACATTACCTTTTTCCATTTTCCCTTTTATATCTTCTTCCTTAGGTGTTGATACTTGACACCTATGGTTTTTTCTTAAGTGACTAACCTTGTAACAATGATAACATGCCATTCTATGATTTATCCAATTTCCAAGTCTTCCTCCAAAGTGTTATTTCATGCAATTGACAATATTATGATCATATTTTCTACATGTAATACAATTATACCATATATTATAGCCCCAATTGATTGTATTACCTTTTTTCTTAGTGTCCAGTCAGACTTCTTCTGTGATCTACAATCTTGTGACTTATGTCCAAACTTATTACAAGTATGAAAATAACCATTAAACTCATATTTCTTAGGGGATTTAATGAACTTGGATCTACATTCATATGCTTGATGACCATGATTATTGCAATTATAATAGTAACCATCAAATTTAGGAGTAACATTGGACTTACCAATTTTGCTCCTGCAAACATTTATTGTCTATCCAAGCTTTCTATAGTGATAACATGTATGTTTCTTTGGCCTAGGACTGGTATACACATTCCTCTTAGATGACTATCCTTTCTTGATAGTGTAATGCTTGATATAGCCTAGTCCTAAAGTATCTCTTTTCCATCTCTATCCTCTTAGTTGTTCATCTGATACTTTTATACTTTCGTCTAATCTCTTTACTCATTCATTAGCTTCTTTTTTTGATGTTATTTCACTCATAATATTTTCATTCTCAATTCTCAACTCAACAATTTCTTCTATGTTTCTACCGACCTCATGATTTTCACTGAGTAGTTGATTTACCATATCATAGTGATTCTAGGTCAACCTCATGATTTCTTCATCCTTAACATCCAATCTTGTAGTGATCTATCTCTTATCTTCTTCAAGCAATATTTTCTAATCCTCAACTTATCTCTTTTGTTCTAGCACTTCACACATCCTAGTAGATTGTAACTCTTGTTCTCATTTTATTGATTTAATTTTCTTAGAAAGGTTGTGGTTTTTCTCTAGTAGATTAGTTATGACAACATCATATTCAACAGACATGTTTCCATCATATAGCTCTTCTATCACTTCCTCCTAATATGTTGTGTCATTCATTTGTTGGGAAATTTCCTTCCTTTTACTTAATGCCTACTTTAGCTTCTCCTTTATCTCATTTATTTGATTTAGGGCCACCCTTAGTTCTAGATTCTAATTCTCAATGGCCTTGTAAAGCCTATACGTCCCCATGATTCAGATCTTTACTCTGAGGTGATGAAACCCCTTGTTAAGAGTACCAACTCTGATTCTAATTTTTGGATTATTTAAGAAAGGTAGGGTGTTGAAAAGTGGGGGAGGGGGGGGGGGGGAGGTGATTCAATGTCCAAAAACACTTTTTTTTTTTCTTTAAATAAAACATGTGATGCCTTTCTCCTTTTCAAAAATTGTTAAGCATATATCATTAACCACAACACTTGTAAATGAAAATTACTTTGTCTAATCTATTTTACATGAATCATGAAACACATACTTAAAATCATCACACATAGAACAAGTATTTGGTCATGTAGAAATCCTTGGTTAGAGGGAAAATTATGGTGGGGGTGGTACCCACGAATCCATCACTATTGCAGTAAGAGGGTGCCTTGTTAGGGCTATAATGTGGTGTCACTTCTGGTGACTTATTTTGCTAAAACTAATACAAATGGACCTACTAGGATATACCTTTTTCAAGGATTTTACAATACCATACAAGCATGTACTAGGTTAAGAGATTTTACAAAAGAATATTAAGTCTACCCTGTGAAAGGATTTAATCTGCTTTAATGTGTTTACAGGGAAAAGGGAGTCATTTTAATAGGGTTGTAGGTCTTTGCTTATCCAAGCCACCAAGACATTGAAATATGCGTGTGAGGAAAATATGGGAATTTCCAAATATGATTCCACTTATAATCCAAATCAGATTAGGTAGAACCCAAAGGAGGAAGAGAACCAATACTAAATTTAAATTATAAAGGGGAATACAATACAAGTAAATATACTATTTGGCCCTTACAAGATAATGTGTATGTACAATTGAATTAATTTTTTAAATAATGTAAATCTATATGATATGTGTATAGAATTAGTCCAGTTAAGATGTAGATCTAGGGTAAAGATATGAAAGGAAATACAATATGAAAGACTCGCCTTGAAATACATAGAGGAAGATAAATTTCAGCTTCAAAAGTCATGAATTTGAACCCTTTTTTGAATTCTAATTGTAGATCTCGAAATGAAACAATAAAATGACCAAGAAATCTCTTGAAAAAGGGGGAAAAAGGACTAGGTCAACCTATTAGAAGGATTTCTTACAAAATAGTTAACATAGTCCAAGTACACTATAACAAACTTCTCTAGAAAGCTCCCAAGGAATAGGTTCTAGAATTGTAAGCTCCAACTGATATCCTTCTTGCTACAGACATAAAAACTTGGTTTTATGGTTTTAAGGGGGGATGACTTGTCTTGGTCAAGCCCTAGGTTAAGAAATTAACCACAATTGATAAATATAAATGTGAAGGAAATAGATATATTTAAATATTCACCTTTCTTGTAGAAAACCCTTGTTAATAAAGACTTGTCATGATGTATGTTGAAGATCTTGAATTTGGTATGAAGGATGTAGAACATCTCCATAATTGCAATAGATCTACCATAACTACATCATGGAGACATGGATGTAAATGTGCACCAATGAAGAAAATAATGAATGCCTCAATGCAAATATCCTCCCTTGATGGCCAAAAAAATGCTAGGTCTTGAAGAGCAAATGGTAACAAAAGATCCTTGAATACTTAAAGAAACTTGCTTTCTTGAATGCTTAAATGCCTTGAGTTCTAGAATTCTTTGAGTACTTGATGATCCATGAATGCTTAATGCAAAAACAAAGCCCCCAAGCCTCCTTTTATACTAGTTTTCTGGTGGGAAAATAATTGAAGGATGACTTAATGCTAACTATTAAATAAATAGTTAACTATAGAATAACTATTAAGTAGAGAGTTAACTACAAACTGACTGTTGAGTGAATAGTTAATTGTAGGCTAATTATTAAATGAAGAGTTAACTATAGGCCGACTGGGGAGTGTAATGAAACTAGTTAAACCCCAAGACCTTTCGGGGCTTGAGCCCCAAAATCATTAGGGACTAGGTTGACTTGAGGTCAACCTAGTGCATAACAAGTAGACCTAAATCAATCTATTCCTAGAGATCAGGTCTAGGGTGCTACTGAAAAAAGAGGCACATACTAAAAGAAATACTGTGCAAAGTGGAAGAAGATAGAAGAGGGCATCAAGCACAGTAGACCCATGGTCTGAAGAAGGCATTATGGAGAGAGTGCTAAAAGGTCTTAAATGGAAAGTGCATCCCTTTAAAGATGGTACACAATGGTTAGAGAATAGCTGTGAATTTATTTGTATAATGTGACCTAATTTTTCAATCAAATCCCTCTTCTACTCACTAATTTATCACCTCAAATGACCGATATTACAAATCCTTACATATGTTGCTTAAATCTTTGCTTGTCCTTTTAAATTAATAACTTCTTAATTTAATTGGAGGCCATTTCTTCTATCTAGGGTTTAAATATGAAGAAATTTGAAACCGCGTAGCTCAACACTAGTATAAATACCTCAAAATCAATGAAACTAAGCTGAATCTTTGTTGAAATTTGCTCAAATGCTAGATTCTCTACTTGGAAATAGTTCTGCACTCTTCTTCATCTTTTCTCTTTGTTCGTGATGAGGAAAAATGATTCAAAATGCAATCATATACCCTTATTTCATAGCATTTAATGTGTACTACATTTACAACTGTCCACTCAATTTCTTAAGCATTTCTACATTACTTAGCTTCCATTGTCGTTTCAAACACTTGGATTACACTGGAGTTTCCCTTGCTTGACTTCAACTAAATTTTTTCTTTTCTCAGCTTCCACTACCAACTTGGCTGCAACTAATTACTCAGCTTCTACTGACTTTGGCAAACAACTCGGTAACACTTGTGAAAACTTGAAATTTTAACTTTGCATCTTTATTTATGATGATCTCTCCTTTTTAGTACTTGCTTGTCTTGGGACTAATGCATGATAAAGCTTTGTATATCAGTCCCACATTCCTTCTTTTTCTTAGTTAGATGAAGTGTGATCACTTGACCTTTTGGGTGAAGTGATCCATTCATTGGATGTGTTGCTTCCATCTTTCTTCTTCCATATTTTGTTCATTTCTCGTTTGATGTGTTCAACATCTACCTTCACTTTTCCTTTGTTGAACTCTAAGTTGGGTGCCTTTGACCTTGTTGGGCAATTTTTGTTGATATGATCAGTTTTCAAATAACTAAAGCATGTAGTTTGGTTGAGCCATCTACTGTAGTTTTCACTGAAATGTGTTCTTATGCAATTTTGTGGGATGTGTCCATATTCTTGATAGTAGTGATAGCTTAATCTAGTATTGTAGTCCCAATTATAGTGATGTTCATGATTATTTTCCCTTGCTGGTTGATACATAGACTTTGATCTACACTCAAAAGCTCTATGTCCATATTTCTTGCAATTGTAGCAGTGACCTTCAAATCTTGGTGTCTTGATAATTCTAGTCCTATAGTCATGTGCCTGATGTCCTTGCTTGTTACACGTGTGACAGTGATTCATATTTTTGGGTATGTCATGCTGATGGGCATTCTTACTCTTGCACACATTAGAGGTATGTCCCTTTTTACCACAAAAATAATAAGTGAATTTAGTGTTCTTACCTTTGTCACTTCTTCCTTTTGTAGTCTTTGATGACTCTCCTTTTTCAGTGCTGGTGTATCCTAGTCCTAAAGTGTCATTGCTGGCTCTTGTTGATTTCAGAAGCTGTTCAAAGTACTTGATGGCCTCATTGGGTTTATTGAAGCTCTCTACAATCTCCTTCTCTCTTTTCAGGTCATTTTGCAATTGTTCATTCTGTATCTTTAGTGTGGTGATCTCAATGCCTTTGACATTCAATTCATGATGTGCATTCATCATTTGACTTAGGGTGTTTAGTTGTATGTTGGAAATTCTTGCAAGCTCAATTGACTTTTCCTCCAATCTGTTGGCAAGGTTTCTCTTGTCATCTTTTAGCATAACCTTATCCTCAATGGCTCTTTTCTTTTATTCAGTCACTTCACAAAGCATCATGGCTTGTGATTCTTGTTCAAGCTTGAGAGTTCTGATCTCTTCTGCTTGAGCTCTATTCTTCTCCATTAGGTTTGCTATTGCTGCATCAAACTCTTTGGAATCTCCATTTGCAAACACTTTTGAGGTGTTAATCTCCTTGTATTGTGTATCATTCTTAGCTATGACAATCTCTCTTCTTCTCTTTAAGGATTTTCTCAATTCTTCTTTGGCTTCTTCTAAATTGTGTAGAATGAGTTGTATATGAATCACCTGATTCTCTATGATCTTCCCAAGTCTGTAAACTTCCATTTCTAGATCCTTTCTCCAAGCTGTAAGGTTTCTCCTTATGAGAACTTAGCTCTGATACCAATTGTTATAATTTACAAGCGAGAAGATTTACTTCTGAGAGAGTGGGGGTTGAATTAGAAGTGACAACAATTTAACTTTTCAAACTTTTAATTGAGATCATTCACCTACATTCAACACATCTAATTGACATGAAAATAAAGACATGCATGAAAATAGATAACACAAGATTTTGGTCACCCAAAAACCCTCCAAAAATGAGAAGTTAAAACTAGGTTGGGGATGACACCCACAAATTATCACTATAGCAGTAATTGATTAAGGTTACAAAGTTTGATCACTTCCAATGGTCTGCCCTATGAAAGGCTTGCCCTATTAAAGACTTTACACCCTGTTAAAAGTCACTTGGAATGTTACCTTGTTAAAGGATTTATCACCTTGTCAAAGGTTTACAATAATGGCTGTGAAACCAACCTATCTCCATAGGATTTTCATTCTCCTAATACAATGGTTAGAAAGTATAGTAGAATGTCTTGATCTAATGACTTACAATCTTCAATTGCTGATTCTAGATCCTTGTTCTACTCAATCTATTTTGATTCTTCCTAATCTGATATGTCTCTGCTTGAAGTGTTGATGCTCATTTCTAATCAACTAGACTATGTAGTGATGTTCCTTCTCTAAGTCCTTACACCCCTCTAAACTTCACTAGTATTCTCCCATTAACTCTCACACACACTTGAATTATGGAGTTTCAACATCCTTATAAAGGCTTCAAAGACTTAGGGTTAGGTATGAATCCACGATCAATATTCATCCATCTTTCTCGATCAAATCTTTACACTTTTCCTATTGGTTGCATGCTTTCTCCATTTTTTTGATTGGCTCCATGTTGATTGCATAGGGCATGTAAAAGATTCAATCTTATCTTTTAGATCCTTTGAGATTCATCCTAAGTTAGCTCAAAAGTAGTTTACATCTAAGTTTGTGAAGGCACAAACTCATATACTGATTCTGTGTTACTCGACACTTACTAATTGCTGATGCACGACACATACAAGAATTTTTTCTTTCTCAGCTCCTATAGTAACTCTATCTTGCTTAGCATCTATTCTTTGCTCAACACCTATAGTGACTCAACACTTGAAACTTGCTCAACACCTAAAGTTTACTCGACACCTATTAAATCTCTAGCTCGACACATACTATAGCTCGACATCTATATTATACTCAGCATCAACTTTGAAAATGGTTAAGTGTGTTGACACTCAATTGTCAAAACCATTCTAAGACCAACAACATGGAGTTAGGTATTCAGCCATTCATATTTTACCAATGCCATCCTTGTATGGTAGATGTATCCTTATTTTAATTGTTTAATTAAACCTTTCGATGATTATTAAATCTGAACTCATTTGCATTATGTGATTAGACAAGTAAGCATGTCTATGCATTTAGAGGTTTGTATTGTCACAAAAGTTGTTAAGGAAATTTTTGTGTTTTTAGTATTTTGGGCTTTTAATTTTGTTGAATTTAATTTCTGGCAGCTTTGCCATAGATGAAGTCCTATTACTAGGAATAGCCTATTTTCATTTGGGTTGATCCGGGGTTTAACTAAGTTGGATAGTTAATTGTCCTAATCAATTATTTACTCGAAAAGTGAATAAGTATCCAAAAAGGAATTTAATTCCTCACTTCTCACTTTTGAATTAGAAAGTTTGAGAGTAAAACCCAAAATCCTTTTAATGAGGATTTACTATTTTTTTTGTTGTGGGAGCTGTGGGGTTGTTGTGAGGTTGAGCTCATTGCATCCAGCTTGGGGAGACTTTGGATTGTTGTAGTTTCTGGCTACTTCTACGAGGTTTTTATTTTATGGTTTTGTTTCCCATTTTGCCCTTTTAGCTGTGAGCTCGGGCTCTCCTATTTTATTGTTTCTGCTCCATTTCAGCTTCTATTTTTGGTAGTCATTTGTTAGGAAGCTAAGAACTAGTGTTCCCCTCTATTTTTGTATGCTAGCTCTACCAGATTGGGCGGGTATGAGCATTTACCTATTTTTCACATTGAGGGTTTGGGGTTTTGCACCGTTATGCTGGCCATTTTTGCATATGTTGTCCAAACTCAATTATTTATTGATTTTTGGAGTTTTTGTACCCAAAGGCCAAATGGGTTTTAATTTTGAAGTTTTTGAGTTTTCAAGTTTTTTGCCTCAATTTGCGTGCTACCTAGTTTTCTCAGGTTTTCTTGGCATGAGTTTGGTCGTGGACTTGGATTATTTGTAGGATGTCAGTTAGAACATTGTTTCACTTTTATGTTTGCATTAGGATGCGTGATGCATCCATATTCCTAATGTCATGTTGGGTTGAGTGATTTTATACCTATTGTTATAGTTTCTTTTGGACCTTTGTCCTTGTTTCATGAACACTAGGATTCATGTAGAATCCATACTCCTAGATTGAGGCTGATTGAGTGATTCCATGATGTTTGGTCTTGTTGTATCATTAGGATTCATATAGAATCCATACTCTCGAATTAAGGCCAATTGAGTGATTTCATGATGTATGGTTTTATTGTTCTTTGGGGATTCGTGGAGAATCTGTCCTCTCGAATTGTTTTTGGTTGAGTGATATTTTGCATTGTGTTCTGTTATGATCTTCATGATGGTGGTGCACCACACATGAGTATGTATGCGTACATCTGTCGAGTGACTTGTGAGTCCCAATATTCTGTGGTACTTCCAGAAGTTATGATCATTGGGGTTGGGTTGGGAATATGCATGCCCACAGACACTTGTCATAGGATGAGCATGGGTAGGGTAGGGTAGCATATGGAGGGGGTTTCTATCTGTGCAGCCTAATGTCTATTTCTTGAGGGTTGGTGTGAAGAAGTTTTAATTAGGTGATAACTAAATAAAATGTGTGAGTGGTAATAAAACTTAAGATAATAAGATGTGTGTACAGGGTCCACAACAAACACACAATCTGAGTTTGGGTTTGTCGATGCCAAGTGACTCTCCATGATGTCAACCCCTACTTAGTAGCCTTTTGAGTGTCTGACCAAGACCTGTACTACTTGCATTGTCTTAGGTTCTTGGTTACAACCATCATATTGCCTGGCGTGAGTGTCAGCCATGGATGTTTTCTTTGTGCATGTTTGTGGTTGGATCATTATCTCCATCAACACAACGGGAGTGGACCTACATGTGCCATGTGGTTGGGAGGCATAGCTACCTTCACCACTGCTAGGGACTGGTGTACAAAGTTGGTCTTTTATCCTAGTGTGGTTGTTGCTAGATGTTTTCACTTGGTACTTTGGGTTTTGAAGTATGTTTTCTTGTGATTTATGCTTTCATTAGAATGCTTGTATATCATGTTTAGATGATGTTAGTTACTATCATATTTCCTTATTATGATGATTAGCATGTGATAGGTGATGTTATTTTCTTTGTAGGATTATCTTATGCCTTACTTCTAGCATGCTATATTTTCTTATGCTTATGTTGTAGCATGTTTTAGTAGTGACATCCCTATTACGATAGTACTAAAAATCTATTCAGTGGCTTGGGATGTTACACATTGGGGATGGCTAGGGCCCATGATGATCTTATGATGCCATTGATGGTTGTGAAGAATCACATATTTAGTTTGTTTGTACTGCTCATTGTGATGTTATTTTTGTTCATTGCAATGTTATTTCTATTTACTGTGATGTTGCTTTCAGTACTCTATGATGTTTCCCTTCTACTCTTTTCTTTTGTTGTAAGATTAGATGGTTAGATGTTGTTTCCAGCTTCCATCCTTCAGATATTGTTCAAGTGTTCTTGCCTTGAAATGTGGATCTAGTGCTCCCCAGTGTGGAGGAACTATGTTCCTAGTTTCCTTAGCTTTTTTCTAATTTTTGTTCTTGTGTGCTGATTAAAGAGCTCACATGAGATTGCACTTTCTCGCATGAGGATGCAAGTTCTTACGTAGTGTTGTGGGTTTCTTCGTGTGGCCTGGCACTTCCTCGCACAAAACCCTACACCAGTTTGGGTGTTCTAGTTGTATGGCCAAATACTTTCTCATGTTGTTGTGCACATCTTTGCTCAAAAAGCTATCTCTTTGTGTGACATGTGGCACTTCTTCGCATGGAATTCTAGTAGAGGTAAGTCCTCGCATAGAAAATAGGAGGTGTCTCCATCAATTTTTAGAGTTTAAATTTCAGAGTTTCTAATACCCTTTGGGTTGTCTTATTTTTTCTTGGTCAAGTAGATCATATATTTTGAGTTCTTATGTCATCTTTGGTTTTTTTGTTCTTGAGTTTGTGTGTGTCAATTTGGTAGTGGCATTTGGAGATTTGTTGGTTGTCGGGTTTGCTGGTGAAGTCTTCCATTGTGATCTTTGTGATCCCTATATGATGTTGTCATGTACATTCATACTTGTAAGCCAGGCATTACAAAAAGAGAGAAGAAAAAGCTATGGCGGCTGGAATTGCCAGATTCATGAATGAGACATTCTTGATGAGCAAAAAGAGAGATTGCTATTATCAAAAGTGAAAGAATTGAATTAAATTACAAAAAGAGATAGTCTTTATATAGGAGATCGAAGCACTAAAAAGGTCTAACCTAGGTTGTATAATAATAATTAATAAAAGAAATAATTATTATATGCCTAAAGTTTAGCTTAAGATACTACTCAAATCAGAAGGCAAAAGAAGGAAAACAACTAAAACAAAATATAGATGTAGTATGACACTTTATCTCAGTGTGTTTGCAATAATGCATACAAATGATGTCTAAATAGACCAAAAAGAGACATAAGACTAATACAATAGATAGTACAAGTCATGACGAACCATCTGAAGCAAAAAAATCAATCCTCGAACCTAAAAAAACCAAGATATCTACTAGAATGCAAACATGTAAAAGACTAAATTGATTATGTCTAGAGAAGAATCTGGGAAAACAATTAGCATCACTGAAATGAGCTTGGGAAGATCTTTCTAGTGATATAAATAATTCCCAAATTGGAGATAGGATGCTCAACATATGTCTCTAGGAATGCAAAAACAAACTCCTACATTTGATAGTAGAAAAAGCCACCAAAACAACATCAAAATTGAATAACTCTTGCACCACTAAAATGGGATCGAAACCAGCTTTCTAGTGATGTCTTTTTTGGAAAACAGAGTTCGTATACCTGAGATATGAGCAAAAAAGAAAAGTTAGGTCCAAACAGAGGGTGAGAAGGTGACAAGAACGCTGATGCAAAGCTGACATGGTACTGGTGTTGGCAAGTGACAGGCCCAAAAATTGATGGTCAAATGATTGTGGAGCCAAAAAAAAGCCTAAAAATGACCCCTATCAAAAAAAAAATTTGATCACCAGAAACATAGAGCAGGGCAAAGGGTTGGTGCTGGAAAAAAATTTGGTGACCAAAAAAGAATGCCATGTGTCAAAATTTGCCAAAAAAAACCATGCAAAAAGGAAATCCATGAACCAAGTGAAAAACACAACTCCACCATCAATATCATCATGGTTCCTAGAGACAAAACCACCAAAGAGGAAAAAAATGTTACTTGATTGTGGGTCCATAACTAAAGGTCCACATTGACATGTTAGTATCTAAAGGAAATCCACACCTTCATAAAGTGCACTCCAAACATAGAGCTTCACAAAACATCACAGGTGCATTGGTAACATGGCCGTAAAGGAAAAAAAAATGCCATAAAAAATGAAAAATCACTACCCAACACATCATAAAAAGAAAGTGCTTCACTTGAAAATGTGTTGGATACAATTTTTCAATTGTGTGTTATCTTTGATGTCACACAAATGTCATATCATTCATTAGGATAGAGTCTACTGAGCTCAGATGGTCATCAAGGCAACGAACAGTGTCTACCAAGCTCAAAAGGTCAGCAAGGCAAAGAATAGTGTCTACCGAGCTCAAAAGGTTAGTAAAAGAAAATTTGCACTATCTACCAAGTAAATAGTTGTTACCAAGATTTCAAGGTAATCAAAGAAATTTAGTTTTTACCGAGCTCACTCGGTCATCAAAAGAAATGTGGTAGAAGTAGTTCTCACTAAGCTCTCATGAAGGAATTTAGTTCTTACCAAGTAAACTCGACAGCCAAAGGATTTTGTAGAAGTTGCAATGTTAACCAAGTCAAAAAGGTTAACTCAAAAAAATTTTGGAAGCAGTATTTACCAAGCAGGGTCGGCCAGTAAAGGATTTCATGAATTTTTGAAATAATGTCTATTTGTTTAGAATAATATTTGTAGCCAACTGATGTATGGTTTATTGGTAAATATAATATGTAATTGGGCTGATTTGACAATCTGAATGGTTTAATTAAGAGGTCAAGTTGTGAATTCTAAGTATGTGTGAGATGGAAGTATGGAATTAATGTGTTATGAGAACTGATTATTATGGGAGCAAATTTGAAGGATGATCAGAGATCATTGAGAAGCAACAAAGCCATATTTGATCAAGGAGGATCTAATGATATAGAATAGAGACTTGTAATCAACAAATTTAGTTGAATCTTGTTCAAGGTTGGCTCCTAACAGGGCTCACTTCAGAAGAGTGAAAAATTGGTAGCTAGTTACTTAATGGTTTTTCCCATATTGGGTTTCCATGTTAAATCTGGTGTCTCTTGTGTTCATTTTGTTTTCAGTTATATGCATGAATGTTTGAAGATAAATAATAGTTTAATTTACCGAGTTATAGCATTTGATTACCGAGTATCAACAGTAACTAGACCTTTAAGACATCTAAGGGATCTGTGGATTAATTTTTGTGACTAACTAATTCACCCCCCCTATCAGTTACTCTATCTTTAATCCCATCAATTGGTATAAGAGATTTTGGTGCTTGCAGGAAAACATTTCAAGGATCTAAGCCAAAGGTTAAGATGTCTTATAAGAGGGAAATTCCAAGACTTAGCAAGGACAACTTTTTAGCATGGCAAGGATTGATGAGGCTTCATCTAGCTTCTATTGGTGATACAGGGCTAAAGTACCTCGATGAAATATATGAAGAACCTTCTAGTACATTATCCGTCAATGATATTGCTGAAAAGAAGACTCACAATAACATGATGATAGATATACCATCTGCTCTGAGCTATGAAGAATTTGATGACATCAAGGATTGCAAAATTGCCTTTGAAATGTGGAACAAGCTGAAAGAGATCTATGAAGGAGATGATAATGTGATAAGAACCAAAGAAAAAAGTTTGAGAGGACAATTTGATCAAATGAGGATGAGAGAGGATGAAAACATTGCAAAGTATGTTGAAAAAGTTAAAGCATGTGTTAGTGCAATCAAAGCATCTAGAGGAGATGTCAATGATGAGACAGTTATAAGTAAAGTTCTTAGAACTCTACTTCCCATTTATGCAATCAGAGTCTCTACAATACAAGAAAGAAGATGTGAAGCAAAATATAAAATAAATTTAGAGGCCATAGTTGGAAGATTGACTGCATTTGAGCTAGACAACTATGATAATTATGTTCTAGTTGCCAAGAACATTGAATTAACATTTGAAGCCAAGCTTTCACTCAAAGAAAAAGGGAAGAAGATGAAGGATCCACAAGTAGATAGTGATGAAGAATTAGAACAAAGTTCAGACAGTGATCTTTAGGTGTTTGAAGCTCTACTAGCAAGAAAATATTCAAGAGGCAAAGGGAAATACAAAGGTAAGGTTCCTCTAATCTATTTTTCTTGTGAAGAAATTGGACATATTGCTACTAGGTGCCCAAATAAGCAAAACAAGGATGAAAAGAAAGGTTACAAGTACAATGGCAAGAAAGACTTCAAATCATTCAAAGCTAAAGGTAAGAAAACATGTTTTATGGCTAAAAATTCTAATGATTTTGATGATGAAGAAGAAGATAAAATTATTTACATAGCTGTAAAAGATGAATTTGATAACGAAGAAGAAATGGCTCTCATTTCTCATGTGAGAAAAAATGATACATGGATCATAGATAGTGGTTGTTCTCATCACATGACTAGTGATAAAACTAAGTTTGAATACTTTGAAGACTATGATGGTGACAGTGTAAGATTTGGTAACAATGAACCTTGTTGTATAAGAGGAAAAGGAAGAATCTCACTAACCAAGGAACTTGTATGTGATAATGCATATTGGGTAGAAAGACTAAAGCATAATTTGTTGAGTGTGGCACAACTACTCAATAATGGATTCAAAGTGGAATTTATGCATGGAAAAGCAAGATTATTGGATGGCAAAGGAAAGCTGATTGGATCAGACACTCAAACAAAAGGTAACTTATTTTATTTTGAACTTGGTGAATGTTCATGTTTTATTGCTCAAGTTGAAGAAAGTTGGTTATGGCATAGAAGGTTGTGTCATGTAAACTTTGACAACTTGGTAAAGATAAGTAAATTCAAGAAAGTAAGAGGCATTCCTAACATAAAGAAACCTGAGGTTGGTCTATGCAAGAATTGTCAAATTGGCAAAATGAGAAAAACTAGTTTTAAAAGCAAGAACTATCAGTCTGAAGAAGTTCTAGAAATTGCGCATACTGATTTGTGTGGACCTATTGGTATTGAAAGTTATACTGGTGAGAAAGTTTTCATTCTTTTTGTTGATGATTATTCAAGAATGATGACTATCATGTACCTAAGAGAAAAATCAGAAGCATTTGGAAAATTCAAATAGTATCTAGCTAGAGTGAAAAAGGAAATAGGCAAAACACTAAAATGTTTAAGGTCTGATAGAGGTGGTGAATTTATTTCACATGAATTCAATAACTTTTGTGTTGAAAGGGGAATCAAAAGATAGGTTTCAACACCTGAAACTCTAGAACAAAATGGAATAACAGAAAGAAGGAACAAATCTATCATGGCTTGTGCAAGAACCTCAATGATTGAGAAAAAAATTGCTATCAAATACTAGAAGGAAGCTATCATCACAACAGTTCATACCTTGAACCAAGTACAGCTAAAAAATGACTCATTCAAGACCCTCTATGAGTTATGGTATGGAAAAAAACCCAATGTAAGTTACCTAAAAGTATTTGGAAACAAATGTTACATTTTGAAAGAATCTAGAAAAGGTAAATTTGATGTAAAAGGTGATGAAGGAATATTTTTGGGATACTCTTGCAAAAGTAAAGCATATAGATGTTTGAACTTATCTACTCACAAAGTCATAGAAGTGCACATGTGAAAGTTGATGAGTTTGTAGAAAGAATAGAAGAAGAAAGCAAAAAGGAACCTAAAGACTACATGAGATTTGTTTACATTGAACCTGATACAATACCAAATACATCTGTCAATCAAGAATCCTCAACTCTAGAGTATTCATTAACTGAGTCACAAGAAGTTCAAACTGAGTCAGTACCTACCAAGCTACAAGAACCTGAGTTGCAAACATAAGCTACCGAGTTAGCATCTACCCAGTTTGAGCAACCAAAATCAAAACTAGAAGTTGAGACTTAGAAGGATAACAATGCAAGTCATTCAAAAGGCAAGGAGCCTGTGTTATCCAAGTATGTCAGGAAACATCATGCACCAGATCAGATCATTGGAGACAAATTAGAAGGAACAATGACAAGAAGTAAGTTGAAAAGCACTTTTTACTTGCTAATTTTGAACCTAGAAATGTCAAAGATGCACTAGACAATGAAAGTTGGATTGAAGCTATGAATGAAGAGATGGAACAGATAGAGAAAAACAAAACATGGATTCTTGTACCTAGACCCAAAGACAAGAATGTGATTGGAACTAAGTGGGTATTCAGAAATAAGCTAAATGAAGATGGTAAGGTATCAAGGAACAAAGCCAGACTGGTATGCAAAGGATACTCTCAAGAAGAAGGTGTAGACTATGGAGAAAATTTTTCTCCTGTTGCAAGATTGGAAGGTGTCAGAACTTTACTTGCATATATTGCATTCAAAGGATTTAAAGTTTATCAGATGGATGTCAAGTCAACATTTCTCAATGACATATTGGATGAAGAGGTTTACATTGAATAGCTTGAAAGTTTTGTTGATCCAAACAAGAAGGACATGGTCTGCAAATTGTATAAAGCATTATATGGTCTGAAACAAGCCCCCAGAGCATGGTATGAAAGATTGCATAACTATCTTATTTAGATTGGTTTTCAAAGAACTAATGATAACAATAGTTTGTACATAAAGGAGGGATCAGATAATAAGATTGTTTTAGCAGAAATATTTATAGATGATACTTTGTTCATAGGAAATGATGATCTTTACAAAGAATTTTTAGAAAAAATGAACAAGGAATTTGAAATGTCAATGTTCAGTGAAATCAAATTCTTTATTGGTCTTCAAATTCAACAAAGTAAGAATTGCATCTACATCACTCAATCTAAATACATCAAGGAGATACTAAATTTTTTTGGTATGGAATACTGCAAATTAGTTGGGACTCCTATGTGTACTAGATTGAAACTTACCAAGGATGATGAATCAAAGGAAGTGGATCAGACACTATATAGATCTATGATTGGAAAGTTGCAATATGTAGTGCATACAAGACTTGACATTGCCCTTGCAGTAGGAATTGTAGCAAGATTCTCAGCAAAACCAAAAGAAAATCACATGATGGCAATCAAAAGGATCATGAGATACTTAAAAGGAACCGAAGATTATGGATTATGGTATAAACTTGGAGGAAAATTGGATTTAAAGGTGTTCACTAATGCAGATTGGGTAGGGAATGTTGATGACAGAAAGAGCACAAGTGGAAGAGCTTTCTTTCTTGGAAAAAGGTTGGTTTCTTGGACAAGTCAAAAGCAGAATTGTACATCTCAATCCATAGTAGAGGCTGAATATGTTGTAGTAGTAGTAAAAAGTTCAAACATTGTGTGATTCAAACAATTATTGGAAGGTATGAAGCAAGAAATCAAAGAGCCTATTGTTATGTTTTGTTGTAACACAAGTGCAATTAATATCTCCAAGAATCCACTGATGCATTCAAAAACCAAGCATATTGCCATAAAGTATCACTTTGTTAGAGAATTGGTACAAGAATAGGAAATTAGATTAGAATATATTCATACAAAGGAACAAATTGTTCACATATTCACAAAGCCTTTACCTAAGGATGCATTCTTGTATATTAGAGGTAAGTTAGGGGTCATTCCCCTATCTGAAGCTCACTAAAATACAGTTTTAGTGATGCATCAACAGGGACAGAATTGAAGATCTATCAGTTGATGTGGTAAACCTATGAAGACATTGCATATGAATCAGTACATTAGGTACAATGCTATTTAGTTGATTTATGTTGTCTTTGGCATGTTCTGTCAAAGAAGGAGAATAAATTGTCATATCTTTCTGAAATTTGCAATATAATAAGAGTTTTTGTAAGATGGAGAGATTATTATGAAAGAGGGAGTTTGCTATGAAGTATTCTATCAGTAAAGACTTGGTTTCAAATTTTATTCTGCTATGAGATGTTGTGTTGCCATCAATTCCAAAGAGGGAGATTGTTGGATACAATTGTTTAATTGTGTGTTGTCTTTGATGTCACACAAATGTCATATCAGTCATCAGGATAGAGTCTACCGAGCTCAGATGGTTAGCAAGGAAAAGAAAAATGTCTACCAAGCTCAGAAGGTCAGCAAGGCAAAGAACAGTGTCTATCAAGCTTAGAAGGTTAGTAAAAGCAAGCTTGCAATATCTACTGAGTAAATAGTTGTTATTGAGCTTTCAAGGTAATCAAAGAAATTTAGTTTTTATCGAGCTCACTTGATCATCAAAAGAAATGTGGCAGAAGCAGTTCTCACTGAGCTCTCATGAAGGAATTCAGTTCTTACCGAGTAAACTCGATAGCCAACGGATTTTGCAAAAGTTGCAATGTTAACCAAGTCAAGAAGATTAATTCAAGAAATTTTTGGAAGCAGTATTTACTGAGCAGGGTCGACCAATAAAGGATTTCATCAATTTTTGAAATAACATCTATTTTTTTAGAATAATATTTGTAGCTGACTGATGTATGGTTTATTGGTAAATGTAACATGTAATTGGGCCGACTTGACAATCTGAATGGTATAATTAAGACGTCAAGTTGCAAATTCTAAGTGTGTGTGAGATGGAAGTATGGAATTAATGTGATATGAGGACTGATTATTGTGGAAGCAAATTTGAAGGATGATCAGAGATCATTGAGAAGCAACAAAGCCATATTTGATCAAGGAGGATCTAATGATACAAAATAGAGATATGTAATCAGCAAATTTAGTTGCATCTTGTTCAAGGTTGGCTCCTAATAGGGCTCACTTCAGAAGAGTGAAAAATTGGTAGCTAGTTACTTGGTGGTTTTTTCCATATTAGGTTTCCACATTAAATCTGGTGTCTCTTGTGTTCATTTTGTTTTCAGTTACATGCATGAATGCTTGAAGATAAATAATAGTTTAATTTACTGAGTTACACCATTTGATTACTGAGTATCATCAGTAACTAGATCTTTAAGACATCTAAGGGATCTGTGAATTAATTTTTGTGACTAACTGATTCACCCCCCCTCTCAGTTACTCTATCTTTAATCCCATCAAAAATGATGGGAGTAAACTCAAAGAACATGACATAGACAAAAGACTAATTGGTGGGGATCAACAACTCCATTGAATATGAACATGGCGGCCTCCTCTGAAACCTTCTCCCTCACAACTGTAAGAAGCATGAATGCACAGAGCCCACATAAATAAGGAACAATGAACCACCAGTCAAGGAGGTCAAAAAATAGTCTTATGCAAAGGTGATTGCTGACATAGCTCTCCAAAAAGAATGCCCAAAAATCTATACATTGAGAGAGGCACAAGTGCAAGGTTAAATCAATTAATAGCGACATTGAGCTCCGTAGTCAACATTGACACTAATTCCAAAAACATTTGGCGCAGGAATCCCCAAATTTCAACAATAACTGTCATAGAATCCCAACAATATAAGTCATTGATGATGTAGAGTGCAAAACACTCTAAGCTCGTATAGTTAGACCCACCAATCATAGGATGAACTCCAAGGTTGAATAACCAAGGTCACAGTGCATGGAAGGAGCAATATACTGAATTCCACTAAATGCATTGTCCCATCACATCTCCCAAATAAAGAATGCCCCTCCAAAAATGTGATTTGTAGGTGGATTTAAGTGCAATCAATGCTAATAGGGGAACACAATCCATAGGATAGTACTTGGGCAACAGACCTGGTCACAACTCTGACCTCCAACCAATGTATGTCTAGTGTCAAAGCCATAGATCACTACATTGCCCAAATCAACCACCTAGAATGAAGCCAAGGCTAAGGTGAAACCAAATAACTAGGTGTTGATGGAGGGAATTATAGCCAAGCCAACTAGGAGTTGATTTCTAACCATTTGGGAGGTAGAAAAGCATAAAAAGAGGCACCATAGGAGACAAAGATAAGCACAACCTCCCAAACAATGTTGTTCACCAAGGTCAAAGGATGGAGAAATTGGTAGACCAAAACAAATTTACTAGGCAAGTGAATGCAACATCGAGAGTGGTCCTTCATGACAAAAAAGCTACAATTTGGTGTGCATATGTATTTTTGTATAGAGACCAACACCAATTGAAAAAGTAAGGCTTTTATTATCTCTGATCTTGGGTCACGTACCTTGTGCATGTGGGTAAAAATACCACTAGAAAAGACCTTTGTGCACAAGTAAAAGAGAGCAGGATATGGCAAAAAAATCAAACTACTCCACATAAAAAAATTGTGCTTGTTAAAATAATTCTCACCAAAAAAAAATTGTCACCTCATTTTGCGTGCCCATGTCAAAACAACTTAGATGTAAAATTTTTTTGCTTCAAATTTAAATAGCGTCCAAACTAGATGTATTTTATATGGAAATGGGGGTTTTCAAGAGCTTTGAGCTCAACTATGATGTCTGTTTGGGCTCAAAGTGATCCTAAAAATAGTGACCCCCCAGATCCAATAAAAAATTTGCTAAAAGCTCAGATCTAAAAATTAATGCCAAATTGCTCACGAACAAAACAAGGGCATGAAGATCTAAAGCTTTGATACCATGTTGAAGTTGATGAAAGATCAACCCCACAACTCCCAAGAATCACCTGCATGCAAACACCTATCACAAAAAGAGAGAAGAAAAAGCTATGGAGGTTGGAATTGTCAGATCCATAAATTAGACATTCTTGATGAGAAAAAAGAGAGATTGTTATTATCAAAAGTGAATGAATTGAATCAAATTACAAAGAGAGATCATCCTTATAAAGGGGATCGAAACCCTAAAAAGGTCTAACCTAGATTGCATAATTATAATTAATAAAAAATTAATTATTATATTCCTAAAATTTATTTTAAGCAACTATAGTTAATTAGGAAATGTCTAATTATTCTAACATGTTGTAGTATAAATATTTGAATCCTTTGTTATAATCTCTTTTAGAAAATATGAGTATTAGTACTGTCACCCACATCTTTATGGAAATAGCAGTGAAAGTTAGGGATTTAGTACCTAAGTTCAAATCATGAGAGAAAGTGAAATGATAAATTCCCTTTTTGTTGTGGTTTGGAAAGAATTATAATTCTTTAGTTTCAACTCCTATTTTAGTAAATAAGAGTAAGTTTTTTATTTGGAAATAAAACAGTACAACTAGTAATGATAGGTTGTTTAGTAAATTGGAATTGGTAGTTTGTAAAAAATATTATTTGAGCTTTTTTGGCTTTCACAGAAGAAGGTTTGTGTGATATCCCCTCTCATAATAAAATTTGATATAAATTACAATGGTCAAATATTTCTAATTGAAATAATTACATAATTTAATAAACTAGAATAATTAGTCTAATATAAATAACCAAGTGATTAATATCAGACAATCATTAATCAATTAATAATAAAAAGAAGTTAAAATAATTATTAAATATTATTTTATATATACTCTAAATAATAGCAAAGAAAATTTATATAATTAACAAATAGTATTTAAACAAATCAAAAAATAATCCTAAACTATATTTCTTAATAATCCTATGAAGAGTGTATTAATATGGTGACCTAAGCATGTCGGCACCATGATGATAGGCCATGTTGATTGGTATTAGCAGTATAAAACCGCAAAATAAAAGGCACCAAAAAGGGAATGTAAAAATGAAGATATCAATAAGGAAGTAATGTAAGGCATCCTACCTGGATACATTAGAAAGGAAGAAAATGAATGAATGGTTATAAGCACAAACATAGCAAGGAATTTGAAGGGGATACAATTCTATACCCCATCCATTCACATGGCATACACAACATTTAGAGGCATTCAATATTTTCCTCAAACTTTAAATGTGAAAGAGGGGAGTTTATGTGGAGTTTCATAAGGGAAAGATTAACAAGAGAATTAAATCCCTTTCAAAATGATTTGATAAGAGGAGCTTAGAATCCAAAAATTATAGGGGTTTAATAATAAAATGGTATGCTTTATTTAAAATGATATATTTTTTTATTAATAATTTATAAAAGTATATATTTAATTTTTGAAAGATTAATAATGGTTCCTATGGTGGAAATAGATTGATCTCAAACTCTTCAAATCCGTATGATTAGAGATGGGTGGAATTCCCATTTGGTTGATACGATAGAGATGGGCTTCAAATTCCTAGTGTTAGTATCACAAATGGGTGAAATTCCCATTTAATTGACATGATGGAGGTAAAATACAAATCCTAAGTGTTAGTATTAGATATGGGTGTAGTTACTCATTTGGCTGACATGAAAGAGATTGATATATAGTGTTGGTATCAAAGATGGGAATAATGCTCATTTGGCCAACACTACCTAATGGATACAACCTCTAAAATATTGGTATGTGAGAATTATCTCCATCTAGCCAACATGCCTGGGGTTATTACAATGGAAAGAATGTTCTTAAAGGTGTCAAAATATGCATATGTGATTGGCCTTGGATAGAGGATGTCCCATCTAAGAAAAATCTTAAGGGGTGTACTCCTGAGAAGACAACGAGGTAGCTATGAGCTACCAAGCCCAATATGGAGATGTCCTTAAGATTGGGGTTGAATTAGAGCATAAAATAATCTAGGTTGTTTATTTATTGGTGTGATTCTAAGAATTATTTTGCAAGTATTACTTGTCCCAAACTAACCATAATAGTAGGAACATTATAGTTTGGTAGCAGGAATTTCAACTTCATTTATGAAATCTACACTATAGTAAGAAAGAACATATGTTTAAATCAAACTTGGTATACACCATTTAAAGAAGGCTTTGGTTAGGATGTCTTACTAACATAAATAATTCTATAAGATTACATTTTCATATTAAGTTATGATTGAAGATTGATAAATTTTATATGCAAATATATTCTTCATGTATAGCTCATTATAGAAAAGCCTTCTTCTCTACAAAACTTAAGGTGTCTAAGGGGCATGAAAGCCTATTTTTGTTACTTAAATAAATTAGTGAATGCTCTAAAAGTGTTCATAAGATAGGGATGGAATTAGTGAATGATTGAATTATCAATAAGTTGTTGGTAAGATAGGGATGATCATTACTAGATAAGCTTAAGTATAAAATTTTCTTATCCTTGATTTTATGATGGGAAGGATAGAATGATATATTTAATTTGATCAAAAGGAATATTTTGAAGTGATGCAAATGCTAACATTTCTTTTTAGTAGATTGTGTAGGGCTCTTATAAAAAGATTCGAAGGATAACTTCAATTTTCTTATGATAGTTAATTAAGTTCTCTTATAAAAAGGTTTGAAGGATAACTTTAGTTTGTTAATTATCTTGGTATTTGTTGTGGTTTCACAATGCACGGCCCATTTCTCCTAGAAATGGAGACCCCATAGTACATTTTTTTTGTTTTCTAAGCCCTTAGTCTAGGCTCTAAGTCATCTTTAGGGCTCTACCTAGAGTTTGGGTCTCACTTGATCCTCTGCCTGAAAAACCCATGTCTCTAATCTAAGGATTATTGAAAGAGAGGTGATTTTTATACATAAAGGTGTGCACTAGTACACCTAGCACACATGCGCACTAGTACACCTAGCACACATGTGCACCCTTAATAGGTGCACAAGTGCACTAGATGGGCTAGTGCACATGCATAGGTTCACACATCAAATAGGTGTGCATGGTCTCAGATCTATAAATACCAAGGACTGCCTCTCCCCTTCCTCATTATTTTCCTATAGAGCTCTGTTAGCACACCTCTGCACTCGTAGAGGTGGGATGAATTCTTCTCCTACACACATAAATAATGAAGTTAACAAAGAAAAAGGTGTGCACCTTGCACAACTTTATTTACATTTTAAAAAGAGAAAATAACTAAAACATGACACAAAACACTAAACTATGTGAAAGGTGTGCACATGTACACTTATCCAAGGTGCACATGTGCACACATTTTACAAAACCTAACTAAGAAACCCAAAAATGGTGCACACCTAATGCACCTATCAAGGTGCACTTTTTGTGCACCATTTTTACCTTCAAAACCATAAACATTGGTAAGGGTGTACACACATGCATCCCATAAAGGTGTTCATGTGCGCACCCAAAACCCCACAAAATTAAAGCCCCTTTGAACATATAAAGAGCAATGTGCACTGTAGGGAACATGCGCATGTGTGTGCCCCATAATAACCTTTTAAAGGTTATTTAGTGCACCTATCAAGGTGTGCAAGGTGCGCTAAACTACATAATTAGAGCTAAAGGAGGGCTTTAACTGGTTTTGTAGGGGTTTCAGGGTTTTGGGTCTAATATTTTAGTAATTAGGATTTTGTTAGGGTTTAATTTGTATCCTTCTAGACTAATGTGTTTTGTTTTGTGAAGATAAAATAGCTTCCTCCTTATCCTCACTCATAGAAAAGATTGCCCCAAAACTAGTTATTTTTAAGTTTTAAGGTGCCCCAAAGAAATCACGCTTCCAAGATGAACATTCAGAGATCAAAGATACATAATTGGGGACATATAGACTGGAATGCATTCCTAGTACTTTGTAAAAAACCTAAGGAGAGGTCCTTGATGGTGCAATCACTCATTAGATCAGGCTTGGTTAATGCAGCCTCACCTCTTACATCAATGCAATCTTCAAAGCTTGTCATGGCCCTTGCAGAGAATTATATATCATAAGAAAGAGTGGTAAAGAGAATAACAGGGGAGATAGTCCTGGATTTGAGACCAAAAAACATTGAGAAAGTCTTCCATCTCCTAAGAGTGGACCACTATGTGAAAATCACTTATCACCAAGTAGAGAGATGGTATAGCAAAAATGAGTAGAAGGCTATTGAGATCATACAATCATAATTCTTGATTGATAGAACGTTGGTGGGATGAAGAGCAGGAAAAGAAAATAAGACTAGAGGGTATATGAAGGATGATATTAGATACTCCATTGTGCTTCTAAGCAGGATCATGGGTCTACCAGTAGTTGAGAACCTAAACATTTTTATGGTACATTTCATAGAGACCATTAGAATAGCTAAACTACCAATTGATTGGGCTACCATAGTAAGTGAAAACTTAGATTAGTAGCTAGTAGGAGTCAAGGTTGACCCTAATTTTTACAAGACATCATATTTGGTGTATCTATTGGTGGCAAGGGCAACATATTATCCAAGATTATACAAGAAGGGAAGCATGCAAGATGTTAATGCCTAGCCTTATGTAGTATATCACTAGCTAGTGAAAAAGAAGCTCTTGGATTAGAGCAAGGAATATATAATAGTGAATGATGTCTTTATTTTTGCAATCATCTAGTTCATTCAAGGTGATTATGCAAAGAGGATGTCAGTAGAGGTAGTGGCAAGGATTATAGAAACCAGTGCCTACTACATCTAGTTTAAGACATTCACCTACCTAAGGGTAGTCAGCACAACTGTGAGTCCAAAGAAGTTCCCAAGGTATCCATCAAATAAAATCATCTTGTTGGAGATTGCCAGACTACTCACATCTGCATATGACAGAGTGAGGAAACATCAAAAGAAGACCTGGGTAAGGCCCATCACTATAGGTCCATTTGAAGTGAAGTAGAAACAAGACATTATGACCTTTGATGTAGAATGGGATCAATATCCCTTGGAGGACTACAACTCTCCTCATCCATATTTTAACAATATTGGAAGAATTAAACGTTTGGCAGGAAAAAAATTTGTGCATAAAGATGCCATCGAAGACCATTGGATGAATGCAACAGATGGCTATGAGATCCGAAAAAGAGATTATTGTATGATGACTCTATATTTGGCAAGGAGCGCTTTGAAGATAAAGATCCCATTGAAGGTTGTCCAACAAGATGCTCAGGATGTCTTAGATCTCCTGTACAATCATAACAAGATATTTGACAAGCCAATCATGAATGTAAAGATTGATAGGGAAGAAAATGCATAGATAAACCATAGGGCAAGGTATATCATTCAATTGACAAGAGAATGGATCAAAAATCCTTTTAAATTGGATCCAGTTCCTCAGGCAATAGTATTTCAGGTTATAGCATGCCCAGTGAAGGGTAAAGGTTCAAAAGTAACAATAACAACTTTCCCTATGCAATCTCCTGTAAGACCAAAAATGGTATACAAAAATGATAGGGCAATTGGTTACTTTAGGGTAGACAAAGGGAAGAACAAGAGGAAAAGAGATTCTCCCAAGAAAGCCAAGCCTAAAGCTAAGAAACCACAAGCTCAAGACATGACACAAGCACCTAAAACTACAGAGCCTCAAAAATGAAGAAGCTTTTCAAGCTCAAGAGGCTACACACGTGTCCCTACTAGAAAAGGAAAAACCATAGGAACAAGAACAAAAAATAGATCAGGAAGCACAAGAGATATCACCACCTAAACAAGAGAAAGAAGCCTCTCCATTAACTACTAAGAAAGCTAGGGTTAAACCTATAGTTAGAAGGACTAGGAGGTAAAAGATATGAAAAAGGGTGATACCCATTCCTTTGATTCTAGATACTATTCTAGAGGCCGATGAAGAAGATGAAGAAGATGAGGAAGACAATCTCTCATTGAATCAGAGAACACACTCGGCAAGGGCCACTCAGGAAGCGAAAAGGAGAAGCTCCACCATTACTCCACCATCAATTCCAAAACAACCTATTGAGGTCACAACTTTAGAAGATGAGTGGCAACAATGGATGGATGAGAAAGGGGGAAGGAAAAAACATTTTACAAATGTCTAATTTCAATTCTATGTTAGTAGGGACTATATTGGTGGGTGATCATATATGAGATAAACCCATGGATCAACCTTTGGAAGAGGATTGGAATCAAATGCCAGCTCTTCCACAAGGATCTCTGGGTACCTCACCACCATCATATTAGAAATTATCATTTCTAAACAAATGATCAACCACTCCTTTCCCTCTTGTCACCGAAGAAGAGTGAGCAATGCATGAAGAAGAGCTCAAAAAAAGACCAACCAATGAAGTATCCAAGGAGGGATAGATTCTTGAAGAGCCTCAACAAACTTCTTAGGATATGGAGGTGAGAACTCTGGATACAATAGATATAGGGACACCAAATGTAGATCTCTCTCTAAAGGAGAAGACTCCAGAAAGGAGAGATAAGGGAAAAGGGCTTGTAGGATAGACTTCCTCTTCAAACAAATACTTGTCTCCTATGGGCACTATACTAGCTTGGTTGAAGAGAGAAGTTATGATCCAAAAAAAGTGATAGCTCAACCTAAGTGAAGAGAAGAGTATGGATGCACTGGTAGAAGCCATCAAGAGGCCTAAGGTAACTACGAGTGATGCACATCAACTAACCTTCATAATGAAGAATAAAGATCAAGACCTACTTACACACATAGCTATACCTCCTCCACATGTTGAAACCAAAGATTTGACTCCTAAGGACTATCAGATTAAAGAAGTCCTATTAGGAAAGCCCACGATAGACACAGTTAAGGTAATGATCACTACAGGCATCAAGGAAGTATTTAGGTATTTAGATACAAATGAGAATGAGTTGATGTAGCTACACAAACAAAATGAACTTCTAAAAGGCTATCTGCATGGAATTGTAGGCCCATTGGACCTAGATCACCCAAAGATTGCCCTTGTTGTGGTGCTAGAAAGGATAGATAAGGGGGGCATAAAAGTTAATTCATTTTTGGGTGCTTGTCAGCAATGACAAGACAATTTTGAGAATAAAGGTGTAGAAATAATACAGGCTAATTTGAACTTGTTGCATAATGTTTAGTCTAGTGCAGAGAAACTAGTATCTATTGTAGGCCAAGATTTTGGGCTTATGGATGAGGTACATACCTAGAGAAAAGACCTCAAAGAACTTAAAACAATAAAAGGTCCAAGGTATCGTACACTCACGAAAGTGTATACAATTGATGAGATTGATAAACTTGAGGATTGGATTGAGAAGATAGCTATAGGAAACAATGTCATGGAAGGACTTCATGAAGATATTAAGAAGTTGAAAGACCAGTCTCAAGAACAAATTTTGGATGCAAAAAGCTATTATGATGTGATTTCTCTGGAGATTTTTGAAGATGCGTCAAAAATGAAGTTAGTGCAATTAGTGGTTGAACAATTCCAAATAACTTTTGAGGACGATTCATCTGATGAAGATATTAGGCAAGCATTCAAGACTAAAGAGGTATTATTAAAACTTGAAAGCTGTAATGAACCCAAATTGGGGGTCCATCATTTTTTTTGACTTTCCTTTTATCCGCTCCTTTCATGCTTAGTATTTGTAACCTGTTGTCACTTAGGTTTGCACCCTTGTCCAGAGCCTATGCATGAGGACAACCTAGTGAAACATGGAAACAACCTCCAAGCTATGGGATTTGAACTGTGAGGTTGAGTCTCCGGAGAAGGCCGGCTTCCTCTTACTATCAGGGTGCACCTAACTACTCTTGGAAAGGAAAAGGGAGAAGGGGAGCATGAAACAAATCTACCTAGCCTAATCTAAAGAGGTGATGCACCAAAATAGAGTGTTCAGACCAATCTCTGCCCATATATGCACTATTTAACCAGAATGAAACTAAGGATATACACATTCAGACTTTCTGTAATCAAATAACCACATGCAGATCAAGATGATCAAGATGAATGACACAAGGAAAGAGAGATTCACTTATATACCATTCACAAGCCAACAGAGATACAATCATGTAGATTACAAACTTTCACAAAACAATGGAAAAGGCAAAGAGTTCTTGCACTTTCATACCAATGGCTGAAGGAGATAAAATAGAGAATCATACAATTCAGAGGCACAAGGGAATTTACACTGGAATTGTAGAGAAATAGCAGAGAAAAGGTAGAGAAAGGTCGAACTTAACAAAATCTACAAAAGTTTCCTTTATAGTTTAGGCATACCTAAGATCTTTTCCAGCTGAAGTGACTTCGCAGCTACCTACCATTAAGTCCTGCAGAGAACAATCAGGGGGGAAATCTGATCTGGATGTGGATCCAAACACATTGATTTGGAACAAGGCCCTGAGAAGATAGAAACAACACCATAACTATGCTCTAACCTAGTAGATGGATCAAAAGATGGGTGGTGGAGTGTTCTTCTCATTCTGCATTCATTTCATGGTAGTTGGGATCGATCATGAAGATCAGATCGGGCAACAAACCCAGTTCCTTATCATTTTTGGTGCATGAATAAGTAGGGTCAGCCAGTCAACCTATTTCTATAAGTAGGACAAACCATGTGGACCAACAGCCTCATTTTATTTTGCCACCTTGCAGAAGTCCTACATAGTTGACCATCTCTTTCATCACTAATTGTGCCAACTCCTCAAACTTCAGCTGCGACGGTTACACTAATTGCTAGCCATTAATTGTCAACCCTAGCCGAGCCTGCAAGACACGTGTCACCAAGGTGCTATGTCACTATGAATATCTTCCTCATAGCTCTCCATAGCGAGATAGCACCCACCATGGATCTTTCTTAATCTGACGATCGTGGAGACTCGTTGTATCCCGCGCTTTGCTTTTCAACTTCTGGGCCTGCGAAACACTGTCAGCACACCTGGTATCTACCTGGCATAACCTGGCATCATCCTTGAGGTTCATGAGATAACATGGGCCCACCTTGCATGTGTCACTGAAGCACTATGTCACTATGGTTAAAATTCTTGCAGTTCTCCATAGCGAGATAGCACCTACCGTAGATCTGCCTTAGATCTACGGTGATCCACAAAATTGTACAATTGCGTCTCAAGTTGGTTGAATGGACCAATAAAAAAATGCCATCGTATTCTGACCCATTTGACAACTGCCACTGAGGATGAGATGTACTATCACTTTGAAGAAGGACGGACCTATTATGTCATCTATGCCATGCGTCGCTGAGGCATTATGTCGTTATGGCTATCTATCGTGCGACTCTCAATAGTGACATGACACCAACTATGGATCAAATTCATATCTACGGTGCTCAAACTCTTTGCAAGACTGCATACCTAGTTAATTGGATGGGCCAATAAGATCTGCCTACGTACTCTGACTTGTCTGATAGCTACCACGAAAGACAAGCCACCTGCTCATCCTGCAGCCCACAAGATGGAAATAGACCCACATGCCACGCGTCATCGAGGTGCTATGTCACTATGGTTAAAATTCTCATAGTTCTCCATAGCGAGATAGCACCCATCATTGATCTGAGCTGATCTAATAGTGAACAAGATAGATCTGAGATCTTAGTGCATAGCCAATAGGAACTGGCCACGTGCCAACTGTCTGACAAACCCCTATCTGCAGCCTGCCAAGGAAAGTAGGACCCATACTCCATGTAGTTATACTTAGCCAATGAAAAGATGAATCCACCACCAACGTGTCTGACAAATCCTCATTGATATTTGATGGGGCACACCTGGGACCCACCATACTTCCAAACCTTGCCGCAGGATCACTTTCTATTTGGGTGCTATGTCGCAAATGGTGAGAAGCTTAGATTTTTTGATAGCGCCATGGCGCCCACCATGGAACTGGAAAAACTTAGTGCTTGAGAAACAAACGAGGAAAAGGAGACCCACTTGACATGTGGCAGAAGGGCGCTATGTCACTAACGTATCCACTGTGCAACTTCCCATGGCGAGATAGCGCCAACTGTAGATATTCTTTAGATTCGACGATGGAAGACTTGTAGGCCACAAAACATATTATAAGGTTTGATCAAGAATTTAAAATAATATTAACTCTGCACACTAGCCGTTGGTAGGTAAACATTTGAAATTTGAATCTTGGTGGGGGCGTAAAAAATGATAACATTTCTGGTGACTCATAGGGGATGCGAGCATGCTATGCATAAGACCAGTGGCCTAAAGCATCCATTGGGCTACAGAGTCAAAAAGATGTAGATCCTATGCATTGTGAAACCCTAACCCTACTTCTGAAAGAAAAACCCAAAAATCTCTGTCTTTGCAACTGGAACCAAAGACCAAAACTCCCTGCAATCTTCAAAATTTTGAAAACTTGCTATCTCACAGAGAGACAACCCTGTGCTCATGCACTTCTTGGAAAATAGGAAACAAACAAAGAACATAACTAAAATAACTATATACATGGAACCCTAAACCCTGTCAGAAACATGGCTTAAGATAAATCCCATTGACTGGGATGGGCAAAATCTCACCATCAGGCTTGCTTAACTGGAAAGCATTGGCCTGCTTGCAACCGATAATTAGATAGGGACCACTCCACAATGCATCAAACTTTGAGTGTCTTCCTGGTTTTTCCCTATCTGCATCCCACTTTAGAACCAAATCTCCCTCCCTAAAGATTTTGACCCTAGCCTTCCTGTCAAAGCTCCTCTTCACCTACTATTGGTGTGCCTCTAGGGTCTACATAGCTGTATTTCTCTTTTCTTCTAGCTTCATCAGTTCTACCATTCTCACTGTCATGGCATCATCCTCAATCAACTCCAATTGATGAGCTAGTTCCAGGTATGGAAATTCTAACAAAATTGGAAGCCTTGCTTCTCTGCCATAGACCAGCACAAATGGTGAATTCCCTATTGATATTTTAGGTGTTATCCTGTCAACCCATAATGCAGTCCTTAATCTTTTATGCCAACATCTCTGGTTATCCTCAACTATTCTTTTAATGATTTTGATCAGGTTCTTGTTGGAGGACTCAGCCAAACCATTACCCTGAGGATAGTAATTTGAGGATATGCTCATATAGATATTATAATCCACTGCCGCTGTACAAATCTGAGCTCCAACAAAAGACTTGGCATTATCTAAAATAATGGTTGAAGGGGCACCAAACCTGGTCACAATTCCATCAAGGAACTCAACAACTAAAGATTCAGTGGCATCCTTCAATGCCACTGCCTCTATCCACCTAGTAAAGTAATCTCTAGCAGCTAAAATCCATTTGTGACTAGAACTAGAAGGAGGATTGATAGGGCCTATGAAATCCAATCCCCACTGAGCAAAAGGTTGATCCACCTGGATAGGATGGAGGGGAAGAGCTGCAAGTCTTTTTTTTCTAGAGAAGAAGGTACATTTTTCACACTTCCTTACATACTTATGACAGTCATGGAATAGAGATGACCAGTAATAACTAGCCCTCATGATCTTCATTGTAGTTGTTCTAGCCGAGAAGTGGCCACCATCAGGACCATCATGAAGTTCCTTGATCATTGTTTCAGCTTGGTTTATATCAAGGCACCTTAATAGGGCTCCATTAAAATCTCTTCTAAAAAGGATATCATCAACTATGACATAAGGAATTGACTATAGCCTCTACTGTCTCCTTTTAGCTTTGTCTAATCCTTGAGGGTATTCATTCCCTAATAAGAAATTCTTCATGTCATCCATCCAATTCCTTGGGCCATCATTTCTTGCTTCTTGTTCTTCTATTAATACCATGAAAACTTCTTCATCAGGCTCTTGAGATGATAACATCTTCTTACACAATCCATTACCTCTTACAACCTTAGTGACCTAGATATCAACAACATACTCCATCACTCTTGTAATCCAACCAGCTCTTTTCTCACTAATATCTTTGCTCAAAAGGAAATCCTTCACACTGGCATGGGGTAATAACAAATGAATCTTGTTATTGGACAAGAGGTTTCTGAATTTCCTTAAAGCTTTGATGACTGCAAGGGCTTGCTTCTCTACATAACTATACCTATCTTCACACTCCTTAAGCCCTTCACTAAAGAAATCTATGGGCTATTCTTCATTCTTGTCATTTGTTTGAGTCAAGACAGTAGAAATGCTTGACTCACCACCTAAGGTATAAAGAATGAAATCCTTCTCAAATTTTGGGTTCATGAGAGTAGGGGCCGAGGCTATGGCTATCTTAATCCCTTCAAAACTTTCCTTTCCTTCCTTGGTCCATGCAAAGACCATACCTTTCCTAAGCATAGCTATAAGAGGTTTCACCATGGTAGCAAGATTTGGGATAAATCTTCTCACAAAATTTATCCTACCTAGAAAACTTTGCAACCCTTTCTTGTGTTTAGGAAGAGGAAGGGCAAGTATTGCTTTTGTTCTCTTTGGATCAATGATTAAGCCATCCTTAGATACAATATGCTCTAATAATTTTCCTTGGTTAGTAGCAAAGACACACTTGCTTGGGTTAAGGGAAACCCCGAACTCTCTACATCTTAAGAATACATGTTTGAGATGATGAAAATGATCATCTACATCCTTTGAATACACAATGATATCATCAAGGTAGACTAAGAAAAACTTGTCAATCAATTTCTTGAAGGCCATCTCCATTGCCTTCTGAAATGTAGCACTTGCATTGGTTAGCCCAAATGGCATCTTACAATAAGCATAGGTACCCCATTTAGTGGTAAATGCAATCTTGTAGCTGTCAGACTATTTAACTAGCACTTGATTATAGCTAGAAAATCCATCAAGAAATAAAAATCTCTTTGAACCAGTGACCTTGGACAAAATTTGCTCCGTAGAAGGGAGAGGATGGTGATCTTTAAGGGAAGCTTGGTTAAGGTCCCTAAAGTCTACACACAATCTAATTTCCCCATTCTTCTTCCTAACAGGGACAAGGTTTGCTACCCATGATGAGTGCTTGATAGGGAAAATTATATTGGCCTCAATCAACTTAGATAGCTCTTTTCTCATTAAGGGTTCAATCTTGGGATTCACTAGTTTTTGCTTTTTTCTTATTGGTTTTGCATCATCAACTAAATCTATGGTATGCTGAAATAACCTTGGGTCAAAACCCTTTAAGTCATGATATGTCCAAGAAAATATATCATTAAATTCCTGACATAGATGAATAAATTTTTCTTGTTCAATTTCAGAACATACCTTCCCCATGTTTAAGGATTTTCCATCAGCAACCATGACTGGAATGTAGTCACCTTCATTAGCAACTAGGTTCATGGCCTTGCCTCTTGCTTGATCATCAGGATTGAACACACTTTCTAAGGTAATGAGACCTTTAGGAAACTTGTTGGAGCTTAGATGAATTATTTGATCACCATATTGATCCTACAGTCTTGACTGATTTCTCTCTGAAAATTCTGCCTCATTCTGTAAGAAGCTCACAATTTTCTCATCAGACTCAAACACTTGCCAATGGGTGTTGTTATCTGGGATGGAAGGCCTTACTACCATTCTGATTTGTTGCTTCTTCTCCTCCTTAAGACTCCCTGGCACATCATAAGATGCACCTATTGCTACAAGTCTATTAGCATGTCTATTTTCTTTTCTAGGGATGCTTTGAATATTAAATGCATTAAAACCCTCAAGAAAATCCCATACCCTATGTTTATAAGACTTGAGCAAACCATTTTTGGCGATATTCTGATTTCTCACTTGATTAACCACCAATTCACTATCTCCATAGACCCTTAAGGCTTGAATTCCTCTTCTTTGAGCAAGTAAGAGACCTTGGATCAAGGATTCATACTCGGCCACATTATTGGTGCAACTGAATTGGAGCCTAAAGGAGAAGTAATACCTTATTTGTGCAGGGGAAATTAATATTAGACCAGCTCCTGATCCATTTTTATTCCTTGATCCATCAAAGTACATACTCCATATCCAACTTTCATCTTCTTTAGCATCCACAAGATTGGGAACCAGGGCATATTTTTCCAATATAAAATATGTACTGAGACCTGTCTCAAGGATCTCTGACATAGGGTAAAATTGATATGCATTAGCCCACTCATCCAAGAAGAAATCAGGTATCTCTACTAGGGTAGTGGTGGGCTCCTTCACTATGTCAGTCTCATCCATCTCTAGAATAGGGTAATTCATGTTGATGGGGTTGGGGGTGTAAGATTCAATATGATGGAGGACTTGAGGCTCTACTTTGATTGAAGCATTGGCTCCATATCTCATTTTAAAAGACATATATGACCAATCAGAATATATGAAACCAACTATTTGGGTAGTAAAGTCTCTTGACAGACAGATGGCAAAATATGGCTTGACTTCAGCAATAGAGATAGCTTGGGTTATAGTACAACTAGGGCATACATGTAGGGCCATCTCCACATTCCTAAGGATCCCTACAGTCTTGATAGTACTACCATCCAATTGTAATACATCCCTAACAATGGGCTCATATTTCATTCCCAAAGCATCAACAACACACCTAGGCATCACTGAACTCCTAGCCCCTAAATCAATCATGCAATTATGGACTAGTTTGCCCCTATAATTAGGGAAAAATAGAATAGAGGAGGTCTAACCCTTTTACTTTTTTCTTCCTCCCTTGATGGTTGTACTAGGCTTGTGGCATTTTCCATACTAGGTGTCTGATCCTTTGGTTCAATTCTTTCCAATTCTTGTTGCAGCAACCTCTTTTGCATTGGTATAGTAGCAACCACATCCCACATGGAGATATTCACATTTTTTTTTCTTCATTTGCTCTACCACACTAAATGGCATAATAGGTGTTTTGGTAGAGACTTTGGGAGCTATAATTATATGAGGTTGAGATGGAATAGCTTGAGGATCACTTGTATCTTTTCTGCCATGATTTTGTATTTGTTGTTGAAAGGCACTTGATTGATTATTTGCTGCTTGCTCATGAGATACTACATTCAAAGTTGAGGTCTGATTGGGAGGAGGAGGGACAACATCTTCCATAGCTCTTCTTTTGCTTCTAGTGTTATGAGAAATGGAATCCTGGTTTACATTACAATGCTCCTCCATCTGATGATTCATAAAAGAGCAATCACCCTGTCTTTGCATGTCTGAGGCATCCTTAAATTGGTCCTCCTTGTGTGCTTGTTTTGCTACAGGTTTTTGGACTGTCAAGGCCAAATAAGATTCAGCCTTCTGACACATACAATAAGCATAGGAGTAGTTACAAGAGGGACAAAAATCTTGATCTTGAGCCATATTTTTTTGAGGGACTATGGCCCTACTTTGGTTTACATTTGAGGTTGAAGCTTGGCCACCCTGCCTACTCTGATCAAAAGAATGGTTCCAATGATTAGGATTTGGAGGCCTACCACTATTCGAAGTTTGATATTGCAATTGATGAGGCTTACTACTTTGATCTTGCTATCTTTCTAAAGTCACCACTTTGTTGCTCACTTTCTACATCATAAATAAATTTTCCTCCAGCCTCCTTCCTTGGTCTTCTAACTTCCTCCCTTGATCTTGCAATCTTTTATCAAAGTTCTTGTCTCTTTTGTCCATGTTTTGCATCATAGATTGCATCATCTCCTTGATTTCATCTATCCCATGTGAGGATGTGGAAGCTTGAGGGACTGGGACAACGGATTGAGATGTAGAAGTTGTAGGAAGGGGAGTCATTGTTGGTTGATGATTTGGAACATCAGGGAAGAAAGGCATATGAGGCCTTGGAGCTAGCTTACCTCCTTGTATTAGGATGTTTTCTTCCCTTATCGCTATGTCATAAGTGTTAGGCAAGGTATCTCCTCCCATAGTTTGGATTGTAGTGGCAATATCACTGTTAAAAGCTCTAAGGTAATGCAAGAAGGCATTACCAGGGGTAGGCTTCACTGAAGTAGGTATTCTATCCCATTTCTTTTGGAATCTATAGTTAAAATCAATCATACATTCATGGGGGGCTCTTTTTATAGTAGTCAACTATTCTAAAAGTGAGAAATAGTCACTCTTATCCTCAAAATGTTTGCACAATCCTGCTCCTAATCCATCCCAATCTGTTATAGAACCATGAGGTAAACCTCTATACCATTGTAGTGCTTTTCCTTTCAAGGATGAGGCTAGGAGCCTAACTGCAACATCATCCTTTGTAATACCATGGATATTGCAGACATTTGCAACCTCTTGAATGTGTTCTAAGGGGGAGATAGAAGTTCCACTAGTAAATGCTGGTATACTTTTGAGTGCAGCTACTGGTATGTCATGTCTTTGGGCTAACAAGAGAGGGATCCCACCATTAAAGGTGGCAAAAGTATGAGCTCTAGGAAATGCCATATAGACAAGTGATCTGTTGATATGTGCTGATGGTAGTCTAGGTTGAGATCTAATAGCAGGAGGAGTAGAGATAGATCTTGCAGGAGTATTTGTTACTACTGAACTCCTAACTGGTGATAAAGATATTCTAGTCTTCCTTCTTCTAAGATTTGAAAGGGAAAGCTCTTGGTATTGAAAATAACCTCTAGAAGATGTCCTTGTCTCAGCTCTGGGCATGAATCACCGCAACTTTGGTCTAGAACCATATATGTGTTTGAAGCTCAGAGTCACCAAGTACTTTGAAGAATGAGCCTCTTGAAGGCTTAAACACTGAAGCCAGTACTATCTCTTCAATATTAATATTGAAATCTTCCCTTTTGACACCAGTAGACTTGATTTTTTTTGAAATGAGTCCCACCAAGCATGCCAAAAACTATTGTCACTTAGGTTTGCACCCTTGTCCAAAGCTTATGCATGAGGACAACCTAGTGAAACATGGAAACAACCTCCAAGTTGTGGGACTTGAACTATGAGGTTGAGTCTCCGGAGAAGGCTAGCTTCCTCTTACTATCGGGGTGCACCTAACTATTCTTGGAAAGGAAAAGGGAAAAGGGGAGCATGAAACAAATCTACCTAGCCTAATCTAAAGAGGCGATGCACCAAAATAGAGTGTTCAGACCAATCTCTGCCCATATATGCACCATTGAACCAGAATGAAACTAAGGATATACACATTCAGACTTGCTTTAATCAAATAACCACATGTAGATCAAGATGATCAAGATGAATGACACAAAGAAAGAGAGATTCACTTATATACCATTCACAAGCCAACAGAGATACAATCATGCAGATTACATACTTTCACAAAATAATGGCAAAGGCAAAGAGTTCTTGCACTTTCATACCAATGGCTAAAGGAGATAAAATAAAGAATCATACAGTTCAGAGGCACAGGGGAATTTACACTAGAATTGCAGAGCAACAACAGAGAAAAGCTAGAGAAAGGTCGACCTTAACAAAATTAACAAAAGTTGCCTTTATAGTTCAAGAACAACTGAGATCTTTTCCAGTTGAAGTGAGTTCGCAGCTACCTGCCATTAAGTCCTGCAAAGAACAATCAGGGGGGAAATCTAATCTGGATGTGGATCCAGACACAATGATTTGGAACAGGGCTTTGAGAAGACAGAAATGGCACCATAACTGTGCTCTGATGTGATAGATGGATCAAAAGATGGGTGGTGGAGTGTTCTTCTTGTTTTGCATTCATTTCATGGTAGTTGGGATCGATCATGAAGATCAGATTGTGCAACAAACCCAATTCCTTATCATTTTTGGTGCATGAATAAGCAGGGTCAGCCAGTCAACCTGTTTTTGTAAGCAGGACGGACCACATGGACCAACAGCCTCATTTTATTTTGCCACCTCACGGAAGTCCTACATAGTTGACCATCTCTTTCATCACTAACCATGCCAACTCCTCAAACTCCAGCTGCGACGGTCACACTAACTACCAGCCATTAACTATCAACCCTGGCCAAGCCTGCAAGACACATGTCGCTAAGGCACTATGTCACTATGAATATCTTCCTTGCAGCCATCCATAGCGAGATAGCACCTGCCATGGATCTTTCTTAATCTGACGATCATGGAGACTCGTCATATCCTGTGCTTTGCTTTTCAACTTCTAGGCCCGCAAAATGCTATCAGCACACCTGGTATCTACCTGGCATAACCTAACATCATCCTTTAGATTCACAAGATAACATGAGCCCACCTTGCATGTGTCACTAAGGCGCTATGTTGCTATGGTTAAAATTCTCACAGTTCTCCATAGCGAGATAGTGTAGAACCAGAATCAGTATGCAAAGAACATTAACAAATGAAGTAAACATTCACAAACCAAAAACTAAATTCACATATATGCTTAGACTAAGAAAGAAAATAAGAAGTGCAAACCTCACAAGAGAAAACACTCCATGCTTTCTTGATTCTGTAGATGTGTCCTTTTGCTGTGGATGTATGCTCAAGATGCTCAAAAGCTGCTTCAATGGAGATGGGTAATGGAAAATTGGTAGCTTTGTGAGCTCTCAATTTGGCATTATAAGGGTATGGTTGATGGCTTTGGTTCTCAAAATAGCATGGTAACTTTAGCTCAAAGATTGTTGATGAAATGGCTTGGGATGGGATTCAATTTATAGGCTAAGGGGTAGAGGGATGGAGGGCTTAGATGCAAGGATGGATGAAGGCTTAAGGAGGGCTAAGATGCACTCAAAGGGGAGCACATGGATTGTGCTTGTTTAGCACCAATGGGAAGGTGACACTTGTCACAAGGAGGCTGAGTGTGAGAGGGTAGGGTTAAGGGTTGGTTAAAGTCATGATGAGTGGGGTTGAGTATGTAAGAGGGATGTAAGAGGAATGAGTGTGGAAGAGGGAAGAGTGTGTAAGATGGATGTAAGAGTCATGAGTGGGCTTGTAAGAGTCTTTATGTTTTGTAAGAGCACTCATGACTTAGTGGTTGGGTTTTTTTGAGGGGAGACTTTGGTTTGGATTAGGAAAGTCTTAAACTTGTTTAAGGAATGTGACAACATTAGGGGGTGGATTAGGCTTGGGTTTAGGATTAGATTAGGGATGTTAGAGATGTGCAAGTGGATGGCATTAATGAGGGTGGGTGAGTTAGTGGCTAAGCTTGGTTAGTATGGGTGGATGGGGTGGATTAGGCTAAATGGGGGATTAGAAATAGGTTAGGGGTTTTTGAATTTGAGGATTTCATTTATCAAATATATTTATTTAATAAATGGGGATTTTTGGAATTAGATAGAAGAATAGGATTTAATTGATAAATAATAGATTATTTGATTTATCAATTAGGACTATAGATGATTAAATTAATCAACTAGGGGATGACAAAGGATTAATTAAATATAAATTTAATTAATAATGCCTTTTTAGATAACTAAATAGGATTACTAAAATAGTGTAATCAAATTTAGGTGTCTACAGATAGCACCTGCCATAGATTTTCCTTAGATCTACGGTGATCCACAAAATTGTACAATTGCATCTTAAGCTGGCTGAATGGACCAATGAAAAAATGCCACAGTATTCTAACCCATCTGACAACTACCACTGAGGATGAGATGTACTATCACTTTGAAGAAGGGTGGGCCCATTACATCATCTATGCCACGCGTCGTTGAGGCATTATGTCACTATGGGTATCTATTGTGGGACTCTCAATAGCAACATGATGCCAACTGTGGATCAAATTCATATCTACAGTGCTCAAACTCTTTGTACGACTACATACCTAGTTAATTGGATGGGCCAATAAGATCTGCCTATGTACTCTAACCTGTCTAATAGCTGCCACGAAAGACAAGCCACTTGTTCATCTTGTAGCCCACAAGACAGAAACGAACCCACATGCCACGCATCACCGAGGCGCTATGTCACTATGGTTAAAATTCTCGTAGTTCTCCATAGCGAGATAGCGCCCATCATTGAACTGAGCTGATCTAACAGCGAGCAAGATAGATCTGACTTCTTAGTGAATAGCCAATAGGAACTGGCCACGTGCCAATTGTCTTACGAACCCCTGTCTGCGGCCTGCCAAGGAAAGTAGGACCCATACTCCATGCAGTTATACTTAGCCAATGAAAAGATGAATCCACGACCAACGTGTCTAACAAATCCTTGCTGATATCTAATAGGGCACACCTGGTACCCACCGTACTTCCAAACCTTGTCGCAGGATCACTTTTCATTTGGGTGCTATGTCGCTAACGGCGAGAAGCTCAGATTTTTTGATAGCGTCGTGGTGCCCACCATGGAATTGGAAAAACCTAGTGCTAGAGAAAAAATCAAGGAAAAGGAGACCCACCTGACACGCAGCGGAAGGGCGCTATGTCGCTAACATATCCACAGTGCAACTTCCCCATGCCGAGATAGCACCAACCGTAGATATTATTTAGATTTGATGATGGAAGACTTGCGGGCCGCAGAACATATTATAAGGTTTGATCGAGAATTTAAAATAATATTAACTCTGCACACTAGCCATTGGTGGGTAAATATTTGAAATTTGAATCTTGGCGGGGGCGTAAAAAATGATAACATAACCCAATTCCTGATTGTTATTTCCTTGTATGTTCTCTGTCGTTGGTTCTTCCTTATCATTCCTCAACGCCCTTCGATGGTGTATGTTTCTTTTTCTCCAATTTGAACAAAATTTTATAAAAATTATATATACGTACATTTCAAATAGTCATGTCGTTTCATTAATATTAATCATAATATAATTAATTATATATTTACTTAGTAAAATTAATTAATATCATTATGTATACTATTGTAATTACTATATTATAATATATATTATTTTAATAATATATCAATTATATATATATTATTATATTATAATACTTTGTATTACTGAATCATATCTTAATTATTATAATATCAACTATATTTATATTATATTGTATTAATATAGTATTACTATATTAAAATATATCATAATGATTATATCATTATTTTTGTATTAGGTTATTATTTAATTTGTATTTTCATATTACCATTATAATATGATATAATATGATATCATTACATGATTATAATATAATATTACTTGTAAAATATTATTATTTTAATATTAATATTAATATATAATACTTATTTATTATTTAAGTTATATGTTAAAGTGGGGACATTACAATAGCAGACTTGAAGATTTTGCAAAAAATCAGATAGATGTTAGAATGCTGAGTTTCTGGAATAGATTGTGTAGAGATTTTTCATCAACGTTTCGAATCACACTACGTGATCCATCATCAAGAAGAGAGAGCAAGAGGTGTCAAATTATGTAAGGAGTAGATTTGGCACAGGGTCACAATTTAAGGAGACTTGGAAGAGAGGGACTGCACATGCCCCAACGCAAGTCAAAAGAAGTAAAATAAAAAATATATAAAAAAAAAAGACAAAAAACAAGCATGGGGGAGAGACAAAACCACCCAAGACACAACGTGAAAGCACCAAGAGAGATAACCAAGAAAATAAATAGGACCTTTCATAAATTATAATAGTTCTGCAAAAGTAATATGATTACTATGTTGAGATAAGTAAATTAGTGCAGAGAAGAGATGGATAGGTAATTGAGTGAACATTGCGAATCAAGTTGGATATAATTAAAGCAAGATACAAATATTCATACAAAAGGTAAGAGGTAGAATAAGTAAAAATATAAAAATATAGAAGAAGAATATGTTACCTATAAGAGAACAAAACAGAAACCAATACATAGCGTCAACATGTGAAAAGCCACAAAAATGCAATAATATATACAAAATAATACTACCCATTAATAATAAAAGTAATAACAGTTAATGTAGGAGTAAAAATAAATAAATAAATACATAAATTAAAAAAGACTAAAAAATAATAAAAAGTAAAAATAAAAGTAAAAATTTTAAACCTAAAAACACAAACACATCTCAATAAATATGTTTAAGAAAGTATGCAAGTGGATAATATAAACTAGCGTCCAAAAATCAAAGAACTCCCATCCTAAAACAGAAATTGAATATATATATATATATATATGTGTGTGTGTGTGTGTGTGTGTATGTATGTATATATGTATGTATGTATATATATATGTATGTACATATATATATGTATGTATGTATATATATATGTATGTACATATATATATGTACATACATATATATATACATACATACATATATATATGTATATATATATGTATGTACATATATATATATATGTATGTATCTATATATATATATATGTATGTATATATATATACATATATATATATGTATGTATATATATATACATATATATATATGTATGTATATATGTATGTATATATATATATACATATATATATATGTATGTATATATATATATATATATATATATATATATATATGTATGTATGTATATATATGCTTACTAATAAGCGAGTAATATATATAATGATTAAAAACAAGCAAAACAAAACATACATGTGCCACAATGTAACATATATGTATATATATATATATATATATATATATATATATATATATGTATATATATATATATATGTATGTATGTATATATATATATATGTATGTATGTATATATATATATATGTATATATATATATATATATATGTATGTATATATATATATATATACATACATATATATATATATATATATATACATATATATATATATATACATACATACATATATATATATATATATATATACATACATATATATATATATATATATATATATACATATATATATATATATACATACATACATATATATATATATGTATATATGTATGCATATATGTATATATATATATGCATATATGTATATATGTATGCATATATGTATATATATATGTATATATGTATAAATATATATGCATAAATATATATATATATGTATGTATGTATGTATGTATGTATGTATGTATGTATGTATGTATGTATATATATATATATATATATAATGTGCACATATCATGACTAGAAGAAAACATACGCAAAAAAATAAATGAATAAATAATAAACAACCTCCATACACAACCCACGCATGGAAATAGATACAAATGACACCAAAAAGCAAGAGAATGCAAAACAAATATATAAATGAAATATACTAACATAAATGAAACAAGGGAAAGTCGCAAATAAGTATGAGTAAATTTTGAAAAGTGAATAAAAGGATAGAAACACAAGGTAAGGAAGAACTCCGACAAAAGAACGAAGGACGAACAAGCAACACAAAAGGCGAAAAGGCAAGGAGGAGGGCACAACTAACTCGACAAAGAAGACCCAAACTTCGAAGGAGGAGAGGAGTAGCAACAAAGACCTAAGGAGGACAAGAGAAAAATGGGGGGGGGGGGAGGGGAATCAAACCCCACACGAAGAGACGAAAACAAAAATGACAGGAGATAAAGAGGAGGAGAGAGGAAGAAACACCAAAGCCACAAAAGAAGAAGTGGCCAACCTGGGGAAGGGTGCAAGGCACCAGAGGAGAGGAGAGGGGGAGAGAGGACAAGAACTGAGGAGAGGGGAGCAACCAAGCAAGAAGGATGGAAAGAGAAAGAGATTAACCAACACAACGAGGGTGTTTCTCCGCAGAAGTCAACAAAGGATGCCACGAGGGGTTGAGAAGCCATCCATCATCACGATTGAGGTTGATGGGGTGGTTAATAATTTCAATGGCTTCTTTAAGCTTCCTCTTAAAATAGTTGTCCTCATGGGAAATGATTTGCGTGTCCTCCAAGCATATGTGATGTTTGGTCAAGAAGGAATGTTCAGCAAGTGCCGATTTGTAAACCCTATCGTGTCTAATGTCTGCCACATGCTCCTTGATACGGGTGTGGAAGGAGCGGCCTGTTTCACCAATATAGGGTGTACCACAAGAGTAGACCGCTTTGTAAACCCCTGATTTGGCATACAAATCTTTGGGGTCTTTGATTGGTGGGACACGATTCTTGAGCTTGAAGAGGGGCTTGAAAGCAACACGCAAACCATTTTTGGATAGGATCTTAGCAATTTTATGGGAAATGCCTTCCACGAAAGGGAGGGAGGCATGCAGAGCACGAGGGGGGGGAAGATAAGGGGGCGAGGAGGCAAGGTGGAGGGACCTAGCTTGGTTTAGGGCCCTAGAAATTTGCCTGGGAGAATAACCATTCAGCCGAAAGACCTGGCGGAAGTGGTTGAGCTCAAGGTTTAGATGATCATCATCACAAATCCTATAGGCTCTTAGAGCCAGGGTCTTGAGAGTGCCAGTTTTATGGCTAGGATGGTGGTGGGAGGAAGGATGAATGTACAGGTTGGTATGTGTGGCCTTTCTAAACACACAATGACCGAGGGAGCCATCCGATTTCTTGATGAGCAAAACATTAAGGAAAGGCAATTGGTTGCTAGACTCTAGCTTTTTGGTGAAAGAATACAGGGAGTCAAATTGTTGATGTGCTGGTGGAACTCTTCTAGGATTGTGCAGTTGCCCTCAGGCGTGCCAAACCACTGAGGGGAAACATCCCCAAGGTTGAGCTTCTTGCTTTCAAAAGCTTGTTACGTCATAACAACCTAGCAATCATCAAAGCTAACAAGGGCAATGCTACCATCATTATGAACAAACAAGACTACGTCTCCAAGATGCTAGACCTCCTCTCCGACTCAACTAGCTATAAAACCTTATCTCGTAACCCTTGTGGTAAAATCTTAAAAAAAGTCTAGTTAGTTTCTTGGCCTCTTCTTTTGATGATGACATCAAGATAAAGTTGGTTCCCTCCAAGGAAGTTACTCCTCGTATCTATGGGGTCCCAAAAATCCACAAGGGGGGCATCCCGCTTAGACCTATAGTTGACACTATAGGTTCCCCCACGTATCCCTTGGCTGCTCATTTGGCCAAGTTAATCTCTCCTCTGATAGGTAATTCTGATTCCTTTGTTAAAGACTCCTCTCACTTTGTGCAATTTGTCAAGGATACTCGACTTGATGTCAATGATGTCCTGGTAAGCTTTGACGTGGTCTCTCTCTTCACGAAGGTCCCTATCCCTAATTCCATTGAAATCGTGAAGCGCAAGACCAATGCGGAGATTGCCAGTCTGGTCGAGCTTTGCCTCAGGTCAACCTTTTTCTCCTTCCAAGGGGTCATCTACGAGCAAGTTGATGGTGTGGCCATGGGCTCCCCTCTCTCCCCTATCATCGCCAACCTGTATATGGAGCATTTTGAAGAGGTGGCCCTTCGTTCCTTTCCTCTTCAACCTAAATGGTGGAAAAGATATGTAGATGATACTAACGTTTGTTGGCCTCATGGGCTGGACAAGCTAGAAGAGTTCCACTAGCACATCAACAATTTGACTCCCTGTATTTCTTTCACCAAAGAACTAGAGTCTAGCAACCAATTGCCTTTCCTTGATGTTTTGCTCATCAAGAAATCGGATGGCTCCCTCGGCCGTCGTGTGTTTAGAAAGGCCACCCATACTGACCTGTACATTCATCCTTCCTCCCACCACCATCCTAGCCATAAAACTGGCACTCTCAAGACCCTGGCTCTAAGAGCCTATAGGATTTGTGATGATGATCATCTAAACCTTGAGCTCAACCACCTCCGCCAGGTCTTTCGGCTGAATGGTTATTCTCCCAGGAAAATTTCTAGGGCCCTAAACCAAGCTAGGTCCCTCCACCTTGCCTCCTCGCCCCCTTCTCTTCCCCCCCCCCCTCCTCGTGCTCTGCATGCCTCCCTCCCTTTCGTGGAAGGCATTTCCCATAAAATTGCCAAGATCCTATCCAAAAATGGTTTGCGTGTTTCTTTCAAGCTCAAGAATCGTGTCCCACCAATCAAAGACCCCAAAGATTCGTATGCCAACTCAGGGGTTTACAAAGTGGTCTACTCTTGTGGTACACCCTATATTGGCGAAACAGGCTGCTCCTTCCACACCCATATCAAGGAGCATGTGGTAGACATTAGACACGATAGGGTTTACAAATCGGCACTTGCTGAACATTCCTTCTTGACCAAACATCACATATGTTTGGAGGACACGCAAATCATTTCCCACGAGGACAACTATTTTAAGAGGAATCTTAAAGAAGCCGTTGAAATTATTAACCACCCCATCAACCTCAATCGTGATGATGGATGGGTTCTCAACCCCTCGTGGCATCCTTTGTTGACTTCTGCGGAGAAACACCCTCATTGTGTTGGTTAATCTCTTTCTCTCTCCGTCCTTCTTGCTTGGTTGCTCCCCTCTCCTCGGTTCTTGTCCTCTCTCCCCCCCTCCTCTCCTCTGGTGCCTTGCACCCTTCCCCAAGTTGGCCACTTCTTCTTTTGTGTCTTTGGTGTTTCTTCCTCTCTCCTCCTCTTTATCTCCTGTCATTTTTGTTTTCATCTCTTCGTGTGGGGTTTGATTCCCCTCCCCCCCCCCCCCCATTTTTCTCTTGTCCTCCTTAGGTCTTTGTTACTACTCCTCTTCTCCTTCGAAGTTTGGGTCTTCTTTGTCGAGTTAGTTGTGCCCTCCTCCTTGCCTTTTCGCCTTTTGTGTTGCTTGTTCATCCTTCGTTCTTTTGTCGGAGTTCTTCCTTACCTTGTGTTTCTATCCTTTTATTCACTTTTCAAAATTTACTCGTACTTATTTGCGACTTTCCCTTGTTTCATTTATGTTAGTATATTTCATTTATATATTTGTTTTGCATTCTCTTGCTTTTTGGTGTCATTTGTATCTATTTCCATGCGTGGGTTGTGTATGGGGGTTGTTTATTATTTAATCATTTTTTTTTTGCGTATGTTTTCTTCTAGTCGTGATATGTGCACATTATATATATATATATATATATACATACATACATATATATATATATATATATATATTTATATTTATATATTTATGCATATATATTTATATATATATACATACATATATATATATATATACATATATGTTACATTGTGGCACATGTATGTTTTGTTTTGCTTGTTTTTAATCGTTATATATATTGCTTGCTTATTAGTAAGCATATATATATATATATATATATATATATATATATATATATATATATATATATATATATATATATATATATATATATATATATATATATATATATATATATATATATATATATTTATTTATTTATTCAATTTCTATTTTAGGATGGGAGTTCTTTGATTTTTGGATGCTAGTTTATATTATCCACTTGCATACTTTCTTAAACATATTTATTGAGATGTGTTTGTGTTTTTAGGTTTAAAATTTTTACTTTTATTTTATCTTTTTATAATTTTTTAGTCTTTTTTATTTTATGTATTTATTTATTTATTTTTACTCCTACATTAACTGTTATTACTTTTATTATTAATGGGTAGTATTATTTTGTATATATTATTGCATTTTTGTGGCTTTTTCACATGTTGACGCTATGTATTGGTTTCTGTTTTGTTCTCTTATAGGTAACATATTCTTCTTCTATATTTTTATATTTTTACTTATTCTACCTCTTACCTTTTGTATGAATATTTATATCTTGCTTTAATTATATCCAACTTGATTCGCAATGTTCACTCAATTACCTATCCATCTCTTCTCTGCACTAATTTACTTATCTCAACATAGTAATCATATTACTTTTGCAGAACTTTTATAATTTATGAAAGGTCCTATTTATTTTCTTGGTTATCTCTCTTGGTGCTTTCACTTTGTGTCTTGGGTGGTTTTGTCTCTCCCCCATGCTTTTTTTTTGTCTTTTTTTAAATATTTTTTTATTTTACTTCTTTTGACTTGCATTGGGGTGTGTGCAGTCCCTCTCTTCCAAGTTTCCTTAAATTGTGACCCTGTGCCAAATCTGCTCCTTACATAATTTGACACCTCTTGCTCTCTCTTCCTGATGATGGATCACGTAGTGTGATTCAAAACATTGATGAAAAATCTCTACACAATCTATTCCAGAAACTCAGCATTATAAATCATGGATTGTGGAAATCTGATTGCATTAATAGATGTTAGAAGTTATCAAAAAATAGTCAGGCATAATTATGAGGCCTTAGATTTACTATAAGCTTCCGACGTGATGGATATTATAGAGAAATTCAAGAGCAAACATCCAGACATTGCTTTGGTATAAAGGGGAACAAAACCCAAAAGATAAAAAATTAGTTTTGACACTTGAAATTTTTTTGGAGTTTTTGAACCTATCACTAAGGTGTGCTACTCCAAAGGTGTACTGGAAATTTTGAAGAAGTCAGAGGTGCACTGATAGTTAATTGCCAGTTCCTCTTATAGCTTCCTTCTTGGGTAAAATCACAAACCTATGTCACCCTTTTACAAAGAAAAAGGTTGACAAAAGTATAATTGTTCACCTTCAATGACATAAAACTGGTATTATTATTTAGAATTTTAAAATGAAGTAAACTAATGAATTATGTAGAAATGAATGAAGTTTAGGATTATAATTTTTAAGAATTATTTGGAATAAGAAATTATATATTTTCTTATTTTTTAAAGATAAATTCTTAGTTGTTGAAAAATGCTAGTGTTGAAGTCGATGAAAGATTAACCCCACAGCTTCCAAGGATCACCTGCATGCAAACACTTGGCATAGAAAGAGAGAAGGAAAAGCTATGGAGGCTGGAATTGTCAAATCCATAGATGAGACATTCTTGATGAGAAAAAATAGAAATTTCTATTATCAAAAGTGAATGAATAAAATTACAAAGAGATCAATCCTTATAAAAGGAGATCAAGACCCTAACAGCGCAAAACCTAGGTTGCATGATAATAATTAATAAAAAAATTAATTATTATATGCCTAAAGTTTAGCTTAAGTAAACTAGAGATAATAAGTGACTTAATAATTAAATCAAAATAATTTAATTAATAAAGAAATATCTTATTACTCTAACACCCCCCCTTAAGATAAACTTAGGGAGTAGCTAAAAACCTAGAAACTACTACTGACAGCAAATTTGGGTCCTAACAACAAGGTTTAATGAGGTACCCAAGCACAACCAAAAATCTATAAAGAGGATAAATAGAGAAAACCACATGGGAAAAAACCTACTCCAAAAAGAGATGGAAAGAATGTTCTATAAGATAGGAACAAAAGATGATCATGAAGAACACCACTAAGGCATGAAGCTACAAACATTGCCAAATTTTTGATCTAAAGAACCTCCACTATATAGAACATGACTAGGTAGAGAAGACTAAGTCTGAAGAGTTGATCAATCCAAGATGGAAGGTATCTTCATGGCCTACAAAAATAGGAATGAAAGAATTTGTATATGGTAAATGATCCATCTCGTCGAAATGCATAGGTATCTAGCCACCGCAATCACCTAGTACATAGGATCAAATACTGAATACATAGCTCACTCCATTGAATGAAGAAAGCAATAGAACCAACATAACCCCTTATAATGCTGAGAGGTAAGACATGAACACTGAAACTGAATGCAATATCCCATACAGAAAGAAGAACTAAGAACATCGAGAGTGCAAAAGAAACACAAATACCTATATTGGCACGTGTCATCAACACATCATGAGGCTAATGTCATGAAAGGAACACTCACTTGACAAAGGAAGATGATGAATATGGCCAACATGAAACCCCCCAAGACACTTTATAATGTATTGTGAGTATAACAAATCACAAAGATGTGCAAGATCCCAAAATATAATAGTGTGGCATTTTATCTCAGTGCATTTGCAAAAATACTACAAAAGGATGTCAAAAAAAATCAAAAGAGACATAAGGTTGATACAATCAATAGTACAACCCATGAAAATTATCTAAGACAACAACAGTGATCCTTAGACCTGAAACAACCAAGATATCCATCATAATGTAGAAAAGAAAAAAATGAAATGGGATGTGCCTAGAGCAGAATCTGGAAAATAGAATGTCTCAGAATATGTCTCTTAGAGTGCAAAATATAACTTCTAACTTTGACATCCAATACAAGCCACTAAACAAAATTAAAAAGCCAAACAAATTGTACAATCATGACAGGCTCAAAATCATCTTTTCAACGCTTCTTTCAAATCAAAAAATGAAGTCCAGATGAGCAAGTCATGACCAAAAAACCATATGTAGGTCAAAAAAGGGCTGGAAAAGCAAAAAAAATAATTTTTAATTACCTCAAGATCCGTGCCAAAATGTCTCAAAAAGTGTATCCAACAGTAAAAAATTGCCTTGGGAAGCATGCCAGTTCCGTACCAAAATTGGCTCAATTTGTGTACCCCAAAATCTTGATTTTTGTGAAAAAATGTCATTTTTTGTGCCAAAAATCACAAAATCACTACCTCGAGAAACATGCCAAAAATCTCAATTTTCAAAAAAATCTTGATTTGCATACCCCAAAATCTCGATTTGCAAACAAAAAAATCTCAATTTTTATATCAAAAATCACAAAATCATCGCCTTGGGAAATGTGCCAAAAATCTTGATTTGCATGTCAAAATTTAGAAAAGTACCACCTCAAGAAACATGCCAAAAATCTTGATTTGCATGAAAAAAATAAAAATCACTGCCTCGGGAAATGTGTCAAATTTGGGAGCAACATTTTGCCTCAAATTTCAACTGTGTCCAAATTTGACAAATTTTATATGAAAATAGGGGGTTTGGGGTGCTCTGAGCTCAACAGTTATGTCTATTTGGGCTCAAAGTGACCCAAAAATTAGTGACCCCCCAGATTCAATACAAAATAACTCTAAAAATTGAAACCCTCTAAAAGAAAAAGCACATATTTGAAAAGCAAGACAAACTTCTCATTAACAGAATAGGGGCATGAAGATCTGGAGCTTTGATACCATGTTGAAGTTGATGAAAGATCAACTGCACAGCTCTCAAGAATCACCTACATGTAAACTCCTGTCACAAAAATAGAGAACCAAAAACTATTGAGGCTAGAATTCTCAGATCCATAGATGAGACATTCTTGATGAGCAAAAAGAGAGATTGCTATTATCAAAAGTCAATGAATAAAATTACAAAGCTACAATCCTTATAAAAGTAGATCAAAACCCTAATAGGGTAAAACATAGGTTGCATGATAATAATTAATATATATGCCTAAAGTTTAGCTTAAGTAAACTAGAGATAATAAGTTAATAATTAAATCAAAATGATTTAATTAATAAGGCAATATCTTATTAATCTAACAACTAGAAATTAGGGTTCTTGTTCCCACCACAAAACTACATGGAAATAAACTTATTTCCCTTTGATCTCAAATTATGCTATAGATGGCATGTAGCTAGAACAATCAAAAACAAAAATGGCTTTAAACCTATATTTTCTCTTTTATAACGATTCAAATTTCAACTCACCTCAAATTGATAGTTTTCATCTCACCACATTTTTCAAAATAAATATATTCCAACCAAAAGAAAGATTATACATTATGGAAGAGGACTCTCTCTTCTAGAACATCATATAATTTTAATTTTTTTTATATGATTTAATAATTTTTTTCTTTCTCAAAATTGACATCTTCTTGAGTGTTAAAATACGTACTTGTATAATTTTTTAATTATAATATATTATATCTAATTAAAAAACTAAGAACTCTATATGAGAATATTCTTGACTTTGAGTTCTATAAAATGATGTTTATATATTATTAAAAATATATCATAAAATATAGTAAGATTTATTGAAATGTTAGTTTTATGAAATAATTTTATTTCTTTATTAATTGGATACTAACTAGTATAAACTATGCATTTAATAGACATTTCCAATTGAAAAAGTGTGAGACCATATGTAAATTAGCTAGAATAAATTTATCAAGATCATATATTTGAAGAAAAAAATTTTTTAGATAGAAATACTCAAATTTGGTTATTTTTATAAGTCATCCTAAAAGGTGACATGGCTTTGTACTTTTACCCTCTTCTTATCTACTGCTTCTTTCTTTGTTTGAATACATGTAAAGGGTCATGCGCCCATTAATTGATTAAAACAAGGGTGGAGTCCTACTTAACACCATTTAGAGAGTCAATTTGTACATAAATATATATTTTTTATTAGTTTAGAAGCATATGTTTGCATAAAAAGATCTCTCACTCTCAACACAAATTGAGGAGAGAATATCTTATGAATTCAAGAATGTAATTTGTATTCTAGGTCATTATTTTGATGCAACAATATATGTTATTGGTGTTGTCATTCTGAGTGTAGTCATTCTTGCTGTAGTGTATTATTTTATGAATTCGTGTTCATGATAATAATGGAGCTAATGGTTTTGTTGTCTTGATTTCATCATGTGAGCTTTTAGTTTTGGTGTTTGTTATGTGTTGACAAATTTTGCTGACATACCGAGTTGGAGAAGAGATCACCCTATTGTTCCTATATAGCTTCTTGTCTCTCATGAGCACAGTTTTTGCGACTTTGCAATTTGATGAGAAGTGAAACATCTTTTGTTTTTTACTAATTTCCCATTAACGATTGCATCAGTGGATTTCAAGAAGTGCTGCTTCTATTTTTATTACTATCCTACCTGATCTTTTTGACAATTTAACTCGCAGACGTGTTGTTACCATGGCTTATGCTCATTTAGGAATTTCTCTTTCAAGTTATTTGTTTTCATCTCTTGTTACATTAATCTTTGTTATTTTCTTTTCTAACCCTTGGTTAAATTAGGAATTCATATAGTTGCATTGTTAAAATTGTATATTATTATGAAATAAAAAATTCAAAAAAATATCTTTGTGGTTACCATTGGAAATAGAAAAATAAAACCTCTTATCCAAATTGGTCAGACCAGCAAAGGCCTCCCTATGAACAAAAACATTTATCTTTAACTGATCGAATTCCAGTAGGTCACAAGATCGCCCAAAACCTTGGAGTTCATTCCATGATTAGCTTTTCAAGAGAGGATTTTGAAAGGATTCTTGTCGTTAAGCATCGTGCAAAACAATAGCTCAATAGTATTTAACATGTTCTCAAGAAATTTTGGAGGTGTCTTCAAATTATATGTGCAACTATAAGATCCATGATAAAAATTTAGGCAGAACTTTAGAAGGATCCTTGAAATGTGGAACTTTTGATTAGGATTTCTATGGATATCATAAGTGTAAGAGATTGTAGAAGAATAATGTTGTAAAATATTCTACCATTTGTAAAATCATTCTCTAAAATTCTATATCGAGATGGTTGTAGCAATGTAATTTTGAAATATTTTATTTTATGAACAAGACTAGAGTTTTTCTTTACCCATCACTTTCCTACTGATGCTCACCATGAATTTGGTTATAAATTATTTTTAAAATAATAAAATACATCAATCTTAACCTAACACCTAAAAAAAAATATTAATCAAAAAAGTCCTTATGATAGTATTTAAATTTAGGATCACTTAATTAATTAACATAATTAAGAAAATTTATAAAATTTGGGAACATCTCAACATTGCTAAGTTACAAGTTCCTAGTGACCCTTAGTCTTTGCTAGAAGTGAATTTTTGCCTTATAGAAAGAGGTTTTTTGTTGCTACATTTTTCTTCCTATGGATATAGTGATTTAGTATTGAACCAACTCTATGCTTGGGAGAATCACTCTCTGAAGAATCTCCTTCAATCCACTTATTGATCCATTTATCGTGCACCTAGTGTGAGCTCATCTACCTAGTCTTCTACTTAATTTTTTGAGAGATTTCTTGCTTTGAGGCCATTGAAAACTCTATTGCCCATTTATTGAAGGTGGATGAGGCTATGACTTTATTGTGTCACTCTAATTCCACTTGCATCTTGGTTGATATGGCACTAGTACATTTTGACTCATTTTTAGCTAAAAATTGGTCAAATTTTTGACTCATTTTGGTCAATTTTTTGAAAATTAATTTTGCTGCTATTTATGTCATCAAAACTTTGACCAATTCTTGTCAATGCCAAAATTTCGATGATGCATTTGGTGGAAAATACCCTCCCTTGTTAATGAGACTATTGGTTGAAATTCTAACCAAATTTGGTCTAAATTTTGACCAATATGGCAATAACCCTAACGTTCATTGCCATATCCATTTTCTTGTAAAAGAGATCCATGATCAAAATTGCCTTATTGCTATAATCTATAGCAATCCTTCTTATAGCCATATTTCTTTGTCATCATAACACATAGCGATATATGTCTCTTCATCACTTATCGCTATGTCATGTTTACACCAAATGTGACGTGTGATCCTTTTGACCTATCACTATAATATATAGCGACCTAAACTAATTTTTCATCATAAAGCATAGTGATACATGTGTCTTCATCGCTTATTGCTATATCATGTTTACTCCAAACACGATCATGTATTTTCTATCGTTGATCACCACAACACAATCCTCCCCTTTTCAATCATCGAAAACACTTATCATTGAGACATATAGTGATATAATATATTTATCTTTCATTGCCAAGATGACTATATTTCATTCCCACTTGCCAATAATCACTAGGTTTTATAGCGATATATCTTCCTTATAACTCATCGCTATATCAATTTTATGCTTTCTCTGCATAGAAATAGAACAGAGTGCTACATGTTAGAGCGATATAACACCCAAGTTTTCTTATGACCATGAAATCATTTCTATAGTGTATATCAATTTATGAAGCTTTCTTTCTATAGTTATAACGATATATGAGAAAAGTATAAGGCAATGGTTATGATGACAAAACCTTTCAAGGGTTGGTATGAGATGCATATAATAGATTAACATATGAGTTTTGAAGAATACTTATAAAATGACTATTACTATGAAAACAGCTAAACAAATGTTGCAACAAACATCAATAGACTTGGTTGTAGCAAATCTTGGCAAGAAGGCAGTGATTATGAAGTTCTATATGTCTGAGTTTATTTTTATGTGGCTTTCCATATGTTATACTTCCCCTTTGCAATTGCAGTCTCCTATGATGGGGAGAGATTGTAAGTGGCTCTTGCTTGTCAAACTTGAAGTGCAAGACAAAGGTGATGGAATGAAGCCTTTTTCAATGCAAGAAATTTAGTGGACTCCATTTCAGTCTAACAAAGATGCAGTAATAGAGTTGTACACAGCTATTCCACTACACAAACTAGATGCATTTATCACAGGAGAATTAAAGTGGGATGATATGGAATGTGGTTTCATCTGTGTGACTCATAGGGACAAAAACCATGCAAACTACAAGGAAGAAAACAAAAAATTGTATTGTAGGTGATTAGAGATGCAATCAGTAGTTTGTGTTTGCTATCAAACTGTACCATAACCTCTATGATTTACACTTTGATTGACTATTCTTTATGTGCAACTATTGGTGTTCTTTTGGGCTAGAAGATAACAAGAGCAAATCACTGGTACAAAAACATCGTCGTCATTTTATTAAGAAGTTACATGACTTTGGTTCATCAAGAACTACAAGGGACAAAGTTTGCAGAAAAGTATAGATAAGTCACAAGCAATTCTTGATGATGATTGCATTGTTTGTGAAACTAGACCAAGATACTATTTTGTGAAGAGCTAGACTAGGATTCCTTATCATAATTGGCTCAAACATCTACTAAACACTATATATGTTGTGCACCTAAAAACAAAGTGGTGTACAACTATAAAAGTAACTTCTAGAAAACTTACTTCAAATAGGATTAAAATTATAATTTATTATTTTTTAATTAGGTTTGGGGAGTTTTACAAAGGACTCCCATAGTTTTACAATGTTGTCAGTACACAACAAACAACCAATAACAAAAAAAAATCAGCAAACGTATCAACATTATACCTAAATATAAAAAAATTTAAATATTTACTATTAATATACAATACTATTATGAACATTAAGATATTAAAAGACATTTAGTAATATATATCATTATTTCATGTAAAATATTTGAATTTGGTAAAACAAGATGCCATATACTGAACTTCAATCTCTAAACCAATTTAATGCTAAAGATTTTATATTACCTTGCCTTTGCCTTTCACTTCCTTTCCTCTGGTGTTGATCAATCTCAGGTGGCAACCTGTACAAGCCTTTTCTTCTATGAAAGCAATTAGTTCTTCCATAAAGGGGGCCTTGGGGTGCATTTGATCCCTTTCCAATAGTCTGCATACACCCAACATCTTCATTGTTACATCTATAATCATGTAATAACTCAGCCAAAAATGCTATAGAGCTCTTGAATAATCAATTCAGAAAAGATAGTAAACTATTTCTTACTTCTATGAGTATTTTAAACTAGTTTCCAAAGGGATCATCCTTGAGACTTCCATGGAACACTTGAGGGAATTGAAAAAAATAACATTCTTTCTTTGATTTACATTCAAGGAAAAAAACACATAGCATGTTGTATAGCTCTGCAGTCACTAACATGCATATCACTATCCATATTTAGTGTGAAAGGAGTATTTTTCATCAACGTTGAGACTCTTTCCTAATAACCCAACACCACATCATATCAATAAAAATCATGTTAAGAAATAGTATATATTTTCAATACCATCAAAACCTATCATAGTTGGCAATACGATATTAAATATTTCATGTTATTCTTCATAGTTGACATTACTATTAAAATTTCCAAACAATTATTCAAAAACTTTTTCAATCACAATGTATACTAGCTAGAAAGATAAATAACAAAAATCTACTTCATGACACTAGCTTTATAATGATGGCTGACCTTGGGGCATTTCTCTTTGGAAACATATATCAGTTGGGGTAGAGCGTCATCTTTTTTGTCATGAACCATTTTGTTTTCATGAATAACTTATACATATAAAGAATTAATAGTGTGAGATATTCATCCTCTAGAGAAGCTCTTACTATCTTGATTAAATTTTATACTATAAAAACATAATAAACAATCATTTTAATTTCATACTCTCCCTATTACCTATACTATACTTTTATGTTTTCTAACAACTGAGCTTCTATACACAAAACCATCAACATTGTGATGAGAAGTAAAATCAGGTGGAACTTGTTTTTCTTCCAATGTTCTACTTATCCTTTTCTTGAAACCTTTATACTTGTCCTACAAAATATCATTTAACAATGTTAGGGAGGGATGATAATTTAATAACACAGGAACTATTAATTTATGTTTTTTAATCACATCATCATCAGCTTCATATATTTCCATTCTTGGACAAACTCAAGATCAGATGACTCATTTTCTTTGGAGAAATACATAAAGGGTGCCCTGTTCTTTATTTTGAACTTTCAACGGAATGATACCCATTTTTTGGCAAAGCTCAAAGTTTCTACAAGAGAGTAGAAAGTGATGTGAGATGCACCATCATCTAAGATATAACAAGCAAACTTTTCTATTGGATAATCACTTTTCTACTAGACAATCAAGTGCAAGAACATAAAGAACTATATTGGCAATTATCAATGCGGGCTTCTTGAATGGATGTGTTGTAGTGATGATAGCATCCACATCAGGAAGCTAGGAAATAGATTCTCCACTATATCTACAAGATAAAAAAATAACACAACACCCAAGTTTTTATAGTGTTTCAAAGAGGAATAAACATATAAGACCTTCACTCATAGAGAAATAAATATATAAGACCTTCACTTTTTATGATAATAAAACAAATGTGTAAATGAACAACATTTATTTCTACTTCACTGCAAGCCTCTCTGAGTATGTATTATACCCAACAAACTTCCATGCCATATTGTGATAAAGCATTCACATGAAAGCAAACCAAAGCTCAGGTGCAAAAGCTATCATCCAAAAATTCTAAGAAAATGTAGAAAATGTTTTGGCTCTCAAAGTCACAAGGAAAGGGAAGGAGATAATCAATGATCTCATAATTCACATAGAACAACGAGGAAGATGAAAAATATTTGAAGAATGGAATTGAAGTTTAGAGACGAATCAAGATAATTCCTTGAGGGATGGCAGGATGAATCAATCCTCCCTCATGCTCAAATTCCACCCCATGAAGAAGAGGACCAAGGGAGAAAAGGGGGATGCTTTGAGAGATCAAAAGATAAAAACATGCCTCCAGTTTAATGTAAAAACAAGTCTATCTTGATGTAGGAGGAATAAAATGATTAAATAAAATATTTTTACTAGATTAAATAGGTCAATTCAACCTTCATATGGACACACCTCATCAAGGTATTCATTGCCTATATTAAGGACACATGAATTCATTTTTTAAAAAAATTTTTAAAAAGATGTTTTAACTCTATTAATTAGCAGTGACTTCTCTTGTTGGGAGTGATTTCTCTTCATCTAAGGCAACATTCTCCTCCCAAAATTGCAATGAACTCATCCTAAAAGAGAAATAATCTATCATAAGGTGAAGTGAAATATCTAAAGGGTGGGGGCGAGGGGGGGGATTTTTTTAGGAAGGGCCAATTTAGACAACAACAAGAAGGTCTCGTTAAAATCAAAGATAAGGAGGGCAAGAAAATGAAAATCTAGGTATATTATATTGTAGAATTCATTGGTTTTCTAGATTTAGCAAAGTTTCATTTCAAAATTTGCAAGAGGTAAATATGGGATCACTAGAATAGGTTTCATTTTGAGTTCTAGTTTTCTTTTAGAAACTACTTAGACTATCTTAAAGAAGGAAAGCTAAGAAGTTATAGATGGAATTCTAATCCACTTAGGCATTTGGAAAGAGAGTAGTAGACCTATGGTCAAGGAAAATTTTTTGAGGCTGTAGATATAAAGTTAAATGTGTAGCTTGAGAAGGATGAAATGAAACAATTGGTAGGGATAGGGTTGTGGTGGTCCCATCCAGGTCTAGTTGCAAGACCCAAGATGAGGCAAGTGGTAAAGTTTTTAAAGCTGGAAGATTGAGTACATAATCTTCCTCTATAGATTCATACCTATACCATAGAGTATCATCTAATCATTCTAGACCTGCAATGAATGAAATTGATTAATTAATAAAGGTATGTTAGTTTGAGTTACACTTGGTTTCGAAAATACTTTAATATTCTCTACTTAATATGGCCAACCACTGAAGATGGGAGCTCATCTGGCCTCGCCCCCCCTCCCCCTAACATTAATCTAAATTTCCCATTAACATCTAATTACATACTTCATTCATTCATTCATCCATCTATGAACTATAACATTCAATCAATACAATCACATAACATTCATTAATATGATATAAAATTCATTAATACACAATAATAATCAGGACTTCATTAACACATAATAATATTCATTAACATGGCATAAAAATCAATATTAATATGCAAAATTCAAAGATAATTACTTAAAACAACATTCTTTCATTATCCAACAAATTTTATCAAACAAGGTTTATCAAAAAGCATTTTTTTAAATCATTTCTTCATTTTGTTTTTCTTAGCTTTCTAAAGGTACAGGTTGATAGGAGCATCAATATCTTCTTCATTCTCCTCCTCTTGTGGCACATGTAATGTCAAATTATGATGCCTCCTCTTGTTTTGAGGAGCATGAGGCTACTACACTAAAGGGGGTTTTGTTTCAGTAATAAGTAAATGGGTTAAATTGGCATACTCTTTTTCTTTTTTTACTGTTACAAGTATTTCATTAACCAATAGAACATAACATGCATTTTTCTTACCTGGCAATTCCACATCATGTACAATAATATTTTGATCCACCACCACCTCAACATGATGAACACTTTGAACATGCTCCACTCATTCACCATGCTCTAAAATATTCAAAAAAGGTTACACGTCAAATTGCAATTGAAGATATTGAAATCTATTCATAATTGCATAATTAATTTATAACAGCAAATTAATACCTCCACCACTATGATGCACATCATGACCTTCATCATGTGCAAGTTCTATGATAGGATTTGAAGACTGTAGTGAAATGTTTAGATTAATGCAAAAATAGATTTTGAAGGGACCCATAACCCTTTTACAATAGCTAAAGATAAAAAGGACATGTCACCAAGTTTTACAAGGACTTCAAACTTGAAGTTCACTAAAAAACATCAAAAAATTAGGTTTTACAATGACTTGAAACCACAAGAGTAAACCAACAGAAACAAACTCAGGTTTTATAAAGACCTCGAACCTAGAGTTTAAAACAAAAAAGAAATGTTAAATTAGTTGCCCATGGGTCCACCACTATGATGCACATCATGGCCTTCATCACATGTAGGTTCTATATTAACACTTGAAGGTGTTAGATTGTGGTAACTAATCAGGAAAGTACTATACATACTCCATAATTCCTCAGCGGGATTCAGGGCTAGGCCGAGCTCTAAGCAAGCAATCATGGTTGTCTAGGGGTTGCCCTCGAAAAAAAAATTGGGCCCTATTTTATCAAGATTTTGGCCCAACATGTAATTATTAATTATAACCCTAAGGTGGTAAAAATACTTGTATAAAAGGACTTAGGGTTAGGGATTATTTCATTGTAGTCATGCAAAAATTGGCTTTTACGACGGTATTGAGCAATAAGGGATTATAGATTGTAATCAAGTTGTAATCATTGGATCGTAATAATATTGGACTTGTAGTTTGGTGGACGTAGCCTAAAGATTGGGTGAACCACATTAAATCTTGGTGTCTTGTGTTCTTTTCTATGTGATCTATTATTTTCTGATATTGTTTATATTTGTATGTAATTATTATTTCTATCTATTTTTTAATCCTAACAAGTGGTATTAGAGCGAGGTTGTTTTTCAGTTATCCTCTATAGGAAAGTCTCACAGTTGAGTGGGAATCTCAAGGTTGAGTGGGAGCAATGGTAGATGAGGGTAAGCTGAGGTTTGATAGTTTTAAATAGCAGAACTTGCAGTTATGGAAGATGCAAATGGAAGACTATATTTATCAGAAGGATTTATGGAAGCCATTGGAAGGAAAAACCAAGAATCAGGGATCTATGTCAAATGATGACTAGGATCTTTTGGATAGAAAGACACTTGGAAGCATTTGATTATGCCTAGCACCATCAGTGGCATTTAATATTACAAAAGCAAAGACAACAGAAGTGTTGATGCAAACCCTAGTGAAACTGTATGAAAAGCCCTCCACTTCAAATAAGGTATTTCTCATGAAACATTTATTTAATATGAAAATGACAAAAGGTGGATCTGTTGCAGATCATTTAAATGAGTTTAATACTATTACTAGTCAATTATCTTCTATGGGTATCAATTTTGATGAAGAAATTAGGGCTCTCTTGATTTTGTGTTCTTTGCCTGAAAGTTGGAATGGCTTGGTAATGGTTGTGAGTAATTTTGTTCCTGGATCTAGTACCCTAAAATATGATGATGTGATTAGTGTCATTTTGAGTGAGGAAACTCATAGAAAATCCTCAAGTGGATCTACATTAGGAAGTGCTTTGAATGCACAAAGTCAAGGCAGAATGACTGAGAGAGGAAGTAATTTCAAAAATCATGGGAAATCAAGAGAAAAGTCAAAGGGGAGGAGGTCTCAACTGAGAGGACCAAATGATTGTTGGTACTATGGAAACCAGGGCATAAAGAGAAAGATTTTTGGACTCAAAAGAAAAATGAAGGAGATAAACCAGATGGAGACGGGTGAAATGTCCCTTTTCTGATTTTACATGATATTTCCAACCTTTAATCAGATCTTTAAGATCAAACAACTAATATCACAAAGATCCTCCAAATTTCTCAAGAAACCCCAAATCGGGTATGCCAGAAGTTGTGCCAAAAGCTTCACAGCTTCACCAATTATTAATAAATATGAAAGTGGACATTTTTACAAAAATTTCAGCAGCATAACAGCCTAAAAAATGACATTTCCAGATCTGTATAACCTTTACACAACAGTTCTCAAATGTAGGACAAAAACTATGCTCATCGGGCTCCCGAAATTAACACAAAAATGCCCGGAAACACCACACAACACTAATAAACTATCTCAGAAGTTTAATCACGTCCCAATACATATATTCAGCTCTATTTTAATAGCTTAAAGTCTAAAATACAACAGCAACCAAAACTGATATGAAATGCTCAACTGAAAACACCAAACTCATGCAAAAACACACCCGAAAACCCACAAATCTACACTGTTCAGCACAAAGGCAAACTCTGTATGAGCATGCACATGGAATGGATTCAAACTCCTATCCTTAGCCTTCCTAGAAACCTGCAAACTCCCGTTCTTGGGTCTCCCTGAAAACCTGCAAACTCCCGTTCTTAGGTCTCCTTCTCCACAGGTTTGGCAGCCTCTGAAGAATAACAAAGAAATCAGCAAAATAAAGTTCTGGAATGTGCCCAAAATGCCTCCAAACCCCTTAAAAGAGGGCATAACTGTAACTCACGTCCAAGAGAGGTTAATGAAACTTATTTTAATAATAATTTTCATTTATTAGTCCAACGATTTCCAAAGATTAACCCCCTTTTTCCGAAACTTCACTTTCTTGAGCCTGCCTGCCTTAGCAAAGATTTTCTTTTTTAATTATTTGAAAAGGGGACATGACAAGTCCTCCCCTCCCAATCATTGCTTGTCCTCAAGCAATGGCTGAACAATAAACCAATCAATCCACCTAGATCCCAAATGTAGTCATGAACTATACTACTAACAATTAACACAAGCTCCTGTAATATCCTCTGCAATATGACCAAGAGGAATCCATAATCAAATTGATAATTATAGCTCAACCAAACTCCAAAATCACCACTACCACAATCAAAAACCCATGAGGCACAAACTCTTAGAACATCAAAACCCAAGTAAAGTGGACAAATCAAACTACCAACACAGTAAATACCATCAACGCATCCCACTGGCCTATATGGAATGTACAATCCAACTCTGCAACAATGGTGAACCCTCTCGAATGAAACTGTACCAAGTATGGAGAATCCACACACTGTACAACTCCTGCAGTCAACACAACTCTGCAAATCATCGGCCACTATCTCATAACCATAACTCCCATACACTGCTGATGGTGAAAAGACATTACAAGATAAAGAGTAAGAAATGGAATCCAAACCAAATTTGTCTGCCATCAACTCCTTAGCACAAGGATCAAATGCTAACTGATGTACATACCCTGCAATATAATGTTGATAAAAAAAACCAACCTCAGTCAACAGCTCACCATGAAGAAGTGATACAACCCACTGTGACTGATCACCAGCTAAGTCAAGAGATGTCATAGCCAAAGGAGTAGAATCAATAACAACACCTGCTAAAGCATCACTCCAAAACTTCTTCTCTAAGTCATGTATTATCAACCTATCGATTACAGGACCTATCACCATGTCATGCCCATCACAACTCTCATCCCAAGGCATCAAACTATCCCATAACTGATGATAAGCACTAGGAACCAAAGTACATCTCTGTATCATCATCTCATCAACATGGTCATGAAAGGTAGATAGATGAGCATACCTCACAGTGTAATGCCGATAGAATGCACCAATCTCAGTCAGTGGCTCAGACTGTAATCCAGATGAAACTAACTGCAATTGATCATCAACCATGTTGGAACTTACTACTACCTCTAAAGATATCACCAAGGGAGTAGTATTACTAGCAGGAACCATGCCAACTGTCGACTCACCAACATCACACATGACCTTTGATACATCTCTAGTCTCTGTGCCTTCAGTACTAGAGGCCACCACCCTGTCAGGCATACAATAATCTGCTACAATACCCAACTCAACTAAACCTGACTCTAGTGGGAATGAACCTGATATGCCAATGTTAGTATCAAGGATGGATGCATCCCCATCTCCATTGTCTCTGACAATCTCAGCCATGGACATCCTCGAATCACCAAACACCATAGCTTGTGACTGTATAGAATCAGATAAAGACTGTAGTCGCTCTAACTCCATGGTCACCTTAGCCAAATGAAACTGTGACTCCTTGAAAGCCAACTGTGTACTCTCAAGAATCTCAGAAGTCACCTCAAGCTGCTCAGTAAGCTCACTCACCTCATCTTCCTTGGCCAACAATGCATCATATGATGTACTACCCCACTCCATAAGATAATCTCTGTCAGCTACCAACTGCATATAATTCTGTCTCAAAATCCGAATAGCCTCCCATAAAGAGTGGATCTCTGTCAAGGAAAGATAACTTCCTTCCTGCTCATCACTAGTAGGAGAACCCCATCCATAAACTGCTAATAACTGACGAGCAACATCAAAATGTTGGCAAGTGATAGCAATGTCTCGGTCACTAACTCTCAACTGATTAGACACATGATGGCATTGGCTTGATGGTCTCCTAGAAACCTCCTTTGATGCACTGTCTAAAGGAGTGTCCTCAAAGTTATTAGTCTGTAGAGTATTACCATCCATATCCTGTGAATCAAATCTAAAGCTCATATCAACATACGGAGTATCAAAAACATTAGCATTGCTGTCCAACTCCTCTATACCCAAGGAAACTAAGTCTTCAAAACTGCCCATTGCATCCTTCTGGACGTCATCAATGCCAATATGATCCTGGGACTCATCTATACACTGCCAAATATGAAATATCATCAACACATTCCAGCAAGTATGGCCGACTGGATATATGAACAAAGCCCAACATTGGTGTATAAAAACTAATACCAACATCAGACAAGATACTGGCACAAGAAAAGACAACACCGTGTAATCTGCTAATCAAATCCATGATAGCACCCAAACAAACACTGCTACCAAAAAGTGTTAAAGATCTCCAGTCAACTGAATCCCAAATGCCAATATAATAATCTCGAGTCCATATCCGTAAACTAGAATCAACTGGTAACTCAAGCAAACTCCTCACCTGAGTAATATGACCAATACCAACTAACTCCACATACCTGTCATGATGAGATAATGAAGTCACATTACTATCTTTGTTCACCTTCAGCTGGCTAGACAAATCATGTGAAGTACTACCAGCCTCAATCTCATGTGACGAAGCATCTAACTGTGCCTGGTACTCTCTCTCAGAAAAGTCATGAATGCTCAATGTCTGCTCATCTACACCAGGTATCTCACCATCATGCACAACAACATCCTCATAATCATCATCCTTGAGGTCAAATCTATCTATCACTCTTTGACTAAAATCATCAAATGTAGTTACCTGATCATGACCTTGAGTAGTCATTCCATCATACCACCAATCATAGGCTACATCTTCCAAGTGTAGACTTGCAATTTGAACAACATCACTCTCCTTCATGGGGTTAAGTGTGAAGAAGGTCTGTAATTTTTGTAACCATGCTCTAGCTGAAATTTTACTTGTTCCATCAAAAGTAGGTGCTATAAACTTGCTTATTTTATTTTTGAGCTCTCTTCCACTTATGTCATGCTCCCTTCTGTACTCTTTCTTGGGTATCAAAGTGTTCATCATATCCACATATTCTCTAAAAGGAACTGAACTACGAAAGTCATCATCTAAGCCATTATAAGTAGCTCTTAATGTAATCAAGTTACCTGTAACCTCTTCCATAGGATTAATGGCTGGATTTGGTACTGGTGGCTCATCTGCAGGCAAGAAAATAGTTTTGGTTGATTTAGATGGTGTGGATTTTAGATTTCTTGGCTCCTCTGAAGTGCCTGTCAATATTCGCAAAGCCTCTCTAGTTTCTGCCAAACTATCCACTATTTTCTTCTGAGTATTTTGGATGTCTTGGAAGAATTTCTTTGCCATCTCATCTGAATTAGCCATACTTTTCCCTTCCTTGGATTTTGTACTTTTACTTTCAACTGGAGGTTTGATCAAAATTTCTTTATTCTTTTCTCGCTGCAAATATCTTTTTTCTCTTTCACTTAGTTGCATGCAACCATAAATTTTGACATGCAGCTGATTAGAAGCAACATGCAACCACCAAATTCACCAAGAACTAACATGAAAATGATTAGAAGTAGCATGCAACCATAAATTTTGACATGCAGCTGATTAGAAGCAACATGCAATCATAAATTATGACATGCAAGATCTGGGTAGTTGTCAAAACTGACCTGCAACTTCTACAAACCCTCAGGCTGGCAAGATCATGGCTCTGATACCACTGAAATGTCCCTTTTCTGATTTTACATGATATTTCCAACCTTTAATCAGATCTTTAAGATCAAACAACTAATATCACAAAGATCCTCCAAATTTCTCAAGAAACTCCAAATCGGGTATGCCAGAAGTTGTGCCAAAAGCTTCACAGCTTCACCAATTATTAATAAATATGAAAGTGGACATTTTTACAGAAATTTCAGTAGCATAACAACCTAAAAAATGACATTTCCAGATCTGTATAACCTTTACACAACAGTTCTCAAATGTAGGACAAAAACTATGCTCATCGGGCTCCCGAAATTAACACAAAAATGCCCGAAAACACCACACAACACTAATAAACTATCTCAGAAGTTTAATCACATCCCAATACATATATTCAGCTCTATTTTAACAGCTTAAAGTCTAAAATACAGCAGCAACCAAAACTGATATGAAATGCTCAACTGAAAACACCAAACTCATGCAAAAACACACTCGAAAACTCACAAATCTACACTGTTCAGCACAAAGGCAAACTCTGTATGAGCATGCACATGGAATGGCTTCAAACTCTCGTCCTTAGCCTTCCTGGAAACCTGCAAACTCCCGTTCTTAGGTCTCCTTCTCCACAGGTTTGGCAGCCTCTAAAGAATAACAAAGAAATCAGCAAAATAAAGTTTTGGAATGTGCCCAAAATGCCTCCAAACCCCTTAAAAGAGGGCATAACTGTAACTCACATCCAAGAGAGGTTAATGAAACTTATTTTAATAATAATTTTCATTTATTAGTCCAACGATTTCCAAAGATTAACCCCCTTTTTTCGAACTTCACTTTCTTGGGCCTGCCTGCCTTAGCAAAGATTTTCTTTTTTAATTATTTGAAAAGGGGACATGACAACGGGGAGGCAAATGTGGTAAGTAACAAATCTAAAGAGGATACTTTGCTTCTATCTTTAGAAAGTGTTGATGATTCATGGGTATTAGATTCTAGTACTTAATTTCATGCTACACCTCATAGAGGTTATTTCATTGATTATGTCTAAGGGGATTTTGGACTTGTTTATTTGGGGGATAATAAATCCTATTAGATTGTTGGAAAGGGAAAAGTTAAGATTAAGTTACAGAATGGGAATAATTGGCTACTAGATGAGGTAAGACATGTTCCAAGGCTGAGTAGGAATTTAATTTCACCAAGGAAACTCAATGATGAGGGTTGTGTAGTTACTTTTAATGATAAAAATTGGAAGGTTTCAAAAGGTTCCCTTGTAGTAGCAAAAGGTGTGAAATTAGGTCATATTGTTCCTTCTACTTTAATTGTTTTAGAGAAAAATGAATGTTCAGGAACAGTTGTTGTAGTTGAGCAGGGAGAAAAAATAACTACTATAGATTCTGAGATAGTGTTGTGGCACAACAAGCTTGGACACATGAGTGAGAAAGGTATGAAAGTACTTCATTCAAAGAATATTTTACTAGGTCTAAAATGTGTTAATATGAATTTCTATGAAAGTTGTGTATGGAAAACAAAAGAGAGTGAGTTTTGTGAAGATTGGGAAGGAAAATAAAAGGGAGAAATTAGAGTTTGTGCATACAGATGTATGCGGACCAGCTCAAGTATCTTCCCTTGGTGGCTCTTATTATTATGTTACATTAGTTGATGATTAAACTGGAAAAATATGGATTTATTTCCTTAGATAGAAATCTGATATATTTCAAACTTTTTAGAAATGGAAATGTTTGGTTGAAAATAAGAGAAGTAAGAAATTAAAATGTCTCAAATTTGATAATGGTGGTGAGTATTGCAATCATGAAATTGAAGATTGTTACTCCACTAATGGTCTTCATAGATAGAAAGCTATTCCAAGGACTCCACAGAAAAATGGAGTGGTTGAACACATGAATAGGACTATAATGGAGTGTGCAAGAAGCATGAGGTTGCATGTCGGGTTTCCCTTACACATGTGGGTGGAGGCTATCAATGATATTGTATATTTGATTAATACAAGTCCCTTTACTCCTTTGGGCTATGGTATTCTAGAGGAAGCATGGATTGGTAAGAAGGTGAGTTATTCTTTTCTCAAAACCTTTGGTTGTGAAGCATTTGCTCACATAGATTTTGAAAATAGAACCAAGCTGGAAGCTAAGTCAAAAAAATGTGTATTTTTTGGATATGGCATTGATGAATTTGGTTATAGGCTTTGGGATTTTGAAAATTGTAAAATTGTAAGAAGCGGGGATGTCATATTCAATGAGAAAGTGTTGTACAAAGATTTGTTGCAGCAACATGAGAAGAAAGAAGATGATTATATAGTGCTAGATGATAATTCAAAAGATGATGTTTTAGTCATTTTTCATGATGTATAACAACCACAACAAAAAATACCACACACACCAGTGAATATTAGACGGTCAACAAGGCTAATTAGACCTCCAGAAAGATTTTCTCCCTCTTTGTATTCTATTTTACTTATTGATGCTGGTGAACCTGAATATTATGATGAAGTTGTGCAGGTGGATACTAAGATTCAATAGGAGTCTACAATGAAAGACGAAATGGACTCTTTGCTGAAAAATAAGACATGAGATTTATGAAAGTTGCCTGTAGGTAAAAGGGCTTTATAGAATAAGTGAATTTATAGGTTAAAAGAAGAGGATGGAGGTAAGAAAAGATTTAAAATTGGGTTAATTGTAAAAGGATTTGCACAAAAAAAGGGCATTGATTTTGATGAGATATTTTCTCCTGTTCTTAAAATAACTTCTATCCATACTATTTTAAGTATTGTGGCTACTAAAGATTTTCATTTAGAGTAGTTTGATGTTAAAATCGCCTCTCTTCATAGTGATTTGGATGAAGAGATATATATGGCTCAACCACAGGGATTTGAGGTCAAAGGTAAGGAGAACTTAGTGTGCAAATTGAAGAAAAGTTTTATGGCTTGAAACAAGCATCTCAGCAAAGGTTTATAAAATTTGATTGTTTTATGCATGAGCATGGATATAGTAGGTGTCATTGAAATCATTTTGTTTACTTTAAGAGGTTGGATGATGATAGCTACATTATTTTATGTTAATATGTTGATGATATGCTTGTAGCTGGGTCTAACATGGATCAGATTAAGGGGCTAAAATGCCAATTAACACATGCATTTTCTATAAAAGATTTGGGGGCAACAAAAAAAATCCTTGGTATGAAGATTTATAGAGATAGGAAGAACATAAAATTGATGCTATCTCAGGCTGATTATATTGAGGTGTTGCAACATTTCTCTATGCAGAATGCTAAAGTTGTTAGCACACCTTTACCTGGTCATTTGTAGTTGACTAAAGAGATGTGTCCCAAGACATAAGAAGAGGAGGATAAGATGTCAAAGGTACCCTATGCTTCAGCTATAGGAAGCTTGATGTATGCTATGGTATGTACAAGACTAGATATTGCACATGTAGTGGGAGTCGTTAGCAGGTATATGAGTCATCCAAGAATTGAGCATTGGAATGTAGTTAAATGAATTCTTAGATATCTAAGAAGAACATCCAGTAAGTGTTTACTCTTTGGGGGCTCTACTAATAATTTAAAAGGCTATGTTGACTCAGATTTGGTAGGGGATATTGATACTAGGTGGAATATTACAGGTTATGTCTTTACTATTGGTGGGGTAGCCATGAGCTAGGTTTCTAGGTTATAAAAGGTTAATGTTTCATCCACTACAGAGGTAGAGTATGTTGCTTCTATAGAGGTACACAAGGAGATGATATGACTTTAGTTCTTGGAAGAATTGGAACACCTTCAGAAGGATAATTATTTGTTTACAAACAGTCAAAGTGCCATTCATCTTGCGAAGAATTCAGCTCTGCATTCAAAGACCATACACATACAGTTGTGGTACCATTTCATTTGGTCAATTTTCGATAATGGACAATTAAAGTTGGACAAGATACATACCAATGACAATCCAGTAGATATGTTTACAAAGGTAGTAACAAAAGAGAAGTTGAATTCCTCTTCAACTTTGGTTGGTCTTCTAGACTGAACATGAATAGAGGAACAACAGAGTCCAGGGTGGTTTAATCCAGTGGGAGCCTCATGGAGTAGTGACATAGCTAATATTAGTCTCCAAGTGGGAGATTGTTGTTTAGTGTGGAGCTTGATCAGTCCCCAAGTGGGAGACTGTTAGATTGTGCTGACTAATCAGGGAAGTACTGTGCATACTCCATAATTTCTTGGTGGCATGTAATTATTAATTATAATTCTGAAGTAGTAAAAATACTTGTATAAAAGGGCTTAGGGTTAGGGATTGTTTCATTGTGGTGATGCAAAAATTGGTTCTTGTGGAAATATTGAGTTGTAAGGGATTACAAATTGTAATAAGGTTGTAATCACTGGATCATAATTATATCAAACTTGCTATTTGGTGGATGTAGCCCAGGGATTGGGTGAACCATGTTAAATCTTGGTGTCTTGTGTTCTTTTCTATATGATCTATTAATTTATGATATTGTTTATTTTTGCATGTAATTTTTATTTATGTCCACAATTTTATCCTAACAGAAGGTTGCAGTGAAATATTATGCAGTCAATTTATGTTGAAAACTAACACCAAAAGATAAATTTCTCAACTATTCAATTTGATTTACTTTTCATTTGACCATTTTACCTATGGGTAAAAGCACAAACCTGTGTCACATTTTATAAAGAAAAGTGATATCAGAATGTGACAGTTCAACATTAATGACAAAAAAAATAGTATTTGCATTTAAAATATGAAGATGATGTAAACTGATGAAATGTGTAGAATTGTATGAATTTTATGCCTATAATTTTTATTATTTTTTTGACTAAGAATTTATTCATTTTATTTTATTTTGAAGTCCCTTTTTTAACTGTAAAAAATATAGGATGTAGTTCCCGTCAAACAAGTATGTGCAAATCATCTTTTTTTGTTATGATTTGAAAATATTTTATAGATGACATGTATAGCTAGTGCACAAAAAAAGAAATAATTATTTTTGATGTATATTTTCTTTGTTATAAGTACTCAAGTTCGACCTTGTCAGAATCTAACAGTTTTTTCCTCCTGTCAAAACTTCCCTATCAAATCTAAACGTTCTTGAAAAAAAATTACATATTCATGAAGAAGATTCTCTCCTCTAGTGATAAATATATTTTTTTTATTTTTTTGATATGATTTACTATTTTTTTTCATTTTTTGAGAGAGCATCTTCTGAAATGTTGAAATATCGACTTATAATATTTTTAGATTATAGCATATTATAACTAATCAAAACACTCAAAAATTTATATAATGATGATATTGAATTTGAAATCTATAAAAGGGTATTTTTAGTTTTATTTAAAAATTGAGTTTTGATAGAGAAATGAGATTTGACCAAAACAGGTTTTTGTATCACAAATGGTGACACAAATCTATGCTTTTACCCCTATGTCTCATCTAGTGCACCAGATTCTTCGGTGTGGCTTTCAAATTCTTGGCATAGGCATGCAACCATGACTTTATAGCCTTTCTTTAAGGAAATTTTTTTATCTTCGCCCATGGGCTCTACATTGAATTTTGTGCCCTATATTTTTTTCTTAATATCTTCAGTTTTGCATGTATGATTTGATTAAACAAAATTGTTTGCAACATTATATATAAAAAAGTTATATGAAATTTCACTGTTGCTACTTACAAGTCGATAGTGAAGATTCATATAGCCATCAGAGCAAAGTTTGTGTTGGCCAACCTTTTGCAGACTTACTTTTGTAGCTTTTGATGTGTCCTACATTCTATGAAAAGTTTGAAACATGTTAAATTATATATTTAAAAAGATCACTAATTAGTGCATGATTACATTCTACTTAATACTAGCATGGCATACCTTCTTTTTCCCTTTTTTGGTTCAATTCCTTTACCATGTAGCCTTTTTTGTTTTGCATCTTCTATTTATTTTCACTCAATTGGTGGAATCATAGGAGGACACTCGTACTTTGGATTATTCTTTAGACCCCTTCTATATTGGTCCCTCACAGTCTTTATAAGTTTGGATGCTCTTTTGAAAAGTTGGGTAATGTCAAAAATATTTTTTTCCAAAGAGGTCCTCAAAAGATGTAATGAGCTGATTTTTTAATTCAAGACCCTGTTCATTCCACCTTTTTAAACAAAATAATTTTTTTTTAGATCAATAACTTTAATATAGTGCAATAAATGGAAGAAAAGAAAAATATTGTAGCAATGATATGAAACTACATACCTTTTACGTATGGTTGGTCCAAATAGATTCAATTTCATTTCAAAAATATGATCACAAAAAACATCATTTCCTATAATAACATCATGGGATTATCAGTCCAAAATGAGTTATGTATGAGTAAACTACAATTACACTATAAATAATAACAAATTTAAAGCACCTAGAAGCTTTGGTAATTTTAACAAAAACATAGTTTTCTTGTTTGGCAACAATGTCCCCACAAATGAACCAATACTAATCACATGGGTTGCTCCAAGAAATGTTTCAACTTCACTAGTAATGGTCTTTGTTGTTCTATCAATTGTAGGTGTGTCTATTAGTGCACAAAATAGGTCCATGAGTATAAAACCCACCCAAAAAAAAAAAATGCATGATTAGCACATAACAAAATATAGCAAATCAAGGTTTTACCATATGTACTTGGTATAGTTAAAGATGTATGCAAGCTCCTTGTTGTCAACAATGCAATCGACAATATCATAATGGTGACCAAAGGAGGTGTCTACACTTCATCATGAGTTGAAGAATACATTGGTAGCAAAGAAATTTGCAATGGATAAAGATCAAATGGGATACTAGCTAGAAGCATCAGACAGGTTAAATGAATGGTTAAAGGTTTAAGGATTATTCACATGAAGGTTGTGAGCTACAACCCTCACCATATTGACCATGTGTCTCACATTTGTCACAAAATCCTGTAAGAAGAACACATAATATTTTAGATCATAATCCATAAGATACTATAAAATATAAGCATCTATTAAAATTTTATTATTGTTTAAGATTAATTACTGCTTACCTTCAAAGAATTGACTCTAAGTATCAATTCTTCTTTCAGTGCCTTTGTCTCCTCGATTATGTTTCAGTTGAGGACAAGGTTAAGAATGTCATCACTATATTTATTTATAAGCTTATAGGCCATGAAGTCAAGATCAAAGCTACATGTGATGTCATCTACAAATGTTGCATGAGTTTCAGATTGCATTTGATTTGCTCTCATTTGTGCTTTTCCCTATCAATAAGTATCAAGTTGTCACATAAATTTAAGTAAAATTCCACCAAAATAAATCCAAAGCCATAAAGAAAAGAACATAATAATATGACATTTGTTTCTATATAATTTTGTACAATTACACTAATTAAGGTTTACCTTTACTGAGGTGGATGTGTGAGGTACATCCCCGCCTATTCCTTGTGGTATATCCATGTCACCTTTTGAAAAAGATTAGTAATTCTTAGCAATCAGCATCGAAATGAGAGTAATAGACTTACTGAAAAAATTATTAATAAAATAATAGATTGTATATTGGAGTCAATGTTAATTTGAGGCAATTTTTTTAAATGTTATACTTACCAATCCCATGATAGGGAATTTTTTGTATCTACACAATTCAAATTGTAATCTATCAAAAGCTATTCCCCTACACTTATTGATTTTATCGCACATACAAAAATATGATTTCCCTCTCATGTCTCAAATATACAATTTGACCACTTATTAGTTGACACAAGTCGAGAACCATTTATAAATCGTGTAATATTCCCTATTGCTTTTGGCCTTCCATCAATATATAGAGTAAGCCTTTTAATTTGATCATTTTCTTTGCATTGTATATAATTTGGTGACAATGCATACCTACGCATACTTTTATTATATTGCACAATCTGCATCCAATTTTTGTTATTGTATCAAGGTCCTACATACTCTATCGATTCAACAACTTTATTGTAAGTAGCAGATAATTTCCACAGCAAGTCAAATTGTGACATTGCTATTAGGATTTAACTGTGCGATTTTGAGTTAAACTCATTGACCCATGTTTCATGAGCAATGATTCAACATGAATCCATCTCACATGAGAATAAATGAAACACTTAGCACTAATTGGATCTAGGTGATGCTCATAGGGATGAAGCATTGGGACTTCCCGGGAGGTCACCCATCCTAGTACAACTCCAGCCTAAGTGCACTTAACTATGGAGTTTCCTTCATGGTTAAACCCAAAGCTTGCAACCCCATTTTCAAAACCTTCACCAAGTGTTGTGCGTCATGAACCATTCATTAGAAATCCCTTTAAGCTCATCAATTGATAAGTAGAAGATATAGTAAGTTAAATTATGATATTGCTATCAGGTTTTAACTGTGTGATTTTGAGGCAAACTCATTGACCCATGTTACATTAGTGATTCAACATGAATCCATCTCTCATGAGAATAAATGTAACACTTAGCACTCATTGGATCTAGGTGATGCTCATAAGGGTGAAGCATTCTTGGGAGGTCACCCATCCTCGTACTATTCCAGCCTGAGTGTGCTTAACTACAGAGCATCACCTAGATCTAATGAGTGCTAAGTGTTCCATTTATTCTCATGAGAGATGGATTTATGTTGGATCACTACTCATGAAAATGGGTCAATGATTTTGACTCAAAATCACACCGTTAAATCCTGATAGCAATATCACAGCTTTATTGTAACTGACCTTTATGTCATCCATGGAAAATAGGCCCAAACCATATAATGAAGATGGAGCGATGTGATATACCTTTTTGTTAACATAAAAATCAATATGTTCTAGAGGTAATTCCTTGGGTACCCATTCTTTTTGAAGATGTGCGTACCTTAAGGGAACCTTCCTATTGCCTTCGCTCTCATTATCATAAGAACATGACTCCCCCCTAGCAAGAAAAAATTGCATTCATTTATTGAATTTTCTTCTAATATTTTGACCTCTAGTTGATCTCCCTATTTTAGACCTACTAGATGTCTCACTTTTGTCTTCTATTCCCACATTTTCCTCACTTGAGGAAGACAGATCAAACAAATACCTATTTGGTGATACCTGCAATCCATAAAATGAGAGACATACTAGGACTAAAGTTGATGCTGGTGGTAAAGAGAAGATATGCAAATAAATTATTGTATATATAGGGTCTATTGACTTATACTTTTCAATCCATGTCACTGTGAATGATCCTAATCAAAGGAGTTAAATAGCTTGCATATGTAAATTATTTATCTTAAGTTAGCCAAAAAAGACATGATATATATGCTACAAATTGCATAGAAGACAAAAGTTACATGATGCATTCATCTAAATCATTGTATATTTTAATTATTTACCTCTACTTTATGTGTGGTAGCTATGCAATATCATTGTATATACTCCATGACAATAGAGTTCAACACATAATAACTTAATTATAAAAACATACAATTCAAACAAATTTCTTTAAATAAATCACCCCATAATACTTGACATTGATCATACGTTGACATACATTTCATTGATCCTATTATTGATCATCATCTTCATCCATGTCATCATCATCATCACCATCAACGTACTTTTCACTTTGATCATCATCATCACCACCACCATCTTCCTCACCATCATCATCATATTCATCACCATTATCATAACCATCATCATCATGACCATCATCCCTTGATCATCACCATGATCATCATCATCACCATCATCGTCAGCATCACCAAAATCATCATTATATTCTTCATCATTGTGTAATAGTCATTCGTAATCATCATTTACTTCATCTTCTGATTCTTTAGTATCTTCTTCTTCCATCACATTATACTTTACTGGCCTTCCTCTTGGATCATGTCTAATAGCAAATGACTGATCCAATTTATGTAGAATGCCAAAGTAAAACACTTGCTCACATTGGCTTGGAAGAACATGAGACTCATCTCCAACTAGCTCAAATGACCATGTATTAATCATCATAAATCCTCTATCATATTTAATAACAGTCCTATCCAAATTATTTTGATTCAATCGTAACATGTACCACTGGATGACAAATAGAACTAATTTGAATGAATTAAAGTCACACTCAAGTATATCATCCAAAATTCTACAGTATTGATTTTTAGATTGTTGAGGATGTATGTCATTTCTAGATGAAATATTGATGACCTCGAAGACTATACTTATCTCAGAATCACAAGTTTTTTTTCGTTTTGTCTAACTTTTTTATGAAAAAATTATAGCCATAGTAGTACATAGCTTTGTGATGTTTGATCTACAATTATTCAAACATGTCAAGATTATTTGCATCGATTCATGAGTTGATATTAAACTTATGGGTCATGATTAGTAATTTTATACATACCTTTCTATCTATTAACTCATATGTTAGATCAAGTACCATTTGCATAATATTGGGATCTCCATTATGATGAGCTTCTTTAACCAATGATGCAACACTATTCCATGTTAATGAGCAACCATTTTTTTAAGACTGTTGAATCTATACCATCATCCAATTAAGATTGTTTGCAATATACAAATGTAGTGCATCTCACTCATGATCAACTATAAAGGAAACAACTAGACCAGTTAGAAATAACTTATATTAATGATGGATAGGAACTAATTAATTACAATAATATCTTATAATTATCTCTTACTTTCCTCAATCTACCTTTCCCCATCAAGTACTCCCCTTCGAATTTGTTAATGGAATTGGGATCCCAAATACAATCTACATGAATTTTTGATGCAAACTTGAGAAAATATTTACTAATGTACACCATGGTCTGGTATACCATATATCCCTCTACCATAGAACCCTTAAGATGTGCTTTTTGTTGAATCAAGCCCTTCATAAATTTCAAGTGTCTCTCAACCATCCACATTGACCAAGTTTGTATAAGTTCACATAATTCAATCTCCTCAACTTGATGTATGAGGTAGTGTTTGTGAGCATTGGAAAAAGTTGAAGGTAGACACTTTTGCTTTTCACACATAAGTTGTGGAATTTCTCTTCTAATATTTTATAATTTTTTTTTATCAATTTCCTTACATGGTGGTATGCAAGAACATGTAAATGAGATTGTTAATGTTTGGTAGCTTTAGTTGGATAAACTCTAATGCAAATATCTCATATATATATATATATATATATATATATATATATATATATATATATATATATATATATATATATATATATGAGATATTTATTTGTCATTATATTAATTAAATACTAATGAATAGACATGTCCCATGAAGGAACATGGCTATCCATATTTCATCATATATTAGAGAGATGGCTGCCATTTGGAAAGTATATACCACAATATGGCAGTGCCATTATATTTACAGCATTGATCTTTAAAATTTAACTTGGTATCAAAGCCACACTGAAAATGTACTAATAGGAGAAAATAGAAGTTAAAAAGGGTTAATAAATTTTTATTTTTATTTTAAAAGAAAATGTTTATGTTTCTTGTAGCAGCAGGAGCTATGACGAGTGTGATAGTTGTGTCACACAACATTATATTGCACACAATACAAACATCCACCATTTCTTTAGTGGACAGGGAGTAAGAAAATACAAAAAAAAAAATGTTTCATTCAAGATATATTGCACCCTTCATTCATAGCAAAATTAATGGAGACTAGGAGATAAGGTGGCAAACAAAATTAGTAGACATGGGATTGGGCGGTAAAGAAATACATCAAAGGATCGAGAGTAATAAAAGAAATCTTCCATAGCAATTCAACGTGGACCAATGGATAGGAAGTACAAATGATGTATAAAATAAGGCAATCAAACATAGCAAAGTACGAAGAGGAAACTAGGTCCACATCACCACATGGACGCACAACCAAACCAAAGGACAACCACATCATTGAAGGGAGTGTTACCACGTTATGTCATATCCATTGGCCACATGTAGATATATTAATAGAGAAGTGTAGAAGTGTTAGATGCCCACATCATACCCACGTTGAAGGGTAGACCGCTGAGAAGAGTGAAAGGAGTCTACTAATTGGTCAATGAACCTGTCTTGACCATGTGCATGAATCTGTGAGTAAAATGGGACCATTACCTAAGATGGAACGAATGACTATTTTTGAATTCACATAACAAAGTTAAGAGGTCACATCAACATCGTGATGCCAAATACCGATAATGAGGGGCCACGATAGATGATAAACAAGTAGAACAAATAAAAATGTTTGTCATGGGCATGGGCCACATGATTAAATGGTGAGAAGGTAAGTTGTTTAATTAAATGAAACATGTGGTTATGATTATGTTTTATTTAGGAATATTGTACTATTAGTAATACAATATTCTTTCTAATTATAATGAATATTGAATATTCATGTTTAGAGTATATTTAATATAGGGAACATGGCAATTCTCAACTTACTTTAATTATTAAGCATTATATTTATTATCATTTCAGATGAAATTTATTCAAATAATATTATTGTGGAATTCTATTATTGGTTGGTACACAAGTAGAATATGTTCTATTTATTTATTTGAATAAATTATTATTGAGAATAAATTACTCAAGGTAATTTTATTACTATAAAAAGATATGTGCCTTGATCTTTTTTCTAAGAATGTTCTTGCAGGAAAATGATGACAGATACTAGATTCAAATGGAGTCTAACACTTCATCAAAAGTAACATTGAATGAGGAACTTTTAAAATTGATGTTCAAAGGAAGATTGAGATTTAGAGGGAGACTAATATTTCATTGAAGGCAACTTTGAAAGAGAGGGAGATATAGAATGTGATTCAATCAACCTTTGATGATCTTGGTCATATTGATTCAGAGAAAGTAAACCATGTTTGAGATAGATTCTCCTGTGATCAATAAATTATAGAAGTCAAGAGGAATGTAATTCATGAATATATCCCATGACCATGTGATTTTAATGGGCTTATCCCCTGTGTACATCATGAGAAAATGATGACTTCCAAATGGTTATCACTTGTATTTGCAGAAGTTATTGTAAGGTGACGATCTTATAATAACTTCATTCAAATTTCAAATGAGTTGACATTCCTAAAACCATATTGTGTATGAATCTTGTTTATCCTCCCTAGCTAAGATGGAGTGTTAATGTTTGGTAGATTTAGTTGGATAAACTATAGTGCAAATATATATATATATATATATATATATATATATATATATATATATATATATATATGAGATATTTATTTGTCATTATATTAATTAAATACTAATGAATAGACATGTCTCGTGAAGGAACATATCTATCCATATCTCATCCTATATTAGAGAGATGGTTGCCATTTGAAAAATTACATACCATAATATGGTAGTATCATTACATTTGCAGCATCAATCTCTAAAATTTAACAAAGATTTTAGATAACAATATACAATAAATTACATACAAAGTAAATTGTGTCATAAATATAATATATGTACAACAAATCTAAGAAATAACACTTATAACTTCATGTATTTTCTAAGATCATATATAATTTGTTTAATATTATTGTCAAACTAGTGTGGGAGGGATAGAGGCAAGACATACTACAATCATTAAAAAATATTTTTTTCAATACATTATGAAATAATACAATCGGTAGTACATGAAATTTTATAAATATATTGTAAATAGAGAATATGACTTACCTTGACAAAGGTATGTCAATCATGTACTTTCAACCCTGGCCAAAAATCACCTTTCTTTGATACAAGACTACTTATATTTGCAGCAAATCCTGTGGAAATTTTTGTGTTTTTTATGAATTCTTTTAATGCATCACTTTTTTGTTCCGTTAATAACCAAGGAAGGGTACTCGTATTTATGTGGTCTTCATTGCTATTTGATTCAATGAAATTTTTCAGTGCATAATTGGATTCATGAATGTCATTACAAATTTTGGCAATTTTTTCTTTGTCACATCTTCCATCCAATATTTTTCATAGTGTCTCGATTACATTCTTTCTAATATGCATAGCATCAAACAAATGCATGATTGGGAGATTGTTGTAGTATGGTAACCTACTAAATTGAATAGGATAACTTTTTATTCCTTTAGGAACTTGGTCATTGATGCCTTGACAACCTTCACAAGCATCAATTATATCACTACTAAATAAAAGATAATATCAAAATATAAATTTCAAACTTTGGACCACAAACTGGACATTACCTCGACAATTTAGTCGATCAGCGACTAAATTCTAACTTCCATAGATGAGGTGTCATTCTTCGTGGCCTTAACGTTGTCTCTTCTTTCCTATTAAAAAAATATTTTTTATTAATTCAATACTTATGAAATTATTCTGCAAAAAGTGTCTAAACTCATCAAACACTTACTTTCCTAAACTTCTTGAATAATGAGATTTCATCTTCGAACCACAAACTGGACATGCAAATTTTTCCTTTGTCTGAAAACTTAAAAGATCATGTACAATTATCATATGCAACTTACATATGTAAAAATAATGTGTAAGCACTATAACAAACCAAAAATACTTGACCTTAACAATATAACATACTACAAAAATGAGTTAACCTAGGGGCATCATGTATTGTCCATACAAACATTGCATGGAATTGAAATTGTCTTTGTTCTATTGATCTAGAGATGTCATACATAGTGACCCCATTCCATAACTTCAACAACTCATCAATAAGGAGATTAATATACATGTTCATATCTTTAACTTGGTACTTACCTAGTAATTGAATGAATAGAAACATTACATAATTATTATGACCATTTTGATGCATTGTTTATAAATTAATTTAGATAACTATTAAATGAAAAAATACCTGGTACAATCATTGACAACATTATGTGATCCCTCTTTATGGACATCCAAGTAGGAATGTTATTGTTAATAACAAAAATAGGCCACACTGAGTAAACAAATCTCATATCTCTAAATAGATTGACACAATTTGTTGGCACTGAAAGCTTGAGATTATGAGGTTCTTATTTAAAGTGTGGTCATGTTTTTTCTATCTTTAAATGCAGAACCATTCGCAGGCATTGACATAACGTCATCTTAACTTATATTGTGTGCATGGTAATCCATAAATTGTATCAAGCTAGTGCACCTGAATAATCATTCAAGATGTGGAATAATGGGAATGTGTCGAAGAACCTTGTGAGGCACCTTTTTTATTATTTGATCTGACTGATATCTACTAATATGACAATCAGGGCATTCTGTTGCAAATTCATGTTGTTGATGATATAGAATATGATCATTGGGACATGCATGTATTGTCTGATATTTCATTCCAATTTGATTCATAATGGTAGATTATTATTGGTATGAACGAGGCAGAATGTTTGATGGTGGTAACAAAAACTCATCTATCAACCTACAACAACAAATATGAATTGTTAACATGATGAATAGTAATAGTATGCTAACATTGAAGATGACAAAAATGGCATACCTTAGCATACGTGACATTGCTATATTGGATAAACCATTCATAACCTTCAAGTTCACCAAGAGAAGAGTTGTTTGGGAGCCTTGGTATAGGAGCTCATATGCCTTCTCAAGTATAGGTATATCAAGACCATCTTCATCATCATTATCAGATGTTCTAGTACCATCATTGTGATCATCTTCAGTAGCCGTGCCAATACATCTTCTTCAATCATGTCATCTGGCACATTATCATCTTCTTCTATGGGAGCGTTATCCTCAACTTGGATATTCACACCTCCATGTTCCTCCAGTTGGAAATCCTATAACTGGAAGTAATTATAGTTTGGGTTGTAGTAAGAGTTGTCGAAACAACTCATATTTAATGAGTTGTTCCCTATAAAATAGGATCCAGAAAATCCTATAAATATATTGAACAAAATGTGTGTGTGTGTGTGTGTGTGTGTGAGAGAGAGAGAGAGAGAGTAACATATTATCTTGTGTATAATGATTTTTTAAAATTTATGTTGGGTTCTTTCTAAATTTCTATCAAGAAGATGAGCCTTAGAGATTATTGTCTATTAGCGAGATTGGTTTTTTGGCTTGCTCTTAAAGTATTTGTATTTGATCCCAAGCTCTTTTTTTCCAAAATTGTTTAGCAACCTCAAAGTAGTTGTATTTGATCCCAAGCTCTCTTTTTCTAGAACTATTCAACAACCTCAAAGTAAACATCTGGGGTTGTGAAGCAAGAGGTATGGTGTCTATGTATGCTATGTAGCAAAAAATAATCTAAGCTATTGATCAACACTACTTTGATTGGAGAGTGCAAAGGCTTTTTGCATAACAAAAAGGATAATTCTCACTCTGAAATATGAATCCTAAACAAGAATTGGCATAAATGATGAGACAAGGTGAGAAGAAAACAAGACATGACACTTTAAACCAACCTCATTGGAAAGTAGGCTAAGAAGTAAAATTGAATAGAGTGTCTCATGCTCCAAGTAACAAGTGTTACTTTTGATCTAAGCTAAGAACTTGAATTGAGACCTTAGCTAAGTTATTCAAAGAATGTAATAATAATGGAAAAAAGCAACAACATTTAAAGCCTCAAAAATAAGCACAACCCTACAAAATAAGCATAGTATGCCATAGTCCTTTCGTTGTTGAAATGAGAACCAATCAATAAGATACTATTTCAATATTTACATAATTTCTTGTGTGTATCCATAAATGCTTAGAAGATAATGCAAATACTCTCCCATACTCCTCATTCATCTCTCTACTTTTAGCATCACTACAAATATGATATAATTCTAAGTATTCAACTATTCTTCTTGAATGAGTCTCAAACACAATTCAATTTAAGAAGCTTCACAATTAGAATTATAAGAGTTAGAGTCATGACAACATTAATTACTCGCTTGACATAGATTCTTCATATAATCATGATGAGCATAATATTAGAAAAGCTTTGAATCAAGCATGATCAAATGTTAAAATGATACAAACTTCACAAAAAATCAAAGTCTGGGCCAATCATAACCTTAACATAATATTGGAAATAGCATATCGATGCCCACCAAATTCAAACATGGTCTAACATTGTCTGCTATATTGTTTTTCAGATCTTCTACTTACTTTCATTCTGTAGTTGTTGCCAGTTGACCTTTTCTTGTATATGCACTTATTTTTTTCTGATGAAACAAGCATTAATATTTAAAATGCTTTTCAAAAATATAAATATATCACTTAAAAAGGTGAGTAAAGTTAGGCATTAATATAGCAAGAGAGAACCTTAATCATCATATCCAAAGAGAGAAACAAATCTGATAAGTAGCAAGAGCTAAAGCACTAGTAGTAGAAGGTGAGTCATTGTCATCTAGTTTCCACACATTTGGGTTATTCTAATCATTAGCAGTAGGCTCCCACCTAGCAAGATCAATTTTGAGGAGCTATGAACTAGTGAGGCCACAAACAGGGGACCTCATCCCCATTAGATTTGAACCTTGATGGAAAGGATAACAACTCAACAACTTAACCATCACAATATGCCACTATTGGCCAACAAGATCAACTTTAGTTATCTTCAATAATTTGCAATTTTTAGGAGGTTCACTAGCAGCCTTTGTAAGAGAACTAGCTATGGTGAGATGAAGGATTTTGTTATTGTTTGATCATTAAGGAGCTCCTCTGGTGCAAAGTTGAGAAGATGAATGTTGATGGGATGATTGGGACCAACCATGAACACTATGACCATAATCTCGATACAAGAAGTATGAGAATCTTCAAGTCCATGAGTATCTTGACTTCTTTCATGTTGATGCCTTTGTGATGGGGATTGATCCTTTTTGGAAGATATTGAAGAAATTGTAGTAACCGCACAAGGTGCATTACTCCAATGGCCAAGAAGCTCCTATAGGTGAGTCACTTGAATTAGCTTGCACTTATATCTACATTGACAACTAGAACATGTCATAAATTTAGAGTACATGCCATATCTAGAAAGTAGAGAAGAATTCTTATCTTTTTCTCACTTTGAAATCATGTCATATCAAAGTGTGTGTTTCTGGATTCAACTATGTCGATTTTCATGGCATGCCATATCTAAGTGTAATTTAGGATGGGTATGTGGTCAATCTCTCAAAATCATCAGATGCCAAGAAATAGGCTTAATTTAGGAAAGATATTGTGTCGTGGGTTTGAGTAGAAGAAGTTGGATGTGTTTTTGTTGTGATTGATGTCAACATGTATTTATTATCATTTGTGACTGGTTGTAGCAGATGGTCTTAACTTTTCCATGTGGTCGCAGTGTGAGATATTTTCCACATTTCTCCTATATTGAAAATCTATTAATTCAGTTTATGTGTGTTGTTAAGTAGTGTTTAGAGATATTAGATTCAGGATTTTGTGCTTTGGATCTCAATTTAGAAGAGTATTCACCAGTGTGTGATAGTTTTTGATAGAGTTTCCTATGAGAAATGCATGCTCCACATTTCTTGCTTGTTGATTTTTGGTGCTAAGGATTTCGAATTGTGCTTATGGTGATCGTATATCTTCATTCAGTTCTATTGGTGTGAGTTTTTATGTTTCAAAGGTGTGTTCTCAAAGTCTGATTGTGTTTGCTCTAGGTTTGGTCAACCTTGATTATTTACATGTTTACATAAAAAGCTTCAATTGGTAGAGTAACATGTATCGACATTGAATTCAGAGTGGTATTTGTGACAACATTTATGCCTCTCAGTGAATTGTTCAACAAAATTAATGTTTTACAAGAAAATTCACCTCAAGAATTGTTAGCTCAGAAGCAAGAACATTGATGTTGAAATAGTACAGAATGTGCTTGACATGAGAGGTCTGCAAGTGAAATAGTAAGTATATAGATCATGTTAGCAAAGTTTTATAATTTTTTGATTAACTTTGTTTATTTTATCATCCATTTATATTATTTGAAAATATGCTTATATAATGAGGGATGAATTACTAAATTTAGTTGAGATTTCTTCTTTTTAAACTTTGCATGCATGTTTGTCATCTACCCTTACCATACATGTCATGCCTACATATGATAATGGGAAACATTGAGGATGATATGAAATCTTTTGTAAAATCATTTCTTTTTGGCCCAATAAGCCATTTAGAATGGCATCCTAACATAAATGAGAACATATTTAAATAATAAATCTAGTCATATAATTCTTCAAATTACTCTACAAATAATATATATAACTAAATCCAAAACAATAAAACAAGGCATTCAACTAGAGAATTGAATAGAGTTAAAGTAATTTATAAAACATTCACTTTAGAATATGATCTTGGGGCTTTATTTACCTAGCATTAATATCTTCAAGAATAATTTTTTGAAAAACTCTTCTTTATACGTACTACAATTGTCTATGGATAGCCCTAAAAAAAATCAAGTATATTGATAGGTAGTGGAAGAACTTAGAGAATACCAATGACCCACGAGTCAAAGAGAAAGGAGGTGTAGTGGTGATTAAGATGATGAATGAGAAATATGAACAACACACTGAGCTTGTGGGGATTATTAGGAATAGGATCACCAAAGTCTAAAGGGAGAAGAAAAGAAATTTAATTTGAGGTTTAGGAGGCAAAGGCGATGGAGGAGAAGTATTTGAATTAGTATAATTGTCATTTATTAGTAAGGTAAATAATGATACTTTCAAGAAGAACGTATTTGACATAAGTTGAGGAAAATGCATTAAAATATGTGCAAGGGAAAGCTATAGCTAACTTCTATGTAGAGAAAACAAAATCTTTTAAAAAAAAGCCCTAATTGTAGACTAGTCATATCTAAAGAACACTATTTCCTTCAAAAATATCTCTTGAGGTCAACCTTTAGACAAATCAAAATATGATCAAATTTGAGCATAGAAGGTATAGAAACAATTGTACAAGATGAAATCTACCTTTATGAAAATCTTAACAACCTTTATGAAATTGGTGTCGGGTCTTGTTCTCAATCAACTGAATCAACAACTTCAACCACTGGTAATAGAACTATTCATTATGGCTCATTGTTTCTATAGGCACCTGGAACCGAATATGCATATGGCCCTACTATCCTCAAATATGACAATGGATTTTCTCGATCTTGATTTGAATAGGAATTGGTACCCTTGGTTGCCTACTCCCGCAACTAGCTACTTAGCCACTCCAATAATGACAACAAATTTCTCATGTGCCATGTCCCAATCTTGAACACTAGTATAAAATTTCTTGCAAATCTGACACCCTAACAAGGGAAATCACTAAAAAAATGGTACGCATTAGTCAATGCTACAAAAATTATGGTTTCGCTAACAATTCAAAATAACCTACTGAGAACTATATTGAATGGAAAGACATGTCTAGTGTTAAATCTACACAATACAAGATTAATTGAATCAAAACTGTCAGTTGAGCCATTGACACTAGCCTGAAATGGCTTCCGCGTAGACTGCTGCCAAACAGTGCCAAATGCAAATGATGAAACCACAATTTTCTTTTTTTCATTATGAACACGATTTGGTCAAAATTTTGACCAAATTGGGAAACCCTAATTTGGTCAAAATTTTGACCAAATCGAGCATAGAAATAAAATTAAAAATTAAAAAAATCATAGGCCAATATGGCCTTTGGTTGAAAAACAAGGGGGAATGTACTAGTGTGGATATCTCCACACCTTTATTTGGGGATGTGGTGCTCATGATTGGGGACATGACTCAACTGCTAGGTTATGAGGGCATCCCCTTCCAATGTTGATGATGCTTCTCTATTTGGTCATCTGGCTACAAATTGTTCTCTTTTGCATCACAAAGATGTCGTCATTTGGTGGAAGTGTGCAAATGATGATCACTTGACCATCCAACTTTTGATTCTCCATTTTGTTCCTACCTTTGAACGCTCCTCACAAGCTGATGATTCAATGAGACTTGACCCCACCTCTCGCTATCAATGTGGTCCCTTCTAACCATAAAGACCCTTCTCTAATAGTTTTTCTTGATCTACTCTGACATACAATAGTTGATGTATGCTAGTCCCATTACTCTATCCCTAGTACTGATAAGTCCATGATGGGGGCTTCATTGTCTATGGTGGAGACCCTAGCGAATATATTGTTGGTAGTGTGCCAACATCTCTTGCAAGAAAATGTAGTTGGGTTAACTACAATTGTGGCATTGCTTAACCACCTTTTATATCTTCTACAAGTCTAGTGATTGTATTAGGCATTAATAAGTCAGTTTTTGGGTACAATCCCAACCCTAGCAACTAACAAGTGGTATCAAGCTTGGTCATAGGTTCAAATCTCGCAAGTTTTGATGAGTAATGTTAAGAGGTGGATTGTTGAAAGTGCATCAATGTCTCTTATGGAATAACATAGTTGGGTTGACCACAATCGAGACACAGCTTAACCACCTCTTGTGTCTTCTATAAGTCTAGTGGTTGTATCAGGCATTAATTTGTCAATCTTTTGGTGCAATAACCCCCCTACCGATAACAAGTATTGCTTGGATGATTGTTCACATATGAAAGAAAAATTACGCTACCTCTTATTCTCCTACCCCCACTATGAACAAGACTCCCCACTCTCGATGTGGGTTATTAATTGTGTTGCTAATTAGTAGTTAGTTATTTATTTTTGACATTGTTAATCCCTTGCTCATAACTGTGTTGTTGATCTCTTAATGCCTTTTGGCATTGGTTAGTGATGGGGAGGGTCGCCTTCCACCCTAAGTCCTACTCTCTTCTAGAACTCCTCAAACTCACTCTTGAGTCCCTAGGGTTATTACTTACCCTAGTACTAGGGGAACTAATGTCTTCCCCTTCTCAAGGCTTCCTACCCACTAAAAAGACTATCAAACCACCACTTCTCATGACTAATAAAGATCAATCATGCACTTTCCTCTCACTTCTCCTCTCTATAAGTTCCTAACCAAGACATGCCTTGCTCGCCTAGGCCTTGCTTGAATTCAAAGCTAGCTCCACCACACACATAAACATAAAAGAAAAGAACACATGTACAAATGATTCTTTTTTACTCTAATAGTCCATTTGACTGAACACAGAGATCAAGAAGAATCCATTTATTAAGCTACTCCTACACAAAACAATTCTACTCTACCAAGTCCTACTAACAAAAGGTAAATTACAAATTGAAAATGCTTAACATACACTAGAACTATTCTTATTGAATTTAAAAAATTACATTACATTCAAAGCTTCTCTCTACTGGAAATTTACTCTCTGCTAGCTTCTACAATTCTACTTTTGCTTCTAACTCTTCCTCTCTAACTCCCTCTGCATCTGAGAACCTTTAGCTTTTATCTCCATGCGAGCTCATTCAACAAATCATCAAGATTTGGTGTTTCAACCACCTTTCTCATCTCTGCAACTTCTTTCTTCAGTTGTAACTACTTCTTGGCTGATGTGTCTAATTTCCTTCTCCATGTGCTTCTTTTTTCGCTTTTGACTTTTCTGGCCTACGATGTTCTAAACAAGTCTTTCTCACGTTATCGCATCTCTTTTCCTTGATTGTGTTCCAAGTTGTGATATTGCACTGGCTGTCTTCTTAACATTTTTGCTCCTTCATGGCCTACCCTCTACTTGTCAATGTCTTCATTGCGATGCTACAAAACCATGGTGGTGACTTAGCATTACTTCTTTCTGACTGCTTACTCCACCTTGCGATTGTGTGAAAATAGACTTGCGCAGCTTCGCTATTGTTTACTTAATAGCTTGTTTAGCCCTTATGATCATGTGAATGTAGACTTGCACATATTCACAGATGTTATCCTTAACTGTCTCTTAACTCTTGTGATCCCTTCTACTCTTGTGGTCTTCTTAAGTTGCGACCTTGCAAAAAGGTCCTAATCGTGTCTTCACAATAGTTTACCCTAACTGTTTTCTGTCTCTTGCAATGTTGCAATGTTGCAAGCACATCTTCACTACGGTTAGCCTGACTTAGCATGTACTGGTGGCAATGGTGTGAAATTGTTCATTTTGCCTTTGGTCATTGCTTTGATGCTGTTGGGCTGACTTGACATTATCTGCTTGCAATGATGTGAAATGGTCTCTTTGTTGCATCGCCACTTTTCCACGGCTTAGATGACTTGACCTCATATGATTGCAATGATGCGATCTACTATCTTTCCTTCCTTGGCAACTTTGTTGGTTTCATTTGATGTTAGTCATTTCAAGTTGCGATCATGTGCTAAGTTGCCTTTTACACTATTTTGTATCTTCGCATGTCTTCTTAGTTGTTAGTGAATTAAGATTGTGATCATGTACTAACCTTGTTCTAACCTCTTTCACCACTTCACACATCTTCCATGCTACATCTTGTTGACTATTGTGATCATGCAAACCAAAGAACTTAACTATCTAACTAGTTGTGAACTTGCAAAATTGAATGAATGAGCCTTAGGTGCTCGTTACACTTATTTGAAATGTTTATTCAATGTGATCCACTTTTCGACCACGAGCACGAAAATGAACTAGGGCTTGGAGTAAAACCCTAGGGTGCTCCTAGACCAGTCAGTCATCCCCCTATGAGACTATTGGACTTAAAAATATAAATATATAATTAAAAAATTAAAAAAATGTAAATATAAAATCAAATTTAAGTTAACTATAATGACTCAACAAAATGAAAATAAATCTAGAATTCTAAAAGTGTTTGATAATAGGAATAAAAAATCAATATATAATAATAATAATACTTCTTAAGTCCATTATTGGGCCTAGTTGAGTTAATTGAACTTCTATGCAAGAAATAGTATGTAAATTGAGAGAACTAGAGATTGGTCAAATTAAAGTCAATTTTAATAATATTGGGGAGAAATCAAAGGCCCTTTGAGCCTAAATTTGTGGTAGAGTTCATACAATATGGGTGAGGCTCAAATTGCTTGGTATGTTATGAACATAGTGAGAGAAGATTCACTTGGAAAGACACTTGCAGATTAGTATTAATCCCTTGATCAAGGAAGAAGCTATTGCTTAGACTTTGAAAATGTTTATTAAAACTACTATTAAAATTCTTAATATTTCCAAATACTTCCAAGGAATGGGTAATGGGATGGCAGATTTTCTTTCAAAGCGCACGTCCAACATTGAGGAACAAAAGGGGGAAGCAGCTGGATTGGAAGACTAATATTCTTCTAAATTACTAGTTCACAGGGATATATGGGGGCAGAAATGGCCAAAAGAGTAGTGTTTTGTTGTCCTGTTCATATCAGTCAATGTTTATTCTAATGACTTTAGTATATTTGAAAAGTGACTCAGATCTTGTAGGTAGGGTTGGCGTTCCATAATTCTTGCTGAGATTTTGTATGTCATTTTAGTTTATTTAATTCTCATTGTACTATTGCTTTGTAGCTATGGATATGTGAATATGAGTGATGTAGATTATAGAATTTATAACTATGCTATTAATGTAAGATCTTTTCTATGAACTAATCGAAGCATGCTTATGCTTCTTATCCAAGTTGCATGGGTACCTCCCCACCCCTCCCCCCCTTCCAGACCAAGATAAGTTCAAACTGGTTCGAAGTTCAGGTCCGGTTCAAACTTGGTTCAACCATGGTCCTCTTTTTTTAGACCTAGTTCGAACCCGAATGAACCACCTAAAAAATATTGAACCTAGTTCGCACCGCTACTACGGATGACATTTAAAGTGTTTTATTTACATTTTTTTATAATTTTTTGGCATCCATGAAACCTAAAAAGGTGTTATTAATTTGTTTTGTGCCCTCTCATTGTCATTTTATGTTTCTAAATAGGTTACTTTGTCGTAAGGGAGAGCACATAAGTTTTTGACCAAGCATCTGGTTGTGCAAGGAGGAGTTTGAAGATTGATTTGTTGGTGTTCTTCAAGTGTTTGAGAATCATTCATACACATTTGCAAGCTTGCAATGGTTGGAAAAGGTAAGATCTTATTCCATTCGCTATTGTTTTTGTTCTAATTTTTTCATTTTTCCATTTCTCTTTCAATCTTCATATGTTCTTGAATCTTTTCCATTATTCCAAAATTTGTCATCTTCTTGCATATAAATTATGAACATGTATCTAATTGCTTGCCACATGGAAAGGAATGCCATCTACCTCTTCATCAATAGGCAATACCCAACAAAGAATAGAACCCAACTCTAATTCTCCTCTATGGAAGTATGTAGACATTATAAAACCCCTTCTAGGAGGTGGTGCATTCCATTGGAGATGTCAGAGATGTGGTGTAGAAAAAAATAGTTCTTATTATTGTGTGGTGGGTCATTTATGTGGTTATACTAGAAGAGGAGTAAAGAAATGCCCTGGCAAAAAAGGTGCCCCCATACCAAATCAAACTATGTTAAAATATATTGAAGAGCATGAGGAAATAGAAGAGAGGACGCAAGGCAACAAAGCTTGGTAGCAATAAAAGTAAAAAAGAAAAGGGAATGCAATGCCCCTCAGATGTTATAGTACAAGACCACCCCTTCTTCAATACTGTTGCAGACACCGGCACTGAATTTGTCCCTATTGTACACAAAAGAAAGGGACCACTAGAAACTACTTTTCAAAATAAGGGCCAAGAAATTGCTGAAATTGTTGTCCTTTAAGGTTGTTCACTCTCCATTTTGGAAGGACTCGTTGAGGGGTCCCAATGAAGCTCCAAAAGGGTATTGTAGCCTTGGGTTTGAGAAAGTGCGCACCACCTTGTTGGATGACGAGATTCAATAGATTGAAAATCAATTGAAGCCCATAAGGGACTCATGGGTTGAGACAGGGGTGACAATTGTTTCAGATGGCTAGAAGGATTCTAAGAATTGTCCCTTGATCAATGTCCTTGCAGTGTCCCCTAAAAGGGCAATGTTTCTGAAAGTGGTGGATTGTGAGGGAAAAGTAGAAGATGGGTCATTTATTGCTAATATCCTAATTGGGGCCATTTAACAAGTGGGTGCAAGAAATATTGTCCAAGTCATTACGAACAATGCAAAGAATTGTAGAGCAGCAGGTTTGTTGGTTGAATCACAATATCAACATATCTTCTGGACACTTTGTGCAGTCTATTTACTCAATCTTATGCTACAAAAGATTGGGAACCAAATTGAGTGGATCAAAACAATGTATGAAGAGGATGAGGACATACAAATGTTTGTCACAAACCACCACATGACTCAATCTCTTTTTAAGAACTACTCAAAATTGGAGCTATTGAAGGTAAATGAACTTGAACTCAAGTTAGTAATTCAATTTTTAATATTTGACAATTTCTTATTTTTCATATTTTACTTGTGCAATTACCAATGTGTATAATTTTCTAAAATATGTATCTAATAGTAGTTATTTTTTGCTCTAATTTATGTCACAGGTTGCTGAGACCCGTTTTGCATCACATATAATCGTCTTAAGATGACTTGTGCAAGTGAAAGACGCACTTCAAGGTATGGTAATCAGCCACAATTGGGGTGTATGGAAGTGAAAGAACACTGAAAGGGAAAACAAAATAAAGGATAGGTTATTGGTTGAGTCATGGTAGGAACATGTGGAATATCTCCTTAAGATCACCGAGCCTATTATGAGCATGCTTAGGTACACTGACATGGATAGGCCTTGCCTTGGAGAGATCTATGATGGCATAGACTCAATGATTGAGAAGATCAAACAAGTTATAAATGAGAAGGAGAAAGATCTGCAAGAGACCTTTTTCAAACAAGTGAAAAAAATAATTAATGAAAGATGGAACAAAATGACCACTCCATTACATTTGCTTGCCTATGCCTTGACCTGCAAATACTATAGCTCACAATATTATGATCTACCAGGAAGGTTGCCACCATATAGAGATATGGAAGTGTCTGACGGATACTAGGCAACATTTAGAAGAATATTTCATGATGATGATATGAGAGACGTAATCATGGATGAGTTCATAGAGTTTGTCAATGCTAGAGGTCTAAGTAATGATGCTCTTCGTCATTGATTCAAGAAGGAAGCTCATGGTTGGTGGTACCTCCATGGCCAAAAATTCCAAACATTGCAGCCCCTTGTAATCAAAGTTATATCACAAATAAGTTTTATTTTTAAAAAATTAGCTCACTTTATCTTCAAAAATCATGACTAGAGAGTGATTTTAAAATTTTAATAAGTTTTAATTAATTATTTTTTAATTGCTTACCCTATGTTGTCTTCATAGGTTGCTAGTTCTTCTTCATCAGAAAGAAATTGGAGCACCTATTCTTTCATCCACTCAGTGAAGTGCAATAAGTTGCAATAAAAAAAAGTAGAGAACCCAGTATTTATGCATAACAACTTGCACCTTCTTTCGCACAAGAGTCAAGAATACAAAGAAAGGGAGACAAAGCAGTGGAATGTAGGTGTAGAGATTGCGAACTTGGATGCTTCCACTACTCAACTTACAATTGATGATTTTGATGACTTTGATGTCAATACCATTGTGTATTCTGTTGTTGATCCCATTGGCCTTAGTGCAAGTCATACCAGAGGTGGATAAGAAGAAGAAGAAGAAGATGATGATGATGAATATGAAGAAGAAGATGAAGATTGAAGAATTTAGAACTAAGAATTTTGAATATTAATAGATTTTCATTCCATTAATTAAATGTGAAACAATGATACTTGAACTTGATATTTTAAATGTTTTGAATTTTGATGTTGAAGTTGATTGAACTATGTTACTATATGATGGTATGATCTCTATGATATGTTACTATTTATGGTGTTTTAAAGTTCTTGTTGTTTAAATGTGTTTATGTTACTATGCTACATTCTAATTTTAACTCATGCTTCATAAAAATTGCATATGTTTGTACTAACGAACCCAAACCCCTTTCCAAAATTTTGTCAAACTTGTGAATTGGTTCTTGAACTTCAAACTTGGAACCAAACCCGAACCAGCAACTTAGCTTATTAGCGATTAAAAACATCAAACTTTTTATGAAGTACATATTAAACTTATAATAGAAAACATTAAACATTAAACATAAAAGAACAAATTCAAAAATATGTGTGAATTTTAAGCCAAAGTTTCCTTATAATAGTGAAAGCCTCAAGCCACAAAACCGGTACAATTTGTGATAAACATATTTTCCATTTACTAAAATTTATGTCACTAATATGTCCAAGCCATGAAATAACAATTGCAATATATAAAACTTCAAAACTTTTCCAATATGTTTTCCATGACTATTTAGCTTTTACTTTTTTGTGAGGATTGGAGCAACATTCTAATCGAAATCATTGATACATATGGATACCTATATATAAGACTGGCCTACAATTCAATTTTCATCTGCTATGATAAAGCTTTCCTAGAGTTCACTACATGGATCATCCACAAATTGTATTTATTATTTAGTGGGGCAAGAAGAATATAAGCTGGTGCAAAATGCCAAATTCAAATAATAATTCAAACAAAAATCTAAAAATCTAAGAAAACAGCAAATAATAGAGATCCTAAAGAAAGTTTTACATAACAATGGAATATTACTTGGGATAAATAGCCACAGCAATAAACTCTTTTCTCCTAGTGGCCCTATTTGTGAAGAGCACAATAAAATGAAAATATAAAACGAGTGCAGCTGAAGAGCATTTTAAAACAAATATTTTTGAAATTGTATTGGGCATGATTCAAACGGGTGGGAGGGATTTTTAGAAAGATGCTGGCACAGATACCATGCTGCCTAATCTTCCATCTATTATGTTATCATATGGAAGTAGTGTATGGCATTGTATTATTACCCAGAGGCTTCACAATTCCCATAAACAAGCAATTCAGGTGCAAAAAATTTGCAAACTGAAGTTGAACCATGATAAGGCATTCCTGCTAGTCCAATCTGCTTCATAACAAAGGGAAATAACATATGCTCTATGGAAAATAATAACATTCACAATTCTGGTATCAAGTATATTGTCGGCAAATGTTATTTTATTTTGCTTCTCACTCAGTGTTGAACAAATCATTGGAATGAAATTTTGATACAAAGCATAGATATCATGCCTCAAATGTCAAGACACCACTTATGGCTCAATGGTGCTCCATACAAATCCGATAAGTTAGATGCTGAAATACTCATCAAAACATGTATTTGATTTTCTTTAGCAAAACGGAAAGTAAGAGTTTAGTGATTCCAGTCACTAGTGTTAGTCCAAGTTGAAACCATGATGATTTCAAAGTGAGTCTCCTCAGATAAGAGGCTTCGGGAGGACTTCTTCCCTTTGGAGTTCTGTCATTACTTCCCCATGCTAATTGAACTATTGAAAGCCATTCTTGGAGCAGGCAAGAAAGCTTGTATTTTTCCTTCTATACCAAAATGTAGAGTTAAATTGTGGCAAAGCTTGACTAGAGGAGGGACTTTCTTTTGGGTGGATAACACTTAATTTTTTCACTTACTTCCACTCTTCTACATTCTCAAAATGAGGAAGAGCAACAAGCCCTTTTGTGTAGCGTTCAGAAGCCACATATTTGCCCTATTATTTAATGTTTTCTGTTATCATGACCAATCTTACAAATTCTGGAAAAAAAATCCCCTATGTTGTTTTCAAACAAGGGTCTAGAATATGTTGTTTTCAAACAAGGGACTAGAATTTTCTCTCGTGAGGTAGTATTTGTTTTGGAGGAGAGATGAATTGTCATTTGTTTCGGTAGTAAGCTAACAAGGAGGTGCACTGATATTACAAATTTTCCACTTTCTTAATCTTTAGGCTTCCCAATATGTCCCGACTCCAGAATTATCTGTATGAACATCACTACTACTGTATACCACTTTCTTAATCTTTAGGCTTCCCAATATGTCCTGACTCCAGAATTATCTGTATGAACATCACTACTACTGTATATATTAAACATGTGTATAATTTCTCTAATCCAAACTCTTTTATGTTTTGTTAGCATGTGTATTACACATATCTTTGATTGAAACACTTTTTGTTTTAACAGCATACCGCATGAATATTATGGTACTGCAGTTCTCATTCAGTATTGATCTCATATATTGTAGGACTAATCCTCTCAGACCAATCCCAGGAGATCAACACACTGCTTATGGCTGAAAATTGTTGAATTTATGACTGTGTCAACATACCGCATGAATATTATGGTACTCTAGTTCTCATTCAGTATTGATCTCATATATTGTAGGACTAATCCTCTTAGACCAATCCCAGGAGATCAGGAGATCAACACACTGCTTAGGGTTGAATATTGTTGAATTTATGACTTTGACAGCACACCGCATGAATTTATTATTGTATTCCAGTTCTCATTCAGTATTGATCTCATATATTGTAGGACTAATCCTCTGAGACCAATCCTAGGAGAGCAACGCACTGCTTATGGCTGAATATTGTAGAATTTTTTATGACTTCAAATTTATCATTATTATATGGAAATTTTGAATATGAAATTTGCTCTCTGAATAAGTCTAAATTTATGCTGAAAAACTAAGAAAAAATTCATAAAACAGTGTGTTTGTAATGGACAAAAAGCAAATACATGACAGGTGTGAATGGTAGAAAGATAGATAAACAAGCAATCCAAATTTTTCATGTTCTAAAAGATAGATAAATATATCAATAGACAAAGAAGTATAATATCTCTAATCCAAATTCTTCATGTTTTGTCAGGATAGCGCATGAATATTAGTTTACTGTATTCCAGCTCTCATTCATTCAGTGTTGAGCTTTATCTCACAGGACTAATCTATGGATATCATGCCTAAAATATCAACACATTACTTATGACTCAATACTGTTGAGTTTATGACACAAACTTTATCACCATTACATGAAGATTTTGAATACAAGCTTTCTTCCTGTTTGCATAAGTCAAAATCCATGCTACAGAACTAAAGATCCTAATGAACTGAGAAAAAACATAGAAGTGTGAATAGTAATTCTTGTTTGCATAAGTCAAAATCCATGCTACAGAACTAAAGACCCTCATGAACTAAGAAAAAAACATAGAAGTGCGAATAGTAAAGACATAGACAAGAAGCAATCCTTTGTTACTCTTTCAGAATACTGACAACTACTCTAAACTAAACTAAATCAGACATCAACTAATCCCGAAAGAAATTTACATGAATGCAAATAGTGCCATAAATGTATTCCAGCTCCCACTATTCGCAATAGGGTTTCAAAATGACAAAAGGGTAGGCTTAAAGCTTATTACAAATGATGTATATGTTGCCTTTAGCAAAGAAGCAGCATCATCTAGTCGATTAGTGGAGCAGCATCTGGTCTTCATATGGTAAACTATGACAGAACTATAACCACATGTAAACCAAATTAAACCACCCCTTGCAGATACCTGCCAGAACTTGCAGGAATTGTGAAACTGATATGATAAATCTAATTTCCACTTCGAATCCACAGCTTATATTCTGGATATTCCAATATCCAGAGCACAAAATGCCCATCACCTTTTTGTTAGGAATAAGGTGTCTCAACCTTGGATAATTCCTATTCTTATTATTTGTTTTCTAAATGTATTATTTGCAAATAATGTAATTAAGTGTGAGTGTACATGTCTAGTTGGCATGTTGATGTTTCACTCCACTTGCATGTGTCAGCATCTTGAATTGTGTGTAAGGAGATCATGACTAAAATGGTTATGACAGATTCCTATGATGTGTAAGAGCTATCTTTGGAATATTTGATGATGGGTAGGCATGTGGCAATTGATCATTGAATATTATACATCGAGTCTCCCTCTAGCACACAGGGTTCAAGGCATCGCCCCGAAAAAAAATTTGGGTTCCTACTTTTCTAGAGAATGGTAAAACCCTAATACGGTTGTTCTTTGGAAGTTGCCCTAAAATGGAAAGCGCGTAAAATAAGCATTTTTTGGGGTTGCAGATTGGAGAAAGTGAAAAGTGTATAGTTGGTTGCTACTGGATTAGTCTTTCGTGTCCTGAAAGAACTTGCATTCCAAGTGTGTTGTAACCTTTGTGTTGAAAAAAATAAATTGTGCAGGTTTTGGAGGGGTGGGGTTGTTTTACCGAAAGGTTTTTTCCCACTGGCATATCTTTGTGTTTATGTATTTTCTTTCTCTTTCTGTTTTTTGTATTCATGGTTGACTACAATATTATTCTTTACATAATATCAAATCTGAAATTGTAAGGATTTAATAGGAATTTGCACAAGACTTTCCTTAAGGGATTAGTGTAGGAAGTTGTTTCCGCACTTGAGTTTCCTTTCACTTTTGATGCAAACCACCTCATCTCAAAACTATAAAACTAAATTCAAACACTCTATCGATTTCTCGAGCATATCAAAATTTTATGTTAGGCTGGTTTGGAACAATAAAGCTAGAATTTGGTTGGTCGAATTGTAGGGCTAGTTAGGCTTGGTTTCAATTTGAAATAGCCTAGTTTGGGGTTTTTATATAAACTTACATTTGGGAGTTGAAAGTTTATTGATTCAAGTTGAGTAGGGTATAAAAAGACCATAGGCCTAGTTACGCTTAGTTTTCGATTTGAGATAGTAACTGAATTGTAGACCTAGTTATGCTTAGTTTTCAATTTGAGATAGCATAGTTTGGGGTTTTTGATATAAACTTGCATTTGGGAGTTGAAAGTCTATTGATTCAAGTTGAGTAGGGTATAAAAAGACTCTAGGAAGTGTTAAACCAATTTGGGAAGGTTGGAGTCAAGTTTTGGTAATTTGGAAGAGTTTTGTGTCCTTGGGAACACTTAGGTCCAACATGCATAAGAACATTCTTGATGCTACATGGGGCGAAATGAGGCCTCCACTAGCATTTACCCAATCAAACAAAGTCGATGGACTAGATAGTTTGGTCCTAGGACAAATGGTTGAAAGATGCAACATTCAAAAACTTTGAAACTTTTTGTACCAACTGAGATTGGGTTGCCGGGAAACCAAGTGGAATATCCCAAAACCAATCTATGCACTTGTAGGCCTTCCCAAAATGGTCATTTTGTACTTCACGATTCTTTGATACCCCTCACGAGGTCCGAGAAATTGCCCTCCAAAAATTGCTGCCCAATTTGGCTTAGTGCACCTTGGGAACACTTAGGTCCAACATGTGTCAAAACATTCTTGATGCTATGCAAGTAAATCGAGGTCTCCACTAGCATTTACCCAACCAAAAGAAGTTGATGGAATAGACAATTTGATCCTAGGACCAATGGCTTGAAAGATGGACCATTGAGGAACTTTTAACTAAGCAACATTGCAACTGCACCAACCAAGATCAAGTTGCCAAATCAAATCTAAGAGGAATATCCTATAACCAATCTACATGCTTGTCTGCCTTCCCAAGATAGTCCTTGTGCACTTTACAATTCTCTAATACCCCTCACGAGGTCCAAGAAATCACCCTTCAAAAATTGTTATCCAATTTGGCTAGCACCTTGGGAACACATAGGTCTACATGCACTGGAACATTCTTGATGCTACATAGGTGAAACAAGGTCTCCACTAGCATTTACTCGACCAACCAAAGATGATGGAGCAAACGGTTTGTTCCTAGGATGAATAGTTTGAAAGATGCACCATTAAGTAACTTTCAACTGAACAACTTTGCAACTTTCAAATAGCAAATCTAAATTTGATCGAATTAGCTTCACATATTTCTTTAGATGCCAACATTGGTCTCTCCATTCATAATTGCTTCTATAATTGACAGTGAATCGCCTTCCAAGAGAATATTCATTATTCTAGCCTTAGTGCTTGTTAAATTGCCCAAAGAGTCGCTTGAAGGAACTGACTAAAACAAACTTGCTTCAAGACTTCGCAACTTGAAATAAATAAAATCTAACGACTTTCAAATCCTTCATGCCCTAAACAAAATCTGACAACTTCTAGGTGCCCTAAATTCTTCCCTGCTTAGTTCAATTGTGTCATCGGACATATCGCATGCTTGTGTATAAATGCCACTCTACCTCTCCCATCACCTCAATACTTGATTAAATCATTCATTGTCATGAGTCTTTCTCCATGTGTATAATCTCCTTCCATAACATCATCAAGACATGAGGCTTAGTGTCTAAATCTTATTCTCAATTGTCTCTCCACTTCCAAATCTAGCCATTCTAATAACTTCCCCAATCAAAACCATTCTCCTCTTATGTCCCTCAAGTCTTCTACCAACCATTCTCCTCGTTCCTCGAATATCCCCTTATGTCCCTCGAATATCTTACCAATTCCTTGTTTCTCAACTCCAACAGCTTAACTCTCAATTTGAATAACAAAAAAATCTGCTTCAAGACTTCACACATCAAATTAAATAGAATCTAATGACTTCCATATCCTTCATGCCTTGAATTCTTTCCCACTTACTTCACTTACGTCATCAGATAGATCGCATGCTTGTATATAAATGCCACCCTACCTCTCCCATCACCTTGATACTTGGTTAAATCATTCACTGTCATGGGTCTTTCTCCATGTGTCTAATCTCCTTCCATAACATCACCTTCAGTAGCATCAGCACAAGACATGGGGCTAAAATGTGTAAGTCTTATTCTTAATCCATCTCTCCACTTCCAAATCTAGTCATTCTAATAACTTTCACAATCAAACCATTATCCTCTTATGCCCCTCTAATCTTCTACCAATCATTATCCTATAATGTCCTCAGAACTTCTACCAATTAATCTAGCCATTCTACATTCTCTTTATGCCCCTCAAATCTTCTACCAACCATTATCCTCTAATGTCCTCATAACTTCTACCAATTAATCTAGCCATTCTAACATTCTCTTTTTATGTCCTTGAAATCTTCTACCAACCATTAAGCTCTAATGTCCTCATGTCTTCTACCAATTCCTTGTTTCCTAAATCAGATAGCTTAACTCCCCTTATGTTCCTCAAATATTCTACCAATTCCTTATTCCCCAATTCCTTATTCCCCAACTCTGATAGCTTAACTCCCAATTTGAATAGCATGCCAAATTCCTCATTACCTTCCCTTCTAACATGAGCAACTCTGAAATCCTCAAATAGCTCTAAATTTGATTAAATGAGCTTCACATATTCCTTTAAATGCCAAACATCGACCTCTTCATTTGTAATCACTTCTAGATTACGAGTGAATATCTTTCCAATAGAATCTTCATTATTCTAGCCTTATGCTTGTTGAACTGTCCAAATAGTCACTTGAAGTTCAATCTCATTATTAGTTCCAGCCTTCAAAAGCTTATGCTCCAAATATACTAGCTTATGCTCCAAATAAACATATTGACACTTACGGATCTTATGCTCCAACTAAACATATTGACACTTAAGGATCTTATGCTCCAAATAATCATATTGACACTTAAGGATCCACCCCTCAAAGCCACTTGCTTGTTGCCTATAGTTTAGATAAACCTTTTGCTCCAAATAATAATGTGTTTCCCATCAAAACTATCGAGAAACTATTATAATGAAACCAACTCCATTAAGTCTTGAGTTTCTTATAGAGGCCCCATCAAAATACCACTCTCAACACTTAAGGATCCACCCCACGAAGCAAGTCCCGAGTTGCCTATAGAGGCCCCATCAAAATTTTCTCTGTCATCCACTCTCAACACTTAAGGATTCATCCCTTCAAGGCCCCCACTTGCTTGTTGTCTAAACTCAACACTTAAGGATCCGCTCCTTGAAGCCCCACTTGCTTGTTGCCTATAGTTTAGAGGAACTAATACTAAATATATAGACTCGTTGCCTATGATAATATCTTTTCATCGATAATGAAACATTTTTAACTGAACTAGCTCCACTAAATCCAAAATTTACTCTTTGTCATCCACTCTCAACACTTAAGGTTCCACCCCACTCTCAACACTTAAAGATCCACCCCATTCTTGAAGCCCCATTTGCTTGTTGCCTATATTTTAGAGGTAATAATGATCCACCTCACTCTTGGCTATATTTTAAAGGTACTAATGATCCACCCCACTCTTGAAGCCCCACTTGCTTGTTGCCTATAATACTAAATATATAAAATTGTTACCTATACTATAGAGGAAGTAATACTAAATATATAAAATTATTGCCTGTAGTAATGGGGACATAAAATTGCTTCCTATGGTAATGTGTTTGTTGCCTATGGTAATGTGTTTGTTTCCTATGGTAATGTGTTTCCCATTGAATCTTCCATAATGAAATCAACTCTCCTAAGTCCCGAGTTGCCTATAGAATCCCCTCAAAATTTACTCCACTCTTAAGACTTAAGGATCCACCCCTCAAAGCCCCATCCGCTTGTTGCCTAGTTGCCTATAGAGGCCCATCAAAACCCGCTTGTTGCCTAGTTGCCTATAGAGGCCCATCAAAACCCGCTTGTTCTATATCATCCACTCTTGACACTTAAGGATTCACCCCTCAAAGCTCCATCCGCTTGTTCTCTATAGTTTAGACGAATTAATACTAAATATATGAACTTATCAGCCTATAGAAGAATTAATACTAAATATATATCATCCACTCTTGACACTTAAGGATCCACCCCTCAAAGCCCCACCCGCTTGTTGCCGAATTAATACTAAATATATAAACTTATTGCCTATAGAAGAACTAATACTAGATATATAAACTAGTTGCCTATAGTTTAGAGGAACTAATACTAGATATATAAACCAAAAGATATAATAATGTCCCATATTAAAATGACTTTCTTCAGCAAAAAGAGCTCATATCGCTAAACCAATTTAGTGAGTCAAATTTGAGAAAACTAATTTTGAAATTTTATTTCATTAAAAAAATTATACCGTTACTTAATTCAAATTTTGAGAAAATTTTTTTTTGAAATTTTATTTTATTTTAAAAATTATACCTTTACTATCAAAATATGATAGTATTAACAAAAATGAAAAAAATATGATAAAATATGATAGTTTTAACAAAAATGAAAAAATCTGATACACTTTTAAAAATTGGCTGTTGCCTAGTAACTAGGCGATAAATGGTAATTGCATATTGATCAAAACACATTTAGATAAAATGGAATCGGTTATGTGAAAAAACATGTGGAGAATGAAGAACAAACTCAACAGTACACAAGGAAGAACTATTTATCAGTATATAATTATATTAAACCATTCTGAAAACTATGAATATCACCATTACAAACACATCAACAATGTGATGAAAATGGTACTAATTAACTTAAAATGTGAAATATGTCTAATTTTAGCTCCAATTTATAGGAACCTACCAATTGAAACTCATGCAATCAATCTAGTCACAACCCAATGAAAACTCCAAGCCTAAAAAAGTGTAGATGAAATTGCTATTATATTCACTGGACAACTTCAACTTCATCTCACATGGAATTGCAGTTTGCAGGTGCAAAGGACAGACTCATTTTGGAAACATCATACAATATATGAAAGTTATGTTGTTGAATGGAACCAAGAATGGAAAAATCCAGATGGCTTGGAACCATAGTCAAGCACAACATATTGTTCAGTTGAATCAAATAGTTTTCCTTGTGCACAATGTAATCTGCTCTTCCCTGGAAGTGAAATGTTATATCAGGAGCATTCACATTGCTATATAACTGATAGCACAAATCCAGGCCAAGCTTAGAGCCATCAGCAAGAGGAAGATTGATTGCAGATTGCAAGGCATTTCTCAAAGGATTGTATGCTCTGCTATCTAAATATGTAAGCTGTGACCCTGAGTCAATAACTAACCCACCTCTTCCATTAGAGCTGAAGTCAAAAACACCTTTTGGCAAACCCAACAAATTGCCTCCCACACTAATACCATCTAGTCCTAGATAATAGTAGGAAGCCCTTTTCATGGCACGGTTTTCTAACAGTGGGGTTGATTTCATGTTAGAGACTACTGAACTACGCAAATCTCCAAATATTATATGAGATGTTCCACCTCTGTTGGGGACCAAACAATAGGAGAACTTATGGTTGATCCTAGAACCTAATTGGGAGACTAATGAAAGGGGACCCCTGCCAAGACCAATCAAGCCCACTCCTTGAGGGATTCCTAGGGTTTCATAGCTGCAACCTAGGGTTACATCTGAAATGCTTCCTGAAGAAATTGTTAATGTCTCAGACAACAAAATACCATTGCTAGAACTGTTTCCATACCCATATGAATAGTGGTATTTGCAACCAGCAGAAACACATGATGAGGGGATTGATTTACAAAGTGGGTTCTTGCAGGAAACCTTGTTGGGGCAGCCATTCTTGTCATTCTTGCATTGATGAAAATTGCAGGGCACCCATATCAGGTCACTGCCTGTGTCAATAATGGCAGGGAATTTAACTGGGGGTGTACCCACTCCAATCTCCAACATATATTGGTTGGATTCAACATGCACAGATGTTTCAATCTCATTCAACTCCCTCACATTCCTTAATACATTATGTTCATATGCAGTTTTAGTAAACTGATGGAAGGCTCTGTTTGTCAAGCTTATATTGAAACTGAAACAAGTGCTGCTACATACTTGACTGATACAACATACAGCAAAGGCCAACATCAACCTCATATGCAGATTCATTATGAAACTCAGCCAGATATAATTTAATGCTCTATGACTGTTGGAGGTTACTGATTAAGCTTAACATATATGCATTTATATAGGGCTAAACTAAAGCATTTATCAGAGGATTATGGACTTGATGTTGGTGGTAACTTGTACGTTGATTAAAGTGTTTTATGGTTGGCAGAATGTTTGAAAAGATAGATCTACCAAAAGAGAATATGTGTTAACTTGAATAGCAAAGACTTGGTACAAGTTTACAACTACCAAATTCCAATCAATAATTTTAAAAAAATCAATCATGCAGCTCATCTACTATCTAAACAGATAATTTTTCCACATAGTTCCAAAATGGGCTTGCTGAAATTTAAGGAGATACAAATGTAATTTTTGGTGCAACGATAAATCTCATAGCATAGAAGAAAACACCATAAGGATTTGGAAGGACAATCATTTTCTTCAATTTTATCGATCTTTTCTTATATTAGAACTAAAAAACAAAAGTTTTAGCTGCAGTAGTCGTGAAGAACGGAAGTACGTAAAAGAGTGAAACATTTTAAAGCTCTGCTCTTCTTCCTTTCTTTTTTCGGCTTACCAATTACGTGAGAAAGTGTGTTTTGTTTTCCAATAAAACAAAGAATAAACAGCTTTCACATATAAAAAAATCCTGATTATAAACAAATCAAACCTCAAATTAGCTACTACTACTAATACAATAAAATGTTAAATAAATTGAAAATTACAATGAACTCGAACGTGATAACTTGAGCTGAATTTTCAAGATGGGAAAGAATATTAAATTGATTTGCCACTGAACCTTTTAAATTTGATGTAAAATTCTGAACTGGAAGTTATCAAATTAAACTAATAGGAAATAGACTTAAGGATTTGCTCGTCTTCAAATGCTTAATTTGATTAAAACAAGAGAGTAATAGTTCTTTCATGTTATCGTTCTGAAGTTAGGCGTACGGAAAATTTTCTTGAAATACAAATATTTCAAACATCACCAGAACGACATGGTATGTTAAGACCCATGATTTGATATTTACAGAGCTATAGTATAAACATATAATAAAAACAGTGTAAACTAAACCTACTGTACTTGATAATCTACCCCTCCATTGAAACTTCCGCAGGCTGACAGTCTGTCTCTCTCAACACTGTCTTGAGACCCTTTCCACTGGTCCAAGAGTTTGCCAGTGGATCTATGCCATAATCAGGCCCAGTCATATACTGCCGCTTTTCCCTCTCCTCTTGGAATGAATAATTGTATCTTTCCTGCACATCTGGTAAACACGGCCATCACGATATCAGAATTGGAGCAAAATTACAAAAACCCATTTACAAATCAGACCTACATTTAAACTGTGGATTTGAGCATAATTGCAAATACCCATTTCCGAATCAGAATATGAGCCTTTGAAAAATTAAAGTTGGAGCAAAACTACTAATACCCATTTACAAATCAGTCCTTGATTTGAGTTTTAACCATGGCATACTGATGAATACCAATTTACTAACCAGAATATGGCCCTCAAAAAATCGGAGTTGGGAGTAAAACTACTAGAACGCATTTATAAATCATACCGTAAATTTAACTATGGACCTGAGCAAAATTACAAATACCTATTTACCAATCATAATAAACTACTAATATCCATTTACAAATCAATCAGATTTCTGACCATAGATTTGAGGTTTGAGCAAATTGTAATCATCCATTCGTAGTAAACTACTAATATCCATTTACAAATCAATCAGATTTCTAACCATGGATTTGAGGTTTGAGCACATAGTAAACATCCATTCGTAATAAACTACTAATATCCATTTACAAATCAATCAGATTTCTAACCATGGATTTGACCACACTTGTAGTGAAATTTACCTGTAGCAAGTTGTTCATGCAGCTGACCATCTGCAGTGAGAGCCATCATGAGCTGAGGCAAGCCGAGAGGCAGAGTATCTCCCTTATCAAATTGCCAAAAGTGAAATACTTTTCCATAAGTCTTACATACTTTCTCCAGCCCCTCTCTCTGTACTGGCCCTGGAATTCCAGGCATGATGAGCACCCCACTCTTTACTTCATATTCATGAGAATGCCAAAGCTTTTTCTCTTCCTCAGGCAGAGTCAAGAACAAATTTTCAGACACCATGTACTCAACTCCAATAAGCCTCGCATTCTTCTCAGGAGAATCATAGAGAAGGCATTGCCTCACATCCTCATTTATGTGGCTGCAATAATGGTGGGTCTCCGTCTGCCTAGTCATATCATGGGCATAAAAATGGAAGCTACAAACATACATCAAAACAGTAACATCATGAAAGCTATATTAGCTCATTCAAGGTTCAAAATATTTCAGCAGGGTTTTGGATGAAAGGTCAGAATAACTTACGCGCACAGATGCTCATGGACATTTTTAATCGGTGCAAAATTCTGAATGAGCTCTGTTCCAGTTTCCAGGATGGAAGTAGTAGTTTTGCTGGGCTCCCCTGGTATATGAACTGATTTAGAGATTGGCCCTGGTCCTGCTGCTGCCATTTCTTTTACTTTACAGCTGCTTATCAATTTTCCAGGAAATTTTTGTGGAACTGAAGATAATTTAGACCCAGTTCACGATTTACAGATAATTTAGAATCCAAGTGACGATTTACAGCTCGCAATGTCTTCCTGTACTTGTAATATCAATCACCCAGCAGAGAGTCGCTTCAGATGGCACGCGGCGTCAGTGGGCATGCTGTTTCTGCCACATGTATTATAAAGTGACATTTTTTCAGCTTACATTTGGTGACTCGAGTATGGACATTTTTGGAAGTTCCGTCTTCTCTGACATTTGCCCTGTTTTGATGTTCCCGCGTTGCATGTTAGCAATAAATTGTACCCTGTTACGAGCAGCATACAAACACTTAGCAGCGAGTAGGATCCTACAGAGGTGGGAAAAAGAATTTATTTTCGAAGGTTTGTTTATGAATGAATGGTTCTTAATGATGTCCACCAGATTGAGCAGTGTACTATAGATAATTTTCAAATTCCTCTCCATTTCTAATCTTTTGGTATGTATCTCAACCAGCATTCTGCTTATCTTATCTCTTTCAAATAAACTATGCATGTTGTCCGCCATCAAGATGACATCATAAAGAGATCGAATGTTGTGTGTTGCGCATTTTGAGAGAAGATGTCATTTTGTTTCAACCGCTCCACACCTGCAAAATATGCAAATTCTCTGCTCCCAAGTTTCTTTGGGCCTCTTCCATCTTCTCGTCTTGCACCTAAGGTGATAAGATACCGTCCTCAGTTGTGCCACTAATTACCTTGCCTTTCCTTTAATAGTAGCCCCAAGGTACATTTTTTCGCCAAGTTCCCCAGTTGGATTAAATTCTTTAATATAATAGGCTTTTTTTTTTTTCTACTCATATTATTGTTCGACATGGCATTGCGAAACTTCCCTTTGACAAACTTTCTTATGTTTGTGCTTGTGTTCAAGCAATCTTCTAACTAGATGTTCCATTTAGCCAACCAATTAATATTTTGGTTCATCCATGTTTTCTTCCTTTGGTTAAGAGTTTCTCCTTTCACAGTTTTCAACCAACGATGATTCTGCATGTTTTCAATCTTCTTTAAGTAACTAACCAGATTACTGCTAAAGCCTCTAACAGAAAAGCCTCGGCCTCAACCAGAAGAATTTCATAAGGCATAGAACTCTTTGACTTTGAGATTACTTGTGATTGAATGTTTCTGAATTCTCCCCATTTGTCTCCATCCCCATTTTGACATGTTGCCCCCCCCCCATACCTTGCAGCCATAAAGAACCACCAGTGTGACCAACAAAACAAAGAGAGTCTTATGGGTTTTCTAGTCTCATAATTCTATTGTCCTGCATCCATTTTGGAGTCAAAGTGAAGCTTTCCAGCCCCCTTGAATCCTTTTCGCTCTACAAGTCTCCCAGCTGAATTTATAATGGAAGTCAATCCCAAGATATTTGTATTCTTTCACAATTTCCGGCAGTTTGCCTTCAAACGAGAATGTGATATGCTTTTCTTTTCGCCTTAAAGAAAAAATTAGGACTTCAGTTTTAGTAATATTCACCTACATCCCAACATCCTGACAAAATTGCGCTAAGGCCCCCTAAATGATCTCTTAGCCCTAGCATCATTTTTTATATCAAAATAAGATCATCATCATACATAAGAAGCTTCACCATGTACTCTGCTAGGTGAACACCTTCCCCCTCGGTTTTATCTAACCAAGCTTCTAGATTATCGATGTACAACCCAAACAAGCTAGGAGATAAAAAGCCATCCTTGTTTAACGTCAATGTCACTCCTAAAACATTCTGACATTCTGTCACTAGTTCTGATTTTGGCTCTAACTTTATCACATAATCTATGCATTGCTTCTCTATACTCATATAGAATCCCCAAATCTTTCATCCTATTCCATAACTTGTCTCTAGGCACTATGTCAAAAGCTTTCTTGAAGTCTACAAAACAATAGTAGACTTCTTCTCCCTGTGTCCCACACTTTCTCTATTGTGTGTCGAAGTGTGATGCAATGATCAATTGTGGAGTGTCTAGATCAATTGTGGAGTGTCTAGATCTGAAACCAGCTTACCCTCTTGCTCTCTTACCTTCCTCTTCTACCCATTTATTGATCTGAAATTCTACCATGCTCCCAAAAGTGGGTTAACCGTAATAGCGATAGTTTGATGGGTTGTTGGTATCTCCACTCTTAAAGAGCGGGATAACCACACTAGTTGTCCAATATGATGGGAAAACCTCTCAAGTAACATGGTTGAAGATATCCTTTGTATGAGGTGCAAGGATTTCCACTCCCCATTTTAAAAATTCAGCTTGCAATCCATCAATGTCCCTAGCTTTACCATTTGCTAGATTTTTTATCCCTATTTTGATATCCTCAACCGTGAAGATTTCCTTCATTGTATTCACAAAAGGAGGGGTGTTCTCCTCTTGTGGGCGCTCATAAAGTAGCTTTGCATACTCAAGCCATTGAGCATCTATAATGTTGTTATTTATTTATTTTTTCTCCTATTGCAGCTCTCTCCAAAGCTTCTTGGGGTCATGTTTTCCAAGGGATATTAATTTTTTCCTTCTAGCTATGACATGCTCTTCTTTCTTTGTGTGTATCAATTTTTTATAGCATTTCTTGAGTTCTTTGATTGTTTGTTCCCTTTCATAGATCTCTTAGTTGCTTTACATTCCTCATCGTGCCATAGATTAGCTAGAAAAGTATTAGTGGCCCCCTTTTTTTTATTGTTGATCTTTTACACACATCTAGAGCCCTATGTATACTAGAGGTCAGCACGTTGCTATGAATCGGTTCACATTTCTCGTTGAAATTGCCATCCACCAAAAGATTATTACTTTCATAGAGTTGTTGCTCCAACATCGCCTTGAAAATAACTTTGTTCTCTTGATTTAAAATGATATTGCCTTGCCTTTGCTGATTGTTGTTTGTTGTTCATGAGAGTCATGTTTATATTGTGGGTTGTTTGAGGCGAAGTCCATCTTAAAAAAAAGAGGCATGTGATCGGAGTTCAACTCTAAAGGGCAAACACCAATTTTAAACTCAAGCACTTTAGCTATAAGATTTTGTGAATAGATTACATAGTCAACTACACTTTGGCCATTATACGTTTTACACATGATACATCCTGATGTTGGCCAACTCTTCAACCCATTGCAAATCATTGTATCAAACACACTACACAACCCCAATCATTTAGCTCCAAAGTGTGAGATACCTCCCTCGCCATTCTCGGAGGCTCTCTTCCAAAGTTGGTCGTTGTCTTCTTCTAGCCATATAGGGTTGTTTGCATTTTTGTCAAGTTGTCATTCAGATGCAAGGATTGATTGTTAGTTGTCCTAGCATTGAAGCCACCAACATTATGTCTTTGATGTTGCTGAACTTTAAAATCTCTTTTTTCAATGATACATAAGGATCTTTATTGTGTAGTTTCCTCTTCTTGTAAAACTTAGAGTTTTGTGTAGCAAAGTAACATGTAGCTAGCCTGAAATTTATTGTGTTCCCTAATATTTGTAGCCAAATATACTGTTTATTTGGGTCCTCCTTTTCAAATTTCACAATGCCACACCACTCCTCTCGAATTAGCATCGTAATCCCCCATGTCCTTTACCTATCTCATTCCCTTTACTGCAGACTAAAAGAAAATGTAACCTTCAAAATTCAGTACTTTGCAACCATCGTGCTTATGTATTTCTACAAAGATGATAATATCCCTCTCTTTCGCTATGGGCCCCACCTCGGTCCTCTTCTCCATGGATAACATCTGCAGTTCCAACTTATAATACTTAAGTGGTCTTGTGAGGTCCCTAATTGTTATTTCTCCCTTAAGAAATGCTCACTGATTTGGGCTTTGTCATTTTTCAATGAGGCCCATTTCCCTTGACTTCTTGTTGTTTTCACCTTTTCCCACTCCCTTCTTTGATCTTCTTGTTGGGAAAAGGTAAGATCTTCATTTAAATAAAAATGTGTGCCTTGAAGTAGCCCTTTATTCCTAAGAATGGTGTTCTTATCTTCTATATTTTTCAAGGTAACCAATATATGCCTATCTCTCTCTTTGTCGACCCATTTACCAATTATATTTTCTTGTTAAATGCTACTTGTCCACTTCAATTGATGTCTAAGAAAATCTCTCATTTGTGTATTTTTTTTCTCATTTACTTTAAAATCTTTCACTCTTTGACTATGATATTAGCTACTTTGCCCCGTCTATCTTGCTCTTCTTTCATTTGTATTTTGACTAGCCGTTCAATAATCTCCTTTTGTTTGTCCACTGCTTTGCTAACTACCTGAGACCAAGATCTTGCTTATTCTATTTGTGCTTTTTAGTGAGACTCTTTGACTTCCATATCCACCATGGTTGTTTGAATTTCCTTTGTTTGTGTTATGTTAGCTCCATTTATTAGAGATGTCCCTTTGTTTCCAATTGATCTCCATTGCTCCAGTTCTTGCTTTATGGTTTCTAGCTCTTGTTATCCTATCTCCATTTTCTCCTATGTGAATAAGATCTTCTTCTTTAAATCTTTGTTTTCCTGCTCTATCTTACTTGTGTACTCTATTGCCTCATACACTTTGTTCTCTTCTTCCCAATTCCTTGTTTCCACAGCCTCAAGCCTCTTTTTAAAGTCCATGAGCTCATGTACATATAGTTTTGGGCACTACATTAATAGTGTTATGGTTGGGCTATAATATATTTTATCTTCTTGTGATTTTGAAAAGCTGACCACTTTAGCCCCTGTGCCTACCTCCCCTTGGTATGTAAATGATTCAAATTTCTTGTTTTCTACTACCTGCCTTTGATTCCCCCAGTCCTCTTTCTCTTCTAGCCTTGTTTGTTCCACATCAATTTGTCCAATATTATCTAAGACACCATTCACACACGACAAAGTCATTATAAGATGTCTCTTATGCGGTTGCTTGAACTTCTAGATCTGCTTGTATCTTAAAATCCTTTTGTATTGTTTTGCATTTACCCGTATCAACCCTTTGTTTGCATTACTTGTCTTTTTTTGCAGAAAGTCCAGTGTGATAGCCTCCCACACCCTCGTTAAATCATTTGTGTTAACCATAGATAGTGGTTTTGTGTGACTGGTTGTTTGTTCTCTCAGAAATTGATTACAACCCTCCTTATATAAGGCATTAAGCATTGGACCCAACATTTGAAAACTGTTGTTGAAAATGATGTCATCCATTAGGTTTGGTTGGATAAAAAAATTATTCCCTACTGCCCTTTGAGAAATCTTTGTGTTTGACCCATGATAGACCATTGCTAACTTTCCCTCTGACTTCGTTTGACTGATCCCTATGTGAAAATAATACCAAGTGCCCTTCCAACTTGGAAAGATTTAGGATATTGAACCAATGCAGTTTGTGTGTCAACCATATTTGATTTAATATTGCTTCTCCAATACTGGTGAACAAAATATATTAAGTAAAAGGGGACAAATAAAAAAAAGAAGACACACTCGTTGAAGTTTGCGTTTGAATGATGGGCCTTGTGTTTTTCTATTCCTTTGTTGTCTGTTGCCTTTGGGCCTAACCTTACTTCAGTGGTGCTCAGTCACTCTATGGTCCTGGTTTCATCTTACCTTTTTTGTTGCTTCCTGCTACTTCATAGTGCCTTCTTATCTTTATATTTATGATATGCAAATCAATGTCACAATTAGGGGTTTTGTATCGACACAAATTTACATAATAGTTCAAACTCACTAGTATTGTAGTTCAATTGGATAAAAATTATACAAACCAACCAACCCATTAAAGATATAGACCACTAAATCACAAGGATGAATGTGAGGATATCTATCTATCTATCTATCTATCTACCTATCTATGCTTTTCGATATAGTTATAGATACATGGTCCATAAATTTATAATGAAGATTGGAAATATGTGTTTTAATGGGCAAGCAATTAATGGAGCAGTCTTTTCACTAGATATAATTGTAAGTAAACTCAGTTGCGGAAACAACTTCCTACACCAATCCCTTAAGGAAAGTATTGTGCAAATTCCTATTAAATCCTTACAATTTCAGATTCGATATTATGTAAACAATAATATTGCAATCAACCATGGATACAAAAAATAAACAGAGAAAGAAAACACATATACACAAAGATATACCAGTGGGGAAAAACATTTCGATAAAACAACCCCACCCCTCCAAAATTAGCACAACGTATTATCTTCAACACAGAAAGTTACAACACACTTGCAATGCAAGTTCTTTTAGGAGAACAATGACATAGAAGACCAATCTAGTAGCAACATACCATTCCAACAATACACTTTCTCACTGTCCAATTTGCAACCCTAAAAATGCTTATATCATGCGCTTTCCCTTTTAGGGCAACTTCCAAAGAACAACCATAGTAGGGTTTTACCATTCTTTGGAAAAATAGGAACTCGACGATCAATTTCCACATGTCTTCACATCTTCACCGATCATTGAAACTTCCAAAGATAGTTCTTACATGTCATAGGAATATGTCATAACCATTTCAGCCATGATCTCCTTACACACAATTCAAGATGTCGACACATACAAGTGGATTGACACATCAACATGCCAACTAGACATGTACACTCACACTTAATTACATTATTTGCAAAAAAAAAGGAATAGGAATTATCTAAGGTTGAGACACCTTATTTCTACCACTTGTCTAACACATTGTAAGAGCAATAGGAACATAAAAGGAACTAACCGCTATAGGCCAAAAGGCCCATAGACTTCAAACACCATATGAACTTCTCTATGCCCACTAGTTTCGTTAATGCATCTGCAACATTCTTTATAGTATCTACCTTCTCCAAATTTACCTTTCCATCTTCCACCATATCTCTCACAAAGTGAAACTGCACATCAATGTGCTTCGTTCTAGCATGGAAAGTTGGATTTTTTGCAAGGCAAATAACACTCTGACTGTCACACCAAATATTAATCTATCCTACATCAACACCAACATCTAAACATAATCTCCTAATCCAAATGGATTCCTTACAAGCATGAGTAGCAACCATGTACTCAACTTCTGTAGTGGACAAAGCAACCACAAGTTGTCGCTTACTCATCCAACTGATGGCACCACCAAACATAGTGAACACATAAGCGCTGGTAGATCTCCTGCTATCAATATCACCTTCCCAATTTGAATCCACAAACCCATGAATACAAACTGAATGCGGAGCTCTAGAAGAGTTACCATGATAACAAATGGAATAATCTAATGTACCCCTCAAATATCTAAATACTCACTTAATTGCATCCCAATGTACCCATCCAGGATTAGCCATAAATCGGCTCATAATTCCCACTATTTGGGCAATGTTTGGTCAAGTACAAACCATAGCATACATAATATTGCCAAGTGCACTAGCATAAGGTACTCTACTCATGTCCTCCACCTCACTAGGAGATTTTGGACAATCATCTACAAATAACTTTGTTCCCATAGAAACAAGAACACACAATGGTCTACAATCTACCATGTTGAACTTTTCCAACACATACTTCACATACTTAATCTAACTCAACCAAAGTTGTATGTTAGACCTATCTCTACCGATTTCCATACCCAAGATGTACCCTATTGCCCCAAGATCTTTCATCTCAAGCTGTGCTAACAACTGAGATTTAAAATCAAAAATCATACCCTTACCCTTCCCAAATAGCAACACATCATCAACATATAATGCAACAATAAGAAGTTGATCATTTTCAACTTTGAAATAAACACAATGATCTGATTTCAATCTTACAAATCCAATTGACAACAGAAAGGCATCAAACTTAAGGTACCACATCCTAGGAGATTGTTTCAAACCATATAGAGACTTCTTTAATATGAAAATCAAAGATTCGTTACCTTTAACAATGTAGTTCTCAGGCTGTGACATATAAATCTCTTCCTCCAAATCACCATGAAGGAAAGTTCTCTTCACATCCATCTATTCTATCTCCAAATCATATGATGCAACAAGAGATAATAGAAATCTAATGGATGCCAACTTTTCAATAGGAGAGAATATTTCACCATAATCTATTCCCTCTACCTATGAGTACCCCTTCACAACCAGTCTAGCTTTGTACCTTTCAACATTGTCATCTGCACAAAATTTCTTCTTGAACACCCATTTGCTACCAACAAGTTTCCATCCTTAAGGCAGAGGTACAAGGTCTCAAGTTTTTCTTTTATCCAATGAAGTCATCTCATCATCCATGGCCTCAATCCAAGAACTTGCATCTTCCATATCCAAAGCCTCTTTCATAGATCTAGGCTCTATAGTGTTAATAATCAAAGTGAAAGCACAATTGGAATCTAACATAGAATAACCAAACCTTTCTGGCTGCTTTCTTTCTCGTGTGGATCTCCTCAATGGCAAAAGTTGAGGTTGTTTTTCCTCTTCTTCTGAACTATCAGAGCTACTAGAGCTCTCCTCATAATTAGACCCAACATGATCTTTTTGTCTAGTTTTCTCAAGGGTAGGAGGCAACTAAATAGTATCTTCTTTCTTTTCTTTTTGATTTGGTTGTAGCACAATATGAGAAGATGATAGCTCTCTAAAAATAACATTTATGCTATACAACACCTAAATAGTCATAGGGTCCTAAAGCTTGTATTCTTTCACACCAACACTGTATCCGATGAAAATACATTTAACAACTTTGTTTTCCAACTTAGATCTTTTCTCCTTTGGAACATGTGCATAAGCTTCGCAACCAAAAACACAAAGATGTCTAATTGAAGGCTTCTTACCAGACCACACTTCTATGGGTTTCTTACTAAAAAGAGCTAATGTAGGAGATCTTTTAACCAAATAGCAAGCAGTGGGCACAACTTCAGCTCAAAACCTCTATTCAAGACCAACTCCACTAAGCATGCTTCTAGCCTTCTCCATCAGTTTCTTGTTCATTCTTTTTGCAACTCCATTTTGTTGTGGGGTATAAGGAGTTGTCTTATGCCTCTCAATACCTCATTCTTTATAGAACTATTCGAACCATACTCAACAAAACTCACCACCATTGTCAGTTCTCACACACTTAATCTTCCTACTAGTCTGATTCTCTACAAGGGCTTTATATTCCTTGAACCGACTAAAGAATTGTGTCTTACTTTCGAGGAAATAAATCTATGTCCTTCTACTGTAATCATCTATGAAAGATACAAATAATATAGACTTGGAGATTGAAGAAACTTTTACAGGACCAAATACATTAGAATGAATAAGATCTAAAACATTAGAAGATTTGTGAGAATTAGAGTAAAATTGAACACAATTTCTTTTACCATAGACACAAGGTTTGCAGAAGTCAAACTCGAGATTACAATCATTTATGCCCTCAATGAGGTTCTTGTTTTTTAGGGTTTTGAGACCCTTCTCACCAATGTGGCCAAATCTCATATGCCACAACATTGTCTTTTTTGCAGGAAGCTTGCCTTCCAAAGTGTTTGCACCCTTAGGTACACATGTTGCACTGCCATCAAAACCAATAACCACAATCTTCTTTACTGCTCATTCAGATGGTGGGGATAAAGTGATAGTTGCTCTCTTCTTTAAAACAAAGAACTATTGCACTGAGAAATGCATGCATCAAGCTGGAATAGAGTACCTCTCCTAGTACCCTTAGTAAGAACCATAGCTCCTCTCATCATCTTGCATCCATCTTTAGAAAAAACAACTTGCACACCTACACCATTCAACATACTTACAAATAATAGGTTTCATGCCAAACTAGGGACGTGCATTACCTCATTGATCTCCTTTACTCGTCCATCGAGAAATCTGATAGTGACCTATCCTCGTCCAACTATCTTTAGGTGAGAATCATCATCCAAATACACCTTTCCACCATTGAAAACTTCATACTTTGAGAACCAGCTTCGATGAGTGGTCATGTGGAAAGAAGCATTTGAGTCTATCAACCACACATCATCAAATGCATGTGCTACCAAGGTTACAATGAAAGCATCGCCATCTTCTTGAGATTTTCCTAAACTCAATCTGAGGCCTTCTTCTTCTTCTTTGGCTCTTTACAGTCTTTATGGAAGTGCCCAAACTTATCATAGTTCCAACATTTTTCCTTGGACTTTCCAAGAGTCTTTGATTTTTCATGGGATTTTGATCTACCCTTTCCAACTTGTTGTCATGTTTCTTCCCTTTGTCGTTGGATCTCCCACGAACAACAAGAGCTTCCTTAGCCGAATCTGAAGACTTTCTCCATGTCTCCTCATATAACAACGAAGACACCACACCGTCCATTCTAAAAGTGACTATAGTACTTCCAAGAGCTATCACAAGATGGTCCCATGAATCTGGCAAGGAACTTAACAGGGTCATACATTGATCCTCCTCCTCTATCTTGACACCAAATGATGTCAACTATGCAATCAGTAAAGCATTTAGATGATTTCTAATAGATCCTCCTTCCTCCATTCTTAGAGAATACAACTTCTTCCTCAGGAACAACTTGTTCGCCAGAGATTTGGCCTTATACACAAACCCAAGCCGTGTCCACAAACTATTTGCAATCTTCTCATCAAGAATGTTTAGAAGAATTGAATCAGCTAGACAGAGTATATTAAGACCCTTAGCTTTCCAATCCTTGAGATCCCAATCTACTTGAGATATTGTTGCGGGTCTCACATCAAGTGAAGTTGCCTGCCATAGATCATGATCTTCAAGAAAGTCTTACATCTTGAGTTTCCACAACTTGAAATTACTACCATTAAATTTCTCCACCTCCATTCTTCCATATGATGAACTTCCCATCTCAATTAGAAAATAAGATTTAGAACGCTCTGCACAAAACTCCCACTCAACATGAGATTAGCTCAAAAAACCCTACCCAACAACTAGGATCAAAAGTTGACCAAGCTCTGATACCACTTGTAAGGAAACATAGATATGGAAACAACTTCCTACACTAATCCCTTAAGAAAAGTATTGTGAAAATTCCTATTAAATCCTTACAATTTTAGATTGGATATTATGTAAACAATAATATTGCAGTCAACCATGGATACAAAAAATAGATAGAGTAAGAAAACACATAATCACAAAGATATGCCAGTGGGGAAAAATGTTTCAGTAAAACAACCCTACCCCTCCAAAACCTACACAATGTATTATCTTCAACACAAAAGGTTACAACACACTTGCAATGCAAGTTCTTTCAGGAGAACAATGACACAAAAGACCAATCTAGTAGCAACATACCATATCAACAATACACTTTCTCACTGTCCAATTTGCAACTCTAAAAATGCTTATATCATGTGCTTTCCCTTTTAGGGAAACTTCCAAAGAACAACCATATTAGGGTTTTACCACTCTTTGGAAAAATGGGAAATCAATCAATTGCCACATTTCTTCATATCTTCACCCATCATTGAATCATCCAGAGATAGCTCTTACCCATCATAGGAATCCGTCATAACCATTTCAACCATGATCTCCTTACACACAATTCAAGATGCTAACACATACAAGTGGAGTGACACATCAACATGCCAACTAGCCATGTACACTCACAATTACATTATTTGCAAAAAATACATTTACAAAACAAATAATAAGAATAGGAATTATCTAAGGTTGAGGCACCTTATTCCTAACAATAATTCTATGAGATTTCATTAGATACTTTATAAAAATAGAATGTTAAGTAATTTTGAATTTTTGTTATAAGTATACGTTAGCAACCAACATTGCAACTTAGCCAAGATAAGCTCAACTATTTTATTGCAACATTGAAATGTTCTTAAATTGTGGGTAATTCATTTTGAGAACGAGTCTCTAGAGCGGGTTGGTTCTCATGATGTAACACCTAGTATACTGAAAAATTTTAAGGAAAGAGATAGAAGGAAAACTTAAATGAAAACCTAGAACTTAAGATGATTCACTAAATTTTAGATGTCTTGAAGACTTCTACTCAAAAAAAAATCCTCAAAACCTCAACCTTCACTATCCCACTTAAAACATACAACTCAAAAGTAATTTGAATGAAGGTTCAAATTGAACACAATCACACAAGTTGAATCATATAAAAATTTTGCATGCTAACTCACAATGACAGGACATAAAAAGGATTATATACTTTGAATCTCAATGAACATTAAATTTCCATAGCAAGTACCAAACAAAAATGAAAATGAAAATATGTAGTTAGTTGAAATTGAAGGAGAAAGATCCAAAATTGAGTACCAAAAGGTGTTTACAAAACTCTCCACTATGCAATAGAGAGGAAGAAACCATCATCTCTTGAGAAAACTAAGATTTTGTCTTTTAAACATGTATCTCCCAAAATCCTCCAAGAGTGAGAATAGAAAACCTACGCCAAAATCTTTCCCCAAAAAGAAATTCCATTCATTTTCGAGCTCAAAAGAAAAGCTTAGAAAAAAAATACTTCAAAACATGAGAAAAGTAGAAACTTGCTACTCCCAAGGGATCCATCCAATAAAGCCTCAAAATCAGGCTCACAATCCAAACTTAGAAAAAATAACCTCAACAACTCAACCTTATCCATCTTTGGTTTGTTTATATATTTAGAGGTATTGCAAATTATAAATTAGATATACATTACTTTTGTGTGATTTGAAATTGTGACTTTTCATTTAAGGATATCTTTTTTAGTAAAAAAATATATATAATGATGTATATAGTACAATGAAGGTTTAGTGTAGATTGACTCGATTGAATAAAAGGATCTAATCTTGCTTTTAACGCAAGTGTCTCCTTTACAAAATCAAGATTTTGACATCTCACTAAATTTAGAAATGAAATGGTATGAAACATTACAATATAAGTTCTTTATATTTATGATATGCAAATCAAGGTCACAACTAGGGGTTTTGTATCTTTGGCATGAATTCACATAAAATTTCATACTCACTAGCATTGTAGTCCAATTGGGTACAAAGCATGCAAGAAAACCAACCCATTAAAGATATAGACCACTGAATCACAAGAATGAATGTGAGGAACTCCTCTCTCTCTCTCTCTCTCTCTCTCTCTCTCTCTCTCTCTCTCTCTCTCTCTCGATGTGTGTGTGTGTGGTTGTTGATATAGTTTTAGATACATGGTTCATCATTTTATAATGAAGATTGAGACTATGTGTTTTTTGTTTTGATAGCACAACAATTAATGGAGCATTCTTTTCACTAGATATAATTCTATGAGATATCATTAGGTAATTAATAAAAATAGAATGCTAAGTAATTTTGATTTTTTTAATAAGTATCTATTAGCAACCAAGATTGCACCCTAACCAAGATAAGCTCAACTATCATGTTGCGACATTGAAACATTCTCGAATTGTGGGTGATTCATATTGAGAATGGATCTCCAGAGCGGGCTAGTTCCAGTGACGTACCACCTATTCTATGAAATTTTTTTGAGGAAAGAGATAGAAGGAAAACTAAAATGAAAACCTAGAACTTGAGATGATTCACTAAATTTTAGATGACTTGAAGACTTCTACTCACAAACAATTCATTATAACCTCAAACTTCACAATCTCACTTAAAACATACAACTTAAAAGTAATTTAAGTGAAGGCTCAAACTAAACACAATCACATGACCTAAATCATATAAAAATTTTGCATGCTAACTTGCGATGGCAAGACATAAAAAGGATTCTATACTTTGAATCTCAATGAACATCAAATTGTTATAACAAGTACCAAACCAAATGAGAAGGAAAATCTACAATTGATTGAAACTAAAAGAGAAAGATGTAAAACCGAGTACCAAAAGGTGTTTACAAAAACTCTCTGCTATGCATTAGAGAGGAAGAAACCATCATCGCTTCAGAAACCTAATTTATTTATTTATTTTAAACTTGTATCTCTCAAAAGCCTTCAAGAATGAGAAAAAAAAAACTATGTGAAAAGCTTACCCCAAAAAGAAACTCCATCCATTTCCAAGCTCAAAAGAAAAGATCAGAATCCCCCTCACCCCTCCCCAAAAAAAACTCCAAATTGTATGAGAAAAGTAGAAACTTTCTACTCCCAAGGGTTTCATCCAATAAAGGCTCAAAATTAGGCTCAAAATGCACATCCAAACTTGAAAAAACAACCTCAACAACTCAACCTTATCTAACTTTGACCAAATATTGCATCTGAAGGAAAATTAAAATAAATAAATAAAGTCTTTTGCCTTTACACAACCATATAAGATTGCAATCAGTTAATCAATTTATAGAAATGTTACTTAATTAATTATTTTACAATTAATTGATTATTAAGACTTCAAAATCAAAAGTCTTACCTCTCATATTATTTTAATTTTTTCAATCAAATAAACTTTAATATTTTGAAAAAGAATGAGTCCAACGTGATATGAATTATGGCACTTAACTGGAACTTTTCCATGGGATTTCTTTTTGGCATTTCAATAGGAGTTTTTGGGGTTTGTGTTATGAAATGATAAGTGAAACACTTATCTTTGTCTGAAGCCAATTCATTAAAATTTGGATTTAAATGAGCAAGCTCAACCTAGTTTTGAGCTGTGTAAAAAGTGGGTAACATTCTGACAATTTCTGCTAGATGCTTGCTTGCTAAGCATTAGGCCAGTTGCCTTAAACAATTCATTGTGCATGAAGTCAAACTTTGTCCCCTCTGAAACTATGACCCTTCTAAAACTATGAAATTGTACTTGTAAAAACTCTAAATGGCAACAACAAAACAAAAAAAATCAACTGAAAGGAAACTAACAACACTTAGGGAAATAAATGAACTAAAAAAAAAGGTGCTTAAAGTGCTTATTAGTAACAAGCTGATCTATTGAAGTACATGGTTATAACTTATCTACAAAGGGAATGCTTGAGGTGGATCTCATTAACTAAGATAGACAACACCTCCCAAATTAACTTAGAAAGTTGAAAAGTGTTGTGCTCCTTCCACTCCATGATTACATAGGCCCCCTCCTGAATTGCATCAAACTTGGAATGTTTTCAAGTCTTCTTATTTTCTCACTCCATTTGAAAACTAAACCACCAATGATGAAATCTCTTGCTCTTGCTCTTCTGACAAAAATAACTTTTTGTTTGAGCTGGATGCACTTCAAGTAGCTTCGAGCTACCCAGATGCCTCCTTCATGTTTCCTCTACCTCCATCAATTGTGCAAGACTTACTTCAACACATTGTTCCTCTAATAGCTCAAGCTCCTTAATGAAACTTAGGGTTGGTAACCCAATGGAAATGGGTAATTTGGCCTCATTTTCATGAGTAAGAACATAAGGTGAGCAACCAATAACTCTCTTGGGAGTTACCTTGTCAACCCAAAGGGCTAATTTCAATCTTTTGTGTCATGTTCTTTTGTTGTCCTCTATGGTCTTCTTGATTATCTTGATCAAATTCTTGTTGGTGGATTATGCTTGATCAAGTCATTGAGTGTAAGCCATTAATCTTGAAACTTTTCCATGTCTTTTCTATTTTTAATTCTTAAAAAGTTTTTTGCTTTTATGATTTTCTTAGTTTCATTATTGTTAGACTTTTATTTCCATAATCATTTTGAACATGTTGCAAAATTTTAAAATTGGTTTTCTAGAGTTTTTTATTAGCTTATATGTAATTGATTTTATTTTTAATTTCTCCTTTCAATTGTATAAATGCACATAAACATGACATACTAATTTATAAATGCAACATTCATTTTACATCATTTTTATCATTCTATTAATATAAAAGACAACAATATTTTAAATAAGTGAAAAAAAAAGAAGATAATACGAACATTTTATTTTATTTTATTTTGAAAATTAAACTTTATAATAAGTGTATAAATTGGTGAAGGTATATTTAAGTCACTTGCAGAAAAAAAAACCCCTTCTCATTAAGATTGAAATAATATTATGATATTGCTATCAGGATTTAACTGTGTGATTTTTGAGTCAAACTCATTGACCCATATTTCATGAGTAGTGATTCAACAAGAATCCATCTCTCGTGAGAATAAATGGAACACTTAGCACTCATTGGATTTACGTGATGCTCACAGGGGTGAAGCACCGGGACTTCCCAGGAGGTCACCCATCCCAGTAGTACTCTAGCCTGAGCGTGCTTAACTACAGAGTTTCCTCCATAGTTAAACCCAAAGCTTGCAACCCCATTTGCAAAACCTTCACCAAGTGTTATGCCTTGTGCAAAAAATTTCTAATGAATGGTTCATAAGGCACAACACTTGGTGAAGGTTTTGCAAATGGGGTTGCAATCTTTGGGTTTAACTATGGAGGAAACTTTGTAGTTAAGCGCGCTCAGGCTGGAGTAGTACTGGGATGGGTGACCTCCCGAGAAGTCCCGGTGCTTCACCCCTGTGAGCATCACCTAGATCCAATGAGTGCTAAGTGTTCCATTTATTCTCATGAGAGATGGATTCTTGTTGAATCACTACTCATGAAATATGGGTCAATGAGTTTGACTCAAAAATCACACAGTTAAATCCTTATAGCAATATCATAATTTGACTTGCTGTGGAAATTATCTCCTACTTATCAATTGATGAGCTTAAGGGGCTTTCTAATGAATGGTTCATAAGGCACAACACTTGGTGAAGGTTTTGCAAATGGGGTTGCAAGCTTTGGGTTTAACTATGGAGGAAACTCTGTAGTTAAGAACACTCGAGCTAGAGTAGTACTGAGATGGGTGACCTCCCGGGAAGTCCTGGTGCTTCACCCTTGTGAGCATCACCTAGATCCAATGAGTGCTAAGTGTTCCATTTATTCTCATGAGAGATGGATTCTTGTTGAATCACTACATCTCTCGTTGAATCACTACTCATGAAATATGGGTCAATGAGTTTGACTCAAAAATCACACAGTTAAATCCTTATAGTAATATCATAATTTGACTTGCTGTGGAAATTATCTCCTACTTATCAATTGATGAGCTTAAGGGGCTTTCTAATGAATGGTTCATAAGGCACAACACCCCATTTGCAAGCTTTGGGTTTAACTATGGAGGAAACTCTGTAGTTAAGTGCGCTTAGGTTGGAGTAGTACTGGGATGGGTGACCTCCTGGGAAGTCCCGGTGCTTCACCTCTGTGAGCATCACCTAAATCCAATGAGTGCTAAGTGTTCCATTTATTCTCATGAGAGATGGATTCTTGTTGAATCACTACTCATGAAATATGGGTCAATGAGTTTGACTCAAAAATCACACAGTTAAATACTTATAGCAATATCATAATTTGACTTGCTGTGGAAATTATCTCCTACTTATCAATTGATGAGCTTAAGGGGCTTTCTAATGAATGGTTCATAAGGCACAACACTTGGTGAAGGTTTTGCAAATGGGGTTGCAAGCTTTGGGTTTAACTATGGAGGAAACTCTGTAGTTAAGCGCGCTCAGGCTGGAGTAGTACTGGGATGGGTGACCTCCCGGGAAGTCCTGGTGCTTCACCCCTATGAGCATCACCTAGATCCAATGAGTGCTAAGTGTTCCATTTATTCTCATGAGAGATGGATTCTTGTTGAATCACTACTCATGAAATATGGGTCAATGAGTTTGACTCAAAAATCACACAGTTAAATCCTGATAGCAATATCATAATTTGACTTGCTGTGGAAATTATCTACTACTTATCAATTGAAATAATATATATTAGAATTAAAATAAAACACTTCCTCTTCTAAAAATATATTTCAGTCAAACATGCAACTGTGGCCTGAATCAAGTGAACATTACATCAGGGTTATAGTCACACAGTTCTCCATTCTTTTCCAATTGCAGTTTCGATTGCAGAAGTTTTCTTTGAGAGAGCATAATATGGTGAGCATTCCTAGGCTGGTAGCAGGAAGCAGTGTAGAGCTGGTGGAATGCCGTGATGAGCTCATAACAGACGTGATGAGCTCGTAACAGACATACTTTCTAGGGTTTCAACAAGAGATTCGCTGAAGATGTCCACAGTGTCAAAGAGATGGCATGCCCTCATTTTGGACCCAGATTTTGGTCATACCCATTTCAAGAATTGTGACCGAGAATCAAAATTTTGCCTTGTTGACATATGGAAGGTTGAAGATGACCATCCCACGCCAAAACAATGCCAGTTCCGCTCTTACAATTTGCGAACGGGTAATCTTTCCATTATTCCTTTTTCTTGGGAGGGCTTAGACAGTTATGTTCGCAATTGGAATTTTGAGCTACTCACCGCATCACATGGGTTAATGTGCTTTTATCCACGTGTTACTATGGATGCTTTGTTGTGGGTGTATAACCCTGTGACCAAGTGTTCAAAAAAATTGACAACGCCTTTAAAAGTGGATTTAACGTGGATCTATATAGCTGAAATTTGTTATATGTAGAATACTTCTAAATTTGTGATGGCTGGCCTCACTGTCTCTCAGCTGCGGCATTGTACCCTAGTGTATGATTTTCATTCAAATTCATGGTATGAGGGTCAGCTTCTACCGTATGAGCTATCTTTCAGCAAATCTCTTGTTGAAACCCTAGAAAGTATGTCTGTTACGAGCTCATCATGTCTGTTACGAGCTCATCACGGCATTCCACCAGCTCTACACTGCTTCCTGCTACCAGCCTGGAAATGCTCGCCATATTACGCTCTCTCAAAGCAAACTTCTGCAACCCCATTTGCAAAACCTTCAAAAGATGCTAGGACAATGACTTTCTTGACTATCACCCTATCTGACCATAGAGCCAAAGGAAATTTGAAATCCCATGCCTTCTTGTTCTCATTCAAGATCCTCTTAATAATCTTCAAATTTCTTTTGATACTAGATTCATCTTGTCCATTTCCTTGAGGATGATATGGGGATGATGTACATATGGTTATTCTTCATTTATCACAAAATTGTATATATACTCATTAGATATAAAACACATAGCATTTTCTATTACAATATTTTATGGGCATCCAAGCTTCATAAAGATATTATATAGGAGGAAGCAATCTACCACTTTGTTGGTTGATCTTCTGGTTGAAATAGCTTCTACCCATTTGGTGAAATAATCTCTAGCCACTAAAATCTGGTAATGACCACCACTTAATTTGTTTGCAATCTCACATATGACATCAACACCCAAGTGCTAGAATGGTGTCTATACTTCCACTGGCTTCATAGATAGGTTTCTAGAGAATTTCAACTTGAATGCAAACCTTTCACATGGATCACATTTCTTTACTAGCACATGAGCATCTCTGAACAAAGTAGGTCACCAAAATCCAACCCTGATTACCTTATGAGTTGTGATCTTTGACATGTAGTGACCCCCACATACACCACTATTTATTTCATCAAAAATCCTTATTGAATGTTCCTAATCTATACATTTTAATAGCACACCTTTAACATTTCTTCACCATATCTTTCCATCAATAATAATGTTCTTGATGGCTTGAAACTTTAATGCCCATTTATCATTATCATTCATTGTATGCGGAGCACACATGTATTGTAAATAATGAATAACATCTCTATACCAGTCACAAAGATCCATATCAAAGATATTTGGTCTATGGTCATTATCAATTACATTTATTTGATTTGCATCTAGATTTGACTGTGCCATTAGCTTCACCAAACCTTATCCTTTGACCAATTTAGTAATTTTAACATCAATATTGAATTATTGAATCTTATTTATCCACCTACATCTCCTACCTGAGACTTTTTGTGGAGAAAAAATATCCTTGACAACAACACTTGGTACAAAGGCTACTAATGTTTCTCCCATTAGATAATGTCTTAAAGCCTTGACTTTCTTTACCATAGCATGTACTTGTTTCTCATTAATATCATATTTTAGCTCTACTACCTTAAGGGACTTATTAAAAACAGCTATAGGCTACTCAAAGCCTTCCTCATTTTTATGAAGTAACACTACTACCACTATATGAAATTATGCAAAAGAGAATATGTGCATGGGTTTTCCATAATCAGGTGTCCTCAATATAGGTGCAATTTTAATTTCCTCCTTAATGTCTTGGAATGCAATTTTTGGTTCTCCATCCCACCTAATCTTTTCTCCTTTCTTGAGCATCTTGGATATGGGTCTACTAATCTCTACAAAATTGGTTACAAATCTTCTTAGAAAGTTGACTTGTCCAAAAAAGGATTGAATTCCCTATTACATTATTGGGTTTGGGAATTTTCTCTTTTGCAACTACCCTCTCTAGATCTATTCTAACACTTTATTTGGATACCAAATGGCTTAGAAGCTTTCCTTTAGTCACCCCAAAAGCATAGTTCCTTGGGTTGAGATAAAAATCATATCCCAAAGCCTCCACAAAAATCTTCTGAAGGTGTTTATAGTGATCTTCATTCTTGGAGTAAGAAGTCAAATCATCCTGGTACACTACCATGAATTTGTCTTAAAAATAAGCAAAAGCCATATCTATGGCTCTTTGGAAAGTTTCCCCAGCATTGGTGAGTCCAAATGGCATCATAACATATACATATATGCCCCATGGGGTGGTAAAAGAATTTTTATATCGCTTAGCCTCATCTACCAATACTTGGTTATATCTAGAGAATCCATCCATGGAGTCCAAATGGCATCATAACATATACATATATGCCCCATGGGGTGGTAAAAGAATTTTTATATCGCTTAGCCTCATCTACCAATACTTGGTTATATCTAGAGAATCCATCCATCATAGACATTAATTCAACCAATTACTCTATGCAACATAGCTTTCATTTTTGGCTGCCCACAGTTATCTTTCAGAGATGAAATATTCAAATTTCTAAAGTCCACACATATGCTAATATCTTCATTCTTCTTCCTGACAATGGCCAAATTTGAGACCCATGTAGAATGTCTAATGGGCTTTATGATACCCCCATCTTTGAGAATCATCAACACCTCTTGTATTTGAGGGGCTAGAGTAGGATTTATTTGTCTCTAATTTTGTCTAAAAGGATTAGAATCTTCCTTAAGATGGATAAAATGTTTGAATAAATATTTCCTATAGGCATTATAGTCATCATATGACCATGCAAAGACATGTTTATATTTTCATAATAACCCAATCAAAGAATTCCTTATAGAAGGAGATAGTTTCTTGCATATATATACCTTCGTTGGAGATTCAATTGTACCCAAATTTATCTCCTCTAGCTCCTCTAGTTTTTTGTCTTTCACATCTTCTTTTACCCTCTCTTGGTTATCAAAAATCATCTCCAAGATAATCAAACCTTTGGGCACTTTATTAGTCTTAAGTTGTATGACCTCATTTCCAAAAATAGTTTCCTCTCCATTTTTGGTAGCTACAAGAACACTATAGTCCAATTCATGTCCATGATACTTATCTTCACAATTAAGGAATTTCAAAACATTTGAATCATCTTTAAATACCTATCATCTTTCAACATTGTCAAGAACTGAAGTCTTGGTTTGCACTTCAACTTTGGATAATCATGCAAAAGATATGTTATCAGGCTTTATAACCACATTAGCTAAAAGATCTTCCATCTTATTATTTTTCATGCCCATCCATGTAATTCCAAAAGCATCAAAAGCCTCAATTTCATCCCATACATCATTTATGTACTACTTTAGGCTCTTATTCTTTGATGCATATGATTGCCTAATATGTGATACTACTAACTCACAGTCACCAATTATGTACAAGCATCTTATAACATGTTTTGAAGCTAATCTCAAACCTAACATGAGTGGTTCATATTCTGCAATATTATTTTTTCATGTAGAATCCAAAGAAAAAGAATATCTGAAAGTTTTCTTCTCTTGTGAAATAAATACCACTCCAACACCAACTCCTTCCTTAGAGTTTGCACCATCAAAATACATAGTCCATAGATCTCCCTTTTTAGAGAAATATTTTACTTCTTATGTGATTATTGTAGGTTCCTTTTCTTTCTCTAAGAAATTCACTTCTACCATGAAGGCATTTATATCTGTATCCAGAAAACATGTTGCATCATTGTGTATATTTTCCTTAATTGTGTGTGTGAATCATGGCTCTCTATCTACCTTCACATCCTGGTCAACTATGAAAAAAGTAGCAAATGATAAATCACATTGTAAGCTACCCACCATCATAGCACTCCATTTTCTAGACAATGACTTCCCATATTGAGGAGGAGTGTCTACTACTAGCACACTCATGGTGAGGTTAGTGTTTGGGTATGTAGCTAACTTATAGATTAGTGCACTAATAATTCCAATGATATGAACTTCCCTAGAATCAAGGGCACAACATATTCCTTGATTTGTGTCAACCTTTAAGCCCAAAGACTCATTATTTTGAAAGGCATAACAATATTTGAAGCTATTTAATCTGTCATACAATTATTTACTCACTTCTCACTAATAATGAGGCTTAGAAAAATGGATCAATGTTTTCAATGTAAGAAACAAGAGAATTACCTAAGTACATGGGAGGAATCTAAGAGATTGCCCCTTCATCTTCCTTAGTCTTATGTGACACTTCTTTCTTACTTCCTGAAAGCCTCTTATCTTCAATGGTGTCAACCTTCCCAATAGCCCTTAACCATGTTAAAGCCTTATTTTTGTGTTTTTCTATTCTAAACATCTCAAACAAAGGGACCTTTACATTTATTTGTGAAAGCATAGACAACATGTCTATAGTAGTATGAGAGGGGATTTGAACAAGAATACCTTGTTGCTCCTTAGGTTATGGTGCGATGTTCTCATTTTGTCTGTTAGCTTTCACATCAAGTGGCTTTATTGCTATGATTTCTTTCCTTTTGTCAACATTTTGAAGTATTGTGACCTTTTTAGGTTCCCATCTTTTTGTCTTTACATATTTCAACTTCATCACCAATGGGGCTTTTCCTTTATTTATATCAGGAATCTTATGAGTTATGTCCTTGATGACTTATTTGAGTCACCATTTACAACTCTATTTCTCAAGTTGTAAGTGCTCTGCAACTGAGAAATTGTGTCTACTAGTATTCTATCAATCTCTTCCTTTTATGTATTTCTTAGATTTATATGTCCCACATCAGACACCATATTACATGCTCTTTCATCTAATTATTTATAACTATCAGAAAATACTTGTTGATGAAGAAATTCATGATTATTTACATCCAACTCTAACTCATCTTGATCAGAATCTTCCTCATTTCCATAATAAGAACCAACTAAATTGTAGGCTACATTGTTTGGGTTTTCCTTGTCAACAACTTCCTCTGAGTCAAGTTCTTTTGATGCAACACTTAATAGGGCAACTACACAATATTCTAGAAGATGTGGTGATTGACAATCCATAGACCAAGGGGTATCTTCTACAATATTTGTAGTGTTTCTCTACAATGCATCTAGGGCAACTTTCTCATTGTTATATTTAGCATTATTGGTAATAGGTTTTCCATCCTTCCATTGAGTATTATAGGGGTAATTGTGTAACCTAGTTTTCCTATTGTAATTTTTGACCAAATTGTGGTCTCTTATTTGCAACCCTTTTATTTGCATTACTCATGGTAGGCTTCATGTCTTTCAACATGTTAAGGATCTAATCCATCTTTTCTTCCTTGAGCTTCTTGTTTCCCAAGGGCTTGTCATTTTCTCTTTTATTATTTCTTGCACCAAATAGCTAATGATCGTCCCTTCTTGCTAACTTCTCTGATGCTCTTCTATTATTTTCAATTTTTACTACAATCTTAAAAGCATCTTTTAGGATTTTAGGATCATTATCTCTCAGAATGAATTCCATATTACTATTAAATGCATCGAAATAGGTTGTAAGATACACATTCTTGTCCATCTTCATTACTTGGAACAATTTGTACACCCCCTTTTGAAATATTACATTAAATCAAAATTGGATTCATTCTAGTTTTTTTGAATGTTATTGAATTCATTCAATATGAAACCAACATTTGTGTTATCACCATATTGTTCCTTGAAACACTTTTCCAAATCATGTCAAGAAGCAATACTGTCATCAGAGAGTCTCCTAAACTAATCTCTAGCATCTTCAGTAGGAGAATACACAAATAACTTCATAACAACATCTTTAGATTCTACTTCATAATCATTCAACATTTTTGTAGAGCTCCTAATATGTTGCTCCCCATTGATTACATTATTTCTAGTAAACTTTGTTACCTTGTCTCTTAACTCATTTGGGACTGGGTTGTGGTATCCAGGGATACCCATAAAACATATATGTTTATATCTTTCCAAATAAACAAGTCTCTTTTGAAAACCACCCCCCACACTAGTGCCCACATTAGTAGCAACATTTCCCATTTTGGCACTCACTAGTTGTTCAGATGTAACATTACTAGTCTTAGTAGAAGATATCATAGGATTAGCATGAGGATTTCACATATTACTAGTTATAGGACCATGAATGGGGCTAGAAGATATACCTTGAGAAGATAGAATAGGGCCAACACCAAGGCATGAGGTAGATTTAAGGAATTGAATCTTCCTTCTCATTTCTGTAGCTAATGCTTAATTCTTGACTTTCTCTAATTCTTTAGCAAGATCCTCACATTCCTTCCTAGCTCTCTCTATCCCTATGTCAATATTTGACATAGCATGAACATCTTTTGGAATAGTTGTAGGTTCATTTATGTGAATACCGATTATCTTCGACTTGCCTTTATCTACAATCTTAATTGTAGGATTCGATGTACTCAAGTTGTAACATTGGTCTTCTCAATGGGTTCATACTGATGGATCTAACTCATGACTAGTCCTCCTTTTGTAGAATCAAACTTATTATGTAAACCTCATTCTCTTTCCATACTTTAAGATCTCAATTTTCCTATATCCCCAAAAACATCTGCATGTAAATATATGGGTCTCTCTTCTAATCTCTTGTTTTTCTACTTTAATAGACATATCCTCTTGAGAAATTTATCTCTTTCCATGAGGGCATTCATTGTTTCAATTTCCTTGTCCTTCTCAAAATGTTTATGTTTGGCGTCCTCTTTAACATCTTGTCTTCTAAGGACTTATAACTTAGCCTACAAATCATCAAGATTGATAGATATACTTATGAATCTATAGTTTCACTGATATCTATAAGGTTTCTCTTACTAAAAGGAACGTGTTCTGGATGGGACCCTCTAGGTTGGGAATTTTTTGAGTTTTTATGTCTATACATACTTATTGAAGGGACTATTTGAGATCTAACATACCCAACATATGAAACTACCTTATCTTGGCATATTCCTTTCCCTTGAAAAGGAGTGTTAAAAAATGCACCTAGAAACCCAATGTTATCAAATTAAAAGCTTTTAGAGGAGAACCCATTTTCTTCCAGAATTTAAGGTTGCAAATTATTTCTAGCATTGTTTCTAGGTTGAAAAAGCATGATTGGGCTCTCCCTTTTTCTTAGGCCAACCATTTTTATTACCCTAGGGTAAATCAGTTTATAGTGGGATCTCTAGGTGTGCTCTTGTGTAATCCATCATGTTTTTCCTCTTGTTAGCCATTAAGGTATTAATAAAATACAAACTTAAATACTAGTTTAAGAAACCTTGACCAAGTCACCACCCACTAGGGGAATAAATATTTCTTAATGGAAAGCCTTGAGAATCACAAAAGGCTGAACCAATTAGAGTAAGGTGTGAATTCTATCCTTGTGAAGAGTGTGAAAATTTGACTGGCCCACTTCTAATATAAAAAAATGAAAACTATTATAGAAAAGTGCTTGAAATATTCATTGAGCATAACTCTCTTTATCAATAGACTCAAATCCATGAAACAAGCAAGGACATTGGTTTAACATATTTTAAATACCACCATGTAATAATTCTTCAATAGATTCACCATTTTTTTGGCTCCTAATTTGAAAGGATTTCAAATACCTTATGTGACATGGAAAATACCTAGGAGTTAGCTAAAAACCATGACAAAGATTTCCCTTCAAACCAATAGGACCAACTGATAAGACTACTTAGCTTTCTTCCCTTTGAATTATGCATGATCTATGTAGGTGTACCTTGGAATTAATCACCACTTCCTTTCACAATACAATTTAAACATTAAGCCCATTAAAGTGGACAATAGGATTCAATTCTTATAACTCAAAGATAACAAAAGGAATCAAAGATAGCTAGCCCTTTGTATCTAAATGATCTCAAAGTCAAGTATAGGGCAATAATTTTAGATCTCCACATAACATGAAAATAAAATATTCTTGAATAAAAATTTAAAATCTATGTAACCTAGAATGTATGCTCTAAATCACTTAATGATTAGTGTTTTATCCATTGGTAAATTACTCAATTATTTGACACAAGGAAAACTTAGATCTACAAGTTCACTTTGTGAATGTGACCAATACTTGATTAAGAACTTGTACTTATCAAAACCTCTCCACAAAACTCTTCGATTCTCCTTTAACACATCAAGAATTTATAAATGATGATTAACTAAAAAATATGGTAAGAGATATAATTCTAAATGAATCATAACTAGAATTTAACTTACTTTTTGCTGAATTGCAAAAAATTAAAGAACAATATGAAAAGAGACAAGATCCAAATCTAGCAACTTCAATGACATATTGTTTATATTAATCTCCTTGAAACAATAGACTTAGAGTATCATATGTATCAAGAATAAACACCTCAAATACTTAAAGCAGTGCAACTAAATTCAATCTATAAATGACAAAAAAAAGTTGCAAATACATGGTATTGGACCAATGAGAAAATAAAAAATATTATCCCTTTTTCAAAACCTGAACCCTCTTTCAAGTCTTGTGATCTCATTTATAGGTAGGAGTTGCAACAAGCTTTAGACATGAGAGGAAAAATGCACATGTCACTATATTATAGTTAAAGAAAAACATGTGACTCACTAGGTAAAATGTGTGCAATTAGCTTTCCAGTTGTCTGATGTGACAGTTTTGAGATCACATGACTATCTGCTCCTTCTCCTTAACCACATGTTGTTTTCAAAAGAGAATATATCAAAATTTATTGTTCCTCAGGAGGGCCCTCCTTATTGGTGTCATCAGAAGGAATGCACCTCTTTACCCTCTCCTCGAATTCATCATCAATTGGCCATTTGTGCTTAAGGATCTAATATGCCAACTATTTTATGGATTATATTTTACTATGCCTTGTGTGAATTATTTCTCAAAATTCTCATAAAATACCCAAGAATTTACCAATTTTGAAATGCATTCCTAATAAAGTGTCATGTTCATATCTTGGGCTATGGGTTTTATCATGTCATTCACCTTGGTAATAGCCTCATTTCTCTATTTAGTGAATTCCTTCACACTTTTGTCTTCTTTCAAAATTAGTGGCACTAATGTGTCTTGGGAACTCTCTAAATTGTCTTTTAGCTCCATCATCTTGTTCTCAATATAATGAGGCAAAAACATAAAATTTATTTAGTGACTTCACAATCTTAACTATGGGCATGGCATCTAAAGGAGCATTAGGGTCTATTCTCACACATCGTTCAATTTTCTTCATTGTCTCTATTTTATCTACCCACTTTTGATAAGTTAGTTTTATCAAAGTTCTATCATCTTCTAATTTGTTGATGGCTAGATATAACTCACATACTTGGTGAAGTCTAAACATTATGGAGTTGATTTTCTCATGTAGGTGCATTAGTGTAGTTCGGACAATAATCTCTTTATAAAAACTAAAATTGCTTATGTCATTTTTAATTTTTAACTATAGGTCAACCACCTCCTTGATCAAAGCATTAACATCTATCCCTTCCTTGGGTGGAATTTTTTGGAGTGGCACTATAGTAGATACTAGTGTAAATGGCACAATACTCAATTTCCTTTATGAAATTTCTCTATCAACACTTCATAACCAATCTATACTAGGAGGCATAACTACTTCTAGCTCAACCATTTTATATTCTAACAAACTCACTTTAGTTTGAAGACTAGTAGTTAGCTTTGACCCATACTTATAGGCATAAAAAATATGAGTATACCTGTCTTGTAACTCATATTTCTTCTGCTTTTCTTTTGCTACATCATGTGCATATGAAACATAACATTTAATATATTTAGTTGATTTAGAGAACTTTGTATCATCCACTCTTTGAAGGACAATATTTCCCCTAATTTTAGTATCATCAACAATCTACTTCCAAAAGTAGAGGATGAAAAGGACCAACTAGCTAAGGTGGCTAAATCCTCACTATAGTACATACCTGTTGTAGGTCTATCTAATTCCTTATTATTTGGCCCTTTTCAATCTTATTTCTTTCATTATAGAATCAAATTCCACAACATCAACTATCTTGACATTTGGTAATAATAAAACTCTTGATTCCTCAACATTTTTTCTTCCCTCTTCTAGGGTAAGGGCCTCAAACTTGTTCATCATTTCTTCCTCAACCTCTTGGATGAGATCTTCCACATCAACATCAGGATTTTGTAGCCTCTTTTCTTCTATTTGTTGATTGCATTCTAACCTATCTTGTTTCCATAGAAACTATTTGAAAGGTACTATTTTGATAAATTCATCATCCTCAATGAAGGCCTTACAATCTTCTTTTTTTAGATCCCGAGGGAAAATTACTTTAATTTATTGAGAAGTGATGCCAAATACAAGGTTCCTAGGTACTTGGAGGGATCCTCCATTTAATAAATCTTATTGTATAAAATTGTAATCTTCCTCCTCCTCTTCTTCTTTAGGAATATTTTCTTCACCTAGCTACTCCACATCTTATGTAGGTAGTGTGCTACTAGGAGCTCCCACTTCTTCAACCTTAAAGTGAGGGTAGAGTATGTGGTTTTGGTGACTATGGAGAAGGGGTTCTTCTAGTTGGGTCCTCTGCCTCTTGACCTTCAAGGATTATTGGTCCTACTAGATTTTTAGCAGCCCTTTTCCCATGATCTACTCTTAAGCCCCCCTCAGTTCTAATTTTGTTTACAGACTCACCTTCCTGAGGGTTTGACTCTTCTCTCAACAATTTCTCTCCTCTTTCTTCTTGAGGTATCATATCAGAAGATTTTAACATGTGTAATCCTTCAACATCCTCTATGAATATGACCTTTGATGCTTTGACTATGTTGAGTTTCTCACTCATTATATCATACACTTCTTAATAAAATTGAAAATTTATCCCTATCTTATGTGCCCATGTCTTAGCATTTGGAAAAGGTTCATATATTTTGTCCTCTTTATGTATATGATCCAACAATTCCTTATAAGCATCCCATATTCACTTCATTTTCTTTTGAGAATCAATTTGATCATCATTTCTAATTATGTCTTCATTCTCACCCCTTGGTGTTATTTTTATCTTCTACATTAACATTTGGTTAAAACCCTCTATAGCATTTAGTCTCTTGGAACTAACTTCCATGGAGTAAGGTATGAGAAAATGAAACAACTCCTTTTGCCCTCATTTTATCATTGCAAAATTATGAAAGCAATGATGTCTGAGAAAAAGGTCCCCTTACAGGACTTTGTTGGGAAGTCAATATCTTGGAGCATACCAATCTATCTTATGAATTCTAAAAATCCAATCCTCAAAGGAATATACCTTGGCATTATGAGAGGTCTCCTTGGGAAACCATAATTTCTGATAATAGTTGTGTGAGAATAGAAATAAATATCCCCCCATTGGTGAGATATCTTTGACTTAACACTAAAATCAATTAGTCTTAGGACTACTTCCAGGATACGAGAAAAGTCTTTGAAAAATGGCAATATTCTTCTTCTAAGGAAAATTCCAAACTATTTCTCAAATAAAGTAAACTAGGGTTGATCCTAATGAACTGACAAGATAGTGGACCATAGTTGTAGTTGTAGTGTCTCATCATCCCTTTCAAACACCTTAAACATATGTTCAATAAAGTAATGTTTATTATAAAAAATAATTGGATTCGTGAGCAGTGAATGCCATCTAAAATTTGTTGATTCCCCTCTATGCAGAGATGCCAACCCTTCACTCATTATAGCCTCTAGGTGTTTGGGAAAATCATAAATTACTACGACTCCATACTTTTGGATTCCCACACATATCCACATAGTTGATTTACTAAAATTTCCTTTTCTATCCCTAACACTTGGTATAGAGTAGTGTGTGTATTTACAAGTACATTGTCATAATGGTCTACATTACATATAGTATATGACATACCTACAAGTGCTAATTTGACTCCATCTACCTCCTTTAAAAAAGGAGTGGTCAAAATCTATTGCATATCTCGTCCAACTTGATTAAAGGCATCTTCAAACACCTTGAAGTCAATTTCATCAGTTACATCTAGGAGTGAATGAAGATCAAATTCCTTTCTAATGTATTCAACATCTACCCTCAATAAAAATTCTCGATCTAAATCCATAATTTTGTGTGTGATAGGGTTATATTTTTTTTTTCTATTTCTAACAATAGGTCAATATCACATCTAGGAGTGAATGAAGATCAAATTCCTTTCTAATGTATTCAACCTCTACCCTCAATAAAAATTCTCCATCTAAATCGATAATTTTGTGTGTGATAGGGTTATATTTTTTTTTTTCTATTTCTAACAATAGGTCAATATCCATAAATACTTTGGGAATGACTAATTTTCTTGGGTCATACTACCACACATTGTATAAAGGGCTTCCAACATTAACTTGACCATACCATCTCCTAAAGGTATCTGAACCCTTAACTGGCATAGGTGAATTGTAGATATTCTCGTATTTTTCTTTCAATCCTATGAAAACTTCATTTTTAATGGTTTTATACTCCTATGTTTCTTACCTACCTTGTTTTGACAAGGGTAATTGGTCAATGATGTCATCCTATAAGCACATAGCCTCATAATTGAGTTTACCACATTATATCTTGGGTGGCATCCTTATAATTTTGGTTTACCTAGCTAATTAGGATTCTATGCGGGCTCACCAATTAAAAAATAAGGTTTTGGCAACAACTAAATACACTAGTGAAATAAAGAACTTTAATTTTGTGGAAATATCAACTTAGGATTCAAAGAGGGCACTCTGTTACTTGTTCTTCTCTTTTCGCTAAGGAAATTATCCTAAATTATGTTGTGATTTTTTTTGCCACAAACTATCTTGACTTTGGATTATGAATGCACTAAAATGAAGTTACAAAATGAAACAACAACTTTTAAATCCCTCAAAGTGGCATTAAAACCATTAATATGCGAAATAACTCCAATTGCAAGTAGAAAAGCCCATTTCTTCATCTTAATACAAAATTTGAATATTTAATGTTGATCTTCTTTTATTTCACACTAGATGGCTATCATTTTTGTATGATCTTTCCTAATTGTTAGTGAACAATTTTTCCTCTTAGTAATACAAGTTAATGAACAAGAAAAACTTCCTCAACAATTGAGTCACTTTAATTAAAATCTCTCTATTTTGAGGTACAACTCCCTCCTTAAATGATAAACATTAATTATCTTTATTTCAAAAGAATTTATCAAGTGAAATCTTTTAACCAGAAAGAACTAAGGATTTTAGAAATGCTTTCCATCTCTTATGCAAAAGTATTGCAAGGATAAAATTGATTCAAAAACAAGCCCAAAGACTTATTTAAACATGTATTAGAGTATAACTAACATTAAGATGATTGATTCCTAAAAAATATAATCATAAACCATTCATTGAACATAGCATCTCATCATTGACCATAATCATGAAAACATTCCATATAAAATGAATCCAGGTGATTATAACATATAACCACAAATGACCAATAACATATAACTAGCATCAAAAAACTTTTGTTTATATTCCTTGTTCATGTAAATAGCATAACAAAATTGGTTTAGCTAGAACCTACTTTAACAATTTAAGTTACTATCACAGAATTACCAGAGTATCAATCCAAAAAAATTTAAAGTCTTACAATATATAGTTGTGCAAGACCCATAAAATAGTTATAAAACTAACTCCAATGGGAGTTGCAAATACTAAGCTTAAAACCATAAAACAACTACCCTAGGAACTAAAATATTAAATAGTCAAAGCCTTGGTTTAAGCTAAGTAACTAAAATATTAGCTAAATTTTGTGGTTGTCCTTGCTCTATGGTCACACCACCGCCTGTAGTTTTCTAGTCCTTATAAGAAACTTTGAAATCCACAATCTCCTTATGTTGCAAGACTTGTAGCTATTCTATTCTCATCTACCTGATGGTAATGACTCGATGGGCATGTTCCATCTTCTTAATCTGCATCATTAGATGATCATCACTGATAATAATCATGGACTCTATTTAGGCAATGACTACTAGGCTGGTAGAAGATATCTCTTTGGCCTCCTTGAGAGCTCGCAACTTTTCCTGACACTCAGCTTCTATCTCTTTCAGGTCCTTGCTAGAATGATCCTTATTTCCTAGGATTTCAACATTGATGCATTGAACATCATTATGCAAGATTTCCTTTAGACAATTGAGCTCTTTGACCAATTCTGAACATTCATCCAGGCATTGTTTGATGACCATATTCCTCCATTCTAGGTTGGTCCAAGAGATGTATAAGAAGTCTGCATTCACTCCAAAATTCTTCTTTTTATCCAAGAATTTGTTTGCTCCATATTCCTAAACATTTTTTTATGTGAGCTATGACATGTTCCCATCTTTCCTTCTCCTTGACCCATGCATTCAACTTTTCTTCTAGGTTTTCCATCAACCATTCAACTTTCACCTTTGTCTCAGCTAAGTGAGCAATATAGCTAACTTCATGAGAAACTACTAATTCAAGCCACTCATCAAAAGCTTTAGAAACTGACCTATCCATTTTCACCTGGTCAATGAACTACTAATTTGTTAGGGAGGTCACATGAATCATGGAAATAACCCAAGGCTATTTCTACCAGCTGTGAAAAGACTATTTTAGTTCTTTCTTTTAATTCCAATCTTTCCATATACAACTGGTGACCCTTGTATGTCCTTCATCGAGGATTTTCATATTTGTGGCTTTGGAGGCTGGTCCAAGAACTCTTTTCTCCATCATGTAGTCTTGAGGAATGATGTCCTCAAGAATTTTTCCTTTAGATGACTTGAACACATCAACTACCCAATCCCCTATTTTTTCATCAACATTGAGCATGGCCTCTATTTTTGGCTTCTTGATCTTGGTCAGTTTTCCCAGAGATTTCCCAACCATATCTTCAACTGAAATGCTTACAGGCACCATGCTCCTCTTCTTGCTTACTAACATGTCAAACCAATTCGGTGCTGAAGAGGTACCTTTAGATGGAGGTATTTGCAAGTTAGGGGTGATGTAATTAGTGACTACTAATCTAGAGGAATTAGGATCACTTTCTGTTGGCTAAGAATTCTGATCCATGACTTCTTGTGTTCTTCATTTAGGTAGTTTAGTATTGGCTTCTATCTCAATTCAATCTGTACTAGTACCCTTCTTGATAGCTTCCTGAGTTTTCTCCTTCTTGGTATGAGAATGAGTCTACCTTGCTCACTTGGTGTGTTGAACTAAACTTTGAAGCTCAGTTAGAACTTTAACTTCAAGGTTCAAAATACCTATAGAGGAAAAGGTAACATCTTTATCAATATTGGTATCATGAATAGCCTACTTTTCATTTTTCATTTTTGATTTTCTTTTCTCCTTTAACCAATTTTTAGTACTCACTATGACAGGGTCAATCTAGAACTGTAGATCATCTTCTTTAGACAAATCCCAATCTATTTCTTGGAGAGAGAAAGCTTCAACTTGTGTTATATAAAAGGGATCAATGAATTTTTCGCCTCAATTTTCTCATAACTATTTTACATTCATCTATAATTTGAATTATTTTATTTGCTTTAAGGTCAACCTAGACCACCATCTCTTCTTGAATTCATAATCATCATCACAATCAACCTAGAAATCTTCTAACTGAGGGACATGTGAGAATTTAGGTCGTAGTTCAAATATGGGATGTGCAAAGTCTTTATCATTGAAATCAAGGTGAATAGTATAAGCCTCTAAGTTCATCAAGCTCAGTTCATGTTTGAGATCCAAGGCATCTTGTATAGTTTTGCATCTGTAGTGGCCAAGCTCTATAGGGAACGTAGAACCAAAAACTTTCCTAGCTTTGTAGTTTCCATCAATTTTGGCTACCTACCTACAGACTTCCATCAAAATATATTTGTCTAGGTGATGCCTCAACAATTTTAATGGTCTTTTTTCATATCCTCTAATTTAGATGTAGGTGAACTTAGAGAGCTGGGTGAAGAAATTATGGTAGATTGATACAAATTGTGTTGTCTCTTCTATTAATCTCCTATGTTCTTTCCCTTGTAACTCGAAGACCATATTAGCAAGAAATGTATATTTCACTCTCTTGAATTCATTTCCATTCTTTTATTTTTGGAAACAAGGGAAATATTTATAAATAGGCATATTATTTACCCAATTAGTGTGCAAAAGCCCAACCCATTCTTTACAACACGCTAGGACATAAAATAGGTATGAAATCATATAAAAACCTAACACCCCAGATGCTTGAGAAAGTTCTTCATGCAACGTATTAGCTATGATTTCTTCTCAATCAATGTGCTTGTTCTTATCACTTAGGATGGTTTAAATGAAGAAATACATACATTTTCCCAGTGAAAAGCATGTTGATTTCCTTTAATTTTGTTTAGGAGAGTAATCACATCTTTGATATCTAGAATCAGGTGTTCTCTTGTCAATAGGTGAGGAAGGTGAGAGCCCCCTTTTTCCAGCTTGAGTAACCATTTCTTGGCAATGGCATTATTGAATGTGTTTGGGTTGGCTAAAAGCTTAATACCTAAGAGGCCAATCATCCAAGCTTCATATACTTCAAGTGGCATAATCCTCAGGGAACCAATGATTGTAACCCTATTTATATAGACAAGAACCTCTCCTAGATATATTCTTATGCATCTCTGGGTGACATCGTATCTATTTTTGCACTCTAAAACTAGTTCTGGGCAAACAACCAACTCTGGGAAACCAATAGCTTGTAGCAATTCACTATTGACTATTTTTTCAATAATAGAACCAATATTGGGCTTAGAGAACCTGGCTAGCAATTTATTTATATCTTCATCAGCAAGGAAAGTATCCTTTAGTGTAGGAAAGAATCAAGTAAGGGAAGATAATATGATTCAATTCTTCTAACTTAGAGATAACAAAAGGAATCAAAGACAGCTAGCCCTTTTATCTAAATGATCTCAAAGTCAAGTATAGGGCAATACTTTTAGATCTCTACATAACATGAAAATAAAAGATTCTTGAATAAAATTTTAAAATCTATGTAAGCTATAATGTATGATTTGAATCACTTAATGATTAGTGTTTTATCCATTGGTAAATTACTCAACTATCTGGTAAAAGGAAAACTTATATCTACAAGTTCAATTTGTGAATGTGACCAATACTTGATCAAGAACTTGTACTTATTAAAACCTCTCCATAAAACCCTTCAATTCTCCCTTAACACATCAAGCATTTATAAATCATGATTAACAACAAAATATGGTAAAAGATATAATTCTACATGAATCATAACTAGAATTCAACATACTTTTTGCTAAATTGAAGAAAATTAAAGAACAATATGAAAAGAGAAAAGATCCTGATCTAGCAACTTCAATGAAATATTGTTTATGTTAATCTCCTTGAAACAATAGACTTAGAGTATCATATGTATCAAGAAAAAACCACCTCAAATACCTAAAGCACTGCAACGAAATTCAATCTATTCATGACAAAAAAAAGTTGCAAATACATGGTATTGGACCAACTGATAAAATAAAATATATTATCCCTTCTTCAAAAATTGAACCCTCTTTCAAGTCTTGGGATCTCATTTATAGGTAGGAGTAGCAACAAGCTTCAGACATGAGAAGAAAAATGCACATGTCACTAAATCAATTGACAAGTATTCTAGTTAAAGAAAAACATGTGACTCACTAGGTAAAGCGTGTACAATTAGCTTTCCAACTATTTGATGTAACAGTTTTGAGATCACACGACTATCTACTCCTTCTCCTTAACTGCATGTTGCTTTCAAAAAGAATATCTCCAAATTCATTGTTTCTCAAGACGACCCTCATTATTGGTTTCATTAAAATGAATGTACCTCTTTACCCTCTCTTCAAATTTATCATCTATTGGACATTTGTGCTTAAGGATCTAATATGCCACCTGTCCATATGGATTATATTTTACTATGCCTTGAGTTAATTCTTTCTCAAAATTCTCATAAAATACCCAAGAATTTACCAATTTTGAAATGCATTCCTAATAAAGTGTCATGTTAATATCTTGGGCTATGGGTTTTATCATGTCATTCACCTTGGTAATAGCCTCATTTCTCCATTCAATGAATTCCTTCACACTTTAATCTTCTTTCAAATTTGGTGGTACTAATGTGTCCTAAGAACTCTCTAAATTATCTTTTAGCTCCATCATCTTGTTCTCAATATAATGAGGCAAAACATAAAATTTCTTTAGTGACTTCACAATCTTAACTATGGGCATGGCATCTAAAGGAGCATTAGGGTCTATTCTCACACATAATTCAATTTTCTTCATTGTCTCTATTGTATCTACCCACTTTTGATAAGTTGGATTTACCAAAGTTCTATCATTTTCTAATTTGTTGATGACCAGATATAACTCACATACTTGGTGAAGTCTAAACATCATGGAGTTTATTTTCTCATTTAAGTGCATTAGTGCAGTCCAGACAATAATCTCTTTATAAAAACTAAAACTACTTATGTCATTTTCAATTTTTAACTATAGGTCAACCACCTTCTTGATCAAAGCGTTAACATCTATTCCTTCCTTGGGTAGAATTTGTTAGAGTGACACTATAGAAGATACTAGTGTAAATGGAACAATACTCTAATAACTTTATGAACTTTCTTTATCTCCACTTCATGGCCTATCTGTACTAGGAGGCATAACTGCTTCTAGCTCAACCATTTTCTATTCTAATAAACTCACTTTAGTTTGAAGACTAGTAGTTAGCTTTGATCAATTCTTATAGGCATAAAAAATATGAGTATATCTTTCTTGTAACTCTTCATATTTCTTCTCCTTTGCCTTCTCTACATCATGTGCATAAGAAACTTTCTATTTAAGACTTTAGTTGATTTAGAGAACTTGGTATCATCCACTCTCTGAAGGATAATATTTCCCCTGATTTTAGTATCATCAACAATCTTCTTCCAAAACTAGAGGATGAAAAGGACCAACTAGCTAAGGTGGCTAAATCCTCACTATAGTACATACCTATTGTAGGTCTATCTGATTCCTTAGTATTTGGCCCTTTTCAATCTCATTTCTTTCATTATAGAATCAAATGCCACAACATTAGCTATATTGACATTTGGAAACAATAAAACTCCTGATTCCTCAACAATTTTTCTTCCCTCTTCTAGGGTAAGGGCCTCAAACTTGTTCATCATTTCTTCCTCAACCTCTTGGATGGGATCTTCCACATTAGCATCAAGATTTTGTACCCTCTTTTCTTCTATTTGTTGATGGTATTCTAACCAATATTGTTTCAATAGAAACTATTTGAAAGGTACTGATTTGGTAAGTTCATCATCCTCAACAAAGGCCTTACAATCTTCTTTTCTCAGATCCCTAGGGAGATTTACTTTATTTTCTTGAGAAGTGATGCCAAATACAAGGGCCCTAGGTACTTGGAGGGATCCTCCATTTAATAAATCTTCTTGTACAAAATTGTAATTTTCCTCTTCTAATTCTTCTTTAGGAATATTTACTTCACCTTGCTTCTCCACATCTTGTATAGGTAGTGTACTACTAGGAGCTCCCCCTTCTTCAAGCACAAAATCATGGTACCTTCCTAAAAGTGAGGGTGGAGTAGCTGGTTTTGGTGACTGTGGAGAAGGGGTTCTTCTAGTTGGGTCCTCTTCCTCTTGACCTTCCAAGATTATTGGTCCTACTGGCTTTCTAGTAGCCCTTTTCCTATGATATACTCTTAAGCCCCCCTTAGTTCTAATTTTCTTTACAGACTCATGTTCCTAAGGGTTTGACTCTTCTCTCAATATTTTCTCTCTTTCTTCTTGAGGTATCATGTTAGAAGCTTTTAACATGTGTAATCCTTCAACATCCTCTATGAATATGACCTTTGATTCTTTGACTATGCTAAGTTTCTCACTCATTATATCATACACTTCTTAAAAAAATTGTAAATTTATCCCTAGCTTATGTTCCCGTGTCTTAGCATCTAGAAAAGTTTCATATATTTTGTCCTCTTTATGTATATGATCCAACAATTCCTTATAAGCATGCCATATTCACTTCATTGTCTTTTGAGAATCAATTTGATCATCATTTCTAATTATGTCTTCTAGGAGATCAAATTCATGCTTACCCATTGGTGTTATTTTTATCTTTTGCATTAACATTTGGTTAAAACCCTCTATATCATTTAGTCTCTTGGAACTAAGTTCCATGGAGTAAGGTATGAGAAAATGAAACAACTCCTTCTGCCCTCATTTTATCATTGCAAAATGATGTTTGAGAAAAAGGCACCCTTACAGGACTTTGTTGGGAAGTCAATATCTTGGAGCATACCAATCTATCTTATGAATTCTAAAAATCCAATCCTCAAAGGAATATAACTTGGCATTATGAGAGGTCTCCTTGGGAAACCATAAACTCTGATAACAATTATGTGAGAATAGAAATAAATATCTCCCCATTGGTGAGATATATTTGACTTAACGTTACAATCAATTGGTCTTGGGACTACTTCCAGGATACGAGAAAAGTCTTTGACAAATGACAATATTCTTCTTCTAAGGGAAATTCCAAACCATTTCTCCAATAAAGTAAACTAGGGTTGATCCCAATCAGCTAACAAGATAGTGGACCATAGTTGTAGTTGTAGTGTCTCATCATCCCTTTCAAACTCCTTATACATATGTGCAACAAAGTAATTGTTATTATTAAAAAGAATTGAATGCATGAGAAATGAATGCCATCTAAAATTTCTTGATTCTCCTCTATACAAAGATGCCAACCCTTCACTCATGCTAGCCTCAAGGTATTTGGGAAAATCATAAATTACTACAACTCCATACTTTTGGATTCCCACGCATATCCACATAGTTGATTTACTAAATTTTCCTTTTATATCCCTAACACTTGGTATAGAGTAGTGTGTGTATTTACAAGTACATTGTCATAATGCTCTTCATTACATATAGTATATGAGATAGGTACAAGTGTTATTTTGACTCCATCTACCTCTTTTAAAAAAGGAGTGGTCAAAATCTGTTGCATCTCTAGTCCAACTTGATTAAAGGCATCTTCAAATACCTTGATGTCAACTTCATTAGTTACATCTAGGGGTGAATGAAGATCGAATTCCTTTCTAATGGATTCAACATCTACCCTCAATAAAACTTCTCCATTTAAATCCATAATTATGTGTGTGATAGGATCATAGTTTTTTGCTATTTCTAAGAATAGGTCAATATCGATAAATACATTAGGAATGACTAATTTTCCTAGGTCATACTACCAGACATTGTATAAAGGGCTTCCAACATTAACTTGACCATACCATCTCCTAAAGATTTCTTAACCGTTAACTGGAATAGGTGAATCATAGTTATTCCCATATTTTTCTTTCTATCCTAGGAAAACTGCATTTTTAATGGTTTTACACTCCTATGTTTCTTACCTACCTTCTTTTGACAAGGGTAATTGGTCAATGAGGTCATCCTATAAGAACCTAGCCTTATAATTGAGTTTACCAAAATATTTCTTGGGTGACATCCTTATAATATTGGGTTACCTAGCTAATTAGGATTCTATGTGGGCTCAACAATTAAAAAATAAGGTTTTAACAACAATTAAATACACCAGCAAAACCAAGAACTTTAATTTTGTGGAAATATCAACTTAGGATTCAAAGAGGGCACTCTATTACTTATTCTTCTCTTTTTGCTGAGGAAATTATCCTAAATTATGTTGTGATTTTTTTTTGCCACAAACAATTTCAACTCTAGATTATGAATACACTAAAGTGAAGTCACAAAATGAAATGAAAACTTTTAAATCCCTCAAAGTGGCATTAAAACCATTACTATTCAAAATAACTTCAATAGCAAGTAGAAAAGCCCATTTCTTCATCTTAATACAAAATTTGAATATTTAACGTTGATCTTCTTTTATTTCTCACTAGATGGCTATCATTTTTGTATGACCTTTCCTTATTATTAGTGAACAGTTTTTCCTCTCAGTAATGTAAGTTAATGAACAAGAAAAACTTCCACAAAAATTGAGTCCCTTTAATTGAACTCTCTCTATTTTGAGGCACAATTGCCTCCTTAAATGATAAACATTAATTACCTATATTTCAAAAGAATTTATCAAGTGAAATCTTTTAACTAGAAAGAACTAAGGCTTTTAGAAATACTTTCCATCTCTTAGGAAAAAGTATTGCAAGGATAAAATTGATTCAAAAACAAGTCTAAAGACTTATCTAAACATGTATCATAGAATAACTAAAATTAAGATGATTGATTCCTGAACAATATAGTCATAAACCATTCACTAAACATAGCATCTCATCATTGACCATAATCATGAAAATATTCCATATGAAATGAATCCAGGTGATTAGAACATATAACCGCAAATGACCAACAACATATAACCAGCATCAAAAGACTTCTGTTTATATTCCTTCTTCATGTAAATAGCATAGAAAAATTGGTTTAGCTAGAACTTGCTTTAACAACTTAAGTTACTGTCAAAGAATTACCTGAGTATCAATCCAAAAAAAATTAATGTCTTACAATATATAGTCATGCAAGACCCATAAAATAGTTATAAAACTAACTCCAATCAGAGTTGCAAATACTAAGCTTAAAACCATAAAACAACTACACTAGGAACTAAAAGATTAAATAGTCAAAGCCTTCGTTTAAGCTAAGTAACTAAAAGAGTAGCTGAATTTTATGGTTGTCCTTGCTCTATGGTCACACCACCACTTGCAATTTTCCAATCCTTGTAAGAAACTTTGAAATCCACAATCTCCTTGTGTTGCGGGACTCACTGCTATTTTGTTCTTAGTTTCCAAATGGTAATGACTCGATGGGCATGTTCCATCTTCTTAATCCTCATCATCAGATGATCATCACTGATAATAATCATGGAATCTATTTGGGCAATCACTACTAGGCTGGTAGTAGATACCTCTTTGGCCTCCTTGAGAGCTCACAACTTTTCTTGACACTCAGCTTCTATCTCTTTCAGGTCCTTGCTAGAATGATCCTTATTTCCTAAGATTTTAACATTGATGCATTTAACATCATTATGTAGGATTTCCTTTAGGAAATTGAGCTCTGTGACTAGTTTTAAACATTCATCCAGGCATTGTTCAATGACCATATTCCTCCATTCTCGGTTGGTCTGAGAGGCACACAAGAAGTCTGCACCCACTCCAAAATTCTTCTTTTTAGCCAATAATTTGTTCACTCCATATTCCTAAACTTTTGTTATTTGAGCTACAACATCTTCCCATCGTTCCTTCTCATTGGCCCATGCATTCAACTTTTCTTCTAGGTCATCCATTAGCCATTTAGCTTTCATCTTTGTCTCAGCTAAGTGAGTAGTATAGCTAACTTCACAAGAAACTACTGATTCAAGCTACTCATCAAAAGATTTGGAAACTTCACCTCAATTTTCTTGTACCCATTTTACATTCATTTGCAATTTGAATTATTTTATCTACTTCAAGGTCAACCTAGACCACCTTCTCTTCCTAACTTCATAATCATCGTCACAGTCATGTTGGAAATATTATAATAGGATAAGTTACTGTGAGGGGAGGGTGAACTAGTAACTAATAAAACTTAGTCCTTATTTAGCAACTAATCCTTCACGAGTATTCTGATCTAACTGAATGCATGAGAAACTAAAAACATTAAAGCATACATAACACTTTTGACACACAATTTGGTGACCCAGAAACCTTCCAAATAGAAAGTAAAATTGGGGTGGGGATGATACCCACAAGCTTTAGTATTGTAGTATAAAGTTGGTCTATTAAGGCTTACAATGATCACTTCTCATGATTTTCCCTATTAGGAGCAATAAGGACTACTAAGTCCACCTTGCAAAAGGATTTACAAACATACAATGAAGTATGCACTCGATAAAGAGATTTACAGAAGACTGTTAGGTCTACCTTGTTAAAGGATTTGATTGATCCACCTATTAGGATGAAATAGTAGTTGATCTATGATCTCTAACTTGGTTTGCTAAATGAGATTCCTTTGAATGTAGTAATCACCTTGCTGTGATAGATAAAACTTTGTTGCTCCTTATACTATTGTAGCCTTTGTAATTCGCTCTTCTCTGCTTATTACATCACTTCCATACCATCTCATATCATATATTGGGTGTGATATAATACATTACATATATACCAATTCAATTACAAAATTACAAAGCCGACCACAATACAAGTTTACACAAAAATCACAAAGTCAGCCAAAGTGTAGAAACTTGGGTTTTGAAGATTGGCTCGGTGAGGTTCTGATACTCGACATCCACTATCAATGATCAACATTATCATGCACTTGGTAGATGTATAAGCTTGGTCTATATTGATCACTTCAAAGTAGTCTTAAACTCGGTCTGCACTAGTAACTTGGTGAATACTATGAAACTTGTCATATAGACCGAATCACTTGGTTCTGACTACATAGCTCGGTCAACATTAGATTCTTTGTGAGCTCAGTAGAAATTGAGTTACATGGTTAACAATGAGTAACTTGGTTAACACTAGACTCACATCACATTAACTTCAAACTTTGTAAGCATTGCACAACTCGATTTGCACTAATAAACTCAGTATACACTGAGATTCTCGGTTTACACTACTAATCAATAACTTTGTAGTAACTGCTCAGCACAAACCTAAAACTATCCAAGGGACTCGGTAGAAACTATAGAACTTGGTAGATACTTACAATTTGAATAAGTGTATATCACTAATAACAAACATGACTATAATGTGAACAATCTCCCCCTTTGGCATTAGTGACAAAAAACACTTTATCAGTCAAAATTGAATTCAAAATGTTCAAGAACACCTTTATCCATCACCTTGTGTCTCCAACTCAGTAGAATATATTGTTTTTGAGATTTTTCAAAATTCCTTTTGTAAGAGATGTATTTTTGTACATGAATAATATGGTAATGCTCCCCCACACATAATATATAGTATACTTTACATCTTTTCACATCTAATATATACATTTTCTACTCTTTTCTATGCATATTCACCTTTTCACAATACATCTATATTCATCTACTCCCCCTTTATACAATATACATTTTTTCTATCTACAATCTTTAATATTCTCCCCATTTTTGACATTAATGTTATAGTAATGCAAAAATGTGACAAGAAATCTGAATGTACCTTTAAGATATCTGCCAAAGTCTTGTCCCAATTTTCTTGCAACACCTTGCATGTGTGCAATGCAATCTACACTTCTGTTGACAATTCTATCAAATGGTCTACAATGGAGAAGTTGTTGTCATGGATGAGAGTTTTTTCATGTGCAATGTGTTTCTGCAATACATCCATGTTTGGGAGAATCATGCCTTGTATATCTATCAATGTTGATCTTATTATGGCTTCTTCTCTCAACAATTTTTCCTACATATTAGATAGGAATTTGATCTTGTTGTAGTGGGTAGAGTTGTGTTGGAATTATTTAGAATAACTGAGAGGGGGGCATGTATTAGTTATCCAAGGTCTAGATATATAAATAAAACTTTTCACAACTCAGTGAACCCATAAAACATGTATACTCATGCATGCATCCATAAGATTATGCAATCACTTAAAACTTGTAGGTTACTATCAAATCAACTTGTAGAAATGTAAAGCATGAAACATAACAGATTCATCAACACACATAACACAATGATTTATGTGGAAACCCAATTTGGAAAAAACCATTGGTAACATGCTACCCTTTTTCACTCTTCTGAAGTGATGCCCTGTGAAAGGCCAACCCTATTAAGGTTACAATACACATTGTTAAATGTGACTCTGTTAAAGGATTTCAATCACCTTGTTAGGAGTGAGCCTTGTTAGAGGACTTTAGACCAATCACTTAGAATGTCACCTAGTTAAAGGATTTACAAATGAATGTTAGGTCAACCTTAATCCAAAGGATTTACCCTAGACTGATACAATTGTTAGAGAGTAATATCAAGGCTTGATCTGATACGACTTACAACTTCATTTGCAAATTATAGATCTTTGTCCAGTCCTCCATTCTACTTGGCCTTTACTCATTGCAGCTCTGATAGCTTGTTCACCTATCAAGCATCCATACCCTTAAGCCTTCTTTCTTAACATGCTAATGTAAACTCTTCTCTAGGTCACTTGATGAAGCAAAACCCTTAACTCCTTCTCTTCCTCAAGTTCTCACACATGACAACCTTTGCTTCATGACCAGTCATCCCTATAAATAGGAAATTAAGATCTTTTCTCACTCATTCTCCATCATCCATTTTAGGGTTTGGATAGATTAGGTAGGATACAATGTATCTACCCCATATTCCATATCTCTTCTAGAAACTTCTCCTTTGATCCTCTTTAGATTTTCCTAAAAATGGTTTACCTTGAATTTTGTGTCACCAGCTCATCAACCTTATCTTCCACCTAGTTCACATAATCCAAGAAAACTAACTTGTCAGCTCAGATTCATTGAATCTACAATCTTTAAAATAATGCAACATCTTAGCATTATCTTGTTTCTGATGATCGACACATACTGTGTTACTTGGCATCCTCTATAAAATCACTTGGCATCAACTAAAGTTTATTGGTGCTTGACATCAATGACATCCACTAGAATTTTCTTTTACTCAGCTCCAACTAATTTTTTTCTTGGCTTGCACTAACTTTTCTCGGCACCTACTATCCACTCAGTCAAGCTTAGTAGACAAACTTTGTGTACTTTATTCTTCTAAACTTTCTTAGTGCAACCAACATGTGTAACCTTGAGTAGATTATCAATACATCATGTTATCACTATCTTAATTGATTCGTGTACTTCATTACATAATCATAACTCAACCTTTCCTCTAGATGCTATTGTTACATCTTTTGAATAAATCCTCTTCATCAATCAAATAATTGATAATACTTAAATCTTAAAAGTAATTGTCTTACCAGCAAATAGTAGGTTTGATATCAGAGACAAAACAATGATTTAAACATTATATATCAATCTCTTTCTTTAACAATCTTACTCAATCATTTTCAACAAGTTGTAACTTGGGTCAAGTTTTAGCTACTGTGCACTTGTCTTCATATCCTCATCAATCTTTAATAGTTTATCTTTTATTTCCTTAGTGAAAATTGATATATCATAGAGTTTACTGAATAGTAAAGATACATTGTTACAGGAGGTCTCCAGTGAGCTTAGAATAGTAGATAATTCTACTTGATGGATAGAAAATTTTTGAGAAATAAGTTCCAAAAATTTATTCTCAAAATTCTTCTTAGCTCTCTACAACAATTTCTTTTGTCCATTCAAATCATCATTGAATTTTTGGACTACCTCTGCTAACTGATTCAAAATTGGTTGAGAAGTATCAACCTCTATATTTAATGCCTCTGCAAGGATATTCTTTACATCTTCTACTATTTGGAATTCCTTGTTTCTTTCCTCTCTAAGCCTCTGCTACTTGGCTTTCTTCTGAATAATTTCTCCAAAAACATGCATTTGATCAAGATTGAGATTTGAGATGTCCTAATTAGGAATAACAATATCCTCATCAAGATCTATTTCTTTTTCCTTTTCTTTTCCTTTGCCCAAAAATTTTGTACTCAATTGAGCCTTGGTCTCAACTATCCTTGCACTTATTAATTTCATGCGAGGAATGGAAACAACTATAGAAATAGTAGGACTAGTTGTGAAAGTAGATACTGCACTTATTGCCAAAATACCAATAGTAGAAGTACCTAGATTTACCAAAACTGATGTAGAGGGAAGTGTTGTCTTCTTGGTAAATGAAGTGCTTGCCACTTCTATCAATGAAGTACTAAGCTGGATAGGTAAAAAGATTGATTGAGTGCTTGTGCTTTCAATGTTAGTCACAATCAATCCTACTAAAGCTTTCTCCAGGCTTGGTGTTTTTAGGGTTTTTCTTGGAGAATGAAGAAGTGAGGCTATGACCGATGCAACAATTTTCACTAGGTCAGTCTCCTTAGTATCTTGCACATCTGGTAAATCTTCCTCGGTAGCTTCCTGCCCCTATTCTTCTTCATCATCTACATTGTGAAAATGAGTCACCTCTTCATCATCAATTTCTTCATCTTTTTCTTACTCATTATCATCCTTGTCATTTACATTAACTACAAAATCACTTTCCTTGTGAAGAACATAAATATTCTTGTATGTCTTTGTAGCATTCTTTACTACATGCTCAATGTCATTCAACAATATAAGACAAGTGTTGAATCTCAAAGTAAGATTTTCTTCATTTTTCTTCAGAGATTCCTTTACCTCCTTGTCTTCCAAACTTGACATGATTTGCCTCTGGGTCTTCTCATATATGTCTTTTGCAATTTTCATGGCATTCTCCCATCTTGGCTTGATCTTTTCCATTAGAACATTAGGAATCTGCTAAGCTATCTGGTCTGGTGAGTACTTCCACTTACCCATTGTGGATATTATCAAATCCTTTATTTTCTTTTGCCCCTCTACAATCCTAATCTCATACTTCAGTGCCTTGAAGTTTTTTATGCTAGACCCTAATTCTAAATCTTTCATCCTTTCCTAAGAAGTAGGTGGAGGCCTCTTGAAGATTACATCTCCTCCTTATTTATCTGCTTTCTTCCTAGATGATCTTATGGTAAACAAAATAGTAGATGTCTTGGTAGGCTTGGTAATAATTACCTTACCTTTCTTCTTCATTGTCTCTTCTTCCTCTAATTTCTCTTCATCTTCTACTTCTTCATCCCCAATATCATCTCCTTTGCCTTCATTCAACAAAAGAGTGGAATTGGTTTTCAGTTTAGCAATCCTCTTCTTTCTTTTGTTGACTGCCTAAGTGAGTTTGATTTCAAGTTTAATTCTAGCCTTTTCCTGATCATAAGTGCTAAAGTATGCAGCTTTAGGGTCAACAGGCTCATTAACCAATGCCTCAACTATGTCCTTAGTTTCATCAATGTTAACCTCATAACCAAGAGGCTTTACCCATACTGTCCTCAGTCTAACTGCTTGAATGTATACTTTGTCACTATCAACCATGAAACAAACATCATCTTTGTAATCATCAACTGGCTTCTTGGGAATCTTGAATATATTATTCATCTTCTCTTTGAATGTATCAAAGTAGTTATCCATAATGCTTGCATAGTTCTCTCCCATTTCAGCTATATACTCATTAATCTGATAGAGAACGGGTACATCTTTCCTCCAAACTACTATACATTTAGATGGGAAGAACTTTTGAACATAGAAAAATATACAAGTCAAAAGTGAACCGAACTTACAAGGATTGTTCTTGGAAGTTTTGATACTCTCCATGTTCTTGTTGAACTAGCTCAACAATAACTCGGCAAGGTCAAGTGATAGGTTATTCTTGACCACTTTGCATGCTAAATCCATTGCTTCACATGACACGTTGTTCAATTTTCTTGACCTATAAATCTTGTGAGCAATGGCATGTATACCAAACTTCAATTCCATGTCTATGACACAACTGATCTTCTTTTCCCTTCCATCCCACTCGACAAGGGTTTTCTTCTCCAATTCAACCTGACCTAGGGTTTTGGTTATTTTTTCTTTTGCTAATATAAGAAGACCAGTGATCTTGTGGATCATATCCTTAGTTATCAAAATAGGTTGTTCCAACAACAACTAACCGTTGTGCACATTACTGAGAATATATCTTATCCATTTTATTTAAAAATTTTGTGGCATATGCAGAATGTGAGTTAAATCTTTTGTTTCAAGATGTTGATGTTCCGGTTTCAACACACCATTAACACATAACTCCTTCAATGATTCATCCATATCCAATGTTCCAATGTCTTAAATTGTACACTTAAAATGTGAATGAATATCATTGATTAATAGTACCTTTCATGGAATTTGGGACTGTGCTCCACTCGGATTTAGGGTTTCTGCAATGGCAAGACTTAGCTTAAAATTTGGTGCCTTCCATTCCACATCTTGAACTAACATGTCTAAACCTTTCTTTGATTTATTGGTGGTGGATGCCATCTTCACTCAGTAGGGTTTGAGAGAATATGAAAATAATTCACTCAAATTTTTTGAATTCTCTAAATATCACCTTGCATAGATAGCTCTCAAAAAATTCATGGTGAGAAATGACTTAGATTTCACCTTTTTAAACAAAATTCTCCTTTCGATTGCCATAAATTCCTGGTATGATTTTTCTCTCAAACGACAGACTGTCATCCACTTTGCTTGCATTAATGAATGCTTGGTACAGTCTTCCATGACTCGGTAACCACACAAAACTTACTTACTCCTAACCTTGCTTGGTAGGGTCTTGCAACCTGACCTCACTCGATAAATATAGTAACTCGATAATGACTAGAATTATTCACTCGGTGATTCCTTTGCATCTTGAATGCTGATTTGGATCTTTCAATCTGTCAACTAGAACTAATGTTAGATGTCTTCTTCAAAATCCTAGTTCTAGTTCTCCTTTGAGAAATCAAGTGGAAATGCTAGAGTCACCCAATTCTTGAGTGACTTGATCATAATTGTTTGGACTTGCATTTTTAGAAGATTTTGGAACCCATTGTTGTCTCATCTACTTTATGATGTTATCATATTTTGTCTTCTTTTCATCTTTAATTCTTCTAGTATTCATATAGTTCTTGGCAAGATGACCAAGTTCTATACAAATTAAACATCTTCTGGTAGTGTCTCTTGTCCTCATATGATGTTTCACACAATTCATTCCAATGTGTCCAAATTCTCCACAGTAATGACATCTGCGCCAAGTGTTATAGTCCCAACCAAATATAGCTTTTACAATTTGCTCTGTTGGGTTCAATATCTTAGTTTTGCATTTTGATGATTTGTGCCCATGCTTCTTACATTTGTGACATTTTTCTTCAAACTTAGGTTTCTCCTTGCATTCATTTTCCCTATGTCCATGCTGATTGAAATTGTAGCACTTTCCATTGAATTTTTCTTTTCCATTACTCCAACACTTGTTTGATGTATGACCTATCTTACTACAATGACTGCAAGTAGGTCTTTGATTCTTTTGAGCTTCTTGCTTGGATGATTCACCTTCCTCTGTATATCCAATTCTTGCTTTTCCTTTTTGACTGTAATGGCTTTGTTCATTCAACTAATTCATGTTTGCATGAGATTTCATCATCCTTTCATTGGTTTGCCTTTTAGTGTTTAGATCATTCTATAATCTTAGATTCATGATTTCTTCATTTGCATTGGTGAGCTGATCAATCAAGTCGTCTACTAAAGGGATAGGTACTAAATTCTATTGTTCTTTCCTTCTATCTCTTCTTTTAATCTTGTTTTTCTCTTCCATGACTTCACACAATCTTACTGATTGAATTTCTTGCTCTCTTCTCAATTTTCTCACTTCTTCTTGAAGAGTACCATTCTTTTCCAATAGTTCTTTGATTGCTTTATTGACTTCACCTAGATTACTTGAATGGATGTCTTCAATTCTTTCTTCAACATAGTATTGATCATTCATCTGGACTACAAGATCTTTTCTTCTTTTTAGGGATTGAGAAAGTTTCTCTTTTGCTTTCTTGAGTTGTCCAATAGCCAATTCCAAATCAAGTTTCTCATTATCAATAGCCTTGTCAAGTCTAAGTACCTCCATAGCCTTTGATCTTTGCTCAAGCTACTAAAATTTTCTCTAAGAACCACAAAGCTCTAATAAAAATTGTTGGAAATATTATAATAGGCTAAGTTATTGAGAAGGGAGGGGTGAATTCGTAACCAATAAAACTTAATCCTTATTTAGCAATTAATCCTTCATGAGTATTTTGATCTAATTGCATGCATGAGAAACTAAAAACATTAAAGCATACATAACACTTTTGACACACAATTTGGTGACCCAGAAATCTTTCAAATAGAAAGTAAAACTAGGGTGGGGATGATACCCACAAGCTTTAGTACTACAAGATAAAGTTGGCCTATTAAGGCTTACAATGATCACTTTTAATGATCTGCCCTATTAGGAGCAATAAGGTATGCTAAGTCCACCTTGCAAAAGGATTTACAAACATGCAATGAAGTATGCACTCGATAAAGAGATTTATAGAAGACTATTAGGTCTACCTTGTTAAAGGATTTGACTAATCCACCTATTAGGATGAAATAGTAGCTAATATCTGATCTGTAACTTGGTTTGTTGAATGAGATTCCTTTGAATGTAGTAATCACCTTGCTATGATAGATAAAACTTTGTTGCTACATATACTATTTTAGCCTTTGTAATTCACTCTTCTCTACTTATTACATCACTTCCATACCATCTCATATCATATATTGGGGGTGATACAATGCATATATACCAATCCAATTACAAAATTACAAAGGTGTCCACAATACAAGTTTACACAAAAAATACAAAGTCAGCCACAGTGTAGAAACTCAAGTTCTGAAGATTGGCTTGGTGAGGTTTTGATACTCAACATCGACTGTCAATGCTCGACATCATCATGCACTTGGTAGATGTAGAAGCTTAGTCCATATTGATCACTACAAAGTAGTCTTGAACTTAGTTTATACTAGTGACTCGAAAAATACTGTGAAACTCGTCATATAGACTAAATCACTTGGTTTTGACTACATAGTTCGGTTAACATTAGATTCTCTATGAGCTCCATAGAAAGTGAGTTACTTGGTTAACACTGAGTAGCTTGGTTAACACTAGACTCACATCACATTAACTATGAACTGGGTAAGTATTGCATAACTCGGTTTGCACTAATAAACTCGGCATACATTGAGATGCTTAGTTTACACTATTGATCAACAACTTTGTAGTGACTACTTGGTGCAAATTGAAAACTATCCAAGGGACTCAATAGCAACTATAGAACTTAGCAGATACTTACAATCTGAATAAGTGTATATCACTAATAACAAACATGACTTTAATGTCAACAAGTCAGCCCTAAAATATTCTAACTAAGGGACATGTGAGAATTTAGGTCATAGTTCAAACATGGGATGTGCAAAGTCTTTATTAGAAAAATGAAGGTGAATAGTGTAAGCCTCTAAGTTCATCAAGCTCAGTTCATGTTTGAGATACAAGGCATCTTTTATAGTTTTGCATCTGTAGTGGCCAAGTTCTATAGGTAATTTAGAACCAAAAAATTTCCTAGCTTTGTAGTTTCCATCAATTTCATCTACCTTCCTATATACTTCCATCAAAATATATTTGTCTAGGTGATGCCTCAACAGTTTTAATGGTCTCCTTTCATACCCTTCAATTTGGATGTAGGTGAACTTAGAGAGCTAGGTGAAGAAATTGTCGTAGATTGATACAAATTGTGTTGCCTCTTCTATTAATCTCCTCTATTCTTTCCCTTGTAACTCGAAGACCATCTTAGCAAGAAATGCATATTGCACTCTCTTGAGTTTATTTCCATTCTTTTCTTTTTGCAAATAGGGGAAATATTCATAAATAGGCATATTATTTACCCAATTAGTGTACGGAAGCCCAACCCATTCTTTATAGAATGCTAGGACATAAAATAGGTATGAACTCATATAAAAACCTGACACCCCAAATGATTTAGAAAGTTCTTCATGCAACTTGTTAGCTATGATTTTTTCCCAATCAATGTGCTTGGTTTTATCACTCAGGATTGTTTGAATGAAGAAATACATTCATTTTTCCTAGTGAAAAGCATGTTGATTTCCTTTAATCCTATTCAGGAGAGTAATCACATCTTTGATCTTTGGAATCATGTGTTCTCTTGTCAATGTGTGAGGAAGGTGAGAGCCCCCTTTTTTTGGCTTGAGTAACCAACTCTTGGAAATGGAATTATTGAATGTGTTTGGGTTAGCTAAAAACTTAATACCTGAGAGGCCAATCGTCCAAGCTTCATATACCTCATGTGGTAGAATCCTCAAAGCACCAATGATTGTAACCCTACTTATATAGACAAGAACCTCTCCTAAATATATTCTTATGCATCTCTGGATGACATCATATCTATTTCTGCACTTTAAAACTAGTTATGGGCAAAGAAATGACTCTGGAAAACCAACAGCTTGTAGCAATCTACTATTGACTATTTTTTCAATAATAGAACCAAGATTGGGCTAAGAGAACTTAGCTAGAAATTTATTCATATCTTCATCAACAAGGAAAGTATCCTTTAGTATGGGAAAGAAGAAAGTAAGGGAAGAAACATTCTTTCCTTTTGGTAACTTGGGGTGAGAGCTTGCCATGAAAATAAAACTTAAAGTCCTTTTCAAAAATAGTTAAGAACAACTGGAAATGGAGGTGGTTAACAAAATTACTCACTTAAGTGAAAGAAGTAACAGTAACGATTGAGAAGGATAAAAGAAACTCACCATGTACAAGAAACAACAATGAACTTCCACGATCAATCAGATTGTAGACCACCTATGGCTCCATACAAGGGTGAGTATTTAACTTTTTGTTGATATCACAATGAAAAGGAAAGTAACCTAGAAATACCTTTAAATAGAAACTCACATCATGAATTTGATATGGAAAATACTAATTTGATAGGGACACTAAATTCAGTGATGAGAGTATTTGCCTTCACTAGTAACAAATCTTTCCACCACACTTCATATTAATCAATTATTCCAAGGTGTCACTTCAACCTTTTTAGAAGGATCTCGACTCATTTTTGTACTACCACTTGCTATTCTTCTTGAATGCTTTGGGCTTGTGAACTGAACCTTTAACTATTTAGAAGTTCAGATTCAAGTTCAAATCGACGAATATAGAAATCTAGGTGTATGAGACCATCAAAAATTTTGTTAAAGGGAAAAGAGTGACACAAATGAAAATTTAGAGAAATGACAATACAAAGTTCGGTTTCAAAATACACTCAAAATTCAATGGACTTTATGTCAACAACGAGCCTGACTACCATTTGAAAAAGATGATTAAACTTTTAACTTTGAACTCAATTATTTTAGAGTTCAAGCTCAAAGGTATGAATAAGGTTTACATTGTAGGCCTGATGGAAACAAAAACTAGTGAACTTGAACATTGAATTTGATTGAGTTCAAGGTTCAAAGTTCAAAACTTGGATTAAGAAAGGAGTCATTGGAAAAACATTGAGCAAGAATGAATGGGGCTTTTACATGGGTAACACTAATCATCCTTATCATCACTTGGGACTCACTACTCATCCAATAAGAATAAAATGTGATGCCTCAGAAGATCCTTTGAAAATTTTGTGCTCTTGAGGAAGGTAATCCACTTGTTCGCATCTCGCTTTTTCACTATACAACTATCAAATATTGCAAGAACACATAGACTATTGATCTTCCCCTGAGATAACAAATTGAAAGTTAATCTTCCTTCATCACAAAATTAAGTCCCATCCATTGATTTAAGCTTGTGTATAATCTCCTCATTAAGTGACTTGAATCCCTTTTAGCACTAATTGGACATGTAGAAGCATCTTTCTTATTTGCTATCAAGGAGGGAGATGCTCGTGAAGAAGTAAAAGCCATCCAATCAAAATAATCAGTCCATCTATGGAGTGTCTCTAATCATCCCTAAGTCTACATGGTGTCATTAAATGCCCTCCTTTTATGACTATACTTTTTAACCCACCACACTTGATGTATGCTTGACTTACGTGGACCAATGAAAGTGATAATAATGTTTCTAACTGAACATGTCCCACCATATCTAGCTGAACTTAGGTCCCTGCCACATGATGTGATCTCTCTTTTTTGCAAGACAAGAGAGAGAATATCATGATTAAGTGAGAGTCATTGATATCTTAATAAATGATGTAATGATATTGGAAAGCTTTGGCCCACTATCAAACAAATCTTCACATCTTGCTTTTTTTCCATGATCTCTATCAAGCCTTACAAAGTTGCACTCACTATTGGATCTCGTCCCCACCTTGATTGCATAAATACAAAGGTAACTTGATTATTCACAAAATTTTTAACATTAAAAGGGGGTGGACCACAGGAAAATAACTTAAAACAATTTTTTAAGTAGCTAGGAAAAATAAAAGGGGTCGAACACATGGTATGTAAACCCTTCCTTAAGGCATTATTAACATAAGATTATTTTCATGGGGGTCATGACCTAATGTTATAAACAATTAGGAAAAGGGGCACCACTTCACGATTCCATAACCTTAACTTAAGTTACTTTTAAAAAGTATCTTCAAGATATAACAATACAAAGGCTTCCACACATCTTTGCTAGAGTTTTCAAATTTAGAGAAAATTTTCTCATGGATAAATATAGAAAAACCCTAGTTCTAAGAAAGTACAAAAAAAAAGAAATCTAAAGAATTCAAGGGTTCACTAAAATTGTAGAAAATACTACCAATAGTTCTAAAGTCTATTCGTGATAGAGGTTCCTTCCTTAATCCCCTAGATTTTTTCTAAGAGACTCAGGATTGTACTAATATCACCTCCAAAAAGATATTTATTTCTCTGATGCATGGAAGGCTAATACCCTACTTCATCCTACCAAATGTTTTTATTATTATTTGGAATGAGACCATAAATGTTGAATAAAATAATGTTTATATTTCTTACAATACTCTTAAACCCAACACATAGCTAATTGTTACTATTGTTCGATGTATTTACTATAACTTTCCTACGATCCCATATTAATCCTATCCCTCTAGAAGCTCCACCTACTTCTACAAATTCCCATTTCCAACTTCCAACTTTTTCCCTAAATTTTGATGATTCTATTTCATTTAAATTAGTTTCTTGAATCATGATTATTTTTGCATTAGTTGACAAGATACAATATTTGGTCAAACATTTTATGTTAGCAGCATTCATGCCCCTAACATTCCAAGTAATTTCCTTCATTGTGTACTGGTAACTCTCCCTTCCCTGCATTAAACATAGTAGTGATCATTGATTGATCTAAGACATAACCATCTTTGTTTCTTGACTTCCTCTTTCTTTGGATATTTAGCACAATTAGACTTTAATTTACCAAAGTGTTTCTTTGATAACCCTAATGATATCAATGCTTTTACTCCAACCACACTTAATTCCTTAATAACTTGGGTTTTTCCTTTCAACTCTCATTCCACCATCTCTTCTCCGAATTCATCCCTAACTTGATTATGTTCCCTATTTACCCTAGCTTCATTGTGTTCATCCCATAGCTCCAATATATAACTAATTAGTTTTTTTTTTTTCTCATTCTATACTCCTTAGCATCCTCTTGATGTTTCCCTCATCACTATCCATACATGCATTCACATCACTTTTAGTATCTACTTCTTGCATACCCATCATCCTTTTCTCTATTACTTCTTGATCCACAATGTCTCATTCCTACACTGTTATGGTCTAAGGAGTTTGCATTAATTATTGCTTGATTGCCTTCATTTGATTTCTTATTTATGTTGACTCCCCCTTATCTAAAAGCCTATCTTGAATTTTAGTTATTATTTGATTTACCTCCACTATATCTCCATCTAATTTAGTTAATTGTCTTTCATTCTCTTTTTGAAAGTGATCATGTAGGAGCATCCAGTGGTGTAAGGGTAATCCTGTATCACCCAAAAATATGCCCAGTGTTAGTTTTTGTTTAATGTGTTTGTATTTCTAGATACCCATTTCAGCCAAATAGAGATTCTAACTCTCATAGTTCCACTATTGGTTTTCTAGGTTAGTGTTTTTGAGCACCTTAGGATATGTGCCAGTGTAGAAAATAGGTTATTTTGTAATTGAGTCATACTTATGATGAGTTAGAGGGTGTAAGTTAGAGGAATGATTGTACTTGTAATTTAAAGCTATGTGGAAAAAAAATTAGGTCAAAAACCTTTACGGTTTGAAAGTTATTGCAATTTTAAGTTGCCTGGAGACCCCTTAAGAATGCTTCAAAGTCATATTTGAGTCACTAAATGACCTCGTATGGGCCCGAAAAATGGGTTTCTGAGGTGTTTGATTTAACATTTTTCATGTCTCCCTTAATATATTTTGATTTGGTGGTGATGAATCGAGAATATCCTCTATAGTGTCAACAACCTATTGTTCACTCCCCTCTACCAACTTTCTCACTTCTTCTAATTTGTAAAATTCATCACCATTTTCTAATTCTACAATGTCTCTTGCCTCTTCCTATTTTTCTTCTTTAGTCGATGGAATTAACAATCCAAATTCTTTCCTTCTCAACTTCATTGGCTTTATTTTTTAGAATTTTTATGCCCTTTCTTTAGGTAAAAAATTATTTACAAAATCTTTTAGGGCTATAGATATATGTTTCTTCCAAAAATTGGGCATTGTTTGGGTTAGATTTGTTTCCCTTATTTTTCTCTCAGTGGATAATGCCCACTTCCATTTTGTATCTAGTTTATTATACAAATCTTCAGGAATACCTTCACCTAATTCTAAAGGTGTATATCTAAATTTTATCATCATATCCATTATTGCTTTTTTAAGATTTTATTGATCATATGTATTCAAAGAATCATACTTAATCTACTTAAGTTCTTCTATGCCAACTAAATTTCTAATCTTTTCACATACCTGATCAATGGTCATTGGAGGTATCCTATGTATAATTTGAAGTTTACTTGGATCATCAAACTTAATTTCTTCTTCATCTTCCTCCTCCTCATCAGGTGTAACACCTAGCTTTCTTCTCAACCTCTTAGGTAGGCTCTTCTTAGATCCTTTAGCTTGTTTCCTCTTTGTTGGGATTCTTTTTATCTTAGTAGTAGGGGACTAAGTTTCCTTGGATATGGTAATTATCCTCCTCTTCAGCTCAGGCTTAAGAGGTGTGACTGTCTTCACATTTAACTTTAGATTCTCCTTCACCTTAGGATCAATAATTTCAACTTTCTTTTATTTTTCTTTGGCATCAATAACAACTACCTCTTTCCCTTTCGATTCTTTTTCTTCTTTATCTTTTGCTTCATTAGATTCTTCATCTTTTCTTTTGCCCTGTGTTATCTGGAGTTGTCATATGTCAAAATTTCCCTCAAGATCTTGTATCATCTTCTTTTGTTTTCTGCCCATCTTGGGCACTTTTGATTGCATTAGAATTTAAACCTTGGCTGACTCATAATTGTCAAAGGGCTTGGCATTTGTGTCTATCTCCTTTGATAACAAAGTAGTGACTATTGCAGTGAATTCATTTACATTGACTTCATATTTCTTTGGCCTCAACCATGCAACCCTTGATAACATTTCCTAGGCATAGGTGTAATATGTGTCTACCATAAAGCATATATCATCAAAATAATGATCTACCACTAATTTTGGAATCCTCATCCTCTTCTTCATTTTGTTCTTGAACTCATCAAAATAGTTATCCATAATGACCTCAAAATTTTCTCCCAATGTTTTAATAAGAACATTTATCTATTCTATGACCAGCCTATTCCTATCCCATGCTTATGTGCTGACAATAGGAAATAAATTTTGTACGTAGAAAAATATACAAAGTAATAATGGTCCAAAATTACAACAAGTGTTCTTCGCCTTTTGAATTGCTCCAAGATTTTTTGACAGTTGTTGTAGTTGCATCTCAGCCAGGTCATAGTTGTGATCTTTCTTTACAATCTTATAACCTAGGTCAACTACAATACAAGGAACATTATTTAGTTGACTTGACTTATATAGTTTATGTGCAATTAAACACACGAAAAACTCAATAACTAGATCAACAATTCGATCTATGGAAATTCTTGGTCATTCTGTATATAAGCAATGTTAGTATGCTAATAGAAACCAAATTTAAATAAAGCTTCTACAAACTAAACAAAATTCATAAACTTCAAGATAGACTAAGATGAGCTCTCAATTGAGAATATGAGCCATTAATGGGCTCTCTCAATGAGAAGCTCTCTTGTTGAGAGGCTTTGTCTAAATAGATAGGATGTATGCTCAAGCTTATGCTTCAAAAAGGGCTTCAAATGGAGTTGGAATTTGGGTGTGAGTGTATGGTTTTGATGTAAAATGGCTTCTTAAAATGGCATTATGACTTTACTTCATGGATTGTGATGAAATGGCTTGGGAGGGGATCTAATTTATAGGCCAAGGGCTTGAGGGATGGAGGGATAAGATGCAAGGAGAGATGAATGCTTATGGAGGGCTCAGATTGCATTAGAGGAGAGCACATGGATTGTGCTTCCTTACAACCAATCAGGGAGTGACACATGTCACAGGGTGAGTGGATGGATAAAAGGGCAAGATGAGTCAACAAAGGAGGCTCGAGGCCTTAAATGGCCCTCATAAGGGCTTGTAAGAGCTTTTAAGTGCATGTAAGAGCATTGAAGGCTTTGTGGTTGGGATGTTTTGAGGGAGGAGACTTTGATTTGGCTTAGGAAAGTCTTAAGCTCACTTAGGGAATGTGACAAGGTTAGGGGGGGGATTAGGCTTGGTTTTAGGATTAGATTAAGGATGTTAGAGATGTGCAAGTGGATGGCATTCATGAGGGTGGGTGAGTTAGTGGCTAAGCTAGGTTAGTATGGGTGGATGGGGTGGATTAGGCTAAATGGAGGATTAGGGATAAGTTAGGGGCTATTAGATTTGAGGGTTTTATTTATTAAAGTGATTTTAATAAATTTGGGATTTTGGAATTAGATAGGAGAATAGGATTTAATTGATAAATGATAGGTTATTTGATTTATCAATTAGGACTATAGATGATTAATTAAATTAATCATCTAGGGGATGGCAAAGGATTAATTAAATAGGAATTTAATTCATGATCCCTTTAGAGATAGCTAAATAATATTACTAAAGCGGTGTAATCAAATTTAGGTGTCTACACATTCCACTTGGCCTTCATCTATTCTTCAACAAAGTTCTTTATGACACATCTCATTATTTTTTCTCTGTCCAAGGTGGGATAACTAGTAACTAGGTGAATAATTTCCGTTTTTATCTTTAATGGTCCACCTTCCAACCATATTTTCATGTCATGTACTCAGCTAAGTAAAATCTTGATTCATTCAACTTTGAATACTTTTAGAAATGCTAGGACACAAGTAATCCCTTTCTCGACAACAATCTTATTCTCATCCTTCAAAACTCCATTATAACATAGCTTGTCATAAGCTTCTTACAATTTGTAATCTCCAATCTCTGTAATTTTTTCATATATAGCATGATAAAATATCATGAACCATCAATACTCTTGGTTGAATCGATGACAGGTCACCATATGCATCTCTAGTTGTCACAATGCTAGGGTACACCATGAATTTGGGTGGAGGATATTGTTCATTCCTCACAATCTATACATTACTCTCCTTCAACATTTCCTTCCAAAATACAGATATAGTGGATGTCATTTTTTGATTCTAGAGTTTTATCAACTTTACTTCACCAATTTTTAAATTAACTTAACTCTACACTAAAACCTTACTCAATTCTTCAAATCTTGCCAATGGCATGTAGTGATCTACTTGTTCTTTCATTGAAATTTCTTTGATCGCCTTTGAATCACCTGAGTGCACTGAAATCATTGGGTAAGTGAGAATGAAAATCAAAATTTGATATATACCTTAAATCTATCATTTTAGGTTTGCAATAAATGTGCTGTACTGAAGTAGGTGCATAACAATTATCTCAACCTTCACATAGCATTGCATTCACACTTCTATCCTTTCAATTACATAGTTGCTATTATATTGCAATACTTGGTCAATATAGACAATATTACTGATTCTCAACACTTGCTAATGTAATTGATTCCATTACCCAATTATTCTTTTAGAATTTTTCCTAGTGTATCTTGATTCATGCTAATATGGACTTTCAATCACATTTCATGTTAGGAACTAGTGTATAATATATTATTCAAGCATATAGTTCCTTACATACCTCCTTTTCTTAGTTGGATGTGGTGTGATCACTTGATCCATTCGATTGGGTAATCTCAGCTTTTCTTGATCCACTACCTCCAGCTTCTACTATATTTCTCTAGGTAAGATTCATCTCCTTTTTTTTTTCCACATCAATTTTTCCTTTTCCTTTCATATGTTCATTACTTGGTGCTCATGCTCGAGTCTTGTAGTTCTTACTAACATGTCCAACCTTGTGAAAACTAAAGAAAACTAGGTTTCCATTCAACCATTTCTTATAATTTCCTCTGATATGTGTCTTAGTGCAATTTTATGGAATGTGTCCATACCCTCCATAATAATGACAACTATACCATGTGTTATAATCCCAATTTTAAGATTTGCCTTGCTTAGGTGTGATGTCTAGTTGGATCTTACTTTGGATTTGCATTCTTGAGCTCTATCTCCATATTTGTGATAGATGTAGCAATGGCCTTCAAATCTAGGTGTAGTAGGTGTTTCACTTGTCATTGACTTGCATTCGTGTGCTTGGTGTCCTTGCTTCTTGCAATTAAAGCAATTCCAATAAACTTGGGTTTAGGATTTTGCATACCATTCTTTCTTCTGCAAGTGTTTGTTATGTGTCCTAATTTTCCACAATGATGCCATGTAGGTTTTCCTTTAGCTCTTGTATTTATTTTCTCTCCACTCTTGGATGACTCTCCTTCCTTAGTAGATGAAGAGTACTTGATATGTCCTAGACCAAAAGTATCACTGGATGACCTTGGTGATCTCATCAGTTCTAAATCAAAGTATCTTATAAATTCACTTGGTTTATTCATTCTTTCAAAAAGGATCTCAACTCATTCCTTAGTTGGTCCCTCTGTGATCTCATATTTGTAATCTCCACGTTGTTTATGTTTAATTCCTAATTTTCAAGTAACAAGTAACAACCAATTCATCATGTCTAGTTGATTATTTGTAAGCTTCTGCACATCAGATTACCCTTCCTCAAGTCTAGTAGTCATTTTTCTTTTGTATTTTTCAACCATTATTTTGTCTTCTTCATCTTCTTTTTTTTACTTAATTCACATAGCCTTACTGATTGGATTTCATGTTCTCTTTTCAATCCTATGACTTCTTCATTTAAGATATTGTTCTTCTCTAATAGGTCTACTAGTGCTGCATCACTTTCACTAGTATTCCCACTACTAAGAAATCCTTTTCTATCTACTTCCATATATAGTGTATCATTATGTTGAATGCCCATATCTTTCCTTTTCTTTAAGGATCTCCTTAACTTTTATTTTTCTACTTCAAATTGTTCCCGTATGATCTAGATCTCAATCATTTGATTCTCAATGATCTTTCCCAATATTTAAGCCTCAGTCTTTAAGATATGGACTCTCAAGTTGTTACACTTCTTTCAGGAGAACTAGGATTAGTTACCAATTATTGGAAGTCTTATTGGGAAACAAGATACTGAGAGAGGGGGGTGATTCAGGATCTATAAAAAGTTTCACTTCTTTAACAAAATAACATATTAACTAAATTCACTCCTAATCTATCTCATATCTAGATCTCACACCATATAGTCATAAACTATTAAACTAATATGAAAACTAGCTATGCATCACATCCACCAACCATGAAAAAAAAAAAAAATAACACAAAGATTTTGGTAACCCATAAACCCTCCAAAGTGAAGGTAAAATTGGGGTGGGGATGACACCCACAAATATTTATTGCTGCAACAACAAAGTTTACTTGGTAGGGCTATAATTTGATCACTTCTGATGATCTACCCTATGAGGGGTCTTCTTAGTTATAAGCATTACAAGACTGTTAACTCTACCTTGATTAAAGGATTTAAGCTTACAATGAAGTAAGTACTCTATTAAGAGATTTAACAAGGCCTATTAAAACCACTATGTTAAGAGATTTTCCTTGATTCTCTGGATAGAATGTCTCAGTACCTAATCCTTTGGTCTTCTCTTACAAAGCTTGATTTTATATCTTCTCCCTTCAATGTCTAAATATGATCTTCTTATTTGATTTTCTCTTTTCTTCCCTTCAATGCTAGGTTGCTTTGTCTAATCTCCTTATCAAACTTAGCCTTCCTTGCTCTATCCTTAGATTGTTTGCACATTCACAATATTCACTCATATTCATCACACTCCTTTACACTTCCATTACACTACCATAATTATTTAGGTTTAGATCACTTCTTAAATAGACAATCATGGAAAGTTTTAGATCATAATCAACAATCCAGAATGTATTCTTTTGTTGTTTGATCCTTCTAATTTTTTGATTGGTTAATTTTTCTTCCTAGGGATTAATTCCTTCTAACATAACACATAATTTTATCTTTATTTGTCTTTAAAATTCTTAAATGGTGCATAGAAGTTGGTCAAAATGACTTACATAAGTGTTTGTGCCATTACAAACACATATGCCAAAATTGGTTTACTTGGAAATTGAATGTTCCGATGCTCAATCATAACTAACATTCGTGCTATCTCTTGACTTCTATAGGCTCAGCATTTATTGACTCACTTGGAATAAGTTATCTATACATTTCTTGGTCTTCATAAGCTTCACTCAGCATGCATAGTATCTTGATCTCTACTGGGGTGCTCGGCAACCTTTGACTTTCTCAGCCTTCTCTAGATGACATAGTTATAGTGATGACTGACCAATGCTACCTAGAAAATGTCTAAGTGTTGGACACTAAAAGGCAATAATGCTTATAAATAAAAAATGCCACCACTCTTGTCTGCAAGTGTAGTTGTGAAAACTATATTCTAAACTTTGCACTTGGCTTAAAATGGCTCACTCATGTTGTGTAAGAAAGTTATCTAGTGTCAAGGGTGTTAGGCTCTAATTGTTGGAAATTAGTTGTGTCATAAGTGATAGCATTTGGTTACCAAACATGAAACACAAGATAATTTCATGACTTAATTTAAATGAATTACAAATGGAGGGAAATATATTGGAAAAATAATGTAATATCAAGGAGAAGTAAATATATTTAAAACCAAATAAATTTTATAAAACTCTAAGAGATTACATAATTTTATAGTTTAATAATAGATTTCCTCAAGGTAATACTAAAATAGTATGTAATGTTCATTGGGGTTTTCCTCATGTAAGATGAGTGGATTTGTTGAATTCTTGTGTGAGTTTCATACATGACCATTATGATGAAAAACATTGTCATAATTCCTATATACTTGAGGAAATTATCATGAACCTCCTTCATTTTCCCATGCTATGTGAAACTTTATTTGTCACAACATGGAGTAAAGTAGACAAATTGATTCATGTATAGAATTAAAATAGTCATCATAGAGGGAGAGTTATCTTAGTCTCAATATTTTAAAGATCCTTCAAACAATTTTCTTACTAGAGGTGATAATTGATAAGTAATTGTCATGAGATGAAAGTTAGTGACAAAACTATTGACTACACAGCTTATGATGTTTGGTTGGGCTTGGATTTTATTCTTATTGGAGCTGATGTTGTCATGTTCTACTTGCATATTGGATCTATCACGAGAAATATATATTGATGCAACACTGCTAAATGATTTTAGAAAATAAAGTAGCTTAGATGAAGAAACTATAATAGAACCATTAATGTTAAAATTTTTGAAGGCATTCTTCCTTCATTTGTGTGTATTCTTGTAACTGCAGAAGAAATGATATGAGTAGTTATGGGGATGCCTATGTTATATATATATATATATATATATATATATATATATATATATATATATATATATATATATATATATATATATATATATATATATATATATATATATATATATATATTGTATAGATGTCATACTTGGGTTTATATTGATTCTAGTATATAGAAGCTAGAAAATGTGGTGCCAAAGTCGATGCATAAATAGACATCCTTTGGGTGGGGATGCTTACCCAATTGAGAGCATTTGCATTCTTATCTATTTGGTTAGTTAGGAAATTGTTAGAATTTTTAGAATAAGTGGGAGGGGGGGTGAATAAATTATCCAAGGTCCAAATGTACCAATTGAACAAACAAAGACTTAAACTACTTCAGATCTTAACATTCCATAGCTCAGTCTCTATAGTCAACTTTTAGTAACATTTGTTGATATTTTGGCAACTAATCATGTAGTAGGTGTTGATGTTGATGTTGAGGTTTCCCTAAAATGTTTTTATTGTTGGAAATATAAGAGGATTAACTAAGAGAGGAGGGGTTAATCAACTACCACTAAAATAAATCCCAGATCCCTTAGATGTCAACATAGAATATAAAATTCACTAAAAATACAATTGCTTGGCAAACACACAAGTACTCGGTTAATATTGATAATCTATTGTAACTCGGTAAATGCTTAACATGCAAATATTATGATATTATCTATGATTAAGCTTACTTAACTTAGTTGCATAGATATAAAATAAATAGCATGAACACAAGTGACACCAAGATTTAACGTAGAAACCCAATTTGGGAAAAACTACTAATTGCAACTAGTTATTAATTTTCACTCTTCTAAAGTGAGCCCTATTAGGAGACAACCCTATTGAAGGTTATAAAGAACACTATTAGGTGTGACCCTATTAGAGGATTTAATCACCTTGTTAGGAGTGGCCTTGTTAGAGGTCTTTATGACACTTCAGTAGAAATGCCACCTTGTTAGAGGATTTACAAATAGTTGTTAAGACAAATCTGTTAAGAGATTTAGATCACTGCTACAATGGTTAAAGAGTAAAAATGAGATGACTTGATTTTTAATGCAACTATATTGCTGATTTTAGATCTCAATTATAGCTTGAATACTTGATCCATAGTAATTAAATGTATCTTTGAAGCTCCATAGGGATATTCTTCTTATCCTTCTAATTTGCTTCCTCTAAGCATCTTCTATTCTTCCATACACTTGCACACATTCAACCCTCAACTTGACCTTATACTTATACCTTATGCATTGTCAAGTTGTCTTGAATACAACTTAGAATAATTAATATTCATCTCCTCAATCAGTTAGAACCAACAAACAAATCCATTAAGCTTAATATTCCAAAACAAGAAAATCCTTTGTTAGCCGACCCTACTTAGTAGATACTAACTCAGAAATGATTTTTCTATGTTAACCAAGTGAACTCGATTAACACTACATCTTCACAAACTTTGTTTGGTAATCGAGTGATCTTAGTTAACACTGGTCCCATCCAACTTTTCCTTCATTAACCATGTGAGCTTAGTTAACACTCAACTTCTATGAATTTCTCCTTGACGCCCGAGTGAACTTGGTAGACACTATCTTCTAAACTTGGCAAACACTGGAATCCTCAGCAAACATAGGAAACTGTCTTCATCACCCGAGTGAGCTTGACATACACTAACTAGAAAAGATATGACATTTTGTGTAACATCAAAGACAATATAGAATTAATCAATTATTTTCAATAATCTCTCTCTTTGGCATTGTTGCCAACAGTTGCTTGAACCAAAAAACATTGGAGCAATTAACTACTATTGACACATACTTTTCTTCTGTTGTACACTGAGAAATGTAATTCTACTGCTTACTTGTCCAAGACACTAGGCTTTTATCAAGAAAGAATGCTCCACCACTAGTGCTCTTCCTGTCATCAACACTTCCTGCCAAATCAACATTTGTGAAGGCTTTCAAATCTAAAGTGCCTCCTTTCTTGTACCATAAACCATAGTCTTCAGTACTCTTTAGATACCTAATGGTTCTCTTGATCACCATCATATGATTTTCTTTAGGATTTTCTAAGAATCTTGTCACCATACCAACTGCTAATGCAATATCAGGCCTTGTATGCACTACATATTGCACTTTTCAAATCATTGATTTGTATGTGGTCTAATCTAACTCCTTGAAATAATCATTTTTGGAAAGCTTATATCCAGTAGACATAGTTGTTCCAACTGGTCTTGAATCTTCCATTCCAAAAAATTTTAGTATCTACTTGATATATTTGGATTGAGTAATGTAGATACCATCTTTCTTCTGTTGAATTTGTAATGTAACAAAGAATTTTATGTCTCCAAAAATGGATATCTCAAATGCTTTTCTCATCTCTTCTAAAAGGCTTTGCACAAGCCATCATTTCTAGTAAACAACACAATGTGCCATCCACAAAGATTTCTACCAATACATCTTCTTACCTGGTTCTTCTTTAATATATAGGTTGTTGTTATCATTTTTCCTTTGAAAACCAATCTTCATCAAATAGTTATGAAGTCTTTCATACCAATCTCTGGGAGCTTTCTTGATACCATACAATTCTTTGTGCAATTTACAAACCATATCCTTTTTTCTAGGATCTATAAAACCTTTAGGTTGTTTTATGTAAACTTCTTCTTCAAGAATTCCATTCAAGAATGCAGATTTCACATCAATTTGATAATCTTTAAAATTGTTGGTGTAAATAAGTATTTACTATTTACACTTACTTAAGTTTACTTAGGTTAATGCATATTTTTTATTATTTATTTATTAGCCACCTAGGAGTATGCGTACTCTTGTGAGTTGTCATGTTGACAACATAGGAGTTCACACCTTTTTTTTGGACATGGTGTCTACAAAACAGGAGTTAGCACACTAATTAAGCACATGGTGTCTACAACCTTGTCATTCTTATCCACTCATCTAGAACACTAGTACATTTTGGCAAATATGTGATTATGTGACTAAAACATTTAGTCACACTATTAAACATTTTAGTCACGTGACTAATACTAATCACATTCCACTATTTCTTTTCCATTTAGAGGCATAAGTGACTAAATAAGTGACTAATTTGATCACAAGGTTAAATCACAAGGTTAAATCACAAGATCAACCAAACATAAATGACTAAATAGACTACCGAATAAATGACTTAATAAGCGACCATATAATTAGTCACCAAAACACAAGTGACTGAATATACTACTAAATAATTGATTGAATAATTAGACATTGATAATTAGTCATTTGTACCTTATCTCTTCCTTTTCTCTAATATTTATTTATTAATGGATTAGGTTATTTTTATTTTTCGTAACTCATTCATGGCCATTAGACTTTCTCTTACTCATACTAATCATGGTATTACTTTGCATCTTCCTAGATACATGATACTTCGTTAAACAGATTGAAATATTTTATTCAATATTTTGGAATCTTTGATCAATATTACAAACTAATTTAGTTTTCTTCTAAGAGGTATATCAATAAATGGGTGGATTTTTTTTTTGTCTTCTTAATTTCTAGCTCTCTTCTAGTTATATTACTCATTTGGATTCTAAATTGTTTATTCCACCATTCATATCTAAAAGAATTATATATTCATAAGGAACAACAATTGGTGAAGGTTTTGCAAATGGGGTTAAGCAAGGCAGGTTTAACCCATACATGGAGGAAAGTCCATAATTAATTAAGTGCACTCAAGCTGGACTAGTACTAAGATGGGTAACCTCCTAGAAAGTGTTGGTGCATCACCTCTCTAAGAATCACCTAGATCTAATGAGTGATAAGTGTTCCATTATCCCTCATGTGAGGTGGATTCCAATTGTGAACCATTGCTCAAGAAATATGGGTCAATGAGTTTGACCCAAAAAAGTACACAATTAAATATCAATATAAATATTATAATAACACAAATTCTACAACTATATTAGAACACAAATTTGTAGTATTTTTCCTTGACAAATTTTTGGTTTAGATTGGTCACTTCTTTCTTTGATGTTCACCTTTTTTGCATTTTTCAAACTATGTTTTTCAATTGTGAATCAATATTCAAGGCTTGCAATTGATTTGTATATTATATAGTTCATCAAGTTTTATATGGTATTGAATAAGAGCTCTACACATATGAATAAGATGTTACTAGGTGCAAAACCCATGTCCATCTTGAAGAAGAAAATCACCCTTCTAAATCTTCATATTTCACTTTGTGAAGCATCATTTTTTTTCCTTTTCAAAGATGCTTACTTAGCTTTGTGAAGTATTATTTTTCATGCAAGCCTAAAGATCATGGCCTTGTTTCCACACTTCCAACAAAAATAGAACCACCATATCTATCATTTTACTTTTTAAGTCAATAGTAAAGGTCATCAAATAAACCCACCCTTTCGAAAGTAGCACAATTTATTTTTATTTGTGCATATTGCTATATATTACATTTACTTATGGTTATTATTTTGTTTTCTTTTGTAAATAACACATTCTTAATCATAATTTAGTTTTGTATGTCTCTTAAAAATGGGACTAGGTTGGTTGAGGACTTAGGCCATAGATTTGTACTACAATGAGATTAACTCTATAGGAAGTTTTATTTTATCGACTTTAAGTTGCAATAAATTAGATTTTTTTATTTTTTTTTGTCTATGTAGCATATTACAATAGCTAACAAAGGAAAACAAAAACAAAATGGTTATTCCCTTGATTAGATGATAGAAATTATAAAGGAGCCATTTCTAGATATAGTTCAACTTTTATTATTATTACCTTTTTTTATAGCAATATGTTAATACATTACTAAATGAATGGATGTTAATTCTCTATAATAACATTTGATAATATCATAACTCTATTTTTACATTAAAATTAATGGCTTCTAAAAATGTTTAGTCATCGTGAAAGAGGACATCACTCTAAACCCTCATAAATTTGAGGGAATAAACTATAGTAATTAAAAGGAAAATGGAATTTAGATACAAAATTGAACATGACTTGAAATGTTGATGCAAAAATAGTTAGCATAATCTAATCCAAAAATTGCATCTTATTGTATTTTATTGAGTCAAATATATTTAATAGAAGCATTGAGAAGAGTTATTTCTGAGTCAAATTCATTATACATTAAGCACACTTAGAAAACCTTTAGTAAGTATTGTACCTTATGACCATTAATTATAACTTTTACTCATAACATTAAATTACATTCAATAATTACCATATGAAAAATAAATATTATTAAATAAAATACTTAAATACTAAATATTGTTAAACATTTCTTCTAAAATACTTTAATTATTTATTTAATTGTTTTAAATAAAGACTAAAAGTATTTCAATTTTCTAAAATTCATAAATTAATGGAAAATAACATTATATTGTTTTTGATTAGATAAACAGGTTTTACAAGAATCCTAAAACCCAAAAGTTAAAACAAAAAAAGGTTGATAATAAGCATCAAAACCTAGCCAAAAAAGTATAAGTTCAAAGGTTGATAATAAGCATAAAGCCCAGCCAAAAAGTAGAGTTCTAAGAAAAGACTAGGAGAAAAAAACAAGCAAAACCACGGCCTAAAGCCAGAACAAAAAGCCAAAAGACAACGAGAAACAAAAATACAGGTGAGAGTTATTCCTCGTTCTTTCACTCCAGCTCTTGCATAACCTGAGTAGCCTCGAAGGCCAGTTGATTCTCCTCCTCTTCCAGCTGTTGCGCCCTTTGGTTCCCCTGGTCCTGATCAGGAATGGTGTTAACCATTGCAAAGTCATCCTCCATTTTGGCTTCATCCCTCTCTTTTCCTTCCTCATCATCCTACATTTCTCTGTCTTTGATCTAGCCCATAAGAGAGATGACGTTGTTGTTAATGGAGCTTAAGAAAGAGAACATCTGATTCACTATGTTGTGATTGTAGTTCTCCAGGTTATGTATCCTTTTTTCTGCTAGATTGAGCCTGTCAACTGAATCCGTCCTCCTATTAGCATCTATCCCTTTCCTTATTGCCTCAAAATGTTTCACCTGATCTTTGACCTCCTCCAACTCGTGGAAAAGCCATTTGATTGATCTAAAATTATCAATCATACTATTATGAGCATTATTCAGGAGGTTCATCCATGTCTCCCTGGCTTTGTCTGATATAGCCACAATCATCAGGTCAATGAGTTCTTCTAGCCGTTGTTCTTCTTGATTTTTCACGAGGATTTGGGGATTCATGGCCTCCCTGAAGATGCCCATCTTCAAAGTCTTGACATTGAAGTTTATCCAAGCTTTCCTCCTATCTTTGGTCTGTACTTCCCCTTTTGTATACCCAACTTTCTCCTCTTTCTGCTCCTCAGGTTGGAGATGGATAGGAGATAGGGGCAGCACAGACGCTTCCTCAAACTGAGAGTGCACTTCCTCCAAACTCTCCCTCTTGCATTTCTTCCTTACACTTTCCTCCTTAATTTCCTCTTGCGTCTCCTTAACCACCTCCTCAAACTCTGGCTCCTCCTCCTCATTGTTGTCTCCCTCCTCAACCTTCTCAGGAGGCTTCTGCCTGAGATCCCTAGGGCTTTTTCTGCTAGGGGTAATGGGGGAGGGCGATTTATTAGCTTGGTAAGTCACTGCTTTCCTCAAAGAAGAGATCCCACCTTTCTTAGAGCTGAGGCTCTATATTTCATACAAGTCAGAGGAGTTACTAGAACTACCAGACTCTACATTCTCTGCCTAAGGGGGAGCGATACTTATAGTCTAAGCCTTGAAGTGCTCATGGATAAAGAATAGTAGCCCCTCGTCCAGAGCAAGGTTTGCGGTGGGCTTCTTTTTGAAGCTATCCACCACCTTGCTCATAGAGGTTAACAGATAATAAGGAAAGGAGATTTTGGCATTATGCCAAAAATGATTCAATATAACAAAGTGGGGGGTATGAGCTCTATCAAACCTAGGTTCCAAAGTAATGTACTCGATAATAGCTTTCAGAACATACCTCCACCGCTTCTTCATGGAGTTGGGGACATAGTAGGTGTCAATCTTTTTCAGCGCCTTCAATTCCTTCTCACTCTCCACAAAGTCCTTAACTGCATTGGCCGAGAGCTTCTTATCCCTAAAGAATTTAAAACCCTCGATAAGGATTTCGGTGATAGTTGCAATCACCTCCTCCGTTATCTAGAAGTAGACACCATTCACCTTCACCGTGCCATCCTTCCAGAACCCCACCATACTTTTGGTCACCTCCTAATCGAATCCATGCAACTTCATGATATAATTGGTAACCCCACCCTCTTCAAGCTTTTCCCACACTTTCAGCCTACTTTTCCAATTCTCAAAATCTCCCACCGGTTCCTTTCTACATCTCTCGCCTACCATTTTCACACACTACACACCCCCTTTACTCATGTGCTCTTCTCTCTGTGACTAAAATGGAACTCTGAGAGTTAGCAATGAATAGAGAAAAATAACCCTGCTATTGCCCCATAAGTGATTGCAAAAAATAACCCACAAAGTGTGTTGATTAATCAATAATGGAAAACTGCATTTACGATTTCCCATGCTTCCATCTTAAAAAGTACCCTTATTTCTCAAAACCTTCATATTCATAATTATAGCTTGATTTTCTCTATACTTCCTTGGATTTTATCCAAGTCGATCAGACTTTTAATGTCTGTCAGTAAAAAAGTTTCGGGAAGCCAAGTCATTTTTTGGTCTATGCTGACCCCTATATTCGCAAACATGTCGGCAACCAGGTTTGCTTCCCACAAAGTATGAGTGACATGGATTCTATTAAATTTGGCAAGGGTCACATGAGTCTCATCAATAAGATTTGCAATCATCCATGATGGATGTGAGTTGCCATTGATGCACTTTATAATGTTATTTGAGTCCCCTTCGAGCCATAAATTGGTAACCCCAATTTCAAAAGCCAAATTTACCACATTGGCTTTCGCAAAATGATTTGCTTGGAATCCTAGCAGGAGAGAAAAATCTACAATATAATCTCCATTTTCATTCCTTATCACACCTCCACTACCCAAGGATCTAGGGTTGCCCTTGGAGGCTCCATCGAAGTTGTCTTTATGTGAGCCTTCAGGGGGGAGGAGCCACTTGGCTTCCTATCTTTTCCTCGCTCTGTCTTTTACCTTCTCCTTTTTCCTGCCTCCAATCTCAAAATCACCCTCCTTCCTCACAGAAATTTTTTCCTTTATGTTACTGAAGATCTTTCTCCCAACAACTAAAGCCAGCTCCTCCCTATCTCTAAAAATTTGATTGTTTCTCTCCTTCCATATGCTCCAACAAAAATGGGGCAAGATCCAGGAGCTAATTTCTTGCAAGGCAGACCCATTGAACATGCCATTCCATTAACAGAAAAAGTCCAGAGGGTTAGAAGGAAAGCACCAGCTATGGCCCAAGTCCTGGGTGAGGAAGCCCCAAACTGTGCTTGAGTAAGAATAGTGAATGAACATATGGTTACCTGACTCTGACTCTTCTTTACACAAAACACATCTGCTAGGCATGATGTGACCTCTTTTGATGAGATTTTCCTAGGTGAGAGTTGTATCCTGAAGAGCTAACCAAAAAAACATGTTGACTTTTGGTGTGAGGCCAGGGAACCAAGCCCTCGACCAAGGGGGAGACTCTTTTAAGCTCCATAAAGTAGAGTATCGAGAGGCAACCGAATAGAGCCCATTGGCATTATCCCTCCAAACCAGTTCATCCTTATTAATGCTAAGGGATAAGGAATTAAGCATGATCATGATTGGTTTGAGGTCCTTTGAGATAATGGAAAGGTCCCTCCACCCCAATTTGGTCCTGTAATTGTTGAATTTGTGCCCATAAAGGTTGATGCAATCATTAGCCCATAATTCATAGCTAGGGTTGTTCATAAGGGGCCCTAAGAAAGCCAACAGTCAAACTAAAATAAAATGTTCTCCCCATTACCCAACTTCTAGGAGACTTTTGAGTTAGCCAAGTCTCTGGCTTTTAAGAATCCATTCCAAACAACAGAGCCTCTTGGGATATCCTCACTGAATAGGGTGAATTGAATAGAGGGAATTTTTATATACTTATTTACCATAGTGTCTCTCCATTCCCCCATGCTACTAAAGATGTGCCAGATTTTCTTTGCCAAGAGGGCCTTATTGAGGTGAATGAGCTTCCTAATTCCCAGACCTCCTTTCTTCTTAGGGAGGCAAACTTTGTCCCTTGCAACAAGGGGTTACCTTTTATTCCTTTTAGCTCCCATCCATAAACAATCCCTTTGGATTTTCTCCATCCTCTCGGCATATTTCACCAGTATGGTAAAAAGGCTCAGAGCATATATCAAAAATTTTTGGAAGATGGATTTAACTAGTTGATATTTTCTAGCTTGGCTAAGAATGGCTCCTTTCCAGCCTGCCAACTTCTTATTGAACCTTTCCACGATGCCATTCCAAAAGGAGTTAGATGGGGACATTCCCAATGGGAGACCAAGGTAGGTAGAAGGAAGCTTCCCCACCCGACATCCTAGGATTCTAGAGATTCTCTTCTGTCTTTCCTCCGAGGTATTGATAAAGAAAATAGAGCTTTTGTCCCAATTGATGAGCTACCCTGACCCTCTAGAATAGGTGTCTAAGGTATCTTTCATAGCCTTTGCCTCCTTGACTGAGGCCTCTCCACCCATAATAGTGTCATCAAAAAATTGTTGATGCATAAAGGGGGTGCATTTGGAAGAAGGTTTAAAACCTTTGATCCTCCCTTCTTTCTTTTTCTTCTCTTTGAGTCTGCTAATGCATTCCACCAGGATAATAGAGAGTATAGGTAAAAGAGGATCCCCCTGACGTAGGCCTCTAGTAGGTTTGATGAAATCAGAGGGGGATCTATTCACTAAAACAGCTAGAGAGGGGGTGGTGACCAGCTGGGAGACTAGCTTACATGATTTGACATCAAAGCCAAAAGCCTTCAACACCAACTCCAAAAAAGACCAATCCACCTAATCATAAGCTTTGGACATGTCTAGTTTGAGTAACACCCCTTCTCTCTTTCTAGCTTCCATAGAGTGAATCACTTCATGCACCATAATAATCAAATCTAAAATCTGTCTGCCCGAGACAAAACTAGATTGTTGCTGAGAAATAATCAAGGGGAGAAGCTTGAGCAGCCTCAAAGTGAGTACCTTTGAGATGATCTTACAAAATGAGTTGCATAAATTGATGGGTTTGAACTTATCCACAGTGTTAGCTCTTGGCACTTTGGGAATAAGAACTAAGAATGTAGAGTTAATTTCCTTTAGAACACTTCTAGCTCAAAGAATTCTTGAACCACCTTTATAACATCCTTCATAATGATAGGCTAGTACATTTGAAAAAAGAAGGTGGGAAAACCATCGGGTCCAGGTGATTTATTCACTAGAAGAGAAAAAAGAGCTTCTCTAACTTCAGAATAAGAAGGAATGACCCAGAGTAGATTATTATGGTGTAGTTGGAGGATCTAAGGGATACAATAAATAATGTCATCCTAGTCCACTTTAGAGAGCAAAGGATCCCAAGACAGTAGGGAGGAGAAAAAAGAAATAGCTTCATATGATATATCTTCTTCCTTTGTCAGCACACCCTGGTCTATCTTCAAGCTAGAAATCTTGTTATTTGCTCTATGTTTAAGAGTGGATAAATGGAAAAACTTTGTGTTCTAGTCTCCTTCCTTGAGCTAGTTGATTCTAGATCTTTGCCTCTAGAACTTTTTCTCTTTGCTAATGATGTCATGTAAATTAGACAAGATGGACAACTCTTCTTCCCTATTCGAGGCATCATACCCATTTTCCTGAATGGAGGCTTGGATAGAAGAGAGATTTGCAAAGAGATCCTCTTTAAGAGAGAATAAATGACCAAAATCTGACTTATTCCAAGCCTTTACCATCCTTTTAACATTTCTGAATTTTCTAGCCACCCTGAACATTGCAGTGCCTTCCACATCTATGCTCCACTAGACCTTAATTCTTTATAAAAGGTCAGGGAGGGAAGTCCACATTTTCTCAAAATGGAAGGGAGGAGGTCTAAAGGGATCAAAAGGAACTATTGAGAGGGAGATGGGGGAGTGGTCAGACCCAACTCTAGGCAAAAGAGCTAACTTGCAAGAGGAAGTCTACAGCCAATCAGGAGAAATGAGAGCTCTATCTAGTCTAACCTGAATACAATCCTTGTCTAAGCATTTATTGGACCAAGTGAAGTCACCTCCTATTAGGTCTAGATTCAAAAAAGCCAATCCATTGATGAAGTTAGAAAGGTCATGCTTACTATCCCAGTCTTGAGGCAGACCACCCTTCTTCTCCTTGTCTAGAAGAGGGGTATTGAAGTCTCCCATAATGATTCCTTTTTTCATGTTACTATTCTATACCAGCCCTTCTTCTCTAGACCAGTAGGACTTTCTTTCTCTCTTATTATTGGGAGCATAAATATTGAGCAAAAACCAAAATTCATTGGAATGGATATGGAATACTTTACAAAAAAGAATGTTACCTTCATTGAAGACTGATTCCACCCTGAACAATTTAGTCTTGAATAATGTCAGCAAACCCCTAGAGGCTCCATTAGAGTTCAATGCCTCCCCACTCATTAGGTTATTGAACTTAATATTTCTCAAAGAATCCTTTTTCATTTTTGTTTCTTGGATCATCAAAATGTCAAGTCTCTGGTCTCTAATCAAATTCCTAATAATTTCCTATTTATGGGCACCATTTAGGCCCCTAATGTTCCAAGAGATGATCTTCATTATTTATTCTTAGGAAAATTCTTCAAAGTACTTTGGCACCCATTTGCCAAGCTTCTTCTAGTCTCCTCCTCTCTGGACTCCCTCTCTAGTTTTCTACCTACTTTGGTAGTAGAGCCCACATTAGGTTTGTAGTTGCTCCTGGTCACCATAGGAGAAGCCTTAGACAGATCTCTATTTTGTTTCTTTCTTGGTGTCTCTCCCTTCTTTTCAAACTTCAAGGATCTAGATGCCTTGTGACCACTCTTTGGGGTGCTTAGAAGATCTACCCTTTGGTCCAAATCTTTCACCAAGTCCTTATTTTTACCTGTTCTAGTCACTCCTTCTCTGGTGGAGACCACGTTTTCCTCTGGGTCTTGAAAGATGATAATATCCTTATTTTCTGTTTCCTTTTCCTCCTCTATGGAACCTAGTACTAGCTCTTCCTCGTTGGGGAAATTGTCCATCCCAGACTCTTGCAAATCTTTCTACGAGGTAGCCTTACCTTCCATTTCTCCAGGCATGAAGAGCCTTTCCTTAACCTGGCCCTCCTCAACCTATTGAGAGGCATCTAAAGGTAAAGAGGAACTTGGTCCTAACTTGACTAATGCCCCTTCTATTCTTGCCATGCCCTGAGACACTTGGTTGTTCATCTTTGGAGCATATGCTACCTTTAGGGACACCGGAGAAGGGTCCTTTTGGCCCTAATTGGTGGGCTTATTTTTCCAAACTTTCTTCACCCAGGATTGAGAAGAAGGAGGAGGATTCTTCTTCTTAGCAGTCTTACCTTTCGGGCACTGAAAAGCCTTATGACCTGTCTTAAGATAATGAAAACACCCAAAAGGGACACTCTCATAGTCTAGTTGCTAGATATGAATGCCAAGTTTGGACTAAAAACAAACCACTTCAGGCATATCATCCCCTTCCCTAACACCTACGTAGATCCTCACATAGGTCAGCCTACTCTTAGAAGCTGTGATAGGGTTGATGGAGAGAAGCTCTTCAAAAGAGCATGCCACTCCCTTAAAGACGTCCTCATTCTAGAACTCCAATGGCAACTCAGGGAGTCTAACCCAAACTGGAGCTTGCTAAAAGAAGGATTCATTTAAGTCCAGTTTAGATGACCATTTTTGAAGTACCAGGGTGGCCCTCCCAAAGCTCCAGGGGCCTTCACATAGAATGTCAGCCATGTCCTCTTGATAGGTGAACTCAAAAGAGAGAAAATCCTTAGCCATTACAGTGACACTGACTTGACCTTTCAAGCTCCATTTTTTCAAAGTGTAGGCCTAAACCACATCAATATTTGGTCTCAGGCCAATAAACTTCCCAACAAGTGTAGAGGCCATGGAGGCAATACTGTGGTCAACAATCTCATTTGGAATAGCAATCATGTAAGAACCCTTTTCCAAACTTGACACAACCTTAACCGGAGGGAAAGAGGACTTACCAAATGGCTTGACACCAAAGAGTGAGGCCCATTTTGTTGGGAGATTCCCTGGTATGTCCTCACATAGGTCCCCATCACCTAACTCCTCTTCGCTGCCTGCTTGGATCCCCTCCTACATGCCTAGTGTCTGAGATCCACTTCCTTATGACTTCTTGCCTGTTTGTAGATTTGAATTTTGAAAATTCATTCCCATGCTATTGTTGAGCATAAGAAACAGGAATGGCGGGAAGTGATCTAAATCCCTAATTGCTTTGGCTCCATATTTTTTTCCCTTCAATCTACAAGTGATCGAGAGGACAATGATGTAAAGAGTAATGGAGATAAATTGGTGAGGTAGGGACATGGAACATATATTCCCAACTTGATAGAGAAGATTCAAGGCTATTCACATAGGCCTACAAGTGACCGAGGTGGCTGAAATAGGGCATCATCGACTCATGTTAAGCAATTTATTTTTGCCATAGGCATCCTTCACTCCACTGAAGAGGTCATCATAGATATCCATGGAAAAAATTTCTTTGTTTAGGCTTTTTTGCTACTTTTCCAAAGGTGACGCAAGTACTACATTCAAATTATCTCCATTTCTACATGCAAACCCCAATGCATAATATTTAATCAGAGTTATCTATGGCAAAGATTTAAAATAATCAAACTTTTCTGATAGAGATTCACTGAGATATTGAGCTTATCTACGAAAATATGGGTTTGAATTTTGTTGTTAATATTTTGTTTCAATTAAAGGCCCTATTAAAGTTTACTCATGAAAACCTTAGAAAATCATCCTATTAGATTAATAACATTGATAAAGATATTTTAATTTTAATACCAGGCTAAAAAATTTCATGATGACGTATAGGTTTGAACAAATGATTGGGTTGGTTGTATTATAAGTGCACCATTTTCTTTGATGGATGAATCTCCAGTTGATAGTAAGAAAGTTTTTGTCTGAGTCCCATCATAATACTCTCTCAAATTTATTGAAGCTCATTATCTAAGTGAATTTTACAAATCCTAAGGTCAATCAAGAACTCCTTTGCTAAAGGTTAAGCTAAATTGATAGAAAGCTATGTGATGAAACCTTTAATATAAAAGTGCAAGGTAAGGAATCAAATAGGATGACCAATTTAAACAAGTCAATTCCCCTAAGAGAATTAAATGAATAAATGTTCTTGATCATAAATCTCATTTAGATATGTGAAAGAAATAGTACAGTTGGTCTATTGGGTAGCACCTAAAATATTAATAACTTTGACCCTAGACAACCCAGATGTGATTACTTATGCTGTTGATGCTCCATCACAATGTATAAAATGCAATCCAAGTCCTTTTTTGACAGCAAGGCTAGTTGAGTTAATTGTTATGAGGATAGGACATTTGAAATAGATTTATGACCATGGAGACCTTTTACATGAGTTGTATTGTCTCTGTAGATAGTTGGAGCAAGTAGTAGAAGTTAACTCTTCGAAGTTTTCTCCAGATAATTATATCTATCAACATCATAGATGTAAAATGGAGGTAAAGAAAAGGGAATAACTCTTACAAAGATAGGTGAGTTACATTTATCCCTCTAGTTATTTTTACTTTAGTTAAATAAAATTCTTCTAAAGCTTTGGATTTGTTTTGAGGCATTCATTTCTCTTCAAGATACATTGAAAATAATCTAAGATTTTTGAGTCTACCATCTATTTTAATTTAAACATGCAAGAAAGCCTATGAGTTTATTGGATATTCAGTCTATTGGTAGGTGATTGATTTAAAAATCCATATGGGACCTATGAAATATAAAAATATGAGAAATAGTCCAACTCTCCAAATGGCCTATTTTAAACTTGTCAGCTTTCCTTTTTAACAATAGTAAGACTTCTCCTTTCCACTTTTGTGGGTAGTTTAGTCTGATAGTTCCTACATGCTATTTGCAATTCATCCTTACATTGTACTTAGTGTACTAGATTACAGTATTTTCATCAATGAGGCATTGAATATGGTTGATCATTAGGAATGTCTATTTCCTATCTTAGTGCACTTAATCTATTTATTTTTAATAAAAGGGGCTTCTAAAATTTATCTGATAAGGGATACTTTTAGTTTGCAACAACATTTTTTGCAAATAAATTTGGCTTGTTACTCTCTCTTTGTAGCATGCAAATAAGATTGGTGACTTGAATATATGTAGGTTTCCTGTACTCATGGAGCTTAGATGCCCATTTGTGTAGAAGTTAATACTATGAATTCCAAGGCATGCACACTTTTGTACTCTAATTATAACTACAAAGGTCACCAGCCTCAGGCTAGTCTTGGAATAGGATTTTGAGTACACTATTATATTCAGCATGTGGGTTCCAAGTTAAAGTCTTCCTTATTATGATTTAGTAGTTTGAACTTGGGTCACTTTTCTTATGAAAGTGGCATTTTAATCTTTGTGCCACAACTCTTTGTGCATTGCCAAGAATACTCTTTCTTCTATATACTTTTTAAAATTCTAGTCTCAACTACTATTTAGAAACTTTGAGGTCCGAGTTCATAAGTGTAATGTCAAGAGACAAGCCACAGTAGGTTTGCTGAGAAACAAAAAAAGATTGCATCACCTAATTAGCTTATAGTCCCTAGGAACCATATTTTAAGCATCTATAGATTCCTAGATGACCTATGTGGGTAGCCACTAAATATTGAACAATGCCATCATTTCCCTATTTACATTGAGAATTTCACTTCATCAGTGTACCCATATAAGGTTTAGGTGCTTCCCATTTTCACTACTTACAATGACAAATGTTATCTATCAAGATTTATAGTAGGAAAAATACTAGTGTCAATATTTGTAAAGCACAAGATAAGATATGATTCTATTCTTGCTTCAATCATAGACAAATCACTTAATACCAACAGAGTACACATGTAAAAAATCAACAATATCAAATTTTCAAAAACTCCATCCTGGCTAACAATGATGGGATTCCCGATTTACTAAAGTCAACCATGTTCAAGATCATTCCTTGTCAAGTCAAGTTTCTGCCATCTATAATCCTCATCAAAGTTAAGATGAATCAATCTACATTCTAGTTTTATCATGTGTGGCATGGAAATGAATTAGTGTAGTGCACCAATAGATTCTAATCACATAGAGAAGATCCAATGTAGAAGTTTGAAGTGTTTAATAGTATTTTGTAAAAATGTTCAATAAGTTTTAGGAGGAATTCTCATATTCAATTACGAGTTAAGATATTAGTACAAATAAAGAAAAATTTTGTCCATAGTGTCCATAATTTTATGACTTTACATATTGTAATATTTCCAAGTGTGGCATAATTTTTTTTAGTGAATTGACAATATAATCATTTGTAGTAGTTTGTAGATAAACATTTCGTGTAATATTAGTAGGTCCTTAAAACCCAATTATTTGTCACAAGTAGCTTTATCTCTTCCATGTACCAACAACATACATTTTCATACAAGTTTTAGTTTAGATTCACACCAACAAGAATCATTTTTTGTTTTCTTACTGGCAAATATTGTTATTGGCAATTTAGATAGCACTCGACTTAGACATTTGTAAATTTATAACTATTAATTATATTGAGAATCACTATGGTCATCCTCTTTATTAACAGGGTATTAAAAACATATCCAAAATTCAACAAAATGCAAGAGCACAATTCAATTTTATGGCCTCTGTACTAATACCTATATTTACTGTCCAAGACAAACATGAATTTTTTGCTCTAGGGAATCATCCCAATCAAACATCCTAATAGATTTCAATCTGAAACTAACTGTATCTTAAAAATCATTGTATTTACTAAAAATTCTTCGAATTTCACTATTTTTGGATGGTTAAAATCATTCTTACAAGAAAACCTTTGTGTACTTTGGTAAAACTGAGGGTTTGCAATAAATTCTTGCAAAAACCATTACATCTTTGTCCTTCCATCATGACATACACTCTAAATTAATTAATTGATTATATATATATATATGTTCATGTCACTACATTTCTTAGTTGATCTTAGAGAAATTTAAATCTATTTTCATGTAGAAAAATGCTCTTACAAACATTAAAATGTGACTAAATGCATTCATATCATAAATAACATGATTGTCTCCTTTACTACAGTAGGCCAATCAAACTATTTATGATTCTTGTGACATTTTGTGTGTTTCGAATGCATTCAATATGTTTTAGAATCTGCTGGGACCAAATATGGAATATCTTTGATGGTCCATTTGCATGAAAGATTGTTCTTCTTTTAATGTCTTGAGTCCTCTATTTGTATTTGAAGCTTTATTGAAATTGGGTCCTTGTCAAGAACGTGTTGGTTTTCCATCAACAGACTTAGTTTGACTATAAATTGGATGTCTAGAATTCATATCAATAGATGTTGTTTGTCTAGAAATTAATTTGGTTTGAAATCCATAGTATGGGCTGCTATGAATTAGTTTTTTTCCCCATTAAAATCTGATTTTATTGAGGTTCATTTCTGTACAAAAAATATCACATTGATGTGGCATTTATTGGGTTACTTAAGCCAAAGTTTAGATGCACAAAATTTTTTTTTATAAGCTAAAATGTTTCTTGCACTCAGGCTGCACCTCATCACTTTTCCTAAAAACATTCTTGGTCAAACAATGACTTTAGTTTTTGAGGTGAGAATCTGTTTTGGATAAATCAGAAATAAACCTTGACAATCAAATGTTTTTGCTGCAAATAAGGAATTCCAAATATAGTTATCGAGCTGCATGTGATGGGATGGTCTTTGCTTTTTCTTGGGCACCAAAATACTATTGTTTGGACTACAAAATTTATTCATAAGTAAATCTGAATTTCTCTTAGTATTGATTGCATAACTGATTCCCCCTTGATTGATTATTATAGGCCTTGTCAGTATGTTGAATGAATTATCAAAATCAATCCATGACAAATGGTTTTAGTTTTTCGATAGTCTTGCATGATAATTCCAAAATCAGGAATAAGATGGATGTTTTGGAAGGTTTGGAGCTATTGGATTATGGGATTAAATAAGAAAGAAGGGCTACGTATAGCTCTAGTCCCTGCTTGTGGTAGGGTAGGAGGAAGTATGATAGGGTAGGAGGAAGCATGATGACATTGAAGGGACGAATTGACATCTCTAAGAATCATGCTTAATTAAGGTGGGAATTTGAATGTGGGAAATTGTTGTGCACAAACTAAAGGCAACCTCCAATTTCAAAACTCCTTGCAGAACATCACTTTCCAGAGTTTCAAGAAACATCAATATCAACTTCAACTTTCCCTTTCAAATGCTTTTCAAATAGATGTGAATTGACTCTCAAGTGGAGTCCATGTCTATCTCATTCTTGGCGAAGACATAAGAACACATAGGATATCTATGAAGTGTGAATCCATATCAAATTGTTTTGGCAAAGTGCCTAGAATAATGAACTTGACCCAAGCCAGTGATCTGTGAGTTACTATTTTGTGCATCAGAGGCATATCAAAGGTATTTCCTTGGAAAGAGATGCATCTTTTTATCAGTGGAACCCTAGCTCCTAATTCTTTCTTTCTTAGAAATTTGGGGCATCATTTTTAGAATCTTGAGTTTGACTAAACTTTGCCACCCAATCCATGAAAAGCTTCTAGTTTCACATATTGAGAAAACTCCTCAAGATCCTGGTCCCTGAAAGAAAGGCATTTATGCCTTCTTGCAACATTGACTATGGTTTTTCTATCTATTTTTAGATGATCAACAATCTAAATCTCTAATTTAGATTTATGCACAAGGAAAAATGGTTAGACTGGCCCATTTAGCTGCTAGTATCTGTAAACATCAGAAGCTCTCGAGTTGTAAGTTTCATGCACTAGTACATTTGACCCAATTTTCAGACCAAAATTTTTGACCATCTATTAAAATGTTTTAGATTGGTTGGAATATGCAAGGAAAAATATCTTTTTTTAAAAAATGAATCTCATGTTGGTCAAAATATCGACCAACACGGGCTTCATATGTTAAAATGAAAAAGGTCAATTTCCCTATTTCATTGTTATGAGAAACTTGTACGGAATGCTCAAGACTTGGGAATCTGTTGTTTATGGTCATTATGGATGAGCCAAAATATGATAAGGGTAGAGATGATGGTTTTCTTTGTTAATGCTGGGATCTCTTCTGGTTGTTTCAGTGCTGATTTTTGTGGCTACACTAGGCATTATTGTTCCGTCTATTTTGCTTAGGGTTTTCAAATCATGCCATGGATTTAAGTATGCTACATTTTGGTTGACACGATTTGCATTATCATTGTTATAGTCATGGCACTTCTCGTCAACCACATGGAGAGTGATGGCATGCCCTCTGATGTAGAGGTGCTTGTAGCCAGTGACCATGAATTTGGTGAGTGTGGACACATTTTTAGTGGTGTGTGTTTGGCATTGTGTGTTTAGGGTCTCAAGCAGTCTTTAGGATGGTGTATTTACATCAATTTAGGTTAAGAAACTGGCTTTCAAAGAGATACTAAATCAGTAGCTATATCATCATAAATCCGGTTTTGGTTTTGAGTTCTAATTTTGGTTTTTGGCGTACATTTACAAATAACTTAAGGAAGTCCTTAAAAAGTGAATACTTTACTTGAGGTATAACCTAGTTTAGTCTTTTAGTATTAGTTGAAGTTTTCAAATATCTAGTTTTGATTTCTTTTTATCTACAATATGTTTCGTATTGGAGGGTCTCTTCTGTATTGATCTTGAGCATACTAGGGTCTACATTAACAATGTGTCATCTACTTAAGCTTGAGCCACCTTACCTAACTCTGAACAAAACATATATATGAGCCTAAACCATGGTGGAGTATGAAATTATAGCTTCTATGGGGTTTTAATAGGATTTTGTAGTGATTGATTATAAAAGGATCTTCTTCTAATGATATATTTTGAAAGAAAAGCTAATGATGCAACTTGTATTGGGTATGAGTGATATTCTAGGTGCCTGAAGTTGTTTGTACCTATTGCTTGCCCTTTAGATAAGGAGCCTACAATCAAAGCGGTATTACCTAATAGATGCAATAGAAAGAAATGGAATGCATAATATGTCTATAAAGCATCACATCCAATCACTGAGACAATTTTGAATCAAAATAACATGTTCGTATCTGACATAGAAGATTCAGATTTTGAACCTCAAATGCAAATAAGTGACGATCAGGATGCTAGTTCAACTAGTGAGGAAGAAATAATTGTTTCTAGTGACCAAGAGTCCACAAATAAACGAAAGAGGTCAAAACCATTAAAAAATGCATGGAGAAGAAAAAAAATGAGGAAGTGAAAAGAAAAGAAGCTATTACATTTTGAAGTAGGTATTGCTGACAATTTCATTTGGCAGGTTTGGGAGAAAGGCCTTGAAGACTGGAGATCCTAGGTAGATGATGGAGAGCTTGACTTAGATGCATTTTCTCAAAAGAAGGGTCCCATAGAAGAGCAAGAGCCACCCCCTAAGATGTTGATGCCATTATTACCTTTCCAAAAGGAGTGGCTAGCTTGGAGTCTAAAGCAAGAAGAATCTGAATTTAAAGGTGGCATTCTTGCAGATGAAATGGGAATGGGAAAAAAAATTCAAACAATATCCCTTTTTGTAACCAGTCATGACCTATGACTGAAGGCACTTCTTATTGCTAACTCATCTAAGCTATCAAACATTGAAGGAGAGTTCAGTAGAAAATCTAAGGTTTTGCCTTAGATTAAAGGCACTCTTGTTGTTTGTCCAATGGTAGCAGTCATCCAATGGAGAAATAAGATTACAAGGTTCACAAGTGAAGGAAGCACTAAAGTTTTGGTTTATCACAGTGCTAATAGATGTACATATACTGCAGAACTTTTTGATTATGATATTGTTTTGACCACATATAACATTGTTGAGTCAAAGCATAGAAAGAAACTAATGCTTGGAAAGGAGAGGTGTTAATGGTGTTATAAATTGATTTATCCAGAATGATTAGGCATACACCAATGATACTTTAGTGGGCCTCTTTTTGTGAGATCTGAAAAGCAATCTAAACAAGTTAAAAAGAAAGGAAAATAGGTAGTATATGTGAAACCCTCAAAAAATAAAATAATTGATGAAGATAAATATGTAGATGTCAGCAAGGGAAAGATGAAGGGTAAAGTAAAGTCTAAAGTGTCAAGCATTGGTAAGAGTTTTATGGATGAGAATTCTCAAAGGAGAAATAGGAAAAATAAAAATGTAGATCTTGATGACACTAAAGAGATTGGAAATAAGGTAGTACTAGGCTCATCAAATGACACGGGAACATTAGTTCTGCATTCAGTCAAATGGGATTGCATCATATTAGATGAGGTATGTTTGTTGCACTATATTTTCTATGGTTCTTGGACATAGCATAGAGCTTGCAACATAAGAAATTGATATAATCAATTATGAATTCTTGCCAGTGACAATAAGTACTCAAGAAACACACAGTATGCAATCAAATAAATGATATTTATGATACATTTTAAATGTTTTTGAAGCAAAAAAAGAGCTTCATTTATGAAAATAATTATATGTCTTACTTTGTTGTAAATCATTTAGGGGTTGACTCTTTTATATGTTAGGCCCATTTTATCAAGGACCGATCATGTAGTACTACTAAAGTTGTATTCTCATTAGAGTCATCTTACAAGTGGGCTCTGAGTGGAACTCCTCTTCAAAACCATGTTGGAGAATTAAACTCTCTTGTAAGTTTTTCATCCAATTTTTATATTAACATGTTCTGTATCCTTTAAAAGGTATAGATTTCTTATATGAATTGTTGGATCATTTATAAATCATGTGCCATGGATTTGAAATGCACTACATGTATGCTTCTTACAAATCTTTCCTTACTCCTATTACTACTATAAGAAATGCAACTGCAAATCACTTGATTATAGGTAACTTCTCTTACATAAGGCTTAAAGTGAACCCATTTGTAGATGCAATTTCTTGAGCTAGCCAGTTTTGTGTTCATTCAATTTAGTGCCTTATTATTTCAAGGATCCAAAATATTTTTGTGCACATAGTTAATAGTTTTTAAAAATATATACCACACACATTCACATGAGACAACATTGTCTTGACTCTATAACTTATTTTTTATACTTTTTAGTGTTCATGGACACTATAAGGCTGATTCAGTGTTATCTTTCGTTTATAAATTTTAATCTCATATATGCTTTTTTATTTATATGTGAGTTAATAAGAATAATATATTGATATTTTTCATGTGTTAGGGAGTCATAGAATGAGGTAAAAATTTCATGGGCAAGGGGGAGAAGGATCCTAATTTGGGGATTATTTGGCAAGGGCCTGGGAGTATAGCCCCTGATTGGTTGATTGGCAGCACCTCTCATAGTACTTGGGAGTAGTGCCCTTTGTGCATTCTTTTACATGGCATATGATGGGATGGAGGGGCTGAACCCCCACCCTCAAATCTGATTTAATGTCTTTGACATTACATGCCCTTAGTGGTGCATGCTATTTTCATAATTTATCACATTATTCTCTCCAAAACCAAGTCCTCACTATTTTAGTATTTCTAGCCAATTCACCACTGTTTAGAGAACTAACAATGAAGTTGAAGTATCTTGTTGGTCAAAATGAAAAGGGATATGCAATTTTTATAGCTTTTTTTTAATGGTTTAGGGTGTGGGTGGGGTAAATGAGAGTATTAGAAATTAGGATTAGTGATCCAAATTTTTTAAAATGCCCTTTTTAAATGTTAGATGTGGTGGACAACACAAAGTTTTTAAGATATTTAGGAGACATTGATTTTCTTGATTATCTTGGAGGCCAGGGGATGTCCCAGCATTTTCCCAATGTCCCCACTTTAAGGGAGTGGTGGTGGTGGTACAACAGAGGTATGTTTTATTACCATTGTGGGGTCTCAAGATTGTTGCTGTTAGATGACAAAAATATGGTGGAAAGCTTAAAGCTTTTGAAATGTTGTTGGGACTCTTGTGTTCTTGGAGAATCCTAGCATCCTCTCAACATTCTCACTTTGAGGGAGACATCTACTACCTAGTAGTGGTGGTGACTACATGCCAGAGGAATGTTTCTTTGACATCTTGGGGTCCCAAAAATGTTGTTAAATGGCTACAAGTTGTTGTAGATAGCTTAAAGTTTGTGAGATATTCAAGAGACACTTGGTTGATTTTCTTAAGTATATTAGGGAAATTCTATCATCCCTTTAATGTCCCCACTTTGAGGGAGACGTCTCCTATGTGGTAGTGGTGGCACATAGGAGGAATGTTTCACTGTCATCTCAGGGTCTCAAAAATACCATTGTTAGTCTACATTTTGTTGGGGGTGGGGTAGGGTGTCACTTATGTAACATTTGATCTTGTGGATGGTTAGATGGATAAGGTCTTTTTTGTTGTTGAAAATGGTAGTTGATTACAGAAAAATTATAACAATTTATATGAAAACTCTCATCAATAAGATTGTATTTTGATGCTAATATTTTTTTACCACAAGGTGTGATAGTAAATGGTTCAAAATTCTTATACATTGTGATGTATTATTAGGACTTAATGCATATTTCATGAGTAGTGGTTCATAAGAACCCATACTCATTAGCTTGAATTGTTTGTTTAATACCCATTGCATTGAGGTGATGCCTACAAGGTTGAATTCATAAAAATCATTTTTCATCAACTTAAATTGTTTGTTTAGTACCCATTGCATTGAGGTGACGCTTACAAGGTTGAAGTATTGCAACTTCCTAGAAGGTCTACCTACTCAATTCTATGATGATTTAACTTTGCTTGACCATAAAGTTTTGCCCAAGATTAAGCCTTCTTAGCTTGCCATGCCATTGCAAAACCTTCAACAAGTTTTGTGCCTTATGAACCATTGATCATAGCTTTGCTCAGTTCCTTCAATAACAACTAGGTGGTATTTTTTGTCATGTCAAATTATGTGATGTTTAATTAGTACTGATCTTGAAACAATTGCAAGAGTAGTGGTTTACAAGAGCTCATCTCTTGTGATTACAAATAGTTCACTTAGCACTCATTGCATCCATGTGATCCTCATGCATGTGAAGCATTTGAGATTTATTGGGTGTTTTTGTTGCAGGACCAGTACAAATTTATTTGCATCTACAAAAAAGAAAGCATGAAGAGTGTGAAGGAGAAAATGTTGCAGGTCTAGGAGCTCAAAATGCTGTTAATAAATTTTTTTTGGGTGCCCATTGTTTAAAATTTTATGGAAGTCTCTCTGGGGTTTAACAACCAAGCATGACTAGAGTTTGGTAGGACAAACCCAAAGTAGAGGAATTTGTCATGGAGTTGATAGCAGTAGCATTAGATGTTTTGGATAATCTACACTCCCCATTGGACAACCAATGACATGTGTGTAATATGTGCAACCCAAAATCATGTTATATAACAAATTTATATATAAATCCATAAATTGATTAATTAATACAATATTCTTGTAATCTTATAAAGATATATAGGAGGGATGTGAAATATATATCTTTCTATTAGTTTATTCATTATTGTATTTATATATAAATATATATAGGAATATCAAATTACATATTATATTGTATAACTAAACCCTGCCATATTGATTTTGGGATTGTTTCACCATATTGCCAAAACCAATTTTTGTAAACTGGCAACTCACCACAGAGTAGCTAGATGTTTTGTGACAAAAAACTAGAAAATATAGTTGCATTTATATAGGATGAAGGTTTATTAAAATTTAAAGAGGGAAATCTGTAATGAATATTATAGTCCAAGAGCTCTGACCAGCTGGAGATGAATATAATAAAGAAGTAGGGGATAGTAGATTAGATAATATAATAACATTACAACATAATGCACATGAATAAGAAAGGAAATTAGGAAACTAATGCAATTCTCATCATTCTGGCTTCATCATCACCTTTACAATATATTTTCCTTAATAATATTCCCAAATGAAAACACTAAAAAAAATCCAATTTCTTGTGGCTTGTATCAGATTAGAATGTTAGCATCACAGTGAGAAAATGTGGTTATCTGGATATAGGAAGAAAATCAATATAAGATTGTAAGAGCATGATGGCACATTGGGCTGCCTCTATGTTTGATCTTTTTTATTGTCAGATGGTTCATGGTGATCTTGTTGGCATTTTTGTAATGATGCATATATTTCTGTCACCTCTCAAAATTTTCTTAACAAGCACATTTACTTGTCATTGCCCTGATTTTTTTCAACTGAAGATGTCCACTCAGTCTTTTTAACTATTAAATCATAAAAGGCTTTTTCTTAATTTGACAAATAAATAAATCCTTATCATAAAGGCAACAATAGTCATAGAAAATAAGCCCTTTCCAGTTTAAAATAGAGTCCATCAAAAAGTACACCTTAACAATTTATCAAATGAAATGCTTTTATCATTGATTGACACACTAAAATAAAGATTAGATAGTACTTTTTATTATTTATTTCCACCCAAACAAAGGTTCCTACAAAATGCAACAATAGGTGGAAAAAACACTGGTGATAAGGGATGATGGATAATAGCTATGTGTGGTCGAGGAAGGAATCAAATGGTGGTGAGTCAGTGGTCATGGATGAAAGGAGGGAATGATTGAATTATGTGTAGAGATAAAAATAGTGGAGAGCGTATAAGATGGACTCACAAGGAAGCCATGTGTACACCTTTGAAATAATAACTAAAAAGAACCAATTACTATTCAACTAAATTTAAGTCGTGTCAACCAATCTCTCTCTTCTCAATTATGGGGTTTAAAATGTGACCACTAAGAAAATGGATTAATCACCACTGAAAGAAGTTGACCAAAATGAAATGTATCAAAACCTTGAAGGACATACCAATGGCAAAAATACAAGAGGGCCAATTAAGAATCTATTGGAATGATCTCGCCCAAGATGAAAATGGCCACTAATTTATGTAACAACCAACAAAAAATGTTTGTAGAGAATAGAAGTAGTGGAGCAACAAGTTCTAATACATATTTCCTACAAAGAAAATGTAAAGCTTCAACACTATGCATGGGTTTTGGAAAAACTCCACAGAGAGATATTTGGTGGTCACACCAATATAAATAAAAAATCTAACTATTGGGAAATCATGGGATGTGTTGGCCCTATGATTTCCTATGTGGGTCTTATTAGTTCTTGCCATTGCATGGTGGAACTATTGTGTAGGGTTTTCACTAAGTTGTTATTAAAAATTTTGGTCCTAGCGAATCATGTTTCATCATTAGTGCTCCAGCAATGCTATTTTCTAGTGTATGTAAGAAAGAGTTGCACAAGTTTTACCCATGTCAGCCCAATTTCACATGTCATCTTCCTCAGTTGACTTCTGATTATGTAGGAAGGTTTCTATGCACTATTAAGGTGCAATCCTCAAAGTGCCTGTGTCAAAAATTCCCAATTTTCACTGCAAAAAAAAAGGCTTTTAGAGAAGCTTTTCTTCATAGACACTTGCAGTTGCAATTGTCAAATGGCTTCTTGCATGGTTTCCCCTCATGCAGATGATCCATGTGGTGATTTTTATAGCCTGTGCTCATAGATTTAGGTGAAAGAGCATTAAAGAAGAATGAACAAATGTCTTCTACAAAAACTACTTCCTAGCTATTTGTGATGCACCGAGGTTACCGGATCATTCTCTCTACCCCAACCAGTATGGCATCAAATTTCATTTCATTCTGCAACAAGTTTTGGAGCTTTACTTTTATTTTACATTCTTTTGTAATTGATTTTGAAAGTTTTAGTGGGTTTAGGATCTTGTTGGAAAATTTAGAGTTGGGTTAATAAATTCTATTATGTATATTAATTTCACTTGGAGTTCAAGATTTTGGTTGTAATCTATTGAGATCTATCAATTTGAATCACTCTTAAATGTTAAGGAAAGCTATTCACTAATAATAGATTTTGAAAATTTGAATGTTTTTGTGGTCTGGTTTATAAACATGTACTTGGGTTACCAAATTTTCTTATCCGTCTCTATTTGAATTTTGTCAGGTTTGAGAGTTTTTCTTGTTAATAAACATTATAGAACTGGGTTATATTCAGATACAAGTATGGAGATTTTTTCCTTTTGAGTGGGTTTGATTGATTTTGAGATGTTGAGGACCTTGGCTCACAAGTTGATGAATGTTTAAATGTTGTGGAATTGTTCTAAATGGTATATATCTTTTATTGTATTTGTTGTATTAAGCAGATATTTAATATAGTTGTGGTGTATTGAGGTTTCAAACTACAAAATACTTGAATTGGGGATGTATCCCTTTGTATTGGTTTTCATTCTTTTGAGTTAGTGAAGCTCATAGCTCAAATGCTAAACTACCTTTAATGGGATGCTTGAATTAATGGAATGTATGCAAATTATAACCCAAGTTCAAGACTAGGCTATAGAAAATCTCTCTAGCATGAAATGGGTATTATTACTATTTTGGTTATTTTAAGTTGAGATTTTACAGAACTTTGGTATGCTGATCTTTCAAGAAACAATACACTTGATAGTTTATTTTGGCATGCATTCCTTAATCTTTATTTATTATTTTGATTTGACAAGTTTCATGGTTCAATTTTTTATTTACATTTATTAGTATTTTCTTGTTCAAAGTTGGGGGCTATACAAAAATTCCACAGCAAGGAAAATGACTTATTTTTAATTATTATTTGTATTTAGTAGAGATTTTGAATGTTTTCTTCATACTTTTATGTCACTAAATGATATCCTCGATTCTAGATAGAAAATCCTCAATTCATAGGATATTATTCATCTCCTTAAAAAATATTGTTGGATGTTAATGTAATGATTGGATCATCTATACTCCCTACAAAGTTACTATTTGTATATTTAACTTATTCTTAATAATACTAATATACTCTGCAACATGCCACTCCTAGTTGGACACTCTTTGTCTGAGTTCAGAGCTCAAGTTCTGAGACATTTTAAATTAAAAACTTGAACACAACTATAGAGCCCCTATTAGAACAGAAGGATCCTAGTGAATGACCAAAAAAGATTTGATTTATTTCCACTTAATTGAGTTATTGGTAACCGCACTTGGCATCCAAAACATAGCTTGTATGGTAATTATACCATATACCTTGACCAAAGGTTTAGAGCTTGTATCATTTATGCAAGCTACATAGCTTTCAATAATACCATTCTCTCCTTTGTACTAGTCAACACCTTTATTGTTATCCATAAGCCAAAATATATGTAGCATCATAGAATATCATTAATCAAGAATCTCATGATCTATTGTTATATGGCTCTACACTCCACTGGTTCCTTTCCATCTTTGCTTAGCCCCACATCTATCCAGTATCATCACATCCACAAATTTCTCAGTTGGTGAAGAAAGAGAACCTAATGGAATTTGAATTGTGATAGGTGTGAAACAACCTTGATTAAGAGGTATATCAATATCTACAAGCTATCACTGACAATATATAACTACAACCATTATCTCTACATTAGGAAAAATCTAGTTTCCATATACTTTTGTACTAGTTCTTCATAATCATTTAAAATCTTCTATTTTTTGTTTATGTTAACCACTCTGTATTAGAGTCTTTCAAGGGTTATTCTTGTATATACTAATATGTTAGCAAGAAACACTAATCTATTAAGAGAACAAAACATTAACTAACAAAGATTAATATAACATATAAGAGAGACTAAAGAGGAACCCCTAATTAGGAATGTGAGCCAAATGAATGGAATCTCCCAATAGGAATTAGCTCTTTTCTTGGTAGATGAGTCTAAATGAAAGATTAGTATGTATGCTCAAAGGGCTTCAAGTTTGCTTCAATGGTAGAGATGGGTAATGGAAAATTGGTAGCTTTGTGAGCTCTCAATTTGGCATTATAAGGGTATGGTTAAGGGCTTTGGCTTCTCAAACTAGCATTATAACTTTAACTCAAGGATTGTGATGAAATGGCTTGGGAGGGGATTCAATTTATAGGCTAAGGGCTTGAGGGTTTGAGGGCTAAGATGCAAGGATGGGGAAAATCTCATGGAGGGCTTAGATTGCATGAGAGGAGAGCACATGAATTGTGCTTCCTTGTAGCCAATCAAGGAGTGACACATGTCATAAGGTGAGTGGATGGAGGAAAGGGCAAGGATGAGTCAACAAAGGAGGCTCAAGGGATAATATCTTCATAAAGACCCTTCATAAATGGCTTGTAAGACCAATGAATGAGCTTGTAAGAGTCTTTATGGCCTTTGTAAGAGCATTCATGGTTGGGTGGTTGGGATATTTTGGAGGGAGTTGGGATTGTTGACTTTGCTTGGCTTAGAAAAGTCTTAAGCTTGCTTAGGGAATGTGACAAGGTTAGGGGGGGGATTAGAGGTGGTTTAGGATTAGATTAGGGATGTTAGAGATATGCAAGTGGATGGCATTTAATGAGGGTGGGTGAGTTAGTAGCTAAGCTTGGTTAGTATGGGTGGATGGGGTGGATTAGGCTAAAAAGGGGGTTTAGGGATAGGCTTAGGGTTAGGATAAATAAAGTTTATTTATCTCATAGGTTTGGTTTGAGGAGATATTTATTAAATTTTTTTTAATAAATATGAGGATTAATATTTAACCTTAGTTAAATATTTTGAGTTGGGGTTAGGGGTAGAGAATAATGGGATTAGCCTTTAATCGAAATTAAAGAAGGATTAGAAAATTTTGAAGAGGTTAGTGATCTTAAGGAAATTGGCCAAGTTTTGGGCAAAAAATAAATTAAATATTTATTTTGGAATTTTTGGTCAATTTATTAATTAAATAATTAATAAATAAGGAAAATAATGTTTAAATAAGATTTAAACATTTTTGGGAGGGATTCCTTAATTAAATATTTTTAATTAAGATAAAGGGATTTAATGACATAAAAATAAATAAATTAAATAATTAATTAATGATGATGTCATCAGGGACTTTTTAAGAAAATAAAAATACTTTATTTTCTAAAGGATTTTTAGGTGTCTACAATTCCATATATCTTTTGTGCATTGACTTCATTGTGTGGCTGCATTTCTTTTTATTTCAGTTTCAATTCCTTTTAGTTTCTAGATTAAAGTTTGATGAATTTAAATTGATTAAGGATTGTGCTCTACACCTTGTAATTATCAAGTCTGGTGACTTTCTCTTGTTGGATATTGATTGTTACTCTCTTGGATAAGTGTTATTGCTCGATGGTTTGATTTTCCTCAATTGATGCCTTGAGTTATGAGTGAGTGATGACTTTGTCTCATTGGATGTTGATCATTGATCTCAGGTAAGGTTTTGACAAGGTGAGGAGCATAATTCTATTATTTTAGTTATATTTAGCATGCTTCATCAATAGTAATAGTTCATTTATAATTGTATGTATGTGTTTCACTTCATACATCTCCTTGTTTGTATTGAAACTATATTAGATTCCTAACATCCTATATTTTTCAAAGCATAACAACTTGGGGACTGATGAGATAGTCACCTTTGAAATTATCTCTCATAATCGACATCCTTTTGATATTCTCATCACCATTCACATAAATTTGTTTTTCTTATTGTTTACTCATTTTGTGTCATTGCAATTTGGTTTCTCTATCTCGCCATAGCCCTTTTCATAGGAAATACCAAAATCCTTTTGAATACAAATATTCACTAAAGCAACAGTAGTGACACCAGCAGAAGGTTGAGTCTAGTGTTTGTAATCTGGAAATGTTCTTTACTAATATATAGTTGTGGTATGCTTCATCCTTGACAACCTTATCACTGCATATATATTCTCATTCAACTTTGAAATCCTTGTTTGGGGACCTTCCACTAGTTAGTGCATGGTGCCATACCATACATTAATTAGCATTTATCAAATAATAGAAAAATTGTGAGGCTAGGCAGGTTGAGCATTTATGTACTCTTTTGATTCAGAGTTAGCTTTGCTATAGCATCATATTCTAGATAGTCCCTCATTATCTATCAAAAGAAGTTTCTTAAGATATTCTAGTGGAATGTTGGTTTCCCATATAGAGAAACACTAAACTAAATTATTTTCTTTTGATTCATTCAAATGTCTTAGTGACATCCTACATTTGAGTGTTATTTAGGTTTTGGATATCAAAATAGTAAAATAGAAGTTTGTCAAGAGAGAACCAATGAAATTTTGAATTCATTTCATCATTTAGAATCAAACATAGGTTGGAAGTCTTAGGTGAACAATATCAAGAAGTTAAATCTTCTCTCATTTCTCTATGTACCTTTAATATAGTTGTGCATGCATGTAATTTCGGAGTTGAACACCACAACCATGACAATTTTCATAAGATCCCAACAATGAAGGCCCCTTTTAAAATTTTGTTAGTAGTACTTGTCTAATGATTGATACATCTTATTCTATCATGGCTCATTTGTCCATCTTTATTACATGAAGTGATGCTTGTACCCCAAATTGTTTCATTGTATGGTGACAAGTCTAGGACATGCAATAAACTAGTTCTGACATTACAAGATACACCACATCTCCATTAGGGTATTTGAGTTCTCTTGATATAGTTCTATGCTATATATTAAGCAACAATTGTATTGTGAGTGGACTATTTATTTTGCATATTCAAACTCTTATGTATTCCACATGGACAAAAAATTATGAATTCTACCCTTAGGCGTAGAATATGCTATCCTATATAGAAATATTATTAATCCTCATTAGTAAAGGTCAACTATATTAGTATTGTGGGACCTTATTTGTGGCCTTTTGCTGACATGTATGATCTACATATATTAGGATGTTACCATGTGCTAAAAGTTACAAATAGTCCAATGTTGTTTTCTTCACTATTGTAACTCCTTTGACATGAAGGTCTCCATTCAAAAGATTTATGTGAAGTATAAAACTTCTACAACAAAAAAATTAATATAAAGATGTATTTTTCTATGGAATCTGGATTACTAGAAAATTGTGTACTCTATGGGTATTAGGATGTACCAAGCACAAAAAGTTAGGGATTGTTTCATAGTAGTAGCCATTCTAAACTTGAGGTGACGCATATTTTTTTCTTTTAGTTTTATTGAGAATTTTCATCATTCTTATCTTAGAGTAATGACTCTTATTTGCTTTTTTGATCTCAGATTGGTTTTGAAAATCAAGTGTCAACACACTTAAGTTATTTACTAAGTTCATGCCAAACTAGTAATACATGTCGAGTATAAACATAGACTATGTCGAGTTGCAATGAGTGCTGAGTCACTCGTGCTGAGTCACTCATGTGCCAAGTCACTCAAGAGCCAAGAAGATAGACCATGCCAAGTGATTCAAGTGCTGAGTAAATAGTAGATGTCAAGTAATTCAAGTGTTGAGTCAGAAGTAGAATTACAGTAGATACTGAGCATCAGTAACTTCATATGCCGAGTAACATGGATTGGACATATTTGTTTGTAATGACACAAACAACTATGTAGACCATTTTTATGCTGACTTATGGATAGATCTTGATCTTTTGGAGATAAGGAAGGATCTATTTGAATTCCCTATGCAATCACATGAAACCATAAAATAGGAAGGGTTAAGTAGCAAAAAGTATGAATCTCAGCCATAGATTCATACCTAACCCTAAGCCACAAAAGTCTTTATATGGAAGACAAAGCCCTAAGTTTTAAGAGAGAAGAGAGCACAATGAAGGGGAGAATAAATGAATTGAAGAAGTGAACAAAAGAGTTTGTAGAGAAATCAAGGTAACTTAGTAGTGAGAGTAAATTGTAGAATCAATTGGAGGAGAACAAAGAATAGAAGAATACAACAATTGTTATATCAGATTGATGAGGATCAAGGACACTATATGGATTTGATTTTTAATCAAGTAACCAGAGCTAATCACAAGATCAATGCTAAAACATCCTAACAAGTGATTTTAATTAAATCTCCTAGGCGGAGCAGTCCTAACAAGGTTGTACAAAATCCTTTAATAGGGTGGCATTCCAAGTGAATGACCAAAAGTCCTCTAACAAGACACACTTCTGATAGGGTGTTGAAATCCTTTAACAAGGTGGGACTTAATAGTCTTTGTAAGCCTTTAATTGGGTAGATCATGATTCATGGTCAAACCATTGTAACCTTAATTGGCTACACTTTATTGCTATAGTAGTGAAGATTTGTGGGTGTCATCCGCACCCCAGTTTTACCTTCTCATTTGGAGGGTTTCTAGGTAATCATATTTGGTGTCAAACTGTGTGTGTTCAATTACTTACATGTTTTAGATGCATTTAATTTACATGTTTTTTCAATTTATCTATTGAATGCATAAAAGGGATGTGAGGTGAAAAGTTTTACAGGTCAAGGTTCAAACTCCTAATTCACCCCCCCAACCCCCCTTAAAATTTTACTTCTTTCCCACTTGTAATTCCAACATGGTCTATTGACTATATTTATCTTAGTGCACAAAATCTTACCCTGGTTTGCAATATTCTTCTCCATGATATGTATGTCTAGTTAATTTGTCCTTTTCATTGCTTATCATTTCCTTATCACTACTTTTGTGTCTTTGCATGTGTGCTCAATTTGTGACATGAATGCTTCTTATTTTCAACGTTGCTTCATATATTTTATCCCCCATAGAAATTCTTTTTTGCTGCTCTATATACACTATAAAATTTTTCACATTCGTGGAGTTTGATCACCAAATGCAATTGATAGGGAAATGTTACAATTATATATTGTTCAAAATGCAATGATTCACGTTTGAATTTTGAACTTAACCTTGATAAGTAGACCTTTTTTAGGGTCCTTGCAACTTCTAACATATGGGTGATGAAGAGGGAGAACATTCATGTAAGTTTAGAATAAGAAATATACATCAGAGACCATCACATATATGTTAACTATAATGGGTATAAAAGGCTACAATGCATAAGGGGCTAGAGTGAAATGACATGAAAGAATAACTTGTTTGTGGATGATTCTAATTTTCATGAGTGAAATGTTCAAAAAAAATGAAATGGACATGTGATATCTTGGATAACATTATTTATTGGTATTAAAAATATTAGAGTAAACATTTTCTTTTGGTGGGGATAGCCTATGACCTATTCTATCTTTATAGCAACTAACATACACACACAATTTGAGAAGCTAGAATAATTAAAGAAGACTATCAAAAGGAGCTAGAACACTTTGAGAAGGTAAGATCTCTCTCTCTCTCTCTCTCTCTCTCTCTCTCTCTCTCTCTCTCTCTCTCTCTCTCTCTCTCTCTCTCTCTCTCTCTTCCTCTCTCTCACGTATGAGTTTTACAACAGTGAGTAACAAGTGTAGTTTGAGATATTTTCTTGATATGAATTAAAATGTTTTAACTTTGAACATTTTACATATATTGTAATTTTTTGTAGGTTTTTGTTCCTTTAGTAGAGAAATGAAAGAAATATGGAAGGGTGATCTGCATTGGCACAAACCATGGAAGTATTTCTAATCGGATCATGAGTTACTATGGTGATTCTCCTAGGAGAATGGTAAGTTCATGTGTTATTTATATTTATATTAAGTTGGGTGTATAGATTGTATGTTTAAGTAAATTTTATTTTACTCTATTAGAAAATTGTTTTATGTTCATAAGTAATGTTAGTTATATTTTTTTGAACATACTAATGCCCATTGTCTTAAAAAAAGTGAAATCAATATTTGAATTTGCATGCACTTGTTAGAAGCTAGATTTCCAAATCTTTGTCTTCTTAATGAAAGAAAGCAACCCAGTAATTATGGTCTAGGAATATCATTTTCTTGTTTCAAAGATGAATGTCCTAGGGTGGGATTATCCATTGCATTTGGGAGTTACTAAAGCTGGTGAAGGTGAAGATGGGCGAATAAAATCTATAATTGGCATTGGAAAATTTTTACAGGGTTCTTCTAATGATTCTCCTCCTCATTTTTGTGTCGAGATATCACAATTTTTCTTGTACCTTGTCATGATATATGCCAACATTTATTAATTTTCTATGCAAGATGGTTTGGTGATACATTTCCAATTTCCTTGATGGAAGCTCTAGAAGAGTAGACAGATCCATGTAGAAGACTTTTAAATCTTGGAATGCAAGTTGTCAAGCTCGAGAAAGGAGTGGTAAGCGTGCAACTAGCTTCATTGTACATATATGGTGTTGATATTTTTCTGAATCATCATTTTACTTTTAAATTTAGTATTGATATTTTAGAAGCTATTCTTTTGATAGGCTCCTTTTGAGGAGAAGCACCACCAATACTTTGATTTCCAAAGGAGAACCAACCAACTTCCCATTCAGAAGGAGGTGTGTTACACTTTATTCTTGCAGGCTTGCTTTTTGTAGAATCTTTATACTTCCCTTTTCCCATTTGTTTGATATTCTCCATTTCAAATTATATCGATCACTATTTATTTTTCCATAGTGGAATTCTTGTTTAATTATTTATTTTTGTACTTCTACTCTGTCAATGTCTCGATTGAAGGAATTCAATTTTGTATTGTTTGAACTTCTTAATTAATTCATTAAATTTTATCATTCTTATTTGTAGTCATTTAAAATCTTGACACTTTATCTAGGAGGCCCAAATTGTAAAAGTGAGTTGGTCTTGATGTCAATACATTTTTAAGAAAAATATATTTTGTTTTTGTATCTCTTTCCACAGATGATTTTCATGCTTATCATTAATTGAATTCCTTTCACATGTATAGGGTGATGAGGTAGATTACATGTGTGTTCTGCATCAACATGGGTTAGTTTTAATGTTTTTCACTCTTGATCAGCTGAAGGTGAATTTTGGATATAATTTTTTGTTTTATTCAATGATAGTTGCTATAATGTCTCTGTGGCCTCAAGTAGTTGCTGAGGTGTAAGATTCCATTTGATTATTCTTAAATTCATAGTACATGAAATGTAAATTTCTTAGCTTTGACTCTTTGTTATATAGCCTTTTTGGGTGCTATATTAAGAATGAAATGAAACAAATAATAATTTTTTATGTATTCTTCAAAGGGTGCTAGCTCAATGGAAGAGCACTTGCTTTACAAGCAGGAGGATGGTGGTTCAAGTCCATCGTGCCCTATTATGACCAAATATGTGAGTAAATATACTATTGAATATGCTACTAAATATGTGACCAAACATACTATTGAATATGCTACTAAATATGTGACCAAATATACTATTAAATATGCTATTAAATACACTATCAATATGTGCCAAATATGTGACTAAATATACTATTGAATATGCTACTAAATATGTGACCAAATATACTATTAAATATGCTACTAAATACACTACCAAATATGTGAGCAAATATACTAAATATGTGATTAAATATGCTACTAAATATACCACTATATATGTGACTAAATCCACTATCAAATATATGACTAAATATGTGATTAAATCGATGATTAAAATTAGTGATCAAATAAGTGACTAAAATCATTTAGTAGTATATTTAGTAGTGTTATAAATGATTGGATATTAACTACTATTAGTCACATGACCAATTTTAGTCACATATATACAAATTTTAGTGGTTTTTTAGTCACATATTGTTATTTTTGTATTAGTGGAATGATGGATAAGGTATGTGCTTAGTTGTCATGATACTTATCTTATCTCCTAGTTCTTTCTAGAGACATCCTAGGTGCTTCCTAAGAGGCCTTTATATACAGGCACTCCTAGTGTGTTTGTACATCATATACTGAATAGAGAAATGTATTAGGACATACTCTGATTAATTGATCATATCCATTTTTGGTTTACAATTGTGCTTGTGTTTGAGTTCTTAGTTCCTAGGTGAATTTTGCCCTAAGGTAAATTCTTATATGGTATTAGAGATATACCAAATTCTTACATGGTATTAGAGCTATACCAAATTCTTACATGGTATTAGAGCTATACCAAATTCTTACAAGGTATCAAAGCTTGGAGATTTTCTCATCAAATAGTCATTTGAGGCTATTGTTGCTTAACATCTCAACCCAAATTTGAAGTACTGTAGAAATTGAGAGTGTCTAGAGCTAAATCTGACCTTGCCATTACGTCTAGAATGCTAATTCAATGAATATTGACTATAAAGTTGCCTACTCTAGGCCAAAGTCAATTGTGAGACAAATTTTTTTTGTGAACCGACACTTGAAGGACCGATTTGTAGCATTGGTATGATCATTTTAGATCTTTATATTTAATTTTTAGATCTGCATTTTTTTCATCTACATCTCTACTTTTTTTTTTTTTCAGATCTGCATTATTTTTTGAATTTTTTTTTGCCGTAGCACCATAGGAGAGATTTTTTGCAAGTGAAGATTTGTACATGCTGGTGCAAATCAGATATTTGCATCACACTTAGAAGGTCTAAAAACCCCCAAATCAAATTTTGTTTCATCCAAATCAAACATTTGAGACAAAATTTAGAGCCATTTATTTTTTGGAGGCATAATGGCGATTTAGAAAAAATAACAACAACAATTTTCAAATAGCGATATCTCCCTCATACGGACTCCTTTTTGCGAGCAATTTTGTTTTGTTTTGGGGTAGAATTTTGTGATCTACACATTGGTGTAGTTGGTTTGAGATCTTTGTTCCTAAATTTTTTTGCAACTCACAAATCTTGATTTTTACCACTTAAAATACTTGATACGAGCTCATTTGGACTCCAAATCAAGTTCCATTTTTTTTGAAAGTGCATTTTTTTGATCTACTTTCTAGATCTATAATCATATTATAGGTTATGTAGATAGAAATAATTCTTTCAAAAATAGGCCCTAAATTGGCAAGTGGCTATCAAGTGCCTAGATCATACATTAGGGGGGGTCCTTTGATTTATTTTGCATCTTTTGGGGTTACATTAATCTATCATGGAAGAGGAAGATTTAATCATCTTGACACCAGACAACTATCAGGAATGGAGTCAACTTGTTGGCAGATATCTTAGTTAGCACAATGCATTGCCCTATGTGCCAGATCTTGAGTATCATCTTGATAAGAGTCTCATTATTTGGCATACTCTCTTTCTCTTTATGGTTGATGACATTTTGGATACAATGTCTGACATTAAGTCATCTGATCCATATCATTATTGGATGTATCTTTGGGAGACGTATGAAGCTCCAAACATTCCTCCATTCCTAGTAGATATTTTACCTCCAGTAGTTGTTGACTCCTCTTTAGATGAGATCACACCTCCAGCTCCTATTGATCCTATTCCAGCTACAAATGCTTTGGATTCATTGCAATAGGACCCTTCATGTCTTCCTACTTTACCTTCATGCAATGACTTCCTTCTTGCCCTTGTAGGCCTATTCATGGAGTCTCACATTGAAGATGTGGGAGACACTCTTGATGATATTCATCTTCTCTTTGAGGTGAATACTTCATTCATTGCTGCAGTGATAGATTCATGTACTTTAGCACAATAGGGTACACATGGTCTTCTAGGTGATGTCTTCTTACCAGACATTTTAGCTTTGTTCGTGGAGTCACACATAGTAGATATGGAAGACTTTTTTGATGATCTATCACTTCTCTTTGTTGAGGATGATTCTTCTACAATTGTTGCAAGGGTCCACTCTGACCCTTAAGTCCATTTTCTACATGATCAATCTTTCCAGGTTTGTGTGGTTGTGGATTCTCATTTATAGCATCTGTAGGAGGTCTCTTTGACAATTGAGAAGACTATTGTTTTCCTGAGACAGGTTCTACCACACTCCTTGTTCAATCTACACTTCTCTTCAGTAGTTTTGGAGGAAGCCTCCATCAGTATCAACATAGGGACACTTGAATAGGTTTCAAAGACATTGGTCATCATAGAGATTCGTTCTCCATTCAAGAAATGTATCTCTTTTGTACCCATGCATTTGTTTCTTCCAAAGGGGAGGAACATCATTCAATGGTTATAGATTAGCTTCTATGTTGGAGCATTTCTCACTAATTGGCACACTACCTTTAGTTGGGGGGAGACTAACTTGTCTTTTTCTTCTCCTTTTTGGGGGGGGCATTTTCCTCTTAAGAGGTTTTGTCCTTCTCCATTTTTCTCTTGTATATACTGGATGTATGTCATAATGGGGGGGATCTTGATTACTCCATCCATCAATGCATCCATTTCATCTTTCTTTTTGGGGGAGGGTTTTTCCCATGAGGTTTTCCCTCTTTCTTTTCTTTATGAGAGATTTTCATATCATTGTGTACATGGGTACCTAACATGGCCTTATAGCTGGGACCCATCATGCATTTCATCCTAGATTTCATAAGCTTAAGGGAATTCCTCTAAGTTGCACTTAAAGAGGGGGTGTTGGTGTAAATAAGTATTTACTATTTACACTTACTTAAGTTTACTTAGGTTAATGTATATTTATTATTATTTATTTATTAGCCACCTAGGAGTATGAGTACTCTTGTGAGTTGTCATGTTCACAACACATGAGTTTGCACCTCTTTTATGCACATGGTGTCTACAACCTTGTCATTCTAATCCACTCATCTAGAATGATGGATAAGGCATGTGCTTAGTTGTCATGATGCTTATCTTATCTCTTGGTTCTTTCTAGAGACAATCTAGGTGCTTCCTAAGAGGCCTTTATATACAGGCACTCCTAGTGTGTTTGTACATCATATACTAAACAGAGAAATGTATTAGTACATACCCTGATTAATTGATCATATCCATTTTTGGTCTACATTTGTGCTTGTGTTTGAGTTCTTAGTTCCTAGATGAATTTTTCCCTAAATTCCTAGTGTGTTTGTACATCATATACTGAACAAAGCAATGTATTAGGACATACTCTAATTAATTGATCATATCCATTTTTGGTCTACATTTGTGCTTGTGTTTGAGTTCTTAGTTCTTGGGTCAATTTTTTCCTAAGGTAAATTCTTACATGGTATCAAAGATATACCAAATTCTTACATGGTATTAGAGCTATACCAAATTCTTACATAGTATTAGAGCTATACCAAATTCTTACAAAAATCTCTATGTGCAACATAAGCAAGTAGTGTTCTAACACCTTCTAATCTTGCAACAAGAACAAAAGTTTCACCATAATCAATACCTTCTTCTTGAGAATAACCTTTGCATACTAACCTTGCTTTATTTCTGGAAACTTCTCCATTTTCATTTAACTTTTTTTTTGAAAACTCATTTTGTGCCAATTACATTTTTATCCTTAGGTCTAGGAACAAGAGTCCAAGACTTATTCCTTTCCATCTGTTCTATCTCTTCATTCATTGTTTCAATCCAACTTTTATTATCCAAAGCATCTTTCACTGATCTAGGTTCAAATTCAATAAGAAAACATGTAGCTTTCAATTTATTTCTTGTCACTGTACTATTTAACTTGTCTCCAATGATCTGATCAGATGCATGGTGCCTTCTAACACATCTTGCTAACATAGGTACTTTGGATTTAAAACTTGTTCTATTAGCCTCGCCATGATCTTTTGTATCAAGCTCGAGTCCCACTATTTGTGACTCGGGTCCATCAGACTCAGTTTCCTCTGGATGTAACTTGGTTGCCTCTGATTGTGACTAGAGTCCTTTAGACTATGACTCAGGTTGCACTAGTTGCAACTCGGGTGCTTCTAGAGATTTTGGGGACTCAGGAGGTGAAGTCTCCTAACTTCAAATTATATTTGGAAATGAATAAAGTTCAAAGTAAATAATCCTTCTATAATCCTCATGTTATTTGTTGCTCTCTTCTTCACTCTTTTCTGCAAACTCATCAATTTTCACATGTGCACATTCTATGATCTTATGATCTTATGATCTACCTTTCCTAGTCTCTTTCAGAATATAAAATTTTCTACCAAATACATTCAAGTACCTTACATTAGGTTTGTATCCATACCATAGTTCATAAGGAGTTTGACTTGAGACTTTCTTTAGTTGTACTCTATTCAAGGTATGTACTACAGTACTGATTGCTTCCTTCTAGTGTTTGATTGCAACATTCTTTTCTATCATCAAAGTTCTTGCACAATCCATGATGGATTTGTTCCTTCTTTCAGCTATATCATTCTACTGAGGTGTACCAAGGGATTATACTTTTCTTTTGATTCTTCTTTTAGTGTAGAATTCATTGAATTCATTAGAAATGAATTTGCCTCCTCTATCTGATCTTAAACATTTTAGCTTCTTTCTTGTTTCCTTCTCTACTCTTGCCAAATACCACTTAAATTTTTGAAAAGCTTTTGAATTCTCTTTCAGATACATTACAATCATCATTCTAGAATAATCATTAACAAAAAGAATAAAATACTTATCTCCACTATAACTCTCTATTCCAATAGGTCCACGTAAGTTTGTATGAACCAACTCCAAGACTTGTTCAGAATGATAGTTCTTGCTTTTGAAACTTGTCTTGCCCATTTTACCAATTTGATAAATTTTTCATAGGCCCATATTAGGTTTCCTCAGATTAGGAATACCTCTCACTCTTTTTTTTTTTCTTATCTTGATCAGATTATCAAAGTTCACATGACATAACATTTTATGCCATAGCCAACTTAATTCTACTTGAGAAATGAAACATGAACTTTCACTGAGATCTAGGTAGAATAGATTACCTTTGGTTTGTTTACCAAACCCAACTAGATTTCCTTTTTCATCCTACAACTTGGCCTTCCCATTCATGAATTCTACCTTGAATCTAATGTTGTTCAATTTTGCCACACTCAGTAGATTATGCTTTAGTCCTTCAACCCAATAAGCATTATCACATCTAAGTTCATTGGTTAGTGAGATACACCATTTTCCCTTTATGCAACATGGTTCATTTTTTCCAATCCCACACTTCCACCATCATAATTTTCCATATGTTTAAACTTTTTTTTGTCACCAGTCATATGATGTGAGCAACCACTATCAATAATCCATGTATCACTTTTTCTAACATGAGATATAAGTGCTATTTTATCTCATTCATCATTAGATTCATCTTTTATAGCAATATAGACCATTTCATCATCTTCACTACCATTTGAATCTTTAGCCACAAAACAAGATTTCTTACCTTTTTCCTTTTAGTCCTTGAAGTTCTTGAAATCCTTCTTGTCTTTGTATTTTTTGTGCTTCTTTTCATCTTTTTCTTCTCTATTTAGACATCTTGTAGCAATGTGTCCAACTTTTTCACAAGAGAAACAGATCAAAGAAATTTTATCTTTGTACTTTCCTTTTCCTTTGGGATACCTTCTTGTAAGTAATGCTTCAATGGATTTAAGATCACTGTCAAAACTAGCTTCCTCTTCAATTTCAAATTATTTTCTTTTGAACTTTTTAGCTTTCTTCTTTAGTGAATTCTAATATCAGAGAGAAGAGAATCAGATCATAGAGGACCAAGATCACAGAAGAGTAGATCAAGTGCCTGTATTCAACAATCGAAGGATTGTAAGCCATCAGGTTTATCATACCTAATACTCTTTAACCATTGTATTAGAGAGAAAATCCTATGATGATAGGTTAGCTTAGCAGCTATTTTATAGATCCTTTAACTAGGTGACTAAATCCTTTGACAGGGTGACACTTCATGTAAAGTGTTTGTAAATCCTTTAACCAAGTCACTATTGATATAGTGTAAAGCCTTTGACAGGGTAGGCATTTGACAGGGAAGACCATTAGAAGTGGTTAAACATTATTACTACAGTGATTTTGTGGGTATCATCCCCACCCTAGTTTTACCTTCTTATTTCTGGAGGGTTTTTGGGTTACCAAATCTTAAGTGTTATGTGGTGATGCATATTTGTTTCTTATGATTGCTTAAAGTTTACATGCATGCATACTCATTTCAAAAATATGTTATTAAGGATTTGAAATAGTTAAAAAGGCTAGTACTTCTGATTCACCCCCCCTCTCAGAAGCATTCTTTCCAACAAGTCAATCCAACAATTGGCATCAGAGCCCAGTTTCTCTCAAAGAGAAGCCTAGCAGCTTGGAGGAAAAGATCTAAGGATGGAAGTTTTCAAACTTGGAAAGATCATTGAAAACCAGGTGATAGATGTGCATCTCACTCTACAAAAGGTAGAGGAAGCTAGAGTGGAATTAAGAAAATCTTTAAAAAGAAGAAAGGAGATAGCCATAGCTAAAAATGACATACACTACAAGGAGATTGATACCACACAAGTGTTTTCCAAAGGAGACACTAAAGAATTTGATGCAACAATAGCATAACTAATGGAGAAAAACAAATATCAAGCAAATGAGATAAGATCTCTCAAGATGGAACATGAATCACAGGCCATAATGTTATGTGAAATTATTGAACAAAAGAAAAGAGAAATTGAGGATAGAGTCATGATGGAAGATGACAAAAGAAATCTTGCAAACAGACTGGAAGAAAAGAGTATTGAATTAACAAGGATTTCAAACATGCAGATGGATACACTTGCTCAAATGATGAACCTTCATCATGAACTTAATATGAAAGATATTGAGATCTCTACTCTGAAGATACAAAATGAACAATTATAGAATGAACTGAACAGAGAAAAGGAGGTAGCAAAAAATATCAACAAGTCAAGTGAAGCCATAAAGTACTTTGAACAGTTGCTAAAATTCCCAAGATCAACTCATGATACATCAGGACTTGGATAAAATAGCACTGAGGTTGGTGAATCATCAAAGAGTGTTGAGCAAAGAAGTGACAAAGGTAAGGATTCTAAACCCACTTGTCATTACTGTAATAAAAAGGGACATACTGCTAATATTTGCAAGAGTAGAAGAATCAATCAACCAAATAAAAGCAAGAGTTACTGTCACAAGTGCAAAACGCAAGGACATATGACACAAGACTGTAGATTCAAAATCCCAAGAACACAAAGATTTGATGGACATTGTCATAACTACAAGAAATATGGACATAGGGCATTTGAATGCAGATCAAATCCCATGTTGACATCATATCAACCAGAAAAAGGGAATGAAAGTCATTACTATTAGGATTACAATACCAGGTACAGTTGTCACTATTGCCAAGAATATGGACATACACCCCAAAATTGCATAAGAACACATTTCAAGGGAAACTATAAAAGATGGTTGAGTCAAACTACATGTTTTAGTTGCTTGAAAACTGGTCATACTAGCAAAAACTATCCAACAAGGTCCAAAGCACCAAATACTAATGCCAACAAAGGAAAAGAAAAGATTGATGTCATAAGAGGACAAATGGACAAGACTTGGAAGAAGAAAGATGAGTGCAGTAAATCAAGCAAAGCGATCATTTCACCTAATGGGTCAAGTGATCACACTTCATCAAACTAAACATAAGGGAGATGTATGGGACTAATATACAAAGTTATATCATACATCAGTCCCAAGACAAAGAAGCACTGAAAAGAAGAATTAAGCATAAGATAAGATGCTAAGACTAAACTCGAACAATGATGCCGAGTCATCTTTGGATGCCGAGTAAGCATAGCTTTCGAGTGGATTCGAGTTCAAGAACATTTGGAAGTCGAGTGACAGGTGTAGGTACTAAAATGCATTAAATGCAAAAGTTTCTTCTATTGTTTAAAAGTAAAATTTAATTCATTCTTGAGTCATTCAAATGAAGAGTGATTATTTCGAGCACGTCTGAGTGATTTTCAAGCTTTCAACCAGTGATTTGCAACAAATCAACATCCACCCAAGCAATCAAAGTATCTATTCAGGTATTTCCCACAAGTGCTAAGTTTTACAGTTTGAAAAGCTTTGCTTTGAAATTGTTAAAACCCTAGTTTAGATACAAATGGAAAAAAGCTCAAAAATGGCCCAAGAGAAAATGAGTCATGAAATTCAACTTGTCAGCAACGGAGTTAAGCAACCTGAGTTTAGACCAATACCAGAGGTTGCATACAAAAAAAATCCCGCTAGTGCCCTATCTGCCATTCTTGAAAAAGTTGTTATGGTTTAGGATGTGCGAAAATGCTACAACTGTAAAATAGGAGCAATAGGAGATTTGGAAATCTTCAATGCCTATGCAAAACTCTATGAAAATGGTATTCTAAAAGATAAGTTTTCTATCATAGAAAAGAAGGGTTTAACCAAAGCCCTAATTTTCCCAATCGTATTCAAAAATGAGTGGATACGCATTATACTCAACAGAATCCATGATGGATCATTCTGGTTAGAATAAGGACAAGTTAAGATTACTAAGGAAATGGTTCATAGGGTTACTAGTTTTCCAACCCTAGATCGGCCAAAAACATTGAGGAGCGAAAAGAAGGAAACAATTGAGAAAAATATAGGTGCAAAGTGGAACAACAGAGGAATGACCATAGATACTGTTACTGATCCTCTTTTAGATTTTTTTGTAAGGATCATATCACATAAGTTCTACTAATCCAGCAGGTTAAATAGTGTACCCTACATAGCAGTTGATGTGGCATACAAAATTGTAAAGAAAGACCACACTTATGATCTTGCAGAACTCCTATTGCAACAGATTAATGAAAATCTTGGAGCTATTAGAAAACCCAAGGGAGCATAGTGAAAATTTGGTTCAGTGTTGGTTTGCATGTTTTTCTATGTAATGAAGGAATTCCCTTCATTTGGCAAAGTCAACTGGAGTCAAAATAAACCAATTGTTGATCAAATTAATGATTTCATTTCACAAATGGGAGATAGCTTTGATGATCAAATGTCTATCTATTTTGAGGATTTCAAAAATGCAATGAAGAACAGAATGAGAATACTAGTCTCACTAGTAGAAAAGAATATAAATGACATATGTTTTCTTGTTGATATTGATTACACCTACATACAAGCAGTCCTTCCTAGAACAAGATGGCTTAGACCATTAGGATATGAGCTTGATGTTGACCAAGCTTTTGTAGCCATCATAGCTTTACTTGCAGAGGAAATGGACAAATCTACCAAGGCATTTGGGACATATGACACTGTAAAATCAAGAGTTTTTACAGAACTCAAGATAGCCTCAACAGTAAAGAAAAAGGACAAGTTGGTAAAACAGATAAAGAAGAAATTTGGTGTTGAAGAATCAAGTGCAACAGGTGAAGAAGAAGAGATTAGTGAAGGAGAAGAAGGTGAGCCAGAAAAAGAACCACCTGAACTAACTCAAAGACAAGGTGAAAAGAAAGATGAGAATGCCGAGGAAACAAAAACGAAGGAAGCACCTATCAGAGGCAAAGTCATTAAAAGGAAAACAAAGACCTCTCCTACCTCTCAGCCCTCATGAAAGAAAGCTATCGTGCAAACACCAAAGAAGCCAACAACCAGAGCTACAACAAGGGCCTCTACCCAGAAGGCTAAAGAGGAAGCCACAAAGAAGAAAAACACAAAGGCACAAGAAGAACCAAAGAAAAGGAAAAGATATGTGGCCCAATCTGATACTGATGAAGAAGATTAGATTGAAGAGGTAAGTCCTCCTAAATCTTCAATTGATATATTATGTAAGAAGATTAGGAATGGAGACCTAAATGAAATTAAAAAGCTTGATTTCAATAAGGTCAGTAAAGAGGAACAAAATAGCATAGAAGAATCAGTCTATGCATTTATGGCATAGTTCAAGTATAGACCTCTTGAACTAGATGGACAATTGCCAAAGGAATTGTCTAAAATTGTAGAAGACAGATGGCATTTCTGCCTAATGATGGAGAAAGAAATGAGGGAATCAACCCTAGCAAACTTACCACCCAATTTGACAAAAGAATAGGTAACTCAAGCAATCAAAAGGCATAATAAAAAGTTCACACCCAAATATAGGGCATTCTCCATCTTGCAAAACAAAATTGAAGAAGTTGTGCAGAAAAAAACAAGAGTATGGAAAAACTTGTACAAAACATTTGAAGATGTTATTGAAGAAATATACAAAGAAGAAGCTGCTACCTAACCGGAAGAAAGAAGGAAGAGGAGAGAAGAGAAAACTGAAGAAGAGAAAAAGGTTGAAGAAGAGGAAAATAAGAAAGAAAGAGAGGAGGAAAGGAAAGATGAAGAAAAAGGAACTAATGAACTGCAAAGTGTACAAGACACACATCCTTCACCTCCTAGCTCGCCTCACTCACCTACCCCACCTGTAGAAATCATAAAGATTAAGGATGTTTTTGACACCACTTGTCAAAACATCAATCCACTAACTGCAGTGGATATTACCAAGATCCTTGACCAAATGAATCTACAAGCACAATTATGTACAAATCCCATATTGGTCAGTGTGGATAGTCTTCAAATGTTAGTAGATAAAATTGAAGAGGTCAAGGTGCCATCAGAACAACCACCTCAAATCACTCAAACTATTGAACTTACATTTCTACCACCTCCATCACCACCAAGATTAGGCACTCAAACTCATTAGGAGCTGAGTGCAACAACAGAGGTTATCACAAGGACAATAGCTCAGACAATGAATACACCCCCAGTAGTAGTAACATAACAAGAAGAAGACAAGCAAGAAGAAGAGGAGAAGGAAGAAACCCAAAATAAAGAGGAGTCTGCAATACAAACTTTGGTAGAATTACCAAAAATAGTAACTCCCACAAAACCCAATCATGAGAAGAGTACTAAAAAGATAATTTTATATGCCAGTACACCAAGTTCAAGTTCTACAAGGGTAGCCAGGACCATACATTATGGTATTCCTGAGCTTGATGAAGAAATCAAAATACCCTATTATGATTCAAGCACTCTCAATGAGGAAAAGATGAATGAAATACAGAGTGCATTGGATAAAAGGAGGAGACAAGAGGCAATGAGAAGAGATTACAAATACAAGCAGGCACTGAATGAAATAAAAGATATATTCATGGATGCTTTTAGTCTTCAACCTCCAGATGCAAACAGGCCAATAATTGAGCAATTATCTTATATAGTTGATCAAGTAAATAATGAAGACCATGATACTAATGCAAAACTATTGGAATGGTCAGAAAAGAATTTTTTGGGCAAGGTCAACCAAAAAATAGCTAATAAAATAATTTTGGGATAGGTTTCCCTAGCCAAGAAATTAGTAAATGTAAAAAGTGTATTAGGGAACATATTCTCCCTTTACAATAAATTGTGTGATTTTTCCAGGTTCACACACGAAATAAATCAAAATTTTTTGAATCTTGAGAGTAAATTAAAACTCTCTAGCATGCAACTACCCTTAGATCCTACACAGAGTGAAAAGCAATTTTCTTATACATTACACACTCAGAGGGAATTAGCTGCATTATCAACAGAAGAGGCCACTATCAAAGAAAAGCTGATGCAAATTCAAGCCTCCATAACTCCTCACTTAGAAGTATTGCACAAGGAGCAATTGTATGTAGAAACAGTCCTGAAGAAGGATCCCAATATTTCCACACATGAAGGACTTGTTGATCTCGCAGCAGAGCTTGCAATCCAACAAAAGTCATTGGATATTGCCTTAAATAATTGGGATGCAACTCTCCAAATACTCCTTGAGGTAAACAAGACATTTTTGGCCAAACATGGCATTACTATTTAGGACCCTTTGACATAAGTATCAAAAAGGGGGAGATAATACTCTAAGGGGGAGATAATATGTTGAAGATATATTAAAAAGAACATTAAGAATAATGGCACAAGACACTGGCACAATCAACTCAGGGGGAGTTACACAAATTTTGAGTTATATATACATTTTGCAATTTTGAGTAAGGTTTTTCAACCTCTGTATATATCAAGTGAGTTTAGTACATGTACTCATAAGGTCAGTTAAGTGTTTTTGTCACTTATGTCAAAGGGGGAGATTGTTAACCTCATAATGGTTTTTGACAATTGAGTGCCAACACACTTAATTACATTCTACATTGGAGCCGAGTACATCATGTATGCCAAGCCACAATGTGAGCCGAGTCAGAAAAGACATCAAGTGTCGAGTAATCTTCAGGTGCCGAGTCTTAAAGGATGCCGAGCAAGATAGGAGCATGTACAGAAGCTGAGTTATAGAAGATGCCGAGCATCAGGAAGCAGTAAGTGTCGAGTAACACAGAATCAACATATGATTTTGAAACTTCACAAACTTAGATGTAAAACATTTTCATAGCCAATATAAGACAAATCTCAAAGGATCTAAGTGATAAGATCAAATCATTTATATTTCCTATGCAATCTACATGCAGCCAATAAGAAAAATGGAGAAGGCATGAAACCAATAAGAGATGTGCAAGGAATAAGCAAAAATTAGAGATTAAATATGGATTGTAGATCCATACCTAACCATAAGTCTTCGAGTGTATTTATAAGGAAGATGAAATCAGAGAGAGAGAGAGAGAGCATGAAATAAGTGTTTAAGGAAGTCTAATATCAGAGAGAAGAGAATCAGATCATAGAGGATCAAGATCACAAAAGAGCAGATCAAGTGCCTGTATTCAACAATCAAAGGATTGTAAGCCATCAGGTTTATCATACCTAATACTCTTTAACCATTGTATTAGGGAGAAAATCCTATGATGATAGGTTAGCTTAGTAGCTATTTTATAGATCCTTTAACTAGGTGACTAAATCCTTTGACATGGTGACACTTCATGTAAAGTATTTGTAAATCCTTTAACCAGGTCACTATTGATATAGTGTAAAGCCTTTGACAAGGCAGGCCTTTGATAGGGTAGACCATCAGAAGTGGTTAAACATTATTACTACAGTAATTTTGTGGGTATCATCCCCACCCCAGTTTTACCTTCTTATTTTTGGAGGGTTTCTGGGTTACCAAATCTTAAGTGTTATGTGGTGATGCATATTTATTTCTTATGATTGCTTAAAGTTTATATGCATGCATGCTCATTTCAAAAATATGTTATTAAGGATTTGAAATAGTTAAAAAGGCTAGTACTTCTGATTCACCCCCCCTCTCAGAAACATTCTTTCCAAAAAGACAATCCAACACATATCCCTTAGCTGTCAACATAGAATATAAACTTCACCAAAAATACAGTTACTCGACAAACACATAGGTACTCAATTAATATTGATAATCTAATGTAACTCGTTAAATGCTTAACATGTAAATCTTATGCTATTAAATCTAATTAACCTTACTTAACTTAGTTGTATACATATAAAAGAAATAGCATGAACATAAGTGACACCAAGATTTAACATGGAAACTCAACTTGGGAAAAAGCCACCAATTGCAACTAGCTACTAATTTTTACTCTTCTAAAATGAGCCCTATTAGGAGCCAACCCTCTTGAAGGTTACAAAACATAGTGTTAGGTGTGACCCTATTAGAGGATTTAATCACCCTAGTAGGAGTGGCCTTGTTAGAGGTCTTTAGACACTTCAATATAAATACCACCTTGTTAGAGGATTTACAAATAACTGTTAAGCCAACTATGTTAAGAGATTTAGATCACTACTACAATGGTTAGAGAGTAACAATGAGATGACCTAATTTTTGATGCAACTATATTGCTGATTTTAGATCTCAATTTTTTCTTGAATACTTGATCCTTCTTGATCAAATGTATCTTTGTATCTCCACAAGGATATTCTTCTTATCCTTTTAATTCGCTTCCTCTGAGAATCTTCTATTATTCCATACACTTTCACACATTCAATCCTCATATTGATCTTATACTTATACCTTATGCATTGTCAAGTCATATTTAGAATAATTAATATTCATCTCCTCAGTCCACTAGAACCAACAAAAAAATCCATTAAGCTTAATATGCCAAAACAAGAAAATCCTTTGTTAGCTGACCCTACTTAGTAGATACTAACTCAAAAATGATTTTCCTGTGTTAACTAAATGAACTTAGTTAACGTTGCATCTTCACAAACTTTCTTTGGCTACTGAGTGAGCTCGGTTAACATTGGTTCCATTAAAATTTTCCTTCATTAATTGAGTGAGGTTGTTTAACACTTAACTTCTATGAATTTCTATTTGATACTCGAGTGAACTTGGTAGACACTATCTTCTCAACTTGGAAAACACTAGAATGCTTGATAGACAGAGGAAACTATCTTCATCACCTAAGTGAGCTCGACATACATTGACTGAAAAAGATGTGACATTTTGTGTAAAATCAAAGACAATACATAATTAATCAATTGTTTTCAATAGTTATAAGCGGCTAAGATTTATAATACATTGTAATGTTGGTGTATGTTTTTGCTTAATAATAGAAAGGTTGAAGACTGTGTAGGTGGATGTAGCCCAAGTTTTGGGTGAACCACATTAAATCTGTGTGTTATCTATGTTATTTGTGTTTTCTTCTTTTGTTTATGCATATAACTATTTATTCTTATATTATTTTGGATTTGTCAAACCCTAACAAGATCAACTAGAATTGTAGTGTCCTAAATATAAAAAACTTGCAGAATGTAAATATAAATAGTAAATCACCACAAATAATCATCCACACAAGTTTGACACTAGGATTTAACGTAAAAACCCAATTTGGGAAAAACTAGCAATAACATGTTACCAATCTTTTCACTCTTCTAAAGTGAACTCTATTAGGAGACAACCCTATTAAATGTTTACAAAACACACTATTAAATGTGACCTTGTTAGAGGATTTAATCACTCTGTTAAAAGTGTCCTTGTTAGAGGACTTTAAAACATTCCATTAGAATGCCACCTTGATTAAACAATTTACATATGATTGTTACGTCAACCTTGATTAAAGGATTTTAATACTGATATAATGGTTAGAAATTACCAGTGGATTTTGATATGAAAAGTACATCTCACTTTGCAAATATAGATCCTAGTTCAGCTCACAAGTTGATTCACTATTTGGCCTTCAGACTTTGATTCACTTGGCAACCCTTCAAGCAATCACTCTTCACCTCTACTCAACTCATCTTAGCCTTCTTAAGTTTGGCAATCAATAGTATCGGCAACTACTCCAACCTTCAAGAACATTGATAGTTATCCCTTGTACCTCATTAAATAGGTAATTATGGTCTTTTGTCACTTAAACACTAGCATAGATCTTAGGGATAAAATCAGATTCATCACATACAATGAATATGCCTACCTTCTTGTTCATCCTCTTCTTTTCTAGAAACTTCTTCACAAATCCTTACTTAGAAATGTGCAAACATGTTCTCCCTTGATTTAAATGTTATATTTCATCCATCCTTATCTTTAAAACACTTTCCATATTCCAAGAAATCAACTTAGTCAACTGGAAATTATGACTTTCACAAGCTGTTAATATGTTGTTCCTCATCCAACACTATGTTATGATGCTCGTTCATCACTGGGTTACTCAGTCGCTACTATATTTCTTGTACTCGACACATATACTGACACTTAGTCAATACTAATGCTCGGTCAACACTATTTTTTCTTGATACATACTATGGTTTGGTCGACACTAGCATCACTCGATATATGTTTCAAGTTCCTTAATCTTATTCTCTATTGCTCAGTCAAGCCTAGGCATTTGTTCTATCTTTGATCTCTTCTTCAAGGCTTTAGTAGTTTTTTTATGACCAACTTCTTGAATCCTCTTCATCGATCAAGTAGATATGACACCTAAATTAGATAACAAACTAGCTCACCAATAAGATTTGACATCAATGACAACATAACAATCGTTCCAATTGTAGTTTCCAAAAATCTCCCTCTTTGGCATTGATGGCAACACCTCTAGTTACCATGCAATCCAAAACATGTATTGTCTTGAGAAAATTCCCTCTATGTGCAGGTTTAGATCTAGATCTTCATTAATATCCTTAGTTTCATTCTAATTCTCATCCATGTATAACTCACATAAGATATGAACTCCCTCTTTGGTATGTATCCTCTGTTATGTAATCTCTTCCTCTTAGTAATCTCTCCCTCTTGCTTATGGTAAATGCTTCAGAACATCTCTCCCTCTTTGAAAACAATGCCAAAGACACTTTAACTTATGCATCTCTTCCATGTAGATATCTTCATGTTAGTTATAAATTCTTCATTTTTCATCTTGGTATGATTGATACAACATTAGTTCCTTCTTCTTCATTACTACCTTAGGCAACTCCTAAAGTAGGACTGTCTACATCAACTTGTAAGATGGTCTGATTAGCACATGCAATGAAGAGCACCATATTTTCTTAAGTAGCCTTGTCTAGGGGAATCACCCCTATTTTACCTCTAAGATATTCATGAGCATCTTTAGGTAAAGCTTTAGTGAATATATTAGCTATTTTCTCTTTAGTGTTCACATACTCCAATTTCACTTCTTTTTCTTGAACTAGCTCTCTCAAGTAATGATAATTTATAGCAATATGCTTGGTCTTTGTGTGCATTATAGGATTCTTTCATATGTTAATAACACTAGTGTTATCACAATAGATAACAATTAGATCTCGAATCTCTTCCTTCATACCTTTTTACAAATGCTTGATCCAAATGATATTTGAATAATTTACAATTGTTTTCACATATTCAACTTCTTCTATTGATTGAGAAATGTAGTTCTTCTTCTTGCTTGTCCATAAAATTAGTCTCTTTCCTAGAAATAATATGCCTCCACTTGTGCTCTTTCTATCGTCAATATTTCCTACCCAATCTGAGTCAGTAAATACTTTCAATTCAAAATTATCATTCTTCTTGTAATACAATCCATAGTCTTCTATTCCTTTCAGATATCTCAATATCCTTTTTACTACCATCATGTGGTTTTCCTTAGGACTTGCGAAAAATCTTGCAACTATCCCAACTACTAATGCAATATTAGGTTTTCTATGAACAATATATTTTAGTTTTCCAATCATTGATCTATATAGTGTCTAGTTCACATCAAGAGAATCATCATTTTTAGATAACTTGTGGCATGTAACCATAGGTGTACTAATTGGTCTTGAATCTTCCATTTTGAAAGTCTTTAGAATTTCCTTGATATATTTGGATTGAGAAATGAAAATTCCTTGCTTCATTTGATATACTCATAATCCACCAAAGAATTTGATTTTGCCAAACATTGGCATTTCAAACTCCATTTCATCAACAAATGATTTGCATAGTGCTTCCTTGCCTCCAAATATGATATCATTGACAAATTTTTTAGATAAAAATACCTCATTTTTCTCATCAGTCTTCAAATATAGATTATTGTTATCATTTGTTCTTGCAAATCTAATCTTCAGCAAATAGTTATTCAGTCTTTCATACCATATTCTAGGGGCTAGTTTCAAACCATATAGATCCTTGTGAAACTTGCACACCATATTCTTCTTTCTAGGGTCTACAAAACCTTCTAGCTACTCTGTGTACACTTCTTCAAGTATCCCATTCAGAAATGCATATTTGACATCCATCTGATATACCTTAAATCATTTATAAGAATAATATGCAAGTAGTGTTCTAACTCCTTCTAGTCTTGCAATAGAGGAAAATGTCTCCCCATAGTCAATACCTTATTCTTGTGCATATTAGTCTATCATTGTTCCTTGTGACTTCACAATTCTCATCACAAAGTAAGTGTGAATCACTTTTGAGTCATTTCCTTGTCATAACACCATTTTCTTTATCTCCAATTTTTTGCTCAGGTGCATAATGTATTCTCACATATTTTGCTAGTACATATTATTTTCTTCTTTCTTCTTCCACAAGTTAATCTTGAAAAATGATTTCAAGCTCATTTTCTCTTTTTTGTTCAGGTTCAGGCTCATGTTCTACATGCTCGACATTGTCTTCCTATTATTTGGTTCCTTCTATCTGTGACTCAACATCATTTTGTTATTCAGTGTTTGGCTGTTGCAACTTGACATCCCAATTTGTTGTAGATTTGTAGCTTTGTTCATTAGTTTAGGTGGGGTCTTGGGAATACTATCATTCACATATATGAATGTATTGTAGTCTTCAAGTTTTGTCTTGCATTCAACTTCATTGTTTTTTGCATACTCATCAAATTTCATATTTGCACTTTCCACAACTTTGTTAGTGTTAGATTTCAAACACTTATAAGCTTTGCTCTTAGTGGAATAACCTAAAAATATGCCTTCATCACTTTTAGTATCAAGTTTTCCAATTCTATTATCTTTTAGTATGTAACATTTTCTTCCAAAAATATTGAAATACTTTAAATTAGGAGCATAGCCATACCATAATTCAAAAGGTGTAACATTTGTACCTCTCTTGACTTGCACTCTATTCAAGGTATAAACAGTTGTACTTACAACTTCTCTCCAATATTTTTGTGATAGACTCTTCTTTGGATCATCAATGTTCTAGCACAATGCATAACTGATCTATTTCTCCTTTCAACTATTTTATTTTTAGGAGGGGTCCTAGGTGTTGAAATCTATCTCTTGATTCCTCTATCATTGTAAAATATGTTAAATTCATTGGAAATGAATTCTCCACTTCTGTTAGATCTCAAGCATTCTTTCCTATCTCCTTTTCAACTCTGGCCAAATACCACTTAAATAACTGAAAAGCATTAGATTTTTCTTTAAGAAACATCACACTCATCATTCTAGAGTAGTCATCAAAAAATAGAATAAAATATTTTTCTCCATAGTAGCTTTGAACACCAATAGGTCCACATAAGTCAGTATGAACCAATTCCAAAATATCATTAGATGAATATGCCTTGCTCTTGAAAATTGACTTTGTCATTTTCCCCAGTTGACATTGTTTACACATAACATTGTTAGGTTTCTTTAGTTTTGGAAAACCTCTTACTCTTTTCATCTTACTAATGCTAACCAAATTGTCCAAGTTTACATGACATAACCTCTTGTGCCATTACCATATATCCTCATATAGTGCAAACAAACATGTCTCATTGGATAAGTCTAGGTAGATCAAGTTACCTTTTGTTTGGTCATCACTTCCAATCAGTTTACCATCAACATCAAATATCTTGGCCTTTCTATGATGGAATTCAACTATGTATCTCAATTTTTTCAACTATGAAACACTCAATAGATTATAGTTAAATCCTTCAACCCATTAAAAATTGTCACATTTGATCTTATCAAATAGTTGTATTGATCTGTTACCTTTCACAAGACATGGTACATCATTGCTAAATTTAACACAACTTCCCTTATATGATCTAATGTTCTTAAATTTACTTATGTCACCAGTCATGCGATTTGAACAATCACTATCAATTATCCATCTATCACTTTTATTCACATAAGAGATTATGTAGTTTTCTTATCTTCATTAGAATCTTCTTTCATAGCAACATAGACAACTTCTTCATCATTACTTTTAGATTTAGTATTAGTTTCTTCTTAAAAAATGTAACAAGATTTCTTATGTTTATCTTGGTAGTCTTTGTTTCTCCTATTGTCTCGATCATCTCATCTTCCTTTGTACTTTCTTTCCTTTCTTTCATCCTTGTCTTCTCTATCATGACATCTTGAACCAATATGACCAACTTTGTCACTATTAATCTCAAATTGGTTTTGACAAAGTAGTGAAAAAACACTTAGTCATTATTCAACAAATATTACTGTATGTCGAGCATAATTATTTAGATGGTACATGCCAAGAAATACGTCAGTTAGTGCCAAGCACTAGTAGGTGTCGAGTAGTAAGTGTTTGTTAAGTCATTTAGGTGTCGAGCCAATAGACAAATCCTAGAAAATAGTATGTGTCAAGTGATTTTGGTGGCAAGTAAATGAAGTGTGTGAGGAGATGAATGCTAAGATTTTTGAGGGCATTCATAGTGGCTACGATGGCTATGATAGAGCTATGCATTGCAAAATTAGTTTGAGAGGAACAAAGTAGAGAAATGAAAGAAAAGAGAGGACATATCTTATCAGGAGGATCAAGGTTTTAACATTAAGGAGATGATTTGACATCAAGAAGAAAGGTGCTAACTGAAGGATCATGGTGTTGAATCATTCTAACATGTGATACAAAGAAATTCTCTTAAACGAGTAGTCCTAACAGACTATTGTAAAACTCTTAACCATGTGCTTTATTTATTGTAAGTTTAAATCCTCTAACAAGGTGAGACCTAATTGTCTTTGTAAGCCTTTAACAGGGAAGACCTCTCATAGGGTAGATCATAGATTATGATAAAACACATTATATCCATAATAGGCCACAGTTTACAACTACAGTAGTGAAGATTTGTGGGTGTCATCCCCACCCTAGTTTTACCTTCTCATTGAAGGGTTTCTAGTTAACCAAATTTATTATGTTATGTGTTATTTATTTTATGCTATAGATGTGATGCATGTTAAATTATTTCAGTTTACATGTTAAGTTATGAGATGGATATTGGTTATATGTTTTATGAGATGGATCTTGAAAATGGAAGTCTACAAGTTGGAAAATACTGTTGAGAACTAGAAGATTGAAATATAATTTTCCCTACATCAAATCAAGGAGGCAAGAGATGAATTGCAACATTCATTAAAGAGAAGAAAGGAACTGCTATTCAAAAAAATGACACTCAATATCAAGGAGAAGATACTACTGGATTGTTTGAGGATCGAAACTCAAATGAATTTGATGTAGTAGTTGCCGATATGATGGAAAAGAATAATGCCCTAACTGAAGAAGTCAGAAATCCCAAAAGAGAACAAGAATCAAAATTAGTATTTCTATGTGATGTATGTAGTGCCTCTCCCATTTGACTTCTGTAAGTCATCTTGATGGATGCAACCTTATTGATCTTTTGTTGTGATGGGTCATGATTGTGACCATGAGTGGTCTACACCATTGAGGTGATTGGATTTATGTTTTTGTATCAGTTGCTTTGATTATGCTTTTGATTGTTCTATGAGATTATGATTTGATTTATGGTTCACTAAGGTTTGTGCCAGTGCTTACTAGGATCGATGTGGTATCATGACATTTTTTTGTGATTACCCTGAGATGTGTGCAGAGATTGCACTGTGTACTTTTTACCATGCTACACTGGACTAGGTTCCTGTAGCAGTGGGTAGTCATGTTTATGACAATGTTCACGTATGTCTTTTAAGCGCCTTTTTGTTGATTCTTTAAACAATCATTATTTAATGCTTAAGTAATTAGAAATGGATTGTTTGGGTTGGATTATTTGGTTATGTGCTACAGAATTTTACCTTGTTATATTTTGATCTTAGAGATATTTGTTACTCATGTTATGATTGCATTTGAGACAACCTGAGGGTCAGATGTTATACCTTGATTTCAATATCATAGATATTAGACTTCTATGTTGTTTAGTTAATCATATTTCATGATGATGCCATTTTGAGATGACAATGTGTTTGATGATGATATCTGGTTATCGATATTTGGACATACCTCTATTTATGTTAGGTGATGGATTTAATGCTATGATTATTTACTTCATTCCTGTGTTGTTATGCTTTATGTGAATGTGAGTGATGTAAATAGATTATTTTAATATAATTAAATAAATGGTTAAATTAGGTGATTTAATGCATTTATTGCTTTAGCTATATTATTATATGTAATTGCACTTGATTGTGTTGTTTAGTGTGCAGGATTTATATCCCTGCCAGTGGCACATGAAGTTAGTGATTCAACCATTCATATTTTACCAATGTCATCCTTATATGGTCGACGTATCCTTAATTAAATGTTTAATTTAAACCTTTTAGTGATTATTAAATCCAAACTCATTTGCATTATGTGATTTGACTAGTGAGCGTGTCTGTGCATTTAGAGGTTTGCATTGTCACAAAAGTCATTAAGGAAATTTATGTGTTTGTGAGTTTTTGAGCTTTTTAATTGATTTATTTTAATTTTTGGCAGCTTTTCCATAGATGAATTCCTATTTATAGGAATAGCCTATTTTTGTTTGGGTCGATTTGGGGTTTAACTAGGTTGGCTAAGTATTTGCCCGAATCGATTATTTACTTGAAAATTGAATAAGTATCCAAAAAAAAATGTAATTCCTCACTTCTCACTTTTGAATTAGAAAGTTGGAGAGTAAAACCCAAAATCCTCTTCATGAGGATTTATTGTTTTGTTCATTGTGGGAGCTACGGGCGTGGGATCGTTTTGAGGTTGAGCTCGTTGGATCCAACTCAGGGAAATCTTGGATTGCCATGATTTTCGGCCACTTTTGCGAGCATTTTATTTTCTAGTTCACATTCCCGTTTTTCCCTTTTGGCTATGAGGTAGGGCTTTCCTGTTTTATTATTTTAGCTTCATTTCTACTTCTATTTTTGGTAGCCATTTGTTTGGAGGTTGAGAACTAATGTTCCCCTCTGTTTCTATATGTTAGTTCTACCTGGTTGGGTGGGTATGAACATTTCCCTATTTTTCAGGATGAGGGTTTGGGGTTTTATGCCATTATGCTGGCCATTTTTGCATACGGTGTCTGAATTTGATTATTTTTGGATTTTTGAGGATTTTGTGCCCAAAGGTCAAATGGGTTTTAATTTCAAAGTTTTCCAAATTTTGGGTTTTTTACCTCATTTTGTGTCTCACCCTATTTTCTCAAGTTTTCTTGGCACAATGTGGGTCGTAGACCTGGATGATCCATTTGGATATCAGTCAGACTACTATTGCACTTTTATAATGCATTAGGATGCATGTCACATCTGTACTCCTGACGTTGTGTTCGGTTGAGTGATTTTTACCTGGTGTTATTATTTCTTTTAGACCTTTGTTTTTGTTTCATGAGCGTTAGGATTCATGTAGAATCCATACTCTCAGATTGAGTCTGGTTGAGTGAGTTCATGATGTTTTGTCTTGTTGCATCATTGAGATTTGTGTAGAATCCATACTCTCAGATTGAGGCTGGTTGAGTGATTTTATGATGTATGGTTTTATTGGCTTGAGATTCATGTAGAATCCATCCTTCCTATGTTGCTTTCAGTTGGGTGTTATCTTTTGCATTATGTTCTCATCCTGTACTTGTGTTTTGATCTTCGTGATGGTAGTGCACCACACACGAGTATGTGCATGTACATTTTTCAGGTGACTTGCGAGGCTCAATCTTTCATGGTACTTTCAGAAGTTATGATCATTGGGGTCAGGATGGGAGTATGCATGCCCACAAGCACTTATCGTAGGATGAGTATGGGTAGGGTAGGGTAGCATATGGAGGGGGCTTCTATCTCGTAGCCCGATGATCATGGCACCATGGGTTGGCAGAGGGAGCTTTATATCAGTGATAACTAAATAAAATGTGTGATTGGTAATAAAAATTAAGATAATAAAAATGTGGGGTGCTAGAGCCTTTTCGTTGAGGGATGTTAAATTTGTACAAGTCCAAGCTTGGGCTTTTCAATGCTAAGTGACTCTCCATGATGTCTTTCCCTACTTAGTAGCCTTTTGAGTGTCTGACCAGGACCTGTACTCCTTGCATTGTCTTAAGTTCTTGGTTACAACCATCATACTGCCTGGCATGAGTGTTAGCCATGGATGTTTGTTTTGTGTGTGTTTGTGATTGGATCATTATCTCCATTAGCACGACAGGTGTGGACCTACAGGTGCCACATGGTTGGGAGGCATAGCTACCTTCACCACTACTAGGGACCTGTGTATAGAGACAGTTTTGTCCTAGTGCAACCGTTGCTGAATGTTTTCACTTGATGCTTCGGGTTCCAAAGAATGCTTTCATTGGAATGCTTGGATATCATGTTTAGATGATGTTAGTTTATTTGACGCATTCCCATATTATGATTTTTAGCATATGATTAGATCATGTGAATTGTTGTAGTGGCATATCTATTGCTTATTGATGTTTAGCATGTGATAGGTGATGTTATCTATTGTAGGATTATCTTATGCTTTTCTACTAGCATGTTAGATTTCCTTATGCTTATATTATTGCATGTGTTAGTAGTGACATCCCTATTATAGCAGTACTGACAATTTGGTTGGTGGCTTAGGATGTTACACAAGGGAGGATGGCTAGGATCCATGATGGTCTTATGATGCTATTGACGGTTGGGAGGAACTGCGTACTTAATTTGGTTTTTTTGTTATTATGATATTATCTCTGTACATTGTGATGTTTCTTATGTTCACTATGATGTTGCTTTCAGTACGTTCTTTTCTGCAATAGTTTTAGATGGATAGATGTATCTCATTATTGATCTTGGCATCTTGTTGATTATGCACTCGAGTGTTCGGTCCTCGATCTATGTGGATCTGGTACTCCCCAGTGTTGAGGTTTTGAACTCTATTTTTCTCTATTTTTCCCCTTTCGTGGTTTCCTTTAGTGTTTTTGTGTTTCTATGGGCAACATTTTATCAGCATGGTGTGACATAGAAATGTATCGCACACCCATAGAAACTGTGTTGAACGATGCTGGAAAGTATCGCACACCTCTTGGAGGAATGTCGAGCAATATTGGAAAGTATCACACCTCCTTTGGAGAAATTTTGTACGATACCTTCAAAGTATTGCACATCCTTGAGAAAAGTATCACTCAAACTCTGAAAGTGTCACCCTCCTTCTTAAGGAATGTCACACGATACTTTTTAGTGCTATATTAAAGTATCACATGGGTTTTGTAAAAACCTATGTGGGTCAACAACGAAAACTTTTCAATTTGATCTGAATTTTTTGAGAGTTGTTTTGGATACCCTTTTCGGTGTTCTTCGACCCTATGTTGTTGCTTTTTTGGATTCAGGTGGTTTTCTTTCAAATTATTTTTGCGTGTTTCTATTGTAGTCCTTTAGGGTTTAAAATGTGTTCTTCGACCCTATGTTGTTGCTTTTTGGATTCAAGTTGTTTTCTTTCAAATTATTTTTGTGTGTTTCTATTGTAGTCCTTTGGGGTTTAAAATATATCATTGAAGTATAAGTTGACGTATATTTAATTCCTTATACTTAAGATATATTTTAATATATGTGACGAATCTTTTGAGATAGGTTTTAGACCTCTTGGAGATAAGATAAAGATTCTAAGAAATTTTAGGGCTTCAGAAATCCAGACTTAGCCAATTTTCAAGACTTCAAGATTTCAAGCTTAGCCAAATTTTTGATTTTTGCATTCTGCCCCAACTTGGTGTTTTGTTGATGAGTGATCATTTCTTGAGCCCTCATTATGTGCGTTGTCGTTGTTGGCTTTGTTTGTGTGTGTCAGTTTGGTAGTGGCATTTGGAGATTCGTTGTTTGTCAAGATTGTGGTGAAGTCTTCCATTGCAATCTTTTTGATCCCTATATGATGTTGTCATGTGCATTCATACTTGTAAAAAAAATAATCTTGACTTGTATTTCATCCTTGTTTCCAAGGATCTCCAAGTAGGGCATTACACCTGGTATTAGAGCCCATGTTCAAACATTGGGATCTCTGTGTTTATGTTGCCCATATGGTTGATGTTGGCTTGGTTGAGTGCGAATTTCTTCATGAGAACTCATGATCTTTGTTGCTTCAGTATCTACTTGGGATGGACTTGCTTTTCCAGTAGATGCAACTAGATCGGCATGTGGAGAAGGAAGTGAGTCTTCCTAGTTTCGTTAGCAAAATCAATGTGCCTTGTTTGGTTGGTTGCTTGTGTGACCCTTTTTGGATGGAACCACTTATTGGTGTCCATGTGTTGGCCTTGTGTGCCTCTTCTCATTTCTCCTCATGGAGAAAGGTGCATTGTTTCCCTATTTTCTCCTAATTGCAAGTAAATAGATGAATCTTATTGTGATTCTTTATTTTGTTGTTATAATAATGAAATGGTTATTTTCATTGAAAATAAGTGTTATGGTGAATCATTACAAAGAAATAGGTTTGCATTATATCCTTGGGTTAATGACTTAAGTCCCCAATCTGATTGCTTCTTAAGCTTATGTAAAACTGTATTAATTTGATGGATATCTAAATGTTGCATTGCATGGAAATTATTGTTGTCTGTATATGCATGAGGTTACTGATGGTATACTATTTGATGTATGTGAGTTTGTTCTCTAACATTGCTAGGATGATGTATTCCTTAGCATTGTGTGGTGATTTATCTCTCTTGTGTGACTGTACTCAGTCATCACCTGCAATGTGATTTTTTTGATGCCTTATTTTATTTGGCTAGAGGTACTTTCCTCATGTTGTTGGGCTAGCATTGGTTTTTATTATTTTTCCTCTCTTGGAGTAGTCATCAACTTTTATCTATCGCTCTCTTTGTGATAGTTGTCACATTTGACTTATTGTTAAAATGAGCTCTTTTTGGTACTTACTGTTGGAGTCAACAATTTCCCCCATTTGGGCTTTTTATTTTGTTTCATGATGACTATTCTAGATGTGTTTTACTACTGCCCAATTGTGTGTTGTGACTCTATCATGTTCATCTCGAACCTCTGGTAGTACGTACAAGGGATAATATCATAGAGAAAGTTAAAGTAATTAAATGGTTTAAATGGTGCTTAAACTTAATGTTAATTCTTGAAAGGTATGTACTTGTTTTATGGTGACTCTTGGACCCTTGCTTGAAAATCTTTCAGTTTCATTATGCATTAGTGCTTATGTTATGTTTAATTAATGAAATTATGGGAGATAAGTAATGATGGTTTTAATGTGCGAACTACCTTTCATTCCATGTCTTATGTTGTTTAGGCATGTGTGCTCTTGTGTGGATTTGGAAGTTTTGTCCATCACTTGTCTTGGTGGCCAAGACTGTTGTTTTTGCCTTTGTAGTTTTGTCTTGAGTGGTGACTCAAATCATAGGTCTTAGGCCTCTCTTAGCTTCTTCTTCTTGTTATCCTTGTCGATATCTTTCTAGCGCTTTTCAAATGGAGCCAATCCGAGTCTGGATGTAAAGTTATGGCTTCTGGAGTTGTTGATTGATGTTTCGAGTACCTTTTCGAGTAGAGGCCAATTCAATCATGACATATCATATTTATGGCCATTGGAGAAGTTTAACTCTTCATGTTATTTTTAATGGAAGAGTTATCTTGTCTTCATAATCTACTAGGTACTTGTTGGAGTTCGTTCTTGGGTTTTTGTGTTTCCTATTGCACTGACCCACCCTTGTGAGGTGAAGTGTGGTTTGCGAGCATTCCTTGCTCAAGGATGGTGTTTCCTTGTCATTTGGGAGTGACTCAGTTCTTCGTTGAGTCTAGATTCTCCTTTTTGGATGTTGTCTTTGGCACATCTCCGTATTCTTTCTCTCTTTAGAGAGTAGGCTAGTGTGGTTATGCCACTAGCTCGGTTAGTGTTTTTAGATGAGTATGTTGATGGTTGGGGAAATTGTGAGTTCCCTAATGCATCTTGGGCTGATTTAGTACAGAGGTTGAGTGAGAGACTCCCTCTTTGTCCTAATACTCTATAGTTTCTTTCTCCCTAAGCTTGTATCTTCATGTGGATTGTCTCAGTTAAGTTTTGTCATTAACCATTGACTTGAGGCTAGAGATTGAGTTTAGCGGTAGATTGTGTGTAGTTTTCCTAGCATGGTGCTAGAGGGACATGGTATTGTTGGACACATGTTACCATCATATGAGTTGGTATGCAGACATTACATGATTGTGTCCACTGACAAAAGTCTTTGAACCTTGTGAGAAGGTGATATCTTGTCTGGTTGGGTTATGTTACCCTAGTTTTCAGTGGTAGTTGAGCTTTTGTGCCATGGTGAGGCATCATGCTCTTACACTTGGTGGTCAGTAGTCTTTTGGAGTGTGTAATTTTGTTGATAAAATTTCATCCCCTTTGTTCTAAGGGTGAGTTTATGTGGATTCCAGAATGATCATGTGTGACATGATAGTATTCTTCAGAACTTGAGATGGTTTTTCCTCGTGATTCCAACTCTTGTTGGAAGTGTGTTGTGTTTTGACCTTGATTTGTGGTCATGTGGTTGGTGCATGTCATAGTTAGGCACCTATTGACGAGGTAGAGAGGGTTGTTCCTTACCTTGTTGAGAGTTGTTTTGGATACCCTTTTCGGTGTTCTTTGGCCCTATGTTGTTGCTTTTTGGATTCAAGTTTTCTTTCAAATCCTTTTTGTGTGTTTTTTTTGTAGTCCTTTGGAGTTTAGAATATATCATTCAAGTATAAGTTGACATATATTTAATTCCTTATACATATATTTAATTCCTTATACTTAAGATATATTTTAATATATGTGATGAATCTTTTGAGATAGGTTTCAGACCTCTCAGAGATAAGATAAAGATTCTAGGAAATTTCAGGGCTTTAGAAATCTAGACTTAGCCAATTTTCAGGGCTTTAGGATTTTAAGCTTAGCCAAATTTCAAGTTTCTGCATTCTACCCCAACTTGGTGTTTTTTGATGAGTGGTCATTTCTTGAGCCCACATCATGTGTGTTGTCATTGTTGGCTTTGTTTGTGTGTGTCAATTTGGTAGTGACGTTTAGAGATTCGTTGGTTGTTGGGATTGTGGTAAAGTCTTTCATTGTGATCTTTGTGATCCCTGTATGATGTTGTCATGTGCATTCATACTTGTTAAAAAAAAAATCGTTGCTTGTGTTTCATCGTTGTTTCCAAGGATCTCCAGGCGAGGCATTACAATGTAACTGAAAATAAAAAGAAAGTTGAGGAAGACAAAGTCATGATTGAAGAAGACAAAAGAATACTGACTAATAGACTTGAAGAGAAGACATCAAATGTGCAAAATCTTGGTAACATGCAATTGGATACAATGAATAAATTGATGCTTACAAACTATGAATTAAATGGAAAGGACATTGAGATCACAACCCTAAAGTCACCAAATGATCTACTGCAAAAGGAATTAAGAGCAGAGAAGAAATTCATTGAAAGATTCAACAAACCAAGTGAAGCCATAAAATGCGTTGAAAAATTGATGGAATCACCAAGACCTAATAATGATATTTATTGGATTGAGATACACTAATACTAAGGAAGGAAAATCATCTAAAAGTGGCAAGCAAAGGAATAAAACAGGCAAGAAGTAAAAACCCACATGTCATAATTGTGCAAAATTGGGTCATACAACAAATGTTTGCAGGAGCAAAACTGTCAACAAAACCCTGAGTAGAAATATAGAGGACACTGCTAAAACTACAACAAACAAGGACATTAGGCAAGTGAATGTAGGACCAAGACCATGAGCACTCAGATATTTGAAGGATACCATTACAATTATCAAAAGTATGGACACAAAGTGTAATGCTCCACTCCGAGATCCTTGGAAACAAGGATAAATATAAGCCAAGATAAAAAAAAAATTTGAACAAGCATGAATTAACATGATATACAGCATACAAGGATCACAAAGGTCACAACAAAAGACTAACCAAACATCTTGATACCAACGGATCTCCCAATGCCACTACTAACCAAAATGACTAACAACGAAAGATGCAAAACTGAATTCGAATAAAAACATTTTGAATTCAAAATGCAACACCAAAGGATTGAAGAGCACCTAAGAGGGTAGTCAAAACACTTCTCAAAAAGTTTGGGTCAAACCAAAAAGTGCCCTCTATCCACCCGGACAGGTTTTTACAAATACCAGGTGATACTTTCTAGTACCGTAAAATCTTTCTCAAGAAGGGGTGTGACACTTTTAGGGTTTGGGAGACACTTCTCCAAAGGGCATGTGATACTTTACTAGTATCATATGACACTTCCTTAAAGGAGGTGTGATAATTTCCAATATCGCACGACATTTCTTCTTAAGAGGTGCGATACTTTCCAGTATCACATGACATAACTTCTTTGGGCATGTGACACTATATAGTATCATCCTATGCTGACACATGGTCACCCAAGGAACACACAAAAAAATTCTAAGGACAACTAAAGAGTAAAATAGAATTAGCAATGAATATAATTAGCATCATAAGACCATCGTGGGCCCTAGCCATCTCCATGTGTAACATCCCAAGCTACTAATCAGATCATCTGTACTATCATACAATGACATCGCTACTAAATGTGCTACAACATAAGCATAAGGAAATATAACATGCTATAAATAAAGCATAAGATAATCCTACAAATCAACTCATCATCTACATATGCTAAACATAATAATAAGGAAATGCATCAATACTAACATCACCTGAACATGATATACAAGCATTCCAATGAAAGCATAAATCACAAGAAAGCATACTCTGGAACCCGATGTACTAAGTAAAAACATCTAGCAATGGTCGCACTAGGACAAAAGACCATCTCTATACACTAATCTCTAGTAGTGGTATAGGTAGCTACACCTCCCAACCATGGGTGGCCCACTCCCGCTATGCTGATGGAGATAATGATCCAACCACAAACACACATAAAGAAAACATCCATGGCTAACATGCACGCCAGATAATATGATGACTGAAACCAAGACATAGATAATGCATAAACTATAGGTCCTGGTCAAACACTCAATGGGCTACTAAGTAGGGGCTAACATCATAGAGAATTTCTTGGCATCGAAAAGCCCAAACTCGGATCATGTGTCCTCAAACTTAAAAGGGTTCTCACACACTGTGTCTTCAAACTTAATCGGGTGCTCACACATTTTATTATCTTAAGTTTTATTACCACCCAATATTTTATTTAGTTATCACTTAATTAAAGCTACCTCAAACAACCTATGGTGCCACGATTGCTAGGATGCAATATAGAAGCCCTCTCCATATGCTACCCTACCCTACCCATGCTCATCCAATGATGAGTGCCCGTAGGCATGCAAATTCCCAATCCAACCCCAATGATCATAACTTATGGAAGTACCACAAAAGATTAGGACTCGTAAGTCACTCCAGAAATGTACTCACACATACTCGTGTGTAGTGCACCACCATCACGAAGATGATAACACAAGGACAGGATGAGAACCCAAGCAAAAAGTCACTCAACAAAAAATAGACTCAAGAGGATGGATGTGGCATGCATCCCAATGCAACATAAAAGTTTAGTAATGCTCTAACTAACATCCTAACGGATGCTCCAAGTCCATGATGAAACTCATGCCAAGAAAACTCGAGAAACCAGGGTGGTACACAAATGAGGTAAAAACCCCAAAAATTAGAAAACTTCAAAATTAAAACCTATTTGGTCCATGGGTACAAAAACCCCAAAAATCCAATAATATTTGGGTTCAGACACAGTATGTAAAAATGACCAGCATAATGGCACGAAACCCCAAACCCCCATCCCAAAAATTAGGAAAATGTTCATACTCGACAACCAGGTAGAAGCAACAAATAGAAATAGAGGGGAACACTAGTTCTCAAACTCCTAACCAACTACTACTAGAAACATAAGCTAAAATGAAGCAAAAATAAGAAAACTAGAAGGCCCTACCTGACAGCAAAAGGGGCAAAAAACAAAAACAACTCAATAAAATAAATCGCTCACTAAATTTGCTAGAAATCATGGCAAGGCAAGGTCTACTCAAGCCAGATCTAACGAGACTTGTCTCGCAAAAATTTCATGCTCACAGCTCTCAGAACGAGCAGAAAACCAATCCTTTAGAAGGAGGATTTCAAAAAAGCTCTTCAATTTCTAAATTGCAAAATTTGAAAAGTGAAAATACAAATCACTTTTTTAATACTTATTCACTTTTTGAGTGAATAGTCGATTAGGGAAAATAGCTAGTTAGACTAGCTAGATTTGAATCGACCCAAACAAAAATAGGTCATTCCTTGTAACAAGAATTCACCTAAGGCAAAGTTGCCAGAAATTAAATTCGAGATGATTTAAAGCCTGAAACCCAAAATCACTTAAAATTTTTGCTACAACGCAAACCTCTAAATGCATAGACATGCTCATTGGTCTAGTCACATAATGCAGATGAGTTTGGATTTAATAATCACCAAAAAGTTTAATTTAAACAATTAAATAAGGATACATCAACCATACAGGGAGGACATTGGTAAAATATGAATAGTTGAATCACTAACTCCATGTGCCACTGCCAGGGATTTAATTCCTGTAAACTCAAACACACAATCAAGTGCAATTGCATATAATATCATAGCCAAAGAAATAAAGCATTAAATACTTAGCTAATCCATTTACGTCACTCATGTTTGCATAAAGCATAAAGAGACAAAAATGAAGTAAATTACCATAGCATAAAATCCATCACATAACATAATAAAAAATGTGTCCAAATGCCAAAAAATCAGATATCATCATAGATCTATTGTCATCTCAAAATGGCATCAACATGCAAATATGATAAACTAAACAACATAACACTATAACATCTATGATACTGAATCAAAGAATAACATCCGACCCTCAGGTCATCTCAAAGTACAAATAATAAGAGTATCAAGTATCTCTCGAAACAAAATAGACAAGGTACAGACTACAAACACAAGAGGCTCTACATCCTCCCCCACTAGCATAGACTTACTCTTGGAAGCCGAAAAAAGGATAGGGGTACAATCCCCTCAATCATGTAGCATCTTCTCAAGTCATAGAGGACTTATCACTTGGGTCCCACTAGACCCTTACCGTATCGATGTCTCGATCTCACAAGGTCAGCCTCCAATGTTGTAGGATATGAATGGGCTCCAAAGTAAGCTGCTCGTGTGCTACTTGAAAAGCATCCCAATCAAGAACATGGATCACATCCATAATATACTACCTCAAAACAAAAACATGAAAAACATCATGGATGTGCGATAGGCTAGGTGGCAACACGAGTCAATAAGCAACATGACCAATCTTCTCAAGGATCTCAAATGGTCTGACAAAAAATGGTGCCAACTTAGAGCCTTTTCCATAATGGATGGGTTTCTTCCTTGGTTGTACTTGCAAAAATACCCTATCACCAATATAAAAGTGACGATCCAACCTATGGGCATCTGCATTCTTCTTTTGCCTATCCTGAGCAATAACCAAATGCTCCCTAATATGAACAACCTACTACTCCATATCCTAAAGCATCTCTACACCCAAAAGAACTCTATCCTCTAAGCAATCCCAACTCAAAGGAGTATGGCATGGTCTACTGTACAAGACCTAAAAAGGTGACATGCCAAGAGAACTATGATACATGTTGTTGTATGCAAACACTACAAGGTAAAAATAGTCCTCCCACTTCACCTTCCTATCCATAACATACATACAAAGCATATACTCCTGAACTTGGTTCACTCTCTTAGTCTAACCATCATTCTCTGGGTGATAAGCCAAACTAAAATTGAATTGTGCACCCAAAGCATGTTGGAGAGACATCCACAGTGCAAAAGTAAACACTGGATCTCTGTCCAAAATAATCCGATGAAGGTTCCCATGCAAACATACAATATCCTTCAAGAAAACATGCACTACAGAAGAAGCTGTGTAGGATGCTCTCATGGGTGAAAAATGTGCTACCTTAGAAAAATTTTCCACTGTTGCCATGATACAATCATGTCTTTATGATGACATAGGCAACCCTATAATAAAATTTATAGATATCATATCCCACTTCCACTTCGAAATGGTATGTGGCTGCAAAAGACCCACCAAATGTTGATGCTCTACCTTCACTCTTAGGCACTCTAGACATCTATTAACAAAATCAACAACATCATGCCTAATCCTTGCCTAGAAGTATAGTTGTTTAAGATCAGCATGCATCTTCTTAACACCAAAATGTGCAGAATATGGTGCATGATGCACTCCTAAGAAAACCAAGGAACAAAGATCACCCAACACAAGTACATAGATACACCCTAAGTGATGCAGTAGTCCATTAAACTCAAGCATATAACTTGAAAATCTCCCCTCAAGGGTACACCTAGACTTGATCTCTACCCTCACCTCCTAATACCAAGTGTCATTAGGAAATGCCTCCAAGATATAGCCTCTCAAATCCACTCCCAATGACATCATCGATACCTCATGTTGCCTCCTACTCAAGGCATCTGCGATGACATTTTCCTTCCCTTTAATGTAATGAACATCAAAGTCATACTCGCATAAGAACTCCATCCAGTGACACTATCATGCATTTAGGTTTGGTTGAGTGAAGATATAATACAAGCTCCTATGATCGCTATGCAACTCAAAATTGTGTCCCAAAAGAAAATGCCTCTAATAGACAAGGGCATGTACCATGCCTGTGAGTTTGAAATCATTAGTGGGGTAGTTAAGCTAATGGTCCTTTAGTTTCCTAGACCCATATGCAATTACATGACCATCCTACATCAACATCACACCCACACCTTCCAATGAAGCATCTGTACAAATGATGAAATCACCTACGGGGCTAGGCACTACAAGGACTGGTGCACTAGTGAAGCACTCCTTAAGAGAATTAAATGTTGCTTCGCACTGGTCTGACCAAACATACTTCTTCCCTTCCACTAAAGAGAAGTGATCGGATGAGCTACTCGTGAGAAATCCTTCACGAAGCAATGGTAGGAACCTGCCAATCCCATGAAACTATGAACTTCTAAGAAATTAGTGGGTACTTGCCAATCCATGATAGCATGAATCTTCTCTAGATCTACTACAATTTTATCACTAGTGATGATGTGTCCCAAATACTTCACATCTGACTAGAAGAACCCACATTTACTCAAGTTTCCATACAACTAATGGTCTTTCAAGCACTGCAATACGTGACGTAAATGGACTTTATGCTCCTCCACAGTCTTCAAATAGATCAATATGTCATCTAGGAATACAATGACACACTAATCAAGGAACATGTGAAATACACCATTCATCAAACTCATAAACACTGATGGTGCATTGGTTAACCCAAATGGTACAACTGTGAACTCATAATGCCCATACCATGTATGAAAAGATGTTCAATGAATGTCAGCCTCCTGAATATGAAGGTAATGTTACACTGAATTTAAATCAGTCTTTGAGAACACTCATTCTCCCTTTATCTAATTGAACAAGTCATCTATCCTTGACAAAGGTTAATGGTTCTTCACCGTTACCTTATTCAACTGCCAGTAGTCAATGCACAAATGCAATGAACCATCTTTCTTCTTTACAAAGATGGCTGGTTCACCCCATGGGGATACACTAGGATGAATATGGCCCTTGGCCAACAATTCCTCCAACTACAATTTGAGCTCACTTAGCTCCTGAGTAGTCATGCGGTAAGGAGCTCGTGATATTGGCTCCGCTCCTAGTATTGCAAGATCAATTCAAAAATCAATGTTGCACTGTGGTGGCATACTTGGAATCTCATTGGGAAATGCATTTACATACTCATGAAGGAGTGGGTGATCATCAAGCATCACTATACGAATCTTAGCTTCCTCGAGATCACTGACAAAAACAAGAAATAACTGACAACCCTTTCGTACACTTTTCTTTGGCTGATTAGCTAAGATCATTCGAAGAGAGACTAGTATTGGGACTCCCAAAAGTTCCACCTACCCACCTATGTTATTAGCACACTATACCATCTTATGGTCGCAATCTATATTTTCCTGATGGGCAGCTAACCAATCCATGCAAAATACAAAATACAACCCCTAACCAACAAGTCTACAACCAACTTGGAACCTGTGGTTAACTCAACCTACCACCTATCAACCAGATGTACTACCACTAGCCCACATTGTTCAATAAGAGATGGTGACATGAAAGAATCAGATGCACCTGAGTCAAATAAAATTGAAGACAAAATACCATGCAATGTACCCTTAGCTTCAACTATTGTACCCTAATGATCCACTTGATGGTTGTCAACCACCACAAAGACTCAGTGATTTCTACCAGCATCTCTTATAGTAGGCTTAGATCTTGCTACACCCTTACTAGGTCCTGAAGATGATTTAATGGAGCACTCAAAAGATTTATGGCTACAATGCCCACAAGAGAAACAATTTCCCCCGAACCTGGAACCTATTCTATGACCACCCTAGGTAGCACTAGGATAAGGTGTGCTACCCCTGCTAGAATTCTATTGAATACTCTGAGGGGGATGATCTTGTTGAGATCTATGTCCTCAGTTCTAGTTATCTCCTTTCTTCTTGGTGGTACCAAAAAATTGGCCACCCTTTTGCCAAAACTTCTTCTTACCCTTACTATGATAACCACTTTGAGAGGGTTCTAATTGAGCTTGGTCTCTCCTAGAAGATTGAGTAAATTGTGCATCTTGCCCTAAATTATATGCACTCTGGTTCTGAGAACTAGCTTTACCACTAAAACCCCTAGCCACATTGCTCTCTATGATTCTTGCCTTCTCCATAGCAAGAGCAAGTGTTCTCAGTTGATGAGCATGGACATTCTGATGATGGAGTCTCTGAGGCCCCTGACAAAATGTTGAGTGGTGAATGCCTCATCATGTTGATAGCTCAAGTACTGTTTCAAACCAAGGAACTTCTTCTCATACTAATCAGCTATCATAAAGCCTTTACTAAGCTCGTGGAATTCATCAATGCGAGCCTTAGGGTATTAAGGTGATAGAAATTTCTCTCTGAACCTCTCCTCAAAGATCTCTTAGGTGAGATCTACGACATTGATTTGGAGCCTATCACTCTCTAAATCCCACCAAATGGAACCATGTACCCTCAAATATGTGATTGCACAATGGGCCTTCATGTTGCTCCCATAAGGTAGTAAGGAGAATCAATGCCCCATATCAAGCAACCAAATCTTAGCCTTGAGACTTGTCCCCTGGCCATCAAACAACGGTGGTTTGGACCTCAGAAGTTCCTGCATCATTTCCACCTGAGTAATCATCATTTTCATGATGACCAAAACCTCTCTATTGGTGTCTTCTACCACCATTTGGTGTTTGAGAACATTCCCATTCACACTTCTCCTCTCTATGCTCTAACTGATGGGATTCTCCATGATGAATCCCTCTCCCTAATTATGATCCTATAGGCACTCCTCAACATGAGGGCCCAACTGAGCAAGAATCTTCTATAGCACTAGCATTAATGCCCCCATGACATTCTGGTTAGCATTATCTTGTTCTCCCCCATCATCCTATTGCTCCTCCTCATGGTGTTCTTCCTCTTGAACCACCCATTAGTTACCACCCTAACCAGACCTACATATAGGTGGCATCACTATGGAAGAAACAAGACATAGTCAGAACATCGAGTCATAAGTATTATTGGATACAATTGTTCAATTGTGTGTTGTCTTTGATGTCACACAAATATCATATCAGTCATCAGATAGTGTCTATCGAGCTTAGAAGGTCAACTAGACAAAGGATAATGTCTACCAAGCTCAGAAGGTCAGCTAGACAAAGGACAGAGTCTATCGAGCTCAGAAGCTCAGTAAAGCAAAGAAGCAATTCTTACTAAGCTCACTCGATCATCAAAGGTAATGTGGAAGAAGTAGTTTTTACCGAGCTCACTCGGTCATCAAAGGTAATGTGGAAGAAGCAGTTCTTATTGAGCTCACTCGATCATCAAAGGTAATTTGGCAAAAGCAATTCTTACCAAGCTTTCAAGGTAATCAAAGAAATTTATTTCTTACCAAGTAAACTAGGTAGCCAAAGGATTTTAAGGATATTGCAATGTTAATCAAGTCAAGAAGGTTAACTCAGGAAATTTCTGAAAGTAGTACCTACCGAGCAGGGTCAACTAGTAAAGGATTTCATTGTCTTATGAAATAATGTTTATTTGTTTAGAGTAATATATGTAGCTGACCGATGTATGGTTTATTGGTAAATGTAACATATAAATGAGCCAACTTGACAATGTGAATAGTATAAGTAAGAGGTTAAGTTGCAAATTCTAAAAAGTATGAAATGGAAGTATGTGGAATTAATGTGATATGAAGACTGATTATTGTGGAAGTGAATTTGAAGAATGATCAGAGATCATTAAGGATCAGAAGAGCCATATTTGATCAAGGAGGATCTAATGATATTGAATAGATATCTGTAACCAACAAATTCAGTTGCATCTTGTTCAGGTCAATTCATTGTTGCTTTCTAACCATTGTAGCAGTGATTTCAAATCTCTTAACAAAGTTGGTTTAACAGTGATTTTATAAATCCTCTAACAAGGTAACAGTTTAGTTGAATTGTTCTAAAGACCTCTAGCAAGTCCACTCCTAATAGGGTGATTAAATCCTCTAATAGGGTCACACCTAATAGTGTGTATTGTAACCTTTAACAGGGTTGGCTCCTAACAAGGCTCACTTCAGAAGAGTGAAAAATTGGTGACTAGTTACTAGGTGGTTTTTCCCATATTGAGTTTCCACATTAAATCTAGTGTCTCTTGTGTTCAATTTGTTTTCAGATTACATACATGAATGCTTGAAGATAAGTAATAATTTAAGTTACCAAGTTACAACATTTTTTTATCGAGTATTAGCAATAACTAGATCTTTAAGACATCTAAGGGATCTGTGGATTAATTTTTGTTAGTAACTGATTCACCCCCCTCTCAGTTACTCTATCTTTAATCCCAACAATGTATAAGAGTCGAAGACATGAACCAGCAAGATATCAAATAATCAAACATAAAATAGCAATACATAGCAGAAAACAAAACCATACTGGAAGCATTACACAAAGATCCTGGTGTTTCAACATGGGCTTTGATATTAGACGTAATGCCCCACCTAGATATCCTTAGAAACGAGGATAACTATAAGCCAAGATTTTTTTTCTTTTGAACAAGCATGAATGCACACAGTATAAAACATACAAGGGACACAAAGGTCACAATAGAAGACTAACCAAACATCTCGACACCAACAGATCTCCAAATACCACTCTTGACCAAAATGACAAACAACAGAAGACAAAAAATTGAATTCAAATCAAAACATTCCAAATTTGAAATGCGACACCAAAGGATTGAAGAGCACCTAAGAGGGTAGCCAAAGCACTTCTCGAAAAGTTTGGGTCAAACCAAAAAGTGTATGTTGTCTGCCCAGATAGGTTTCTGCAAATACCAAGCAATACTTTAAATTGACATTGGGTGATACTTTCTAGTATCGTATGACCTTTCTCAAGAAGGGGTGTGACACTTTTAGGGTTTGGGTGACACTTCTCTAGAGGGCATCTGATACTTTACTAGTATCGTATGACACTTCCTCAAAGGGGGTGTGATACTTTCTAGTATCACACATTTTCTTCCTAAGAGGTGCAATACTTTTCAGTATCGCACAATAGAACTCCTTTGGGTGTGCGACACTTTATAGTATCACCCCATGTTGACACATGGTCACCCAGGAAACACACAAAAATACTCTATGGACAACTAAAGAGTAAAATAGAGATCAGGACCTCCACATTGGGGAGTACCAAATCCACAATTCGAGGTGTAAACACTTGAACACAATACTAAAAGATGGAAACACAACTAACAATCTAACATTCAATGAAGGGAGAGTACACAAGGAAACATCATAGTAAACAAAAATAACATCACAATGAATAGAATTAATATCATAATAGATAGTACAACCAAACTAAGTACATAGTTCTTCCCAACCATAATAGCATCATAAGACCATCATGGGCCCTAGCCATCTCCCGTGTGTAACATCCCAAGCTACCGATCAAATCATCGGTACTATCATATAAAGACATCACTACTAAAATGTGCTACAACATAAGCATAAGAAAATCTAACATGCTAGAAATAAAGCATAAGATAATCTTACAAATCAACTCATCATCTACATATGCTAAACATCATAATAAGAAAATGTGTCAATACTAACATCATTTAAACACGATACACAAGCATTCCAATGAAAGCATAAATCACAAGAAAACATACTTCAAAACCCAAAGTACCAAGGGAAAATATCCAGCAACGGTTGCACTAGAACAAAAGATCGTGTCTGCACACCAGTCCCTAGCACTGGTATAGGTAGCTACACCTCCCAACCATGTGGAACTCGTAGGCCAACTCTCACCATGCTGATGGAGATAATGATCCAACAACAAACACACACAAAGGAAATGTCCATGGCTAACACACATGCCAGACAATATGATGACTGAAACCAAGACATAGACAATGCATAAACTACATGTCTTGGTCAAACACTTGATAGGCTACTAAGTAGGGGCCAACATCATGGAGACTCGCTTGGCATTAACAAGCCCAAACTTGGATTGTGTGTCCTCAAACTTAAACAGGTGCTCACACATTGTGTCCTCAAACTTAATTGGGTGCTCACACATTTTATTATCTTAAGTTTTATTACCACTTGGTATTTTATTTAGTTATCACTTAATTAAAGCTCCCTCTACCAACCTATGGTGCCACGATTGCCAAGCTGTGAGATAGAAGCCCCCTTCATATGCTACCCTACCCTACCCATGCTCATCCAATGATGAGTGCTCGTAGGCATGTAAATTTCCAACCCAACCCTAATGATCATAACTTCCATAAGTACCATGAAAGATCAGGACTTGCAATTCACCCGAGAAATGTATGCGCATGTACTCATGTGTGGCACACCACCATCACAAAGATCATAACACAAGGACTAGATGAGAACCCAAGTAGAAATTCACTCAACCAAAAATAGGCTTGGGTGGACAGATGTGAGATGCATACCAATGCAACATAAAAGTACAATAATGGTTTGACTAACATCTTAATGGATGCTCTAGGTCCACGACCAAACTCATGCCAAGAAAATCAAACAAACCAAGGCGACACACAAAACAAGGTAAAAACCCCAAAAATTGGAAAACTTCAAAATTAAAACCCATTTGGTCCATGGGTACAAAAACCTCAAAAATCCAATAACATTTGGGTTCAGACACTATATGCAAAAATGGCCAACATAACAACACAAAACCCCAAACCCCCATCCCAAAAATTGGGAAGATGTTCATACTTGACCAATGAAGCAGGACCAACAAACAAAAATGGAGGGGAACACTAGTTCTCAACCTCCTAACCAATTGGTACCAGAAACAAAAGCTAAAAGGAAGCATAAACAAGAAAACTAGAAGGCCCCACTTAATAGCAAAAGGGGCAGAAACTGAAAACAACTCAATAAAAAAAATCACCTTCTAAATCTGCCAAAAATTATGGCAAGGCAAGGTCTACCCAAGCTAGATCCGATGAGACTGATCTTGAAAAAATCTCATGCTCACAGCTCTCAGAACGAGTAGAAAACCAATCCTTTAGAAGGAGGATTTCAGAAAAGCTCTTTAATTTCTAAATTCCAAAATTTGAAAAGTGAAAATACAAATCCCTTTTTTCAATACTTATTTCCTTTTTGTGTGAATAGTCGATTAGGAAAAATAGCTAGTTAGACTAGCTAGACTCCGAATCAACCCAAACAAAAATAGGTTATTCCTCGTAACGAGAATTCACCTAAGGCAAAGCTACCAGAAATTAAATTCAAGATGATTTAAAGCTCGAAAACACAAAATCACATAAAATCACTTAACAACTTTCGTGACAATGTGAACCTCTAAATGCACAGACACACTCACTCATCTAATCACATAATGTAGATGAGTTTAGATTTAATAATCATCGAAACATTTAATTTAAACTATTAAATAAGGATATATCGACCATATAGGGAGGACATTGGTAAAATATGAATAGTTGAATCACTAACTCCATGTGCCACTACCATGGATTTAATTCATGCACACTCAAACACACGATCAAGTGAAATTACATATAATATCATAGCTGAAGCAATAATGCATTAAATACCTAGTTTACATCACTCACATTCACATAAAGCATAAAGAGACAAGAATGAAGTAAATCACCATAGCATAAAATCCATCACATAACATAATAAAAAATGTGTCCAAATACTAGATAATCAGATATCATCATAGATCTACTATCATCTCAAAATGGCATCAACATGCAAATATAATAAACTGAACAGCATAGCAGTATAGTATCTATGACACTAAATCAAAGTATAACATCCGACCCTCAGATCATCTCAAAGTAGACAAGGTAAAAATTGCAAACACGAGAGGCACTACACAAACCATATGAATGTAGATCTAAGACCAAGTAGACATCAAACAAGCAAACAAAGGTACAACAAAATGGAAATTCTTATGATTGGGATTACAACACAAGGTACAGTTGTCACTATTGTCAAGAATATGGACATGTTCCTCAAAATTTCATAAGAACACATTTTAGAGGAAACTACAATAGATGGTTGAATGAGATTACATGCTTTAGTTGTCTCAAGACTGGTCATGTCAGTAGAAATTGTCCAACTAGGTCACCAACATCAAGTAATGAAACAAGTAAAGTTAAAGAAAAGGTTAACGTTGAGAAAGTAAAGATGTAGATGAACAAAAAATGGAAAAAGAGAGGAGATTGCAGTACATCAAGCTCAGATGAGGTCACTTCATCCAATGGATTAAGTGATCACATCACCCCCAACTAGGCAATATAAGGTATGTGTTGAACTGACATCTAAAAAGTTATATTATGCATCAATTCCAAATATCTAAGATCTAAAAAGAATAAATATGCATGAATCAAGACGCAATGAAGAAGTTAAGAGTATGAGTTATTTTATAGATATATTATTTTCTATGTTGTTTTTGAGCATGGAAGAAATTGTATTTATTGCTAAGTGATGCAGTCAAGGCTAGTATGAGTTGAGCTCGCTATGTATGTCGAGCATATTGGGAATGCTATGTTTACCGAGCATTTTGAAAATCCTATATTGGTTGAGCTTACAAATGTATAAGCATTGAGCATTTATTGTTGAATTTGAAGGGTTACATAGTCATTTTTTGACTCATTTACACTTACCAAAATTTGAAGAGAATGAAGAGCATGAAGGAAAATTACAAAAGGAGACTCTAGTGTTTTCTAACCAGATCTAACTGCTACTCGACACCATTCTATGGATTCAAGAGGTATTTAACTTGTGCTGAGTTATGTTGTTTCATTTACCGTAAACCCTAGTAAAGTAAAATGGAAGCTAGTTCTTCATCTACTATTTGAAAATAAGGGAAAGAGGTTTTCAACATTTAGTTGATAATAAATGATGTTAAGAAACCCCCATTTCAAGAAATTCTTGAGATTTCATACAAGGGGGATCCGTCTAGTGCACTATCTATGATACCACCAAAGGTTCTCATGATCTAGGAAGTGAGATGTTGCTATACTGGAAAGATTGGAGAGGTAAGAGATATGGAGATAAGAGATGCCTATAGTAAGTTATGTGACAATAGATTTTTGAGGGAAGAGAATAAGATTATTGAGCGTAAAGGGTTAATGCATTCCCTAGATTTTCCTCAAATGTTTAAAACTAAATGGATTCAGATTGGTCTAAGCCATATACATAACAACCAGATTTGGTTAGAGGATGGACCAATAAGGATTTATAAGAGGATTGTGAATAGGGTAACAGGGTATCCTACCCTTGATCAACCTAAGAGCATGTAGAGTGATGCAAATAAGGTTATAGAAAATAATACAGGTGTCGTGTGGAATAAGAGAGAGATGTCAATATATACTATTTTAGATCCCATTGTTTCCTTTGCAATTAGAGTCATTTCCCATAAGTTCTTTTAGTCAAATTGTCTGAACAATATTTCATGAATGGCAGTGGACATAGGTTACAAAATCGTGAATAGATATCATTCCTATGACCTTGCCAAGTTACAACTACAATAGTTATCAGAAAACTTGGAAGCCATTAAGAAGGCCAAAAGTGTATCTTACAAATTAGGTTCTTTGATTGTTTACATATTTTTCTACGTGCAAAAAATATTTCCCACCTTTGGAAAAGTTTCTTGGAAGACCAACAGGTCAATTACTCAACGGATTTCAGAATTCATTGAACAACTTGGAGATAATTTTGAATTAGTGATGACTAGTTATTTTGAGGATTTTAAGAAACCCATGAAACAAAGATTGAGGATTCATGTGTCATTAGTGGAACAACATTACAATGATGTGTGTTTCCTAGTTGATGTAGATTATGCATATGTGCAAGCAATAATACCTAGGGCCAGATGGTTAAAACCCTTTCCATATGAGATCAATGTGGATGAAGCCTCTGCAACAATCATAGCATTATTGGAAGACTAAATTGATAAAGATGCTACATCTTTTGGAAACTATGATGAATCCAAATCCAAAATAACCATCGATTTGAAAATAGCTACAGTTTTGAGAAAGAAGAATAAACTTGTCAAAAAGCTTAAAGAGAGATTTGGTGAAGGTGAAGCTGAATATGTTGAAGGTATAGAGGAAGAAGAAGTCTAGGAAGCACCTAAGGAAAAGAAGACTATGAAGAAGTCATAGAAAAAACTAGTTGTACATATAACTAGGTGAAGAACAAGGGCAGTCATTATACAGGCTAAAGAAGTGACTAAGGCTAAAGGAAAGATAGCCAACACTACAGTAGAGCCAAGCCAACCTACACCAAAGACATTCAAAAGATTAAGGAAGAAGTACACACCTCAGAAGGATTCAGATGAGGAGAAGATAGAGTTAGATTACTTGATTTAATACAAAGTGGTAAGCCACAATCCCTCTTTTGGTATTGACAACTTGTGTGAAAACATTAAAACCAATTCAGATTTGTCAAGTTTTACACATGTTGACTTTGATAAGCTAGGGAATGTTGATAAAAATAAGGTTGAAGAGCCCATATATGACATGATGACTACTTTCAAGAATACTCCTCTAGAGATTGCCAACTCTCTACCCAAAAGTCTTTACAATAGAGTTGAGAAAAAGTGGCAATTCAGCTTACAAATTGAGAGATAAATTAGGGAAACAACACTAGCCCAAGTTATGCCTGAATTGGATAAAAAGATGACTGCCAAAGCTATGGAGAAGCATAGTTTCCATATTTTGAAGAAGAACATAGAAGATGTGGTAACCAAAAGTACATCAATTTGGAAAACTATCTATGGGTTATCCACTCAAGCAATTACAAAGAAAGGTGAGAAAGAAGTGCGAGAAGCTAAGAAGAATGAGGAAGAGATAAAAAAAAGAGGAAATCATAGTCAAAGAAGGTAATGTGGAGGGTATTGAAGAAATAGTAGAGGAGGCAACAACTGAAGAAGAGTGACAAGATGTGTAGGACACATAGGTGCCAAGTGTCAGTCCCCCACACAATGAGCAAGAGATTTAACAAGATTTAGTGGATCAAGGATGTTACCGATATATCAACATAGAATGTTAATCCTTTGACTGAGGATGACTTGAACAAAATTTTGCAAGACTCTACCAATGCAGCACTACTATGCAATAACCCTATATTGGTGAGAGTAGATGAAATTCAATAGGAAGAGTTGTATCTGCAAGGGAAATACAAAAAGATACAACAAATGTGCCCCCATCTACTATAGAGATAAAGGATAAGGAATCACAAGATCTTCAAAGATATCAAAGTATAAATCTTGAACAACAATTTTTTTGCAACTGGGGCACCATCTCTTATGCCAACAATTGTCATTTAGATGAAAGAGGCAGAAGCACAACCTACAAAGACATCGGTACCAAGCCTAAACAGTTCAGGTTTATTAGCAATATTGACTATTGAGAAGGATGGAATAAAAGTGTGTAAGGGTCAGGAAGTAATTCCTATACCTATACCAACACCACAGGGTGAAGTCCAGAAGGAAGGAAACAAGACTGAAGAGTTGCAGTTGACTACTGAGCCTGATGAGCAAATTGCAATACAAACTTTGGTTACATTTCCAATTTCTACATCTCCTCTTGACAGTCACTCTTCAGAGGCCAAGTACAAATGTCACACCATTACAAATATCAAGGCTATGTTCTAGCACACCCAAGAGTGATGAAGTTACATCATTTGAGGATGTGAGATTAGATGAAGTGATTGAGTTACCAAAGTTTGATCTGAATACAATCATTATTGAAGAAATGAGCATTCTTCAAGATGCTCTACAAAGGAAAAAGAGGCAAGAAATCTTACGGAGGGAGCATAAGAAAAAGAAATTTTTGCATGAGATTAAAGACATATTCTTTGATGCTTTCAATCTCCTAGAAATGAATGAAGATAAGCCCATAATGGAGAAACTTGCCACTATTGTAGACAAGATAAAGGATGAAGACCTAGATTCTAATGTCAAATTATTAGAATGGTCAAAAAGAAATTTTCAAAAAAAGGTTTTAGAGAAGATATCTAGTACTATTACACTAAGACAGGTTGATTTAGCAACCAAAATGGAAAGTGTGAAGAAGGTGTTAGAGAATATCTCTCTCTCTCTCTCTCTCTCTCTCTCTCTCTCTCTCTCTCTCTCTCTCTCTCTCTCTCTCTCTACAAAAAGCTATGCAACATTGATCTATTCACTAAAGAAAATCAACAGGCTATTGACCAGCTACAAGGAGATCTGCAGCTCATAGGTAGTACATTACAACTATCTCCTAGTAATAGTAAAATACACTTTCATAGGTTACTGACGACTCAGAGTAGGATTGTCAAGTTGCAAGCGTAAGCTGCTAATATCATATCTACTTTGATCAGTATCTAGTCAATGCTATCACCACACATGGAAGTGTTACACAAGGAACTAGCCTTTGCTGATACTTTGATGAAGAAAGATGCACAATTATCTACACATGAAGGCTTAGTTAACCTAGCTACTAATCTTGAAATATAGATTCCTTTCCAGCATGTAATAACTAGGATGCAATGTTGATAAACCATTCCTAGATAAATAAACTATCAATGTACAACCCAAATGACATAAGTGTCCAAAAAGGGGGATTATGAAGTTTTTGGAATATGAAGTTTTTTTTTTTGGATATCTACTTAGGAGGAGTAATGAATGAAGAACTAGAAATAGAAATGAAGCATTTACTCAGGGGGAGTAATGGAGTAATAAGGTATGAAGGGTATACAACAATTTTATAAATTTTGAAATTTTGAAGTTTTTTATTGAAGCTGAGTAACAAAGACACATTATCTAAATTGTGCATTAGATAAGAATGTATATGCCATGAAAAAGTGTTTTTGCCACTCATGTCAACAAGGGAGGCTGTTAATCTCATATTGGTTTTGAAAAAGTAGTGACAAAACACTTAGTCATTATTCAACAAAGATCAAATGTATGTCGAGCATAATTGTTCAGATAGTATATGTCAAGCAATATGTCAGTTAGTGCCAAGCACTAGTAGGTGTCGAGCAATCAATGTGTGCCGAGTCATTCATATGTCAAGTAAATAGTATGTATTGAGTGATTTTGGTGCCGAGTAAATAGAGAGTGTGAGGAGATGAATGCTAAGGGTTTTGAGGGCATTCATGGTGGTTGACATGACTATGAAAGAGCTATGCATTACATAATCAGTTTGAGAGGAGTAGAGTAAAGAAGTGAAAGGAAAGAGAGGACATATCTGATTAAGAGGATCAAGGTTTTCATAGTAAGGAGAAGATCTGACATCAAGTAGAAAGGTGCTAACCAAAGGATCCCGATGTTGAATCATTCTAATAAGTGATATAGAGAAAATCTCTTAACCGAGTAGTCCTAAAAGATTGTTGTAAATATCTTAATCAAGTTCTTTTTTTATTGTAAGTTTAAATCCACTAACAAGGTGAGACCTAATAGTCTTTGTAAGCCTTTAACATGGAAAATCTCTCGTAGGGTAGATCATAGATTATGATCAAACACATTGTAGCCATAATAGGCCACACTTCACAACTGTAGTAGTGAAGATTTGTGGGTGTCATCACCACCCTAGTCTTACCTTCTCATTAGAGGGTTTCTGGGTAACCAAATTTATTGTGTTATGTGTTATTTATTTTATGCTACGGATGTGATGCATGTTAAGTTATTTCAATTTACATGTTAAGTAATGAGATGGATGTTGGTGATATATTTTAAGAGGTAAAATTTTTTTAAGTGTTGATTCACCCTCCCCTCCTCTCAGAACTTACTTTCCCATTGTTATTTTCAATAGTTACAAGAACAATTGATTATAGGAAGTTTACCTTTGTATTTTCCTTTGCCTCTTGAAAGTCTTCAAGCCATTAGTGCTTCAAGTTCATCAAGTTCATCATCAGAAGTGTCACTATTACTTTTCACATGTTTTCCTTTTCCTTTCTTTCTATGAACTAGTTGTGATTTAAAAGAAGATTCAATAGTAGTATATGTGTAATTATCAAAATTAGACATCTCAAAAGCAGTAAGCCTACCAATCACACCTTACGAGCTTAGGGCATTACCTGGAGTACATCTCAGCTCTTGTATTGCAGAAACCCTAATAGAATAAATAAGAAGTAGAGTTCTCAATACCTTTCTTATCATTGATTCATCCTCAATATTTCCATCAACACCTTTAATAACATTGACAACCTTTTGATGCTCGCACAGTACTGAACTATATTCTTAGCTTTTTTCATTCTCATTTCATCAAATTTTCCTCTTAAGCTTTCTAATTTGGCTCTCATGACATTATCATAACCTCCATATATGGTCTTTAGTTTATCCCACATCTCCTTTGCATTCTTGCAATATTTTATGTCATCAAACTTAGCATAGCTTAGGGTTGATGCAATCTCCAACATTGCATGATTATGTTCTTGCTTCTCTTTCAGTTGTTGAGTGGTCAGAGGGACTATTGTTATCTCCATATATGCATTGCCCACAAAATCTAGTATCACATCACCAATTCCAACTATATGTAACCTCATCAATCTTTTCCATGCAGGAAAATTATCTTTGTTCAATCTTAGCACCTCCTTTATATGTAACCTCGTCAATCTTTTCCATGCAGGAAAATTATCTTTGTTCAATCTTAGCACCTCCTTTTTGTACATCTAGATCTCTAGCTTTTAAGTACCTTCAAACTTTTCTCTACAAGCAATAATGCTCTAATACCAATTGTTAGAATGTTTAGAATAAATGGGGTGGGGGTGTGAATCAATTATCCAAGGTCCAAATGTACCAATTGAACAAACAGACACTAAAACTATTTCATATCTTAACATTCCATAGCTCGGTCTCTATAGTCAACTTTTAGTAAGATCAACTAGTAGTCTACTGTCCTAAACATAACAGGTCACTTGAAAAATGTAAATATCAATAGTAAATCACACAAACAACCATCCACACAAGTTTGATAGTAGGATTTAATGTGGAAACCCAATTTGGAAAAAACCACTAGTAACATGTCACCAATCTTTTCATTCTTTTGAAGTGAGCTCTATCAGGAGCCAAATATATTAAAGGTTTACAAAACACACTATTAAATGTGACCTTGTTAAAGGATTTAATCACCCTATTTAAAGTGGCCTTGTTAGAGGACTTTAGAACATTCCATTAGAATTCCACCTTGATTAAAGGATTTACATATGGCTATCAAGTCAACCTTGATTAAATGATCTCAATAGTGATACAATGGTTAGAAAGTAACAACATGTTTTGATCTGACAAATACAACTCACTTTGCAAATAAAGATCTCAATTTGTCTCACAAGATGATTCATTGTCATCTCAGTCTCAGATTCGCTTGGAAACCCTTCAAGCAATCACTCTTCACCTCTACTCAACTCATCTCAACCTTATGCTTAAGTTCATTAATCAATAGTATCAGCAACTTCTTCAACCTTCAACAACATTGAAAGTTAGCCCTTGTACTTCCTTAAATAGGTAATTTTGGTCTTTTTTCACTTAAACACCATCGTAGTTCTTAGGGTTATGATAAAATTCATCACATACAATGAATCTATCCACCTTCTTGTTCATCCTCTTCTTTTCTAAAAACATTTTCATGAATCCTTGCATAGAAACGCACAAACATGGTTTCCCTTGATTTAAATGTTCAAGGTCATCCATTCTTATCTTCAACACACTTTCCATATTCCAAGAAGTCAACTTAGTCAACTGAATTTTTTTTTTTTTTACAAACTGCTAAAATGTTGTTCCTTGGCCAACACTATGTTCTAACACTTGGTCATCACCAGGTTACTTTATCGCTATTAAATTTCTTGTACTTGGCACATATATTGACACTTGGTCAATACTGATGCTTGGTCAACACTATTTCTACTCGACACATACTATGGCTCGGTCGACACTAGCATCACTCAGCATGTATTTCAAGCTCCTTAATCTTTTGCTCAATTACTCGATCAAGCCTGGGCATTTGTTCCATCTTTGATCTCTTCTTCAAGGCTTTAGTACAACTATCTTCTCCACTTGCAACATGATTTAAACAATCACTTTATCTTGTCAAAGTCCAACAAATCAAGTGTCAATTATAGTTTCCTCTTCATAACTCAACCTTTCCTCTAGGTACTTTTGTTATGACCAACTTCTCAAATTGTCTTCATCAATTAGATAGAAAATTGTCTCACCAATAAGATTTGACATCAATGACAACATAACAATTGTTCCAATTGTAGTTTCCAACAGGAAATATGGTTGATGATAATGCTAAAATTTTGAAGGCATAATGCCTTTATTTGTACAAATTCCTTTAACTGCAAAATAAATGATAGAAGTGGTTATGGTGATGCCTATGTTTTTGGCATACATATTGTATGTCAGACCTAGATTTATATTGATTTAGGTATATAGGAGCTAGAAAAAATGGTGCCAAAGTAGATAAGTGAATAAACATCCTTTGGTTGGGGAAGCTTACCCAAACGAGAGCATTTGCATTCTTAGCAGTTTAGGTAGTCATAAAAATATGTTTTTATGATAGATAGAGAGAATATATATTACTTATTTAACCTAGCATTATATTGGTTATATATGTAGCCAAGAGTTGGATATATTGTCTAGTGGCATGGCAGTACCAAAGCCATGACTAACATTAGCTCATCCTTTCGTCTCTCCTAAATGAGGTATTTTAGTGGAATAGCAACCTAAACTCTAGATTGAGCTCACCTAGTTTTGTAGGTTTTTTTTGAGTTGATTACTAAAATATGGAAGAAAACATGCTTTGAGATTGTTTGCATTTGCACTAGTCTTCTATAAATAGCTGATTTATTTCATATCTTACTAAATTTGATTGTGGATTGAACTTCAAGGAAAGGACAAAAGTTGTATTCCATAAGTTTTGCATCATTATTCTGTGGATTACAGGGGGTCATCTAGAGAAAGTAAATGAAAGGCTCAAGTATTGGGCACATGATGTGGCTTATATCGTCAGCTTGTACAATTGACAATGGACATGTCTTCTAGTTTTGCAGCTTGATAATAAATCTGCACATCAATTGACAAAATTCTTCTATTCTTTACTTATAATATATTACATAAAACCACTTTCCACTCTTCTTTTCTTAAAAGTTTCACCTGCCTATATTATACATCCCTTTAGTAAGAAATCAATGAAAATGAATATCCATAAAACAATATAAAATAATGTTTAATTCTATGTGATGAAATTCAACTCTGCATTAACCTATGTAGCTATAACAAGATAGGAGTGTATTCGGCTTTGCGTTAACTATGTGGCTCTATGGTTTGGCCCCCTTGTTATTCAACCCTGAACATGAAGATCTTATTTCCTCCACTCCAGAATACATTCATTTGTAGTATTAAGTGAATACAAGACAATATGCAGATGCCACAATAAGTAACCTACAGAGGAAACTTGACAAAAAAGCATCACCCCTTGCCACCACTCACTACGACCCAGGATGATATTTTTACAAATTTTTTTGTGTAGAAAAAGGAAAAGAACGTCAAGAATAAAGTCGTCCACCAATGGAAATTTGGGAATATTGAGCCCTAAAATTACATTTAATTAATAAATTGAATGAAAGATAGTTTTGTGGGAACGATTTGCATTTTGGTTTCCTAAGCTAAGACTAATGGTCAATAATCACCAAAAAAATACAAGTCCCCACCTTTGCATACCATGGACTAAAAATATGTAGTCAATTAATACAAAGCTTCTCATAAAAAGACAAATGTAGACATTCATAGATTATTATTTTAATTTAATGAAATGCCCATAATATAGTCGATAGGCTATTTGTGGAAACTTTGTTCCTGGAAATCAAATTTTTGACAAAAAAGTTATTAGTTGGCCAAAAAAATTGTCAGTTTGACTGAAAAATTGTAAATCTTTCTCGTTAATTATTTACTGGCCAATTTTTATCTCACTCCACTTTTAACTCTTGTTTTGATATTTATTAGTTGTTATCTCCACTTTTAACTATTATTATTATTATTATTTTTTATTTAAAAAAAAAAAAAAATTGTGATCTCCACGTTAGCTCATGTTGTGATCTATTTATTTAACATTTAATTTTTTAAATTGATTTATATTTTAGTTTTTAAATTATTTTAAATTATTTTTTGTATTTGTTTAGTTTTTAATTTAAATATTGTTTTTTAGTTTCTATAATTTATTTAGTCAATAGAATATTTGTTAGAGACATTGCTATTTTTTCATATTATTTTTTTGTATTTCTCTTATTAATTTTTCATCATAGATTTTTTGATGGGGTTTTTTTAAATGATTTTTTTTTCATATTTGATAAATTGAATTTAAATAAATAATATTTATTAATCTATTTAAATTTTTTTAGTAAATATTGCCAATAGTGACATATTGTGATGGTTAAATTGTTGAGTTGTTATCCTTGCCATCAAGGTTCAAATCTAATGGGGATGAGGTCCCCAATTTGTGGCCTCACTAGTTCATAGCTCCAGGTCAAAGCGTTTACCCCTTTTAAAAAAAATTAAATTTAGTAAATATTATGCTATTTAAATTAAAAATTATTAATAATCTAATTTGTTCACATAAGATTATATTTTAAATCTCCACTTTTAACTATTGTTTTTCTTTTCTTATTTATTTTTAAAAAAATCTAATTTGTTCACATAAGATTATATTTTAAATCTCCACTTTTAACTATTGTTTTTCTTTTCTTATTTATTTAAAAAAAAAATACTTGTGATCTCCACATTAACTCATGTTGTGATCTCTATTTATTTAACTTTCGAGTTTCAAAATTGATTTAGGTTTTACTTTTTAAATTTTAAATTTAATTTAATTTTTTTTTTTTATATTAGTTTAGTTTTTTTTTTAAATATTATTTTTTAGTTCCTATAATTTATTTAGTCAATAGAATATTTGTTAGAGACATTATTTTTTCATTTTTTATTTTTTTTTGTATTTCTCTTATTTATTTTTCATATGGATTTTTTATAGGTTTTTTAAATAAATTTTTTTCATACTTGATAAATTGAATTTAAATAAATAATAAATATTAATCTTTTAAAAATATTAAAGTAAATATTATCTTATTTAAATTAAAAATTATTAATAATCTAATTTGTTCACATAAGATTATATTTTTTTAAAAAAAATTATTACTAAGCATTTATCGGCTTATTGTTGCAAGCACAAAAGCATGCAACTGCTAGTTTTAATATATTGTAGCCGATAGGCTATTAGTTACTATAAATTGAATTTCTAACGAAAAAGTTGTCAATTGGCCGAGAAAGTTGTCAGTTTGGCCAAAAAATTTCACATCCTTCCTCGACCAATTTTTATCTCACTCCACTTTTAACTTTTGTTTTGATATTTATTAGTTGTTATCTCCACTTTTAACTATTGTTTTTTTTTTTCTTCTATTTATTAGTTGTGATCTCCACATGTTGTGATCTCTATTCATTTAACTTTTGATTTTTAAAATTAATTTAGATTTTAGTTTTTAAATTATTTTATTATATTTAATTAATTAATTTAATTTTTTCTTTCAATATTATTTTAGTTTCTATAATTTATTTAATCAATAGAATATTTGTTAGACTTAATTTTTTTCCTTTTTTTCTCTTATTAATTTTTCATAATAGATTTTTTGATGGGGTTTTTTAAATGATTGTTTTTCCATACATGATAAATTTAATTTAAAGAAATAATATTTATTAATCTATTTAATAGATTTTAGTAAATATAATGTTATTTAAATTGAAAATTATTAATAATCTAATAAGATTATATTTTAAATATCCACTTTTAACTATTGTTTTTCTTTTTTTATTTATTTAAAAAATAAGTACTTGTGATCTTCATATTAGCTTATGTCGTGATATCTATTTATTTAACTTCTATTTTTTAATTTGATTTAAATTTTAGTTTTTAAATTATTTTAAATTATTTTTTATATTAGTTTAGTTTTTCTTTAAATATTATTTTTTAGTTTCTATAATTTATTTAGTTAATAGAATATTTGTTAGAGATGTCATTATTTTTTCATATTATTTTATTGTATTTCTTTATTAATTTTTTCGTAATAGATTTTTTGATGGTTTTTTTGTTTTTAATGATTTATTTTTTCATATTTGATAAATTGAATTTAATTGTAAAATCTTGAAATTATTGAACACGTTTCTTAAGCAATATTCAAATTTCTTAAATATTGTAAATTTCATGTCTATGTTTTAATTTTCAACTTTTTTATTTTTTTTATTTTAATTTTTAAAAAACTTATATTTAAATTATTTAATGTTCATTATACATTTTTCTCTTAAATCTCATCTCCTATGAGCGCACTTGTTGCATGTACAAAAGCATGCGACTACTAGTATATTTTATATGAAATCCTAATTCATTTCAACAAGCTCTCACAAATTAGAAATGATACCAAAATTAATTTATTAATTCAGAATTTTAGAGGAGAAAGAAATTTTAAAAGAAAATATTTTAAAGTAATATTTTTTAATAAAAAGTAGATACAAAATTTATATTGAAAAAGTAAATAAATTTAATAAGATATTTAAATAATATAATATAATTTAGAAATCAAATATTAAAAATAATTTTACGAATTTATAATATCAAAAATTCTTTTCAATATTTATAAATAAATAAAACTTATTTTAAAAAGCAATGTTTAGAAATCACATAATATTATATATAACATTAAATTTATTTATATTATATTTTAGTTTATATATTTATAAAAAAATACATATTTTATATATAAAAGATTAATATAATATATAATATTAAAATTATAAAATAATTAAATAATTCAGTATTATTATTCTTAATTCAATTACTAATTATTAATATCATCATCCTTACATATCCACTTTTTTAATAAATGAAAATTTGATATCTAAAGTCCAACTTTTAGAATAAAATAATAATTATTAATATACATATAAAGTTTGGTCTATTTTTTTCATTACTTAAGTTATCTAGCATAAACTACTTTAACATTATTTTATATTTAGCATTAATACTAATATTTCAAAAAAAAAAAATTCTTAATGTATATAATTCTAATTTTTTTAATATTTTAAATAATTGTACCAATTTAAAATTTTTACCATGCAACTTTGCTTAATTGAAATAATAATTATTACAATTAAAATAAATAAATAAAATACTCCCCTCTCAAAAATATATATTATAAAAAATATATTAAAAATATATTATGTAATCTTAATATATTATTTATTAATAGAAAAGACTATTCATAAAAAAATATATATATATTTGGAACTTTAAGGCATAGTCCAAGTTATTCGCAAGCAAATTTTCCTTCCTTTCCAATTGCAGTTTCTGAGTGAGAAGTTTGCTTTGAGTGAGCAAAATATGGCAGCAGGAAGCAGTGTAGAGCTGATGGAATGTCGTGATGAGCTCATAACAGACATTCTTTCTAGGGTTTCCACAAGCGATGTGGTGAGGATGTCTACAGTGTCAAAGCGATGGAAAACCCTTATTTTGGACCCAAATTTTGCTCATGCCCATTACAAGAATTGTCGGCGAGAATCGATTTTTTGTCTTATGGACATGTGCACAGTTGACGAGAACCATCCCCTCCTAAAACAATTCCAGTTCAGCTCTTACGATTTCCAAACAGGTAATCTTTCCATCGTTCCTTTTTTTGGAGAGGGCTTAGGCAGTTCTGTTCAAAATGGGCATTTTGAGCTACTCGCCGCATCAAATGGGCTAATGTGCTTTTATCCAGATGCTACGGATGCTATGTTGTGGGTGTATAACCCTGTGAGCAAATTTTCAAAAAAATTGACACCGCCTTTTGATGTGGATTTTAGCCAGACGTATTTATCTGAAATTTGTTATATGCAAAATACTCTAAAAATTGTGATCGCAAGCCTAATCGTCTCTCAGCAGCGGTTCTGTACTCTGGTGTTTGATTCTCACTCAAATTTGTGGTATGAGGGTCCGCCTCTACCGATTGATTGCAAACCTACAGGGGCTCACCTTTTTTTTAATGGTGTCATTTATTTAGTTGCTAGAATCTCGAGCATAGATGCCCAGGAATTAAGAGGAATTAGAGATGTAGAGGCCTTGTTTAGTGATGACTTCGATTTTTTACACATGATTGTTGGTTACGATGTTAATCAAGACCAATGGGGCTTTTCTCTTTTTATTCCTTCAACAGTAGGCTTTATATATTGCCTCACTGAGTGGGAGGGTAATCTATTAGTTTGTGCATCTACCTCAACCCGTGACTGGAAAATTAGAAACAGCCGGGATGAGGGTGATGGGCATTTTGTGTTTTGGATATTGGACACAGAACATAAGCGATGGATTCGAGAGCGGGAATTAGATGTATCACATCAGATGCACGATCCCTGCCTGATCTGGCAGGTATCTGCAAGTGGTGGTGTATTTTGGTTTACATGTGGTTACAGTTCTGTTATAGTTTACCATATGAAAACCAGATTATGTTCCACTCATCGACTAGACGATGCTATTCCTTTGCAGAAGGCTACACGTACATCATTTGTAAGCTTTGAGCCTACCCTTTTGTCATTTTGAAACCCTATTGTGAATTGTGGAAGTTGGATTACAATTTTGGTGATGTTTGCATTCATGTAAAATTTAATTTGTGTCTCTGTGCGAGGCAAATAAACTGACTTAAAAAATACTTTTGGGATTAGCTGATGACATCTGATTTAGTTTAGAGTAGTTGTCATTACCGTTGAAGTGTAATAGAGAATTGCTTCTTGTCTCTCTTTATCATTCACACCTTCATGTTTTCTCTTAGTTAACGAGCTATTTCTGTAGCATGGATTTTGACTTATGCAAACAAGACTAAAGCTAATATTCTTTCATGTAATGGTGATAAAGTTTGTGTCATAAACTCAACAATATTGAGCCATAAGTGATGTGTTGATATTTTAGGCATGATATCTATAGATTAGTTCTGTGAGAAAAGAATGAGAGCTGGAATACGGTAAATTAATATTCATGCGGCATGCTGAAAAAAGAGGAAGAATTTGGATTAGTGATATTATACTTCTTCATCTATCTGCATACTGAAAAAAGAGGAAGAATTTGGATCAGTAATGTTATACTTCTTCATCTATCTATATATTTATCGATCTTTTAAAACATGAAGAATTTGGATTGCTTCTTTATCTATCTTTCTAGCATTCACACCTGTCATGTATTTGATTTTTGTCCATTACAAACACTCACTGGTTTATGAATATTTTCTTAGTTTCGCAGCATATATTTAGACTTATTCAGAAAGCAAGGCTTATATTCAAAATTTCCATATAATGATGATAAAGTTGAAGTCATAAATTCAACAATATTCAACCATAAGCAGTGTGTTGAACTCTTAGGATTGGTCTCAGAGGATTAGTCCTACAATATATGAAATCAATACTCAATCAGAACTGGAATTCAATAATATTCATACATTATGTTGTCGAAACAGAAAGAATATGGATTAGGGATATCATATCCATGGGGAGAAAACATAAAGAGTTCGGATTAGAGATATTATACTATGTTTAATATATACAGTAGTAGTGATGTTCATACAGCTAGAGTCTGGACATCTTGGGAAGCCTAAAGATTAAGAAAGTGAAAATCTGTAATATCGGTGCACCTCCTTATTAGCTTACTACCATAAAAATACAATTCACGTCTCCTCCGAAACAGATAGTACCTCACAAGAGTAAAAGTTCTAGTCCCTTATTGAAAACAACTTAGGGGGATTTCTCCCAGAATTCGTAAGATTGGTCATGATAACAAAAATCATTAAATAACAGGGCATATATGTGGCTTCTAAATGCAACACAAAAGAGCTTGTTGCTCTTCTTCATTTTGGGAACATATAAGAGCGGGAGTGGGTGAAAAAGGAAGTGTCAGCCACCCAAAAGAAAATTTCTCCACTTTCTTGCCTGCTCCAAGAATGAAGCGATGACAGAACTCCAGAAGCCTCTCATCTAAGGAGATTCTTTGCGACTTTGAAATCATGATGGTTTCAACTTGGACTAGCATTGGTGAGTGGAATCACCAAAAAGTTACTTTCTGTGTTGCTAAAGAAAATCCGATACATGTTTTGATGAGTTTTTCAGCAACCAACTTACTGGATTTGTATGGAGCATTATTGAGACATAAGTGGTGTCTTGACTTTTGAGGCATGATAGCTATGCTTTGTATCAAAATTTCATTCGAATGAAAGTTTTTTTCAGCATTGAATAAGAAGCAAAATAAAATAACTTTTACTGACAATATACTTGCTACCAGAATTGTGAATGTTATTGTTTTCCATAGAGCATATGTTATTTCCCTTTGTTATGAAGCAAATTGGAGCAGCAGGAACGCCTTATCATAGTTCAACTTCAGTTTGTAAATTTGTTTTGCATAAAGTGCTTGTTCATTAGAAAATAGTTAATTATCGTCTGCTGTGGCTATTCTCACTGCAAAAAGGCATGGCAATTTATCACAAATAATATGTAATTAGTGTTCAACTTTGCTTTATCTATCGTCTACTTCTGTATTCGTGTATAATCTGCAGTTTTCTTAAAATTTTGTTTGAATTTGGCATTTTGCATGTCCCTTGCTTTTTATAGATTGCCCCATGTTTCTTCACCAGCTTATATTCTTCTTGCTGGAAACCCTGCATTTGTATTTTCCCTCCCCCTAAATAATAATGCAATTTTTGAATGATCTATGTAGTGAACTCCAGGAAATCTTTATCACGGCAGATGAAGTTTGGATTGTACGCCAGTCTGATATATAGGTATCCATATATATCAATGATTTCGATTACAATGTTGCTACCCCCCCTCCTCACTAAAAAGTAAAAACTAAAGCGGAGTTCCTTCTTTAAGCAGATGAAAGCAATAGTGGTTATGGTTACTGGTTTGGATGTAGCAGTAGTCATGGAAAACATATTGAAGTTTTGAAGTTTTATATATTGCGCTTGTTATTTTAAGGATTGGATATATTACTGGTGTAAATTTTGATGTCAATGGAAAATATGTTTATCACAAATTCTACCTGTTGTGTGGCTGGAGAGTTTCACTATTATAAGGAAACTTTGGCTTAACCACATATCTTTCTGAATTTGTTCTTTTATGTTTTATGTTTGCTATTATAAATTTCATAAGTATTCTATAAAAGTATGATTTTGTTATAGCATATTTTAAATTTCTGTAATCTACGCCACCCGTTTTCATATATCCACAGCTACAAAACGACAGTCCAGCCCAGCACAAACTGAGTTGATATAAACAAAATCTCAGCAAAAATTACAGAATGCCAACCCTACCATGCAAGATTCGAATCCCTTTACAAATATACTGAAGTCATTAGAAAAAAGACATTGACTGATACAAACAGGACACCAAAACACTATTGAAGTAATTTAGAAGAACAATACAAAAAAAGGAACAGTAGCTCCATCACACCTGTCATTGGAGTTACTTGTCTGGTCAATGATGAACTGGACCATTCGCTTAGTAAAGGGGCGTCCAGCTCTTCCTCCTGCTCATGAAGGATGTAATCTTGAAGGGTAAAGGGATGTGCAGTTCATGAAGGAAGTCTTCCAAGCTCATACCGCAGCCCCTTCCCCCTTTTGTTCCTCAATGTAATGTTGGACTTGCACTCTGAAAGCAAATCTTCCATCCCATTACCCATTCACATTATATGGTAAATTTTAAATTTCTTAAAAGAATTAAGGATTTTAATAGTAGTTTTAATAAACATTTTCAAAGTCTAAGCAGCAGCTTCTCCCTTAAAAGTATTAAGGATTTTAATAGTAGTTTTAATAAATGACCAATAGAATTTTTGATGGCCTCAAAGTAATAAATCTGTAAAAAATGAAGTGGAAGACTAGGCAGATGACCTCGCACTAGGTGCCTCAACACTAAATCATAATATTCAAAGGAAGACAATGTAGCTACAAAAAACTCTTCCTATGAGGGAAAGTTCAATGTTGCCAAAGACTAAGGGTCACTAAGAACTTGTAACTTAGCAATGTTGAGAAGTACTCAAAGTTTATAAGGTTTCTTAATTAAGTGGTCCTAAATTTAAATACTATCATAAGGACTAACTTGATTAATTAATTATTTATTTGATATATAAGAGGCCGAAGCCAAGATTTATTATTATTATTATTATGTGTTCAATTAATTGTTATTATTATTTGTCACACTCTTAGATTTGAACCCAAGACCTTCTAGATAAGAGGCTCACGTTTTACCATTGTGTTGTAGGCTCTTGCCTTGATTAATTAATTTTTTAGGTAATAGGTTATGGTTGATATGTATTATTAATTTTTGAAAAACTTATAACATGGTTCATGGTGAGTGATGGTAGCAAAAATTTAGGTAAAGAAAACCTCTAGTCTTGTTTATATAATAATTTTTTTTAAAACTACACTGCTACAAACATTTGGATATAGAATTTTAGATAACAATATTACAAATAATAGAATATTTTAAAATATTATTCTTCTACAATCTCTTACTTTTATGGTATCCATAGAAATCCTGATCAAACTTCCCACCTTTCAATGATCCTTCTAAAGTTCTATGTTGAGCATTGTTTCCAGTCCCTTAGACCCTCGTTGGTCTCTTGTTGGACATTAGTAAATTTTTCTTATCTTATCTTACCTTATCTATCTAAATTTTTATTGTGGCCCCTAATATTGCACACATAATTGAAAGACCCCTTAGAGCTTATGCTAATTTACTTAAGTAGATAAAATTATCTTCCTTGCCCATGAGACACCTTAAGTTTTGCAAAGACGAAGACTTTCCTATAATGGATTATACTTGAAGAAAATATTGCATATAAAATTTATTGTTCTTCAATCATAACTTAAATAAGAAAATGCAATCGTATAACATCCTTTAAGACAGTAAGCCATCCTAAAAAAAGCCTTCTTTAAATGATGTATACCATGTTTGCTTTAAACATATGTTCTTTCTTAACATAGTGTATATTTCAGAAATGAAGTTGAAATTTCTATTAGCAAAACCCTCTTATGTTAAAGCCAAAAAACTCAAATAATTCTCTTTTACAAAGTGCCAATTCCAATTTATGTAACACCCTATCATTACCAGTTGTATGATTTCATAAATCCAAACAATAAACTTAACCTTCTTCACTGAAATAGGAGAGGGAACGAAAGAATTGAAATTTATTTCGAAACCACAAGAAAAGGGAATTTATCATTTCCCTTTCTCTCAAGATTTGGACTTAGGTGTTAAATCCCCATCTCTCATTGCTACTTCCATAAAGATGCAAGTGCTAGTGCTAATACTCATATTTTCTAAAAGAGACTCTGACAAAGGATTCAAATATTTATACAACATTTTCACAGAAAGCAATTTCCTTCCTTACCAGGAAAGTTCATAGTTTGAGGCAATAAGATAACAATTCACACAACCATCCACATTAAATAACCAATTGCTAATACTTGCCTAACAACTTTTTTCCTATACCATTTGGAAGTGGAAGACACAACATTTGATGAAAGAGTATGACTGAGAATAATGATTTAGTCATGGTTGCTTCCCTACATGGACAACCATATCCCTTTCTATGATTGTAGTTTATTGCCAATTTTATCAAGAATTGGATCCCACAATTTAGTGGATATGATTCCAATATCCATTGGAATCCTCGAATATTTACTGGGCAAATCACCTCTCCTAAATCCCAAGATCATAGTAATCTCTATTTCTACATCTTTATTACAATTGAAGAAACATATTTTGAACTTATATTGACTAACTACTTGGATTGAAGCTTTGGAACACTAATTTACTATATATCCTTAATATGTTTTTATTTTTGTCCGTTTCCTTCCCTGAAAAAAAGTGTATGATCGAAAAATTGTTGATGGGTTGTTGCAGGAAGAATACCAGTTATTTTAATCCCTTTGATGATTCTGTTAGAAATTTGTTCAGTGCTCCCCTCAGGATTCGTGACAAGGGCTTAACCACCTCTTATGTACTATAAGTTGAGTGGTGTATCAAGCATTGATAGATCAATGTTTTAGTGCAACGACAACCCCATTCTAACAAGTGGTATCAGAGTTTGGTCATAGGTTTGAACCCTCAGACCCTCAGGTAATGCTAAGGGGGAGATTGTTAGAAATTTGTTTAGCACTCCCCTCAGGATTCGTGACAAGGGCTTAACCGTCTCCTGTGTACTATAAGTTGAGTAGTTGTATCGGGCATTGATAGATTGGTCTTTTGGTGCAAAGACAATCCCATTCTAACATATTCTTTGTAGTTCGTAATGGGTTATAGTCCGTGCAAGGGCTTCACCCATTATGATGAATAGGAGTGGGCAGATGAGGTCTCCTTATCACAAACCTCTAAATATTTCAAAAAAACCTTTTGGAGTACTATTAATAAGCACAAATATCCTAGGTGTCATGAAATATTAGACTTATCCATCAGCTAGAAAATCTTGAGGCCTCGAGACATTTACACATAAACCTCCAATCAACTTTATCATATACCTTTTGATGTATATTTTTTTTAAATCGGTAAAAGGACGAAGCCATATTAATTGTATTCATTTAAAAAAGTTGCATTGTCTCTGTTTAAAAAAGCACTAGTAGGAAAGAACAAAGATGAAAACATCCAATCTAGCCTGGGAAATAAATTGTTTACACAATTACAAGATTAAAAGGGGCATACCCCAGTTTACAATCATAAGTGCTTGGGGTATTCCCCAATAATGATACAAAAAGGATTACAAGGAAAATTGCCCCATTTTCAGGGTGCATTACATGAACATGAATGTAATGTCCCCAATATTATTAAATAATAATATTTTGTTATGTGACCGAGAATCAATGTGTTTAATCTCTCGAGTCCACTCTTTATTTTTGTTTAGTACTTGATGGCTTATTGCTATTTTTTAACCCTTCAGGAAGTTTCCCCAAAGTCCTTTATAAGGCCTTCTAGTAGGTTGTTTTAGGCATAGAATTTGGATTATTTTCTTTATACTATGAATTCCTATTGGAGTTCCCTGTTGTTCACCATTTTAGAAGTGAAAGATCTTCCCTACTTGGCTCATTCGGTTTCGGTGGGATTCAACCTCACCCTATTCCATTTGTATGATTTGGCTTAGATCTGAGAAATTGGAGCAACATTTTATCTATCATTATATTTGGCAAATCTGGAGTGCTATTGTTGTTTCTCTACCATATGTAAATTGTTAATAGGTGATCTTTTTGTGTGGATGCATAAAATACTCAAGCGTAGCGAACTCAGTTGGTCCTTCCTGCACACACCATCCACTCTTGCCATATCCTTCATGGTACCCTCTCAACCATACTCATCATATACATCATCCCAACCCACCATCGTATAGCTAACTCCCATATGGCCTCCCCTTGACAGTTGTACGCCTTCCCCTTTGACCCCAATACGACCTCCCTTTCTCCCCCGTATGACCTTCCCTTGGTTTTCGTATGGCTGTAATGTCCCCACTATTATTAAATAATAATATTTTGTTATGTGGTCGAGAATCAATGTTTTTAATCTCTCGGGCCCACTCTTTATTTTTGTTTAGTACTTGTCGACTTATTGCTATTTTGTAATCCTTCAGGAAGTTTCCCTAAAGCCCCTTATAAGGCCTTCTTGTAGGTTGTTTTAGGCATGGAATTTGGATTATTTTCTCTGTACTACAAATTCCTATTGGAGTTCCCTGATGTTCGCCATTTCAGAAGTGAAAGATCTTCCCTACTTGGCTCGTTCAGTTTCAATGGGATTCAATCTCACCCTATTCCGTTTGTATGATTTGGCTTAGATTTAGCAAATTGGAGTGGCATTTTATCTATCATTATATTTGGCAAATTTGGAGTGTTATTGTTGTTTCTCTATCACATGTAAATTTTTAACAAGTGGTCTCCCTCTATGGATGCATAAAATACTCAAGCGTAACGAACATAGTTAGTCCTTCCTCCACACACCATCCACTCTTTCCATATCCTTCATGGTACACTCTTAGCCATACTTATCATATACATCATCCCAACCCGCCACCATACAATAATTCTAACACTCGTACGACCTCTCCTTAACAGTCGTACGCCTTCCCCTTTGACTATCATATAGCCTTCCCTTAGTTGTCGTACGACCTCCCTTTCTCCCCCATATGACCTTCCCATGGTTTTCATACAACCTCCCTTTCTCCCCCATAAGGCCTTTACTTGGCTGTCGTCTGGCCTCCCTTCACCCCCATACGACTTTCACTTGGTTGTTGTATGGCCTACCTTTACCCTCATACAACTTCATCCTCGTACACTGCTAGGTCAATACATTATAGTGGTATTAGAGCTGGTGATCTTGCCACCTTGTTGGTGACATTGGATGCCACCAAGATCCCAATCAGTAGGAAGAATGGGTGAATCAAGCACTGAGATGATGCAACTTCTAAGAGATCTGACAAGTGGACAACAAAAACTTAGTGGAACCTTGTTAAACGGACAATGACAACTCAGTGAGACCTTGGTGAAGGGGCAAGATCAAATTAGCAAGACCCTCCAACTTTTGGCACAAGGAAGGTCAAATGGAGGACACAATGGGCATGGTGATAATTCTATCAATAAAAGGCTTCACATAGAGTGATCTCACACACGACCAATGATGCCAACATTTCCCCAATGGTTGGAACAACCTAGGGAACAAGAGCCTACTTTCCTTGAAATGCAAGATCAATTTCATCAAGACTAGTTTGATACCAGATTTGGTGTAGAATTGTCCTTCAAGGATTAAGTGGATTTGTGGATGATATATTCTAGGAGGCAGGGCAATTACAATGATGACATTAGACGAAAGATTGGAAAGATAAACTTATCATGCTTTGATGGATCTTGGTATACATCAGCACGAGCATGGGTTCAAAAGGTTGATACAAACTTCTAGCTCAACCCCATGCCTGAAGAAGAGGCAATCAAGTTTGCAGCACTTCACTTGGAGGGAATCGCCCATGAATGGTCACACCATGGGATGGTCACCCTTAGTCATGATCAAATCACTTCATATGCCAAATTCATAGAGAGACTTATTGACTGCTTTGATAGAAAGGATCCAGAGCTCAACTTCAAGGAGTTGGCACAACTAAAGAAAACTGGAGCAATAGAGAGCCACATTATAGAATTTTAGAGGCTATCAGTACTAGTGACAAATATTTTAGAGAGAAGACTTTTTGTTTTATTCATGGATGGGTTGACCAAACCCTTAAAGGGTTGGGTGAAGGGTTTTAACCCTAACACACTTGTGGCAGCAATAAAGAATGCACGAGACATGGCAACATCCACTTCTTCTTCTAAAAGTTATTCACATGCCAGGCCACCCATTGTTCTGAAGGAGAAAGACAACAAGCCCCCTCCAAAGAAGCAGTCAATAGATGAAGCTACGAGACAAGATTCAAGGTAGCAGGAGGAAACCTCCTATCATGTACCCATTTGGTCCCACAACTTAGCATTACCATGGGAAACCATATATATCTTTGTAGTAGATCTAGATGACATGGAAGTCATTCTTGGCATCCAGTGGATGGAAAATTTGGATGAGTACACACAAAGCTTCAAATGAATGGAGTTTTCATTCGAAGTGGATGGAAAGAAGGTGGTCCTTAGGGGAATGTCAAATGGAGGGCTGAAGGAAATCTCAACACAATAGATGGAAGTCATTCTTTGACATGATGACATTGTTTGGGCAACACAATGTTTGATATCAACAAAACTAATGAAAGGAAAACAAATTGACTACCAAGATGATGAGCTTCACACAGTGTTAGATAAGCATAGTACAATCTTCGTCAACATCCCTCCAAGCATCCCTCCACATAGAGGACTTGAGCACACCATTGAGTTGGAGGAAGGAGCAAAACTCGTCATCAATACACCCTATGACCATCCTAAAAGGTTTAAGGATGAGATAGAAAAAATGATCCAAGAACTCCTAGAGAAAGGATGGATTAGGCCTAGTTCCAGTCCCTTTGCATCGTCAGTAGTTTTGGTTAAGAAGAAGGATGGAACCCTCTAAATGTGTGTGGACTATTGTGCACTGAACATGAAAACTATTAAAAATGGGTACCCCATTCCTAGGATTAACGAACTATTAGATGAGTTACATGGTGCACTCTATTTTTCCAAAATAGATATTCATTTGGGATACCATCAAATCTACATGAGGGATGGAGATGTGGAGAATACCGCCTTCCGTTGCCACTATAGACATTTTGAGTTCCTAGTTATGCCATTCGATCTAACCAATGCTCCAACTACTTTCCAATCATGCATGAACCACATCTTCGACAAGTAACTATGAAAGTACCTATTGGTGTTTTTTGATGACATACTTATTTACAGTAAGATATGGGAGGAACATTTGAGGCATTTGGATGAAGTACTCAGAATTATGGTGTCACAATCACTATTTGCCAAAAGGTCTAAATGCGAGTTTGGAATGACATAGATATTGTATCTGGGGCATATAATCAGTGCTCAAGGGGTTTAGGTACACCAGGAAAAGATTCAAGCCATCTTGGATTGGCCGCCTCCCAAGACTCTCTCTGATCTATGTGGATTCCTTGGATTGTGCAGTTATCATAGAAGGTTTGTGAAGGGGTTCTCACAACTTAGTGCACCACTGACAAACCTAACAAAAATAGGATCTTTTCATTGGGATATGAAGGTACAACACACTTTTGACAAGTTGAAGGAAGTCATGAGTTCATGCCCGGTACTGGCATTGGCTGATTTCAATTTTCCCTTCATCTTGGAGTGTGATACTTCAAGAGAAGGTATTGGAGCAGTGTTGATGTAAAATTGTCACCACATTGCATTCGAGAGTCGAAAACTCTCAAAAACAAAATAACTATACTCCGTCTATGATAAAGAGATGCTCACAATCATGCATGCACTAACAAAGTTTTGACAGTATCTTGTTGGGGCAAAATTTGTGGTGCAAACAGATCACAACAACCTAAGATATTTTTTAGAGCAGAAAGATTTAAATGAACAACAATTGAAGTGGGTGAGAAAAATCCAAGCTTTTGACTTTGATATTGAGTATGTGAAGGGAAAACATAATGTAGTGGTTGATGCTCTATCAAGGAGGCCTACAATATGCTCACTGTCTAAAATTTGAGCAGATTGGAAGGAAAACCTATTGGTTGAATACTCCAAGAACATATTTTCCGCCGGTTGATGGATGGTCAAGTACAAGATGATAGGTATAAGTTGGTAGATGATATTATCTACTACAATGGCAAGATTTATCTAGTACCTAAGTCCAAAACGAAGGAAAGAATTTTGAAGGAGATGCACAATTCACCATTGGTTGGACACCCAGGATACCTAAAAACCTGTAGGCATATCTGAGAATGTTTTACATGGAATGGACTCAAGAATGACATCTTACAGTATGTACGGGAATGCTCTACCTATCAGCAAAACAAATCTGAGCATACCCTACCTGTGAGACTTCTCCAACCATTGCTAATCCCTGATCAAAAGTGGGAAAGTATTTCAATGAATTTCATCACTAGGATACCCAAAGTTTAGGAGAAGGATTGCATTTTTGTTGTTGTTGATTGTTTGACCAAGTATGCCCATTTATTTTTTATTTCCACTATGTACCAAGCATCACAAGTGGTTGAGTTGTTCTTTTGTGAGGCTTTTTGTTTACATGGTCTTCCACAACATATAGTAAGTGATAGAGATAGTCGTTTCCTTAGCATTTTTTGGATGGAGTTATTTAGGCTAGAGGGAACGGAGTTGTCACCAAGTATGAGCTACCATTCATATTTAGATGGACAGACGAGATTGTGAACAAGGTTGGAGGGCTATCTGAGGAATTATGTTTCAGCACAATTGAAGGCATGGGTGCATTGGTTGCATCTGGGTGAGCATTGTTACAACACTACCTATCACATGTCAATAGGCATGCCACCCTTCAAAGCATTGTATGGTTATGAACCTTCATCATTCATGGATTTGGTATTGGGAGACAGTCATGCACTGAGGGCTAAATATTGGCTATAGGAGAGTTTAGATATCATGAGATCTCTCAAGGAAAATCTACAAAGGGCTCAAAATCAATAGAAGATATTTTTAGACCGACATCGAATCAAGAGAAGTTTTGAGGTGGGTGATATGGTATGGCTTTGACTTCAATTGTATAAACATTCCTCCCTAAAGACGTTTGGTAAGGAGAAACTAAAACCATGCTTCTACAGACCCTATAGAGTGGTTTGAGAGGTAGGAGAAGTTACCTACAAATTAGTCAAATCCATAATGTTTTTCACATGTCATCACTGAAGAAGGCTATTGGACAACATGTCACAGTGCTGAAGAAATTTCCTCCCATTAATGAAGAAGGGAAATTAATTGCAGAACCAACAAAGATCATAGATGTCTAAGAGAAGAAGCTTAGGTCCCATACCATTCAGGAGTTTCTTGTATGATGGAAGGATCTTACTATCGAGGATGCCACCTAGGAAGGTGATGCAGGAGCATCTTGGGTTCGCTTGCAATCCTGCATGTTTGGAGGGATTTGGTTAAGTATTGTGGAAGCTTGGTAGTTTTTGGCACTTGGCATGCTCTAGGAGCTCGGCATGGTCTAGCAGCTCGACATGGTCTGTGGAGCTTGGCATGGTCTAGAGCTCAACATGGTCTGAGTTACTTGGCATGGTCTAGAGCTCAGCATGGCTTGGGATTTTATTGGTGCTCGACTTTGTTTTGCTAATGCTTGGCATGGTCTTGGTTTCTATTGGTGTCGAGTTGTTTGTGAGCTGACTTAAGGCATTTAATTTATGTATGGATTATTTAATTTTTTTGTGGCCGACTTGTGGCTTGACCTATATTAAATGTAAGGAATTTAATTTTATTTGTAATGAACTAGGCTGACTTGTGGATTAGTTGGTTATAAGTAGGGTTCTTGTGGAGTCTTTTAGGAAATTTCATTCAGTTGAGGAAGCAAAGAAGTGTAGATGCAAATTTGAAGAGCAGAGCTAGGGCTGCGGTTGGAAAACAAGGAGATTGCTTGGTAGGCTTGTGAGCACAAGTTTAGATTTCCTTGGTGGTTTTCTTCTAGATCACTGTTATGCTATAGATCTAGACTAGCTAAGATTGGTTGTAAGTTAGATAACATTAAATCTTGTAGAACTAGTTTTGTAATTGTTGTTTGTGTTTGGCCCTAACCCGAAAGGCCTTACAGTCAGGCATATTGCATGTAATCAGTTATATCTTTGAACAAAGAGTTGTGATTTGGTATTAGATATTGTATTTTGTTGTTTTGTTGTTGTGTTTCCACTGTATAGTGATTAGCTAGGGGCTAGAACATCTCCTTTGGGGATTCTCCTACCTTGCACTGCCTGAGATGGTATCAAAGGGAAGGTTGTCCCTAAGTGTGTAGATAGATCACCAAAGCTGAGGCAATTTCCACTAGGACTTGGGTTGAAGAATGTTGATCTTGCAGCTAATTGATTTTGGTTGGTGGATTTGTTGCTTAGGGTTTGTACGACTAATTGATCTTTGGTTGGTGAATTTGTTGCTTAGGGTTTGCTAAAATTTTGGAAGATGCCTCCAAGAAGATTGGACCCTAGAAAAATAGATGATCACAGTGATGTTGTGGAAGAAAGGATCCTAGAGAGGGTTAAAGTAAATTTTAGATCTGAAATGGAGGAGGTTAGAGCAGAGTGTAGATCTCAGATAACATTGATGAAGAGTGACATGATTTTTGAAATTGTGAGTGTTTTAGGTGGTGTACCTAGGCATGTGGGTACTAAAGATGGTTATGAGGAAGTTGTTGAAGACTTTGAAATTGCTAGATCTAGTGTTGAGGATAGAACTAATCATGTGGAGAGACCTATTGGAACTAGGGCTGGTCAATTTGCTAGACCTGGATCTCAGTTGAAGTTGAAGCATAAGATGGAGGTTTCTAATTTCTCAGGTACTTAGAATCTTGAAGACCTAATTGATTGCATTTGTGAATTAGAAGACTATTTTGAGCTTGAAGATATTAAGGATTTGCTCAGAGTAAGGGTGGCACAAACTAAGTTGAAAGGACATGCTACTCTTTGGTGGAAAGAATTGCAAAGAGATAGAGAAGAGGAAGGTGAAATGAGGATCACTAGATTGAAATTTATGGTGACTAAGTTGAAAGCTAAGTTCATTCTTGTTGATTATGAACTTGAGTTGTTTAAGAGATTGTAGAATCTAAAGTAGAAGCATATGTCTGTGAAAGATTATACCAAGGAGTTTTACAAGTTGACTATTTGGTTTGGTCATAAAGAATTGTCAAAGGAAAAGGTAGCTCAATACATTAATGGTTTGAGATTTAATATTCAGGATGAGGTTGGTATGTTGAATATTTCTTCAGTTGAGGATGCTTATTAGTATGCTTTGAGAGCAGAGGATAAGTTGAAGAGGAGAGTTCAAAGTAATGCTAGAGGGAAGGAGAAGCAGGATTGCTCGGCACAAGCTAAACTAAGTGCAAAAAGTGAATCAAAACCTACTAATCAGAAAAGGAGAATAGGTGGAGGTTGGTTCTAAGGTAATTGTTTGAAGTGTGGGAAGGAAGGGCATAGATCTTGAATGTTTAATTGGTAGGATAGTTGCTATTGTGAATGGGGTTGAAGTTCAAGACAGTCAGCCTAAGCAAGGGGAAAGTGTGTTGGCTCGGCGAGTACTAGTTGGTTAGAGGACATTAGATTCTTGTCAAAAGACTAGTTTGTTTAGGACTTGTTGTAAGTCTGGTGGTAAAATTTGCAAGGTGATTGTGGATGCTGGTAGTACTGATAACCTTGTTGCTGAAGAGATAGTTTAGAAACTTGGTTTGAAGAGAATGAGACATCCTTATCCTTATAGAATTGGCTGGTTGCAAGGTGAGCATGCTTTGGAAGTGAGGGAGCAATGCCTTGTTGATTTCCAAATTGGGCAATATAAGGATCAAGTGTTGTGTGATATTGTGGACATGAACAGTTTTTGTGTGTTGCTTGGTAGACCTTGGCAATATGATTGTAGGGTTGTGCATGATTGTGTCAAGAATGTGTTTACTGTTGAGAAAGGTGGCAAGAAGTTTTTCCTAATTTCTTTGTAGAATGAAGAGCTTGGTGGGAGGAACCTAGGTTGTGGCAACTGAGTTGAGTTGGCAGATTCTGAGAAGGTTGGAGATCAATGTGGAAAGTAGACCTATAGCACACCTAAGATGGGTGTGGAGAAGCAGAAGAAAAACAAAGGAAAGAGTGTACAAGTTGAAGACTTGGAGGATATGTATGTGAAGAACCAATTTGGGATTTATGTGTTGAATCCCAGAAGATGTTCTTCTAGTTACTAGAACATCTTTTCGAACTTGGGGTGTCTGATGCAAGAGCATCTTGGGTTTGCTTGCAATCCTGCATGTTTGAAGGGATTTTGTTAAGTGTTGTGGAAGCTTGGTAGTTTTTGGTGCTCAACATGCTCTAGGAGCTCGGCATGCTTTGGCAGCTCAGCATGGTCTAGTAGCTCGGCATGGTCTATGGAGCTCGACATGCTCTGGCAGCTCGACATGGTTTGGAGCTTGGAATGGTTTGGAGTTTGGCATGGTCTAGTTGCTCAACATGGCTTGGGATTTTACTGGTGCTCGGATTTTTTTTGCTGATGCTCGGCATGGTCTTGGTTTTTGTTGGTGTCGAGTTGTCTGTGAGCCAACTTAAGACATTTAATTTATGTATGGATTATTTAATTTGTGTTGTGGCTGACTTATGGCTTGATCTATATTAAATGTAAGGAATTTAATTTTGTTTGTAATGAACTAGGCTGACTTGTGGCTTAGTTGGGTATAAGTAGGGGTCTTGTGGAGTCTTTTAGGCAATTTCATTCAGTTGAGGAAGGAATGAAGTGTAGATGCAAATTTGAAGAGCAAAGCTAGGGCTGTGGCTAGAAAATAAGGAGATTTCTTAGTAGGATTGTAAGCACAAGTTTAGATTTCCTTGGTGGTTTTCTTCCAGATCATTGTTATGCTGCAGATATGGACTAGCTAAGATTGGTTGTAAGTTGGATCACATTGGATCTTGCAGAACTAGTTTTGTAATTGTTGTTTGTTTTTGGCCCTAACTTGAAAGGCCTTACTATCAAGCATATTGCATGTAATCAGTTATATCTTTAAACAAAGAGTTGTGATTTGGTATCAGATCTTACATTTTGTTGTTTTTTTGTTGTGTAGTGATTAGCTGGGGGCTAGGACATTTCCTTTGGGGATTCTCCTGCCTTGCACTACATCAGAAGGTGAGAAAATTCTATAGCATCCAAGTTTGCAATTGCTTGAGGACAAGCAATTTTTGGGCACGAAGGATTGTAATGTCCCCAATATTATTAAATAATAATATTTTTTATGTGGCCAAGAATCAATGTTTTTAATCTCTTCGGCCCACTCTTTATTTTTGTTTAGTACTTGTTGGCTTATTGCTATTTTGTAATCCTTCAGGAAGTTTCTCTGAAGCCCTTTATAAGGCCTTCTTATAGGTTGTTTTAGGCATGGAATTTGGATTATTTTCTTTGTACTGCAAATTCCTATTGGAGTTCCCTATTGTTCACCATTTTGAAAGTGAAAGATCTTCCCTACTTGGCTCATTTGGTTTTGGTGCAATTCAACCTCACCCTATTCCATTTGTATGATTTGGATCAAATCTAGAAAATTGGAGCGGCATTTTATCTATCATTATATCTAGCAAATTTGGAGTGTTATTGTTGTGTCTCTATCATATGTAAATTGTTAATAGGTGGTATTCCTGTGTGGATGCATAAAATACTCAGGCATAGTGAACACAGTTGGTCCTTCCTCCACACACCATCCACTCTTGCCATATTCTTCATGGAACCCTCTTAGTCATACTCATCATATACATCATCCCAACCCACCATCGTACAATAATTCTAACTCCCATATGACCTCCCCTTGACAATCATATGTCTTCCCCTTTGATCCCCATATGACCTTCCCTTGGCTATTGTATGACCTCCCTTTTTTCCCCTGTATGACCTTCCCTTGGTTGTCATACAACCTCCCTTTCTCCCCTGTATGGCCTTCACTTGGCTATCGTATGGGCTCCCTTTTACCACTGTATGACTTCATCCCTATACATCGCTAGGTGAAAACATTATAATGAAAATCTTCCTTGTATTCAACCTTCCCAAAGTCCTTTCTAAATAGAGATCCTAGCATAGCCTACAAAACATATATTGATCACGATCAAGATTAGCTTGATTAGATGATACAAATCATTAAGCCTTTACTAGCATACTTATAAATACTTATCTTTAACCAAATTGTCACTATAACATAATCATTACATTGTGCATCATTTGCCTCAGAAGTACAAAGCAATATTAGGACTTTTTCATATCTAATTTTATTAACATATATAGTTTTTTTCTTTTTTTATAGTTTTTTGCTTTTTGGTATTGAACATATAATTTTTTCAGCTATAGTAATCCCATTGAATATAGCTCTACTAGGAACAAAGTCTATCAGTTCTTCAACAATAATCTAAGGTAGGATTGATTTCAATCTATTAACTAGTGCTTTTGAACCTTATAAACTGTATTGCATAACTAAAAATAGGCCTAGTCCTCTAAGTCTTTAGATTTTTTCTTGGTCAAGTATTAATGTATTGAAAGTATTATTAATTTTTCTTAATATCTTGCCCAAATTTCTCGCTTTTTCTAAATATCTTACCATTTCTTGGTTGGAAAAGTACTAAAAATTTTCTAAGCAAGCTGAAAAGCCATTTGATCCCAAAGCCTTTTCTGGGTGTAACTGTTTGAGGGGAGATTATATTTTCACATAAGTAAATTTGCTATGCAATTTTCTATCTTATCCATCTGATTTTGATAATGGAATATTTCTAAGTAAATATAATCTTTTGAGCCTCAAAATTAGACCCTTCATAATTTTTTAACAAAATAAAATAAAATTTGTAACTTTAGTTGCAATCTGAATTGGATTCTCTACTAGTTATCTTGTTGAATTCTTTATTTTAGCTATTCTTTTAGTTACATTTCTTAATTAAGTGCAGATGTGGAAGGATTATGTTTTCTTCTCTACATTAGATAACTAATTTTATTTAGACTTTTGCTTCTATAATATCTCCTCTTTTGTCAATTTATCTTCATATTTTTTCATTAACTCTCTCTCTCTTTTAGATATATCGACCGATCCACACCTAGTTTCATAACTTATTCATTCAAATTTCTTATTTCTTCTAGTTGGTTTGTGGTAGGAAAAATGTTGCTAATATTTTTATCAATAAATGATCGAGGCTTGGATTAATTATTATTGTGTTTTAAGCTCAAGTAGACTCAAACCCAAGACCTCCCACATAAGAGGCTCACAAGTTACTATTGTGTTGTAGGATCTTGCCTATAAAAAATGTTGCTAATTCACTCCTTATTCCACTATAACAATTTTCCTTTTATGTTTTTTAACTTGGTAGTAAACTTGAATAATTTAGACCCTACCACATCCTCTTCTGTCCATCACTTCTCAATCATCTCACATAAATTCTTGTTATTCATCCACATGTTTCAAATATATCTAATTTCTCAGCTATCTAGTTGAACCCCAGTCTTCTATTGTTCCATATAAATACCCCATTAACCTTCCTAATATCCATAATACTATGGTATTCTATCATGTTCTTGTTGGCTCTTTATTTGATAAGATTTCAAATACCTCTTAGGATATGGAAAATACCTAGGAGTTAGCTACAGACCATGACAAGTATTTCCCTTCTAACCAATAGGACCAACTGATAAGACTACCTAGTCCTCTTTGCTTTGAATTCTGTGGGATTCAGGTGGGTGTACCTTGGAATTAATCAGCACTTCCCTTCACAATACAATTTAAACATTAATCCCATTAAAGAAGATAACAGCCTTCAATTATTCTAGCTCAGAGATTTAAAAAAAAGGAATCAAAGATAGCTATCCCTTCTTATCTAAATGATCTCTAAGTCAAGTATAGGCCAATACTTTCAAATCTACACATAACATGAAAATAAAATATTCTTGAATAAAAGTTTAAAATCTATACAAGCTAGGATGTATGCTTTGAATCACTTAATGATAAGTGTTTATCCATTGGGCAATTAATCAACAATCTGAGACAAGGAAAATTTAGATCTACATCTTCACTTTGTGAATGTGACCAATACTTGATCAAGAACTCATACTTTTTCAAAATCTCTCCATAAAACCCTTCAATTCTCCCTTAACACATTAAGCATTTACTTAATCAAGATTTAAAAAAAAATATGGTAAGAGATATACTTCTAAATTAATCATAATTGGTATTCAACCTACTTGTTATTGAATTGCAAGAAATTAAAGAACACTATGAAAAGAGACAAGATCCAAATCTAGCTACTTCAATGACATATTGTTTATATTAATCTCCTTGAAACAATACACTAAGAGTATCAGATGTATCAAGAAAAAACCACCTCAAAGACCTAAAGCACTACAACTTATTTCAATCTATTCATGAGCAAAAAAAAGTTGCAAATACACAGTATTGGACTGATTGAGAAAATAAAATATACTATCCTTTTTTCAAAACTAGACCCTCTTTCAAGTCTTGGGAACTCATTTATAGGTATGAGTTGCAACAAGCTTCATACTTGAGAGGAAAAAGACACGTCACTAAATCATTTGACAAGTATTCTAGCTACAACAAAACATGTGACTCACTAGGTAAGGTGGGTGCAGTTAGCTTCCCAACAATCTAATGTGATAGTTTTGAGATCACATGACTATCTACTCCTCCTTAACCACATGTTTTTTTCAAAAGATAATATCTCCAAAATCATTATTTCTTAGGTGGGCCCTCATTATTGGAGTCATTAGCAAGAATGTAACTCTTTACCCACTCCTCAAATTCATGATCTATTGGCCCTTTGTGCTCAAGGATCTAATCTACCACTTGACTATATGGATTATATTTTACTATGGCTTGTGTGACTTCTTTCTCAAAATTATCATAAAATACCCATGAATTTACCAATTTTGAAATACATTCCTAAAAAAGTGCCATGTTCATATCTTGGGCTATGGGTTTTACCATGTCATTCACCTTGGTAATAGCCTTGTTTCTCCATTCAACAATTCAACCACACTTTTGTCCTCTTTCAAAATTGGTGGCACTAATGTGTCCTAAAAACTCTATAAATTTTCTAGCTCCATCATCTTATTCTCAATATAATCAGGCAAAACTGAAAAGTTCTTTAGTGACTTCACAATCTTAACTGTGGGTGTGGCATCTGAAGGAGCATTAGGGTCTATTCTCACATAGTTCAATTTTCTTCTTTTTCTCCATTTTTTCAACCCACTTTTGATAAGTTGATTTTACCAAAGTTATATCACCTTCTAATTTGTTGATGGCTAGATATAATAGCTCATATATGTGGTGAAGTCTAAACATTATGGAGTTGATTTTCTCATGTAAGTGCATTAGTGCAATCTGAGCAATAATCTTTTTATCAAAACCAAAAATTCTTTTGTCATTTTCAAATTTTAACTATAGGTAAACCACCTCCTTGATCAAAGCATTAACATCTCTTCCTTCCTTGGGTGGAAATTTTTGGAGTGGCACTATGAGAAAATACTGGTGTAAATAGCACAATACTCAATTTCCTTGATGAACTTTCTCTATCTACACTTGATGGCCTGTATGTATTAGGAGGCTTAGTTGCTTCTAGCTTAGTCACTTTATGTTCTAACAAAATCACTTTAGTTTACAAACTAGTAGTTAGCTTTTACTGATTCTCATAGGCAACAAAAATATGATTTCATCTCTCCTATAACTCCTCATATATCTTCTCAATTGCCTTCAGTACATCATGTACATAGGAAACATGTTCTTTCATATCTCCAATTGATTTAGAGAGCTTGGCATCATCCATTCTTTGAAGGACTATGTTTCCCCTAATTCTAGTATCATCAACAATCTCCTTCCCAAAAGTAGAGGATGAAAAAGACCAAGTAGCTAAGGCAGATAAATCCTCACTAGAGTACATACTAGTTGTAGGTCTATTTGGTTCCTTAATATTTGGATTTTTTGATCTCATGTCTTTCATTATAGAATCAAATGCCACAACATTTTCTATATTGACATTTGGTAACAATAAAACTCCTAATTTCTCTTCCCTCTTCTATTGTAAGGGCCTCAAAACTATTCATCATTTCTTCCTCAACCTCTTGGATGAGATCTTCCACATTGGCATCAGGTATTTGTACCCTCCTTTCTTATATTTTTTGATGGCATTCCTACCTATAGTATTTCCATAGCAACTATTTGAAAGATCTTCATTTGATATATTCATCCTCCTCAATGAAGGCTTACACACTTCTTTTCTTAGATCCCGAGGGAAAATTTCTTTAATTTATTGAGTAGTGATGTTAGATATAAGGGCCCTAGGTACTTGGAGGGATCCTCTATTTAATATGTATTCTAGTATAAAAATTTAGTCTTCCTCCTCTTTTTCTTCTTCAAGAATATTTGCTTCACATTGTTGCTCCTCATCTTGTGTAGGTAGTGTACTAGTAGGAGTTTTCCCTTCTTCAAGCACAAAATCATGGTAACTTCCTAATGGTGAGGGTGGAGTACGTGGTTTTGGTTGAGAATGGGTCTTCTAGTTGGGTCCTTTGCCTCTTGATTTTCCAAGATTATTGGTCCTACTATCTTTCTAGCAGCCCTTTTCCTGTGATATACTCTTAAGCCTCACTCATTTCTATTTTTCTTTACAAACTCACCTACCTGAGAGTCAAACTCTTCTCTCAATCTTCTCTCTTCTGTTTCTTCTTGAGGTATCATACTAGAATATTTTAACATGTATAATCCTTCAACATCCTCTCTCAATGCGACCTTTGATGCTTTGACTCTATTGAGTTTCTCACTCATTGTATTATACACTTTTGAAATTTTTTCAAAAATTATACACAACTTCTAAGCTTATGTCTTAGCATCTGGAAAAATATCATAAGTTGGGTCCTCTTAATAAATATGATACAATATTTCCTTATAAGTATGCTATCACTTCTTTTTCTTCTGAGAATCAATTTCATCATCATTTCTAATGATGTCTTCTGGGAAATCAAATCCATGCTTGCCCCTTGGCGTTATTTTTATCTTCTATATTAACCCTTGGTAAAAACACTCTATATCATTTGGTCTCTTGGAACTAACTTCCATGGAGTAAGGTATGAGAAAATGAAACAATTGCTTTTTCCCTCCTAATGAAAAAACTATGAGATTTGAGAAAAAGGTCTCCTTACGAGCCTTTTTTGGGAAGTCAATATCATGGAGCATTCCAATCTATCTTATGAATTCTAAAAATCCAATACTCAAAGAATTATACCTTGGCATTACAAGAGGTCTCCCTGGGGAACCATAAACTCCGATAACAATTTTGTGGGAATAGAAGTAAATATATCCCCATTGGTGAGATATCTTTGTCTTAACATTACAATCAATTGGTCTTAGGACTACTTGTACGATATGAGAAAAGTCTTTGAAAAATGGAAATATTCTTATTTTGAGGGAAACTCCAAACTAATTCTCAAATAAAGTAAAATTGGGTTGCTCCCACTCAATTGACAAGATAGTGGACCAAAGTTGCATTGGTAGTGTCTCATCATCCCTTTTTGAAATCGTATACAAATGTTCAAGAAAGTAATCTTTATTATAAAAAAGAACCATATGCATGAGCAATGAATACCATCAAAATATGTTGATTCCCCTCTATGCAGAGCTACCAACCCTTCACTCATTCTAGCCTCTTGGTATTTGGAAAAATCATAAATCACTACAATTCCATACTTTTGGATTCCCAAGAACATCCGCATAGTTGATTTACAAAATTTTCCTTTGGTTTCTAGCCCTAACACCTGATATAGAGAAGTGTGTGTATTTACCAATACATCATCATAATGCTCTACATTACCTATAATATATGAGATAGATGTAGGTGTTAATTTGATCACATATGCCTGCTTTAAGAAAGGACTGATCAAACTCTGCTACATATCTGGTCCAACCTAATTACAGGCATCTTCAAACACCTTGAAGTCAATTTCATTAGTTACATCTAGGGGTTAATGAAGATGAAAAGCCTTTCTAAAGGATTTAACATCTACCCTCAATAAAATTTATCCATCTAAATCCATAATTTTGTGTGTGATGAGGTCATATTTTGCCACTAGTTCTAATAATAGGTCAATATCCAGAAATACTGTGGGAACGACTAATTTTCCTAAGTCATACTATCACACATTATATAAAGGGCTTACAACATTAGCTTTACCATACCATTGTTAGAGGTACAATTGTTTAGAGCCTAATGGGAACAATTATTATATTGTCATTGATGTAAAACCTATTGGTAAGACCAAGTTTCAAACCTACTAGAGATAAATTCACTAACAATGTATAGTACCATATGATTTGATTAATGTAGAGGATTTTAAAAGAAGAGATCATGAGATGACCTAGTGAAAGGTTGAGTTTAAGTGAGATGAAATTACAATGGGTACTTGATAAGTTAGTACTTGATAAGATAATTTATTGTTTAATCAATACATGAAGTGAAGATGATAGACTGAATAGAAGAACATAGTGATGCTAGAGCAACAACAAAAGTGCAGTTTATAACTGATATAGTTGAAATCTTGGAATAAGAAAAATGTGTTGAGAATAAGGATTGATGAGTTGTATTATTTATTGCAAGGAAATGATTAGTTGAGCGATCAAAGGCTAAGATTTGAGGAGATGTTTCTAGAAGTGTTGAGAAGGGAAGTAGAACAAGAAGGTGGAAATATTTGTTGAATGTTTGGGATCTAATCATAAACCTTAAGATCTACAATTGTGATTAAGTGACTTAAGATCAAAGCTACCTATTTAAGGAGGCATCTGATATGTTGTTGGGGTAGTTGGACTGGAAACTTGCTTCAACTCTTAACTTCATCCAACTATCTTCTAAATGAATGAATAACGCATTATCTATTTACTAACTTATCAAGTGCCCATTGTAATTCCATATTTATTACAAATCTTAACTCAACCTTTTATTAGGTCATCCAGTGAACTCTTCTTTTCAAATAATCTTCATGAATTAATAGATATGACACTCTACACTGTTAGTGAATGTCTCTCCAATAGGTTTGACATCAATGACAATGTAAAAAGTATTCCAATTAGGCTCTCAACAATTGTAGCTCTAACAATTAAAGAGGGTGATGAAGATTGTAGATATTTACCATCACAGACATTGAGGGAGATGAAGATGAAGATCCAAGATAGTTGAGTATTGTTTTTATTACACCAACATATTGAATAGGAATCATAATGAAACTAAGGATAAATTACTAAAGATCAACCTATTTAGGGTGTTGTGTTACTTTTTGGATTGCATGGTAACTTGAAGATATCACATATCTTATGAAAGATGGAAAGGTGTTTCCATTAGAAAGTTGTTTCCATCAAAGCTAAAGAGGGAGATTATTGGAGCTACAATTTTTGAGAGCCTAATTTGAAAAATTGTTCTATTAGATTATTGATTTCAAACCTATTGGTGAGACCAAGTGTCAAACCTAACAGAGAGACATTCACTAACACTATAGAGTGTCATATAATTTTATTGATGAAGAGGATTTGAAAAGAAGAGATCATAAGATAACCTAGTAAAAGGTTAAGTTGACATGTGTAAGTGAGATGGAATTGCAATGGGTACTTGATAAGTTAGTTGACAAGATAATTTAATTTTTAATCAATACATGAAGTGAAGATGATAGTTGGATGAAGTTTAGAGTTGAAACAAGTCATAATGATAAGTTTGACTGAGTATCAGTGTTGCACACTCAATATAGGAGCTGAAGCAAAAGATTAAGGAACTTAAGCATTGCCAAGAATAACAATGTTGGTCAAGTATTTGTATTGGGAGAGTGATAGAGTTTGTTGAGTGATAGTATCGAGAAAGTTAAATGATGATGACCACGGGAGGCAATTTAGTGATGACCGAGTTATCCAGTGAAGATGGAGCAAGAGAACATAGTGATGACCGAGTGATCCAGTGAAGATTGAGAAAAAGAACAATTTATGAGAGAATCAATATTTGTGGTCAAAATAGTTGAAATCTTGGAATAAGAAAAATGTGTTGACAATAAGGATTGATGAGTTGTATTATTTAATGCAAAAAAATGATTAGTTGAGTGATCAAAGACTAAGATTTGAGGAGATGCTTATAAAAGTGTTGAAAAGGGAAGAAAAACAAGAATGTGGACAAATTCATTGAATATTTTGGATCTAATCATAAACCCTAAGATATACTATTGTGATTAAGTGAAAAAAGATCAAAGCTACCTATTTAAGGAGGTGTCTTATATGTTGTTGGAGTAGTTGGACTAGAAACTTGCTTCAACTCTTAACTGTTAGAAATAGGGAATACTAAGAGAGGGTGGGTGAATCAATATTCTACAAACTTTTGTCACCAACTGGATATTATTAATTACTTTGAACATTGCATAAGAAAGTAAACAAGTAATGCTAAACAATAATAATAACCATGCATAAAGAGAACTTATAACACCATATTTTGTTAACTAGGGAAACCTTGGCCAAGGGAAAACCCTGGTGGGGATGATACCCACTAGATAATATACTGATATATATATGTTCCTTGTTAGAAGTTGGATCCTGTTAGGAGCCAATGAGAAAATTTAGTATAGAGATTCCTTGTTAGGAGACTTTGAATCCCTGTTAGGAGATTGCAACCCTATTAGGAGTTGTAGTATAGTGGATGCAAGAAGAGCTCACTGCACAAACATGCACTTCCAATTATAAGAAGAACTCACTGCCCAAACAAGTAATTAATCCTCAAGTACATAGATGTTGTACCATCTTTCTTAGCTGATCTCTAACCTTAGCTTGATCTCGGATCATGAAATCAGGTTCTCAAAAACTTTGCATATATCACTTCACAAAAAGTTTTCATATCACTTTTCATATTACAATTGCACACTACTTCACAAATGAATTTGCAAGATGTCTTTATACAAATACAATGCCTTTTCACAAATTGCTACTAGGTCAGCTAAGACCACAATATACTTTTCCAACTTAGAGTAAACATCTAGGATGTCAGCCCTAATTGGTCAAGTAATTATTTTTTAAACAAAGTAATTCTTTACCCTTTAATTTTGTTGTTTTGTTTCACTGGTAAATCATGAATATCTCTTTTTCGTCTTATTTGTACTAGTGTGAAACATTTTACATATAAAACAATGTATTGTTGTATACCAATTCATACTTAGACAATTTTTTGAGTACCAAAATCCAAGTATCTTTATTACCAAGGTTTTTTGCAAGTAAGTACATCATATGTTGCCATTAATGAAAAATATTAGATCACTACATAAATTCAGTTGTCAACAATCTCCTGCTTTAGCATTGATGGCAACGAAGTAAGGAAAATTAGCTAAGTGAAAAAACCTTAACAAAAAATTACAATACTTACCATCTATTATATTGCATATACTTCATATTATAAATGCTCAATTGCTAAATTGCTCCCCCTTTGGATATGATTGCTACATACAAAACTTACTACACAATTTTCTTCTACAACTTCTCCCCCTTTGACATCAATGACAAAGGTCAGAAAGTCCAAAAAAAAGTTGTCTATCTGCTATCAAACACTGTCTTGCTACCTCAAGCTGCTAATATCTTCATACGATAATCAAAATTTGTCTCTAAACTATTCATACCTTTCTACCATATGTCCTTTTCTACTTCGACAATAGTGAGTATTGCACATAAGGCATATATGCAATCTCAACTACATTAAGGTCAGAGTAGGTGAAATTTGCATAAGTGTCTTTTGCTTTGACACATTCTTCCAACTGTCTCTCAACTGCTGATATCTTCAAAGCAATAGACTATCAATTTTGATAGTCTTCTCAAAATTAGTTCTTTTTTAAGTTCCAAATTCCTAATGTCAGTGTGAACACCAACAACTTGTCCTTCCAATTCATCAACTCTAAAAGAGGGTTGTTGTATCTGACTAGTTAGAGCTTCTAGCTCACTCAACTTCCCTTGAATCTTTCTATCCAAATATTTGGTCAACTTATGAGATAAAGTACATTTGATGTACAATACCTTACCAAATTATTGACGTCTTTAGAGTTCCTAGTATCAAGTATCAAAATCCAAAAATCATTCTAAATATTCTAACAAATGGTGCTAAAAAGATTAGCATCATGTGAAATTTGAGCCTTAGACTCAACAACATTCAAAAAATTTGTAAACTCATCATCAAATTATTTTACAACTACTTGTGCTCTCTATTCGAGGTCTACTTCAGTGTGTTTGGCTATGAGGGTGATGTATAATCTTTAAGTCACCTCCATTAATGCTCTTGTACACTTTTGACCTTTTTTTTCTTCTCAAATAATTTTGTCAAGGATGAAATTAGGCTAGATTGATCATCATCATCACTGTAAGGTTAGCAAGAGATATAGGAGAGGATGAGCTAAATGCTTTCACCTCATCTTCCACTTGTTTCTTCTCTACTGCCTTCTTTGATTTTCTCTCTTCTTCTTCCTTCTCTTCTCTTTCTCTCTTTTATTTTTCTTTCTTTTCTTCTTCCAACTTTTTCTCTTTTTCTTCTTCTTTCTACTTTTTTTCTTCTTTAAGCAATTTCAGCTTGGCTTCTTCAATCTTCTTCTTTTCTTCTTCTAGCTATCTTTTTTGTTCTTCAATCAGTCTCAACTGATCTTGAATATCTTTGAAAAGGGGCTCAGGCTAATCATAGCTTACAAAAGGATTATCATCAATGTTAATTGTGACACTAGTTTGATCAATTTTCATAGTATCACCACTTATTGATACTTTTGAATTTTTCTCAGTAGTGGTAGGAGATGTCTCTACCTCCATCAACATTTTATTGATAGCTACAACAATTTCACTTCTTGTTGTATTCTTATCACCTCACATAAATAGAATAGGCATCATTTTGTTTTGTCGATAGGGTGCTAGTTTACTCATCAATTTCTTTATTTCTTCTTCATCTTCAGTCTTGCACATCGTTCTTATCATTGATTTCTAAAATTTTATATCTTCTTCTCGAATTGGTGCCTTCTTTGCTATAAGTGTGTCATAGACTTTCTAATTTATAAAACCTTTAATATCCTTAAGTTTCAATTTATTTAGAATCATATATCTCATAGTAGAGATATCAATATGTTCCTTCTCAGTATCACTATACAAATCATAAATTTTTTTCATATGTACAAAGTTCCCTTCGTTGATAATGGTTGTGTTAATCTTATCTATCTTTGGTTTCTAGGGTTGCCTCATTTTACCTGTTGGCTGCTTGGAAATAGTGACTTTATTTGGCTATTTTTCTTCTTGTTCCTCCTCTTCTTCATCACTGGAGTCTCCAATTGTTAACAATGCCTTATTTCTTTTCTCTAGTCTAGTATCTTGTTTCTTAACTCTATTTTACTGCCTTTTAGATCCACTTGGTTGTTCGGCTAATACAACAACATATGGGATGCTCTATTCTGTAGGAGTTTCTATAATAGATACACTAGATTCTTGGCCAACTAACAAAGGTGTCACATACATTACACCTTGTTCACCAGTTTGTTTCAGTCTGGAGATTGTTTATCTAATTGCTTGAGATTCTTCTTCTAACATACCGACCTCCAATAGTCCTTTCTTCATTACAGATGCAATCTTCTTATGAGATGCCTTTTCTAATTATGCCTAGTAAGTTGATTAGGTTGTCTCCTCATACGTTCCAAATCTATATGATGCTTGGTCAATATCGGATTTAAACATTAAATCAATATAACTAATAGCTATATCATCGCTCAATTCATAACCTAGGAGAAATTCTGAATCTCTATTTCATCTCATTCTAAAATGTCCTCATAATCAAATTTTCATTGTCCAAGATTTTCTCTATTAGATGCCTTCTGTACACATATGTTATCTTGTCTATAGTGCATCTTTCATTGCTCATAATATCACTAACTGATAAAAATGGAAATCTCTTAACTACATGAAAGAAAATATGATTAATCAGAGAGTGGAATCTGAATACACTATTCTTAGTTCTCTTAATTTTCTCCAAATTCTCCACAAGTTGTACTCTTAGAATCTCACTTAAATTCACTTGTTCTTTCTCAACACACATCTTATAAGCTGCATAAATAAAACATGCTAACAACTCATCACTCATAGAACTTGCACAAATAGAATATGCAATTATTCTGCTCAAGAATCTTACATCATGTTATATGATGGTGTTGATCACCATTGATTTAGCATTGTAAATTGCCTTAGTATAGCTTTCAACTTGTTTCTTAACTAGTTTCTCACTAATAGGTACACTGCCTTATTTTCTAAGACTAGTGACCTCATGAATAAGGTCAGCAAAGATGTTGACTACATTGTCTCCCATATGGATCTTTCCATTATGAATTCTGCTCAATATGATCTGAGTCCATTCTTTTTTATCAAGTTTGTAGTTAAAATGATATTTGACTAAGTCTAAGTCTTTTAGATGCTCATATCTAGGTTTAATAGTTATATCATGATTGAAATTTTTTTCCATATCTTTGTTCATAAACTCACTTCCAATGGTTTCAAGCTTACTACATAGGTAGCTTCTTACATCTTCAAGAAAACTACATTGTCTGGAGTATTTGATAAATCCAAATTAGGGTTTTCCTCTAGGAGTTTCATAGGAACAACCTTTAATCTAGGTCTCTCAATGTTTTCAACGTTTAGAACAACTAACATATCCATGATTATGCCAAATCAAAATTTATCAAAGAATTTATGTGCAAAGAATGATAAAATACCTTTTTCAGAGTAGGGTTTTGCTCGAAATCACTTTTTCCAAATTACTTTTGGGTGCTCTAAGCTTTTGAGATGATCACAATGTAGAAATAATCAAGTTCATACTCTATTTAATCATCTAGAAGTTGCATTAATTATGTACTTCACTAAATCAAAAAAGTTGTTTATTCCACTTTGAAATCAAATATCTGCTCAAGATCAATTGTCTAATCTTTGAATGCTATCTGAGGTTCACCATAGCTTCCTTTCATCATGACAATGCTCCAAAAACAATTACTTCACAAATTTTTTTGTAGAAGCATAGATTTCATTTTCTGTCACAGAGTAAACTTTCTCTATTAAAATAGTAACTCTTATTTCCTTCGTAACTTGTTTCAATAAGCTCCAAACTGCAAGTGAGCTTGACTATAGTCCAAACTCATTAAGATATATCATCTCTCAACCTTGCTACTCATAGCTCGATATCTAAATGAAGTTTCCAATTTTGGTGCTGTGAACAAGCTTAATTCAACTTGGTTGAATCAAACTCGATTACTGGCTTCAATTTTCCTATCTTAGAATCATCTAACTTTTCCTCTGAAATATCTAATCCCTTTACAAATTCTTCATTAAGTTCTTCTTGAAGTTTGCTGACTAGATTTTTTTGTTCTTCACTGTCTTTCTTAGTTCTAGAGTTACTTTCATGATTCCTTCTATCATTTTAAAAGTTCCTCCCATTGTTGCTTCTATTTCTGAAGTTTCTTTGATCATTCCTTCTGTCATTTTCGAAGTTCCTTCCATTATTTATTCTATCCATTCTTTAGTACTTTGTTGTATGTTTGAAGTTATTGCATAATTGACATACTAGGGTTTTGCTTCTAGGATTTTGTTGATCAATAGGTGCTTGACAATTCCAAGCTATCTGTGCAAAGTTGTTACAGTTATAACATGTGATTTGCTTCCTTTCTTCATAAGGTCTAATTTCCCTTGATGTCCATTCATTAGATCTTCTTCTATCTATAGGGTTAGTATTTCCAAACATTCTACTATTTCTTCTATCATTATAATATTTAGGTTTTCAACAATCAATGGCATTATGACCAATACCATGACAATTATGACGGTAAAATTTTGTAACATCATTAAATGATTTATTTCTACAATCTCTTTTCATATGACCTATTTCATTACATGAAAAATATTTACTTCTAAATTCATACCTAGTTTCCTTACGAGATTCCACTTGCTTAGGTTCATCCAATTTCTCAATTTCCTTCTCTTGTCCAACTTCTTTGGATTTATTAGAAGATTGTCTGGATTCAATCTTATCATCAAATTTATCTTTTTCTTTTGGATCTAATTTACTTTTAGATTTCTTTTCATACATGTTAAATAGATAACCAAGACCAGTCTTATCATAGGGGTAGGTCTTTGTATTGACATTGATTCATCAAACTTTTCTCTGCTAGTGTAAAGCTTTTCAAGGTATTGCTTGCACTGAGCTAGTTGATCTTTCATAATAGTGTTGTACTTATGAAGTTCTTCATGATCTTCTTTCAATGTTTCAAATTCAAATATCTTCTTCACTAGACTCACTCTAAGATCTAAATTTTTAGTCTTCAAGTCAAATTCAATTTTGCTAGGATCATTCTTCAAACTCAACTTTAAATTGGTAATCTTCAATTCATGATTCAATATCTTTACTCTATTTTCAGTTTTGAATATTCCTCATCACCAGTAGATTTAGTAGATTCAGGCTTGGATTTGAGATGTTCAATCTTGTCCTTCAATTGTTGAATGTATACTTTGGAGTCTTCATATCTATCTTTCAACTTATCTCTTTCTTCAATAAAGAGATCAATTTGTTCAAGTGCTTCTTTAAGGTTCTTCATCAACTGTTCCATATCCATAGGGATCTTACTCAAGCTTTTAAGCCTCTTCTAAGTAATTGATCTCTAATACCAATTGTTAGAAATAGAGAATACTAAGAGGGGGGGTGAATCAATATTCTACAAACTTTCGGTGCCAACTGGATATTATTAATTACTTTGAACCATGCATAAGAAAGTAAACAAGTAACATTAAATAATAATAATAACCATGCATAAAGAGAATTCATAACACTATATTTTGTTCACTAGGGAAACCTTGGACAAGGAAAAACCCTAGTGGGGATGATACCCACTAGATAATATACTAATATATATGTTCCTTGCTAGAGGATGGCCCCTGTTAGGAGTGAATGATCAAACTCAGTATAGAGAGTCCCTATTAGGAGACTTCAAATCCCTGTTAGGAGATTCCAACCCTATTAGGAGTTGTGTCAACCTTGTTAGGAGTTGTAGTATAATGGATACAAGAAGAGCTCACTGCCCAAACAAGTAATTAATCCTCAAGTATATAGATATTGTACCTTCTTTCTTGGCTGATCTCTAACCTTAGCTCAATCTTGGATCATAAAATCAGGTTCTCAAAAACTTCACATATATCGCTTCACAAAAAGTTTTCTTATCACTTTTCATATTACAATTGCACACTATTTCACAAATGAATTCACAAGATGTCTTTACACAAATACCATGCCTTTTCACAAATTGCTGCTAGGTTGGCTAAGACCACAATATACTTTTCTAACTTAGAGTAAACAACTGGGATGTTGGCCCTAATTGGTCAAGTAATTATTTTATAGACAAAATAATTTCTTTCCCTTTTATTTTTTTGTTCTATTTCACTGGTAAATCAAGAATATCTCTTTTTTGTACTATCTTTACTGATATTTGACGTTATACACATCATTATCAACATGTATATTGTCTCCATCTATCTTTGCTAGTCATAATATGACATCAAAAACATTTTACATATAAAACAATGTACTATTGTAAACCAATTTTATACTTAGACAATTTTTTGAGTACCAAAAGCTAAGTATCTTTATTACTAAGGTTTTCTACGAGTAAGTACATCATATGTTGTCATTAATGACAACAATTACATCACTACATAAAGCCAATTGTCGACATTAACTTCATCCAACTATCTTCTAAATGAATGAAGAATGTGTTATCTTGTTAAATACTAACTTATCAAGTGCCCATTGTAATTCAGTCTTTGTTACACATCTTAAATGAACCTTTCATTAGGTCATCTCATGATCTCTTCTTTTCAAATCATCTTCATCAATCAGTAGATATGACATTCTACACTGTTAATGAATGTATCTCCAATAGGTTTGACATAAATGATAATATAAAAATTATTCCAATTAGGCTCTCAACAATTGTAGCTCTAATAGTTAAGGAGGGTGATGAAGATTGTAGATAGTTACCATCATAGACATTGAGGGAGATGAAGATGAAGATCCAAGACAGTTGAAGATTGTTTTAATTACACCAGTAGACTAAATGGGAATCATAATGAAATTAAGGATAAATTACTAAAGATCTTCTTATTCAAGGTGTTGTGTTACTTTTTGGATTGCATGGTAACTTGAAGATATTGCATATACCTTGTGAAAGATGGAAAGGTGTTGCCATTAGAAAGGTGTTTCCATCAATGCCAAAGAGGGAGATTTTTGGGGCTACAATTTTTGAGAGCCTGATTTGAACAATTGTTATATTGACATTGATTTCAAACCTATTGGCGAGAGCAAGTGTCAAACCTAATGGAGAGACATTCACTAATAGTATAGAGTGCCATATCATTTGATTGATGAAGAGGATTTGAAAAGAAGAGATCATAAGATGACCTAGTAAAAGGTTGAGTTGAGATGTGTACGTCAGATGGAATTACAATGGGTACATGATAAGTCAGATGACAAGATAATTTAATTTTTAATCAATACATGAAGTGAAGATGATAGTTGGATGAAGTTTAGAGTTGAAACAAGTCATAATGATAAGATTGATTGAGTATCAGTGTTGCACAGTCAATGGAGGAGCTGAAGCAGAAGATTAAGGAACTTAAGCATTACCAAGCATAAAAATGTTGGTCGAGTATCTGTATTGGCCAAGTGATAGAGATTGTCAAGTGATAGTATTGAGTGAGTTGAATAGTGATGACCAAGGGAAACAATTCAGTGATGATCGAGTGATCTAGTGAAGACTAAGCAATAGAACAATTCATGAGAGAATCAAGATTTGTGGTCGACATAGTTGAAATCTTGGAATAAGAAAAATGTGTTGAAGATAAGGATTGATGATTTGTATAATTTAATGAAAGGAAATGATTAGTTGAGTGATCAAAGGATAATATTTGAGAAAATGTTTCTAGAAGTGTTGAGAAGGGAAGAAGAACAAGAAGGTGAACATATTTATTGAATTTATTAGATCTGATCATAAACCATAAGATCTATTATTGTGATTAAGCAAAAGAAGATCGAAGCTAACTTTTAAGGAGGTATTTGATATGTTTTTAGGGTAGATGGACTAGAAACTTGTGGAGAAAATTGGTGTATACATTTTAAAGGAGATGTATGAAGTTTGTGATGTGAAGGATTGATTGAAGAGTTGCCAACAAGATATGAGATGATGAAAATGATGAAGTAGAGTCAATGAGCCAAAATTGAGAAGAACAAAGATCTGAATTTGCAAAGTGAGTTGCATTTTATCAAATCAAATTTTTTCTATTACTTTCTAACCATTGTGGTAGTAGTAAAATCCTTTTGATAAGGTTGACCTAACAGCTGTTTGTAAATCCTTTAATTAAGGTGACATTCTAATGAAACATTCTTAAGTCCTCTAACAAGGCCACTTTTAATAGGGTGATTAAATCCTTTAATAGGGTCACACCTAATAGTGTGTTTTGTAACCTTTAGTAAGTTTGGATCCTAAAATAGCTCACTTCATAAGAGTGAAAAAGTGGTAGCATGTTACTAGTGGTTTTTTCCAAATAGCTCACTTCATAAGAGTGAAAAAGTGGTAGCATGTTACTAGTGGTTTTTTCCAAATTGAGTTTCTAAGTTAAATCCTGGTGTCAAACATTGTGTGAATGTTTGTTGTCTATTTATGCTACTTACTATTTTTAAAGTTCAAGTTTATTGTTAATTGTGATAAGTTTCTACAAGTCAACACATATAGAACAAAGAGCTATAGGGTAAAAGCACAAACATATGTCACCCTTTTGTAAAGGAAAAGGTTAACAAAAGTATAACTGTTCAACTTCAATGACCTAAAATTGGTATTATTATTTAAAATTTGGAAATGAAGTAAAGTAATGAAATGTGTAAAAATAGAAGAAGTTTAGGATTATAATTTTTAATAATTATTTGGAATAAGAATTGATGTATTTTCTTATTTTTTATAGATAATTTTTTAGCTGCTAAAAATTGCTGAAAATTAGGGGTCTAGTTCCCACCACAACACTATAAGGAAATAAACTTATTTCCTTTTGATCTTAGACTATGTTATAGATAACATATATAGCTCGAATTTTTTTTAAAAAATTGCTTTAGACCTATATTTTCTCTTTTATAATGATTCAAATTTCAACTCACCAGAAATTGATAGTTTTCATCTCTTACCACTTTTTTCAAAACAAATCTATTCTAACCAATAGATAAATTCTACATTCTAGAAGAAGACTCTCTCCTCTAGAACGTAATATAATTTTATTTTATTTTGATATGTTTTAATATTTTTTTCTTTCTCAAAATCAACATCTTTTCAAGTGTTGATATTAGATGACTATCATTTCTTTATGACCTTTGTTTATCATCTTGATCATCACCTAGGACCTACTACTCTTCCAATAAAAATCAAACATGACACCTTGTAATCTCATCTGAAAATTCTGCACTCCTAAAGAAGGTAATCCACATGTTTGCATCTCACTTTTTCTCTAGACAACTATTAGATCTTGCAAGAAAATCCACACCATTGATCTTCACCTGAGATAACTCATCAAAAGTGAATCTTCCTTCATCATGTGATTAAGTCCCAATCGTTTATTTAAACTCTTGTAGAATCTCCTCGTTAAGTGACTTGAATCCCTTTTAGCATTGATTGAGCATGTGGAAGCATCTTACTTTTTTTCTATCAAAGAGGGAGATGCTCACAAAGAAGTGAGAGCCATTTGATCAAAATAATAGGTCCATTTGTAGAGTGTGTTTGATCATCCCTAAGTCCATGTTGCATCATCAGATGCCCTCCTTTTATGACTTTACTTTTGGACCCACCACACCTTATGTATGTTTGACTTGGATAGACCAATGAAAGTGATAATAATTTTCTTACTGGAGAAGTCCCACCATATCTAGCTGAAATCAGGTCCCTGCCACATGGTGTGCTCTCATTTTTTTGCTAGATAGGAGAGAGAGAGAGAGAAGCTTTCTAGTAAGTGAGAGTCATTGATCTCTCAATCAGTGATGTGATGATATTCAAAAGTTTTTCCCACTATCAAACATGTGTTCACATCTCACTTTTTCACTATGATCTTTTTCGAGCCTTGCAAAGATGCATTAACCATTCAGTCACATCCCCACCTTGATTGCATATATGCAAAGGTATAATTGATTGTACACAAAAATTTTAACATTAAAAGGGGGTGCACCACAAGAAAAAAACTTAAAAAAAAGTTGTAAGCAACTAGGAAAAATAAAATGGGCTAAACACATGGTATGATAACCCTTCCTTAAGGCATCATTACTAGAAGATTATTTTCAAGGGGTTGCAACCTAATGTTATAAAAACTTAGGAAAAGGGGTGCCACTTCATGATTTCATAACCCTAATTTAAGTTTATTTTAAAAAGTAACTTCAAGATATAAAAATACAAAGGTTTCCACAAATCTTTGCTATGGTTTTCAAATTTAGAGAAAAAATTCTCATGGATAAATATAGACAAACCCTAGCTCTAAGAAAGTACAAAATAAGAAATTGAACCAATTCAAGGGTTAAAATATTGCCAATAGTGGCTCTATCTAGGGATGATAGATAATTTATGTCCATGAAAGAATTCATAATTATTGAGAGAAGTAGACCACAAACATGACAACATTTAGAGAGCACTAGAAAAACCTATACAACAATGCAAATACAACACAAGCTTATTTACAAGGAGAAAACAACTATACACAATACTTAAAAATTTACAATCCTAACTACTATTCATGGAAGACACAATACCTCTTAACAAAAGTATTTCTATAGAAATTGTCCATGAATTGGCAACTTGAGAAGGTTACTAGAGAAATCTTTGATAAGATATGAATCATCACCCCATTTATTGTGAATCATATAGGGTCCTAACTAGATCGGATCAAACTTTCCATGTTTACCCTTGTTGAGTTATCATTTTTCATGATGCTTAACGATAGGAATCCTTTTGAACTCCTCTCTTGAAAAGCTAATTCGAGGATCAACTCCAAGGTTTTGGGAGATCTTGCAACCTACTAGAATCTTCTCAATTGAAGATAAATGTGAATGTTCACAAGGAGGACTTTGTTGGTTTGAACAATTTGGATAAGATATAGAATCTACTTTCTATCAAAAGAATAAAATACATACAAAGAGAACTATGTTTTTGTATTTTTTTGTTTTTTATGAATGCAGTCTAACAATGCAACTATATGAATTCCTAATTTAACCAAGTGTTTGTAAAATCAAATAATGAAGATAGGGTAACAAGAAGTTTAAGAAAATAACATAAAAAGTAAATCCTAACAGACATACACTATCGAAACAATGTGTCTATGAGTTAAGCTTTCAAAAAGATTGGTGGAAAACCAATGAAAATAGGAGTACCGCTTCCTTAATTCCACTAATGCAATCATCTATGAGAATTAAATAACTGTATGATATTTCAATTTTCTCTGTTTCATTCCTCAACAATGGAGATTTTTCTCAGAGGAATGGAATAGAGAGTCCACAACTACACGACCATCTATCCCTGATGAACCTATGCAGACCACTACATTAGAAGATGAATTGCAACAATGGATAGATGAGTAGGATGTAGGGGGCACTGATGTCTTTAAGATGTCAAATTTTGACTTTATGCCCATAGGTATTGAGTTGGTTGGGGATAAGATCAAAGACACACCAACTAACCAACCTTAACAAGAGGATTGGACTTAGATGCCCCTCAAGCCACAAGGACTCAAAATGATTCCTACATCCCAAATACAAGTCACATTTTGTGTTGACAAGGGATCAACTACCCCTCTTCCTCCAGGTGCATAAATTGAACAAGTTCAAGGGGAACATTAAGAAGAGCCACAACAAATATCCACCGAGGAAGTGTCAAAACAAGCACAAAAATCTTCCCAAGACATAGAGGTGCAAACTATGGGCTCTACAGATACAAGGACTGCGGACGAGGAGCCTTCACAAAGGTATAAGACCCTAGAGAGGAGTGATAAGGGCAAGGGAATAGCTAAAATAACTCCTTCATCCTCGAAGGGAAAAACCTCAGTGGAATGGATTCCAAGGTGGTTGCAAAAAGAAATGATAAGAAACAAGAGGCAACAATTCAATGCAGATGAGGAGGACATGATAGAATTAATTGAGGTTCTTAGGAAACCTAGGTCACCATCAAAGGATGCAAGAGCATTAGCTTTTATTAATAGTGACCAAAACCAAGATTTTTTTGCACAAGTGGCTATCCCTCCTCCATATGCATAAGTAGAAGATTTGACTCCACATGATTATCAAATCAAGGAGGTTCTAATCGAGAAACCTACATTGGATACAACCAAGCTAATGGTCACAACATGAATGAAGGAAGTTTTTCGGAGCCTGGAAAAAGATGGGGAAGAGTTAATAACACTTCAATGACATAATGAAATCCTAAAAGGATACTTAAGCAAAGTTGTTGGTCCCTTAATGCATGGATGAAATGTATGAATAAAGATAATTATGATAATACTCCTATGTGGATTCAAATTTGTAACAAGTTTCTTTATCATCCTCAAGGTTCTATCACTTTTACTATTACTTTATCATGGAAATCTATATTTACTAACTTTATAGTCTTTGTTTTCTTATATTGTATTTCCCTTATTTTTTCTTTTTTCCTTTTGTGATTGCTTTAGACGATCCTTGTTGCTTCATTGAGCTCAAGAGGATAAAGTAATTACCCTATCATATATATTATTTTATTTGTACCTCTTTATTCTATATGTTGTTGCATGTAATGTCATACGTGTTCTATTGTTCATACTAGTAGTCTTGTGTAGTCTTCTTGGTCACTTATGATATGGTAGCACCAATTTTTTTTTGTCTCCATGGAAACATCAATTATTTTAGACTCTTCTTTGTAGCTCTTATGTGTCTTTTCCTTGATTGTGTTGTAGTTCTACTTCATTTGGGGAATGATGATTTTTTCATACTCAATATAATATTACATATTATCATATGATCTTACTAGCCCAAAGTTAGTATATCCCTTCATTCTCTCTCTTTTTGTTATGTTCTTATTTCCCTTGATATGTTTCTCTTCTTGGGGGCATGTCATAGTAGAAATGTTATTTTATGGAAGCATGTACACTTTTAAACTATTGCTTATGTTAAGGTGTTTGCAATCACTTTAACTTAGGGGCATACACTCTGCTCATCTTTTGTCCATGGAATACAAATACAAATTTTGGGTATAACTTGGAGTATTTTAGCCTCTCATGCTTTTTATGATTTCTAAGATATACCTAGATCTAGATGCATTTCTATTTCATGTTTATTTTGGAAGCATGAATGTTGATGATATTCCCATGGGGGAGTATTATAGAAATATGATTAGATCATTATCATAATGATATTTTGCATTCATGATTGTGTTTGCCATTGATGTCAACATAGTAGTTTTTTGTGGTATTTGACAGAAGAACAACAAAAAGATCAAGTTGGTATGAATAGATAGTCGAGCATTTACACTAAGTGTCTAGTATATGCAGCTAACCTCAGAAGAAAAAGATATTAAATCTAGAAGAAGTTATGCAAGTTCCAGTGTAGACTATTTTGAGATAGAGTTTATAGAGGCATATTCTAGTAAACTTTTTATATCTATTAGTAGAAATGTTATTCTAAGAAACCAAAGTTAAAGATGTGAAGAAGACATTCTATAGATGATGTAGCTAAGCTCACTCACCATAATGTTACGTGTATGGAAAGTTATTCAAGTTATAAGGTGGAAGATTAATGTTATTACTTAGTGAAACATGTCCGTAATGTGGTCCTATAATAATTAATTGAGAATGTGTAACAGCTAACTCAAGGAATTTTTGTATGGATGTGGTATAAAGGAAGGAAATTTTCCTTTATCATGCATGGATGAAAGAGAATTATTGTAAGAAGCACAAAGAGAGGAATGCAAAGATAAGAACAATAGAGCGAAGGTGAAAGAAACTTTGTTGCCAAGGTTTTATTGTGTGATCCAAAGTTTGATACTTGGATTCGAGGTTCATGACCTAGTCTACAAGGTCTGATAGTGATTGGTCTAGTTGATAGGATAGAGGAAAGAAGTTAAAGTAAAATACATACAATTATTCTACAAGGAATAGTTGAGAGATTAGTTGGACAATGAGTTCGGTGATCTTGCCCCAGAAGTTGTTTGGACAATTGGTTCTTCTGTCTTCTACAACTCCTAATAGGATTGGAATAATTATAACAAGGATTCAAAGTCTCCTAACAGGAACTCATATGTACTAAATGTTGTAATAAACTCCTAATAGGGTCCATTATCTAAAAAGGAATATTTATATTAGTACATCATCTCGTGGGCATCATTCCCACTAGGGTTTTCCCTTTGGTCAAGGGTTTCCCTAGTTAACATGTCTGGTGTAATTCTATATGTGCATCTTTGTATATTTATTGTTTACTTTGGTTGAATGGTTAAGATTATTTAAGTTGGATAAATGTTTCACCCCCTCTCCACCCCTTTTAGTTATCTTGGTGGACTATTGTTTCTAACAATTGGTATCAGAGCATCAGGTCCTTAAAGATTAAGTTTAAAAGCTTTGAGAGATCCATAGTGAACATATTCAAGAAAGATAGTCCCAAGTTTGGCAAAGGAAATTTTGACACCCTAATGGTGGAAATTCTTGGAAAAACTCACCCTAAATATAACTCTAACTATACCATAATTAGACTCTAACCCTAACCCTAACCCTTACTTTAATCCTGACTAAAACCCTAACCCTAACCCTAACTCTAACCTTAACCTTGACTCAAACCCTTACCCTAACCATAACCCTGAAGTAACTCTATATATAACCTAACTCTAACCCTAACCCTAAATTTAAATCTTTCTCTACCCCTTTCTCTAACTATATAACCCTAACCCTAACTCATACTATAACCCTAAACTTGACACTAACCCTGACCCTAGCCCTAACCCTTTCTCTACTCCTATCTATAACCCTAACCCTAACCCTAACTCTAATTCTAAGCTTAACCCTAACTCTTATCCTAACACTAACCTTAACCCTATGCCTACCCCTAACTCTAACTATAAATCTAACTCTACCATAATTAGACTCTAACCCTAACCCTATCTCCAACCTTAATCCTTACTCAAATCCTTACACTAACGTTAACCCTAACTCAAACCCTTACACTAACCTTAACCCTAATGCTAACTCTATATATAACCCTAACTCTAAATATAAACCTAACCCTAACCATAACCCTTAGCCTAACCCTAATTCTAATCATAATCCTACGCCTACCTCTAATCGTAACCCTAAATCTAACTCTACCATAAGTGGACTTTAAGCCTAACAGTAATGATAACCCTAACCTTAACTCTAACCTTAACCCTGACTCATAACTCTAACCTTAACCCTAGAACTCAAATCCTGACTCAAACTCAAACTCTAAACCTAACCCTAATCCTGACCATAATTCTAATGCTCTATCTACCCCTAATTCAAACTATAACCCTAACCCTAACTCAAACTCTAACCCTAACTCATATTCTAACCCTAAACCTAACCCTTATCCTAACCCTTTCTCTACCCTATCACTAACCCTAACCCTAACTCCAATCCTAATCTTAACTCTAACTCTAATCCTAATAGTAACCCTAACCCTAACTCTATCCCCAGATCTAACTCTAGTTCTGTAAATCTAACTCTACCATAATTAGACTCTAACCCTTAGCCTAACCCTTACTTTAATCCTAACTAAAACCCTAACCCTAACCTTAACTCTAACCTTAACCCTGACTCAAAGCCTTACCCTAACCTTAACTCTGATGTAATTATATATATAACCTTAACTCTAAATATAAACCTAACCCTGACCATAACCCTAAATCTAACCCTTTCTCTACCCCTTTCTCTAACTCTAACCCTCACTGTAATCGTAACCCTACCCCTACCCCTAACTCTAATCATAAATCTAACTCTACCAAAATTGGACTTTAATTTTTAACCTTACCCTGATCCTAACTCTAATCTTAACCTTGACTCAACTCTAACCCTAACCCTAACTCTAACATCAACTCTAACTCAAACCCTAATCATAACATTAACTCTATTTGCAACTCTAACCCTAATAGTAACTCTAACTCTAACTCTAACTCTTATCCTAACTCAAACCCTAACTCAAACTAAAACCCTAAACCTAACCCTAACTCTAACTCTAACTCTAACTCTAACTCTAATTCTAACCCTAATCCTAACTCAAACCCTAAACCTAACCCTAATTCTAATGCTTTGTATACCCTAACTCAAACTATAACCTTAGCCCTAACTCAAACTCTAACCCTAACTCATACTCTAGCCCTAAACCTGACCCTAACCTTGATCCTAACCCTAAACCTTACCCTAACCCTTTCTCTACTACTATTTATAACCCTAACCGTAACCCTAACCCTAACCTTAACCCTAACTCTAATCCTAAGACTAACCTTAACCCTACCCTACCCCTAATTCTAACCGTAAATCTAACTCTACTATAATTAGGCTCTAACCCTAACACTAACCTTAACAATGACCATGTTGAAGTTGATGAAAGATCAACCCCACAACTCCCAAGAATCACCTGCATGTAAACACCTATCACAGAAAGAGAGAAAAAAAAAGCTATGGAGGTTGGAATTGCCTGAGATAAAAAGAGATTGTTGTTATCAAAAGTGAATTAATAAATTACAAAAGAGATCATTGTTGTCACTTAGGTTTACACCCTTGTCAAAAGCCTATGCGTGAGGACAACCTAGTGAAATATGGAAACAACCTCCAAGCTGTGGGACTTGAACTATGAGGTTGTGTCTCCGGAGAAGGTCGGCTTCCTCTTACTATCAGGATGCACCTAACTACTCTTAGAGAGGAAAAGGGAGAAGGAGAGCATGAAAGAAAATCTACCTAATCTAATCTAAAGAGATGATGCACCAAAATAGAGTGTTCAGACCAATCTCTGCCCATATATGCACTATTGAACTAGAATGAAACTAAGGATATATATATTCAGACTTGCTTTAATCTAATAATCACATGTAGATCAGCAGATCAAGATGAATGACACAAGGAAAGAAAGATTCACTTATATTATCATTCACAGGCCAAGGAGATACACTCATGCAGATTATAGATCTCTACAAAACACCAGTAAGAGGCAAAGAATTCTTGCACTTTCATACCAATGGCTGAAGGAGATAAGGCAAAAATCATATAGTTCAGAGGTATAGGAGATTTTACACTGGAATTTTAGAGCAACAACAGAGAACAACAGAGAATGATCGACCTTTACAAAATTTACAAAAATTGTTTTTATAGTTCAGGCATAACTGAGATGTCCTTTAACTATAATTTATTCTACAACCACTATATTGAACTCTTGTAGAGAACAATCATGGGGATCTGAAGAAAATCTGATCTTTTGTGTCAAATAATTTTTGAGAAGACAGAAATGGTGCCATTGATTGTCTTGACCAGGTAGATGGATCAACTGGGGGCAATGGAGTGTTCTTCTTTGTTTCTCATTCACTTCTAGTGGTTGGAAATGATCATGAAGATCAGATCACACAAGAAACCCTCGACTTCCCTAGTTCCTATCTCATGAATCAGCAAGTCAACCTAGTTGACCTATCTTTGGCACTAGGACGAGCCATGTGGACAAACAAGCTTTTATCTTTTTGCCACCCTGCAAAGTCTCCCCGAGTTGACCATGTCTTTCTCTAACTAATCGCGCCATCTTCCTAAACCCTGACCATGACAGCTACAACATAACCACTACCCCCTTAACTGTCAATCTTGGCTGAGCCTATGAAGACACATGTCACCTAGGCACTATGTTGCTATGCGTATCCTCCGACACTTTCTCATAGAAAGATAGCGCCCATCGTCGATTTCCTTAGATCTGACGATTGTGAAGACTCGCCATGATATTGCGCTTTGCCTTTAAACTTTTGGGCCCATGAAATAGCTTAGCACACTTGGTGCCTAACTCGGCCCAAACTAGTACCATCCTTGTAGTTTCATAATGCTCAGCCCCACCCTGCTACGTGTCGCTAAGGTGCTATTTCTCTATGGTTAAAATTGTCGTAGCTTCCCATAGCGAGATAGCACCGACTGTTGATCTCCACGAGATCAACGATCGTGGAAGATTTGCACTTGCCTTCATAAAAATTTTGATTCGTGAATCCACTTGGCAACCACCTGGCACAACCTGGTGTCCAACTAGTGACCCACAGAGAAACTGGTCTTGTAGAAACACGTGGTGGCTACCTGCTTTCTCGCATTTTTTAATTTCCTCACATCTTGATAATGCGAGAAAGCGTCAGCCCTTGATCAGCCTACATCAGACAGTGAACATAACTTGTACTTTCTAAACCTTTGAGAACATCTACCATGACATCACCTAGGACATGTGTCGCCAAACTGCTTTCTCGCAATATTTAATTTCCTTGCATCTTGATAATGCAGGAAAGCGCCAGCCCTTGATCTTCTTAGATTTGACGATGATCAACAAAATGGTACAACTACAAACTAAGTTGGATAAAAGGACCAATGGAAAACCACCATGTACTATGACCCACCTAACAATTGATGTCACTACAGTAACACTTTCCATCTGGGTGCTATGTCGCTATTGACGAGAAGCAGAGATTTTTTGATAGCGCCATGGCGCCCACCATGGATGGAACAAAACACGGCACTAAAGAACAATGAGGAAAGGGAGGACCCACCGGACACATGGAAAAAGGGTACTATGTCTCTAATGCAAAACAATGTGCATCTTTCCATAGCGACAAAGCACCAACCGTTGATCTAGGGAAGATCTAACGATCATGAACTTACACTCTTTGAACCTGCATGACTACACTTCATGACACCACCTAGACGCGTGTCAACAACCCGCTTTCCCGCATTGTCAGAAGATCTGACAAGGCTCAGAATGCAAGGAAACGGGCACCAATAGAATTGCCAGCTCAGCTAGCCACCCTGTCCAACCTGCAGCCCATAGAAGGAATATGGACCACCTGCCACGCATCGCAAAAAGGCTTTCTCGCATTATTTAAATATCGCGCATCTGGAAAATGTGGGGAAGTGGGGAACCGTAGATCATGGAAGATCTAATGGCACAGAAAGTTGCAGGCTAATGGAAATAAAACATAAGGTTTCATCATTCAAATTCTTCGATATTTCTTGGGCATTTAAAATAATATTAACTCTGGGAACTAGCCATTGGACAGGTTGGACATACAAATTTGAATTTTTTGGCAAGGGAAAAAAAAGGCAACATTTCTGGTGACTCACAGGGGATGCTAGCCTAGTATGCATAAGACCAATGGCCTGAAGCATCCATTGGGCTAGAGAGTCAAAAAGATGTGGATCCTGTGTATACTATAAGACTCTAACCCTACCTCTGCGGCAACAACAAAATACTAAAGAAACTCTGTTTCTACAACTGGAACTAGAAATCAAACACCTCTATAACCTTCAAAAAAAATTCAAGACTTGCTGTCTCACAGAGAGACAACCTTGTGCTCGTGCACTTCTTGGAAAATAGGAAACCAACAGAAAGAAAAACTACTCTAATATGTACAAATATTTACAAAGAGAGGGGTCAAAAAAACCCATTGACTGGTTTGCTGAAATAGCTACCCTTCCTTATCAACTGGTTTCTTGTTCCATACAAAGGGACAAACAAATGGATCAGCAGGTATGACAAGCAAACTACTGCATGAAATATCTCTTTCCCAATGCTAAAAATAGTGAAGCTTTCTAGTACTAGGGTGTTACCTTGTGGAGCAAAACATACCTGCTCCTCCTTGTGATAATCTTCCTCATGCTCTAGAATGAACATGACTAGGGGAAACTTGCTGATTTGTTGTAGAGCTAGATACCTTATAGGGCATCCTCTTGATGGTGTAGGGCCAGAAGAATCATCCTTGACCACTTGACTATGCTCTGTAATGATAGTCTTCAGCTGGTTTGGAAGTGGCTCCTCCTTTCAATTTTTTTCCACATCTTGTTCATGTTGCCCATGAACCACTTCCTTTGGATCTACTGGTATGGTGTGATCTTCCACTTGTTTCTGTTGTGGAACATGCTCCTCATATATAGGAGATATTGATTCGATATCCATGGAAGAGTAGAGAGCATCCAACTCATCCAAAAGATCATCCTCATCATTGATCTCCTCCATTGCAATTTCGAAGATATGCACAGGTTGGGGAAAAACCTCATGCAGGTTAGCATATTCCTCCTCAAGGATGAAGCTATCCTTGAGGCCTTCTTGTCCATCCTCCACATCATAGAGGGTTGTTTATTGCAACAAATGATCCTCTTCCTTCCCTAGCAGCAGATCCTCATTTACTAGCAAGGGCTCAAAAGCCATGACTTGCTCCTCAAGAGGAGGAATAGACTTATTATCTTCTTCTTCTTCCTCAAAAAAAGAGAGAAGCTCTTTAGATAAGAGGGTTGGGTCCTCTTCCTTTGGCTCAGCAACCTCCTCTTTGTTCTCCTCAGTAGACTGAAACAACTCACATGGAATCCTTGTGGGTTTGGATTCACTCTCCCAAAACTCCGTATTTGAACCATCAGAAGTCTATACAATCGGCCCACCTGGAAATAATCTAATAGTAATAGGCTCGAGGGGTTCATGACTAGTCTAACTCTCTCTTACAGGGGATGGAGGGGCTACGATAGTAGGCTCTTGTAAGGGAGGGGCCTTCCTAAAGCTTGGGATGACATATTTGGGAGAAGGAGGGGTATCTACCTCCTTGGTTTGAAAATGAGCTGATTGGAGCCTCATTTCTTCCTCTCTTGCTGCAACAACTTGCTTTGCAAGGTTCTTCTCAAAATGTCTCTATTTCTCCCTCTCTTCTTCTTCTTGTTGGAGATAGTTCATCTCCTCCTGTTGTTAGTCAAGCTCTTGTTGCCTTGCAAATTCATCAAGCCACCCATCCATCTCCTCAAGTTGTCTATCCCAGGCCAATAACTGCTCATCTCATTCGTCTATCTTCCTATCCCATGAATCCATCCTTCTTTGGAATCCCAACATCATATCTTTAAGTTCTTCAATTAAGGATGCTAGGACTAATGGAGTAGAGACAGGTGGAAGGTCAAAGTTTTGAGTAGCTTGGCTATAAACAGCTTGGGGTGGAGATCGAAATTGGCAATATGAGGGCTGAGGAATAAAATTTTCATGATATGGGGAGGAATAATGACTATTTCTATGAAATGAATCCATAACAAAGTTTTCATAAAAGCTACAATTTCATAGAAAACTTGAAAATCATAAAACGATCAAAGGTGATCTTTACATACCAGCACTGTTTCTACTTGAAACTAGTAGATTTGCACTAGAGTCACCATGGTGTTTGATTGGATGCCTCCAAAGGCTAATGACACTAAGAATAACACCCAAATTCTTAGTGTATTAGGATCAACTAGCCAACTAGCAAACTTTAAATCTTCTTACTAGCATCCCACAAGGCATGCCAAAAACTATTGTCACTTAGGTTTGCACCCTTGTCCAAAGCCTATTCGTGAGGAAAATCTAGTGAAACATGGAAACAACCTCCAAGCTGTGGGACTTGAACTGTGAGGTTGAGTCTTCGAAGAAGGCTGACTTTCTCTTACTATCAGGATGCACCTAACTAATCTTGGAGAGGAAAAGGGAGAAGGAGAGCATGAAAGAAAATCTACGTAATCTAATCTAAAGAGGTGATGCACCAAAATAGAGTGTTCAGACCAATCTCTGCCCATATATGCACTATTGAACCAGAATGAAACTAAGGATATACACATTTAGACTTGCTTTAATCTAATAATCACATGCAGATTAGCAGACCAAGATAAATGATAGAAGGAAAGAAAGATTCACTTATATTATCATTCATAGGCCAAGGAGATATAGTCATGCAGATTATAGATCTCTACAAAACACCAGTAAGAGGCAAAGAATTCTTACACTTTCATACCAATGGCTGAAGGAGATAAGGCAAAAATCATACAATTCAGAGGCACAGGGGATTTTACACTAGAATTGCAGAGCAAAAACAGAGAACAACAGAGAATGATCGACCTTTACAAAATTTACAAAAATTGCCTTTATAGTTCAGGCATAATTGAGATGTCCTTTAACTATAATTTATTCTACAACCACTGTATTGAAGTCTTGTAGAGAACAATCATGGGGATCTAAAGAAAATCTGATCTTTTGTGTCAAATAATGCCTTGAGAAGATAGAAACAGTGCCATTGATTGTCCTGACCAAGTAGATGGATCAACTAGGGGCGGTGGAGTGTTCTTCTTTGTTTCGCATTCACTTCTGGTGGTTGGAAATGATCATGAAGATCAGATCACACAAGAAACCCTCAACTTCCCTAGTTCCTGTCTCATGAATTAGCAAGTCAACCTAGTCGAACTATCTTTGGCACCAGGACAAGCCACGTTGACCAACGAGCTTTTATCTTTTTTCCACCTTACAAAGTCTCCTCGAGTTGACCATGTCTTTCTCTAACTAAGCGCGCCATCTTCCTAAACCCTGACCATGACAGCTACAACATAACCACTACCCCCTTAACTATCAATCTTGGCTAGGCTCGCAAAGACACATGTCATCTAGGTGCTATGTCACTATGCATATCCTCCAGGAACTTTCTCATAGTGAGATAGTGCCCATCATCGATTTCCTTAGATCTGATGATCATGAAGACTCGCCATGATACTGTGCTTTGCCTTTAAACATCTGAGCCCACAAAATAGCTTAGCACACCTGGTGCTTGACTCGGCCAGAACTGGTACCATCCTTGCAGTTTCATAATGCTTGGCCCCACCCTGCTACGTGTCGTTAAGATGCTATGTCTATATGGTTAAAATTCTTGCAGCTTCCCATAGTGAGATAGCACCCATCGTTGATCTCCATGAGATCAATGATCATGGAAGATCTGTGCTTTCCTTCATAAAATTTATGATCTGTGAATACACTTGGCAACCACCTGGCACAACCTAGCATCCAACTGGCAAGCCACAGAGAAACTGGTCCTACAAAAACATGTGGCAGCTACCCTCTTTCTCACATTTTTTAATTTCCTTGCATCTTGATAATGCGAGAAAGCGTCAGCCCTTGATCTGCCTGCATCGGATGGTGAACATAACTTGTACTTTCTGAAGCTTTGAGAACATTTGTTGTGACATCACCTAGGACACGTGTTGCCAAACTACTTCCCCGCAATATTCAATTTCCTCGCATCTTGATAATGCAGGAAAGTGCCAGCCCTTGATCTTCTTAGATCTGATGATGATCAACAAAATGGTACAACTGTGCACTGAGTTGGCTAAAAGGACCAATGTAAAACCACCATGTACTATGACCCACCTAAAAATTGACGTCACTGCAGTAACACTTTCCATTTGGGCACTATGTCACTATCAGCGAGAAGCAGAGATTTTCCAATAGTGCCATGGCGCCCACTATGGATGGAACAAAACTCGGCACCAAAGAATAATGAGGAAAGGGAGGACCCACTAGACACATGACAAAAAGGTGCTATTTTGCTAACGCAAAACAACGTGCATCTTTCCATAGCGACAAAGCGCCAACCATTGATCTGGGGAAGATCTGATGATCGTGAACTTGCACTCTTTGAACCTGCACGACTACACTTCGTGACACCACCTGGATGCGTGTCAACAACCCACTTTCTCGCATTGTCAGAAGGTCTGACAAGGCTCAGAATGCAGGGAAGTCGGCACCAATAGAATTGCCAGCTCAACCAACCACCCTATCTAACCTGCGGCCCATAGAAGGAACACGGACCCACCTGCCACGCATCGCAAAAAGGCTTTCTCGCATTATTTAAAGATCGCACATGTGGAAAATGTGCAGAAGTGGGGAACCATAGATCATGGAAGATCTAATGGCGCGAAAAGTTGCAGGTTGATGGAAATAAAACATAATGTTTCATCGTTCAAATTCTTCGATATTTCCTGGGCATTTAAAATAATATTAACTCTGGGAACTAGCTGTTGGACAGGCTGGGCATACAAATTTGAATTTTTTGGCGGGGGTAAAAAATGGCAACAATCATCCTTATAAAAGGAGATCAAAACCCTAACAGGGTAAAACCTAGGTTGTATGATAATAATTAATAAAAGAATTAATTATTATATGCCTAAAGTTTAGCTTAAGTAAACTAGAGATAATAAGTGACTTAATAATTAAATAAAAATGATTTAATTAATAAGGCAATAACTTATTACTCTAACACCCCCCCTTAAGATAAACTCAGGGAGTAGCTAAAAACCTAGAAACTACTATTGAAAGAAAATTGGGTCCCAACAACAAGACCAAATGAGGTAACCAAGCACATGTAAATCTCTATAAAGAGGAGAAATAGAGAAAACCACATGGGAAAAGCCCTACTCCAAAAAGAGATGGAAAGAATGTTCCAGAAGATAGCAACAAAAGATGATCATGAAGAACGCCACTGAAGCATGAAGCAACAAACATTGCCAAACTGTTGATATGAAGAACCTCCACTATATAGAATCTGACAAGGTAGAGAAGCTTAAGTCTAAAGAGTTTATCAATCAAAGATGGAAGGTATCTTCATGGCCTCCAAAAATGCGAATGAAAGAATGTTTATATGGTAAATGGTCCATCTCACCGAAATGCATAGGTATCTAGCCATTGTAATGACCTAGTATATAGGATCAAATACTAAATACATATCTCACTCCATTGAACCAAGAAAGCAATAGAATCAACATAACCCCCCTATAATGTTGAGAGGTAAGACATTAACACTGAAACTGAATGCAATATCTCCTATAGAAAGAAGAACCAAGAACATCGAAAGTGCAAAAGAAGTACAAATACCTATAATGGCACATGTCATCGACACATCATGAGGCTAATGTCATGGAAGGAACACTCACTTGATAAAGGAAGATGGTGAATATGGCCAACATGAAAACCTCCCAAGGCACTTTATAATGTAGTGTGAGTATGACAAAACACAAAGATGTGCAAGATCCCAATTGCAATAGAGTGGCACTTTATCTTAGTGCGTTTGCAAAAATACTACAAAATGATGTCAAAAAAGATCAAAAAAGACATAAGGTTGATACAATAGAGATTATAACCCATAAAAAAAATCTAAAACAACAAAATTGATCCCCGGACGTAAAACAACCAAGAAATCCATCAGAATGTAGAAAAGAAAAAAATTGAATCGGATGTGCCTAGAGCATAATTTAGAAAATACAGTGTCTCAAAATATGTCTCTCGGAGTGCAAAATAGAACTTCTAACTTTGATAGCCAAAACAAGCCACCAAACAACATCCAACATCCAAATAAATTACACCATCATGACAGGCTCAGGAATCAACTTTTTGATGTTTCTTTTAGATTGAAAAATGGAGTCCAGATGTGAAAGTTATGGCCAAAAAACCACATGTAAGTAAAAAAATGTTGGAAAAGAAAAAAAAATTGCCTCGAGATCCATGCCAAAATGCATTGAAAAGCGTGCACATATGTACTAGAATTGCCTCAGGAAGCATGTTAATTCTACACAAAAATGTTTTGATTTGGGTGTCTAAAAAGCTCAATTTGTGTGCCCAAAAATCTTGATTTGAGTGAAAAATATCTTGATTTTCATGTCAAAAATACAAAATTATCATCTTGAAAAACATGCCAAAAAACTCAATTTGTGAGCAAAATCTTTAAAAATTGTACACCTCGCAAAACATGCCAAAAATCTTGATTTGCATGTAAAAAATGAAAAATCACCATCTCAGGAAATGTGCCAAAAACCATAGAATTATTGACTTGAGAAATGTGCCCAATCTAGGAGCAAAATTTTTTAGCCTCAAATTCCAACTGTATCCAAATTTGACAAATTTTATATAAAAATAGGGGTTTTTGGGCACTTTGAGTTCAACGGTGATGTTCGTTTGGGCTCAAAGTGCACCAAAAATTAGTGACCCCCTAGATTCAATACAAAAATCCTCTAAAAGCCATAGACCTTAAAACTAATGCCAAATCTCTCAAGAATAGAACAAGGGAATGAAGATCTAAAGCTCTGATATCGTATTGAAGTTGATGAGAGATCAACCCCATAGCTCCCAAGAATCACCTGCATGCAAACACCTATCATAGAAAGAGAAACAAAAAGCTATGGAGGTTGGAATTGCCAAATCCATAGATGAGACATTCTTGATGATCAAAAAAGAGATTGATATTATCAAAAGTGAATTAATAAATTACAAAGAGATCAATCCTTATAAAAGGAGATCAAAACCCTAACAGGGTAAAACTTAGGTTGCATGATAATAATTAATAAAAGAATTAATTATTATATATCTAAAGTTTAGCTTAAGTAAACTAGAGATAATAAGTGACTTAATAATTCAATCAAAATGATTTAATTAATAAGGCAATATCTTATTGCTCTAACAGACCATAACTCTAACCATAACCTTAACCATAAACATAACTCTATTCTAAACCTTAACCATAACTCAAACCATAACCCTATCTTCATATACTAATATTAAAAAAAATGTTGAAGCATAATTGTATAGTAACTTTATACAACTATAATTAAAAATTTATTAACAATTGTATACTAACCTTATATACAACTATAGTTAAAAAACTGATCAAGCATAATTTGATAGTAACTCTATACATCTATAATTAAAATTTTATTAACAAATTATATAATAACCTTCCCAAAACATAAATAAATAGTAAATGTTTTTCCTATTGCATTGTGATTGCCACTAGCTTATTATGCCGAGGTGTAACCTACAGTGGCAGAATGGGGGGAAGTGAAGTGATGTGACCGTGTTAATGTTAACTTTTTAAAATTAAAAATTTAAGGCTAACTAATATTGTATTAAATGAATTGTCGCATCCGATCAAATTAATGATATAAATATAGAGTATACATTTAAAAAATTACACATTTCAATATTTAAGTTTATAAGGAAGATAGAGTGGAGCGATAATACAAATACAGTGTAGTAAAAATACAAAGAAGGTAAGTTTATATAATCATTTTAAGTTTGTACCTAAAAATATAAAGCAAAATATTTAATTTTCACTTTTAACCTCTACTAACTTTTCAAAGAAATGAATACTACATGTAAGTGATCAAGAGTGCATTGTTACAATCTGAATGACATGCACCATACATGTCGATCTAAAACAAATCACTAGATTTTCAAATTTTGGTTTTGTCTTTTCAAAAGAATGTCATTTCATTTTAACTTTATGATAAAGTAAGACCTCGAGATGATAAAAGCATCCAATGCTAACATGATGAAGTGATAAACAAAGCCATATTTGTTTTTACTATGATTAGCTTGCTATATCTTAATAACATTAAAGCTAAATAAATAAATAGAATCATTCAAATAATAATTAACTTACACAATAGAATATACAACAAAATACTTAATATTTAATTTAAATAACTATATAGTGCAATGTATTTATAAGTAAAAATATTTGGATGATATTAAATTTATTAAATATTTAAAATAATATATAGTTCAATATATTTTATGTTTTATTTGTTTGTGAAAGATTACTAATTTAAATCCTATTACTTCTAAAGTTATCACATTCGCATTTTCTAGAATGCCTCATCCAAGACTAAATTTTGAGAATGAAGAGCAATGAAGATAGTATCGAAGAGAATATGCTCGAAATTATATGAGACAACGACATGAACAAAGGAATAATGCTCAAAGAGAGGAAGCTACCAGTCCTAGAAATGAAGAGCAACAAATACAACATAGAGAATATGCAAAAAATTATATGAGACAATGACATGAACAAATGACTAATGTAGAAAGAGAAAAAGAAAGAAATCATTGAAACCAACTTGATAGAGAAAGACATGTCAAGCGTAGGGTAACTATGACAGTGGAAGAGATTGAAGAAGAAATGAGACAACATGTAGATGAGATGAGAGCACATTGTACACAAACATATTAGGATAATCAAAATATAGTGAGTAGAAAAACAAAAAGAGCTATGAACCTAGACGAGTTGAATGAAAGAGAAACACAAAAAATACAACTATGTAAATGTGAATTGAATCAAGGACAAGTTCAATCTCATGAAAATGGTGGGTTTAGTTATGATGGGATGAATTCTATGACAATAGATCGTGTTCTACAAACACCAACTAATCAAGTAGAGGATCTTATGAATGTTGATTCAGGCAATTATAATTTACAACAGGAGTTGACATCTCAAATAAGAAGACAAAGACAATTGAAAAGAACACAAAATAGAATTGATGAGGCAACAATCAATACTATTGAAAATAATAGGATTGACTTGAGGACTTCACAAATAATGCTTCAAATCGTACTAGATAAACTTTCTATGCCGAGTATGTGCTACATTTGTCAAGAAAGTTATCTTGCAATGAAGGTTGTATGGGTCCCTGAAGGCCCTATTTTTCATCGATGTCAACAAGAAAAGAATGAACATCGATTTTCAGCATTAAACAACATGGATCCCGGTCCACAACCATTACAACTTTCTAATTTGACACAAATAGAAAAAAATTTGATAGCATGTGTCAACCTCATTCTTCAAGTTACACATGCAAGTGGAGGTCAATTTAAATATAAAGGGCATACCATAAGTTTTCCACAAGAAGTAAGAGAAACAACCAAAATCTTACCACATCAAATAAAAGATTTACCTATTATCATTGTTTGCAAGAAGGATCAACGTGGAACAAATTATAATTTTACTGTCAATAAAGAGAGGGTATACATGTAGTGCCTAACCCTAGTTTGCATTTTTGCTATCATTGTCAAACTCTTTTAGGCCAATTTTATGCTTGATTATTAGTAGCATTGTTTTGAGATTATTAGATATTGTTTCAGATTCAGTTGATTTATGATGAGATTACTTGGTACTCTATACTTCATGTATGCATGATGATTATTACCATGATTTTAGTTATTTGATGATGATTAGTTAGATGGATTATCATGTATTTTCTTATGGATACTTACCCCATACTGCATGTGTATGGTGTGTGTGTATGTTTTCTTTATGTATGGAATTTCTGATGTGGTTAAGGAAGGGAATCATAGTCACCTGCTAGTCAGGATCTACATGATGCACCACTTCCTGCCATTGCCTATTTAGCTTAGAATATCATGTTTGTACATGCATGGTTTTTATGTAGGTTGCAGGTACTAGGTATCGATTTCCTTGAATTGCCAGGATGAGCATACCCTATCACATTATCTCAATGGTAAGAGAGGGGAGATATATTCTTAAGTCCAAATCCTAAACCTTTAAGGCATTTGTCTTAGAAAATTAGGACAAGTATCTAAGTTGACTACCCTCTGAATGCATTGAATAATGTTAATTCGTGGTTATAACCCTATAGTTTGATTTTGTATGTGTTTTTCTATGATGGGTTTTCGTATTTTATTTTATGAGTTTTAAGTATTTTTTCTATTAATTAAGTCAGATGAAATGATTAAATTAATTATTTAATTTAATGGATAATTATTATGGTATTTTAAATATTTAATTATATTTAATTAATTGAAAAAATTAATTAAATAAAATAATTAAATTTGAAGATAAAAGTTATAAGAATAATTTTAGAACGTGATAATATTTATTTAATTTAATAATAAAATATTTAGAGTTCATTTTTAAATAAATGCTAAAAAATAATATTATTATTTAAGTTACTAAATATTTTATCAATTAACATTTTGAAAATAAATTAAAGCATGAAAAGATATTAAATTATTAAGGGTTTTAAAATTGCATAAAGTATGCATGAGATTAAAATATAACAAATTAATTAAAAAGTGAAAAAAAGAAATTAATTTATTAAAAGTTTTATGATTGCATGATGTGTGCATGAGATTTAAATTTAATAAATTAATTAAAAGAGAGGTCAAGTAAAAATTAAATAAAGTTATTTAATCATTCAATAAACGTGCATGGAAAAGATAAAGAAAAGTTAATAAAGTGTTGATGTTTGGTGAGTAGAGGGTTCTTTCAGGTGAACGCACAATCAGTGCCCCAATTTTTAGGAGAGAACTCCTTATCAACAATTGAGGGTTCATTTTCAAAAGACCAAAGTTTTGGGGAAGGAACCACAAATTTTGAAGGGGAAAGAATTTCGGAAAAGAGAAGGTTGGTAATATGATCAACCAATTCCCTTCTTTCTTTTCCTATTTTCTAGAGATAAAGTATTCTCTTTTCAATGGGGGAATGAAACATTTCATCTTCAATTTCTTTTTGTAAATTTATGGTAGCCAATTCCAAAGGCAAGGATAATTGTGCTTCAACTCCATACACTACTTCAAAAGGTGTCATACCGATGACTCTTTTAGGAGAAGTTCTATCAACCCAAACTACTTCATATAACTTCTTATGCCAATCTTTCCCCTTTTCATCTACTAGCTTTTTCATAATATTCACCATATTTTTGTTGGTGGACTCTGCCTGTCCATTGCCTTGAGGAAAATAATTTGAAGCATCAGACAGCTGGATACCATGATCATAACAATACAATTGAATTTTCTGAGAAGAAAAATTTTGTGCATTGTCAGTCACTATTTTATTAGGTGTACCAAAATGGGTCAAAATATTTTCCATTAAGAATTTACACACTACCTGTGATGTAGTCACTTTAACAGGAACTGCCTCAACCCATTTAGTAAAGTAATCAGTAGCAGTAAGGATGTGTGTATGTCCTGCACTTGAATTTGGGTTAATAGGCCCTATAAAATCCAATCCCCACTATTGAAAGGGTTCTTCTATAATCATAGGTTCTAGAGGAAGAGTAGCCAGTTGTGGTTTTCTAGTAAAAAGTTTACATTTCTCACAATTTCTCACCCAATGGTAGGCAACCTTGAACATACATGGCTAGTAGTATTCGCTCCTTAGGATTTTGAAGGCTATCACTGTTGATGAAAAATGTCCTCCACAGGCCCCATCATGTAAGGTTTTCAGTAGTTTCTCCTACTGGTCAGCATCCACACATCTCAAAAACATACCATCCAACCCCTTTTTGTACAAGATATCATCAATGATCACAAATTTGGCTGCACTAAGTTCAAGACTCCTTTGATCCTTTTCTTTTAAATGGTCAAGACATCTACAATATGTCAAGAAATAAGCTATCTTAGAAAACCATTCATCTTTCAAGCCAACAAACAAACGATTGGGATATGGTTCTTCTTTTTCTCCTTTTGCAATAAGTTTACACAATCCTTGCCCTTGAACCAATTTAGTTTGACAGATATCTAGGTCAGATTCTTACACTTTTGCTACCCAAGTTGCTCGATTATTGACTGCTACATCTTGATGTGTGAGGATACGCTTGACTGTAGTGGATGGTGCATAAACTAAAGAATGAGAATGCAAAATATAATACTAAAAGTATTTCACTGCTTTCACAATAGCAAAGGCTTGCTTTTCAGACAAGAAGTAATTCAACTCATCTTCAATGGGACACTCATAAAAGAGATAGGCATCTTTTCTCCTTTGTCATTCTTTTGAAGCAATATTTTTGACATGGTATGTTCTGATGCATAGCAGTACATTATAAAATATTTTTTGAAATTAGGATGAAAAAGTGTTGGAGCTTTAGTAATAGCCTCTTTTACCTCTTTGAATAATTTAGATGCTAGTTCATCCCATTTGAAATTTTGCTTCTCACTAAGCAACTTGGCCATTGGTTTGACAGTCTCTGCAAAATTAGGTACAAATTTCCTTAGGAAATTGATCTGCCCAAAGATGGATTTAACACCATTACAATTTATAGGAAGACAAAATTGTTGAATAGCTTTTACTCTTTGGATCAATTTTGATTCCTTCTTTTAATACTATGTGCCTGAGAAACTTTCCCTCGGTCACAACAAAAATGTACTTCTTAGGGTTCAACGAAATTTCATGTTCCCTACATTTTTCAAACACTTTCCTCAAATCTTTTAGGTGTTTCTTCTGTCTTCTTGAAAACATTGTCATGTCATCAAGATACATTGTGATACATCTATCTAGAAAATGACCAAAGGTTGAATTCATGGCTCGCTGAAAGGTGGCACCTTCATTTATTAAGCCGAAAGACATCCTTTTATAGGCAAAAATCCCCCGGGATGTTGTAAATGTAGTTTTGTGTTGATCTCCCTCGGAAACTTCTATCTTATTATAGCTTAAGAAGCCATCTAGAAAGGACATCATTTTTGAACCAACAACTATTTGAAGAATTTGATCCATTATAGGTAAAGAAAAATTATCTTTCAGGCCTACTTGATTAAGGTTTCAAAAGTCAATGCAAATCCTTATTTCTCCATTCTTTTTTCTTATTGGTACTATGTTGGCCACCCAAGTAGAATGGTGAATTGGAAAGATGATGCAAGCTTTAAGCATTTTATCTATTTCTTTGAAAATTGCATCAAAAACCTTTGGATTGTACGTTCTCAACTTTTGCCTAAAAGGAGTAGAATCTAGTTTTAGAGTGATATGATGCTTGAATTGGCCATTTCTAAAAAAAATTGTCTTCATAAGACCAAGAAAAGAAATCCATATATTCTATAAGAAGTTTGATGAATCTTGCTTTCTTGTCTTCTCCACAACAGGTTCCCAAGTTGACAATTTTGGGATTATGTTTATCTCCCAAATTGACCTTTTCATAATTAGCGTTTGGACCTTGTTTACATGATAATTTTTTGGCCAAGAAAGTGTCTAAGCTCAACTAGGCCTTTAGGTATTACATTCCCTTTTAATTGTAACACATCACTTTCATCAGTGAGATCAGGACAAAACTCTCTACATTCAAAATCTAAACCTTCAAAATAATTAGTAGAGAATTTTTCAATACTTTGTAAAAAAACATTAACGTGAGCATCATCCTTAAATACTTGCCATGAATTGTTATTGTCTGGGACACTGGGCTTGTAGATGATCTCAACTAAATATTTGTTATTTATGAAGTCCAGGTGAGGAATCAGTAAAGAGGCTAATATTGCTAGAGAGTTTGCTTTATCATTTAGTTCTCTAGGAATCGCTTCAATTGCAAAGGCTTCAAAATCCTCAACCTTAGCCCACACACAATTCTTGTAATGTTTTAGTCTTTGATTATTTACTGAGTATATGTTTTTAACTTGCTTTACTATTAGTTCAGCATCTCCTCTTGCTTTTAGCAGCTTAATGTTTCTTCTCTTGGCTTCTTCTATTCCTAGAAGCAAGGCTTCATACTTTGCTATATTATTGGTGTTTTCAAAAGAAAGTTTGTAAGAGGAAGGGAAATTCTAACCATTAGGAGATATTAGTACTATGCCAGCCCTAGATCCATTAGAGTAGCAGCTCCCATCAAACTCTAAAGTCCATAGTGAGTCTTCAACTACTATTTTCTCACCTGTTTTCTCATTTTTAGACAAAATCAAATAGTTAGCAAAATCAATTTCTTGATAAAGGATCTAAGATTTGGGATCATCAAATGGAAAGACTGTATATTTGGATTTGGCTTCAGGTAACAAGGTTACTTTTTCTTTCCCCACAGGTATTAACAACTTGAGACCAATCCATTTTAACTTCCCCTCCTAGGTCTTGGCAGAAAGTTCAGCTAAGGAGCATACAATAACTGGTAGGAATATCTGCCACTAAAATAGTGAACTTAATTCTTTTCTGAGGATAAGATGCTAAGGAAACTTGGGCATCTTTAATCTGACCTATTAAAGGGACTTGCTTGGAATCCATGCAACAACACTTACCAAAGGTTTTAGTTAAAGGAAGATCAAGAGATTTTGCTACTGCAACTGGCATTATGTTGTCAGAAGCACCTAAATCTATGATGCAATTATTTAGCTTAAAACCATGGAGGAAGATGGATACATAAAAGGGATCACGTTTTTGAGAAAAAGGGGCTTCAGGATTGACTTTGTCTGGTTGAAGTATCCCTTCCTAGTTATTAGATGCTTGGGTTTCTCATTTCTTTGCTTGAGGAATTTTATTTGTTTGCTTAGCAGACATTTCATTGTTCTCTGAGACCTTGGTTTCATTTATTTGTTTAGTTGCTAAATTAGGGGATGATTGATGAACATATTCAATCAGTTTGTTGAGCTCTCTAGGATTCATTCTTAGGTATTTGGGAAGGGAAATTTGTATTTTAGATGCTTTACAAAACACAACAATGTCAAATGAGGAATTAGGATCAGACCTTTCCAGGATTTGGGGTGTCTTTGACTACATGGGTGATGACTTATTTTCATTTTCCCCCTTTGTCTTTAATTCCTTTGCTTGAGTAGGGGTTGTATTATTTTTTGAATCATTAGCTTTAGCGACCTTCTGCCCATGGGTTAAGACTAAACATGCAGCTTCTTCTAAGGTTAAAAGGATATCACCACTTCTATCAAAATCAGATTCATATTCAAGATAATAGTTTACAGAGTTTCCAGGTTCTTCCTCTATTTTCACATTAGCTGAGGCCACTTTTTCTACTTCAAGTTGTTGATATCTTATATTCTTAGGACAAGAATTTCCCTCGTGATCATTTGTAAGATGAAAAACACACATATTATTTTTATTAGGTGGAGCTTCAATCTACAATCTTTGTTGATTTGGGGGCAAATTAATTTGTTTTCCTTGAAAACTGCTTTGACCTAGATATTTTCTTAGAATATCCTGGTATTGAGTGTTCATTTTAGGAATTTGCTTCTTAATAGTCATCACATCATTCATGAGTTTTTGAACTAATGGGTCTGATTTTTTTGAAGTAGATGGTTGTGATTTTGAAGTCTGCATTTCCCGTTTCCACTTTCCTGAGGCTAAAAGGTCCACCCTCTAATTCAATAGCTAATCTTTGCGTAGCATCAACATCCACTACCCTGTCTCTCCTTAGATGAAAATTGATATCTGGAGGCATTGCATTAACAAAGAAACCTTTGTAGTTCTCTACACTAGGTCTTTTAATAGTAGGTATTTGATGCAATATTTTATTGAACTTTGCTACAAAATCTCTCATGGGCTCATGTACTTCTTTCTTTAGCTGGGTCAATTGGAGGAGCAGAGTATGTTCATCATTAACAGATTTAAACCTATTTTTAAAAGAATTTTGCATCTCTCCCTAGGTATTGATCGACCCTTGCAAGAGATGGTGAAACCAATTAGCAGCATCATCAATTAAAGTTTGTACAAACAGCAATACAGCTACATCTTCATGAGTAATAACCAGAACTACACACACAGTGTTAAAGGAATTAAGATGTTCATCAGTATATTTCTTCCCATCTCCATTGAATTTGAGTAATACTTCTCTAGCACATTTAGGAAGAGGATTAAGGTTAGCTCCTAGGACCAGAGAACCTACTTGTGCACCCCATGGGTTAGCAGCCATTCTTGGTGGGATTGAACTCAAAGGTTGGACATTGAAATGAGAAGGTACTAATGTCTCTGGTAAGATTAGGGCTTGAAGGCTTACGTTTACAGGGGTAGGTTTTTAAGGAGATGTTGGCCTACTTTTTCTTTTAACTGACTTCTTGCATTTATTAGAGAGATCAGGAACAAAATTAAGACTCTTTACAAATTTGTAAGACTGATCAATAAACCCCTTCCTTTCTTCACTTTGAGTTTACTTCTTACTAGCTAGTTTATCACAATTAAACTAACATTCAACACTCAAAATGGCCTTGGGATTAGTTTTTCGACTACTACTTCTTCATTAGCAACTGGTGCACCTCTGATGAGTTCGGCCCTTTCTTCTTCTCTTTTGAGCACTTGGTTAACTTGTGTAAACTGTTCTAGGCTTGTTTTGAGTTTCCAAGCTTGTGCACTTAGATCTGAAATAATGTCCTCTTGAGTATTGTCAAACCCTAAGCTTGGTTGAAGTACTAGGAAAATTTCATGATGAAGTAAAACCATTTCTAGTCTTCCCCAGCAGAGTCACCAAAAACTATTAGTAAACAATTTTTCTCAAATGATTTTATATGCAAAACAGAGAAAAATGTATACCAAAAAATGAATTCCTATACAAGAATAAGGAATTCTCTACTTAAAGTTTCTTCAATAAAATAGGCACAACTACCTTTATTGCAAACAAAGATTTTTGATCTTTTAACTCAATGGAAAGATCTTTTCAAAATACAATTTGTTGACAATGTTGAACCAACTTATTCTATCTCATCAATATAAAATAGTTTTTTATGCTAAAGAACCACTTGATTTTAACAATCAATATTATCCACATAATTAAAAATTAAGAAATTGAGCAGGTAGATTCAATAAAACTCACTTCTCACAGCTTCCCAAATTTTGAATTGATAGCTTCAGAATTGATAACAAACACAACAAAGAGTTTTTATATAAATAACATCTTCAAAAATACTAATTCAAACAAGTAGATAGCAATATCTACTTCCAAAACTCTTAACAAAATCAAACTGTAGAGTTTTCTTTGCATTTGCAGAATTCTAAAATGCTACTTCTAAAACTTAAGATTATACCTAAAACAAAAATAGTTTTGTCCATCGGTATGTTGGAGATTCACCCTATTCCATACTAATTATTACATATTTATATGGCATGGGGCTAGATAGTTGCCAAAATTACCCCGTCAGGAGTAAAATAGTCTTTTGGTTAACACAACTGTGCTAACCGAAATGCAAGAGAAAAGTAAAATAACAAAAATGAACAACTAAGTTACTATGTGTAATTATTTCTTTTAATCAGGTAGCACTATCCCTGCTGGCTATGTTTCTTGCCATTTTCCATGCTTCGTAGGTAGTTAAGAATGTTGAAATAATAGACTGATGTGGCAAACCAATGTAGGCAAGCCACTGCTTCCAAATTTCCTTTTCTTTATTCAATTCCACTATCTTTTCTTCATGCATTTCCAAGTGCTTCAGATTAATTATTAGCATGGCTTCAGTGTGTGCTACATTTGAAAAATCTTGCTTAGTTGGTGCTTTCTTGTCTTGAAGTTCCTAGAACTTCTTTGATCACTTCCTCAGATTGGACAACAAAGTCTTCTTCTTTACCTATAAACTGCTTGACAAACCACTTAAGGTCTCCTTGAATTATCTGGTGTATGACCTTAAGTTCTTGCAATGTTTCCTTGATTTTAGTCATGCCCTATATTAATGCTTCATTCCTCCATTCAATGCATTCTTTGATCACATACAAGGCTTTTTCATCTAAACCTGCCACATGACATTCAGCCTAGAATTTTTGTAACCCAAACTCTTGGATATCTTCCAGCCATACCACTACCTTTGCACAATTGTTTCTCTCCTTCTCATATCCATCATTACTCAGTTCCACCTTTTTAGCAATGGTTGATATTTCTTTTGAAGCCTTATCTAGGAGACCTATATGTTTCACGATGTCATCTAGGATGCATTGCACCCATTCTCATGTTGTCTTTGCAATTGCTTTGCATTTGTGCAAGTTCTCAAGAGATTGATGGTTGGTTGTAGAGGACACATCAACGATCGCTGACATCTCACTGATTGGTTTTGCCTCAAGATGAAGGATGTCATTGATATATTGTGCCATACTCTTTATTGTCTCCTTCATCTCTTGTTTTTCCTGTCCATCCTTCCATACCCTGTGTGCAATCTTCTTATTAGAGGCTTCGAAGAATTCCATATCCACCTCATGGCTTCCTTTTCCCAGATTAACTTTTGTTATCTAGTAGTCCTGAGGAGCTAGGGATTCATGTGAACTTCCATCTGGTGGCATGGCTATTTTAGCTGACCAATGCCCTAAATTTTTATCAAACTTGATCCTTGATTCAGTCCTTGCTTTCTTCACCTTAGGTGTTTTTCCCAAACATTTACTGACTAAATCATTAATCAACATGGAAAGAGGAACCATGCTCCACTTTTTCTCAATAGAATTCTCCAACCATTTAGGTGTGACTGGTTCTTTTTTGGTGGCAGGGGAGAATTTGGCCAAGGTAGATTACTCTCTTAGCCATCAGTATTTATTGGTGACTTTTGAGGTTCAGGTAGACTATCTGCCATAGGTAGTTCTTCTGCAACCTCAAGATCAACTATTACTGTACCCTTGCTTTTGGTTTTTGATGCCTTCCTTGTGCTTGAACGGGTCACCCTTTTAGTTTTAGGAGTCCCTTCTTGAACTTGAAGTTGAAGTGGTTCTGGAACTACTTCATCTTCAACTTCAATCGGACCTACAATAGGATCATGAATATCTTGATTAGTGATCACTCTTTTCTTTTGGGGAGCCCTTTTACTTTTAGTTTTTGAAAAAATCCCAGTTGGGTCAGGGGTGGCAACAGTTTTTGATTTTATCCAACTTGTATTCCTAGCCAACACATCCTTAGTGAGAGAGAATACAACATCTTCTTCTCTCATTCCCTAATCAATTTTAGGAATAGGCATGCACTCAATCTGGTCAATGTAAAATGGGTCAAGTACCTCTTCAGAATCTTCCTCTTTTAGACCGCATTTATCAAGATCCACATTAAACATATTGATTTGTTTAACAGTTAGCCGCGATCATAGTATTTTCCTTACTTCAAATTCATTAGGACAATTTTCCCAGTAGTCTTCCAACTGTGGAATATGAACAAGAGAGACTGCATTCTTAACATTATTCCTGAAAAAACCTATATAATCAAAATTTTCCTGAGGGGAGAAGGGTTTAAAGCACAGATGAGTCAATGATGCTTTTGTTAACATAGCTTGCTTTAGACTTAGACATCTATAATGTCCAATTTCAATAGGAAAGAATACATAAGAAGACCTCTTAGAAATCTCAAAAGACTCTACCACAGAGGCAAATTGTCTACACATTTTAGATAAAACTATAGAGTCTAAGCAGTAATGAGGCAACTTCAATGGCTCACTATAAAATCCACCCATCTTGAGATATGTGAACCTAGGAAATTGAATGTAAAAGTAGCCATAGACTTGTATAGCTTGCATAGCTTCTTTAGACAGCCTATCATTTTCATGACCTTGAAGTTCAAAGACCAACCTTCCTAGAAAAACATCATTTAATACCCTTCTGAACTCCTTACACAAAACAACTTCCTAAAGATCACTATAATATTGGTAAATGGGCATTTCATTAGTCCAAGGTGAATGTGGGAGGTTTTCCCATTCTTTAGATGCTAGTAGGATATAAATCAAATAGGAGGACAAAAAAAATGGACAAAAGTTTTTAACAACCACTAAACCCTTGTGCAAATTCTCAGCAATTAGGTCAGCCCAATCAATGAATTTACTTCCTTCAACAATCTTTTGGATGAAGAAATACATCCAAGACTCCCAATGAAATGCATGTTCATTTCCCTTAATTCTATTCAACAAAAGTACAATGTCTACAATTTCCTTTATGAAATGCTCAATGGTTAAAGGTTTTGGCAACCTTGAACCACCCTCTACCAGTTTTAGAAGCCAAGACTGGGCTACCTTACTATCATGACTACTTTTTCTTTCAGCATATAGGTGTTCTGCTTCCTCAAACGTCCATGGTTCATACGGTTCTTTGTGAGGAATCCTAAGGGTTGAATAAACACTAGTTCTGTTAATCTTAACTATTACTTCCCTTGAAATTTTCTTGATACACCTTGTGCTAGGGTCGTAATGGTTTGCACACTCAATAACTAGCTCTGGGCATGTGATTGCTACAGGAAAGGCGGTGGCTTCAAGAAACCCACTATTAGCTAGTCTTTGATAAATGGGGCCTAACTGGGTGTTTCTAGCTCTTTCAATGACATCGGTTAAATTTTTATTAACTAGAGATGTGTCACGAATTTCAGGCAAAGAGCTAAGCAGACATGGCTTTTCAAATTTGGGCATCTTGGGACGAAATAATGTCATGGCTTGCTATGGAGTAATAGATTCTAAAAGATACAAATGGAAATATTACAGAATAAAAGCAAGCACAAATAAAATTGTAACTTACAGTTTGATAGAGCTATATCCTACGACTTATTCTCCCTATTAGATGACGCTGGAATTTCTTTTGCAAATGGTAGAGTGAGTAATGAAATGGAAAAATGAATGCATTTAAGGGATGACTTACAAAGGAAATCGCAGTACAAATTTGGCAAGTAAATGTAATAATTACTATTTTTGTGTTGCACATCGAAAAAGACCCTTTGAGTAATTTGTTATAAATGCCCATCAAATCCACACATCTATTAATACTCCATGTCATCGTGAAATGAAAAATTTTCCTTTTCACCAAATCTTGTTGTATCAAAACACGTGCAACCTTAATGTTCTTATTTATTATCTTGCATGCCTTGGGAAGTGTCTTTATTGGGATCCACCTCACTTTTTAATTCAAAGATTGAAAGCCTACATGAAAACATAGTGTTAGTATACAAAATTGATATTGAAGTTGGAGTTGAAGTTTGGGTTGATCGGGCTTCAACTTCAACTTTGACTTCACCAAGAATGACTTAGGGAAAGAAAGCACACTTCAATATATGGGAGACAAATGGGAGCTTGAACTTGAACTTGAAGTTAATTGAAACTTCAAGTTCAACTTCATGATTAAGAAAAGAGTCACGACTGAACTACCCTAGGACACGAGAAAAATATACATGGTAACACAGTGGATGATTGAGCATTCCGAATTTCATTTTCCAAGAGGCATTCAGAACAAAGGTATGTTATTTAAATGGACATTGGGCTTTTAATTATTCTTTCATATGGATGTGGTATTTGTTAGACTTAGTATTAATTAAAATTAAATGTGACTCAATGTCTTGGGATCCTTAAGGAATGTAATCTGTAATGTTTTCTTAATTATGCTTGTATGTAATTGCTTCCGCTACTTTATGTTTGACGTGTATGTTATTCTTTCTTGTTCTTTAAAAAAAAAAAATGTTTGGCAAACATAGTAAAACTTTAGGTTAATTCTTTTGGATCCCTTGGCGAGGTATTACAATACAGAGCACTTCAATTTAAAATAAAACATGATAAGTTCTATAGAGATGTTCAAATTGATGAAAATGCACTTAGTGAGCTTACATCCAATTCAGATGATAACATCTTTGATAAACTAAACTCAATTCATATGGAATTTGATTTGGATGCAAATGAATACGTATTTGCAAGTCCAGTAATGAAGATGGATCAAGAAAATGTTATCAATCATACTGCATCAATGGCCTCTAAACCACCATATGCATGAAGAGAGATGGAGCTAACTCATGCATGGATCAATAACCCAAATGTAGATCCTAGATCACTAATTGATTGGCCAGGAATTGGAACATCTCTAGTGAATGAGTATGTCATAGAAGGATTACTTGATATGGCTTTTCCAATACTATTTCTAGATGAATGATGCGATTGGATCGAACCAAGATTGAGAAGAGTTCATCTTCATGAGTTTGTTAAGCATTTACTTTGATATAGAGATCATCTCTTTGGAAAACACCCACGATTTGGGTATTATATGATGAATATGATCATGTGACATTGTGCACAAAATTCATCAATAGAATTTGTCAAAAAGAGCTTGCAAGATATGTCGATCACAATCAATGAGTTACAAGAACATATAGAAAATGTTTCTCACTCACATCTAGCCGATCACTTGATGCATTTTGGTATAGCTCTAAGGGGTACAAGGTCTTATTGGGCAAAATGTCAAGCTGAATTAAGTGATCTCTTGCATCAAATTGGAATGACAACAATTTTCTTTACTTTGAGTGCAACAAATATGTATTGGCTTGACTTACATGCATTAATTCCAAGAACAGAACCATCTAATCCACAGGAAGCACAAAAATGGTGATGACAAAATATTATTGACTACCAACATATTGTTGCATATTATATGCATCTAAGATATACAATGTTTCAAAGGAAATACTACTAAAGGGAATGAAAGTAAAAGATTTTTGGTCAAGATATGAATGGTAACATAAAGGATCACCACATGTGCATGGATTCATATGGTTAGAGGGAGCACCTAACATAGACAACCTTAATTAGAGAAATCATGATGAAATCAAGATAGTTCAAAAATATTTTGATTCTATTATACATGCATGGAATCCAAGGGGAGATCCACATCAACAAAACATACAGGTATGATACCAATTCTTACTTCTATAGGTATTCAACATATATTATGCTTTTTTATTTATTTTACTTAATAAAATATGTTAGATCTTCAATAATAGGCCCTACAAAATGTTACACAAACATCCATGCCTTTGAAATACACAACTAAACCAAGTAGACTTTGAATGTGATCACGAAGAGTTGCTCAATTGTGTTGAATGCCATACACTATGCAAAGAGGGTGTTTGCCTTTGTAAAAAAAGAGGGAAAATAGTTTGTAGGTAAGATACTTGTATAGATTCATAGGTTTTTTTACTAAGAAATGAAAAATTAGTGTACAAGCTAATAGTTTTCTTTATATTTTTAGGTACAATGCACCATGACCATTATATCTGGATGGATCAAGATTATTTGAAGATCCAACAACAGGAGATAAAATATATGAACCAACAAGAAATGATGATCGAGTAAACACACATAATCGTACCATACTTTAGTTATGGAGAGAAAATGTAGATTGTCAACCTGTTCTTTCAAGACATGTTGTAATGAATTATATTGTGAAGTATTCAACAAAAGGTAGAAAAGAATTCTGAGACATATCATCAAATGTTGGTAAGACTTGCAAATATTGAAAATCCAGATGAAACATCATCAAAGGCATATAAGACACTACTAACTAAAACCCTGATTGAAAGAGACATTGGTGCACAAGAAACATGTCATATGTTACTAGAGTTGCTATTAGTAGAAAGTAGTAGAGTATTTGTTACATTAAATGTTTCAAGAGAGGTGTTCAAGCTAGTGATAAAGAATGAAGAAAATGATGATGAAAATCACCTAAAACTTTTCATTGAAGGATATATGGATAGACCATATGCAATGGAAAGTGTCACACTAATAGATGCAACTAGATCTTGGACTTATAACTCTAGAAGAAAAAGAGATAATAAATGACAAGCAAGGACAATGACAGCTATTGTGAGAGTGTTTCCAAGATTTACAAATATGCCTTAATGGAAATCAGAAAAATGGGTTAATTTTTGTTGGTCAAAGTTATTATTATACAAACCATTTCGTAATATACAAAGATATATTGGAGTAGATGATACTACAATTATATCCAATTGGGAGTCCCTTAATTATAATCCATGGCATGTGGATAGGAGGACTATTGAAAATGAATCTAAAAATCATGTTGAAATTCATGATGATTCTGAAGATGAAAATGAATTACTAAATAATCAAAATATAATTGAGCATGAGTGGGAGATAATAGCAAGACTACATCATGGACAAATGATGGATCTAACAAAAATATATATGCTGGGAAGAAGAGATATCGACAGACAAAATCCATGGAGTGCAGAATATTGAGGAGAAGAATGCACAAATAAAGCAATGCATTTTATCAATGCTATGAAACAAAATGATTTACTTATACCTGAAGATATGATGATGAGTATATCATATGAAGCTTTAGGTGCTAAGCAAAAGAAAGCGCTTGATATTATTGTGACACATTATAATCAAGGTGAACATGTCATGTCATTATGTATGATAATTCAAGGAACAGATGGAACAGGGAAATAATATCTAATTCAAGCCATTCATCAAGCGCTTTATGATGCATCAACACCACAATGTTCTCCCCTATTATTATTAGCACCAACTGGAATTGCAACTGTTAAGATTGGCGCATCAACAATTCATTCAACTCTAAGAATTCCTCTTACATATTTTTCTAACTTACAAGACACAAGGCTCACAACATTACAAGAAGAAATTCAACATATTAGGTACATATTAATTGATGAAATGAGTTTTATTGGATAAAATTTGTTACAAAATATAGATTCAAGATTAGGTCAAGCTTTTCCAGAAAATTCAAACATGAATTTGGAAGGAAAATCAATTATTTTAGTAGGAGATTTGGGACAACTACCTTCTGTTAGTGACAAACCACCTTATGATAGTAATGCTCATGTATAGTTATTATGGGAAGAGTTCAAGACTATTGTTACTTTGGATAAAGTGTTCAAACAAGAAGGTGAAAGTGAAGACCAACAAAGGTTTCGCCAATTACTCACTAATATAAGAGATGCAACTCCAACTATAGATGATTGGAAATTGTTAATGAGGGCAGATGTTTCATTGCCCCAAAATGCTAAGGAGGAATTTGATAATAATATTCATCTATTTGCAACAAATGATAATGTGCATAACCATAATAGAAAGAAATTACATTCGCTAAAAAAATAAGTTACTTGTAGCATTGCATCAAAAGAAGGTAGTACTAATCTAGGGGGAGGTCAAACTGATGAACTAAATGTTAAATTATTACTTGCTAAGGATGCAAGGGTCATGTTAACATCTAATTTATGGATTGAAGCGGGACTTGTCAATGGAGCTTTGGGATACATTTGAAATATTATATACAAACCTGGAAATGCCCCACCAGATCCAACATATGTTATGGTTGATTTTGACAATTACTTTGGAATGCCATTTGAAGACGAAGCTCCAAAATTTATTCCCATTTCTCCAATACAAAGAGGGCGCAGACGTCAATTGCTCTTACGTTTGGCTTGGACATTAACTATCTATAAATCAAAGGGATTAACACTTTCCAAGGCACACAGTTGACATTGGACTAAGAGAAAGGACATAACTAACATTTGTTGCTATATCATGAGTTAAGTCTTTGGATGAACTTCAAATTTCACCACCATTTTCTTATGATCATTATGAAAAGATGAAGACAGGGAAGAAACTTGTCAAAAGGAAAGTAGAGGAGGAACGACTCAAATCTCTAGAAAGAGATTAAATGTATGCAATGCATATACTATATTTCAATATCTATAAAACATGTAATGGATATGACAAGCATCATGCTTTAAAAAGCATATTTCAGATTAAAAATTTAATAGATTTCAGTTTTACATGTTGTGTTGTGGATGCTACTAGCTTAGATACCTTTATACATCTATCTAAAACACACCAAGAGATATCAATCTCGAGGCGCCTATCTATTCTCGATAACTAGATTTATATTATCAATTTTAGTTTTACATTTATTGAAATAGGCACCTCGAGATTGATATCTCTCAGCATGTTTTAGATATATGTATAAAGATATCTAAGCTTGTGTGTGTGTGTGTGTAATTATTCTCTAGGCACCTATTTTCATAAAACCTAATTGAGAAAAAATAATCCTTAGATTTAATGAAAATAAGTGCCTCCAAAACAAACGATTACTTTGAGTGTATTTTATATATAGTTAGTTAGTTAGTTAGTTAGTTTATCTAACAGTACCATCTACATATTAAATATAAATATTGACATACCATAAACAAAAATAATAATTTAATTTTATGAATTATTACTATAACAAATGTTAGATGTTAATTTCATTTATAATTTTCTACAATTTAACTTTTCTATTTAAATTGTTTAGAAAGTTTTAATCAGCACACTTTTACTGATTAACTTTCATCAAGTAAACTTGAACAAAAACTTTGAGGCGTTACATATTTAAGTGCCCTGTTCGTTTTTCCCTCTCAAGAATTCCGGTGAGTGATGTTGCAGGACTTGTTTCAATGCAGAGCTATACAAATTAGCATCACATCTAAGGTTATTTGGGCGCACTTATTCCTTTCGAATTGCAGTGTGCCAAGGTTCTTCGGAGGGAGATGGAAATGACGATCACTCGCAGGCGGACATCAGAAAGCAGGAGTGCAGAGCAGGTGGAATGTTGTGATGACCTCATTACGAACATACTTTCGAGGGTTTCAACAAGAGATGCGCTGAGGATGTCCAAAGTCTCAAAGCGATGGCGAATCCTCATTTTTTACCCTAATTTTGTTCATACCCATTGCAACAATCGTCGCCGAGAATGGATATTTTTGCTCACTGAGTTTAAAGAAATTACAGAAAGCCTTGCACTCATGCCAACACAATATAATCTCCGCTCTTTCAATTGGCAATCGGGTAATATTCTCTTTTCTTGTGAGGTCCTTGCCAGTTCTTTTCACAATAGGTATCTAGAGCTATTGACGGCATCAAATGGGCTCTTGTGTTTCCATCCAAGTTTTCTTCTACAATTTACTCATGATCCATTGCTGTGGGTGTACAAACCTGTGAAGAAGGTTTCGAAAAAAGTGTTAATGCCTTTTAAAGTGGAAAGAAATTGGATGTATTTTGCTGAAATTTGTCATATGCCGAATACCCAAAAATTTGTGATGGCAGGTTTCTCAAACTTCCAGAAGCGCCAGTATACCCTGGTTCTTGATTCTCATTCAAATTCGTGGTATGAGGGTCCGCCTCTATTGCGCTCTATCGTGTTTCCTGATTACTATTTCTTTTATGAACGGAGTCATCTTTTCTTTAATGGTGTCATTTATTTTACTGCTAGAGTCGAAAGCATAGATGACCAAGAATTGGGAGAAATTAGAGAAGGAGAGGCCTTTAGAGATGGATTTGGTTTTTCACATATTATTATAGGTTATGATGTCAAGCAGGACCAATGGGGCTTTTCTATAATCATTCCTTCATCAGTGGGCTCTTTGTATTGCCTCACTGAATGGAAGGGAAATCTATTAGTTTGTGCAGTTAATAGAAATGGGTATTTTGTGTTCTGGATATTGGATACAGAGCATAAGCTATGGATTCGAGAACGGGAATTGGATTTATCATATGGGGGCCACTCGTCGTGGAAGGTATCTGCAAGCGGTGGTGTAGCTTGTTTTACCATACGCGGTCACAATTCTATCATAGTTTACGATATGGAGAGCAGACATTGGTCAACTTATGAACTAGATGATGATTTTGATCTGCAGAAGGAAATAGCTGCATCATTTGTAACTTTTGAGCCTACTCTTTTGTCATTTTGAAAACCTTAAGTGGGAATCAGATTACAATCTCGGTGTTGTTTGCAGTCATGTAAATGTCTGTGTGAGACAAGCAATCTGTCTTGAAAAATACTTTTGCGATTAGTTATTGACTTCTGATTTAGTTTAGTATAGTTGTTAGTACTGTTAACGTGTAATAAAGGTTTGCTTCTTGTCCATTTCTTCCCTTCCATTTTTTTTCTTAGTCTATGAGTTTTAATTTTTTTTAAAGTTCCGCAGCATGAATTTAGACTTATGCAGACAAGAGCAAAGCTTGTATTCAAAATTTCCATATAATTTTTGTAAATAAGTCATTAATTTGTCAATATTGAGTCATAAGGAATGTGTTGATATTTTAGACATGGTATATATGGATTGGTCTTAGACGATAAGCCCTGAGAAATAAAAGTTCAACACTGAATGAGAACTGGAACATAATGATATTCATGCGGAGTGCTGGTAAAACATGAAGCCTCTGGATTAGAGATATTATACTTGTGTTTAATATATCCAGTAGTTGTGATGATCACACAGGTCTGTATGGAGTGTGGACATATTGTGAAGCCTAAAAATTCTAATCTGATCGTGCATGTTGCCCTGAAAGTGAAAAATCTGTAGTATAGGGGCAGTTCCTTGTTAGCTTACTACCATAAGAAGACATGATGTAGGTTCACCTTGAGAGAGGGCTATGTTTCCCAAATAGATCCAGGTCTTGTCCAAAACAGGAAGTACCTCGTGAGAGTGAGAACTCTATTCTCTTGTTGGCATACAACTTAGTGGATTGTTTTTTTGGTAGAATTTGCTAAAATTGATCATGATGGATAACCATGTTTACTCATTCAGAGAGAAGAAACTCTGAAATAACAGGGCACATATGTGGCTTCAGAACATGACTCAAAATGAATCCTTAATATAGGAACTTGCTCATCTCGTCACTTTAAGCATTTAGAAGTATAGAAGGAGGTGGGAAGGTAAGTGTTAGTCAGCCCCAATTGAAATCCTCCAATCAAGTGCTGCAACTGTTTTAATGCTAGTTTTTATCCATTTTGGTAAATGGGTAAAGAAGGAAGAAAATAGCTTTCTCCAAGGATGAATTATAATATTATTATATTTCAGTTATATTATCTAGAAGGATAGTTAATATCAGCATGGTTGAAACAATTAAAAAACTCCTGTGGGAAAATGTCCTGCTGAATCCTTTTAGTTGAGGAGATATACCCTAGATTCTCAGTAAAACTTTCTCTGCGACTCTGAAATCATATCATGGCTTCAAGGAACGTAGATTATTTCCTTTAGTTATGAAGCAACTTGGACTAGCATGTTCAAGAACCAGCATGATGACCGGAATGACCAAACACTTGATTTTTCCTCCGGCCAAAGAAAATCAAATACGTGTTTTTATGACTATTATGAATTCATTCCCATGAAAGATTTGTTTAGAGTGCTATGACAATTTGATTGGTATTATGAATTCATTCCCATGAAAGCTTTGTGTAGAGTGCATGACAATTTGATTGGTATTATGAATTCATTCCCATGAAAGATTTGTTTGCAAAATGCAGTAACCTTTAAGTAGTATTCTGACAATACAGTCGATACCAGAGCAATGGGAATCCTGGAAACTACGACGTTGAACAAGAAAAGGATCACTGACTAGACTACTGAATAGAAACCAGCATAGGAAATGACAAATTAAAGTGGCAATTCTAAGGACAAAAATGTGCCCTTAGATTCAATGAGTGCTAAGTGTTCCATTTATTCTCATGAGAGATGGATTCATGTTGAATCACTACTCATGAAACATGGGTCATCGAATTTGACTCAAAAATCACACAGTTAAATCTTGATATTCACATCACAAAATGTGCCCTGTCAAGAATCCAATGAATAAGAATGTCCCACTTAATGTACTGAATGAGAGCTATTTCCTGAATCAAATAGAAACTAATTGTTTATATGAGAACGTTCCACATAAAGGTTTGGTGGTAGAGGATATTACTGAACAAAAATATTTTCCTGAATAAAATGAATCATTTATAAAAGCTATGCTCGTAAAGAGGGTTCGACTGAATAATGACTATTTCATTAACTCCAACGGGAAAAAAGAGCCCCAATGTATAGAATAGCTTTGTGAAAGGCATCAACAGTCATGCAGACATGTTTCAACTATTCAAACAACTCTGAAGCAAATGTAAAGCGTAGGACAGATATTTATAGATATCAAGAAAGCAAACAATACACCATGATAATAAGCGTATTTCATAGATTTATAGATAAAAGCAGAAGAAAGCAATTCAGAAAAGAAAGGATGGTGTAAGGCTATTCAAATCTTAAGGTAAGACGCAACTTCCTATTCATGAAAAAGTATAAAATTAAATATGCAAATGGTATATCTGCTTGGCTGCATATTCCTTCCAAAGATTTAATTAAAAAAACAACTATAGTCTAAAGTTCTGCTAATTCTTTGTTCTTTGAATCAGACTTCTAGTTCAGTTTTGTATGGCTGAGAATGGTCTTCTAAATAATATGAATATTCAGATTGTTTGAAGAAGTTATCACTTGTCTTCAATGGAGGTCCAATCTTTTATGTTCGATCTTGAATGAATAAGAATATCTTTGCTTTATAATTTGCAGGAAGTAGAATACTTAGAAGAGCAAACTGTTATGTGTTTGTGTGTGTTCTAAACTGCATTCACAACCTAAATATACACCCTTTCTAGAGGGTGTGTCCCTCAAGGGACATAACCCTTGGCACTCAACAAATTGTTATTATTCTTAAGTTGGTGATCTAGCAGAGGTAGTTTAGTTATGACTAACTAATTCAATCAAGCACCAAATAACGCATCATCTAGAAATCGTTGGTACCTCTAGGAGCAATATTTATTTATATTAAATGTCAATCATTAGGGATATATATCCATAAGAGAAGGTACGGTCTGTACCATTAGACCTGTATGTGAAGAACCTCCTTATAGCAATATCGTGAGAATGCTCGAAATAACAGAATACAAAGTGATAGCAGAACTCAGAATGAATCTACTGATCGCAGGCCACTTCGAGGGGGTAACCTCCTTTGAGCAAGCTCAATACAATAAATTCGTCCGTGCCCATCAAGGGCCTCAACCTATTCTTATATACTGGGTACGATCTAGAAAAGTAATACTACCTATGCATGTGGGATAATAAAATATACTCACAGGACGACTTACAAAGCATATGCGTCCAACAACACTACTCTAACAAAATAAACAGAAGGAACACATAGGTTCCTAACATCCCCTCTCCCTTAGAAAAAAGCTTTGTCCTCAAAGCTTAAGGTGTGGAAATTGTTGTTGAATCTGAAGAAGGGGTTCCCAGGTAGCATCCTCTGGTTGCATGCCATGCCACTGAATCAAGACCTCAGAGATGGAGCGAGAGCGAAGCTGGCGAGTGCGCTGGTCAATGATTGCCACCGGCTCCAGGATAATGGATCCTTCCGTATCCATTTCAAGGAGAGTAGTTTGTGCTCTGACAGTGGTACCCAGAACTTTCTTTAGACAAGAAACATGAAAGACTGGATGAATGCGGGAAGAAGGAGGAAGTTCCAGTTTATAAGCAACTGAACCAATCTTCTGCAGAACCTTATAAGGCCCATAAAATTTTGGGGCCAGCTTATGACGCCCTTTCAGCTTTAGGGAGGATTGTTTGTATGGCTGTAGATGAAGAAAAACCATATCCCCAACTTGAAATGAGCGCTCAGAACGATGTTGATCTGCTTGCTGTTTCATCCGATTACGGGCCATGTGAAGATTATCCTGTAAGGTACGAAGAATCTGATCCCTGCTGCGGAGAACTATGTCAACTGCCTGGACTGGTGAGCTGTTGGGAGTGTAGGGAAGAAGCACTGGAGGTGCCTGACCATAGACTGCTTCATATGGAGTCATTTTAGAGGCAGTGTGGTAAGAGGTATTGTACCACCATTCAGCTAAAGGGAGCCACTTGGCCCACTGATGTTGCTGTTCGGAAGTGAAGCAACGAAGATAAGTTTCCAAGCATTTATTGACAATTTCAGTTTGACCATCAGTTTGTGGGTGATAGCCCGAACTCATCTTCAGTTTGGTGCCAGTTTTCTGAAACAGTTCAGTCCAAAAATGACTGGTAAAAGTTGCATCACGATCAGAGACAATGGAAGAAGGGAGTCCATGAAGACGAAATATCTGGTCCATGAAGATTTGTGCAACAGAGGAGGCAGTATAGGGGTGGCTGAGGGCACAAAAATGACTATATTTCGAGAGACGATCAACCACAACCAAGATCACTGTCTTGCCACCGGATTTAGGAAGCCCTTCAATGAAATCCATAGAAATATCAGTCCAAATCCGTGTAGGGATGGGCAATGGGTTGAGCAAGCCAGGAAGGAGGGTCGTTTCACCCTTGTGGCGTTGGCAAGTATCACATTCAGCCACCATCTGTTGAATCGTCTGTTTCATCCCTTTCCAAAAGAAGTTTCTCCTTGCTCGCTCATAAGTTTTGAGGAAGCCTGAGTGCCCTGCTGAAGGAGAAGCATGGAGTTCATAAAAAATAGCCTGATGTAGAGCTGGGTTCTGAGGAAGCACTAGCCGACCCTTGTATCGAAGAGAAGCACCATCCCAAGAGTAATGTGGTATAGCAGAAGGATTATTGGCTAGCTGGTGAATGATTTGAGATAAAGAAGAGTCACTGTCATAGCCCTGCTGAACAGACGCTAACCAATTGGGAATGGGCATAGAAATAGCGGAAAGGGAAGCTTGATTATCAAATGTGCGAGAAAGAGCATTTGCCACAATATTCTCCTTACCCTTCTTGTAGGTGATCTCATAATCATACCCCATGAGTTTGCTGACCCATTTCTGTTGTGTAGGAGAGGATACCCGTTGTTCCAGGAAGTATTTCAGACTTTGGTGATCGGTTCTGATGCAAAAATGACTCCCTAAGAGGTATGGTCGCCACTTCTGTACAGCATGCAAAATAGCCATCATTTCTTTTTCATAAGTAGAGAGGGCTAGATTCTTACCAGAGAGGGCTTTGCTAGTGAACGCAATAGGATGGTCATCTTGCAGGAGAACAGCACCCAATCCATTGCCGCAAGCATCACTCTCAATAGTGAAGGGTTTGGAAAAATCTGGCATCGCGAGAACAGGTGTACTGCACATAGCCTGTTTCAGTTGTTCAAATGCAGTCTCAGCAACAGGGGTCCAGGAGAAGGCATCCTTTTTTAACAGAGCTGTCAATGGTGCTGCAATTTTCCCGTAATCTTTGACAAACTTGCGGTAGTAGCCAGTCAACCCCAAAAAACCCCGAAGGCTCTTGAGAGTTTTAGGATGCGGCCAAGTTTTCATGGCATCTATTTTTGTAGGATCCACCCGCACTCCATGGTGTGCAACAATATGCCCGAGATACTCCACTTCCTCCTGGCCAAACACACATTTAGATAGTTTTGCACAGAGTTGATGATCAGAGAGAAGTTGCAAGACAAGCTCCAGATGATGGAGATGCTCAGCCCAAGTTTTGCTATATATGAGGATATCATCAAAGAAGACCAGAATGAATTTCCGGAGGTATGGTCGAAATATGTTATTCATCACTGCCTGAAATGTTGAAGGAGCATTCGTGAGGCCAAAGGGCATGACTAAAAATTCATAGTGACCATCATGTGTGCGGAAGGCAGTTTTAGGTATATCCTCCTCATTAACCCGAATTTGATGATACCCAGAACGAAGATCTAACTTGGAGAAAAAATGAGCCCCATGAAGTTCATCAACAACTGGAATGGGAAACTTGTCCTTTATAGTGAGATGATTAAGTGCTCGGAAATCAATGCAGAGTCGCCATGACCCATCTTTTTTGCGAACAAGCAGAACTGGAGAAGAAAAGGAACTGGTACTAGGGCGAATAATTCCTTGCTTCAGTAAGTCACGGACAAGTATCTCGATTTCGGTCTTCTGATGAAATGGGTAGCGGTAGGGCCTGATGTTGGGCGGAACACTACCAGGAAGGAGCTGAATACGGTGGTCCTCTGGACGAGAAGGAGGTAATCCCACAGGTTCAGCAAATATACCAGAATACTTGTCCAAAATGTGTTGGAGATCGGCAGGAGTGCTAGAGACTGCTGATGGCTGCATTTGAATGGAATGGAGCTGAGCGATGACACCATGTGAATTCTTCTTAAGAAGTTTTTCCATACGGTGTGAACTGATGATGCTGAGAGACCCTGGTTGTAAGCCTTTCAAAGTGTGTTGGTGCCCCTCGGCTGAAAACTGCATCCAAAGTTCAGCAAAATCCCAGAGAATGGGGCCAAGAGTGCGTAACCATTGGGCACCCAAAACCACATCACAACCACCTAAGGGTAAGGCAAACATGTCAGAGCGCATGTTATAATCTCCAATAGAGAGACGCACATTGCGACATTTCCCTTTACAAGGTAAAGTGCCCCCATTGGCAATCATGACTTCAAAGCTAGAGCAGGGATGGATAAAGCAATCAGCCTGTTTGGCTATTCGTGGATCAATGAAGTTATGAGTGCTACCAGAATCAATGAGTATAGTAAGAGGGATCTTCTTGAAGAAACCCTGGACCCGCATGGTTTGTGGAGTAGTGACTCCTGCCAAAGCATGGACAGATATCTCTGGTGGAGCTTCTGGTGAAGGAGGTTCAGGCTGGTGAGGCTCAACCTCATCATCCACTATTTCTTGAGCATCTACATATTCTTCCAGTTCTGGTGGAGAATCCACATCCAAGAGATAGAGCTTTTGCTGAACACATCTATGGCCCCGAGACCATTTCTCATCACAATTATAACAAAGCCCTTTGTCTCGCCTGACTCGCATCTCTGTTTCAGACAAGTGCTTGATCGGAGTAGTTCTGGGAGCTGGTATGACTGGAGGGTTGTGAGAACCTGTATTTCTGAATGGAACAAAATTAGATCTAGAGCGTTGTAGAGCACTAATCTTGTCTTCCGCTAACTTAGCCAACCCAAGGGCTTCCATCATTGTAGTAGGTCGAAACATTTTGACTTCTGAGCGAAGTGCATCCTTCAGACCACTGACAAAACAACTACGGAAGAATTCATCAGACAAGCCCTCTGTGTGATTAGCTAATTTTTCAAACTCTGTCTGGTATTCTCTTACAGTGCCTGTTTGACGCAGTTTAGTTAGTGCTCCTGTGAAATCATCAAAGGAACTAGGGCCAAAGCGCTCCAAAATGAGGGTGCACAATTCTCGCCACGTTGGGCCTACATTAGCCTTGATGTACCAACGGAACCATTGAAGAGCTTCATGTTCCAAATGAAAAGATGCAAGGGGGACTTTGTGGTTATCCAAAGTATTATGCAAGCTGAAATACTGCTCTGCCCTATAGATCCATCCAGTCGGATCAGAACCATCGAAGCGTGAAAAATCAAGCTTTGGTCCACGGAAATTGCCAGAAGAGGACCCAGTATCTCCTGAATGGTTTCGGCTCATGGCTGACTGCTGAAAGTTAAGACCCAGAATTTTGTCATCCAGATCTTGAAGTTTGGTTTTGAGGGATGCAATTTCCTCTTCCATGATTTTTGCTCCTGTACGCGTAACATCCATAAAACAAGGTTTTTTTTTTTTTTTTTTTTTTTGGAATGGGTAGAAGATGAGAAACAAAAACTTTTTTAGTTACGGCAAACTTGGATTTGGGTAAAACTCATATAGGAAATGGGTGTTCGACGGGTGGTGGGAGACTATCTAGGGACAAGGGAAAAAGAAAAATGAGGGTTTCAAGGGTAGGGAGGCGAAATGAAGCGAACAGTCCAAGAGGGATAAGGGAGCAAAATGAGGAATTGAATCTTGTGGCTCAGTTTGGTGGCGATTGGATGAGAGGTGAAAAAGATAGGGCAAACCCTAAAATTAGATAAATGAGGGATTTAGGGCTTTGATATGTAAAATTTGGGGTTGGGTCGCCAAGGAAGGAAGTATGCGAAATGATATTGCAGACGTTCTGCGGAAGTATGAGCAGAAACAGAAAGCAAACAAGGAAGCTACGACTAAAAATTCACTCACAGACAGAACAACTGAAAAGAGTTATTGCAATAACAAGAGATATTAGAAGTGAGAGGAACCTGAAGGCCACGACAGAAAAAAAATTTGATGTAATTTCCACCCAGCGAGCCCAAGAGAGTGCTCTGATACCAGATCTGAAGAACCTCCTTATAGCAATATCGTGAGAATGCTCGAAATAACAGAATACAAAGTGATAGCAGAACTCAGAATGAATCTACTGATCGCAGGCCACTTCGAGGGGGTAACCTCCTTTGAGCAAGCTCAATACAATAAATTCGTCCGTGCCCATCAAGGGCCTCAACCGATTCTTATATACTGGGTACGATCTAGAAAAGTAATACTACCTATGCATGTGGGATAATAAAATATACTCACGGGACGACTTACAAAGCATATGCGTCCAACAACACTACTCTAACAAAATAAACAGAAGGAACACATAGGTTCCTAACACTGTAGGTTTAGCTAGGTTATATTCTTAACACTCCCTCTTAGCCTGATAATCCTACAGAGAGATATCATATCTAGCAACACCAATACTGATGTTTAAGCAAGAATTAATACTCTATATCTGTATGTCTCTTCTTACTATGTGTTATCATAGAACACATGATACAAAGTCATATAACTAAACCTGTGATATGACAAATCACTGCTACTAGTGATAAGACACATGTTGTGACTCATAGAAACTGGTCTTTCTATATCACAACAAGATCTTGAGTTTAAGATTTACCAAAATGCAAGATAAACCTAGAGAGTACTAAGATTCTTCTTTTATCCAATTTGTGACCCATGAACATAGCAATGTCAACAATGTCAACATCACAATATGATCTAAAACTCATATGAATCTTACAATAAAATCTATTATTTAGTACATTATCTAAGAGATTGTCATCTCTCATAATGCCTTTTACACAAGTATTCATTATTTCAGAGATCGTCACCTCTTTAAATAATGATTACATATGGTGGAGCCCATAACACTCGATAGTCTAACAAAAAATAAAATTATTTTATTAATAATCAAAAGAGTACAAATGGATTACAACTCAACCATACAAAGTCTCCTCTTGAAATGTTCTATCTTTACTCTAAATAGAGGTTTGGTGAGTATGTTTGTTGTTTGATCTATAGTGCAAATGTATTTCAATTTTACAGAATTCCTATCTACCATATCTCTTACATAATGGTAAGGAATTTCAATATGCTTGGACCTGTCATGGAAAACTGGATTCACTGAAAGCTTGATGGAACTCTGATTATCACAATGAATAATCATAGGATTCATGGCTTGCCCAAATGATCCTACAAGTAACTTCCTTAGCCATACTGCTTCTTGGGAGGCCATCGCTGCTGCAATGTATTCGGCTTTTGTGGAGCTCTGAGCTACTGAAGATTGCTTTCTGCATATCCATGAAATCACAGCTGATCCTAAATTGAAATAGCATCCTGAACTGCTTTTCCTGTCTTTAACACTTCCACCCAATCTGAATTGGTGAATCCATGCAAATCTAAAGCAACTTTTTCATATTTGAGTCCATAATTAAGAGTGCTTTGTAAGTATCTCATAATGTGTTTAACAACAACTAGGTGAATCTCCATAGGTTTACACATAAACAGACTTAAGGCATTAACAACATAGCAAATATCAAGTCTTGTATTTACTAGCTACATAAGGGACCCAATCATATGCCTATAGAGAGTAGAATCTATTGGAGGTGATTTTGCAGCTGCTTCTTTAAGTTTACGTAAATTAGTCTCCATTGGAGAAGACATAGACTTGCAATTCCACATTTCAAATCTCTTCAAGATATCTGATGTGTACTTTCCTTGATTAAGTATGATACTGTCAGAATTCTGTCGCACTTCCAATCCTAAGAAGTAATGGAGAAGCCTCAAGTCTTTCATCTCAAATTCTCTAGTTAGATCTTTCGTGCACCAATCTATAAGATGATCATCACCTATGATTAATAAATCATCAACATACAATATCAGAATTACCATATCATCTTTATCTCTTTTATAATATAAGTTTGGATTGACTTCATTCTTGGAGAATCCTAAGCCAGTGAGATATTTATCAATTCTTTCATACCAGGCTCTAGGAGCCTATTTAAGCTCATAGAGAGCTTTCTTGAGCCTACAAACAAATGTGTTAGGATCATGGGTTTCAAATCCTTCTGGTTGCTCTAGATAGACTTTTTCTAAAATCTTTCCATTTAAGAATGTTGTTTTTACATCCATCTAATGTACCTTCCATCCATTTGATGTGACAATTACTAAGACTACTCATACGAAGGTATATCTGGCAATAGGAGCAAAGGACTCTTCATAATCAATCCCTTCTTTCTGAGAAAATCCTCTGACTACAAATCTAGCTTTATATTTCTCAATACTACCGTCAACAGTAGGCTTTATTTTAATTATCCACTAGGAAGAAACAACAGATTTTCCTTTAGGTCTTGGTACAATTTCCCAAACATCATTTGTCATAATTGATTGGTATTCTTCTGTCATAGCTTCTTTCCAAGCTGAATGTTTAATAGCATCAGAAGGATTGGTTGGCTCTGTTTTGGATAAATCAATCATATTTGCTGTATAACCAGAGAATCTTTTAGGTCTTTTACTTTCTTTGATTGTTCATGAAGGTGCAGCAAAGTCTTGAGCCGCTTCAATTGTTTTTATGGCCCAAAGTGATCTTTTCTTGGAATTTTCTTCAAGTTTCATATTTTGAATTTCATCTTCAATCTCTTCTAAGTTCTCCCTCTGGGATCCAGATTCACTATTCCTTTCAAAACTCGATAAAGGAGAAGGTTCATCAAAACTTATGGATCTTTTGAATGCAAAATCTTCCTCAAAGATTACATCTCTGCTAAGTTCAATAGTTTTCTGTCCAGGTATGAAAATTCTATATGCTTTAGAAGTTTCACTATACCCTACAAAGATACCTTTCTTCCTAGAGGGTTCTAACTTGGTTCTCTTTTCTTTTGGAACATGAATATATACAAGACATCCAAAAATTCTGAGACGACTTATATTGGGTTTTACTTTAGTAAATACTTCTTCAAGGGTTTTATCTTTAAGATAGGAGTGAGGGCTTCTGTTTTGAATAAATACAATAGTACAAGAGGATTCTACCCAAAGATAGTATTATAGATTTTGGTCAAAAATCATAGCCCTAGCAGCGTCTATAATTGTCCTATTCTTTCTTTCAACTACCCTATTTTGTTTTGGGTTATAAGGAACAATGTACTCCCTCTTGATCCCTGATTCTTTACAAAACCTTTTAAACAAGTCTGAGGTATATTCTCCTTCGTTATCTATTCTAAAGGTTTTAATTTTATGTCCTGGACAATTTTCAGTTAATGCTTTGAATTCTTTAAATCTTTGTAGGATTTCTTTTGATTACTTGCATTTTAAGAAATAAATCCATGTTTTCCTAGAGAAGTCATCTATGAACAAGATATAATACTAGATTCCTCTAAGAGAAGGAACAAACATAGGTCCACATAAATATAAATGAATTAATTCTAGTACATTATTTCTTTTCCTAGTACTATCATGAAAAGGACTTCTAGTGCTTTTACCCAGAACACACCCTTTGCAAATACTAGGGTGATCTTTATTTAATTTGGGTAATCCGGTAACCATCTTTTCCATAGTTGATAAAGTTTTAAAATTTAGATGCCCTAATCTTCCGTGCCATATTTCGTTTGAATCTTCAACTTCGTGAACTAGGGCTTGAATGGATCGACTAGATTTTGTATTCAATTCATACAAATATCCCTTTCTTTGACCAATTAACTTTGTTTTCTTGATGGAAGAGTTCTTAGCCCAAGTTAATACTTTTCCATCCATGAATGCAATATTGTGTCCATCATCTTCAAGTGCTATAATTGAGATTAGGTTTCTTTTAATCCCTAGTACATAGAGTACACCTTTAAGAAGAAGAGTATTTCCCAATTTTAGTTTCAAAGTACAACTTCCAATTCCTTCAACCGAGTGTGCAGAGTTATCACCAATGGTAACTTCACTGTTAACTTTCTCTGATAAAGAATATAGAGTTTCTTTGTATTCCATTATATGTCTAGAAGATCCACTATCAATCACCCATACTTTGTTTGAAATTTCATTTGATAGAGACGAATACAAAACATAGTTCTTAGGATCATAAGTATCTTCTTCTCTAATGACATTTGTACAATTTGTTTGTTGTTTGGAATTTTCAAGACAATTAGATTTATAGTGTCCAAATTTTTACATTTGAAACACTTTATTTTAGATAGATCTTTCTTGGGCTTTCCATTCTTTTGATTTCCCCTTTTCTTCTTGAAATGCTTCTTTTTGCCCTTATAGGAGTTTTCATTAAGAACATGAAGTTCTTCATCTTCTACTTTTGGTTTCCCTCCTTTCTTTAGTTGTCGAGACTCTTCTTGAAGACAATCATTCTTGAGTCTGTTAAAGTTCGGAAGTTGATCTCTAGCACTTATTCCTTGTGCAAATGTTTCCCATGCATCTGGCAATCCATCTATAGCCATGAGCATTAGTTCGGTGTCATTAATGATGGTTCCTATGTTTGATAATTCATCTCTAATGCCGATAACTCTTAAGAGTTTATCGATTCTCTTTTCTTTATCTAGATGTGATTCAGTTGCCTTTTTAGTGCAAGAACCCTAGTTGCATTGTTTAATTCATATGCATTTTGTAATGCATTCATCATATCATAGGCAGTTAGATGTTTCATAAGCATAGCTACAATATCATTTTTAACTCCATCCAAAATGATTTGAATAGCTTTTCTATTTCCATTGCTCTATATGGATTTGTGAGGTTCAACTAAGGGTTGTTTGGATGCTCCATCAACAAATTGTTTAACATTGTTCTCTTCAAGAATCAACAAGATTCTAAATTTCCAAGCTTCAAAGTGTTATTTCCCATCGAACCTGTCCTTGGGTCTGATTGTGTACGTCATTGAAGATAGGAGAAAACTACTGAATATATATGAAGTCTGATAACTGAATTTTGTAGAGCCCTAATTTGATAACTTGGCTCTAATACCATGTAAAGTTTTGCTAATTCTTTGTTCTTTGAATCAAAATTTTAGTTTAGTTTTGTATGGCTGAGAATGGTCTTCTAAATAATATGAATATTCAGATTGTTTGAAGAAGTTATCACTTGTCTTCAATGCAGGTCCAATCCTCTATATTCGATCTTGAATGAATAAGAATATCTTTGCTTTATAATTCGCATGAAGTAGAATACTTAGAAGAGCAGACTGATGTTGTTTGTGTGTCTTCTAAACTGCATTCACAGCCTAAATATATACCCTTTCTAGAGGGTGTGTCCCTCAAGGGACATAACCCTTGGCATTTAACAAATTGTGATTATTCCTAAGTCGGTGATCTAGCAGATGTAGTTTAGTTATGACTAACTAATTTAATCAAGCACCAAACAAGGCATCATCTAGAAATCGCTGGTACCTCTAGGAGCAATATTTATTTATATTAAATGCCAATCATTAGGGATATACATACATAAGAGAAGGTATGGTCTATACCATCAAACTTGTAGGTTTATCTAGGTTATATTCTTATCATATAGGAATTATGATATTGCTATTAGGATTTAACTATATGATTTTTGAGTCAAATTCATTGACCCATAAGTCACACAGTTAAATCCTAATATCAATATCATAATTTGACTTGTGGAAATTATCTCCTACTTATCAACTATAGAAATGTCATCTTTTGGGTCAGTGTATAAGGTTGTCATAGACGACATTCCTTTTGATGCACGTTAAGTGTTACATTCATTTCACATTTTGTATATGTTTGATATTCATTATTAGACTTGTACTCATTTGGGGATCAATTTGATATGTTTTTCTGAAGAAAAGGCAATAGGAATACGAAATTAGGTTTGCTCATAGTTATTTATTTAATATAAACCCTGGCAAGTGACTTTTATGGTAATGATAATAATATATTTTATTAAGGTTTTTATTTAAGTATTTATATGTTGACGGTTTTTTTTTTGTGGCAAGTGATTTTTAGGGTTGGTTTGTTTCACAAAATTGGACTAGAATTGGAATATGCAAAATCAGGTTTAGTCAAATTTGGTGTTTGGACTGAAAATCTTAAAATGGAATTAGAATTCCAGTCTTCTAATTTAGGCTAAAAGTGAGGATATCAGTCTTCCATTGAAATAACAGAAATTGGGAATTGAATCCAAGGTTTGAGTTTTAGCAGAATAGAAAGAAATTATAATGTAATAATTTTGCAAGTTCGACAACTTGTAACCTAATTTGTTTTACCCTTCATACCATTTGAAGTTACCATTTTATATCATTTTTACCTCTGTGTGTTTTGTTCTTGCCATTTTTGGTGTAGAAGTAGGTAACGATGAGTCATTTTCATTGCTTATAATTCTTGGTTTTTAATAATATCCACAACTAAGCCATGGCTAGACCCTAAACAGGTATTTTACATTTTTGGATTGAAGTGGCAGTGGAGATCTTTTTTCCACATGTCTTTAGTATGTTGTGTGTTTGGCTGCTCTCACCGTTTCGTTTCTCATCTCTTTGTTTCTGCACAACTGCCTCTGTTTTTCATTCCAGAGTTAAGATTACCAAAGTAGTTGTGAAAACCCTAAAATGGGTCAAAATATTTGCATCGTTTTTAAACATTATACATTTCTTTGCATCAATTTAAAGAATTTTAGGTTTTGCAAGACTATAATATTCTTCAAGACACTCCTCCATTATTTTCTCCTACTCAATCCAATTCATTTTTCCTATTTTATTAGTGCAGCTGCAACCTCATCCTTAGTATGCTTTTTCTAGTAGGACAAACTCATCACATCAAAAGGATTAATAAGAAAAATAATTTCTTGGTTTCACCATTTTCAAATTTAATAAATTAAAAATTAAAAATTAAAAATAAAGTAAAAATTAAAATTAAAAGCTTAAATTTGTTAAAATTCCATTTCTAATTTTACAAATCAAACGTGGAAGATGTATCTTCCCACTCATCTTCCAGGTTAACCAAACAAGACAATTTTTTTTTTTCAGAATTAGATTTCAAAATTCAAAACTTGATTTTGACAAAACGAGCCCTTATGGTAATGACAATAAGATATTTTATTAAGATTTTTATTTAAGTATTTATACTAATTATTTATTTGAAAATACAGTCTAAATGAGCTATATTTCAAATTAGAGATGGGCTTGAAACTATTTTTTATTTAAGTATTTATTTATTGATGGTTTATTTTATAAAATAGTCTAAGTGAGCTATATTTCAATTAGAGATGGAATTCTATTTTGTTGTTTGAAATGTAACAATTGAGTTTATATTGCTTTCAATTTTAATTTTGTTGTAACAAAAAGTGACATGCCAAGAAATATATGAGATAAAAAAAGATTCAATTACTGTTCAAGTTAGGAATATACTTGGAGAGTTAAATAAAAAATGTCAATTAGGAATATGCTTAGAGTTGGGTAAGTGAATTAGGAAAGTGTTGAAGACAACTAAAAACCTCTTGACTTGATTAAATGATTTATTATTATTTATTTATTTGTTTTACCATTTTCTCCATTGAATAAGTAAATATGATTTATCTATTTATTAATTCTTTACCCTATTCATTAATTAATTTATTGACCTTTTCTCATGCATAATTATAATATTATTTCATTTCCACATTTCCTTATGGTTAATTAACAAATGCTCTTATCTATTTAATTATTATTTACTCTCTAATATGTCCTCTAATATGTACTCATAGATCATAATCTTGTGCCTTATTCCTCTTTATTGCCCCTCTCCTCACATAACATTTATTTAACATCTCAACCATATTCATTCTCACCTCAAATCTTGACCACTTATAAAACCTTGTAGTCTAATAATTTTGACTCTTTTGGAGGCTTTTATAAAGAGGCCTCCCCTCTCAAATTTGAAACCTACAAGAAGCTACAAGGAGAACTACATGCGTCATTGTTATAATTGCCTACTTTCTATCATATTGGTATCCTTCTTTCATTATTAATCAACCACATTTCTCTTTTTGCATGTCATCTTGTGTGAGCTCTTAATGCTATAAGAGCAATAATAATATCTATTAAATCTTGAAGTTTGGGAAAAAATAAAGTCACACCTATTAACACCTACACCAAGCTACAAACAAAGCTACATGCATCATCACTATAATTTTCTACTTTCTATCATATCGATATCCTTCTTGCATTATCAGTCAACCACATTTCACTTTTTCATGCCATCTTGTGTAAATGGTTAATCTAAGAGTAATGTTATTATCTATAATTTAATCTTGACAATTTGGAGAAAAAATTAGTCAAACTTATCAATGCATGGGAAAGTATGCTTGGTTTATTTTAGATGCATACAATTGATTTAAAGTCTATTGGTGTTGTTAATTTGTTTGTAGATTCAAGTCTTATGATTGAGTTGTCAATGAGTTTTCAGTAGGGTTAAAATTTGAGATTTACAAGTGGTTTTGTAACTAGACATTGGTTTTCTTGTTCATAAATCCTATGAATCAAGAGACTAGTATTAGAGTTATACAAGTGCTATGATGTATGTCCACAGTAAGGTCAGTCAAATATCTCTTAGTACAAGCTTATTTATTACAACCTTATTATTATATAATTTATTTTTCAAAAAGTTTTCCTGAAGAAAAGTAGTGTTTATCTATGTGGTGGTGTTCATTTTGTACCTAAATGTTGCACCCACGTACAAACCTCCATCAACATGGAAGTTTTAAAAAACATGGGTTATGACTTGCAAATTATCTTCAAAATTTTATACTTTGGATCTTCATAAGATATTTACAAAAATGAACTTTTAAGAGAAAAGGGGAAGACTAAATGAAGAAAATAAACACAAAAAAAAACCCTTAAATTCATAAATGACTTATTTTGCACAAGATTTGTACTTGTGAATCAATGAAGATACAAATAAAGATTAAAAAAGATTGAGTTTGCACAATCACAAAAATTAAAGAGATAAGAAGTTTAGGATTTTACACCTAGGTTGTATATGATAAGAAAGTAAGAATAAATTTACTATAATAAAAGAGAGATAATACTTGGACAAAACATAAAACATCTCAGTTATGATAAATAATTTAACAATAAAATGTAGAACAATCACAAAATTATTTAATTAAAAAGTACTTGATTATAAAATTTTCCTAAAAAGTCCAAGCATACAGAACAAGAGAAAGCTTTTAAAGAACATGGGAAATCAAAAGGATAAAAGGAAAAATAGAAAAAAAAAACCTCTTTTGTATTAGATGACAACCATATCTCCTAGTTTATTGTTCTTTTCTTACTTTCTTGTGCTCTTTATTATTTATTTTATTTTATTATTATTTTTGTATGAATAACCATAATCACACATGAACTTCACTCTTTCAATAGTTTTAAATTGTTAACAATTAGTTGAGTGCACACTAGAGGGAGTGATATGTTGATTTTGATCTTGGTTAACAACATGAGAACATCTTGAAACTTGTGGGTGGTTAAAGTTATGGAGTAGTGGTACCATGTTGAAATTTACGACAAAAGTACTTGCAAGATCAAATACCAAAAGAACACCGTCAACAAATAAGGGTACAATGAAATGATTATTATATTTCTCCATAGCAAAGAAGATCAAATTCTAAGATTGTAAACATTTTCTTACTTGATCTTTTCTTCATGACAAATATATTGTGTGCACATGATTCTTGGATTGTTGGTTAATATTATCATCAACTCCTACACAGTATCAAATCCCAATATTAGCTCCTACTTGGCATCAAAGCTCCATAAACAACATGGTATCAAAGCTTTTCAAATTTATATGTGAACTTTTTCTAGATTTTATCGTAGGTATATTTTATTTATATTTTTGCATTTTTACTATCTAGTCAATTACTTGGATGTTTTGGCACCATGAATGCATTTTGTTTTGATTGAGTTATTCATTTGATTTGGTTTATATGTTCTAAGGCTTATGAAGGTTGGTTACTTCCTTTGAGGAGGTATCATGAGATTTCTATTCATCCCCCTATTATTAGACTATTATTTAGATTATAAATTTTACTAAAATTATTTAACATAGTTCAATAGTGAGATTTGAAGGATCAATAGTTAGTAGCTAATTAATTAAAACCATCTAATTAGTAAATTAGAAAATGTATAAAAGTTAGTTGCCTTTGAAATTGATTGATTAATTATATATTTAGAATGATTATTATATGCAGTATTAAGTTCTAAGAGTTTTTGAATTAGATTGTATTGAATATTTTACTTTTCATCAATGTATCAGATCATCCTTGATTCATCATCAAGGAGAAAGATAAGAGAGTGAAAGGAGTAAAAAATGAGTCCCCCTGCTCTCTTATCTTTCATTCTAATAATGGATCATAGAGTGTGATCTAAAACATTGACCCAAATAATAATAATAAAATAAAATTCAACATAATCTAATCTAGAAACTCTTACAACTTATTATCCTGGATTGTGAAAATATCTTCTCTTATTCTCTATGATTTTTTAGAATAAGAAATTAAATCATACAAGATCTCTAGTAGTGATAGAGTCCCTGGATATTTTTAAAGAAAAACACACTTAGATAAATGAATATAAGTTCAAACAATGGAAAAAGGATTATTTTCCCATCTTATATAAAAGCTAGGGCACAAACGCAATGTCGCAAAAGACCAAAACAAATATTTATTAAATATATTTTACAATACCCACTCAAAATTGACCCCATAAAGAGTTTGTAATTGCTACAAGATTTTCAATTAAAATTGAGCAATAACTTCTCCTATGAAATATCTTTCCCACCGATTGTTGTTGGAGTTTATTGTTTCATTTCAAATCTATTCTTGAGATTTGTTTATTTCGTGAATTATTTAATTTTGCATATGAGAATCACAATTTTCTATGAATGTAAAATTGAATTTTCCAAGGAGACCACAAATTGTCAAGTTTCATCTTTAAAACAAGGAAGTTTTGCACTTATCACAAAGTATTTGATGGTGCAATTATTTAGAATTTTATCAAGCAATGCAAAGCAAACAATCATATTCCATTCATCTTTTAACAAGTCATGGATAATCACCAACTTCACTATTTTCCTTCTCTTATAAGCTTTTTACTTTGATTTTTCCCTTCTTTCACATTAGCATCAATAAAACATAATACAAATAAAGAACAACAAGGTGAAAAGAGTACGAAAAGTTATTTTTTTAACAAGTGAAAAGAATATAGACTAATAAAGAAAGAAAGTAGCATAGAAAATGGATCATTGAAAGACAACAAGAAAAAATACCCATGATAGTCAAAAACTTCGTAAGTAACATTATATTTAGGATAAATGGTTAAGAAGAAATATATCTTCAAATTATTAGAGGTGTGTGCACTTTTCATGGCTTTGTTTTGTCAATTATTTCTAAGGATTTCATGTGATATTACTAAATTAGTGTCTCCATTTATTTTCCTTAAAGTCTCATTATCTTAAGGAGTTTATCAAGTAAACTTATAATCATCAAAAGGAAGATGAAAACAGAAAGAGTGTGTGAGAATACATTTGAGAAAGGGCTAGAAGGCAATCCATAGTCGAGAAAAGAAGATACCAAGTGCATTAGTGGACACATAGTCCTAAACATGACTAAGATAGCAAACAAGGTAATTTGCAAACCTAATGCAGAGTGAGCTTAGAAGAAGCAAGGACTCAATAATTTCAAGAGACTAAAGTTCTTTTCTTGATGGTGGAAAAAGATGTGATACTTGAGTAATTATGTAGTTATAAGGGTCCAATTTCCATTTGATTAACTCCAGATGCATATTTTATTTCTTCCATTAAAATTTAAAAGATTATTCTGAAAAGGAGTACGAAGCACCCATGAAATAAAAATAGAAAGGTGAGTAAGAGAAGTTATGAATAAAGGATAGTGATGACATAGTTGTACGATCGGTAGGGATCAAGCTTATAAGTTGGACATCACTTAGTTTAAACACATTTGAAATGGGTTGACTTTTGTAAGTGGGTAGTGGTGCCAAAGATGAAAGTATAATAAGGTAAATATTGTTACATCTCAAATAATTATAGTAGGTTATTTATAAGTTACAAGAAGAATCATGAAGGGAAGACATGTTGAAGAGAATACAAAAGACCAAGGCAATAAAATCATATGGAACCTATTGGAGACCATAGAAGAATGGAGATCAAGAAGACACATTTCCTTGCAATAGTGATATCATTATGATTTTGTGTATCTAACATTCTTCCATCAATTGCCACGATGAGGTTTGGACTGAGGATTTTCATGAAGTTTCTTTTGATCTTCAAAGGCTCTATATACATATGCTAGGATTCACATTAGGAAAGATATTATTTTATCTCTAGGTCTTGAGCCATATAACCCTAATGGCTTCTTTGCATTGTGGTTGTGATTTTGTGCAAGAACTTTAAGATTTTCCTTAGTGTATTTAGCTTCTCTTTGATATCTAGAAGATTTAAAAGTTGTGTGAAAATTCTCTACCAGGTCATGGATGCTCTCCATAGTTTTCTCATAACACATTGATGACACTATTAATAGCACACTAATAGCACTAGAACCTTTTCAGCACATAAAGAACAACCCACAATTTGCCTCTATCAAAAACAAAAAATGTAAAGTTTAGAGTATCAATACTAATAAGAGTAAAGTCATGCGGTAGATACAATTTCTAAAGCCGACTAGGCTTAAAATAAAAAATCTGTAAAAAACCATAAGACACCAAAATCTAATTGCCTCCCAACCACTTTGACAACAATGTGGAAGACCACTCTTCTTTAAGAAATTGGAGGACATCTTTATAGTCTTCTTCTATCTTTGGTTTAATCCAAGATATCTTCTCATGCAAAGCACACAATGTCACTGAGAAGGCATGCATCACTTTGATAGAAAACTTGTTAGAATCTTCAATTCTCTTATTGAAGCTATCGACCTCTCTTCCCAATTGCTGAAGAGTCATTTCCTGCTTCTCAATCTTTTGCTTCATCTTTCCCAGCAACCCAACAGACATAGGGCAACTAGAATCCTTAGTTGCCTCCATGAAAGAAACCTACATGAAAAAGGGGTTGGGATCGAGGTTTTGGGTAGGATTTTTAACTTGGGTATTAGAGGGAGAGGGAGAGGGAAAGGGGTGTTCTCAGTGGGAGGGGGGAGTACATATACTTACTTGAGGAATGGCTAGAAATCTCCTCACTAGATTTTGCGGTTGAATTATCAGAATCTAACTCTTCAATTTTTTTCAAAGCTTTCTTACATTTCTCCTTAGCAAGTCAATTAGACCTACATGCCCCATGGATTTCAACAATGTCACCTGACTCCACAGTATACACCACTCTCTTATTTTTTTTGGGGGACTTGGTGAGTTCACTAGATTATTTACTAGGATTAGGTGAGGAGGAAGATTCAATTTTGGGCCTTTTCCTACTAGGTTGGGAAGGGCTAACCTCAAGGGACCCAGTCGGAGTGATAGCATGTGTAACAATGGGCTCATCAATTGGAGGACATAAAGAACGATAAAAATGATACAACTTAAACAATAATCCCTGGTGCAAAATAACATTGTCCTTACCTTTATGGTTAGCTTCAATATTGTTTTCAATGGAATGAATCAGGTAAAAGGGAATGGAAATTAAGATTTTATGGGGCAAACGGTTTAGGAAGGCAGATGATAAAAGTAGTAAACAATAAACTTACCTTCAATAGTGAAGTATTTCATAATGATGTGGCATACATCCTTCCAAACACTCGGGAGGTCTTCTTTGTTGAACCCACCCTATTTCTTGACTGGTTCTTCCAAGGGATTGAAGAATTATTTTAGGCCTTCATAGTCAGACATCTTACTAGTTTTTTTGCATTTTCTCCCCTCCATGGCCAAGCTAGTAGCCTTAGAGATGACCTCTTCGTTCACCTCAAAGGTTAGTGCTCTCACCAGAACCTTCTTGTCATTCCAAGATGCTAGAAACTACTTCGATATACTTTTGTCATACCTACCAATCGTACATTCCATGAACTATAGCATACCTCCTTCCTCGCACACAAACATAACCTTCACATTGTTTTTGAATGCAATGTCAATCCTATTAGGCTCCATGCGAAGCTTATTGCCACCCATGGTTTCTAGTTTGAAATACATGGAGATATGCAGAGAATGTTTTTTTTGCAAGGCGTAAAGAATGAAAAACAAAAAGGCCTTTTTAATGTGGCCATTACCTTTCTTTTATTGCCATAATGACAACAACAGGGGTATTGGATGATTAGGTAATCCGACTTATCTCCACTTTTAGCTCTTGTTTTTGTCTTATTTATTTATTAATTAAGTAGTATAGAATATAGCTTAAATAAATCTATTTAAAGAAATGGCGATAGATATCAATTATAAAATATTTCAATAAATTTATTTATTGAAGAATTATTTTAGGGCTTCATAGTTAGACATCTTACTAGTCTTTTTCCATTTTCTCCCCTCAAAGGTTAGTTCTCTCATCATAACCTTCGTGTCATTCCAAGATGCTAGAAACTACTTCGATAAACTTTTTTCATACCCAGCAGTCATACATTCCATGAACTGTAACATACCTCCTTCCTCGCACACAAACATAATCTTCACATTGTTTATGAATGCAATGTCAATCCTATTAGGCTCTATGTGAAGCTTATTGCCACCCATGGTTTCCAAAGAATGCTTTTTTTTGCAAGGTGTGAAGAATGAAAAACAAAAAGGCATCAAATCTTGCTCAGATTGAATATAGGACAGGTCGATTTTGACGAGATTTTTTGGCTCTGCTAGGGTTTTCTTGCTACATGCGAACTTTCAATTTTTTTTGCATACGACCCTTCGCCTACACTCCCCTTCTGTCAGCACCACTTGTCATACTGCATTTACTGTAGGAGCTTTAGGTTAGGATATAATGGCTCCGGCCAGCAGTGAACCAGATGTTTCTAGTGTTCACGCTGCTGCTTCGGACTGCCACGGCACCACAACCGAACAAATGCTTGTGCAAGTTTGTCCCAAAGGTTTTTCAAGAGGTAATCTTGATATTATCCTTCCTTTGCAAGAATTTGATGCTGCATGTGACTGGTTAGAGCAACATACCTTGATAGGTTATTTTGTTGGTAGGACTCCTCCTAAAGCTATGCTCAGAGAATGCGTCAACAAATGCTGGACTCCTCATGGAGTCTGCCTTGATGCTATGCAAAACCTTACCAAAGGTTTCTTTTTATTTCGCTTTGCTAACCCATCACAAGCAGACATGGTCTTTAACAATGGCCCTTGGTCTGTGCGTTCCTCTCTGCTTGTTTTTCAGAAATGGTCCCGAGACTTCACTGTCTCGGATGATAAAAAGCTTAGGGTTCCTGTATGGGTCGAATTCCCAGGTCTACCCTTGCCTTTCTGGCCTTTCATTGAGTCTATTGCCCAAGCCCTTGGCAAAGTTGTCACCAAGGAGCCTAAGAAATTTTTTAATGCTCGCCCTCAGCGGCGTGTTTGCGTTGAAGTTGATCTTTCCAAAGATCTCAAGGATTCTGTGGAAATCTAGATTGGAACTCAAACCTTCTCACAGAAGGTGCTTTACTTGAACCTACCTAACACCTGTTATAGGTGCCAGTCTACAGAACACAAGATTAGGGATTGCCCTTTGGCGACGCCTAGGGTCAAACCCCAGCCTAAAGTGGCGCCTGCCAAACAGGCCGAAGAAAAAAAAGAAGAATGGGTTACTGTTGGGCACAAGGGCAAGCCTGCCTTGAATCCCTTGGCCCCTAAGCCATCCTATGCAGCAGTTACCGCGATTCCTCCTACTTCTACAGAAGTGTCAATGCCTGCTAGTGTGGAGACGCCAGCAGTTTCCATTGCACTTGTTCCGGGGGTTTCACAAGTTTCAAACCCTGCTGGTTCGCAGGGGATCAAGGTGGCTGCTAGGGCCTCTCCCTTGGCTAGGGCTCATACTCCTCTTGCAGTTTCTTCCATAGTACCACCAGCAACAAGGCCTTCTCGCAGTCCTCCTGGACGTGCAAAGATATCAGGGTTAAAATGATAGGCTGTAACTCCAAAGGATTTCCCGTCTAACTTCCACCTGATTTCTACCTTTTTGTAGAATAACTACTCCTCTCTGGAGGACAAGGATGATATGGAAGAGTTCTCATGAACTTCCTCTCATGGAATGTTTGAGGTCTTACAGACCTCCCCAAAAAGTTCTATGTCCGGGATACCCGTCATAGACTTGGAAATTTAGATTTTCTTTGCCTGCAAGAAGTTAAGATTTCTAGTTTCATGCTTTCTACTACATGTCACGTCATTTGGCAGGATAGCATTATGTTTTCTTCTCAGCATGAAGCTGGCCGAGGTGGTGTAGTTACTCTCCTCTCACCTCACCTTCATTCTGCTATTATCTCGCACGGTTATGACCCCACACACCATATTATTTGGCTTTTGCTTTCCATTAAAAATCATTCTTTTGGAGTCATTAATGTTTATGCCTCCAATGATGCTGTGGAAAGGGCACAAATGTGGGTTTGCCTTGCTGACAACTTGCCACTAGCTACTTGGGTCCTATGTGGGGACTTCAATATGGTTGAAGTGGCCTCTGACAAAGATGACATTCTGCCTTTCCGTTGGACAGCTAGGGAAAGAGAAGCTTGGTTTTACATGCGAAATAAATTGGGCCTTTTTGATCCCAATACAAACCGCCGCCATGGTAGTGGGGCCTGGCACACTTGGTCCAATTTTTGAGCCAGTCCTGACCGCATTTTGAAACGTCTTGATTGTGCCATGATCTTAGCGCAATCTTTTTTCTCCTTTTCTGAAGATCGTGATTTACCTGTTATTCCACTGACAGATGTGATGTTGTCAGACCACTATCCCATTTATTTTGGCATTTCTTAGCAAATAGCTGTCCCCAAGGTGGCCAAGTCTTAATTCTTTGTCAACACATCTGTGCTGTTGCATGCTTCCACCATCTCCCACATCCAACATGTCTAGAATTTGGAGCCACGTCTACATTCCTATCGGGGTTGGATTCAATGGTGGAATGATGCCATTACTAGAATTGCTCAATTTTTTCGCATCTACGGGCATCAGCTGGCAATCTTCAGAAAATGGTCTTATGAAGCCAACACCCTTGCCCTCAAAAAAGCCTCTGAAGCTCTCACCTTCAACCCCTTTGATGTGGATTTACAAATTCAGCTTACCAAGCTTCGCCATGATAAGAAAATTGTTGATAACTATGCTGCCCGAGGAGCCTAAATCAAAGCCTGTCTCCACTGGTTGGAAGTTGGCGACAAAGCCTCGAAGGAGTTCTTCCAGGCTCTCCGAGCTTGTCATACCAATGTTGGGATTAAAAAGATAAAACATGGAACTGATTTTCTTTCCAGTCTGCTCGACATCCTCCAATCATTTGTTCTTCACTATGAGAACATCTTTGCTTCGTAGGGTAATTCAGTTGCTTAGGAGGAGGCTCTCAGAAAGTGTATCATTGTTACTCCAAACAACCTCGTGGTTGAGCAACGCGCTTTCTGTGAGCAACTTCTTTCCCTTCGAGACCTTAAAGAGGCAGTTTACTCCATGACGAACAACAAATCCCCTAGGTGTGATCGATTTCCTTGTGAATTTTACAAACATCTTTGGGAGCAAATTGGTCCTGATCTGCACAAAGTCTATCTTGAAGCATATCATTCTAAAAGCTTAGGAGCGATTATAAATAAAAAAAATATTAAATTCATACCTAAAGCTGGTGATCCTGAGGACATATGGAACTAGGGGCCCATCACCCTCCTGAATGTGTCTTATAAGATCATTGCCAAGGCACTCTCTCTCAAAATCTACCATATGCTGCCTTTAATTGTGCAGCCTGAACAAACTGGCTTCATCAAATCCAAATATATTCTTGACAACATCATTGCTGTTTGGGAAGGTATGGATTGGGCTCGTAAGTCCAAGCAACAGGCTATCTTTTTAAAGATAGATTTTGCTAAAGCCTATGATCGCATTGAATGGCCTTTCATTTTGGCTATGCTTCAGGCTCCGGGTTAAGTGATGACCTCTGATTGAGTTTACCATAGTTCTTAGTACTGTTATAAGTGTAATAAAGGTTTGGTACTTGTCTATCTCTTTCCTTCCATGTTTTTTCTTAGTTTATGAGTTTTTATTTTTTTCTAAAGTTCTGCAGCATGAATTCATACTTATGCAGACAAGAGCAAAGCTTGTGTTCAAAATTTCCATATAATGATTGTAAATAAGTCATTGATTTAACAATATTGAGTCATAAGGAATTTGTTGATTTTTTAGGCATGGATTTATGGGTTGGTGTGAGAGATAAGTTTGTCACTGAATGAGAACTGGAGCATAATGATATCAATGTGGAATGTTGTGATGATCACACAGAGCTGTATGGAGTCTAATTTGACCATGTATGTTGCCTTGAAAGTGAAAAGTCTGAAATATTGGGCAGCTTCTTGTTAGTTTACTACTGTAAAGTTTACTTATAGGTTTCCTTTTTGCTGCTGAATTATTTATATTTCCTACAGGTACAGCCAATGCCAAGGAAGTATACAAGTGCTACACAGTATATATAAAACTCAATGCAAATGATGATAAATATTTATTCAAGATCGGCATCTGTATAGCTTTCGATCTGCACACATTAATCAATTACTATGTTGCAATTGTGGGCGACATATACATTATATATGTTGTGGATGGGTACATAGGTGAATGGGCATGTCTCCAAATGGAGACATGTCCATTCACCGATGTGTCTGATCGGTGGAATGGTCACACTCGATGATTAGTCATAACAAGAGCTAATTCTGTTTAAGACTTTAACTAAGTCTATTTGCAATTGATAATAATTAGTATAAATACAATTGTTTCTAGAATTCAAATCTGAAGACTTTAACTAAGTTTATTTGCAATTGATAACAATTACTATAAATATGATTGTTTCCAGAATTCAAATCTGAGATATTACTTCAATTGTTTCTAGAATTCAAATCTGAGATATTACTTCAATAATAATATGCATTGGCAGTTCTGAATGCTGCAATCTTTATTAAAATATTCAGACAATATTCATGTACATATACATATCGATATTCTGCATATAGACATGTATATATACATGAGTATGGTCTCATGAGATCAAGGCAATTTTCTGAACCAAAGCTATTTGCCTCAATAACCACTATAAAAAGAAAAACTCTACTCTCTGGTTGGTATTCAACTTAGCAGATTGCGTTTGTGGTAGAATTTGCTAAAATTGATCATGATGGATGCCCGTGTTTACTCATTCAGAGAGAAGAAACTCTGAGCCACATATGTGGCTTCAGAACATGATTCAAAATTAACCCTTAATATAGGAGCTTGCTCATCTTGTCACTTTAAGAATTTAATAGTGTAGAAGGAAGTGGGAAGGGAAGTGTTAGTCACACCAATCAAATTCCCCCAATCAAGGGCTGCAAGACTTGAATTCTAGTTTTTCCCAAGGAAGAAAACACAAAACTCTCTTGCTTGCTCCAAGGATGAGTTATAATATTATAATATGTCAGTTATATTAGCCAGATAAGATAAGATAATTCTATTAATGTCCAATGAAAGACCAACAGAGGTCTATGAGACTGAGAACATACAACCAAGAAAGCAACAAACAAGCAACAAATAGGAGAACACCAAACGGTGTTCGTGAAAGAACAAGAACAAAAACCAAAAGAAGAAGTGAGCAAGAACCACCTTGACAAGGAGTAGGGATCCAAGCTTAGAGAAAGAAAGAAAGAGAGAGAGAAGAAGAGAAAGAGAAAGAAAGAAGGAACGACAAAAGTGTTGCCACCTAGGAAATGTCTATAGCCTTTAGACCTACTTCGATCTCGACTTCCAATCGCCAGGGAAAGTGTCTCAAATCACAACCTTGAGGTTTTTGATCACTGCCCATTTACCCTCTTGTCTGGTAGCCACAACAAGAGCCCGAGCCTCCTTAAGTTCTGCCACCTGTGATCTAGTGAGATCCTCATCAAGAGTTTCCTCTTTGCCCTAAGAGTCTGAAGGCAGTCAGCAAGTGAAAGGAACCGGATAAAGAGGGTATTGTCATGCCCAACCTAGGCACAATCAAGTGAGATATCAGTGATATCTAGTTGGTCTTTAAGGAAGGAGTAGCCTGCTGCAAGAGGTTCGGAGCAAGGAAGAGGGAGACCACGGACCTTCAAGTTTAGCTCACAGGCACGCTTGACCCTTTCATCTGTTATCTTAGTCTGGACTAGCTTCTCTACGCCAGAGAGGGTAGCAGGAGGAGGGGGGGAGGAAGAAATGGGGTTGCTACAAATAGATGCCCATGATTTCAGCTGCTGTTCTGTTTCGATCGGTAGGGAGCATTGTTTTTTATCGAGTTCCTCTTGCTTCATCTTCAAGTCACGGATATCCATCATTTGCGTTGTGCACCAGATGTTATCTTGAATTTTATCTAGGTTGGTGACCTGGTTCTGTTGTAGGCAGCAGTCAAGTTGCTCCTTCAAATCCATCTATATATATCTGTGAGAGAGTTTTCCATCCGTAGACCTATGAGAGAGTTGTCAACGTGTTGTTTCAAATCGTCAACTGTCTCGCGTAGGGACTGAACGGTATCATGAAGAGTTTGAATCTCAAATTCAGCCTCTTTCAACTGATTACATAGCTTAAGGGAGAGTGAGGATGCCACAACAGCAATGTCTTTCAGAGCTGCATTGTCAGTCTCAACTTTTGTCATGCCGTCAAGTAGCTGCTGGAATGTGATTGGGTTGGGTTGGGGGTTCATAGTGGACGAACAAAGGTCTGACATTCTGTCAAATGGTTTGCAAGCAACCAGTAAACACAAAAGCAAACCCTGGTTGGATGATGTTCAGAATGGCTTTCAAATGCGAGGTAACCCCCCTCTGGATACAAGCCACTGCCAAACCAGGCACCAGTCACCACAAAAACTAAGGAGGAAGATCCTGACGTAAGAAATCCACGGTACAGTATAAGATACACCATGATGCCCACGGTATTCACAGCACAGTAGAGGCACGACACAGGAGAAGAGAGGTACGACACAGGAATCAATCAGCATGGTTGAAGCAATCAAAAGAACTCCAGTGAGAAAATGTCCTGCTGAAGCCTTTTAGTTGAGAAGATGCACCCTAGATTCTCAGTAGAACTTTCTCTGCGACTGGGAAATAATATCATAGCTTCTAGGAACATCGATTACTTCCTCCAGTTATGAAGCAACTTGGACTGGCGTGTTCAAGAACCAGCAGGATGATCAGAATGACCAAGCACGTGACTTTCCCTCCGGCCAAAGAAAATCAAATACGTGTTTTTATGAGTGTTAGATTCGTTTCAGATTTTGTATATGTTTGATCAGGCCTGGGGTCACCCTCGCCTATCACGATTTTTTAATGACGGTTCAGTCATTTTAGTGTCTATCATTTTACGTTTTAATAAACAAATATATCATTTTAGGTTTTAATAAACAAATATATAGATTGTAAAAATTCATAATCATTAATAATGATATAAATATTTTTAATTTGTGATAAAATACATATAAAATTAATAAATCATTATAAATTTGTATTATAATGCAAAAGCTTCAAATTAAATAAGTTTCTATATAAGTTGCATATTAATAATATAAACTAATAATATATGCAAATATTTTAAATTAATATGAACACACACTAAACAAAATAAAAACATATATATATATTTGATAAATAACCTACCAATTATTATTAAGTTTCATAATTTATCATATATATATATATATATATATATATATATATATATATATATATATTTACATAGACAGCTTACCAATCAATACTAAGTTTTTTAATAGATAGCCTACCAATTATTACTAAGTTTCTTAATTTATATTTATATATGTGATGAAAATTTAGAAACATTCATATTTTATCATTTTAAAATATTATAAATCAATATATATTCAATCATTTATATTGTAAAATAACATATATTTATATTATTAAATAAATATTATATTATATTACTTATAATAGATTGTCGTATAGCTTGGATGAATTATTATTATTTTTTGAGATTAATTGTTATTATGTGTTAATTCAAGTGGATTCGAACCCAAGGCCTCTTCGATAAGAGGTTCACAATTTACCATTGCATTACAGGCTCTTGCCCAATAATATTGCCTTAATTAAATTTTATCTTTTTATATAAAAATAGAACAAGAGAGCTTTTATAGAACATGGGAAATCAGAAGGATAAAAGGAAAAATAGAGAAATAAAATACCTATTTTGTATTAGTTGACAACTATATCTCCTAGTTCATTGTTCTTTTCTTGCTTTCTTGTTCTCTTTATTATTTATTTTATTTCATTATTATTTTTATATGAATAACTATAATCACACATGAATTTTATTGTTTTGATAATTTTAAATTGTTAACAAATAGTTGAGTGCACACTAGAGGGAGTGATATGTTGATTTTGATCTTGGTTAATAACATGAGAACATTTTGAAACTTGTGGTTGGTTAAAGTTATGGAGAATTGGTACCATGTTGAAATTTACGACAAAATTACTTGCAAGATCAAATACCAAAAGAACACCTTCAAAAAATAAGGGTACCATGAAATGATTTTTATATTTCTCCAGAACAAAGAAGCTAAAATTCTAAGATTGTACACATTTTCTTACTTGATCTTTTCTTCATGACAAGTATATTTTGTGCACATGATTCTTGGATTGTTGGTTAATATTATTGTCAACTCCTACATAGTATCAAATCCCAATATTACCTCCTACTTGACATGATATCAAAGCTTTTCAAATTTTTTTTTTGATAGGTAACAAGTTTTTTTTGTATTAACTAGATAAAGATAATACATACAAAGATTTTCCATAGTATAAAGTGGCCATTATCACAAGAGCCCTCCTAACTTCCCCACCCCATTGACATTAAAACTCAATATTTACAAAGGGCATGAACACCCATTAAAAAATTAGAACAAAAACATAGTAGTATTCAAATGCCATGGAGGACATAAACAAGCAAACAAAACAAGGGCCCAAAACAAATCACCAAAAGCTCAGAAATCCTTAAACCATTTTGTTGCGTCCTCCTTGGTGAATTTTTAATTGCTTGATCATCTCCCACAGACCGCTGCTTGTCCTTACAAATTGTGCCTACCTCCATAGCCAGCGACACATCAATCCATGCTCCTGCTCCTACCATTGACGTCTCCCCTGAAGCTCCTCTTCCTTCCCTTGCTATCTGATATCTTAGTGGCTCCCCAAGCATCCTCAGACTCTTCTAAGGTGTTGTCTTCATGAAACCCCTCCTCTCATCCTCCGTGACCTAGATCGTTTCCTCCAAAAAAAGTTACCACCCTCCTCCAACCTTCTGCAACTTTTGGCGAATGCACCGCTTTGGAGATGTGTAAGCCCAAATGACCAGAGGTTGAACCGAGGACTCTCCACCCCAATTAGCCTACGAAATAACACTTTTAGAAATGACCTATTTGAGAAAAACAACGTATAGATGAAACTTGTAGCTCATACAAATAATATTATAGTGCATATGTTTTCCATAGTGCATTTGCTATCTTTTGTAATGCATACATAAGGTTTAATAACACATGTATTTTGATAAATTGTGAATGGTCATATGCTTAGAAAATGGTCATGTTTTAGTGCATATGCACCATGTAATAATGCATCCATGCAGTGAAATAGCACTTACATGTTTTAATAGCTCATAGTTTGAATTAAATAGCGCTTATAAATGTTTCAACATATTCGTGGCATGGTATAGCGCATTTGAGTAGTAAAATAGTGCTTTTGAGTTTTGATTGATGAGTAATGGTCAATTAATCAAGTGTAGGGCATGCTAAATGTCAAATGGTCGTAAATAGGTGAACATAAACATGATGAATGTTCGATCAGAGGTTGATACAAAATCTTGATGTCCAATGGATAACGAGAAATTTGTTGTAGACTAGTGAACTTGTCCACATTAGAACCTAAACAATATAGTAGTGTAATTACAAAGTGATATGTAGGATTAATCAAATAGGTCAGATAGATATACGTTCTCACCTCAGGATATAGAGGTGGATGAAACATTATGTTCGACTCAAGATGTAGAGATCAATGAAAGACAAATTTGATTCTTGATCAAACCATTAGCTTAGTTGCTAGATTGTTGTCCTAGATTGATGTAGGATAATATGACTGCTTGATTGATGTAATTTGTTTGATGTTTGTGTATATAGGTGTGTGGGTGAAAGCTCATGGTGCATAGTTTGTATCTTTGGCCATTGGAGTCGATCTATAGATTGTTAGTCGAGGATCGACAAGTGATAGATAGATGTGGGTTCTCATATTTTCTTCAGATGCCATGGTTCCAGGTGAACTGAGGATTATTGACAACTATGACCGAATGGTGGCACTCAGACCACAATACCTTCCATTTTTTGCTTGGGGAGATGACGATTACCCTTGAGGATGTGTACAAGATTCTTAGGATCCCTACAATGGGGGATCTGGTATATTATGATCAGATAGATGATGACACAACTTGCAAAGACCTATTTGTAGATGATGATATTGGGGATGATAGTGTGCCATGCTTTCAGATGCTTTAGTATGATCCCTTATTGGCTGTGCTAGCAAGGTTGATAGAAGGATTCCTCTTTCCAGATAGGTGAGGGCATGGATGTCTAGTTGGATAGGGCCGCATCATTAAGGATATGATTGACTGACCATAGAATTTTTTTTGGGGTAGTTGCATTCTAGCCCATTTATATAATGATTTACATCAAGCAGTATATTTAGAGGCCGCACCACTATTTGTTGGCATGGTGCTTTTATAGATATGGACATGGGAGCATCTTCCCATCACCCTACCTAAATGTGTACAACAATGACCATAGGACATGCCCTTCTTCTATATGTATTCAGGTATTATTGTCTAGCCACATTTGGGCAAGACAAAGTATTGGAGATGCATGTTGGATGATGTTGATGAGGTTGTGTGGAGGCCCTATAGGTATACAGAGCCATGGGAAGAGGATGATGATGAGATGGTGTATTTATTTTGCCCACATTATATGCTTGACCATATCCCATCATTGATTGAGAGATTTTTCTTCATGAGGGTAGTCAGGCAGTTTGGTTGATGACAGGGGATGCCATATGTAGGAGCACATTACGCCCAAGTATATGTAGAGAGGCTAGTATGGGGTCCCACTTTGGAGTATGGGGCATGTCAGGAGGCTTTTATTCAAATGATAGGGATGTCACAGAGATGGTCATTGAGGGATGATGTGGTCGATGCTGGGATGGAGGGGGACTATGCATCATGGATTAGAGAGAATTTGTTTCCTAGGTATACAGATCCATCTGAGCCGATTACATTTGTTGAGGAGCGGTCGAGTAGGGGTGAGGATGATGATGGTGGAGGCAGGGGGGGGAGAAGGAGGGATACAGGTAGAGGCCGAGGATCGAGAGGTCGAGGTAGGCATAAAGGTAGAGGTAGGTCTGTGATGGTGCCCAACAGATTGATGCCATCGATTTCGGTACATAGACAGATGTCGATGTAGAGGCTAGGGGATGTGGGTAGAGAGACCCAGAGAGGTTCGTGGGGATGGGGTATTGTGATGAGATCAGGCACATGAGATAGTATGGGCATTGTAGTAGCTAGTGGTATTAGTGGGATAGGTTCAGATAGTCTTGTAGGGCCCAACAGAAGGGCTGATGATATTGGTCAGGGGAGGACACAACACAAGGAAAGGCTACTAGAGGATATACAATTTGTGAGGAGGTAGAGACACCAATTACAAGATCCATCCATGTGGGTACAAAGATCCTAGCCATAGCCACAACCATAGGTGCCATTAGCTCCAATGCACCCAACATCAATATCGGGTGGGTCAACAAATTTGGGTGCTCGTGTGAGTGTCATAGAGGTGTAGATTGGAGTTATTGGCTCCCAAATTAGTCAATTGGCAAGCACGGTTAAGGCATTTATAACATTGATGACACCTAGGCCTCCACCTCCACCTCCACCACCAAGCATAGAGGGAGCGACCATGAGTCAGGTAGCCCCAACCATAATAGGTACACAAAGTATAGATGCATCATATCAGGCTCCGCGAGATGAGATGACTACCCCTAGTGATCAGGCACCTCCTGAAAAAGCCCAAATAGATGGTGTAGGTCGCCTAGATGATGAGATAAATGGATGAGCCTTTGTATCATATTTTTTTTTGTATCTATTGATTATTAGATGTATCATAGCTATATTTAGAGTGATCTTTTGATATATGAGCATTCAGATTGAGTGTTTTCTCATTTGTGTTATGTTGGACTCTTATTTTTGTGTACATGGACTTTATATGCTTTATGGTTGTATGCAACTGTGTGATGGATGTTTTATGTGATATGCATATGTTGTTTTGTATTTACGACGTTCTTGTACGTGGATGTAATATGGATGCCTTATGTGTTTGATGATGTAGTAGATGTGATAAATACATATTGTGGCTGGATGAAATGTTGGAAAATGTTTATGGATCTGTTGATGTATAATAGAGATAACATGTAATGAATGAATGGATAATGTTAGAGTAATAAGATACTACCTTATTAATTAAATAATTTTGATTTAATTATTAAGTCACTTATTATCTCTAGTTTACTTAAGCTAAACTTTAGGCATATAGTAATTAATTCTTTTATTAATTATTATCATGCAACCTAGGTTTTACCCTGTTAGAGTTTTGATCTCCTTTTATAAGGATTGATCTCTTTGTAATTTATTTAGTCACTTTTGATTATAGTAATTTCTCTTTTTTCTCATCAAGAATGTCTCATCTATGGATTTGACAATTCCAGCCTCTATAGCTTTTTGCTTCTCTCTTCTATGATAGGTGTTTGCATGCAAGTGATTCTTGGGCGCTATGAGGTTGATCTTTCATCAACTTCAACATGGTATCAGAGCTCCAGATCTTCGTGCCCCTATTTTTTTTATGATAAGTTTGGCTTGGCTATCAGATCTATGTTTTTTCTTTCAGAGGATTTCATTTTTCAGAGTTATTTTGTATTGAATCTGGGTGTCACCATTTTTGGTGCACTTTGAGCCCAAACAGACATCACCGTTGAACTTAGAGCACCCAAAAACTCCTCTTTTCATATAAGTTGGAATTTGAGGCTAAACATTTTGCTCCTAGATTGGACACATTTTTCAAGGTGATGATTTTTTGATTTTTGATAGGTTTACCGATGCATCGATTTTCATATCTTTGGTATGCAAATCAAGATTTTTTGTTCAAAAATTGAGATTTTTGGCACATTTTCCAAGATTGGTTTTTTGAATTTTGCACGCAAATTGAGATTTTGGCATGTTTCCTAAGGCGCTGATTTTGTGATTTTTGGCACATAAATTGATAAATTTTGGTACAAAATTGGCACACTTCTTGACGCAATTTCTAGCACTGTTGGTCATACTTTTTGATAAATTTTGGCATGGATCCCAAGCTGGTAAAATTTTGTTTTTCTTTTCTAATGATTTTTTGGCTTGCATGTGGTTTTTTGGCCATAACTTGCTCATCTAGACTCTGTTTTTCGATTCGAAAGAAGTGTCAAAAAGTTGATTCCGAGCCTGTCATGATGGTGCAATTTATTTGGATTTTTGATGTTTGGTGGCTTGTTTTGGCTGTCAAAGTCAAAGTTCTATTTTGCACTCCTAGAGGCATATTTTGAGACATTCTTTTTTCCAGATTAAGCTCCAGGCACATAACATTCAATTTTTTTCTTTTTTGCATTCTGATGGATATCTTGGTAGTTTCAGGTCCAGAGATCGATTTTCTTCTTTCAAATAATTTTTCATGGGTTATATTATCTATTATATCAACCTTATGTCTCTTCTGATCTTTATTGACATCCTTTTGTAGTATTTTTGCAAATGCACTGAGATAAAATGCCACTCTATTGCATTTCATGATTTTGGACATCGTTGTGTTATGTTGTACTTGCACTACATTATAAAGTTCCTTGGGGGATTTTATGTTGGCCATATTCATTATCTTCCGTTGTCAAGTGAGTATTCCTTCCATGACATTAGCTTCATGATGTGTCGATGACACATGTTAGTATAAGTGTTTGTACTTCTTTTGCACTCTCAATGTTCCTAGTTCTTCTTTCTGCATGAGATATTGCATTCAGTTTCAGCGTTCATATCTTACCTCTTAACATTAGAAGGGGGTTATGTTGGTTCTATTGCTTTCTAGGTTTGATGGAGTGAGCTATGTATTTGATATTTGATCCTATGTACTAGGAGATTGTAGTGGCTGGATACTTATGCATTTCGGTGAGATGGATCATTTACCATATAGACATTCTTTCATTCCTATTTTTGGAGGCCATGAAGATACTTTCCATCTTCGATTGATTAGATCTTCAGACATAGTCTTCTTTACCTGGTCATGTTCTATACAGTGGAGGTTCTTCAGACTAGTAGTTTGGCAGTGTTTGCAGCTCATGCTTCAGTGGTGTTCTTAATGATCATCTTTTGTTCTTATCTTTTGGAACATTCTTTTCATCTCTTTTTGGAGTAGGGTTTTTCCCATGTGGTTTTCTCTATTTTTCCTCTTTACAAAGATTTGGTTGTGCTTGGGTACCTCATCAGCCTTGTTGTTAGGACCCAATTCACTTTCAGCAGTAGTTTCTAGGTTTTTAGCTACTCCCTAAGTTTATCTTAAGGGGGGTGTTAGAGTAATAAGATATTGCCTTATTATTAAGTCACTTATTGTCTCTAGTTCACTTAAGCTAAATTTTAGGCATATAATAATTAATTTTTTATTATTTATTATCATGCAACCTAGGTTTTACCCTGTTAGGGTTTTGATCTCCTTTCATAAGGATCGATCTCCTTCTAATTTATTCATTCACTTTTGATAATAACAATTTCTCTTTTTGCTCACCAAGAATGTTTCATCTATGGATTTGACAATTTCAGCCTCTATAGCTTTTCCTTCTCTCTTTTTGTGATAGGTGTTTGCATGCAGGTGATTCTTGGGAGATGTGGGGTTGATCTTTCATCAACTTCAATAGATGATGGATAAATGAAATGGTTGAATGTATGAAATGAAATGTAATAACATAGATAAATGAAATATGATAATAGAATAGATGAAAATGTAATGGTAATGTAAGGAAATGAAATTAAATGGAAAGGAAATGGAAATGGTTTTCAGAATTATAAAATGTGAGGAGATGAAATGATTGAAAATGGATATTAATTGATAAAACGTGAAAATGAAGAAATGAAATGATTTGATGAAATGAAAATGATGTGAGGAAATGAAATGAAAATGATGTAATATGATGAAGTGAAAAATGATTTGAGGAAAATGAATGTAATGAAATATGATAAAATGAAAATGAGATGAAATGATTTAAAGAAATGAAATGATTAATATGATGAAATGAAGATGTAATGGAAATGAAATATAATGGATATAGTTTAATGAAATGTAAAAAATGGAATGAAATGATATAAAAATAAAAATGAAATGGAATGATTTAATGAATGAAATTAAATGATGTAACATGATGAAATGAAGATGATTGGATTAAATGAAAATGAAATGAAATGGTTTAATGTATGAAAGGGAATGAAAATGAGATGAGAATGAGTTAATGAAATGATTTAATATGATGGAATGGAAATGAAATGAAAAGATTAATATGATGGAAATGAAAATGAGATAATGGAATGGGAATGAAATGATTTAAGGAGATAAAATGGAAATGAGATGAAATGGGTTAATGAAAAGAAAATGAAATGATTTAAGGTGATAAAATGAAATGGAAAGGAAAAGAAATTGATGAATGAAATGATGTATGATGAAACAAAAATGATGTAAAATGATTAGATGAAAATGGGATAAAGAATGAAATGAAATGGAGATGAAATCAATTAATGAATGAAAGGAAATGATTTAATGTGAAGAAATGAAAATGAAATGAAATGATTGAAAGAAATGAAATGACATGAAATGATGTAAGGGGTGATGTTGAGAACATGATGATGTGGCAAAAAATGAATTGGTGTACATGAGTAGTGAAAATGATTGTAATGAGATGAAAGTGCAACTCAAATCTTTGAAATTCAAAGGCCACAAAGAGTTCACGAGTCACTGATGATGAAAATAATGAATAATGTGATGTAATCGGTGAATGAAATGTGAGTAATTGTAATGATATGTTGATGAAAAACAAAGTCCACAATACTTAAGCAATGAAACCCATTGTATTTGTGGTGGTGTCATTTATTTTATGCCTTTTCTTAGTTTTGCTACCAATCTGTTGGATGATTTTGAGTAATATTCCTCGTTTGAGTGTCAACCATTGTATGAAATGCAATCTACATGGATGCAACTAATTGTCACATTTTGTAAAGAGATGCATATTAAATATATGATTGAGCACCTAAAAAAAAGGGATATAATACAATTACCACTAAATCAACTATGGTACATACGCAGATATGCACATTTTAGATAAGAGAACTCGCTTGAGATTTTATGTAAAACTGGTTGAGGTACACATGGCCTTCCAACTGGGAGGATACATAAGTGGACACCGATAATACATGAAATCAGATGATCACTAGATCAAAATAGTAGAAGCATAAGTCAAATAAAATGTCATAGTTTCATGTCAACTCCTCTAGTTAAGCACATCATTGAGGTACTAGAAATACACGATAGTGAAAAAGCCAAGATTTGTGGATCGTTATGCCAATATCTATGTGCAACAGTGTCAATTTTGTTTCATCTCTATAGATTAAAGTTGTATGATTCTTGTAACAATCCATGGAGTGTAACCGTGTCAATTTTGTAGGGGTTGTTGTGTTGGATGCATTGGAAGATGTGTGTAGGTAGTGGGTGAGTAGGTGAACTATGACATAGTAATGTCAAATTGCAACAATGATTGTACTTGGTACTAATGTAGTGAGCTAGTAGAGTGAATGTGTAGCAAGGCAAAAAAAGCGTAATGCCTATTGAGTTATGGACATAAATAGATGAACATGAGCATGGTGAATGAAGCACGATGAAGGGGTAATTATTGCGTCTGTGTGAGATTCAATCATTGGACAAACAAAGTGAGTGGAAGGTTGTTAGCATGGTAGGTTCACCAGACCAGCCACAATAGGAGGCAAAGATTAGGGAAGCGAGTCATGGAGGGTGGGTGAGGCAAGGGCAAAGGGAAAAGCGTGCCTTTCATACATCGAGTGAATTGGGGAATCAACTTGAGTTCCAGGCACCAGGTCGTGAGCATGGTGGGTTAAGTGAGATGGAGTTGGCCCAGGTGTATCCTTGGGGCTCAGAATTCAAGGTGTACCCTTGTTAGATTTTTTAATGTAGTTAGGAAGTGTAGCACAACATACACACTAGTAAACTTGGGCCTATTTTTTGACATCATTTTTGTCGCAATTTTGACAATTACTCGTCAAAATCCCTCGTCGCTAAGCTGTCATCGAAAGTTCAATAGGCGTCGATGTATCAATGGTAATAACCATCAAAATCTAGCCTAATCTATGTCATGTGTCGACGCCATATGACTAGTTCAATAGGTTGAACTATTGATGCCAATGACAGATGATTCAATGAGATTGTTATATCGTCGACAACAAACAACGTCAAAATTGCGATGACAGGTATAGTTTTCAAAAAAAAAAATTTGGGTCACAATACGCCTTTAGTGCATTTTGAGAAGCAAGAACGAACTTGTTCGAGTGAGAGGGATTCGATCTGACACTCAAAGTTTTATTAGAGGGTATTCGATCTGTTGATTTGCTGGTAGGGTTTAGAGAGGCAAAGCAGACAACACATAGAAGTAAGAACAAACTTGTTCGAGTGAGAGGGATTCGATTTGACACTCAAAGTTTCATTAGAGGGTATTCGATTTTCTAATTTTTTGCTAGGGTTTTGAGAGGTAAAGTAGACAATATAGAGAAGTTTTGGAAGAAGTTGAAAATGGTGACCATAGTGCAGCACTCGTGGGTATCACTGGTGAGCTAAAATGCTTGTAGAGCTTTTGAAATCTCAAGATATTGTTTTTGGAGATGACACGACAATAGTTGTTGTCATCGCTAGTGTGATTCTTAAACAATGTGTGAATTTGTTGTCTAAGGGCGTTCATCCTACCATTATGTCAAAGGCCTTTCATAGGGCCTCTAAGAAGGTCGTCAAGGTTTTAACTGCCATGGCTATTCCTATCAAATTGATAGACCGTGACTCTGGTGAAAAGTGTGAGCACTTTTTTGAATAGTAAGGTTGTCAGCCAATATTCTACCTTATTGGCCCTGCTTGCTATTGACGCCGTCCTGAATTCATTACAAAATTCATTGCTATTGACCAATTGCCAAAAATTCATTACAAAATAAATAAATAAATACAAATACAAATAAATAAATAAATACATAAATACAAATAAATAAACATGGGTGGATAAATACAAATAAATAAATAAATACAATAAGATACAGATAAATAAAGGTTGTTAGCTAGTCTTCTACCTTATTGGCCCCACTTGCTGTTGATGCCATCTTAAATGCCATTGACCTTGTGAAGCCTAACATTGTGGATTTGAGGGACATCAAAGTTTTGCAAAAATTGGGCGGGACTGTTGATGATACAAAGATGGTTAAGGGTTTTTTGTTTGATAAGAAGGCAAGCCATACAGTTAGAGGCTCCACTAGGTTTGAGAATGCAAAGATTGGCATAATACAGTTCTAAATTTTGCCTCCCAATATAGACATTGATCAAAACATTATGGTCTCTAATTATACAATGATGGATAGGATTTTGAAGGAGGAGAGGAATTATATTTTGGGTATGATAAAGAAGATCAAAGCCACTAGATGCAATGTGCTATTGATCTAGAAGAATATTCTAGAGATTCCATGAAAGATTCCTCACTAACACTCTCACTAGGAGATCAAGAAAGAGAAATAGCTTAATGTCCACGAGTCTTCCAATTTTTTCTAGGGTTATACATTCAGATTAATTAGGAAATCTGTTCGAAATTGGGTAATATGAACAATATCCAAATCACCATAATTGATGACCAAAGTAAAAACTACCTTGAATCCTTAGCTTGATATTAAGCAAGTTGCAAACATAAATTACCTTGAACCCTTACAAAAAAAATGAAAAATACCTTCAACCCTTATGTTGAAATTAAACAAGCAAACAAAAGAGTACGAGACCTTACCTTGAAAGCAAGTTCCAAATAGAAGAGGACACAGATCATGCAAATGAATGTTGGAAATTTGATTGAAAAGCTCATTGTTGAAGATCAAAAATAGGAGATTGTTACAAGGAGGAAGATTGTTGTTAAAAGAATGTTTTTAATCACTGTTTTGTTAGTGATGTCAAACTTGGTATTTGTAGGAATGAAATTTTTTTATAAGATCCAAGTACTATCACTTAGTTGATTGATGAAGAGGATTTGATCAACAAGATGTAACAAGAGCACCTAAGGGAAGGGTTGAGTTATGATGTTGTAATGAAGTGCAAGAATTAGTTAAGGCAATGGTTGAATGATGTATTGATAACATACTTAAAGATATAGAGGTTGGTCACATTTAGAAACATTGGATGAAGAAGTTGTAACAAGGTTGATTGCAAAGCTTAAACTAAGATCATTAGTGGGTGCCGAGCAAGTTAGTTGAAGATGAGAAAATTTTCACTTGGAGCTAAGTAATAGGAAATTTTAGTGTGTGCCAAGTGAAGTTAAGGTGCCAAGTTTTAGAAAATCTTGGTTGGTGCCAAGTGATCTTTAGGTGCTGAGCATTAGGAAAAACACAGTTGATGCTGAGTAACTCAGTATGTGCCAAGCACTAGTATTTCAATAGTGTTGAGTTGATGCATTATTTCAAATGATGAAGATTCACCAAATCTAAGCCGACATAATGGTTACTTTGAATTTTGTGAACGAGTTGGAAGATAAGGATGATGAACTGGTGGCACAGAATTCTATGTAAACTATTTTTAGGTGAATTCATGAAAATTATTCAAGAAGTTTCTAGAGGAAACAAAATATGGGTTAGATACAATGAATCCTACCTAATCCATATGAATTGAAATTAAAGAATGGAAGAATCGAGTGATAAAAGTAATCCAAGACTTCTATTTAAGGAGTCATAAACCAAAAAACAAATGGTATTGATGCTGCTACTGCAAAGAGCCAAATCTGCGAAGTGGTTAGAAGGGTGTCAAGGAGAAGACATCTAGGAGAAGGAAGAGAATAAAGGCTCTACTTCTACAAGTGGTCATAAAGATATGATTGCATTGGTACATTGAACATGAAGACTCAAGGAGACTAAGCTTGAAAGGAGGACAAGCTATCAGAGTTGTAGAGATTGAAGGTCAGGCAATGGTATGAGTTGAGAAGTGATCTGAGATCTACAAGATAAGTTGTATGTTGTAGTCAAGTCAAATATTTTCTAATACTCTCTAGCAATTGTATTAGATAAAAAAATCCTATGGACTTAGGTTGGCCTGATAGCCATTTGTAAATCCTTTAACAGGGTGGCATTCCAAGTGAATGTTCTAAAGTCCTCTAACCAGGTCCACTTCTAACAGGGTGGTTAAATCCTCTCACAAGGTCACATTTAATAATGTGTTGTATGTATTTAACAGGGCAGGCCTTTCATAGGATATTACTTCAAAAGAGTGAAAATTGAGTAGCATGTTACCGGTGATTTTTTCCAAATTGGGTTTTCATGTAAATCTCTATGTTATGTGTTGATTTCTTATATGTTATGCTTGCATGTTGATTTATAGTAACTTGTTAGTTAGAAAAGTTAAAGCTTGGATGAATGATTGGTTGAATGGGCTCACTATACTTAGTGAAAAGTTTGGATAGGACATTTGGACCTTGAATAAATGATTCACCCCCTCCCCCTCCCCTCCATTATTCGAAAGCATTTCTAACAATTGGTATCATAGCCATCTATTGATTTAGTTTCAAGGTACTAGAAGTAGGATGATCAAGATGTCCAAGAGAGAAGTTCCCAAGCTTAACAAAGACAACTTTGCTACATGGTAGAGTCTGATGAAATTGCACCTTGGATCAATAGGTGACTATGCACAAACTTCAATTGGAATAGAACATGTAAATCCAACAGGACCTCTTACTACAGATGATTTGAACAAAAGGGAGCACAATCAAGCAATGTAGTAGATTGCCTCTACACTTAATTATACAAAATATGATGATATCAAATATTGTGACACTGCATTCAAGATTTGGGAAGCCTTATCAGATATCTATGGAGGAGATTAGAATGTCCAGAGAGAAAAGAGAGAAAGCCTAAGAGGAAAGTTTGATGACATGAAAATGGAGGAAGGTGAAAATGCTGCTCAATATGCTACAAAAATGAAAGAAGTGGTAAGTGCAATAAGAAGTCTAAGTGGTCAATTGGAAGAAGAAACTATCATTAGAAAATACTTAAGAACTCTGTTCCCTATCTATGCTATTAGAGTTTCAACCATTCAGGAGCTAAGGTGTGTACAAGGAAATACACTAACCTTTGAAGGAATAGTGGGAAGACTTACTACATTTTAATTGTTCAATTTTGATAACTACAGACCTGAGAACCTTGAATCTGCTTTCAAGGCCAAGATGATAATAAAAGACACTGAGGAGGAGACATCAAGCAAGAAAAGAAGAAAGGGAAAACATGCATCCAGTGATAGCAATGTAGATCAAGAAGATGTGGAATATTTAGAAGCACTACTAGCTAGGGATTTCATAGAGGCAAAGGTAAATTCAAAGATAAGCTCCCTATCATATGTTTCAATTGCAATGAAGTAGGTCACATTGCTGCAAAATGTACACAAAATAAGAACTATAAAGAAGGAAACAAGTACAGGAACAAGAGAGAAGATGATAGCAAAGACTACAAGGAAAAAGGAAAGAGATGCTATATTGTTGAAGAAGATTCTAATGAGAATGATGATGAAGTAGTCTATGTAGCCAGGAAGGATGAATCGGATAAAGATGAAGATGAAGCAACAACATTGGTTACCTGTGTGAACAAGAATGACATTTGGATCATAGATAGTGGATGCTCACATCACATGATAGGAGATAAAAGTAAGTTCATTACCTTTACTCAATATGATGGAAATAGTGTTAGATTTGGTAATGATGCCCTGTGTCAAATCAAAAGAAAAGGCTTTATTAAAATCACGGAGAACATTTCATGTGATAATGCATACTATGTTGAAGGATTAAACTACAACTTGTTGAGTGTATCACAGTTAGGTAATTTAGGTTGCAAAGTTGAATTTGGAAACAAAACTGCTAAGATCTATGACACTGATGGAAATTTGATAAGAAAAGGTGAACAAACTAGGAGTAATCTTTTTTACCTAGATATGGAAGATGCAACATGTCTTTTTGTTAGACTTGATGATGTGTGGTTGTGGCATAAAAGATTGTGTCATGTTAACTTTGATAATCTGATCAACATCAGCAAGAAGAACAGAGTCAGAGGGTTGCCCAAATTGAAGAAACTTGAAAGCACAATGTGCAAAAAATGTCAACTAGGGAAGATGACTAAGTTTAGTTTCAAAAGAAAAACATACACTTCCAAAGAAGTGCTAGAGTTAGTCCATACATACTTATGTGGTCCAATAGAAGTGCAAAGCTACCTAGGAGACATATACATAATGCTACTTGTAGATGACTATTCTAGGATGATGACAACTATGTTTTTAAAGAAAAAATATGATGCATTTCAAATGTTGAAGTGGTATTTGGTTAGAGTTGAGAAGGAAATAGGACAGAACCTAAAGTGCCTAAGGTCAGATAGAGGAGGTGAGTTTACATCAAAAGAATTTGAAATATTCTGCAATGACAAAGGTATCAAAAGGCAAACATCAGCACCAAGGACTCCACCTCAGAATAGTATTGCTGAAAGAAGGAATAGATCAATGATTGACTATGCTAGAACTTGATGATGGAGAAAAATGTTGCACTAAGGTACTAGATAGAAGATGTAAGCACTGCAGTCTACACACTGAATAGAGTTCAAGTCAAGAAAGGTACAAATGCAACACCCTTTGAATTATGGTATGGTCACTCACCTAATATTAAACATTTTGAAGCCTTTGGTTGTAAATGCTATATTCTTAAAGATACTAGAGATGGTAAATTTAATGCAAAAAGTGATGAAGGCATATTCCTTGGATACTCCATTAGAAGCAAAGCATATAAGTGTTTGAACACTAACACTAACAAGATTATGGAGAGTGCAAATGTAAATTTTGATGAGTATGAAGAAGTTGAGGTTGATGAAACTAAGTAATCAGTGGATTATAGGTACTTTGTATACTTCTATGAAGGAATGACTAATGAAGAAAATGCTGCAAATCAAGCTGAGGATTAGCAACAAATCTCAGTATCTACTAAGTCACATCCAGTGAATGCTAAGCTGCATTCATAAGCTAAGTGCAGAATATAGAAAATGAACATTTTGGTTTTGAAAATAGTATACATGAGAGGAATGATGAAGTGCCAGATGAAGAAGAAAAAAATGACTCTAAAGCTGAAGGATCAAACATGGAAAGAAGGACAGAACCAAGATTAGCTAAGTATGTGAGAAGACATCACCCAGCAGAACAAATCATTGGAGACAAGGATGCCATACCAATGAGAAGAAATAAACTAAAGAATGACTCATGTCTATTGAGTAAGGTTGAACCTACAATAGTGAAAGATGCACTACAAGATGATGACTGGTATAAAGCCATGGAAGAGGAAATACATTAGATTGAGAAGAACAAAACATGGACCCTAGTTCCTAGATCAACTGATAAGAATGTGATTGGTACCAAATGGGTGTTTAGAAACAAACTTGATGAAAATGGTGAGATAACAAGGAACAAAGCCATACTAGTTTGCAAAGGCTATGCATAAGAAGAAAGACTGGATTATAGGGAAACATTTGCCCCTGTTGCAAGAATGGAAAGAATAAGAACATTGCTCGCATATGTTGCATACAAAAGTTTCAAAGTCTACCAAATTGATGTTAAGTCTACTTTTCTAAATGGTATATTGGAAGAGGAAGTCTACATAGAACAACCAGAGGGATTTGTAGATGAGAAGAACAAGGACATGGTCTACAAACTACACAAAGCACTTTATGGATTGAAGCAAGCACCTAGAGCATGGTATGAGCGATTGCACGAGTATCTCGTGAAGATAGGATTTGAGAGAATAGATGAGAACAATAGCTTGTACATCAAAGCTGAAAAGGTTAAAGACATTTTGATATCAAAAATCTTTGTTGATGATATAATATTTGAAGGAAAAGATGTTCTATGCAAAGATTTTACTGATCAAATGAAGCATGAATTTGAGATGTCAATGTTTAGAGAAATCAAATTCTTTGTTGGATTACAAGTAGATCAATTGAAGCATGGCATATTTGTGACCCAATCCAAATACATCAAGGAGATACTCAAGACATTTGGGTTAGAAGACTCAAAACCAGTTAACACACCAATGGCAACATGACATAAGCTATCTAGGAATGATGAGTCTACTAAAGTGAATTAGACATTGTATAGATCAATGATTGGAAAGCTGCAATATGTTATACATAGTAGACTAGATATTGCATTAGCTGTTGGAATAGTGGCAAGATTTTTTGCAAATCCAAGAGAAAATCAATTAATGGCAATAAAGAGAATATTGAGATACTTGAAAGGAACTGATGACTTTGGTTTGTACTACAAGAGGAGTGAAATATTTGAACTAAAAGACTACACTGATGCAGATTGGGGAGGTAACATTGATGATAGAAAAAGTACCAGTGGAGGAGCACTTTTCTTGGGAAAAAGGTTGATCACATGGACCAACAAAAAGCAAAGCTGTACCTCACAGTCTACTACTAAAGCTGAATATGTTGTAGCTACTATAAATTGCATCAATATTGTATGGATCAAACATTTGTTGCAAGGTATGAAGGAAGAGGTAACTGAGCTTGTGATAATACAAGTGCTATCAACATATCAAAGAACCCTGTAATGCATGCTAAAACCTAGCATATTGCAATTAAGTATCACTATGTAAGAGAGTTGGTGGAAGAAAAACAATTGAAGATGAAATATGTTAGCTCAAAGGAACATATTGCTGACATCTTCACAAAGGTACTACCTAAAGATGCTTTTGAGTATCTTAGAGGTAAGTTAGAGGTGATTCCCCTAGCCAAGGCTACTTGAAGCAAAAGTAAGAATGCTCTGCATCAAATGAGTTGATTGTTGAAAGATTTTACACATTAATGTAGAGGATGTTTAATTTAGGATTCATGCCTAACGTGGTAGAAGTGTTGAAGTTCCAAATTAGTCACAAGTAAGGTGACAAAGGAAGAAATTGAACAAACCTACAAAAGCTACACTTGCATATTAAGATGCTAATATGTCTTTGGCATTGTTGTCAAAGAGCGAGAAATAGTAGAAAATTGATCAACAACTATTGAAGATAAAGAATGAAAACACATGCAGATGATTTGGTGATCAAAAGTATGAGGGAGACACTGATCAAATGAAGATAGAAGGAAAAGTTGATCAGAACAACAGAAGATGAGCACTATAGAGGGAGAAAAACAAAGAACAAGGATACAACAACAAAGAGGGAGAAGTAGAAACAAAGCAATAAAAATAGTAGAAGGAGATGTGAAGATACAGTTATTTTTTGGCATTTGACTCACTGTTCTAACCTAGTTAGTTTGTGGTTCAATAGTTTAGTATGATGGTTGATTAGTTTGGTTTGCCATCAATGCCAAAGAGGGATATTGTTGGAAATCTGATTGATAAGCTCATTGTTGAAGATCAAAAAGAGGAGATTATTGCAAAGAGGGAGATTTTTGTTAAAAGATTGTTGCTACAAAAAGTGCAAGCCGAAAGAGGGTCTGAGAGGAGAATGTGAAACAAGAAGTCACATTTTTTTTGGCTTAACGGTTAAAGCACATGAGGATGGGGCATAGAAAAAATTCCAGATGGCTCAAAGTGGTGTTGAATGAAGAATGAGTTTGGGTGCAAGCTTTAGAATCTAAGGTATGGGTGGAAAGATCACGAGTAGAAGGAAATGGGGTAGGGTTTCAAGCCAAGTGAGCATGGCACAAAGATTGTAGGTGTTAGAAATAGGGATTACTAGGGGGGGGGTGAATTAGTAATCTAAAAACTTTAGTCACCAACTAGATATTATTTCTTACTTTAAACCATGCATAACAAAGCAATAAAGTAATGTTGAATAGTAATAGTAACAATGTTCAAAGATAACTCATAACACCATATTTTGTTAACCGTATTTGGTTGTTTTTTTCATTCTTCTCTCTTCTTCTTCTTTCTTTTCTTTTTCTTTTCTTTCATTTTATTTCTTCTCTTCCTCTATTTTCTTGCTCATTTCTTCTTCTGCTATTCTATTCTTTTCCTCCTCTTCCTTTATTTTCTTCTCATCCTCAAGCAATTTCTGCTTGGCCTCTTCTATTTTCTTCTTCTCTTCTTCAAGTAACCTCTTTTCTTCTTCAATTTTCCTCAGTTTATCTTCAATATCCTCAGTATTTGGTTCATTAAGTTTAGAACCTTCAAATGGATTAGTATCATTAATGTTAATGGTAACATTGGTCTAATCTATCTACATAGTGTCACCACTCACTAACACTTCTAAGGTTCTAGGTTACTGGAGGAGATGCTACCTTGATTCTATCAACATTTAACTAATAGATGCCACAGTCTCACTTCTTAATTTATCTTTTTCACCCACCATAAACAGAAATGGTCTTACTTTATTTCTTAAATAAGGTGTGAGATTATTCAACAATCTCTTAATCTCTTCTTCGTCATCAGTCTTGCAAATAGTTCTAAGCATAGACATTCAAAGTTCTAGATCTTCTTCTATTGCTGGAGCCTTCTTCTGAATAAGTCTATCATAGACTTTCTGGTTTTCCATTCCTTCAATATCCTTCAATTTTAGATTGTTTTCTATAATGTATCTCACAATAGAGATATCAGTTTGATCTTTCTCAAAACTATTATACAAATCATAAAATTTGTTCATATTAACAAAGTTACCTTCATTGGTAATAACTATGTTAATCTTTTCTATCTTCAGATTCCATGGTTGTCGAGCTTTTCCTGCTAATTTCTTGGATGATGCTACTTTCTCTACTTGCTTGATCTCTTATTATTCTTCCTCTTCATCATTGGACTCAACAATTGTCAACAATGTCTTTTTCGTTTTGCCTGGTTCAGTGGCTTGTTACTTGACCCTTTTTGTCTTAGTGGTCATAGCTTCCACCAATCTCTCAAATTTTCTCTTTGGCTCATTAGGATGCACATTTGGCACTCCTGCATATGGAATTATTTTCTCTGAAGATGTCTCTACAACAGATACTGACAAAGGTTGTACATTTAGTATGACTTGTTTCATAGTTTTGTTGACTACTTCAGACTCACTCTCAGTCATACCGACCTCTAATAAGGCTTTCTTCAGAATAGACTCTATCTTCTTGTGTGATGCCTTCTCCAAGGTTGCTTGATGAGCTAATTGGGTAATCTCATCATAAGTTTTGAATATGTATTCTTCTTTATCTTTCTCTAATTTCAAATAATAAATATAACTAACTATTGTATCATCATTCAATTCATAACTCAAGGGATCAAGAAATGTTTCCCAAGGTTCTACTGCTTGTATATAAGTATAATTTGTATCAACCATAATGAAAATGTCTTTCTTTGAATCTGTCTACAATTGTAGGTGCAATTTTGAATCTTTATTTTATTTCATTCTAGAATCCAATATTTTATCTATAGGATGCGTTTTGCATACTTTTGTGATCTTCTCTATTGTGCATTTGTCATTGCTCATTATCTTGGTGACTGATAAATATGGAAATATTTTAAGTACATGAAAGAATGTGTGATTGATCAATGACTAAAGTCTAAACACACCATTGTCCTCTTGATCCTTTCTAGGTTCTCTAAGAGTTTCATTCTTAGAATTTCACTAAGATTTACTTGTTCCTTCTCTACATATATCTTATATGTTGCATAGATAAATCCAGTTGATAGTTCATCAATCTTTGAGCTTGCACATACAAAATAGGCAATGATTCTAATCAAAAATCTTACATCATCTTGCTTGGTGGTGCTGATCACCATAGCCTTTCCATTATACACTGCTTTGGTATAACTCTCAACTTTCTTCTTGACCATTTTCTCACCTATAAGTACACTACCTTTTTTACTAAGACCAATTACATCATGAATTAGGTTGGTGGAGATATCAATTACATTATATTGCATCCATAGTTTTCCATCATGCATCCTACTTAATATGATTTGTGTCCATTCATCAGTGTCCAATTCACAGTAGAAATGATATTTGAATAGGTCTAGTTCCTTTAAATGTTTAAATCTGGGCTTCATAGTCATGCCATGATTAAGAACTAATTCTATATCTTTGTTCATGAATTCACTACCAATAGACTCAAATTTACTATTAAGATAACTGCCTACATCTTCAAGATATACTACGTTGTTTGGAGTGATAGATAACATTGAGTTAGGGTTTCCTTTAGTAAGTTTCATAGAAACAACCTTCAACTTAGGTCTATCCTCATTCTCAACATTGTGCACTACTGACATATCATGGTTCTATCAAATAAGAGCTTTTACTGAAGAAATTTGTGGAAAAATGATAAAATGCCTCTTTCTGAAATAGGGTTTGCTTTGAAATCGCTCTGACAAGTCACTTCTGAGTGCTCTTCACTTTAAATGTATTTTCAATGAAGTGAAAATCAATTATGTACTACATTTATTCCATCAACTTGAACTTGCATTAATTGCATACTTTGTAAACAAAAAAAAGTTGTCAGTTACGTTCTATAATCAAATAATTGCTCAAGATCATTTATTTGATCTTCATATGCCACCAGAGGTTTTCCATAGGTATTTACCATCATGAAAAAACTCTATTGAACTTCACTATATGAAATTCTTTGCAAAAACATACTTTTCATCTTCTCCTATAGAATTAAACTTTTTTGTAATACCAATAACTTTGAATTCCTTCATAACTTGTTTAGATAAGTTCCAAATTACAAGTGAGCTTAGGTACCATCTAAACATAATTGGATATGCCTTTTCCCAACTTTTCTACCTCTAATTTGATCTTAGAATGAAGTTCTCAAATTTTGATGTTGTAAACAAGCTTAATTCAACTTAGTTGAGTCAAACTCAATAACTAACTTTGATCTTTCTATCTCATCATCATCTAGCTTTTCCTTTGAGATATCTACTCCTTTTACAAATGCCTCGTTAAGTTCTTCTTGAAGTTCATTGATAATGTTTCTTTGTTCCTCATTATCTTTGTTAGTTCTAGATTTCATTTCATGGTTCCTTCTATCATTTCCAACATTCTTTCCATTATTCCTTCTATTCTCAAAGTTTCTTCTACTGTTCCTTCTATCTCTGAAGTTTCTGTCCATTCTGTAGTACTTCATTGTATGTCCAAAGTTGTTGCATAATTGACATACTGGTGCTCTACTTCTAGAATTCTATTGATCATCAGGTGTAGGACAATTCTAAGCAATGCGTCCTAAGTTGTTACACTTATAACACATGATCTATCTTCTATCTTCAAAATATCTTCCTTGACTTGATGCCCTTTCATTAGATCTTTTTCTATCTCTAGGGTTAGTATTTCTAGACATTCTACTATTCCTTCTATCATTATCATACTTAGGTTTCCTACAATCAATTGCTTTATGACCCATACCATGAAAATTATGACAATAAAAGTCCTTAAAATGATTGAATGACTTATTTGTACAATCTTTTTTCATATGACCCATTTCATTACATGAAAAAAACTTACCTCTAAATTCATACTTGGTTTCCTTAGGAGATTCCACTTGCTTTGGTTCATTCAAAATTTCAACTTCCTTATCTTGTTCAACTTCTTTGGATTTATTAAAAGATTAATTGGATTCAATCTTATCATTAGATTTATCTTTTTCTTTTAGATCTAATCTAATCTTAGGTTTCTTTGTAGACATGTTAATTAGATAACCAAGACTAGTTTTATCATAAGTAGGTCTTTGTATTGACATTGAATCATCAAGCTTTTCTCTACTAGAATAAAGTTTCTCAAGCTGTTTCTTGGATTGAGTTAATTCACCTTTCACAATAGTATTGTGCTTATGAAGTTCTTCGTAATCTTCTTTCAAAGTTTCAAATTCAGATTTCTTCTTTGCCACACTAGCTCTAAGATCTGCATTCTCATTCTTCAAATCAGATTCAACTTTGCTAGGATCATTTCTCAAGGTCAACTTCAGAATCATAATCTTCAATTCATGCTTCAAGATTTTGTACTCTATCTTCAGCTTTGAATAATCATCATCACTAGTTCCAGATTCAGTAGATTCAGGCTTGGATTGGAGATGTTCAATCTTTTCCTTCAATTTACCAATGTATACTTTGCAGTCTTCATATCTTTCCTTCAGCTTATCTCTTTCTTCAGTAAGGAGATCAATTTGTTCAAGAGGTTCTTCAAGGTTCTTCATCAACTATTCCATATCCATAGGGATCTTACTCAAGTTTTTAAGTCTCTTCAAAGTAACTATGCTCTGATACCAATTGTTAGAAATAAGGATTATTGGGGGGTGGTGAATCAATAATCTACAAACTTTAGTCACTAACATGATGTTATTTCTTACTTTAAACCATGCATAACAAAGAAATAAAGAAATGTTAAATAGTAACAGTAACAATGCACAAAGATAACTCATAACACCATATTTTGTTAACTAATGAAACCCTAGCCAAGGGAAAACCCCAGTGAGGATGATACCCACTAGAAAATATATTGATAAATAAGTTCCTTGTTAGAGGATGGACTCTGTTAGGAGTCAATGAGAAAATTCAGTATAAGGATTCCTTGTTAGGAGACTTTGAATCCCTGTTAGGAGTTGTGGTAAAGTAAATGCAAGATGACCTCACTACCCAAACATGCACTTCTAATTACAAGAAGAGCTCACTGTCTAAACAAGTAATCATATTTCTAGAATATAGGTATTGTATCTTCTTCCTTGATTGATCTCTGATCTTCAGCTCAATCTTGCATCAAAAAATAGCTTATACAAAACTTCACATTTATCGCTTTCATAGTAAGTTCACATATCACAATATTCACATAACTTGCATCACAATTACATGATAACACACATCTTATCACAAGATGTCCTTTGTATAAATACCATTCCTTTACAAAAATTGTTGTTGGGTCGGCTAAGACCATAATCCACTTTTCCAACTTATAGTAAACATCTAGGACGTCGGCCCTAATTGGATAAGAAATTATTTACTAAACAAAATAATCCTTTCCTTCAATTCTGCTGTCCTATTTTGCTTCAAACATGAGTATCTTTGTTCTATACAGTCTGTATTGACTTTTGAGGTTATACATGTCATCACCAACATGTATACTATCTCCATCTAACTTTTCTAGTCATAATATTATGTCAGCAACAAGTTATAAACAAAACAATACATTGTTGTATACCAAATTCTATACTTAGACAATTTTTTGATTACCAAACATTGAGTATCTTGATTTACGAGGTTTCCTATAAGCATTTTTTGCATTAAATGAAAATAGTTAAATATCTCTTTTATCCAATTGTCAATAGTAGGATGCTTTGAGGATGGCACAAGCAAGTTTGGAGAGCGCACAAAATGAGCTAGTGCTATTGCAAGTGTAGTTAAAGTCATTTAAGGATGTAGTATAAAAAATGAACACCATGTCATTACAACTACAAGAGTGTTTGGCAGTGAGTGAGACAAAGGTAAGGCAATATCAAAAATTTCTTGGAGAGGTCAAACATATGTAACATGAGCCTGACATGGCCCAACGAGAAATCATTGCACTGGGTATGAATAAACTAGTGGACAATGTGTTCGCAGATATACAAAGGACTACGAAATTACATCAGGAAGTTGCATATTACATGAGGCTATATTATATATCAATCTTGTTGGAGAAATGATAATAGAGCTAGTTTGTTAACAAGCAATTTACTTAGTTGTTGAATTCTTAGCTGCGTAGTGGGAAGTTCCCAATACCAATGGATGTCATTTGGGTGTGATGAGGATCAATGCCATGAGCTTCATCTTTTGGGGTGATGCCCAGGAAAATGCCTCCATCCAAGAATCTCACCATGCCACCTCTACGAGGAAGGCTATAATGAGGGTTTTACTAGGTTTTGCACACGTTGTAATTGTACCGTTGTCCCCATGATAAATAAAAAAGTGTTTTATTAAAAACAAAAGGGTATCTTGTGTGCTTTCCTCATCTATGTATAATGTTTGGAACCTTACAAAAGTAGAATTGTAGGTGATTCTTTTCGATATTTTGTTGTATATATATATATATATATGGTATTTTTGAGAGTTTTTAATTTTTTTTGGTATTTTTCAAGAGCTAGATGGAAAGTTGTCAAAGTTGAGAAATATGTTTAAATGAGAGACATATAGAGGAAGGTTGAACCTCACTTATGTGTTATAACCTATTTTTTCCATGAGTTGATGTGAATGCTAAAAAAAAAGAATTTAAAATGGGCTTTGAATGAAAGAGTTGTGCAAACTTGTGCAATATTTAGAAGGTTGAAGTGCACAAGGTTGAAAAAGAAAGAAGTGCCAACTCACAAATTGTAGGCAGAATTTGATTTGAGAAATTCTGTGTATAGTGATAGACTTTGCAAACAAGTTAGAGCCAAGATCAAGACGAATAGTCTTCTCTTGCTGAATAGGGAAATAATGATTGTTCTCTAAGTGTGGATCGAGATAGACATTTTGGAGATGGTAAAGAAGGTAATTGTTGCTTTAAAAGGTGTGTAGAAGCCTGAAAAGGTAAGTGCGGACCTAAACAAGAAAATGGGTCTGATGAAGAATTTTTTTTGGCTTGAAAAGGGTGTCAGAAGGCTAAAAAAGGGCATTTTGGGCTTGAAAGGTGCTATGGGAGCCTAAGAAGAGCGCTTGGGCTTAAAAAAGGCTCTATGGGCCTAAAAAGAGGTTGGGCTCAAAAAAGGCATTGTGGCCTTGAAAAAGGCATTGGAGGGCCTAAAAAGGCACTATGGGGGCTCAAGAAGGGCATTTGGGCCTAAAAAGTACTATGGGGCCCAAAAAGGGTGCTTTAGGCCTAAAAAGGTACTATGGAGCCTAAAAAGGGTGTTGTGGCCTCGAAAAAGGCGCTAGAGAGCCTAAAAAGGCACTATGGACTTGAAAAAGGTGCTTGAGGGCCTTAAAAGGTGCTATTGGGCCCAAAAAGGCGGTTTTACGCCTAAAAATGCATAATGGGGCCCATAAAGGGTCCTTGGGCCTCAATTTTGGTTGGAAATTAATGCGGCCTCTCAAACTCAACACTTATTCTGAGGCTCTGTTGGCTCCAAGGGTCAAGGGTTTAACAAATCACAAGGACAATCCAAGTGATGCTTGATTCTCCAAACCTATAATGGTTTTCCAAACTATAGAAATGGAGTGTGGAGTCACTAGGTCTTTTTAGGATAGCATTGATATATTTATTGAAAAGTATTGGGCAATTGTGGCCTCTACACATAAATAAGTTTGGAAATCCTTATTGATTTACATTAATGAATAGAAGGGTGTGAAGATGGACATAGGCAATCTTCTTCTGCTATCCACATTGTGCAATATTTTCCCAAGCTCAGAGATGTGTTTCAAGACATAATGACGTTGCTTCTTAATTTCTAGAGAAAAATAGATGGTATTGGCATCTTTGTTAGGAGATAATAAGACAAGAATTCTACCATAAAATATTTAAATAATTTCAATGTAGGGCCTCACCATTAATATTATAAAATCGGTCAAGGTACGCAAACCTATCCCAAAGGAGTGATAATTATAGATGGACACTAGCTTGACATGAAATCAATGGATCATCATATTGAAATATATAAAAATAATTTATGCAAATGACATGGGTGTTTAGTTTTGTTGAATTTTTTGGTAGTTTGAACATTTGATGTTTTTGAATTTTTTTGGTGTTTTTGATCAAGTTGGCAAGTAGATAGTTGCATGCATGCTAATCTCCTACATGTATCTCATATTGTTGAACTAAAATAGATGGGAATGGGATGGATGTGAGGTTTGTTGGATTGTTGGGACCACATGGGATATGCATGGAGGTTAAATGAGTTTTTGGGACCACATGTATATTTATGGAGGCTAAAATGGATTTTTGGGACCACATGGGCATTTATGGAAGCTAAAAATAGATTTTTTGGACCACATGGGTATTTATGGAGGCTAAAAATAGAATTTTTGGGAGCACATGAGTAATTATGTAGGCTAAAAATAGATTTTTGGGACCACATGGGTATTTATGGAGGCAAAAAATGGATTTTTGGGACCTCAAGTGTATTAATGGAGGCTAAAAATGGATTTTTGGGACCGCATGGTATTTATGGAGGCTAAAAATGGATTTGTGGGATCATAGAGGAGCCATGATATATTTTACAAGGTGGAGATGTGCACTAATCTTCCTGCAATTCATGTCAGTGGTATCTGAAAACATAATTGGACTCCATGTTCCCTTCGAGCCACTCCCTACCTTCTTGTAGTTGATCCCTAATGTGAGAAATTTCTAATGCCAAGAAATTGTTGATCTAAAATCCACAAGTATTTCTCAATTGGGTATGTGTACAATTAATTCCAATTCAATAAATCTAGACTCTTTTTCCTATTCTCTATTAATTGCGCTAGGTAGTGCTAAAGCAAGCATTGGAGAGACCACAAAGAAGAAAAATTGGCATGAGAGGCACAAAATGAACTATTTATTGTAGACCCTTTAGTTTTTATTTTCACATTGAAGGACTTTTGTTGTTTGGGGAAGTTCAAAGGTGCTATCTCTAACTCCTTTTTGTACCATTATTTTTGGGTTGTTTTTGATATTTCTCAAATATGAGGTAGTCACTCAAGGCTTTATACATAGAACCTTTTAAGATGGATTCTATTGAGGGGTTTTGCTAGCTCTTCCCCATAACAATTGACAAGCTTGTATGTTCCTATCATGAAAGACTCTATCATGATGTAAGGCCCAATCCAGTTGGCTTACCACTTCCCTTTCTTCTCTCAATCAACTTGATTTTTAGGGTTCTCTCTAAGAACTAGATCTCCTATTTGAAAGACCCATGGTTTCACTTTCTTGTGATAGTGTCTAGATAACCTTTTCTGATACACTTTGATGTGTTTGTGGATGGTGGGTTGATGATACTCTAGGAATTCTAATTTTTCTAAGTGGATGACCTTGTAGTCTTCATCTATCATGACATCATGTAGGGTGACTCTTAAGGACTAGATTTCAACATCCAAAGGGAGAATTACTTCACTATCATAGACCAAAGAAAAGGAGGTCACCCCAGTAGGAGGTCAAATACTCATCATATAGGCCCAAAGTGCAAGATTTAATTTTAAGTATCAGTCCTGACCAATGTTGTTGACAGTTCTCTTGAGGATTTTGATGATATTTAAATTGGTGGTCTCCTCTTGGCTATTGCCTTGGGGATAATAAATTGAAGAGGAATGGTGAATGATATGAATTTTTTCACATAACTCATCAATTATTTGGTTTTTAAAGTACAAAGCATTATCTATTAGGATGGCATGAGGTATGTCATATCAAAAAATGATGTGGTTAAGGATGGACAATGATATTTTTTTTTTAGTGGCATAGCCTCAACCATTTGGTGAAGTATTCCATTGTCATGAGAATGCATTTATGGCCGCTAGAGGAATGTGGATGAATCATGCCAATTAAGTCAAAATTCCATTGATAAAAGGCTATGGTGTGGCAAATGGGTTGAGTTCTTTAGATGGTGCATGAATGAGGTTACTATAAATCTGGAATTTCTTACAAGTTTTGACATAATCAATAGAGTCATTTATAGTCCATCCTAAGGATTTTTTTAGCCAAAGTGAACCCACTAGAATGTGACCCACAAATACTTGCATGGACCTCTTGTAGAGTAGCTATAGACTCATCATTTTCTAGAAATCTAAACAAAGTTCCATCTAGACCCTTTTGATACAATGTGTGCCACCAACATGTAACATGAGGCTTGTCAGATAAAGTTCCGTCTCTAGTTTTTGGATAGATTAGTGGGCATAAGGTTATCTCATAACTAGGTGGAAATGGGATCATACCAAGGAGAGTTTGGAATGTCAAGGAAGAAAACAATTTGGGATTCAAGTTGAGTAGATGTGGGTTGAACCACCTCCTCTACTAAGAATTAATAATGGTCATGTTGGTTAGGTAATCAGAGGAAAGAGGAAAAAGTAGCCATAGCATTGACCACCCTACTCTGGTCTATAGGAATATTCTCAAAGGTTATTTGAACAAAGCATTCTTTGAGTATTTTGACCACATGTTTGTAAGAATTTTTTTCCTATCTTTAGTTTGATATGTATTATTTACTTGATTGATGATCAACTGAGAGTGTCCATAAACATCTATTGCCATTAACTTCTATTCTAGTGCTAATTTGAGGCTAAGAACTAATGTTGCACATTCTTCCATGTTATTAGTATATGGGAACAAGAGTTTGTAGGACTTTGATATGGTGACACCTAAAGATGTGATGAATAGAATACCCATGCCTAAGCCATGATGTGTATAAGAACCATCAAAGTAAAGCTTCCATGTAATTGGTTCCGTATGAAGAATATGTTGGCCCAAAAAATCTTCTAAGATAAGATTCAAGTCCTTTAAGGGTGCATTTTCTAACTGATGTACAATAGCCTATTCTTTGATAGCCTTTCTATCGACATATTATATGTCGAACTTGGTCAAGATCATTACCCACTTGACTAGCTTTCTTATTAATATTGTTTTTCTCAAAAGATACTTTAGAGGGTCTATCTTAGCTATGATCATTACATTATGTGCTAATAGGTAATGTCATAGTTTTAGGGAAGCAAAAACTATTGCCAACCATGCCTTCTCAATGAAAGTATAATTGAGCTCATAGTTGACCAAGGTTTGACTAATATAGAAGATGGTTTTTTTTCTTTTCCTTGCTCATTTTCTTGTGCCAATAGGGATCCTAATGGTTTATTAGTGAGGGAGATATAAACAAAAAAAGGTTTGTGTTGAGTAGGAGGCATCAAGATGGGTGGATTCATTAAATAGTTCTTGAAGAGGTCAAAATTGTTGGCATTAAGTCATGTTTGTTATTAGTGAAAATACTTATTTAGATTTTGTATGGTTACTGAGCTCTTTGATCAGTCTCCAATGTTTGCCAAGTAATTCAATGGTTACCATGTTTCCTAGTTCATACCGAGCATTCTAGAGGTTACCAAGTGAATTTAAGTAGTGTGAAGTCCAACAGTTCTTATCGAGTAGTTCAATGGTTATCGAGCTTCGTAGTGTCTATCGAGTCATCGATTCTTATGATGTGAAGTTAGTGTTTACCAAGTGCAAGCATGGGAAACAAGGAATTTGGTTTCTACCAAGTGACATAGTATCTATCGAGTCTCCAGTGTATACCAAGTTTGAAACTACATTGAGTGATTAGTTTCTGCATTTGGAACCCAAGTTTCTACATTTGGGCCGATTCAGTAATATTGGTGTTATCTTGTGTATTGGCCAACCTTGTAATTATGTGAATTGGGTTGGTATATATGTAATATATTGTATCATACCCAAGTGTAATGTTGAGAAGTGATTTTGAGAAGAGTGAATGCAAATGGAATGAAAAGCATAAAAAGGTGAATCAATAGTAGATTAAAGGATATTGCAAGGTCAAATTAGGAGTAGTCAAGTTACATCTATCACAAAGAGGTGATCTGTATTCAAGGATCTTAATCAGCAATTTAGTTGTAGGTCAAATCTACTATTTCATCCGAACAGGTGAATCAACTTCAAATCCTTTAACAGGGTAGACTTAATAGTCTTTTCTTAAATCTCTTTACCGAGTGCATACTTCATTGTATGTTTGTAAAGCCTCTAACAAGGTGGACCTAGTAATCCTAATTGCTCCTAATAGGAAATATCATCAGAAGTGATCATTGTAAGCCTTAACATGCCAACTTTATATTATAGTATTGAAGTTTTGTGGGTATCATCCCCACCCTAGTTTTAATTTCTATTTGGAAGGTTTTTGGGTCACCAAATATTGTGTTTAAAGTGTTTTATGCTTTTAGTTTCTCATGCATGCATTAGATTAGATCTATTGATGATAATTGGATTATGTTATTAAGTGTTGAATTTTTCAAAAAGTTTGAGGTTACTGATTCACCCCTCCCCTCTCAGTCACCTAGCTAGTCTTGATTATTTCCAACAATTGGTATAAGAGCTTTGTGGTTCTCAGGATAAAGTTTGAGAGCTTGAGCAAAGATCAAGGACAATGGAGATATTCAAACTTGACAAAGTTATTGATAATGAAAAGCTAGATCTGGAAATGGCCATAGTTCAACTCAAGGAAGCAAAAGAGCATCTTTCCCAATCCCTAAAAAGAAGAAAAGAACTTACAAATAAGATGAATGACCACTAGTATGTTGAAGAATTTTTCCCTTCAAGTAGTTCAGATGAAGTAAATGATGCAATTAAAGAACTCCTAGAAAAGAATGGCTCCTTACAAGAAGTAAGAAAATTGAAAAGAGAACAAGAAGTTCAGTCAATAAGATTGTCTGAAATCTTAGAACAGAGAAATAAGGAAAAATAAGACTTGGAGGTAAGGAACAATGAAATTCAAAATTAGCAAGAAAGTCTTATCAATTAGCTCTCCAATGCAAATGAAGAAATCATGAGTCTGAGATCTAAAAATGAAAGGTTAAGGAATGATTTAAGCACTAAAAAGAAAATCAATGAAATTATGAAAGTTGATCTAAATTCTGAAAAGCAACTCAATGAAAGAATAATGAAATCCCAAGCAAACATGGATCAATTTAATCAACAAAATGAGTAGAATCTTTATTGGTAAAAGGGCAAAGTAGGACTTGGATACAAAGAAGAAGGTGAATCCTCCAAACAAGGTGATCAAAGGAATCAAAGACCTACTTGCAATCACTATGGTAAGATAGGTCGTACATCAAACAAATGTTGGAGCAATGGAAAGACAAAATTCAATGGAAAATGCTACAATTGCATTTAACATGGTCATAAAGCTAATGAATGCAAGGATAAACCAAATTTTGAAGGCACGTGTCACCAATGTAAGAAACAAGGCCACAAGGCATCTGAATGTATATCTAAACCATTCAATCTAGTTGAACAATTTGTAAAGGCAATATTTGGTTAGGACTACAATACTTGGTGTAGATGTCACTACTATGTAGAATATGGACACATTGGCATAAACTGTGCTAGGCATCACTTGAGAAGAAATGATACTACAATCAGATGTTACACATGTATTGAACTTGGTCATATAGCTAAGAATTGCATGAATATAGGTAGAGTTGAAGATGAAAAGAAAGAAAAATCTGATAACATTAGGAAGTAAATGAGACAACAGTGGATTCCTAAATCTACCGAGTGAGCTAGTTCAAGTGATGGTAGTCAAGTCACTCAAGAAGTGGGTGACTCCACCATTTCCAATTAAGTTCTTAAGGAAGAAATGGAATTGTATTCTCAAGGTCACATGTTAAATAGTTCCAATTGAAAGGAAGAAAAGATCCAAATTAGTATTTCAGATACAGAGGGATCACAAGAGTTCAGCATCAGTAATCACCAAGTAAAGTTGGGTAATACCGAGCAAAGTTAGGAGTAACAAAGTTTTGTTTGGTTATCGAGTTACAAGTTTCTATCAAGCACTCTATGTAGATAGTGGATGATAGGGTGTCACACGCTATGTCATAATGGGTCTCATTATGCTAAGCATTAATGGGAAGTTTTTATCAAAAGGTAGGAATTTGACTTCATTTCCACCATGAATTTAGCATATTGAGAATAGAGTGATTTGTAGAGAATTCCAATGTTCTTGAGCAGTATTTGCAGTGGAAGGTTTTCGAAGAATTTTCTTAGTTTATTGAGTGATCATGACATCCAGCGATAGCAGCAAGCCAAAGAAAGGATAAAAAATGTTGGTGTGAGGTGTTGAGTGGAAAGCTCCAAATTTCAAATTAGTGCTAGTGATTGTAGAAATCCTCGACCCGAATGGAGGTCAATTGTAGATACCACCAAAGGTACTTCTTATTAATGACAATAGAACTCATTTCAAATGTGTAGTTCAGGAGATAGGAACCCTAGAAATGGATAGTGCCCTAGGTGAACTTTGTGTGGATGGAACTCTTAGGATCGAGCATAAACACCTAGAAGAGAGAGGCTTAACCCATATTCCTCACTTGTCATGAAACTTTCAGATTAAATGGATTAAATATATCTTGAGCTGAGTTCATAATGGTCAAATGTGGTTAGAGTAGCTAGTTTTGATTACAAAGAAAATGATTCATCACATTACTGGTCTCCCTATGCTTACCAAGGTGAAAGTCACAAAAAACCTAGGTTAGGATGAGCTTCAGAAGAAAACCCTAGCCGAGTGGGATGACTGAGGAATGAAAATTAGCAATGTATCTGATGCACGACTCAAATTTGGTATTCATATCATAGCTCATAAGATTTACAACTCAAGTTGACTCAACAGTGTACCGTGTGAAGCTGTTGACCTAGCCTACAAGGTTGTTAAGAAGAATTTGGAATATGACTTAGCAGATTTAATGTTGAAACAACTGAACAAGAATATGGAAAGCATTAGGACTTCAAAGAATAATCCATGCAAGTTTAGCTCTCTATTGACATGTTTGTTCTTTTATGTTCAAAAGTTTTTCCCCTCTAAAGGCATAGTGGTATGGAGAAAATACATACCCATCTTATACTAGATAAATGAGTTTATAGCTAAAATGGGTGGAAATTTTGATAGCATTATGGACAATTATTTTGAAGCTTTCAAGGAAAAGATGAATAACAAGTTCAAAATACCACAAAAGTTGGTTGAAGACTATAAGGATGATGTTTGTTTTATGGTTGATAGTGACATAATATACATCCAGGTAGTAAGGCCTAGAATAGTGTGGGTAAAACCTCTTCCTTGTGAGGTTAATATTGATGAGGAAAAATAGATCATTGAAGCCCTAGTGAATGAGCATGTAGATCCAAAGGCACCTATGATGAAGCCAAAGCCAGAATAGAGCTTGAGATTAAGCTTTCACAGGTAGTAAATAAAGGTAAGAGGAGGATATCAAAACTGAAAACAACAAGTGCCCCTCTTATGTTTACTAAGGGAAAAGGTGAAGATGAGGAGGAATTTGAGAATAAGGAAAATCAAAAAAGGAAGAAGAGCCTACAAGGAAGAAAGACAAGGTGATTATCACCAAGCCACCCAAGCCCTCTATAGATGTATTCACAAGAAGATCTAAGAAGAAAATGGGAAAATATGATAGTGATGTTGTATTTAACTGACCTCCTCCCACATTTTAGGAAAGATTGAAACAACTAAGAGAAGGTGCTAGAATTAACAACTTCAAAGCACTTAAATATGAGACTAGGACTCCAACATAACAAAAAGAGTTTGAAGATCTGATCATGGACAAGTTAGGTAGATGGAAATTCTCTCCTGATCAGTTTGCATCTCAAATCCCTACAATCTTTTTGGATAAGGTCAAGGTTAGATGGGAGAACACTATTCAGACTATCGAGGATATCTTTGCTCAAACACTAAAATAGTTGGTGCCCAACTTGATAGATGTAGAGGTTAATAACTTGTTGAAAGCCAACAAAAGCAAAATGACTTTGAAGTTCAATACTTGTCTTTTTCTAATGAAAGATGTCGAATATGTTGTGAAGAATGATACAAACTTATGGAAGAATGTGTTCCATCTTCACAAGCCTAGTGAGAATCACATTGAGATCAATGATGATGATGATGATAGTGACAAGGATGAAGAAAATGAGGAAGAAAATACTCCTTGTGTCACCATTGATGCTGAAGATTATCAAGAGTTGATGAGGAATGAAGAAGAAGATAAAGAGGAAGAAGCCGAAGAGGAAGATAGGCAAGAAAAAGAAGAGAGTGATCCAGTTAGGATAGCTATGGAAGTCATAGCCTCCATTCCTCACTCTTCAGTAAAATCTACAATATCATCAAGCATGGAGACAGCTTTAGCAAGTTTGATTGTGACCACAAAAAACACATCAAATGTCCAATCACTCTTTGCTCCCTCTCAGTTCAATGCATCACTAATGGAAGTGTATACCACTTCATCTACCAAGTTGCAGCTTTCCTCTTCTTCAATTCTCGAGTTAGGATCATCAGTAGTAAGTATAGTCTCTAGTTCTACAGTTTTGGATTCTTCAGATTTGAATACTTGAATTGTACATGCTCTAGTAAGTTCTTCAATTGTGCATACTTGTGTCAGTACTTCACCTGTAAATAATTCAATTTTGAGAAGTTTGGCAAGTACATCAATTTTGGATTCTTTTAGTACTCCAATAAGTATTCCATCAGTAGGCACTATATACATTTTTACTACAAGCCCTACTATTTCCACTATTGTTTTTGTTTCAAAATCTAAAGCATTAATGTTAGAAGTCGAACCAAAGACACCAATAAAACTTCTAATTAGTGGAAAGGGAATTGAGGAAGACATAGATTTGGATAATGATATTGAGATGCCCAAGTTGGATTTTGACAATGCTACTATAGAGCAGATGAGATTAGTCATTCAGCTTCTTGAACAGAAAGCCAAGTAGAAGCAACTAAGAGAAGAAATAGATAGAGAATTCAAAATTATAGAGAGTGCTAAGAATATTTTGACAGAGGCTATAGGTGTTGATGTTGATTCTTCTCAAAAAAATTTATTGCAACTAGAAGAGGTAGTTAGAAAATTCAATGAAGATTCTAGTGGCCAAGATAAGCTAATGGAGAAAGCAGAGAAGAAGTTTGATAATAAAGTGCTTAAGCACATTCCTCAACAGATAGCTATACAACAGGTAGAACTTTCTTCAATTTTGTCAAATCTTGAATCCTCCTACACAAATGTAATATCTCTTTTTTCTACATTATGTGATGTTACCAAGTATACAAAGGAAATTAAGGGAAAATTGAATAAGATTGATGAGGATCTGAAGGCTAGTGCACAGAAGTTGCAGCTTGACCCTAGTTCAAGCTTTGCACACCACATGAGGATTAGATTCCTATCAGATATGTAGGTAGAGTTATTGAGAGAGGAAGAAAGGATCTAGTCTACACTTATAGACATCCAAAAAATGATCCTTCCTACCATGGATACAATGCAGATATTGCTTATTCTAAAACATTGATCCATGACAATAATTTTTCAATTGCAGATCATATGATTGAACTTTCTGCAGAAGTCCAAGTTTCACTTCAAACCTACAAAATTTTGCAAGAAAACTAGAAAAAGAACTTAACTCTTATTCTTAAGGTATATTATGAGTTTCTCTCACATTTTGGTGTCTCTATATAAGTAGATTTTAAATCTTTGGCATTATTGTCAAAAAGGGGGAGAGAGACATGCATATAAGGAGGACAAATATTTGTATATACACTTAGTATGATATTATTCATGATATGATATGTATATTGTATAGGAGATATATATGCAAAATGTATATACAATAGAGTTACAAAGACAAATTTTGAAATATCAAAAATCAAAATCAGCATGATATTGTACATAAGTTTTGGTGAATAAGTGTTTTTGTCACTAATGCCAAAGGGGGAGATTATTGGCATTAAGTCATGTTTTTTATTAGTGACAACACTTATTTAGATTTTGTATGGTTATTGAGCTCTTTGATCAGTCTCCAGTGTTTGCTAAGTAATTTAGTGGTTACCAAGTGAATTTAGGCAATGCAAAGTTTAGCAGTTCTTATCGAGGAGTTCAATGGTTGTCAAGCTTCACAACATCTACCAAGTCATCAGTTCTTATGATGTGAAGATAGTGTTTACTGAGTCCAAGCATGGTAAACAAGGAATTCAGTTTCTACTGAGTGACATAGTATCTACTAAGTCTCCAGTGCATACCAAGTTTGAAACTACATTGAGTGATTAGTATGGACTGAGCTTCTACTTCTACCAAGTGCATGACAATGCTAAGTAATGCAGTGGACATCAAGTATCAAAAACTCACCAAGTTAGCTTTCAGAACTCAAGTTTCTACATTTGGGCTAACTCAGTAATATTGGTGTTATCTTGTGTATTAGTCGACCTTTTAATTAGGTGAATTGGGTTGGTATATATGTAATGTATTGTATCATACCCAAGTGTAATGTTGAGAAGTGATTTTGAGAAGAGTGAATGTAAATGGAATGAAAAGCATAAAAAGGTGAATCGACAGTAGATTAAAGGACATTGCAAGGTCAAATTAGGAGCAATCAAGTTACATCTATCACAAAGAGGTCATCTATACTTCAAGGATCTTAATTAGCAATTCAGTTGTAAGTCAAATCTATTGTTTCATCCTAATAGGTGAATCAACTTCAAATCCTTTAACAAGGTAGACTTAATAGTCTTTTTTAAAAATCTCTTTACCAAGTGTATACTTCATTGTATGTTCGTAAAACCTCTAACAAGGTGGACGTAGCAGTCCTAATTGCTCCTAATAGGGAAGATCATTAGAAGTGATCATTGTAAGCCTTAAAAAGCCAACTTTATACTGTAGTATTGAATTTTTGTGGGTATCATCCTCACCCCAGTTTTACTTTCTATTTGGAAGGTTTCTGGGTCACCAAATATTGTGTTCAAAGTGTTTTATGCTTTTAGTTTCTCATGCATGTAGTAGATTAGATCTATTGATGATAATTGGATTATGTTATTAATTGTTTTATTTGTCAAAATTTTTGAGGTTACTGATTCACCCCTCCCGTCTCAATAACCTAGCTAGTCTTGATTATTTCCAACAATATGCTTGACATTGACTATCCCATTTGAATACCACATCTTTGTGGAGGATGTGAGTAAAGGGAACACATTTTTAGGGAATGTAGTTGGCTTAGATTCTTAGGAGGCTTCATGCCAACAATAGCAGGTACATTTTTTGGGTCTACTTCTATCGACCCTATTGTAGAGACAATATAACCCAAGCATTTCCAAGATTGCACCCCAAAGGCACACTTCTTAGGATTTAGCTAAACTTTAAAAGCTTATAGGTGGGTATATATTTTGTCAAGTATTTGAAGGTGATCTTGTATGAGATTTGGCTAGAATATCATCCACATAGTCCTCTATGAATGTATGCATCATGTCATGGAATATGGTTGTTCTGGCTCTTTGATATGTGACACCTATATTTTTTAGACCAAAGAGCATAACATTCCAACAAAATGTTCCCCATACACAAGTGAAGGTTGTCTTCAAACTTGTGTCACCTTTTATAAAGGAGAAGTGATATCATAATTTAAAGTCTTCAACTTTAATGACATAAAAGTGGCATTTGTGCTTAGAATTTGAAGATGATGTAAACTAATGAAATGTGTAAAATTAGATGAAGTTTATGTCTGTAATTTTTTTTGAAAAAAATTGACCGAAAATTTTATCTATTTTTAAATTTTTAAAGTCTTTTTTAAAATTTTTTTAAAATGCTGAAAATATAGAGTTTTTTTCCTGTCAAACAAATATATGAAAATGTTCATATTTTGGTCTGATTTTGGAATATGTTAGAGTCAACATGTATACCTAGTGCACCAAAAAAGACAAATTGAAATTCAACTAATATTTTTTAAGTTATAACTGGTCAAAGTCAAAGTTATTAGAAATTGACATTTTTTTTCTCCCATCAAACTTTTTCCATCAAATCTACATATTTTTTAAAACAAATTACATATTCTTGAAGAAGACTCTCTCCTCTAGTGTAGCATTAAAAAATAATAATTTTTGAAGATGATTTATTATTTTTTTCTTATTTTTGAATAGAAATCTTCCTGAATCTTAAAATACCTACTTGCACTATTTTTAAATTATAACATATTATCCATAATCAAAATTTTAAAAAAATTATATAATCATAATCTTGACTTCGAGACCTACAAAACTATATTTTTAGTTTTAAAAAAAACTTCAATTTCATAAGTCAAATTGGCCTTCAAAGTGAGAAGTTTGCAGAAGTTCTTATTTTTGCTTCTGTGGCTGCCACTTAGGATGCCACATAAGTAGTTCTGGCCGAAACGGTTTTGACCGTAACTGTTTTAGCTGAAATGGTTTCGGCTATAACCCCCTAGCATATAAAATTATTGTCAATCACTTTTTGGCTATTTTTATGATATTTTGGGTCATTTGAAACATGGGGGTTACGGCCAGAACCATTTCGGCGGAAAGTTTTTGGGCCGTAACTATGCATGCCACATCGACAGGAAAACTTGCCACATATGTATGGCCGAAACTTGTTCGGTCATAACCATTATGGCTGAAACTATTTCGACCGTAACCTCTCCAAATATCACAAATGGTGACACAAGTTTTTTCTTTCACCCCATCTTTATTTTGTTGTAACCTAAGAATCAATCCATGAGAGAGAAAATGGAATGTCCAGCTATTGGGTCCATGATGACATTTATACTGGGTAGTGGGAAGTTTTCCTTTAGACATGCCTTATTAACATTACAAAAATCAATGCAAATTTGTATACTGCCATCCTTTTTTGAAATTGGTACTATATTTGAAATCCATGAAGCATATGCCAATGGTCTTATAAAGTTAGTTTGGAGTAGTTTCTCCAAATCTGATTTGACTAACAATGCATGTGTGGATGCATATTTCTAAGCTTTTGTTTAACTAATTTAGTCTCTAGGGCAATATTAAGATGATGAAAATAAAATTAGGATCTAAACATGGCATGTCTTGTAGGATCATGCAAAATTGATTTTCTTTTCCTTGAAGAAGTGAGTGAACACTCTTTTTGATGTTAGTGATTGATCTAGATGAATAATCTTGGGTTTTATCTCTGTCACAATATTGACCTTTTTTGTTGGCTCGATCAAAATGGATAACCTTTATTCTGAATATTCAGGTAAAGTATCAATTGTCTAATCATTGGGTGCCACAACTAGGTTTTCACCCTTAGATATGTCACTTCTAGCTTCTTGTATTTTTACATTTAGACCTTCCATGACGTGGTTTGGGTTCCTAAATCTCTGATATGCTTGATTTTTCCTCATGTGACTGAGATAGTTGATATTTGACCTATCCATATGTGCTTTCTTTGGTTCTAGTTTAGGATATGGTTCAACCACATTGAGGTAGATAAGATGTATATATCAGTGTCAAAATTAGGGATGTCATGAGGCTTGGTTATTTTCTAGCTAATAAGCTTAGGAGGGGTCAAGGGTAATGACTCAAGGTATCAATATAGTTTAGTTGGATTCAATGAAATCACCTCATTTAATGGCTTATAAATTATATCATGTAGGTCTATGACATGGGATTCCTCTAAACTATCTAGCAAACTAGGGTCTTCAAGCTATACACTATCCTCATTTTCAACTTCTGCTGGAAAGAAATCCAAAAAAGGGTATAAAAGTGGAACACATTATTAGGTTTAGTATCCTAATGTGACATAAGATCACATGGCCAATAAATGGGCATGTCATGTATCTGACCTTCTTGTGAAAGATCATGTGGATGTTTCACACTTGTGTCTAGACTATCTTGGTATAATGTGGCTCTCTATGGTGAAGTGGAATCTAAGATGGAAGAAGATTCTTGTTATGTAGCAGTTCTCTGAGTGGAAATTTGAATCAAATCACATTCTTTGTTTGAGGTAGATTCTTTAGATAAGGAATTAAGTTCCCACTTGGTGGAGCCATCATCATCCTCATTATCAATGGTATTCAAGAGTGGTTCTTCTGTGAGGTGGATATCAAGGAAGGATAAGTTTACATTATCTGAATTGGATGCCCCCTAATTTGTGGTGTCTATGGATTTTCTTAGGCAAGTGACTACAAGGTTTTAGTATCATCCAATTATGTCCAAATTTACCTTTCTATCAAAAGAGAGCTTCCCACCAATGTGGGGGAGGTTTGGCACAATCTCTTTTGAAACTACTAGAAGAAGGCTATATTTTGGACACAATTGTCTTGCATTTTACTAAGAATACAAGTTTGAAGGCTTTCTATCTCACCCGCCTTGCTAAGGAAAATCTTGGGACGTATGCCTTTCTATGGAAGTTTAATCTACTTATGAAAGAAAAAGAAATACTGAGATCAGAAATAGGTCTAAGAGTTTGATCACCCTATAAGGGTGAGAGCATATCCATAGTATCTTGACTCCTAAACACACTAGACATGACCTATTCAATTTTGGAGCCTTTAATCTAAGGATGGAAAGAGACTCTTAATTAGGCTATGTGTTTTATTCATTTCTTAGGTAATCCTCATAAAAACCTAGGCATTGTGCATTGCTCTTAACCAATTCTAAGATTTGAAATAATTTTATCTAGCTTAAACTAGATTTCAAAATGGAAATGTCGCATTCTAAGTACTAGATGCCAAGAGGGTTTAGGCTTACCTGATTCAGAGCTAGAAAAAGGGTTAGGCACATTTTTGAGTTTTCTTCACTCCTTTTCCCTATTTTGAAAGAGACTTGTAAGAACCCAAAAATCAAAATTTCAAATTAGCTATGGAAAACTTTAGATTTGATCAAATGTGTTACACAAAGACTCATATGCAATACAAAATGATTCAGATGCGCTATAGAATCTTGTAATGAGTGATAGAAAAATATATATACATTACATAACACTTTGGATGCATGATAAAAGAATTAAAAAGCATTAAAATAGAGTTCAAAAATGTTAAAATGATAGAAAGATTCTAGATTTAGTATTTGAGAATTTGGAAGCATCTTCGAAAGGTTGCTACATATACCCAGTCTTCTTGAATGCTGCTAAGCCTGCAATAAGTTAGATCTATACAAGAAATGAGGTTAACAGACATATCTATAAAAAAATTCAAATATTAGCATGAAAAGTTAAATGAGAAAGAGGCTTTAAAATGAAGCCCCACTATGGGCACCAATTTGTACACAGGAGAAATATGTATTCATGAGATCTTGGTGTCAAATGCAATGGGAATAGTAGTGAACTAAGTTGGACCCAAGAAGTAACTATCAAATAAGAAATCCATGAAAATATCATGTTTCCTTAACTACAAGTGCTAAAATCGCTCTCAAATCAACATCTTAGTGACAATTCTAGAATGGGATTATGCTATTTGTGCAGATCTATGAAAGACTATATGAGATCTATGTGAAATGCAAGATATGTCAAGGTAAGAACATGAAAATGCTATAGATATGTGTATGAATGAGACTAAACAAGGCTAAATAATGATTAAATAATGCTAAAATGATGCCAAAAACCTCTATAATGATGATGCTAAATGAATTTATCAATTGCTAGCTATGATATGCCTATAGTAAGGATGCATAAAACTTGGGTTGTTTGCTCTTGTTTTTCCCCCTATTTATAGGATTTTAGGAAGGGCTGGGGTAAAGATTTTGGAATTACTTTTTTATCTAGGGTAATGGTAAGTCTAAAAATATCTCATAAACTCCTAAAAGGAAAAGTCCAACAGACTTAGCTTGTGAGGATAAAATGACTTTCTCTTTTCTTTTTAATCCAAAAAGGTGGATATTCACTTTTTGAGTAGATAATGACTTTATTTATTTTATTTTATTTTCTATTTTCTTCAATTTGTGTTTTTCTCTTTTTATTTGATTTTTGGTTTCCCTATTTGAATTAAATTACCCTTTTGAAATGATTTTAGAATTTAGAATTGTAATATGCTTAGGAAATAAGGCAATTAATTGATTAATTGCATAAATAACTTGATATTGTGATTAATCCAAAAGTTATTTGTTCTCTCTCTTTTCTTTTTTTTTTGATTTTGCCCTTAATTTTATTGATTTGATAAAAAATATGTTTCCCAAGTCTTGCTAATTTTAGGGTGTCTACACTATGTTAAATTTAACACCAAACAAATTTCTTTACCAAGTCAACATGAATGTTGGGAAGAAAGGAGGTGGGTGGGGTGTGGGCCCCATGTGGGTCACATCCCACTCACCTCAACTTGCATTTTTAAATATCATAATTTTTTTTTTGATGATGGGCTTTTTGGAAGAGAATTGTTTTTTTCTTGGTTTTATATTTTTGACTTAAATAAAAACCCACTCTTTTTGAATTTTTTTATTTTAAAAATGAGTTCTTTTATTATTTAATATAGAAATGTGCAGGTGGCTTAGGATTAAGTATATTTTAATGATCGTGTGTGAAATTTGTATGGAAGGAATTTATTTTTCCTCCCATAAAAATCTGAGAGACTTGTAGGTCTCAAATAGGAGGAAATTTACAAGTTTCTTTTTTTTCTTTCAAATAGACTTTTTCTCTTATCTATCTCAAACTTGCTAGTATATTGAATTACTAATTCATTTGATCAAATTTCATACTTTGTTAGTGTATTACTTAGTTATTTAACATGATGTTTTCTATCAATTTAATTCTTTTACACATAATTTTAATGATCACATTATCCAATTTGCTAATCTTTCTGGTCAATGAAACAAGGAAGACAAGACCTATGTAACATATTTAATTAGAGCGATATTGAATTCATGAACTAAATAATTCATTTAAATTTGAATTCTTTATTCTATAATGCATAATCATGAACTACACAATGAAGCTTTTCTACATTCTTTCACTATTAATACAAGATGAATTCACACAATAATTTTTCAATCAATGATGTCAACAGTTACATCCTTTATTTAAACTTTGAGATCTATGAATACAATGAAAGATACTATTGAAATGTTACATTGATTCATCATATATTTCTTCAATAATGGAACTAATATCTCCTTTCAACTTGATATGCATATGCATCTTTGTTCAAGACCAAAACATTTCAAACGAGCTTACAATAATTCCTTTCACTACAAGATATGCAAAAATGCAAATAAGGAGGACACAAGTGGAGAATTCTCCAACCAAATGTGACATAAAGAAACATCAATTCTCCTTCTTCACAATGACACCAACAAGAGATCAAATTTCCAAGCTTTCTCCAATATTTGAATCCACAAAAACCTACAAATAAGAATTAAAAATACCATGGAGAGCTCACCTCCCAACCTAGACCTTAAGTGTTTTGATGTGGAGCCTAATCAAACTCAAAGGTTTATTCAGTGTGGTTTCCCTCTAGATTATTTCTATGAGGGTTTGGGGGCAGCATCCCCAAGATGAAGTCAAAGGGCAATGCCCCTACGAGGTCCTAGGGTAGCACCCCAGGTGCATTCCCTATCACAGTACAGGGTGGGGTTTAGGGGCAACACCCTCAAAGCCAAAAATGACCTTATATTGTAAAAGGAATAGGCTACTATTTTTTCTATTATTCTAACCCTAATTTTTTAAGTGGAAAAAAGCTTCTATAAAAAGGCTTAGGGTTAGGTATTTTCATAATGTGTCATGCAAAAATTGGTTCTTGCAGTGATATTAAGCTGTAAGGGATTATAGATTATAATTAGGTTGTAATAATTGGATAATAAAAATATTGGACTTGCTATTGGTGGATGTAGCCCAGGGATTGAGTGAACCACATTAAATCTTGGTGTCTTGTGTTCTCTTACGTGTGATCTATTATTTGTTGATATTGGTTATATTTGCATGTAACTATTAGTTCTGTCTAAGGTTAATCCTAACATCAAGGAGGCCATCCACTGAGCTAGGAGAACCAATACCAATTGGATCACATTCAAACTCAAACTCGAATGCATGAACACCACAAGAAACACCCAACCAAGGATTACACAATGGGTTACACCTATGAACCCATGAAAAATGGCAAAGGTGGAACAACCATAGAGGGTATGCCAATGCTAAACATTCAATATCATGCATTCATAAGGCTCATAATCACACATATCTTCAATAAACATACTCTCCTTATCTCCCAAAAAATAATATCAAATCCAGTGGTGACAAGGGCCCATGCACCTTGCATTTTTCCCTCTTCTCCATGAGAGGAGACTCTACACTTCCATGGAGGTCATAACTAACCCCTTCACCCAAAAAGACCACTTCTTCCCTATCTAAGGGTGAGTAATGCCTTCAAAGCCATGAAAAATCCCTCAAGAAAATGTAAGGAAAAAAAATGATAAAAGAAAGATTGAAAATTCCATCTCCCAACCCTCATGAACACAAAACAATAATACATACAAATGCATGAAATGCAAGAACAAGAATTACAACATAATACTCTATTGCAAGAAATTAATAACATCCATAGAAAAGGATTCACCAACCTTACTAAAATGTGTTATGGAATATAAAGTTGAGAAGAGCCATATCCATTGTTGCTCCAATTCCAAACCCTAGTGTCTCTAAAGATAGAGAGTATGTGAACACCCACTAAGTTCTCTAAGGGCCTCTAAAAAGACCTCCAAATCCCACCCACCTACAAGCAATAACTCCTTTAGTTGACCCTAAGGCCTTTATCTATCATTCATGTCCACAATCATTAATGTAAGTTTTGGGCAAGAGTACGTGTATGGGTAATGTCATGAGACCACTTCATTTTCAAAAATATTGGAAAATGAGGAGTTTGGAGGGTCCCTAAAGTTACCTGGGCCTTCTAGTGGTGATAATTAGGTCCCCAACTCATACCCCTACCACTTAGGCACTTAGATTCCACTAAATTTGGCTCCTAGGACCACTTTTGAGCCTCTAATGGTGACTCAAATTTTGAATTTAAAATTCCTATTAGGTGGGTTTCACAAGATATATCTAAACAAGGGGGATTAAATTAAGCTCCTAATTAATTTAGTTTTAGGGTAAAGATCACATTTCCAAACTCTAATTGATACATCATTTTACACATATACACGAGAAGTGTCAAGTGACACCATAAAATCACATTACATAAAATAATTTACATATCACTAATAATAGAATGAACTAACCTAATACAAAGACTTAAATTATGATTACGAATTAAATTACATAACAATGAGGTTAAAAAATATTCATTAGATTCAACATTAGTTTAACATTTTGCACATAGATTTGGTTCATGGTTCTCCAATTAATTTCATTGTTAATTTTCTTGCACACTCAATTTGAATATCAACAACTTAAGAAAATCATAGACGCACATACCCACATATATATTTGTGTGTTTGTGTGTATTATGTATGTATGTATGTATCAAATTAAAATTACATAATTGAATTCACCATTTAACATCCATAATCACATTTTAATGAACTTATCTTTTCTATGTAGTATTCATATAAAACATTTATGAAATTCAAACACTGTGATAGAATCCATAGTTTTCAGTCTTAAGCATTCTTAAACATACTTCATCAAATCATTCTAAATCTAATTCTGATCAATTTAATATTATCAATCTGGACTATCTCAATATGTATAAACATGATTATCAAGGTATCATAAATAATATCATCATAAGGTAAAACATCGCATACCATCAATAATATAAAGCAATGTTTAAATAGTTAATTAATGTATCAAGTCTCAAATCATAGGATATCAAAACATGAATGTATCAATAGATATCAATTTCTGTTAAAATACCTAAACCATAAAACCTTGTCTCATTTCCATCATCATAATAATCTAAGTCCATTCATTTTCTAACACCTAGGTGTGATGATGTATCCTAGAGAACACATGCAATGCTTATGATTTAAACTATAATTTTGAACAACCAAATAACTAATTGCAATACGAAAGTATAACCTTTTTTACATAATACCCCAATAACCTTAACACACCATAATGTACTTTTAATATTTAATATTAAGTTACCCTAAGGGAACTTCTAGCAGGGTGATAATGTTTACATATGACTTTCTAATGATTCTTAAGAGGGTAAGTATTGAATTATATTATCCTAACAACTATCAAATTAATATACATAAGATAGCCTGAATTTATCATAATGTCCTCAACATGGTTTCTAGCAAGAACCATAACTGTTTCTCCTACCATCACCTTGTCATGCTCCTATATCCATTCAATAATCCTATGCAGGGGTTTGATAGAGAAATTCTTATTTAAATAAGTACATGTAAGGAGTGATCTTACACAATATCTTTCTCTTTCTCTCTAACCTTTATTCTATTGTAGAGGGATGAATGACTACTTGTGTTGTCTCTATTGTTCTTTGTTCAACCATAGTGTCCTGATCATTTCCCTTTTTGAGTCATTTGTTGTGGGAAATTAAGATTCGTCTTCATTTTCCATAGATGGCATTTCAAATTCATCTAAATCCATGTCATACTAACCTTGAATTGCTTCTACATTTTGATCATTTCACTTAATTTTTTCTTTTTCTCACCTTAGGTTATTCTTCTTCTTGTTTGTTTTCCTCTTTGTCACTATCACTAATATTTCCTACCATATGGATAGATTTTGACATTATATATTCAATATCTCATATCTTACCAATATTATCCATATTATCATTTTTTTTTTTCCTCATTTGGTTTTGCATCCACTATTATTAGTACACCAATGATATTAAAATCCAATTGCTCTATTGTACTCACATGTTATCTTGTTTCCTCAAATTATCATATTTTAATGGTACACTTATTTATTTATATCTGAACTGGTCTCTTCTTATGTTGCATCATTATGTGATTAGGGTCTTTTTATCTCTAATAATACATTTTTAGTTTCAACTTCAACTTCATCATATAATCCATTCATCAAATTAATCTCTCTCATCTTATTTATAAATTTAGGATTTACATGTTTAATAAAGTTATTCATTTATTAAAAGATTAATTAAGGTAAGAATCTCTCCTACTTTTTCCTCTCTCATCTTCTTATCTTCCTTAATTTCTCAAAGTGTCTTTTCTTCTAACTTGCCAAACAAATGTTTTGGAATACTACCTTTTAACTCTACTACATTCTTCTTGAAATTTAATAAACTCTTTATAAATGAGTTCTCAAGCACACCTTTTTGTTGTTCATCATAACTCCAATTTTTTTTTTGAATCTAATCTAGATTGTCATCATGCTCAACTCTAGAAATGATCCTCTTTATGTCTATTTTCCATTTTCTTCTTTTTGCTTGCAATTTTATCGTTTGTTCTTTTGGTTCTTCTACAACTTTATATTCAATTTCAGATTATCCATATATCTTTGTATCCTTCTCTTTGGGGCTCTTCTTCTTTACTATTATCTTTCACTACTTGAAATTAGGCACATGTGCATTTTCCTTTTTCCTTGAATTTTTATTAGGCTCATTCTTAAGTTGTTCCTATGATTTCATAGTAGGATTAGATTTAATAGATCTCCTTGGTGTATTTTGAACTTTAGGTATGACCTAAAATTTGGTAATCTTAATCTCTTTTGTATCCTTGGTGCTTTCTTCTTCAACTTTAGTATCGATAGCCTCCATAATAGTCTCCTTTTCTTATGAGCTACTTGTGACTTCAAGTTCTAATCTTGTGTGAAGATCTCTTGCCTTCTTCTTCACTTCTTTCAATTCTTCTTTTCTCATTCCTCCTTTTATGGCCATCTTCTCTACCATATTTTCTACTTTCCTTTTCTAGTACAATGATACAATTATTCCCTTATCACAATATATTTTTCTTGGTAGCTAATTCATCTTCTACATCTAGTATCTCTTGGTGACTCTAATGTTACCTTAGCATAGCCTTCTAAAATTTCTTGTGTTACCTCATATCCCATAGGATGTATAAAGAGATTCCTTGGTTCAACTACTTCCATGCAAGTATAATCTATCTCAATGATAAAATAAATGGTATCTTCATACTTCTCTACCACTTCCCTTGGTATCCTATGTCTCTACTTCATCTCACTATTAAAGCCTTTGATCATACCCAAGATATTTGTTGTGAGTCTTACCTTATTATGTATGTTGGAGTAGTTAGTGATAATTTCCATAGTACATTTGTGACTTTCCCATATTGTGTGGGGCATGTTAGGAGATGTATGCATGACATGTATGTGTGTGTGCATGTCTAGACACACACACACACACACTTGTCATGTTTAATTATCCTCACATTCTCAAGTAGCTATTGTCTTATGATCTTGCATTCATCAAAATCTTCTCTATCCATGACCATCTTATAAGTAGTCTAGATAGCTCTTGTTGTAACTAAATTGTGTCTTGTACTATAACAAATTTTATAGCCAAGAATCTTTGCAACTAGCTTTAAATCATTTTGTCTAATATCAGACAATGTGATTTCTCTTATATCCCATTTTGTTCCCATGTTTATCTCAACTCCCTTCTTTACAAGTTTTGTTGCCACTAGAATTGTACCAACATTGTTTGATGAAGGGTGCTCCCCTTAATACCATAAACACATAATAGAAACAAAGAAACAACAAAAAATGCGAGAACAAAATTTGGACTTCTTATTTGCGCTGCAAATGTAGAATTACAAAATTCATAAATACAATATGCTAACCTACATGAGTGCCTTCATTATAGTAATTTACAAGACTAAGCTGCAAACTATCACCCAGAGCTATCCTAGACAATGTTCATGCCTTTCTTAAATGGGCAATTTTATGCCACCTAGGAAGGTTCTAGATATTAAAACTTAATACCTAGGCCTGATAGACCCTAACAATGCATATAGAGTCAGCCAAATACATCTTTGACAATTATTTTAGATATTTTGGGTAGCCCAACTTTGAAAGGCTATAACTCATGAACCGTTGCTTTGATTGGCTATTATAACCACTTTTCGAAAATGCCAGCTCTTGATCAATAGGCATGGAACTATGCAAATGCCCTTCTATTGGATTTTTGGACCTCATCTGGGCACTCTAAGGCCTCTAATAGCGAGCCTGAAGATTTTTCTACAAAAAATTTCATTGAAAACCCGCAATAACTTCTCTGATCCTTAAGATGGAGCAAGAGATTTTTATGGTAGGCTTATAACTCTAAAATGAACCTTCATATAGAAAATGAGAACATTCCATGTTTGTATGATAAAATTACTAAAAATAGCAAGCTCCCATAAATAGTAACCACCCTATCTACTAGTCCTTATTAAAATAGAAAAGACTAAAAAGAAAATATTTTTGGGTGATTCAAGATTTCTCTTACACCCAGGATCCTCCTGCATCATTATTCAGTCTAGTTACTAAATGTATTAGTTCTTTAGTTATCATGGTGGGTTGATCTCTTAACAAAAACATATCATCGTGAATTTGACTCAACACAATTCTAATCCATTCTTGTTCATCAAACCCCTCATAATCAACAAATTGTAGAATGTTCATGTCATCATAATTCACCTTGTCTAGGTTTGAACCAATATCCCCATCACCAATTGATTCCAATTTGTAGTGTATGTAGGTCCTAATTTCCTCTACATGCAAAACACCTTTAGGGGTTTGTGAAATTGCACCTATGAGGTCATCTACAAGGTCATCTCCCATTAATATGAATGAGTGTTTTTAAACTAATAATGTGGCCTCTCTTGAATAGCACACAAATGTAGTTTATCCATGACTTACTAACTTCACAAATTATTGCAACAAAAATCTTAAGAATATCTCACACTATGTTAAATACAATATTTAGAATTTCTCTAGGGAGTCCAATGTAATCGCTAAAAACTCCTCCAATTTACCTTGGAATCACTTCTAAGGTTCTTTTCTTGATCTCTTAGCTCAAGTGATGAAGAATGAATTCAAATTTTATCTTAAATCCTTATCAATAAACTTTAGCATTAATTACAAGTTGTGAAAGTACAAAAAGGTTGATAAAACTTACAAACTACACCAAAATCTTTAGTGGTCTTCAATTTCTCCAAATTAGCATATGCAAACTGAGATTTGGGATCTTGAATTCCAGACATGTTTATATCTAACTTCACACACCTTAATTTTTCCATTTAGGGGTCTAATAATTTATTGGTGAAAATATTCCCTTATATGTTGTAAATGGGTGATTTAGGCTAAAGTACATGGTTAATTTCTAAACATTGCTTCTAACTTGTTCTTTTTTTTGTCTTGTGTCTTTTCCCTCCATACTTTTGTGTTTTCCTTAGAACCTTCTCTCTCAAATGTCTTATATATACTATCATATTGAGTCATGTTGTTATTGTCACTCCTTCTTCTACCAAAGTTGTTCCTTCTCACATTAGGTCTCCTTATGGTGTTCATGAATCCATTAAATCTACAAAATCTAGTTATATGTCCCAAGTTATTGGAAATATAACATGTAATAATTGAATTCACTTACCTTGGCTGAAACTGGTTAACTTGCAATCTTCAATCTCTAGCAATGAGTCCAATTTTTTTGCATTCTTAGCACATAAATCTACTAGTAATTAATATTATTCATTCCCAAAGGTCTTTTTGTAATGTTAGTAATTTCATTTTTTGTCATACTTGACCTCTGATTAGAATTCTTGCATTCATGTGATGTATGCCCATAAAGACAACAATTACTACAATATCCAGTAAGGGTTTTGTATTCATGTTACCTCTACAATCCTTATTTATGTGTCCACACCTTTTGTACATATAACTTCTACCTTTGAATGGTGTGCTTTGATCTCTAGGTTGCTTAATCTATCTTTACTCTTGTTGATTTGATTTGATGGTTGATTTGGTTCCTATTCAAGTTTATGTTCCTTAGTGATTTGTGATCCTTTGGAAGATTCTCCTTCACTATAATCAATCCCTATCACATTACCTTGAGGTTTTTCTATTATTATCTACTCATCAAGGTTTTTAATGCTTGAATATAAATTTTCAAGGTGTTTCTTGGTTTGAAAAAGTTCTCCCTTTAGAATGATATCCTACTTATCACCATAGGAAGCCCCCACATACACAAGAACCATAACATGAGAAAGAGTTGTGACTAATGTGGAAATATTACAAGTAGATAATTCTAAATTGACTATTGGAATGTATTGATTGGTAATGAATGAATATGTATGTTTATTGACTTTGATCTCCCTTATGTATCTTGCAAATGAAATGTTTGTATTGCTTGAGTATCTAAGAATGTCTCTTCCTTATTGTTAGTGAATAATTTTTCCCTTCATTGATATATATTCCGACAACAAGAAAAACTACTTCACAAAAAATGAGTTCTCCAATTTTATCTCTTTGTGTTTAGAGGCACAACTCCCTCCAAAATAGATTTAGCAATAAGTTCCTTTACTTTAAAGAATAAAAAAAATTCTTCTCTTTTAACTAGAAAGAATGAAAGTAATTCAAAATACTTTTCCATAAACATGTAAAAATATTGCTAAAGAGGAGATGATTTTATGAATGAGCCTTAAGACTCATAGAATGAAGAATCACATAAGTTGATCAATTTTACTGAACATAACCAAGTCAAATGTCATTCACAAAAATAACAAGAAATGAGTTACCACAATCAAGACCACATTCCTTATGAAATCAATCCAAATTACCAAAAACCAAAATATTATTGATAACACCACATGAGGAACCAATAGATTCATCACTATCTTCTATTAATTCATATGAAAACAACACCATCCAAAATATTTTCTTTGATAAAGTATTATAACTAACTATCTCCAAAAATTATGTGCAAATAATTGACCTTCACATTATTGAATAAAATTTCATATATAGCATGCAGGGCTTTTGAAGGTAGTTTTTAAAACTACCTCCATATGGATTTATTAACTACTAAAAGTTTTAAACTAAAAATCATGAGCATAGCTAATAAAAAATGAGAAACAACTATTGGCTGAGGGCCCCTAATTTTTATCTAACTTCCAACTATGTTGGTCCTATCACTTTGATGTCATTAGTTTGTGGGCGCCTTTCCACCTACATCTTTCCATTTCTTGTAGGTGACTTCAAACTCGACAATCTCCTTTTGTTGTAGAACTCTTAGTTGCTATGTTCTTAGTTTCCAAATAGTGATCACCCTATGAACATGCTCTAGCTTCTTGTCTTAAACCATCAGGTGATCATCACAAATTATCATCATGAAATTTTCTCGATCTGTGATGATGAAACTCATGATAGAGGCCTCTTTGACTTCTTTCATGGCCTTCAATTTATCTTAGTAGGAAACACTTATATCATTTAAATCTTTATCTAGCTAATCCTTACTCCTCATGATCTCAACATCATTACATTTGATGTCATTATCTAGAATATATCTTAGGCACTCCAATTCTTTAACTAGCTCCGAACACTCATCCAAGCATTGTTCAATTACCATATTCCTTGACTCTAGATTAGTCCTAGACACATATAGGAAATCAATGTCTATGCTTGCACTTGGTTTATCTTCTAGGAACTTATTTGTTCCATACTCCTGAACTTTAGTCATATGGATTTTTTCTCTTAGGCATTTTCAAACCATGTCTTCCACCAAAACATTCACTAGAACTATGATTCTTTTCTTACTTGCAAATAGATCAAACCAATTTGGTGTGGAAGAACCACTCTTAGGTGGAGGAGTTTGAAGAATAGGGGAAGTCCCAACAATTAATTAGTTCAAGGTGTTAGCTCCATCCATGGATTTATGGTTCCTTTGATCCATGGTTTCAATCAAATTTTCAACAATAGATTCAACCACAACTTCAATTTCAATTGGTTCTATACTTGTATTAACCACTATGGCTTGTTAAACTCTTTTCCTCTAAGTACATGAATGGGTCCACCTAGCTGAGTGTGAAGGTTGAACTGAACTCTGAAAAAAGATTCAATTTAAAGTTTAGGATTCAAGGTACCTATAGAGGAACATGTGACAACATTATTAGTACAATGTATAGGAAATGCTGACTTGGAACTGGTAGAACCCTTTTGGAGGTTTAACTAGACTTGTCCTAACTTGGAATTCCTTTTATCTGCTAGTCAATTCTTGGTTGTTTCAATAAGAGAGAGAGTTCTTTCTTGAAGATCATCTTCTTCGGGATCTTTGACACCCTTAACATTCATATGTAACTTGAACTCTTTGATTTTCTTCAAAGTAAATTCAGACCACCACCTTTTCCTCCCTTCATAGGCTTCTTCACAATCTGCCTAGAAATATTTCATTTGAAGAATGTGAGTAAAAGATGGGCACAATTCAAATTGAGATTTTGTAAATCCTTTTCTATCGAATCAAGAGTGGGTAGAGTAGGACACTAAGTTCATGATCTTCAGTTCACTATCTAGCTCAAAAGCATCTTGAATGATTTTTCACTAATAATGGCCAAGTTTAGCGAGGAAGGTGAAACTAGAACCTTTCCTAGCTTTACAACTTGTATCCATGTCTTCCACCTATTTTCAAACTTCAATTAGAACATAGTGGTCGAAACAATATATGGGTAACTTCAAGGATTTACCTTCATACCCACCAACTCTTATGTATATGAATTTGGGGAACTGAATGAAGAAGCTACCATAGATAGTAACAAACTCAGTTGCCTCTTCAATCAACCTCTTATGCTCTTTACCTTGGATTTCAAAATCCAATTTGGTAAGCAAAGTATCTTGTACTATTTTGAAGTCTCTATGATTCTTCTTCTTTTGTAGAAAAGGGAAATAATCATAGATATGCATGTTATTTACCCAATCTTGGTGAGGTAATCCCTCCCACTCTCTACAACATGCTAGAATATAAAATAAGTAAAAAGCCATATAAAAACCAGAAACCCTAGAAACTTGTGAAAGGTCTTCGTGTAATTTTTCTACTATAATCTCACTCTAGTAAATATGTTTCCCTTCACTTAGGATGGTTTGAACAAAGAAGTACATCCAATTTTTTGAGAAAAATGCATTCTTGTTTCACTTGACTATGTTTAGGAGGGTAATTATATCTTTAACCTCGGAGATCATATGTTCACATGTCAAGGAGTAAGAAATATGAGAACCTCCTTTCTTAGGTTTTAGAAACTAGTTTTTAGCAATGGTGTTATTGAATTTGTTGGTATTAGCAAAAAATTGGGAATCAGACAAGCTAATGGTTTAGGCTTCATATCCCTCATGTGGAGGGATTCTTCAGGTACCCATAACCATAACTCTATTTACATATACAACCACTTTGTCGGCATATGTTCTAATGCACCTTTTGGTAGCATCATAATTGTTTCTACATTTCAAAACTAGTTCTCGATAATAAATCACCTTAGGAAAACCTGCAACTTGCAACAACTCACTCACAACTACTTTCTCTATAATTGACCTAGGCTTAGGTTATAAGAACCTCACCATTAGTTTCCCAATATCCTCATTAGAAAGGAAAGTATCTTCTATTTCAGGTAAGAAACTAGTAAGGGTGGTGGTTGTCTTTTCTTTAGCTAACTTAGGGTAGAAAGTGACCATGACAGAATGATATATTTTGATTTTATCCACAAGGAAAGGAGAAAATAAAAGAAGGCCAACAAAATTTATCTTTATCTTTAAGCAGGAATAAAACAGTAGCTAATGAGGGAAGATAATGAAACTCATTGGGAGGAATACAAGACAAATATCTTGATGAAAAAGATTATATTTTGGCTCCTTGCATCTCTAGGAAAAAATAGAATGCTTACCTCATATGATAATGGTAGAGTGAACAAAAAGGGAAACTTTTTAACAATTTAAACAAAAGAACATGTCACCAATAAATGAGGAAAGTACCATTTTGTTAGGGGTTCTTAATCATTAATTAACACTACTTAACTTCACATGTACCAAATCACTCTACCACCTTTTGCACCAATTAGAAATTAATGCATGTCTTTTCTACCTTATCAGGAAAGATTTGATAATCTCCATACTGCCACTTGTCATTGTTGGTATGCCTTTCAAGCTGATGAACCTTGAACTTTTGAGCTATGGGAAAGGTTTGAGGTTTGATTTTGATACTCTTAAAATGTGGGGATATGATGCTCATACATCAATTCATCATGATGGAAAAATCTAGCAATCAAAAACTCTAATCTTGAATCACTTGATAGTTAAAAGTTCAACTTTAAGGAGAGCACCAAAATCCAACTGATACCATAGGTCTTATAAGGATTTAAACAATATGTGGGTTGAACCAATGAACTTTGAAATAATTGGTTCAAGAGTTCAAGTCAAGATTTAGGTTCAAGAGGGTTTTCTTGCTACATGCAAACTTTCAATTTTTTTTGCATACGGCCCTTCACCTGCACTCCCCTTCTGTTGGCACCACTTGTCATACCGCATTTACTGCAGAAGCTTTAGGTTAGGATTTAATGGCTCCAGCCAGTGATGAACCAAATGTTTCTGGTGTTCACACTGCTGCTTCGGACTGCCATGGCACCAACACCAAACAAACGCCCGCACAAGTTTGTCCCGAAGGTTTTTCACGAGGTGATCTTGATATTATCCTTCCTTTGCAAGAATTTGATGCTGCATGTGACTGGTTAGAGCAACATTCCTTGATAGGGTATTTTGTTGGTAGGACTCCTCCTGAAGCTATGCTCAGAGAATGGGTCAAAAAATGCTGGACTCCTCATGGAGTCTGCCTTGATGCTATGCAAAACCTTACCAAAGGTTTCTTTTTATTTTTCTTTGCTAACCCGTTGCAAGCAGACGCAGTCTTTAACAATGGCCCTTGGTCTATGCGTTCCTCTCTGCTTGTTTTTCAGAAATGATCCTGAGACTTCACTGTCTCGAATGATAAAAAGCTTAGGGTTCCTATATGGGTCAAATTCCCAAGTCTACCCTTGCCCTGCTGGCCTTTCATTGAGTCTATTGCCCAAACCCTTGGGAAAGTTGTCACCAAGGAGCCTGAGAAATTTTTTAATGCTCACCCTCAGCGACGTGTTTGCGTTGAAGTTGATCTTTCCAAAGATCTCAAGGATTCTGTGGAAATCCAAATTGGAACTCAAACCTTCTCATAGAAGGTGCTTTACTTGAACCTACCTAACACTTGTTATAGGTGCCAGTCTGCAAAACACAAGATCAAGGATTGCCCTTTGGCTACGCCTAGGGTCAAACCCCAACCTAAAGCAGCACCTGCCAAACAGGCCAAAGGAAAAAAAGAAGAATGGGTTACTATTGGGCACAAGGGCAAGCCTGCCTTGAATCCCTTGGCCCCTAAGCCATCCTATGCGGAAGTTACCATGATTCCTCCTACTTCCACAAAAGTGTCAATGCCTGCTAGCGCGGAGATGCCAGTGGTTTCCATTGCACTTGTTCCGGGGGTTTCGTAGGTTTCAAACCCTGCTTGTTCACAGTGGATCAAGATGGCTGCCAGGGCCTCACCCTTGGCTGGGGCTCGTACTCCTCTTGCAATTTCTTCCATAGTAACACTAGAAATAAGGCATTCTCACAGTCCTCCTGGACATGTGAAGATATCAAGGGTAAAATGGTAGGCTATAAGTCTAGAGAATTTCCTGTCTGACTTCCACCCAATTTCTACCTTTTTGCAGAATAGCTACTCCTCTTTAGAGGATGAGGATGAGATGGAAGAGTTCTCATGAAATTCCTCTCATGGAATGTTCAAGTTCTTACAAACCTTCCCAAAAATTTCTATGTCCAGGATACTCGTCATAGACTTGGGAATTTAGATTTTCTTTGCCTGCAAGAATTTAAGATTTTTGGTTTCATGCTTTCTGCTGCATGCTGCATCATTTGGAAAGATAGAATTATGTTTTCTTCTCAGCATGAAGCTGGCCGAGGTGGTGTAGTTACTCTCCTGTCACCTTGCCTTCATTCTGCTATTATCTTGTATGGTTCTGACCCCACACACCGTATTATTTGGCTTTTGCTTTCCATTAACAATCATTCTTTTGGAGTCATTAATGTTTATGCCTCCAATGATGCTGTGGAAAGGGCACAAATGTGGGTTTGGCTTGCTGACAACTTGCCACTAGCTATTTGGGTCCTATGTGGGGACTTCAATATGGTTGAAGTGGCCTCTGACAAAGATGGCATTCTACCTTTCCATTGGACAGCTAGGGAAAGAGAAGCTTGGTTTTACATGCAAAATAAATTGGGCCTTTTTGATCCCAATACAAACCACCGCCATGGTAGTGGGGCTTGGCACACTTGGTCCAGTTTTTGAGCCGGTCCTACTCACATTTTGAAATGTCTTGATCGCACTATGATCTCAGTGCAATCTTTTTTCTCCTTTTCTAAAGATTGCGATTTACCTGTCATTCCATTGACAGATGTGACGTTGTCAGACCACTATCCCATTTATTTTGGCATTTCTTGGCAAACAGCTATCCCCAAGGTGGCCAAGTCTCAATTCTTCCTCAACATGTCTATGCTATTACATGCTTCCACCATCTCCCACATCCAATGTGTTTGGAATTTGGAGCCACGTCTGCATTCCCATCGGGGTTGGATTCAATGGTGGAATGATGTCATTACTAGAACTGTTCAATTTTTGCACATCTACGGGCATCAGCTAGCAATCTTCAAAAAATAGTCTTATGAAGCCAACGCCCTTGCCCTCAAAAAAGCCTCTGAAGCTCTCACCTTCAACCCCTTTGATGTGGAGTGACAAATTTAGCTTTCCAAGCTTCTCCATGATAAGAAAATTGCTAATAACTATGCTGCCCGAGGAGCCCAAATCAAAGCCCGTCTCCACTGGTTGGAGGTTGGTGACAAAGCCTCAAAGGAGTTCTTCCAGGCTCTCCGAGCCCATCATACCAATGTTGGGATTAAAAAGATAAAATAAAAAAATGATGTTCTTTCCAGTCTGCCCAACATCCTACAAGCATTTTTTCTTCAGTATGAGAACATCTTTGCTTCACAGGGCTATTCGGTTGCTCAAGAGGTGGCTCTCGAAAAGTGTATCACTATTACTCCAAACTGCCTCACAATTGAGCAACGTGCTTTCTGTGAGCAACTTCTTTCTCTCCGAGACCTTAAAGAGGCAATTTACTCCATGGCGGATGACAAATCCCTTGGGTGTGGTGGATTTCCCTGTGAATTTTACATACATCTTTGGGAGCAAATTGGTCCTAATCTGCATAGAGTCTATCTTGAAGCATATCATTCTAAAAGCTTAGGAGCAATCATAAATAAAGGAAATATTAAATTCATACCTAAAGCTAGTGATCCTAAGGACATATGCAACTGGAGGGCCATCACCCTCCTGAATGTGTCTTATAAGATCATTGCCAAGGCGCTCTCTCTCAAAATCTGACATATGCTGCCTTTAATTGTGTGGCCTGAACAAACTAGCTTCATCAAATCCAGATATATTCTTGACAACATCATTTCTATCTAGGAAGGTATGGAATGGGCCCGTAAGTCCAAGCAGCAGGCTATCTTTTTAAAGATAGATTTTGGTAAAGCCTATGATCGCATTGAATGGCCTTTCATTTTGGCTATGCTTCAGGCTCTGGGTTTTGGTCCCAATTTCCTTCAGTCCGTGGAGATGCTCTTTGGTGACGTTAATGCTTGCATCACCATCAATAATTTGCAATCTGATGCTTTTGGAATTTTTTGCTCCATCAAGCAAGGTTGTTCGCTAGCTCCAGTGCTCTATGTCCTTGCTGCTAAAGGTTTTGGTTATTTACTTGCTCACCTATGTCTTCAGGACTGGTCCGTGGCATTTGCTTGCCTGATTCTTCCTCCCAGTTAGTCAATGGTCATTTTGCTAATGATTCTTTTCTTACTCTTCTTGAAGATGAAGAAAACATCAAAAATGCTTTAAATTGTTTGGACATTTTTTGTCAAGCCTCTGGCTCTGCCATTCAATGGAATAAAACACTCTGTTACCGCCAGTCTTTCTTGCCAGCTCCACCTTGGCTTAGCCAATTTTAATGGAAATGGGTTATTCATGGAGAAATCTTTTTCTTTCTTGGCATTCCCTTTGCTTTCCAGGCTTCCCCTATGAAACTTTGGAATGTTGTGCTTGCAAAGATTAGCAAAAAGCTTGATTATTGGATCACTAAGCCGCTTTCTCTTGCTGGTAAATTCTAGATTTGTTCTAAGATTCTGGCTGCCACCCATGTGTACTATTCTTCCTTTTGGGATCCCTCCAAAGCTTCCTATCTCAAACTAGAATGTTTGCTCAGAGATTTTATTTGGGCCTCTGGTTCTAACCATCATGGTTTTCACAGAGTTTCTTGGGATTTTTGTTGTCTCCCAAGGGAATCTAGGGGTCTCGGCCTACTTTCCACTCGAAAGTAGGGCCTTGCCCTCTATGCTAAATGGATTATCAAAGTTATTTCTAGAGATGAAGCCTGGAAGATACTAATAAGGCATTGCATTTCTTCTGGCTTCCTTGTTAACAGACCGACATGGAAGGGGATTGGTTTTCAGACCCTTCTCACTATGTGTGAACCAGTGGTCATACAGGGCTCTTTTGTTATAAAGAGCATTTGGAAAGCCTGGGAAGCTGTTAAACCTTGGCTTCATTAGGCTAGTGATGAGTTTTGCAATGCGCTATCCTTAAATCAATAGAACATTTAGTGGTCTCCCTTGTTTTCCATCTAGGGTACTCCTCTTGCCAAGACTCAAGGTGCCAGTGCTCTGCGTTTCTTTAAACGTGGCATCCACAATACCAAGGATTTTTTTTCAAGAGTCACCATGAATTTCATGTCATGGGAGGATATGCAAGTTTAGTACCACCTTGTTAGTTTCGATTGCCAAACTTATGACCTTCTGTTATCTTCCATCCTTATGCACTTAGTTCATAAAGTGGGGATTCAGTCTGTTCGTCCTTGGTGGCATGATTGGAAGTGGTATCCTGCCACTCCGTTTACCAATTATAAGTCCAATATGGGGTACAGATGGCTTTCGCCCCACCTTCCAATGGTGGACACGCTTAATCAACGGTGGCATTTGCAATCTTCACTTTCTCAATGGAGAAAATGTTTCGACACCATTTGGAGTGCCATTACAGAACCTAAGATTGCCCACTTTGCTTGGTGCCTTGCCTTCCAAGGTCTTCCCCTGGGGCCTCGGCTCAAGCACATTGGGGTTCCTGATCCTAGATACCCCTTCTATGGTCAACCTGAGTCCTTTTTACATATTTTCTAGTTTTGCAAGCGTGCTCAAAATTATTGGCATTGGATTCATGATTTTTTCAAGCCTTTCAAGCCTGAACCTTTTTCCTGGCACATGATCTTGCTGGGTGATTCCCCCAGAATTTCTCAAAAGATCTCCCAGTTTTGGCATACCTTTAGGATGGAAATTTTTTTTCTCTATGGAAAGATAGGAATGCAATTTTATTCACCTATAGTTTTTTGGATGTTAACATTGCAATGTACACTAAGGCATGCATTTGTAACAATGTCATTATGCAGATACAGGTGCAAGCTAATAAAGTTGCCCTGGAAGTTGTGCACTTACAAGAATTTTTAAATCATTGGGGCAATGCTCCATGCACCATTGCCAGAGTGCCTTCGGATGCCTCGGTCGATGCCTCTTCGTCTCGCAGTCGTCATTCTCGATGCTAGTCCTCTGGCCACCATTCACACACACCGTGCTCCCAGGGTCCCCACCACCACTCTCCCAGTGGTGGATATGGCAGTTGGAGGTGCCGCTCTACTTCCCCATTGCATGGTGGTTCTTGCTAGTCCCCAGCTCCTCCCCCTGGGTGGGCTTCTGGCTGGTCCTTGGCTCCTCCCCCTGGACGGGCACACTCTGGCAAGTTTCCTCGGCTAGCCTTGGAAATTTCTCCTCCATGGCCAGCTAAGAAGGATGCAGAGACGGTGACTACCCCAGATCCTGTTGATGCTGCTGACGGCTGGACTGTTCCCAGTCTACCCCACAATCTCACTGATGCGTGGGGATTTCCTAATAAAGATGATCCTCTCTCTTCTGGTACTGCCTTGGTAGCTTGAGGTTGTTAAAAGTTTTTTTTTGATGAATAGTGAATAGTTTATGGTTGAGGGCATGTTGTTAATTCTAGGTTCGACCGTGTGAACTCATTCGCAGTGTGATCTTGTATCCCCTGGCCCCTTTTTTGTGAATTGTAAACTTAGTAAATTTTATTAATTGAAAAGGACTATTCATCAAAAAAAAAAAAAAAAAAAAAAAGATTCAGGTTCAAGGGAAAACTAACAAAGAATAAAGTGTGACCATAGGTGTTCGGACAAGACCAAGATGGCTTGAACCTTTGAACTTTGAACTTTGAACCAATTGGTTCAAGAGTTCAAGTTCAAGATTAACACCAAGATGGAGAAAATCATGAAAAGAAAAATAACAAAATAAAAACATAAGTGTAAAAGGTTAATATCAAAACATGGATAAATAGATTTGTGTTATGATTATAGATTTTTCATTGTGATAATAATCTTAAAAACTAACCTTGTGTGCCCAAGAAGAAGTCACAATTATGCCAATAGTTGCATAGATTGTGATGAAATAATGATCTATCACAATCTTCCTCTGCATTTAAGAGGGATGGTTCCCTAGTATGATAGTGTTATTGGAGTTTTTGTGAACTTCTAACTAGAAAGAACAAAAAGGATAAAACATTAAACTAAAAGAGAAATAAAAAGAAACCCCATTGAAAGACATATGATGACCAAATAGGATTCCAAAATGGTTAACAATTGCAAAGGGGGTTATGTTTTTATTTTATTTTTATCCATGCAGTGATGAAAGAAGAATCCCAAAATATTGACATATGAAGAGATGACATATTTCATCACATTCAAACTTAGATACCAAAGCCTAATTGTGTATCATACACCACTAAATAGATATCAATGTCTTACATATGCATTAAAGTTACCAACTTAAATTTAGAATGTATGAACATATGCTTCCTTTGTAATCTTTTTGAGATTATACAATCTCAAAATCTCTCGTATACATATTATTAAATCACAATTTATTACAAGCTTCTCTTAAAATTTATGCAAAGTTTTCCCCTTGTAATATTGTCTCCCCATATGAGATATTTTACGTCTTTTAACTTCAAAGTCCTCTTTTCCTTAGGAGACAATTATGTTGGGTGTTCTTCATATGTTAAGAAATATGAAATGTTTGAGAACATTCCCCCAACTCTACCAACAAATAAAACTAATGGTAAATTATTTTCTTCATATATTTTATCACCATAAATTCTTTTTTTATTGAGGTCATATTCATGAACTTTAGCTATTCATGAGGCCTGTTTTGTTAACCCAAATTTTGTTGGGTAAGAATAGTCTTCATTGCAGTGTCAAGAACAAACAACTTAGAGAAAGAATTCAATATATGTTCAGATGTTACCCTAGTGTACCATCTTAAATTGGAGGCACTCCAATTTAATGAAGGTTTATCACCTATTTAATGTGAGATCATCAATCTCCTTATGTCTTCATTCCTTCTTCCCTTTTTTGTCCTCCCTCCTAGGTGGAATTGGGGTAAAACCTAAAAGATCCTCTTTAAAGCTCCTATTGTCATAGTGTTAAGCTTAATGTAGGACCTATCCTCCTAGGTTATCCCTCTCCTTCATCTATCCTCTTAGAATCTACTCCTTTCATTGTAATGACTATCTTCCAGACTATGCACCTGATTTTGGAGAACTAGGACCTATTTTGGGATCCTAAAGGAATCCTAGAGGTTCTGCAACCTTGTTTTCAAGGGTGCAGTGTGTCCCTAACCAATTAGGGGTGTGGCGAGCCTTTGATGATCCAATCAGGAGTATATTATTCCCATGATTGGGACCTATTTTGGGTCTCATGTCCATAAATGTTCAAGGTGTTAATTTCTAGGCAAGTCACCCTATGGGAGTTAGTCAATTTTGATCTCTATACAGACCCTTCCATTTTCTCCATTTCTCATATCATATATCTTATCTTCAAGTGTTCAAGCACCTAAAAGAATTCAAGCTCTAAAGCATTCTAGCATTCAAGTCTTTAAGAATTCATTCAAGCATTCCTACATTGAAGATAATTGATTTAAGCATTCAAGCAATTAAAGGAGTTTATCTTCAAGATCTCCTTCAATATATTCATGATCCTTTGTTGTATCTTCTACATTCCTTCATCTTCATCTTCTTGGTCCAAATCAATCGGTGAAGTAAGCACATCACATTCAATTTGAGAGATCCAACTATTGTAAGGTAAATTCATACATTTACCTTACATTAATGCTATTTTCATTATTTCAATTCAAGGTTAGTTCCTAAACTGGGAATTGACAGGAAAATCCCCCATCAACAACAAAAACCCTTATTTATTGTAGCTTGTAGATATCTAATTAATGAACATGTTACAGATATGAGTACCCCTTTTGACTTTCTTTGGACCTGTGAAATCAAAATCAATGTTGAAAATAGTCAACTAGGGGTGCACTACACATCAAATGATCCATTTCACCCCTGATAGATTGCCAAAACATTTCTAGGTTAATTCATTGCTCAGCTTTAGGCCCAGATCTGACGATTCCCATTGAGTCTGACTGGAACAAAAAGCATAAAATAGACTTAAAGGGTGTGGTATTTACCTTCTTTGTCCTTTCAATATATTTAATTTTATCTATCTCTAGCTTATTTCATTCATCTAGTGTTTTGGAGGACTTGGATACCTTTACCCTATTCTCCCTAGACCTAGTTTGTGTTAATGTTCCTTACTTATTTGGTTAGCACTAATCTCTCTAGACCTAGTTCTCTAGTATTGGGATTGAAAGGAATATTTTCCTTGATTTCAATCCCTCTATTATGATATGTATGTGTTGGTTATGTGATAATCTTTGGCTTTTATCCTTGACTCAAATTTCCACCACTACATTTAGTAAGTTGTGACTTTAGATTTGTAACCTCTTTCTTTAGATTTGGTTCTACCTTTTTCCCATCTTTCATCATACTCATCTTTAGTGATGTGATCTCAATTTCATGCTTCAATATTTCATTCTCCTTTTTCATCTTAACAATTGAATCTAATTCCTTAACCTAATATATTAGTTATTCTCTCTTAGATCTTGAATTTTAATATGATCTTTTAGCTTCTTGATGAAATCTTATGCATCTCTAAGCTTGATCTTCAACCTAATTGTTTACTCATTAGCTTGATTTAATTCTTCAAGAGTTTCCTTATAGTTTATTTGCAAATCTTATGAATCCACAGTGACCTCCCTCAAGTAGTTAGAGTTCTTTTGAGTAATTGTGCTATGATACCATTTATTAAAAAAATAGTAACAATAATAAGAATCCCATAAAGAAACTCATAACACCATATTTTATTAACTATGGAAACCTTGGCCAACAAAAAATCTCGATGGGGATGGTACCCACAAAATGGTCCACTTATAAAAAGTACCCTGCGAAAGATTTTGACCCTATCTATTAAATACATATAGTGTATATGTCATTTTTAGAGGACTGGACCTTGTTAGAGGCTTGAACCCTATTAGGAGTTGTATTACAAAATGGTGAGCTTATGTGAGGCCTCACCTCGACCCTTTGTAGCATAGTTGATACATTATTATTTTGACCCTCATGACTCGATATGTCAAGGCACTATTTGATACACTGAAAATTATTATGCTATTTTATGATATGTGATGCTTTACTTTCAGATATTTGATTTCATCTTTTAAAGCTTTATGAACATGTATAATGATGAAGTAAATGAATGCAGAACTAACACTTTGATTATGCAATTTTAATGGTAAAAAATATGAGCAGAATGAGATAAACAATGGATTATTAGAAAGATGGATATTTTAAATGTATATGATTTTCCTAATATGCAATTTACATATATGCATGTGATTTCTTAAACTACTGATGTGTGTAATGAGTGTACAGGATACTTAGCTGAGAAACCTAATGGAAAGACGAAAGTGAACCCCTTACTAATTTGTGCTAACTTGCATTGTCTTTCTTTGAAATTTGTTATATAGTCTTAAAATTCTCCTAGCTTTTGATTGGTTCCTATTAAGTTTTTAAGGCCTAAAAACATTAAATTTAAGTACCCTAGGGGTAAGGGTATGGGTTGGGAGTATTTTCCACCCCCCTAGCCTGTTTGGTTGACTTTTAGGGTCACTCAAAAAACTTACTTTTGGTTGATTTCGAAAATTGATTGTCTCCTTCATGAGTTGGTGACTTAAACTCCACCTTGAGGTTTACCTAGTGTCTAGTGGAGTTAGGATCATATTCAGATGCATTTTTGGAGAAGTTTTCATTGTTACCCAATCTCTAGTTTTAGAGAGAAGAGTTTCAAGATTGAAGGAAAGGAAGGAAAATGTCTTCTCAACTTGTTCATTTTACCATAACCCTGTTGTGAAGGTAGGAGTGTAGACACCTAAATTTGATTACACCGCTTTGGTAATCCTATTTAGCTATCTCTAAAAGGTATCATTAGTTAAATTTCTATTTATTTAATCTATTGCCATCCCCTAGATGATTAATTTAATTAATCATCTATAGTCCTAATTGATAAATCAAATAACCCATTATTTATCAATTAAATCCTATTCTCCTATCTAATTCCAAAACCCTCATTTATTAAATAAGTCTATTTGGTAAATAAAACCCTCAAATCTAATAGCCCCTAACCTATCCTTAATCCTCCATTTAGCCTAATCCACCCCATCCACCCATACTAACCAAGCTTAGCCACTAACTCACCCACCCTCATCAATACCATCCACTTGCACATCTCTAACATCCCTAATCTAATCCTAACCCAAGCCTAATCCATCCGCTAATCATTTGCACAATCCTAAATGAGCTTAAGACTTTCCTAATCCAAACCAAAGTCTCCCCTCAAAATATCCCAACCACCAAGCCATAAAAGCTCTTACAAAGCCATGAATGACTCTTACAATCCCATTCATTGCTCTTACAAGCCATTATGAGGGTCTTTATGAGCTTTGAGCCTCCTTTGTTGACTCCTCAACCCCTCTTGCCCTAACCAATGACCCTGTGACATGTGTCACTCTCTAATTGGCTATAAGGAAGCACAATCCATGTGCTCTTCTCTCATTCAATCTGAGCCCTCCATAAGCTTTCTCCTTTCCTTGCATCTTAGCCCTCCATCCCTCAAGCCCTTAGCCTATAAATTGGATCCCCTCCCAAGCCATTTTAATCACAATCTTTAAGCTAAAGTTAAAATGTTAATTTGAGAAGCCAAAACCATACTTTTAGATATATCCACACCAAAAATTCTAAATCCATCTCCATTGAAGCATTTTGAAGCTTGAGCATACATCCCAAATCCATATCAAAGGACACCTCTACAAATCAAGTGATCATCCTCATTGAGAGAGCCTATCCATGGCTCATATTCTCATTTGAGGACCTCACTTTGTCTCATCTAAAGTTTATATTAGTTTTGTTAGTAAATGCTTTGATTTCTAAATAGATTAGTGTTTCTTGCTAACATATTAGTGTATACAAGGAGTTCTTCACTCTTTTGTTCATGTTCTTCATATTGTTCATGCTTTGATTCATGCATAAGGCATTGTGTTGGTCATTCTATTGCTTGTATGTGTGTTGAGTTTTCTTGGGAGGGATCTAAACTTGTTCTTGGATGTCTATTTTATGTTTTGGCTTTGAATCTTCATGGGATTGTATGGGGTTGTTTTGGCATTACTCACCCTTGGATAGGGAAGAAGTGGCCATGTATGGGGGAAGGGCCTTAGTTGGACCTCAATAGCGTAGAGTCTCCTCTCATGGTGAGAAGAGGGAAAGAGGGCAGGGTTTTATGGGCCCCTACTTGTCATCACATATCATGTTTCAAAAATTTGAATTCTTGAAGGAGGGAAGGAATGAAAATCCTTATTGTATTGGCCTCGAAAGGGCATTTGTAGAAGAATGGAAGTTCTTGAGGTTTAGCCCCAAAAGGGCTATGTTATGGTATGGTGATTGAAATCTTCTATTGAGAAAATCCACCTCCCCCCCTAGTCTAGTTCAATGTTGAACCTATTGTGCAAAATTAGGATGGGGATGCATGCTTGAATTTTTCATCATATTATGTTGTTTTCCTCTGGGTCAGTTCTCGTCTTCTCCATGATTCTCTTGATGCATTGAAGGTATTGGAAAGGATCTCTTGTGAAGGACCTAGAAGAGAATTCATTTGAATTGTAACATTATGTAAAAATGTATTTAAATTTTTATGTATTGGCAAGGATGTCAATTTTTCTTACTGGTTCTTTCTCGATGGAGTCTTGAACTAGGTTGATTAATAGAGAGAAAAGATTGAGAAAACCTCCTTGCATTGTATCTGATGTTATTTCAATTCATGCATATGTGAGTGAAAAAATAGATTGCATGATGATGTTTTCAAAAGTATGAATCCTTCAAATTTCAAATATGTTAAGGAAAAAGAAATCAGATATGTTGAAGTTTTCAATTCAATGTCATATGTCTTAGGAGAAAAAAAACAATCCTACATTGTGGATAACAAAGTTATCACCTTCATTGTTAAACTATGTATGTGGCAAATCAAATTAGATAAAAAAATATATACATCTCATTGTATTCAAGAAAATTATGATTCAAAAAATATAGTTGCAAGAGAGAGACTTGAAAAATAATATACCCCATGCAAAACAACAACAACAAAAAAAAAAAACACTTAGAATTATTGGCATAAAAAAAAAGTGTACTCGCAGGAGCAAAATGCTCTCTGGAGTTTGTATGGAAGGGAGATTTAATTCATTTGACCACAAAGAATATTCCCCTCTTGGTTCCCTTTTAAAAAAAAATCCTTATTTGAATTTCTCATGCATAAAAAAAAATGAATAAAGTTAGTTTGAAGGCATTAGTTATATGTTAGAAATATCCCTTTGCTTGAACCCACCTAATGAACTTTAAATCTTTATTGCACCACCCTTCTTCCTTCTTCCTTTGTTCTTAACTTCACCCCCACTCATCCCACCCAAGGGTGGTTAGGATCTACTTCATTACTTGAAGCGAATCAAGCTTCCCTCATGCCTAGATCCTTGGTGTCAAAGGTACCTGCAAATGTGATGTGAGGGCAGGTTGAAATACATTTGTTTTTTATAAAAAAACTTAATGAAATTGGGCTATAAGTCAACTAGTATTAAATGGTTACTTGCAGCTTGTTTTACTTTTTTAAAATAAAACTCTTGCTCCTTGCCATGCAAAATCCTCCACCATCAAACCTCTGGACCCTGTGCCATGGCTAGGCTATCATGAAGTCATGTCAGAGTTTAGGATCAGCACAAGTTTGGTTGGAAATAAGTAGTTGTAATGTGTTTTGGATAGGTTTATTAATGTTTTTCCTTAAACATGCCCCCTCACCTTTATGTTATGCCTTCAAACCTGGAGTACTTTAGACCTGGTGTACTTTTTCCACATCTTTAAAACTCGCATCCTTTGACTTGGGCTACATGAGTTGCCTTGGAGTATGATTTAAAACTTGCCATTTTTTTTATTATGACTACCACCTTAACTTTAGCGCTTTCTTTTCTTGCTTTAAGCCAAGGAGGGTGGGGAACAGGCCCATACGTGGGCAGGCCTTAGGCATCGTGCCTAGCATGGGGCAGGGTTTAGTGAGGGAGTTGATGGGGTTAGGTAAGTTTAGTTAGTATTGTTTTTTTTCCTTTTTCTTTAATTTAATTTAGTTTAGATGTAACTTAGTTTTGATTTGGTTTAGTTTGGATTTAAGTTAGTTTTAGACCTAAGTAATGTTAGTATTTTATTTTGAATTGTATTTTAAAGTAGTGAATTAGTATTTAGTTAGGATTTGTTTTAGTAGAGTGGTTTATTAGTTAGTTTAAAGTTATTAGTGATTTAATTAATTTATTTCAAATATTAGTATATGTTGATTTATAATTGTTTCATTTATTTAGTTTATTATAGATATTGTCAATGTAGATTAAGTTAGTATAATGATAGTTGTGTAGTATATGATGGAATTGTAGATAATGATATTTTGTTTATTTTATTCTTTAGTCATATTTAGTTTAATTTATGTTGTTGTTATCCTTGGAAATATTTTATTTCTATTAAAATTATATATTTAAGTAAAAATTGATAGTTGTAGAAAATATTAGATTAATAGATAAAGTTAATATGTTGATGTTTTATAGATTATAGAGTAAGATGGAATGGTTATTAAAGTAAGTTTATTTAATTCTATGAAAGATGTTAACTTAGCTAGTATGCTATTTTCTAAAACGTTCGAATAATTAGTCTATATTAATTAACTAACATCCAAATCAATTAGCTTGGTTATTAATTAATATTTCATCTAATAACTGTATTTCTCAATTAAAGATAATAGGACTTCAAAATTAGTGTAAATTATGGTTGCCATCATGCTAAAGATGTAATAATAAAAGAGTATTTTAAAAAAAATTGTGTGTGTTTTGCCTATATATTTTTGGGCATGACAACTTACTTATCTACAATAATATAGAACTTTAATGGTACTATAGAGAAATACCAAAAGATGAATATACTAATATCTCTTATATATGATTAGTCATTTGTAGTTTCTCACATTCATACCCATATAACTCTTCTCTACTTTAATCATCAAAACACAATATATACAACATAAGAAAATCTCACATATCATCCCCTTATCATAGCATAAGAATTAGCATCTTTGCTTATCAAATAATTTTCCTTTATGCATTTTTCATTATAATTCATGTTCAATCAACCTTATGATAACCAACACATTATCAAAATATAATATTAAGACCTGTTAGGTAAGGATTGACATATAGGATGTTGTCCCTCTATTCCTAAGTCCTTGAATTGATAAGCCATTTCAATTCCTTAGCTAAAATGTCACTACTATAGAACATGTATACTTTGCCTCTATGCTATCAAACTGTTAATTGATTTTCAATCCAAAACTTGTGCCAACTATCATAGTAGATTAAGAAAGTATAGATGTATTATTTATACTCTTCATTCTAACATATTCCAAAATTATATTTCTATAGGTGCTTCTAGTGAAGCTCGTTGAGGAAAACAATATGTATGTACATTATTTCTTGTGATATACTTAGACAATTTCTTCATGCTGTCATACCAAAACTATATCTTTACAATTTAAGTGTTCTTGACTTTTCCTAGGGTTGTCATTAATGAAAATATTAATGTTCTTATCTTATCCAACATTTCAATAATGTAGAGGCCATGTTTAGAGATGACTTGGGTCTTTTACAAATGATTATAGGTTATGATGTGAATCAAGACCAATGGGTTTTTTCTAATATTGTTCCTACCTTGGTAGGATTTACATATCTCCTCACTAAATGGAAGGCAAATCTATTAGTTTGTGCATCTAATTGCATCCATAAAGGTTGTTGGAACTAGGAAGAGAATAATTGGTATTATGATGGGCCTTTTTTTATGTTATGGATATTGGATATAGAACATAAGATATATATTAGAGAATGAGAATTAGATTTATCAAATTAGTTTCATAGTTCCTAGGAGTATTTGCAAGAAATGGTCTAATATGGTTTACATGTGGTTCCAATTTTATCATAGTTTATGATATGAAGAATAAGCATTGGTCAACTCATACACTAAATGATATTGTTTCTTGTTGGTAACAAAAGGTTACATCATTTGTAACTTTTGAGCCTACACTCTTGTCATTTGAAACTCTTAACTTTTTTCATTTTGAGACCCTTGTGTAAAAGTGGAAATTAGATTACAACTTGGTGATGTAAATTCATGCATGTATATTTAATTTGTGTGTGTTTGAGACATGGATGTTTTGATTTGAAAACTACTTTTGAAATTAGTTGATAATGTCAAAGTGTAACAGATAAGTTTTTCATGCCTATCTTTACCATCCACAACTCTTATGTTTTTTCTCCTAGTTCATGAGTTTTTAGTGAGTTTTGACTTATGTAAATAAAAATAGATATTGTATTGAAAATTTCCATATAATGATGATAAAGTTTGAGCCATAAATTCAACAATATTGAGTCATAAGTATTGTGTTGATATTTTAGGCATGGTATCTATGGATTAGTCCCATAAGAGATAAGATTAATACTGTAAACAAGAATTGGTATAATAATATTCAAGGGGTAAACAGGAAAAAGAAAAGAAAAAAAAGACTAACTTGAATTTGAACTAGAGATAATACTTCTTTATCTATCTTTTAGAGCATGAAGAATTTGGATAGCTTCATTACTTATTTTCTATTTCATGTTTTTGTCCACTATAACCACTCACTAGTTTATGATTTTTTCCCTTAATTATGTAGCATGAATTTAGACTTATGGAAATAATAGTAAATATTGTATTCAAATTTTAATGATGATAATGTTTTAAGCCATAAATTTGATAATATTGGTCCATAAGAAACATGTTAATATTTTAGGAATGGAATCTATAGATTGGTCCCAGTGTATTATATGAAAGATGATATCATCTTTGAATAAAAACTGGAATACATTAGTAGTCATATAGTAAAACATAAAAACTATAGAAGTGATGATCATACATAGCAGTATGGAGTCTAGACATAACCTAAAAATTCTCATCTAAAAGTGATTTTTAAAAAAAATATTGGCACATCTTCTTGTTAGCTTACTACCATAAAAATAGAAAATCTAGATTCACCTTAAGAGAGGGCTCATTCCTCCATATAGATCCAAAACTTGTCCAAACAAAATGTACCTCTTGAGCATGAAAACTCTAATTCGTAGTTGAAAATCAACTTAGTGTGCTTTTTTTATAATAACTATTAAATAACCATATTTACTCATCCAAAATGAAACTCATCGAACATAGAAGAAATCGTTAAATAATCATCTTTACTCATTCAGAATGTAACTCAAAACTTTGTTTGTCTTCTCATTTTGAGAATTTAAAGAGTAGAAGGGAGTGAAAAGGGAAGTGTTGAGTCACCTTCAATAAAGTATTGGAACTATTTAATCCTACCTTTTTGTATAGATGGGAAAAACACATACTTTATTACAAGCTTTATTTCCATTAGTATGGGTGAAGTAATCACAAAACTCTTGAGGAAAGAAATCTTGTTGAGGAGACTCTTAGTAAAATTGACTTACTTGATAATGTTATCCTACATTTTTCTGTCACTTTGAAATTGTATCATCATTTCAACTTGGAATGACATTAGCTGCATTAAACACTTGAATTTTTGTTTGGACAAAGAAAATTAGGTGCATCTTTTGATTTTTTCATGTATGAAATGCTTTAGAGGCATAAGTGGTGACTTGACATTTTAGGCATGATGCTGTGATTGGTATTACAATTTCATTGCCATGAAAGATTTATTTAAAACTCAAGAAGAAACCAAATAAAATCATTTTTATGTGGTGTGTTGAAAATACACTTGAAACCAAGAGAAATTGAATTTGTGAATGCTGAAGGGTAAAAGTACAAAGTTGTGTCACCTTTCAGGCTGACTTATCAAAATGACTGAATTTTAGTATTTCTATCTAAAAACATATTTTTAAAATTATATGATCTAGATAAATTCATTCTAGCTAAGTAAAATATGGTCTCACACTTTTCCAATTGGAAATGTCTATTATATGCATGTCTTATACTAGTTTGTATCCAATTACTAAAGAAATAAAATAATTTCAAAAAAGTTGTGTTTCAATAACTCTAACTATTTTTTATGATATATTTTTTGATAATATGTAAACATCATTTTATATTGCTTAGAGTCAAGAATATTCTCATATAGAGTTTATAGTGTTTTAATTAGATATAGTATGTTGTAATTAAAAAATTCTACAACCACATATTTTAACACTTGAAAAGATGTCAGTTTTGAGAAAGAAAAAAATATTAGATCATATCAAAAAAGTCTAAAAACTATATGACATTCTAGAGGAGAGAGTCCTCTTCTAGAATGTATAATTTTTCTCCTAGTTAGAATATATTTGTTTTGAAAAATGTGGTTGGAGATGAAAACTATCGATTTAAGGTGAGTTGAGATTTCAATCCTTATAAAAGAGAAAATATAGGTCTAAAGCCAATTTTTATTTTTGATTGTTCTAGATATATATGTTATCTATAACATAGTATGAGATCAAAAGGAAATAAGTTTATTTTTGTATAGTTTTGTGGTGGGAACTAGACCCCTAATTTTCAGCACTTAAAAATTATCTATAAAAATTAGGAAAATATATCAATTCTTATTTCAAATAATTATTAAAAATTATAATCATAAACTTCATCCATTTCTACACATTTCATTAGTTTACTTCATTTCCAAATTCAAAATAATAATACCAATTTTATGTCATTGAAGGTGAACAATTATACTTTTGTTAGCCTTTTACTTTACAAAAGGGTGACATAGGTTTGTGCTTTTACCCAGAAAACATACTTAACTATAGAAAATCAACCAACACAAAAAATGGAAAATAAAAGATGCATTTTTTAAGGATAAAATAAGCTTAGTCAAGGGTAAATTTTTTAAAATACTAAAAAAAATGACATTTTTTGACATGATTTTGTACTTAATTTTTGAAATCTATTTGAAGATCTCAAAATCAAAACACCAGAGCACACTTGTCATCAACTTTAGAGGAGATTTTTGACAAGATAAACACAAATTGCAATTGAGGAATTTTGCATTTAAAGATGATTTATGGAAGCTATGGATCCTGAAAAGTTTTGTAATATAAATTTGAACTATGATGAAGGGTTGCATCCTTGATTAACTTTGACATCCCCCATAGTCTTTTCAAGAGTAAGTACTATATCATTTTTCTTAATAAACTTGTTTGACGTTTATTATAATAATAAGATTGTCTACAAATATTTTTATGTAAGCATTTGCATGGTAATGGTTCATTCAAAGAAAAAAACCTAAAATCTATTATATTTCAAATTAGAGAAGGATTTTGAATAATTTTGTTGCTTTAAATGGATAACTACATTATTTTCAATAGTAATTTTACTAGATAAAACATAGAAGAATGTGAAGAGTTTCTCTTAGGTTTATTAACATATTTTAAAATTAGAGTTTACACCTTATGCATTCCTAGATATCTAGAAGAATTTAGGTCAAATACATGACTGATGAGCAATACTAGAGTTAAATGCTACACAATTATCAAGATAAATTAGATTTCTTTTATGATTAGCCAAAGAATATGTACTTTGAGAGTTCAATAAAAAAGTAGATATTTTTATTTTGCATTGATTTAATTACTAAGAATCTCAAGATTTAGACAACTTTTAGGTTCTCAATTAATTCAATCATTATAAATATCAATTATTAAATCTTGAACATTAAATTTGTCTATTAATCCAAGAATTATTTCAAGCAAGAGAAGTTGGGGGAAACTATTTGTCTATAGATAATCAAAGAACATTAAATTTGTGGTGTTTTCCAAATTAGAATCAAGATCCCTTCTTTACAAATCTCCTACGCTCTTTTGCACAAAATATTAGCTTTACACTTTTAGCTAATTCTCTCACAATAAACAAAATTTTCCATAGAACTAACTCTAGTGAAAATAGGGGAGGACTTATACCAATTTATTTTAAAACTATATGCATCTTTGCACCCTTTATTTAGATTTGTCCATCTTGTTTCATACCATGTCTTCAAGATGTTTCTCTAGAGATTTGGCAAGTTCAAATGAGAGAGGTGATGACTAAGATAATTGTCCCTATTTGACTCTTGAAATAATACTATGATGTTGTCTTATTCCCATCACTTTGTTGTTATGTATATTACAAATTTTTAATGTAAACTATTATTTTCAAGGGTGACATTATGTGCTTACAAACTTCTATATAAATAGATGGTAAGTTAGCTTTCCATATTCCATAGAATGTAACAAAAAATATTTTAATAACTACATTGTGTGTGAATTTTAATCCTTGAAATATTTTTCTTTAAATAATATACTAAAATATATTATATAAGGGATCTTGCTTGCTATCTCAAAGGCTCTAGCATTATTATAAAAAAATGTTTGATTATAAATATCATTTTAGAAAATCTTATATCTATTTTTTATTATAAATATTCCAGGCCCATAGGAAGAAGGAAACTAAGCCCATGCTCCAAGAAGGGCTTATTTTGTTGATTGAAAATTATTGTAGTAAAAATGTTGTGAAGCTCTCACCAGTAGTGAAGAAAAAGAGAAAATTAGTTGGTAATGAACCTCATGATATGATGAGTGCGAAGAAAATTAAAAGTAAGACTATCAAAACTAAGGAGAGTTATAGTTATAGTAAGGGTAAAAAGGAGGTCAAGATGGAGAAAAAGAAGAAAGTAAAAGAGGAAGACCTGGAGTCTGAGAAAAGTAGAGAATAAGAGGAGGCAATGGAAACTAGAGATCTTAGTTTTAACTTGGATGGGTATTTTGGTAGTCGGGGTATATTTGTGGTTAATAATGATGGGGAAAGTAGAAAAGAAGGGAATTTGGTTTCAAATTTGACTTCAAAACCTTCAGAGTAGAATGAGAATACTTATAACCAAAGCGTTGGCCCTTTACAATCTAAAAAGGAAAGCATTGATGTCAAGACCCTCATGGATTTTGATAAGGAGAAGAATGAAGAGGTAAAAGCCCTTGTCAAAAAGACCAGAATCTAAATAAGGAGAACCAAAAGGAAATGATGGGTCAAGAGGGTCTAAATAATGAGAATCGGTTACATCTTAAGGTGACCTAGGAAGTGACTACTATTTATCAGAAAAGGTCAAATGATGAGACCAGAGATGAAAACAATATGGTGAAGCTGTCATTTCTCTATAAGGCTAAGTTAAAAGTTGATGCCTCTCTTCAGGTCAACTCATGGCTCTACAATGAAATTATTGTTCTCAAGAAAAATATGGGAGAAATATAGAAAGAACTGGATGATGAAAAAAATGAAGAGAGTCAAGTTGGAGAATTAGTCAGGAATATCCCTAAAAATTTGAAGGCCTATGAAATGGAGCTTTGCCAACTAGTAAAAGATAGTGGGAAACAAATGGAGATGGTGACTTCTAGTTTATGTGCAATTGTTGCTAGTTTAGGTAAAAGGAGCAATGAGGAGATTTGTTGGAAATATTCTTAACAATGCTAAGTTACTGAAAGGGGAGGGGTGAATCAGTAACTTCTAAAACTTCTACAAACTTCAACTCTTAATCCAATAGTCCAATTGGCATTTTTAATCCTTCACATATAATTTGATTTAATTGCATGCATAAGAAATTAAAAACATGAAGACATTCATAACACTTTGACACAAAGATTTGGTGACCTAGAAACCTTCCAAATAGAAAGTAAAACTGGGGTGGGGATGATACCCAAAAGCTCTAATGCTGTAGTATAAATTTGTCCTATTAAGGCTTACGTTGATCACTTCTGATGATTTGCCTTGTTAGGAGCAATAAGGACTACTAGGTCCACCTTGTGAAAGGTTTTACAAACATACAATGAAGTATGCACTTGACAAAGAGATTTGCAAAAGACTATTAGGTCTACCTTGTTAAAATATTTAGCTAATCCACCTATTAGGATGAATTAGTAGATGATCTCTAATTTGCAACTTGGTTTACTAAATGAGATGTCTCTGAGTGTATAAATCACCTATTGTGATAGATGAATTGTTGCTGCTCCTTATATTGTTGTAGCCTTTTGGAATTATCTCTTTTTCTTAATATTACAATTCATTCACACATTGGATATGATACAATACATTACATATATATACCAATCCAATTACATAATTACAAATTCAACCACAATACAAGTTTACACAAAATATTACAATGTTGGCTCAATGTAAACACTCGGGCTCTAAAGACTGACTCAGTAAAGTTCTAATACACGACATCCACTGTCAAACCTTGACATCATCATGCACTCAATATATGTAGAAGCTTGGTCCATATTGATCACTTTGAGGTAGTTTGGAACTCGGTCTACACTGGTGACTCAGTAATACTATGAAACTTGTCATATAAACTAAATCACTTGGTTACCATTGTGTAGCATGGTAAACACTATCACCTTGAGCTCGGTATAAAATGAGTCACTTGGTTAATACTGAGTGGCTTGGTCAACACTAGACTCGTATCACATCAACTATGAACTCAGTAACCACTTCACAACTCAGTTTGCACTAGTAAACTCAACATACACTAAGATGCTCAGTTTACACTGCTAAATTTCATTTAATTGTAAACTACTCGGTAAACACTGGAATTTGTCCAAAGGACTTAGTAGCAATTGTAGAGCTTGGTGACAACTAAAATGCTTGGAAAACACTATTAACTATACAATAAACTTGGTAGCTACTTATAGTTTAAATAAGTGTATGTCACTAATAACAAACTTGACTAATATAAAAACAATGATTATGTCCTCATTTGTTGTTGTTGTCAAGATTATGGGTGGCCCTAGTAAAAGAACAAAGTTGTTAGTTAGGCTCCTAGCTCTACTGTAGAAGACATCCTTTAGGGTACAGTAGAAGTTGGCAAGGAATTAGCAAAGGTTATTAAAAAACTTATCTAGTTACTAGTTTTGGTCTTTGGTAGGGTAGTTGGTCTTGGTTTTCCCATTTTTGTTTTGTTTCCATCTTTGTATTGATGTTTATTTTAGGTTCCAAGTCCTTGTAAAACATGGTGTTGATCGTTGTTTTTTTTATTATGTTAGTTCTAGGTCCTTGTAAAACTTGGTTTTATATTTTTTTGTCAACTTAGGTTCCAGGCCCTTGTAAAACCTAGGGATCTTTATCATATATCTTTCTGGTTGTAGTAAGGGGTTTTGGGTCCCCTCAAAACCTATTTTTGCCTTAATCTAAAAATAAGAAAGTCATTAAAATTAATATTGGATTTCTTAAGACTCCAGAGTGCTAAATTTAGAAATTATCTTTCACTAAACAATAAATAGGAAATATTGTTAAGAAATTTCAATAGTTCAATGGTATTTTTTCTTGATTGAGTGGTGGCTCAAAAAAGAGTTTATTAGGAGGAAATGGGAGGCACTTTAATAAGACTATAGATCTCCCAATTCCTAAGTCCACTAAGCCATTCAAATATGCATGTGATGGAAAGAGGAAATTTTTACAATATGGTTCCACTTCTAATCCAAATAGATTAGCTAGGATCGAAAGGAAGAAGGGTGCTAATACTAAATCAGGATTATAAAGAGAAATGCAATACAAGGAAATGTACTCTTTAGCCCTTGGTAGGATAATCTAAATGTGAAATCAAACCAATTGCTTAAATAAAGTAAATCTATATGCTATGTAAAGACAATTATCCCAATTAAGATACAAATCTAGGGTAAAGATATAAGGAAATAAAGTATGAAATACTCACCTTGAATTACATAGAAGAATATGTATTTTAGCTCCCAAACTCATAGATCTACAGTATTTATGAATATTTATCCACAAACCTCAAAATAAAAAAAGAAAGGAACACAACCTAGAAATCTTCCTAAAACAAAAAAATGAAGGACTAGGTTGACTTGGGAAGACATCCTACAACTAGGTTGACATAGTCTGATGATTTAAAAATGACTTCGCTAGAAATATCTTGAAAAGTAGGCTTTAGATCCATAATCATTTTACTAATATCCTACAAATCAATATAGAAAAGAAGGGTTTTGGGGTTGGGTTTTTTCTTGGTCAAGCCCTAAGTTAAGGAATTAATCATAATTGAGAAATGTAAATGTAAATGACTGAAAGACAAGATAAATGTTAGGATTCACCTTGCTTGAAATCCTTGTTTATAATGATTTCATATGTAAATGTATTGTAGATCTTGAACTAGGAATGTAGGGTATATCCACTCTTTGAAACATATCTACCATAGTCCCATCATGGTGTCATGGATATAAAAGTGCATCAATGAAGAAGATGGTGAATGATTCAATGTAGATCTCCTCTCATGATGACCAATGATAAGCTATATCTTGAAGAGGAAATGCTCACAAAGGATCCTTTAGTGCTTGATAGAAATCTCTTTGCTTAAACACTTGAAAAACTTGCATACTTGAACTCATTGAATGCAAAAGGTAGAAATATTCACTTGAGAGAAAGAGCTTAGATTACTTGAGTGCATGAATGAATGAGATATGAAAATGAAACCTCCAAGTCTCCTTATATATGATTTTTTGGGTAGTAAAAATAGTAGAAGTTGATTGCAGAATGAGAGAAAACTAATGAAACCCTCAAGGAATTTTTGGTTCCAAGCACTAAAACTGCTAGGGAATAGGTCAACCTAGGTTGACCTAGTCCAAAATAGGTCAATATAAGTTGATCTAGTCCTAGAGATCAAGTTCGAGAAGCCACAGAGAGAAGGGGTAGATATCGGAAGGAATAACATGGAAATAGGAAAAAGAGGATGGAAAAGGAGATCAAGCACATGCATATCCATGGTTTGAAGAGAGAATTATAAAGAGGGAGCTAAAAGGTCTTAAAAGGAAAGTGCATCCATTTTATGATAGTACATTTAACCCCCACTTTAGCAAGAGTGTGAGTTTTGTCAAACTCATAGTAAACTAGATCAAGAGAAAAAAGATAAAATATTATAATGAATTAGGGAGAAAATAAATGATCAAGTCCCCAATAGACTTGAGTGTTTATCACATCCAAAATTGTAATAAGAGAGATAAGCACTACAAAAAGGGGTGTAGTTACTTTCTTGATAAGGTTTGTGTGCCTTTTTGTGAACCACACAAGAAAAGGAAAAGGAAACGAGGAAAGGTCTCTACAAATAAAGGGGATGGCATTAAATGGTAAAAAAAGTGTGTGTGGCATGCTAGTAAACCCATCAGAGATGAAGCAAATGGTCTAGAAATTGTGTGCAACATGATGATCCGTCCATCAAGGGAAATCCATGTCCCAAAAATAAGAATTGAAAAATAACATAGGCTTAAGGATGTGTGTGTCCTTAAGGGATTAAAAAAAAGACCAAGCTTCCTAGACTATTAGTAGTCAAAAAAAATGTCAAAACACTGATTAAGCCTCCCAAACTATTAATAGTTTAGAGAGAGATCCAAAACATAAAAGGGACCAAGCCCCATGAATAGTTTTTGGAAACTAAAAGGAAAAGGTGAGAGAGGGGTAAACATGAAATAGCAATGCATAGATCTAGGTATAGCTTATAAATCATACCAAGCACTAGAGGCTGAAGTACTCCAAGTTATACCCAAAATTTGTATTTTTATTCCATGGAAAAAAGATGAGAATAGTGTATGCCACTAGGTTAAAGTGATTGCAAACACATTAACAAAAGCAATAGTTTTAACAAAAGTGTACATGCTTCCATAAAATAACATTTCCACTATGACATGTGCCCAAGAAGAGAAACATATAAAGGGAAATAAGAACATAAGAAAAAGAGAGAGCATAGAGAGATCTACTAACTTTGGGGCAAGTAATATCCTATGATAATATTTAATATCATATTGAGTATGAAGAAATCATCATTCCCTAGAGGAAGTAGAACTGCAATAATATCAAGGAAAAGACATAGAAGAGCTACAAAGAAGAGTCTAAAATAATCAATGCTACCATGGAGACAAAAAATAATTGGTGCTACCATATCATAAGTGACCAAGAAGACTACATAAGACCACTATTATGAACAATAGAATGAGTATGACATTACATGAAATAAAATATAGAAGAAATAGATACAAATAAAATAATGTTTATGGCAGCACAATTACTTTATCCTCTTGATCTCAATGAAGCAACAAGGATCGTCTAAAGAAATCAAAAAAAAGAAAAAAAAGAAAAAAGAAAATACAAGAACTCAAAGACTGTAAAGTTATTAAATATAGCTTTCCATGATAAAGTAATAGTAAAATTGATAGAACCTTGAGGATGATAAATAAAATTGTTATAAGTTTGAATCCACATAGGAGTATTATCATAATTATCTATATTCCTCCCTTTAAAAAAGGTTTTCTTTGATGGTAACATTCATAGTGGAGGAAGGATCAACCAAAGTACCATGAGAAGGAATATGAGAAACTCTAGCAGTGATGTAAAGAGGACCATTAGGTTTTTAAACATATCAGACTGACCATAGATAATAAAAGGTGTTTGTTCAGGTTGAGGTGGAGAAGAGATCAAAGGTTGAGGTGCTAACTCAACATGATTAACCACATTATTCACTTCTTGTATCTTCTCATCATAATCAATAAGGTGATTATAAGAAGAATTTTTATTAATGACATTCTCAGAGTGAGAAGGCAAAGGATTAGTATAAATATGAAAATTGTGATTAGGTGGTGAAATAGACTTATTTGTGTTATTAAATTGAGCATAAAAAAATGTATCCTTAGAATCAATAAGGTCTTTAATAGTATTCTTCAAACTATAACACATTTGAGTATCATGACTCAGTTGACGATGATATTCATAGAAAGATTTACTAGGATAGACCAAGAAGACTACATAAGACCACTATTATGAACAATAGAATGAGTATGACATTACATGAAACAACATATAGAAGAAAGAGATACAAATAAAATAATTTTTATGGCAGCACAATTACTTTATCCTCTTGAGCTCAATGAAGCAACAAGGATCGTCTAAAGAAATCAAAAAAAAGAAAAAAAAGAAAAAAGAAAATACAAGGGAAATACAATACAAGAACTCAAAGACTGTAAAGTTATTAAATATAGCTTTCCATGATAAAGTAATAGTAAAACTGATAGAACCTTGAGGATGATAAATAAAATTGTTATAAGTTTGAATCCACATAGGAGTAGTATCATAATTATCTATATTCCTCCCTTTAAAAAAGGTTTTCTTTGATGGTAACATTCATAGTGGAGGAAGGATCAACCAAAGTACCATGAGAAGGAATATGAGAAACTCTAGCAGTGATGTAAAGAGGACCATTAGGTTTTTAAACATATCAAACTGACCATAGATAATAAAAGGTTTTTGTTCAGGTTGAGGTGGAGAAGAGATCAAAGGTTGAGGTGCTAACTCAACATGATTAACCACATTATTCACTTCTTGTATCTTCTCATCATAATGAATAAGGTGATTATAAGAAGAATTTTTATTAATGACATTCTCAGAGTGAGAAGGCAAAGGATTAGTATAAATATGAAAATTGTGATTAGGTGGTGAAATAGACTTATTTGTGTTATTAACTTGAGCATAAAAAAATGTATCCTTAGAATCAATAAGGTCTTTAATAGTATTCTTCAAACCATAACACATTTGAGTATCATGACTCAGTTGATGATGATATTCATAGAAAGATTTACTAGGATCAACCGGAAAAATAGGAGGAAGGTTGAGAACATCAGCATGAATCAACTTGGTGATCACCTCAGAAAAAGGAACAAATAAGGAGTACATTGATAATTAGGATGAAATATAGAGGAAAAAGTAGTCATACTTCTAGAAATAGTAGCCACTTGATCATCAACTAAATTTGTAGACTTGATTTTTATGAAATTGTTAGGTTTAAAGAACTTGTTTGGATTTTGGGTGGCATCACTCTTATCACTAGAAATAGGAGCCGTCAAAGTAGAGCTCTCGAGTTGACTTACTTGTAACTGGTAATGGTGAAGCATTGGGAAAAGGAGGTATACATAGGAAGGATAATCTTATCCCTAATGTCTTTTAGTAAATTAGAAATTAAGATACCCTAGATAACATGATCAAGCACATGACAAGAAATCAGACCATACAAATGTTTACATCTACCACTAATTTTAGTAACTTTCTCTTTAACATTCTACTTACAATGCATTAAATCAGTAAGAGAAATTTGAGGACCAATATTATTTTGGAACTGTTGAATGAAATCATCATCAAGAGTTTGAAATGATTCAATAGAATAAGGAGGTAGAGAGAAATACCATTTCAACGCTCTATCTCTAAAAGTGTGTGGGAACAAATTATCCATAAGCCTGCAGTCATGAGAAAAATCACTACATATAGTCTGGAAAGTTTTAACATGAATTATGAGATCTCCCTTACCATTATAAGTCTCAAGATAAGGTACCTCAACATGTTTTGGAATAACAACATGAAGGATATCTAAGGAATAACATCACATATAGGAAATTTGTACTTAGATCGAATTAATTTAGCAAGTTTTTGCTATAAAGCAGTGATGGTTTGAACCAATGTACTATTTGTAAGATCAAAAGATATGCTAGTAGGCATAGCTATGCTAGATGGATTAGGAAAGTTATTAGATATTAGCAAAGGATAAGAGGGAATGGGTAAAGGGTTCAAATAAGTAAAAGGAACCGTATTATATGAAGGTAATGAAGAAGGAATGGAAGTAAGAGGCACACTCACAAGAAGTAAAAGGCTAGAAAGACCAACACTTAAAGGAGTGGAAACTTATGTAGAAGTCATGATAAGAGGTTGGACATATGTAGGTATGCTAGAAAGAATGGTAAAAATTAGGATAGAAGGTTCAATGGTTATGGAAGGAGGAGGATATCCTATCTCTTGAGCACATTATGTCAAAGACTTAGCATGAGTATTAATAAGGTGAGATATACCACACAAGATAGAAATTTTATTGTCATCATTGTTAACAAGATTTTTAAGAGCTTCAATAGTAGCAACACTCTTAGGATTTTGATTTTTATGAGAAAGCCAAGTTTTTAATTCATTAAATTCGTTAGAAAGCTTATTAACTTGTAAAGGAGGAACTCTTAACATATCATCTTCATCATGGGATGAGTGAGAATATTTATGCTTCATTATAGGATTAAGATCATGAATAAAGATGTGAGTGTCATCATGAATCCTAGGAAGGAAAGAGGAATCGTGATCAAAGGAGCCCATGAGTCTACGACTTCACCTAACAAGAATGATATAGGTTGGACTTCAGGTAATTAAGCTCATAAAAGAGGATGTCATAGCAAGAAACCCTAGTGAGATCTAACCATGCAAACATAAAAGAGAGATCTAACCACACACAAGATAGCCAAATCTAACTCTATGAAATAGGGTAAGAATGATGGGTTCACAAAAAAGAAGGTAAACACCTCAAAATAAACAATCTCACCCCAAAAAGAAAGGGGCACAAGTCAAGTTCACCAAAATGCTAAGGGGGAAATGGGGGACACTTTAATAGGACTGTAAATCTCCCAATTCTTGGGTCTACTACGCTATTCAAATATGGATGTGAGGGAAATAGGGGAATTTCCCAATGTGATTCCACTTCTAACCAAAATTAAATTAGATAGGGCACAAAGGAAAAAAGATGCTAATACTAATTCTAAATTATAAAGAGGAATACAATACAAGAAAATGTACTCTTTGGCCCTTGGTAGGATAATGTGAATGTGAAATTGAACTTATTACTTTAATAAAGTAAATATAGATGCTATGTAAAGACAATTAGCCAAATTAAGTAATAAATCAAGGGTAAAGATATGAAAATAAATAAAATAAAATACAAAGTACTCACCTTCAAATACGTAGAGGAAGATGTATTTTATCTCTAAAACTCACATATCTAAATTCTTTATGAATATCACTCTCTGGATCTCTTAACAAAATGACTAAAGGAAAAAAACCAAAAAAAACTCCTAAAAAATAGATATTGAAGGACTAGGTCAACTTGGGAAGATGTCCTACAACCAAGTTAGCATAGTCAGATGATCTAAAATTGACTTCTCCAAAAATCTCTCAAAAAGTAGGCTCAAGATCTATAATCCTTTTATTGATATCCTACAAATCAAGATGGAAAAGAAGGGTTTGGGGGTTTGAGGTTTGATGAGGGCTTGCCTTGGTCAAGCCCTAGGTTAAGGAATTAATCATAATTAAGAAATATAAATGTAAATGATTGAAGGACAAGATATATGTTAGGATTCACCTTTTTTGAAACCCTTGTTAATAAGGATTTTGAATGTAAATGTATTATAGACCTTAAACTAGGAATGTAGGCTATCTCCACTCTTTTCAATTGATATACCATAATCCCATTATGGTTCCATAGATATAGAAGTGCATTAATGAAGAAGATGATGAATGCTTCATTGTAGATATCCTCCCTTGATGGCCAACAATAAGCTAGATCTTGAAGAGGAAATGCTCATAAAGGATCCTTCAATGCTTGATAGAAATCTTCTTCCTTAAATGCTTGAAATTTTTGAATACTTGAAATCTTTGAATGAAAAAGGCATAAATCTTCACTTAAGAGAAAGAGATTAGATTACTTGAGTGCATGAATGAACGAGATATGAAAATGAAGCCTCCAAGTCACCTTATATATGAGTTTTTGGGTTGGAAAAATAATACAAATAGACTGGAGAATGGGAAAAAACTAATTAAACCTCTAAGGCCTTTTGGTCCCTAAACCCCAAAACCTCTAGGCACTAGGCCAACCTGGGTTGACCCAGTCCAAAATAGGTCAACATCAGTCAACCTAGTCTTGGAGATCAGGCCCAGGAAGCCACAAAGAGAAGAGGAAAATACTAGAAGGAATAAGGAGGAAAGAGGAAGAAGAGGATGGAAAATAAGATTGAGCACAATCATATCCATGGTTAGAAGAGGGAATTATGAAGAAGGGCCTAAAAGATCTTAAAAGGAAAGTGCATCCATTTAAAGACAATACAAGAGTAGCTAGGTATAAATTATAGTAAGGTTGAAAAATAATCAAATATGTTGATGACACTTGGATAATTAAAACTTAGGGTATTCAAAATTCAATTCCCTAAGGTCAAAGTTATATAATTTTATGGGTAAAACCATGGTCTTACTTGTATTTTACATTGGAAGGAATGATTCATAAATGGTTGAAAAACTATTTTCTATCAATATAGATGTAGTTATGCACAACCTCATGTTAGGAAAACATAAAAATCTATCAAAACATTTCATACATAACCCCAATAGAGATTTCAATCATTCTTATAATCTTATGGAATAACCATATGAAAATATCAAAGACATGACATAATACAAGATATAGTAGAATAATATGCGAGTTATGAGTCAACTTTCATAGACATCCTTAATTGACTAAAATGATTGGATTTGAGAGAATCATGTAAAGATAATTAGTACTCTTTATTGGAGCACTTTCTTTGACTGATTATATCTCTTTATTTAAATAAGTCTCATGGAATGATGGTGTTTCATGCTTGGGGTTGGTTGTTTGAGTTGGTGCAATGGTTTTCAAAATCAACATTAGTTTTCTAGTTTGTAAATCCTATAAATGAATTTTTTAGGATCATATTAAGTGTGAAATTTTATAGCTCAAGACTAACTTTAAGCTATCAAATAATATGGGTTCAAAAGAAATTAATAGGTGTGTTAAGGATATGTTCTCTAAAAGTGTATATTGAATTTAGAAGAGGTTCTTTGAGGTACATTGTTAGGATTAAAGAGATAGAAATAACAATTACATAAAAATATTACCAATATCAAAAAATAATAAATCACACAAAAAAGAACACAAGACACAAATATTTAATGTGGTTCACCCAATCCCTGGGCTATGTCCACCAACAATGAGTCCAATATTCTTATTATCTAATGATTACAACCTCACTATAATATGTAATCCCTTACAACTCAATACCACCTCAAGAAGCTACAATCTCATCATACACCATAAAATCCTTAACTCTAAGTCATTTTATACAAGATTTTGACCGCTTACAAAATTAGGGATAGAATAAGATGATCAATAGAAAAATATAACTCTTGACTGTTGGAATTCTTTAAAATAACTGAGAGGGGGTGTGAATTAGTTATCCAATCTCTAGATGTACAAATAAAACTTTTCAATGCTTAATAGACTTGTATCCATCAAACCTTATCATGCATGCATCCATTAGATTATGTAAAACTTAAACTTTGTAGGTTACTGTCCTATGTCAAAACAACTTTGCAAAAAAGTAAACATGAAACACCATAAGGATATTCACACAATTTGACACAAGGATTTTACCTGGAAACCCAATTTAGGAAAAACCACCAATAACATGCTACTAATTCTCAATCTTTTGAAGTGATGCCCTATGAAAGGCCAAACCTATTAAAGGTTACAATACACACTATCAAATGTGACCTGGTTAAAGGATTTCAATCATGCTATTAGGAGTGAAGCTTGTTAGAGGACTTTAGACCATTCCATTAGAATGTCACTTAGTTAAAGGATTTACAAATGATTGTTAGGTCAACCTTAATCCAAAGGATTTACCCTAGACTAATACAATGATTATAAAGTAACAGTAAGGCTTGATCTAATAATAAATTACAACTCACTTGCAAATATAGATCTTTGTTTCAATCCGCCATTCTACTTGACATTAACACCCTTCAGCTTTGATAGCTTGTTTACCCTTCAAGCATTCATACTCTCAAGCCTTCTTGCTTTGCATGCCAACTACAATCTCTTCTATTTGACCATTGAATGAATCAATACCCTAGACTCCTTGTCTTCCTTTGGTTCTCGCACATGACAACCTTTGCTTCTAACCAACTATCTCTATAAATAGAGAATTTTGATCTTTTTCCACTTAACCATAATCATCCATTTTATGGTTAGGTAGGATTAGGTAGGATATAATGAACCTACCCACTTTTCCATTTGGTTCTTCTAGAAACTCCTCTTACAATCTTACTTGAATTTGCCTCAAAATGGTTTACCTAGAATTATGTGCCACCATCTCATCATAGTTATCTTTCACATGCTTCACATAATTCAAGAAATCAAATTAGTTGGCTTAGATTTGTAAAAAATTTGATTTAACATTGCCTTTTGTCACTCAACATCTATATTGTTCTGTCACTCAGCCAACACTAGTTCACTCAAAAAACACTAAAGTATATTAATACTCGACACCAACTAAAATTTACTCGATATGTACTAACAATCACTTAGCTTACACTGATTTTAATCGTTGCTTGGCACCTCTTGATTTTCACTTGGCTTCTGCTAATTTTTGTTCGGCTTGCATTGACTGCTCGGCAAGTCTTAGCAAACACTTTTCTCACTTGATCGTCTTCTAGTCTTAACTTGAGTAAGCTTTCATTTTATAAATTAAGTAGATAAATAATATACTATAGTATAAATGTCTTACTTGGTCTTAGTGCCTCTTTTACATACTAAATAACTCAACCTTTCTCTAGGTGCTATTGTTATCTCCTCTTTTCAAATCATCTTCATCAATAAACTAAATAATAGCTTTTAGACCAATAAGAAATTATCTCACCAGCAGGTAGCAGGTTTGACATCATTGACAAAATAATGATTGTTCCATTACAGGTTCTTCACTACAAAATAATTTCATATCAACACTAACACATTTTTAAATAGTAAATTCGATTTTGGCTTTGAGGGTGCTACCCCTCAAACCCACACTATATCGCAACAGTGAGTGTGCCTAGGGTCCCTAACCTTGACCCCAAGTCCCTATAAGGGGTGTCTCCCCTTGATCCCTAGAGCATGGGGACACTTCCCCTAAACCCTTATAGTAAAATTTGGGCACAGGGGGAGGGGGAGGTTTCATAAGGTCAATCTAGGTTTACCTTTGGTGATGTTCAAATTTGTACTTACTTATACCCACATTAAACATGCATCAATATTAGAAATTTTGCAATCATTCAATGTAGGTTACAAAATGATCTTAGAATTTAGTTCTTTGTAGGGTATTTGAATAATTTCCTTCTACTATAATTTTGGTCCAATTTTATAGCTCCATGTTGTCTAATCTTCTTAGATAAGTCAACAACTAGATCATAGCCAATGCTTTGATAAGAAAAGACCCTGACCTCAACCAGGAGAATTTTATATGAAATGCATGATTTTATCTTGAGGCTATGTATGATTAGATATCTTTGTATCTCCTATTTGTCTCCACTTCCTTACTAATTTATTTCTACTCATAACATTGGTAGAGTATCACCAAAATCACTAGTATCCTAAAAAGAGTTTTCTTAGTTTTCTAGTTCTATAATTCAACTCTCCTACATTATTTTGAAATGAGTTGAAGTACTTCCATCTCCCTTGTATTATATTTTCTCTCAAAAAATGCAAGCTAATTTTATTGTGGAAATAGAGGCCAACATACTTATAATCATTAACTAATTGTAAGAGACTGCCATGAAAAATAAACCATCTTAGTGTTGCACTTGTTTACCTACAATCCTACCTCTTGGAAAAATAATTCTAGAAATTTTAAATTTTCCCTCAAATAATGTGTTGTTTTTTTCCATTAAAAAAATATCTTCTCATATATCTAAGTAATATTACATAATTGGAAAAGGGAACCACCATGTCACCAAACTTGTTTATCCATTTCTCTAATAGAGTGTTTCTATACTTACAAATTTCAAAAATTAGAATCCCCATAGAACCTCATTAGGGATAGTTGAGGTTACCTTTTCACTCTTTCAACACCATTTTATACATAAACTAACATTTTCATGGGAGAAGTTCCACACTTAAAAGAAAATAACTATGTGGTTATTTGAGCTGGCTAAAAATGTTAAAGATTCCCAAACTGACAATAGGAAGTAGTGCAAAACAAGTGGAATGAAATAATGAGCTAATCCCTAAAATAATTTCAAGGAGTTAAACAAGAGATGTGTTGAAGACACCATAATGTTACAAAGATGAGACACATTGATTTTTGACCCATAGTGTTTACAAGAATATTCAACAAGAATGTATGTTTTGTTTCAATGATAACTTACTAGATAGAAGAATGATGTAATAATTTTTTTTTGTTCCACTCTTAAATGCTAAAATGGGTGAAATTTTCATAGTTCCTTTTTTTGGGAGGGGTTATAGTTGTCAATTGTTTCAAAGGTTTCATTTCATTTTTTTAATATTATAAACACTTAATTCATTATATTTCAATGTGAGCATGAATTCACTTTTTTCTTTGGAGTTTTCTTCCCTTTTATGGTTTCTAGGAGTATGTGTGTTTAGTATAATTGGGTGGTTTGTTTGCAACTATGTGACTATGTTTCCTTATATTATTTAACATATTAAACTAAACTTAAATTTTTATTAACAATGTTTTATTAACTATGTGACTTGGTCTAGGGTCCTAGTCTTCTCTATTCTTGTCTTTCCTGGTCTCTGTGTTGGGATGTCTCTTTTGTAGTTTGTTCTGTTGTTTCATTTTTTGTTGTATTTTTTATTGTTGGTTGGTGTTACTTTTTCTACTAGTAATTGTTTTATGTATGATACTTTATTGTTTATCTATCTTTAAAAGGCTACTATTGTAAAGGGTTTTGAGTCCCTTCAAAACCTATTTTTGCCTTTAATCCAAAACAAGGTTTTAAGTTATAAGAAAGTTGATATGTTATTCTCAGACATATATAATTGTTGAGTATAAAAATATGTTTACTCACATTTCATTCCCAAAAAATATATCTCGATCCAAAATAATACCAAACACATAATATAATCTCATATATCTATTCAAAAAGAACTCAAATTATAAATAGTGATAATTAATTAATATAAATTCAAATTAAAAATAATTAATCAAATTAAATATTTACATCTATCTAACATAAATAGAACTCCATCTATTACAATAACCTATAAAATCTAAAAGTTGACATTTATCCAGATTAATGAGTTTTCTTTTCCTATGTTAAGAAAGTGTGTTTCTCTCATTGTTTGAGTTAGTTTGTTAATTATCTTAAGGTTTATATGCCAAAATTGAGTACAAATTTTGATATTACAAGATCCACATTAAAAAAAAGGAATGATTATTTCCACTTGATGTTAACCACCATCGGAGAAGAGGACACATTGAAAATAAAAGGTTTTTTTTTTGGTGAGTTGAGAATGACAACAAAAAGTAGTACAAAGCAAGTGAAATGTCATGATGATCTCATTGCACACATACATTTGAGGATTTCTACAAGAGATTTGCTAAGGATGTTTGAAAGATGGCGTGCCATCATTTTTTATCTAGATTTTGTTCATACCCCATACAGAAATTGTCACCAAGGTTCATTATTTTGTCTCGTTAACAAAAAAGTGGGGCAATCAATGCTAAAATAATACAAGTTGTGCTCTTGAAATACCCAAATGAGTAATCTTTCAATTATTCCTTTATTTGTTTGGGAGGGCTTAGATCGTTCTTTTTAAAATAGTTTCTTTGAGGTATTTACCTCTTCAAATGGGCCTTGGTGCTTTTATCTACATTTTTTAAAAATGTTGTGGTATGGGTATATAGCCCTGCCAAAAAGTTTTTAGAAAAAATTAATGCATTTCAAAGTGGATCTAAACTTGATGTATTTTGGTGAAATATTTCATACACAAAATACTCTAAAACTTGTTATGGCAAGATTTTCTCCCTTTTACGAGCGACCATTTACTTTGGTGTTTGATTCTCATTCAAATTCATGGCATGAGGGTTTGCCTCTATTGCACTCTATTATTTATTTTGATAACAATCCTTATAATAATCTTTAGTAGGATCAAATTTATTTAAATGATGTCATTTATTTTGTTGCTAAGATCAAAAGAATAGATGTCTAGGAATTAGAAGGAAATAGAGATGGAAAAATCTTGTTTAGAGATGATAACGATCTTTTATACATGATTATAGGTTATGATGTGAGTCAAGGCCAATGAAGTTTTTCTATTTTCATTCCTACTTCAATGGGCTATATATATTCCCGCATTGAATGGGAGGGAAATCTATTAGTTTGTGCATATAATTACACCCATGAAGAAAACCTACTTGAATTGTCAACAAGTTCAAACTATGACCACAATTGGAGAATTAAAATTAGAGTGAGGGCAATAGGAATTTTTTAAATTTTGGATATTGGATTCAAATTACACACAAAAGATGAACTATGGATTTAAGAATAGGAATTATACTTATCAAATCAGTTTCACATTTACTGGAAGGAATCTACAAGCGGTGGTGTAGTTTTGTTTTCATGTGGTCATAATCTTGTTATAGTTTATCATATGAAGAACATGCAAAACTCAACTCATCCATTATATGACTCTTTTTCTCTGTTGCACCATAAAATTGCATTATTTATATCTTTTGGGCTCACCCTTTCTTCATTTTGAAACCCTTCTATGAAAGTGTGAGTTTGATTACAATTTTGGTGTTGTTTACATTCATGTAAGTTTGTATGTGTGAGAGCTCGACTTACAAAATACAGTTGGGGTTTGGTTGATGATAGTGTAATCTAATTGAGTGTAATTATTAGTGTTATTCAAGTAATTTAATTGAGAAATAGTTTGACTACTTCTTGTCTTTCTTTCTATCATTCATATTTGTTATGTTTTTGCCACTATTTCATGTCTGGTTCATTACAAACACTTAGTAGTTTATGAGTTTTTTCTTAGTTCTGCAACATGAATTTAGGCTTATGAAAACAAGAAAGGCAAGGTGTAATCAAAATTTCCATATGATGATGGAAAACTTCATGTCATAAATTCAACAATATTGAGGCATATAAATGTGTTGATATTTGAGGCATGCTATCAATGAATTGGTCTCAAATAATTAGTACTATGAGAGAGAAGATCAACATTGAGTGAGGCTTAGAATATAATAATATTAATGTGATATGTTGAGAAACTTCACATATTTTGGATTATAAATATTATTCACATAGTTAAGTGGGAGATATTTTTCTAGAGAAAGTGAAATTGTGATATTTCTATCAAGATTCAACTGTATGGTTTTCTACATAGTTGAATCTTGATAGCAATATTACTATTATACACATGCTTAATATATCCAGTCATATTGATGATCATACACCATGATCTAGAGACTGGACACAATAGGAAGCCTAAAGATTATCATCTAAAAATGAAAAATATAGTTACCATAAAAATGAAAGATGTAGATTAACATTAAGAGAGGGTTATTTTTCCCATAGCGACACCTCTTTTGGACCTAAACTATGTAGAATAATTTGTCACTAAATGCAAAGAAACATCCTATGAGCCAAGAGAAGTAGGCAACGATGACATGTAATTTAGAGATGAGTTGGAGATATTTGTTGGTAGCTCTAATGGAGTCATCCCTTGAATCTTGGGAAGTAGTGTAGTTGCTTAAAATTGTCCCAAACACTATATTAATTCATTTAATATTTCCCTTGAAATTATAATTAATTATTTATTAATTAATCATATTTTTCATACTCTTCTACTTATTTAATTAAATAAGTCCACTTCCCTAATGTATTTAAATTTAATTTAAATGCATCCCCTCTAATGTATTAAATTTATTTAATACATAGTGCTCCATAAATCCCCTTTTAAATAAATTTCAGTTTATTTAATTCCCTCCACTTTATTAAATTCTTTAATCTTGTGATTAATTTAAATTTTATTTAATTTAATCCTAATCTCATCCTAAAACCTAGTCTACACCCATCACTCTCATCCTTCTAAGCCTACCCATTAATTAATCCCACTTAACTAATCCTGAACACCTTTCTAAGCACCTTTTAGCTCCTAAGTATTTGCTCACACATGTGTGAGAAGCCCATGATCCAATAAAGCTTCCACTTAATTATTTTATTCAAAGCCTCTTACACCTCTTACACATTTTTCCCCATTTCCTTTCTCCTAGGTTTGTTGAGCCATCACTTTCATCCAAAAGGCTTACGTTGACCTTCGCATGGCTTGTCCCCTTTGCCCATGTGTCTCCCTCATGGCACCTATGTGAATGCCACATAAATGCCACCTCTCCAAGTCCTCTCTCAAACCTATAAATAGAGCCCTTGTCTCAAGTATTTTCCATCTCCCTCATTTGCATTGTTATCATGCTAGTATAGTTCTAGAGCTTTTTAGAGATTTTATTCATTGTTACTAATCTTTGGTAGTTGCTAGTTTATTGGCATTTGCATTGGTAACTTAGTTTGATTTCTTGCATTGCACTTCCCTCTCACATCCTAGAATCATTTGAGGATTGTCTCACTCATAGCCATTTCTTGAAGGTATTCTCCTTTTATCTTAGTGTAGACTCATTTCATATTGCATTTATATCATCAAGGGATTCAATAGTTGTGTTTGGGAGAGCACATCTACATCCCTCAAACTTAAGTACACCAAAAATGCCTCTTATGGGCACCATTTTTGAGCTACTTTGAGGTTGTGTGAGGACTCTAATATGTTGGTTGCATAGTTTTTAAAACTCAAGTAGAATTAGTAATTTTTCAATCTTATTTGTATCTTAAATGCACATGCTACTAATGTTTGCTTGTTTATGCATGCTCTCGACAGGTTAGGTTTTCACATATACATTTTGGGATGCCCAATGGGACCCACATCCCTATCCCATTCTCAAATTTTATTTAAAAACTGTAAATTTTCATTGAAACTCGTGCACTATCATTTGCGAAGATGCCCTGTCATCTGTGCAGATTGGCATCTCTGCCACTGCTAGTTCACAAAATTGACATAATCGTATAAGAAAATTTTATTTTGTCATCTCCATTCTAATTAAGCATCTTTGTAGCTTCTATTATCATGTTCAAATATTTTACCATATTGTTGTCTTCATTACGGGTGACCATAAAAACTAAGTTGTTTGTTTAAACTGTCGTCTACGATTTTTACTAAGTTCTTTTGTCTCTGAAACATAGACTATCATCTCTGCTTATAGTACTTTGTCGTCTATGCTATGTGTCACAAAAATCTTTATTGTTAGTACTTTTTTATCTGTGTTGTTCCTGTGTCTCCAAGTTTTGGCATCTGTGACCCTGTTCTGTTGTATGTGACTGATAGCCTATCAATAAAAAGTTAATTGTACATCCTAGTGTTTTTTCATCTGTGTGTTTCGGCATCTGCAGAGTTTTGCTGTCTGTGCTTGGTGTCTTTTGTCTTTTCATTTTAATAGATTGACTCAAGTTCTAATAATTAACTCATTGATTGGTTGATTGACATGGATTTCTAATTTGTTTTTATTGCAAGAGACAAGCTTTGGAAAAAAAAAATTTGAGTGATTTTAATCACTTAAAAATTTGTAGTGATTTTAATCACTTAAAGATTTATAGTGATTTTAATCATTTGGAGAATTTGTAGTGATTTTAATCACTTGTAGGATTAGATGGTGAATGAACTTATATGAAATAATCATTTTTCCTTGAAATGCATGTTGCAACTAATATCTAAAGGCCAAACACACTCTTGAAGACATAGTGATAAACAATTTTGATACGCTATCAAAGACATCTAGAAAGAAGAAGGTAAATAGGACCATTATGATAGGATCTTATACAATAGTAAACTTCAAAATTGGTCTGATTTCCTTGGAGTGAACCTAAGATTCTTGTTTCTAGTGAGAGAAGATTGATTTATCTACATAGTGACTCTATCACCCTCATTTTCCACATCAATCCATTTTTTAAATTTCAGTCTTCCATTTGCAAAATTTCCTTTAGAGAGCTCAATCATTCTAACCTTAATCTTTTGGCCTAAAAACATCTTAGTCTCAAAACTTCCAAGATTATGACACTAGACCTTTATCCATAAGAAAACATTTATCATAGTTACACTCACTCATTTGGGATTACAAGTCCATCTCCAAATAGTTGGTAATCTATTTGGTGCCCTATCTTGCCTAAAGATCACTTGTCCATCTTTGGTAGGAGAAAGATAGTTTTATCCTATATCACACTTGGTTTTCCAAATCAACAAGTTCTTTTGTCTAAATTTAAGTTGTTGGCCCTTTTATCATATAAGGTTCAATTGCTCTCTCATTTTCCCTTTCTTCCACAATCTTTCGCCTATTGGTTTGGTCACAATTGTATGGTACAAATAGGATCTGACAAACTCACATTTAATCCTATGTCACGTTTATTGGAATCACTAAGACAATTAGAGATGGAGAATATTTTTCCTCCATGATCATCCTCATTGGGGAGCACATTTTCCCTAGTATGAACTTTGGTATGCCTAGCTCAATATCTACAAAAGAACTAGAGAATCCTTTTTACAACACAACTCTAGGGAGTAATTCACATGATGATGAAGAAGTGTTGAGGCCGGGAGAAAGAGAACAACTAGGGCCTAGGGCACTCCCAACCATCCAAACCAACTTGCAAGAGTCACACAATAGAAACCACAACAAAAAAACACAACACCAGAGATAGAGGAAAACCAAATGCTTGATTGATTCATCAAATGTTCATCATATACATGCCCAATTGTAAGGCTTTCTGGGTTATGATCAGATACAAAATACAACTTCTAGATCCCTGATCTAGCTTTAAATTTGCAATTCTAGACACATAGGCATTTACCTTTTCAATTCTCTAAGTCCTCCCTTTAATCTAAGCCTAAGCACTCTATTTATACTTTCCAAAATGGCTTATAGAAGATTCTAGAACAAGGAAAGCCACAAGTCAACCCATAATAGATATTAACTACCTATACCAAAATTAAATGCAAGAAAATTCAACCCAAACTAGAACCATACATAGATAACTTGGCAAATGAAGACTTCACAAAAATTGGCACTCAACATCTACACGAGCTCAACATCCAAAGGAATCACTCGGCATCAACTATGAACTCGGCACCCAAAGGATCACTCGGCACTAACAGGAACTTGGCACCTAAAGGATCACTCAGCACCAATAGGATCTCAGCACCCAAAGGATCACTCAGCACCAATAGAATCTTGACACCCAAAGGATCACTCAACACCAATAGGAACTCGACACCCAAAGGATCACTCAGCACCAACAAGAACTTGACACCCAAAGAATCACTCAGCACCAACAAGAAGAAAGAACAAAAGTGCAAGATTACAAAAAAAAATAGGATGCTCCTACATTAGACAACCAAGGTTGGAAGAAATGATTCTCCTAAATCATGCAAGTGTCACAACTTGAGCTGAATCCAAATCAGATTGAGAAATCCATGTAGTATCTTCAACAAGTCTTTTCTTCCACTTCACTAAATACTCATGGTAATCTTTTCCTCTTGTGATCTTACCAACTCTTTGATCCAATACCTTTTGAAATTCTTCAATCTGCTTCTTAGGATAATCTTCTGATACAACAATGTCATCATCTAACTCATGATACTCATACAAATTATTGACATTGAATATAGGAGATATATCCATGTCATCAGGTAACTCAACTTCATAAGCATTACCACTATCAAACTTCTTCAAGATCTTACAAGGTTCAAACTTCTTCATCTTTAGCTTACTATATGTTCCAACAAGAAAGCTTCCTTTCTTCAAATGAACCATCACCTCATCACCAACTTCATAAACATGATGTCTTCTAGACTTATCAGCATTCTCTTTATACTTCTGATTACTTTGTTCCATCCTCAACTTCACTTCCTTATGCAAAGATTCCATAAAATTAGCAAATTCTTCTCATGTAGCACTACTTTTCTCTTCACTAGCAACATCCCTCAAATTTGATACTCGTCTAGGTTGCATTCTTATAACAATCTCAAAATGTGTTTTCCCTACACTTCTATTCATGGAATTATTAATGCAAATTCAGCTTGTGTCAATACCATCTCCCAATTACTTGGCTTGTCTCCAACTAAACATCTCAATAAATTACCCAAGCTTCTATTCACAACCTCCATTTGTCCATCTATTTGTGGATGGAATGTAGAACTAAACTTCAAATCAATACCCATCTTCTTCAACAAAGTCTTCCAAAAATAACCAACAAACTTACTGTCTCTGTCAGAAATGATACTTCTTGGTAATAAATGCAATCTCACAATCTCTTTAAAGAAAATTTTAGCAACATGCTCAACATCTGATGTCTTCTTACATGGTATGAAATGAGCCATCTTAGAAAATCTATCCACAACAACAAATATAGAATCATGCCCCTTCCCTATCTTACATAATCCAAGACCAAAATCCATACTAATGTCACTCCAAGGTTTCTTAGGAACAACAATAGGTGTACACAAACTAGTATTTTGACTTACTCCTTTTGCAACTTGACAAACTCCACAAGTCTTACAAATTTTTGAACATCCTTATACATGTGTTGCCAATAATACTTGTCCTTCAACAAAGTCAATGTCTTATCAATTCCAAAATGTCTAGCCATTCCACCACTATGCTTTTCCTTAATCAGATTCAACCTCATAGAACTTCTAGGAATACACAACTAAATACCTTTGAACAACATACCTTCTTGAATGAAATATTCATCATACTTACTTAGGTGATCTATCAGATTTGGTACTTTGCACCACTAGTACATGTGAGGCCATTTTTCGACCAAAATTTTTGACCATTAACTAAATAAGTTTAAGTTGGTCGGAATATTAAAGCAAAAAAATTATTTTTTTTACATGTAAGCCCAGTGTTGGTCATGGGGCTTATACATCAAAAAAAACAAAAAAACATTTCTCACTTTCACTGTGTCTTTTGCACATGGGGGTTTTCTATGTTACAGTAGAGCAATTCGCATTGCTGGATGCCAAGAGATAGAAAGAAAGCCCATCGAGACAAACATTTCACTTGATAAAATGCTCTTCAAACTTTCCACAGCACTAGGTTTGAGCTCTTGAATCCATCTGGTTCATGCCCATTTCATTTTTCACTTTTTTCCAAGCTCTTGAATCGCTTTGGAGTAACCCATTTTCATTTGCTTAAGCTTTTGAATCCATTTGCTGCAAACCCATTTCATATCTTTAGGCTTCTAAATCCTTTGGGACCATACCGTTATCATAATATTCAAACTTGTAAATCCTTTGTGATTTTGAGTGATACCCATTTCAATTTTAAGCCTTTCGAATTTTGCTGACACAATTTCCTCTAGCTTTGTACTTGATCTCGAGAAAGCCCATTTTGTTTTCCAAGAAATCAATTTGAAAAGTCAATCAACTTAAATGAAAGGATCGAGTATTCATGGTGTGATAAATTAGGGTTTGAATCAGACGCTATGATTTGGGGGTTCTATTTTGGGGACGTGTGAATTCTTTTGAGGCCCAAAACATGACGTTCAGAGGGTTTAATATCAGTTGTGTTGTGTTTTTAGTATACTTTCTAGTTTGGGTTGATGCACCAAGAAGTGTTTCTAGAGTTTCAATGAAGGATAGGTGCAATGGAATTTATTTGAATTACAAGGGGAAGACTCCAAGGATAACTTATCCCCTTACAACAAATGCAAAAGATCAACCTTATGTCTTTAATTCCATGGCAACTGTGCTTAACACTGGAAAAGAAGAAGTTAAAGGGTGGCAGATTTATGTTGGGTTTTAGCATGAGGAGATGCTGGTGGGCATGAGAAATGTTGTGCTTGAAGATGGCTCCAGTTTTCCTACCAATGTTAGCAATGGCACCATTTTGTCAAGATTCCCATAGATAGATCTCAAGACTGCTATTGAGACTGTTGGGGATTTGAACCAGATTTAGGTGCAGATTCAAATGAGTGGTGTTGAGTTTGGGGTTGATGAAATGGAAATCCCTATGTCCTCACACTTCAACTTGACTAATGAAGGCTACAAATGTAGTACCCCCAATGCTACTGGTAAGTAATTGTTTTGGTCCTCTCATAGTTCTTTCATGGCAAATGGGGAAATTATAAGTCATAGACTTTTATGTGTACTATTATAGAATAATTTTTCCCTAGCTTTCCATTCTAAAAATCTATAATTAAGGCATATGATATGATTAGATGTTTGATGACATTTTCTTAAGTAGTCGTTAATTGTTGTGTACATTTTATATAAAAATTAAGAAAGCATCTACTAATTTACCACTCTATTTTTGTGAAACTTTATTTCGATTTTGATTTGGCTATTTGTTATATAATTTATGTAGAAAACAAACCCAATTAGTAGTCTTAAAGGTTCATAGGATGTAATAGCAGTGTTAGTAAGACTGAGAATTCCAGATTTTAAATGCATTATTTTGAAGTGGTATTCTTTTTTAGATTATATTTGACATTGATTCAATAGTTGAGGGGCATCTCTTCTATAAATTGATCCATGAGTTCTATGATCAATCTTGTCTAGTGGGTCACACATCACATCCAACAAGTTGAATGTTATATTTTAATATTTTATCTCAATTTTAACACTTTATCACTTCTCATGGGGATTTGAACTTGAGGTTCCTCTTCGGAAGTCCAACAATTTAACCATTTGAGCGCATCTCATTGAAAACCAAAATTTTACTGCACTTTCCTACTATATTATGTTAAGAGGAGATTTTTGGTGTTAATTGGGGATGCCATAGTAAAAATGATGCTGAAAACAACCAAAATTCTCCATTTTATTCAATCATTAGTTCAATAGGTTCACGGTTAATACTTGTACTACAAGCAAGAGAGATTTTTTTAAATTTGACTCCTCTTCTTAATTAACATGATCATATTTCCACAATCCATGATAGTTATGGTTCTTAGCTTTTGGATTAGTTTGTGTAGAGGATTTTACCATCAACATTTTGAATCACACTATGTGATCCATCATCAGGATAGAATCACACTACTTTTACTGTTACACCTCTTGCTCTCTCATCTTGATGATGGATCACGTAGTGTTATTTGAAATGTTGATAGTAAAAATCTCTACACAATCTAATCTAGAAGCTAAGCACCATAATCCTCTTTTTAATACTCGTGTTACAGTGTATCAGTAAATTTTGATTGTCTTTGGCAATGTTGCCTGCAAAAAATAAACCCAATTATTTGTTGTTTTTATTAATATTCGTAGTAGGGTCGTGGTTAATAATAATACTAAAAATAAGAGCAAGGAATTAAAAACTAGCTGCTCATTTTTATTGTTGTGGAGGAGAATTTTTGTCCCTAGTCGAGGCTGCTAAGTTAATGATATGTTTGTAGTAAATTACTTCAATAGTATCATTATAAGTGGTAGCATTGCTGACAAGAAAGGGTAAGAGGTTTTAATCTTGATTGTCGGGCTTTACATTTATGCTAGAAGAGATTTAAAACTCGAACTCAGGTCCTTTTAGAAACTTGAGTTTAAAATTAAAATTTTCTAGTAAGTGATAGCATGCAACAAAAAATGAGAAGTTTGGAAGGTTGCCTTTTCCTTTTGCACACTTATGTTGTGACAGGATTTTTGATCTTGATCTGGCAGTTTGTAGCAAATAGTAGGTGGAAAAAATAGTCACCACTAAATGTGATTATTTATTCAATAGAGTCTAATGATTTCAACTAGCACTGCTTGGGCCCTTTCACACTTTCTACATTTATTTAGAGGTTATATTTTTCCTAATTTAGTCTCTTTAATTAGTTAACTTTAGTAGGGTCATAATAAGCACCAACTCTGCAAATAAGAACAAGGAGTACAAAAACTAATTGCACTTTTTAGCATGTATGTTTTGGGACATATTTTATCCTGATATGTTCCAATGTAGTAAGCAATTTTTTAACTAATCCTAATTGATTATTAGTCAGTTCTTAGTTTAACAATATTGCATTGGATTCCCAACAGGAAAATCAGAACAATTAATTTGATGATCAATTTTTTTTTTTGACATTTATGCTAGAGAAGAAGTTTTCTATTGGAAACACTTAAATGGGATTTATATTTGAAGTATTATATAAACAAATGTACACAAAACAAGTTATACAAGAAAAAGTGACTGTTTGGCATTCACAACCCATATATCTAAGTGAGAAACTATAAATGATAAACACATCAATCAAAATCACCAAGAACACATAGCCAAACCAAGAGGAGGGGGAATAGTCATCTCATTGGGGAATCAACAAAGGGGAAGGCTTTAGGAGGGAGGATTAGGGAACCCTCAGCCATCTTAAATCTTGGATTTTAGGCTGGATTGACACTCCCTAGCAATGCATGTTGGTCAACATAGTTGCAGAATTTAAATCAAGATTTATGTTGATAACCATGTTACATTCCTTTATTTAATCATATTTTTGGTTAAAAGGCAATTAAAAAAGGGACATTGCAGTTGGTAGGAGAACATTGTTCTTGTTAGCTTGAGGGATGAATGATTGTGGATGCAACCTAGCCAAAGAGTTAAAAGGGCCTTGGGAGAGAAAAGAAGAAACTTGTATCCATTCATAACACCATTCAAAACAATACAGGCCTTGGAAAGAGAAAAGAAGAAAATTGTATTTGTCCATAACACCATTTAAAACAATACAATGGGTAGACAAATGACAAACAGATTGAGGGTTTTCATGGAGTGCCATGAAAAAAAACTCAAGCTCTCATGAATCAAAATGAAAGAATGACAACTACTTCTCCAAGCCATCCAAAATACGAACAAAAATAATCCTAGATCCAACCAAACCAATGGGAGGGTTTCCAACTCTAATCATTTTGAAAATAATAGTTCACCACTAAGGTCAACTCAAGGATGTGTAGACCCTACTTTATACTATTAAATGAGCTAGATAGAGAAGAAGAAGAAAATAATGAATGAAATCATTAATTAGAAGAACTCTTTGAATCATATTCAATATTTGACATTGAAATGAGGAGAAACATTCCATTTAGAGAGTTTTGTTAGGATGGATCAAGAATTAACCATTGAAGGGAATAGGTCAACTTAATAAAATCCTAGATCATAAAATAAGAAAAATAACTCTTCCTGATTTTGATGGGCTAGGGAATGTCACTACTCATTCATGGGTGCAAAAATTTGATACTACCCCACAATGGAAGAAAATGCATACATTTGGAGGGGGTTACTCACAACTGGTGGCACCATGGTTTGCTTACGTAAAGGTATTAAAATATAGCATCGTTTGATGACATTACATACAAAATCATTGACATATTTGATCAAAAGCATTTCGAGAGTCATTCCAAAAATTGACCCAATTAAGGCAAGAATGGACCACGGAGGACTGTGTGATAGAATCACAAAGGCTTTTTGTCTTGGTTACCAGAATAAGTGAAAAAGAGACTCACATACCTAATATGGAGGCACTATTAGAATTAATCAAGGGCCTTGTATTTGCCTTTGATCTTACCACTCTGCAAGGTGAAATCCTAAGAGCCCTATGACTTGATACTGCTGAAACAAGGGCTAAAGGTTACTCTAAAATTACATCATCAAGAGATAAACCCTTCTATAAGGAAGACAAGCACCTAAAGAAAACCATGAAAGTTTTTGGACAGAAAATTTATGTTACAAGCGCAAGGAAAAATGGGAGAATGGATATGTTTTCAAGTGAGAATAGCCTAGAAAGAAAGGCTTTTACTTCAGGGAAAAACACAAATTGAAGTTGGAACATATATGAGAAAAAAGAAGACAAGTACACAAGCTAGAGATGAAGAAAAAGAAAAAAAGAGAAAATCCAAGCAAAAGAAAAATGTATGATGAAGAAGATGTTGAAAGCATCCTGTCAAATAAATAAAGATAGTAAACAAATGGTGACAATCATTTGGAAATCCAAATTGAGGTGGGTTAATAAGGAGCTTTGGTGTGGAGAAAATCTAGTAGTAGCAATGCCCTTAATCCTCAAGATCTAGAAGCAAATTCCAACCATTCTCAACAAGTAATTTTTTTTTCAATATCTCAACAATCATATGTGGGTGAGAATGGAGATGCATTTGGGAGAACCAATATAGGTCTCTCCTCTAAGCACACTTCTGAGTTGGATGAAATTGTCTTGGTTGGATGTTCCTACCACTTGTGGCCCAAGGGTTCAAGTTGTCTTTATTGGATGCTTTGCGTCCTTTGGCTTAGTGGTGTACAACCTTTGGCACCTTTGTGTTATCCTCTCCAATGTCCATGATGGTTGGTTTTGGGAAGTGAATAAACAATCAAAGGAATGGAAAGAAATCTATTAGTGAGAGGTGGTAGACATAAGTTCCTTGGAATTATTTAGGCTATCCCAAGGGATGAAATCATCATGGTGGATGTTCTTGTCACTTGTGGGCTAAGAGGTGAGTTGTCTTGATCAAGTGCAGGATAAATATTCTTTCTGTATGACTTGGGTTTCCTTGAATTAAGTAGACCACCCTAAGGGATGGAATCATCATGGAATGTTCCTAGTGCTTGTGGAACAAGGGACAAGTTGTCTTGGTTAGGCACTGCATGCTTTTCGGCTTAATCAGGGTGAATAATAACTGAGTACACTTTGTGGATTTCCTCTACAAATCCAAAATATGATTAATTGTGAGAATTGAAATGATTGGTTATTGCATAACTTATCTAGAATAAGATGATTATTCTTAGGTATGTATATGTTAAGATAATTATGGACATATATGTATACATATCTATATTTGTTGATTAGATCCTAACCCTAAATAGAAATAATTTGTCTTATGAAATATACTTCAAATATAATCTAACATCATTGCTGGACCTAAACCAGGATTTATGTTTATAAATATATTACATTCTTCATTTCAATTAAATTTGTGATTTTAGGGCAATTTCAAAAAGGGGATATTACAATTACTATTTTAGTATATGCTTTCTAACTTTACCCATTTAGAGGCTTGTTTAGTACAATTCCTTCCTTACTTATGTGCTCTATCTGCTTTGGATTATGGCCTAAGGAAGTTTTGCAAGTTGTTGCAAAGTCTCTTCAAGATATCATATTTGTTGATTTAAGTGCATCTTTTTGTACGAGACTTTTTGTTTGTAGCTTAAACTTTGAGGAAAAATTTTCAGTAATAGGTATCTGAAATTTAGGAAAAGATAGGCAAATATTTTTTAGAAGTGTTGTCCATTAATCAAAATGAAGATAATGTCACCAATTTGTTTCTCTAGAAGCATAACTTTGTGAGGGTCATTTAGTATTGTGAACTTGACCAAGCAATTTAGCAACTTTTCTAAAATATCTACAGATAGGGATTATGCAAGGAGATGAATCTAAGATATATGTGTCCATAATAAAATTTCATGCACTATCTTTGCTTATAAATGTGGTCAAAATAACAAGTTTCATTCATTATATCTACAAACCTCTCTTAAAGCTAGTGTGATATTATGTTAGGATTTTGCATGTGTATATCAAAGTGTGTTACAACTGACATTTTTGTAAATTTTAGGGAACGTAGGCATTTCAGAAAGAAAAAAATTAATTATATTAACATCTATAGATGACCAAGAATAGGTCAATGAGAATCATGAGACGACAGGATACTATAGCGAGTTCTTGGAAGAGAAGAAAGGTACCACCAAGGGGAAGAACACAAGTAGGGAAGCAGAAAACTTAAAAATACAAAACAACAAGGAACTCTTAAAGCAAGTGAGGTCAAGACTGGGGAACAAAAAATTGAAGCTCATTGATTATCACTATCTGGACTACAAATGGCAAAGTTGTTTGTGCCACTATTGATCAATGTGAAGGGACCAGTACAAGATCTGATAATTTTTTGAGGACTAAAATAGGCACCCTATAGTGAAATTTCATAGCATACATCTGGCCATGAATTGAGAGGTGGCCAGAGGGGAGATGATCTAAGGCAACAAGAGGAAGCAGCACTCTACTGTTGAGAAGAAATAGGAGCAATATGCTCTTGAGAAGTCTTATAGTTTATTATAAGTTAATACAAGTTTTTATGACTGTTAACATGAGGGAGTTAATAGTTATGATTTTATTTTCTCTGAGTATTTTAAAAAGTTAAATGTAGCTTTCTAAGAAAAATGTTAAGAAAGAGTAATGAATAAATTAACAATGTTAGCTATTTACTATGCAGTTATAATATGATTTTTTATTGGAATTCTTTTTCCAGTGTCGGTGAAAACTTCTGTGGACATCACAATAGTCCTATTTATGTGGTTTGTAATAGATTGAACATATCACATGGAAAAATAATTAATATAAGCAATTTTATAAGTAACAATCATCTAGATAATTTTTAGTTAAACACTGAAAAAAGTTTAAATTATTTCATTTAATTGAACATTTTAATAGATTGAATTAAATACATATTAAACATTTGCATGTGTTTAAGAATGAAGTCTTCAGGTGTTTTGATATTTGTGGCTGAGTTTTGAGATATCGTAACTATATTTGCCCTCTTCTCTCTGATGATTGGTTATGGAGCTTATCTAAAGTATGATTCAAAAATTGTAATCAGTGCTTTCAAAATCTCAGCTACAAAATTTTCAATACGTTTGCAAGGATAACGAGTTCATGTTTGTAGCTCATGCATGAACATGATAATTATTCTACCCAAGGTTTTAGGGACCAAAGACTTTTTTGTTCTCTTCTATTGTAATTGTTTTTGTAACAGATTCACTCTTGTTTACAGGTGACTATAGGACCTTGTAATATTTCTAAACCTCGTAGCTAGAATCTAATTGAGCATAGCAAATGGACAAGGTGAATACTTTTCTTGCTTATTTGATTTCAAATTTTAGTAAATTTGCAAATTGCAATTACTATGTACATTGTCAAGTTATGAACACATTGCATCCTAGTTATCAAGATGTAATTCTTTTGAATTTCCCCTTGTGAGATAAATATATTAAATTGATATTATTGATATGGCTTTGGCTAATAAGTTTCATTTGGAAAGATTTGGTTTACTACCAAACTTTTTACAAGGGTATTTTCAAGAATAAAAGTTTTGAATAGTAAATAAGTTGAATGAGAAGAAGTCACTTCATTTGAATATGCTTTTGTAAGATAAATATATTAAAATGATATTATTGATATAACTTTGGTTAATAAGTTTCATCTACAAAGATTTGGTTTACTTCCAAACTTTTCATAGAGTTTGGAGTCAAGATTAGAAGTTTTGAATAATGAATAAGTTAAATGGGAAGAATTGGCTTTGCAAGCTTCCAAAGGGGAATTTCATGCCAAATTGATGTGATGTGGTTGTGAATCTTGTCAACTAATTGACCTTTTTACAAGCAACTAAACTAATGAATAGTTGATTTATGCAGATACACTCCTATCCTACCAGAATCACACCATTTTGTCATGTAAAGAATCTAATCATCTCTTGGTTTATTATTGTGTGGGAAAAAGTAAAGTCTTACCAAATAATATAGTGCTAATTGTAACTGAAAGGTATATTAATAAGAATGAGTTTTTTTTAGCATACGTTTTCTTTTTACTTTCAAGTTGGAATTTTGACTTCAATTTTTTTCTATCCACCAAAAAAGCTCTCCGTGCTATCCTCACAGAATTCCAAGAATGACTTCTGGAATGACTTTCCTTAGTATCACATTGATATGAGCATGACATAGTTTAAAGTTTGGGTAAAATGGGTGCTTCTCTTATTCTTGTTTTCATGACAAATATTTGACCATGGAGCATTTATAAATATATATAAAATGGAGCAGTGCCCAATTGGATATGATGCACCAGGGACCAAAGTTGGTTGTAATATGTTTCTAATTTGAGCACTTTAACAGGTTTCTTGGTGATTTGAATTGATGGCTCTGTCATGTGTCTGAGATCATTTACGACTCATAATTATCTTATTTGACCTTAGGACAAGCATGTGACAAAATATTATTCATACTTTTGGTGATAAAAGACCCTTTGTTGCTGACATATTGAAATATAGAATATGAAATGCACTACCAAGATAACTTAAATTAATAAATGAAGTAAACTATGAAAGATTAATTACACTAAGTTGCCAATTGTGTTTGGAAATGAAGTGAAAAATAGTGTTTTTCTTAAAAACTATAGGTAGAAAAGGGTTTTAATGTGAATTTGGACAAGTATTAGCATAAAAAAAAAAAAAAATTCCCTACTGCCTAATCAGTTTTATAGGGAAGAATCACCACAAATTTAATAACAACTCACGTAGCAATCTGGCTTGTGAGTACTAAACAAGTTTTGCAATTATGGTTAGAATATTTTACTCTTTTCTTACCTCATTTGTCCAAGTCTGAATGCATTGATGCTTCCTAGGCTTTAGTCTCATGACCCCATTAATTAAGTCTATTTTACAAAAAATATTTTTAACTGGGACTTGTGCAAGCTTTAGAATTAACTTTTCCTATGTTTGGATAGAATTAAAATTAAAATTAAAACTTAAAATGTTGTATGTATATTTCTCTCTTTTGATTTATTTTATTCTCTTGCTTTAGGAACAACTCTTCCTATATCATTTCTAGTTGATTGTTATTTGAGACTAGCACTCTAATGTTGTTTACCTAGTCCCCTTATTCATGAAAACTAATATAGTTTCAAATTCAAGTTTAATTTATGTTTTCAAATAGGAGAAGGTTTTTCAATTGCTCACCTGGACCCTATCAAAGTGATTTGTTAATTTGTGTTTGGCTGCTTCTAAGTTTTCATCTCCAGTAAATCGTTATCCTAAAGTTGTTTGCATTATGTGAAGATACTGTATCATTCTGATATTACTATTAGTTGACTGCAGGAACTTGGCTTCCATTGTGATAAAATTCAAGCTGAATTCCGTGCTAAATTTGCATGCCACCTAGATTGTTTTGCTTGGGTCAAGCATGACAGTTATCAACCACAAGGTAGCTAGGGCCTGAAGGTGTTAGTTCTATCTATCAAAACACTATAACTTCTAATAGTTAAATAGATTTTTGTTAGAGTTTCTATATTATGTTTGGAAGGAGCTTAAATTTAGAGAAATAGATCAAGACTTGCTCCAAATATTATTTAATCATTTGTTCTTGGTGAATGCATTTTATGCCCAGCCTAAAATTAAAATGGAATTTATCCTTGGCTTAGACTGTGCGAGTTTTCCTTTTTCACATATATGTCGAAATGATTTTTTTCGTTAATTGTAATTTTAATTTTGTGAACCTCTCTTCTTTTCCCTTCAAGATCTCATGTCTTACTATTTTGATGTTTCTAAATAGTGGACATATTCTTATGTATCTTTCCTATGTTTGTGGCAGTAGTAACACTATAAACAGAAAAATTGTCATTGATTTTGGAGCTGTAGTTTTATTTTAGACTTGCAAAACCTCTTCATCTAGAAGTAGAACATCCTTGATCCAAAATTGGCAGAATGTGTACATTTCATTTTACACATGTTCTAGAAGGTTACTTTTCAAAGAATTTTATCTCAAGTTGCACTTTATTTAATGGATAGAATGCACTATGAACCTTTTAAATTGGTAGTTTCATGAATCCTGATTTTGTTTTAAGATAGGATAACAATTTATTGGATGTCTTGTTTGAGATTAAAATAGTGGGTATATGTTTAATCTGGTTTTGTACCATATTGTGCCTACCATCTTTCTTCAGCACACTGAAAAAGTTCTTTAAATGGCATTCTCTACTTTTTGTTTTCTACATGTTTTGAGATTTTTGTTTTTGGTGAATTGTTGTCAAAGGAGATTCCTCCCATTATATTGGAAGAAAGTAATTTGATTACAATGACTTCCTGTAATTTGGCTAAGATCATGATGTGAATGCCTTGAGTGATCTCTTGTAGTCTTTTGATCTGATTAGGAGAAAATAGATTGAAGTTTATAAAATAAGCATATGTTTGCATGTTATTCATTGCCAATCTTTGCATTGAAGTGATGCTTGCATCATGTCTTCACTCTTTCTTTCTATTGAAATGCATCCTCAACCAGGCCTCCTTTTGAATCTCTTCTCAAACCAGCAAGTGTCATCAATGCCACAAACCTATAGATTCAATTCACTATGTTGTTGATCACTCTTCTACCATATTCAAATTTGTTGAGTGATTTGTATTATGTTTAGTATTCTTATTTTAAGCCATAGATAATGAATCAAAAATATGCAAGTATTATGTCAGTGCTTAACAATTTAGTTAATTGTCCTAGGACAAGTTTTCCTAGTTTGCTTGTATTATATCCAATGTACGTTATAGCCTATTGACTTATTCTTGGTCATTCATGGTCATTAATAAAGTTTCTACCTTTTTTCTTTCTTTCTTTGCATTCTAATGCAGGCTATTACAAAAGCAAAGTTAGGTTATGATCCATTGGAAGTAAATCCTGAGGATATGGTCTACTTTGCAATGGAAGAGCCACAGGTCAGTCATAATGATACACTTGAATATTGATGCCAATTTCTTGATTCACTCATTTTGTATTTCACTAGTAGGAGTAAAAGATAATATTGCATTACTGTTTAAATTGCTTGTTTAAATTATTTGTCAATGTACTGGTTTTATTGTTCTCCATTTCTAAGTGTCATGATATGTTCTTTTGATACTTATTTTGTGCAGACAATGGCTTCTTATTCAGTATTTGATGTAGTTGCAAAATATTACCTTTACATAACATATGTACACCCTTTTATCTTTTCTTTAGAAACAATAATCCATATGCCTCCTGATGAAGTTTTATGCAAAGGCAGTGGAACTCTTTGTGAAATGTTGCTTATGGTTCAGGTGACTAATTGGCTTGAAATCTTTTATAAATTGTTCCAATCTAATTTAGGGTCTCTTAAATCTATCAAGGTTTTGGAATATTCACACATTTAGAAAACTAAAATTCAATAATGTATACTTTTATAGATTTTTTGTAAATGAAATGGCTATTGAAATAATTACATTCTTGGTTGTTCCCTACTATTTTGGTAAAACATTTGTTAAATCCAAGCTAGATCTTATTAAGTGTTATAATGCTTAAATGCTTTCTTCAAGTCCCAAATTTTCATTCTAGAAAAATCTGTTTATTTTCTTTAGCGATTTCATCCTTTTTGTTCCCAGGTTTTTTGAAAGGTGCTTTGAGGCTTAAACATGATTATTAGTGCTTTGGTGATTATAATATAGGGTTTTGATGATATTATTGTTGGATTTTTATTAATGTATGAACCTTTGTAGGCATTCAAGCCAACCATCATTTGTCCCAACAAGCATCAATCTAAACCATAAAAGTTTTACAATGGGCATCTACTTGAGAGTGAAACATATATTGGAGGCCATGTTGAATGTCTTGAAAGTGGTGTCTTCCACTCTGATCTTCCTAAAAAAAAATTTCTGGAACCTTTATCTTATTAGGTGCCTTTCTAGTCAAAATTTCTTTTGAAAGATTATATTTTGTAGGAATTTTTCGTTGAGTACTATGTTATCAAATTCTTCGTTGGCAAGCCCACAGTCTGGTCCCATTCTTGCAAAAGTTTGGTCCTTATCATATTCTTGCTAAAGTCTTTCCAAATTATGTTAAATGAACCCAACACAAATTTTGTAGATAATGCTTTATCATATAAGACTTAGCTCTGCAATGTGTTTGTAACATCTGGCTCTGAATTTTTTGGTTCTTTGGTGTCTGCTGATTGGTGCAGGTATTGTTAAATGAGAATTGTGGAAGCAAGTACACTATTTTAGGGAATATACATCTCGAATAATAACCGTTGTTGTGGTAGAGTGTGCTTCGAGTATTGTAAGCAATGCACTTTACTACTTGGCTGCAGGAAATGTTGATTGGGGTGTTAGTTATTTCTTCAATATAGGAAATGTTAACAGTAACTGTGCTAGGACCTATACAATGCTGGAGCCAGAAAATTCATAGTAGCAGGGCTGTCGATCTTGGGATGTTCACCTTAAAATAGAATATTTCTTGATGTGGCTGGGAGGCCATGCAATGTAAGAATAAATGATGCATCACCCTACTTCAACAAAAACTGGGCACCTGCTCTCTCCAACTTGGAGAGCTCACTACTAGGATCAACTATTGTTTACTTAGACATCTATGACATTGCAATGGATGTTGTTTCTTATCCATTCAGATATGGTAAGTCTGAATGACACTGTAATTTTATTTTTAAATTCAATTGTGTAAATATTTTTAGCATCATCATTTTGGATCAAATGATTTTGTGGTTTAGCATCAATGTTTTGGATCAAATGAATGTGTGGTTTAACATCAATGTTTTGGATCAAATGAATTTGTGATAAGCATAATCTTGTAGCTACATCAACATTAATCTATTTGAAAAGTAATTTTTTTGTTTTTCAATTTGATTGTGTATGGTATTTTTAGGATTAATGTTTTGGATCACACTACAAGATCCATCATCAAGAGACAAGAATGAAAGAGTGAAGTGTAACAGATGATTTGGTGCAGGATGTGGAAGTGTTGGTGGTCCCATTGGGGGGCATTTACCACATCAAGGTTTACATCAACCAATTGGAGGTATGGGATCTGGTTTCAACTTTGCTAGTCTTGAAAATCCAGCAAGCTAGACTTTAGTTAGAGGTTCGTTGTCTCAAACTGGCTTATTGACTTAGGTAATCATGTATATTTGTTGGCTTTTGTTTGATAGGTAGGAAATACTAACAGTTGTAGAAAGTTGTGGGAAATGATTTTTGAACATTTGTCTGAAGTTTGTATTAATGTGTTATGGTAGTTGCCTAATCAAGGATTGAGTCAAAGCCTACAGGATGGGAAATTAAATCATATTATGGGATGTCAATGTCAGTATCAAGGAAGATATTCTTTAGTAGTAGGCATCTAATGTTTATGGTAGTGAAATTGGAAATTTTATAGGCAGTTGCATGATAGGTTTCCAATCTTATATGATTGCTCTTTTTTTTTATCCCCACTTTCTTCAGGTTGAAATGCCTGTTTAATAGGTAATTGAATTATGGTATATATCCTGGTGTGAAGTATGTTGTATTCATGTTGTCTTTGATTTTGATTGACTCTTCATGCTAACACTAGTACATTTGACCCCATTTTTAGACAAAAATTTTCAACCATCTAATAAAATGGGGTCAAATTGGTCTCAATATGCAAAGAAACACATCTTATTTTTTTAAATACATGCCCGTGTTGGTCAAAATTTTGACCAACATGAGTTTAATATGTAAAAAGGCAATTTTGGCCCATTATCATTGTATTCTTGACGCACATGTGGGAGAGTCAAGGGTAAAACTATGCTATTCTAGTTTTTTGTTTCTTTGAGATCAAAATGTCTTGTAGTGGGAGGGCTCTTGAATACTAGGGTGTTGAAGCATATGACATCATAAATTTTCTCCAAGAAGCTTTCTCACTGATATTTGGTTTATATGAGATGCCTAGGGCTTCGGCCTTCTACTAGGGAGAAAATAATGTGGAAGAACACCAAAAGAATCTGTATGAGGTGCTAGATCAAGAGATTAAGTCCACTTACCATAAAATGGCTCTAAAGTATGTCATTTTCCTTATGGGTTCCCCTAAGTCAAGTCTTGTTTTCTACTTTTCCAAATGGTCTTTTCTATAGTGTGTAATTTTTTTCGAGGTTTGTGGCATCAACTGTAGTTTTCCAACTTTGGGTTAGGGATGAACTATGTATTTGTTGTAGCCTTCCTCTAGGAGGAGGATTTAGTTGAACTATTTGTCTAGGATTCCACATTTTGCATGCATGTCTACTAGGGTAGTTGCAACTTAAACAAATATATTCTCTTAATATATCCATTTTGTGCATATCCAACAACCATGACTTTTGATGACCACATTATATTTAGGCATCCTATCAAATAGTTCACATGACTTATCTATGCTTCCATTTTGCAAGCATGTCTCCCAAGGAAAATGCTACTACTTCATCTAGATCATCTAACAAAATCCTTTATGCTTTGATGGATGCCTATAGCTTATCCCAAAGCTCTCATTTAGCAGTTATTAGATGATCAATCAATAGGACATAGTTGAGAGCTTAGAGTGACACGATTTTTAGATGATCATATAAAATGAAATGGGTGTGTGAGTAGAAAGAAACTAGAAAGACATTGTGTACATATGAAGGCATCATAGGTTGTTTTTTTGCAGCATCTGGGCCTAGAACACAAGTTCTAGCCAGATCATTTGGGATGTAGCCCTCAAAACTATGTCGGTTGCAATTGAGATGTTCAATTCATTAAATGCATTGTTGGAAGATGGAAGCCTTCTTGCCATGCTGATGTACTATATTTTTTTAATAGGTGAGACATGTGATTCTATAGTCGCATATTTAGCCCAAGCATGTAATGAGGAAGACACACAAGCTCCCTGTGATAGAAGTACAACATCTTCCTCAACATCTTAATATGGTAGCTTGCTTTAGCTCTAACTAGTCTATTACATAGCTTCGACCTAATCAGAGATAGATCTGCAAAATTTTGAGGTAAACTTTCTAATCAGTTTAGACTGGAATAATATAAAATCCTTGAAATTTATTTATTTGGAACCTATTGGTAGAACAAAAACTATTCTCCAGATTACATTTTTTCCACATAGAATGGTTAAAATAAAACTTGATGGTGCAAAGAAAAATGGCAAAAATAGTAAAGAGTTTTTCTTGCTAAATAGATGATTTTAGTTGGATCACTGGCTTTGAGTGAATGTGTTGCACCATATAAAAAAATTTTGATTGATGTTTCATATAAACTTCACCAATAAGTAAATGTGTTCAGCATTTTTCAAGACCTTGGCACTTGAGCTGCAGTATCCAGTCTAAGTGCTTTGAGTGCTTGTACCATAAATTTTTATCCATTCAATTACATGTCATGTGTTTTGGTAGGGATCTAGACTAGCTTAAGCCTTCATCAGGAGAACATGTTCATTTCAAAGGATCAAATGCCTACAATGTTCACATTTCAGGTATCAGTTATGATTTCTTTCTACTCTCTTTTACATTGATTAATGATATAAATCATTTTTAGGATTGATATGGTTTACATTTTTGTTTTCTAATTGTAATGGTTTACATATTTGTTTTAGGAAGACTTTTGTATCAACATTTCAGATGATATTTCATAATCTATCTTCTACATTAACTAAGATCACATGTCAATTAAGCCTCTATAGTTTCTTTTCATCTAGAGACAATTCTAACACTTTGTGAACATTATGTTATGGCAGAAGAAAATAGCAAGGAGCCATGGGGACAATTCAAAACAATATGCTTCTCCAAGTAAAAATAAAGAAGCTAGTAAAAGAGATGAAGCTTCCTTCCAAGGGGCAAAAACACCTTCCACTCCATGTGAATCACACAACTTCTCAACATCAAGGTCTTCCACATACCGGTCAAATGAAACTGATCTCTCTGACCTTTTTGATATGGACTATGGTAAAGTGTATGATATGTAAGTGTAAAATGGAATAGAGAAAATCTAAAGCACCACTATAACTTATAATATAGAGGGATGGTGATAGTAGTTAGTTGGAGGTCAGTTTTGACATTCCATCCATCCCTTTTTGGGTACATGATGATAATTTTTTTGTTGGTTGTTGTTGAGCAACATAATAGTTCTTTTCACATTATATATCAAGTAAATAAATGGCTTGACATTACTTAAACTTTTCATGCTATCCATTTCTTTATATAATCAAAAGGCTTGAAATGTGGCAAAATATTCACCATTAAATGGGGACAATCCCTGTGGAAATTAACTAAACTTAGTTGAATTATGCAATAATAAGTCATGTTATGTGTACCCCATATGTTCAAAACATGAAAATAATTCTTTTTATCATATGTTTTATCTTTTGGTGGGCCCTGTTAGCCATGGACTACCTTCATACAATGTACATGATTTGTCTCAATCATATAACTAATTATATATTCTTCATATTAGTTTTTTTTTAGGCATTCTATAAAATAGTTCACATGCCTTGCATATGATATGACATTTTTCATAAATCCTACACTCTCTCTCATCTGGCTGATGATGGATTATGCAGAGTGATCTGAAACCATGATGCTAAAAAACACACAATCAAATCCAAAATGAGCTTGCACTACAAATGGATTGTGGAAATTTGATATTGGTAAAATTGCATGCATGTCTACCAGGACAATCACAACTTAAACATATATTTGTCCTAGTAGACATGCATGCAAAATTAATGATATCATATTTCCACAATCCATTTGTAGTGCAAGTTCATTTTGGATTTAATTGTGTGTGTTTTTTAGAATCATGGTTTCAGATCACTCTGCATAATTGATCATCAACTAGATGAGAGAGTGTAGGATGCATGCAAAATGTCATATCATAGGCAAGGCATGTGAACTGTTTTATAGAATGCCTGAAAAAAATTTACACCTAGTTGTTGGTGGAAATTTCCACCTTCATTGGTCAAAATTTCCACCAACTCTTAAATTTTTTCCTACCTTTGTTGGTCAAAATTTCCACCTTCATTGGTCAAAATTTCCGCCAATGCCTAAATTTTTTTTCTACCTTTGTTGGTCAAAATTTCCACCAATGCCTAAATTTTTTTCTACCTTTGTTGGTCAAAATTTCCACCTTCATTGGTTGAAATTTCCACCAATGCCTAAATTTTTTTTCTACCTTTGTTGGTCAAAATTTCTACCAATGCCTAAATTTTTTTCTACCTTTGTTGGTCAAAATTTTGACCAATTCCTAATTGAACTTAGACAATGGCTTTGGAAGGTTTTTGACCAATAGATTGGTCAAAATTTTGACCAACCAGTGAGTTGGTCAAAATTTTGACCAGAAAAATATCAACCAATGGGTTGGTTGAATTTGGTCAAAAACTAGGTCAAAAATTCCACCAATAAAGGTCAAAAAATGAACCCAAATGTACTAGTGCACTCTCTCCATACCTTAGAAAAATCAGGATCAACATCATACAACTCTTTCATTTCATCAAAACCAAGAACTTCAACCTTCGTTTCCATCAACAAAGAACATTTTCTACTCAATGCGTCAGCAACTCTATTAGAAACTCCACTCTTATGCTTAATCACAAATGTAAAACTCTATAAATACTCAACCCACTTCATATGTCTTTGATTCGATTTATGTTGACTTCCCAAGTACTATAAAGCTTTATGATCAATATACAACACAAACTCCTTAGGAATCAAATAATATCTCCACTTCTTCATGGCTTGAACAATAGCATAAAACTCTTGGTCATACATGGAATACTTCCTTTTAGCATCATTCAACTTTTCACTAAAGAAAACAATAGATTTACCTTCTTGACTCAATACAACTCCTATTGCACTACCACTAGCATCACATTCAACTTGAAATACCTTATTGAAATTAGGCAAAGCCAATACAAGAAACTCAAAAACCTTTTGTTTCAAAGTCTCAAAACTATTATCAGCTCCATGTGTCTACTTGAATTCCTTTTTATTTCCCCTCATTGTCTTAATCATAACATTACAAATAGAACTAAAATTCCTTATAAACTTTCTATAAAGACTAGCCAAAACATGAAATGATCTTACCTCACTCACATTCTTAGGTGTAGTTCATTCCAAAATTGCTTTAACCTTCTTAGGTTCCATTCTCAAACTATCAACAGAAATAAAAAATCCCAAATACACAATCTCTTCTTGCACAAAAGAACACTTTTTTAGATTAATCAACAACTTCTCCTCTTTCAATCTCTGCAATACTTTTCTACTATGCTCAAGATGTTCTTCCTTAGTCTTATTGAATATCAGAATATCATCCAAATAAACAATCGCAAACTTACCCAAAAATCTTTTTAAAACTTCATTCATCAACCTCGTGAAAGTACTAGGTGCTTTAGTCAAACCAAAAGACATAACCAACCATTCATACAAACCATCTTTTGTCTTGAAAGAAATCTTCCATTCATCACCTTCTCTATTTTTGATCTGATGATAGCCACTCTTCAAATCAATCTTGGTAAGATACTTTGCTCCACTCAAACAATCCATTATGTCATCCATCCTCAGCAAAGGAAACCTATATTTCACTATTATCTTGTTAATAGCTCTGGAATCAGTACACATTCTCCATTCTCCATTCTTCTTAGGTGCTAATACAATAGGTACAACACATAGACTCAAACTTTCTCTAATCAAACCTTTCTCCAATAACTAATGCACTTGTCTATTAAGTTCTTCATTCTCTATAGGTGTCAATCTATATGGTGCTTTGTTCATAAAACAAGCTCTAGGAATCAGGTCCATACAATGACTTATACTTCTCATAGGAGGTAAACCATCAAGAATATCCTCTGCAAAAATCTCTTTATAGTCATTCAACAATTTAGTAATTTCTACTAGTACTTAACTTCCATTAGTTTCTGCTATCACTTGGTCACCACTGATTAAACTAGGTCCTCTAAGAATGATAGCAAAACAAACTTAATTCTTTTTCATTTCATTTTCAAATTGTTTCCCATTAACCATGCAAATTTTCATAGTAGTACAATTAGCCTCATCTAGACTTTCAATCAAAGGAAACAATATTTTCTTCTTTCCATTCACCCAAAGAGTATATTGATTCAATCTTCCATCATGTATAGCATATCTATCATATTGCCAAGGTCTACCCAAAAAAATATGACAACAATCCATAGGTATAATATCACACAAAACTTCATCAAAGTAATGTCCAATCTTGAACTTCACAAGGCATTACTCACTTACCAATATCTTATGCTCATCTTTGATCCATGAAACATGATAGGGTTTAGGATGCTTCAACCTCTGCAACTGTAACTTTGTAACCAACTCTTCTGATGATAGATTTGTAGAACATCCACTGTCAATGGTCACTTTGCAACATTTTCCAACCATCTTACATCTTGTCTTGAAAAGACTTCTCCTTAAAATAGGTTCCTCATCACTTCCCTTATTACATAAGGTTCTTATCACCATCATATTTTCTCCAGCCTCAAGTCCACTTGGTGAACCCTCATCATCTCCTTGAATCACAACATTTCTATTATTCTACCCACTTTCAAAAGTTCTACATTCAAAAGATCTATGCCCTTTTTTACCACATCTGAAACAATTACCATGAAATCCACCTCTAGAATAAGAATTACCTATTCCTTGGCAAGAACCAGTACCTCATCGGTAAGAATCACCACTTTTCGAGTCTATCTTGCCTTTTTCATCATTCTTCCACTCAGTTTTTCCTTTATCTCATAAAAAATTGTCAGATTTGGCACCTTCTCTATAAGATCTGCCTCTGCCTCTCTAGAATCTACCACCTCTACCTCTTTGTCTTTGTTCATGCTTCTTTGTCAACATCTCCTTAGCTTTCAAGGTATATTGATATGCTTCTTCCACACTTTTGAACTGCACAAATTTTATTTCATCTTGTATTCTAGATCTCAATCCATTAATGTGCCTTGCAATTTTCTCAACATCATCATCCACATGTCCAGATTTGATGTCCAACCTATAGAATTCTTTAGTATACTCTTTCACACTCATGTCTCTTTGTCTCAAATTTTGCATCTTTCTCAACAAACTAACTTGGTAATCAGCAAGAAGGAATTTTTTCTTTACCTTGCTCACCATCTTCACCCAAGTTCTGATCTTTTCCTTTCCTCTCCTTTTTCTATCAATTTGCAAATGCTCCTATCATAGTGAGGCATGACCTTTCACTCTTGTAACTGCAATCTTCACCATCCTATTATCAAGAGTATTTTCATACTCAAAGAACTTCTCCATATTAGAGATCCAATCCAACATAGTATTAGTATCCAATTTTTCATCATAAGGAACAACTTCTATAGTAGGCTTTGAATTAGCTCTAGAAAACATTCTCAACAACCTTGCTTCATCTTGATCTTCTTTAGGTTATGGATTAGGGTTTAGTGCTACTACTTCATCATCACTTACATCATCTAAATGTGCTCCTCTCCTCTAGGTTATCTCCATAGCATCTAATCTAGCTGTGATTTGTCTCAATGTATCGAATATTGCATTATCAACATTTCCTCTACCTTGAACCATCTTCACAAATTAGGTTCTTGCAAGATCATAACCCTCTACAAGTTATAGGTCAAATTTGTAGATCTAAAACCCTACAACCAAATCTGAATCAAGGTTCTACATGATCCAATCACCACAAGGATAAACCTCAAGCTTTGATACCACCTGATGCAGGGAGAAAGAGAATGACTAGGGCCTAGGGCACTCCCAGCTATCCAAACCAACCGACAAAAGTCACACAGTGGAAACCACAACAAAAGAACACAACACTAGAGATAGAGGAAAAGAAAATGCTTGATTGATTCATCAAATGTTCATCATATACATGCCTAGCTATAAGGCCTTTTGGGTTACGGCCAAATATAAAATACAACTTCTAGATCCCTGATCTAGCTTTAACTTCACAATTCTAGACACATATGCATTCTCCTTTTCAATTCTCTAAGTCCTACCTTTAATCTAAGCCTAAGCACTCTATTTATACTTGCTAAAATGGCTTATAGAAGATTCTAGAAACAAGAAAGCCATAAGCCAGTCCATAACAGATATTAACTACCTATACCAAAATTAAATGCAAGCAAAGTCAACCCAAACTAGAACTAGACATAGTTAACTTAGCAAATGAAGACTTCACAAAAATTGGCACTCAGCATCTACACAAGCTCGACATCTAAAGGAATCACTTGATAGAAACTACAAACTTGACACTCAAAGGATCACTTGGTACCAATAGGAATTCAACACCCAAACGATCACTCAGCACCTATAGGATCTCAGCACCGCAAGGATCACTCGGCACCAATAAGTACTCAGGACCCAAAGGAGCACTCAGCACCAATAGGAAGTCAGCACCTAAAGAATCACTCAGCCCCAATAGGAAGAAAGAACAAAAGTGTAGGATTACAAGGAAACCCTAGATGCTCCTACATCAAGTATACCAAGATGAAGATCCTATTGACAACAACAATATCCCTAGTGATGTTCAAAAATTTCTTGCAAATCCATACAACTTGGAGATATTGAAAAAATCTATTAGGGCAACAAGATGAAGATTTTCCTAAACTTGATTAAAGATGATGTTAATGTCCCTACGAGTTTTAATAAGAGCACTTTGTTTAGAAAAATTACCAAGGATGGTGCTCTCGTGTTACCAATGCCAAATGTAGCCCAAACATCTGGCAAGGAAAAGGAACCTATGGTGAGAACTAGTTTTGTATCTACATCAAGTGCTTCAACACAACCCACATTCCAATTAAGTGTGGAGCATATTCAACAAATCATTAGTGCTATGCCTAACACTACAACACATGCTAGCATTCCACAGTCAACCTTGACAGGTCTGACTGTAGGATGCTTAAACATTGGGCAAGTACCTATACAATAGATGGCAATTCTAACACAACTGATGTATTCCTCTTATTTACAAATTTCAAAAAGTATGATGAAAATTATTGTGCTAATTCTAATGACTGCATGCCAATACATTAGCCAAAGTGGTGCACCACCAGCTCCACCACCTCATAATATGTTTGGAAATTCATATAACTTTAGAGGTGGGTTCATCAATTCCCAACAATCACAAATGCAACCAAACCTAGATCTAGCCCAACAGTTGCATGAAATTCAAAATTTGTTCAATAGCATAAGCAACAAAGGGGTGAAGGACTTCTCTTTTGACAAAATTTGTCCCTTTCCATTTGATAAATCTATCAACATGATACCATTTCCACCAAACTTTGAGATTCCTAAATTTGACAAGTACACAGGAGAAACATGTCCCATCACACATCTCAAGAAATTTTTTGTCTTATGTAAAGAAGTGGCCTATAGTGAGGATTATCTTAAGAGGCTCTTCACAAGAAGCCTTGGAGGCCCCACACTTGAGTGGCTAATGAACTTACCTAAAGGTTCCATCACCTCTTTCAATGATTTGGTGGGGAAATTTGTAGCACAATACACTTACAACATTGGACATCATGCCTCATTGAGTGATTTGTGCAACACGAAACAATGAAATGGTGAAACATTTTCTAATTTTCTACAATGGTGGAGGCATCTTGCTAATCGCATGCCATACAAAATTAAGGATTCCCACCTTGTAGATATATTCATTAAGAATTTGATACCAAAGATGTCTTTCCAAATGACAATGGTTGGTCCCAAAGACTTTTCCACATTGATCAAGAAAGGCAAGAACATTGAAAATGGGCTCTTAGACAAAGGTTCCATTAAACATTATAGCTTGTCATCCTCAAAAAATGACATGAACAACAATGGAAAACCCTAATTTTGGTCCAAAAATAAAGGTGTTACCCATGATGGTGTCTCTGATGTCAAGAGTGTACAAAACCTTCAAGGTGGAAACAACAACAACAACAACTATCATAACCGAAACAACAACAATTCAAACCATGAAAATCAAAATAAAAAAACAATCTAAACAACCAACAATCTCATAATCAAATGCAATTTTTTCCTCACAACAACAACAATACCAACAATGGTTACAATTGTGACTATGATTGAAATAGGAAGTTCACTAACTTTCATGAACCTTTGGATGTCATATTCCAAAAACTAGTGGATCACAATTTGATGGTGTCTCCCAACACATAGCCCTTTGATGAAAACCAACCCAAATCGAAATGGTATAGGGAAATGAATATTGCAAATACCACTGCATTAAAGGACATGACACAAACAAGTGTATGAAACTCAAAGTCATTATTCAAAATCTTGTTGATGATGGGGAAATTGAGGTTGAAGGAGGACTACCCTCTAAAAATGTCAAATTGAAGATATTTCAAAAGTCATTCCCTGATCACAACAATAGAAATAACAATAGGAACAATGTAAACTGAGCTTCCACATCAAATTCTCTCCAATATGACTATTCTACTAACCACAGATTGGGTTTCAACTCCTTCTGTGGTAAAATAGAAACAAACAATATATGTGGTTTTGACTCCATGTGTGGTCACATTAAGGAAGTAGAAACTCATGTAAATACCCTCATCCTACAAGTAGCCAATTGTAATGCAACCACTCGACAGGGAAGAGTTACTTTGTAAGTACCACTCCCAATCCCACTAATCCATCAATTCCACATGCACTTGCTATGCCATCCACTTCACAAAGACTTGCTTCTTGCTATGACATATTACCCTAGTTAGTGAAGACACCTACACAGATATCCATTCTAGAGATTCTCACCACCTCATCTAACCACAAGGAAATTTTGGAGACTACTCTGTTAGATTCTTGTGTGCCTGAAAATATTAATGCATCCCAATTCACTGCCATGATTGGAAATCTTGCCACACAACAACACCTTGTCTTCACAGACAAATATTTCCAAGGTCCTAACCAACACTACAATTTTTCGCTCCACATTGAAGTCCTTATATAGCGACATAAGATAAAATAAGTCCTTATAGATAATCGATCCAATTTGAACCTTTGTACATTGAAGATGATCTATTTCTTGGGGATTCCAAAAGACCTCCTACATATCAATAAAAGGATAACAATCAAAGCATATGATGAAAGAGAAAGAGAATCAAAAGGAGTTATCATGCTACTGTTAAAGGTTGGGTTGGCTGTAATAAACATTGAATGTCATGTCCAAGATTTGGACTGGCCATATAACATCTTTCTTGGTTGACCTTGGCTACATACACTCAAAGTGGTCCCATCTACATATCATCAATGCTTGAAATTTTCCCACCAAGGAAGAGAGGTCACAATTCCAAGTGATCCTTTTCCTTTTTCTTTTTGTAAGAGATTGGAAGGTGCACCAACAAATTTTTTTGCAGTCAATGAGTTTGCTAAGGTTATACCTAGATCTCTCACCATAATAGAATCACCTTCCACAACAATGCCACAGTTATTTAATGTTGATTCCAAATCTTGTAAAGGAAAAGAGAAGGTTGAAGATATTAAGATCAATACTATGGTGAAGAAGGTTACTTTTGCTGACCAAGGAATGAGAGAGTATAGGTTTGAAAATACCTTGTGTGGGACAACTACCACTCTCCCCTTGATCCTTTGGAAAACCTTCCCAAATACCACCTTCTACAAATAAGGATACTATGCATGTTAATAAAACAATCTTTGAATATTGGGGTTCACTTAGTGATGAACTCATGGAGTCTAATATCTTAGATTGGCTATATTTTGATGCAAAAGATGATCCTGTGGAATTCCCTAAAGATAAGTATGTTAAGGCTCCTCCCATCATTGAGAACATGGGATATTGTGGTACCAGCCTTGGACCTAAAGAAGAAAGAATTAGACAACTCCTTGAGGCTAATAGCTATCCTATAGGATGTGGTTTGGGATCCATTAAACCCAAAATGTCCTTTGCTGACAACTATTGTATGGTTGAAACTGATTTTGAGACTGAAGAGGAGGAATTTGTCAAAGTACCCTTCCAATACATTGAGGTTGACCTAGAGAACTATGTCTACACCATTACCATAGCCAACCTTTCATCCACCAACCTACCCCTCACTAACCCTAAAATGATAGATAGGGACCTTTAGGACACACCTCCAGCTCTTGATATTTGTAACTCTAATGAAGTAGTGATGGCACTCTTTGGCCTTAAGAATCTCCAACATTACAAACATGAGATCCAATACAATGAGGAAGCCTAATTTGGTAGCCAAGTCAACTATCTTAGTTGCAAAAGTGAAAAAGAAAAGAAAAATTAAAAAATAGAAGAAACATCCTCTAATGAAAAATCTTTTGGAGCACTTTTGGATGAAGAAAAAGATAAAATAAAGGATGCATCTTCTGGTGAAAACCTTCTAGAGATGCCAGACGAGGGAGAGGTTGACTTGCCATTCAAATATTTGCCACTAGAAAAGTCATCTATATTGAATGAGGAAACAATTCTAGTTAACTTGGGCATGCTAGATAATCCTCAAATCACATACATTGCAGCTACCCTAAGTCCCAAACAACAAAAGGTGATGATAAAGTTTTTACAAAAAGGAAAAATTAATTATTCATGGATATACAAAGACATCCCTAGTTTAGACATAGATTTGGTTGTGCATCACTTAGTAGTAGATCCAAAGATTAAACCTGTGAAGAAAAAGTTATGCAAGATGCATCCTAAGATAACACTTTGGTCAGAGTAGAACTAAAGAAAATGCTAGAGGCAAAATTCATTTGACCTATTGATTATGTTTAGTAGGTTTCAAAAATTGTTCGTGTAAGTAAAATATCTAGGGATATCTGCATTTGTTTAGATTTTTGAGATTTAAATCTCATGTGTCCTAAGGATGATTTTCCACTTCCTAACATAGACATCATAGTGGATTTGACTAGTAGAGATCAAATGTTATCTTTAATGGATGGTTTCTTCGGTTACAATCAGATCAAAATTCCAGAAGAAGATCAACATAAAATGACATTTACTACCCCATGGGGAACCTTTTGTTACCAAGTCATGCCTTTTGGCTTGAAAAATGTTAGCACCACCTATCAATGTGCATTGACCACAATTTTTCATGATCTTCTACATGTCATAATAGAGGACTATGTTGATGACATCCTAGGAAAATCCAAGACACGAGATTCCCACATTATTGTCCTTACCACATCTTTGAAAGATTGGAGAAATACAAAGTTCACCTTAATTCCAAGAAGTGTGTTTTTGGGGTCCAATTAGAAAAGTTGTTAGGATACATAGTGTCAAGAAGAGGTATTGAGGTAGATCCCACAAAAGTGAAAGCCATCATGGAAATGCCTCCACCTACTATATTGAAACAACTCTGCAACTTTTAAGGGTAGTTACACGCCATTGGATGGTTTGTGTCCTAGTTAGCATATAAGGTTCATCCACTCCAACATTTGCTTCAAAAAGATATCAAGTTTCAATGGGATTGCCTATGTCAAAAAGCATTTGAACAAGTCAAGGCATACTTAGCTAATCGACCAATGCTAGTTTCTCCAATACCAGGATGACCATTGATTCTCTACATTTTTTGCTACTATAGTTGCATTGGGTGCTCTTTTTGTAAACCTATATGACAAGGGGAATGAGAAAGCTATCTACTATCTCAGTCGAACATTAGTTGGCTATGAGTTGAACTACACTGCTATTGAGCAAGCTTGTTTGGCGGTAGTCTTTTGCACACAGAAACTACACCATTATATGCTTAATCACACTACACATCTCATTGCCAAGATAGATCACCTCAAATATTTTCTATCAAAAGCTTCCCTCACTGGTCAAGCTACAAAATTTGTCTTGATTTTAAGTGAATTCTACATTGTCGATAAAGAATGCAAGGCCATTAAGGGATAAGTAATTGCAGACCAACTTGTTGAAGTTCCTCTTCAAGGTGATCATCCTATCATAGCAGATTTTCTAGATGACACAATTATGACTATTACCCCTAGTACACAATGGAAACTATAATTTGATGGTTCATTCACACAAAAGGGATTGGTGGTAGGAATTTTGTTTGTTACACCACAAGGAGACCTTATTCCTAAGTCTTATAAAATCCCATTCCCTTGCACAAACAACATAGCTAATTATGAAGGATTAGTAACAGGGCTTCATCAAGCTATTAGATGGAATATTAAGAGCCTACTTGTCTTTGGAGATTCTCAATTGGTCATTAGGCAAGTCACAGACGAATACCAAACAAAGGATGAAAAGTTGTTGGCATATCGTTGGATATTTGAAGATCTTCAAAAACACTTCACTAAGATAGTCTTCCAGTAGATACCAAGGACTAATAACAAGGAAATAGATTCTATGGCTACCATTGCCTCTATGATCACTATGCTTGAGTACAGTCCTAAGTGTAAGTTTCTTGTTGAGAATGTTTTTCTTCTTGCTTATGAGCAACCTGAATCAGAGTTGGTGTGTGAGATTGTCGGTCCTGAATCTCCATGGTACTCTGACATTTTTTCCTACCTTCTTCACAAATTAATCCCCATAGCCCTTTCCATGAACCAAAGAAAAACCTTTTTTTGCTGCACTGCCTGATATACTATCCTAGGTGATACACTTTTTCAAAAAAACTTCAATGGAACCCTCCACCGATGTCTTAGTTTAGATGAAGCCAAAGTGGCATTAGAATAGGTTCACCAAGGAATTTGATGTTCCCATTCTAGTGGCCTTATGTTAGTGAAAAACCTCCTTATAATGGGTTACTATTGGCCTACTATGGAGGTTGATGCCTATCATTTTGTGAAATGTTGTGTTCCTTGCCAGCAACATGGAGATTTGATACATGCTCCTGCCCAAGACCTCCAACCCACCATCACACCATGGCCCTTTTCCCACTGGGGATTTGATCTTGTTGGTCAAATATATCCAAATTCTAAAAATGGCCACAAGTATATTATTGCCACCATTGAGTACTTCACAAAGTGGGTCGAGGTTATCCCATTAACCTACACCACTAGAAAATAGGTTTCAAATTTCATCTTGAACTACATTATCTAACATTTCAATATCCCTCAAGACATCATGACTAATAATCGAACTCCTTTGAAAAATTAGGAAGTTGCCACATTGTATAGGAAATTCAGAATCACCCAGCATTTTTCCACCAAATACTACCCCCAAGGCAATGGCCAAGCTGAAGCTACTAATACAACCATTTTGAAAATCGTAAACAAAACCATTGATGTAGCTAGCCATGACTAGTACCTCCAAATTGCTCCTACCCTTTAGGCCTACCACACCTCCATTTGTACCCCCATAGGAGCTACTCCATTTTCCCTTGTTTATGGTTCTAAAGCTATCTTACCCATCAAAATTAAGCTGCCTTCCCTCAAAATCTCTCTCAAGAATCTAATGTTTAAAGAAGAATATCGATTTGCTTGCTCGCAAGAGTTGTAACTCCTCGATGAGAGATGCCTCAATGCCCTAAACCACCTCCATGTGTATCGAAATCACCTTCAACTCGAGCTTCACAAAAAAGTTAGACCTCAAAAATTTGAGGTTGGTGACTTAGTTTTGCAGCATAACATGAGGAACCTCTAGAACCATGAAAAGAAAGGAAAATTTGAAGCTAATTGGCTTGGTCCATTTATCATTAGAGCCAAATATGGTTCTAGGGCATATCAAATTGCCACTTCAGAGGGAGATCTAGTCCTTGAGCCTATAAATATCCAACATCTCAAGCAGTTCTATGCTTGAGTCTTGCAGTTCCTATACAATGTTGTTATAGTTCCACAAAATTCCAAAAAAAAAATCAGAAAATCAGAAAACTCCAAAAACATTTGTACAATGTTCCTAAAGAAAAGACTAAAAAGCAGAAAAAGTTCTTGAAAAAAAGTATTTTGGTCCATTATCTATAAGGCTGAAATGTCCCTTTTCTGATTTTTGTATGATATTTCCAACCTTTAATCAGATCTTTAAGATCAAACAACTGATATCACAAAGATCCACCAAATTTCTTAAGAAACCCCAAATCGGGTATGTCAAAAATAGTGCCAAAAAGCTTCACAGCTTCACCTGTTATTAATAAATCTGAAAGTAGACATTTTTACAGAAATTTGAGCAGCATAAAAGCCTATAAAATGTCATTTCCAGATCTATATAGCCTTTACAAAATAGCTCACAAATGTAGGACAAAAACTATGCTCATCGGGCTCCCGAAATTAACACAAAAATGCCCGGAAACACCACAAAAACACTAATAAACTATCTCAGAAGTTTAATCACATCCCAATACATATATTCAGCTCTATTTTAACAGCTTAAAGTCTGAAATACAGCAGCAACCAAATCTGATATGAAATGCTCAACTGAAAACACCAAACTCATGCAAAAAACCACACCCAAAAACCCACAATCTACACTGTTCAGCACAAAGGCAAACTCTGTATGAGCATGCACATGGAATGGCTTCAAAATCCCATCCTTAGCCTTCCTGGAAACCTACAAACTTCCGTTCTTGGGTCTCCCTGGAAACCTGCAAACTCCCGTTCTTGGGTCTCCTTCTCCACATGTTTGGCAGCCTCTGAAGAATAACAAAGAATGAGCAAAAATCAAGTTCTGGAATCCACCCAAAATGCCTCCAAACCCCTTAAAAGAGGGCATAACTGTAACTCACGTCCAAGAGAGGTTAATGAAACTTATTTTAATAATAATTTTCATTTATTAGTCCAATGGTTTCCAAAGATTAACCCCCTTTTTTTGAAACTTCACTTTCTTGGGCCTGCCTGCCTTAGCAAAAATTTTCTTTTTTAATTATTTGAAAAGGGGACATGACAAGTCCTCCCCTCCCAATCATTTCTTGTCCTCAAGTAATGGCTGAACAATAAACCAATCAATCCACCTAGATCCCAAATGTAGTCATGAACTATACTACTACCAATTAACACAGGCTCTTGCAATATTCTCTGCAATATGACCAAGAGGAATCCATAATCAAATTGACAATTATAGCTCAACCAAACTTCGAAATCACCACTACCACAATCATAAACCCATGAGGCGAAAACTCTTAGAACATCAGAACCCAAGTTAAGTGGACAAATCAAACTACCAACACAGTAAATACCATCAACGCATCCCACTGGCCTATATGGAATGTACAATCCAACTCTGCAACAATAGTGAACCATCTCGAATGAAATTGTACCAAGTATGGAGAATCCACACACTGTACAACTCCTACAGTCAACACAACTTTGCAAATCATCAGCCACTATCTCATAACCATAACTCCCATACACTGTTGATGGTGAAAAGACATTACAAGATAAAGAGTAAGAAATGGAATCCAAACCAAATTTGTCTGCCATCAACTCCTCAGCACAAGGATCAAATGCTAACTGATGTACATACCCTGCAATATAATGTTGATAAAAAAAACCAACCTCAGTCAACAGCTCACCATGAAGAGGTGATACAACCCACTGTGACTGACCACCAACTAAGTCAAGAGATGTCATAGCCAAAGGAGTAGAATCAATAACAACACCTGCTAAAGCATCACTCCAAAACTCCTGCTCTAAGTCATGTATTATCAACCTCACAGTGTAATGCTGATAGAATGCACCAATCTCAATCAGTGGCTCAGACTGCAATCCAGATGTAACTAACTGCAATCGATCATTAACCAAGTTGGAACTGACTACTACCTCTGAAGACATTGCGAAGGGAGTAGTATTACTAGTAGGAACCATGCCAACTATCAGCTCACCAACGTCACTCATGGTCTTTGATACAACATCTCTAGTCTTCGTGCCATTAGTACTAGAGGTCACCACCACGTTAGGCACACCACAAAAATTTGCTACAGCACCCAACTCAATTGAACCTGACTCTTGTGGGAATGAACCTGATATGCCAATGTTAGTATCAAGGATGGATGCATCCCCATCTCCACTGTCTCTAACAATCTCGGCCATGGACATCCTCGGATCACCAAACACCACAGCTTGTGACTATATAGAATTAGGTAAAGACTGTAGTCACTCTAACTCCATGGTCACCTTAGCCAAATGAAACTGTGACTCCTTGAGAGCCAACTGTGTACTCTCAAGAATCTCAGAAGTCACCTCAAGCTGCTCAGTAAGCTCACTCACCTCATCTTCCTTGGCCAACAATGCATCATATGCTGTACTGCCCCACTCCATAAGATAATCTCTGTCGGCTACCAACTGCATATAATTTTGTCTCAAAATCCAAATAGCCTCCCATAAAGAGTGGATCTCTGTCAAGGAAAGATAACTTCCTCCCTGCTCATCACTAGTAGGAGAACCCCATCCATAAACTGCTAACAACTAACGAGCAGCATCGAAATGTTGGCAAGTGATAGCAATGTCTTGGTCACTAACTCTCAACTGATTAGACACATGATGGCACTAGCTTGACTGTCTCCTTCAAACCTCCTCTGATGCACTGTCTGAAGGAGTGTCCTCAAAGTTACTAGTCTCTAGAGTATTACCATCCATATCCTGTGAATCAAATCTAAAGCTCATATCAACATACGGAGTATCAAAAACATTAGCATTTCTGTCCAACTCCTCTGTACCCAAGGAAACTAAGTCTTCAAAATTGCCCACTGCATCCTCCTGGATGTCATCAATGCCAATATGATCCTGGGACTCATCTATACACACTGCCAAATATGAAATATCATCAACACATTCCAGAAAGTATGGTCGACTGGATATATGAACAAAGCCCAACATTGGTGTATAAAAACTAATACCAACATCAAACAAGATACTGGCACAAGAAAAGACAACACCGTGTAATCTGCTAATCAAATCCATGATAGCACCCAAACAAAAACTGCTACCAAAAAGTGTTAAAGATCTCCAGTCAACTGAATCCCAAATGCCAATATAACAATCTCGAGTCCATATCCGTAAACTAGAATCAATTGGTAACTCAAGAAAACTCCTCACCTGAGTAATATGACCAATACCAACTAACTCCACATACCTGTCATGATGAGATAATGAAGTCACAATACTATCTTGGTTCACCTTCAGCTGGCTAGACAAATCATGTGAAGTACTACCAGCCTCAACCTCATGTGATGAAGCATCTAACTATGCCTGGTACTCTTTCTCAGCAAAGTCATGAATGCTCAATGTCTGCTCATCTCTACCAGGTATCTCACCATCCTGCACAACAACATCCTCATAATCATCATCTGAACCCACTACACTGTAGTCACTGCCTGTTGTAACTATACCATCTTGAATACCTGTGGCATCACCCTTTGACGACCTGTAAACAATTGTCTCAATTTGAGTATCAAGTTGACTGTTACTATCAATCTATGTGATATCCTTTCCCACCACCTCCTGTGGCAGAGTAGAATCTGAGACCTCTACCTGGCTATTAGCTATTTTCTCAAACTCCTCATGCAAGTTCTTGGGAATTGTGTCATCTGTCCTATGAGAAAATCTGCCAAATAGAAATCCAGTCAACTTATCCACCTTAGCTGGGTCAGATAACATGTCATTTATACGGTGGTGCTCAACCAACTATTTAGACATGTCATGGCTTATTTTCATAAGTTTATCTCGAATGTCTAAATAACCATCCTTTCTACTATTTTGACTCTGGCTATCAATTGTCCAAGATCGTTCCCTCTGAGACTCTGTACTATACCTGTCCATTCTGGATAAAGTAGAGTGTAACCCCAATAGGATATAACTTCTTCAAGCACCAAGAACTAACATGCAAATGATTAGAAGTAGCATGCAAACATAGATTTGGACATGCAAGTGATTAGAAGCAACATGCAACCACCAAATTATGACATGCAAGATCTGGGTAGTTGTCAAAACTGACATGCAAGATCTGGGTAGTTGTCAAAACTGACATGCAAACTTCTACAACCACCAAATTCACCAAGAACTAACATGCAAATGATTAGAAGTAGCATGAAACCATAGATTTGGACATGCAACTGATTAGAAGCAACATGCAACCACCAAATTATGACATGCAAGATCTGGGTAGTTGTCAAAACTGACATGCAAGATCTAGGTACTTGTCAAAACTGAAATGCAAACTTCTACAACCACCAAATTCACCAAGAACTAACATGAAAATGATTAGAAGTAGCATGCAACCATAAATTTTGACATGCAGCTGATTAGAAGCAACATGCAATCATAAATTATGACATGCAAGATTTGGGTAGTTCTCAAAACTGAAATGCAAGATCTGAGTAGTTGTCAAAACTGACCTGCAAACTTCTACAAACCCTCAGGCTGGCAAGATCATGGCTCTGATACAACTGAAATGTCCCTTTTCTGATTTTTGTATGATATTTCCAACCTTTAATCAGATCTTTAAGATCAAACAACTGATATCACAAAGATCCACCAAATTTCTTAAGAAACCCCAAATCGGGTATGTAGAAAATAGTGCCAAAAAGCTTCACAGCTTCACCTGTTATTAATAAATCTGAAAGTAGACATTTTTACAGAAATTTGAGCAGCATAACAGCCTATAAAATTCATTTCTAGATCTATATAGCCTTTACAAAACAGCTCACAAATGTAGGACAAAAACTATGCTCATTGGGCTCCCAAAATGAACACAAAAATGCCTGGAAACACCACAAAAACACTAATAAACTATCTCAAAAGTTTAATCACATCCCAATACATATATTCAGCTCTATTTTAACAACTTAAATTCTGAAATACAGCAGCAACCAAATCTGATATGAAATGCTCAATTGAAAACACCAAACTCATGCAAAAAACCACACCCAAAAACTCACAAATCTACACTGTTCAGCACAAAGGCAAACTCTGTATGAGCATGCACATAGAATGGCTTCAAACTCCTGTCCTTAGCCTTCTTGGAAACCTGAAAACTCTCATTCTTGGGTCTCCCTGGAAACCTACAAACTCCTGTTTTTGGGTCTCCTTCTCCACAGCTTTGGCAGCCTCTGAAGAATAACAAAGAATGAGCAAAAATCAAGTTCTGGAATCTGCCCAAAATGCCTCCAAACCCCTTAAAAGAGGGTATAAATGTAACTCACGTCCAAGAGAGGTTAATGAAACTTATTTTAATAATAATTTTCATTTAGTAGTCCAACGGTTTCCAAAGATTAACCCCCTTTTTCTGAAACTTCACTTTCTTGGGCCTGCCTGCCTTAGCAAAGATTTTCTTTTTTAATTATTTGAAAGGGGACATGACAAAGGCTCATCTCCCTTCACCACATTCCACCATTTCATCCCACCTTTGTGTAGAAGTCCTATCTAACTTGCACTTTTCATGCATCTAATAAAAGACCTCTTGTCTACAAGGCATCCATTCACTTCCATCTTTCAAAGACCTCTAGTCAATGAGGCATTTTCCTGTGAAGTGTTTGTCCTAATCCCATTACACTAAGATTTTTCCCACACTAGTGACTACAATAGAACCTAAACAAATCACCATTTAAGACTTAACAATTTGAGAAATTGTACTTATCACAGCACTTGCCAATAAACATTTGCAACAACATCAGACAAACACATAGGATTAATCCTTCCTACACATGGTACAAAAATTTTCACATTTTGAGACTTAACATTCTTGGCAGGAATTGTGGATTGATTGACTACTTGGTCATGAGGTCTCTTTTGGTTGATTTCATTTTGTGTGTTAGTGGTAGCCTTTTATAGTTTGCCTTGATCTTCCATATTTTGGTATCACTTGAATGGCTTCAACTGATTACACGTGTCATTTGTAGTATGATCTATTTTTGATGCTTTAGTACATGTATGTTAGTTTCAAGTTATGGTTATGCATTACTCACTGGGGGCAAAGGGTTAGCACACTTTCCACCAAAGTTCCCTAAAAAGACTTTGGGTGTGCCTAGACCTCTCCAAATGTGTATATGTAATTTGTTCCATCATGACTATGCAAACTACATCTATCATCCTATAGTATCTATTGTGTAGAGAGTCTAGTGCACGCAAAGGAATCTTGTCATCTATGCTTCTATAGCATATGGTGCATAACTCCTTTTGCAAAATCAAACTAGGGTGTGCTTTCCCATATAAACATAACTGAATCCCTTAGTATCATGTAGTTAGGATTCATGTAGTATAGGGTTTCATTGCACCCTTCTTGAGACAAGGGTCCTGTTGATTTCTCCCCTCCTATGCTATGCTAGTTGGTTCCTATGAGTGAAAAGTTTTGACACATGTCCATCTATTAGGTTCACTCATATTACATTTTCATATCTCATGTTTACACTTTAAGTTACATCATTTCACTTTGCATTCATGATTAGTGTGTCTTTTTCTGTTACTGACATTTTCATTTATGATACATTCATTGTCATATTAGTTCATTCATTACATTAGGCATTTTATTCATTATTCAATTTCATCATTTGTTCATTGGATTACTCCATTAGGTACATACATTACATTTAGTGGCATATACATCATGATACTTCTCACAAAGCATATAGTAAATCAATGCATGTAACATAACAAAATGCATTCATCTCATATATCGACATAGAACCTGCATCATTCACACATTAGTCATCATATATGCATCATAGGAAACATAACATCACACACATCCTACATCACAATGTCAGTAACAACATCATAAACATCACATGCATAAGCAAAAATCATACATACACATCTAGGCTCATTGGAACATGTCATATATATCAAAAAAATTAGTGTTCATCTATAGTCCATATACAAAAAAATCATGTAGTATCATTGTGCATAATGCATCATTAAAAACTCATTGCATCTACATCACTGTGTCAAAATTGATCACTCTAAAAATCATGGAGCTGGCTATGAGGGCTCTACCCCTCCTGCATCCTCTCCTCGTGGAGGCCTATTCTATCCAACTGATAGCTTTGACCTCTAATGGCCCCAAGTAGTCCATGAGCTAGCTCCCCCTTAGAACTTTGGCTAACATTGATCTATCGACATGGCATCATAATACAAAGACCTATAGTAGGTCACCTCTTGCATGGCTTGTGCCTCATGTCAGCGTGCAATGATAGCCTCCTGCATCACCGTCAACATCCCCCCAGCTTGTACTACCTATCTAGCAATATCCCTTTGGCCCTAATACTCATCCACCTATCTCTATTGCATCTCCCTCTCTACCTGTAGGGAAACCATCTCGTATTGAAGAGTATCTATCTTGGCTAGCTCATCCACCTCCACATGCATGCCATAGTCATTAAACTCTCCTACATCTATTTGAGTCTACAATACTTCCAAAGCCTCCTGGGAACTATCTACCCTAGCTCACTCCACCTATACCTCCCCCTATAGATGGGTAACTTTTTTCTAAAGGATGTCCCACTCATCCCTCACTGTATCTACATCATCTGGCTAAGGTGGCCCCTATGGCCCCAGTGCTACTAGTACCCTCCTTTGATGGCCTTTGTGCCCTCAAGGACCTTGCTATGCTCCATGCCCTGTTGGCGGTACCACCACTACCTATCCCCCATCCCCTACTCCATCCCCCTCAACCTATGCCTACTCTACCATTGGTGGTGCTCCTAGTACTATGAGTCATAATGGTTGATGGGCCATCCACCACTGTATGTATGCAGGTGTCATCCATGCATCTCCTCGGTCCTATCCATTCACCCAAGGCACTGGCTACATCCCCCACCATGACATCCTAGCTAGTCTTAAAGTGGTCTCATGACCACATAAACCCCCATACTCTCAAGATACCACTAGATATAAAAATATTTCTAGCACTACATCCTAAGTCCTCTCGAATTGTCATTGCACCCTAGAGGGCATATATCTCATCACAACATGCACGGTCCACCCTATCAACCAATAGTCTATTTGTGTGTATCAAAGGTAGACCTAATCCTCATTGTCATCCTCTCCCCTTGCTAGTAATATCACCCCCCACCACTCATCGAAATCATATGGTGTCTAGTCGAACATGATGATCTCATCTAGGCATCTCTTCCAAAACTTGACTAACTCAGTTGAGGTGTACTAGATTGGTGGCCTATATCAGCATGCATATGGCTTGCCAGGCTATTGGGTCTCTTTTCTTGTGATGGGGCATGTCACACCTATGTGCTCCCATGACCACACCATCAGTAATGTCAATCTTGGACCTATAGTCCATTGTGCCCTATAGGCACACATGTGTAGATCATGGTACAACTTGCCCAAGATAGTTTGACCCCAACAAAAAATCACGCCATCATCCTGTAATAGAGTGCTTAGCACTCATGTCCAGCCAATTGGGAATCCATGCCCACCATGGTCTGGCACTATCCTCCACATTAGTGAGGCCACATAGAGCATAAGCCATGGAAAAATCTTCTCTAATGCCTCTCTCCATGTCAACCATGATCTCTGGATAGGTAGACTTTGGTGTCGGTATTAGAAGCACTCTTGTAAATAGGGATTTGCACCCTCTAGCACATACTCTAAGTAACTCCCATGGATTAACACTCAAAGAATTCACCACACATCAAGAAAAGTAACTGTCACCTCTCTAGTAGGCAGATGGAAGCTAGAAGTTAGTGTATGCCACTGCTTTATTAGTGCTGACAGTTGCACTGAGTGAGCTCTCAAATTAGGCCACTCATGGACAAGCTCTAAGCCACACAGTCTCACGTGCCCCCACTCTACCTCCATCAATGTATCCCCTAGCACCATAGTCATTGGATAGTGCTCCCATGACTAAAACATCACAGTCTCCATCTACAGCATAGACATGCAATGGTCAGTATATCATCTATCTCCTTCCCTTTTTGCTTACCTTAGCATGGGGCATCCAACTTTTTTTCCATCACTTGATTCCATCGATTCATCCAAATTGGTGAAGATTCCAATTCACAAAGACGTGAATCTACACAGATGCCAATCCATGCAAAGATGGATCAGTGGAGACGAAAAACTACGAAAACACCGATCTGGCATCTCTAGCAACTATGTAGATGCTAGTTTTCCTACCAGTGGCTACTTAACTATCGTCTATGGAGATGACTAAATGGAGATCATCATCTCTACCCCCATCTTCAACTCCCCTTTTCCCCTATTTTGTGTCTGTGCAGATGATAGGATGAAACCAATTATCTCTGCAGTGACCTAGTTCCTATTTTGTTGTCTGCAAAGACGATAGATTGGAGAACTGTTGTCTTTGTCCTGACCCCAATTTTTCCCTATTTAATGTACAATAAATGCTGAAATTAAATACGTAATGAAAAATTTGACAAGTAGGGATAGTTGACTTACCAGTGGTCTCATGTTAGCTAACCTCTGGTGCTCTCGGATGTGCTCTCCAAGCTTTAGTCTATCGATCAGATTCATCTTTCACTATGGTTCTCTGCTCTTTGGGTGTGTAAATGACCCTTTCTTAAGCCCTTTGGAGGCTTATATAGACCCCCCAAGGTCCCTTTTTGATCTCGTACCCTTTCTTTGGCCATGTCAACCCCTGTTTATCCCCAAGCCATGCAAAGTGTTCATCTATGCCTTTTTCCTCCCCTTTCTTTTCTTCTAGGGTCTTTCTCATGAAAAATTGTTCAATTTTTTTTTTTGGCTCCATTTTCGCGAGGGGATACCCTCCTCCCTTGTTGTCACTACAACACATCTCCTAGGACTTCTATCCTCTCTAAGGCAACTTATATTTTTTTCTTTGATATAATGTCGTCTCAACATCACATCAAAGAGGGGCAGAATATAAACACTTAAAATCATCCCAAACACTATATTAATTCATTCAATATTTCCCTTGACATTATAATTGATTGTTTATTAATTAATTATATTTTTCATATTCTTCTACTTATTTGATTAAATAAGTTCACTTCCCTAATGTATTTAAATTTAATTTAAATGCATCCTCTCTAATGTATTAAATTTATTTAATACATAGTGCTCCATAAATCCCCTTTTAAATAAATTTCAATTTATTTAATTCCCTCCACTTTATTAAATTCTTTAATCTTGTGATTAAGTTAAACTTTATTTAATTTAATCCTAATCTCATCCTAAAACTTAGTCTACATCCATCACTCTCATCCTTCGAAGCCTACCCATTAATTAATCCCACTTAACTAATCCTAAACACCTTTCTAAGTACCTTTTAGCTCCTAAGTATTTTCTCACACATGTGTGAGAAGCTCATGATCCAATAAAACTTCCACTTCATTATTTTATTCAAAGCCTCTTACACCTCTTACACATTTGTCCCCATTTCCTTTCTCCTAGGTTTCTTGAGCCGTCACTTTCATCCAAAAGGCTTATGTTGACCTTTGCATGGATTTTCCCCTTTGCTCATGTGTCTCCCTTGTGGCACCTATGTGGATGTCACATAGATGCCACCTCCCCAAGGCCTCCTACAAACTTATAAATAGAGCCCTCATCTCAAGAATTTTCCATCTCCCTAATTTGCATTGTTATCATGCTAGTATAGTTTTAGAGCTTTTTAGAGATTTTATGCAATGTTACTAATCTTTGGTAGTTGCTAGTTTATTGGCATTTGCATTGGTAACTTAGTTTGATTTCTTGCATTGCACTTCCATCTCACATCCTAGAATCTTTTGAGGATTGGCTCACTCATAGCCATTTCTTGAAGGTATTCTCCTTTCATCTTAGTGTAGACTCATTTTATATTGATTTTCATCATCAAGGGATTCAATAGTTGTGTTTGGAAGAGCACATCTACATCCCTCACACTTAAGTACACTAGAAAGACCTCTTATTTGTGCCCTTGTTGAGTTGCTTTGAGGTTGTGTGAGGACTCTAATATGTTGGTTGCATAGTTTTTAAAACTCAAGTAGAATTAGTAGTTTTTCAATCTTATTTGTATCTTGAATGCACATGCTACTAATGTTTGCTTGTTTACGCGTGCTTCTGATAGGTTAGGTTTTCACATATACAAGTAGAATCACCTTCCACTAAGTCTTGAAAATGAAATGATGAAAATATTATTCCAACCCATTTGGAAAAGGTTCATGGGTGCATAGTTAAGAATTACTTGGAACCACTCATTTTTTAGTTCATTGAGGCCATGTTCACAATAGAGCTTGAAGAAGATTGCATTAAAAAAATGAACATCATCTCCCATAATGTCAGAGGAGATACCCAATTTAAGTCATGATTTAGTTACCTATAAAATCTTACATCCATTAAGGAAAATATCTGTATTCACATTCTTTTGTCAAAGATTATTGGGTCTATTAAAGAAAAGGAAAAAAATTGGGCCATAAGGGTGGCTACTTCCCAAGCTTGACTAATGGCTTCTTTTAAGTAAAATTTAATCCTAATTAGTGTGAAAAGTTAGGCTTTTGTTTTACATGTGAAATGTTTAGTTCTAATAAGGAATTTTGCACAAAGGATATGTTTTTAGGTGTTCTTTGTAGAGTTCCTTGTTAATCATAGTAGGTCCATGATGATTGTCATTACCAATCATAATTGTCTTTATTCTAATTGTGATTTTAGTCTATTACTATGCTAACCCCTTTTTGTTTGAGGGAAGAATATTTCTGTAGGATTCCTCCCTTTTATGCATTTTTGAAAAGGTACTCTTTACTTTATGATCATTTTGTGTTGGGTAATAAAAGCCTATGGTATGATATTTTATTCATCTATGGTTAAACTTTAATGAAAATTATGAGGTGTAAATAATTAAAGGATTTCAAAAGAAAAAGTGAATAACAAGAGATTGTATGAGAGCACCAAGATATTTGAACCAAAATTCATAGATTATATCACCTATAGTGGCTATATATATATATATATATATATATATATATATATATATATATATATATTGCAAAGGTTACAAAATTGTGAAAAGCAATTGTCATTTACACATAGGCATTGTTAACAAAACAATGCAAACCATTTTTTTCACCGTGCAAATCTAACTTTTCCAAAACTAGGGCTATCATTCCCAAAGTCTTCTTCACTCTAATGAAGGTTGCTCCCCTTAATACCGCAAAGACATAACATAAATAAAGAATTAACATAAATTTGCGAGAACAAAATATGGGCTTCTTATTATCACTGCAAATGTGAAATTATAGAATTTTGAAATACAATATGCAAACCCACATGAGCACCTTCCTTACAATAATCTGCAAGACAAAGTTGTGAACTATAACCCAGAGCTATCTTAGACAATCGATGAGCCTTTTTTATAAAGGAAATTGTATGCCATTTGGGAAGTTTCTAGACATCAAAACCTAACCCTTGAGGCCGACCAACCCTAAAAATACATATAGAGTCAACCCAATACACTTTTCACATTTATTTTGGAAATTTTAGTTGGTCTAACTTTGGAAGACCATAAATTTTGAACCATTTCTTTAATTGGCTATTATAACCCCTTTTGAAAATCTTTAGCTTCTAATCTACAAGGCTTGACATCCTCAAGCTCTACTCAAGCCCATTTCAGAGCCCATGTAGGGCATCTAAGGCCTTCAAACCCAAGCTTGAAGTTTTTCTAGCAAAATTTCACACCAAAAATCTATAATAAATTCATGAATATTCATGATATGGCATTGGGCCTCAACTAGTAGGCTGATATTATAATCACCTAAAAATGATCAGCTAGACTATTAGCCCCCTTCTCAATATTTTGGCTATATTATTTAATCATTTACCTAGGCCAAATTGCTAAAAGTCATTTTTGTAAAAATTTTAACCTATAGTTTGACTATAATATCCTAAGTCCATATTTGGTTAAAAGAACATGCCCTCTTTTAATTAAATAAAAGACCCCATTCTTCTAACCCACTCAATGTGCACACATAAAGTCTTTTTCCTATTTACAAATTAAAAGAAATGACTTTGTATCACATGAAAAGTTAGGTCTCTCTCATTGGTTGACATGATCTTGCACATGGATGATGCCAAAAGTCAACTCCCACCCTTGATCATCTACTTCTTGATCTTGATCTCAACTATTCGTACACCTTTAAAAGAGAGAGCTCACTCCCTCTCTAAGGATCCCATTTTTGAGCTAATGTTATGTTACATGTTTACTTATAGGTTTCCTTTGAGAATTTATGGAGAAATTATATCTTCTTGTCTCATTTTCCATTCTCATCCTATTTTAGATTCGTTTGCAAGTAGCTTAGTTTTCCTTTGAAATAACATAGATCACCTAGCTTAATTAGTATAGTTGTAATACTTTCATATGCTTAGCTTAGTTGCATTCTTGCATAGTTCATCCTTGCATTATATACTCAAGAGTTTCTTTGGCACCGGCACTCTTTCTCTTGTCTAAAAAAATCTCCCATTTCATGTTTTACTGGCAAGTGTTGCATCTCTAAGGTTTAATTGAGAGCTCTTTCAATGATTATGATCACACCTTTTCACTCCATAACTAGGGAGCTCTAAGCTGCCATTCAAGCTTCCCAATTCATGGATCACCTTGGATAGAAGACTTTAGGGAGGTGCACAATTCTGGTGTACAGATATATCCAAGATGAACATCCACCTCTAAAATTAAGAAATTATGAGCTCGTATGAACAACTTACTAAGTAGAAATGCTCCAAAAGAAAGAACTCTGCACTAAGACAACCCTTCTCAAAAATTAAATATTTTGGGTGAGGCAAGATTGCTCTTACATGAAGATGCTCCTGCATCAGACACCCAGGGTAATTTGAGAAGTGACCCTATCATGTCTTAGGTGTTCTAAGGAAAATCAAGGTAGTCTTAACCTCCTCCCTTTTGTAGTCATGATGAATCTTCTACTGGTCTCCCTTTCTATTTGACCACATACTCTTGATATTTTCTCTTCCTTGTGCTCCTTCCAATATGATTCCCCAGTACCTCTTCAATCTCCTTCATAGCTAAAGTAGCTGCTAGAATAATCCACTATTCTTCTACAAATTCATATCCATAACTTCCTTCGTGATAATTTTTCATATCTAAAATGTTAAATATAGGTGAAATGTGTAGTTTAATAGGCAACTCATTTCATAGGCATTTCCAAAATCATGCTTTTTAAGTATCTCACATCGTCCAAGCTTCTTCATTTTCAACTTATTATATATACCCACTAAAAATGCTTATTTCTCAAATGAACCATGACTTCAGCTCCAATTTGAAATTCCTTATACCTCCTTTTAACATTTTCCTTAGCCTTGTACTATGTAGTCATCTTTATAATGTGCTTCCTTAAATCCTCATGGATATTCTTCAAATGCTTAGCAAAATCTTCCACTTTAGTATTACTTATCTCTCCTTTACCCAATTTCCTCAATTCAAAAGCATTTTGTGGAATGCTTGCTAGGATTAACCTTGGACAAAAATAATATTTACATGCAAATATAATTGATACTATAAAATAGTAGATCACATAAAAGAGAAAGATTTAATGTGGTTCACCCAATCCTTGGTAAAGCCCACCAACAAGTCTAATATTATATTATCCAATGATTAAAATCTATAAACCCTTATAGCTCAATACTGCTGCAAGAAGCTACAATATCACAATTACATTATGAAATCCCTAACCCTAAGCCTTTTTTATACAAGCTTTTGTTGCTTATAAAATTAGGGTTAGAATAAGTCATCCAATAGGAAAAAATAGTAGCCACCATCTTTTGCAGTATAAGGGCATTTTTGGCTTTGGGGGCACTACCCCCAAAAACCCCAATAGGGGTGTTGTCCCTTGACTCCACCCTATACCATGATAGGGAGTGCACCTGGGGCACTACCCCTTGACCCTGTCTTGGGGGTGCTACCCCCAAACCCCCATGGAAATAATATGGGGAGAAAATCACACTGAATAAACCTCCAAGTCTGATTAGGCTCCACATCACAACAATCTCCCACTTGGAGACTAATCAAACTCTACAACAACAACCTCTCGCTTGGAGACTGATCATAGCACTACTGAACCTATGGCTCCCATTAGAATATCAAACCACCTTGGCCTCTATTGTCATTATATTCTATTCAATCTAGAAGACCAACCAAAGCTGAAGAGGAGTTCAACTTTTCCCTTGTCACTACCTTTGTAAACATATCCGCTAGATTGTCACTTTTATGTATCTTCTCCAGCTTTAACTGTCCATCATCCCAAATTGGTTAAATGAAATGGTATCATAACTATATGTGTTTTTTCTTTGAATGTAGAGCTGAATTCTTTGCAAGATGAATGGCACTCTAGTTGTAGGTAAACAAATAATTATCCTTCTAAGGGTGTCCCAATTCTTCCATGAAGGATTGAAGCAAGCCATATCATCTCCTTGGCTGCCTCTATAGCAACAACATACTCTGCCTTTGTAGTGGATAAAGCATTAACCTTCTATAATCACGAAACCCAGCTCATTGTTGCCCCACCAATAGTAAATGCATAACCTATAGTACTCTGCCTAGTTTCAATACACCCTTCTAAAACTAAGTCAACATAGCCCTGTAAATTAGTAGTAGATTCCCCAAAATGTAAACACTTACTGAATGCTCCTCTCAAATATCTAAGAATCCATCTAGCTGCATTCCAATGCTCAATTCCTAGATGACTCATATATCTACTAACAACTCCCACTACATGTGAAATATCTAGTATAGTACATACCATAGCATACATCAAGCTTCCTATAGATGAAGCATAAGGTACCTTAGACATCTTATCCTCCTCTTCTTATTGTTGGAAATCTGATTGGAAAGGTTTACTATCAAAGAGGGAGATTGTTGTTAAAAGAATGTTTTCAATCATTATTTTGTCATTGATGTCAAATATTCTATTTGTAAGAATGATAATTTCTTATAATATTCAAGTACTATCACTTAGTTGATTGATGAAGAGGATTTAATCAAAAAAATGTAACAAAAGCACCTAAGGGAAAGCTTGAGTTAAGATTTTGTAATGAAGTGCAAGGATCAGTTAAGACAATGGTTAAATGATGTATTGGTAATATACTTGAAGATACAAAGGTTGGTCACACTTAGAAACACTGGAGGAATAAGTTGTAACAAGGTTGACTAAAAAGCTTAAACTAAATTCATTAGTGGGTGCCGAGCAAGCTAGTTTAAGCTGAGCAAAAAATTTAGTTGGAGCTAAGCAAAAGAAAAATCTAGTGTGTGTCAAGTGAACTTTAGGTGCTAAGTGAAGTCCAATTGTCGAGCAAAGTAACAAGTGTCGAGCATTAGAAAATCTTAGTAGGTGATGAGTGACCTTCAGGTGCCGAGCATCACTAAAACACAGTTGATGTCGACTAACACAGTATGTGCCGAGCACCAGTATTTCAATAGTGTCAAGCTACCACATTATTGGAAATGTCAAATATTTTTCGAATCTAAGCCAACAAAGTTTTTACCTTGAATTTTGTGAATCAATTGGAGGATAAGGATAATGAGCTGGTGGGAAAAAATTCTATGTAAACTATTTTTGGGTGAATTCAAGAGGATTCTTTATGATGTTTCTAGAAGGAACATAATATGGGTTAGATTCAATGAATCCTACCTAATCCATATGAATTTAAATTAAAGGAAAGAAGAATTGAGCAAAAAAATAAATTCTAGACTTCTATTTAAGGAGTCATAGACCAAGAAGCAAGAGCTCCTAGAGTGCCAAATTGTGAAGTGGTTGAAAAGGTGTCAAGGAGAAGACATTTAGGAGAAGGAAGAATAGAGCATAGAGACTTTGCTTTGATAAGTGGTTAGAAAGAGATAATTGCACTAGTACATTGAGCATGGAGACTCAAGGAGACAAAGCTTGAAAGGAGGGCAAGTTGTCAGAACTGCAAGAGATTGAAAGTCAAGAAAAGTTATGAGCTGAAGGAGTGATATGAGATCTACAAGATAAGTTACATATTGTAATCAGGTCAAAGATTTTCTAATACTCTCTAGCAATTATATTAGATATAAAAATTCTATGGATTTAGGTTGGTTTAATAGCCATTTGTAAATACTTTAACAGGGTGGCATTCCTAGTGAATGTTCTAAAGTCCTCTAACCAGGCCCACTTCTAACAAGGTGGTTAAATCCTTTAATCAGGTCACATTTAACAGTGTGTTGTAGTCTTTAACAGGGTAGGCCTTTCATAGGGCATCACTTCAGAACAATGAGAATTGAGTAGCATGTTATCGGTGGTTTTCTCCAAATTGGGTTTCCATGTAAATCACTATGTTATGTGTTGATCTTTTCATGTGTTATGCTTGCATGTTGATTTATAGTAACTTGTTGAATAGGAATGTTTTAAGCTTGGATGAATGAATGGTTAAATGGGCTCACTAGACTTAGTGAAAAAATTTTAAATAGGACATTTGGACCTTGAATAACTGATTCACACCCCCCCCTCCTAATTATTCTAAAGCACTTTTGACAATTGGTATCAAAGCCATCTACTAATTTAGTTTCAAGGTACTAGAGGTAGGAAGATCAAGATGTCCAAGAGAGAAGTTCCCAAGCTCAACAAAGATAACTTTGTTGCATGGCAGAGTCTGATGAAATTGCACCTTGGATCAATAGGTGATTATGCAAAAACCTCAATTGAAACAAAACATGTAGACCTAGTTGGACCTCTTAATGCAAATAATTTGATAAAAAAAAATGAGCACAATTAGGCAGTGTTGGAGATTGCATCTACACTCAGCTATGCTGAATTTGATTATATCAAAGGATGTAACACTACATTCAAGATGTGGAAAGCCCTATCAGATATCTATGGAGAAGATTAGAATGTTTAGAGAGTAAAGAGAGAAAGCCTTAGAGGAAAGTTTGATGACATGAAAATGGAGGAAGGTGAGAATGCTGCCCAATATGGATCCAGAATGAAGAAAGTGGTAAGTGCAATAAGAAGTTTGGATGATCAATTAGAAGAAGAGACTATCAATAGAAAATACTTGAGAACCTTGCTCCCTATCTATGCTATTAGAGTTTCATCCATCCAAGAGCCAAGGTGTGTACAAGGAAACACACTAACCTTTGAAGGAATGGTGGGAAGACTCACTACATTTAAATTGTCCAACTTTGATAACTACAAACCTGAGAACCTTGAATCTACTTTCAAGGCCAAGATAACATTGAAAGACACCAAGGAAATGACATAAAAAAAGAAGAGTAGAAAAGGAAAACATGCATCCAATGATAGTAGCACAAATGAGGAAGATGTGGAATAATTAGAAGCACTACTAGCTAGAAGATTCCATAGAGGCAAAGGTAAATTCAAAGGTAAGCTTCCTATCATTTGTTTCAATTGCAATGAAGTAGGTCATATTGCTGCAAGGTGTACATAGAAGAAGAACTATAAAGAAGGAAACAATTACAAGAACAAAAGAGAAGATGATAGCAGAGATTACAAGGACAAAGGCAAAAGATGCTACATTGTTGAAGAAGATTTTGATGAGAATGATAATGAATTAGTCTATGTGGCCATGAAGGATGAATCAAATGGAGATGAAGCAACAACACTAGTAACCTACAAGAATAACAAGTGGATCATAGACAACGGATGCTCACATCACATGATAGTAGATAAAAGTAAGTTTATTACCTTTACTCCGTATGATGGAAATAGTGTTAGATTTGGAAATGATGCTCCATCTCAAATCAAAGGAAAAGGCTCAATTAAACTTACAGAAATTTTTTCATGTGATAATGTATACTATGTTGATGGATTGAACTACAATTTTTTGAGTGTATCATAGTAGAATTTGGAAACAAATCTGCCAAGATCTATGACACTAATGGAAATCTAATAGGAAAATGTGAACAAACTAGGAGTAATCTATTTTACCTAGATATGGAATATGCAACTTTTCTTGTTGTTAGATTTGATGATGTATGGTTAGTGCATAGAAGACTGTGTCATGTTAACTTTGAATATCTGATTAGTATTAGCAAAAAGAAGAAGGTCAGAGAGTTGCCTAAATTGAAGAAGCCTAAAAACCCAATGTGCAAACAATGTCAACTAGGGAAGATGACTAAGTCTAGTTTTAAGAGCAAAACTTACACTTCCAAAGAAGTACTAGAGCTAGTTCATACAGACTTATGTGGATCAGTAGAAGTGCAAAGCTACCTAGGAGCCAAATACATAATGCTATTTGTAGATGACTATTCTAGGATGATGACTGCTATGTTTTTAAAGAAAAAATTTGATGCATTTCAAATGTTTAAGTGGTATTTGGCCAGAGTTGAGAAAAAAATAGGTAAGATTTTGAAATGCCTAAGATCAGACAGAGTATGAGAGTTTACATCAAAAGAATTTGAAATATTCTACAATGACAAAAGTATCAAAAGGCAAACATCAGTACCAAGAACTCCACCACAGATTGGCATTGCTAAATGGAGGAATAGATCAATGATAGATTGTGCTATAACCTTGATGATGGAGAAAAATGTTGCTCTAAAGTACTAGAGAGAAGTTGTAAGTAATGTTGTTTACACCCTAAATAGAGTCCAAGTCAAGAAAGGTACAAATGCAACACCTTTTAAATTATTGTATGGTCACTCACCTAATGTAAAACATTTCAAAGTCTTTAGTTGTAAATGCTATATTCTTAAATATACTAGAAATGGAAAGTTTGATGCAAAGAGTGGTGAAGGGATATTCCTTGGATACTCTACTAGAAGCAAAGCATATAAGTGTTTGAATACTAACACTAACAAGATAGTGGAAAGTGCAAATGTAAATTTTGATGAGCATGCAGAAGTCCAATTTGATGAATCTTAGAAATCAAAAGATTATAGATCTTTTGTATACTTCTGTGAAGGAATTCCTATTGAAGGTGAAGCTTCCAATCAAGTTGGAAATCAGCAACAAATCTCAATATCAGCCAAGTCACTGCCAGTGAATGTCGAGCTGCATTCAAAAGTGAAGTTGCTAAATGAAGGAAATGCACATTTTAAGTTTGAAATCAGTTCCCATGAAAGAGACAATGAAGTACCAGATGAAGAAGAACAAAATGACTTTGAAGCTGAAGAAACAAACATGGAAAGAAGGATTGAACCAAGACTAGCCAAGTATGTGAGAAGACATCACCCTGTAGATCAAATCATTGGTGACAAGGATACAAGACCAATGAAAAGGAATAGACTAAAAAATGAATCATGTCTATTGAGCAAGGTTGAGCCTAAAATAGTGAAAGATGCACTACAAGATGATGAATGGTATAAAGCTATGGAAGAAGAGATAGAGCAATTTGAGAAGAAAAAAACCTTGACCCTAGTTCCCAGATCGGCTGATAAGAATGTAATTGGTACCAAATAGGTGTTTAGGAACAAACTTGATGAGAATGGTGAGATAACAAGAAACAAAGTCAGACTAGTTTGCAAAAGCTATGCACAAAAAGAAGGACTGGATTATGGGGAAACATTTTCCCATGTTGCAAGAATGGAAGGAGTAAGAATATTACTTGCATATGCTACTTACAAAGGTTTCAAAGTCTACCAAATGGATGTGAAGTTTTCTTTTCTAAATGGTATACTAGAAGAGGAAGTCTACATAGAAAAACCTAAGGGATTTCTTAATGAAAACAACAAGGATATGGTCTGCAAACTACATAAGACACTCTATGGTTTGAAGCAAGCACCTAGAGCATGGTATGAGAGATTGCACAAATATCTTATAAAGATAGGATTTGAGAGAAAAAATCACAATAGTAACTTGTACATTAAGGAAAAAAAAGATAAAGACATTTTGATATCAAAAATCTTTGTTGATGATATAATATTTGGAGGAAAAGATATTCTATGCAAATATTTTGCTGATCAAATGAAACATGAGTTTGAGATGTCAATGTTTGGAGAAATCAAATTCTTTGTTAGATTGCAAGTACATCAACTAAAGCAGGGCATATTTGTGACCCAATAAAAATATATCAAGGAGATACTCAAGACACTTAGATTAGAAGATTCAAAACTAGTCAACACACCAATGGTAATAGGGCATAAGTTATCCAAGAATGATGAGTCTGTTGAAGTGAATCAGACACTGTATAGATCAATGATTGAAAAGTTGCAGTATGTTGTACATAGTAGACTAGACATTGATTAGCAGTTGGAATAGTGGCAATATTTTTTGCAAATCCAAGAGAAAATCATCTAATGGCAGTAAGGAGAATACTAAGGTATTTAAAAAGAACTGATGACTTTGGTTTGTACTACAAAAGGAGTGAAAAGTTTAAATTGAGAGCTTAACTAATGTAGATTGGGGAGGTAACATTGATGATAGAAAAAGAACTAATGGAGGAGCACTTTCTTGGGAAGAAGATTGATTACATGGACCGAGAAAAAGTAAATTTGTAACTTACAGTCAATAGCAAACACTGAATATGTTGTAGCTACTATCAATTACACCAATATTGTATGGATCAAACATCTATTGCAAGGTATGAAGGAAGAAGTAACTAAGCTTGTGATACTCTATTTTCACAATACAAATGCCATCAACATATCAAAGAACCCTGCAATGCATGCCAAAACAAAGTATATTGCAATCAAGTATCACTATGTAAGAGAATTGGTGGAAGACAAACAAGTGAAGATGGAATATGTAAGCTCAAAGGAACAAATTGCTGACATCTTCACAAAAGCACTACCTAAAGATGCTTTTGAATATCTCAAAGGTAATTTAGGAGTGATAACCCTAGCCAAGGATACTTGAAGCAAAAGCAAAATTGCCTTGCATCAAATGAATTGATTGTTGAAATATTACACATTGATGTAGAGGATACTTACTTTAGGATTTATGTCTAAAGTAATCAAAGTGCAGAAGCTACAAAATTAGTCACAAGCAAGGTGACAGAGGAAGAAATTGAAAGAGCCTACAAATTCTACACTTTCATGTTAAGATGTTGAGTTAATGTCTTTGGCATTGTGTCAAAAAGGGAGATAAAAGTGCAGAAACTGATTAAATCCAGAGAAAGAGAGAGATTGTCAAATCAAAAGGAAGAAAAGAGAAGTAGCAAGAAGTTGATTAGAACAAAGAATAGTAGAAGATGAGCAATGCATACAAAGGGAGAGAATGTAAGAAGGAAGAAAATAAAGAAAAAGGATACAATAGCTAAGAGGGAGAAGTAGAGAGGAAGAAATTGTCTAGTCGAATTTTCTTTTTGGCATTTGATTTACTGTTCTAACCTAGTTAGCATTTTGATAACATGGTTAAATAGTTCGGTCTGATGGTTGATCAGTTTGGTTTTCCATCAATGCCAAAGAGGGAGATTGTTGAAAAATCTAATTGAAAAGGTTTACTATCAAAGAGGGAGATTGTTGTTAAAAGAATGTTTTCAATCATTATTTTGTCATTGATGTCAAACCTACTATTTTTAGGAATGACAACTAGTTATAAGATCCAAGTACTATCATTTAGTTGATTGATGAAAAGGATTTAATCAACAAGATGTAATAAAAGCACCTAAGGGAAAGGTTGAGTTATGATTTTGTAATGAAGTGCAAGGATCGGTTAAGACAATGGTTAAATGATGTATTGGTAACATACTTGAAGATATAGAGATTGGCCACACTTAGAAACACTAGAGGAATAAGTTGTAACAAGGTTGACTGCAAAGCTTAAACTAAGTTCATTAGTGGGTGCCGAGCAAGCTAGTTTAAGCTGAGCAAAATTTTCAATTGGATCTGAGCAAAAGAAAAATCTACTATGTGCCGAGTGAACTTCAGGTGCTGAGTGAAGTTCAAGTTCCAAGAAAAGTAATAGGTGTCGAGCATCAAAAAATCTTAGTAGGTGTTGAGTGAACTTCAGGTGCTGAGCATCAGTAAAACATAGTTGATGCCAAGTAATATAGTATGTGTCGAGCACCAGTATTTCAATAGTGTCGAGTTGCTGCATTATTGAAAATGTCAAAGATTTGTTGAATCTAAGCCGACAAAGTTGTTAGTTTGAATTTTTTGAACCAGTTGGAGGATAAGGATAATGAGCTGGTGGTACAGAATTCTATGTAAACCATTTTTGAGTGAATTTAAGAGGATTCTTCATGATGTTTCTAGAAGGAACATAATATGGGTTAGATTCAATGAATCCTACCTAATCCATATGAATTGAAATTAAAGGAGGGAAGAATTGAGTGGAAAAAGAAATTTTAGACTTCTATTTAAGGATTCATAGACCAAGAAGCAAGAGCTACTAGAGTGCTAAATTGTGAAGTGGTTGAAAAGGTGTCAAGGAGAAGACATCTAGGAGAAGGAAGAATAGAGCATAGAGACTCTACTTCAATAAGTTGTCAAAAAGAGATGATTTTACTGGTACATTAAGCATGGAGACTCAAGGAGACAAAGCTTGAAAGGAGGGCAAGCTATCAGAACTACAAGAGATTAAAAGCCAAGCAAAGTTATGAGCTAAAGAAGTGATCTGAGATCTGCAAGATAAGTTGTATGTTGTAATTAGGTCAAAGAATTTCTAATACTCTCTAGAAATTGTATTAGATATGAAAATCCTATAGAATTGGGTTGGTTTAATAGCCATTTGTAAATCCTTTAATAGAGTGGCATTCCTAGTGAATGTTCTAAAGTCCTCTAACTAGGCCCACTTCTAACAAGGTGGTTAAATCCTTTAATTAGGTCACATTTAACAGTGTGTTGTAGCCTTTAATAGGGTAGGCCTTTCATAAGGCATCACTTCAGAAGAGTGAGAATTGAGTAGCATGCTACTAATAGTTTTTTTCCAAATTGGGTTTACACATAAATCATTGCGTTATGTGTTGATCTTTTCATGTGTTATGCTTGCATGTTGATTTACAATAACTTATTGAATAGGAATGTTTTAAGCTTGGATGAATGAATGGTTGAATGAGCTCACTATACTTAGTGAAATTTTTTAAAATAGGACATTTGGACCTTGAATAACTGATTCACACCCCCCCCCCAATCATTCTAAAGCACTTTTGACAATTGGTATCAAAGCCATCAATTGGTATCAAAGCCATCTACTGATTTAGTTTCAAGGTACTAGAGGTAGGAAGATCAAGATGTCCAAGAGAGAAGTTCCCAGGCTCAACAAAGAAAACTTTGTTGCATGGTAGAGTCTGGTAAAATTGCACCTTGGATCAATAGGTGATTATGTAAAAACCTCAATTGGAATAGAACATGTAGACCCATCTAGACCTCTTACTACAAATGATTTGAGCAAAGCAACACAATCAGGAATTGTTGGAGATAGCCTCTACACTTAGCTATGCTGAATTTAATAACATCAAAGGATGTGAAATTGCATTCAAGATGTGGAAAGCCCTATTCGATATCTATGGAGGAGATTAGAATGTTCATAAAGTAAAGAGAGAAAGCCTCGGAGGAAAGTTTGATGACATGAAAATGGAGGAAGGTGAGAACGTTGCCCACTATGGATCTAGAATGAAGTCGTAAGTGCAATAAAAATTTTGGGTGGTCAATTGGAAGAAGAGACTATCAATAAAAAATACTTGAGAACCCTACTCCCTATCTATGCTATTAGAGTTTCAACCATCCAAGAGCTAAGGTGTGTGCAAGGAAACACACTAATCTTTGAAGGAATAGTGGGAAGACTCACTGCATTTGAACTGTCCAACTTTGATAACTAAAAACATGAGAATCTTGAATCTTCTTTCAAGGCCAAGCTAACATTTAAAGACACTGAGGAGGTGACATCAAAGAAAAAGAGTAGAAAAGGAAAACATGCATCTAGTGATAGCAGCACAGATGAGGAAGATGTAGAACAATTAGAAGCACTACTAGCTAGAAGATTCCATAGATGAAAAGGTAAGCTTCCTATCATTTGTTTCAATTGCAATGAAGTAGGTCATATTGTTGCAAGGCGTACACAGGAGTAGAACTACAAAGAAGGAAACAAGTTCAAGAACAAAAGAGATGATGATAACAGATATTACAAGGACAAAGGCAAAAAATGCTACATTGTTGAAGAAGAGAAAATCATTTTACCACTGACCTAGTTTTAAATCATTTTTCTATGCAAATCATTTTACCACTAACCTGGCTTTAAATCATTTCTTACCCCCATCATCTTCTTTCAACCTGTAAATTGATTTATTCTGTAAAGCCTTTTTACCTATAGGCAACTTGCATAAATCTCATGTCTTATTTTTCAGCAAAGAGTCCATTTCTTCTTTCATTGTAGACTCCCACTAAATCTTTGTACCCACCTACACAACTTCATTATAACATTTAGGTTCACCAGCATCAGTAAGTAAAATAGAAAACAAAGAAGGAGAAAATCTTTCTAGAGGTCTACTTAGCCTTGTTGACCATCTAACATTCATTGGTGTGTGTGGTATTTTCTATTGTAGTTGTTGCAAATCATGAGGAATTGTTGGAACATCATCTTTTGGAGTATCATCTAGCACTACATAATCATCTTCTTTCTTCTCATGTTGCTGCAACAGATCTTTGTACAACACTTTCTCATTGGATATGACATCCCTGCCTCTTGCAATTTTACAATTTTCAAAATCCCAAAGCCTATAATCAAATTCATTAATTCCATATCCAAAAAATACACATTTCTTTGACTTAGCTTCTAGCTTGGTTCTATTCTTAGAATCTATATGAGAAAATGCTTCACAACTGAAGGTTTTGAGAAAAGAATAACTTACCTTCTTACCAATTCATGCTTCCTTTGGAATACCACAATCCAAAGGAGTAGAGGGACCTCTATTAATCAAATATACAACATTATTGATAGCATCCACCCACATATTTAAGGGCAAACCAGCATGTAACCTCATGCTTCTTGCACACTCCATTATAGCCATGTTCATACATTTAGCCACTCCATTTTCCTATGGAGTTCTTGAAATATTTTTCTATCTACAAATACCATTTGTGTAGCAAAAATATTCAAATTCATGACTACAATATTCACCACCATTATTAGATTTGAGAAATTTTAATTTTGGACCAGTCTCATTTTCAACCAAGCATTTCCATTTCTTAAAAGTTTGAAATACATCAGATTTATGTCTAAGGAAATAAATCCATACTTTTCTAGTTGCATCATCAATAAATGTAAATGAGAGCCCTAAAGGAAGATAACTAAGTTGGTCCCCATATATCTATATGCACAAGCTCTAATCTCTCACTTTTCTTTTCCTTCTCAGTTTTCACAAAACTAACTCTTTTTTATTTTCCATACACACAACTTTTACATAAATCCATATTAACACATTTCAGACCTATTAAAACTTACTTTGAATGAAGTACTTTCATATCTTTCTCACCCATGTACCCAAGTTTTTTGTGCCATAGCATTGTATTAGAATCTACATCAACTATTTGTTCTCCTTACTCAACTGCAACAATTGTTCCTGAACATTCATTTTTCTCTGACACAATCAAAGTAAAAGGAACAGTATTACTTGTACAAAAATATAAGGTGCCTACTTTCACACCTTTTGCTACTACAAGTTGTAGACACCTAAATTTGATTACACCGCTTTGCTAATCTAATTTAGCCATCTCTAAAGGCATCATTAATTAAATTTCTATTTAATTAATCCTTTGTCATCCCCTGGCTGATTAATTTAATTAATCATCTATAGTCCTAATTGATAAATCAAATAACCTATTATTTATCAATTAAATCCTATTCTTCTATCTAATTCCAAAATCCCCATTTATTAAATAAATCTATTTGATAAATAAAATCCTCAAATCTAATAAGCCCCTAACTCATCCCTAAACCCTCTTTTTAGCCTAATCCACCCCATCCACCCATACTAACCTAGCTTAGCCACTAACTCACCCACCCTCATGAATGCCATCCACTTGCAAATCTCTAACATCCCTAATCTAATCCTAAACCCAAGCCTAATCCACCCCCTAATGTTGTCACATTCCCTAAGAAAGCTTAAGACTTTCCTAAGTCAAGGAAAGTCAACAATCTCAACTCCCCTCAAAATATCCCAACCACTTAGCAATGAATGCTCTTACAAAAGCCATAAAGACTCTTACAAGCTCTTACAAGCCATAATGAAGGGTCTTTATGAAGATATTATCCCTTGAGCCTCCTTTGTTGACTCATCCATCCCCTTTCCTCCATCCACTCACCCTGTGACATGTGTCACTCCCTGATTGGTGCTAAACAAGCACAATCCATGTGCTCCCCTTTGAGTGCATCCTAGCCCTCCTTAAGCCTTTCGCCATCCTTGCATCTTATCCCTCCATCCCTCAAGCCCTTATCCTATAAATTGAATCCCCTCCCAAGCCATATCATCACAATCTTGAAGCTAAAGTTATAATGCTAGTTTGAGAAACCAAAGCCCTTAACCATACCCTTATGATGCCAAATTGAGAGCTCACAAAGCTACCAATTTTCCATTTTTCATCTCCATTGAAGCTAGTTTTGAGAACCTTGAGCATACATACCAAATCTAAGCAAATAGACTCATCCCCAAACCAAGTTACCATCCTCATTGGAAGAGCCATTCTATGACTCATATTCTCATTTGAGGGTTTCACTTTGTCTCTCATATATGTTATGGTCTTTATGCAAGTTAATGCTTTTGTACTTTTAATAGATTAGTATTACTTGCTAACATATTTCTCATATACACAAGTGAACTTTTTGAAACCTTCTAATTTTTATCATTAAAAGTAACTACACAACTCTCATCACCAAGTTGTCTTGCTGAAATTAAATTCCTACTCAGCCTTGGAACATGTCTAACCTCATGTAGTAGCCAATGATTTCCATTCTACAACTTAATCTTAACTTTTCCCTTTCCAACAATCTGACAAGGTTCATTTTCCCCCAAATAAACAAGCCCAAAATCCCCTTGGATATAATCAATAAAATAACCTCTATGAGGTGTAGCATGAAATGAAGCACCAAAATCTAAAACCCATGAATCGTCAACACTTTCTAAAGAAAGAAGCAAAGCATCCTCTTCAGATTTTTTACTTACCACATTTTCCTCCTTGTTCCCTTCTAGTTTATCTCCTTCATTATTCTTTTGAGTCTAACAATCTTTCTTGTTATGCCCTGGTTTCCCACAATACCAACAATCTCTTGGTCTTTTAGATTGAGACCTCTTCCCCTTTGACTTTCCTCTTGATTTTCCATGATTTCTAGAATTATTTCCTCTCTCAGACATTCTACCTCTTCTTTATGAATTCAAAGCACTTCCTGATGTAGATCCACCTGAGGTTTTCCTACAAGTTTTCTCACTCAAAATAATACTAATCACATCATCAAATTTTAGGTTATTAGATCCAAAAACAAAATTACTCACAATGATTACCGAGCCATTCCAACTTTAAGGCAAAGAACACAAAATCAAGAGAGCCCTAATTTTTTCATCAAAATTAATACTCATAGAAGATAATTGACTAGTAACAATATCAAACTCATTTAAATGATATGCAATAGATCCACCTTCTATCATCTTCATATTAAATAAATGCTTCATGACAAATACCTTGTTTGAAGTGGAGGGCTTTTCATATAGTTTAGCTATGGTTTGCATGAACTATTATGTCATCTTAACTTTTGTAATATTAAATTTCATTGATGGTGCCAAGCATAATTGAATACTTCCAAGTGCCTTTCTATCTAAAATCTCCCAATCCTCATCCACCTTAGTTTCCTATTTCTTGAATTTTCCTTCCAATGGCTTCCATAAATCCTTCTAATAAAGATAGTCTTCCATTTGCATCTTCCATCACTGAAAGTTCTACCTATTAAACTTCTCAACCTTTAGCTTACCCTCATCTTCCATAGCTCCCACTCGACTAGACCTTCCTATAGAGGATCACTAAAAAAAAATTGATGACTATTTGGCTCTGATATCACTTGTTACAATTAACCTTGTATAGAAAGATCAATTACATTCAAATATAGCCAATATGAAAAAATAGTAGATCGCATAAAAGAGAACAAAAGACACCAACATTCCCCAAGACTCTATAGGAGCCTTGCCCCTTGACCCCGTCTTGGGGGCACTGCCCCCAAACCCCTATAGAAATAATATGGGGAGAAAACCATGTTGAATAAACCTTTGAATTTGATTAGGCTCTGCATTACAACACTACTCCCATATACAATCTAGAATGGTGATTTATTAGTACACCTATTAATAGAATTATTACAGCCAACCAAACATCTCAACAAATTCTCCAAACTCCTATTCACCACCTTAGTCTATCCATCCATCTATGGATGATATGATGAACTAAACTTCAAATATTTCTTCAACTTCTTCCATAATGTGTGCCAAAAACACCCAAAAAACTTGGTATCGTGATCTGAAACTATATTCTTTGGTAGACCATGTAGTCCCACCACTTCTCTAAAAAATAACTTTGTCACATAAACAACATCACTAGTCTTCTTGTAAGGAATGAAATGTGTCATCATTTAAAATCTGTCAACCACTACAAAAATTAAATCATTCTCATGGAGAGTCCTTGGCAAGCCAACAATGAAATCCATGCGAACATCCTCCCACTGATTCTCTAGTATAGGTAATGGCTAATACAACACATTATTTTGCTTCACTTCTTTTTCCATCTAACAAAATCTATTACTCTATACAAAATTCTTAACATCTTTCTGTGACTATGGCCAGTGATAATTCCTAGCAACCAAAGAAATAGTTTTATCTCTTCAAAAATGTCCAACCAATCCTCCAATATGCTTCTCCTTGATGAGATTCTCCCTCATAGAACTTTTGGGAAAGCACAACTAACTTCCTTTCAACAACATACCATCTTGGATGAAGAAATCCAACCACTTTGTCATGTCAGGTGTAACAAGTTCTATACAAGCCTTCCAAGCTTCACCAAAATTGGGATCCTCCAGATATAGATTCTTGAGTTCCTTGAACCCAACCACCTCAATCTGCATCTCTGACACCAAAAGTTATCTTCTCCTAAGAGTATCTACAAATTTATTATACTTCCCACTTTTTTTTTATTTTAAAACAAATGTATAACTCTAGAAAATCTCAACCCATTTTAAATGCCTTTAGTTCAAATTTCCTTGACTATTCAAAAATTGTAAAGCTTGATGATTAGCATACAAAACAATTTCCTTAGGAGGAAGATAGTGTCTCCACTTCTTCAATGCCTAAAATATATCATAATATTCCTAATCATAAAAATAATAATTTATCTTGGCATCATTAAACTTCTCACTAAAATAAGCAACAAGTATACCTTATTGGCTCAAAAATTAGCATCACAGTCTACTTGAAACACCTTATTAAAATCTGGAAGTGCAAAAATAGGTTGCTCTATAGATTTCTATTTCAACAAATTGAAACTCTTATTTTCTCCTATAATCCACTTAAATTATTTCATATCCCCTCTAATTGTTTCTATCAAGGGTCCACAAATAATGTTAAAATCTCTGAAAAAATTCTATAAAAGCTAGCCAGTCCATGAAAAGATCTTACATCTATAGCACTCCTAGGAGTATGCCATTCAAGGATAGACTTCAATTCTATAGGATCCATCATTAGACCTTCTTTTGAAACTAAAAATCCAAGGTACACCAACTCCTTCAAAAAACTGCACTTATTCAAATTTATCAACAACTTTTCTTCCCTCAATTTCTCAAACACCTTATGAATATGCATCATTAAATGTTCCTCCAATGTCTTACTAAATATCAAAAAGGTAAATAATGACAAACTTACCTAGAAACTCCTTCAGTACCTCATTCATGAGTTAGATGAAAGTGTTTTGTGTATTGGCTAGCCCAAAATGCATGACTAATCACTCATAGAATCCTTACCTTGTCTTGAAGGTGATCTTCCACTCATCTCCTTCTTTGATGTGAATCTAATGGTACCCACTCTTCATATCTATCTTTGTGAAATATACAACTCCACTCAAACAACCCATAATATCATCCATCTATGGCAATGTAAATTTATACTTGATTGTGATCTTGTTGATAACCTACAAATGTGTGCACATCCTCCATTCTCCATTCTTCTTTGGTGCTAATACTATGGGTGCAACACATGGACTAAGACTCTCTCAAATCAACCCCTTCTACAATAACTCATGTACTTGTTTGTTCAATTCCTCACTTTCTGTTGGTGTCTATCTATGTGTTTCCTTATATGGCAAACTAGATCCTAGAATCAAGTCTATCTAGTGATTGATCTTTCATACTAGTGGTAATCTATTAGGCACATTATTTGATACAATATTTGAAACTCTTCCAACAAATCTATAACTTTTACAGGTACGTCTTCTACTTCTTCTTTACCATCTTAAAGGAATTATGGAAAAAAAACATATGCTCATGCCTCATACCCTCTATGAATGTGTTTCCATAAAAAAAACATATTGTAGTAGTACTACATACATTTTCATCTATATCCTTCAATGGCTTCAACTTATGCTTCACTCCATCCTTTGCCAAAGTGTAGGTATTTGCACACCCATCATGTACAACATGCCTATCAAGTTGTCATGGCCTAACCAACAACATATGACCTATGTCATATGTTGTTGGGTATGCTATCACACATCACCTCATCTTGGTAGCTTCTAATCTTGAACTTCACTAAGCATTGTTCAATGACCATGACCTTGTGGTCATCCTACACCCAAGCAATACTATATTGACGTGAGTGTTTCTATCTTTTTAGTTTTAATTTTTTGACCATCTTTTCTAACACTAGATTATCAGTACTTCCATCATAAATGATCACATCACAACACTTATCTTCACATTCACACCTTGTACAAAACAAGCTCCTCCTTTGATTAGGTTCGAACTCACCACTTAGCAAGACTCTTTTTCCTCTTTCAACATCTTAAGGATGTGATGATTTTGCATCTTTATAAACATGCACTACTCTTGCATAGAATTCAATTCTTCTATGTGTCCTTACTTGGTAATGGGAACATTCAAATTCTCTATGCCCTTCTTCTCCATAGTGAAAAAAAATTCCATTGAAACCTCCTCTTCCAAATCCTTTCCTTCTTCCTCTTCCTCTCTAATCTCTATTGTTCTGATCATGGAAATGATTGGAATTGTTTCTCCTCTATTGTGACTACTACTACTGATTAGATCTTCCACCATGACCTCTTCCATTATTCTTTTTATCAAACTTCTTATTCAATTTTTCCTCAACTCTTAGGGAAACCCAATATTCCTCTTCAATATTATTCATTCAAACTAGACTCAATTCCTCTTGAATGCTTGGCCTCAACCCATTGAGATAACATGAAACTTTCTCCTTATCATTTTTTGCATGGTTGGTTCTATTAGAAATATAAGAGGAGTAATTGAGAGGGGAGGGGTGAACTAGTTACCACTAAAATAAATCTCAGATCCCTTAGATGTCACTACAAAGAAAAATATTAACTCTAATTAAATTGTATTATGTTGTTACTCAACAAACACACATGTTGTCAATTTACACCATCAAATGTTGTAAATTGGAAAAAACTAGAATAGTTGTAGTAACTTGGAAAATGCATATCTTTAGATATTTTCCGTGATTCTCTTTATTTAACTTAGTTGTATACACATAAAAGAAATAGCATGAACACAAGTGACACCAAGATTTAATGTGGAAACCCAATTTGAGAAAAATCACCAATTGCAACTAGTTACTGGTTTTCATTCTTCTGAAGTGAGCCATGTTAGGAGCCAACCCTGTTAAAGGTTACAAAATACACTACTAGGTATGACCCTGTTAGAGGATTTAATCACCCTATTAGGAGTGGCATTGTTAGAGGTATTTAGACACTTCAATCTAGAAATGTCACCTTATTAGAGGATTTACAAATAGTTGTTAAGCCAACTCTGTTAAGAGATTTATATCATTGCTACAATGGTTAGAGAGTAACAATGAGATGACCTAATTTTTGATACAATTGAATTACTGATTACAAATCTCAATTATGGCTTGTTTACTTGATCCTTTCTAATCGAATGTATCTTTGTAACTCCACAAGGATGTTCTTCTTATCCTTCTAATTTGCTTCCTCTAAGCATCCTTAAATATTCTATTCACTTGCACACATTCAATCCTCAACTTGACCTTATATATATATATATATATATATATATATATATATATATATATATATATATATATATATATATATATATATATATATATATATATATATATATATATATATATATATATATATATATATATATATATATATTCAAGTCAACTTGAATACAACTTAGAATAATTAATATCCATCTCCTCGATCGGCTAGAACCAATAAACAAATCTATTGAACTCAATATGCCAAAACAAGAAAATCCTTCATTAGCTTACCCTACTTGATAGACACTAACTCAGAAATGATTTTCCTATGTGAACCAAGTAAACTCTGTTAACACTGCATATTCATAAAGCTCCTTTGGTAAATGAGTGATCTTGGTTAACACTAATTCCATCCAACTTTTTCTTCATTAACTGAGTGAGCTTGGTTAATACTTAAATTTTGTAAACTTTCCTTTGTCACCCAAGTGAACTTGGTAGACACTATCTTCTTAGCTTGAAAAATTCTGGAAAGATTAGCAGACATAGGAAACTATCTTCATCGCCTAAATGAGTTTGACATATAGTAACTGGCAATTATATGACATTTTGTGCAACATCAAAGACAATACACAATTAATCAATTATTTTCAACAATCTCCCTCTTTGGCATTAATGGCAACATAACATGTCATAATACAATGAAATTTTGGAGCAAGAATAAAGTAAGGAATATATCCTTAGTTTCACTCTAATTCTCATCCATGATAACTCCCTCTATTAGTGTGAACTCCCTTTGCCTTCAGTTTCTTCCTATGTTTGCAAACTTTGCCTTCAACATCTTCTTCTGATAGCAAACTTTTCTTCTTTGATATCAGACCAAGTTCTCCCTCTTTGACATCTCATGCCAAAGACAACATTTAGATAATATCGGTGTACCTTATGTACTAATTCATATGTAATGTGCCCTTTTCAATACTGCATCAACTAACTGGTCTCCAACATGCTCTGGTTCATGCATCACTAAACTTCATTTAATGAGTTTTAGATAGGGGAATGACCCCTAATTTAGCTCTTAGATACAAAAATACATCTTTAGGTAATAGCTTAGTGAATATGTCTGCAATTTGTTCTTTAGTATTCACATATTCCAATCTTACCTCTTTATCTTGTACCAATTCTCTCAAAAAATGATATTTTATAGAAATTTGTTTGGTTTTGGTATGCATCACATGATTCTTTGATATATTAATTGCACTAGTGTTATCATAGAATATAACCATTAGATCCTTGATTTTGATTTACATACTTGCCAATAGTTTTTTGAACCAAACAACATTGGAACAATTAACTACTGCTGCCACATATTCTGCCTTTGTTGTGGACTAAGAAATACAATTATGCTTCTTGCTTGTCCAAGACACTAGTCTTTTACCAAGAAAGAATGTTCCACCATTGGTGCTCTTTTTGTCATCAACACTTCCTGCCCAATCAGCATCTGTGAATGCTTTCAAATCCAAATTGTCTCCTTTTTTATAGCATAATCCATAGTCTTCAGTACCCTTCAAATACCTCATGATTCTCTTGATTTCTATCATGTGATTTTCCTTGAGATTTGCTAAGAATCTTGCCACCATACCAATTGCTGATGCAATATCAAGCCTTGTGTGCACTACATGTTGCAATTTTCCAATCATTGATCTATATTTGGTCTAATCTACCTCTTTGGAATCATCATTTTTAGAAAGCTTATGTATAGTATATATAGGTGTTCCAACTAGTCTTGAATCTTCCATTCCAAACTTCTTTAGTATCTCTTTGATATATTTGGATTGAGTAATGTAGATATCATCTTTCTTCTATTAGATCTATAATCCAACAAAGAATTTAATCTCTCCAAACATGGACATCTCAAATTCTTTACTCATCTCTTCTTAAAATGCCTTGCATAAGTCATCATTTCCTGTAAATAATTTGTCATCCACAAAGATTTCAGCCAACACAATTTTCTTGTCTAGTCCTTCTTTGATGTGCAGGCTATTGTTATCATTTTTTCTTTGAAAACCAATTTTTATCAAGTAGTTATGAAGTCGAGCTTGCTTCAAACCATACAATGCTTTGTGTAGTTTACAAACCATATCCCTTTTGCTAGGATCCACAAAACCTTCAGGTTATTCTATGTAAACTTCCTCTTCAAGAATTTAGATTTCACATCCCACTAGTACATTTGCACTTGTTTTTCTACCAAAATTTTTGACCATAGTTATGATTTCATCTCTTTTTTTTTTTTTCATCCCCATGTTGGTCAAAATTTTGACCAACTCAGGATCATAACAAAAAAAGAAAAAAGTGTATGACTTATATTATGTCATGGAAGAGATTGAATCCTACAATGGCTCTGATTTTTGTTTGTGATAAGGTTCTAGATGGAACCATTCCTTACTTCAATGAAGAGGGTAATTTGTAGCAAGTTTCTGTTCACTCTCTCACAGCTGGCAAAAAGATCATTCTCTTTGACATTCCTGGCACCTTCACTCCTACCTATAGGTACTTTCATTTCTAAATTTTGTCAAAAGTATTAATTATGGTTTGTTCCTCACTTTTTTCTCTACATGACTCTTGTTGGGGTAATTTTTAAAAAAAAATCTTCTAGGGTTTATTAAGGGTTTTATGGTGGTGGTTGTTATTTGATCATGTAGAAGTGATTGATATATAATTAAAACATTTTGTTTACAATTCAATTTTTTTGTTGTAGCCTGAAGCATGTCCTTGGGTTTATTGAGAAGGCCGAGGAGTTGAAGGCCAAGGGTGTTGATGACATAATTCTCATCAGTGGTATGTATGATTTTTATAGAGTTTTATGGTAATTTAGATATTTAGATATGTATTCAAAAGATTTTTAGGGATATAGAATCATGTCCTCAATGGATTGGAGAATTCCTCTATGCCTCATAGACAATCGCAATATGAGGTTAATAGGAAGTCATTGGTGGAAATGATGTTAAGTAGACATTTAGTAAATTCAAGTTGGTAAATAATAAAATATGGTCCCTGATTGAAAATCAAAATTTAGATGTTAATTTTCTAGTGTTGAAATGGACATTAATCAAAAAATAAATTCAAGCATCGAATTTGTTTGAGTTTTTTCCATAAAACATGAATAGCCTTAGCAAAATTGGGGCTTCATTTGTGCGTCCGATAACCTTGACGAATTTGCCTATGGCTTTTCCAATTTTTGCTTTATACAAATTAGTTGGCATACACTGAGTGGAACTCCCCAGACTTGGGCCTGGAGATGGAGGAATTCCATTGTTTTAGGTTCTTCTTCTCTTTCAAGGCTCTAGCAACTATATCTTCTAGATGGTCCAGACTCTTAGATCCCGTGCCTTCACTTGGTTACTAGAGTGGGCTAAAGCCCAATAGGTTGAACACCTATGAATTTTTATTTTGAGATAGCTTCATATGAAAGTCTTCTCAATCACAACTAGCAGGGCCCTCAACTAATAAGCTTATTCCATCACAGAGTTGGGTGGCACCCATTGAATTGTAGGGAGAGTTTCATTCTTATCAATCGATTAGTTTTCTATTATATGCCACCATGCATGTAGCAGGGGTTCACCTAGGAAGATATAGTTGCTATCCAAATGAATATGACCAACTAGTAGAGCATTCTTCTAAGCCACCAACAACAGAGATAGCATCTAAGGATGCATACATTTGTGCTTTTAGATCTTAAGCTTTGGAGTTTTTCAATTGATTTGTGTTTCAGTGTCATGTAGGTTGGATTGGGAATGAATAAAGGAAACATTGAGGGATTGCCATGATGACACCTCCTCTTAATCCAAGCATGGCAAGATGATCCCATTTCTCTCTCATCTTGATATTTCTAAACTTCACCTATTGTTTTCAATAACTTTTCCTAGTTTTATCACTACTGTGAGGAATTGTGTGATAATGTAACTAGTTGTTGCTCGCAATTTTCTTTTAGGTTTTATTCCCAAGGCCCAGCCACCCAATTTTTTTGTGCAAAATCTATTGACCAAGGTCTAAAATTTAACATCAATAGATGGATCAGTGCCCAAAAAATGTTTAACAACCTCCCTCCCTAGTTTTTGTGAACAATTTAGTTCTTACCGAAGAAGTAACAATGGGTATGATGCAATTGGAATGCTCTCTCAAACACTATTAGCCCTTCTCTATAGAATTTTTCTTGTGCATTTATTTAGATACTCAGCAATGGGCTACAATACAAATGAAAAACATACTTCAAACACTGCCAACTCTTGATAGACTAAACTCTTCTTATTTGATTTGGGTTGTTGGAGTGGAACATGATCTCTACCCTTGGCACCTTTTTTTCAACATGTGCAGAGATGATAGTTAGTGGTATCATTGTTTCACCTTTTTAAAAACTATTATTGAGACAAAATATGGTAGGACATATCACATATAAAATGACTTCAACTTCTTACTCTCCTATTCTTTATCTATAATATGTAAATTAAATGTTTAACATCTCCCTATTGGGTGATGACTGTTTGTGTAAACTCTAAAGAAAGAACAAATTTTCAATTTGGCTGAGGTGGGTACTTTCTTCATTTAACTTTATTTGTTCACCAAGAGCTTGGTGTTCAAGTTTCATAGACTTCAACTTCACTTGTGAAGTATCTTCTCAATGATAACCACAAAAAGACTAGCCACTTATACCAATTGCTTGATCCATCAATATGTCAGAGGGCATCAATTTTGTGGACAATTTTATCAACTATTTGAGCTTATACAAACTCTACTGAGATGACATCTCTTTAGTGTGTTATACAAAATCTTCAATTCTTTGCACTTCAATGGATGACATTGGTTTTCTTGACACTCCCATATTTGTGCAACAGTGTGTATAGAGAAAATGTGTCCATTTATATTGCTTGAAATGTCTGAAAGCCTTTTAAATGAATTCATTTTGTGTATATTTTTCTATATAGCATGCCATGCAAAGACATTTCTTTGGTACATTCTATCAGACATTTAATGTGTATTCTATGATCCACATGTTGCACTTGTTTATGTTTACAACAGCATTCTATTGCACTTCCAATGAAATTCTTGTCTATCATGCATATACTCTGTCTTCAAAGCTTCATAGGCATTGACAAATTCCTTTTAAAGGTTGATTTAATGCATATCATGCAATTATCTTCTTTCATATCTTGAGGTGACATGCCTAAAGACATTATGTCCAATAGTTCAATGTGATTTTTTACAATTCTACAGTTTGTAGGCATATCTACATGAGTTTTCCAATGTTAATATCTAAGAAGAACCTTCAAAGTAGTCCATCAATAATCAAAAATTCATGTGCATTGTATACACTCACAGTTTGCATACATTTTTTAAAGTAATTTTTTGCCAAATCTTTTGAGTGTAGATTTTGTCATCATGGCATTGAGTATGATGACATCTCCCTTGAGGATTTAGTCAAACAATTCAAGTGCATTGTCTTTGATTCCACATTTTGCACATTGCTTACCACAACATTTTCATTTACAACATCTGACAATATCTCCCCTTATGCTATGCTTTCATTTAGCATGGAGCTCAAAACATGCTTAGAGGTTATAACTGTTTCATGCAATCATGTTTAAGAATCCAAAGGTAACTACCAACTTTTTACCACAATGACCTGGATAAATGTCTAAGATTACCATATTGTCTTCATTTTGACATACAAATTTAATTTTTATATGATCTATGGGCACAAAGAAAACATGTCCACACAACCATCACAGGCTTTTTACCATTAAGTCTTCCCACAGTAACCACTGCAAGCATTAATTTAAGAACTTTGAGAGCTCCCTTGCAAATATTGTTTCATTCATGATATGCAATCATTTCATTTCATTCCTTGAGATAATATCTCTTTAAGCATTTGGTCAAATGTTTCATGGGCATTGTCTGTCATTTCACATTTGTATGCATGAATATGCCACTATTTTGATGTAGCAAGGAAGCAGTTGGCAGAGGTTGTATGGATTGGCATCATACCTACTAATGCCTTTTAGCTGAAAATGTCTAAAACCATTTCAATAAATTATTTTGTGCACAAGCTGCATTCATTGCATTCTACATAAGATCTCTTCTCTTAAAGGCATTTTTTGAAAACAGTTCATATGCTTTGTCCAAGATTCCATAGTTTACATGCATATCTTTTGGTGCATTTTCAAAGGAAGTTTCTAAATCCCTATCAACAAATCCATTTTATACATGCTCTTACATTTACTAAAATAACAGTTATTTATGTCAATCTGCCAAACAAGCTTTAGGTGCCTTGTTTATACTCAAGTGAAGGTTGAACTAACATACCAAGGAATTGTAAAACCCAAATCCATCTACCTCTCATCTTATCATCCCAATAAGTCATCTTTTCTGCCACTTTTTGCATATTCAATATTCTATTATTCACAATCTTGATAATGGAAGCCTCCATCTTGTTGATAAGTTGTTCCTATCCTATCCTTTTATTTTTTTAAATGCATCTTTTTCAAATTGAAGGGGATTTTTGAATTGGGTAGAGTATAGCACCTTGGGCTAGCCTTCAAAATACACCTTCCTAAACTTCACTCTTGAAGTTGCAATAAAGGTTATTCACACTCTTATAGATAATTAATGGGAGAAGAACAAGTTATTGCATTTTTCATAACTTTTATGGAATCTCTAGAATCTATGTTTATCATCCTTTTTTGTGTACTTTCAAGATAGGATCCTAGGTTATTTAAATTTAAATAGCCATGCTTGAAATGTTCATAGCTTTTTTGTCAAGACTATTTTATTTTATTTTATTTTATTTTTAGCACCAAGATATATGTCTTACATGCTTTAATTAAATTTGAAAGTATGATGTTGGATCTTGATTGCTTCTCAAATAGTCAACTCAAGTGGGTGAATGATTTTAATGTGAAAGTAAAATAAAATTCAGTGCATATAAGAATTATTCAACCTTGTAGCTTGAAAAGATACTTGTTTTTGTCATTTGTTTGTTTTTTTATGTTTGTGCAATTGAGGTATTATGGCTCTTAAAGCATCAATAGTTGTGCTTGAATTAACTACAAATTTTGTTTGTATGCAATTCAGGTATTATGGCTCTTAAAGCATCAACAATTGCACTTGAATTGACTATAAATTATGTTTGTAAGAAATAACTTTGAATGATGCATGTTGGGATTAGTAAGATCTATAAAAAATTTGGTGTTGAATAACATTTTTCATTTTTGAATATTAATAGATTGAAGCTGATACATGCTCTTCGGAGAACAATTGATTTAACAATAACTATATTAAATATATATAAAGTGGATACCACCATTTATGGGTTTTTATCTAATGCAAGAACTAAGTAGTGTTTGAGTATAACATTCTAAGAAAATAGAATCTATTAAGCATGCTATTCTAGGCCGAATCGGGAATAATTATGGTAGAACAATCTATAACTGGTAGAGAAGAAGAATAAAAAATAGAGCCTTGGAGATTTTACCATAAATTTAGTGCATCTTATTGATTGAGTTCTTTATGTTGAAAAACTTAAATTGTAGTAGCACTTGGATGCTTTTCTGATTAGACATCAGAAATGTGACAAAAATAAATAAAAAGAGGATTAAAAAAGAAATAAAAAGAGGATTGAAAAAGAAATCACAATGGTCTAAATAGTGAGCTTGTTCCAAACAAATAATGGAAACTAGAATGGATGATTCCAGTTAATCATTTAACCTTTAATTATTTAGATAGTTATGAAGTTCATTGTTGGATTCAATTTTGTGTATTTTTAAATAGTTACGATGCTAAAAAATACACACAATTGAAGCCACAAGAGAACTTCATAATATTCAATGGATTGTGGAAATCTATTATTATTATTTAGATAGTTTCAATTTGTTTGAGCTTGTTTGATGGAAAGGAAATAGTCACTTTCATGATATCTTCTTAGCTATCTGAGTTAGCAATTATTGATTTCAGGTAATTGTACATGCACCAAGTCCTAATTGTTTCAAATATTTTGAAATGTATATATTTATCATGGTCATGTTATTATTTTTTTTTCTTATTACAAGCTAGAAGAAGATTTAAGGTTTGCTTAAGTTCTGTCTCCTGTAGCCTAGATCTTATCAAGGAAATGAGTACTCAATCCAAGCAGGTGACTATCACTTTTCCACATTACTTGAATCAATTGGCTTAACAATACTTCCCATCTGTGTTAACAGTAGTGATTCAAGTAATTGGATCAATGTTGTTAACAACATTGATTCAAGTAATTGAATCAATGTTGTTAACAACATTGATTCAAGTAATATTAACAGTAGTGAATCAATTCAGAGTCTGTAATTGATTTAATGTTACTTGAATCAATGGCTTAACAATACTTCCCATCTATGTTAATAGTAGTGATTCAAGTACAATACAACATTGATTCAAGTACAATACTTTCAAAGAATGTTGCAACATAATTATTACTTTTCCACTTCCACTTCTTATACTCCTCCACAACTTCTCAATTTGTCCCTATATGCTCTATAGGGAGAAGCACCATTTCCTTTGGCTCCAAAACACCTAGCCTTGATATATTTCCCATTCTAAGTGGTGAAATGGTTTTTCAAAATTCTAAATTGTACAATCCCTAGCTTTATTTTCCACAACACTCAACATGTTCAAGTGATAGGTTGCACACATTTCCTCACAACTTCCAACTTAACCCTCCAAAACCATTCTCCAACTATAGTGAACACTGTTGTTTTACTATTTTGATCTTTGAATTTATAAAATGTAAAATTAAATGAAGTTTCTAACACATTTGAGTTGTTATTTTCTTCTTGAAGTGAAGATACTTGCATCAAGATATGTTGAATGCCTTCCATGGCTGAAACAATATATAGGTCACATAGACATGGAAACTCATGAGTCTATAGCTCATTTAGTGGGGATTGCATGCTCAAGCTTATTTTCTTCTTCATCATCTATTTTGATTCAGGATTTTTCTTCTAAGTTTAAAGTTTCTAACAAAGGAAGGTTTGTGAACTTATAAGGAGTATTCTTTGTTGTGTCTCAAATTATGATATTAAAACCAGGATTCAATGGCATAGGTTTTTGAGGAAAACTCCTTAGACCCATGTTTTATTAGTGGTAGTTCATTCATTCTCACTGAAGTACAAGTCATTTAGTTGGACCATATCTCATGGGCTGAGAACGAATGCTCTACTATAATGAATTGACTCAGAACCTATGCAATTGAATCCTAATGTGAATATCATAAGGTTTGTGTATGTTTCTTTTGTAGGATATCTGTTGTTTCTCCTTGTTATTTAGAATTTAATACTATTGATCTTTTGAAAGGTGGGCTTTAGTGTTTAGCAGTGGTTTATTCTCTTATGCAGATTTGAAGATAGTCATGGAGCTATCTATGCTACTAGTTATGTGCTAGCGTAGTGTATGATTGGAACTCCTCCTATAAGTGCTTTCTTGTCTATGTATACAATATGGCCTTTTCATTTTTTGGCATTTTTCCCATGTTTATAGTTTGCATCCATTCTTTTCTTAAGAGTGCAACATTCTAAATTAACTAGTTAGGCCATGTTTCTAATTTTATTTGTATATATATAAATAATGATGCTTCCAGGAGTTCTTCTATGATTGCCTAGACAAATAATTTTGCTAAAGTAGGTTTGAATTTTCTTTCCTATTTAGTTGTCAAAATAAATAAATTAATAATGCTTTTTGTCTAGGAGTTATTTTGAACTGTAATACTTGTTTATATTATTTTGATGAGATTAATTCTCTACAAAAAAATGCATAGGATATAGATGTGAACATGCATGATACTAATTCTAGGATAGAAGTTTGAGTTCACTAGGACATCTATGACATATCTATGCAATTTTCGTCAAGAAAGTCAAAGTAAAAACCTTTCTATCATATTGCAATGATTTGTATTTGGAAATTTGGTCCTCAAGATGCTACTATCAGTCTCTGATGTCATAAAAAAATGTTACCTCTAGAGTATTTTGCCATGGAACTATTTTTTGGAGTTAGTGCTTGGACTAGTATCTAGATCATTAGATAGTTAGGTTGTAGGATAATATGTTTGTGGCCAATGCTGACCATAGTACTCATGTTGCCACTTGGATTTGTTGTCAAACTGAACATTGAAGCAAATTACTTGATTTGTGGTTGAAAAGGCTTTAGTGGTGGTTTCTATGTTATTCTCTACTCATGCATTAGGTTTTAATCTACTAGTTAGGGAAGCTTTGGGTTTTTATCATAGCATGCATGGGCTCAAATAAGTCATCAATATGTACATACTACATAGTCATGTGATGCCCCCTTGTTTGCATTAGAATCATAGTTTCCTAATGGATTTGCAATACATCATGCATAGATGGCCAGGGCAAATCAAACTTTGGTAGAAGAGCTTTTTGCCAATAGGCGTATATAGGCTTTGGTATCAACTGCCACACTTGCATGGGGAGTAAATCTCTCTGCACATACTGTTATTATAAAAGGAACTCAAATTTACAATCCTGAGAGAGGTGTGTGGACTGAGCTCAGTCCCTTAGATGTTATGCAAATGCTTGGTCGAGCTGGAAGGCCATAGTATGATTCCCATGGTGAAGGAATAATATTAACAAGTCACAGTGAGTTGCAATATTATTTGTCCCTTATGAATCAACAATTACCAATTGAGAGCCAATTTATCTCAAAATTAGTAGATCATTTAACTACAAAAATTGTTCTAGGTATAGTTCAAAATGCAAAGGAGGCATGCACATGGTTGAGATGCACTTATATTTACATTCACATGCTCTGAAATCCAGTTCTATATGGTCTCTCTGCTGATGCTTTAGATAAAGACAATACCTTAGAAGAAAGAAGGGTAGACTTGGTAAGCATAATGGTGGTTTTCAATTTTTTGGAGTAATTTTTATGAGATGATATTTTTTAGTGCTTCTGATAATTGAACTATTTATGTTAACAGATACATTCAACTACAACTATCTTGGATAAAAAGAATTTAGTGAAATATGATTAGAAAAGTGGATATTTCCAGGTTATTGATCTTGGATGGATAGCTAGTTATTATTACATAACTCATGGAACAATTGCTACTTATAATAAGTTCTTTCAATATTGAGCCCCACTGGACATTAATTATAAAGAGATATGTTTAAATAGTGTAAAAGTTCTGGTATTAGTTACAATAATATTTGGTGATTAAGCCTCAGACATCAAAATATTCACAGGTTTAATTTCCAGCTTATTTTCCAAATATGATAGTAATAAATTTAAATTTCTCTATGGATGCCCACTTGTTGATGAAGGAGCGTATATGGGATGAGTTGATGTATGAGATGGGAGCATTTATAACAACAACATAGCAAAACCAAGTAAAGATTTTGTAGCACAAAATGGAGACTAATTGCATGTCTCAAAGGTTCCCCACTCAATAACCCTTCCTATTAGGTGCCATGAGAGAACACACATAAACTAAAAAGTTGATGTAGCCTAAAAATTTGAAAGCTTTCTAAATTTTGGTGCCCCAAATTAGTCTCCTTTTGTAAAGTTTTATAGATAGATGGTACATGTTTGTAGTCGAGGAAGGTTTGCAGTTTACCATGTTAACATGTTTACAGTACCAAGGATGGGTAGAGATGGATACTCTGCATGGGTAGGATATCTTGTGTTTATATGCTTATAATAGAAAATATGGGGTAGATGGAAACTGTCATGGGCAAGCTACTTGTTTATGGAGATCTAAGGTGTTTCCAAGACTTCTCAGAGATCTTAAACCACAAACTTTTAATCATCTATTTGGATAATATTATTTTTAAAATATTAAATAAAATCAATATTTATCGATAAAAAATAATTGATGTATAACTTCCAGCCTAGTCAGCTAATTGGCTTGATTATGATGATGAGCTACTATTCTATTTCACTTTACGAATACTTCTCCAATTAGAAGCAACCAAAGGAGGGCCAAGTTAAAATGGGAAAATGCACCACAATAATCCAAACAGTAGGTATGTAACTCTTCCATGGCTTCATTTTATGATTAAATCATTGCTTGGCTACCGTTTAGTCACATTTAATAGTCCATCTTTTGAGAAATATTGAGCTAGCATGTTGACTGGTAAAATTTCAGTCCATTCTAGAAGTTGGAGCTAAAGGAAACAAATGAAGGTCGAGCTAGTTACAATTTTGCTTCATACAAGTTTCAATGAAAGAAGTATAACTTATTCGATGTTTTTAATATATACAATAAAAGTTGTGTTTTTAGTATATTGGTGACATCTCAGTATCTTGGTAGCAGACGGTGACACCATAGCCCATGAAGATAGTGGTCACTTTGAGATTGGGATCATTAAAGAAAAACTCCTAATATTTATATATCTTATATTTCACATTTAATCACACCTTTCCTCTATTAATTGTTATTTAAGATTGCCAATGTATGCTAATCACTACCCTCTTTGTTCGCAAGAGCTATTATTCAAGATTTTCATTAACTATTATTTAAGATTGTCATTAACTCTCTTTGTTCACAAGAGCTGTTATTCAAATGATTAAATGTTGATTATAACAAGCCTGAATTAGATTAGTGAGAGCCTGATCCCAAATATGTGTCTACTGCTCTGTCTTTAACATATCTCCATAACCATTATATTCCATATGATCTAAGAGAGATTCCATGGGTAGGCATTTGTTGGGGGATTCACCCACTCTATTTATTTATTTTTTAAAACTTAGTTTGGTCATTTTGACCATCTCCTCATGGATTTCCATCAAGAATTGGTCACAATTTCAACCAATTCTTGAAAGTTTTTGACCAAACATTGGTGGAAATTTTGACCAATTCCTGAAAGTTTTCTACCAAGAATTGGTCAAAATTTTGACAAATTCTTGAAATTTTTTGACCAAACATTGGTGGAAATTTCAACCAATTCTTGAAAGTTTTTGACCAAGAATTGGTCAAAATTTCAACCATTTCTTAACATTTTTTGACCAATATTTGGTTGAAATTTTGACCAAAAATGGAAAATTAGAGTTCGCAAAGACAAAAATATTTCAACAAATGTATTTTTCAAAATTTTGACCCACCTACAAGTTGGTCAAAATTTTGATGAGAAAAATTTGATCAGGTGCATGGTGCCTTTTGATGTATCTGGATAGAATAGGTACTTTGGATTTATAATTTGTTCCACTAACCAGTTCATGATCTTTTATATCAAGCTCAAGTCCCACTGTCTGTGACTCGGGTCCTTCAGATTCAGACTCAGGTTGCACTGGTTGCAACTTGGTAGCTTTTGGAGATTTCGAGCACTCGAGAGATGAAATCTGTTGACTTCTAATTTGATTTGGCATTGTATTAGGTTCATAGTGAACAAACCTTCTATAATCCTTAGGTTCTTTTTTGCTTTCTTCTTCACTCTTTTCTACAAACTCATCAATTCTCACATGTGCACTTTCTATGATTTTATGAGTTGACAAATTCAAACATTTGTATGCTTTACTTCTGCAGGAGTATCCTAGGAATATGCCTTCATCATCTTTGACATCAAACTTACCTTTCCTAGATTCCTTCAAGATATAACATTTTCTACCAAATACTTTCAAGTAACTTACATTAGGTTTGTAGCCATACCATAGTTCATAATGAGTTTGATTTGAGTCTTTCTTCAACTATATTTTGTTCAAGGTATGCACTGCAATACTGATCACTTCCTTCTAGTATTTGATTGCAACACTCTTTTCTATCATTAAAGTTCTTGCACAATCCATGATGGATCCATTCCTTCTTTCAGCTATACCATTTTGTTGTGGTGTACTAGGGGCTAATACTTGTCTCTTAATTCCTCTTTCAATGCAAAATTCATTAAACTCATTGGAAATGAATTCACCACCTTTCTCTGATCTCAAACACTTCAGCTTCTTTCTAGTTTCTTTCTCTACTCTTGCCAGATACCATTTAAATTTTTTAAATGCTTCAAACCTTACTTGCAGATGAATTACAGTCATCATTCTAGAATAATCATCAACAAAAATAATAAAGTACTTATCTCCACTGTAACTCTCGATTTCATTAGGTCCACATAAGTCTGTATGAACAAGCTCCAAGACCTCTTTAGAATGATAGTCCTTTCTTTTGAAACTTGTCTTTCCCATCTTACCAAATTGACAATTTTTGCATAGGCCCATATTAGGTTTCCTTAGGCTAGGAATACCTCTTACTCTTTTTTTCTTGCTTATCTTGATTATGTTATCAAAGTTCACATGACATAACCTTTTGTGCCATAAACAACTTTCTTCTACTTGAGTAATAAAACATGAACTTTCACTAAGATCTAGGTAGAATAGGTTACGTTTTGTTTGTTTGCTAGACCCAACTAGATTTCCTTTTCCATCTAGTAGTTTGACCTTCCCATTCATGAATTCTACCTTGAATCCAATGATATTCAACTATGCCACACTCAGAGTAGATTATTCTTTAGTCCTTCAACCTAATAACCATTATCACATCTAGTTCACTAGTAAGTGAAATACAACCTTTTCCCTTTATATAGCATGATTCATTGTTTCCAAACCTCACACTACCACCATCATAATGTTCCATATGTTCAAACTTTGTATTGTCACCAGTGATATTATGTGAGAAGCCACTATCAATAATCCATGCATCATTTTTGCTAGTATGAGAGATAAGTGTCATTTTATCTCCTTCATCATCAGATTCATCTTTTACAAAAATATACACCATTTCATCATCTTCACTACTATCCGAATCTTTAGCCATAAAACAAGATTTCTTACCTTTGTCCTTGTAGTATTTGTAGTTCTTGAAATCCTTTTTACTTTTGTACTTGTGCTTATTTTCATCTTTGTCTTCTCTATTTTGACATCTTGTAGCAATGTGCCCAACTTCTTCACAAGAGAAATAGATTAGAGGAATCTTTCCTTTGAACTTTCCTTTGCCTTTGGGATATCTTCTTGCAAGCAATGCCTCAATAGTTTCAATCTCATTATCAAAACTATCTTCCTCTTCACTTTTATATTGTTTGGAATTTGACCTTTTGGCTTTCTTCTTGAGTGACAACTTGGCTAGCTTCAAATTTAGACTCAAGATTGCTAGAACTAGGAACATAATTATCATAGTTATCTAGCTCAAATGTTGTCAATCTTCCAACTGCTGCATCCAATGTTATGTCATTCTTTGAATTGCATCTCATTTCTTGAATTGTTGATACTCTGATTGCACATATAGGAAGAAGTGTTCTAAGAAATTTACTTACCACTATTTCATCTTCAATCTTTCCTCTTAAAGCTTTGATAGCACAAACAATTGCTTTGATTCTTTCATTGTATTTTGTAATGTTCTCATCTTCTCTCATCTTTATTTGATCAAATTTTCCTCTGAGAATTTTGGCTTTAGCTTGTCTTACATTATCATCTCCTCCATAGATGGCTTTCAACTTTTTCCACATTTCATAAGCAATTCCATAGTCTTTGACCTCATCAAATTCAACATAGTTGAGGGATGAAGCAATATCAGTCATCATGATGTTATGACTCTTCTTTTCTGCAATTTCTTCAATAGTCATTGTTCTAGTAGGTGTCATGTATTTGGTGTATAGATACTTTAGCCCTGAATCTCCAATGGTTTCCAAGTATAGCCTTGTGAGTTCCTTTCATGCCTTGAAGTTATCTCTGTTTAGTTTAGGGATCTCTCTTTTGTAAGACATCCTAATCTTTAGCTTAGGTCCTTGAAACCTTTTCTGCAAGCACCAAGAGGCTATGATACCAATTGTTGGAAATATAAGAGGAGTAAATGAGAGGGGAGAGGTGAATCAATTACCACTAAAATAAATCCCATATCTCTTAGATGCCAATACAAAGAAAAATATAAACTCTGATTAAATTGTATTCTATTGTTACTCAACAAACACACATGCAGTTGGTTTACACCATCAAATGATTTAACTCGACAAATACTAAAATAGCAGTAGTAACTTGGAAAATACAAATCTTAAGATATTTTCTATGATTAGCCTTATTTAACTTAGTTTCATACACACAAAATAAATAGCATGAACATAAGTGACATGAAGATTTAACGTGGAAACTGAATTTGGGAAAAGCTACCAATTGCAACTAGTTACTAGTTTTCACTCTTCTATAGTGAGCCTTGTTAGGAGCCAACCCTATAGGTTACAAAATAGACTTTTAGGTGTAACCTTGTTAGAGGATTTAATCACCCTATTAGAAGTGTTCTTGTTAGAGGTCTTTAGACACTTCAATCCATAAATGTCACCTTATTAGAGGATTTACAAATAGATGTTAAGCCAACTCTATTAAGAGATTTAGATCATTGCTACAGTGGTTAGAGAGTAACAATGAGATGACCTAATTTCTGATACAACTAAATTTTTGATTAAAAATCTCAATTCTAGATTGTATACTTGATCCTTTCTGATCGAATGTATCTTTGCAGCTCCACAAGGATATTCTTCTTATCCTTCTAATGCACTTCCTCTAAGCATCTTTAAATCTTTTATTCACTTGCACACATTCAATCCTCAACTTGACCTTATATTTATATCATACACATTGTCAAGTTGGCTTGGATACAACTTAGAATAATTAATATTCATCTCCTTAATCGGCTAGAACCAACAAACAAATCTATGTCAAAACAAGAAAATCCTTCGTTAGTTGACCCTGCTCAATAGACACTAACTCAGAAATAAATGAATATTCATCTCCTCAGTCAGCTAGAACTAACAAACAAATCTATTGAACTCAATATGTCAAAACAAGAAAATCCTTTGTTACCTGACCCTACTTAGTAGACACTAACTTAGAAATGATTTCCTATGTTAACCAAGTGATCTTGGTTAACACTACATATTCACAAAGTTCCTTTGGTAACCAAGTGAGTTCAATTAACACTAGGTGCATCCAACTTTTCCTTCATTAATCGAGTGAGCTCAATTAACACTCAACTTTTGTAAACTTTCCTTTGTCACCCGAGTGAACTCAGTAGACACCTTCTTCTCAGCTTGGAAAACTCTGGAAAGTTCAACAGATACAAGAAATTGTTTTCATCGCCCAAGTGAACTCAGTCTACACTAATTGGAAATGATAAGACATTTTGTGTAACATCCAAGATAATACATAATTAATCAATTGTTTTCAACATGTTCTAATGAGATCTTAGTAGAACTCTTCTGTATAGTCTTAAATAGATCTTCTCACTTTCTTAAACCCTTGCATTTTCTTTAGAAAATAAAGCTTATAATCCATAGGAATGAATTGTTGCTTTATTTTAGCTATCATCTAATCCCATCTAGTGAATTTATCCTTCCCTCTTCTATTTCACTCCAACCAAATCTCCTAACACTAGATCTTTGTATGACCCTTCAGTTTGGACTTCACAACTTAACCCTATCAGGATCCTCAATATCCTCATAGTCAAAGTATTCTTCTAATTTAGTGATCTAATTGATCAATTTCTCTGGGTTAAGATTTCTATCAAACTTAGGTCTTTTTCCAATCTTGGAAATGGCCATTAAAAACCTTCTTCTTTAGGGTTCAAAACTACCTCTTCTTCAACATGTTCTTCTCCTTCGCCTTCATCCCCACTTTCATCTCTTATGGTAAGAGTCACCACAATGTGCATTTGTTCTTCCAGTACTTGAATTTGTCTCTAGAGGGCTCTAAAACCCTCAGGTGTAACACTTGTGGCTCTCTCACCATGTTCTCTACATGGAGGCATTTTTGTGCTTCCATTAAAACCCTTGTGCAAATAGCCTCACAATCAGTGATTTGTCTACATACATAGCCCAAACCATGGTCCTAGTGCAAATTGCCTCATAGTCAGTGATTTGTTTACACACTCAGGAAATCCATCTATGATACCACTTAATTAAGGGTGCTCCCCTTAATACCACAAACATGTAATAGAAAGAAATAACCAACAATAATTTGTGAGAACAAAATATGGGCTTCTTATTATTAGGGAAAATGTGGAATTACACAATTTTGAAATATAATATGCAAACCCACATGGGTACCTTCCTTACAATAATATGCAAGACAAAGCTATGAACTATCACCCATAGTTGTCTTATATAAGCTACAAGCCTTGCTAATATTAGAAATTTTATGCCATCTGAGAAGTTTCTAGACATCAAACCCTAACCCATGAGGTCGACCAACCTTAAAAATACATATACAATTAGCCCAATGTAGTTTTGACATTTATTTTGGAAACTTTAGTCAACCCAACTTCAGAAGTCTATAACTTTTGAACCATTGTTCTGATTGGCTATTATAACCCTTTTTAAAGAATCCTTAGCTTCTAATCTACATATCCTTAATAACTCAAGCTCTAAAGACCCCATTTCGAAGCTCATCTGGGGTCTCTAAGGCCTTCAAAATTGAGCCTGAAGTCTTTCTATCAAAATTACACACAAAAATCTATCATGAATACTTATGATATGGTACTAAGCCTCAACTAGTAAGATGATATATCCAATATGGACATCCATCTCTAAAATTAGGATATTTTGAGCTTGTATGATCAACTTACTAAGTAGTAAGCCTCTAGAAACAACAACTCTAAACTAAGACAACTCTTATTCAAGAAACAAAAACGAAATATTTTGGGTGATGCAAGATTGCTCTTACACCTAGTATGCTCTTGCATCATCCTTATTGCCTCATTTTATTTCAAGCTAGAAGGGTCCTATTGAGTTGTCATTTTGCACGATGCTTAATGACAGGAATCTTTTCAAACTCCTCTCTTGAAAAGTTGATCTATGATCAACTCCAAGGTTATGGGCAATCTTGTGACCTACTAGAATCTGCTCAATAGAAGATAAATGTAAGTGTTCACAAGGAGGCCTTTGTTGGTTTGACTGATTTTGGATAAGATGTTGAATCTAATTGTTGTTTCAAAAGAATAACCACACAAAAAGAAATATATTTTTTGTATTTTTCCATTTATAATGAATGAAATTTTAACTATGCAACTATATGAATTCCTAGACTAACCAAGTGTTTGTAAAAGCAAATAACGAAGATTGGGTAAAAAGAAGTTTAAGCAAATGACTTGAAAAGTAAATCCCTAATGGACATAAGCCACGAAAACAACATGTCTGCGAGTTAAACCTTTGAAAAGATCGATAGGTAACTATTGTGGTTTCACAATGCATGCCCCATTTCACTAAGAAATGGGGACCCCTTACTTTAATTTTTTAGTTTTTTAGGTCCCTAGTCCAGGGCCTTAGTCTTGTTTAGGGTTTTTATGGTATTTTTATCTCATTTGGGTCTCTATTTGAAAACCCAAATGCCAGAAACCTTGTTTCTAAGGGAGAAAATCAAGTTTTCATGTTGAGCGGCACACTAGCACACGTAGCGCACCTCACTAGGTGCACTAGTGCATTGGTCATTTAGGGAAAATAGTACATTCCCCTTGGAAAGTATGCAACAGTACACCTGCATAGCTACGTACCCCCCAAAAGGTGCACACCTTGTTTTTTTTAATTAACATTACAAAAAACTCATAAAAATAACCTAAGTTAAGCCTTCACCTAGTATAAGGTGCTCAGATGCACACCTATCTAAGGTGCATAGTTCTGCACCTTACTTAGGCTAAGCATCTCTTTGTGTTATAAGAGTGCACACCTAGAACACAGCATGAGGTGTGCTAGATGTGCATCCTTATTTTTAAGAGCTTTGTTAAAGAAAAGCTCACCTAGCGCACCTCAGAGGTGCACTAGGTGCACTCTTTTTTTCTTATTAGAGGTTTGAATGAGGTTTTTGCATGTTTTGTGATGTTTTTGCATTCTCAATCATTTTTTTCATAATTTAGGTTTGTTTAATTAAGTATTTTCAACTCTCTAGACTAATGTTCGCTTCTTTGTGCAGATAAAAAGGCATCCTCAACTTGTTGAGGTCATAACTTTTGACCTTGAGCTCAAAATTCAAAACCATTTACAACATTGGAAAGAATAACTAAAAATCTAATTTTAGTCCCTAAAATAGGGTGCCTTTGGCTATCCAATTTTAGGGACCAATGCAAGTTTCAACTTGAAATTTTGAGTAGAAGACCTTTGAAAAAGCTAGTTAAAAAGACCTAAAAAAACTTGTAAAAAAGTATGAAAAAGTTTCAAACATTTGATCATTTTGGATAATTTGGATCACTTGGTCTCTAATCGGGAAGGATTGGGTAGCCGAAGAGAAGAAAGAATAAAGCAATTTACACTAAAGATCAAAGATACAGAGGTTGGAGACATGAACAAGAACAAGTTCTTCATCTTATGCAACTATTAATGACAAGATTCAACACAGGTGCCTTGGGATTTTAGAAGCAAAAGGAGTTCAGGTCTATGAAATTTTTTGGCTATAAAGAGGGTATAAATCATCAAAAGGATCAAAGTAAGTACACAAAAGTGATCTAAAACCCCATTCGAGAAAAACCCAAAAATTGTTTTCAAAACCCAGAAATCATTTTCAAAATTGAGAACTTTGATTTTTTGGTGAATTAAGCACCTTGCACAAATTTCTCCCAAGTGCATTGGTGCACTTCTCCCAAGTGTGTTTCTTTTGAGGTGTGGTCACAGTTAACTGCCAGTTCTAAATTTAGAGCTTTCCATGACCATAAATGCATTCCAATGATAGTTTAACTCCTACAAACATCCAGAGAAGGTTGAGATTCTATTTTTGGCATCTCCAAAGACTCCTACATCATCTGATAGCTTTCTTCTTCTTATTTTCTCATGCTTTCTTTTTTTCTAATTCATGTAAAGGCTCATGCACTCATTAAATGATATAAACAAGGGTGGAGTCCTGCTTAGCATCATTTAGAGAGTCAATTTGTACATAAATAGATTCGTTTTATTAGCTTAGAAGCATATGTTTGCATAAAGAGATCTCTCACTCTCAACACAAATTGAGGAGAGAATTTCTTATAAATTTAGGAATGTAATTTATATTCTAGGTCATCGTTGTTATTTTGATGCAATAATATATGCTTTTGGTGCTCGCATTTGGAGTGTAGTGATTCTTGCCTAAGTGTGTTATATTTTGTGGATGTATGTTCATGGAATGTAATTGAGCCAAAAGTTTATTGCATTATTTCTAGTTGTGAAATCTTATAATTTTGGTGTTTGCTATAGGTCTACAAATTCTGTTGACATACTTAGTTTGAGAAGAGATCATCATATTGTTCTTGCATAGCTTTTCGTCTCACATGAGTACACTTTTTGTGGCCTTCTGATTTGATGAAAATTCAAACATTTTATGGTTACTAAATTTCCATCAACGATTGCATTAGTGGAATTAAGGAAGCATTGCTGCTATTTTTATTGGTTACTCACCGATCTTTTTGAGGGCTTAACTCGTAGACACATTGTTTCTATAGTTTATGTCCATTAGGAATTTACTTTTCATGTTATTTGCTTAAACTTCTTGTTACCCCATCTTTGTTATTTACTTTTGTAACCCTTGGTTAATTTAGGAATTCATATAGTTGCACTGTTAGATTGCATTCATTCGAAAAATAGAAAATACCAAAAACATATCTCTTTTGTGGTTAATTTTGAAACAACAAGAAGAATGGTCATCTTATCTGAAATTGGTTCAAATCAGAAAAGGCCTTCTCGTGAACATTCACATTTATCTTCAATTGAGCAGATTCTAGTAGGTTGTAAGATCACCTGGAACCTTGGAGTTGATCCTCAGATTAGCTTTTCAAGAGAGGAGTTCAAAAGGGTTTCTAACATTAAGCATCATCAAAATGACAACTCAACAATAATCAATAAAAATAGGAGCAGTGCTTCCTTAATTCCACTAATGCAATCATCAAAGAGAATTTAGTAATTGTAAGATGTTTCACTTTTCATCAGATCACAAGGCCATAGAAAGTGCACTCATGCAAGACAAAAAGCTATGTAGGAACAATAGGGTGATCTCTTCTCCAACTAAGTACATCAGCAAAATTTGTAAACACATGGAAAACACCATAATTAAAATATCACTTAATAAAAATAACACAACAAAACTTTTGGCTCCATTACACTCCATGAACATACATTCACAAAATATAACACACTCAGGCATGAGAGCACCAATAACATATATTATTGCATCAAAATAATGGCTTGGAATACATATTACATTCCTAAATTTATAAGAAAATGTCTCCTCAATTTTTGTTGAGAGTGAGAAATCTCATTATGCAAACATATGCTTGTAAACTAATAAAACAAATCTATTTATGTAAAAAACTGACTCTTTAACTGGTGCCAAGTAGGACTTCACCCTTTTTTATATCATTTAATGAATGCATAAGCCTTTACATGTCTTAAAACAAAGAAAGCATGAGAAAATAACAAGAAGAAAGCCATCAAATGATGTAGGAGTCTCTGGAGATGCCAAAAATAGAAACTCAACCTTCTCTGGATGTTTTTAGGAGTTAAACTGTCATCAAAATGCATTTTCAATGCATGGAAAGCTCTAAATTTGGAACTGGTAGTTAACTGTCAGTGCACCTCTGACTTTTTCAAAAACTTCCAGTGCACCTTTGGAGAAGCACACCTTAGTGAAATTTGTGTAAGGTGCTCAATTCACCAAAAAATCAAAGTTCTCAGTTTTGAAAATGGGTTTTGGGTTTTTCTTAGAAGAGGTCTGGGAGCACTCTAGTGTACTTATTTTTCTATTTTTTTGATGATTTATACCCTCTTTATAGCCAAACATTTTCATAGATTTGAACTCCTCCTACTTCTATTTGAAACTCCAAGGCACCTATGTTGAATCTTGTCATTAATAGTTGCATAAGATGAGGAACCTATTCTGGTTCATGTGTCCAACCTCTGTATCTTTGATCTTTAGTGCAAATTGCTTGATTTTTTTCTTCTCTCTGTCTGCCCTATCCTTCCCAGTCAGAGACTAGGTGGTCCAGATTATCGAGAATGATCAAATGTTTGAAACTTTTTCAAAAATTTTAACAAGATTTTCTAGGCATTTTTAACTAGCTTTTTCGAAGGTCTTCTGCTCAAAATTTCAAGTTGAAACTTTCATCGGTCTCTAAAATTGGGTAGCCAAAGGCTCACTATTGTAGGGACTAAAATTAGATTTTTAGTTCTTTCCAACGGTGTAAACAATTTTGAATTTCGAGCTCTAGGTCAAAAGTTATGACCCTGATAAGTTAAGGATGCATTTTTATCTACATATAAGAGGATGACATTAGTCTGGAGAGTTGACAATATAACCCAAAACAAACCCTAACTAACAAATAACCTGACCCAAATGCTCCAAAATAGTGAAAAACTAATTGAATCTCCCCATAAGCCCCTAATACACAAAATAACACACCTAACACACCTTGATAGGTGCACTAAGTGCATTGAATGGTCATTTTAAGGCCATTTTTATGCAGTTGTGCACTTGTGCACATGCACACCTTGGTGAGGTGTGCACATGCACATGTGCGAAACTACACACATATGAAGCAAGTGCAAGGGGGGAGACTTAGTCATTTGTATTTATAGTCAAAAATGGTGTACACATGTGCACCTTGACAAGGTGTGCATGTGCACACCATTACCTTAGGTTTCTTTTAGGTGTTTGTGTGAGAAAGGTGCGCATGTGCTCACCTTGGATAGGTGCACGGATGCACACCTTTCTAATTTTCTTTGGTGAGTTTTTTAAGTTAGTTTTTCTTAAGTCTTAATGTGAACAAAGGTGCACACCTTTATAGTGTTTTAACATGTTTGTTTTGTGTACAGGTTGGCAAAGTGTGCACCTCTAAAGGTGTGGAAGTGTGCTCGTAGAAGTATGGAGGAGAATAATGAAGTGAGGGAAGGGGGTCCCAGGACCATGCACACCCTTTAGGGGTGCGCATGTCCAAAGGGAAATGGTAGCGCAGTGTAATGCCTACCCCTAATTAGTTTTATCTTTATTGTAGGCTTCCAGGAGTAAGCCTAAGTCTAAGGGGAGTGGATGTAATGCCTACCCATACTTGACTTTTATGTTGTAGTGTTGTATTCTTTTAGGTCAGTTTTTTGACTATGTTTTATGATTATCAGTGCTTGGTTATCAGATTTGATTAAATTTTATTTTATACTCAATTGATTTATGTGAGGAGTTGTTCTGTTATTTCATGTGTTTATGTTTATCCTTTCAATGATGATATATGTATATTCAATTAGTGATTTCCTTTATTTCATGATGTTAATAAGACGAATGATTTTTATGCAGTTTCTATGGATACCTACCCCATACTTGCATGTGTATGGTGTGTGTGTGTGTATTTTCTTTATGTTTGACATTTCTGATGTGGTTAAGGAAGGGAGTCATAGTCACTTGCTAGTTGGGAATTACACAATGCACCACTTCCTGCCATTGCCTATTTAGCTTAGAATATATGTGTTTCTACATGCATGGATTTTATACAGATTGCAAGTACTGAGTATTGACTTCCCTGAATTGCTAGAATGAGCGTACCCTATCACAATATCTCGATGGTAAGAGAGGGGAGATAAATTCTTTAGTCTAAATCCTAACCTTTAAACCAATTGTCCTAGAAAAAAACTAGGACAAGTATCTGAGATGATTACCCTTCTGAATTTGTTGTATGCTGTAAATTCGTGATTATAACCCTTGAGTTTGATCTTGTATGTGGTATTTTATAATGGGTTTTCATATTTCGTCTTTTAGGTCTTTGGTAATTTTTTTATTAATTAAGTCAAATTAAAAGATTAATTAAGGATTTAATTTAATGGAAAATTATTAAGATAATTTCAATATTAATTATATTTAATTAATTGAGAAATTAGTTAAATAAAAAATAATTAAATTTAAAGAGAAAATTATAGTCTAATTTTAGAGCGTAATAATATTAATTTAAATTAATAATAATATATTTAGGAGATCATTTTTAAATAAATGCTAAATATTATTATTACTTAAGTTAATAAATATTTTATCAAAAAAAGGATTCGAAATTAAACTAAAGAGTGAAAGAGAAATTAAATTATTAAAGATATTTTAATTTGCATAAAGTGTGCATGATTATCCAAAAAAGGTAATAAAGAATTAAGAAGTTGTGATCAGGGAGTTCCCTCGAGTGATCGCATAATCAGTGCCCTGAATTCAGGAGAGAACTCCTTATTAGCAATTGAGGGTCCATTTTCTAGGGACTGAGAATTTTGGAGAAGGGAATTTTTAGAGAGAAGGTTTTAAGAGGAGAGATTTCTCTCATAATCTTTGGGTGGTTGCAAATTAGCATTAGAACGTGGTAGATCCTTGGCAAACTTAGTAAAACTTTAGGTTGGTTCTTTTGGATCCAAAAGAACTAACCTAAAGTTTTACTAAGTTTGCCAAACATTTTTTTTTTAAAGAATAACATGTGCATCAACATAAAGTAGCGAAAGTAATAACATGCAATCATACATAAGCAAACAAAACATATTACATTCCTTAAGGATCCCAAGATGTTGAATCACATTTAAATTTAATTAATACTAAGTCTTGAATAAATAACACATCCATATGAAATCATAATTACAAGTCCAAGTCCATTTAAATAATATACATTTTTTCTGAATGCCACTTCGCAATAAAATTCAAAATGCACAATTATCCACTATACATGTCATAGGGTATGATAGGCTGAAAGAGTATACATTTATAAAAATAGATTACTTTATCCCTTTCGGATCCATGAAGAAAGTACAATACAATAAGTGAAATCATTCATCATATAGGTATAACCATCCATCATAATACACATAGATAGAATGAAAGGAAATGTAGACAAGGAACTCCAACCACGACATCAATAGACATATCTCAAAGGTAAGAGTAAAAAGCACTACCACTCGACCTCATAGTAACCCAAAAAGGTCCACTCCCACCGCACTGAGGAGATAGTCTCAAGTCCCAAACAAGATATCAATCCTAAAAATGAAAAGTAATATCTATGTCAAGGAAAACCCTAAAAGTAATCTAACTCAAAGGTTCCAAAATAAATCAACATCTAAACCCAGAGGCACACAAAGACATGTAGGAAATCTATACTGCTAGTGGGCAAGTGTCATCGCACAAACAAACTCTAGGGTTACCTAGCTAGTCTTTTAATCCTTTAGCCCCCTAGTGACTCTATGTGGCACTAGTATCCTTTCATACTGACAAGGCATACTAATGATGCATGGTCGCAACCAAGCGTCCTCTAGATACTCCCATCCTAGTCTGTACTAGCACTCAAGGCATGGGTGAGGGAAAATTAGACTCTTATTAGGTTCATTTTACTCTCATTTAGTGTAGCATTTTCACTTATTAACTACTTACAATGGGTTACCTTGGTAGCCACTTTGGGCCCTAGCCTCCATTGCAAGCCACTTCCCAACTTAACATACAAATTACCTACCCTAGGCTCATAAAAGTACAAATCAAAGAATCATAATTTTCACCTCAACACTATACAAGTGACTGGAAAGCATCAAAAAATAATTCAGAATAACACCTCAGTTCTTTACAAGCAACTGGAAAGCATCCCAAAAATAATTGATTCAAGACTAAAAAGGGTTGAGTCAAATAGGTCATACCAATCCTCACGTTATCACACAAAAACACTGAAAGCAATAACAAACAATAGATCCAAACTCATTATAAAGCATACTAGACACATTACCATGGTTGAGTTTAAAAGATCACGATCAAATCATCATAATATCACAAACACAGAACTCCCAAGCCTTTGGTAGACGTCCTAAAATTGGTCAACACTCTAGTCAACCCAAACCCAAAACATAGACAACATATAGGTAACAGTGTAGTTTCATAGTTTGGTTTGATATTGAAAACACATAGTTTGATGTATTAGTAAGGTTTAAGTTTTTTTTTCCATGCAAGTTTTTGAATATATGAAATTCATAGTTTATCCTTACAACTTAACCCATTCTCATTTTTTGAACAATTTGCACAATTTATCCTTAATTTATGGTCACAATTAACCCCATTAAAATATCACGTAATAACTTAAAATAATTATCTATCCAATTATTAAATTAATAAATATCGATTATTAAATAAAATACTCACAATTCTATTAATAATCCATTTATTAAATAATAATAAAGTAATTATGTTTTAACATTATTGATTGATTTCACCAATAATCCTAACCAATCTCAACATCCTAACTGAGCGAGAAAGAAAGTCCTTCCATTAGAACTCATCCCTACTATCTATAGGCCGAGTTAACACCAGCATCGACTAGCTTCTTCTTAGGTCCTGAGAGCCTTCCAGTTAGACTAATGTCCCTAACTAGAATTTGTTTATTAATTATTAATTAATTGAATAAATATTAATAAAAACTATTAATAATTATTATTAATAAATAATAATTAAAATTAAAATTTAATAAAATTAATAAATAATTTTTAAAAAAACACAATACGCAATATTTGTGTGTTTAAGGCTCGCCAGCCTAGAAAATTGTGTAGCCTCCTTTAAACGTTGCCGGCCATAATGGGTATGCAGCTACAACAATAGTACATTCTAATGTTGCTACTGCAGTCCTCACTGCGGTTAGCACAACCTTAAATGCGGCCATGGAGGGAGGTGGGGTAAAACCTGCCTCTCCTCAATTTTATTTTATTTTTAAAAAATTATATATAATTTTTTCTATATAAAAATCATTTTTTTATATAAACAAAACCCCTTCCCAATACAAATCTTTTAGTGTCTATATATATATATATATATTGCAAAAGTTCTATCAAAACTCTGATAGGAAAAATACGACGAACTAATCAAATTTTCAATTTTCAATATCCATTTCTTTCAAAACCCTTCCCAATTTAATTTGCAACTTTGAATCTACAAAATGAGGGTTTTACTAATATTTTTAATCCTCACATATACAGAAGAAAACCTTATGCATACCAGTAATTTCAAAATAAAATATTGAATCATTCGTCATAATGAAATTCAGATAACAATTCATAGTCACAATGAAGACAAGAATATTAAACTACATGATTAATTGGGTGAACAAAACAGAAGGATCTACCTAGTTTTGATGTTAATTCACAACCACCCAAAGGTTGTGAGAGAAATCTCCTCTCAAAACCTTCTCTTTGAAAATTCCCTTCTCCAAAATTTTCGGTCCCTAGAAAGTGGACCCTCAATTGCCGATAAGGAGTTCTCTCCTAAATTCGAGGCACTGATTGTGTGATCACCCAAGGGAACTCCTTGATCACAACTTTTTAACTCTTTATTACCTTTTTTGGATAATCATGCACACTTTATGCAAATTAAAATATCTTTAATAATTTAATTTCTCTTTCACTCTTTAATTTATTTTCGAAGCATTTTTTTGATAAAATATTTATTAACTTAAGTAATAATAATATTTAGCATTTATTTAAAAATGATCTCCTAAATATATTATTATTAAATTAAATTAATATTATTACGCTCTAAAATTAGACTATAATTTTCTCTTTAAATTTAATTATTTTTATTTAACTAAGTTCTCAATTAATTAAATATAATTAAATATTGAAATTATCGTAATAATTTTTTATTAAATTAAATCATTAATTTGACTTAATTAACAAAAAATCACCAAAGACCTAAAAGACGAAATATGAAAACCCATCATAAAATACCACGTACAAGATCAAACTCAAGGGTTATAATCACGAATTTACGTAATACGACGAATTCAGAAGGGTAATCATCTCAGATACTTGTCCTAGTTTTTTTTCTAGGACAATTGGTTTAAAGGTTAGGATTTGGACTAAAGAATTTATCTACCCTCTCTTACCATTGAGATATTGCGATAGGGTACACTCATCCTAGCAATTCAGGGAAGTTGATACCCGGTACTTGCAATCTGCATAAAATCCATGCATGTAGAAACACATATATTCTAAGCTAAATAGGCAATGGCAGGAAGTGGTGCATCGTGTAGATCCCAACTAGCAAGTGACTATGACTCCCTTCCTCAACCACATCAGAAACATCAAACATAAAGAAAACATACATGCATACCATACACATGCAAGTATGGGGTAAGTATCCATAGAAACTGCATAAAAATCATTCATCTTATTAACATCATGGAATAACTGAAATCACTAACTGAATATACATATATCATCATTGAAAGGATAAACATAAACACATGAAATAACTGAACAACTCCTCAAATAAGTCAATTGAGTATAAAATAACATTTAATCAAATCTGGTAACCAAGCACCGATAATCATAAAACATAATTAGAAAACTGACCTAAAAGAATACAACATTACAACATAAAAATCAAGTAGGGTAGGCATTACACGCAGGAGTGCATCTAGTGCACTTGCGCACCTAGGAAAGGTGTGCATGTGTGCTAGTGCACACCTTTGCATGAAAACATCCTTTTCCTCCAAGATTCCTCAATCATGGCACATGGGTTTTTTAGGCAAAGGACTATGGCTTGACCTAGGCTCCACGTAGAGTCCCAAAATGACTCAAACCCCAGACTAGGGGTTTGGGAAACAAAATTTTTACTAGGGGGTTCCCATTTATAGGAGAAATAGGGTGTGCATTGTGAAATCACAATAGGTCCCATCCAAGGAAGTGCAAATTTTGCAAAGGTGTATGTCTCACCTCCACAAAGTTTTCAAAATTTTGCAAGAGGGGTGGTTTTATTTAAAGATCAAGAAAACTTCCAAAAAGTGTTTTCATATTTTTAGAATAAAAATATTATTGTTACATCTTTGAAGGGAAGACCATGGGTCATCATTGATATAGAGAATGGTTTATCTGAAGGTTCATTCAGAGGGTTCTCTGCAAGGCTAAATTGTTGTGACATTTCATCTAATTTAAGTTCAATATTTGTCAGAGAGGTGCCCCTGAGTATGATAGTGCCAAGAGATCAAAAAGCATTTTTTTTGGTGTGGTGGAAAGATCTAAAGTGATTACACCAAGAGTTATCAAATTAGGAAACTTCATTATGGTCATTATTGATCCATGTGAAGAGATGCTTTTGATTACAACACAACTTGAGTGCATCCTTGTTTCTATTTTGTAGTAGTATTCTATTTTGGCAGTGATTGAGTGGTATTTTGGAAGTGGAATGAATCAGAAGTGTATAATTCATACTACATTCTTATTAGAGGCAAACAACTGGTTAATGGTTGCAAAGTAGTTATTTGTTTAGTTACAACAAGGATTTCTACTGTGTCAATAGGTAGTTATAACCATCAAACTGAGATTAGGTATCATGAAATAATATGTTGGTTTGTAGTCACACCCCTTCATTCACATATTTATATGGATACAAAAATCAACATGAGGGTTTTGACATGAGGGTGAGATGTTCTCATACTGCTTGCTACACCCTACATTGCATATTGTTCACATATCAATCTAGAGTGTCCTATAAAATAAAAAATTATTCACTTTCATGATTTTTAGGTGATTAATTAATAACATGTGAAAACTCAAAAATAAAAAACCACATCCCCTCTCCACCAAAGACCATTGTCATCAAATTATCTACGATCATCAAATCCTCATGTTTGGATTCATAACAACTCCTTCCACAATGTATACATAGGTGGGATATCAATCTATCCTCATTCTCCTTAGTGTCTATCCCATTACATATACATTAGCAGCTAAAAGACATATGTTGAATGGGCACCAATGACTCTAATGAAGCACATGACGATAATGTAGGTGGTATAAGTGGGGATGAAATTGATAGTTCAAGTGATAATGATGGAGCTGGTGCAGGCTATGATGACCCTAATGGTACATCTAATGATGGTGGAGGTGTTGTACATGATGATCCATCCACTCTCCTAGCTAAATGGGTGCCATGTTGAATGATGACATTGGTCAATGATGCAACTGCATGAAGGGTTTGTAAATCAATATACTCCTTTACAATTGATGGGACCACAACATAACACATGGTTTTTTGTGCTATACACATCCTTTCGTGTGTTGGTACCACCCTAGATGCCCTAGGTCTGTCTTGCATAGAGCTTTTCCCTCTATTTTGGAATTGGTGGATGTTAAAGTAAGTTGGCTTCTCGTCAAGGATGAACTAGCAGTATAGCTCTCTTAGAAAATATAAAGGCACCTCATAATTATTATATGATGGTAGCTCAAATACCATATACCACCTATCCCAAAAAGTTGATCTCATCCCAATATAAATGCACCAATGATTAGGAAAAGTTTATGTAGTTTCTTCTAGGGAGTTGCTAGCAACATTTTCAGAGAAGAGAGCACATATATCACCTTTCTTTATGCCCTTATCTTTTACTTTATCATATGATAACCCATTGACATATAATGCACGAAACCTATCCCTCCATGAACCCTATTTCATAACCTTCCTAGACACCTCATTTGCACTTTTGGCCATTTTTTCTAGTGTATCCGCCATAGTTGAGTGTTGACCAAGACTAGATGACCTTAATCAATTGACCATTTGAGAAATGTGAGATATTTTGTGTAAGGCAATTGATGAGGTTGTCATGGGTAGCATTTATATGATCTAATGGGATGTGCGAAGGGTTTACATATGGTCATGGTTATTGAGGGGTAAATTGAGTGGTGGGTTTTGTGGTTATGTCATAGTAGGTGGAGGGTTTTGTGGTTGTCCTGTAGTCAATGGAGGGTTTTGTACATGTATATTTGCAGTATTAATGGGGATTCATTATGTAGGATGTGGTCTTTCAACTCTATATCATTTTCTTGGATTCTTTGATGCGTATGATATTATAATTTGGACCAAAATAAATAAAATAAATTATAACCTTAATTTAATAAGAAATAGAAACATAAACTTAAAAAAGTTGACCAAATGCCTTGTTTACAAGGCTCCATGCTTGCAAATGCTGAAAATGACACTAATTTTCCAAATCCCAGTCAGGTTTGTGCTTTAGAGTTGATAAAATTGTTGTTTTGTGCATTTTTTTAGGTGGTAAAATTCCCTTGGTTGTGGGCAATAATAGTTACATATAGCTAATCAAAAACTCGATAAGGTTTTATAGAACCAAGTCGGGTTTTATAAACCAAATTTGATTTTAATAGCTTGATAAAGTTAGAAACCCTGATGGGGTTACTATTATATTATTTTGGCTAGGCTGGATACCAAGCTTGACCACTTTTTTAAATTTAAAATCACCCAATCAATTTATTAAAGTTTTGTTTTAAGAGTGTCCACTAAATTGTACACCATCTTGGTGCACACACCTCTTATATGTATTGTTTTCCTAAAATGATAAGAAGGAAGCTATTAAAAGGAATATTATATTTCTTAAGAGCCGTGGGTGCTACATTTAAAAGTTATCTTTAACTAAACAATAAATAGGAAATGTTTTAAGACATTTCAATATTTCAATGGTATTTTTACTTGGTTCAATGGTGGCTCAGAAAAACCGTAACAAGGTATAAATTATAGTAATGCTGAAAACTAATTAAAAAGGTTGATGACACTTGGATAATTAAAACTTAATGAATTCAAAATTCAGTTCAGTAAGGTCAAAGTTGTAATTTTTTAATGGGAAAAAACATAGTCTTACACATTTAATATTGGAAGTAGTGATTCATAAATTGGTTGACAAACTATTTTCTATCAATACATATATGTAATTATGCACAACCTCGTGTTAGGAAAACATAAATAAGTATCAATTTTTTTTGTACAAAACCCCATGAGATTTCAAGCATTCTTACCATCTTATGGAATAATCATATGTAAAATCAAAGACACAACATAACACAAGATATATTGGAAAATAATGAGAGTTACAAATGGACTTGCAAAGACATCCTTGATTGACTAAAAATGATTGGATTTGAGAGAATCCTATAAAGATAGTTAGTAATATTTATTGGAGCGCTTTGTTTGACCAAATATATTTCTTTATTTAAATAAGTCCCATGGAATGATGGCGTTCCATGCTTGGGGTTAGGTGTTTGAATTGGTGTCATGGTTTTGAAACTCAAAATTAATTTTCCACTTTGTAAATCCTATAAATCATGTGTTTGGGATCGATATTGCATTTGTAATGGACTATTTCTATATTAATTTTATGATATCAAATAATTTAGGCTTCAAAGGAAATTCATAAGTATGTTAAGGATATATTCTCTAAGAGTGCATATTGAATTGAGAAGAGGCTCTTTGAGGTGCATGGGCCTATCAAATTTAATAGAGGGTGAAAATGTCTTTTAGCACAAGTTAATACTTTATTTATTGTAATCTTCTTACTATTATTATTATGTAATGCATTGGATCCATACTATCTCTGGATATTTCAAAAAGCTTTCATAAGGTAAATATAGTTTTATCTACGTGACAATATTCAAATTTGTACCTAGTTACACCCACATACAAACATGCATCAACACTGAAAGTTTTGCAATAATTCAAAGTAGCTTGCAAAATGATCATATTTGAAAAATTATCTTCTAATATTATTTTTGCCCAATGTTGTAGCTCCATGTTGTCTAATCTTCTTAGATAACTCAATAACTAGATCATAGCCAATGGTTCTACATGAAAAGGTCTTGACCTCAACTAAGAGAATCTCATATGAAACATGTAATTTTATCTTGAGACTATGTATAATTAAATATGTTTTTAGTCTTTTATTTCTCTCAACCTCCTTACTAATGTGTTGCTACCCATAACACTTTTAGAGTATCACCAAAATCACTAGTATCCTAAAAATGGTTTTCTTAGTTTTCTAATTTTCTAATTCAACTCTCCTACATTACTTTGCAATGAGTGTAAGTACTTGCATCTCCCTTGTATTCTATTTTCTCTACAAGTTTCCCAACTAAATTTATTGTGGAAATGGGGGCCAATATATTTATAATCATTAACTGATTGTAAGGGATCACCATAAAAAATAAACGATCTTAGTGTTGCGCTTGTTTGCCTACAATCCCACATGTTCAAAATATAATTCTAGAGATTTTAAATGTGCCCTTAAATCATGCGCTATTTTTCCCATTAAAAAAAATCATCTCATACAGAATTAATATTACATAATTGGTGGAGTGAATCCCCGCCATAAAACTTGTTTATCCATTACTCTAATATAGTCTTTTTGAAACATACAAATTCTGAAAGTTGTAATCCTCATGGAACTACATTAGAGCTAGTTGAGTTTACAATATCTATTGTCATGGGAGAAGACCCACATTAAAAAGAAAAGAGTTATATGGTTATTTGAGCTAGCAATAAATAGTTAAGATTCCCAAACTAACATTAAGAAGTAGTGCAAAATAGGTGGCATATAATAATAAGATAATCCCTAAAATAATTTCAAGGATTTCAACAAGAGATGTGATGAAAACATGATAGTGTTACATAGATGAGACACATTGATTTTTGACCCAACTTTTGCACATACCTGTTACAAGAATATTCACCAAGAATGGATGATTAGTTTTATTGATAACATACTAGCTAGACAAACGATGTAAGAGTTTTTCTAATCCCTAAACAGATGATCTTTTCTATTAGAGTTATTAATTCTAACTTGAGATAACTTATGTTCTTCTCCATATTTTTTTGGCGATTTCAACTGTGTTTCACCAATAATTTCTATAGTTATTTTATCTTAACCATTTGTTCAAAATGATGTTTGTTGTGCATGAGTTTTGTATACGGTGATTTAATTTGTATAAAGCATGTAGTATGCTTATTGTAATAAGATGAAAGAATAATAAATTTTATTGTTCAACATGTCTCTATTTTCTCTGTTTTATTTCTCTATTAATTATTTTATTTGTCCTAGCTAGATCTATGTAGTTTTAGTTGCAAAATTTCACATGGTATCAGAGCTAAGGCAAGTAGGAAAAGAAATGCTTTCTTTTTTTGTAGGTATTGAACATTGAGTTTTCTGGGATGGAATTTTCAGTGTCTTTCTTTCTCATGTCATTCAATTATTTCAAGTAGAAGCCACTGATTCTTCTTAGGCCCACAAGTAGAGGCTTGCATCAAAATATCACAACATCAAAGGTTGGACCCAATTCTACATCAGAGATAGGTCAAGATCATGCTCTCTTTGCATGGATCTTGCCTTCTTTTTCTCTTTAGTGACAATTGTTTCAATGGACATGTCATGCCTTTTGGTACGAATGCTCCTTTGCTTCCATAGTTGATCAAATTTATAGATGATTGACACCTATATTTTCAATCATCAATTTGTTCATACATTGTTGAGTAGTGTCATTAGGGCCACTCGTATTGACTCATGTGTCATCTGCATCCTTGATTGATAGATGGTTTGCCTCTATTTGCCATCTATTCTTTGTTTGAGGGAGCTATGTAGACTACTGTTTATTGTATCTTCAATTTCATTAGTAGATGTTTTGCCTTTGTTTGCCATCTACTCATTGTTTGAGTAGTCTTATTAGGGGCACTCATGCAGATTGATCCTGGTCTTCACCTTGGTTTCAAAGGAGGTTCTTCATTCAACACCTTTGCAATTATGATTCAACAAATGTCCACAATAGTTTTTTATGCCACAAAAGATTTTCTTTCCTATTTAGCTTCTATTCTCCTTAGTTAGAATTAAGTGGGGGTGTTACCATTATTAGTTCTAACTTGAGATACCTTATGTTATTCTCCATAAATTTTGGTGATTTCAACTATGTTTCATTGATGATTACTATAGTGATTCTATCTTAACCATTTGTCAAAATGGTGTTTGACGTGCATAAGTTTTGTATGCAGTGGTTTAATTTGTATGAAGCATGTAGTATGTTTATTGTAATAAGATAAATGAATAATAGTTTTTATTGTTCAATATGTCTCCATTTTCTCTGTTTTATTTCTCCATGAATTATTTTATCTTTCCTAGCTAGATCTATGCAGTTTTAGCTGCATAATTTTACATTTTCATTGTTCCTTTTTCTTGGGAGGGCTTAGATAGTTCTTTTCAAAATGTGAGATTATAGTTTTCAATTGTTTCAAAGGTTCCATTTCATTTTTCTAATATTATAAACACACAATTCACTATTTTTTAGCCTGCGCAAGAATTCACTTTTTTGGGAGTTTTCTTACCTTTTAGGGGTTTCTAGGAGTATGTGTATGTAGTGTAGTTTGGTGGTTTATTTGTACTTTAAGTGACTATGTTTCCTTACATTGTTGAACATATTAAACTAAACCTATAAGTTTTATTAACAAGGTTTTAAATTATATGAATTTTGATATGTAGTTGGCAAACATATATAATTGTTAATTACAAAAAGTGACTTACTTGCATTTCATGCCCAAAAAACATATCTCAATCTAAAATAGTACCAAACACATAATATAATCTCATGTATCTATTAGAAAAGAACTCCAAATTATAAATAGAAAATATCAAAGAGATATGAAGTGATAACTAATTAATATAAATTAAAATAAAAAATTATTAATCAAATTAAATATATACATCTATCTAACACAAACAAAATTTCATTCATTACAATAACCCATAAAATTTAAAAGTTAACTTTTATCCATAATTATCAAGTGTCACATAGTGACATGTACTTGCCGTAATAGTTTTTATAATAATTAATTTTTTTTATTTAATATTGAATACTTTCTCATGTATATATTAGAAAAGAACTCCAAATTATAAATAGAAAATATCAAAGAGATATGAAGTGATAACTAATTAATATATATTAATATAAGAAATAGTTTAGAATGTATAATAGTTGTATATTATATTGTTGTTCAAATATAATAGTAATATATTATTTAATTATCATAGTAATTATTATTTAATTATCATCATATATTACTAATTTATAGAATTAATAATTATATGTAAATTGTTAATAGATATAGATATATATATATATAATTATATAGTTTTATGAAATATAGTTATGTATTTTAATAAAAATTTATCATTTATAAATTATGTACCAAAATTTTAATTTTATATGATTGTTCAAATATAACTATAAAATATTATTTAACTCTTAACATTTATTACAATTTACAAATTGTGTATCAAAATTTTAGCTGAAAAATATGAGATATGAGAATCTTCTAAAAAAAAGGCTCCTATAACACAAAATGAATTGAGCCAATCAAATTTAAGATATTTAATTTTTATAATATTAAAAATCATAAATAAATTACATAACTTAAGAAATATGTAAATTACCTAAAAATAATTATTTGTGATTAGACATTGATTTAATTGAGTTATCGATTGAAGTGAATCCAATAGTACATTGCCTACGACAACTACAATAAATTTGCTTTGGCTATGTTAAGAAAGTGTATTTCTCCCATTGTTGGTGTTAGTTCGTTAACTATCCCAAGTTTCATATGTCAAATGTGAGTACAAATTTTGCGTCACTTTAGGGTTCTCTTATTAGTTCCTGCCGTATGGCAGGATACTATAGCATCCAAGTGGATGCAAATTTTCAATAAGTTTTGACCAATTAAAATTTTTTATATATGCATTCCAACCTGGTTTCATAATGTTTTTGAATTCATGCCATTATTTTCATTTATAAGAACATGTTAAATTCAAATTTCCCATTGGCTGTTGTGGTGAACAGTAGGGTATTGAGCTTTTTCCATTGTATTAAAAAATGAATTTGTGGCAATGCTGGCGGATGGATGGAACATAGCAATAGTGATTTCATTAATATTATTCACCTATCTTTGAACAATATCTGGCCAATTTTGACAACATTTGATCTAACATTAAATAAGCGTATTGTCAATGACATTTTTTTCTTTGTAGTCTTTATTGCTTGGCTTTATGTTTCATCAATTGTCTTGTTTGAACCACTATGCTCAGCCAATTCCTAGATCTAAATCTTTAGGAAATCCACCGTATTTTGATTTGGATTTATGCTGTGCACTGTATAGGTGTCATATTGTCAGCGAAGATGTCAGTTTTGGGAGAAAATGTGGTCACAATTCTTTGGTCTGTCTTTTACTCATTGTCTTGGGGAATGTTTTCCGGCTGTCGGTCGACTGCATTTAATTGGATTCTTCAATTCTAGTCATCTAAAGTTCCTATTTATTAGTAATTGTTGATTTTAGAGGCATCGGGAAAATTGGACAGTCCCTTCTGTATATGCTTCTGAGAAGTAGTTTTGTTGTAGAAAACAGGTATGTTTTTCTCCTTTTGTAATGTATTTTGCTGAGGATTTTGTTGCAGAAAATAGGTATGTTTTTCATTTGTTGATACTGCTTCGTTCACTACTTTCTCTAGAAAATTGTTTCAAGTTTGATATGCGTTCTGTGTGTATACATGGCTTATCTTTTTATTTACTCTTCAATATTGGTTTGGCCTTTTCGTAGCTCGGCCCTATAGTTCAGTTCCCTCCCACCCGATGCTAGGTGGAGCTTCTCTTGCCCTACCCACTGCTCTGCACTGTCTGTCCCACTGCCCCGCCCTGTTCTGTCCTGTCGATGGTAACATATTGTTTGCGACCATCAGTTGCGTACATAATCTATTTTACAATAAACAGTGAAGGGTTCTGATACAAATCCTTTCCGTAAGGGCCTCCACCTGTTTTTTTTTTTGTTTAGATTTCTATAATCGACAGCCTCATGGGTTTTAGTCGTCATGGCTGATCAACCAGGAATACCCGTTGAAAAACAATTTGGCCGTATTTGCAACAGTTGAGAGTAGTTGAGATTTGACTTCAGTATTTTTAGCTCCAAGTACCCTAATTTTGGATGAGCTTGTTGTTTCTCTATTTTTTCACTGCTAACAGGGGGCTTTTGATATTCAGTCACGGGGGTCGCCCACGCCATCCAGTAGCTGCTGCCTATTTCAAGTAGCTGAAATATTGTGTTTGCCAATAAGATGATGGGTATCAAAGCCCCTTTATATCCAGCAGTGATGTAAGACCAGTACACCCACAGACTCACCCTGCCTTTCTCTCATTCCTCTTCTTGCACAAGCTGTGAACTTTTAACACCTTTGTCTATTTCACTCCCTTCATTAGTTTTTGATTCAAGATCTTCTTCTACCTCTCTTGATTTTTTTCTACTGTCCTGCTTCTGGAGGTTTTGAAAATCAACATTTATTCCTCTTTCTCCAATTTCTGTTTGGTCGCCATATGGGAACAATTCAAGATCTTTTTCAAATGCACAGGCCTGCAGTACACTCTTATACCTGGCTTTGTTCCATTCCTTCCCAAAAAGAATATTGTCTCTAATTTTTCCGCTTTGTATCAATGGGGACTGACTAACGTATGCCTTGGTACCACTTATTTTCACAGATCCTGATATTTTGGGTATCTCCCCAAGTATACACGAGAGAAGGCTTGACTTGCCAGAACCAACTGTTCTGCACACTGCAACCCTCATGCCTCTCTTCACTTGAACATCTATGCCTCTAATGGTTGGACTAGGGGCAGTAGGATCCCAAGAGAATACCCCTTCACGAATCTCAATTGCCACTTCAGTTAAATCATTTGAGATACGTTTGACTGCATCTGATTGCAGCTCCTCCTTCTATAGGAAGTCAGCTACCCGATCTAATGACACTTTAGTTTGAGCAATCATAGAGACTAAATCGGGAAGATTGTATATAGGTTCCTGGAGTATCTTGAAAGTTGCAAGTGCAGAGAGAACCCTGCCTGTGGTTAAAGGAACTCCTATCATTGTACATGTGGCGAAAGTTACAACAGATACAAATGCAGGTGCTCCCTAGAAGAAAAATGACATCCCAGCATACCCATAGAAATATTTTTTTAGCCAATTACATTCTTCCTGCCTCAATACCCAGAATGCGAAGTAGGCATTCCTGTATGAGATTTTGAATTGATCAACATAGTGAGTTAACAAACATTAATTTGTCTTGAAGAACTTTGATGTAATTAAATAATTACTTAAATTTGTGAATTCAAGAATGCTATCTTGTAAAGACAAATGAAGTACCTGGAAAATGTGTGTCCCAGTGTGAGCACCAACAGCACTAAAAGGATCATCAAAAAGATATATATCAGCATCTTGATATAAAGCACGTGCAATCTGTATCCTTTTCTTTTGCCCACCACTAAGATTTATTCCTCTTTCTCTAATTTTTGTTTGGTCGCCATATGGGAACAATTCAAGATCTTTTTCAAATGCACAGGCCTGCAGTACACTCTTATACCTGGCTTTGTGCCATTCCTTCCCAAAAAGAATATTGTCTCTAATTTTTTCACTTTGTATCCATGGGGAATGACTAACATATGCCTTGGTACCACTTATTTTCACAGATCCTGATATTTTGGGTATCTCCCCAAGTATACACGAGAGAAGACTTGACTTGCCAGAACCAACTGTTCTGCACACTGCAACCCTCATGCCTCTCTTCACTTGAACATCTATGCCTCTAATGGTTGGACTAGGGGCAGTAGGATCCCAAGAGAATACCCCTTCACGAATCTTAATTGCCACTTCAGTTAAATCATTTGAGATACATTTGACTGCATCTGATTGCAGCTCCTCCTTCTGCAGGAAGTCAGCTACTCAATCTAATGACACTTTAGTTTGAGCAATCATAGAGACTAAATCGGGAAGATTGTATATAGGTTCCTGGAGTATCTTGAAAGTTGCAAGTGCAGAGAGAACCCTGCCTGTGGTCAAAGGAACTCCTATCATTGTACATGTGGCGAAAGTTACAACAGATACAAATGCAGGTGCTCCCCAGAAGAAAAATGACATCCCAGCATACCCATAGAAATATTTTTTTAGCCAATTACATTCTTCCTGCCTCAATGTTTCGAGTTTGTGCAGAAATCTGGTCTCCCACGCTTGCAATTTTAAGATTTTCATATTTCTCAATATTTCTGATGTAGCCTTCATCCTTCCATCTTTTGCTTCCATGATCTTTACGTTATATTTTTTTTGCATTTTCCCTAGTGGGAAATTCGCCATCATAATTAGGGCCATAACTGCCACTCCTGCAAGAGAGGCCAATCCCAAGTTCTGATATAGAATACCTAGGGCCAGAAGAACTTGCAAAGGTGATGTCCATATATCATGAAGATACCAACTGAAATCTCCAATACGGTTAGCATCAACACTCATGTAATTGACAATCTCACCACTTGTATGCTTTTGTCTTGCCTGGCTTGAAAGCACCAAGCCCTTCTTGTATATTGCAGCTGTCAATGCTGTCTTGACACGTATGCCCATGTGGACTGTTATAAAAAACCAATGCCATTGTGACAAAGATTCTACTACCTTTGCAAGAAGAAACGCACAAGCTAGAACAATGCCTTCACTAGCAAACTGTTCCTTGTCAGCAAGACATCGTACAAAGCTATCTATAAAATACGGGCCTACATATGATGAACAAGAAGTCATCAATGCCAAGAATGCTGTAAAAATTAGATCCGTTTGGACAATGACAAGTGCCATTTTTGCTAAAGACAAAGCACCACTTCCTTTGGCATCCAGCTGGTTTCTAAATTTATGGTAAATGTAATCAGCCTTGTGGGTGTCTGCAACTTGAGGTACATCATCTTTGTCCAAAGGTTTCTTATGGCCAGCATCAAGCAAAGGCTTCACCCAAGCAAATGACATTCTACTGAGAAAACCTGTTGTTGCATAAGGAGTGACTTTGGGCTTTAGGTCTTCAGTATTTTCCTTAATATTATTCAAGAGAGGTTCTTCAATGCTTTGAGTTACGGAATGAAATGTACCTTTTCTGATTTTTCATGATATTTCCAACCTCTAATCAGATCTTTAAAATCAAACAGCTAATATCCCAAAGATCCACCAAATTCCTTAAGAAACCCCAAATCGGGTATGTTGAAAATAGTGCTAAAAGCTTCACAACTTCACAAATTATTAATGAATCTGAAAATGGAAATTTTTACAGAACTTTCAGCAGCATAACAGCCTACAAATTGACATTTCCAGATCCATATAGCCTTTACACAACAGCTCGAAAATGTAGGACCAAAACTATGCTCATTGGGCTCCCGAAATAGCACAAGATATGCCCGGAAACACCACAAGAACACTAATAATCTATCTCAAAAGTTTAATCACGTCCCAATATATATATTCAGCTCTATTTTAACAGCTTAAAGTATAAAATACAGTAGCAACCAAAACTGATATGAAATACTCAACCGGAAACACCAAACTCTTACAAAAATACACCCAGAAACTCACAACTCTGCACTGTTCAGCACAAAGGCAAACTCTGTATGAGCATGCACATGGAATGGCTTCAAACTCCCATCCTTAGCCTTCCTGAAAACCTGCAAACTCCCATTCTTGGGTCTCCCTGGAAACCTGCAAACTCCCGTTCTTGGGTCTCCTTCTCCACAGGTTTGGCAGCCTCTGAAGAATAACAAAGAATGAGCAAAAATCAAGTTCTGGAATGAGCCCAAAATGCCTCCAAACCCCTTAAAAGAGGGCATAACTGTAACTCACGTCCAAGAGAGGTTAATGAAACTTATTTTAATAATAATTTTCATTTATTAGTCCAACGGTTTCCAAAGATTAACCCCCTTTTTCCGAAACTTCACTTTCTTGGGCCTGCCTGCCTTAGCAAAGATTTTCTTTTTTAATTATTTGAAAAGGGGACATGACAAGTCCTCCCCTCCCAATCATTGCTTGTCCTCAAGCAATGGCTGAACAATAAACCAATCAATCCACCTGGATCCCAAATGTAGTCATGAACTATACTACTACCAATTAACACAGGCTCTTGCAATATCCTCTGCAATATGACCAAGAGGAATCCATAATCAAATTGACAATTATAGCTCAACCAAACTCCGAAATCACCACTACCACAATCAAAAACCCATGAGGCACAAACTCTTAGAACATCAGAACCCAAGTAAAGTGGACAAATCAAACTACCAACACAGTAAATACCATTAATGCATCCCACTGGCCTATATAGAATGTACAATCCAACTCTGCAACAATGGTGAACCCTCTCGAATGAAACTGTACCAAGTATGGAGAATCCACACACTGTACAACTCCTGCAGTCAACACAACTCTGCAAATCATCGGCCACTATCTCATAACCATAACTCCCATACACTGCTGATGGTGAAAAGACATTACAAGATAAAGAGTAAGAAATGGAATCCAAACCAAATTTGTCTGCCATCAACTCCTCAGCACAAGGATCAAATGCTAACTGATTTACATACCCTGCAATATAATGTTGATAAAAAAAACCAACCTCAGTCAACAGCTCACCATGAAGAAGTGATACAACCCACTGTGACTGATCACCAGCTAAGTCAAGAGATGTCATAGCCAAAGGAGTAGAATCAATAACAACACCTGCTAAAGCATCACTCCAAAACTCCTTCTCTAAGTCATGTATTATCAACTTGTCAATTGCAGGACCTATCACCATGTCATGCCCATCACAACTCTCATCCCGAGGCATCAAACTATCCCATAACTGATGATAAGCACTAGGAACCAAAGTACATCTCTGTATCATCATCTCATCAACATGGTCATCAAAGGTAGATAGATGAGCATACCTCACAGTGTAATGCCGATAGAATGCACCAATCTCAGTCAGTGGCTCAGACTGCAATCCAGATGTAACTAACTGCAATCGATCATTAACCAAGTTGGAACTGACTACTACCTCTGAAGACATTGCGAAGGGAGTAGTATTACTAGTAGGAACCATGTCAACTATCAGCTCACCAACATCACACATGGTCTTTGATACAACATCTCTAGTCTTCGTTCCATTAGTACTAGAGGTCACCAACATGTCAGGCACACCACAAAAATCTGCTACAGCACCCAACTCAATTGAACCCGACTCTAGTGGGAATGAACCTGATATGCCAATGTTAGTATCAAGGATGGATGCATCCCCATCTCCACTGTCTCTAACAATCTCGACCATGGACATCCTCGGATCACCAAACACCACAGCTTGTGACTGTATAGAATCAGGTAAAGACTGTAGTTGCTCTAACTCCATGGTCACCTTAGCCAAATGAAACTGTGACTCCTTGAGAGCCAACTGTGTACTCTCAAGAATCTCAGAAGTCACCTCAAGCTGCTCAGTAAGCTCACTCACCTCATCTTCCTTGGCCAACAATGCATCATATGCTGTACTGCCCCACTCCATAAGATAATCTCTGTCGGCTACCAACTGCATATAATTCTGTCTCAAAATCCGAATAGCCTCCCATAAAGAGTGGATCTCTGTCAAGGAAAGATAACTTCCTCCCTGCTCATCACTAGTAGGAGAACCCCATCCATAAACTGCTAACAACTGACGAGCAGCATCAAAATGTTGGCAAGTGATAGCAATGTCTTGGTCACTAACTCTCAACTGATTAGACACATGATGGCACTGGTTTGACTGTCTCCTAAAAGCCTCCTCTAATGCACTGTCTAAAGGAGTGTCCTCAAAGTTACTAGTCTCTAGAGTATTACCATCCATATCCTGTGAATCAAATCTAAAGCTCATATCAACATACAGAGTATCAAAAACATTAGCATTGCTGTCCAACTCCTCTATACCCAAGGAAACTAAGTCTTCAAAACTGCCCACTGCATCCTTCTGGATGTCATCAATGCCAATATGATCCTGGGACTCATCTATACACACTGCCAAATATGAAATATCATCAACACATTCCAGCAAGTATGGCCGACTGGATATATGAACAAAGCCCAACATTGGTGTATAAAAACTAATACCAACATGAGACAAGATACTGGCACAAGAAAAGACAACACCATGTAATCTGCTAATCAAATCCATGATAGCACCCAAACAAACACTGCTACCAAAAAGTGTTAAAGATCTCCAGTCAACTGAATCCCAAATGCCAATATAACAATCTTGAGTCCATATCCGTAAACTAGAATCAACTGGTAACTCAATCAAACTCCTCACCTGAGTAATATGACCAATACCAACTAACTCCACATACCTGTCATGATGAGATAATGAAGTCACACTACTATCTTTGTTCACCTTTAGCTGGCTGGACAAATCATGTGAAGTACTACCAGCCTCAACCTCATGTGATGAAGCATCTAACTGTGTCTGGTACTCTTTCTCAGCAAAGTCATGAATGCTCAATGTCTGCTCATCTCTACCAGGTATCTCACCATCCTGCACAACAACATCCTCATAATCATCATCTGAACCCACTATACTGTAGTCACTGCCTATTGTAACTATACCATCCTGAATACCTGTGGCATCACCCTTTGACGACCTGTAAACAATTGTCTCAATTTGAGTATCAAGTTGACCGTTACTATCAATCTGTGTAATATCCTTTCCCACCACCTCTTCTGGCAGAGTAGAATCTGAGACCTCTACCTGGCTATCAGCTAGTTTCTCAAACTCCTCATGCAAGTTCTTGGGAATTGTGTCATCTGTCCTGTGAGAAAATCTGCCAAATAGAAATCCAGTCAACTTATCCACCTTAGCTGGGTCAGATAACATGTCATTTATACGGTGGTGCTCAACCAACTATTTAGACATGTCATGGCTTATTTTCATAAGTTTATCTCGAATGTCTAAATAACCATCCTTTCTATTATTTTGACTCTGGCTATCAATTGTCCAAGATTTTTCCCTCTGAGACTCTGTACTATACCTATCCATTCTGGATAAAGTAGAGTGTAACCCCAATAGGATATAACTTCTTCAAACACCAAGAACTAACATGCAAATGATTAGAAGTAGCATGCAACCATAGATTTGGACATGCAACTGATTAGAAGCAACATGCAACCACCAAATTATGACATGCAAGATCTGGGTAGTTGTCAAAACTGACATGCAAGATCTGGGTAGTTGTCAAAACTGACATGCAAACTTCTACAACCACCAAATTCACCAAGAACTAACATGAAAATGATTAGAAGTAGCATGAAACCATAGATTTTGACATGAAACTAATTAGAAGCAACATGCAACCACCAAATTATGACATGCAAGATCTGGGTAGTTGTCAAAACTGACATGCAAGATTTGGGTACTTGTCAAAACTGAAATGCAAACTTCTACAACCACCAAATTCACCAAGAACTAACATGAAAATGATTTGAAGTAGCATGCAACCATAAATTTTTACATGCATCTGATTAGAAGCAACATGCAACCATAAATTATGGCATGCAAGATTTGGGTAGTTCTAAAAACTGAAATGCAAGATCTGGGTAGTTGTCAAAACTGACCTGCAACTTCTACAAAACCTCAGGCTGGCAAGATCATGGCTCTGATACCACTGAAATGTCCCTTTTCTAATTTTATATGTTATTTCCAACCTCTAATCAGATCTTTAAAATCAAATAGCTAATATCCCAAAGATCCACCAAATTCCTTAAGAAACCCCAAATCGGGTATGTTGAAAATAGTGCTAAAAGCTTCACAACTTCACAAATTATTAATGAATCTGAAAATGGACATTTTTACAGAACTTTCAGCAGCATAACAGCCTACAAATTGACATTTCCAGATCCGTATAGCCTTTACACAACAGCTCGAAAATGTAGGACCAAAACTATGCTCATTGGGCTCCCGAAATAGCACAAGATATGCCCGGAAACACCACAAGAACACTAATAATCTATCTCAGAAGTTTAATCATGTCCCAATATATATATTCAGCTCTATTTTAACAGCTTAAAGTATAAAATACAACAGCAACCAAAACTGATATGAAATACTCAACCGGAAACACCAAACTCTTACAAAAATACACCCGGAAACTCACAAATCTGCACTGTTCAGCACAAAGGAAAACTCTGTATGAGCATGCACATGGAATGGCTTCAAACTCCCATCCTTAGCCTTTTTGGAAACCTGCAAACTCCCATTCTTGGGTCTCCCTGGAAACCTGCAAACTCCCGTTCTTGGGTCTCCTTCTCCACAGGTTTGGCAGCCTCTGAAGAATAACAAAGAATGAGCAAAAATCAAGTTCTGGAATGAGCCCAAAATGCCTCCAAACCCCTTAAAAGAGGGCATAACTGTAACTCACATCCAAGAGAGGTTAATGAAACTTATTTTAATAATAATTTTCATTTATTAGTCCAACGGTTTCCAAAGATTAACCCCCTTTTTCCGAAACTTCACTTTCTTGGGCCTGCCTGCCTTAGCAAAGATTTTCTTTTTTAATTATTTGAAAAGGGGACATGACACGGAACCCTCACATGTTTTGCAACAAAAACTGGCGTAACACAGATAGGATGAAAGGAAAAGAGCCAGAATTTCAACCACAGAACTTAGGCTAATGTGTTTTTGTTGCTTGAACTCTTGAATATTGAGGTATAAGAAGAATGCCTTACATCTCCAACACATGTAGGCATTTTTGTGCCTTCAAAACTGCGACTAGGTTGAAGGGATGCCAAACTGTTCCACACCCCTACGAAGACTTGTCTAGAACATGTAAAGCACAGAGTATTGGTGCAGAACGCTACAAAAGATGATCATTTGCTGGATAGGCGAGCAAAAATGGATCTCCTGAATTGACTTTGAAGCTTAGATGTTACTTGCAGGTGCCCTAGTTGCGAAGATTGCTTGTAGACTTTCCCACGCTATCAATTAGATTTAGATATGATATTCTGCTCCTGAGGGTTTTTCAGGTTCAAGTTTCTATCACGTTGAGAAATTTCTTAATAAAGTTTTTTTGTTTTGTTTTCCTTCACAATGAGTGTAGCCATTGTGACTGTCATGTTGAAAATATAATGTATTCCTTTATGTCACACCATTATGAAAATGTAATGTATTCATTCTCAGCTTATGGATGGTTACTTTCAGTAACTGTGAATCATTTATCTGGCTTGGGATATTTGTTTTAGTATAGCCACTGATTCATGTATAACAAGAAGATGGAACAGTTTGGTTCTTTAGTGTTGTCTAATTATGCCTTTTCGGCAATTTTATTTATTGCGTCTACCTTCATGTCATCTCTGTTATTGCTCTTATCTGACGTGGCTATTGCAATTTTTGTATGGAACCAATCATCATTGTGGAGGTCCTTGTCATTGATGTTGGTAATTAAAAGGCATTATAGCATCAAAAGTTCTAAAGATGAAATGGCACATATGTGTAACTGTCATTGCCCATGCTCATGACGGATGGCATGCAAAGAGACATTGGTGTTGATTTCCTTTTGGTGTTCCCTTGTGGACTCCCCAGTCAAGTATGTTTGGACTCTCAAACGTGGTCATTCTGTCATTATTTTGTGTCGAAGGAGAAAGAGCTATTGCTCATTTTTCTGCAAACATTCCTTGTTAATATTGTTCTCTGCATCTATCATAGGTGAATTTTGTGTGTATGGCATCGGGATAGTAATAAGGAATTCTTCATGTGATTGTTAAGGGTGAACAATGTCAGTGAAGGATTCATTCCCTAATTAAGCTTGTAATTTGTATTCAGACTTGGTGATAACTGAATAAAGAATCATTTTGGGGTGTGGCTAGGTTTTTCCTCTCAAGTTGGAGGATTTTCCTAAGACAAAATTCCTGTGTTGTTTTTTTCTCGTGTCTTTATGTTTCTGCAAATTGCTTCAATGCTTTTCTGGTTCTAAATTTAACAGAAGCTTCCACAGTTGACAAGTCAAGCTTCAGTTAATTCTTTTGGTTGGTGGGATGTCGTGAATGTTATTATATCAAAGTTGTTTGATACTAATAGAATCCCAAACTGGTCAACAAAAGATCCAAGAACAAAAACATTGATTGGTCTTGGACTTTTGTGTGTATGGGATCAGGATAGTAATAAGGAATTCTTCATGATTCTTATATTTTGTGTTTTGACAGTAGATTTTGCACTGGCCAAAGCTCATGGGTTTTATTTGTTATATTGAGGTATCTCCTCAGCTTAGGAATACTTTTACATCGGTTACAGCTCTCTTCCTAGGGAATTTACCCATGTGTACCTCAATAAGCATCTCCAATTAGATTACAATTTGAAAGTAAACAAATATTTCTACTGAAAACTATTAGCATGAAGAGTTTTTAAGATTGAAAAAAAAATAGAGGGATAATGTTTTTTAGATAGATAAAAGGTCTAAGGCAAAAAAATTTAATTAAATAGTTTAAATTCAAGACTCCTCCTTCCAGTCGAGGAGCTTAATACGACTTACAAAATTTATTAAAATTGTTGGTAAGCAGATTTGTCACTGTGATAGTTACTTCTGAAATTGACCCTGTCCACCCTGTGAATAGTGACAACTGTATCAACAGTTGGAGAGATTGAAACCGATCATTATCAGATTACAATCTTCCTTTGCGTTTAGACCTTGTAAGATAAATTTTTTATTTTTCAAATAAACACGATTACAACTTAAAAAACACATATAATTGATGATTATAATTTGTGAAAAGATTGAAAGACAATAAATTATAAATGACAGCTTAAATTGTGACTTTTTCAAATAACATAACACATGGATTTATTGAGTAAATAACACATGGATTTATTTAGTATTTTTCAAAACTACTCAAGTTTACAACGTGCATTTTATAATTTTGTTTGAATTTTAAAATTTTAGGTCAACCATGTCACTTCTCTTAAAAGTGTTTATTCATTTTGAATATGTGACAGATATTGTGTTATCAAAATGTCTGAACGAATTTATATTCCAAGTCCGGGTCCTCAGTGGGATTGTCCAATCATTGGAGCAATTCAGTCTACAACTTTGGAGCATGTATTTGTCATAGAATGCACAAATGTTGAGAAAGCATTACGCAATGTACTTGGTGAAGAATTCTTGGAAAATAAATCTGGGAGAACAACTTATGCAGATATTGTTTCTAAATTCCTCACCAATTGCATGGATCTTTTAGAAAATTCTGAAATTGTAAAGAAAATGGAAAATGCATATGTGAAGCCTTGTTTCAAACCTCTTGAAGACTATGATGCATACATCAATGCATATGTTATAGAGATGAGTACTAGCCTCATAGGTGGCTTGTTCTCTCTTGAATCTTTGAGCTCTTGTGATGTTACAACTTGTGTTTATTATTCCCTGAAAATTGCAATAAGTAGTAAGTACAAACCTCTGGTGGACCATGCATTGCTTGCTCACCAAACTCATTTCTATGAGCTTAGTGCATCAAGAATCTCAGATGTTTGCAATGCAATGATACTTCTGCAACTACATATTTCTCCTCCTGTAATTTCACCTTATGTAAGCACCATTTGCTCAACAAAACCTCAACCTACTGGGGATGATATATAACCTATTACACATTCATCCATATGAAATTGTAGTAGATGAGCATATTACCCATATATGTACATAGTAAACAACATATGCAATGGATAAATGAAAATGTTTCATAACTTTTGCAATAAAAATACATATAATTATCTTGTTATCAATGCATCATATTTATTTTCATTTAGATTATCACAATGTATAAGTCATAAACCAAATTAATCGAATGTTGAAAAAGTGATATGAGCCATATTTGTACTATATTTTTTTACAAGTTAATATTATTAGTTCTTGCCGTATGGCAAGATACTATAGCATCCAAGTGGATGCAAATTTTCAATAAGTTTTGACCAATTGAAATGTTTTATATATGCATTCCAACCTAGTTTCATAATGTTTTTGAATTCAGGCCATTATTTTAATTTATAAGAACATGTGAAATTCGAATTTCCCATTGGCTGTTGTGGTGAACAGTAGGGTATTGAGCTTTTTCCATTGTATTAAAAAACATGAATTTGTGGCAATGCTGGCGGATGGATGAAATTTATAGAAAGTTTGTAAATGATTTTTTGAACTATGTAATTAATTGTTCTTCTCTTTCTCTTTCTCAAGTGCAAAGGTCGTGAAAGAGACATTGAAGGTTGTCAAACTGGAAGAACATCTCAGAAACAATTAATAATTAACTGGTATGTTTCCATCCTTTTCTGCTCACAAAATTGTACTATCACATGTCAATAAATTAACATGCATTTATAATTTATGGTTTCTCAAATATTTGCAATGCATTTATATTCCTTGAATTAAACCAAAACTTGATCAATTTAATGTAGATTTCCTCTTTTCTTTTATCATCTCAGTTCTTGCCCTCATCATTATTTTCCCCATCTTTTCTCTTTTCCATCTTTTGTTGGTCACTATTTCTCTTTTTCTTCTCATAGTTCTTTTCTTTAGCATTATCTTTACCCTTCTTATCGTGTTCCTTTTTTTGTGTCTTTCTCCTTAATCTTGTCTTCCTTTTGCTTGCTAATTGTGTTTTCTGTTTTTAGCATCCTTGGCCTTTTCCTTCTGTCACTTATCTTTATCCATAGCCTGATCCTTTTTAGCGTCCTTCTCCTTTTTCTTGTCTTGCTTCTCCTTATCCACAACCTAATTTTGTTTTTGATGCATTGTATTTATTTTTATTTAGATTATGACAATGAATATTGAACAAGTGATATAAGCCATATTTGTACTATTTTTAGTACACATTCCTCTTCATTTTGAAATATTCTATAATGCATTCTATGATTCAAATATTTATATTTTATACAATTTTTCCGTTCAGTAATCTTTATCAAAATAAATATAGTAGATTTGTAAGGAATGATAATGTGAATTATGTAATTAATTGTTCTCCTCTATTTGTTTTTCAGGTGCAAAGGTTGTAAAAGAGACACTGAAGGTTGTAAAAGTAGAACAACGTCTCAAAAACAATTGATAACTAACTGGTATGTTTCCATCCTTTTTTTCTTACAAAATAACGCAAGTATTACGGAAAACATATAATTTAGATTTAGTCTTAAAAATGAGAACTTAGTTACTCAATAAATAATAGGACATCGGTAGAATTTATTTTACAAGTTGAAAATTGTACTATCATATGTCATTCAATTAAAATGCATTTATAATTTGTGGTTTCTCAAATATTTACAATGCATTCATATGCCGCAAAATGCATACTTGTCTATCAATAGTAACAATGTATAGTGTCCTCCTACATCATCCTACTCTTTATTGTACATATCTAAAATTTTTGTGCTATCTATGTATAGAAACCTACATATTAATTAGATGCATACGAATTTCCCACCAAGAATATCTCTAAAAAAATGGAAAACATTGAACTTAAGCTATATCTTAGAATTCAATTATTCGTAGAAAAAAATAAGAAATGTTGGTCGTTTTCAACAGGTTTTCCTCTGTCCACATTGCATCAGTATGAATACTATAAATGCATCTACTATAACATACCCTCGAACAGATGAATTCTCTGAATTTCCACAACTTTGTATCCTGCAAAGAATCCAACAACTTCCAAGTGAATGCCAAAGAAAAATATTGGAAAGCTACTTTTATGACAACCATGCTCCAATGTTTCGATATCATGGATGGGGAAACATTGAGCCGATAGAAGAGACCAATGAAATTCATGTTTTGTCTCCATTCATGACAAATGGAGAATTAATTTTCCTAAAATATCGGGTGCGGATATATAGGGAAGCTCATATAATAATTCGTTGTCAAGATATTTTAATTCATTTTCCTCATGGAAATCATAGTGTTGAAGAATTAACTGTCATTTTCAATCCAGCATCTAAAATGCTATTTTGTCAGCTATCACCATTTAGGGCAAGTAATGAAAACGACACACTTATGTACATAATAAACCTTATCATCTCATATCGAACTCTTTCACTTGAATGGATTATAAGATATGATAATATAGAGCTTGTAGGACAATGTTATGATGATGATAGAGGACATCTAGCAACTAAAACCATAAAGCATCATTACTCATACCATTATTTGTTTGAATTTTCAAATAGTGACATGTCACCTAGCATTCATCTTGTAGCAGATATTGGAAGATGGCATATCCCAAATGGATGAATTAAGTATTACATCATGACGATTGACAGAAGCAAATACTTATGATGTATAAGATTAGCCTCCATTTCTAAAAAGTTGAAAAAATCTAGAGCAATATGTATCTGCTCATTGGCATGTCAATAATGTCTGCATATCTAAGTTTACCTAACGATGTCTTTTACTATTACAAACTTATAGCAATTTCATGAATTGCACTTAACGTGGAAGGATAATAATCTCTTTAGTTTGGAAGGTTGTCATCTTTTAAAAAATATAAATTTCTTCATTAGAAATCCAATTGCAATTTTGTCATTCAATATAGTTCCAACAATATCTTGTTATAATTAAAGCAAAAGCATTCAAAGTTCCAATGTAGACATAGTCATCATTGAGCCATAATATGCTTTTCAATGGCCAGTTGAAGTGAATATATTCATGTGGCAGGATTGACACATTTGAGGGACACATCTGTTTTCTATAAATTTCAATTTCACATCAAGAGCCATTGAAGTTGTTCAAAAGTCACTGTGTGAAACTCTTAGCAAACAATGGAACTTCTTGAAATAGTATTGGGAGTTGAATTTTTCTCTCTCTTGGTTCTATTTCTCAATGTGAATGAAACACCTACTTTCGTTTATTTGTTGACTCTGAATGTAGTACTCTTCTATGTAATTCTCTATTTATTTGAGAAATATATGTAATGTCCATTGCAAAGAAGAATTTCATAGACAATAAAGTAAATATTATTGCATTCAAATGTAGTTAATGTTGATGATATCATGACATGACTACATCACCCAATCTAATGAATAAGTGTATCTTGTAATTAAAGTAATTTAAAATTGTCAAATATAATGACTTCTCCCTGTTTCATCTGTTCAAATAATCATGTTTATGTAAATTTTTTTTTCTCTTCACAGAAGCAATCAAAACCATGACTACTTTGATGCAAATACCAATTATTGATTTAGATAATGAAGAAACATCAACTTTTGAAAAAATCAAGCAGACCTGTTGCAAAAGAAGGAAATGTTCCAAGCATAAAAAGTACAAGGGTGTGAGGAGACGACCTTGGGGTAGCTATGGTGCAGAAATAAGAAATCCAAAGACTAAAGATCGAAAATGGCTTGGAACATTTTGAACTCTTGAGGAAGCTGCAAATGCATATAGAGAAGCAGCTCTCTCCATGAAAGGTGTAACAGATTGTATAGATTGTCATATAAATTTGTCGGGAGCAAATAGTGAAGCAATTCATAATGCTGATATAATGACAATGACAGAATCTCTTTCTCAAAGTAAGCATATCTCAAAAAACATGGAAAGTCATGTTTGTGGACAGTTGACTGATATCTCTCAAGGAAAAAAATTCCACTCACCATGCCTTGATGATATTGCATTTGAGAATATAGTGGCTTCTGATGCAGAATATTTACTGACATCTACAGATATGAATCACTGTCAATCAAGAAATTCTCAACATTTACAATGTCCAACAAAATTATCTAGCTCATATGAACCCAACTGTTGCACACAATATAGTTATCCTCAACAACAACCATTATACACCATAGATACCCAGAATCCACAACAAATAGAAGAACAAGAAAGCATATGCCAGCCATATAGTACTTCAACCATGCACAAAGTTGTTACCACAAAGCCAACATTAACATACAGTTCCAATGTTGGAGATACAAATTTTGACCAAGCAGCTATCGGAATTCTCAAATCTACAGACTTAGAATGGATGAAAGTACATGGTAGCATTGGTATGTCCTCAAACCTGTTGCTACATTTTACATTAATAGATTAATTGATTAGCATTTGTAAATGGAAAAAAATAGTTACTACAATCAAAATATTGGCTCTGTACATATCCTCATTTCTGCTAACTACTTTATCTAACTATATCATTCCACAATCTAATGTAGGAAATGATACTATGGCAAGGCCTGCAAGAGAAGAAAGACTACCATGGAACCCAACTAGCCCAGTCATCCAGAAAAATACATACAATTATGACTTGAGTTCAATGAACATTGAACATAGTATGCACCATAGAAGCGGGTCTACCTATGCAGCAAACAAACAAAGAATTAGCTCAACATCTGGTGATTTGCATGCCTCAAACAATCTTGACAATAAACACCTTGCATTGTATGACAAAATTAATTTGGAAATGAATGTCATAAAGTGCAAGGTATCGAAAATTGAGAGCATTGTAACTAATATTGAACATTGTCTATTTAATGCTCTCAATGGTAGTAGCCAACCACTATGAAATGTCTTGACACATTTATATGAAAGGTCTTGTTATTTAACAATTTAAAGCTTCAACAGCGATTATTCAGAGAGTTCACAAATCAATATTGATAAAAAGTATAAATGTTTGTGTAAAAGTGTGCAAAAAAATACTGTTACAATGTCTTTGACATAAAATTTATTTAGAAATGTAATTACTTTGTTACTTAGATTTTCAAGTTTATTCAATTATTAGCCAATCTTATAACTAGTCACTATTTTCCAACATTTAAAGAAATCTTTCTTGAAAAATAATTCAAAAAAAGTGCCTTGTATTCTTAGATTATCAAAATTTCCAGAATATTACAATTACTAATAGTGTAATAGATCATGTGTAAATGAGTGAATTTGTAAAATACTATTGTCCATAATTCAAAACATTTTATATATCTAGTACTATTAGTTCAAATAGTATAATAGCAATGTTCAGATGATAGCCGTTTTTGAGTAAACTAACAAAATTTTCTACAAAAAATATTCTATTTATAAAGTGACCCAATATAAATGAAACATTAATGTAAACATTGATTCGTAATAAATGCAGGATGCCAACCTATAGCATATGGTGTACAATCAAAATGTAGCACATAAGTATCAACATACTACATTTGAAACAAACAAAAAACTACAACTTGCAATTTAACAATAAAAAAAAAAAAGAATCAAACTCATTAGTACAAGACTTCATTATATGAACAAATTGAACAATCAAACATCTACAAATCATGCAGCAAGACCAAAACAGATGTAATTGTAATGTACATTCAACTCACATTGACAAAACTCTTCTAAAGCATGGCTTATATAGGCCTCATGACTTCAAATACAATATCGGTGATTGTTTATTTGATACATTTGAATATCTACTAAAATTTCAACATACATCAAATAAAATTCGTAATGGAACAATAGATTTCTTCATTGCTTGCCTCCAAAATGGAGATGAGGAAGCTATCAATTCCTATAACCATGAACTCCACCCTCAAAGCCTGAGAGAGCTTCACAATGTAGAAGATATTACAACTTATTTGCAAAGAATGCGTTTATCCGCAAAACCATCAACTAAGACAAAGCAAAATGGTTTGTGGGGGGATATATTTTGCATACATTGGATATCAAAGTGGCTCAATATTCGTATATGTGTTTGGTCTGCATCTTATGGAAAACGATATTTAGATTTTAACAACCACCTCGATTCTACTCCATTCAATATCCTCTTTCATGATGCAAATCCTTTGTCAGGGCACTTTGAACCATTGCTAACCAATGCAATCTTACAACAAAAACAACATAATATCAAATTGCACAGATTAAAAAAAATGATAAGAAACAATGGCAAGACACCACTCAAAGAAAGAAAGCGAAAGAAAGAAACATTAAAGAACTACAATATGTCTACCAATGATAAGCATAATATTGCAAAAAATCGACACAATATAACATTGCGTGCAGTGAAAAGATTAATTAGAAATAAAGCTTGCAACATTAATCAACAAACAATTACAAACGAAAACAATAATATTTTCTCAACTAATAACCAAAATAATATAAAACCACAAACTCAATCCAGAAGAACAATAAATAGGAAAAGGAAATCAACTAAGACAACTTTGACACCAATTGATAAATTTTTTTCCACAGTAGAAGACACACCAAAATATCCTTGCACAATTTGTCAAATGCTCCATTTCAAGAAAGATATAAAACAATACAAAGAGGAACATACAGTTCTATAACGCAATTTGACAAAATCTTACATACCACTGCTTACCGAGTACATATGTAAAATATGCAACGATTCTCTCAAAAAAAAAGAAAAATCTAAATATGCAGTTCCTCACAACATACGCAAAAATAAGCCATTACCAAGTGTACAAAAAATGACACAACTAGAGGAACGTCTAGTTTCACTAAGAATTGCATTTGCACAAATTTGGGAATTAGGATATAAAAAGTCTCAACTTGGACTAACTGGTTCCATCATAAATGTCCCTGTAAACATATACAATATTCAAAATGCTCTACCACTATCACTATCAAACACAACAACAATTGCAGTGGCTCTTAAAAGACAATTGCAATATAAAAATGCATTTCAAAAAGGCATGGTACGACCATAGATAATAATGCAAGCTCTATTCGATTTAAGCAAAACAACCCTTTACCAAATGCAAAATGTACAAATAAATGAAAAGTGGATAGAAACATTAGATATCAACAATGAAGACAATGGTTGTGAAAACAAAAGTTGTTCTGAAAGTGAAAGTGAAAGTGATCTTGAATATGACAATCCAACTGATTCTTTAATACATGGATACACAGACTCTACATGCATCCACAATATGGATGACAAAATCATTCAAATTGCACCTGCTGAGAATTGTTATCCTATTGGTATTTTCAAAGACAAGTATGCAGAAGAAATGAATTTTCCAACCCTCTTCTTCGGTGAGCCATGCAATAATGACATAATGCACAAATTTAGTTATCAAAAATTATCACAGTGGGAATTACTTCATTATGAGCAAGATTTTTCACTTCATACAACAAACCTTTTCTTCAAAGCCATAAAAATAATTATACATCAGGTCTTATCGACACTATGGATACAAATTAGAAAAGGACAATTAAAAGGACGCAAGTTACTCGCAAAAGATGTAAAGCAAAAACCAAATTTGGAAAAAAATTTACGATCAGACATTGGATATGTAGATTTCAAAAGAATTCAAATATCCCTAGACTATATGCATCAATTGAAAAATAACATATTTGCTATGATTCGACAACTTGGGCCACCTACATTTTTCCTCACTTTTACAAGTGCGGAAGAGAATTGGGAGCCCCTAATGTCGACTCTCCAATATTTACAAAAATTACGTCAACAAAAAATAAAAACAAATGACACATTTCAATGCAACGACACCAACAAAATAATACTTGTGAAAAAAGACCCAATAACATGTGCAAGGTACTATCGACATAGGATTAATGCTTTAAGAAAACTACTATTTCAAAAAAATTCACTATTTGGAAAAGTTGTAGACTATTTTTCGGTCACTGAATTTCAAAATAGGGGAAATGAACATGAGCACATGTTAATTTGGGTCGAAAATGCACCTATCTATGGGAAGCAAACAAATGATGAAATAGTAGACTTTGTGAACATGCACATCACATGCAATACTGATAACTTAGAAGCACAATATGCTAATTTGCATAAACATCACCATACTAGACAATGCAAAAGAACTTCGTACAAAAAATGTAGATATAATTTCCCAATTCCACCTATGCCAAATACAATGATTTTGGACCCTTTGTGCGATAAAGATGCTACTATTAACAGAACTGCCAACCAAATATTTGAATCTTTGGAAAAAAGAGACTTCAATAGCTCCTTCACATTTCAAATGTTAATTGATGAATTGCAAATTATAGAGAATGAGTACATCATTCTACTACGATCAACAATAGACAAGCCAACTATATTCCTTCAAAGAAATCCTTCCCAAATATGGAACAATAGTTTCTGCAAACAAATGCCAAAACTATGGAGAGCTAACACAGATGCCCAATTTGTGTTAAACACATATGCTGCTGCCATGTATTGTAGTTCATATATGGTAAAGGTTGACAAGTCTATGACACGTGCATTCAAAAGAATAAGAGATGATCACCAAAGTGAAAATATAGATGCGGTTAAAATGATAACAAAATTAAGAAATGCTTTACTAAATTTGCAACAAATGTCAGCACAAAAAGAAGCACATTTAGTTCTATCACTTCCCCTTAATAAGAGTTCACGAAAATGTGTTTTCATTGATACAAGATCAGACAATGAGCGAGTATTTGTACTCAAATCTGCCTCAGAATTAAACCAAGAAGCAGATAACTCAGAAAATGTAATAGCAAAATCATTAATAGACCATTATAAAAATCGCCATGATAGTGTACAAAACATATGCCTAGCTGAGTACATCTCTAACTATAATGTTAGAGGAAAAAATAAAAAACTAAAACAAAAAGAAAATATTATACGCTTTATTAGTTACAATAAACACAATGACTTAGAAAACTATTGCAGAGAACAACTACTTCTTTTTGTACCATTTACAAATAACGAATCTCAACTAAAAGAAAATTTCAAAACTTGGGAAAGTGCATATACTTTTCATGAAAATATAATAAGACAAAATAGTTCTAAATTCTACTACAAATTAAATCAAGCATGGGGTGACATTGATAAAGAAGCTACAGAAATCAGTAATCGATTATTAGAAAACAATCACAATAATAAAACAAATAAAACAACTATCATAGATGACACATATGACATTCATGATGATATTCAAATTGGAAAATATAACAAAATTACAAATACAAAATATGTAAGTTTCGAAATAGGAAAACACCCGGAAATAATTGATAATGATGAATACTTTAAAATTCGACAAATGCTAAATACAGAACAACAGGCAATAGTAAAAGACATTGTCTACAAAAAGGTCACAAATAAAACACCACTTCACTTATTCCTTACTGGCGGAGCAGGCACTGGTAAGACCTTTACGGCAAAGATGATCTATCAAGCACTCTTGCGTATATATAACAACACAATTAACAACAACCCAGATAAACCAAAGGAAATAGTTATAGCTTATACAGGAAAAGCAGCATACAACATCGGTGGCATGACTATACACTCTGCATTTCATATTCCTTTCAATAAATCAGAATGTCTTCCACTAAATAGTGACACACTAGACAAAATGTCCAAACATTATGAACAACTCAAAGTTATATTGATTGACGAAATATCTTTAGTAGGTTCAACATTCCTACGCTATATAGACAAACGACTAAGAGAAATAATGCGCACACCAACCTCTTATTTTGGCAATTTGGACACAATTTTTTGTGGTGACCTATATCAAGCCCAACCAGTTCTTGACTCTTCAGTATTTGAAAATAGAACTACAGACAAAGACTTAATGCCTTACAACTTTTGGAATGATAACATCAAATGTTACACATTGCATACCACAATGCATCAAAAGGATGAAAATTTTATACATATACTTAATAGAATTCGATTGGCAAAACAAACAATAGATGATATAACATATCTAAACCAACAATGCTTGCGGCCAATACCAAATGACCCAACACTTCCTTTCCTTTTCTATAGAAAAAATGACGTATATGTACACAACCAAAAAATGTTAGCAAATATGTCTGGAGAAGTTATTGTTCTAAGGGCCATAGATGAATACGAGGACAACATAAATGGCATAAGACTTTACAACCATACGGCAACCCTCCCAATTGAAATACAACTAAAACGAAACATGTTGATAGAGTTATACTCAGGAAACTACAATACAACTGATGGACTAGTCAATGGTTCAGATGGAATATTCAAAGATTACACAAACCACAACAATTTAGAAATTGTTTGGATCAAATTTAATGATTCTAATATTGGAAATCTCCAAAAAATAAAATATGCACAATACTACAACCAAAGTATTGAGAAAGCATGGGTCCCTATTGTACAAATTTCAAGACCAATCCAAAAAATCTCAACAAGCAAAAAAATTACTATTAGAAAACAATTTCCAATACAACTAGCATCTGCACGCACAATTCATAGATCTCAAGGATTGACAATGGAAAGATTAGCTTTTGATCCAACAAGTATAAGACACCATGGAATAACATATACTAAATTATCACGTACAAAAACAATACAAAACCTATATCTTGTGAAACCACTCACTCAAAAACATTTTCATGTAAAACCAAAAATAAACATGCAAATGGAACGCCTACAAACAAGTGCCTGTTGGAAACTTGAAAATGAGGCTTCATGCACAAATAATACTGAACATTTTCTAAAGTGCACATTAAACACACGAAGTCTACATGCTCATGACAATGATTTATTCAATGATATTGAAATTATGTCTTCAGACATTATATGTTTACAAGAAATTCACATAAATTCAATAAAGCAAAATTCAGTTCTAAAAGACTTCACTATTCATGTCAACCATGGAATAAATGGCATTATGACATTAGTAAGAAACAATATCAATGTAACAACATCATCAACTCATACATCAAAACATGTAGAAGCAATCACATTAACCATAACAAAATCTACCAATATATTGAATATTTGCAATATCTATTCAAGGCCAAATACTCCCTTCATAGATATTAAAAATGTGTTAGACACTCTAACTTCCAAAATGCATCCAACTGCACTCACTTATATTCTAGGAGATTTTAACATTGACATGTTAGCTAATACAAAAAATACAAAAGAGATAAATAATCATATGCAACAAATGAAATACACATTTCTGCTTCAACATAGACATAGCATGAATAAGCCATTCATAGATCACATTTGGTCAAATAAAACATCAAATGTATGCTTTATCCATAAAACAGAGGCATATTGGTCAGATCATTTCTCTACATTTCTTAAAATACATTTACCTGACATAATGACTATAAAAAAATGACATTTCCGTCATTCTATCATAAAACTTTAAATACAAATTTACTCACAAGATTCATTTTCTACATTCAAAACAATTCCACATAACAAATTTTATTAACCACTATATGAACAATAAACTTCAAATTTCAATAATTGCATTCTAAAAATTATGAAAAATGTCTACAGTAAGAAGAAATCTGATGCACTAAAGCAATTTCTCGTTTCCACAATTTATGCACAAAAATCAATGGATGCAAACAAAAGAGCAAGAAAGGCTACACAAATGAGGCAAGAACAATCTACAAAAAGGTAACATCTACTTGCTTTCATGAATTTTATAATTCTATATGCACATGGAAAATGCACTAACATACATGTCAATGCAAGACAAAAGTGAAAACTATTGGCTCCATTACAATAGAAGAGTTGAATGCAAGAAAAGGAGGCAACATATTTGAAGGAGATGTGTTGGTTGTCTACAAAGTCAACCTGGACAAAGTCAACAAAACACGAGAAGTGCTACGAGCAGATCTGACAGATCATAAAGCAAAAATGACAATAACAGTCACTGTCAATCCAAACTTAGTACAGCAATTTGAAGACAAAATAATCCCAGGCATGGGTGTTTGCATTACCGGATTTGACATTCAACCAAAATCAGACTTAGATAGAGGTGATTGCGACTGCATTATTCTACTAAAGGAAACAAGCACAGTGGAAACAATCAATCACATATGCAATGGCTACAATTTCATCCCCAACACTATAATAACCAACCTACTGAATAGCACAAGCAACTACCCAATTGGAACAATAGGTGCATTGGTGTTTGCAACAAAAAAGCAAGGCAATCTCAACATTCTAGAAATAAAGGATGGTCAATCTGAGGAAGACAAAGCACAGGTAAGAATTAATGGCAATTATTTCTCAAACTGTACTTAGTCTAATTAGTAAAGCATTCAATATGCAAATAATCCACGTAATCATTTCAACTCCGTATATGTATATTTTATGCAGCTAGAAATCCATCCAAATTTCCTTTAGCACTACACCACAACAGAAGAACATCTTGCTCAAAATGAAACACCAACATTGCTTTTTAGAAATATTGTAACAAAGACAGACAAAAAGCATACACTTCGTACAGGGCTCTCCACATTTATTTGCAAGCTAAATGACAAAATGACATTGCAAATGTTACATGACATAATGCAAAAAAATAGAGAGGTAACGTATAAGCAATATGAAAATCTAACAATTGTCTCTATTAAATGTGACCAAGACTTACACCCTGCACTTTGCAACAGGAACATGGAAAATTGAAAATTGCAAATCCATTCTCTAACCCATTTGCTGCATTTTGTCCACACTGCCACCACAAATTTGAAGGATATGGAATCCTTGATGAAGAAACTGCACACTGCATTGGATGCAAGAAAGATGTCAACTATCTGCACAAGTTACACTTGAAGACATTGCTTCTTACTGAAAATAAACAACCAATCCAATGCTTCATTGACAACACATTAATTGAACAGTTAATCCCACGACTCCACAGCATCAAGTATGAGGAATATATGCAACAAAAATCCAATGTCATCTTCATGCTTAAAGAGCTTTGCATTGAAAATACTTTCACCTTGACTCAGGCCAATGCAATTATGCATGTCAACCTGAAGCAGAACACACAGGCAAGTCATAAAGTAAGTTAACAAATACATTTTAATAAAAGCACAAATAGAAATTAGTAGAGATATGTTTTATATGTCAAAAACAACTATGTAACATTATTTTGTGGCTGATATTGCAGGCTAAAGAAGAATGAATAAAGTACAACCAACAATATGAAAAGAATCTCTGCTACAAAATGCTTGCAAGCCTCATAAACTACAATGTCAATGGTTACTCAAGTTTAACTCCTATGTAATTCTGTAAAACATAAAACCTGTAAAATAAATAATTTTATTCTCGGGCTAGACTGGAGGTTTTCTTCTCCGTTCTTTCCTACCAGTGCCCATTTGAACGGAGATAAGCTATTGTAACTTTCTAGTTAAGTTAAAGAAAATTAATGAAGGCCTTAGCCATTTACTGATAAATTTTATTTCTTAAAATTAGTAATTTGATACAGTATAAAGTAGATGAAAAAATTACACAACTGTCTTCTCAATCTAATGCTTTAATACAAATAGTTACAAATCAAATAGCCCATTCAAGAACTTGCAAAAGAATTTGTATTGAATGCTTTTCACAGTAACTACACTACCTAACACATCTTTAGCAAAAGGTCAAAGATGAAAATAACAAATGATAAAACAAAACATACAATTTACTTCACAAATACAACCAAAAACTCAAACAAAACATAGAGCTAAAATAGATAGCATTTCACAACTTCTTACAATGCAATAATGTAAACAATTATGAAGCATTCTAACCCAAAATCTCCAATTTAAAGTTAATTTCCTCCCAACATAATCTAACTAAAAAATTGAAAAAAAATCATGCTTATTTAATAATTCAACTAAACAAATACAAACAGTTGACAACAAAAGAACTAAACTTAAAGAAATTTAATCAAATAATTTTTTTCAATCCTAACCATATGCACTAACATATTTTTTTATTATAAAAATAACATAACACACGTAGCAAGAAGTTAAAAATAATTTTGGCAGGAACTAGACGCTTTGCGTCCTTGTTTTAAAAGACAACGTCTTTACAATTTTTTAATAAAGGAAATGACATTTATGCAACACTCCCATGGATTTAATTTAAGAAAAAGAAGATCTTTTCTATAGATTTATAAGTTGTTTTAAATATGAATAGAAGTCAATTTGGATGTAAAAAAAAAAGTTCTTATTGTTAAAATTTAAATCACATATTTTATTTTTATTATACTTGAAATAAAATGAAATTCACTTTTAAAAATGGATAGGGGAAGAATGTTTTAACTTATTTACTATAAAGAAACTAAAATAATCATAACTAAAATTTCATTAATAAATTAGTTTTGAGTTGTTATTTGAATTGGACAGTTTCATTAGTATTCATAACTTATGACTATTAGTCAGTAGACAATCTATTTTTTTATATGGAGGATTCAGAACTACGAGACATGAGGCCTGTGAGCTATCAACCAGCAAATGCCACCATTGAAACAATTTAGGAACCCGATATGAGCTCACTCGTGCCTAAAACCTCTTTGGCTCAGAACTAAGGACCGAGGGGTATCTATACTGTAACTTTATTAGTACTCATAGCTCATGACTACTAGTCAGTAGACAATCTTTTTTTTGACGGAGGGTTCATAATTGTGAGACACAAGGCCTGTGAGCTATCAACCAACGAAGGCCTCCACTGAAGCCATTTAGGAACTCGATACAAGCTCACTTGTGCCTGAAACCTCTTCGGCTTAGAGCCAAGGACCGAGGGGGATCCACACTGTCAAAATCACTCGAGGCGTGATCCTGACCTCATCTCTTATGATGTCAGAGCCTTGGTGGACTCTTTGTGAGTCATTCAACTTCACCAATAAACTAAGGGCCCATTGATGTATTGACAATCTTTTAAGTATTTGTAGTGTATGGCTATTGAGACATCTTTAAAATGATTGATTTTTTTGCTCTTATACACATAATAGATTTCCATGTGTGTCTTTAAAATGACCACTAATGTTTTACTCTTATACTCATAATAGATTTCACTTTCCCATTTCATAATGCATCTATCTATTTGCCAAATCAATAGACACAAACAATTAAATATACAATTTTAAAAAAATCAAAATATTTAAGATCTCTAATATACTAATATAGTTATAAAGATTATTGATCTATCAACATTACCATATTTCCAGAATCCATATCAATACCTTCTTTTTATTGGTATTTGTTGTAGGCTATACTATTGTGATGAGTTTTGCTTAACTGGTTATTAATTTCTAAAATTTAAGCCAATTACAATTAAATATTTATAAATATTTATTTTTGCTTTCATTTTTCCAAAGTCTAAATATCAATTTTTTAATTAATTAAATATCCAAATTTCATTTTGTTTACGATGATTGGATATCAATTCTAAAATGTCATAAAGAACATTTTTATCATATATTTTAAATAATTGAAATTAAAATATATTTAAACAAAAATATTACTCATAAATTTATTTTTAAATATATCTTTATCTAATTCAATTATATTTAATATCATAACTAATTAAAAATATTTAATACTATAACTAATTAAAACTAAGTGGCACATGTTTTTATTTACACTAAAATTGACCAAAAAATTCCTATCAATACATTATTTAAACAAAAATATTACTCATAAATTTATTTTTAAATATATCTTTATCTAATTCAATTATATTTAATACCATAACTAATTAAAAATATTTAATACTATAACTAATTAAAACTAAGTGGCACATGTTTTTATTTACACTAAAATTGACCAAAAAAATCTCTATCAATACATTATTTAAACAAAAATATTATTCATAAATTTATTTTTAAATATATCTTTATCTAATTCAATTATATTTAATACCATAACTAATTAAAAATATTTAATACTATCACTAATTAAGACTAAGTGGCACATGTTTTTAAAATTGACTAATAAAAAATCCCTATCAATACATTATTTTTTAATTAAATTAAATTTAAAAAAGGAAAAAAAAAAGCATCATTGATCCATTCGAACTATCACCCAATACTGGTGTCCATTTAGGTACATTATATGGTCGACATTAAAAAGAAGGGAAGGGTTATTTCCAATGGCAGTTGACCGCCATTAGAGAAGGTCTGTATTGAAAAGAAGAGAGTTTTTTCTGAGCTAGCTGAAAATGGTGAGCATTCCCAGGCTAATAGCAAGAAGCAGTGCGGAACAGGTTGAATGTCGTGATGAGCTCATTACGGACATACTTTCGAGGGTTTCAACCAGAGATGTGGTGAGGATGTCCGTAGTGTCGAAGAGATGGCGAAACCTCATTTTTGACCCAAATTTTGCTCATACCCATCACAGAAATTGTCATCAAGAGTCAGTATTTTGTCTCGTTGATAGAATACTTGGAGGATCAATGCCTGAACGATACGAGTTCTGCTCTTGCAATTCCGAGACGGGTAAGCTTTCCACTGTTCCTTTATTTTTTTGGGAGGGCTTAGACCGTTCTTGCCGAGATGAGTACTTTGAGGTATTTAGCCCTTCAAATGGGCTTTTGTGCCTTTATCCACGTTTGTCTGTGAATTCTGAGGTGTGGGTATACAACCCTGCGAGAAAGTTTTCGAGAAAACTGTTAATGCCTTTCAGACTGTATCTAGACTTCATGTATTTTGGTGAAATATGTTATGTGCAGAATACTTTAAAACTTGTTATGGCGGGCTTCTCTCCCTTTGAGAAGCGGCCATATACTCTGGTGTTCGATTCTCATTCAAATTCGTGGCATGAGGGTTCGCCTCTACTGCGGTCTATTAACTTTTATAATAGCAATCCAATGCTTAATAACAATCTTCTGCGGGCTCAACTTTATTTAAATGGTGTCATTTATTTTGTTGCTAAAGTCGGAAGCATAGATGCCCAGGAATTGGAAGGAATTAGAGATGGAGAAGTCTTATTTAGAGATGACAATGATCTTTTATACATGATTATAGGTTATGATGTGAATCAAGACCATTGGAGCTTTTCTATTTTCATTCCCGCCTCAGTGGGCTTTATATATTGCCTCCTTGAATGGGAGGGGAATCTATTAGTTTGTGCATCAAATTCCACCCATGAGGAAAACCTTCTTGAATTGTCATCAAGTTCGAACCATGACCACAATCAGAGAATCAAATACAACAGGAATGGGGGTGATGGGCATTTTGTGTTCTGGATATTGGATACAAAACATAAACTATGGATTCGAGAACGTGAATTAGATTTATCACATCAGCTCTACACTTCATGGAAGGTATCTGCAAGCGGTGGTGTCGTGTGGTTTGCATTTCGTCACAATGTTGTTACAGTTTACCTTATGAAGAATGGGCAATACTCGACTCACCCATTAGATAATGACTTTTCTTTGCTGCAGCGTAAAATTACACTGTTTATATCTTTTGAGCCTACCCTTTTGTCATTTTGAAACCCTTCTGTGAAAGCGGGAGTTTGATTACAATTTTGGTGCTGTTTGCATTCATGTTAGTTTGTATGTGTGTGAGAGAAATAGTCAGACTCGCAAAATACATTTTGGGTTTACTTGATGATGGTATAATTTAATTGAGTGTGGTTGTTAGTGTTGTTTAAGTAATTTAATTGAGACATAGTCTGACTGCTTCTTGTCTGTCTTTCTACCATTGATATCTGTTATGTTTTTGCCACTATTTCATATCTTGTTCATTACAACCACTTACTTGGTTTATGAGTTTTTTCTTAGTTCCGCAGCATGAATTTAGGCTTATGCAGACAAGCAAGGCTCATATTCAAAATTTCCGTATGATGATGAAAAAAGTTGAAGTCATAAATTTAACAATATTGAACCATATGAAGTTTGTTGATATATAAGGCGTGAAATCAATGAACTGGTCTCAGACGATTAGTACTGTCAGCGATAAGATCAACACTGAATGAGACTTGTATACAATAATATTCATGCGGTATGTTGTCAAAGAATGAAGATTTTGGATTAGAAATAGTATACCCATGGTTAATATGTCCAGTCGTATTGATGATCATACAGAACAGTCTGCATCCTGGACATATTAGGAAGCCTAAGATTCTCATCTAATCATGCAGGTTGCTATAAAAATGAAAAATCTGTAAGATTGGTGAAAAATCTAGTTACCATAATAACAAAAAATGTAAATCCACCTTAAGAGAGGGCTATTTTTCCCAAATAGATCCAGGCCTCGTCCAAAACAGAAATTACCTCATGAGAGTGAAAATGATACTCCCTTGTTGACAAACAACTTGTCCTGAAAGTGCAATTTGTAAAATTGATCATAATAAATAACCGCGTTTACTCATTTAGAGCGAGCACAAATCCAGAAATAACAGGGCACATGTGTGGCTTCAGAACACAACTGAAAAGGAACCTCTAATAAGGACCCGTTAATATAGGAACATGTTATGGCTTCAGAACACAACTCAAAAAACCTTAATTAGGAGCCTTTAACATAGGAACCTGTTGATCGTTTTTTGAGAATTAGAAGAGTAAAAGGAAGTGGAAAGGGAAGTATTAGTCACCCAAAGAATTTTTTTCCTCCAATCAATTATTGCAATAGTTTAATGCTACTTTTTTGGTCTATGGGTAAAGGATGAAAAACACAAACTCTCCTGCCTGCTTCAAGTATGAGCTACTTTATATTACCAATCACAAAACTCCATAGGAAAGAAGTCCTGCTGAAGCCTCTCAGTTGAGAAGATACACCCTAGATTCTTAGTAAAATTAATTTCCTTGATAATGGTATCCTGCCCTTTTCCAGGACTCATACTGAAATGACTAAACAATTGACTATCATTTTGGCCAACGAAAATCAGATACATGTTTTGAAGAGTATTTCAGCATCTTACTTACTTGATCTGTATGGAATCTTATTAAGCAAAAAGTGGCGTCTTGACAGTTTAGGCACGATCTTTTGATTGGTATTATAGATTCAGTCTCATGATTCATGAAAGATATGTTCAACATCAAGTTATCAGAGCAATGGGAATGCTATAGTTCTTTTGAACCCTAGGCATGGACAGTCAAGTTTGGTCATCCCACCTGATCCCAACTTTTGCATTTGTTTCGTTGATGTTCCCTTCTGATGTTTTCCTTTTCCAGTGTGCTATTTTAAGCCCATTTATATTTTTCTTGTCACGTTGATTTGCTGAGGATATTGGCATGTTTCAAAATACTAAAAGAAAATGGATTTCACTTCTTTTGATTATATAATTTAGTTTAGGAAGAAGGGGGCAAAGCAGCAGAGTGGAGGAAGGAATGCCGAAGGCTAGAGGAACTTATAAAACAAAGACTCGACTATTAGCCATTTCAACCGAAGTCTATAATAGCGAGAATCACAAGTTAAAACATAGGACCTGGAAGTATCACGTTCATTCCTATATAGAGCAGTCATTTGTATGATTCAGATATACAAAACGTTCTTAAACTGTATCTGAAAGATTAAAAAACAATCTTTGGTCTTGTATTAGCAATTATAAAGCAGCAAGATTCACATTTTTTATCTTCAATGCATCATTACTTCACCTTAGCAAGTGGCTAGCATTAAAGGACCATAATAATATAGATATAATAAAAACCTGTATAAAAAAAAATTGATTGATTGATTGAAACAGGGCGAATTAGATAAAATGAAGAAATATTGAATATCATGACTAGTACTCATCATCCATCAGCCAAAATTCATTCACTCGGAGTTTCTACCCCAAGCAGTTCAATAGAAAAATTGAAAAATTACCATGAATTCTATGTTTAAAGCAAAAGCAAGAATCTAATGAGTAAAAAAGTTTGTCAAGCTGTCAACCCTCCCTTATCTTGGAGGGATAACTATTATCTTTTAGAATATATGACTCTGAATGATTCAATTGGATAATGCTGCCATGATTTTAAAGCGACTTGGGTAGAAGTAGCTGCATTTTTTCTACATATTCCATTTTGATAAGGACTCCACCGCATTATAAATCTCCACATGTCCTCGATCCTGGTAGATCCTTTACATGTAAGAAGCAATCCATCGGTGTTGGATGAGATTTTTGACCAGACAAAGCACATAAGTTTTGCATGTATAAAATCCTGTGATACAAACTAACCTGCAATCAAGGGTTATACCTTTTGGGATACTCTTTCCACAGCCTTTCAATTATCAATGTGATATATTTTTATTAAGAAAATCAAAAGAGAATACGAAACTAGGATTTCCCAAAGTTATTTATTTACTATCAAACTTGTCAAATTTTCAACCTCATTAAAAACTTAGTTGATTCAGTCAATTTATAAGGTTTAAAATGTAGTTACTCGATGATCAGTCAATGCATAAAGCTTGGGAGTGTAGTTTATAAAATTGGTGATAACGTCATGTTATTGATTGACCTTATAGTTATAAATTATAATAATAAGATCTTTTATGGATTTGTTTATTTATATGTTGATGGTATACACTATGGAAAAGTCTAAATGGAAACCATTTTTTATTTGGATTGTACAATTTCTTTTTACATCATTTTTAACAATGATTTTGTTCTTTACAAATTATAAAAATATGAACCATTGCTCTTATGTTTATTAATTTGTTTGAGTGTGGAGTTTAAACTCTATGCATTTGTATAGATGTGCAAGTATTTAAGTCAAAGTCCAAATGGAAACCATTTTTTATTTGAAATGTACAATTTGTTTATACATCATTTTAACAATGATTTTGTTCTATACAATTTATAAAAACATGAAGCATTGCTCTTATGTTTATTAATTTGTTTGAATGTGGAGTTTAAATTCTATGCATTTGTAGAGATGTGCAAGTATTTAAGTCAAGTGCATGACAGATGTGCAACGAAGAGTGGCACACAATGAAATAATTGAGATAACAAAGGTCTAATTGATGTATAGCCAAAGGAGATACTTAGAGTTAATAAAACTTAGTTATAATATATTTTCCCTAAATCAATTTAGGTACTAAGAATCTCAAGATTTAGACAATTTTTAGGCCCTCAACTTTGAATACTATCAAGAATTTTAAGGTGGTTAAAGGTGGTAGGAACATCTAATTTTGGAAGAGGAGATGTTTAAGGGATCTTTTTGTCTTTCGATGATCAAAGAATATGATATTCAACAAACAAAATCCCTTCTCTATAGCTCTTCTATGCTCTTTTGCATGTTGTTGGCTTTGTGATCTTCAAATTCTCGCATTGTTATAGTACTTATGTTAGGTTTAATTTGAGTGGATATAACAGAATAGTTATATTTGTCTTTTGAAACTATATGTGCACATTTGCACCCTTGAATTATCACGTGTATAACAAAATTCCATTGTGTCATCCCACCTCGTCTAGATATTGCAAGCTCTAATGGGAGTTGTAATGGATAGGAATGATTGCCTCTAAGTGGCACTTTAAATAGAATATAATATTGTTTTGTGCTCATCATTTTGTTATGAATTTTATTGTGAACTTTTTTTTCCAAGGGTGTTATTATGTCAAAATTTTATATTAGAATATTATGTAAGTCATCTATAATCAGTATCCCAAAGGCCCTAGTCTCACTAGAAATGGTGTTTGATTTTGAATTATTTGAAAAAAACTACATGTATATTTTTCCCAAAGTGATGAAATGGAAGCATTAAAATGAATGTTGGCTTTAATGAGAGACTAAAATGTTTAATTTGGGAATTAACTCAAGTAAACAAGAAGTCAAAAATATTGTTGAGAAATTTCAACAATTCAATGATGTTTTTCTTGGTTGTATGTTGGCTCAAAAAGAAATTTAAAAAGGCATAAATTATAGTATTATGTTAAATGATCCATATAGGTAGATGGCAAGGTTCAAAGTTCTTTCTTTTAAAAGAAATTAATGACATTCATTCAAAGTGGAGGTTAAACTAGAGGACCAAAGCCTAATGCCATTGTAGGGAAAGTATTTTTAGAGAAAAGGAGAAACACATACGAAAGCACCAAACAAGGATATATCGAAAATTGCCAAGATACGATTTCTCAAATAGGCAGCCAAGGAGGTTAACCAATGTCCTCAAAGGAAAAGGGGACACCAAGAATTGGAATTAGGGAGTTGTATTTGATTGTGGCTTTGAATGAAACTTTACTTTTGATACCCCACAGAGATAGCATGCCTAACCAGTACTCTAGGTTAATTGAGCATAAAGAAAAAGTAGATCATCTAGGGATTTATGTGTGTGCAGAGGGGTAAATCATTCCCTTTACTAAGAGGAAGAAATGATTTCCACTTGTTGGCTACATACATGGTTGAGGTATTAACCAATAGCCAACTAGATAAAGCCTCCTTGTAAGCCAAGCATTCATAGCCTTGATGAGGCTATTGCTTTCACAACCATTTAATATTGCTCTACTTCTAGTTTGGTGTCCATAGCCCCGATAGAGTGCCTAATGTGACTTGAATTTTTTATTTTATACTTTTTTTTTTTTTTTTTTTTGTGAGTATATTTTCAATTTTAGTTTGTGCCTTTTGGCTTTAACAGGCACGGATGCTTATGACATCACTCTTCTAGGTTGGTTGTCATAGTGGTAGCGGGACAACTTTGATTTTCACCAAGTGTATGATGGAAAGATATCCCATCCTTATTAATTTAGATACTTAATTGTGAAGCATGCAAAATCCAAGATGGACATCGCCACTCTCATGAAATGACTAATCTTAATTTATAAATATTATGAAAAATGTAGTCATGTGTGGGATATCAAATATAATTTTTTTAGTTTAAGCAAAAATTAATTGCAATAACTACTTTGGAGTTCAAGGAGTACAAACTTCCATTGATGACATTGTCAACAACCACAACTCAACATGTTGTCTTGAGAGATATGCAATTGGAGTTTTTGGAAAGCGAGTAAGGTACTTGTACAAAATTTGAAGAGATATCCTCTCAAGAGATTTGAATGCAAAATGCCTGAGGAAATAATCACTTTCTCTATAAAAAGAGCAATCGTTCTCAAAAGGTTTCATAACATTTGGAAACCTTTGAGTGTTTGAACAAAGCTTAGATAGCCTAGATTAGAAGTATAAATACTCATATGAGACTAACTAGCCCATTTCCTTAAGATCCTTTCCTAAGACACATAGATGATGACTTGCTAGCTATGGTGGTCGGGACTAATGACAAATTGGTCATCACAACCTTAAAATGGATATCCTAAGGGGACTTCCTATAGAAAAATTATCAGTAGAGGTTGAATATTGACATTTTATCTCACTTTGTAGGCCCCTTATTGGTTTTGGAGAGTCTTAAGGACATCCCCTATTGGTTTTGGGGAGTCTTAAGGACATAATTACCTTCCTAGTCATGGGCATATTTATACAAATTCATTGGAAGGAGCTTGAGGATGTGCTTGTAGTGGCACAAGAGGACATTTGGTTGCCATTAGCAACCAACCTTAGGACTAACCAAGAGACGGGTATGAAGGTGCTATTCGTGCCATTTGTAATGAAAATTTGCTACCATCCCCTTGAAATTCATAGCTATCACGTAAGGCATGGGGTTGCATTCCTTAAGTACCTTGACCCTAACATCCAAATTTTGAAGGCAACAATAGAGGAATTCCATCTGTGGGTGATCATTTTTGGGAAAGCATGGGGCAAACCATCAAAGTCAAGTGGATGGGACCTTTCTGACTTGAAAGAGGATGATGTATGGATCAGAGAAGACTTTGTGAACAATAACCCTAGTTCTAGAGAAGTTTGACCTGCACATTGAACAAAATGATTTGCTTTGCGATTAATATAGTCAATAATGTAATCTATGAATTTTGGCTCAATTATCTCAGTGGTCACATACAACCTCTTGTCATTGACTTTTTCTTTTGAAATGCTTTAATTCTTAATGCCTAATATTTTTCATTAAATCTTACCCACAAAGAATTATAATATCATAGCATAGGCTTTTATTGTCACACACTAAACAATAATAAATTAGAGAGTACCTTTTTGAGAATGCACAAAAGGGAGGAATCTTGTAGAGATATGCTTGCCTTAAACAAAAAGGGGTTATTCCAGTAATAGACTAAAATCACCATTAGAACAAAGACAACTACGAATGACAATGATAATTATCATGGACCTACTACAATTAACACATGACTCTACAAAGAACACCTAAAAATGTGTCCTTTGTGCAAAAGTGCTCATTGAAACTATCACACCACATGTAAAATAAAAGCCTAACTATGAAATGTCCCTTTTCTGATTTTGTATGATATTTCCAACCTTTAATCAGATCTTTAAGATCAAACAACTGATATCACAAAGATCCACCAAATTTTTTAAGAAACCCCAAATCGGGTATGTCGAAAATAGTGCCAAAAAGCTTCACAGCTTCACCTGTTATTAATAAATTTGAAAGTAGACATTTTTACAGAAATTTGAGCAGCATAACAGCCTATAAAATGTCATTTCCAGATCTATATAGCCTTTACAAAAAAACTCACAAATGTAGGACAAAAACTATGCTCATCGGGCTTCCAAAATTAACACAAAAATGCCCGAAAACACCACAAAAACACTAATAAACTATCTCAAAAGTTTAATCACATCCCAATACATATATTCAGCTCTATTTTAATAGCTTAAAGTCTGAAATACAGCAGCAACCAAAACTGATATGAAATGCTCAACTGAGAACACCAAACTCATGCAAAAAATCACACCCAAAAACCCACAAATCTACACTGTTCAGCACAAAGGCAAACTCTGTATGAGCATGCACATGGAATGGCTTCAAACTCCCTTCCTTAGCCTTCCTAGAAACCTGCAAACTCCCGTTCTTGGGTCTCCCTGGAAACCTGCAAACTCCCGTTCTTGGGTTTCCTTCTCCACAAGTTTGGCAGCCTCTGAAGAATAACAAAGAATGAGCAAAAATCAAGTTTTGGAATGAGCCCAAAATGCCTTCAAACCCCTTAAAAGAGGGCATAACTGTAACTCACGTCCAAGAGAGGTTAATGAAACTTATTTTAATAATAATTTTCATTTATTAGTCCAACGGTTTTCAAAGATTAACCCCCTTTTTCTAAAACTTCACTTTCTTGGGCCTGCCTGCCTTAGCAAAGATTTTCTTTTTTAATTATTTGAAAAGGGACATGACAAGTCCTCCCCTCCCAATCATTGCTTGTCCTCAAGCAATGGCTGAACAATAAACCAATCAATCCACCTGGATCCCAAATGTAGTCATGAACTATACTACTACCAATTAACACAGGCTCCTGCAATATCCTCTGCAATATGACCAAGAGGAATCCATAATCAAATTGACAATTATAGCTCAACCAAACTCCGAAATCACCACTACCACAATCAAAAACCCATGAGGCACAAACTCTTAGAACATCAAAACCCAAGTAAAGTGGACAAATCAAACTACCAACACAGTAAATACCATCAACGCATCCCACTGGCCTATATGGAATGTACAATCCAACTCTGCAACAATGGTGAACCCTCTCGAATGAAACTGTGCCAAGTATGGAGAATCCACACACTGTACAACTCCTGCAATCAACACAACTTTGCAAATCATCGGCCACTATCTCATAACCATAACTCCCATACACTGCTGATGGTGAAAAGACATTACAAGATAAAGAGTAAGAAATGGAATCCAAACCAAATTTGTCTGCCATCAACTCCTCAACACAAGGATCAAATGCTAACTGATGTACATACCCTGCAATATAATGTTGATAAAAAAAACCAACCTCAGTCAACAGCTCACCATGAAGAAGTGATACAACCCACTGTGACTGATCACCAGCTAAGTCAAGAGATGTCATAGCCAAAGGAGTAGAATCAATAACAACACCTGCTAAAGCATCACTCCAAAACTCCTACTCTAAGTCATGTATTATCAACCTGTCAATTGCAGGACCTATCACCATGTCATGCCCATCACAACTCTCATCCCGAGGCATCAAACTATCCCATAACTGATGATAAGCAATAGGAACTAAAGTACATCTCTGTATCATCATCTCATCAACATGGTCATCAAAGGTAGATAGATGAGCATACCTCACAGTGTAATGCCGATAGAATGCACCAATCTCAGTCAGTGGCTCAGACTGCAATCCAGATGTAACTAACTGCAATCGATCATTAACCAAGTTGGAACTGACTACTACCTCTGAAGACATTGCGAAGGGAGTAGTATTACTAGTAGGAACCATGCCAACTATTAGCTCACCAACGTCACACATGGTCTTTTATACAACATCTCTAGTCTTCGTGCCATTAGTACTAGAGGTCACCACCATGTCAGGCACACCACAAAAATCTGCTACAGCACCCAACTCAATTGAACCTGACTCTAGTGGGAATGAACCTGATATGCCAATGTTAGTATCAAGGATGGATGCATCCCCATCTCCACTGTCTCTAACAATCTCGGCCATGGACATCCTTGGATCACCAAACACGACAGCTTGTGACTGTATAGAATTAGGTAAAGACTATAGTCGCTCTAACTCCATGGTCACCTTAGCCAAATGAAACTGTGACTCCTTGAGAGCCAACTGTGTACCCTCAAGAATCTTAGAAGTCACCTCAAGTTGCTCAGTAAGCTCACTCACCTCATCTTCCTTGGCCAACAATGCATCATATGCTGTACTGCCCCACTCCATAAGATAATCTCTGTCGGCTACCAACTGCATATAATTTTGTCTCAAAATTTGAATAGCCTCCCATAAAGAGTGGATCTCTGTCAAGGAAAGATAACTTTCTCCCTGCTCATCACTAGTAGGAGAACCCCATCCATAAACTGCTAACAAATGACGAGCAGCATCGAAATGTTGGCAAGTGATAGCAATGTCTTGGTCACTAACTCTCAACTGATTAGACACATGATGGCACTGGCTTGACTGTCTCCTACAAACCTCCTCTGATGCACTGTCTGAAGGAGTGTCCTCAAAGTTACTAGTCTCTAGAGTATTACCATCCATATCCTGTGAATCAAATCTAAACCTCGTATCAACATACGAAGTATCAAAAACATTAGCATTGCTGTCCAACTCCTCTGTACCCAAGGAAACTAAGTCTTCAAAACTGCCCACTGCATCCTCCTGGATGTCATCAATGCCAATATGATCCTGAGACTCATCTATACACACTGCCAAATATGAAATATCATCAACACATTCCAGCAAATATGGTCGACTGGATATATGAACAAAGCCCAACATTGGTGTATAAAAACTAATACCAACATCAAACAAGATACTGGCACAAGAAAAGACAACACCGTGTAATCTGCTAATCAAATCCATGATAGCACCCAAACAAACACTGCTACCAAAAAGTGTTAAAGATCTCCAGTCAACTGAATCCCAAATGCCAATATAACAATCTCAAGTCCATATCCGTAAACTAGAATCAACTGGTAACTCAAGCAAACTCCTCACCTGAGTAATATGACCAATACCAACTAACTCCACATACCTGTCATGATGAGATAATGAAGTCACAATACTATCTTGGTTCACCTTCAGCTGGCTGGACAAATCATGTGAAGTACTACCAGCCTCAACCTCATGTGATGAAGCATCTAACTGTGCCTGGTACTCTTTCTCAACAAAGTCATGAATGCTCAATGTCTTCTCATCTCTACCAGGTATCTCACCATCCTGCACAACAACATCCTCATAATCATCATCTGAACCCACTACACTGTAGTCACTGCCTGTTGTAACTATACCAGCTTGAATACCTGTGGCATCACCCTTTGACGACCTGTAAACAATTGTCTCAATTTGAGTATCAAGTTGACTATTACTATCAATCTGTGTGATATCCTTTCCCACCACCTCCTGTGGCAGAGTAGAATCTGAGACCTCTACCTGGCTATCATCTAGTTTCTCAAATTCCTCATGCAAGTTCTTGGGAACTGTGTCATCTGTCCTGTGAGAAAATTTGCCAAATAGAAATCCAGTCAACTTATCCACCTTAGCTGGGTCAGATAACATGTCATTTATATGGTGGTGCTCAACCAACTGTTTAGACATGTCATGGCTTATTTTCATAAGTTTATCTCGAATGTCTAAATAACCATCCTTTCTACTATTTTGACTCTGGCTATCAATTGTCCAAGATCGTTCCCTCTGAGACTCTGTACTATACCTGTCCATTCTGGATAAAGTAGAGTGTAACCCCAATAGGATATAACTTCTTCAAGCACCAAGAACTAACATGCAAATGATTAGAAGTAGCATGCAACCATAGATTTGGACATGCAACTGATTAGAAGCAACATGCAACCACCAAATTATGACATGCAAGATCTGGGTAGTTGTCAAAACTGACATGCAAGATTTGGGTAGTTGTCAAAACTGACATGCAAACTTCTACAACCACCAAATTCACCAAGAACTAACATGCAAATGATTAGAAGTAGCATGAAACCATAGATTTGGACATGCAACTGATTAGAAGCAACATGCAACCACCAAATTATGACATGCAAGATCTGGGTAGTTGTCAAAACTGACATGCAAGATCTGGGTACTTGTCAAAACTGAAATGCAAACTTCTACAACCACCAAATTCACCAAGAACTAACATGAAAATGATTAGAAGTAGAATGTAACCATAAATTTTAACATGCATCTGATTAGAAGAAACATGCAACCATAAATTATGACATGCAAAATTTGGGTAGTTGTCAAAACTGACATGCAAGATCTGGGTAGTTGTCAAAACTGACCTGCAACTTCTACAAACCCTCAGGCTGGCAAGATCATGGCTTTGATACCACTGAAATGTCCCTTTTCTGATTTTGTATGATATTTCCAACCTTTAATCAGATCTTTAAGATCAAACAACTGATATCACAAAGATCCACCAAATTTCTTAAGAAACCCCAAATCGGTTATGTCGAAAATAGTGCCAAAAAGCTTCACAGCTTCACCTGTTATTAATAAATCTGAAAGTAGACATTTTTACAGAAATTTGAGCAGCATAACAGCCTATAAAATGTCATTTCAAGATCTATATAGCCTTTACAAAACAGCTCACAAATGTAGGACAAAAACTATGCTCATCGGGCTTCCAAAATTAACACAAAAATGCCCGAAAACACCACAAAAACACTAATAAACTATCTCAGAAGTTTAATCACATCCCAATACATATATTCAGCTCTATTTTAACAGCTTAAAGTCTGAAATACAACAAAAACCAAAACTGATATGAAATGCTCAACTGAAAACACCAAACTCATGCAAAAAACCACACTCAAAAACCCACAAATCTACACTGTTTAGCACAAAGGCAAACTCTGTATGAGCATGCACATGGAATGGCTTCAAAATCCCATCCTTAGCCTTCCTGGAAACCTACAAACTCCCGTTCTTGGGTCTCCCTGGAAACCTGCAAACTCCCGTTCTTGGGTCTCCTTCTCCACAGGTTTGGCAGCCTCTGAAGAATAACAAAGAATGAGCAAAAATCAAGTTCTGGAATGAGCCCAAAATGCCTCCAAACCCCTTAAAAGAGGGCATAACTGTAACTCACATCCAAGAGAGGTTAATGAAACTTATTTTAATAATAATTTTCATTTATTAGTCCAACGGTTTCCAAAGATTAACCCCCTTTTTCTGAAACTTCACTTTCTTGGGCCTGCCTGCCTTAGCAAAGATTTTCTTTTTTAATTATTTGAAAAGGGGACATGACAAACTATTTACACTAATTGGGATTAACTTTTACTTCAAAGAGGCCATTATTCTTGGGAAGTATCCACCCTTGTGGCCTGACTTCTTTTTTTTTGTACATTAACAATCCCAATAATCTATGACAAAAGAAGGGTAACAAGTTTGTTTTTCTTTGTGGGTGTGACATGTCAAAGGTGACTAAATCATGACTTAAATTGGGCATCTCCTTTGACCTTACAAGAGACAATGTCAAGTTTCTTTGCTCTGACCTTCACGCTTTGTTGTGAGCATGGCCTCAACAAATTGACAATTGAGTAGTTCCAAAAACAACTTGGTCAGACACCCATGAACCTTTGTAAAATGGGTTGGCATAGGAGTTGTATCATTGTATTTTTAGGGCTTGGTGGAAGGTGATTCTACTTCCTAGGATTTAGGGGATGGCTTCATTGGACCGGTTGGAACACTATCATTAAGTGATGTGCAAATGCCTCTAACTCATCCCATAATTGCATGGCAAGGTAGAAGTAGTGCTTCCCAAGGTGACACTTCTTTTCGAGGTGTCTATGGATTTTCTAATGTTTTCAAAAAAGTAAACCTCATTTTCCTTAACAAAATAAGGGAGATTAGAAAAGAAGAAACTCAAACAACTAGCCTTTATATATATCAAAGATCAAATACCATCAAGTCAACCTTGGACAATGAGATCATGTTTAGTGTTAGGGATTGGAAGGAAAATCTCAAAAATTCACTCCAAATAGGTTCGTCTCCTGTTGGACATGAAACATATGGAATATTTTTGCACATGTAATTCTCCACTACATGTGCCTCTACCAAATATAATTCCTCAAATGAAGCCTCTAGCATGACCAAAGAATTCGAAAGGGCTCCTTGTTCAAAATTAATAATACTCACCTTACGCTTAGAATTAAGAAACATCTCCCTAGAACTTAGAACAGGGTTTGTACAACCACGTTGGTGAGTAACCCAACCAACATAATTATAGTGATTTGGGTCCATGCTCTAATTTAACCTCGATGATCACTTGTTATGTGCACTTGCTTGCTGCATTCAAGCTAAAAATCCCAAAGCATGCATTGAATTTGGGCAACCATGTTTAGTTTTTCAGTTTGAGTCCCACTAGATTTGTTTGAAAAGAACAGTTGATGCATAAAATTGCTTTTAAGATAAACAACGTATGAAAAACTTAGTGAATAGGGACACTATATATTTTCACTAAGAAATCTCCAAGATATTAGAAATCGGGTCTTAATTTTATGTAGGGGAAAAGGAAAAGAAGTATGCCAATTTATTACTGAAGGAAAATTCCAAGCTTCTGGAGTACCTTAAAAATTGCAAATGATATTTCACAAAATGAAATAGCAAGGAAACACTTTAGAATAATTACTAATTAGGAACAATCATTAATCTATGAATAACTATTCAAGCATAGACATAAAGTGAAACCACAATAATAATCACAAAACAAAGAAGCTCATAACATAATCTGCTCAGTGAAAATTAAATATGCATACACTAAAGATGGAACTAACATAAAAATCATTCATGAAGTAATCAATCTTGAAAGGACAAAGGGCTAGTAACATGATTGAAATATTTCTTTGATTCAAATGCCCATTACAATTTTGAGGCTTACAAAAATAGTTCTTCAGATAAGAGTGAAATTTTTTCAAAAAGAAATCTCTTTTAACCCATCAATCAAAACAAATTACAAAGATTTGAAAATAAATATTGGTTGGGAAATGGTGGCTTGGAAACCCTAATAAAAACTAGATTGGATAGTGTAGTGCCTACCTCGTTTTACTTTTAGTTATATTGGCGAACACTTTAGGCTAGTTTTCATGTTATGTTATTTGATGTAGTGATACTTGGTTACCCGATTGGTGGATACTATCTTCACGATTTGCTTATATATTTGATTAGATACTTTGTACTTGAGATATTTTTTGTGTTATTATGATTCATGGTTATTCATGTGATGATGTTTAGATGCTTTTATAAATGATTACAGTTAGGATTATTATGATGTGTCATATTGATTATGGATATTTACCTCATACTTGCATGTGTATGGTGCACATGTCTATTTTACTTTTTTATTTCTTGTGACTAATGTGGTTGATGGAGGGAGTCATAGTCACCTAGTAGTCGGGATTTACACGATGTACCACTCCCTACCATTGCCTATTTTGTATGTATATGTATTGTTGACAACCAAACAAAACATAAAACATTATAATCTAGGCTTAAGTGATCAAATTCACGTCACTTTGATGAATTTGGAAGGGTATAGAAATCAAATACTTTTCCTTCACCATTGGAAAAATTGTCTTGGGGTTAGGATTTAGACTTGAAAACTTTCTCCCCTTTTTAACCATTGAAATATTGTGATAGGACATGCTCATCTTGACAATTTAGGGAAGTTGATGGCCAATACCTGCAACCTGCATAAAAGTTGAACACACATGCACACGCAACAGGTATTGGGCATCGATTTCCCTAAATTTCTAGGATGAAAATATCTTGTTGCAATATCTCAATGGTAAAATAGGTGAAATAATTTTCAAGTCTAAATCCCAACCCTGAGCCACTTTGTCCTCTGGTAAAGGACAAGTATTTGATTTCTCCACCCTTCCAAATTCATCAAGGTGACGTGGATTCGATGACTTAAGCCTTGATTATAATGTTTTATGTTTTGTCTAGTTCTCAAGATTCTTTTGAGTACGTGATTTACTTTGTGACTTTAGGTGTATTTAGTTTTTGATTAAGGAAAACATGTTTTAATGGGGCCCTCAAACCCTTACACTACTAAAAGTCAAACATAGATAAAACACTTAAAGTATCAGACAAACTAAAAGCAACAAACTGTAACAACCCCCCTAAGGGAAGCACAATATAAACTAGATAAAAACAGGGAGCAAAACAAAAAACCAGGAGAGGCCTAAAAGCTAGGAAGGTTGCTCAATTTATTTCTCTGAGTATTTCCACAACTCGAATTTCCAGCTCAGACATTCTACCAGTTGCCTCTTTCATATCAGAGAGGTCTTTATTAGGTTCCTGGATATCCTTCTTCTTTGTGTTGGATCTGGTTCTCTTTCTCGAGCCATCCTCAAGAGACCTTTCTTTGGCGCTGTTTGGAGACTAGTCATCCTCTTTGCTGATCCTATGTTCTTCAATTTTGTTGATGAGCATCTTAATGTTCTCATTGGCCTCTTTGAGTATGTTGTAGCTTTTCTCTACAATCTTTTGCATAGAGCCCTCCATGGTTTGAACCCTGCTCTTCAATTGCTCCACTTTGTTACCCATGTCCTTTTCTTCCTCTGTTTTCTTGTTCTACAAGCTGTAGTTCTCCCTTTCCAAACTATTCATTCTGTATTTGAGCTCCTAAATTTCATGGAAAATCCATTTGGTGGTTCTATAGTTGTCCACCATATTGTTTTTTGTGTTGTTAAGCATATCCATTTGAGGGTTTTCCCTTGTGATATCACTTAGGATCATAAGGGCCGGGTCGATCAACTCCTCCATTTGAACTTTGCCCACTTTACTTTCCTTGACCATTGTTCTAATCATTTCTCTATTAATCCCCATCTTTGCAAAAATAGTATCAAAATTCCTCCATACCATATTCCTATCTTTGCCCGTAATCATGCATTTATAATGGCTGGATCCCCATTCCTCAAAATCCTGCTCCTGCTCTTCCCCACATCCCTGCTTCTTATCATCCTCATCACTATCCTTCCCCTCCTCCCGATTCTTCATAATGGGTTCATAATCTCTCCCTCTTTTCCCACCCTTGAAATTCTTGACCTCGAAATCCTCCTCCTTGTTGGCTGGCATTTTAATGGTGATGCTTCTCTTACCACCCATCTTCTTTTTGACCTCCCCTTCTCTAAAATTGGTCTTCTCATCTCCAATAGTGATGTTGCCCTTCGTGTCCATACCCTCCGCCTTTTCATTGTAGTCCCTGTCAGAAGAAATCTCAATTCCTTGTTTTGGTTCAGTATTCCCTTTTTTCTCCTTTCTCTCCATATTGATTCATTTTTTGCCTGTATTGTATTGTGGGGTAGCATCCTCCTTTGTGTCTGAGTGCATCTCTTGACTATCCTCGGTATTTGAAGGAGTACAGTCCTCTCCCAACTCATCTAGATCATCTCTACCCTTATTCCCCACCTTCCTAGACTTTAAGTGTATTTAGTTAGCCAAAGGAATTAATTAAATTAATTATTTAAAGGGAAAGTTTAGGAATAAACCATTACCATATTTTGCTTAATTAATTAAATAAAAACATTGGATTAAAAGACTTAGTTAAAAAGTCTAACTTTGGAATTAATAATAATTAAATTTTTCTAAAAAGCTAAAGTTGGTAGAATAATAATTTTTTAATTTAGCTTTTGTAAGTTTAGAAGTTATTTTTTGATCAATGAGAATTAAATGTAATTTAGAATTAAAATAAATAATATTTCTCTCAAAGCATATTGCTAAATTAAAGTCAAGTGGGAATTATAATAAATAAATTAATTAAAAAGCATTAAGTGTGCATGTAAGATTCAACTATAATAAAATAAAAAGTAAATTAATAAAGTGAAGCCATATGGAAAACAAAAACCCTAACTAGGGTTAGAGGTCTTTAATTGGGAATTGGAGCTCATTTCTCCACGTAGGTTTTGAAGGAGCAATTTGAGAATTGATATATGAGAGTTTCTCTGTGGGCTTTTACAAATGAGAACTTTGGGGCATAAGAATTCATTGGTTTTGATTAGCATTAGAGTGAGGTAGGGATTTGAACAAATCCTTTTTTGAAAATTCCTCAAGAACTTTTGTCTTCTTCGTGCCTGCAAGAAATGGGAAATTTATTGTGGTTGATTTGTGGATTTTACATTGATTTTACATCCATAAATTTTGTAGAAGAATGGGAAACCCTAGTTGTAAAATTGATTGTTCTTTGTGACTAAACTTCCATAAATTAATAATCTTTTGTCATTTTACAAACATAAGATTAGAGGAAATGAGGATTCTTGAAAGCATGTAAAAGAGACTTGTCTTAGGATCGAACTAAACTTGAGAAAATGACATCTACTGAGAAACTTTGACAAATGAAAATTTCAACTTTATTTAAATTAAACTTTATGAATTAATATGGGAAAATTAAGATGGCTAAAGACTAAACTTTTTTGATTTTGACTATGATGTTATGCTTTATCTTGTCATGGGTATTGGGAAAACCTAGTAGTTTGGCCAAATGAGAATGTTTACTAGAGGCTTGGGAAGTGGTTCTTCTTCTACGATGGTTGCATCTGATGTTTCTAGTTACGGTTATTCCTTTCTCAACCATTGTTCTAAACTCATGTGTTCTATGATGAGAAATCCGTATTACTATGTAAGCTCATGTGTTGTGATTCTTTTGATGCGACCTTTTGTGAGTTTGGTATACGATCTATTTGTGATTCTAGTTGCTCGTATAAACGTGAGGTGTTCATGGTGACTTTTTATGAGATGCATTTCTATAAGCTTAGGGTAGGTTATCTATGTGTATGTTGGGAAGTGACTTATAATGGGGGTCGGAACACTAAAGAGGTTGCTTGGGTAACTTATTGTAAGTAGTATTAATAAGTGATAACATTTTCATTAGCATGGTTAAAATGAATTAACAATATGTCAATTTTGATACCTCGCCCATGCCTTGAGTGTTAGTACAGACTAAGATGGGAGTAGAGAGGATGTTTAGTTGCAACCTTGCTTCATCTGTAGGCCTTGTCTATATAAAAGGATATTGATGCCACACAGAGTCACTAGGGGGTCGAGGTCCTAAGGGACTACCATGGTAACCTTAGAGTTGAATCATGTGATGACATTTGCCCATATGCACATTAGATTTCCTACGTGTCTTGTTGCCTCTAGAATTTGATTTTACCTTGTGTACTTAACACCTTTGAGATAGATTGCTTTCAGGATCTTGAGACTTAGATTCTTGTTGTGATTTATGGATTGATATCCATTTGTGACTAGAGATTATCTCCTCAATACAGTGGGAGTGGGGCCACTTAGGTTCCATGAGGTTGGGAGGTAGTGATTCTTTGCCATTGAGATCTGACAACTGGACAATGATGTTGGATATACCATGGATGCAAATGTTCGATTCTTTCTACCTAATGATTATGTTGAATGTACATACTCTGATATTTTGTGCTACAGTTGTTGAGATCCTATGGGATGATGTTCTTATCATGATGTATATCCTTTTAGCATTTTGTACCCTACGATGTGCAGTGAACATGTATGCATCCTTTAAAACTTCTATATTCTTTTATGGGATTTTGTACACGTGGTTATTCCTATTTCATGGACTAGTTTTATTATCAAAGTCAAAACTTACTAAAACTTATATATGTGATTCAACGTTATAGAACCCTTGAGAAATGCAACTATTATTGATTTTCTTATGTATGTATGTGATGTGTATTTGAGTGATTGGTTCTACATTATTATCTCTTGTATATTTTAATATTTCAAAAAAAAAAATGTTTAGCAAACTTATCATCATTATAGGTTAATTTCTATTGGGCTCCCTAGTGGAGCATTACATCTGGTAACAACACCTAGTTTCTACATTAGGAACTCTGGGCATATTGTGCGCCCAATAGATGACAAGTAGACAACTCACAACCAAACTTGAACATCAACATCAACAACTACAAACTTGAAAACAATTGGAAACAACATGAACACCAACTTGTCAAAAACAAAACATAAGAAAGTGGAAAAATTAGGAGAACTTATAACCTTTGTCTTCAAAACAAATGGTAACATGATTTTACTCTATGATGTCATGCCTTTGTTTGATTTTACTATGTCCTTGTTTTTGCTTGGGTGGTGTAGGAGGATGGTGATCGAGACTAGATCAGGTGTGAGGCATTGTAGCTCAGGATGAGGTAGAGGCCAAGGAATGGGTAGGCATAACAACCCTTATAGAATGGATTGCAAGAGTACTATCCAAGATGAGAACATGGAGAACAATGGAGAGCATCATGCTGACTTAGAGGAGGCCAACACTAGAAAGATGCTGAAGATTATCTTAGAGCACCCACTCCCTTAAAAGGGTATCGATCAGGAGGAATCACATCACTCTAGGAATGATAATAGAAAAATATCTAGGAGTCCTCGGAGAGAGCATCCCAATGATAGCAAGAGGTCTATCAAGGCTGCCCAGATGAAGGACCTATTGCAAGCTAAGGTAAAAAATTTCATAGGAGAAAGTACTAGTTTTTAAAAAAAAAAATTTAAAAGAGGGGTAAACGCTTTGATCTAGAGCTATGAACCAGTGAGGCCAAAAATAGGGGACCTCATCCCCATTAGATTTGAACCTTGATGGCAAGGATAACAACTCAACAACTTAACCATCACAACATACCACTATTGGCAAGAGAAGGTATTAGATACGATGCAAAGAATTGGTTGATTTTAATGGACAGATGATTTGTGATGCTAGACTTTGATTATAATGTCAAAGAAAGGAATTCTATTACCCACTTGGATATATTTGGGGCTATGTGGTGGAAAATAGAGGAAAATAAGGTCGGAGTGGACATGAATACTATTACATGGGAGTTGTTCTTTGAAAACTTATGTGATCTCTTTTTACTAGAGCAGTGGCACTAGCAAAGGGAAAATGAGTTCCACAATATGAGATAGTATACCATGGCTATAGTGGAGTACAAACACAATTTCTTCGAGATCATGTTGTATGCTGGGATCAACAATAGTTCACCACTAATGGTACAACACTTTATTCGGGTACTAAACAAACGTATCATTGGGGATGGGAAGGTGTTCTAACCTAAGACCCTTAAGGATGTGATTAAACATGCTGTACTTGTGGAGAAGAATATCACCTTGGGACAT